>CP136877.1:16222219-19024719 GCA_033000465.1 Sciaenops ocellatus
AGTTGCCCAGAAACCAGAGAGCCAATAATGTTCTCACAGAGCCAGCACTGTTTATTCATGTACGGCTGTCGCCATTGCGGCTCCTGCAGACTCACTTTTCATCGAGTCGTAGCCAAATATGGAGAGAAGCAGTCTGTCTCCTCTCACGCGCCGCCGCAACCAGCCGCGCCGTGTTTCTCTCTGAACACAAACCGTGGAAGGCTATAGCCATTATAGTACCGACAGGAAATGTCGGTCTACAGTCTATGACTATCAAAATGGTGGTTCATATTTCGACGGCAGCCCACAACGCATCTTTTGTCCGCGGCGCGCCCGCTTTTGTCTGTTCCACAGCGGGGAGAATTGAAACAGACAGATATCCGCAAAGGTCTCATTCAGAGGGTTATATTTGAACACCGAGACACAGAGAGAGAGAGAGAGAGAGAGAGAGAGACATAGTTAAGACGCCGCTGCACCTCTCCACAGGACGGACTGCCTCCATGCATGTGCTGCGATTTCATTTTACACATCTGCACTAAATGATCACACATCTAATTAACCTGGATTCAAATCCTGAATATTGACTTCAAAGTCAGGATTTCAAGAGCGCACATCAGGAAAAAAATGAGAGAAATACATGTGCTGGTAATATTTGTTAATAATATGAAGAATTTTAGGTAGATTTGCTCAAATGGTTTCTGTTCTTTCAGATGTGAAAGCTCAAATAAAATCAGTGCACTGTTCAAATAATTTATTTGTCGTCACTCAACGGAACTTTCTGGCCCCGCAGACATCATCAAACACCTTGAAGCTGCCTCTTTGATTCAGTGAATAAACCGTGACAGGCCCGCACAGGTCGGACAGAGGTCTGTTTGTGCGCATTTTAAAGAAACAATCTGCAAATCAAACAATGAAACCAAATATATATTTCGAGTTTTGTGCTCACGCTCTGTTCTCTTTAACACATCATCAAAAAATCTGCTTGACCCTCAGGTGAGTGTTTGATGTGGACCTGGAGGCTTTGGCAGGTGTGAAGGCTGCAACATGAAGACACACTGATTTAAATGTATCTTCATTTTATTTTATTCTTATTTATAAGAATAAGAAATGAAGAGTTGAGGAATGTAGAAAATTGCACCAAAAGGCCTCCAGATGATGAAAATGAAGCTCCGAGCTTCACTCCTTCTCTCTCCATCTGTTTCTTAAATTATCTAAATAATATTCCGAGTCAATCATCACCAGCAGCCCAGTTCAAAATATTTCAGGATTTTTTAATATAAATATAAATATAAATATAAATATAAATATAAATAATAATAATAATAATAATAATAATAATAATAATAAATTGCTACTGAAATCAGAAATATAAATATTTTATATTCAATTAAATTGTAATTGTCCTTCGTTTTATTTGTCAGTATCAGCCAACTATAATAACAAAACACAGTACTACTACTACTACTACTACTACTAATAATAATAATAATAATAATAATAATAATAATAATCGTAAGAAGAAGAAGAAAAAGAATAATAAAAATAGAAATAACAATAAAAAAACAACAACATGGAAACGAGAAGAAATGAAAATTCAAATCTTTGTTGTCCTTAGATGTCACATGATTACAGAAACAGAGCTGGCTCTCAGTATTTTGTAGATTATTTGACATAAATCAGAGACACTTCAGCAGGTTTAAACGTCTAATTTAAATGTATCCAAACTTTAAATTATGTAGATAAATCAGATTCTACTCAGTGAACCAAAATAAAGTCACACTCTGAATATTGAATAACAGAATTTGGCCCCTCAGAATAAAAACGTTTATAAAAGTGGAGAATATTCAGCTGGTTTTGAGCGAATGACTCGATATTAAAGCGTTTTATATTTTATTTTCATGTCATTTTGTTTGTCCAATAGAAATCTGTCACCTCTCTTATGTTTAATAAAGAGTTTAAATAAAGTGACTTCCCTTTAATGTTTCAGTGCGATAGATTGAGCTCATGTTGGGACAAAAAATGTATAACCTCTGAAACAATCATCAGAAGCCGACACACTTACAATACATATTACTTTTTATTCGCACTCCACTTTGGTATCAACGCAATCTTTGTGCGCTACAAGCTGAATTATGTGCGCAAACAGGGAGAGACTGTGCGCTGACAAGGCGTGCGTAAAATGTTAATGCACAAAAGTCCAATTACGCACGGTGCGGCATTACACGAGCTTTTTTTCTTTTAATAATCAGCACCGTGAACCTGAAAATTTAAATTCTTTAATCTATTGATGTAAATCTAAAAGATTTTAAATAATCAATCATGAACCTGCAAACAAATTAAAACCATTGTGAGTCTGAGGGGAAAGTTTTTACTTCGGGTAGGACAGATATCTAACATTTATGTCCTCATTTGATACATATTTATTGTATTTGTGAGGATATAACTTTGAATTTAATTGTTGAATAATTCATGATTTTACATTTATAGATAATATTTACAGATGGTTTGTGTGAATGTGTTGTGCCTGAGGGTGAAACCTTCTATTAAACCAGTCATTCTCCTTTCTCACTGTCCTCATTTCTCTCTCTCTCTCTCTCTCTCTCTATATATATATATATATATATTTATTTATTTATTTATTTATTTATATTTGTGAAATTAAACTGTTCTTTTCTTTTATATTGGACTCCACCCCTCCTCACCACCCTCTCGGGGACCTCAGGAGGGGTCCGTGGATCCGCTCCGGGAGCCTCTGACTTCGTTTGTCCCACTGTGCCAGACATTCCTGTACAGCAGCCAGAGCAGCAGGACTCCTCCCCTCCACTCAGAAACCCGGAGCACGTAGCAACAACTGAGCCAATGTGCTCCACCGCGATCCGTCCTACCGACTGCGGTGCCTGGCAACAGAAAAAGACGTGATGACGTCCTCTCCAGATTGCGTATTATGGGATGTGCGGAATTAAACAACCCGAAGAGGACACGGGGAAGCCAAAAATAATAAAAGAGACAGAAATAAACGAGGTGCATGGTGAATCATGGAGCTCTCGGCTGTTGGTGAGAGCGTCTTCGCAGCCGAGTCCATCATTAAACGGCGAATCAGACGGGTATTCGCTGCGTTTTTTCACCCACAGGCTGTGTATCCACACCTATTACGCAACCGTTTGTTTGTACAGCGCAGACAGTCAATCCTCTGATAACCTGAATGTGTTACGGATATGTTTTGCAGGGTCGCTGGGAATATCTCGTGAAATGGAAGGGCTGGTCTCAGAAGTGAGTATAATAGCCGAGGCTGTGAAGGACAGCGCTCCATCCTGGCCGCTCGCACAACTGCACCACCTCAGACTCGTTATTCCGCTTCAGGATGTGTTTTTTTCGTTTTTTATTATATCTGCTCTGTGTGCTGAAGTGCACTTTACTGTCTGTCTCGTGGCTTGTGTGCAGCAGTGTTAATGTCCGATCTACGGGATGTATTAAAGTCCACAGTAGCTTTAGCAATGGCCGGGTTCACCATGCGTCACTGTCCGCTACGTAGTCTGTAATTGCAGCGCACGCAGCGAGAGATTGCTTTGATAAAAGTCTCACATCGAGCGTGTGTGTACGTGTGTGCTCTTTGACATTGTTCGGTTACGCACACCTCTCCTCCTGCTCGTTGTTGTGTTCAGGTACAGCACTTGGGAGCCGGAGGAAAACATTCTGGATGCACGACTCTTCGCTGCCTTCGAGGAGAGGTGAGGGTTTGACAGCTCAGCAGTAGGCCGCTCTGCAGAACCGAGATGGCACCAAGATCGAATTCAGTGCTACCGATAAAAATAATAAACAATCCATAAAAATCAGACATTTAATGTGGATTTTAAAAAAGTTAAATTCGTAAAGGAAGTGGTAACAAGTGTCAGTGGAGCGACATGATTCCGTTTCCAGTTCAAAATGTTACAAAGTGTGACGCCGTTTCTCCATCACAAACTGCTTACCTGCTTTAATCTGACACATTTTTTCATTTTAATTGAACTTATTTGTAACAAAAAGTTTCCTAAAAAGTGAAGGGCTCTCACTTAATTTGGCAGTTTGGCCTTTATTTAAAAAAAAATACAACTCCCGATTAGATTATAGACTTTATAAAAATGTGTGAATATTATCTTTATGTTATTATTAATATGCGTTGTGATGATTCTTTTCATTCATCAGGGAGCGCGAAAGAGAGCTGTTCGGGCCGAAAAAGAGGGGACCCAAACCCGAGACATTTCTTTTGAAGGTGGGTGAATCTTTTGATGCGCGTTTCTCTGGTTTTCATGTCATCTTGTTGTCTTTTTCAAGCGCGGTGGTGATGAATCATTTCCACGTTATGCCAACTGCTGTCTTATTAATTTCGAAACTGCTCGGCTGTGATTCAGACTTTCATACAAACTAGACCCAAAAGAAAATCTCTCATTTGATTTTCATGAAGTGTTTATATATATTTCAAGCATGCTTTATATGTTTTATGTTCTCTGTATCTGACTTACTTTAAAAACTAAAGCAGCTTTAGGATGAGGCCTTCACTGTGAGCAAACAGCTGCTTCTCTTAACCATTTAAATTTCCTCAGGAAACTTCACATTTCCATCTCTGGGAAGCCTCCACTCATAAACGTTATTTGCTCTATCTTCAGGCCAAAGCCAAAGCCAAAGAAAAGACGTATGAATTTAGAGGAGAGGCTCCCAGGGGGATCCAGGTTTCCTATCCCATCCCGGAGCCTGTTATAACACCGAGGGCCCGGGAGGGTTTACGCACAGTAGTTCCCACAATCTTCCCACCGAGCGCGATCAACAGAGGGGAGAGTGTCCACGTCAGACCACCAGAGCCAGAGAGGAGGCCCAGACCGACTCCACCAGCTGCTCTGACAGTCCAAGAATCCGCCCGTCTCCCCAAAAAGAGAGGCCGCAAACCGAAGTTGCATTTACATTATGATAAAGATGATGGAGGCAGCTCAGCAGAGCCGGACGACAAACGGAGCAGACTGCTGGAGGAGCCATCGTCACACGGTTTGTCCAAAATGCCCCGACGCTTGCATCATCACGGAGAGACGTCAGATCACAGCCTCATCCAGCTGACCAAGAGGTTCCAGGAGGAGACCACGATAACACCCAAATCCTGCAGCGAGCAGAGACACATGGGGGGCGCGGGGTTGTCCTACAGCTGCACGTTCAATCCAGATGTGCGCAAAAGTGATCAGGGGGGGCACAGGACTAGTTATGTGAGTAAGATGCCTATTCCTCAGCCAAGGAAGCTGAAGCACTCTGCAGAACGCCGGAGACATCAGATGAAGGAGTGCCGTCCTGGACCTGCTGTCATTCCCACGCAGGCCGAGGCCATCCACGATTCACCCGCGCCAGCAACCTCGTCCTGGACCCCGTGTTTCACCAATGTGGACTCTGTGACCGTGACAGACGTGACCATGAACTTCTTGACAGTGACGGTCAGAGAGAGCAGCACGGACAAAGGCTTTTTCAGAGAGAGCAGATGAGTACGTGCTTTAGGTCAGAGGTGGATAATATATGCGCATAAATAATTGTTTAACAAGCTTCTAACTAACATGCCAACTGTAATTCTATATTTTTTCTATGTAACTTTCAGACTGTACATACAAATATTTAATACGCTGCTGAGAAAATTAAAAATGAACGTGATGTTGTGAGTTTAAGTGTTTTGTTGCGGGTTTTTTTCCCACTTCTCTGCTGGTCTGTTTTTAAAATTATCCATAATTATCCACATATAAAGGCAATTTTTATTATTTATTCTTATTAAAATCTGTTCAACCACATCATTATAAACAAGCTTATTATAACTTTTGTAGAATAATCACACATAATATTAACTTGGTTGTGAAAAAAAGATTATAAACTTACAATTTTCCAATCATGTCTTTCACATTTTTAACCAAAAAACACGAGAGTCTAATAAAGTTCTGAATTCAAGGTTTAAAGATGTATTTTAAATTCCTCCAAACTAATTATTAAAGATGTTTGTAGGCAGCAGGGTCGTGCCAAATAATCGAAATAATCAATCACACTTAGTGATTTGATTCTATGAAAATTAAACTCCAACATATTGAAATGAGCAAAATAAATTATCCATGCGTTTCACAAACTTTAAGTCTTCAAGACAAGTTAAACACTGATCTAAAAACATAAATTATAATATATTTATAAAGGCTTTACTGTTGTTTAGTACAGAGGTCACGATAATTACTGCTAAGCACGTTTTGGTTTGTATGAATTATTCTCCCCAGGATTTGGTGAACAGACATGCAAAAGATAAATGCGCGTTTGGATTTATTTAAAAAAGATATTTTGCTGTTTCAGTTTTGTGTCTTCACGTTTAACATATTTCAACAACGGGCCTGAAGTTGAAGAAATCCTGCAAAAGGAAAAATGTATTTATAGTTTTAATCTGTATCCTTTCAGTTAAAAAAATGTGAATCATATCTTACGGGAAAGAAAGAAAATCTTAAACCTAATTACAATTAAAACTTGTATATTCTTGTTTCATCATCAGCATCATTATCTTCATTACCACCACTGACAAGGTCCAATTACAGACAGAACGACTTCAAAGGGCCTTAAAGCCTCCAGCTAAAGCAGTGAGCTGTTTTTGACAGTTTTGATTTAAAGACACTGTAAATCATTTTAATAAGATTACTTAATGGCGTCAGCGAGCCATTTGACCGCAGTACGGACAGAAGACTGAAGGATGAACCACAGACTGTGACCCCGTGTCGAGTTTACTGAGCTGTGGTTTGATCATTTGAAGCGTTAAACTGTCGGATTTTAATGTGAGATCGTGTTTTTCTGGCATCACCTCGGTCCATTTACAGGCCTACAGTATATGAAGGATCTAGGGTGCACTGCGCCAATAAGAGGCCACTTCATCCAGGCACAAAGCCCTCCATTCATTTTGACTTTGCTTTGTCTCTCCGGGACACATGACCCAATCTGACCATCCGGTACTCCTGTGAGGAAACTCCGTTTGCTTTCTGGCTCATCATTTTAAAATGTATAAATCTATTTTGCATTAAAAATAAATGCACTTCAACACCTCATCTCTGCCATATCCCAAAATGTGTCATATTATCAACTATCACGGCTGCAATCATCCCCACATATTTTGCGAATATGCGCAAAAGGTTGTGGTGACAGATGTGATTAGATTCCAAACTTTCAAGATTTAGTGACCTGAGCAGCAAAGTCTTTTGCCGCAGCTGAGACAACATCTGGCTAAATTCTCCACATGAGTGTAATTTACTCCACGACGTACCCATCAAACCCCCTTTGATCTGATGCTGCCTGAGGGCCTGCAGGCTATAAGCTAAACCTTGAGTGAAGCTGCAGCCTGGCCTGCCTGGTTACGGTCCACAGAGTTTTACCTCCACAAGATGTCGCCACCAGCAAGACCTTGAAACGGTGCCAAATTATTTCTTAAAACCGCTGCAAGTTCAAATGACGTGAGGCTACAGCATAGTTAGATTAATCATTGCTGAAAGCTGGTTCCAGTTTGTACTCATCCACTATATTAGAGGCTGTTGAGTTACAGCCTCCTCCTGCTGTCGGTGTCTCTGGGCCGTGAAAGCCTGCAGCAGACTTCATTTTGTCCTCCAGATGTGAGGGGAGTGTGCGCTGCAGCATCCCGCCACTAGATGAAGCCCGAGCACAGAAACATGGACGTTTCTACATTTTTTCCTCCTTTATTTATTTGTTTTTTTTTTTTTTTTTTTTTTTTTTTTTTTTTCAGTTGGCCTACTTTTGAAATGATCTGAGGTGAACTGAGTGAAGTCTGACTCGTGAATTATTTATTTGCAGAGCAGAGTTTCTTCTTCTTTTTTTTTTTTTTACTCATTTTTTTAAACTGCTGTTTTCAGAGGAGAGAGTGTAAATGTTTAACAGAGAAAGTGAGTAAAATAAAATAATAAAAGCTCTCAGGAGTGAATGAATTTATTGTGCACTGATCTTAACAGATGGCTGGAGGCAAAGACAAAGACCTGCAGAGGCCAGCAGACCCCAACACAACTGGATCAGAGAGAGAGAGAGAGAGAGAGAGAGAGAGGGAGAGAGAGAGTATGTAGTCGTGGAGTGAAGTTGAGTCTCGCTGCAGAGCTCTCTCATACTACAGACAAACCTTCTCGCCATGCACCGTCGTCCACTTCTTCCTAGGTGTTTTATCTTTGTGCGGTTGAGATGTTGCCAAATGTGATTTTTTTTATGTGCATGCTCGGTCTCCAATCGTGGCACTGCGCAGCTGATCTGTGCAACTGGTCTGGAAGGTGAGGAAACTTTCTGATTTCTGCAAGATGAGGGGATACTATGCAAACTGCAATTAAAAATACAATGCTTATAATGACTTTATTAATGTTAATAAATCAGGTACTAATGCCTTAATGGATCCGTTAAAAGACATTAAGAAGAACAAATTTTGGCTATGGGTGTACACAGAACTGCAACCTGATGATACAAACCTTTTATTAATGACTCATTAACATGTATAGCTGCTTATTTGGTTAATTATTATTTTTAGGAAGAAACCTGATAATTTATAGTTAATTTTAATGGTTTATGACAACTCTATAGAGCATTACTAAATGTTAAGTAACCATTACTAACGCCAAGCTTGATTACTCTTAGGCTTTGCGTTATTTTTTAAATTGTAATTAACAGTAATTCCTCGTTTTTCCAGTGGTTTTGCAGCTGGTGTGGATACCCGGATCGTACTCCAGGTGCGGCTTCGCTGTACAGAGGGCTCGGTGAGGTGGATTTACCCGGGTCAGGCTCTCCGGGTGGTCCTGGAGCCTAATCTGTCCTCCGCCCGGCGCACCACCGTCTGCATCAAACCGTCTCCTTCTTTCCGCGGAGCAAGCGTGTTCATTGAACGGGCCGGGGAGCTGGAGCTGCTGGTGACGGACGGCGAACAGCCCGAGCAGCAGGTGTTCTGTTTCCGGGCTGATGGTCCGCACAGGCCCGTCATCTATCTCCAGTCCAGCCCGCAGAGTGATGGAGCCTGGAGCAGACGCACGATGGGCTTCAGATATGAGCTGCTGGGAAACAGGAGTGCTGCACCCAACCTGGGCCACAGCGCGTTACAGAGTGAGTCCTGGATAAGTTTGTATTAACTATAAATTGTGTTATGTTGTGATAATAAATAGTAGATAATTAACTAAAGCTTTATAAGCCATTAATCAGAACATTTTTAGATTGCCAGGTTGTGAGAAATCCCCTTTACTGATGAGACCACTGATGAACACTTAACTTATAGAGAAGGGCTGCAGAGGAGCTTGACCAAGATCCACTTACGAACAACTTATTACGCATTTATTAACGGATTACCAGCACATTGATTTTTCTCAAACTGGCAACTCACACATGTGCTTTTAATAATGATTTAAGACTGATCAATAAAGCATTAGTGCACGCTAATAAGCCATTAGATACACATTATAAACCTTTTAAAGCGTCTTATTAGAAACAAAACAGATGCATTTAAACATTTGGTACCACTCCAAAGCATCCTTTATTAAGGGTTTAGTAAGTTGTGGCTCAAATGACATTATTAATGATTAATTAATCATTAACTGAAGCTTTATAAATCTGTAATACGCTATTAATAATTAGGTATCGGGTGTAATTATGTTGCCAGGTTATGAAAAGTCCCTTTTAGTGAGTGTATGACCACAGATGGGCTGCAGAGGACTGTGATCAAAATCCAATTAATTATCAGCGCATTAAGTATTTATTAATGGGTTACCAAGAGGTTTAACTGTCTCATTAGCAAATATAAATAATAAACATCAACAAAAGGGATTTTTCTGTTTATAACTGATCAATAAAGCGTGTGCACAGCCCAATCAGCCACTAGTTACAACCTATAACCCCTTTATAAATATTAAAATGTGGAACCAAAAACTTTAATACAACTTTAAAGCTATTTGTGAGGGACTGTCCAGTCCTAATTCCTAGAAAAAAAATAATACAGACCCCAATCATGCTGACTGGAGTATGCAGCTGCTGGTCAGTCCTGTGTTTTGTCTGGCTGTCTGGTTTCCATCGAGGGACAAAGCAGCAGGGACAGAGCAGACCACAGGGCTGCTGAAGGGCACCGGGCCAAAGAGCCTGAATTGAGACTGCAAATACTTTGCAGATTCCACAAATGCCTTTTCATTGTGCATGTCTGTTTATTAGCATTTATCCATGTGTGCGGGCCTATCCCAGTGTGGTGATGTCATTCTGTGTTCATAATAGACAGCTGCTGGTTTATCTTTTCTTCATTGCCAGTCTGGCAGAAGTGTTTGACTCCTGCAGTCTCCTGTGTTGGCACAGGGTCACTCAATTAGGTCGATACAATAGGAGTCAAACATGGGGTCAAGACTAGCCCAGCATTTTTTGATCTGGAGGCGGCTTAGGAGCAGCATTCCTCCATCTAACCCCGGGTTTCTTCACTCTTTGATGTGAGGAGGGAGATGAATGAAGCTGGTATGTGCGTCTGATTTTAGGCTAGCGAAGTGGTAGGGAGGAGGAGTGACACCCATCAATCCATCAGTGTCAGTCATGGGAGAGAAAATTATACCTGACAAAATGATTTGATGCAGCTTTCCATCCTCTTTAATGTCACCATGGCAATAAAACTACTTCTTCATTTTCTGCACCCACAGCTTCATGCCGACCGTGCAATGATACAGAACTCCTCATGGCCGTCTGCAACAGTGACTTTGGTGAGTACATCTGCAAACTCAGTTACTTGCTGCACTATATAAACACGCTGACAGAGAACCGTTAAATTCCTACAAAGATGTATTGAAGCTTCAGTATCATAGCGTAGTGTAAAAAAACTGAAGAATATAAATTAGATTTGGTCTGTGAGATAAATGATGGATGTAAAGGGGCGGAAGAGGTCCTGGAAATAAATAAGGGCATAAATGGACAATAAAGTTATTGAAAATACAATAGTTTAGTGCATTAATTCAAATTATGTAGTATAAAACTACTATTATTTATGCAACTTTACACCTCCAATTTTCACGGCTACAGTTACAAGTTCCTCTGTAGATTTTACATATAAGAGCTAAGATCACTTTATTATATGTGATATGATTCATACAGAATATAAGATTTGTAATAGAGGATCTAAATACTTCGTCCACAGCTGGTAAATCTTACTCAGAGGAATGTTAAAAACTGTTCTTATGGTCTGGTTTAAGCACAGAAAGCAGCAGCTCTGCTGGCAGTGCAGAGGTCAAACAGATGTGGGGGAAGCTGCTGAATGAGAGTGACCTGTGCTTTAAAGCAGAAACAATATGTCCACTGGACAAAGGAGAAAAAAGAAGAGAGAAAAGAAAACATAACATGTTGGAAACTATTATGATTTGAAGGGAATTTCTATAAGCAACTATAATTTAAAGCATGCTGTTTTTTAATGCTCTGCTCTTTGTTCTTTCAGTGGTCCGAGGCTCCATCAGCAATGTCTCCCACGATCCTGCACGTCAGACATCACTGGTGGAGGTATCAGCAGCGAGGGTGTATTGGCAGCGCAGTGGAGTGTTTGAGCAACAACCTGCCTCTTCCATGTCATCTCTGCCAGTCCCGTCTTGGCGTGGACACATCCACACACTCCTGCAGTGCCACGTGAAGCCTGGGGATGGAGAGTTTCTCTTCACGGGGTCAGAACACTTTGGGGAAGCTTGGTTAGGGTGTGCCCCACGATACAAAGACTTCCTGTCTGTCTACCAGGCCGCCTGGGCGGCACGTCGGAATTCCTGTGACTTCCCTTTGGACTGAGGAAGTGTGTTGTTTTAGCACTACTGAGCCCTACCAGTCTCTTATCCACAGGCATCCTTACCCCTGTACTGGCACTGTGGGACTCCTATAATGTTGCCGCATGCCAGCAAGGTGGCATCCAGCATCACCAGCAGGGACAAAGCTGTTGAATCGCTGGTAAAAAGACACATTTGGAGGAGCAGAACAGGAGCAAACAGCAGGGCCTCCTGAACTGAGGCTCACAGAGAGCCGGCCTTTGTCTCACTCCCATCACTGCCCTCAGTCCTGGGAGACTAAGAAGGGGTTGGGTTGCTGCTTTCTCTTTGTGCTTCTCCCAGTATCAACTGGCGTTCACTTTGCTGGCTCTGTGTGACAATTACCCTCTGAACTGAGGAGGGAGGGACGACTGAAGCACAGCCATTTGTAATCGACAGTTTGTCCCAGTGAATACGTTTGTACATGTATGATTGTAGAGTTATTTTTATTCTGAATCATGCGCTCAAGTTTCATATCCTTTGTGCTTTGTCTATTTATAAGTGTTATTCTCTATACATGACCTTTGAAATAAAAACTTTTGTACTTATAATGCAAAATAAATCCTCTGAATAGTCCACTGTAATTGTGATAATTTCTTTGTTTTTAAAATGAGGAAAATGATTTTTATTTTACCGTTTTAAATTTGCTTTTAAAGCACATAATAATAAATCAGATTGGTCTGCTTTTCATGAGTAAAATTTAATATTTTAATATTTTAAAAGCTCACAAGAACAAATCAAACATTTCCTAGTTCTGATGTATACATTCATCTTGGTCATGCCATCATAGGCTGTTTTAATAAACCATACAAACGTGAACATTTGATTTGTGGCACACAACATTGATTTTTATGATTGGATACAAATCTACAGTTCATACTGTGCTTGTTTTAGCAACACAATAAAAGCAAAATAACACTTCCAACACTGTAATTTGCAGGTTGTTTTGCATTTTGACAGAGAATCTGATCAGTTCATCTATCTGTGTGTCTGATGAAGTGTTTAGAAGTGACCAGAGCTCATGAAGAGTGCATCAGAATCTAAATTTCATGAGGTCCTCGGGTTAATAAGAATTCTCTGGCCCCCTTAAGACTTAGCGCTCTTTTTGATTGGTAAAGGCTAAAATGAACTTACACCCCCACTTTTCATCATCTGCTGCATAATCTCTGTTTTTTCAGGAGAATGGGATTTAGAGCTACAAGATTATTTTGACTCTTTTCCTTCTGTGTCCAATCTTTTCCCCTGTAATCAGATTCGTATGATAATAGGATAGGCCTACCATAAAATGAAATACAAAATCTCCTTAAATGGCAAAAGCTCTGAGAAGTCTGAATTGGACATTTCTTTTGAGCTGTGTGGCCCCTGCATCACATCCCGAGAAGACAAATGGACAGATGTGAGGCCCCCAAAGCCTGGGGATCCTCCCCTTCAGCCCCTCCCATAAGAGGGGAACAATTAATTGACTTTTAAAGCAACTGCTTTCTTAGCCTATTCCACACTTCTCCTTGGCTGAGCAGGGCTCACAAATTGGTGTGTTGAACTTTTTATGAGGACTAAATAGCTGCCAATGAAAGTGTAAATGACTGTGTGGTGAATGGGGCCCGCACAATGGCCCTGCAGTGACAAGCCCTCTGGCAGACATAATGACCATTGTCACGGCTGCTCTCATCTAGAAACCATCAGGACTCATGAATCCATGAAGCCTGTGGAGGTGTAATCTTTGCCTTTTACTCTCACTCAGTCCACACAGTGTCTTCTTGTGTTTATCTGCTCTATATTCTTATTATTTTTCACATTTCTCTCTGTTCCTCCTCTTTGCATGCATATTTTATCTTCCGTTTCACTTAAGCTTAATTTTAGACAAGCATCATGTACATAGAAGATATCTCAGCTAATTCAAACATATTTCTAGACTTGTTTAGTTCATTTTATGCCTTTATTTTATAAATTGCAGATTATAAAAAATATACTTCTGGCACAAAAAGCTTTAAATCAGTTTTAAAAATAACTGGTTATACGTGAAAATCATTTTTTGTGCATACCTGGAGGTGTTTTTATATATAAGACATGTTGCGAAAACAGCTTATTTTGATAAATGTTGGCCAAAATTCAAGCTTTCCACAACTTTTTTTTATCATACAGAAGCCCAGTTTGAAGTCTCCTCCCTCAGTATTGTCCCAGGGGGCCACCATGTCAAATTTCCAAGCAAAAATATAGCCTCTCTGCAGGCTTTTGAGACCACACAATTCTCATCTCTGGGAATTCCAGCAGGCTCTCATGGGGAACGAACCCAGGAGGGCTCGGCCCGGAGCCGCTGCGTGATGCAGCGGCAGGAGTCCACCCAGACTGGGGGGTAATTGGTTTATCCCACCGCCTGGCCTGCTTTCCCATGTGGGCCACTGCTGCGGGGAGGCCCAGGGGTACAATATAGAAACAGCATGATACTCTCCAGTGCCGAACAGGCATTCACTACTCCGGCTATAGAGAGCAGGCACAGGGTACCAAGAACACAAAGCTGAAGCAGGGATGTCTCTTGGCTTTGAAAAGGTTGCCATTTGGTCTCTTTTTAACAGTGAGCAGCATTTGTTGCTGAAAATCTGAAGTAATTGAGTTTTGGCTCAAGCTTTTTTTTAAAATAAATGTTCTTCTCAATTCAAAAGGTAATGAGATAAGTTTTTCTAAAGTTCTACATATAACTGTCGTCACTCATGCACCTGTCATGCACCTGGTTGAAAACTAGATTTTCCTAATGTTCCTAAATAAAACACAGTGACGCATTTTCTCAGATGATTAATCGTCTACAACCCTGTTTAACTTTAACTATGCCTATCGTAGTGTGACAGGATCAGTATCATATTAACACACTGAGCTCCAGGATAAGATTACAGGCTTTGTTTTATGATCATCAAACTCAAACACTTGTACTTTGATAATCAAGTGTTGAGGTACACACTTAAAGTAGCCAAAAAACAAGCAAAAGTATGTAAAAATGACATTTTTATTATGATATTGCAAAGAGTGCTAATCATACACAAACACTCAGTGGAAAGAAAGAAGCGTTTATATTGTAACTGTAGATGATAAAGCACCTTCCTGATTTATCTTCTTTAAGTTCATGTACAAAGAACCTCATTTAAGAATGAGTCGAATCTTCCCGTCTCCAAGCAGGAGTCTGCAAAAGCAGGAAAACAGTTTGTAATTTGTTCTGTAATGAATCTTAATTATTAATGCAATCAATTAAGTATAAAGTGTATATGTTGTGTTGCACCTACCGAACCAGCGCAGCTGCTACAAGGCCTCCTGTGATGGGTCCCACCCAGTAGACCCAGTGATAAGTCCAGTAGTTGTTCACTATGGCTGGACCGAAGGCTCTGGCTGGATTTAGACAGGTGCCAGACACATCTCCACTGATAGAACAGACAAAGAGCAGAACCATGAACAGGGATATTCAGATAAGTTTCCCATTATTTATGTAGAAGACAATGACGATATGTATTGTGTCCTTCACTTGGACAAACCTGGAAAACACTATGAATGCATCTCAACATGATATAAAGTCTCACACATGCAGAATGAGTGTACACTTCACACAATTCTTCATCTCACAATTTGTTACTCACCCAGCCAAGATGTTGATGATAACAGTGCAGCCCACCATAAATGGCACCAGGGGACTTCTGGTCTTGGCATTAACAGCCCCCAGCAGCACCACCATGGTGACCAGGCAGGTCATGGCAACCTCTCCAAACACAGCGCCTCCTATTTCATCGTTTGACTGCAGCAGAGCAAATGCAGCCCCGTTGGCTTTGGTGTAGTTCTCTCTTGATGTCATTCCCTGTTGGCACCAAATTTAGCCATAATTCACCTCCATGTACATAGAAGAGATGGGTATTTCGATGGCATAAAAATGAGACAGGTTCACCTTCGCCATGGCGGCTCCAAGCACCCCTCCAAGCAGCTGAGATGCAAGATATGGAAGCACCATATTCATCTCCATCCCTCCACATAGAAAGATGGCCAGAGTGAACGGGGGGTTGAAATGGGAACCACTGGAGAGGTCAAAACATTAAACATTAAATAATCGAACAGAACTGAAATGAATGAGGGTATATGCTCAGTAAGTACTGATTCATTCAGATTTTTAGTAGCACAGATGAGTAATGTCACCTAGAAAAAAGTGTTTCTGAAGTTTAATATGTAATTAATTAATGTCCATTCAACACACATAGACACAAACTCATTATTCATATCATGATAAACCACACATGGTGTGTATAAACTGTTTGGTTTTGAAAGAACATTGACAATGAGCCTCACCTGATCTCAGCCATGCAGGCAACCATGACGGCCACAGCAAGGCCATGCACAAAAGCTGGCTGAAGCCTCCCTGCAGACTCCACGTTCTCTATGACTGAAACACACCCGATAAAAACAAAGAAAGTAGTTCCCACCAGCTCACCCAGACACGGCTGATATAACCTCTCAAATTTGTTAGGAGGTCTGGCTGGAGGCGTCTTAGCCTCTGAAGACATGAGAGACGACCCGACTTCACCCATCTCCATCTTCTCGTCAGCCATGAGTCTTCAGTGAGGTCCGGTCGTGCGAGCTGAAGATGTGACACTGAGCATGCTGAAGGGCGCATGTATCTTTATGCTCACTAATCACACGGACTTTGGTGTGTAAAGTATGGCAGGGTGGCCTCATTGACTTGCCATTTAATCCACAGGCCCACATACCCATTTTTTTTTTATGTTCAACACATGCACTCTCACGACAGTGTGCATTTGCAAAAGTAAATATTTCATGCATTTGCTGACAAGTCAGTGAACCGTGGTATGTACTGTTTAAAAATCAGCTAAATTTTGTCAATGATTGTTGTCTATAACCAACATATCTGCAGATGTTACATTTCCATGGCAGGGTCAGAGCAGGACAGACCAGAGGCAATGGCAAAGACTTCTTACTAATTTTGCAGTAAACTGAGTAAAACATATTAGCTGTCCGTCAGTTAGTTCCCTCTTATTTTGATGCAGATGCAGTAAGATTTCAATACTGTTACACTCAAGTTTTATTGATAAAACTGTGACAAAAACATTAAGGATGCAAACCAGAGCACTTGCTGTAACTGTACCTTGTTTTTAATTGGAAAAAAATATGACTTACTGTAAGTTAAAATGTATAATTTCATGATACAGCACATTCCACTTAGTAATTAATGATTTCCCACAGGATGATCACACATTAAATGAAAAGATTTGAGAACACATACAGTAGACATGGCAAACAACTTTATATGGTGGATATATTAGAAAAGAAAACTGTAACTTTAAATTCTTTGCTGTTCTTATAAGATGACTTGTGCACAGTGGTTGAGTGTTGAGAAGTTGAGATCCACCAGTAGGTGGAGATATTAGACAAAAGATCCTTTTTGGGTTGATGAGGAGTGGACTGATATTTTCCACTTTGGACTGAGTATCTGATGTTAGAGATTTGCAGGTCTCCAAAGAGACAAGCACAAACAAAACAGTCACACTGAATGATCATAGAGCAGCAAGTTGTTTTTCTAAGCTATACCTACAAAAACCTGCAAGAACTATAGGCAAAACAGAACGGAAAAAGTAGAAGGGGATCTATGATGCAAGATGAATCAGTTCATTTGACGTGCAAAGGACAAAAAGTCAATGTACCATCGTCATCACGTCAGAATCACATTTGCACGTGTGATAAAAGGATTCTCTTTGCATTTCAAGAGCCTCTTCTACTTTTTCTGTCACCATGAGGGTCGATCTAATATGAAATGGCACTGCTGATTTTGGAAACACACACCTGACACTATTTTTAAAAAACCACAAGAGCACTTTCATATTTTTAAGCTGCATTTTGTGACTTTAAAAGTGACTTTGAAAGCAGCACTGCAAAGACGGTCTTTGGACTACGTGGCAGAAATACTTCATAGAAATAGATACCCTGGAAAACAGGGACAAATTAAGTCTAATTTTATCACTACAGAAGAGAGTATATGCCCTCTCAAAAGTTGTTGTGAGTGGCTCGCTTGACTGATTTACTGCTTGCAAATTGCAGATGTGAAACTATGCCACTAGTTGTTCTTTAACGTCAACAAACCAGGGTTAAAGGACCTTCAAGTTTCAAGAGTTCTCCATATACACCCTTAAAAATAAAGGTTAGAGTTACAACCTAAAGTGGCTCTTTGTAATGATGCCCTAGGGGAACTTTTTTCAGTTCTGTCAGGAACCTTTCACCCATTGGTTCTCCAAAGAAACAGCTGCTGCAAAGAGTCGAATTAAAGAACCAGTCATCTGTTTTTTAAAGAGCCTTTAAAGGGGAAAAAAATGATTAAATATAAAAAGGTTCTTCAAAGCACAAAAGGGCTGCAATTGTGACTTAAACCATTTTGCATTCAGTTACCCAAAGAACCTTAAACAGCAAAAGCATGGTTCTTAGGGATAAAATGGTGCTCCAGAGCACTCATTAAGAACCAGTTTTTCTTCAAGTGTAGGAATGAACAGGAACCACGCTTCCCTCCATTTATAGTCTGCATTAGTCCAATGATAAACAGGGTTCATAGTTCTCGCTGCTGCTGCAATCTGTAGATTACTGACTCTCGTAATATAGGCTACATTAGGTGGATAAGGCAGAGGTGTGCCTGGGTTATTTTTAGCATGAATATCATGAACTCTAAAACAAATCTATAAAGGGAATTCACTATTACACTAACACAGGAAGTGAAACAAATTTAATTCACCTCCATTGTACTTGGGTAGCAGCACAAAATCTCAGAGATAGATCTGACAATCTGAATGTTCAGATGCTACTGGGGACAACTGACAAGATATGTTTCTTTTGTGTGATAATAAAATTTAGTATAGATTTGTTTTATATAGAAATGATGATTTTCAGGGGGTACCCATGTCATGACAGAAAAACAGCCACAGGGTGGCAGCATATCACTGAGAACTGCTCCAGTGTTTAATGACTGATCTCCATTCAGTCACAGGACACAATACCTGGAGACATGTAGCACAAGTGACAGAGACTGATCCTGGATCAGTTGAGGTCGCTAAATTAAGTGTATTTCTGTTTATTTTTGCAGCTGTTGGTTAACATTTAGTGTTCATCTCTCTCACATTATAACCACCTTTGTAAATAAGGTAAATTTCTTGTATGTGAAAACCTGCTTGTCAATACTTATATTTATGATTCTGATCATTTAACTCTTTAATATAATCTACAATAGAAAACAACTTTCTATAGTCCTCTAACACGTATGTGACTTTGCCATGACCATGACAAACCAATAGCTGAGTCAATGCTTTTTTTTCCTTTTTTTTTCTAGCTAAGGTATCACATGTCACCATTGGGCTGTGCAGCATACAGTAGGGAAGTAAAGGCACTTCCTTCTTCCTACCACACTGGTTGCACACAAACCAGTCAGTTTAATAGGAAGTCTGGTATTCATGGCGATGGGGATCCAGACGCTGGTCGGGGGGCTATTTTAACTGAGTTTCTGTGCTGTCACCGAGTCCAATGTCACCGAGTTTAAAGAGGAGAAACACTGAGCTGTAGTTGTGTTCAAGTGCTCGGAGCTCTTTCTGCCACAATGGCTGCGACGCAGCGTAACTTTTGGATCGTACGGTGAATCTGCGCTCCGAGGTGCCGCTAACTTTTACTGACTTAACAGGAGACGAAAGAGGAGGAAAGAAACATGAAGAAACAGTTTAATCGCATGAGGCAACTCGCCAACCAGACTGTAGGAAGGTGAGTGTTTATTCTAACAACATGCGTCCTTACGCAGAATATCGTTGTCATTGTGGCAGGCCAACAATGCTGTTGTTGTTGCTTTTCATGATTTATTTCATTGTCATCTGTCGGTCGGAAGGGCTGGGCTACTTTTTTTTTTTTTTTTTTTTTTTTTTGCGTAATAAATACCTGAGCAGTTTGTGGGGTTTTAGGAAAGTGGAGCATGTCTGGGGAGTTTGAAAAGTTAAATGGCTTTCCAGATGTAAGTGTGAGGCTTTCCATGTGGAAAATCACTTCAATATTCTCCTATCATCTATGTGGTGACTTGTAGGGTTACTGTCACTAATAAGTCAGTGCCTTATTTACATACTTTAACTATTTTCACTATGACTAAAGTGTCAGTTTTGGGGGGTTAATCGACTTAACGTTTCCTCTATGAAATGTCAAACAGAAGTTGAGAAATCACATATTCTGCAAGCCCAAGATGACCAACAATCTAAAGCACAAATATATTCATTTTAAACCTGATAAAAGCAACAAAATCTCACAATTTAGACCTATAACCAGCACTTATTTGTCAAAATTGATTATCAAACTAGTTGGCAAGTAATTTTCAGTCACTAATTGATTAATTGGCTCATTGTTTCAGTTCTAATTAGATTAAATCATCTCTATGTAGCTCTCAGTACCTGCACCTGCAAGCATGAATTCTGGGTGCAGAACCCCCATACATTTCAGTAGTGTGACTGATGTGTGCTGTTACTTCTGCAGTTGTAGGGTAGGATGTGCACACACGCACATATTTCCTGATGTGTGGTGATACTGGCAGTTATTACACACACACACACACACCAACAATATCTATACCATCCCTTTCCCCTCCTCTACGCTTCCACAGGGGTTTCCAGCCCTGCTCTCTATCAGCAGCCACCACTGAGATGATGTCTCCGGTTATAACAGCATTAATGGTGCCTGCAGATGATGCCCCTCACAATGACTTTCCAACCAATAGCCTGTAGCCACCACCGGATTCCTCACATACATTCCTCTATATGTTGTGTAAGAGCAGTAAAACTCAACTCAGCCTGCTTACTGAGGCATTTAGTGTTTACAGGCACACACCCACAGTGGATTACTGCTGGATAGAGTTGGTTGAATTGTTAGTTTTGGTGCCATTTGCAGCACTGCATGAGCAAAACAAAGTGGGAGTGATGTAAATATAAATAAAAATATAAAATAAAGGTCCAGATTAGCAGTCAGTGATCACTGAAAAGTCAAATGTCAAATTAAATGCCTTCCTCAATCACCATTTCATCTAAATATCAGTTTTAGGGCTGCAAGTAGAGATTTGTTTTTTTTTCATTATCGATTTAATATGTAAATCCTTGAT
This sequence comes from Sciaenops ocellatus, assembly GCA_033000465.1. NCBI lineage: Eukaryota > Metazoa > Chordata > Actinopteri > Sciaenidae > Sciaenops > Sciaenops ocellatus. The sequence continues at coordinate 16,243,154 of CP136877.1, forward strand.
CTGTGAAATGTCAAAAAATAGCCAAAATAAGCCAAACTTAATATTAATGAATGTGGATTTAAAGTGAATTTGTCTGCCCCCACGGCTGTTTGTGATGATGTGGTTCCCTGTTTGGCACAGGAAGGGCCAGACACGATGGTTTTTGTGGAGTAAGCATTTCCACGGTTGTTGCTGGGGACACAGTGGAGGGCTGGGGACGTCATGCAGCCACAGAAGGGTGTTTTCTATAAAAGAGGAAGCCAGTTTTATTTACATGCGATTAACAAGGAGGAAACGGTTTGATTTACATGTTGTTGCGGCGGTGTGGTAGAGGATTGCGGGGTAGCAGTGTTTATGAATCCTTGCATACCACTGGAGAGATAAGCTTCCACAGAATGCTTTTAACAAAACTTTGATTTGGGATGAAAAGAACGTCATTTTCTCACTGGCTCACTGGTCTACTCTTTGTCTTTTGAGTTTTCTGTCGGTCTCTGGGCTTCAACATCTTGAGAGTCTATTCTTAGAACAATATAGAACAATGCTGGCCAGAGTCGAGCTGTACTCCAGTCAAATCAATGCTAATTCAATATTGATAGGAATCTAAAGATTGCTTGTGTAGCTTTCTCCCTCAGAGGCGAGCCAGTAAAGCCATAATGTGTAATGTGATCATGTGGATCAGTGTGTATGTATTCTGGCTGCAGATTGTATCTCATGCCATCAGATATATCTAATAAACCTGAGCCTTTGTTGAACTGTTAAAGTAATCAGTTGTGTCATTTAAATAAATCGTATATGTGACATCCATCTGCATTTGTACTAGATGTGTTTTAAACATCAGTTAGGACGTTTCTCTTATCCCCTAATATTTTTGGTATTAATATAGAAAGTATACCAATTTCTAAACTATACTTTTTGTCAGTACCGTACACATTTTTCTTCAAAACAAAAAGAAACCAGCAGTTGAACATTGTCTTAAAATCTGGAACTGTCTGATCAAAGAATAACTGAACAAGATTATAAATCTGACCAGACATTTCATGTCATATAGGGCTGCAACTAGTGATTGTTTTCATTGTCGATTCATTTATCCAATTTATCCAGTGTAGTATGTCTGAAAAGGGCGAAAAATGCATGTCAAAAGATCCCTGAACTCAAGGTGATGTCTTACAAATGTCTTGTTTTGTGTGACTAACAGTTTAAAACTCAAAAGATATTCTATTTATTATCAGAGAAGAGCAAGAAAACCAGACAATATTCACACTCTGTATATGTTTACCAAAGTAATTAAAAGATTAAATGTATGAAATAGTTGCTGAATTATTTCGCCACTCTGCGCCGTAATACCGAATATCCTCATTAAAGCATGTTCGGTTAGTATTTATATTGAATGCCAAACAGCAAATCATTGATCACAGATAATGAAAAACTGTGGCTTATCACTGATTTGCAGCTTCACCATCTATGAAATTTCTTCTCATTGTATGAGCTGGAGGCAGCCAAAGGCATTTTGGATTAACAATGAGAGGCGTTAGTGAGAAAAAGTTGTCTGTAGGGTGTAACTTACAACAGCATTAGGTAATAACTCTTGTGTGGGAGAGGGTTAATTGATCCCTGTGAGATTTGAATCTATAGTATGGGCCTGCTCCGGTGGAGGGAGGGTCTTTGGGGATTTGTGTGAGTAGATGTAATAAGTGTCAGCGTTGGTGTATTTGTTAAATATCGACATGGTGAGTGATGAGCTCGCTTGCTGGGTTTCACTAGCTCAGCAAGAATGAAACCAAGAAGTAGAGAACAACGATTTCTCTGAAATAGGTAGAAATCTGATACGAGAGCTTTGAAGTCACACATGATGATCTGGTGAGTTTGGAAAATTATAAGCATTTCCTAGAAGTTGTAGAGTGATGTCACTATCCTATTTTCCGCACACTGCCACAATATGCAGTGTGTTCAGTGTGTTTCAGCCATCAACAACCTTCCAACACAAATATACACACCTCGCCCCTGTTGCCATAACAAACAAGGTGGAGATGACACAACAGGAAGTGTGTGCTCGGACAGAGTTGAGGAATCCTACAGGTCCATCATGGAAAACAGCCACAAGCACAAGTGGTGCATTTGTGAATACATGTTGAATATGTGTGCACAAATGGTAACCAGTAATTCAGACATACACTTTCTGACTAATTTCGAACAATTACTTATCATGTGCCAATGTTTTACCGTGCATTCGTAAATTTGCAGAAATTGGTCCAGTACTAAGCGAGAGTGCCAAAGCTGGTAACCACGGTCAACGTATATCCACTAAGAGTTTTTGTTTTTGCCACTGAGAGGCTCAAAGTGTGTCTGACAACATGTTACTTATGTTACTTAAGTTACTATGGAGTCCAGATTGAAAAATACCAACTTTTCCCTTTTAGTATATTCTGCACTGTATAACTTTGCTTCAGGCACAAACTGCAGACAGGTCGGGCTGGATTGAATCTTCTGCTTTAGTGTGATGGTCTTGTTTGCTGTGTGCTCATCAGTTCAGCTGAGTTTAGCAAGTTAGATCTTGTTTAGCTCAAATACAACAGAGCGTATCAAAGTATGTCTCAGTGCTGAGTGAGACATGTCCAGATACTATACTACTATTATTATTTAGACATTTGATTCAAATTAGGTGCTTAAGGTGTGTCCTTCAACTAATATTATCTGTTTGCATTATATTGTATTTTTATATTTGTTGTAAGATGTTTGGCTTCATGTTTGTGTTTCCTTTAACAGGGCTGAGAAAACTGAGGTGCTGAGTGATGACCTCCTACAGGTGAATATGATATTCTTTTTCTGTTCTTCTCTATCTATCTCTGTTCATATACATCAAATGTAAGGTGGCTTCAGACTCAAACTGTATCTCGTGTTACAGTGGATAGTTTTAAATGTACATCCACTGCCTGGATTTTAAAAATACATCATGCATCTTAATTAATCAACAGAACATTAATCAGCAGCTAGTTTTGATAAATTAATCATTTCATTTTTCAATCAAAATGCCAAACATTCGCTGGTTCTAGCTTCTCACATATCAAGATTTGATACTTTTCTTTCCAATGCATGTTAGTAAACTGAAGGTATTTGGGTTTTGGATTGCTAAATTGAACAAAGCAGTTTGAATACATTAAACTGCTTGTTCTGTGTCGCTTGGCCCCTACATGTCTGAAAGAGCTGCTCTTTCCTGTGGTGTACCTCAGGGTTCTATCTTGGGTCCTTTTATTTTTTGCCTTATATATGCTTTCCATAGGTCACATTGTTAGCAAATTTAAAGGTATCGCTTATGTTCTGCTGATGATATCCAACTGTATGTGTCCTTTAAGCTTGATTAGGACTGACTGCTAAGGCCTGGATGACTAAAACTACTTTTTGCAGTTAAACACAGACACCGAGTGTGATCTTTATAATTGCTTGAGATTGCACAGCTTCCAAGGTTGCTCAGTGTACTGGATCCCTTTCTTTTGAGCTGCAAAGCCTAGTCTTACAAATCGTGGTGTTTTATATTTGATCAATTTACGTACTTTAGTCAGCATATAAAATCACTGTCCATTCATGTTTCTTCAACTTAAGAAACATTGCCAAACTCTTGGCTGATTTTTTTACAATCACATTGTCTCTGGACTGTCTTCAAATTGTCCAGAACACTGCTGCAAGGCTGTTGACCAGGTCCAGGAGAACAACTTACACTGCAACTATCTTATCTGGTTTACATTGGCTTCTCATTAAGTTCAGGATTTATTTTAACGTTCTTCTTTTCACATAGAGCTCTTCAGGGTCAGGCACCAGCATGCATATCTGATCGGCTCCATCCTTATATCAGCAGTAGTTCATTTAGGTCTTCTGATTCGGGCTCACTGATTGTCCTTTCGTGCTTGACTGAAAACAATATGTGATCGTGCCTTTTGAAGTAGTGGCTCCGACATTGTGGAACACTTTTCCTATAGACTTTAGACACTATTCTGTGGTCTTTGTTGAAGTCTTTAAAAAGCTGCAGACCAATTTATTCAAAATGGCCTTTGTCTCGCATCTGTCTGTCTACTGTTGTTGCTTATATTTTATTGTTTGCTTCTTTTTACTGTTCCATGGTTTCATTTTTAACAGTTTTCTCTTGTAAAACACTTTGTGATCTTGCTTTGTGAAAAGTGCTATACTGAATAAGCGTTATGATTATAACAAGCATGTTTAACTCTCTTCTGACACATCATAGATTTAATGATTAATTGAGAAAGAGCAGGTTAGATTAGTCCATAATGAAAATAATCCTACTTAACATATTCTTGACATATTATTATGCAAATACTAAGAAAGGGTTAGGACTGTAGGACTGTAAACCTTTGGACCTAAAAAGGAATAAGTAAGGACTTTTTTGAGTCAGACTATAATTTGTTTTTTGTTGAACTTTGTAAAAGTTACTGTCAGTACATCAAACCATTAAAACTAGTATCACGTATCATACTGAACCATGAGCTGGTTGTATGGTTGAACCCCTAGCAGCTACAGTTGTGCCCACAAGGACTGGCACAAAATGTTTATGGGTGAATGTAACTGTGATTCACCCTTGAAGAGCGTTATGTCCTGTTAACTCTCTAACCTACCTTATTTTAGGCTCCAGGATCTCAGTGTAAAACTTCTGTTTTAGAAGTCATTTTCTGGGAGAGTAAAATAAGGAATTTATCAAAGGACAGACAAAGTTCTGCTCGAAGGCTCTGGTAAAGCCATCATGCCAGCTTGTTGATGCCAAGTCTGTCTGCAGTCTTGGAGTACAACTGCTGGCATTAAAACGTCATTGGGCGAGTCTTTCATTCAGTAATGCCTCGCCAGCTCAGGGTTTGGCGCTGTAGGAAGAGCCTTATGGTTTTTCACTCAAGGCAAACCCTGGCAATGTTCTGTTATCTTGAAATCATACTAGATGTGCATCGAGAGTGCGTTTGTGTGTTGGGGGATGGGAACACTCCAGCTAGTGAAACTGTGAGATCACTGCTAGGGGGAAAAAAAGAGTGAAGAAAGACTGAAAAAGTCTGTGTGTTTACTGAAAAAAAGGGAGCTTTGTGGAAGAAAAAGTAAAGGTGAAATCTTCTCATTCAATCATAGAAGTTTTATGACATGCAGCAGTGAACTATGAACCCCATGTGGTGCACACACCTTGTAACACACAACGCAAACACTTGAAGATGATTTATATCTTGTTGAATAAGAAGAAGTACATGCATGTTCTGTAATCAAGACAATCAGTGGAGTCTTGTTTTTTTGAGTTAAAAGTCCTAATACTTAAATTTATTTGTCTATATTGTCCCTGAAGTACAAAGCACAAACTGACCCAACCCTTCCAGGGAATGCTTTCTCTCGTCTTTGGTCCTTGTCCTGAACGACAGGAGCTTTGTGCTGCGTTAGACATTCCTTTAGGTCGAACACTCAGCGAGGAATGTGATTGTCAGGCGGTCAGCATAGTGAAAGGGTTTGGATGTCTTTAAGCTTAACAACAACTCCAAGTTACCTCTCAGAATCTGTGGTTATGTAAAGTCAATCAGGACTCATGCTGCTCACAGTCAGTTTTCAGATATGCAACCTGATTACACTCATCTCTGTAAAATGTGCAGCTCACAGTTTTCTGAATCATAGAACAGTGAATTACTTTTGGCATTTTAATTCAATCTCACTTGCTGAGAAAGTTATTTTCCCTCTTTCCAAACATGAGCGGAGAAAGAATAGTTTTTCCTTTCCCCCTCCCCACATGCACCCCACACCCCCTCCTCTGTACCGTCCAACATGAAATTTGACTCTATGATTTCCATGGTGTCGTAGTAGTCTTTGCTTTTCCATTTTTCCATAGTCCTTTGCATTGGCTAAGGCATTTATCTTGTTTGGACACGTCCTGCCTCAGTGGGAAAGTTGAGGAGCCTCTCAGACCTGCCTGGCCTCATACAGGGAAGAGAGTCAGGCTAGAACCGGTCCCATATCTCAGTATTTGAATACAGTTTAGGATACATACAGTTACTGTTGTGGAGACTGGAGCGTACTCATATCTAACATATCTGTCAGCTAAAATAATAATAAAAGACGACTCCTGTGTTAGTTTTCGTTGTCGTTGGCACTGGCCAACACTGGCTTGGTCTGTCAAAGGAAGCTATTTTTGGAAATGTGTTTATCCACTTTCTTGCAAAAGTAAGATGAGAACATCAATACATTCTCACAAAATGCTCAATATGTAGCAAGAACTGGTTAGCTCAGCTTAACACAAAGACTGGTTAGCCTCAAAACGTAACACCTCATTGTTTAATCTGTACAAAAACTGAAGACTAAAACTGAGATGCTGTTGTTTTATGTGTATGAGCTGTTTCTTGGCTGGTCCCAGTAACTTCCTGGAGTCTTGTCATCACCGTGTGGTTGCCAGTCAACCAGCAGAGACTACAGGAAGTTACTGGTCGCAGCCAAGAAATATTTCGGCCCTTGTAAAATGGCGAATTGTTGTTTTTACACTCGAAAATGAGATATAGTGTGTTAATTAGTGAGCTTTACATGTGCTGGTATGCACGCTTTGTTACCTTTTATACAGAACCAGGCTAGCTCCCCCCCCCGTTTTCAGTCTTTATGGCAAGCTAAGCTAACCAGCTGCTGGCTGTAGCTTTTACAGGCGGACATGAGAGTGGCATCGATCTTCTCATGTAACTCTAGACTAGAAAATAGTATTTCCCAAAATGTCAAACTATTCCTTTTAGCAAACATGTTGCATGTATTTGAATCCTGTTTCTGTTCTGTCATCAGCTAACCAGACAGTTAGCCATCCTGCCAATAAGGTCAGCTAATCAGCCAAAGCAGCTCAAAGCCAGAAAACAAAATTGTATCCACTCGCCCGGTTCCTCTGTGACTCACTAATCGTTCCACATTTTTTGCTGTGGAAGGTCAGAGGTCGCCAGCTCGCGCTGTTCACAATTTTCATTCCTGTCGAGGAAAAAAAAGTAAAAGATGGCAGTAACTGGCTTGTAAACCTTTGGACAGCTCCATAACTGGAGGGGCAGGCAGAAGGGATAGTAGAGTTTGTGCTTGTCTGTGCCTATGAGTTTTCTCTAGGGAGTTTTCTCTCTTCTTTCAACTCAATGACTTCAGTTTGTCAGAGTATTTCTGTGTGTGTACGAGAGTCCATAATTGAGTTTTTTCCTCCCGAGGACAGATCTCTTTTTGTGAGCACAGTAAAGCCTGTGTGAGACACGAGACTGGCTAATTCAAAGATCATCAGACTTCTTCATTAATGAGTTATTATGTCAAAAGGATTACTGAATCTATGCCAATACATCTTAACATCATCTATTATGTAGATAAGAAGCACAAAAACAAGCTACATAGAGAAGAAGAGCTAAACTTTGACACATTTGGTGTGTGTCCTAAAGGTCTTTTGGTATACACTCATGGAAAACACTTCCATCGGCAGAGATAATGCTGTCAGCCAGCCTATCTAGTCCGCCGTACTGTCACTCAGGCCTCTCTCTTTCGTTCTTGGCGATGGTTGTTGGAGGTCTGGATCCAATTGAGGCATCACCAGATAGAGCTAGACTTCCATGCATTAATCAGAGCCGGGGATCAGCTGAATGGTGAGCGAATCAATTGGATCCAGGACGAGGAAGCCAAGTCCAGCTGTGGTCTGGCATGGAGCATACAGCTACAGGAAAGAGAGGAGGAGAGAGCGAAGGGAGAGGGAGGAGGAAAAGTGTGTGTGTGTGTGTGTGTGAGTGAGTGTGTGAGTGAGTGTGTGAGTGAGTGAGTGAGTGAGTGAGTGAGTGTGTGAGTGAGTGTGTGAGTGAGTGTGTGAGTGTGTGAGTGAGTGTGTGAGTGAGTGAGTGAGTGAGTGAGAGACTGACAGTGAATTAGTGAGGATGAAAGTAAAGGAAGAAGATAGAGAGCAAGATGGGGATCAGACAGCTAATGAGGGGCAAACAGTGCAACAGTGGGATGTTTACACTGAAACAGGAAGAGGAAGTGAATACTTAAGTGACAGACATTTTGGTCTGTCATACATGTTTCATACCTCCATAGTTTAGTTTAGTTTGTTTGCTGCAGTTTGGTTTTAATAGTAGGACAGTACCGTGAAAATCAGCAGGTAGAGACTTGAAACTTGAGGCTTGTTATAGTTACGCTATTGTCTCATGAGCAGTGACTGAAAACTCTCACTTGTGCTGCATTCGAGGACAATCTGAGATCACAGAGTTGGATGCTGTGAAAACCCTCTGGCCTGTTTGCTTTTGTCTTCTTTGCTCTTCTCTTTCAGGTTCATGTAATTGGTAAGCACGGCAGGGATTACCTAGGCCCATTGCTTCCAGTCACACTATAAAAGATGCCACCTGTCCCGCCTATTCACATCTCATCTCTTTTTGCAATTTAATCCATGTTTTTTGTAAATAAATTAGGTAATTTAGGTCAGTCTTTTGGTGTCTCTCCCTTTATTTACTGTGGATATTCAAGCTGGTTGTGTCAATGCCAAATGGCAACCTTTTTCAATGCACGAAATTACAAAATTCAGTAATTTTTTAACTCTTGGATACACCTTTAATATTTCTGTATACATTCAGCCCTCTCCTGTTGGATTGTTCTTTAATGCACCACACATTTTAGTTGTAATATGTGATGAAAATGTAATTTTCACAAATTGAATTGATAATTTAAAGGATTAACTGCCCATAACTGTAAACTTAAACTGCTTCCATACTGATCAGGTATCGGCCAATGTGACCAATCCACATTAAATACAGTTTTTATGTCGACGGCATTATAAAATTTGCTATTTCTGCTTTAAGTTACACTCATATGGTCACTGTAATCCCTTGTGTACACTGTTCTGTTGTTTATTCCAGTGAGTTGCTGCACTGAAGAAGCTGCTATGTAGATTTTAAATTTGGAGAAAAGAGAGCAAATGTCTTGGATGGTTAATTAATATTGTCAGAAAGACTTTAGAGTTTAGGTATCATAATCTGTATCAGGAGAGTAAAAGTTTGATCTCTAGTTTCAAGTCTCAAAGTACAAATTCATCTTAAAGCATATCTCATGCTCTGGAAAGTATACTGTACATAAAGTGGAAGTAATGTGTTAAAACATGCAAACCACCATACTTTAAATAACTGCGTAACCAGTAGTTCAGGCCACCACAGGCCTGCAGTCAGAATGATTCATTTGTTTTCTATGATAGTACCTCTACATGAAGTCGTCATATGTAAGACAAAGAAGCTTTCCCTGTTCTTCCATCAGCTGGTGTTCGTTATCAGCCGTGATTCCATCTGGCTGTCAGTGCTGCCTGTCGTAACAGTCAAACAGCATCGACATCCTCCGTCATCTTTCAATAACAAGCAGGATGGAAACTTTAGAGATGGATGTGCGCTGGTGCAGCTACTGTGTTTTGATTTGTAGCTCTCACCTTCGTTGTTTCCGTTGAACTGGAAAATATGTGTGAACTGTACTCACAATAGGTCTGTCTTGTGTGCAGATCGAGAGGCGGATGGAGCTGGTGCGTTTGGTGTCGCACAACACGCACAAGAGGCTGGTGTCCTGTCTGCAGGGTCAACTGGGCACAGACACAGAGAAGAGACATGTAAGAAGCACTCAACGTCTCTGAATCACCCTCTCCAACTTCAAGCTGGCCTGTCATAATCTTGTCTTATTATCTCAGCATGTTAGCAACATTCTACAAAGTCAGGATCACTGTGAAAAGCTTTTCCATTTTGCTGTAAGAGTGACTCAGAGAAATGCTGGTGTAGCATGTAGCTCACACAGAAATTGAATAAGGGTGAATCACTGTTACATTGTTGTCAGTATTAGCAACGACCTGCTATCTTGTGCTAGGAACACATTGCTTCTCCTCTTATGTAACACGCTGATATGAGTGAGTCTCAGGAGAAAAATATTCAGCACTGGCCTCCTGCCAGCTTCACTATCACTGCATGACAGACTCACCTCAGCCATAGACACACACGATAAAACGGACTGAACTCAGAGAGAATCAGAGTTATATGTTGCTTTGTCTGTTACTTTTTATGTATATATTTTTTTAAATACATGCAGCTAATAACTAAGTTATCTTTTGGCTATTTGTTTACCACACATTTTAAAACTTTCTCTGCTCTGCTTGCAGAAAAAGCTGCCTCTGACGACGCTGTCCCAAGCCATGCAGGAGGGCGGCAGTCAGCTTGGAGACGAGAGTCTGATTGGGTGAGACGCAAAAGTTGAACCATAAGATGTTATTATATTCAAGACTGCTTTCAGCAGTATCATATAAGATATATTGTAATAGTAGAGTGCCTGTCTCTAAAATGTATCCTAATTAACCAAAATTCAACATTTTAAGTGATTATTTGAGTGAATTGACCTCTTACTGTTACATGAACATTGTCCTCACTGTGAGAAAAGTAGTGATAACCGTTGTATTCGTATGCATTCCCATTTCTGTGTGTGTGAACAGCAAGATGATGGATGTGTGCGGGGAGGCAGAGAGCAGGTTAGCGACTGAACTGATGCAGCATGAAGTCCAGATTGAGAGAGACATCCTGGATCCTCTCAACCAGCTGGCAGAGGTAAAAACACTGCAGCTTCATCTTCATACTGTAGTGATGCGTTCATGACCTGCTTGTGTCTGTATTTAAGTTGGAAATTTGTGACTTAGAAAAATTCGTTTTTAACCAAATGAGTTTTGCCTGGAGCATTCAGTGCGCCTACCTTGCCAAATTCAACATGGCCTTTGGCATCTTTTTGTGTTCGATTAGCATCCTGCATGAATCATATTGACAGAATGTTCTCACAGGAAAGGTGTTATCACAGCTGTGAAGTGCGTGTGAACTCATAAGACTCACTGTTTCTCTCACAGATAGATATTCCTAATATACTAAAACAAAGAAAACAACTCGCCAAGTTGGTTCTGGACTATGACTCGGCCAAGACGAGGTACACTGGTTTATGATTTATTTAGCCCGATCATATTCAAGTGTTCAATGCAATGCACACTTTCATGTTTTTGTAGACATCCCTTAGCATCTAAAACATTTCTCCGCCTGCAGGTGGTACCAGGCAACAAAGTCCTACAACCAGACTATGGCAGCTAAGGTCGATTCCCTCAAAGACGAGATGGACGAGGCTCTCAACAAAGTAGAAATATGCAAGGTAGATTTTGTTTTTAAATTTGTACATTCCAGCCAGGGCCTCTTCATGAGGTTAGGATCATATCTTATGAACTGACCATGAACAAAGGAAGCCTTGTAACAGGAGTGGATCAGGTACAAACATGCTATGCACATTATTAGACCACGTAATTAAAGGTCATTGCTTTGTCATCTGGAGTTCATCTGTGTCTAAATGAAAAGTTTCTGTGTAAAGCAGAAGGTTTAAGGTTACAAAATGTTTTGCCGTGTATGGAAATATATATTTTTTTCATCCTACAGGACCAGCTCTCCGCAGACATGTACAACTTTTTTTCCAAAGAGGGAGATTATGCACGTTACTATGTCATGGTGGGTACACCTCAGTTTACTGTAGATTACCTAAAATGGAAATGTAATGTCAATATGTTTTATTCCACTATAACAATATTGTTTGGTGATTCTTGGTACAATATGAATGACTGCTTCACTATATGCCAAAGGGTTTGTATATATGACCTGTGTTTATGTTTGTGTATCAGTTATTAGAGGCCCAGGCAGACTACCACAGGAGATCTTTGGCAGCTCTGGAGGCAGCTATACCGAATATCCAAATACAACAAGGTGAACAAACAATATAGAAAATATAACCTTTGTATCTCTCCCTTTGGTCTTTCATTAAAACCCCAATATATATAGTCAAGATAACATTTATGGTTGTTTATCGATTGCACAACAGTCAAGCCGCTTTGTACTCCTCTGCTGATAAATGTAGACGGGCTTGTCGTGGCTTGTTGGGGTGATTCAAGTCAATAATTGGCTCGTTTTCCAAGTTTTGTACCATTCTCGCCACTGTAGTGGGACCGGGGATGCATATTACAGCCTCAAACGCCTCAATGTGTCTATGATGAGAAGCTTTTATTCCCTTTGTGAAACCCAGCAGCACAAATTAGCATGAAGCTTCATTGTCTCTGACTTAATTAACGCCACGTCTGCTTTTTGCCTGGTCCTAGTAAATGAGTTACAGCTCAGAAGGTAGACATGCAGCACATGATGGTTATGACGAGAAGAAAAATCAGTTCATTTTCCAGAAAACAAAATGACTAAAATCACATTTCATTGCATTCTCCCCTAAGTTGTCATGCTGTTAAGTAACCAGTTAAATCTGGTTTCTAATAAACTTTTTACACATGTGCTACAGAGAAAGTATTACTGTGACAACAAAGGAGAGGGATGAATCAGGATCATTACACTGAGCAATACGTTTTTGTTCAAAATAATCCATCCCTCCAAGTCAAGCTCAAACTAAAACAACATAGATCTAAAATACATATTATATTAAACATATTGTATTAAACGTAAATCTAAAAAAGTTGGTTTAAAAGTTGGATTAACCATTGAGAATTCAGTGTCAACTAGACAGAGACAAAACAGAAACGCTGTCAAACTCACAAAGACGCTGATGACGCTCTCCTCTCCTAGACTCCTGGATGGAGAAGCCAGCGTTCGGCACGGCTCTGGAGGAGCACCTGAAGAGGAGTAACCGTGAGATCGCTCTGCCCATCGAGGCCTGCGTCATGATGCTGCTGGAGACCGGCATGAAGGAGGAGGTATGAATGAAGTGATGGCAGAAGAGAAGGAGAGACTTTGGTAAAGTAGGGCAAAGTTGAAGGGTTAATTAACCAGAAATTTTTGACATGAAGTCTTACCCATATAACATCACTGCTCCGCTCTGTGGGAGCTGGAAGGGAGATGTGGGTCATGTGGACTGCTCTCTAGAAATGATGGCACATACAGTCTGGAAACATGTGCAGCCAAGTTGTGGTCAGTTAGCCTTGAGGCTGCAGGAAAAGGCACTGTGTGCGTGTGTCTGTGTGTGCAAGGCATCTGTTACCCATCAGTATGTTACTTTTACCATATCGCTGGACTCCCTAAGGAAGACATTTTTATTAACGGAAACAAAACGCTTGCTGTACGTCTGTCTGCAACTCATCCCCAAAGAGCCACATCTCCCTTGACTTTCTCAGTCATTCACTGGATGGTACACTTTATATGCTTTACTTCTCCTTTCCTGATACCAACCCAGACTCACTTCTTCAATTTCAGGATTGAAACCAGTCACCTGTCGAGAAAAAAAAGCACTGTCAGGTGATTTTCCTCTACATTTTTTTTGCAGGGTCTCTTCAGAATAGCTGCAGGAGCTTCAAAACTGAAGAAGCTAAAAGCAGCTCTGGACTGCTCCACCTCGCAGCTCGAGGAGTTCTACTCTGATCCCCACGCCGTCGCCGGTACAACCTCTTCTACAAATCCACAAAAAGTGAAACCATCTGGTGCAGATCGTTCTCTCATAGCTTTTCTCTTCATACACAGGAGCCCTGAAGTCCTACCTCAGGGAACTTCCTGAACCTCTAATGACTTTTGGCCTGTACGACGAGTGGCTACAGGCCTCCAAGTAAGAAGACACACAGACCGATATGACTCTTTTAATATCCTGTAAAACACGCTCAGTCTGTGCTAATAAGCATTCAACTTTAGCTGCTTTAGATATTCTGGTACTTATGTAATAAGCTAATGTATTTTGTGTGTGTGGTTGCAGTATTTCTGACTCTGATAAGAGGCTTCAGGCCTTGTGGGTGACGTGTGACCGTTTGCCAAAGACTCACAAGGCAAACCTCAGGTAAGAGCATCTTCACTTGTGTTTTTTATAAATATGCGTGTTTTTGCCACAGCAGAGGTGTAAACTCTGTCTCTAACAGAAGTGAATGTATAGAGGTCATTTCTGTTCTGTTTTTCACTTTCATAACTGATGCAGCAGATTTTGAACAAGTCGAATAATAGAAACGCATCTTACCGGTTAGGTGAAGTCATTTTGATGCCTTATTAGACATCTCATTAGAGCACACACTTCTGCTTAGAATAGTGGTTTCCAACCTGGGGGGTCATGACCCCACAAGAAGTCCCAAGATAAATCTGAGAGGTCAAAGATGATTAAAGAGAAAGGGGAACAAAAAAGGTCAAATAAAACTTAAACTTTAACCTCGTCTGGCCTCTAAAAAAATCTAAAAAGTTAGCTGGGTAACTGTCATAAAATGAAAATGGTTGCAGTAGCATTGATGTTTTTAAAGGAACTGGACTCTCTGTTTCAGGTATCTGGTGAAGTTTCTGGCTAAGCTGGCTCAGGACAGTGACGTCAATAAGATGACTCCCAGCAACATTGCCATAGTCCTGGGGCCCAACCTGCTTTGGGCAAAGACTGAGGGGTAATAACTCTGTGAGCTGTCACCTCATATTTATGTTACCTTTCTGAGTTAAAGTGAAGCTGATGTTGACAAAAGCTTCCTGTCTGTCCCCGGTTGTATTCAGGACGCTGGCAGAGATGGCAGCAGCTACATCTGTCCATGTGGTCGCCATCATCGAGCCCATCATCCAGCACGCTGATTGGTTCTTCCCAGAAGGTAAAACATCTGTTTGTTGTATTTGTACTAATACATCCTCTCTTTACCATCATAATTTCCATCATATCTTCCCCATCATTGCTTCCTTCTTCCCTCCAGAGGTGGACTTCAATGTTTCAGGCATGTTTGCCATGCCTACCCATCCAGCCACCCCAGAATCTGAACCCAGCCTGGAGAGGAAACGTCCCGGCAGCCTGGTGGGGCAGGACGGGGACAGTCACACCCCCCGTAAAGACAGGTACCTGTCTCGCCCCAACCTCAGCCTCAGCCTGCCCCTCACCCTCCCGTCCCGTCCCAAGACACTGAGCAGGCAGGAGTCGCGGGGCCCAGCCGTGTCGGCTCTCTATGTAGTGGCCAACGAGTCCATCACAGTCACTGAAACACCCACTGAAGATCTGCCCAGTCCAGACTTCAAGGCTGTGCCGTAGTCCAATGTAGCTCCCATGAATTTATTTACTGAAAGCCAAAGAAGGGAATGATGTTCTGTGTGATGTTTGCAGCACATTTCTGTCATGTTTAGGTGATTTTAGCACAAGCTAATGTTTTCCTCAAGGTTCGTACTGAAAATGATGAAAAAGCAGACCTTTTAATGAAATATTTTTCAGTGTCATTGGGATACCATTTTGTCTACCGCTATAATTCTCGTGTGTTATTCTTGTGTGTACTCTTGTGTTATCTCCTTTGTTTCCAATTAAAGCTTAGGTCACACTGTAGGTTGCTGGTTTTATGTTTTGTGTGGGCTTTCTCTTTTGCATTTTGTTTGTACGGTGTGGCATCTGTCTCTTCTGTTCCTGCAGAAATGTCGCAGTTCAGAAATTTTCTGTTTACAAAGGTCAATGTCACGTGGTTTTATGTCCTTTTTGGGTTCTTCTTTCTGAGCTGGTTTCGTTGAACACAGGAAGTGGCGTCTCCTTCTGTTTCTCGCACCATCTCTCTCTGTCTGTCTGTCTGTCTGTCTCTGCTCTCACTGTTGTCTCTCTCGGTCTCCTGCTCTTTCATTCTGTGTTATGGCGTATGGTTTGCCCTCCTGAACTCTCTCCCCTCTCCCCCCTCCCTAGCACTGTTAACAAACAGCCGGAGCCCGCTCCACGTAAAGCCAACACTGTAAATAGAAAGCAGCCACAGCTAACCTCACCCACCTTCCAACCCCCACTGCCCCCTCTGGAAGCCTGGGTTCCTGTCCAGCCTGATCCCCAGCCCCAAGTTCCTTTCCTGGCTACAGAGCAGCCTGGCCTGAATGGTGGTGGAGGTGGTGGTGGAGGTGGTGGTGGTTGTTTTGGAGGTGGTCTGGGTGGTGGGGTCCAGGTAGCCACAGTGAAACCTCAGGTTGTAACCCAGCTCAGCGCAGAGGAGAGCAGGTAAGGAGGAGCGAGCTGAGGTAGCAACAATAGTCCTGCTCCGCCTGCTCGCAGCCAATCAGCCAATCCGGAGCTCAGCCAACCTTTTTTATGTTTGTCATGTGTTTGATTCGTTTTTTGAGTTTTCAGCTCCCGAATCAGAAGTCCTAAAAAAGAAAATCACAAGATAACAATGTCTATTACGTCCACAGCTTTTAATGTGGCTTTGTTTTTTTAACAAATTAATAATGTAATGCAACAAAAATCATGTGATGCTTTGTTTACAGGCTACTTTTATCCTCCCCCCTGCTTGTTGTGATGATTGATCAAACTTTATTTTGAAAAATATACTCCACTTCCTTCTTGCCTGCCTGTCCGCGTGTCTCTCTGAGTGACTACTTCGTGGCAATGTCTGATTTTGCATGTAACACATGACTGAGCAAACTGATTTTTGCATCCTCTTCTCAACACTTCTCTTTCTGTTGTTTTTTTTGTTATTCTTAATGTGATAACCTTCATTTAAAATTACCCTTTGAATGGAAATATGTTTGTTTTATTATGCATGACTTCTTGCACCGATGCAGCACTTCCTTGTTCAATGTTAAAAAAAAAATAGATGACATGTTGGTGGATTAACATTTAGATTTGTTGTATTTCCACAGCCCGGCCCGTGAGCTCATGTCCACCCCTCCACCCCAGAGGAATGGTGCGGCCCATCTTACAGTAGGAACCCCCCATTCTCAGGGTGGATCCAGGGGGCCCAGTCCACATATGGTTCGCAGAGGTAAGAGAATTAACATTCCCATTCCCATTATTGTTTACCATTATTATCGTTAATGTCATGTAATCATTATTTTAACCTCTGAAGGCACCAAGAAGCAGGCCCCAGCCCCGCCCAAACAGGCCAGCCCCTTTGCCACACATCCCAGTAGCACCCAAACACCCGGTTCGTCTCATCACCCACCCATCACCCCCCGACGCAACACCAGCAAAGACAGCCTCATCCATGCCCCGAGCCATCCGCCCCCGCAGCCTCCTCAAGCCCACCAGGCTCAGGGAGAGTCAGAACCCTCCCCACCCAGCACTCCCACCCCTCCTGACACTCCGCCTCACGATGGCTCACTCTCCAACCCGCTGTCTTCCTACCACTCCGGGTCTCTCCCTCGCCCCTCCAGGCCAGCTCCAAGGCCACGGCCCCGACCCAGCATGCCGCCGCCCCCTCAACCTGCAACAAATGACAATGGCAATGGCATCTGCAGCTCCGCCTCCAAGATCATAACAGGTAAACAATCTGTTTTCTCACAAGTCCTGTTTTTCAGTATTTTTTATAGATAATATAAGAAACAGTGTTCAGTATCATATTTAAATGGTAACCACAATGCATAAAATAACTGTAGCTACTAATCATGTTAAAAAGATAAAGGCACAGCAGAAATCAGGAAAGGATAACATTTTATTGTACTTTTACTTAAAACAGGCATTATTCTGTGTGTATGCGTGTGTTTGTGTGCATGACGTGTGAACTGTATGATCAAGTTTTTGAGTGGAGACTTTCATCGAGCTCAAAATAGAGCAGATCTGGCCTCTGGCCTGCTGCTGTGGTGCAAAGACCGAAGACAGTCAGCGGTGAAAGAAGTATTCATAACTAAAAGTAGCAACACCAAAATTAGAAACTATTCTGTTACGACTCAAAGTCACGTATTAAAAATCCTACCTAAGAACAAGCAAGTATTATCAGAAAAATGTACTTGAAGTCCCAAAATTAAAACTATCCGTTATGTGAAAAGCTCCGGTAATTGTGATAATAATACAGATGCATTCAAGTTTAATGTTGTGGCTGGTTGAGGTGCAGCTAAGTAATTGCATTGTTTAATTTAGTTGTTTAACCTGTAGTAGTTTATGTTTTATTAGCTTGTATGTGTAAAATGTAAACACATAATCTGCAGGAAAAAAGCCATTGACAGTGTTGGAAGTACTCAGATCTTTTACTGAAGTAAAAGTAGCAGTACTACACAGCGTAGAAGTAGTGTTACAAGTTAAATACATTTACTAAAGATGAAACTTTCACAAGTTTCACAACATAGTTTTTTCATGCACTGGTCAATTTTGAGATTTTTGGCTATTTGGCTTCCATTATGTCATCTGTTAAGTGGAAAGAAGATAAAGAAGATGCCCAAAATACACATCCAGGACTTTGTTTTATTATATTTGTCTATCTGTGTCTGTAGATTTCACAGAAAAAAATAATAGTCGGACGTTTCATGGTTATATGTGTTATTTAAAAATATTCTAATTCACCTGTTGTGTCTCTTTAAAAGGTGCAATATGAAAGAATTTGAGGGTTTGAAACATTCAAAAATGATCAACAGAATGTGAAGAAACAAGATTTGACGTTATGTCAAAGATATATTGTGTTGCAGAGATATCTACTCTGCAACATGCTGAACAGATAGCTTCCGCCCATCCTTTCTTGTGATAACACTCTGTGCCTCAAGAGGCGATAGTCTGACAGTATAGCTCATCATTTATTTGTTAATCATATTTTGTATTAATGATCTATATTACTAAAGTTGATTTGCAAGAGTAAAAATTACTATATTTGCCTCTGAATCCTAGTGGAATATAAGTAAAAAGTAGCATAAAATAATCAAGTGTAAGTACCTCAAAGGCATTAAAGTACTTGAGTAAACATACTCATTGAAGAAGAATACTTTGGTATACTTTTACTCTTCAGGTATTTAATGAAAGATGTAACTAACCACATCTTTAGCGATGTTTAACATTGTTAAACATTATTTCCTTGTGTAGGCATCGACAGAAATCACTTGCTGCTCGTCTGCTTATACTGTATTCAGTATTGAGTGATTTCAGCTTCCCTCTCAGGGCATTACTGTATGTAGTTTCCTGGCTTTTGGTTTCACTGTGTCATAGTGCCTCACACACTAAATGTAACTGTGGTGATCTGACGCATGACAGAAAATGTGTAAATATTGCAGATGTCTGAGCTGCTGCCCTGCCTGTAAGATGAGCTTTGCAAGGCAGGTAATGGTAAGGATCTGATTGGCTGATGCCTTGGCCTTGCTTCTTGTGTTCACTGCATGTGTGTGTGTGTGTGTGTTTGTGCGTGGGGAAACAAGGAATGCAGGCTCCTTTGTAGTGTGTACCTGCTGGCTGTGCACATACTGTATACATATATTTATGTATATTAGTATGCATTTGTCCTGCACTTTAACCCTGCTGTGCAACAAAAATAACACGCTTGTGATGCTGCTAACAGTTTCCTGTGATAACTAACATCCCCTTAAACATTCTAAACAGACTTTGAACTGACCGTGTGCTGTAGAAAATACGTCGCATTTAAACATTAACACACAAAGGATTCAACAGCCTCCACCTCAAAAAATGATACTTTACTGGAACTATTATGCAATATTGACTGGATTTAATGGAAAGATCAATCCTTGGTGTCTTAACTGAGTGTGTAAAGGCATCGTGTGCGCTCCTGCAGTTTGAAACAGTGTTGGTTCTTTGCTTGAACTTTGCTTGCTGACCCCCATCCCCTAACTGTCCTGCACAGACGGAGGCCTGGTCCTAAAGGGGCCTGGACCAGCCCTCATCCCTGAGGTGATTGTGGACCAACAAGGGGATAGCTCTGCTGGTCAGGAGCCTGCCACCACCCCAGACCTGCCCCTAGACCCTCAGTTCCACACAGAGAGCACCGCTCTGTGAGGGGAAAAAAAGAAAAGAAAAAAATAAGAAGGATGATGGAAAATCCTCCTTCTCTCAGCTGGTCCACGTACCGGATTCGAATGCTTAGAATCAAATATCAGACAGGTAACTCAAACCTATCAGTTAACTCCAGCTCTTCACGCTCCACTCACACGATGCCAGACTGCTCTCTTGGGAAAAAAACGGCTGCCTTTTCTTCTGTTTTTTGCTGAGACTTGAACCAGAAACCTCATCTTACAGTGGTGGTCTAAAGCACAAAACTCCTGTCCAGCTACTAGACATCATATCACTTTTGTCCTATATACTGCTGGGTGTGTAAGATTGGACTGCACAGCCTTGCTAGACTCAAGGCTATCAGGACTGAAATCTCTAACCTGACATAGCAGCTGAAGCTTTTAGAGCTTTCACTTTGTCTCCTGCTTCTTTTGAAAATGTTGCTATCGATACTAAAGGTTCAATGCTCTGAATGTTTTTGGAGACATGCCCGTATTTTTTTATTCAGCAGCACAGTTGTGTGGCGATAGTTGAGTGTTAGCCAGACGCTGGTGATCTATTTATCATACAAACACAATCACATTTTGAAATTTCCATTTCAAATTTGTCATTTTAAACTGGCTACATGTGATGTTCAGCTTAGAAGAGCTTTTCAATGACTGCCACACACTAAACATACTAATGTAAAGGACCAAAGAAATGGATAAAGGCCAAAGGAAATGTAAAATTTAGAGCTTCATTATGGTTGTTAATGACCAAATATTTCAGCAAGAGTGCAATATCATAAGCAGTTATCTTCCACAGTAATCTTTGGTATTTCAGGTAGTTTTACTTCAAGTAATCCAGCGGGGATTTTATTTTGTTTTTCGTCTGAAATTTAATTTGATTTCATCTGACCTGATTTACCAAGCTCCAAATTGATGCTCAAAGATTAGCTTTTATCATTAAAAGGGATTTTCTTAAGACACTGATTGTGGTAACTGTGTTGTCAATACAAAGCTTGTAACTGATCACTCCCACTAAAGCTCAGAGCCATGACCAAATACAGCCAAATAATCCAATTATTCTTATTTTGTGTATTGGTTTTTTTTTTTATTGCAGCTGACAATCTTTACCTTGTTGGGGTGTTTGATTATGTTTTTTGTTTTTTTTAATTTCTTTATTTTTATGTTGGCTTCATCATACAATGCATCATTACTCTTAATAATTAAAGATTGTTCAACATTTTACAGTGTTGTCAGCTTCTTCTCATAAGTTATTTATGATTTTAAATAGTTTTAAAGAATATTGTCAAACAAAGGTGGATACAAAGTGTGGAAAAAAAACTTCACCTGCATCAGTCATCATAGTCAGTTTGAGTATTAAGTATTCTTTCCATGTATAGTATGTCGAGTTTGGCAGATGATTCATTTACAAGCAACCGTTTTAAGGAAAATAGCATCACTGTATGAACATATCTCAATTTACTTCAAACAAGAAGAAAGTGCAAGAAAGAAAATACTGTACACAACTTTTTTTTTAACCACCCCAAACACCATGTGTCCATTAAGAGTCATAACCTGCCTGTCAGCCCCAGTAGCCAATGATAAAGGCAGCTACAGAGAGGCAAATGATGAGGTTGACGTTAACGATGTGTCGTAGACATGGCTTTTCTTCCAGTGAACAGATGGCCCGTTCAGGTTCAGGAGGCGTCACAGGATTATTGTCTTCCTTCTTCCTTCTCTCCATCCCACACAGCCAGTAGAGGGCAGACATCAGCTTGGACTGGCTCTGGACGCTGGACACTGAGGATGAAGAGTCTAGAGACGCGAGAGAGAGAGGGTGTGTTTATCGGCAAGACTGACAAATGGTCAAATGGAAATGTGTAATGGCACGCAGGACAGAGACCCACCTTTCCTGTGATGACATGTCTTTCCATTGCTTCCCTCCATCTCATTCATCTCAGTAGTAATCTCCTCTAAGGTCTTAGTGCCCTGCTCCACTGTGACCTGCTCTTTGGGGTCCACTGTGTCAAACCTTGTGAACCAGGTCAGACGACTAATCTGTAAAAAAAACAAAAAAAACAGAAAAGACATGACACACCAAACAGAAAGTTAACTTCCTGTAGACATTACAGAAGTTTGAAATCAGTGTACTGCAAACAATATCTGTTTGCCTGAAAGGTACTTTAAGGTGTTGCCACTTGTGTTGACACCTAGTGGTGAAGTGTTTGAGCTGAAGTATTCAGATCCTTAAGTCAAAGTCTTGCACTGAATGTCCTTCTTAAATAAAAGCATGCAAGTATAATCGTTAAAATGTATGGAACGTAAAAAGCACTCATTGCAGATTAAACTGCTTAATTAATGAATTATTTTAATTAAATTTATATAGCACCAAATTGTAACAAAAGTAATCTCAGGACTCAGCAGCTTTAGACAGTCGAGAAATGCCTTCACAATTACCAGAAGCAAAGTGACACCTTATTATTAACTTACTATATCACTAAAAATAAATGTTATTATATTATTATTATATAATGTTAAATTATTAACATTAAAAAAAGGAAATGCAGCAAATGCTCCCATTTCCAAGTGTTTTTGCAAGAAAGGTGACTAAGATTAAGATTATTTTTCATCTTTTTGAACCTTTATTTGGCAGTGACAGCTGAAGAGTGACAGGAAGGTAGAGAGAGAAAGGAAGAGAGTGGGTGGAGATGACACACAGAACAGTGCCACAGGTCGAAATTAAATCCTGCGCTGCTGTGGCGAGGCCTGAGCCTTTGTACATGGGCTGCATGCTCTACAGTATGAACTACCAAGGCGCTACACACTCGGGTAGTCCAATTTATAGCAAAACACCATATTTTATACTTTTTTTATGTTTATTGTGCAAAAATCTTGATTTGTAAAGTAACTAGAGCTGTCAGATAGGTGTCTAGGTGAGTTAAAAAAAAAATGTAATGTAGTGGAGTACAAGTTGAAGTACCTCAAATATGTACTTGAGTAAATGTACTGGCACCACTGGTTATAATGAGAAGAACCTTTATATTGTGTGCCATTAATGGACCATAGCAATGCTCCAGTAAAAGAGAAGAAGACTGATATAAGCTGCACATTTCAAAAAATAAATTCTATGTTCCTACCATAGTTCATAAAATGAACTAATTTATTTATTTACATATTTATTTTATACTCCTAAGAGAGATGATGACTCTCTTAGGAATATAAGATAAATATGTAATAAATAAATATAAAAATGCAACAGAGAGTAGCCCTAAAGCCCTCACCTGTTCTGGTTTGGGTTTCTCTGTAGCCAGGCTGATTACAATGACCACGAACAGGGTGAGGAAGGACAGCATCGTGGAGAAGTACAGGTAATGGACGTATTTCAACACCGCAGGCCTGTCGTCCTCCTCATAGCACAGGGGCGCAGGGTAAATGAAGTCCAACAACATGCGGATGCAGCCCACCAACAGGCCGATAGCCAGGCCCCAGAATGCACCCTGAGGAAGAGGAGTGCCGATGACGAGCACAGTCACATATTTCATATCATCCAGTCAAAGCCGGACTCAAAAACTGAAGCAAAGTATAGGTTTTTTAATATTTTACCCTCATATTGCTATGAGATTAGGTTCACAGTGTGATCTGAATTACATGCAGTCTTGTTGCTGTCACCCCACAGTGCGCACACACACACATACAGGCTTGGTGTCACAAAATTCTTACAATAAAGTGCATCTGCAGACACAGTTACATGAATATGAACTTATTAACTAATTAATAAATACCTATTCCTTACTCCTTCTCAATAAATAAAAAATATTCTTGATCAATCTAACCAGATTTTTGACCTTACCTTCTCATTAGCCCTCTTCCAGAAGCAGCCCATGAGGAAGATGATAGAGACCGGTGGCTGGAGGTAGGTGCTGATGGATTGGATGTAGATAAAAAGCTGGCCACCCTGACTGGCTTGGACGACAGGAATCCACAGCACGGACACCACCACCAGCACGAGCACAAACGCCCTGCATGTGAAACATAAGATCTGCGTTCTTAATGTCAAATTATTCAGTTCAGAACTGCAAAGATGTGTAGGGAGTGAAAAACTATCTGGACAACGCAGTACATTCAGTTATGAGTGTGTGAAGGCTAGAAAAGAAAATCTGGTAAAGTCGTTACTTATGTGGAAAGAGGGCTTTTGGTTTGGGAGGGCATGACAGAAAATGTAATAATTTAAGATGGAATTCAGTGGAAGTGCATTATAATGTCATGTGGCTACTGTTTAAATACATCTGGTTCAAGTGGGAATAACACATTCTATATGGTGTGTAAGCCTTTAAACTTTAACTTGAGATTGCAGTGGAAAGAGCAGACAGCAGGGAGGAAAAGTGTTCCTCATAAAATGTTGAAAGTTTAAAAAAAAAAAAAAAAGACCTAAATTGTGCTCCAAACCAGTGCTGCAGTGTACCACATATATGCTGCTTTTCCAGAGGTGGTCACATACCTGCCCACTAACATAAGTTCCCACTCGGTTGCATGGGATCTGAAATACTTCCAGAGATCCATGGTGAAAATGGTGCTGGCGCTGTTGAAGATGGAGGTCAGAGAGGACATGAGGGCAGCGATCATTACCGCCATCATCAAACCTCGCAGCCCTGGGAGGGAAAACACACAGAGACTGGCATAAAAGAGATGTATACAGGCACATATGTATGCAGCAGAAGGCAGGACAGGAAACAGTACCTGTTGGCAGAAGCTCCATGACCAGTCTGGCGTAGGCGGTATCTGAACAACCCACTGAGTTTCCACAAATCTGTTTACACAGCTCAGGGTCTGCACACGCCACATCATCTACACAATATCAAAACACACAACACTCAATCCTAACTTTAATCTATTTAAAAGCATCATTTATTAAACATTAAACTCTCAAAACACCAACATCTGTCTGGTATTTAAGACCTGTTCATAAATTCTTTTATGATGTTAGTAACTATTCAACCAAAGTCATTTATAGCTTCACTGTAACTTAAGCTGCTGGCTTGATTCATTAAAATATATATTTTTTATACCGTACCTGTGTAAAGTATCCTGCTGATCATGCCGGGCAACATGATGGCAAAGAAAGGCAGGATCTTCAGATAACAGGCCAGCAGGGAGCCACCTTTTGCATGGGTGAGGGTTTTAGCAGACAAGGATCGCTGCACAATCACCTGCAGAGAAACACTGACCCTCAGTTAACTCCCAAGGACGGCTGGTTAGTGAGCAATTAAGTTATGAAGCGGTATGTAAGTACATTTTAATAGGGGGTTGTTTAATATGGATCAGAATGGATAAGGAAATCACTTAGCTTTCTGTTGACCTGTTGACTCAGGTGTATGGCAGGTATCCAGGTTAAAGGTTTTATGTGCACAAATTAGATAAAAGTGCTGAACTAAGAAGACAGGAAATGCTCATTAAAACTACTCATGTCTTCAGTTGTCTCAGGTTTAGCTGGTTAGCAAACTATCTTACTGATCGTGTATAAAAGGGAATTTTCAGTCTCTCTGAAGAGCAAAACATGCCAAATTCTCAAGATGGGGACTTTAAGATGAAGACTCTTTTAAACTTAACTTCAGAGGAATTTGTAGGACAACATAAACAAGATGGAAAAACACTAAATTACACTTTTTTTTAGATAAATGACCTCTCGATATTTTACAAGTGAAATATGTAAAAGAAATGATATCCATGATGGCAACTTTTAGTTGCCCTCCCTGTAGAGATCAGGCTTGCCAGTAAATAATCTACAGATTAAACCAGTTTTTTCTGATCCTGAATTGCGATATCTGGTTTTACTTACATAGTTTGGACATTTATCATCACCGCATTAAACCTGCAATACTAATTCTCTATCCTTTCATTTGCTCCTATTTGTAAAGAAATTTTCATTTCTTTGATTTTTCATTATAATACCTGGTCAGAACACCAGTACCACATGGAGGGGATGGACATGCCGATGATGACCCCAGGCCAAGGCAGGTCAGAGTTCACCGGGTCTCTGAATATGTGGAAGGAGTCATGTCGAGGGATGCCACAGGTTGAGTTTGGCACACGGACTGAAGGGATGGCTTTGCTGTATCCCTCCATCAAAGCATTCCAGCCTCCGACCTCCACAAAGCCTCAACGGGGGGACAGGAGTAGTCAGACACACTGGACTACAAAGTGCTGGTGATGTGTGAGTGTGTCATGTGCAGCCAGATTTAACTTACTGAAGCCCATGAGGGTGAGCGATCCTGCCAGCATGATAGCAGTTTGAGCAGCATCTGTGTAGATAACTGCAGCCAGACCACCTGAGACATAACACACGAGAGCGACGCAAGAAGTAAACAATATTCAGTCTAAGATCTTAAAATTTCTAAGCAAGAGGTGTTTAAAATGGAGAAGGAAGGAGAAAGGTCACCTGCTACAGTGTAGAGAGCAGTGACTGACAGCAGCAGCACCACAGCCAGGTAGATGTCCCACTGTAAGGCGAGCTGGATGAACAGTGCACCTGCATACATGTCCACCTGGGCCAGAAGCACACACAATGGAACACATGTGGTACAGATACAAGATAGAAAATAACAAAAACAACTTGTGCATAAAGTCATACCGATATCTTTGTGAAGATGTAAATAAATAAGGACAGGACAGTTATAAACAACTGTGTCCTTCTCCCACCAAACCGCTTCTGCAAGTATTCCGGCATGGTCGTCACCTGGAAAAGAGAGAGATCAAAGATGATTATGAAGGAATGAATGAGCAAAATTATGCCTCTGCACATCATGTGTGATATGTGTTGATGCCTCACCCCAGAGGCGATATAAATGGGCAGGAAGAGCCATCCCAGCAGCAGCACCATCAGCATACCCTGTAGAAATATCAACAGCAATTATGTTCAATGTATCACACTTGTTTTCACATTAAGAGCGTGTATACGGTATCTTACATTCCACTCATATGCAATAGCTCCAATTCCTGCTGCAGCTCCTGACCCTGCCAGGCCGATGAAATGTCCACTGCCAATGTTACTGGCAAACAGCGACGCACCCACCTAATTATAGATGAGAGAGTCAGAATCAGGATCATCTCAGTACTTCACTTTGAACGGCAGAATATTTGGCCTCAATCTGACTTTTAAAGTCTTAACTGATTGGAAGCAGAGGCTCCGCTGTGGTCGTGCTGCAGTTAGTCTACAGTGATAAAAAGCATATTTAAAATCAAGCCACTAGGACTTGCTGTCAAGTCTGTGTAGGTGTTTTTTTTTCACACATATCTTTATAGTGTTTGACTCACCGGCCACCAGGTCATGTTTTTCCCAGCCAGGAAGTATCCATCCACCGTGCTGCGCTTCGTCCTCCACATGGACTGGTAGAAAAATAAGAAACCTCTTAAGGACTCAGAAGTAATGTTGAGACAAACACCTGAGAAGAAAGTTACTGGCATTTCAAGGATCTCAAGCTAAGTGAAAGGACAGCTCTATTCAGTGCCGTATCAAGAACTCAAATCTGGCACCACGTTTTGGTGATGTTGTATCTCAATCAGCAAAAGTCACTGAATTGTTATTCAAGGTGTTGACAGGGTTGGAGGAAAGTCAGATCCATGCAACAAAGTCCCAGATAAAATAAAGGCTGCAGGACCTGTTGCACTTCCTGTTGCTGTGTGCTACTGACACTGTGACTTTGCTGAATAAAGATAAAGAAGAACAGCCATGTTGTTACCCATCGCAGTTCTGCTTCCTTTTAAAGTTAAACTGTTTGTAAAGCACTTTAAAACCCTTAGATGAATTATGTGCCTTATTTCCATGCTGCATGTAAATGAACAGAATGTGTTGGGTTATGTCTTATTGCAGTCTCATACTCATACTTAACAGATGTTCTGAAAATGTAGAGCAGAAACTGTAGTAAACTTCAAATGTTCAGACCACAAAACATTTCCTGTGTTTGTTGTCAAGGATTCAAACCTTTTTGCAGTGATGGTCGATCACAAGCAAAGATCAGTATATAGTACTGGATATGTGGTCATCATGCTGATAACTCCTTACTTACAGCTGGACAGGTTGTTGATGTGTTTAACAGTCCATTCTCATCAAATTGTTAATAGTAAAATCCCATCTCTTTTGAACATGTAAATGTTTGGCTTATTTATGCAGCATGTTTCCCCCCTCTGTACTTACCCAGAAGCCAACAGCCAGAACAAGTAGAAAATAGACTACCAGCACCACTATATCCACAGTCTCCAGGCTAGTCCTGCCCCCTGGAGGGGGCGAAGAAGAAGGGGGCATGCTAGTCGCTGTAAAATCCATTCTGTCACCTGCTGTGATAGTGAGTAAATGTTTATTTAGTTAATATTTCTCATGAAGAAAACTACATGTACCTGTGTGTAGTACTACTACAGCTTTGGGGTACAAAAGTTGTGTTTCTACCTCTCTGCTACATTTATTTGACAGATATTTAATTGAATTGGATGGAACACATGATGCATTTATTAAATATAATCCCTTATTATAAACTAAGATAGCCAGCAGTATGAAATGGAGGCAGACACACATGCACATAAAAAGTATTTAAAATACAATGGTGTAAAAAAAACATCCCTTACTTAAGTAAAAGTAATAAAACAACAATGAGCAGCATTTAAAACTCTTGTGAATATTTGCTGATAACACTTGTGTACATTCACTGAAGTAAAATACTGAACGGCTTTTCTGAATTAACACTGAGCAGTTGTGACTTGTGAATCAATGCAAATCAAATTATGACATATGCACTGGACAGGTGCCATAAAAATAAACTTTACTTACTTCAATCTCTTGTGACATTTTTTACAGCTCGTCAGATTATCAGTCAAAGCTACAATATGTGTAATATTATCTAAAAAGTAAATAAACTCACCTCAGATTAAGTTGTCACGCTGTGTAACATTCCAGATGGACTGCCTCGAGCTGCGTTACCCAGCCCAAAAAATACAGCATGACAATTGCAAGAGAGCAAGACCAGAAATTTCATGTTTGTCCGGAACCTTCCTTCACTCGGCAAAGGATCAAACTCCACTTTCACCTCTTGCACTACAAGGGTTTAGTTAACATGTAAGGAATTTATTACTCTTAACAGAGAGGTGTTTGCACAACACAGTTAAATGATTACTGAGTGAGTTTTAAATGCAGTTCAATTACAGAGAAGACGTGGACAGTGATATCAAGCTGGATAACTGCAATAAATGTATGTGTGTGTCATGAAACGTACACTTACAAATACTATATACCTACTTATCTCACAAAAAACAAATAAAAATCTGAGATTTTGCAGTAGATTAGATAAACTGGTATAGCTGGTGAGTCAGCAGGCAGAATGTTGTTTATAGTTTAAGAGTTGTATGACATGGAGAAACAAGTGTGCGTGGCCTCTGATGTGTCCTTTTGTACTGTTAGTTATAAACCAGCAGATACAGAATCATTTTTCTGGAAGGCAACACATTGCTTTTACTTAAAAAAACACAGACATCCAGGCAAAAGTAGATTTAATACCACTCTTTATAGTTGTCAGTATTGTTAGGGTACAATATAAAACACAGACTTAACACTTTATAGGCCTTATATGGACAGCAATGTTTTAGAGGTTTACATTCTGTAATTTAAGCAGAGAGAAATTAGAAAACAGAGGTTTTTTTACGAGCTGCACACATTATTCTTATAAGCCTTACCATTTAAAAACATCACCTGCAGACTAAGCTTTATGTTTTACAGAGCGCTGAGAAGCTGTTTCATTAACTTGTTTGAAAATGATGCTGCATCTGCTACACTAAACTTAATGACATTTCTGTCATTGTAAAACTTTAAATGACTCAATCAGCAAAAGAAATATTTGGGGGATACATGAACAAAGTGCGCCATACAGTACATTGCAGCGACTGTACCTGTTTTCTTTACATCCACTCTCATTCTGTACAATACAAACACAATATATCTCTGTTATAGTTTAAAGAGTATAATATCTAACAGTGGAACACAGCTAAACATTCACATATTGCACACTGCCCGCTGTAGTCGCCACATGATCTCACTTCGACTCTCTGTAATTAGTGTGTTCATGACTTTAGACTGGTTAAAAATTATCTTCATAACAGTTAAAATTGACTTTTATAAAAACAAGTAGTAAGTGCCAACTTCCCACTGATGTTGTCTCATATATACAAGTTTATAGCATTAGAAGTTAAATATCATACAAGAACAACAACATTTAGGAGAAAAAGCAGTTATATGTTTATAACTGATGGTAGGACTTTGGAAAAAAAAAAAAAAAAAACACTGACAGATACAACGCAGGAAATGAAACAATCTGTCATCAGGACAGCTGAGTATTTAATTGAGAAAAGAAGCTACACTTAGTCAGTAAAGAACTTATGTTACATTCAGTGTGGTGGGTGACTTACAAAAATACAGAACATGTAAACTAACAGGAAAACTGCCTTTATGGTTTCTTCCAAACCACCAAGTGAATGTGAATGTCTTTTAATTAAATATCTATTTCAGGATAAAGTGTATTTTTTGTAAATCTATGTCTTATTCATGGATATATTACAAAGATTTGACTGTAGAACTGTAATAACACACTTACAGAGGTGACCTGAACTCAGGCTTAGAGAAAGGAAACTTAAACTATTGGATGTTACTGAGTAACTATCTTTCAAATAGTAGAGATACCTTGATGGCCAAACAAGGTTGTTTTCTATGTAGTAGACTTTAAGTAGCCATTTAAGTTTTAGACTTTTGATAGCATATACTATACCACTGGTATAAAGCTAAAATCCATCTTTGATGCAAAAATTTCTCCCTCCTTAAATTTGATCAAAAACTCAATAATACATTAAATCTTTTTGCTCAAAATTATGAATTGAGTGGTGTGTTTGTGTGCTTGTGACAGTATACTTTTGCATTCCTTATGTCCATCGATGTTTACATGTGTATGTACTGTACAAACTGTCATTTCCATATGTGTTTGTGTTTGTGTTTGTGTGTGTGTGTGTGTGTGTGTGTGTGTGTGTGTGTGTGTGTGTGTGTGTGTGTGTTACCAGGCCAGTGGAGAGGCCATTCGTGGACTTCTGGGGCTCTTCAGGCTTTCTGCAGCTTGCCGCTCACTGAGAGCTCTCTGTGGTAAACAAACAACAGGGTTAGTAAGGTAGCATAAATGTTGCTATTACTATGTTATATGCTAGCTTTAGTGGAATATACTGTTAGGTTGAATGTATATTTATTTATGTTCGAGAGGGTTAGGTCTGGGGCAAAATCTGGGGCAACAGACAGACATTTCACCATTCATCCAAGAGGAACTGAAGAAGTCTCTTGGATGAGAGATGAAACATCTTCACAGATCTTCACGGATCCTTCTCGAAGAAACCTGGATGACTGAGAATCTTCACAGACATCAGATTTATTTGAGATTGTATTGGCATTTTTTGCTTTATTAGATAGTGACAGCTGGAGAGATGGACAGGAATTTCAGAGGAGAGAGAGGGGATGACATGCAGCACAGGACCCTGGCTGGAATCAAACCCGGGTCGCTGGGGTAAGGACTTTATCCAGAATACAAGGGGCACACACTCTTCCAGGTGACCGTTGCACCCCAGACTTCATATTTATTTATAGTTATTCTGTGCTGTAATTTTTTATCTTATTTATATTTTATGTCTTTTAATAACTGCTGGATAATAATGACTTTATGAATGCATAAATATGATGATATGAAAATGTCCAACTATTAAAACCTAGAGCAGTGACATGAAAAAAGATGTGCAAATCCATAATTCATAATAATTACACCAGATTTCTGAGTGAATATTGGTGCCCCCCTGCATAAATCTGAATGTTTTGCTCATGAACTGCTGACTTTAAACAAAACAAGAGTTTTTAATAACTTTGTTCAAATTTGTTTTTAAAAGTCTTTCTTTATTCAAATCCGGCTTCTTGGGAAAAATATTCAGACTTGACGGCTTGCCAGACTGCAACACAGTGCTGAATGCTTAGTGTCAATATGATCCTGATCCTGCTGCTGTGTGTAGCTCATTATTAGAACTGTAGCCAAGCAGACTTCCTCTCTACATCTTTGTAAAATGCAGGCTGTGCTCATTACTGAACACACTGCATGGGCCTTTCTAAAAAACAAAACATTGGCAGAGTATAAATCTAGGAAGTAATTAGGTAATCATTAGACACAGAGCTTAGTGTTTATCTGCAACCATTAAAGCCATTAAACCATTAAACCAATGCATCACGAGCTGTTTGAAGAAAAATGAAGGCTTTCTCAAACCATTATGTTGAATAGTCTGGGCCAAAGGCTGTCCTACAGAGGATAGGCATCATATTTATAACATATTTAAACAAATGAATGCCTGAATCTTTCTTGCTCACCTCAAACTTCGCCATGAACTCAGAAAAGATACCAAAGAAGGCCTCAGTGTTTGTCGCTTTTCCGTCTTCTCCGAAGTAAGAGGCAGTTTTGCTGAATTCTTCCATAGCTCTCTGTTGCAGGGACTCCAGAGACTGGACTGCTGGATGGCTGTTTTCCAGGAAGTTCTGCACATACTAGAGTCAAGGGACACAAAAGCTTCATCATCTCCTCTACTATATTAGTATCTTCTTTGTATTAGCCTACATATCTCAGTGCTCAGTGCCTCTCTTTGGCAGTTTTGTGAAGGATACACTCATGACGACAGCAAAACGATCCTCAGAAGTCGCGGGCATCTTCTGACAGGCTGTGCGAATGTCCTGGATAGTTGTATGAAGGTCATTCAGATCTGATGTAATGGTCCTCTGGTTTACTATAGACAAGTATGTGTATGTGAAGAAGGAAAGTACACTTAAAATCAGTGACAAACATGAAAAAACAACAATAACAAATCTTTAATAGGTGCTCTGTATATGTAATGTTCAACCTACAAAGCAGAGGTCAAAGGAAAACATATCTACCTTTGGCTGCAAGAGGAACCATGGTTAAATCTTTAGAGAAATCCAACACATCAGGAAAGTGTTGACATAACGACTTAACCAGAATATGTAGAAATGTTGATTTCCCATCCACTGTTTTAGTTGTGCTCAACTGCAGGACACAATGCAAAGACAATAAAGTTATTAACTGTACAAGCGAAACACAAGGAGAAAGAAAACAAATACTACTGTGAAAGACACAAGCTTTAAATATCTACTAGTATGTGATGTACCTCTGTAAGGAAGTTGATCTTGAAGCCTGTTGTCTTGTTGGTTTTAGGCTGGCTGTTATTCAAGTAGTTTCCCATCGCTAACACAAACTAAAGAAAGGCAGAATGCAACAACCAGACCTGTAACTTTCAGCTAATTTTTCATTACATTTTCAATTGCAATACATTCTTTCATCTCTCATATGTACTCATGGATAACTATTTTTTCAAACATTTGAGTTCTTTATGTGAGGTTATAGTCTAGTCTAGTTCTAGCTGAAGTTGATCTCCCACAATGCATATATGAGGAGGCTACCTCTAGTATCTTAGCCAGCTTCTTGCTGGTCTTCAGCTCCAATGAAGCCTTGTAGAGGCAGTCGTACGATCCCTTTAACTCCTCTGTCTTCTCCTGCAGAGAACACTTGAAGAGGAGACTCTGCAGGCGGGTCTTGTACTCTGGTACTGATAACATCTAACGGAGAACACACACACACAACGAGCAAATAAAGTGAGTGATGGTCAACACAAATGCAGCACATGGACAATCTCACTTAATCCACACGACCATCTGATTTTACCTGCAACACAAACTGGTCTGGCTCACTGAGTTTGCTGGGGTCCTCTCTATACTCTTCGTACTTTTTCACCTCCTCTGCATCGGGGGC
This sequence comes from Sciaenops ocellatus, assembly GCA_033000465.1. Classification (NCBI taxonomy): domain Eukaryota; kingdom Metazoa; phylum Chordata; class Actinopteri; family Sciaenidae; genus Sciaenops; species Sciaenops ocellatus. Next base: position 16,276,641 of record CP136877.1, read on the forward strand.
ATAGAGCAGCAGCTGTTTAATGTGAGCTGGCTCTAGCCTATCAGTGGCCATGTTCATCAGCACCTGACGCAGCTCCCCAGGAGACAGCTTCAGGTGAGCTATCAGGATAGCTAGAAGTTAAAAGGAAGATAAACAGGAATTTAAATGATTGATTCTGAACCAGAAAGGGAATCACAAATAACATTTTTAAAAGACTTGAAGACACATATGGAAGTACATAATAGAATAATACGCCATTTATACTTACAGGCATTATAGGCCTTCTTATGGGACAGAATTTCAATCACATCTTTCTTCTTGAAGGTTTCTGGGTGGGGGGATGGCTCTGGTGCTGGCACTGAAATGGAATCAGTGTTAGTAAAATGCCTAGATGTTATAGAGTTACAGAGTAGACAGTAGAGAGATAAGCAGGGATAAAGTTAGCAAACAACGAGTACTGTACAAGGTACAAGGAGTACAACTGCAGAAAAACTAGATCCCACAATTAGTCAGTCCAAAGTGAGAGAAATTCTAGAAATAATAACGTTGTGTCATTCTACCCAATCAATCTCTGATTAAAATATTTGCCCTATACTATGCACATACATGTGAATCCAGAATTCTTTACAAATTAGCTTCTGACCTTAAGCTGTGCCTCCATTTAAAGCACTGCTGATATGGATACATTCACTTGTACTCACTGGAGCTCTTCTGTGTCCCAAAGTGCAGCTCCAGATCCAGATACTTTACCATGTCATGCAGTTTTTCATAGTCAGAATTGGCCCCCAACTACCAAAGACATGCAAAAATAATGCTACGTGAAGTACAATTTCATGACTGTTACATTTTCAATTTGCAATCACAAATATAAATAATGTTACATTTTAAGAGGCCTTTGCTCCCCATGTACGAACCCCACAATGCTCACCTGTCCCCAGATAGTTCCCTCTGAGTTTTCCACCTGCTCCCAGCGCAACCTCTTCACACTCATGTGGTTGGAGTCCATCCTGGAGAGCGTTGGCCTGGGCAGGGGTGGTGGGGAGCAGGGTGGTGGTAACGGTGGAGGTGGTGGAGGCTCCAGATGCTCTGTGGGGTCAGATAGAGAGTGGGGGAGAGACTGGGGCTGGCCATGTGATTGCTTATGGTGGGACTGAGTTTGGGGTGGGTGTGGCGACTGCAGTAGATGATGTGAGGGCTGGGATTGCGGACGGGTGGCTTGAGTGGAGGACTGGACTTGGTGCTGGGATTGGTGGTGGGGCAGAGGCTGGAAAGTGGAGAGGGTGGGCTGGTGCGGCTGGAGGGGCTGAAAGGTGGAGAGAAGAGGCTGAGGCCTGTGGGGCTGCTGAGGAGGGTGGATGACGTGGATCTGGTGTTGGAAGTCTTGCGGAGGGGGCTGTGGGGTCATGTGGTGGATGTGGTGGATCTGAGGTGTGCTGGAGTGGTGGTGGGTCTGCTGGATGGAGTGGGGTCTTTGGGGAGAGGGTTTGGTGGGCTGTGGATGATGGGTTTGGTGGATCTGTTGCTCTTGGTGTCTCCCTTGTGGTGACACTTGGGTCTGATGGTGACCTTTAAGACTTCTCCGGCTCTGATGGGAGTGGCTGTCTCGGTTTAGCTGAACAGGGAGAGAGGCAGGGTCTTGCTGGGCTTGATGCAGAAGCTCTGTGGAGGAGTGATGGGGCTTAGTTTGGTGACTCTGATGAGTTTGATGGAGCAGCTCTGCGGAGGAGTGGTGGGGCTGGGGTTTGTGCACTTGATGGAGGAGCTCAGTGGATGAATGGTGTGCTTGTCCCCGATGCATCTGGTGAGCTTGATGGAGAAGTTCAGTTGAGGAGTGGTGGGACTGCATTTGCTGCATCTGGTGAGCTTGTTGCAGAACCTCTGTTGAAGAATGGTGGGCCTTGGTTTTGTGTACCTGGTTGAGCATTTCAGATGATGAGTAGTGGGCATGGGCTTGTTGCATCTGCTGTAGCATCTCTGCAGATGCGTGGTGGGCCTGGGATTGTTGCAACTGGTGGAGCATCTCTGCAGAGGAGTGATGGGCTGGGGCTTGGTGCATCTGATGGAGCATCTCTGCAGAAGAATGGTGGGGCTGGGGTCTTATGCCCTGATGACTTTGGTAGATGCCCTCAGTGTACTGACCTTGTTGGCTGGGGTGGGCAGTTGGTTGGGGTGATGGCTGGTGTGGAGATGGGGCTGAACGGGACTGGCGTCGATGGTGATGACTCTGGTGGGCCTGTTGCTGTTGTGCTTGGCGCATCAAATACAGAGGATGGTTAGCGTGGTGATGTGTGGAGTCTGAGGGAGAGGGGAGTGGAGGTAAGGACTGGTGGAGTTGTTGGAGAGGCAGTGGTGAGTGGGCTTTCTGCTGCGTTGGCTGGGTAGGCATTGAGTGGTGGCTCTGGTAGATCTGTTGCATCTGTTGCTCCTCATAGGCTTTTTGCTCCTCATAAGCTTTACGCTCTTCGTAAGCTTTTTGCTCCTCATAAGCTTTGCGCTCTTCATAAGCTTTTTGCTCCTGGTAGGCTTGAAGCTCCTCAAATGCTTTTTGCTCCTTGTAGGCTTGACGCTGTTCATAAGCTTTTTGTTCTTGGTAGGCTTGACGCTGTTCATATGCTTGTCTTTCTTGGAAGGCTTGCTGCTCCTTGTACATTTGTTGCTCTTCAAAAGCTTTCTGCTCCTCATACGCCTTCTGCTCTTCATAAACCTGCCTCTCTTTGAAAAGTTTCTCCTGATAGGCCTGTTGTTCCTTGTAAGCCTGCTGCTCTTGGAACAGTTGTTGCTCTTCATAGGCTTTCTGTTCCTCAAACGCCTGCCTCTCTTTGAATGCTTGTTGCTCCTCGTAGGCTTGTCTTTCTTGGTAGACTTGTTGATCTTGGTAGGCTTTTAGCTCTTGTATAGTAGCGTGGACCTGCAGGTCCTCTCTAGTGGGCAGCACTTTATGTAAGGAGTGCCTTTTTGGTGGTGGATTACTACGGGGTGGAGGTGGCGGAGGCGGGCCAGATTTCCGGCGGATGGGCACATATGTTCTTGGGGAGTGTTCAGGAGTGTAGGTAAGTTGTTGCTGCTGCTGCTGCTGTTGTTGTTGTTGTTGCTGCTGTTGTTGCTGTTGCTGTTGTTGCTGCTGAGTCTGTGCAGGTGCTGGAGGAGGCGGCGGTGGGTCATTGAACTGAACAGGTGGGGGTGGCGGAGGGGTCATTGGAGGTGGAGGAATGTGGTCGGACGACGAAGAGTAAGTGAGGGAGGAAGCGTTCTCTTCTCCACTGCTACTTTGAACATCACTCGGGCTGCTAAGCTCTGGAGCCACAAATCCACCATTTTCATCTTCGTCCACCCCCAACTCCTCATCATTATCCTCATCCTCCTCATCTGGGAAGCCCATCTGCACAATATCCTGGCATTAACACCAATTACACTTCATTAGCCCTTCAATGTCAATGTGGAAAATTGTTTATTGGTTACAACAGGTTTATTCTTACCCAAATGCTAAATCTGATATATGGTGTATATTAAAACTGGTCAGGTTCTCCAGGATCTCCAGGATATATTTCTTTTCATATTTCATGGTTAACATGGCAGGTTTGATGACAATTTTGGCAAATCATGTATAAAATGTATAAAATTTGGGACTGACGGTGTGTTTTAAATACTCTTTTGTTTACATTTGGATAACAGATTGTGTTTTCAGTGATTGTGGTGGACAGGAAAACAAACAAACTGTAGAGGGCAACCGTGAAAGAAGAGTGAAAGAAATTTGTATGTAATGTCAGACGTTTGTATTCTTTTCTTAACCTAGTTTTATTTAAAATCGTAAGTTTTTAATTATACAGGAAAGTGTGCTCTGTACCCATTCTGTATGTGTATCTGTGTTCAAGGGTCTGACCTATTTTACATTTTGGACCTACGTCTTACATTACATTACTGCAGGGAATCAGCGTGCTGTTCCACAGGGAATTAACCCACTAGCACCAGAAACTATGGAACCATGGGTATTTTCACAAGAAACATTACAATGAGTACTGGCTTGTCAATTGACCGTGTGTCCTATAAATAAGTATAGAACTTTGTATGCAAGTATAACCTCCAGGGTATTGAATGTTTTTTGTCTTTGTGTAAGTTGAGCTACCATATAAACCTTGATAAAAAGAAATATTATATCAGATATATGATCCTAAAGGCCCTCAGGATATTTGTACAATTGTTTTTAATTTCTACAACAAACAGAGCAGTCTATCTGAAGATTATTTTATTGTATTTCCTTTTGCTACTGAGAGAAAATAATAGATAAGGTGGAGCATGCACACATAAAAAGATTTCAGATTGTTAAACTGCTAATGTCATAAGTGGATATTATACGCACATGCACTGAATACATATCAGTAGTAGTCAAATAATTATTATTTTTGTAATGAGGATTCATATAACTGCGACTTTACCTCCTCATAGTCATTCTCAGGGGTCAGGAAGTCATCAATGATGGCAACCCTCTGTCCCAGCTGCTCGCTCAGTGCATCCAGGAAGCGATCTGTGTCTTCCGAGCGTGGTGGTTTAGAGAAGGTGTAACGCCGCTTGCTGCTGCGGTGGGTCGGGGGACTTGATGGGTAGTCAGGGGGTTCTGGAGGTGACAGAGGGGGACTGTCCAGGCTGATGTAAGGGTTAGACTCCCCACTGGTCTGGCTTGTCAGCCCTGATGGATAGAACTGGGCTGGAGGGGGGCTGGGGAGAGGCTCCGGCCAGGATGTAGGCGGTGGGGGGCCTTTACGGCTACCTGAGATAAGGAAGAGATCACAGCCAAAACATCATTTATGTAGAGAGACATGTCTTTCTGCTGACTTTCAGAGGTTTAAATACATAAAGGCTATCGAAGACTCTAGTCCCTGACAAGTTGATTAATTCAGTAAAGTGTGGACAGGTCTTCTCACCCTGCATTTATAGATATAAAAGATTTTAAAGTACATGTCAATGTAAGAAGAAGCTTTTCCTTTGGTTCTGCACAAAAGGCAAGAGGAACCATTGCAGAAAACACTTTGTTTTTATAGTAGGGGGTCTTTAACTGTGTGTTTTCTAGTTCCACTTCCACCATCACCATATCCTTCTTATGAGGTGCAGTATTTCTGGACTATATTTGACTACCATCTACCTAACCTGGCCCTGCTTGACATAGATCGGCTGGGGGTAACGGGTCAGTCTTGTAGGGAGACAAGCCATGGGCAAACCAAATCAAGTTAAAGATGGTAATGTTAAAATTATAGGTGTATAAATGATATAAGGTGTCAGCATGAAATTATTATTATTTTTTTTTTTTAAAAAAGTAAAATTCAAGGATATTCAGTTGAGTCAAAAATAGGTTGGCTATCTTGGGATTTATCATCCTTGCACTGCAGTACTTTTTAAACATTTTGTTATCCTCCCTCTCTTACACAACACACATGCTCACTCATGCAAGGTAGTCATTTTATACAGTACACCAGCTAAATATAATTCCAGCTGCTATATGAGTTTAGTGTAAATTTATACTTTCAGCTACCTGTGTTAGCATGTATTGTAGGGGAAGCTGTGCGCGAGGGAGGATCCAGATCCAGCAAACTCTCAGGGGCAGGAGGAGGACGACTCTTCAGAGACTTCGACCTCTTGGTTGAATACATGTTCTCCAGTTCAGCATACACTGCTGACAGCTTGTATGTTGGAAATGTACACAGAAACCAGAGTAAGACCTCTTGCCCTAATCACGATGAGTTCAAAGCTGATCTTTTCCTGTAAGGATGGGCCTGGTACATACATTGGTGAGGTTGTTGGGAGTCTCAGGAAGGGAAGTACCATCTCCTGATTGTCTCTCTCCCGGGGCCAACCTCATCCCTGTCTCCAGCATTGGCTCTGCACGGAGGCCTATGACAATACACCCGTTAGCATGACTGAAAAGGCCAAGTTAGCCAGACATTTGGCCTTTTGTGTCCTGACACCAATGGACTAGAAAGGGACCAGCTCTCGCCTGGTTTGTAGGATGTGGGCTGGGGTGATCGGACTATCTTTGGGCCAGTAATGGAGGAGTAATAAAACTTAGAGAAAACATACAGAATGAACTGAACTACTCTGGTCACATAAAAGCTGGAAACAAAAGCAGATTTAACTAGGATTTAACAGTTTATGATCACATTGAGCATAAGGGTGAATGTTGAAAAAAACAACCGTGATGATAAGAATTGCTATGGATAAAGAAGATAATGAAGTTCTGTACCCATGCCCAAGTGTGTGCCAATGACCAGGTCATCAGAGCTACGTCCCCTCACACTGCTCCTGTACGTGGTCCCTGTCACCCTCATGGAGCTGCTACGTCGATGGGGCTCGGGGGCAACCTCAGGCTCCGGAGGAGGGGGAGGAGGTGGTGGTGGTGGTGGAACTGGAACACACACAGATATTGGCAATGCAGAGGAAGAGGAAGGTGTATGAAGGTCTGCAGCACCTGAGTCCTGAATCAGTGAATGTACTCCCCAATGACAGTGTCCATCTCTCACACACACACCCCTTTTCATTCACACACACACACACACACACACACACAAACTAATTAAAACACCACACACCTGGTGATTTGTATCCAAGAAAGCGTGAGATCTTGCTCTGGCAGTGTTCCTGCTCCTCGTACGTCAGTAGCTGATAAACAAACTGCCAGATCACCTGTTTGGCTGGAGTATCCAGCACCGGGAACACATCCACGATCAGAGTGTCAACATTCCTGTTGCCATGAAAACACAGGCAAGTTGACAGAGATCGCCTGGCAGTCCAGTTACAGGTCAAAGATGAGCTTGTGGGTGTGGTCACCCATGTAATACAGGAAACGAGACACAGAATTAACAGTGTACTCCACCGATTTTACACATGAAGTCAAGTTTACTGTTTTTTTTCTAAAGAAAATCATGATCAACTCTGTTTAGGCTTAAAACTTGGAAGCCTTCGCATGTAATTAGAGAGTCTAATGAAGTGGTGCTAGTGGTTGCATTATGAGAAATGTAGAATGTAAATGTAGTGTTGACCTGACCTTCCTGAGGGATGAAAACTTAGGATATCATGACCTCTGCGTTTTTTCTTGTCTCTTGTCAATCCCCAAACTTCAAATCTCCAGAGTACCCATTTTATTATGATCACAAATTCATTTGTCTGAATTTGTGACTGCCGATGAAAATTTTGATTAAATTGTGACATTTACCACCAGATTTTAACACATTTGCACTACTAACAAAAATGTTAATGTTCATTGTAACTTTACATACCAATTGGTGATTTAGTATAAATGCACACACCAAGCCCAACAGCACAAAATACATGCTTGTATATCACTTCTATTACTTCTCCTCCCCCGACTCCTCCCTCTCTTCTCCCAATCTTTTTCCCTACTATTTGCTCACCTGTGCTGGAAGAAGTTCTCCAGAGCCTTGCAGATGGTGTACCTCTCCTGGATGGTCAGCAGGTGCTCCAGCTGCTGTCCGAACGTGCGTCCGTGAACCCGGATACTGGGAGGCAGAATCTCTGCCACCCACTGCAGGGAGCTGAGCACAGGGGAGCGGGCACGTTCTGTAGGAATCCCACCGCCAGCGATGTCCTGTTCTGCTAGGGTGAAAGTAGGCGGACCATCCTCCACTACCAGAGTGGGCATGGCACCACTGCCCTGGAGCATGGACACCACCTTCTCATGGGAGGAGGTTCTACAGGCAGACACATGGTACACATAGAGAAACTCACTTCAACAACTTTGTGAGTTCTATATACCACAAAACATCTACAACAAGGGAACTCTATTGCCATATTTATGTTTACTTGTAAATTCTGAATTATATATTGAAAAAAACATGTTTTATGTAGAGTTTGGACACAAATTTGTAAATAATTTGAAAATTTTATGCAGGTAAAAGAGCTCAACCTCATGTCCAGTCCATTGAGAAACAGGATGCGGTCTCCTGGCTTTAGACCTGCTTTGTCTGCTGGGCTTCCTGCAGAAAGAGAAAGACACTCTTGATTTGATAATTTCCTCATTAAAAGAACGGTACAGTCTGGAGGCTTTGTAATTATGTTATTTTGTTATTACAGTGTAATATGAGAATGAGAACAGCTTGATCCTTTAAACACACAAATAAATATAATAATAAAATACCATCTTTAACTTACCGGGTATGACAGAGTCGATCCACACTGGAGCATGGCCTCTAAGAGTGAAGCCAAAACTCATGTTTCCCTTACACACTCTCACTGTCCTGAAGAGACAAATTTGAGCTTTGGTTAATGACAGGACTGAGGAATGACCAGAGGTTCTATCAAGTAAAAGAAGCAGGTAAAAATACTCCTTTTGGGGCCTTTATTTTCCGAATATGGTAGACATGGAATATATTATTCATAACTATGTTTTTATGCATGTATTATCACTTGAAAATAAGAATCTTTTTATTTTTATTACTTTAAAATGAGACTTTTATATCTACAGTGGGAGCGGGTCCACTTTCATGGAGGCCGCCATGTTGAAACACCATGTTTCTACAGTAGCCCAGAACAGACAAACTAAATACTGACTCTAGACAGGGCCTGAGTGAGGCGAGGAGATTGCAATGCGGTGATTACACCTCACACCATCACACATTAGACGCAACTAAATCCTACACACAAGTAAGGGTGTTAGAATTGGTGGTAGTAATTGCTATAGCTCATTGCACACAGTGTTCAGAAATCTGTTCAAAAAGCTGTCTGCAATGAGACAATTATGCCACTGATAAGTTCTTCCAGCTGTGACCTCCCGCAGAGTTCATATTCAGCGAACTACTTGTAATAAACAACCCCACTTAAATATGGACAGTATATCCCAAGGGAGCTGGATAACATCCTCATAAGCTAGAACCATAGAAAAGATTAGTAGTTTCTTGCGGGTACTTTTTGTCCTACAAAGTCAAGAGATGGTGATGGAATGTTTGTAATCATGTTGTTTAGGTGTGATCATGGAGAACAGCAGAGCAGAGAAAGCAGAGAACAATCTGTCATCAGTTCATAAGAACATGACAGGAAACAGTGTCATATGGAGAGTGCAAGAGACTGTTGACAAGAGGCATGACTGTCTAAAATAGGTTTATGTTCCCATTGGTTTACCCACTGAAGGGTCTATTTTTCACTGAACGCCTACTCATCTTAATTCACATGAATTCCATGGTTACACAGGAAGACCTGTCACAGCAGTGGACTGTAATAAATCTTATCAGACATAAAGAAAGAGAGAGGATGCTATTTTAGGAAAATGGTTTTCTTTGAAAGCTAAAAATGACACACGCTGTGTAGCTGATGGGAAATAAAAGCTGTGACTCCTGCTGATAAAAGGTCAGAGCACAAGGAAATGAAAAGTCAGGATAAGCAAAGAAAATCCTATTAAATAAAAATCTGTAATATCACCATGTCACTTAATACAGACCTGCAGTTGGTGGTGGTGCCACTGGAGTGCCCAGCTATGAGCGAGGTGGTCTTGCGCATGCCACGGGCTGGGGGGACCACGCCTTCCTCTGCGTGGGTGCGTGGCACTGAACTGGCACGGGTGGAGACCAGGAGGCGTTCAGGGTGGTCCTCACTCCTGCTGCGACGAAGGTGATTACGGCTAGGGTCACTGAAGCTCCGACCTTTGAGCCGGCTCATCAGGCTCTGGTTAACCACCTCGTCAAAACGTTCCCGGTGTTTCTTGGGAATGAAGATCCTGACAAACATTGTGGGATCAAACACAACCTCAGATTAAGAAGAAAAACTCAAGGAAAGCAGAGACGGAGAGGCCACTTAGATGTCCTGTTCAGCTTCTTAACAAAATTACATTATAGCAGCACAAAATCCAAAATGCTTTATCCTGATCTCTCAAACCATCCATCATCCAAAGTATCCAAAAAAAGACAGAGGGATTCTTGGTCTGATTACGTATTGTTCCAGCTGCAGAATCCATCTAATTGGCTCAGAAATAGTTCAGTCCATCTCATCTTGTCTCATGGGAGGGCTGAGGCAGGTAGAAGGAATGGGTCCACCATTAGTTTGTGAGTATGCATGTGTGTGAGAGAGTGAAAGAGATGAGAGAGGAGCTTTGTTTGCGTGGTCCTGTCACAGCTGCAGGTACGAGTGTTCAGTATCAGTGACAGCTCACAGCTAAAACGCGAACAGGAGGATGCTCAGAGCCACCTCTGGGAGAACGCGCTCTACTCCCCCTCCTAGTGTTATTTTCCCCTCCCATAATTTACTTCCAATGCCTCTTTTCCTCTTAAAGGAAAAACCCACCCTCAAATACTACTTAGATATCAATTTGTGATATTTAGTGTGTTCCAGTGGGGGTTTTGTGGGCCAGGTGCACTTTCCTCATTTTGTGTGCTGCAAACATGTAGATCAAAAGAAACTGTCTAGTCAATAAAAATAAAGATTGGGGCAGTGGTGTTGGCTATAACTGCTTGTTCAAATACTCATCAAAGAAGGCTTGTGTTTCAGATGCACAAGCTGTCTGTAAAAATCGATTGTGCTCAACGACACATTTCTCCCTGTAAGATTGTTCAACATGAGCAGCCTTTTTTCTCTCTCTGTCATTTACTACTGATGATGTTTAGATCGCTTATGTCTACTGTGGTGTCTGCTGTATGTGGTTTATGTGGTTTATATTTGGCCAATTATCTGCAAGAACAAGAAAAATTATATAACAAAATAACAGGACTGACCCAGAAATATAAGAATCATTGCCAGTAACTATGTTTTGAAAAGTGTTTTAGGGTGTGTTTTTTTCCCTTGAATATGGGACACCATCTCCTGTTTTTCTTTATCTTTCATCTGTGGTTCTGCGCCAACACATACACAAGCAATTCTCCATCACACACCCATGCACACACATCATTTGTCCCTTTTCTCTTTTGCATATCTTACTCCCCATCCTGCCTACAAAATGATGCAGCTTCCATCCTCAACACAAGCCTGTCTCTATCTCTGTCTTCAAAATGAATCTCCTGAGTACTTCCACTGTGCAGAGGAGAAAAGAGTGCTTTGGTTTTTCAGAGTGTAGATGCGCAGCTCAACTTCTTGCTTAAATGCTACTGTTGAGGATAAGGCAATGTTTGGCAAGCATTGGGAATGAATTAAGAATGACACATAAGCTGGGCTGCCTCCAAACCAGTACCTTACAATCCAAAGTTGAGGGAAGCTAACAGATATATCCTCTTTGGGGATTTCTTACCTTGACAAAAAATCTCACTCAGTAAAGTTCACAGGCTTTTGCAAACGTGTGCTGACACCCACACCAAAAACATGCCTGCGATTACAGTTATCCCAGACATCCTCACATTGATCCAATAAAATCTGAGACCAGAGATGTGTAGGACCAGCAAACATTTATGGCGATATGTTGCAAGAGCAATTGTCCCTAAACAATATTAAGTCAATAGCACTGCAGCAACAGTGTGAATCTGCAGAAAAGTCAAACAATAACTGCATTTACAGCATTAAAAATGTTGTAATTGAGCCACTTTTAGAGGCACAAACTGGATGCTTCTGATCAGGTAACTGCAGCCTTAACTCAAGACCCATTTGCAACTTGTCACGGGAAGAGCAGCCCTTATTAAACTTAAAGATCCATGCATTCTTGTGTTTCTTGATTTCATCATTCAAAATTGTCAATCACACTCTTATATTAGAATTACTAGAAAAGTGACTGGGACTTTTTTATGTTAAATTGTCTCAACAACTATGTACATGTACAATTTCTGTCAAAAATTCAATGTTTGGTGTTCCACAGGGATCAATCGTGGGTCCCCTTTTATTTCACCTCTATGTTAAAGATACAGTATATAATTTCTGTTGCTTGGGGGTCTCACATTAAAACTATAACAAAAGACATAGTTTGATGACGTTGTGTAGTAGTTTTATTGTTAAACAACTACTATTGCTGATCTATGTTTCTAGCAAAACGAACCAAGTTGTAATAAAGTTTTATTTAGTTTTGTTTAGTCATGTTTAACTTTATTTCTCACTCTCTGATTTACCCAGTGATACCCACATTTACCTGTAAGTTATAGAAACTAGAAGCAGGCAATGACATGCACCATTACCTGATTAAAACTATGGATTTTTCTGGGTTTGAACATTGTTGGAAACATATGGGGGAATGTAAGTATAACAACATAAGAAAATACATGACAAGACATTTTAACGTGGAAATGTTACATATTATATTTTTATTATTACCATAATTTTGAATAGATACAATCATATCTATCCGCACTTGAATGTTCTTAGTAGTTCTTACCATTTACTGTGAACATACACTGGTGGATGTGTCATTGTTTTTACTGTTAAATAACAGTGCTAGGGTAAAACCCAAAAAATAAAAGCTCAACTTGATCCATTGTCTCTTTAAACAATAGATGTAGTTAGAAGTCAGTCTGCAGAGGCTGCAGATTGTTAGAAAATATCAATAAATTATGTACATGTACAAATACCTTTGTGAGTTTGTTGGGAAAAAGCAAATGTGTATCTGTGTGTAGAAACTGTATCAGTACAACCCTGGTCACTCAGTGTGGGCATCATTAAAAGGATAATAAGTTCACTTCCATATACGCTTACTATAGAGACATCAATTTGAATAAAGGCCAAGGGAAGTAGTGTATGGAGGTGACAGTGATTAAGTGCAAGGTTTGTTCATGCAGCAAAAAGTCAAAACTTTCCCCGAGGGCTACAATGTACTCATCTGCGACACCAGGCTGCTCTGAACTGCTATCTAAAGGTTCAGTTTTGTATAGTAAGAAGAGAACTAGAACAACTCTTGTCAGAGACATAACACAAATAGTAAAATAAATCCACACTGAGTAAACTTGAGCTGCTGAAAGAGACTGACAAGCAGACAAGCTGTCAGAAGTGAAGAATTGATATGAAGAATGACAGAAACAGCACAGAAGAAGCCACAAGTAGTAAAATATGACAGTGCCTGAGACAAGAAAAGAAAGTCGAGAACTAGAGCTCTTTCTAGGCCAGGGTCATGTAACTATTGGGAATGAAGCAGGCTAGTCTGCGCTTACAGGCTATGTAGGCCACAGAACTTTCACAAACAACACTCATACATCACCATGGTTTGCACAGACAAACGGTGGATAGGGAAAACTAAACAGAATGGGGCCATTTATTGTGTATTTATGACAGTCACAGGTCCTGGCTCCATTTCATTCTATGCACTATTGATTTCTATTAACTTCATCACCTCTCTGTCACGTTACGATCTCAGTCAAAGAATATTTCACTTGTCATATCTTGTAACCCAGCCAAAACACGTGAGCAGAAACTCCAAAGCTTTCCTCCATTGAAGTTGGATGTAGGCCTCAGGATGCCCTCAATTATAAGGAGGGCGAGAAGAGTCTATAATTAGGTGTGAAGGAGGGGTGGATCAAGGACGCAGCTCACAGAGGGATGAATGACAATTGCAATCAGCTGGGTAACTCACTGCAACCATTATTATCAGACCCACTTCTGATCAGCCAATTTGACAGCTGGGCCAGATATGAATTTGTAAACACAAAGCATGGCTTGAGACACAGAGTGGAATTAAAACCCCTCAGAAGCAAGGCTACAACAAGACAGAATAATCAGTTGTAGTAGTAGAGTTGAGTATTGCTCAAATCTAGCAAGTTACCATGCTGGAGTCAAACTTTGAGACAGATTTTCATATTTTTACATACTGACAAAAAGTTGTTTTTTTTTAATTAACCGATTTAATCTTTGATAACAAACACACAGATAGCACTTGCACAGCAATATTTTCACAGCTATTTCAGATACAAGTCAGCACAAACAACACAAAGCACAGCTAAGATCAAAGGAAAAGTACCATACCGAAAGTGTCTGGAAAGGCTCCTATCCCTTCCCATGGCTTTTTGGGGCTTTGAGGAAGTGCCTCAGCTCAGTTAAGCAATGCAAATGTCTCTCCTCTATCTCGGTGAGTCCCCATCTAGTTTGAAAAAACAAACTCTCCCGGACAAATGGGGGAAGAAGATGAGAAAAAGGGAAGGTGTCCTGGTTCTCAGAAGCGTTTGCTGTAGGCTCGGAAAGCAGCCAGGTGAAGAAAGAGAGAGAATGAGAGAGAGGGAGGGAGCAAACTGTAAGAGTGGCTGTGGTTCACATCCCTCCACACCTCCAAAACATCCCCAGGCAGCATCATCAGCTGTTCTCCAACTTCAAGTCTGGGGCAGCACTCTTCCTTAGTTCCCATCTTTTGTCCCCTTCTTCCTTCAAAGACTCCAGGGTCAAGGTCAGCACAGGGTACCCTTCTCAGTCACAGTTAAAGGATAATCCTCGTCATTGAGTCGTCCATCATTCGGCAGTAAGAGGAAAGTGAGTGACAAATCTTCTCTTCCCTCAGTGGAGGAGGAAGGAAAGAATGAGATGAACAGAGGAGTAAGTGAGGAGGGAGAGAGGAGAGAAGTGGAGGAGTGAGGAGAGCCCCAGTGGAATTTCACAGGTAGGTCAGCACAATGACTACGTGAGTGTGCAAGAACCAACAATGTGCATAATTCAACGTACAGAAGCTTTGCGGTCATGTCTGTGCAACACGTGCTCACATGCAGCATCCATAACTCTTACTTCCACATGTATGATTACATCTATCCAAATGTCTCCAAACATTTCCAGCCAAAAACAACTCATAAAACTGTCAAAAGATAGAAACACTGCACTGCACCGCCAGTCCTGGGTTGAGACTGCATCAGTCTAATTAATTCACATCTTTGATGTCTATATACAGACACAGTATCAGAGACCTACAGTTTACTATAATTACATTCAATTACCATAACGATACAGAAACACATGAACAAAAGAGCTAATGGGCATTCCAAGACTGTCTATAACGACACTCCAGATACACAGTCTTTTGCATAACTTTCAAGTGTTCAAGCGCTTCCTAACCCCTGGGTTTTTACAGGCCATTTAAGAATCAACGCTGGCAAGTGCGTCAGAAACCTAAAAGAGAATTTATTAAAAGAAATAGGCTGCTTAAAAATAGAACACATCCTGCGGGAGGGCGAGGCAAATCGGAGAGGGGACAGAGGCAGACTGAGCAGAGTGTGGCCCAGCCGGTCAAGTTTTACAAGGCATGCAGATGAAATAACTTCATAAGCCTGTTAAGCACACCTCACATCCTCTGATGGACAACCTCTAAATTAACGGACCGAGGTTGGGCGGGTGGAGAGTTTTCATATGCGTGTGTCACAGGAAGTGACAGTGATTGAAGCAGAGGGAGAGAGACAGAAGAGGGGGGCGGAGACAGTGAGTTAATAAAAAAGAGAGCGATTCAGCTTCAGTGGCAGACACATTGATTCTCCACACATCAAACGACAACACTGGCACCAAGCTCATCTCTAACAATCTTTTATATGATACTGCATGTTGCTGTTATTTTCTTAATATCTTCATCTATGTCTGATATTTCAGCTGTGAATAATAACGGTTCAGATTAGTGTGATTCTGAGCTATAGAGTAACCAGTAACTTGAGATAAAGAAAATAAAGAAAACAGACAATGTGGACATATGTTTCTGTGGCAGCTCTGTGAGGCTGCACTTTGAGCTACACTAGTGAAGCAACATGCTCACAATAATAATGCAGGTTTAATATTTATGTACCTACCACGCTACCACAAGTATTGCTGGGGCTAATGGGATTGTCATTAAATTTGCAGGTTGGACAGGCTAAAATTTAGACTGAATGATGATGTTTTCAGCTTAAGGGGAGCAAGAATATATTCATGGTAATCTATCTAATAGTTTTCGAGGCATTTCATGCAAAACCACAAATTTCAGGCTCATGTTGGTACCAGAGGAAAATTCAGGGGATCACCAAAGTCATTAGGATTGATCATCTGGGAGCAATGAATATTTGTACCACATTTCATAGCGATCCATTCTATAGTTGTAGAGATATTTTTAAGAATAAGTAAAGATGTTGACCTGCTGGTGAAGCTACAGGAAAAGTCATAAGATCATAAAAGTTATAAGGATTCATCCTCTGGGGAACATGCCAACAGTATTAAATTTTATGGCAATCCATCCTAGTTAGTTATTGATATATTTCACTCTGGATCAAAGTAGTGGACCAACACACTTTTGCAAAATAAACTCCTACACACTCTAACATGCGATAATATATTTATTTGCGAAACTGCAAAAACTTTATGTATTATCACGACTTGTCCAGGATGTAGCCCGCCTCTCGCCCAAAGTCAGCTGGGATAGGCTCCAGCTCCACTGTGACCCTGATGAGGATAAGCGGTTATAGATAATGGATGGATGTATTATCACAAGTTAGACAGTGTGCAAGCGTTTATTTGGCAACTGTGGTCTCTCTCTCTTTCTCTCATGCACTTGTCTTGTGAAATAAATATGCAAAGTGTTTTCCTGTTCTGGATCAACAGACTTTTGCCTGATGAAGGTTTGGCACCAAAACATTGCAAATAAATGTATTATCACAAGTTAGAGAGTGTGCAAGAGTTTATTTGGCAACTTTGGACTCATCCCTCTCTCAAGGACCTGCCTCATGAAATAGATAAACAACGTGTTTTTCTGTTCTGACTTTGCCATCTCTACAGCCATGCCAAAAACTATAAAAGCAGCCTCTAAACACACCTATTAAAAATATCATCAGTGATTTATTTCTTCAAGAATAGAGGATTTCCACACTGCATTTTCTCTCCCCAGACACTCATTTTCAGCAGCAGCTATTTTCACCAACATCACCCTGAGGCTTGGCTCATGGACAACCTGGAGGCAAAACTCCCCGAGGCTCCTACCACATACAACATGATCACCAGATTCTGCTGTAAACATCAGGAGTGATACCAAACTTGGGATATGAATGAGACTGTTAGCTCTTTACAGAGAATGCAAACTCACCAATACCCTGCAAGATTTGAGCAGCCTAATTGGACACAAACTGTGCTGATAAAGACAACAACTCAATGACACATCAGCCAGAGACACAAAGAGAACAGGAAAAACTTTGCACATTATAGCCCGTCGAGGTCACAGCCCACCGAAGCTGTCTGAAGTGGATTTACATTTAAAGAAACTCTTATTGGGAGAGTTACTGTACATTTCTCACTGCCTAAATGTGAGGGGAAAACAGTTCTCAGTCCTCTGTGGATCCAGCTAATGCATAATTAATGGGACTCTGTGCAAAACAAACATTACATTGCATTTTGTACAGGCCGCTTTCTAAGGAAGGAAATGTGCTACCGAAGCTGTGATACAAACAGCTGTGTCGGAGGAAACTGAGATGGCTGGACAGCTTTGTTTAGCTGGAAGGAGAACGGATTACTCCCCAAAAATGAGTCACTGGAAAAATCCAATACAATCCAATCCGATTGGTTGTTATGAAATTGTGACTACAGAATGATTAAACTGCTTACTTATATACTGTTAGACGGATACCAGAGAACGCTTTGATACCAAATTTGATGACATGTTACACGCGCGACTGTTACAAAATGTAGTAATAGTTTTTCAGTACTCACCTGAGGCAGCAACTCATAATTTCTCCCAGCATTGAACTTCAAAGCAAGGACGTGTGCATGTGAGAATCAGTGCTGTGCGCATGCAGCCTAAGCATCTACATATTGTTCTGTTTTCGTACTGTATGTGTGCATATCTCAGCCACTGGCAGCAGACTGGCTGTAGCAGCTAAGAGCTGTATGCAGAGGAGGGAATAAAGAGGATCCAGTGATGTGATCCACCGAGAAAATTGGTGCGTGTATCAAAGAGTGCATCACAGCTGACAGGGAGAATTGGGAAAGAAAGAGACCAACAGAGAGAAAGTCAAAAGACAGAAAGTGTGGGAGAGGAGGGAGGGTGGGCTGACAAAAGAAATTGCAAGTGTGTGCAGTGGTATTGTGTTTTGGGTTTTGATTTTCTGATCACTGCTGAGGAAGAAGAAATGCAATATTCAGCTGAGAGTTTCTAACTACACCCCTGTGTGTTGTACCTGAGAGGGGAGAAACATGACAACACAAAGTGACTTTCAAGCACCCAAAAAGCAGCAGCTACTGCCTGATATCAGGCCAGAGTTATTCATATGTGCTCTTGAAGTACACTTTTACTACATTTAATAGTAAAATGCTGAGAGGGGAGTCTCACTAATATTGATTTTATGGTGCAATTAGGAAGTTTTTGCTGCCCTCACTGTGCCCCTATTGTTGTGTAAGGCTGGACTACAGCTGAACCGTCTATAAGACACAATGGACAATAACTCTCCCTAGTGCAACCATAAAAAAAGATAAGCAGAAAACTATTTGAAATGTGAAACACAGCTCATCTGCATTACACTTCGCCTCGTTTATTAATTCACAGACTCAGCTAAATAGAATTGGACGTCACTGGATTTAGATTTATTTGGACACATCAGTTTTGAGTGTTTTTCTGTTTTTCAAAACATAATTATTTATTGAAACGCACACTTTGGATTAGTTGGAATATGTTGCTAGGCTGGTAATAAACTGTGCTCTGTCATGTTTTGTTAATGTGTCACAGTTAAAGTGGTGCTAAAATCCAGTCATTTACTATTTAACAATGAACCATCCAAACAAGAGTTTTGGTTGTTTGCTCATTAGACAGTAACTTCACCCACAAATAGAACAACTCAGTTAATTCCCAATGCATAAAGCACTAAAATGCAACTCTTTACTAGCTCATACCCGTTGAGAGTTTAAACTGGAAGCAGCACTGCTGGCTAAAACATCAATGAATTGTCCTGGTTGCTGCACAGATACTGAAACCAGATGCAAAGAAATCTGTTTTAGTGCAGAGGAAGAGGGGATATAAACAGTTTAAGAAATTCCCTTGTATCTGACAAGGCTTCTTTAATCACTACATGAGAGGAACTAAAAAAAACTTATTAGTGATGCAGAGTCTCTAAGCAAGAAATTCACACGCAGACATGTTTGACGTATAGGTCTGAATGTATATCTGAACAACTGATTGGCTACCTGACACTGTCAATCAGCTGCTGATGATCCTCTGTGATCAAGATGTCGGGCAGGGCCTCAGCCAGATTCTCCACGTCCCTCTCAGCAGCGTACTGCTTGAGCACCTCAAACAACTGTTCCTTCACATCTGGCTCCTCCCCTAGCACTTCCTCCACCTGATGGACAAATAAAAGCACAGACATGAATTATTAATTAAGTAAACAGATAAATATGTTTTAAAACAAGCATTTTTTTCCACACCCACTTTTTTATTGAACTCCATGGCCTTGTGGGCGCGACTCTCCCTGACGCTGTCCCCACTCTGTGATAACACTCTCATGCTGCTGCTCAGCCGCTTGGGCCGCCGGGCCATACTGAGCACGCCAAGGCGCAGAGGCCGTCCCTGAGCCGCTTTGATCATGGCTGCCGCCGTTTCATGATGTTTTACTGGGATGCCGTTGACCTCCATGACGTAGTCTCCCGCCTTGAGGCCACTGCGACCGGCCGGACCGTTGGGCATGCAGTCCTCCACCATCAAAGGGCTGTCTCCAACGATGGTGAAGCCAAAGCGGCCATCAGGGCCGGGAGTGATGTCAATCTGAAGGCAAAAAGCATGGTTACCACCATTGCAGAGCTGAATGTTGTGTGTGTTTAATGTAAATGTGGATTATTTGGTGTCAGGCTGACCTGTTCAATCCTCGACACCACTCCGATGCTTGGAGGCACCGTCTTGAGGGTCTGAGCCAGAGCGATCAGTGCCGGTGTGCTGAGGTTGGTCACGTCCTGGCCCTCGATATCCACCACCTGGTCCCCGGGCTGCAGGCCAGCTAGGTAGGCGCTACTGCCCTCCACCACGGACAGGATGTAGCTGGGCCCGGTGCCACCCAGTCGGAAGCCAAACGCCTCAGGCCAGTTCTGGTTGGTGGCTGGAAGGCCGAGGTCTGAAGGAGGACAGAAGATTAATGTGTGTCGTCTTAGATTCTGGTAGGGAGGTGAAATGTTTCACTGCTTGTAGGATATGTATGTCATGTTAGATCATTGGTAATCTGGTGCAAGCTGCTCATACAGACGAGCGGGTTGTGAGCTGTAAAATGGAGGTCAAATGGTTCATTGGTTTAAATAGGGCACCTAAAGCATGGAGCTACCCTGCTGTAGCAGCAGGTACACTGATCTATTTAATGAAGCCACAGGATATAAAGACACCGAGGTCATGTCAAGAAGCATTTTCAGAATGATGGATTTGTTTTTCCTGTAAGTTGAATGACGGCAAAAAGGAAATATAAAGAGTGGTGGTAGTTATTTCTGACTGCTGGTATCTAGCCCACATGTTGAACTGCTGGCCTTCCCCTGGTCACTGGCCTCATTCTACAGCAGCAGAAAGTGTCCCAACAGGCTCACTTGACTTCATCTGCTGTCATCTCCAGCCATCTGGATACGTCAAAGATAAATGTAGGACATTATAGGGATTGGTCAGTCACTGTTATAATGGTGATACGGTGTTTTGTTGATATCTTGCCAAACCTCGCTTCATATTCTGGATCACAAAATGAATCCACAACACTTGGCTGTTGTTTGATTTTATTTATTTATTAATTTAATTATCCTTTCCAATCTTTTTGCCCTGCCCTCTTGTCTTTTGCACTTTTCCACAGCTATATTACAAGAAATAGAAACTTCACTGACTCTACTCTTTACAGATTTCTGTGTAAAGGCAGAAAAATCTTGGATGTAAGTCAAGGTGGCACAGCCACTCCCATCAACACTGATTTTTCATCTTATCTTGAAATTCTTGTGATGAAATAACTTCAAGGTGCAAAATTAGAAGGGGAAACTTGACACTTAGAAATATAGCAGAGCACCCGTACAGTATGAAGATACATTATAACACTGTAGACACACAAACAATCGCATGCAGTCATCCATCAAACAAGCAGCACCAAGCGGCTCTGGTTTTCTTTTTCAAGCTGATCAGAGGATTAGAAAGATGGAGACAGAGGGAAAGCGAGGCAGATGGTGAAAGACTAAATTAGAGATGGAAAGTACGAAAAGTCAGTAAAAAAGTGCATGATAAGTCTGCAGGATTTCTGCAAAGAAATGCAGGAATGTCAGATCTTACTGGAGCAAGGGGCTACATATTCAGTGTGAGATGTGGCTGAGTGAATAAAACATCTGTCAAACCCAAGGACTCAAAAGAGCAGAACACAGAACTTGGTATCATCTTGCTGACAGGAAACATCAAACTGCGGCTGATTATTGTTTAAAATAGATTTGGAAATCACTGAAATGGAGCCGTGGATCATCTTTTCTTCCCACCACAACGCCAGCGGCACTCAGAAGATTGTCAAGACTTCTTGTTGTCCTATCCTCCCCAGTCTGCGCCCCCAGAAACACAACCTCAGCTTCAGCTCCTTTTTTGCTTTGTTCTTTATCTCACCTCCGGTAGATTTCATGAGCATCATGTAAAAACAATGATTCGGAGAAACAGACTTACAGAAATCTTTGGAGGCACTCCGGGTCCCAGACTTGCTCTGGCGCAGGGAGAAGCGACCCTTCCTGCTCAGGAAACGCCTCATCCTTGCCCGGCTTGCGGCAGGGCACGTTCCAGCCAGCCTCCCTTCACCCCCGGCTTGGAGGTTGACGCAGCCGAAGAGTGTCCACGGACACCCTCGCGCTGCTCCTCACCTGTGCTCACTGCCTCCAAAATCCTCTACCCAGCTAGGCAAATCAAGTGTACCTGAAATGTCACATCTGTAAGTTATCTGGGCCAGTGCCTCCTCCTGTTCTCAGAAAACCAGCAGTCTACAGCTGAGAAGAGGAAGGCCGGAGGAAAGCGGAGAGCGTCTGAAAGTCAGGCTCTCCATCCTGGGTGAGGCGGTCCAGCCTCAGCCTCAGCCCAAACCCTATGGCTGAGCGACGATCAGAAAACTGGGACACGCTCACTTGGTCCTGAAATGGTTCTTTGCAAGAAAAGGTACTGCGAAGCCCCATTTTTCTATAAATACCTTTCCCTCGCTCTCTCTCTCCCACCCTCACTCTCTGTCTTCCTCGGTTGCTCATGTGGATGGGGCCCTCTCAGAGGGCTGAGGACTGACCCAGAAACTGTGTGGTGTACCAGCCAGGGACATTTCTCTGATTATAGCGGCTGTGTTAACCTCAGTGCTAGAGCACCAGTTACAGAGATGCAGCCTGCTGATATGCTCAAGGTTACACCAAATGCAGCGGTATTTTAGTTAAGCCTAACTAGATGTGGTGAATTTAGCAGAGAAGCAAAAGTACTACTGTAAGACAAAGTAAACAGCGTGACTTTGTTTCTTAGTGTACCGGTCAGAACGAGCCCTGTGGTGTGTACATGAGTCCCAGAGGGAGATGGAGCGGTGGATGCTGTGTTTTACCTGGCAGGTGTGTGTGGTTTCAAAAGCAGCTGGTATTCCCATGATGAGCTGGTGGATGACATTCACTTTACAGCCACACACTTCTAAAAACAAAGAAAGAAAATGGAAAAAAGGCTGCTACACAAAAATACTCCATGATCTTTGTATAGCACCTGATATTCAAGTGTTTTGGGGACTTTAGGGCAACAAGTATGAACGAGTTGATTGGAAACAGCCAGATAAACAGGCCAGAGTAAATTATTACTATAATAGAGAAAGATACAGTAAAATTGTCAGTTTAAAATAAGGCAATGGTGTCTCAGAAAGGTTTGGGTTGATGTGGTTGTTTCCTCTTATTATCAAAATCATCTTTCAAAAACGAATGATCACAAAAATCTAAATAATGACACACTGAAAGACAATATTCTCAATCAGAAAAACAGGATATCAACAAAGAGAAGTGGAAGCCAACTGTCTAAGAAAATAGCATTTATTTGATGCAAACTCTGCTCGAGTAAACGTTTTTAACGTCTGGTGTATCCGTCGTGCTTAAAGATGCATTACGACTGACCAGGAGAGCAACACTGTACCACAGGAGATTTGGGTCTCCCTGAATGGCCACAAACAAGCAGTCACACACACACACACACACACACACACACATACATATCAGTCAGTCAGTCTTTAAAGGGCATCACATTTCTTTACGGATTTTGACTGACATCAGAGAGCAGAAGTGAAGGCTGCAATCGAGTGATGCCATTTCAGGTAGTAAAAGAAAAGAAGGAATTTCACTTTTTGACTGCAGACAAGAAGAGGAGACCAGGCTACAACCCAAAAAAGGCAAATACCAAAAAAGAAATATGCATCTGTTCAGGCCGTCAAACCTTACAAAATTAATGTAGTTAGTTTTAAGAGGTCCAGTGTGTAAGATTTAGGGAGCTCTATTTACAGAATATGGCATACAGTAGCCCAGAACGGACAAACTAAACACTGACTCTAGATAATTTGCACTTTTCATCGTAGTTTCTCCTTCACACTAGAAAAGGAGAGGTTAGGTGTGTGGGTTGCAATCAGCAACTACGCCATTAGATGCCACTAAATCCTACTCACTGGTCCATTAAGCTGTATGTGCCTAAAAGTTCAACAATTAGCTAACAGTGCTTTGTTTTAGTAATCAATCCACAAAAATGAAACGCATGATAGAGCTAGTCCTCATGCACACTCATTTTTTTATGTTTCACACATTTCTTTGTAGGTAGTTCCATTTCTGTAACTATAAACCTTATAAATACTTTGGCCTTTGTTTTATAATCAAACCTCACACACGCTCGACAAACTCTACAGTCAAGCCAAATCCATCACAGTCCATACTTAGTATCCTCTTCCATCACACAATGACAGTCTGGATCTCCACCTCCTCTGGGGAGGTGATGACATATTCCTCTTGCTGCTGCACCATCTGTATTCCCTCCTCCACCGCTTCCTCTGTGGTAACCATAGTGACAGTTCCGTCCGGCGTCTCCACGGTGCCCGCCGTGGCCAGTAGCGTGCCGTCACTGATGGCAGAGGCCAGCGTCATGGCCACCTGCTCTGTCAGGCTCTCGGGCGTAGCGATGGTGATGGTGTCGCCGCAGTCAGAGATGGACGCTCCCTCCTCGTCCACCGCCATGTTGCGCACGATGATCTGGTGGCTGCCCGTGCCACCGGCGCCGTGTGACTGACTGACGATTCGCTGCACCACTTTCATGATGTGGTTTCCCATCTGGCAGAGAGAGGTTCGATATAGAAAAGTATAATACAAACACGATTAAGAGCTCTGATCAGATGCTTTGGTGTAAATATTAGAAACATTATATATTTATAAATATGTGCGTGTGTATTTGTGTATACTGACCTGATTTTGGTTGTCTTGAATGAGTGTAACCTCTTCTTCCTGCACGTCCTCCTCTGTTTGAGTCTAAAGGATATAGGACAAGCAGAGCAAACTGAATAAATGACAAAATCTAGCAGAATTAATACACCACATTTTATGATTTTCTTTACAACCTGTAAGAAAAGATAGGTGTGAATAAAAGAAAAAAAATAAGTAGTTGCCCATAAATATTTAATAAGTGGTGAAGACATTGTTTATGTTGTTACTGTTACATAAAAGACTTGTTATGCAAGTCACCAACATAAATCATAAGAAATAAAGTCCTACAAAATGGATGACCATAACGTGCTAAAGGCATCAATTCTAGTTGTGTCTTCAGTTCATTACTCTATAACAGCACACAGTATGTGAAGCGTTAGTGATTGGTCGAGCCGCTTCACAATCAATAGCTCCAACATTGTTTCCTGCAGCCATGGATCAAAAGCTACACACTGCTCGGGTGTATTTTGGACCATTTATCTTCACAGGCGGTTATTTTCTTTTTCTAAGAGAGATTTGTTGTATCCTTTCATAAATAATAAATAAATACTCCTATTCAGTGTTGCTTTGTTTTTGTTTTTTTACTGTGGACTGCGTTGCAGCTCTACAGTACTATGGCAGCCTTTACAGATTAGGGTTTAGAAGTAGCGTAGCCTTTAACAGGCCCACAAATGCTTACTTCAATAAACTGTGTTTCCCTAATATAATTAAGCTGAAGATGATCATTTGGAAACATTAAATTCAGATATTTCTATAAAACAGCTGCACATTTTGTGAGCAGTTGTGCTGACTTCTACTGACTGATCTACTATGTACCATGCAAATAAATCTTCTGAGTCATTTTTTTTTTCATACTGACATATTATTATCCCTACACAAATTAATGTAGAATACAAACATACAGTTGAAGTCGCCTGCTGTTAGTCTCCTCTATGAACAAAAGAAGACTTTACAAACTAGTTTTACTCTTTTTTAATACAACTAGTTTCTGTGAACTCATCAGCAACTAAATCAATTCCCTGCAGATGTGATCATTTGAGTGAAATTGTTTTGCTCTTCAGGTTACACTTCAATCAGTGATGTAACAGCACGCCTTCTGCTATTCACTGCTAATAGAAAATACCCGCCGTGACATTACTGATAGGGACAGAGGTGCCACAAGTCTGATCCCAAAATTTTCTACTTATGATTTACCCTTAAATGCGCCTCTTAACGTTGTTTCCCTGCGACTCACCTTGATGATGTACTCTTGTGTGTCTGCCACCACTGAGGAGAACTCCACCAGGACAGCATGAGGATCCTCTGAGATGATGGCTGCCGTAGCGAGGTCATCCACCGCCTGCTCCTCTGTTACCGTACCCTGCTGCTCACTGGAATCGTCCTTATGGCAGCCCCCTGGTGGAGATCACAGGTTGTGATGTTAGTTCTGTCTCTATCACTGCGAATTTTCTTCAAGTCTTGTCGTCTGACGATAACACTGACCTTTGGCACGCATGTGCCGATTGAGAGTCCCGTGCTCAGCAAAGCCTCGCATGCACTTTGGGCACTTGAAAGGCTTTTCTCCGGTGTGATGGCGGATATGTCGCACCAGGGAACCTTTCTCCCTGAAGCCTCTCAAGCAGAACTGACACACATAAGGTTTCTCGTCACCGTGGGTCCGCTGGTGCACCTGCAAGGCATTCTGAGCAAGAAAAAGAGATATGTTAGACAGGAATGCCTTTTATGTCTCAGTTTAATACAGCACAAAGACTACAAAATCACCTTGGTCTTGTACCCCTTGTTGCATCTGGTACAGTGGTAGGGTCTTTCATCCGAGTGTGCCCTCATGTGCTCACGTACATGCCCAATGGTTTTGTACAGCTTGCCACACTCACCACACTTGTACCTCCTCTCACTGACATGGACTTCCATGTGTTTCTTGAGCAGGTAACCAGTGAGAAACTCCTTGTGGCACAGTGTGCACTTAAATGGCTTGTAACCTGCATGAAGAGAGAGGACAAACAGAAAATGAACCATTTAAGAATGGACCAACAAAAGATTGTCGTTTTCTTTTTGCCTTTTTTTTCTGAACGTGGTAACTCCATCAACTGATGTCTAAGAGGGGAGCGTGCAGTGATGCTGTGAGCCATTGTTAGTAGTTGTGGACTTACCCAGATGGCCTTTGACATGAAAGCGGAAGTAATTCAATCCCTTGAAGGAGCGATTACAGTGTGGACACGTGTGCAATTTTGAGGATGTCTGATCATCACCTACTTCCTACAAAAGAAACAAAATCAGACAATAAGATGGTGAAAAACAGTGCAACACTAAACCCAGTTCTGCTGAGAACCAGTTCAAACATTTCCAGAACTGATCAGATCAGTGTCTCCCCTATTAGTTTTGAAAAGTCACTGACAACAACTGTTTCTTACGGAATACAAGATATAAACATTAAACACTACTACGCATGTCTTCATTCACAATGCAGCGCAGTAATTGTCTCATTCTTACCTCTGTCTCCATTTCCACAAACTCTTCTTTAACCTGGATCTCGGTGATACCCTCGTCAGCATCAGGACAGTCAGAATCCACTTGATGCATCTCCTCCGTTGTCTGTGTGGTCTCCTCAACCACGGCCTCCTCTGTCTCCAGGGCAATGCCAGAGTTGATGATGGCCTGACAGATGAGGTTGTCACCTGCTGCTGCAGCAGCAGCCAGGGCCTCCGCCTGAGACTGCCCGACCACGACCTGACCAGAGGCAGAGCAACAGGTCAACAACTTTGCCCGTCAAGTGTGTACTTTTAGCTAGATGTGGAACCTTTTCTCCGCTCACCTGTTGCTCCTGTGTTGTTCCATCCACCTCCATTGTGAAGTGGACCTGATGGAGGACCTCTTGGGAACCAGCCTCTACCA
Source organism: Sciaenops ocellatus (assembly GCA_033000465.1). NCBI lineage: Eukaryota > Metazoa > Chordata > Actinopteri > Sciaenidae > Sciaenops > Sciaenops ocellatus. The sequence continues at coordinate 16,303,776 of CP136877.1, forward strand.
CACTAACAACAGCAGTCTGAGCCTCTATCAGCTCCTGCTCCTCTGGCTGTTGCTCCACAACCACCACCTCTTGCTGGCCAGCCACTGCAGCGTGATCATCCTCGACTCCTGGACAATTCACACAGACCCGTCAGTGATCCACTGATCTATTTTAAATCCAGTACTCTATAGTCAACTTTGATATAATAGATTGTGTAAGACCATCAAGTTGCCCTCTTCAGCAGAGACACACTTGGCTCCTTCAGTATAAATCTGACCTTTTTGTACTCCGTCTTTGCTGACCAAGATTTCCTTGTACTGTACGAAGCGGATCTTTTCAGTGCAGGGTGTGAGGGCCTTAAGGTGTCTGGTGAGGGCACCCGACTCTCTGAATGACTGGCCACATAGAGTACAACGATACGGACGCTCATCTGCAAGAGAACAGGAAAAAAAGCAGGGTTATCATTGGGTTAACTTCACTAGAGGACATCAATTCCAAAGACCAAAAAAGACCAAAACAGTCCCGGTTTACGGTCTGTACCAGTGTGACGACGATTGTGACGAATCAGGGAGCCTTTTGTACGAAAGGAAGTTCCACATAGGTCACATGAGAAGTTCTTCTGGTCACTGTGAGTTTTCATGTGAGTTCTCAAGATATTGGTCTATTGGGTGAAAACAGAACATATTAGAGAAACGACACTGGCAACATAAAGTGCAATAAGTGAAAATGAATTCTAACTATTAGGAAATCTCATGTTACTCATCTCAGGTACTCATAAAGGAATATATAACCATTTACAACAAATGTATGACTCACTGTTTTAAAGGTCTTTTCACAAAGTTGGCAAATGTAGCGCCCATCTTGGTTGACTTTGTAAACACGCTTATCGCTGTCAGCGTTGTCAGATATGGATCCTTCGGTCCCATCTGACTGGTCAGTAACTTTAGGCAACACGTTTTTCTTCCTGCGACCTCGACCCAACTGACCGCTGCTTTCATCTGTGTTAAAAACAAACAGATTGACTGACTGATTATTCGATCAACAAAAATAAACTGAACATTCTCTGATCTCAGCTTCTGCAATGTGTGGACTTTATATGGCAGCAAACTGAATGTGGTTAGTGGTTAGCGCTGTCGCCTCACAGCAAGAAGGTTCCTGGTCGGAACCTCGACACATTGCCCGTACGTGTGAATGTGAGTGTGAATGGTTGTTTGTCTCTATGTGCCTTGTGATGCGCTGGCGACTTGTTCAGGGTGTAGCCCCGCCACTCGCCCAAAGTCAGCTGGGATTAGGCTGCAGCAGCCTGATGAGGAGTGCTCACAGAAAACAGATGGATGGACTGTTTTCATTTTTGGACTGATGGTTGCATAAAAACAAACATAAGCCAGCTTATCACCTGCAGGAAATTATAATGCACTTTTATGTAAAATATTATAAAACATTTGGCACATTAATTGATACTTAATAGTTAGTTGTTGACCCACCATTGGAGCCTTTCACTGGTTCATCTGAGGACGCACCGTCAGCTGTTTTCACCTCTGAAGCACTTCCAATGGCTGCGGTAACCTGTCAACGTGCAGATATATACATTTTGTTCCACCTCTGCTGTTTATAAAGGTCCTGGATATAAACCCACACATCATAGACACACACTCACACACACACCTCTTGGTGGCTGGCCTCCTGGCCGCTCGCTTCCCGTACCTCCACACGCTTGCAGTTGTGTTGCAGCTTGTGCTGGATGAAAGCCTCCAGCGTTGAAAACTCCGTCTGACAGCGTCCGCACTTGTGCACATCTTCATCTGACAGCACGGAGACAGCAACATCATGAAGTGTTTGCGCCCGCCAGCTAACACGTAGCTGATGTTTGTACACACTGTGGTGCCTGGCTGGACTTGTAATCTGAGTAAATGCTGTTGCTAATGGCAGCTAGCTACGAGCTAGCAACATATCATGATGGAGGAAGTTCGCTAGGCCCAAACACAATGTGTGATAAACATTTCAGTGTCGTTGGAGCGAGGAGGGGGACTAACCTTCATCTCCCAGCGTGGTCTGGATGGTGATCGTCTCGTTGCCGTGCTGCGTTTGCTCCCTCTCTGTTTCTGCCGTATGATTATTTTCTACATTCATGTCGTTCGAGTTCTCCGTCTCTGTCGCAACGCTGCTACGGGAGGGAAAACATGGCGGATTTACGACCCCGTAGTCATAACAACAAAAGGGCGCGTGTGCGTCGCCGGAGAGGAGAAAACATAAAAAACATGATTTTAATTTGAGTTAATGTCCAAAGATCGACCTCAAATAAATAAAACTGTACTCCGCATACATTATAAAGATGGCCTGCATGACTTTAATTCATTTTCTGCAGTCTAATTTAATTGTATATATTGTTTTTATCTCTATTTCTAGTTCTATTTCTTATTTCTATAAAAAATATTTATTTTATATTTTATTTTTTTATCTAGTTTTCTATCTGTATCTTTGCACAGGTTTAATTTAAATTCAAATAATCCTTATAGGTTAATTTTAATGTATGTTTAATATACTGTGTGTTTACTGTGTGTCATGCATGAAGTATCTATCTATCAGTGTTGTACTACTCGAGATTGGTCTTGATCTCAAGACCACTTTTGAAGGTCTTGGTCTCATCTCGTCTCGGAATCAGCTGCATTTTTACTCAGTCTTGAATTTAATCCATAGATATAGATCTATCTATCTATCTATCTATCTATCTATCTATCTATCTATCTATCTATCAATTTGTACATTGGAAACATCCGATAGCAAAAATAACACTCAATTTTCAGTGTCTATTCCTGGATTATGTTGTGGCCTGACATTATCAAAGGCCCTGAAAGGTACAGTGTACATAAAGAGGGGTTTTCTACACTGTTCTCATTCAAATCAGAACATCATGCAGATACATGATACAAGGGTATCAGGCCCAGAAGTAAACATCATGTCTGGCTATTAATGTGGAGAGTCTTCAAGCTGTCACAGGGTGTCTCTACACATGATAATGGTCTATACAACTATATTCTTTTCTTAATGGCTTTTATTTATTACACTATTTTATCATTGTATGGCCAACTTTTATTCATGTATTATCTATTTCTACTCAATTCTATTCATTGTTGTTTATTTCTGTTTTTATTTTTTGCTCTGTGAAGTAATTTGGGATGCATGTTTGCATGAAATGCGCTATATAAATAGTCTGTAAATCAAAAGTCTTCACTATAGTATAACTCATGTGAAGCTCTTTGTTGTATTAATGAACCTTAAAATTAAAATCAATTTTATGTTGACACTGTATTTTGTCTTGCAAGGTCACTTGCACTGAGTGACTGGGGAACAAGTTGCTGTACTGTCGAACTGTACAATAAAATTCTTATTCATTCTGTATTTCATTGTGCAATTCAAAATAAATATGAAATACTTTGAAATGAAAAGAATACATCAAAGATGTAAAAGAGGGATCTCTCTGATCTCATTTTATATATATAATGTTATGCCTGACCTGTCTTGACTTCTTTTCTCCCCTTTACTTTAGGTAAACACGACTCATCAGTAGTTATTATACGCTAATAGATAGATAGATAGATAGATAGATAGATAGATAGATAGATAGATAGATAGATAGATAGATAGATGCTTTATTGATCCCGAAGAAAATTCAAGCATCCAGTAGCAGCATGCAAACATACATTGAACATACATTAGAATTAACCTATAACACAGTATCCATACGTTAAAATTAACCTGAAATAGATGTAAATTTAAATATGTACAGAGAATTAAACATTTGCATAGAAAATAAATATATAACTGTGTTAAGAAGTTAACCCGTGCTAAACATCTATACAAAAACTATATAAAAAAATAGAAAGTGACCGTAGAAATAAAAATGTTTTATAAAAATATGAGAAAGAACTACAAATGGGTATAAAGGACTGTGTACAATTAAATTAGGCTGTAAAACGTATATTACGTACAAATCACGTAAGATACAGAGTACAGTGACAGTGAGGTTGAATCAAGGATAGCTATTCACGACAGAAAAGTAAACAACAAGCACTTTACGGCAGTAACTATGGCTTCTCACTTCAGCGGTGTGCTGCAGCTGACAGACCTCGATGATTTTATCACTCCTTCACAGGTAGGGAAACTATTATGACATGTTATAACGTGAGATTTACTCTGAAGGACACAGTTATCGATCATGATTCACTTCACGTTTAAAAGCAGACAACAGCGAAAGCATGCGTACTAACTGTCAGCTGTTGTTATTTGAGCAAACGAGACAAAAAAATAACCGCGACCGAGAAAACATCTCGACAAAAGCTTAACGCAGAGTACTGTTAACTATCTGTTTTAACTGTTATTCACAGGAAACATCGTTATCGTTAATAATATTAAATGCGTGTGAGGCAGTTAGCCTGCGGCTAATGTTAGCAGTGATGTAACAGTAGAGGTGACGTTATGTTGGGCAATGACTCGGTTTATTTAAGTTATACTTTGTCTCAAGAGACAATATGAGACTGTAGCTATAGTTATCGTACAAACTGTCAATTCATTTATGTGCATTTCTTCTTATTATTTATCTTTTATCATCTTCAACACCAGCATGACTTCATGACTTTCTTCAGCTTGACTTTTTTCTCTCTGTTTCTTACTTGTGAGCAATTTATTGTCAGCCAACTAGTGTAACAAGTGATTTCCCCCAGTGTGGGATTATTAAAGTGTGTCTTATTGTAATTGTGGTTTCTGTGGTAGATGCATCAATAAGAGAGGAGTCCCAAGGTTGGAAATTCAAGGCACTTTAAGAAAGATACAGCTCTCTTACTGCCTCTTTTATACAGAGTTTTCGCTCTCTCATGTGAAAACTTCAGTCTGAGTTAGCCTCTTCTCTGTAACCTAAGACTGTCCCCTACTAGGCTTGTTTTCCAGCTGCCCTTGGATGTTGAATTGATTTCTGTGTTCACCTTTGGGACACTAGTATGTTAAGATAAGATAAGATAGACTTTAATGATCCCACACCGGGGAAATTCACTTGTCACAGTAGTTTGTATACACACAAGGTGGATAAAGGATTTCTCACAATTAAGAAATATATAGAAAAAAGAGTTGTGAAAGAGTCTGACAGCTGAAGGACCTGTGGTAGAGCTCCTTCTTACATGGTGGGAGTAGCAGTCTGTTGCTGAAGGAGCTGTTTAATGCCCCCACAGTTTCATACAGGGGGTGAGAGGAGTTGTTCATGATGTCTTGTCCTCTCACCCACTTCCTCTATGGAGTCTAGGGGGCAGTCCAGGACAGAGCTGGCCCTCTTGACCACCAACACTAGTTTGTTTTCTGTTTCACAGGAATGTGTCAAACCTGTCAAAGTAGAGAAGAAGCAAGGTAAATCTGTGGCCAAAATTCAAATAGAAGATGACGGCAGTTATGTCCAAGTCAATCAGGTCGGTATCAAGGCTTCATCAACACTTACTGCAAGTACTTGCACTTGCACTACTGTTTACCTTGAATTAATTCGCCATGTGTTTGTAGGACGGTGGGAAGCAGAAGCTGGAGAAAGCAAAGATCACACTGAATGACTGTTTGGCCTGCAGTGGCTGTATCACCTCCGCTGAGAGCGTCCTCATCACGCAGCAGAGCCACGAAGAGCTCTTTAAAGTGCTGCACAACAACGAGGTAGAGACATGTGTTTGAATGCTCGTGTATTATGTGTCTGATCATGAGTGCCTTTGTGACAGTTATAATTTTGGGTGCCTGGGTGCGTCATTTGGACTCCCTCCACAGACCGGTGGCGCAGAGCAGAAGGTGGTGGTGGTGTCGGTGTCACCGCAGTCCAGAGCCTCCCTCGCAGCGCGTTATGACCTCAGCAGCACTGAGGCAGGCAGGAGGCTTACATCTTTCTTCAAAGGCCTTGGTGAGTGCAAATATGAGTCATACAAACAAGAGGTTTATTTAGGCAGAGTCACTTCTGAAGATCATTATCACTGTTGCAGGGGTCCATCATGTTTTTGACACAAGCTTTAGTCGGACGTTCAGCCTGTTGGAGAGCCAGAGAGAGTTTGTGGAACGTTTCCAGAGGAAGGAGCAGGATAGTAAATGTCTGCCCATGATGACTTCAGCCTGTCCAGGTATTCCACTAAAAACATTAGTTTTATATATATTTTGATTTTTGCAATGCAAAATTCCACGACTTATTGATGCGTTACATAATAGTCAAACGGTATCATCATTATCTTTTTACTCACTCGTGTGTGTGTGTTCGTGTTGTATTCAGGTTGGATTTGCTACGCAGAGAAGACCCATGGAGAGTTCGTTCTTCCATACATCAGTACCACTCGCTCCCCTCAGCAGATGATGGGTTCTCTGGTTAAAGGCTACTTTGCTGAACAACAGGTACATCAGATGTTACAGTCAGACAGTGGGCTCCACTTCATGGAGGTTCAAGTGATATTTCTTCCTCAAATGCACATCCTAATAGCAGCTTTGTGTCTTTTTTTTAACTATTGGTAAAATTGCAAAGACATGAAAGTTCTGTTTCAAATAGATGTTTTTGTATGAAGTCGAAATATTTAGTATCAAAGCAAGTAGAGAGAGTTGACCCATGCAGTATTTAGAGCTGTGATTGTTGTAAATGTGTGTTCAAAACACAAAATATGGTGATCAAAACAGAGAGAACAGTGAGTTGCCATTGAGCTGTGTATTATGTGTTGTTAGGGGCTCAGTCCAGAGCAGATCTACCATGTGGCAGTAATGCCCTGCTTTGACAAGAAACTTGAGGCGTCGAGGTCAGACTTCTACCTGGACAAATCTGAGACTCGAGAAGTGGACTGTGTCATCACCTCTGGTACAGCAGCTACTCTTATAATGCTCTTTGTGTGTATGAATGTGAAGTACCTTCTCTTTTATATCATTAACTGTCTCACACAGGAGAGGTTCAGAAAATGCTGGAGGAGAAAAACGTGTCGCTTAGCGATGTGGAACCTGCTCCTCTTGATGCAATGTAAGTTCTGTGTCATTTTGTCCCATTAAAGTAAGCTGTAACGTGAACTTCCATGAAGAATAGATGGTACACTACATGTTATTTTTGACCCAGGTTCAGCAGTGTGAGTGGGGATGAATTTCTGAGCCATGCTGGGAGCGGGTCAGGGGGTTACCTCCATCATGTCTTCACCTATGCTGCCAAGGAGCTGTTTGGAGAGGAGGTGAAGGAGCTCACTTACAAGACCCTCAGGTGAGTGTGTCTCAACATCTTTTAGAGGCTCGACTCATTCTTTCTGCTCATTTGTGGTTCAGGCTAATTATGTCTGGAAGATTCAAGGTTGAAAAAGAGTTCCTCAGAATAACTTTCCTTGTAGATCATGCTTAATTATAATGTCACTCAACCTGGATACAAGCTCATTACTGTTTTAGAGGGTAAAAATTCTGAATTGCCCCAGTTTAATTGCCTTGTACCTTTTTGTAAAAGAATTTCCCAACCCGTTGTCCCATTTTAACCCCTTTGCCACAGGAATAAAGACTTCCAGGAAGTGACTATAGAGAAAGACGGAGTAGTCTTGTTGTGCTTTGCTTCCACATACGGCTTCCGCAACATCCAGAACCTGGTGCAGAAACTCAAGAGAGGGAAGTCGCCTTACCACTTTGTAGAAGTTATGGCCTGTCCATCAGGTAAAGTGAAATATACAGAAGTTAAAATTCAAAAGCTATGTTCCTAGCACTTCTTGATTTGAAAGCAAATGAACACAGCACGTTCCCTCTCACATTCAGGTTGTCTAAATGGTGGTGGACAGGTGAAGCCCTTACCTGGTCAGAACCCAAAGGAGCTTCTCCAGAAGGTTGAGGAGCTCTACAAGGCAGAGCGCCCCCTAACGCCAGAGGATGACGCTCGTGTGGCCGAGCTGTACCAGTCCTGGCTTCACAGTGTTGGGGAGGAGAGAGCCAAAGAGCTGCTTCACACACAGTACCACACTGTGCAGAAAAATATAAACGGACTCACTATGAAGTGGTGAATCGTGCTTCTGCTACAATCCATGATCATCAGCAGACAGGATGTTTTTGAAGAGTTTTATTTTTGCAAAACTACAGTACCGTCCAAATAAATGTGATTATCTTCTCAGAGACGAGAGTTATAGGCAAAGTCAGATATAAGCAAGTTTGACGTATGCCAACGACCTTTTAAACCACTTCTCTCTCAAAAGTTGTGTGCCTGGTGAGGTGGAAGACCAAGGAGTAGATTAAAGACACAAATCTAAAGCCAACATATAATTACAATACAATAATAACATAATTTGCCCTTACACTGCTGATTTAATTCATTTGTCTGGCAACTGTTACACTATGAAAATGTGAGCTGAAATAACACAGAGCACAATATAATCATTCCTTGTTTATTTAAACCTATTATATATTGTGTATATTGGAAAATAAAGACATTATTTAATTGTAGCTGTTTGTCTTTGGAGTTCTTTTTAAAAGATGTGAAGAATTCGACCAACAGCATATTGATTCAGGCTGATATGTTTTATTGAATAATCTTGACTCTGATTTATAGTTAGTTCAGTTAAGCTTTTGCAAAGTGAAGATGTAAACTTTGTGATGAAAAGCAGCAGTTTACAGTCATATTTGTTCTCATTGCATTTTATTTTTGCATGAGTGCAACATCTCAAACTCCGGTTACAAAACACTGGGTACAAGGTGCAGTCTAAATTATAGGCAAATTTACTGAAGTTGTATTTTAGGATTAATCAAAGCATTCAAGTGCAAAAGTAAGCAAGAGAGCAATTGTAAAATATATACAGTATGTCCAAACAGAAATGGGTAAAAAAAAAGGTTAAATGATAAAGTTCACATGAACTCCAGTTTAATACAAAGAAAGAAATGAAGCTTATTTTCTCCCAAAACCAGTTATTTAAAGGAATAAATACACAAAACATTAAAATCTCAGCAGTTTTTTCAATGGAAATTGGTATTGGCAGATGTTTCCTGGTGCATAACGGACTGGGAGACCAGTCCATAAAATTATTTCAGGAATATTTAATGAAAGCAGCTTTACTGTATACTGGCCTTTTTGTGCAGACATTGATTCATAGGTAGTAAAACAACCTGCGTGCCCATGGGGGTCAACAGTGGCATAAACTGGTTAAATGTAAGGTTAAAGCAACAAACACCACACTCTACAGTCTTGTGTCTTGTTGCATTCAAACTATTCCTCCTCGATGGCTGAGTACGTCACATGTTCAGAGATCTGAAACTGGACGTCAGGGTCTCAGAAGTCCCCACTCCAAAGCTAACATGGCGTGTGGAGGAAGTCTCTCCTTGGGCTTCTTAAATTTGTCCTTCTCCTTCCGCAGGACCCTCAGCACCTCTATGGGGTCCGTCTTCCCTGTGAACTTTTGTACTCCTTCCTCCCTACAGTAAGGAAGAAAGAGGATTACTGAGACAAATCATAACACAAAACTGTGGCAGGAAATGTCACATATCTTAAAACATACAGTATATAAATATGCAAACTCACGAGAGGCGAAGAAAAGGGTTGTATTCAAACTCCTCCATGAGGGTAGATGGCACTGTTGGTTTGTCATCATCATCTCTGGCCTGCAGACACAAAGAGAACATTGCAAAATAAATATTTCTGGATGGAATTATTCTAGATTTCTGTCACAAATACTAATGAAAAAGAACAAAACAAACTGCAAATCATGACACAGCTAACATCAATCATTAACCTTAACGCGGACACTTCAGTCTTTTTGATTCAATACCACAAAGAGCGATCTGCTACAGGAAGTCACTCACTAGAACACCACACATGTATTCATCCACAGCTGAACATAGTCCACAGAAAATGCACTATTTATTTCTTTTTGAGCAACATTTGTGAAAAACTACAATGCCCAGCTGTTCTAGGAAATTGTTAAGCCTTTATTTATATAAAATAAAATATACATTTGTGATCAGTTTTTAAAGATTTAGAAGGAATCAATGGATTTAGTGCTGAAACAGGAAAGAAGGAGTCGGACTGATGTGCTCTTTTAGTTTTGGTCTTCTGCTGAATATTGCAAGCTTTATTCTCTTTGTCGTATCGCTCACCCTGGCCCAGCTCAGCATCTCCTTAACCTTTTCATTCTCTGGCTCTACCAGCATGGCAAACTTCAGGTTCTTTATGGTGTACTCGTGTCCACAGAACACCTTCTACAAATAAACAGAGCGTGAACAAGATTTCTGATTAACACACACAACAGTAGAGTTTCAGATGTTTTGTACTATGAAGGGAGAAAGGAGAGCCAAGCTCCACTGAATCCCTTCATTGTACGTGTGTTTATTCATCACAGTGACTCAGTCTTAACAGCTCTTATCTGAGGTCATGTTAGCTGCTGTTAACCCTGTGAGGGCGACACAAACATCCACTAATATTTCCACTGACCGTGTCTTGAGGTAGAGTGCCAAGCACCTGGGTGAGATTGTGGTACATCTGCTCGGCCGTACCCTCAAGAAACCGCCCGCATCCAGCGATAAACAACGTATCCCCTGACAACCAAAAGTAAGGACAAGTGGAGGCAGTGGTCAGTCCCTAAAGAACAATGGACAATGTGCTGGCCAACAATGATTCATATCTCTAGCCACTCAAAATGAAGTCATTACATATGCAATTGCCACATGATCTGATGTAACTGGTTCACCAGCTCTTTATGTTTACAGACAAAGACCTGTGAACACAGCAGGGGCGTCAGAGCACTCATCCTCCCAAACAAAGTAGCACATGTGACCAGAGGTATGGCAGGGAGTGAACAGGCACCTCACATTGATGGAGTTAAACTGCAAAATGGAGAAAACACAATATCAAAGGATAACATGGCAGACACAATAAGAAAAAAAACTGTATTTTTTACATAATAATAATTACATAATATGCAACTCTAAGCTATTTTGTGGGCACCTTGAGTTCCTGAGCGTTGGTGACTTTATCCGTCAGACCCCCGATCCGATCGTCTCCCCCGTACACCTTCAGCTCAGGAATCTCCTTCAGCAGAGCCTCATTCCCCCGAGCATGGTCCCTGATCAGTGCAGACAGGTTAGTTCATGATCACTTTAGCAGTGGTTATGTGTTGGTATTGCTGATAGTTACCAAACAGTCTCACCAATGATGGTGTGTGGTGAGAACAGCAGTCAGAGTCAAGCCCTCTCTCTTCACTATTTCTAATAGCTGTCAAAAAAAGTACAACAGATGAATAATCCATAATTATTTTGATAATTAATTAATCATTTAAGTTATTTTTTAAGCAAAAAGGCCAAGCACTCCTTGGTTCCAGCTTCTAAACTATAAGGCCAGAACTGCTAATGGGGGCCACTTGGACTCATTAACTTGGACTGATGTTGCTCGCTCCTCACTTTTTACTGTGTTAAGTTGACTGACTCGCTCAGGTGTTTACTCCAGCTCATCCAAAACTCTTTTGCCAGGATTTTGACTCAGACAAAAAAACATGATCACATCACACCTATTATTGCCTCCTTACACTGGCTTACCGGTTGCCTACAGAGTTGATTTTAAGATTTTATTGATGACTTATACATCAGAGGCCTTGTCCCCAAGTTATTTAGCTGGTCTTTTAGTGTCCTATGCCCCCTCATGCTCCCTCAGAGCCTCAAATGTGTCATTTCTGGTTGTCCCTCGGTTCCATATTTATACACAAAGGTGACAGAGCCTTTGCAGTCAGGGCTCTAAGACTGTGGACTGACCTGTCTGAGGAGATCAGGGCTGCAGAGTCTCTGTCAAGTTTTAAATCGCCTTTAAAAATATTTTTAAAAGGGCCTTTAGTTGATCTTTTTATGTTGTGTGTCACATTTTATGATGAGTATGATTTTTATTGATTTATTGCCCTTTACTTATTCTTATTGTTGTTGGTTTCCTTCCTTGTTGTAAAGCAATTTGTAACTGTGTTTGGAAAAGTGCTATATAAATAAAGTTTATTATCATTATTATTATTATATTTGGTTACTTGTCCAAACAAAATTTTTTAAAAAAGTGCATGACACAGACCAAATCTGTCTCTTACCCGGTGTGGTACAGCAGGGTCCACAGCTACAGCCTGTTTACTCTGCTCCTCAATCACCAGGTACATGTAGTTATCCTCCAGGATGGAGATCACCTTTACCTTCATGGCACCCTCGAACGCATGCGCAGCACAGTGCGCAAACACTTCAGGAAGAGTTTTATCAGTCAGCATTACTCACATCGACATCTGCACCAGATGTCAAATTATAACATCCTCTGCTCTAAAGTGTTAAGTACGCTGATAAAAGACGCATGCAGACCGATGACGTACAGTTGTGTTAGCAGGACGTTTAATCCACCTCTGAATCTGTTTGTCAGGAAGCTTCAACATTTAAAGCTAATTAATCAATCTACGCACGTCAAGAAAAACACGGTTACCTCAGATGAAATGACACCGATCAGGTCGTTTTATCCTCGTGAAAATATCTGCAAATTATTATTTTACATTTCTGCATTCAGTCCGTGGATGTATTAACTCAGACTGGGAAGTTATCGCGACGTCATCGAGTCAACATGTCAAATCCAAGACATCTTAATCGAGCCCAGAAACATTCAACAACTTTCAATATGTGTTTTAAACGTTGTGACGGAAAATAGACCCTTTTCACAGCAGCCATTTTGACATTAAATAGTAGGGTACACACAGGTGTTACTAATGATACTCATTGAGGTCCCGTCCCATTCAGGTCAAACAGAGTCAGGGTGCTGCTGTGGTGCATGTTGGCTCACTGGAAAGTCTCTGCTGCAATAAATGGAACTGAACCTCAGTATCATTGGAAACACCTGTGTTGACTCTAATATTCCATAATGGCTGCTGTGAAAAGGTCTATTTGTCTTCATTTATTTATTATTTGGTTGTTTTATTAATTATGTTTCTCAAACTTGAATCTGTTCATTATATTCTGCTCAGTGTTTTGTATTCCGACTGTCAGACTTGGTTGAAAATGGACTGTTATAAATAAAACAAAATAATAAAGATTTTAATCTGGATGTAAAATACTTTAATAGAATCCAACACTCTCATTGGTCAATGCCAGTACTGATTCACTCTAGTACTACAATTTTGAGGTACTTCTATACATCTACTTCACTAGGTACCAGTGATGAAGAGCAGCTACACTTGAAATGCCTACATGTCAATATACTTGTAATAATTCAATAACATATATTACACTTTCAATGATAGCATTCTGCATGTGTCCTTCAACCCTTGAGTACTTACTTAAAGTACATTTTGAATGCAACTTTTGTTTCTACTGACTTAAAGTACAAGTTTTATTGCTTTTTGCAAAGATGGTCATGCAACATTCTTTGTAAGTTTGTACTTTTCATGCAAAAGAGCATTCAGGATATCGAACATTTAATGCTGACACACCAGTAAGCGGGCAGACAATGCTTTAAATAAAATAAGAAAAAGAAAAAGCCAAAGTTCACCTAGTAAACAATAAAACTAGCAAATATGTAAAGAAATGTCATGAAGAAACATTCAAGGTCAGAATAAAACATTCATACGAGTCTTTAAAGAAATTACTTTATCAATTTACAGACATTTTTACATCATTTGTTATTCATGCAGTTTCCTGTCTTGTTAATGTGTTTTTGAATTTGAACACTTCATAAAATAGTAATTTGTACATCAATATATTACAACATAAAACTAAACTGCCATGAACAGATTTAACAAACTCATTTCTCATTTAAAGCATTAAATTATTGGCCATATATTCCTTAAGATTATCACACCAACATCATCCAAACAAACCAAATACAACTAAAATAATGACAGATAAGTTTAGAGCCATATTAGGGCTTAGTGTGTGTTTTGACAGGATGAATGTAGCAGATCTACTGATTGTTAAAGTGGCTTTGAACATGATTGCAGATTTACGTAGTATGCTATTGAAGGCTTGCAGTGCTGTAAGCATTTCTGTTCTGAAACAGCTAGGATGAGTGCACATCACTCCTTGGGCACCCGGAAGCTGTCTTTTTCTTTACGGAGACTTCTCATGGTTTCGATCGGGTTTGTCTGCTTTACATGGTCTTGCACAGACTTCTCTCTGAAATAAACATAAAAACATATGAGCTGAGTTAACAGTAATAAACTCTAAAATAGTAAACAGACACATGAATATGCAACGAAACATTTTCAATGCAATCTCCTGAAATAATTAGTATTAAATCATGCTCCACATACTTTACTCTCATAAAGGGGTTAAATGTGAATTCATCTGCGAGAGTGGACGGGATGGTCGGTTCTCCATTGCTGCATTTCTCCTACAGAAATACAAATAATCAGTCGCGATGGTTATTTTTATTTTCAACTGTTTCATTGCTTGATCATCTGATTGGATGTGACACGACAGTCAAATACCTTTGCCCATGCTAGCTTCTTCTGAATGACTTCGTTGTCTGGTTCCACATGACGCGCGAATTTCAGATTACTGACGGTGTACTCATGACCGCAGTAAACACGCTTAAAAACAAACAGACAGTGGTTAGTCAGTCAGCTTAAGAATACTTTATCAGAATGGGACAAAGTGGGAACTGTATCACATATCTCTGATGAGGAGACATATTTACTGTTTCAGGAGGCAGACGTCCAAGAATTTCTATCAAAGCTTTGTGCATCTGCTCTGCTGTACCTTCGAAGAATTTACCACAACCAGCCACAAAAAGTGTGTCTCCTGCATGGGAAAGACAAAGTCCTTAAAGGCACTGAAGGTAATACGTGACAGAGCGCTGACTTTTTACAGAGGCTACAACAATTCTTCTTGATCAAGCATGTACTTATTTGTGTATCTGAAGAGTTCATGTGAACAGGCATACCTGTAAAAACAGCTGGTGGCTCACTGCTGTTTTCTTTTGTCACATAGTAACAGATGTGGCCAGTTGTGTGACATGGTGTAAACAGGCATTTGACATTGAGTGATCCAAGCTGGAAAAGAATGACACCGGTGAGCAAACATCAGGTATTTTGGGCTTATACTCGGATTGTATAACAGACAGTTTGTTGAACTTACTTTGAAGGTGTTGGAATGAGAAACTTTCTTTGTAATAGCATCAACTCTGTCATCTCCTCCATAGACCTTCAGCCCTGGCATTAGCCTTACCATCTTCTCATTTCCACTAGCATGATCCCTGAGGAGAGAGAATCTGTGATTCAGGAAAAAGGTTTTGTGTTTTGAGAAAGTGCTACTGAATACAGCCAACATAACATGTAGCTTACCAGTGGTGATGAGTTGTCAGAACTGTTGTGAGTTTTATGCCATGTTTTCTGATGGCTTCCACAACCTGTCGAAAACACAAAAAGGGTCAATCAATCGCAAGAAAATTAATTACCGGCAAACTGATAAGTTGTTTAAAACATTCATCAAGGAAAAGTGCAAAATATTTGTTGGTTTCAGCTTTGCATAACAGGATTTGATTTTTTTTTTCTGCTCATTAAACAAAAATTGAATATCCATGACTTTTTGTTTGTTAGTTGTAGCCCTAAACGGAAGAACAAATATAATAATATAATATCCATGCGCACATCCATTTTCTATAATTGCTAATCCTTATCAGGATTGCGGGAGTGTGGCTGGAGCCTATCCCAGTTGGCACTGGATGAAAGGCAGCGCGGGGTACACCCTGGACAAGTGCAATACATGTTGAATGACTTGGCAGTCCTGCATTCAAAATCTTATTTGAGTAAAAGTACGGAGAGGCCCTTTCAGAGTGTTATGATATTATATATACACAAACAGCACAATTGTATTAGTGTTAATGCAGCAACAGCTAGCATATATATTACATACCCATATATAATAACATCTGTGGGTGTCGACAATGTTACAAATAGATGAACAGGACTTGTGCATGAATAAATATTTGAGTTTATTTGTTATTTTTGTATATATGTGATCATACACGTAGAATACTAGTAACTAGTAATGTTAAATAAATGTAGTGGAGTAAAAAGTATAATATTTGCCTGATATACAGACCTTTATTGGCTCCACAGGGTCAACAACAGCAGCTTCTTTGGAGTCCACATCGATCAGGAGGTACATGTAGTTGTCAGTGAGAGCTGGGAGAAGTTCAATCCTCATATTTGCTTGATCCACCACAGAGGACTTCCTCACCACTGCGCTGTGAAGGAGAGCAGCTGCCTGGGCCTGGACTTCTACAGGTGCTTCATTCATAGACAGACAGACAGACAGACAGATAGATGACTTTATTAATCCCCGAAGGGAAATTAGGTCGTAATAGCAGCAGTCCGGTGAATTTGAATACAATAGAATAAAATACTGAGGTAGAAAAAATACAAAAATAGGAACACAGAATGGGACAAGGGCACTTAAAATGCACAAAATAAGTAGGTAGATAAGGTGCAGTGGCAAGATGATGGTAATAGTACTGATGATATGATGGTAATGTTATTGTTAATAACAGTATATAATAATGTGAGAGGTTATGAGAGGTTAATAAGTCAATATTTGACTAACAGCAACACGCAATTAATCTAAAATAAGTCATTTTGTTCCTATTAAACACGCTTTCCCTAATGTTTATTTTATGCAACCAGGAAACTAATACGACACCAACGTTAGGTAAACAACGTTAGCTCCAATGCTACATTTAAAAACGCATTACATTGCTTTCACCTGGCTAGCTTCACTATCAGAGAGGAGGTTATGTAAGAAGGTTGCAGATGTTTGCTCAGCCAGGCCTGCTGTGTTCATCTTACCCCTCTGAAGACACGACACAAGACAACAAACTGCCTCATTTAACGAGTTAAATTCACCTTACGCAAGCTAACATGCGAGCCAGATGTCTGTATGGTGATATCGTGGAGCGGACGTACCGAGTTTGAAGGCTGTAGCTGCTCCCAGCAGAGTGCAGGCACTCCCTACGAGTGACTTGAATAACATAACAACAACACCTCCTGTCCTTATCTTATTCGTGTAAACCAGAAAAGTTTGGTTTGTTACTTCAGTTCCGCTTCAACTTTAACCCTAAGCATGCTCCGCCAATCAAGCGAGGGGGAGTGGATCGTCAAAAATCAGCTCAACACGTGGAAAAAGATGATTATTTGCACATTTTTTAACGCTGAATGTATAAAGTTAAAATAAGATATGTGTAAGGGGTGTTATTTTATCGTTTGGTGCTGTAAAACGCGTCAAAAACAGCTATATAAAGGCTTTAATCCTATTTTTGACTTTTTCTGTGTGTCCCTCCGCGCTTGCCGTAGGTGAATCATCTGACTACAGGAGCTTGTGTCGGTCAAAGTTTGGTCAACCTGACCCGGTGCAGACTGCTTCAGAGCGGCTGAAACCGTCACGTTTCTCCACAATGACAGCACGAAATATATCTCGATTTTGGGAATGGGGACGGAAGATCATTTGCGTTGGGAGAAACTATGCAGACCACGCCAAAGAGCTGAAAAACGCCATCCCCACAGAGCCTGTGCTCTTCCTCAAGCCACCTTCTGCATACGTGAGGGAGGGTTCACCTATCCTGGTGCCCCTGTACACCAGCAACCTGCACCATGAAGTGGAGTTAGGGGTGGTCATCGGGAAAGGGGGCACGGCCATCCCTCAGGCTGCAGCCATGGAGCATGTTGCAGGGTATGCTCTGTGTTTGGACATGACAGCCCGGGACATCCAGGATGAGTGCAAGTCCAAAGGTCTGCCCTGGACTCTGGCCAAAGCTTTCAACACCTCCTGCCCCGTCAGTGAGTTCATCCCCAAAGAGCGCATCCCTGACCCGGGGAGCGTGAATCTGTGGCTGAAGGTGAACGACCAGCTCCGGCAGAGCGGCTGCACCTCCCAGATGATTTTCTCCATCCCCTATCTCATCAGCTACATCAGCGACTTCATCACCCTGGAGGAAGGGGACCTCATCCTGACCGGGACCCCCAAAGGAGTCTCCGCCGTGCAGGAGCATGATGAGCTGCAGGCTGGGATCGAGGACGTTGTCACCATGAGCTTCAGAGTAGACAGACAAGACTAGTAATGAAAATAAACACAAGAAATAATCACTCATGAGAAGTGAGGGTTTTAGTAATTATTTTAAATATATTTTTAATCTTTGTCTGGATCAGCAGATGGCAGTGCTGTGCCACCAAGAGCTGGATTTTATGCTGCTTTGTACAGAGAGTGAGACAGTTTGGTCACATTTTACTGTCTTATCTACTAAAACCAGGGATATAAAAATAATTTACTGTCTTTGTTACTGATCATCAGTGGTGGAAGAAGTATTCTGAACTTGTTCTCAAATAAAAGATGCAATTATATGTTGTATAAAAGTATGTGTAAAACATTTTTATCACAAGGAAATGTCCTGCATTCAAAATTTAAGTAAACATTAATGTCTTAACATCGTTTTATTGGAAACAGAATAACCCTTGTTAGTTTTATAATATTATATATAACATTATTAGATTATTGTTATTATTAATGCATTAAAGTGTGAGTACTTTGATATAACTGACTAGCTGGAGATAATTTTAAACTACTTAATATGCGTTAAATGAGTTAAACTCCTTCCACCACTGGAAGACGTACTGAGATCTTTTAGTTTTACTGGGATATTTTTTACTCTGAATCTTTTACTACTAAAGTACTAAAACAACAGTGTAGACATACTGTTACAAGTAAAAGTATTGTGCAGCAAAATGTACTTAAATATTAAAAAGTAGAAGTACTCATTACGCAGAGTGGCCCATGTCAGAATAACATATATATAACATTACTAGATTATAATTGGGGATGCTTTATCTTATGTAGTTTATAAACTGTTGGGTAGCTTGGTCTAAAATACTAATACTTCATAATTTATTAAGTTAATTATATTTTGTATTAAGAATCCAAATCTACAAAGTAACTGGTTATTACAGCTGCTAAATACATGTGGCGAATAAATGAGTGAAAAATTCAATATTTCCCTATGAAGTGGAACAGAAGTCCAAAGTAACATAAAGTGGAAATACTCAGGTAAAGCACAAATGCCACAAAAGTACTAGTACAGTACTTCAGTAAATGTATTTACTAGTTAAATGCACCAAATTATAATAATTCTCTCCGGCATGCAGTAAAGCAGATGTTTGAAATAGTCTTAATTATAGTTTAGTGCAGTACTTGAATAAATGTACTTAGTTACTTTCCACTGCTGTAGCTCATATTTTTATCCAAAAGATAGTAAGCAGATATAGATAGATACAGATTCATACTTGAAGATGGAGTAAAATTAAATGCCTCACAGATAATACATGCAATTATAATTGATTATTACATGGTTATAATGACAATATAATAATAACAGTATCAAAGACCAACATCTGTAGCATTTGAACCTTTCATACCAGATGCATTTGTGTATTTTTGCTAGCTGGTGTACTTCAGATAAAAGACAACTCTCATCATTTCCTACCGTCAAATTAAGCAGCACAGTCTGAATTTATGTGGTGTACCCTCCAGAAGCTTCAATGTGAAATAGAGTTTATCCCAGATGAGTTCAAGTTGAGAAAATATTCATGTTAGTGAGGGAGTTTAGAGGACTGAGGGTTTGGCTCTGGCTACCTGTGGTTACTCTTAAATTTGGAACACATTTTGCTGCTTGTTGGATTATCGGAGACGTGATTTCTTCAGAAAGTTTAATGGACCACGTTTCTGTTGTGAACTACCATATGGATACATTTTTTATGTATCCATATGATGAACCCTGTTGCCCCTTCAGCGTATGTTGTCTGGTTAGTTAACCATTTAATACACCAAAAACTTTTCTTGCCAATACTTTTTAATAAAAGTGTGGTGTTTCTGTTCAGCTAATGTAACTTAGACTTTCAGGCTGTGTACCTTCATCATAACCGCATTCTTCTTGGACTGTTTAACATCTGTTCCAGGTTCAATTACAATTCTCCCACAGGCTTCTCTGTTTTCAGGATCAATCAGAGCCTCCATCAACCTGTCCCAGGCCAGTCTGCTGTAACCTGAGTCTGTGTACATCATCCCTCCACACCTGTGGGGCATGTTATCTCCAAGACTCACAGGACACAAACCCTGGCCCTCAGGGGACTCCGGGGTTATACACGTCCATCATTAGAGCAGTTATGACAGATTCAATTAGATTTGGGATCTGGGAAATGTAGTCGTGGCCTGTTTTTGCCGCACTGTGTCAGAGCAGCAGCGCACAGTACGGCATGTGCGCACAGGTGTCGTCTTTTATGAGATATGAATCATACTATTCATTGTCCCCGTGTGACTGAAGGTATTACACCCTCACAGGTTTTAACAATGGCTTCAAAGCTCGAGCTCAGCTCTGGTTTAGCAGTCACCACATGAAGCGGTATGTTGTCATCGAGAAAGGAGTCTGAGAGGGTATATTTGTTGCTTTCAAGGGAGCGGGGATTACGTGGAGACCAAAGTCTTCCGTTCTGATGTCACCTATGAATTCTCTTGTAAACAAATCCCACGTAAGGCTGAGCAGAAATTTGCTTAAAAATACATTTTTAGCAGCTTTTGGCTCTGTTTATGACAATGTCAGTCTCTTTGATTGTTGGTTCAGACTTAAATATCTCTCTTAGATTGATTGGCACAAAATTTGGAGCAGGTATTCATCGTTCCAGACTTTTCCTCTGGTGCCAATGAGGTTCACATTTATGGCTTTGAGTAATATGTCTCAATAACTTTGGTGATCCCTTACGTTTTCTCATACAGGTACATCAAGACCAAAAGATGCCGTGCAGTGACAAACAGGGATGTGCAGCCACTTGAATGAGAGTCTTGTTTAACACCTAAAACATGCCACAAGTGACATATTACCACAAACATCTGTTAGTAGCCATCAGTTCATCAGTGGGTTTAGCGCGGAGGTATCTATCTTGCTGGAGGTCACGGGGTCAAATCTCTCAGGTTCACACAGAAAACAACTTGAATATGAATACGGGCTTGAACACATAACTGGATCTTGAAGAGGAGCTCATTTGTGTAGCCATAAAGTCCAGTTAAGTTAGTTTTTATAAAAAGAAACATGCAATTTCAGTTGAAAGAAACACACAACCACCTCTTTTTAATTATAAAATCCACAAATGCTACAAAATACCTTTCTCAGATGACCCAAAGGCATCTGAAAATTTGAAAAGATTTTGCACTGACATCTTTTTGGCGGATTAAAGCAGCAGCCCTTGACATGAAAGTTATTGCAAGGTCCAACATGTGAAAATGTTTTACAGTTTGGCAGTGTGTGTTCAGAAAATGACCATTCGTGCTACCTCGCATTGCGTGCTGCACTGTATGCCACCAGACAGCACTGTGGTGTTGCCATTCTTAGAAAGAAAAAAAAAAAAAAAACACCAACCGACACACACGCAACCATTGGAAGCACTGAGTCAGACAGGAAGCATATGACATATCACATCAAAAAGACACACACACACTGGCCTGGAAATTAATTTTTGTTTAATTTTTGGAAAGGCAGAAGGGCTACCTGACGTCAACACACAGCTTACAGTGAAGAGTCTTTTTCCCCACATTTTTAAAATCCCTGACAAGTTTTGACCGGTTCTGCACGTAAACAACTACAGCACATTCAATTAATCAGCCTCATAGTGAATGAACAAGTGGGTGGTTGGGGATTAATAACACCACAGCGCAAATCAAGAACCAATTTGTGATTTTTTTATAGGCCAAATTTAAGGGCTGTAATTCATTCTTGTGGAATAATGAATGGGGTTTTTGGCAAATGAAAAGAAACCATGCGTGAAGGCCAGGTGCGAGCGTCTTTCATTCACAATGATTGACTGTATGTAGTGTGTTAACATTTTGTTTGAAGATGCAGGTGGAAGGCAAAGTGGGTAGCATACCGTAGAACATATTGTAGGTTTAACAACTAAACACAGCATTTGATTTAAGTGTGTTTCATCCATACAGATGGTGTGTAAATTTCCAAAAGATGTTTCCAGAAGAGTTATTTTTTATTTTTTTTATTTTAAGACTGCAGTTTTATTTCTCAGTATGACAGGTTTCCATCCATTTGGCAACAGCGTCTCAGTTCGTACCTCATTAACTGAGTGCAAGCTTCTCTATAAACTTTGATTGTTCAAGTTTTCCAATCAAGGCCCACTAGCAGACTGGAGTTGGTATTTTGTTGGCTAAAATGGCAACAGAAGCATGCAGTGAAACATGTCCAGAAAAACAATGTTATAAAATCCTATTGTAAAAGTTCTTAATCCCGTATCCTTAAAAAGTTCCCCAATTTGCGTTGAGCTGCCATTTGAAAATCCCTCTAACCCAAATTACTCTCTCATCAATTAAAGCTGGAGTCACAATTTAACAAGATGCTGTGAGGCCTAAACCACAGGGAAGTGAGAAAATCCCCGAGCATTTCTTCCCTGACTCGAAGGAGACTGCGGTACGGGTGGAAAATGTGTGGAGTCCTCAGTATGAACCGTCTTCATTTGTGGCTCCTAAGAGGGAAACCACTTTTACACTCTAATCCTACTTTTTATCTGCTGCGAAGAAATCAGCCCCCTTTTCCTTCAACGCAGCCTTCGGAGTGGTTCATCCCTCCAACGGAGTGTTTCTGATTAGTCTGCCATGTGCCCATTATTGCCAAATAAGAGTCACCGCACAAAATATACATCCCTCATCACGCCTAATCTCAAATAGTCACAGTGGCCTGTAACTCAATCCACACTGGGCGATTTTCACTCATGCAAACAAATCCACAATGGTAGGAATTGATGGTATGCATTAAATTGTGGGCTCAAATCCTTGGAAGCTGCATGCCAGCCAAAGCTAAACAAATTACTGTCCCCATGAGAAGGGACGATTTACAGTTTTATGGATATGTAATTTATTGTCTTTGCCATAGCTGTTCGGATCCACAATGTCTTGTGTTTCAAACAAACTTAGACAAAAATAAGTTGTCAGTCTCTCATCTGGATTTGGTGTGAGTGCCGAGTCTGACATCTCTTTTTCACTTAAACAGCTGCATCCAGGCTTTGGCTCAATGTGAAAAGGATTTAACACATTTTTGCGGATGTGTTTGCTAATTAAATACTGATATCGTGTTAATAATATACATGCTAATATTGTGTAAATAATCCAGTGCCTCTTAAATCATTTCTGTTTCTCTTCATTCACTTTGTGGTTCACACTGATTATTCTATTTGGATGCTTTTGTATAGTTATGGTTACAGACTCTCTCCACACTTGTATTCTGAGTGTAGTTCATTTGTTTAAGGTACAGTGTGTAGAATTTAGTTGCATTTAGTGGTCCAATCACTGCATTGTAATCTCCTCACATCACCCTCACCTTCCTAGTGTAAAGGAGAAACAACACTTTAAGAACCCTGTTTAGAGTCAGTATTTAGTTTGTCTGTTCTGGACTACTGTATAAATAAGGTGTTTCAACATGGCGGCCTCCATGAAAGGGGACCCTCTCCCACTGTAGATATAAAAGGAGAATTTTTAAGTAACAAACATAAAAAGATTCTTATTTTCAGGTGATTATACATGCATCGAAACATAGTTATGAATATTATATTCCATGTTTGCCTTATTCTGAAAATAGAGGCCCCAAATCTTACACACTGCACCTTTAAAAAAACAATGAAAAATTAATTTGACTTCTAGCTTCTCTCTTTTTTTCAAATTTCTATAGATATTATTGTAATATGTTATACATTATATGTTATATAATGTGATAATGTTGTTGTTGTTGGCCACAATAATTGTGTAGTGATAATCTGATGATGATTGTGATAGCCCTAATTCCAATGAACATGGGCACTGTAGTTTATTCTGAGTTTATTCTATATACATTTCTTACGTGGGAACCAAATAAACAAAATGTTTTGAACACGGACTGTATCCTATAACTGCAACTCTTCTTTATGAATAGTTTATGAATAGTCCAAAATATAAAAAAAGACCAAACTGTATCGTTAATTTTAAGGCTCAAAATCTGATGAATAATGCAGTGCTATGGTTATTAGGCTGAGATGATACAGCACTTTCATTTAATTTTTGTTGTTTTTATATTTATCACTGTATATAGCTGCTGAGAAACCACTCAAAAATGGGGAAGAATTACTGTTTTATTCTCAAAGGTCTCAAATATTACATTAGTATCAACTCAAATAAGTCTGTAGTGGAAATTCACACAGCTGTACTGAGTGTCTGGATCTGTAACACCACCGTACTCTATTGAATTAAACTCAATTAAATCATGAATTTTGTGAATCACCGTACACCTAATATATAAATGACAGAGTCATAAAAAATGACTAAATGCCGGCGGGTTTCGTGGTAGCCACAAATGGAGGTTGGTTGTTCATTAGCTCATATAGAGAAATATGTGCAAACACAGACCAGAGGCCATACTGTAAGACTTGTTTACTTAGATCACTGAGTTGGATGAAGTTATGGTTTATCAAATATGCAGTAGATCATTTTCATGAAGGCCAACATATATCTTCACGCCTCACTTTTAGAGAACGTGTTCTCAATCATGCAACCATTTTTTTTCTAGCTCTTTCTTCCCTCACCTCAATTGAATTTCTCACATCATTACCAGTGTTTGGTGACAACC
Organism: Sciaenops ocellatus; assembly: GCA_033000465.1. Taxonomy (NCBI): domain Eukaryota; kingdom Metazoa; phylum Chordata; class Actinopteri; family Sciaenidae; genus Sciaenops; species Sciaenops ocellatus. Next base: position 16,328,390 of record CP136877.1, read on the forward strand.
GTAGATTATGCCGAATGTCCTGCTGATGTAATGAAACTTAACGACTAGCTCTAGTCCTGCGAACACTGATACAAATGTCTTTCCCAGATGGTAGAATGGGAAATCAGTTATCTTTAATGCCTGCTGCTGGGCTGGCACAGCGAAAAAAGGCAGCCATGAGTATGACTGGTAATACAGAGTAATAAAAGTTGGCACAGATGAAGTGAGCCAAGCACATTTAAATTTTAGCGAGGCCCACTAAAAACTAATGCCAGACATATAAAACAGAGGGGGAATGTGACAGAAATACTGACAGGAATCAGAGAAGACAAAGATGTATGGGGCGAGCCAAAGCAACGGGTATGTGTGCATGCACGAATACACACACTAGCACGCTAATGCAAGCATCCACTAATGGTCCTCACTCACAAACCACTGATGCTTCCACAAACAAAGCTCAATGTTAATCGATTTGATTGAATATTTTTGGTTTAATCACTGAATGGAAATACTGGCATATTTCCACGCATTGTTAAAAAAAAAAAAAAAATCTGCGGTGTATATTTCAGATCTTAAATAAGTTCCTTTTTTTTTTTTGGTTGTTCCACCAGAGCACATGTGTTTTTTTCCCCTCTTTCTTCCATACAGGATAGTGTACCATGAAAGAGACGAGCTCTGCTGCTAATTCTGAGCCCGGAGAGGAAGGAGGGAGGGGGGGCTTTCTGAGTGAACTGACATCTTTCATAATTAAAGGCCACAGCACACGCAGGCCTCAGACTGTACATGTGGTCTCACTGTGTGGAAGTGGTGAGAGGGTAGAGCAGCGTGAGAGAGACCGAGGAAGAGACAGAGTTCTCTCCAGTGAGAAAATAAAGCGAGTGAGGGAGCAAAAGTTTGAGAGGATAAATAAAGGCATGATGAACAGCTAGACAAGCACTCAGAAACATTTTGGTCGTGGCAGCACTAAAAGGAACCTTAGTTACTGTTGCTATGCCTGTTACGCTTTCCATTCTCGAATGCCACAGTGCAGTTTACTGTAGCACGTACGTTATTATGAATCCCACTGATTTATCACGAAAACCTGCTCCTACTCTATGCCTGATTAGCTAACCCTACACACAGCCTCAATCAACCTAACCAACGGAGGTAACGGTTGCAAGCTAATTGGGCTTGAATGCTACGCAGGGAGTGTCTTGTGAAGAAAAGCAGTGGGATTCCGAAGTCTTAATTATTTTTGCAATAATGGATGAAAATGGGACACGCTTACTTCCTGCTGTCAATTTTGTTGGCTGAACCGTCCCGTTGTTTACCTGAATGAAGTGACAGCTACTCTAGCAAATTAAGCTAACAGAGTTTGGCTGAAATTTGGTTGAACCTCAACCTCCGGAAATGAAGCCAATGCAGAAGTGCTAAAAACCGTTTGAGACAGGCTGCAGAAGTGAGTCAACCTCCAAATTCCCGTATTAAAATGTTCAACTTTACAGCAGAAATAAACATGTTTACAGCCTGGTTCAGACAACGGTTTTGGTCTCTATAGCTATCTATAATTTCCTTGTTCAAGACAACTGTGAGGGGGGTGAATTTTCTTTTAACTCATCCGTTCAATTGATATTAAGGCTTAAAGTTACACATAATTAATAGCGTTGTCGCTTTGATTGACAGGTAAGTGCCATTACAGATGGCTTATTCAAGCACCCAGGCATCATTTGGCCCGTCTCAGGTCCAGCAATGATCCACGTCTTTGCCGATTTTTAGATTAGCCAGGAGGAGGAAGAGGCAGGGCTGCCAACATGACTACTAACTATGTTTTCATTCATGCATAATCACCTGAAAATAACAATTGTTATGTTTGTGCTACTTGCCCAATGGATGGGCTCCAGCCCCCCGTAACGTAACGTAACTTATTACATTATTCAATGACTTGCTCTTTGGCCCTGGAAGTAGGTCACTATGGAAGGTAGCAAGTAGCGGACACGCTAACAGCAGTGTCATCTATTTGCTCTGTATTTTTGGTTTTGGAAAGACTAAAACAAGAGTCACCACCCACCAAATCCTTTAGATGCAGAGTATCTTACTTAAAACACCCTCATGCATACTAATTCAACATGTGGAAAAATCCACACGTTTGGCCCGCCATGCTAGTTTGGGTTGCCAAGCTATGATTGGGCAATTGCTGGTCAGTGAAGGGATTAGTGAATGGCGACTGAGCTCTCCACAAATAGGAATTAGAATAGGTTTCAGATACATTTATTGGATTACGGTTCACTTTTGAGGGCCAAATATATCATTCTTCAAGCAAGTCTTTATATAAAATATCCTCAGTTTGCTTGATAACTTATTTATAGTAAGACATGAAATGAAAAAGGATAAAACATTGTACTCCGGCTGCCATGTCAGATAAAACTTTACTTCACAACACAAAGAATCAAAGTCAGAATTAAGGTTTTATACACACCACTGTGCTCTGTGTACTTTACACATGGAGTTTAAAATTGTTCAAAATCGTCACAGATCAAAACAGTCATTTATTTTGAGTGACAGTGGATACAGTCGGTACTGTCCAAGGGAATTAAAATATAGCTTTGAAGGCAAAAAATATCTACAAATACCTACAAATGGAATGTGTGTATGTTTCTGTTTTCTATTGTTACACATTTAATATTTACAGATGAGGTATTATTGGTCTATCAACTGCAATATAGCTACTGAGAAATATCCTGCAACATCAAACTAAAGATATGTAGCATTTCAGAGACCATTTGGAAACAGTAAATGTAATGAAAATATAAATGCAGTAAACATAACACTGCTAATAATTCAATTGTTCAATAGTGGTTTATCATGGAGTATGACATTTTTTCCAATGTCCTGTCACTTTTATGTAATAAATACATTTCTTTCATTAAAGAAATCTGTAACTGTTGTATTTCAAATCAACAGAAACTATAAATATCAGCTTATTTTATAAACAAAACATAAAGAAAGTAAAAAATTATATTCAAAGACAACGTTTTTTTCCCCTTTGGTACATAGTTTGAACTTCTGTAGGACAATGACCTTAACATACGAGCAAGTAAATGGTTTAATGGTTTAAGAACTAAGCCATTAACTACATGTGTAACTTACATATTGGCAGCATTGTGTTCATGTCGGCTTCTACTCTACAACAAAACAGTGACAGTTCATGTGCTGCATGTCGTGTTGATTTCGCTGAGGCAGAAATCAGTTTGTGGACTTTGTGTTCCTCTACCCCGTCCCTGAGAACATTAGCCCTGTGGAGCATTAACCAGTCAATCTCTCCAGAAAGTAAGAGACTGGCTTTACTCTAGGCTATAACAGGAATCACCTCTGTTAATCCCAGCCAAAGTCTTGTCCACTCATCTGGTAGAAACGGTGGTTGAAGGGTCTGTAGAAGTCTCTGAGCCTCTGCAGGACCTTGGAGGAGATCTGGGGATGAGGTCTGCCCTTTGACTTTCCAAGGCAGCGAGGTCTGCTGCTCCCCTCTGGCTTCTTCAAGCAGGGAAAACCTTTGGTCTGGTTGAAGTAGAAGTGTTTTTCTGAAACGACCCTTTTCAAACCCAGAAAGTCCTGAACTCGTCCCATCTCCCCAGCTGGATCAGACACGAGCCGCTCACCGCTAACAAACAAAAAATGAGACAAGGGGAAGTACTGAAGCCAGTTCTCCAGATGTTTGGCGTAGAGGCCGATGCGCACAGCGCTCCACGTGGTGTCAATAAGACCTGTGGAGGAGTTTTTCAAAGCCAGGCTCTGGAAAGATGGAAGACCTGGGTTCTTGGACAGTGTCTGGGTGTAGTCAGATACAGCCCGCGTCACAGGATCTCGGACCACCACAATGAGTTTGGTTTGGCAATTCATAGTGCAGACACGGCTAGGAGCCTCCTTTGTGACAAAGTAACTGGGGGTCTTCTCCATGGTGATTTGACCGTCCAGCGTCCGAGGCATCAGGTTCCTAAATGAGAAGAAGAAACTGGTCAGAATTCAGATTTTTGGCCACTTGGGGCAGCTGTAAACTCAACACTGACATATTACCATGGTTATATATGTGGCTTGCATGTTAGAGTCACACCCAGCAGACAGAAAACACAATTAGCATTCATTCAGAGTTGAGTTTGTGTCCCGCTGATATTCACAGCTCGGTTTTGGTTTCAACCAATTTCTGAGGGTAATATCTGGCTCAACTATATTCACCAGATAGTTGTTAATGAGTTGTCGACAAACAATTTATCAGAGGTTTTTCACTGAAACGAGCAGTCTGCTACATCTGGAAAGAGAGTGAGTCAAAACAGTAAAGTTGCAGGCCATTAAACCAAAACAATTAGCTAAAAGGCACTAAAACATTGAGGGGAACTGTAAAGTTGACTGATACTTCTGTGTAAAACACTATTAGCAACCCCTGTTGATTAATGCAGCTTTAAAGCAAAGTGCCAGTGGCATTATCACTTTATATTTTGTGAAATTGCACTTTTACGGTATGGTGCGTCCCGTTAAAATAAAAAATTTGGAAATTCAGTCTTTCATAAGTGCACCTTTTTACTTCAAAGAAGAGAGCCCGGGTGCGATCTATCGTGCCACTTTATCACATCTGGGATACAAATACAGACTTCAGTGAAAAGAACATCAAGAGATAATGTAAACACATTATAAACATTAAACATTAAAGCACCCCAAAATGTGTGATTAAAGCTTCATACGCTGTAGTGTGTTTATGTACCGGGGCTCCAGACGGCCCATCTGAGTCTCAGTGTGTAAGGCCTGCACAAAAGGACCATCCATTCACTATGGGCCTGATGAGTCAAAACCACAAAGCCTCAAGAACCACTTAACAGCAATTTCCTACAGACCACTCCCCCACCTCCCCTTTCCTCCTTTCTTCCTGCAAGAGCAAAGTGTCCCCGCCTCACCACCCTCACCTCCCCTACGGGTTCCTACAAGGACCCAAACAGACCAAAGTGTGCAGGAAGTGCAACCAGGATGGCAAGCTGCTGAGCTCAGCTAGTGTGTTAAACACATGGCTGCAATGCGGCGAGTGCTGTGTGGAATATGCCTGGAAAAAGGCATGTGTAGCAGTCCGATGTGTATTAATCTAAACTAATAATTTAGTTCAACGTCTTATACTTTGCAAACTGTTCTCATTGATTTGATTCAACTGTATCTGCTTTTATTTCAGCGCAATCTGGCGAACTGGCATTGTGAGTATTCGATATATCCTGTGGTTGTTCATGTGTCTACTTTTGACGCTAAAAGACTGCATGACGCTAAAAGACTGCATGAGGCAAAATTGTGGTGGAGCAATGTTTAAAACAGATATATTGTGTGTTTATGTGGCTTCCTATAAAACAGACAAGTAATGGATCCCGTGTGCTTTATTTGTTTCAGATTGGAAGCCTGTATTGAGTCCAAAATGCCGCTCTGAAATGTAGATCACTGTTGGATATCCAAGGGAAATTTATTTTAATTTTGCCAGCTATTGTCTGTGGTCATACACTGATTTGATGATTATTAAAAAAACAAACCGTAGTATTCATGAAGTAACGGTTCATTAGCCTCATTGTTTGCTTTTAAGATGAAAAGTCCACGGCAAAAGCAAAAAAAAATTGAGCTGATCGGTCTCAAACATTCCTGTTTGCCATCAGATTGACTTGAATCTTGAGTGCAGTATGCCAACATTATTATTTATTATTCTTTATATTCCAGTTGAGGGAACTAGAGATAGCCAAGCCTCAATATGTGAGCAAAGCAAGGCTGATGACCATCCAATAGTTTTAAAGTTAGGCAGTGGTTGACTGCGGTTAGAAGCAGCAGTCAGCAGTCAAAGTACAGGTTCATTGACTTAACTCTCTCTGTGGTCAAATGCAGCACAGTAACCCTTTAACAAGCATCAGTCGTTACAAAGTCTCCCTGTGCAGCCAAACATTGTTCCAACCCACAGAACGGTATTTCAAATTGTAGTGGAGATCTTAAAAGAATAGTATGACATCTTGGAAAACACGCTTATTCAATTTCACGGCAAAAGAGTGGTAGATGGGATGATTGATACCACTCATTTGTGTACAGCTATGGTGAATGTGAATCCAGCCAGCAGCCGGTTAGCTTAGTTTAGGGAGGGGAAACAGCTCGCCTCGCCTGGCTCTGGCCAAAGGTAACAAAATCCACCTCCAGAGCTCACAAATTAACACGTTATATGTTTTTTTTTTTTTTAGTCTGCATTAAAAAAGTACAAAAGGACTATTTCATGGCTCTGTGCAGTTATTTCCTACATCCATAAAAAAACCCTGTAAAGTGTTATTTATACACTTTATTTAAAGGATTAAACAAAATAGAGCTTTAGAGGTGCTGGTAGATAGATTTTGTTACCTTTAGACAGACTCAAGCTAGCTTTTTCCAATTATTCACAGTCTTTGTGCTAAGCTAAGCTAACCAGGTGATGGATTTGGCTTCATACTAAACATACAGACACAAGAGTAGGACTGATCCTCTCATTTAACTCTCGGAAAGAAACAAAAAGCAGATTTTCCAAAATGTCAAACTAATCCTATAAAGTTTGCAAAGATACCAAATGTTGAGCTGAACTTTTTGGGGGAAATATGTATAAATAAGATGAGCATAAGATGAGAAAAAAGCTACTTAAAGCTACTCAAGGGAAAATAAAAGCTAAAACTCTTTATATTAAGAAATATGTTGCGTTAAGAAACTTTCTGTAGTTCTGTACTTATGAAAAAAAGGCCTATTTCTTGTCCATGACCACAAGTGTGAAGGAGGGCAAAAGACCTCTCTGGAGTTGTTCTTGAGTTTCAAGTTTCCCTTTCTACTTAAAGTTTAGCCATTTCAATCCACCCCCATTAAATGACCCCCATAATAAAAGACCATTAATTGATTATTATCCAACTACAAGAGCTGCAAATGGCCTATCGCTGCCTGTCTGTCCCCTGTTTATCTGTGTCTAATCAATACGTCTGTCTCTATATGACGGATTGTTCACTGTGCGTGCGTGTGAGTGTGTTTGTGCACGTACACAGACACACACGAGAGCACAGAGGTGTCAGTGTTTACTGATGAGAAACTGAGCGCGCTCGTCTCCCTCTCTGTCCTCTCTTTTCTCATCCATACTCTCAGATTTGTCCTTCACTCTTTGACATAGGTGTCACTTCAGTAATTGACCATAAGTTGTCTTTCCATACTCATGAATAGTTAATGAATTGTGCCCCCACTCCCCTATCTCCCTCATCACAATCTGTCTCATTATCACAGAATCAATAAGAGCCATTTTCTATCATAAATCTGCTCCTGTACGTGGTGTCAAGAGAAACTGTAAACAGATCAGGCATGATTAATTTCTTATCAATTTTCTCATGCATGTACATGCTTTAGTAAGTTGCATATGTTTTACAAAAACAGCTCTCTCCTTTCACTTAAGGAGAAATTCCTTTCAGTCTACTGCATCCACAGTAAATGTGCAAAAAGAGTAACTCAGGGCACGAAGATGTTTTCTATTTAGCCCACTATTGGAAAACCTTGCTGACTAGCCACATTAAACTGGAACTCCCTGCTGCTTAAAGGATGTAGTGCTTTTCTTCCCTGAAGTGCTACAGTGCTGATTACACTACTGATATGTTCTAGGCAGTCTGGATCAGGAGATTAAATACCAACCCTGGCAACAAGGATGTGGCCAAGAGACTTCCTGCCCCCAAGATTATGGGTTCTCCCGCTGAAGTGCTGCAGCTACATCCCCTGTAGCGCCCTAACAAAAGACATTCTGGACACAGAGTACAGCTAAAAATCCAATTATCATGTCATTCTGTAAAACAAAAACAGATCTTAAATTCCATGGGCTATTATATTCATTAACTGGACCATCTACGCTAAACATGGACTCGCTGAAGGAGACTTCTGCTCTGGCAGACGTGTCTGCATCCAAATGCTTTCATAGCTGAGACCCAATTAATGAGGCAGTGGAAAATCAAGGCTGTAAAATTGAGAAGGAGAGCAAACAACAAACTTGAGTGAAAACATTTCCCAGCAGTCCTGCTATGCTCAGAGGGTGACAGAAGGAGCCTCGGGGCCACGGACGGCCCGTCAGGCTGACAGGATAAGTGTGGGAACCTCGATTTACGCCTCCATGCCTGGATGAGACATATGCTGCTATTTTCCTCAGACCAGAAAACAACAGGAAAACAACAACAAAAAAAATCCTGAAAGTTCAACAAGCAACAAACAAAGCAGTTTAAAGGAATAGCTTGACATTTTTTGGGGAAAACACTTATTTGTTTTCTTGCCGGGAGTTAGATGAGAAGATTGATACCACTCTCTGTCTTCAAGAATTGCATGAAAATGAATTAAAGTGATAGTTCAAAGTTTTGGTAAGTAGGGTTATTTGCCTTCTAGCAGCGAGTTAGATGAAAAGATCAAAACTTAAAGGAAAAGTTTAACATTTTGTTTGCTTTGCAGATAATATGATTGATAGCACTCATATTTGTTTGTTAAATATGAGGCTACAGCTAGCTTAGCATAAAGACTGGAAGCTAGTTCTGTCCATTGGTGACAAAATCCATCTTAAATTCATGAATTAACATATCTCGCCGAAAAAAGTGTATTTCTTGTCCATGAACAGTAACTTCTTGAATTCTCTGTCGCAACCTCATGATGACAAGACTTAACCCCCGGCTTACTTGTCATTTTTACACTTTGGCTCTTCCACAGATTGCAAAAACAAGATATAACATGTTAAGTAGTCAAGTTTTGTTACCTTTTAACAGAGCCAGAGTAGCTGTTTCGCCCCATTCCTAGTCTTTATGCTAAGCTAGGCTAACTCTTTGCTGACAGTAGTGTCACCTTTAACGGGCAGTATCGATCTTCTCATTGAACTCCTGCAAAAAAGTAAATAATCGTATTTCCCAAAATGTCAACTACTGCTTTAAGTGTAAACTGGGTGCACTGTAGTCACAAAGCATAAAGGTTCAGTGTCGATGTGATAATACTCAAAAGCCGGCACACACAAGAGGACTCGTCATTGTCTAAGGGCGAATGCAGCCATTCTGTCTACCTGTTCTTTGTCTAATCAGAAACCTGAGCAAGCGACATGGCCTCCAAGTGTCACGGGCTCCAGTGTTGGAAAGCAACACAAATCGACATGCATAAAACCAAAATGTAGCCTGAGGAAGAGCTTGAGACTGAGCAATAATGTTCTAAAAATTATTTCACAACAGCTGGTGTGTATCACAGCTAAAGTAATATTCAACACACACGCGATAAACACTTGATGCAAGCGTCAGCCTGCAGGTGAATTTCTGGCGCTTTTGCAAACAACCATCGCCGTTCTGAGAGCGGTCGGTTAGATCCCTCTGGGAAACCACACGACTAGCACAAAGACTGTTGCCACCCACAGATTTCTTATCAGATTGTTTTTTTCCAGTGAATAATGATGTAGGAATGGAGGGAGAAGAAGGTTTTCTCAACAGGAGGTGAGCTGAAGCACTATGCTTCCACAAAGACTACAATGTTTTACATTTTCATCTTTGGTGGTTGGCAGCGGGATATCAAGCCAATGAGTTTGAATATGCGTGTGTGTAGGAGAGTGGGAAGGTGGGGGGTAAAATCATGCACACGTGTGTGTAGGGGGCGGTTTTCCTATAAAGAGATGAAATACTTTTTGCTGGTCAATGGTTAATTAGTGACTACACGGCATATGAGCGTACAGTTATAATTACAAGTCTTAACAGGATGTTAGCACATAAAAGTTGCAGTGACTAGAGGTGCGTATTGCTTGAAAATGTTCAACACCTGTGCTAATACCAAAACATTACTTTTTTTACACCTCAAACTGAAGAATATAAAGTATAAAACCATTTTTTTTTCATTTTTCTTCCTTTCCTCTTATTTATTAAACAAATAAAGCAGTCGGTCCAACACTTTGGTCAAGACTGAAAATCTCCACAACTACATGATGTACTGCCATGAAATCTGGCGCCGACATTCAATTGAATTAAATTTATTTAAAGAAGGTTACTGGTTCAAACCCTGCAACCCGACTGGGGCCTTTCTGTGTGGAGTTTGGGTTCTTTCGGCTCGTACTCCGGCTTCCTTCTACAGTCCAAAGACATGCTGGTTAACTGGTGACTCTGAAAAATTGCCCATACCTGTAGGTGTGAATGTGAGCATGAATGGTTGTTTGTCTCTATGTGTCAGCTTATGTGATGAACTGACAACTTGTCAAGGTTGTACCCTACCTCCATGGAAAATTGTTATAACTTCAGTGATAACCCTTAACTTTTCATCTAGTTCCATCATCAGGTCAAAATTCCCGGCGGTCCAAAATTCATGGTATCATCAACCTCAGCTGTACTTTGTGTTTATTACCAATTAGTAAAAGTTAGCTATGAATACCTGATAGTTTATGATACTTGGTGCTAGAGACACAATTTATGCTCAGAAAGTATTGAAGTATTGAAGCCCGTTTGCTGAGCAGAACATTACGACTATGGTTTTCTTATAACAGTCAGACTCAGACTTGTTCTTTCATGAATGTGAATCCATACAAACCATGTAATTCTTCACTATGTGTGATAAAATAATTGTTTCTTTTTAATTTCCCAGGGGAAATATTGTATTTCCAGTGGATACTCTCATCTGTTTTCAACCTCATGTTATTCTTTTCTGGAAATAGCAGTTCAACTGGGCATGACTACCAAGTATCTGAAACATTTCATTTTGGCCAGCTAAAACAAAACCATTATTTCTTCACACGTTATTTTCCTCACTAGCTAACTGCAGTCCGACACGACTGAAACCTCCCCAAGATTTTACAGCCGCTCCAAAATGCACCACAATGCACCTCAAATTGTTATAATTTCCACCATATGGGGTGTGAGTGTGGGTCTTTTCAAACCTTATAACATCACCTAGACCCAGACTCCAGCCAAACTCCACCACCATTAAAACACAATACGACTCAAAACTATTGAGACCACTTCCTGGTCTGTTAGACCAATCAGCCGTGTTCAGCCTCTATCGCTAATGGCCTCGGGGCTGGACACAGAATGAGGTGTCGGGAAAATCACCCTCGTTCTGGAAAACGTCGCTCTGTGCGAGTCCACTTTCACCATTTCAACTGTCAAATATGCTGACTGACATGTTAAGTGTCTGAATGTGACCGCCTCCTGAAATAAAACATGCATGAATGCAGCGATGGGATGATTTTAAGGTGAAACAAAGCACAGCACAGTCTTAACTCAACCAGATTTAGCGTATAAGATCATCTTAACGGCTCATAAAGAAGGTAAAACAAAAAACAAATGATCATCACATGACACAGCAAAACTAATATTTAGGAAGTATCAGTCATTTATATTCATAAACACAGCACATTACTCAAATCAATCAACCAACAGTCTCTGTTCAATATACAGGGAGATTAAATATTGTGCAGTCATGCCTGATCAATGTCTCTCAATATGTCTTTAATTTACTCTCGACTGAATATAGCAAAGACGTGAAAAATTATATATATGACAACAGACAGCGGTAATCTAACCATAAAAAACTGTTGTCTAGTAGATATATTTCATACAATATATGATATGATCTAAATCTTTACAATTTATAATTCATTGTCATATATTTTGAGAAATATACAAAGGGTCAAAGTGTATTTTGTGGTTTGTTTGGCAGAAATAATTATGATGTTTAAAAAACATTTAAGACAAAATCAAATGTCTGTTCTTCATCTTTTGTAACAGATTCCAAAACCGACCAAAATTATATCAATCAGATCGAGATTTAGAAGTCAAAGTAAAAGACGATGATGATGACAAAAATGATCCAAATAATTTGACTGAAACGAAGCACATCAAAAATCCTGAAGAACATTATTTATATTTATATAATTCACCTGTTGAATCTTCATTTCATATCCTTTTTTTACAAAAATCTATGACTTTTTAAGGACCAATGTCATTCCTCCTTGCCCTTGTGCTGCTGCCCTCAAAGGATTTATACTATATTTTAATAGCAATCCAATCGGGCATGGCCTTTAGTGTCAAGACTGTAGGTCAGCCATTGACGAGCTTTCAAAATATTGATGGAACTTGATGACTGGTGTTTTTTCCTCAAACAGAGATGCAGATGGATTTCTATTATGTATTTCTATTCTGGGATGTTATTTTGGCTCTTGGGTCCAAAGCTGTGTAACTGATTAGTGTGAGCACAGCGTTCATCTCTTAAAATAACAGCTGCTTGTTCTGCTACAAGACAACAACAACAACAACAAATGCTCTCATTTTAACGTCATCAAGTGGAAGTGGAGATCCAAAAACAAAAAGACTTATGAGTTACTCATTCTAATTCACGTCATGGTGACAAAGCCGTGACAGTCACAACCATTGTGCCATGGAAAGCTGAGGTTTTTCAGTTTTCTGCGGTGGCTCTCAAGTCCCATATGAAAACCATCACTCCATGAAGTCCCCTTAAAGCCATAAAACAACACAGAAATTCATTAAATCTTTGCCTCATTTTGAATGCACTATTTGTGGCTTTTCCATTCCCGTAATGGGCTCGTATGCACACATGCAAACGAGAGAAGGGCTTGGATGGAGAGACAGACTGGGTGGAGAGGAAAGAGGAGAACGAGGGCTGGGTGGATCAGTCAAGATAAAAGCGGTGGAAAACACACATGAATGAGTTTGTCTCGCAGAAGACAATGCTGATGGAACAACATGATGGGGAGGGTACTGCTGTGAAGTCTGTGAAGTGTCTCCAGCATTGAGATGGCCATAATCTGACAGCAAAGACTCGAATGTGTGACACAAGACTTCCATCCATCTGCTAAAATCAGCTACAGTTGGTGCTTTTTTCTCCATCCAAGACATGTGGAAGCATCACAATGCACGAACTATTGTTAGATATGCTAATGTGAAATGTGTCTTTGGCAAGGATTTTTATTACTTTATATGAGATTCTGACAAAATGATTAACAATCCTCTGATTTGGAGGCATTTAAATAAGTTTTTTATATTGATCACAGCTGAAATACAAGCAGCCAAAGGTCATAAATGTCTGAAAGAGACAGTCGCTAATGTAATAAGACATTGTAGATTAATTGGTGCTATACTAAGGTTAAATTAATGATCCGGTGAAATATTCATATCCATTTGTAACATAGAAATGTGATCCTGTTGACCTGAGAGCTGCAGATGAAGCTTCAGCACGATAAAATGTCACGGTTGCTTTTCAAAGCCTGTCATACACAAAAAATTTCCAATCACATGAGAAACTGTGTGCGTGTGTGTGTGTGTGTGTGTGTGTGTGTGTGTGTGTGTGTGTGTGTGTGTGTGTTGGCTTCCAGATAAGACGGTGTGTTAACCCTGACAGTCAGGTAAGGAGGACTTGCTTGTTCCACATGGATGACTTCTTTCTGTCATCCACACACACACAAACACAAACACAAACACACACCGCCGTGCTCCACAACTTCCAGCAGCTTCTCTGCGGGTCACTGCGGATGACAGCAAACAGATTTTTCCCCAATTTCTGAGATTCAGTGACAAGCAGGGAATCATCTTTCAGTGATTTCACCCCAGATCACGTTGCTGCCGTCTCTATTGTTGTTGTTAATCCTTCCAACTCTTCTTCTCCACCTCCGGTCCCAGCTATGTTTACTTCCATCCAAAGCAGAAAATATAGCAGCTATTACAAATTAACAAAATGCAAGTATTTTTAGTAGATTAAATCCATCAGAACTGGTTCAGCTGGACCATCTGCCCTGCAGTTATGCCACTGACAAAACAACACTAACACACGCTGAGGCATTTTTTCAGCATGATTTTTAAACTGATTGCAGCCACAGGGAAAATTTGAAGCATTTTATTCTGCACATGCAGTCTTTCTTCTTGTTTTTTTCCTTGTAGACATTATGATTAAAACTGCCTGATTTACAGTTAAATCAATTAAATCAATACAAAATTAACTAATCTGATAATGGACTGATTTTTCTGTTATATTTAGCACAAGAGCGCCAAATATTTTCAGGTTCCAGCTTCTCAGATCTAAGGATTAGTTGCTTTTCTTTGTCATGTATGACAGAAAACTAAATATCTTTGTTTTATCTGCTATTAATCAATCTAAATGAGCGATTTGAATATCTCACAGGGGCTGAAATTATATCAAAAAAGACAGAAAAATCAGCAGATTGATCAACAATAAAGAAAAGTTGGAAGTTGTTATGACTGATCTAGTCTCCACAAAACATGTTAGTGTCGCTGCTGTGTTATAGCACTAACAAAACTACAGCATTAAAGCATAACAGCTTTACAGCACCAGTCAGGCTAATTAAAACACACAGAAACACACATAAAACATGGCTTGGAAACACTAGGACTGCCACAGGTATTTCCACATAAAGTCATCCTCCACACTAAAGGAAAAGTCCGGAGAAGTGAAGCTACACGAGAGGGAAGGAAGAGTGAGAGAAAGTGGTGTGGAGGTTGAATAAAAGGTGCGAGAAAGGTTGTGGGAAGAAGGATAAGTGTGGGATAGAGAGTGCAAAAGAGGTGTTGTAGATAAGCAAAGTGCTAACCTGCATGTGTATGTATGAGAAAAATAGAGAGGAAGCTTAACAGCATGCTAAAATTATCAGTGGTGAAAGTGTTTCCATGTGTCCTTATGTTCGCAGTTAAAATGCAGCTAAGGGGGTTTAAAAAAAAAAGTCAAGAGAAGATTAAATTACACCGCAGCATTTGTTTGTCAGTGCTCTTCATCCTGTCAAGCCTTGCTCTCTCCTCATGGTACCTTTAAAGCTCACAGGTCCGAAATAGTACTCTGACTCCGGTGAGAAGTTTTAAGCTGCACGCTGGGACCTTCTCCAGGAGCTTGTGGAACATCTGGAGATGATCAGGATTCAGCTTCGCCCAATCCTAAATCCTTCTTCTTTAGTGCTTTAAACTACACCCAAATGATAGCTCTGGTCAGCATGGTCACCCCCCTGAAACCAGCTGCTGTCACTGCGACAGTAGCCGATGAACATTTTATGTCCCTCCAAAATATATTGAACAATAAAACAACATCAGGGTGGCGTGCAGCCAAGAGCCGATGATGAATTATAAAAGTCATGTTTATATTAGGAAAACACATTTAGAGTAATCACTGTGGTGTCTGCATGACTTCCACTCAGAACAAGGTGGGAATGTTAATGTCATGTTGAAGTGTATGAATGGTGTTTAGAAGACTGTCAGGATGATGAAGTGCTCCTCAGAGACCCCACTAGCCTTTTGATCTACAGAGCAGCATGCAGGGAGAATATTGGCTTATGGTGATTTGAATATATCAGGCAGACAGTGTATGGATGCCCAGTTTATTGACAAAGAGACATCAGCACTTCTGCTGTCCATCTGACCCTTCAGCCTGCACTGTCTGACATAGAAAACTTTCTTGTAAAGATTATATTTTGGCACTTAAAGCACATTTGTGGCATAGTCAATGGTTTATAGTCAATATGCCAGTGTTTATGACAGATTAAATTATTATTTTTTGGTCCTGTGCGCTTTATTTTTTACCTGTGATGTGACTTTAACTTGGTTTAATCTTCATGAGAGGTGTAAATAATTATGCAAATACCCTTCAGTTTTTATTTTGCTACCAAAATGGGCTAAAAGGCAACCTAAAGTTGCATGCACATGTGTTCCCCTACCTGTACCACTCCAGTCCTTTATCATAAAATCTGTCGAAGAAGTGAGGCTCCGCGCCGACCGCCCTCACGTCCGGATGGATGCGGAGAAACTCCAACAGGGCTCGGGTTCCTCCTTTCTTCACGCCGATTATAATCGCCTGCGGAAACCTTTTGGTCCCGAAAGTGTTGGACACCGGGATGCCGTTGTCCGATACAGGCTGCTGCTGCTGCTGCTGCCCCGGCGCGTCCACCTGTTCTGCGTCCGCGGTGGCTGTGCGGTTCCGGTGAGACGGCGCGTCGGGAAGGAGACGCGGCGATGGTCGCAGGTCGTCCAGAACGCGGCGATGATCGTCCAAAATGTCATAGTCTAAAGCTTGTTGGCTGTATAAAGCTCTCGGAGCCGAATCGCAAAGTCCAGTGAGGCAGTAGAAGAAGTAGGTGAAGATCAGGACCATGGTAAAAAACACCGAGACTTTGGACAGCACCTTGCCAAAGTTGAACCTGACTCTGCATCCACTACATCCCATGAGTTGATCTCCTGCTCGATGCCAAAGGGCCAAAACGGGGACAGCATGCTTCTTCTTCCTACATTGATCGGAGTTGATACTGTTTGATATATCTCGCAGAACCTGTTGCGCAAAAGTGCAGCATCACATGGAGAGCTTCACAGTGGATTTGTCCAAAATTATCCTCATAATATTTGTCTCTTTTTTGTCCCCAGAAAAGACTAAAATGATTCTCTGTCAGTCGAGAAAGTTTTGTCTTAACATGGCTCGTTCATTTGCAGAGAGATGAGTCTTGCAGCCTGTTGTATCTGTGCACTCTGAGGTCTTCTAATCTCTCATTCAAGGTTTCTCCTCTGCTTTTCCTACGCCCTTTTTTACAAGTCTCCACCCATCCCTCCTCAAGCTATAGATAAACATCCCTTCATATAGAGGCTCGGGTTGTAGCCTGTGTTTATTTCTGTATGGCAAACATATTAAAACATTTTTTTTTTTAAATTACAGTATGCATTATTATCATACATCATCTCTGAGGAAACCGCTTAACGCATACTAAAAACCCATTATAGGAAAACTTGTGGTATGCCTGAAGTTATTTTTGTTTTTGTGGAATTTTGTGACATGAAAAAAAAAAATCTTGAGCACTTTATTATAACAGGAACATCAGTGTTTCAGTGTTTTACAAATGTAAACTGACCCCACAGAGGAAAATCCTTCTTGCCCCTTTGAACCCATATGATAGATGTCTCAGTCAGCCCTGTGAATAAGAGAAGCCCCGAGGATGTCTATCCAAAACCTCTTGTACTCTCCATGCACCCTGAGACTCAACATTGAACCAACACATAGCCGACATGGTGACAAGTCTCCCGACACAAACCTCCAAAACAAAAGGCCTGAAGCGAGGAGGGGCCCCTGAGACTGCTTCTTCCCATAAATACAGTATCTGACGGCTGACTGTGTCACATTTTGGGGGCTGTACAGGAAGGATCAGCACCAGGATAAAGCTGGAGCACGTATAGAGTTTCTTCTGGCAAAGAGATGGAGTTCAGACTTTGAACCTGACTAACACACCAAGTGGCTGTTTGAATGGATGATGGGATGGAAAGAGGTAGAAGGGAACTGAGGTAGATAATCTGTCTGAGAAAGAAGCACGCACACACTTACACACTCCGCCCAGGGCAAAGTATGTTTCAGACAGAGATAGTAAATGAATCTGGCAAACTCACTGTGTTGGCTAATTGAGGATTTTATATTTTATCTTTCTTTTTCTATATCCTCAGAGAAAATACGCACTGCTCCATTTTTAAAAACTTAAAGGAAAAGTTTGAATTTCTTTTTTTGCTTTGTTAGATAAGAAGATACCACTCTTGTGTCTGCATGCTGCCAGCTAACTTAGCTTAGCACAAAGACTGGAAACAGAGGGAAACAGATAGCCTGGTAACACAATCAAGCTCACTTATTAAAGCGTTGTATATCCTATTTTTAGTCTGTACCGAGCAGCAACCTCTGTGGCTGTGAAGTGAAGCCAATGCTGAGGTTTCAAAAACTGCAGTTCCTTGAACGTCCACTTGAGGCTGGCTACAGAACGAGTCAATCTCCATAAGCTCCCATGTTAAAATGTTCAACTTCACAGCAGAAATAAACATGTTTACAGCCTGGTACAAAAAACAGTTTTGATCTCTATAGCTAATTTCCCCATTCATGACAACTGTACTGAGGCTTAATGTTTATATAACTCACCTGTTCAAATTGTATTAAGATTTAAAGTTATGCATACTTAACCGTGTGGCCACTTTGATTGACAGGTGGGTGCCATCACACATGGCTTTTTTGCCTCAGGTCCACCTATGATCCACATCTTTGCTGATTTTCAGATTAGCCAAAATGTAGAGCAAGCAGGACTGTCAACATGGCAGTGTCACACATACGCAGTCCAGTCTTTATACTGTCAGTGGTCTGTACAAAAAGCAAAGTGTAAAATTAATAGATTGTCATTTAAGGGGAGTTATGTGCTGGATTACTTTTTGGCAACCAGCAGAGACTCCAGGAAGTTACTGATTCCAACCAAGAAATATGCTCTGTCTCAGTTTGGATACTTCCGTTAGTACACCTTTATGTAGTACACTGTGTACACGATGTACTTCATGCCGTAGTATGGTATGTTTTCTTAATTCGAGTATGGCCATTGTGTTTCCTCGACCATCATTTTCACAACGCCGGTGCTCCCTCCCCATTCCACTGCATAGCCAAGCTGTCGACCAAATTGAGACTCAGCGGTAGTCTGGCACATAAGACATTTGTTTTTGCTTTATATCCTACATTACAATCAGTTGCTTTCTTGTTAAGGAGTTAGGTGAAAAGATCATTGAAGCCAGCCAGCCGATTAACTCAGCTCAGTACAAAGGCAGTCAGAGGAGCAGCTAGCCTGGCTTAGTCCAAAAGTAACAAATCCACCCAAGAGCACCTCTAAAGCTCATATAAACCGTTTTAGTTTTTGTAGTGATTAAATAAACAAGATATAATGTGTTAATTAGTATGCTTTAGAGGTGCTGGTAAGCAATCTGTTCAGACATATTCATGCAAGCTTTTTTCCTCTGTTTTAGCTTAGTCTTTGCGCCAAGCTAAGTTGGCCAGCTGCAGACTGTAGCTTCATATAAGCGTACATGAGAGTGATATCAATCTTCCTATCTATCTCTGCACAAGAGAGCGAATAAGCGTTTTGTCCCAGAGGAATATAAACTTTTCGAGGTTGAGTACTACAAAGCCAGTGATTGCAATTTCCGTCGTCTGAGATGTAAAACCAGTTTGGGAAAAAAAGAAGTGCTGGAGCGCTCAAACAAAGGTCTGTGGATACTGACATGACCCAGGCAAATATAGAATAATGATATGTTTTGAAGCACAAACAGCCATTGTAAATCCATCCAAAGAGAGGCCAGCCTGGCACTGAGGAATTCACAGCTTTGGAAATTACTGTCTGCTGGCTAGCGGCAGATTCAGTCAGAATGAGGTCAGGATCCAGGATTTGCTTTCATCAGACATTTTATTTGCTTTTCCCTCATGCTAATTGCTCTAGTTGGAGTTATACTGACAGGTTTGGACCCAGAAATATAAACAGTCAGATTAAAGAAACAAACAGGCAGGAGTAGTGTTGAGGAAACAAATACGACATGCAAGTTGTGAACTGCATCTGTGTATATAGGATTGAGGTTGGATAATATGTCTCTCTGTTTGTGTTTGTGTGCATACGTCTCAATATCTTTGTGTACATTCACATTCATGTGTAGGCATTTATGCATGCATGTGTGCTGTCCAGACTAAATTTCCAACCGCTGGTCCCTGCAGGTGTGTACTGCTGCTGCATCCCTGTGTGTACCACTGATAGAGATTTCCATAGCCAGAGGCCCGCTGATGGCGTGTACATGTGTCAGCCATTACAGCAAATTACAAATGCTCCTCAGCAAAAGCAGAATGTTCCACTCTCATTTTGTAATTTCCAGTACGAGGAAGAAGCTGTCGGCCATTTGCGATAGCCGCAAGACACTGAGCTGAATCCTTAATGCCGTCATGACAGATCTTTGCAACCACCGCCCAAGAGATACTCATGAAGCAGTGCAGAGGCATGACTGTAGTTTCCTTCAAAAGCTTTTTATTGTGTCTGGAATGAATATCAATGAGATATGTACTAATACTGACAATGTATCAGAGGGTTTTCCTACTTGTATGACATTGTTTTTTTCCAAAACAGTTAAGTTTAACACTCATATTGTGGTTGTCTGAAGTGCAGCTGCTTTGAAGAACTAAAAGATGTCACACACACTCTTTGCTATACGTTTGACGCTCAATGGCTGAGGCCGCAGGTCATGAGGATCCCTGAATACAAAAAGCCAACAACAAAGCGACTGTAAAGCCCCACCCTTCTCCTGGAGCCTTCCCGACTTTCATCTACAGACGTACGCAAAGTCACTGAGAATGATGGATGGACAAGAAGACGGAGGACTGAACAAAATCACTCTGATCTCTCCATCCACGCACAATGCCCCCCACCTCCACTCCATATCTTCCTGTTCTCCTCCCACCCTCTATCATCCCTCGTGTCCCACCACCTTCGCACAGGTGCATCGATCTCTTTTGGCCTCCAGGAGAACTTACAGATTCCCAGACCTGCCCTGCAGCTCTACAGAGACATCACTGAAAGGATGGGGATGTACTAAAGATCTGAGAGGAGAGATGTTTGGCCTTGGCGGCCTTGAAAGCATTAAACAGCGTTAGACCCGCATAATGCCTCGAGTTCAACATGGGAGTAATTTACATTGGAGAAAGAGTTTGCTGCGATTCTTTCCAACTTCATGAGGGTTCGATTTGGGTAGCACCCAAAGCCAGGAGGTTCAATTACCTAACTGATATACATGTATAGCAATGTGAGCCCACAGATATTTTTCAAATAAACAAAAAAAAAAAAAAACACATGTGAGCCTTCCTCGACCGCTATAAACCAGTTGTGCAGAACAATTTTCAATGTGTCTTTCATCTTGGCAATAAAAACTAAGATGCCTTTCCAGGGAGCAAGTCTGTACAGGAGTCTGCAGTGTTTTTTTTTAACTGTTATTTACCTTCTTTGGGTGCTTTATTGTAGCTGTAGAAGCGTGGATCTAAAGAGTACAGAGGGGGAATTAAACTGAATGACAATCATGTCATCACACAAGCCGCAGACCATTTGGGAAATGCCTTCTTTTCTAATCCACAGCTCTGCGGTGAAAAGTAGGATCTGGTGGTTGGCTCCTAAGTGATATTGGGTGTGTTGGGAAGGGTGGAGGCACGGGGAGGAAGAGAGGAGGTGTGAGGGGAGCCGGTGTGTGTGTGTGTGTGCCTATATGTGCTTTAACGTCTTCACAACAGATGACGAGTGTGAGCGAGAGAGGTTAGAAAAGAGACAACTATGATTAGTTTGGTATACAGTTTCATGCCTCGCAGCTCACTTTGGGGGATTCACTAAGACGTGTGGCTGCAAATCTGACAGAGCCGTGAAGATGAACCATTTTGAACTGCAGCATGTGTCTGTTTATGTGAAGTGTATGGATTTGCGTGCAGAGACTATTATGCCTTCAGGGTCTTATGCATGCATCCATGTGCCTGTGGACGCCTATTGTTCCAGTCTGCGTGCACATGTACCACTTTTGGTACCCAATCCCAGACTGTTACTTACTGAAATGCTTGTGGGCTGTTCTGTGTGGCTTTCCTTCATTGAAAGGCCGCATCGACTTAAACGTTGATTGCCATGACGTCAGATCCAAAACCACAGCCTTGCCTTTTATGTGTCACTGTCATCATCTATTTCCGCCCAGTGTGTGAAAAACAACTTTCTTTCCATCTTTGCAATTCACTGACACGGACGGTTGGATCGGACACTGTGCTACTGTTACCGGGCCAGAACCGCCACCCAAACGGACGAGCTCATTAATTTTAACTCACTCGGCTCATCCAAAACAATTCGAAGGGCTAAAGATGTGTGTGAACGAGCAGCCGGGTGAATCGTCTCATTATTTAACCGGCAGCTACGTGTTCATTTATGTAAACAAGTCAAACCTGGACGATCTCTGTAAATAAAAACACAAACAGTCATCAGATGGGTGTTAACTGACTGTAATTACTGGTGTAAAACCACAGCAGTTTGTCTCTCCGCTCTCTGGAGTTTCCCATGTTTTTCGAATTCCAACCTGTCACATGGACTGTGAGAAAAGAGAGCTGTCATCCTTAAAAAAAAAAAAAAAGAAAAAGAAAAAGAAGAAACTTCTCTGTCCGCTGCTTCACTGTTGAGTCAGGACTGCTAAAATAGTATCACCTGTCCTGTGAGATCCTGCAGGCCAGAAAGTGTGTGTGTGTGTGTGCGTGCGTGTGTGTTTCATGCTGCAGAAACAGGAGCTTCTACCCTGTGGGGCCAGTCTGCATTTCACAGGAATGCGAAATCATGTGCGACTCAAACAAGCAAACCATCAGCAAAGGTGCTGACGGTTGTTTTGGCCAGAGGGGACAGGAGGGTACCAAATATGTGACCCACCAGGAAAAAAGATAAATGAACTTTAAAAATTGGATGTTTCACAATTTGAACCATTTAAATCAAAAATATTTTCTCATCGCTTGGACACTGTGTGCTTTTTTATCATCATCCAAATACAGTAAGAAGAATTGGCTGTACCACTCACATGTCTGTATGTTAAATATGTAGCTACAACCGTTAGCTTAGCTTAAAACTTCTAAGCTATACCAAATGGTGAATTGTCACATTTACACATTGTTTTTCTATAGATTAAACAAACAAGATATAAAAACGTAATTAGTGAGTTCAAGAGGTGCTTTATTATCTTCATGAAGAGCCTTGTTTCCAGTCCTAATCAAGCGGCAGCTGTCCGTGGCTGTGAAGTGAAGCCAATGCGGAAGTGCCAAAAACTGCAGTTCCTCAAACGTCCACTTGAGGCTGGCTACAGAACGAGTCAGTCTCCACAAGCCCCCATGTTAAAATGTCCAACTACACAGCAGAAATAAACATGTTTACATCCTGGTACAAAAAACAGTTTTGGTCTCTAAATCAAATTTACCCGTTCATGACAACTGTACTGAGTATGAATTTTTATTTAACTCACCTGTTCAAATTATATTCAGGCTTACAGTTATGCATAATTAACAGCATGGCCACTTTGACTGACAGGTAGGTGCCGTTACAGATGGTTTGCTTGAGCACCCATTCATCATTCAGCTCACCTCACGTCCACCGATGATCCACGTCTTTGGCGATTTTTAGCTAATCTGACTGTAGCTGATTTAATGAGAGTGATAAAACTTCTCATCTAACTCTCTGAAAGAGAGAAAATTTCACAAAACACCAAACTATTTGTTAAATTTATGGGGCAAAGAGATTAACTGGCTCGAGACCTTTTACAAATCAGCGCAGGTTCATAACTTTGAGTCGTGGTCGTAGTAAAGCTCAGCATTAGTCCTCCAGCATCACCACCACACCCTCACTTTGTCGTAAAGCTGATAATCATTTTGGGTTGTCCGTGAGCCTCATTCCTGTGGGAATGTATTCTGAGTCTTTGACCTCTTCTTTTTTAACCCCTTTACCAACACACACACACACACACACACACACACAATGTCACGCACACTCACACACAAATCGTCCTCTCTCTTCCTGTCGCTCTCATCTGGTCTCACTTTGGGTTTTGAGGTCTGTGTTTTTGGGGACACAACAGAGCTGCTGGTCCAAATGACAGCAGGACGGCTTTTCTGCGGACTTCCCCAAAATACATTCAAAATTTATTTGGATTCTGTTTTGACCAAGCAATCTTTCACTCCCTGAAATAATTATTATAGATACAGTGCACATGGGGGAAAACACAAAGTATGCTCTCTGTCTTCACTGTCTTTATTATTTGCATAACACAGTGTTCTCTGCACAAATCCAGGACACTGACAAGCCAATAGGGAGAGGCTGAGGGATCAAGAGAAATAATTACTGCGCAGTGAATGACAGGCGAGATTAGACAGTATTTACTATTCTGGTACAAAAATAAAAGAATAAAGTGCAAATGTGGAGAATTGACGTTTCTCTGTGCCAAATGCTGAAGATATATGAATCGTGTATTCAAGGATTATTTTAGATATATAAAAACAGGTGATGAATCATAACTCTAGAAAGATAGTTGGCTCTAATGTTCAGTTGCTTTAAAACGGTAAAATGTGTCTGTGTGTCTGTTGCACAATAGGTGCTGAGGGGCATAAAGCTGGAGAGGTATGTGGAATTCCCCTCATTCATGCAACGAGGGGGTTCCAGATGTGTTCACTTCTTTATTCAAATCTGGTAATTATTATTCTTTGGAGTAGGAAACAATACAAGAGAGGCTAAATGTGCTATAAAGGAATAATTCAACCGTTTTGGAATACGCTCATTTGCTTTGCTTGACTTAAAGGTCCAGTGTGTAAGATTTAGAGGGCTCTATTCACAGCATATGGCAGCAATGGAATATAATATGCATAACCGTGTTTTCATTAGTGTATAATCACCTGAAGATAACAATCATTATGTTGTCATTAACTTAGAATGTGGAGTCTGTCATTTTGAACCACAATGTGCCTACAGTAGCCCAGAATGGACAAACCAAACTAAACACTGGCTCTAGATTCATATTTTTCGCACATTTCTTGGCAACCGTGGTTTTTCCTTCACGTTAGGAAGGAGAGGGTGAGGCGAGGGGCTGCAATCAGCAACTACACTGCTCCACCGGTCTTAAAAACTTTGTATATATGATGTCATGGATATGGATATAAAAAAGCTTTAGCTACTATGCATTGAAAATAGTTGGAAACACTTTTTGTTTTTTGGTTAACAGATTTACTGCTCCTACACATAACCTCCAGTAAAACTGCAAATTCCTGTTTTTTTTTGTATAGATTAAATACAGAGATATACAGGATTTTGTTTTTAGACAGAGCCATGCTAGCTTTGTTTCCAGTCAGCTAAGCTAACCCTTGCTGCTGGCTGTAGCTTCATATTTAACAGACAAACATGAGAGTGGTATCAATTTTTTAATTTAACTTTCCCCCAGGCTAACCATTGTTTTAAGGGCACTACAGGAGACAACACATCCTGTACACGTGCACACAAGCACACACGAAAAAACAAATCTGGGTTTGCTCTGGTGGATCATCTCTCCATACAACTGTAAATGTGACATTCTGTCTATTTTTCACAAAATCTACTGAAGTCAGAACACCTCCATAATTGTCTCATAATACTGGGAATGAGGTAATTATAGGTTCCCGATTGGGTTATAATCACTGAGGAGAATAAAGGGCACAGGCACCTCTTACCATTTACTGCACAGAAGTTAACAATCAGCATGACCAAAGGAGCAATTTTGACTATTAAGACCACCCATCTGAGGCCTGTGGGGGGCCGCAGGGTCCACAAAATTTCATACAGAGTGAATGTATTTATGCCTAGCAAACACACACACATACGTAGCAAAGAATGTGAGCTCATATAAGGGAAATAGTATGCACAAACATGCTTGCAGTCGTCCTCTTTTTAACACAAGAGCAGTATGATCTGGATCTCATATGGAGCCCACTGAGATTACCAACCAAGATGACAGAGGATGAGCAGCCACAAATTGCAGAGAGCTGGGGGTTAGCTGGGTGGGGGTGGGGGAAGACAGTCTGTGGTACTGTACCCAGGGAAAGACTGAGGTAATTTTTTTTCTTCTCCTCTGTAGTGTTCAGTCTCTGTCTGCGTAAAGATGTTTTTAGCGTGCCATAAACCTCTCCAGACGTCGAAGGCCTCTGACTTTTCTGGACACGCGTTGACACAAATACAACATTTTCCACAGTCCATCACTGCTCTGACTGTCTGTGAGCCGTGCCTCCCTTTAAATCTTTCAGATGATAGCCAGGATACTCTGAAGATGACACGTTTGATAAATGTTTCCTTGCCACTGGCACATTTTTATCTGAGGCTCAATTTGATCATTTTTAAAAGCATCTCTGAAACTCATGCTGCAGAGTTTGTCCACAGTTTCTTATGCCCGCCTTGGAGGCCTTTCAAATCCAAACTCCCTGATCAGGGGAGGATAAAAGTTGACATGTGGGCACACAATCATCTCTCTTATCCCAGCATTCCCCTCAAAAGAAGGACCCCTTCTTCCCGATCTGCATGAACAATGCCGATGCCACACACCTCAAGCATTCCCTTTGAAGCTCTCAGACCAACCTGTGCTGATGTCTCTGGGTCTCGTCTCCCCTGAAACAGATCACAGGGGAGATAGCGAACAATGTTTGCACACACATATGTGTTTAAAGCCTGGTGGAGCTCAGAAACAGGAATGTGATGGTGTGATAAAGGTGACAATAAGGCGGCAGGAGCCATTGAAGATTTCTCATATTGTTTATTTTCTCACTGGAAGCCCTCATGCTCGAGATTTTACATGCCGCTTTTTGGGGTTTTTGGATTCTGCAAAACGATCCCTCGCATGTTTAAAACTGTTGACGTTTTGTTGGAACGGACAGAAAACTGAGGTTTTTCATTGTTTCTCCCTTAACGTACTCATATTTTTATAACTCCCCAATTCAACATTTACAGTGTTTAGAACCAATACGACCTGTCAAGATATGCATTTCATATACATATAAAATCTGTTTATACGCTCAGTAAACTACTCGAATCGTGGTTCACTGCTGGGCCTTTCGGAGAGGATGAGCGAAGATATTCTTGTTTCGGTTCTCCTAAGCCCCGTCTGTTTCAAACACATGTTGTTCTGACAGAATTACAACAATACCCAACCTGGAGTGCCTTGACTTTCCAGAACTTTCCTTTCATCCGTAGCAGAAAATCACATTCCACTGTCATGTATAAAAGCTTTGTTTATCCTTGCATTCATTACACAGAGGGAGATGGTTGGCCGGCATATGTGCATCTATAACATGTGGAGGGCAGCCCCGCCATGTATGGATGAAGACATCACACACTGCAGATATTAGTCCCCTGATGAAAGGAGTTTTCTCTCTTTCTCTTACAGTCACGCATTCGGGGGAGCTTTTCAAAGTGATCACAGCCTCTGCCGTGTGCGAAGCAAAAGCCACTGGATGACACATGTTTTTAAGTGGGCACTACCTTGATGAACCGGATATAATGTCGCGGCATGTGGACGCAGAATGAGAAGTTTTGCGGCTCAAAACAGAAGCAGGTGCAGTGCCAGTAAACATCCACATCTAAGCAACAGGCTCATATATGTTACAATTAGAACAAGATGTCCTGTAATGAGTCACACATATGTTTAGCTGTAGCTCGAGCTCGAGGCTCGGCCTTTGGGACTGGGGAAGACTTTGGAGTAGTGGTGGTTTAATGTAATTAAGGATCCCGTCTGCTTATACGAGTAGGATGAGCCCCAGAGGTCAGTCCATCTCGTGATTCCACCAGAGGATTACCACTTCCTCCTTCCTGTTTGCTTCCTCTTGGCCATACAGCTGTGCACAGATGCCAGCCAGAGAAAGAGTGTTCTCACAGATAGCAAATGCTAATTACAGTCCTGTGTTTTGGGCAATTTCCTTTTCCGCTCTCCATCTCTCCTTCTCACATGTGGTTTATCTTTGTATTTTGGTCTCTGTTGTTGGGTTTGTCACACTTCCCCTCTCTGAGGGTCCCCCCCTTCCTCTTCCAGACATCACCCACCCCGAGGACAGTTTAGTCTGTCTGTGGCGACATCTAATCGGTCACATACAAGGTATTGAAGAGTTTGGGGTGAGGTCGGAGGCAACTTTTGAATATCGAAATCATCACTAGCAAAATTTCACCTCCTGTTGACTTCCATTCTTGCGAGCGAAGAGGCAAATAAAAGTGCCGCTCGCTGGTTTGCATCTTCAAATTTGGTGAACTTTGACTGGCAAAGTCGTATCCTCAACCAATAGCAGATACTTGTGTGCGTGACCCCTAAAACAGACTATAAAATAGCAAACTCACTTCAGTTCTGTTTGCTGGTTTGTAGTTTGTGGGACTCGCTTGGTTGCTCAGAGAGATTTACGACAGCCTTCATGATTTAGGTATAATACTGAAGTTTTAAAACAATACTCCTCTTTAAATACAAGGAACAAACACACATTGGCAACAGCTGCTCCGTCTTTTGGATAGAGTTTTGATCATACCTCCCAGACAAAACCATCATCGCATCAAATGCACAAAACAGTATTTGCTTTAAATGCTTCACCACTGCACATCATTACAATCTGTGAATGTTTGCACTTCCTTTTCTTAATCCTCTGCCTGACGCCGCAGCTTTCATCTCGCCCCTCTGATCTTCGAGCCTTTGAAATGAGCAGCTCCACACCTGCTCGTCCCCAGACATTTAAACAGCACAAGAGCTGTTGTGAACGTACCCCCACATCCTCACTTTGTTTATAATTCCACCACTCCACGAGCCAAGAAGCGGCTGCCTGGAAAAAACTTCGCCGAGCAGGAAAAAAACACACTGAAACCCTCTCAAGTCTGGAACCTGGAACCAGGTCTGAGTTTTCCAGGTAACTCTAGAATCTACTTCCTAAAACAGGCGTCTGCCATGACAGATGGCAAGAGGGCATCTGTTGCTCAACAGCACTGTGCAGTGAAGACATGCAGCTCAGATGTTTGTAGTCTTCATCAGAAGAGTTTAGCAACGTGGTCAACTAAAGTTTTGACAGGTTTTTTTGTGATTAACACTGATTATTTGCAGGAAGCATTAAGGACTCTACAAATACTCATGAAAAGCTGAGTCGCTAAGAAGTACTATAGGTATTATTTTAATATAGTTGGCCATAAGGAATGCTGGGAATAAATGGAGGTCGGATACTGGGATATTTTTCTCTATTCGCTTTATGTTTATATGTAGCTTTTTGCACATAGATGTCCACAACCATTTACTATTAATTCAATGAGTCATAAAAGCAGTTCATTACATTTTTTTAGGGCACACAGCACCATCCACTGATGAAAGTGTGCAGTTGCACTTTTGAAGACGCACATGAAGTCTTTACAAGGTGCTCAATCCAGAGTGGAAGGTTAATTTACGCTGAGGTGTCAAAACTGACTTACTATCCTAGTGACACTGCAAAACATCTTAATAAAATGTTATTTAATACATATATTAAATATTTTAGGTGAATTTGTGTGTGTTCCTGTTTTCGTGTAAGTTTTTATGCTCGTGGTTTAAAAAAGTAGTTGAGACTGATCTGCTTGGTGAGGCCACCGTCCATCAGCGCCCCGGAGCTCCATTAGGATTTATCCCGGAGCGCTTCATCCACTGTCCGCACCATCAGCAGCAGTAAACTTTCTTCTCTTTCACTGCTCAACTTTCTGTCCATCAACCTTCTCTGTGTGGAGAGAAGAGGCCAAAGAAACAGTGTTTTAAAGGTGTGTGTATTTGTGAGCAAGATAGAAACCACTCATAGCCTCACCTTTAGGGATGAACGTCAGCGAGCTGCTGAATATTCAGAAGCGTGATAGCCCTTCTTTTGGTCCGTCGTACAAGAACTCATGGCCCAATCCACTGCCACACTTCCCACAACAAACCTATTTTAATACACATAAATCCAGAAGGTTCAAATCAAAATCCTGTATCTATACATTATGATTAATAACAAGTGTTACAGTGGACAGCTTTAATTCAGCTTCAGCTTTATATGATGCAGTTTATTTTGACAAACGTCCAGGAAATCTACCTTTAAGGGTCCCCATGCTTCAGGGTGTTTGGACACACTGTCCTCGTGGATTGTCTCTGAGAAGGCCGGCCAAGGAGAGGAGTGTTCGAATTTTGACGTGCTGGAAAATAACTCGTGCCCACATTCAGAACACACATACACACCTGAGGAGGAAAAAAAGAATCAATGAATGAACAAATAAAGAACCATGACTTTTAATTTCACTACGTACAACTTCATTTCCTTTGCTGCTCACCGGGTTGGAAGTGATCCTTGTATTCTTCTCCACCAGAGAAGGAACAGTACGACATTTCATCCATTTTAAACGTCTTGAAACCAAATGTTTGAAATGTGTTTACAGCGAGTCAGCCAGCTTAGGCTGGAACAAACCTGCACGTCCGGATCAAGTGTCAACAGCTCTGCCCTCTGATTCTCATTACTTCCACTTGATGGCAGCACTAACATCACTGAGCAATAGTGTCTCTGCACACTGTTTACAAAATCGTGTTGTTTTAAACTTCACATAACACATAACCTTAGATGTCATTAATATAACAATATGTTATATAATAACCACAATTAATATGGAAAAATAGAAAACAGGTGACCAGGAAGTGGTTTTACATCCTCACCATCAGTAATAGAGCGTCATATTACATTCTCGACTTGAGAGGAACTAGTTTTTAGAGACATGATGTGGTTAAACCTGAAATCCAGTTCAGACCAGAACAAGTGACTCTTGTGTTACATTTGATGACATATATAAAGGACTGAGACAATTCAGTCAGTAGAAAGAGTGACTTTAATATTTGAAAACAAGAATAAAGGCAGCAATAATTCATCAAAGCATTGCCTTATTTTAATTTAAAATATATTCATTTCAGTTCTTTGCATATCGGTCATTGTTAACCATTTACATAAAGCCTCTGAAAAGTGTGAAAATAGAATATACTGCTACTCATTTTCTGTATCGTACGCCAAACACTGCATGTCAAGGCTAGTGTGAATAAAATTTAAAAATATTCTTTAGAAAAGGTTCATCTGGTCTTAGATTCACAGTTGAGTCTTTCTGATAGACTGGTTTGAATCCTGGTAAATAAATACTTTTTCTCTCTCAGTAAGAAATAGTTCATTGAATCATCAGAATCATTCTCCCCGTTAGACAAACCCAATCATCATAAATACATTTCAAGCTGATGAGACGTGAGTGTGTAAGCAGTGACGTTATCCTGCAGATGATGGCTGCATAATAAAAAAGCGTTGAGATCGGTCCTCCGTTTGCTGTACAGCGAGGCCATCTTCATCAGAGCTCTGGTGCTCCCAGACTGGGCTTTGTTCCAGAACTCTTC
Organism: Sciaenops ocellatus; assembly: GCA_033000465.1. Classification (NCBI taxonomy): domain Eukaryota; kingdom Metazoa; phylum Chordata; class Actinopteri; family Sciaenidae; genus Sciaenops; species Sciaenops ocellatus. The sequence goes on from CP136877.1 coordinate 16,359,115, forward strand.
ATTCGCTGTCCGCAGCTTCAGCAGCAAAGAGAAACGTCTACAAGTCCAGCAGCACTTCCCTCTGACGGCTCACCTTATTGTCCATCAACCTTATCTGAGGAATGTGGAGAGAGAGAGAGAGAGACGGGTGGTGTGAGCAGAGAGGCATTAGAACCAGGGCGTCTAAACTTAACTCGGCTTGACTCAATTAGCACGAAAAAGTTTAAAGTATATGCTTCTACGGAAACCTCATATCCTGCCTGATGCTGAACTTTTGAAGCCAAAATTCGCATCAATATTTTAAAGTTTAAAAAATGTGATAGCGATATGCGTCCCTTTTTTTTACATCTTAAATAAACAGACTACATTAGTTGTTTTTTAGACTTGTAACTAGGATATGTACTACACGTGACATTTTTTATGTTGCAAAAATACGTTTATCAGTGCTCGCTGGTGGATAAACTATGTAAAACAGACAAAATTACAACAGTGCCAGTGCCAACAGGGCAGAAAAAGTAGCTGCAACCCAGTGTAATCCTGCAGTCGTACCTTTAGGGATGAACTTCAGTGAGCTGCTGAATATTCAGAAGCGAGACAGGCCTTTGGCTGGCCCATCATTCACAAATTCATGGCCAAGTCCGTTTCCACATTTCCCACACCGCACCTGGGACAGCACATTAGAGTCAGCACTGAATGCATTAAACAAGTCCTTCACTAGTCTCTTAAGGATTGTAAGATGTTGATCTTCTGGTAGTGGCTCACAGTTGGTGTTTACACTGAATATACAAGTACCAAATAATGTTTTGGCTGGCCTAGAAATGAACACAGTAAACTTCCCTCCACTAGACTCTATTAATTGTACCTTATACGCCCCGGGTCTCTCCTCATGTTTGGACACACTGTCCTTGAGGATGGTCTCTGTGAAGGCCGGCCAGGGGGACGAGTGCTCGTACTTGGAGTGGCTGGAGAACAGCTGGTGCTCACACTTGGCACATGCGTAAATCCCTGAGGAGGAAAGGATGAGAGACGATGGCTGGTGCGCAACATGACTAGATAACTATTTTAACACAAACCTTGTTCAGACCCGAGCACAGCTTATGATACAATGTTGGTATAATTTAATCATTTACAGGTGTGATCATGTTTTCTGTCAGTTCACTTTGTATTTTAAAGCAATATAACATTTTGAATGTGTTTGTATTCATGTTTTTTTTATAGTTTGTAATGTGTTTGTTTGTTAGAGGTTGCATTTCTCAAGTGGATGTTTAACATCTCAAGCGCTGAACAACATCCAGTTTTGTAACAGAGTCATTGTGTAACCTGAACATGGGTTACACAAGTCAACTAGGTCAGCTAACAGGCTTTTTGTTGCAGTATTACGCACAAGTTTTCTGTGACCATGTGTTCAGTGTCGACCCGTCCTAAAAGGGGTCCGCACAGCTGTCTGTAAAGTTATTGATCGTTACAATGAGCAGTTAGCCTACAGTGGCTACTTTTGCTGCACAGTCTCTGAACAGCACCACCAGTTATGCGGACATTTTGGATAAAGTACAAGACGTTAAAGTCATGAAGGTACCTGGTTTGAAGTGGTCTTTAAAGACCTCACCGCCGAAGAAACTACAAAACGACATTTCCTCTGGTTTCAGGTCAGTATTTTGTGTTTATCCGCCGGTGTGTGTGTGTGTGTGTGTGTGCTGGCGCAGTCAAAGTTCTCTGAACAGGCGCAAACATTCCGCTTGCAGCAATAAGACTTCCGGTTTGACTGTGTGGCCTTCAAAATAAAACCTGAAAAAAAAATTATGACGTGTGCCTCATAGTCATTGACTTGTACAATGTTTTGTTACAATGAATTGATTAATTTATACATTCTTAAGGACTTTTTTCTTTCCGTTTTTTATTATTTTTTTTTGTATGCATACATACATAAAAGAACATATCTGGTCCGAAAATAAAATAACTTACATTATAGGAAAGGTGTCTTCAACCTTTTTCAGCACAAGGACCCCTTGGACGAGAGAAAAACAGAACAGAGACCCCCACATGTAATTATTTTTTTTTAAATGTGTCACATTTTAAGCCTGGCCTGTAATAACTTTTATATTTACTTTATTCACCTTTTATTTCATCTTATTAACCTATTTATAAATACTTGGTTATTAGCCTATAGCTATGTGTTTATGATTTATAAAAAAAAAAGCTCATGCATAATGGAATAATTTATTTTGTAAATTGTTTTTGTCAAAAGTAGTTTATTATTGCCTATCTAGACTATATCAATGTATATGTATACGATATTTAGAATTCGACTATGATTCCAGTTTCAGTTTCTATTTTTTTTTTAATTTAGTTTCATGTAGTTTATGTTTTTGCCATTGTATTTCTTACGTTCACCTCTAAGTTGTTTACTTTTCCCATCTCTATTTGAAATTCACGCTTTTATTCTGAAGGGCTCAAACCGGAGGTGATGTGGTGCCTGCCGTCTATTGACAGACTGTGGGGATTGACAGGTTGGAGCTCGGTTAGCTGAGTTTATCCCCTCTCTCTATCCGGCTGCTGGGGCGGATGTATCCGTGCCATAACTGTCTCCTGAGACATGGACACCACGATGTTTCAGCTGAGGTCGTTTGTTCATCAGCGGTTGTACACAGCAGCGGAGGAGATCCTCGGGGAGGTGGAGAAGACCATAACGTTAGCTTTGTACGAAGCCGAAGTTAGTCGATCTAAAGAGGAGGTGGAAAGTCTGCGACACCAGCTAGACCTCCTGCGAAAGAAACCAGGTATGAGACTCTGGTTTAATGTGCTGTTTAGTAGCGTTATACACTACTGAATATAGTGGTGTTGTGGTAGCTGAAGGAGTAGCTATATAGCTATGGATGTTGCTTCACGCATGCGCACACAATGCACTCTATACTATGCAAGCTCTGCAGCAGCAGGAGTATTTTAATGCTTTATATCTTGAGAGTAACGTGATGAACACTTTTCCAGAAACTCTCAGAATGATGCAGGATGTTGGGTAACTTTTCCTCCTATCTCTTTTGTAGCTGAAGAGCCTCCACTGACCGGCAGCACAGTGGAACATGGAGGCGAACGTGATGCCCCGCTGCAGCAGGAGAACCCAGGACCCTCAACACCAGAAGAGTCTAACTTCAACCAGAGCACAGAGGTCCCGGGACCGTCTCAGACCAGCACAGACGTGGAGAATAATAACTGGAACTACTGCATGGGTGAAACTGACTTCAAGATGTCAGAGATAAAAGAAGAGCAGGAGGAACTCGGGGATGACAGTCAAACACAGGGGATTGTTTTCCCTGCTCCTGAAATCGTGAAAAGCGAGCAAGATCAGCCAGAGACGCACGCGTCTTATGAGATGCAGCCTGTTTCTTCAGACTGCTCCGCAGCCCAGAGCGAGGACGACGATGGCGACAATGACGAGCTGAAGGAAAGCAAAGGAGAACAGACTGAAATGATGCAACAGAAGGGAAAGATACTGCAAGGACAAAGTGGCAGCATCAATAAGAAGCGCCAAGCAGCGTCGCCGTATGACAAATGTTCTGCTAAAAATGAAAAAGGTCGCAGTTTTTGCCATTTGTGCGGAAAGGGGTTCCAGTACATCGGCTCGTTGATGAAGCACATAAAAACACACGAGAACAAAATAGATTGCACTGTGTGTGGGATGACATACCAGTCTACAGAGGAGCTCATAACTCATCTGAAAGGTCGCCACAACAAAACGTATTTTTGTGACGTCTGCGGTAAAACGTTTGCCAATAACCGTTGCCTCCGGCTGCACGAGAGAATACACACAGGCATCAGAGAGTTCATGTGCCAGGAATGTGATAAAACATTTTACAGAAGAGAGCATCTCATCGTGCACGTGAGGACCCATTCAGGGGAGAAACCGTATCACTGTGATATTTGCGGCAAAGCATTCAGTCAGAGCCAGAACCTCACAATTCATAAAAGGAGTCATTCAGGGGAGAGGCCGTATCATTGCGGCCTGTGCGGCAAACTTTTCAACACGAGCAGTCACCTCAAAACGCACATGAGATACCATTCAGGAGAAAAACCGTACCCGTGTGATATCTGCGGTAAACGTTTTCGCCAAAGCGGACAGATGACGAGACACAGGACCACGCACACCGGGGAGAGGCCGTACGCCTGCCATGTTTGTGGTATGAGATACAGGTTTGCACCTAATCTCAAGGTGCACCTGCAAACTCATGAGAAGCCAGCCGCTGAGTGAACATCTCAGAGCTTGTGCACGCGTTAGACAAGAAAGGTTTACACGCATGGCATAACTTACCTGTTGGCCAGTCATGAGTTTAGCTACTAATCATATGTACTTAAAATGAGTTGATCTGGTACATCAAGTAGCTACAGGCATCAGTACACACTGAGGTACATGTGAGAAATCATCTCAACGTGAACGTTTAGTCACCTTTTTCTATCTGCAGATGGACATTTGGGTCGAGTTGGCTGTCATATAATTATAATATGTCATGAACCAGTTATTATAGTTGCCATATTCGATTGAGTTGGTGTGGCCTTTCGCTCCTAAATTATTTCTATGAGGAACAGGGTGCATTTGGTCACAAACTGACCCTGCCTCTTTGAGCAGCTTGTTTAGTAATCTGAGGGTTGCAGGTTTGACTCCCGGCTCACCCAGCCTAGTCAAAGCACGATACTGAACCTGTTGATGTGTCTGGGTGTGTATGGGGTTTAGTGTTACCATGAAAGCTTTAGCTTTTTCTATTTAACTCATCCGTTCAAATTATATTCAGGCTTAAAGTTATACATAATTAACAGATTGACAGGTAGGTGCAGTTACAGGTGGCTTGTTTCAGAAACCTACGGGTGACATCACAGATACAACATCCAGCAGTTGGCATATTGCACATGCTATCAGTGTATGAATGTGACGAGTGTTGAGTGGTCTACTGACCAATGTCCATGTGCCATTTATTCCAAAGTTCAGTTTGATTGGGAAATTGCAAAGGGTGTCCAATGCCAGTTTGAGAGAAGAGGTGGGATTGACCTCTTCATTTAGCAGATATTGATAACTGCATGCCAAAATAATACAAGCAGTAGAGAAGAAGAGGTGCTGCTCGGCTGCAGTGAGTGCAAAGACAAGTAACAGATATTAATAAAGTGCAATGCTTCATTAAGATCTGTATAATATGTATACAGCTTTTTGGACTATTGCTGCTAACCCACTATCAATGTTAGCAGCTGCAGTTTATGTTTACAACGATGGTGCTCTGATGAAATCTGATCTGATCGCACTATAACAGGAAAGTGAGACAGATCCCCACACAAGAGAAGTGATAACACCTCTGTGGGTGTACCACGAGTGTGCAGGGCCTTCCACAGGTGCAGTAAAAGCAATGAGCACACAGGGCTGAGATTATGTCTAACCCAAATACCTGTGTGGGTTTAACTGTTAGAAATGAGCAACGTTAAGAGATTCATGGGCTAATGTCCTACATGAGAGAGTTCCCGTGTTGAGTTATTTCAAACACCTTCATACACATGTCATCTCTATTATGTGTGACCATGCTGTAACCATTTACATAACTTTAATTTGGCTTTTGTCCAGAGCAGTTTACTTTTATGCACACACGCTGGGAGCAGTTTGGTTCTCAAAGACACTTTAACGTGTGGATTCAGCAGTGGAACACCAAACTCTTACATACGTTTAATTATTAAATATACCTACACCTACGTAAAGGTGTATGTCACTGTTGCAAAGAGCAAGGCAAATGACATGATTAGTCCACCTTGAGATTGAATGTGACATGAATAATGACCTCACAGCAGTACTCATTGTACTACTGAAGTGTTGCTTTCATCAAATTTTCACAGGCAAAGCGAAAAAATGAAAAATGCATTTTTTTTATTTATTTATTTAATCTTTGTTACAGTGATCATTTAATAACAGAATCGGGCAGACATTCACACACAATGTTCCAAAAACAAATTCCCTGCATGTAAACTTGGCTGATGGTGTTAGATTTCATCGAGATTATGCACTGTGTCTGCCGTGGAAATATATTTTCTTCTCCCCTGTAACACGCAAACACATCAGTGCCAATGTGAATGTCCTGTTGTGATGTTTGTTTTTGAACAACAACTGGAAGAGCCCCTTTACCTGTCGAAAAAGTTTCTGTTTGTGTCACTCAGACTGCTGAAATATGTTGCTACTTATCAAGACAGTGCAATACATTTCATGTATGTATTTTTGTACATTGTTCTGTGTGATGTCTTCTTATGATGAAACCAAGTTTCTACATGGGGGGGACAATAAAGTTTAATAATGTCTCATCATAATACTGTAGTCTGTTTATCTTTTCATGGCTGTGGCCACCAGGTAAAAATATTTACACCAACAACATTCTTCTGTCGGTTGAAACATCTTCGATGTATTATTATTATAATTACAAGCTAGCAGTTGTATGTTGCCACAAACTGAAAGCTCTCCTTGAGTTAAATATGAAATTGTGACTTGTTTTGAATTAAAAGAAATATTTGTAAAACCTGATATTAAAAATTCAATTTTCAAAAATATTAGCTGAATCAAAATCAAAATACATAAATAAATAAAAATTCTTGGTAGTAAAGTGCAATTTCTACAAAGTCTGAACAGTGCGACTCATGGAATATTTTGTTACTGACTTGTAATAAAATAACTATTTCTTTATGATGAGTTTATTAGATAGATAGATAGATAGATAGATAGATAGATAGATAGATAGATAGATAGATAGATAGATAGAAGGAAATTCAAGCATCCAGTAGCAGCATGCAAACATACATTGAACATACATTAAAATGAACCTATAACACAGTATCCATATGTTAAAATTAACCTGAGATAGATCTAAATTTAAATATGTACAGAGGAATTAAACATTTGTAGCAAAATTAAACATTTGCAGGGGAATTAAACATTTGCATAGAAAATAAATATATAACTGTGTTAAGAAGTTAACCCGTGCTAAACATTTATACAAAAACTATATAAAAAAAATAGAAAGTGACTGTAGAAATAAAAATGTTTTATAAAAATATGAGAAAGAACTACAAATGGGGATAAAGGACTGTGTACAATTAAATTAGGCTGTAATTAATGAATAAATATCCATCACGTTTACCTTAAACTATCTACATGCATTAAAATAAATTATAAAACATTATCTGCTAAGTATCAAAGAAGAATACTGTTGATTCAAAGTAGTAGTTTAGTTTTTATAATACCAAAAATCTCCTGAACCTTCACTGTCGGAACTTAACGGTGTAACACCAGGCGGATGTAAACAACACTAACGCTAGCAGCGTTAGCTTCATTCAGGCGCTGAAACAGCTGCAAGATACTGTATCTAATTATTTAATTTATAATTAAGCAACAATGTCTTCAGTTGAGTATTTGAGAGAGTTTGTCAGCGAGCGACTAACTGCTGCTGCTGAGGAAATATTCAAAGTTTTCATAAAAACTGTCGTCGAGTACGAAGAAGAGATCAACCGTCAGCGCAAACTGCTGGACGTCGCCTGGAAACCTGAAGTAAAGTTACACCGGATAGGTGTGTATGATGGCATTATTTTAATTATACAAAACAGAGGAATGTTTTATATACATATAATACAGCTTGGTGCATTTACAGTAGTGTCATGCAGTAGAAGTAGCTATATAGCTATGGATGTTGCTCCAGGCATGCGCACACACTCTTAATACTGTACAAGCTCTGCAGCAGCAGCAGGAGTATTTTAATGCTTTATATCTTCACAGTAGTGTGATGAACACTTTTCCAGAAACTCTCAGAATGATGCAGGATGTTGGGTAACTTTTCCTCCTGTCTCTTTTGTAGCTGAAGAGCCTCCACTGACCGGCAGCACAGTGGAACATGGAGGCGAACGTGACGCCCCAGGACCCTCAACACCAGAAGAGTCTAACTTTAACATGAGCACAGAGGTCCCGGGACCGTCTCAGACCAGCACAGACGTGGAGAATAATAAATGGAACTACTGCTTAGGTGAAACTGACTTCAAGATGTCAGAGATAAAAGAAGAGCAGGAGGAACTCGGGGATGACAGTCAAACACAGGAAATCGTGAAAAGCGAGCAAGATCAGCCAGAGACACACACGTCTTATGAGATGCAACCTGTTTCCCAGAGCAAGGACAATGATGGTGACACTGAGGAGCTGAAGGAAAGCAAAGGAGAACAGACCGAAATGATGCAACAGAAAGGAAAGATACTGCAAGGACAAAGTGGCAGCATCAATAAGAAGCGCCAAGCAGCGTGGCCGTATGACAAATGTTCTGCCGAAAACGAAAAGGGACGCAGTTTTTTGCAAATAGATTGCACTGTGTGCGGGATGACATACCAGTCTACAGAGGAGCTCATAACTCATTTAAAAGATTGCCACAACAAAACACATTTTTGTGACGTCTGCGGTAAAACTTTTGCCAATATTCGTTGTCTCCGGTTGCACGAGAGAATACACACGGGCATCAGAGAGTTCATGTGCCAAGAATGTGATAAAACGTTTTACAGAAGAGGGAATCTGACTGTGCATATGAGGACCCATTCAGGGGAGAAGCCATATCGCTGTGATATTTGCGGCAAAGCATTCAGTCAGAGCCAGAACCTCACAATTCATAAAAGGAGTCATTCAGGGGAGAGGCCGTATCATTGCGGCCTGTGCGGCAAACTTTTCAACACGAGCAGCCACCTCAAAACACACATGAGATACCATTCAGGAGAAAAACCGTACCCGTGTGATATCTGCGGTAATCGTTTTCGCTACAGTGGAGATTTGGTTAGACATAGGACCACGCACACAGCAGCTCTGTCAGCAGGAGAGGAACTCCAGTTTGGATCGAGAGGCCAGAGGCCCTCCACAGATTTAAGAGGAGCAGGAGGAACTCTACACCAGTAGGGAGAGCAACTTTCACATGACCACAGTGAGCCAGAAAGCAGCAGCTCCCCTCTTGAGAGGGGAGATCAGAAAGGAGGCAACGTGAACACTCAGGATTAACTCGAGTCAAATCCAAAGAGAAGACATTACAAAAGCAGAAGTACAGTAACACTGTTTACAATCATAACTTGTCAGAGATTCACTCTAATACTCACACAGGTAAAGTTTCTTAGAAATGTAACACCTGTGGTAGGGGCTTTTAGGTATACGTCAAGAGTGCAGACACAGCTGAGATGCTGTACCTTTGCAAACTGCTTGAAAAGATTCTTTGACATGTCGGGATTGAAAGAGCACTGTGATCCTTTACCATATAGTTGCAGCACATGTGAGAAAATCCTGTGGTGATCTCAAATCACATATGAAACAGGAGAAAGACGTCACTCCTGTGACATCTGCGGACAGTTGATTCAATGTAACAATGCACACACAGCAGGGAGCACTCAGTAACCTCTACACGTGTGGGGAAAAACACATATGGATAAGATCTTTAAGGTACAAATGCACCACTGAGCTTGATTGTGACATTTTACATACCAATTAAGAGAATATTAAGGTCTGTATATGTTGTTCCAAGTCCTACAGATAAGAACAGATACCCGTACATGTTAGTGTCATGAGTCAACAAGTGTTTTGTGTCTTGGCGGTACCCGCTCTGTAAGTTGAACTCAGGCAGTGCCCTCAGGGATGTCAGCTGCTCCTTCATGACCACGATATGTAAACCAATGTAGTGTGTGTTATCAAGCTACCTACCTAATAAAGTGAGTTCTTTCATCGAAGACGATTTTGTCATTGATAAGATTTATTATCAAGTAAGTTAGTGAGCTTTGACTGCGAGGAGAGGGCAAAGGATAGGAGTGAATTCTGCTTGTATTTCCTACCCAAGGAAGAAGCACTTGAAGAACCTGGTGTGATACCGTGTTGGCCCCCAGGACAGATGTTGGAAACCCCTTTAGCTTTAGTAAGGGGAGCTTTTTTGGACCTGTGACCTGTGTAATGTGACACAAATATTGCCCTGAATACTTCCTGAGGGAAATTAATTACAATTGGTAGACAGAGTCTAAGATCTGACTGAACATCTTCATCATCAAAAGTCTCCATTACATCTTATCAACAAGTATGAGAACACTGTGTCCTTAAAATGAGACAATAATAAGTATTTTCCAGTCAGTGGATGTTTACTCATATTAGCATTTCGTCCCTGTTCCTCCAGATTATGGAGCAGGTGACTGCATCACTCTGCTGCTCTAAAAGAAACAGTTTGGACAACAGGTGGCAGCAGACACACCCAAGCTGTTCTTCAGTAATGTGGGCTGGATCAGAGAAGTAATCTACTACAAATCATCAACACTGTTACACACCTTCACAGCCTGCAGCAGCACAATCCTGGTCACGTTAATAATGTGACGTTTAAGGACTCACACCAAAGAATTTAAAACAGGAAGTGGAGTTGGAATAAACATGCAATTACCCCAGATTTGGATTATTGAAACACTATTGTTACCTCTAAAGAACTAACAGCACAGTGCATCATCCTTCAAACCTCATGTGAGAACTGATAATAAAAGCATATCCCTGATATTAGCAACCGCCATCAGCAGCAACAATCTTTTAGAATCAGAATCACTTTTATTGATCAGGTGTGTGCACATATAAGGAATTTGACTCAATTTCAGGTTGCTCTCAATGTAAATACACATAAATATACAGCTAAACAATGAGCTGGACAGGTAAACATAAACATTAAACTATTATGTACAGAGAAATATTTATATAAATATGTATATTTATATAAATGAACAACAATATAAGTTGTAGGCAGAATAAAGCAGTGGTGCAGAGTGCAAGGAGTGCTAATATAAATGTGGTTTATGTAGCAGCTTGCTTTAGTATGTACAGCATGCATAGATTGTGTATGAATGATAATATTCACATGTTTAGAGAACAAAAACTGGATTTAAGCAGTGAGAATAAATCATTTACAGGTACAGTGGGTGTTTGAGGCACAGGGATTGTTCTTCAACATGAACTGTTGCTTGTAGAGTAACAGCAGCTTCTGGGCATCCAGGAGAATAAACCCGTCTGCAAGATTTGATGCAGCCAGCAGTTCAATGTCAGGTCATGCACGGTGAGGTTATTACCTTCATGGCTGCTTCCCTGTATGCTGCTCTGGTGGCTGAAATGAGCAGAAAGAAATAATCCATGCACATCCTAAAAAAAAACAACAAAAGCCAGATGTCCTCCCTTCTCTCACTCTACATTTATTTCTTTTAATGTCATTTACCTGCACTTAATAACACTAATAGCACTTAATAAGATCACAGCTAATGAAGTCCCAACAGTGAGATTAAGTGTAATTAATTAAAAGGACACACATCTCAGAGCTGATGTGTCAATGAATTTAAGGTATTTTGGCTCTTGAGCGGTAACTGGCATGAAATTTCCAGGTCGTGCAATTACATAAGTCTGCGTACAGAGGACTGAGGACTGCGGTGTCAGAGAGGGAGAGTTGAGCTTTTGACGCTGCGCGCAGAGAGCAGAGAGGAGGAGTCGCTTCGTCAACTGTTGGCCTCTCGAGTCTAATCTGGATTAGAGTTTCCAGTCCAGTCTGCAGCCAGGACTCCTAATAATCACATTATTCTGTATTGAGTTGACGCCTCCTGCAGCAGGAAGGGAAGGAATAAACGATGTCAAGCGGTGGCAACGCCGCTGACGCGTGTATCTTAAAGCTGAACGGTTTATTTGGATGCAAAATGTTTTAAAGGAGTTTGGACGACGTAGATTTGCGACAATCCGAGTAAAGTTGAACGAATTATTTGTTGTCGGTGGATGGTGCGCATCCTCTGTGTGCAGTATAGCGCGCTCTGCAGCATCCACACCGAGCACTGCAGCCTGCACCTGAAGCACATTTCTGCACAAACCTCTGACATTGATATCACAGGAGCAGCCGGGCAAACATGCCAGAATCAGGTGAGTGTCTTTATTTTCTCATGTAACACTTTACAGGTGAGTGAGCTCAGGCTGAAAATGTGGCGATGCATCTCTCTTACAGCCTGGAGGAAAAAGTTTAAAGGGACAAAAGGGACTCATTTGAATGTCTGAGTGATGGGTCTGTCCATGAACAGTCAATAAACCTTTACTTGATGAGAATAAAGCTTCAGTAACAGTGACCATGTGATACCCAGACAAACACAGAGGCATGTGCCACATGTCATCAGGGTCAAACGGTAGTTTGAGGACAGGATTAAGCACAGGATATAAACAAAGTGTGATGCCAGCCTGCAGAGTCAGTCCTCAAATAATCCAACTGGGATTTCACAGAGTTCTGTCTCCATTTTTTTTTATCGCATTATTTAAACAGGATAGAGAGACCAAGAGGAGGACACAGTTGGAGAGACATGATTTTTGTTGGCAGGATTTCAACCCCTTACCAACGTCATGGATAAAAGTGCTGGTCAGGTCATTTATTCCTCTACCTTTTAATCCATTTTAATTGACCTACTGCCTCCTTTTTGACAGACACCTGCCCCATCATAAGCAAACACACAAGGTCTGATATCAGTTTCTCATAATACCCCCTCATACTTTGTGTACACTTACCAAAACATCAAGTCAAGTTCGTTAACTTTCTCCACACCAAATGGAGTCGTATAGAGCGTCAGCAACCACCGCCAGTCATGTAAAAGTCCTCTACTCGTACACATTCAAGAAAACTACTGTAGTTGTATCAGAAAAGATGAGACCCAGAGCAGAAACGTTTCAATCAATTATCGATTGATTGGTGTTTCTCAAATGAGAGTGTTTGTTACTTTTCTTTGATTTATGTCATTGGAAACTGAATATCTTTGGCTTTTTATCCTTGGGTCAAACCAAACAAGACATTTAAAGACATCACCTTTGGCCCAGAGAAAGTGTGATGGGCATGCTCTCAATATTAAGTACATTTAACTTGGAGCAGATTGCAGCTCTGTTTCCTCCCTCACTTGCTGGTTATTTCAGAACCAGGCAGGGACATGAAAGAGTTTTTACATTTAACTATATTTAAAAAATAGGGGGACAAACACAAAACTGGTGGTTCTCTGATGTTTATTCTTTCTTCTTGCTCCTGCAGAAATTCATCCACAGTCCTGACTGGAAGGCTGCCAAATCCCCAGCTGACTCCATATTCAACAGAACAGCAAAGGTTCTCCTCTCCCTGTCAGCATGAACTGATCCAAATTAACTCCGAAGTAGAAATTGATTAGGGTAATGCAGGGCTGTCTGGGGCAGTTTAAGCACTGGCAGTAGCAGCACTTTTAGTTAATTAGACTTGACAAAACAGCCCAGCAGGTTGTTGCTAAAATTAATAATTCTCTTTATAAACAGTGTGCAATGAAGTGAAGAGATAAGGCTTTAAATTATGCGAGCAACATGGTAACAAATGACTTTCTGTAGCCTTGAAAATTGGTTTCATTCAGGTCAGGGCTAGAATTTATAACCCACAGCACAATAACCGATCATTGCTCAAGTCTTACTACTGTTTTCTGTTGCTGCTTTTATGTACAAACTAGTTTGTGACAACACTATCACCCTCTATTGAATTTTCTGCTTTGTGAGGAGAGGAATCTGGCTGCAGCTGCTCTGTGAACAAGAAGAGTAAAAGAAACAAACAATGAACTAAAAAAAGACTCACAAAAATAGGTGACAAAATTATATTAAAGGTCCAGTATGTAAAGATTTTGGGGGCCTGATTTACATAGCATATTTATAGCATATGCATAACATTTTTTAGTGTTTAATCACCTGAAAATAAGATTGATTTTGAATGTTTTTGATACTTTAGAATGAGTCCACCATGTTGAACCACCATGTTTCTACAGTAGCCCAGAAAGGACAAATTAAGCTCCAGCTGTAAATAGAGCCTTTTGCATTTTTTGCACATTTCGTATCCACTGTATTTGTTTCTTCTACATGCTAGGAAGGAGAAAGTGAGATGAGGCAGTTGCAATCAGTACCTACACTGCGAGGTGCCACTAAATCTAAATAATAACTTAGGGTCCACTTATTAGCTTCTTTATTTGATGAATTTACTTCAACATTCAACAAAAGCAGTATTTTTTTTGCTTCAGCTGGTTGATTAGGTCTGCTCATAAAGCCAGACTACATGTGACAGTCTTAAGTAAATGACATGAGTCATCTGAAAATGTATCTGTGACTGAAAGACACACTGATTACCCGTTCATCAGATTTAATTCATGTCCCAGGTGTCTTAATTTCCTGTCGTGAAAGCCTATTTAATATGGAGGATTACAATTAATCCACTCTCAGTCTGGATCGTACTGTAGCTGTTGACTCTCAGTGAGTTGGGCTGTGCAGCCTGTCCGCCATGCATGCATGTCAGTGATTGCCACTTGTAAACAGCCTGTGGAGGGCTCGTTATAGATCCATACACTCTCAGAGCCCTGATTTCCCAGAGGGAGTGTCTAATTATTGTGCTTTCGAAGGCGTAATGGACAGTGGTGAGGGTGTGGTGGAAAGAAAGGAGCTTGTTTTCCCGGTTATATTCATGACATGGAGAAGCTTAAGCCTTACTGATTGTAACTGAGCTCTTACTCTGAGTTGTAACAGATATTAATATGGGTTAAAGCGACAATGAAAAACCATGGTGTGCATGTTGGTTACAAAGACACAGATGGAGCTGGATGAACGTGGATTAATATATTTTTATATCTTGTCACAGATGAAGTTGTTCTCTCCTGTTTTACTTAAATCAAATCTGGTCACCGGATGTAAACACAACAGAAGAAAACATAGATTTAAAATAACATGACATGATACCAGTATTGTACTGGGAATCTTGGATAAGACAAAGGCACAAACAAGACTAATGAGTCACTGAATCTAAATTGGGATTAGCTGTGACTATGGGATTAAAGTCTCCGAGCTACCGACTCCTTATGATGAGTCCAGAAACAAAGCCCTCATCCTCCCCCACATTATCTCAGACAAAATGTGAACTGACAGCACACACGCCGAGTGGAACACTCAGGTTCCCTGTATCCCTGCAGAGGAAGAGTAAAAATGACAGAAAGAGAAAGTACAGAGGAGATTAGAAAGAAATGTTGAGAGGTGAAAGGAGAGAGCAGCAGAGAGACTTAATTCTGTCATTAATAAAGGGATGTTGAGTTTGTTGAAGATGTTCGAATAATCATGTTTCAATATATATTTGCTTGTTTCTCTCTATATTTCCAGCATCCAACATGTTGGACTATAAGCAACCCAGCAAGTCTACCATCTCTAGTGCCATGCTCCATGTCTTCTGGGACTGCTGCTCCATTTGGTTGACCGCATTCTCACAGTAGCACCTTGTTGACAGGCTGCAATGGAGGAGAGCAAGCTCATCTTCAGCCTGGACCGCCACGATGAAGGTCCCACTGTGGCCTTTTCCAAAGATAAACCACAAGGCAGGGAGAGCCAGCCTGACCTCACCCTCGGGATGGATTTGGACCTGAGCCAAGGACACCGCTCTCAGCCCCCCTACTTGCCTCACTCTCCTTCATCCCCAGGCTCTTTAGCTGATCTATCAGCATCATCAGCAGGCTTGCCCGTCACCACCAACCTTGTCAAATCCTCCTCCACAGACCTGGACCCGAGCGAGAGCAGCTCTCTACGAGGCAAACCTCTGCTCAGCCTGGTCAAGTCCTTGAGCACAGAGATTTCCCGCCGGGTTGAGCCGGAGGTCAACCTCTCCAAATCAGACTCGAAGCTGCATTTACATCCCTGGAAGCAGCTCACCCATCCAAAGATCCCAGAGGCCAGGCCTGAAGCTGGAGAACTGAATGAGAATGACGACTGGGTATCACCTCTTTCCACAGGCAGTATACCTCCCGCTGAACCCCGGGGCAGCTCGCTGATCGCCGAGCTCGAGGACACACGGAGGAGGTTCTCTGAGGCCATGCAGGATCCACTGAGCATGCTGAGTAAGATCATGGGAGACGAAAGCTCAGGCAGCCCCAAGCAGGGGAGGGCTGCTGCTGCTGCTGGAGACTCACCTGCTTCCCAAGGCAGCTGTGGAAAAGATGTGGTCAGTGAAGATGTGGAGCTTAAGTGCCGGAAGAAAACTGATGGTGAACATAGGTTTGTGTCTGACACGCCATTGAGAAGAATCCAACAGGGCTCCTTAATAAAGTCCACCATCTCCCCAGAACGCCACAGCAGAGACAACAATTACGAAATCCGCACTTATGGAGATATGATTCAGGTGGTGGAGCTCCAGAATGGATCCAGAGGGACTCATCATAGAACTTACCCCCAATCTCGAGTCACAGTGCCGGGCTCATCGCTGCCTCTTTACTGGCTCCTCCCTGTGGGTCTTCTAGCCTATGGTTTCTTTGTGTTACCCCTGCCCTCCTATATGACAGGTCTGTCTGTGGGGATTGCATGTGGCTTCATGTTGGGCCTGGTGGTGGTGTTCATGTTTTCCCCGCGAAGCAACAAGGGTTCTCGTTTGAAAAGAACCAGACCCCTGAACATGGATCCGCTGGACGGGGAGCTCACAGATCCACAAATGCTGGAGGTAATGAAACACAGAGAGGCGCAGACATCTATGTGTCTCTCTACTTTCATCCAAACTTCACTCCTCTGTTTCTTTGCAATGTATTACACAAGTAGTGTAGCAGAGAGCTAATGACCATGGACATTTGTAGATATGTATTTATTATCATGATATTACTTACGATCAAAAATTAGCAAGTCAACAACTTTGCTAACAGCTAAACATCAAGCAAGTGCAACAACACAAGACATAGCAGCCAGCTAATATTACTTACTAGTCCAACAGCAGAAGCCCATCTCGGCATCTGTCTTTCAGCCTTTCATTTAACAAAGCTCTTGCCAACAATTAAAAGTCTGTTCAGATTCACTCAACCTGGCAGCTTCTTGCTCCGTCACTCTCTCCTTTTCTCTTTTTAAATTTCCTCTGTCAAAATCATCTTCAGTCTTTTCACCTCTGTCCATAGAGTCTGCTGAGCCTGGTTACGTTGCCCACTAGCCCGGCTCCTGTTCTGGCACGACACTGGCTTTCCTCCCCGTCAGCATTCCCCCACACCCGTGGCCTGAAAACCTCTTCTCCACACCTGTCGTAGGCCTATAAACACTAACACTCCCCGCTATCAAATATTTTAACTGACATTTAATCTGGAAAGAAAAACAAGAAACGCATATCAACACATGACAGCTTGGAGTTTTTAGCCATGCTAGCAGTGTGGCGCTATGGATGGCAGTGTCTGTTGGACCACCACTTTTTTGTTATGACCAATATACTCACTAACCAAATGAAATTCCCATCAGCCTTAGCCATGCTTTGTGCTCACTGGCAAATATCAGCATGCTGATACACTAATATAAAATGGTGACGATGATAAACATCAGCATTTAGCTTTAGCTCAAAGCGCTGCTGTGCTAAGTACAGCCTCACAGAGACGTTAGCATGGCTGTAGTCCTACTCGGTATACAGAGAAACCTCTGCAGCTGCTCCTAAGTACTTCTTCTTTCCCTATCACTGATTTGGTTATATGGAAATGAAGTTGCAAGCTCAAATGTTTGTTCTGCAGGGTGAAAGACCAAAACAAGAAACAAACAGCAGCCATGTGAGTCATTGGATGGGTACTAAAGATAGTGCTGTCAGACCTCCTTAATGGATTAGTTTGGAGGTAGGCTAATTACTGTATAAAAAACTTCCATCAGGCACAGCAGTTTCAGCATCTTAAGAGCAGGTTATTTTGATAATAGCCTTCTCACAGCACTTCTCGACAGCTCTGCTGAGAGGGTGAGGCTGGCTGCCTCAATAAATGCAGAGTTAGCAGGTTGAAATGAACTTTATGAGGAGGATAGAGGACTTACTAACAGCAGGCTATTTCAAAGACTTGTCCACAGTGTTAAATGAGACAGAAGCATTCTGCCATGTCTCATGTTTCCCCTCCTGCTGAGCTGTATTGTCGCAGTTTGCACCACTCACTGTGACTTTCATTTGCCTGAGTAGAGACTTTGCTAGATTTTCTGATATATACGGAGCATAAACACAGCTTTCTGTTTAGTTCATCTGAAAGGAAAATGTGACGTGATTTGTGACTCACTGTGTGTTTTTATCCTGTCGGGTTTAACACTCTTATAATTTTCTCCAGGGCTGGATGAATGAGACACACAGCTACGACCCTGAGACTTTCCACCCCTCCATCACACAGTCTGTCCATGTCACCCTGGAAGGCAGCCAGCTGCGCCTGGCGTACCCACGTGCCAACATCACCCGGTGGGCAGGGTTCAACGAGACGCCCCACGAGGCTTCATTTTTGCGTTCATGCACTTACCAGCTGGCTAACTGTAAGGTCAGTGCTTCTGCAAAAAAAAAAAATACATATATATATATATATATATATATATATATATATATATATATATATATATATTCTCATTTCTGGGTCCCAGGGGAGCAGACCTGTCCCTCAGAGGGGAGTTAAAAGAGAGAGGCAAGGTGACCTCTCGCCTGAACTCTCATCTCTCTGCACCCACATTGTCATCTAACACGGAGGTGAAAGACCAGGAGGATTACGACTGAAGTGATGATGCTCTGAATAAACTAGACCCGGCTACTGTCTCATTCGCATATTCAGGCAGGCGACAGTGGCTTCCAACGGGGTAATAGAATAACGCTAACACCCAATCAATGTGGGGAGTGCTTTGGCAATGGCAAACTGCCAACGCAATTTCTGCCTGCCGGCATCTTTTGTAGAAAGAAAACACTGATGACACTTTTCCTTTCTCATGCCTCACTGTGTATCATTTTTATCCCAGGTGTCTCTGGTGCCGCCTGGTTTGGCTCGCAAGAGGGTGTGGAACAAGAAATACCCCATCTGTATCACTCTGGCTGAAGGAGAGGTAGGGGAGGAGAGTGTGGCTGAAGGGCAGGAGGAGGAAGAAAGGGCAGAGAGACATATCATCCCCGACCAGCAGCTTCCTGTCACCCTGCACCTGTTTGGCCGCACAGGGAGAGAGAAGGAGGAGTGGTTCCAGCACTTCCTGTCCGCCTCCCGGGCTGGAGCCAAGAAAGAAAGTGTGAGCGGCGAGGAGAACACAGGTAGAATGATGTTTCAGCTCATAGTGAATGGGAGCAATTACTACATGTAGACTTATTTTGCATGCATTTAGTCAGCGTTGAATCAATGCAGTGAGTACAGGACAGATTCATATTGAGATTCCTTACCAGCTCCTTCACGTCTGTCTCTTATCTGACACTTAGAAACACCATGCAGTGGAGACGCTGTTAAAGGAAGCACAGAGGAGCTGCACGACTTGCCCGGAGCTATGAAAACAAGAACGCTATTGGACTACAGCAACTACATGACTCAACTTATTGTCTCACAGAGTTACAATCCCACCCCCAGCCCCTGCCATAGTGACATGGGAAGCCCCACAACCCACAAGAAGGTCAATGAACAACATTTTTAGATTTTAGGCCCAGCACCACATGAGCAGATCAGAACTCTGCTCTACTTACCCTCTGCATGTCGTGCTAATATTCTACATAACTCCCATTGATCAGGGCTGGTCAATTTCAGCTCCTGTTCCATTGTTCTGCCCTGCGCTCAGACCAGCGTAAGATGCTGGCTCAGCCAAACACATCCTTGCTGACTAGACCAAATGTCAATGTGCAGAAATATCAGGTATCACCTGGCTGGAAGGTTATTAATAGGGGCCGACTGTGGTACATCTGCAGCATACCTGACCAAGCTGCTAATCTTGGCTTTGGTGGTTTGGGCTTGGCACCCCACGTAGACACAGTCTGTCTTAATGCTTAGTGGAGGTCGATGCAGAATAATGCAGAGGTTGATGCAGATTAGCATAGAAATGGTACTATCGGGACAAATAACGTCTTATTTCACTGTCATTCCCTGCAGATTCATAATGAAGAGCATGGATCTGGAGGTCAAGCTGGAGTTGAGCCCAGCGCAGGTTCAGGAGCAGGGGGATGCTCTGCAGAGGGTCAGCCCACCTGGGTGAACTCCCTGGTGGGGAGGATCTTCTGGGACTTTCTCCGAGAGACATACTGGACGGATCAGGTGGCACACAAGATCCAGAAGAAACTCAGCAAGATAAAGGTGAGGGTGGATGAGGAGGATGGTGATTTATTTTTTTCAAGGAAACTGAAGGGTGACAAAATTGGTCATTTGCACATTTCCATCTTCATTCATCTTCATATTAGCACCATCAACAACAGCATCATCAGTGTCATATTGACTAATGACATGGCCAATGATATGACCTGAACATCTGAGCTGGTTTTGTGCACAAGGTCAAAAGATGTGACATTAAGGTACATCAATGCTGCAGCGCTCTTTCCTGTGTGTGTGTGTGTGTGTGTGTGTGTGTGTGTGTGTGTGTGTGTGTGTGTTTGAGAGCCTGCTGATAATGCACTCCCCCTGCTTCCAAAGGAGCACTGATGGCACCGCAGCATCTCATTACTCATTTCCTTCTCTCCTCTTTGACACACACCATCCATTTACTCCACTATCTTACTCTTCTGTCCTTCAAACACACACACACACACACACACACACACACACACAGTGCCACAGTGCAGGTTTCCCCTGCTGCTCATTTGTTTGGAGTAATTAGCCGCCTCTCTCTTTGTTTTACACATTTGCTAAAGGTGTATGCCTGATATGAACACAGCGTGTTTACTAATAATACTAAGGTGTTGTTTGTTTGTTTGTTTGTCTCATTTTAGTTGCCATACTTTATGAATGAGCTGACGCTGGCTGATCTGGACATGGGCACATGTCTGCCTCAAGTCCTCAGCACCTCCAAACCTACACTGGACCGCAGAGGTATGTTGCACTTGACCTCTTGGCCATGCTAGCATCTTGGCTCTAGAGATGGCAATGTGGGTCCGTCTGTCCCCCACGTTGGTCCAGACTGAAATATATCACTTTGTCCAGACTGACTTAACATTTAGCACCACCAGCAAGACAAAGTTTTCATATATGTCATGGTTGGATTGGCACAAAGTTTGGTACAGCCATTAATGGTTTCCAGATGATTTATTTTAACGACTTTGGTGAGCTTTTGACTTTTTTCCTCTAGTGCCACCATGAGGTTCATATTTGTGGGTTTGAGTAAAATGTCTCAACTATTGGATGGTTTGCCATGAAATTTGTTCCATGTGAGGAGAGATTTCCTCGGTCAGATACATTGCAGTTTGTTGTGCCCGTCTTTAAAGCTTTCTATTGTTTCCTGCTCAGGCACAAGCGAACAGGATTAGCAATCTTCTTGGCCTTGACTAAGCTCAGCTGACAATAACACGCCTGAGCTAACCTCTGTTAGTCTAATGCCCCTTCTTGCAACAACACCGTGCCAGGTCGGCTCTAGAAGAGATGTTGGCCTCCAAACCAATCTCAAGCTTTAGATTAAAGTTCATTAAGAAATTTGAAGCATTACCAGCTACCTGTGAGCTGTTTTTTCCTTCCCTACGTTTATCCCCAAGGCTTGTGGCTGGAGCTGGAGTTGGTGTACACAGGCTGCCTTCAGATGACCCTGGAGACTAAGATGAACCTGTGCAAGCTGGGTAAAGATGGAGAGGACGAAGCTCACAGCGTTCCAGACACCCAGCAAGTTGGGTGAGGCCCATCTTAGTTTCATATTCCTCAGTAGGTAAAGAGAGATTGTGGAGGTGGATTAAACATGCTTGAGGAGAAATTAGTTCTCTAAGCTTAAAAGATATCACTGGTGTGTTTTTCAGCTCTAAGCCCAGACTGTGTATACTGGCCGATAGCGATGAAGAGTCATCCAGCGCAGGCTCGTCTGATGAAGAGGAAGTCCCCCCCTCTGAGCCACAGGGGTTTGTGGGTGATAAGAGCACAGCGGTAGCAGCTGAAGGGTAAATTAACAACTTTAGTGGCGTTTTTTTCACTACAGAGATCAAATATAACATGAATTATAGGTCACAAAACTGCACCGCACTGTAATTTACGTTCCACCTGAGGTCACATCCTTCTCAGTAATGCAGCTTTTTCATAGCAAAAAAATGACCTGTCAAGCACAAGTCAAACTAGTAATGGTCATGTCAATTGCAATTTTGACTTGGCAGCAGTAAAGCACAGGTGGACTTAATGACCTTAACGATGTTGCACTCCCCCAGCAATGTAGTGCAGCATCGTTAAGGTCATTAAGTCCAGCTGTGCTTCACCGCACTGTCAAAGTCAAAGCATCTTTGGCAAAAAGGTTTATGAATTTGATTCTTTTGGAAAAACCATGAAGATATTACATGTTTTACGACATGTAAAATACAAGATTTTAGACGAAAAGACAAAAAAAGCTGATCTCTTTAAATATGTCAGCCAAGTTATTAAAAAAAGTTTAGTGCAGTTCACTGTCAAAGCAGTAGTTAATGTTCTTGATGTCATTTCAATTTAATCCAACGTGCCTGCTTTAAATTTTACGGGTCAGGAAAAGTGTATTCAAAACATGCATCAGGAAACAAATGATATTTTCAGGGCTTCAAGGTAGGAATGACAGAAACACTTTATATACCACTGACTTAACAGACGAAACGTCATGGTCATAGCTACCACTTGGATGCTAACATGAACAGTAGTTTACAAGTCAAATAAATTGTAGAAATAGGTTGTATTAAAGGTCATTTTTATGATGTATCGAGAAGTGGAAAATGCTTCAAAAGCTTCAACGTAATTAAATGTGAGAGCTGATTTACTCATTATGCCTTGTTCAAGTGTATGAAGCACAAAAAACAAATATATATAATGAACACATAGTAATATGTACATGTATAATCATTGTAAAAGTAGTAATACTCTTGGAGTCTTAAGTTTGGAAACATGGACATATGAAGTATAAGTTACTGTTGAGTGAAATAGTATGTCTCAACGGCAGTCATTTTCAGATTCACAGTTGTCTGCTGCATTTTTGCTCTCGTCCTTATCCTCCCCCAGGCACACCGGTGGCAGCACAAGTAGGAAGATCTTGAGGTTTGTGGACAAAATAGCAAAGTCCAAGTATTTCCAGAAAGCCACAGAGAACGAGTACATCAAGAAGAAGATAGCTGAGGTGTCCAACATGCCTCTGATGCTCAGCGTTGAGGTCCTGGAGCTCTCTGGCACTCTGGCTATCAACATCCCACCACCCCCTACTGACAGGATATGGTACTGAGTTTCTCTCTCTGTGTTTTCATATCACAAACTCAAAGGTGTCTTTCATTGTCACTCAGTTTTTATCTCTCGTTCTGTCCCCTCAGGTACAGTTTTCGGGTGCCTCCCAGGTTAGACCTTCATGTGCGTCCCACACTCGGGGAGAGGGAGGTCACTTTCACTCATGTCACTGAGTGGATCGAGAAGAAACTGCAGTGCGAGTTTCAGGTCAGTCCATCAGTGAAACGTCTTCCATATAATTAAAAACAATACCTAATTTGTAATCATTGCACTTATTATTAGTTTGCTGTCTTTTGTCCCTCGACAGAAAGTGTTTGTTATGCCAAATATGGATGATCTATATCTGCCCCTGATGACATCTGGTCTGGACAACCCATCTGCCTCCCACCAATCCTCAGTCCATTCCTCATCCCACCAGTCCTCCATGGAGTCCCAGGATTACCTGTCAGAGTAGAGCTCATTTGAGGCCACAGATGGGATCATGTCAGTGCAAAATGGGCATTGTGCAGTTGTTGCTGTGAATCTCTAACAGATTCTGAGGCTGCTGCAGCTGGGTGCCAGCTCGGTGCTCATCACGAGGGTGTTCGTTGTAACCCGTGCAGGATAGATGCCTCCTCAGGACTGTGAGTATGGTGCTACAGTGGCCCTTATTGTGAAGATAGTTGAATTGTAACTAACACCATGACACCAGTGAGAGCACATCCCAAAAGGGAACTTTTGTGTGTAATGCCAACCCTGATAAAAGATGCAAGACTCAAAAGAACTGGATGTCTTTACTGCACGTCAAAACAAGATGGTGTTGATGACTTAAAAGAATGCCGATTGAACAAACCATCCATCCATTTTCTAATCCTGTGATCCTTTTGTTGACTGTGAGTTTGAACAAACTAGAAACTGAAAAAGATGGAGATGATGACCTGATCTGATTACGTTCAATCATTGGTGCATGTCATTTTTGAACAGTGTTAATCTGCTCATGGATTTAACAGTGAATAAAACCTGTTCAAAACTTTAAATCTATGTCAATTGAATTCAAACTGCATGCAAATTGGTAGAGGTTGCCATTAAAACTCAGTTTTATTATTATATTAGAATCAGGCCTCCTCGGACAGAGGCTCCGGCACTGTTTTCAGGGCATCCTTCTTCAGTGGCCCCTGCAAGTAAACCAGAGGTCAGTGTTAAAACATTGCAGAAGGATTCAGAAGTGATAAACACTGGTGTGTCCACCAAACTTTTCTCACACTCACCATGAATGCCCTCTTCTCCTGCGCAGTCTGGAAGCGGCCATGACCAAACTTGGAGGTGGTGTCAATGAATTTGAGCTCGATGGTCTCCTGGGACTTGCGAGATGTGTGCACGAGCAGAGACTGGAGGGGGATAACACACGAGATGTACACATGCTGTGCATGTCCTGCAATGATGTACTAGGAGGCTTACTTTTCTCTTTGAGAGTAAAATACACTCAACAAAAATATGAGTACAAATTAGTTTTTTGCTCCTGTTTTTAAGTAAAAGACCTAAAACGACGACTTCTCAAAATTTGATAAAATATCTGTTAGAATCTGTTTTGCCAAAAAATAGTATCTGTAGTCCTATGTGAAATAGCCATAGTTCAGTGCCTAATAAATGTTTTTTAAGATAAAACTGCACATTTTAGAGTGGCCTTTTATTGTGATTGGTCCAAGGCACTCTTGATTCACAGACATAGACACATGCTGTTTAATCAGCATCTTAATATCCCAAACCTGTCAGGTGGATGGATTATCTTGGCAAAGTGCTTATTAACATGGATTTGAATAAAATTTATGAACAAAATTGGAGAGAAATAAACCTTTTTGTGTTTAGAAGAAGTCTTCGATCTTTTACTTCAACTCCAAACAACACAATGCACGTTGCATTTATTTTTTTGTTGAGTGTAGATGATTCACCTGTACAACGTAAATCAGATACTGCGAGTTTTAAAATTAAACATTCAAAATCACACTGTACCTTTCTGAGGGTGAGGATACGTTTCTTAGCCCCGACCACACAACCCTTCACCATGACAAAGTCATTATTCACTTCACCATAGTGGGGAAAGCCTCCCTACAGGGACAATCAGAAGACAACAGGGAACACGGATTACCAGTGATTACATAACCGGGTAGATTTTTAGTACATTATAATCTTGTCACAGAAAAATTACCATGGGCGTAATGGTCTTCTGGCTGGTGTCATAGTTAGTGGAGGCATTGTTCCGGATCACCTTTCCATCCTGGATGTGCACACCCCTACCAATACGGTAGATCTGAGGACACATAGAGTTATGGTAAACCTACCTACATGTACTTGAATTAATAGTGCTTAGAACGATAGTAGTGAATATGAAGTTTTGTGGGTGAAACTGGACTCCTAACTATCAGTTAACCTTCTTGTTGATCTCAGTACGGTGGTTATAGCCCTTCTGACCAGCACGAGCTATGGTGTATCCCACACGGGCTGGATGCCAGGCTCCAATACAGGCCACTTTCCTCAGACCCTTGTGAGTCTTCCTAGGAAGCTTCTTCGTGTGCCAGCGGCTTGTCACACCTAGCAGCACAAACAGCCAGCAATAATTATACATCAGAGTACATTTATTTTACAAGAGCTTGGGCCAGCACAACTAATCAGAGCATGTTTCCAACCTTTAAAGCCATGACCCTTGGTGACTCCAATGATGTCAATCATCTCATCCTGGCTGAAGACGGCAGAGACAGGCACAGCCTGCTCCAGACGCTCCTTTGCCCAGTCCACCTTGTCTGAGATGCTTCCCCCATTTAGCTGCACCTCCATGATGTGGGCCTTTTTCTGTTTTATGGGCACCAGTCGCATCTGGAAATGGAGAAGCCCGAAAACTGTAACTGGAAGGAGTCCAAAATTATAGAAAAGCACCTCTGGATTACTAAAAAGTCAGAAAGAGTCTTGAACCTTTGAACCTACTATGTTTTTATAAGATATCCCCTGTCATTTTATAATTAGATTTATGATTCAGTACAAGATCATTTTGAACTCTCTAACATCAGGAAATTACCACAGCCTGATATTTAAAAGCACATTTTCATCTTATTGTGAAGCTGAAATCTGCCTAGAAAAAACTGATCCTAGCAACGCTGTTAAAGAGTTGGCTGATCTTCATATTGTTTGCTGCCAACATAAAGGTTTTCCTCTGGCAAAGACTGGGTGACCAGCCAGGTTCTGCCCTGAAAAGTATTTTTAAACTGCTATTTGAAACGGCACCCTCCAGTCCTCCACACAGACAGAGCACTGTGGCCAGAGATGTTTGGCTCTGGGCAGCAAAGAGATTTGGGATGTGGCAACTTTTCTTTCCATCCCATGTGGTCAAGTGATACCTCTGCCCTTTGCAGGCGTGGACTCAAGATGGATTTTAAATAGCTGCCAATCATTAGACAAGTGAAGTCTGACTGACGTAAGGTGAGACAGCAATTTTTGTGTTTCTAAAACTGAATTGAATTTCGTTGTGAGCTTGTTGGCCTACCTGAGAGTGAACAATAACCCTGATTACTGAACAGTATTTCTTCATCTTGTCAAAATCCTTGTCCAGCTGTTTCTTTCCTGTCTCATCCTGCCATTTCTTACTGTACTTGGTAAAGGCCTTCTTCTTGCTCTTGTACCTAAAACACAAAAAATTTAGATCTAAGAAATAGCGGTGTTTAGTAAGGCTGTACAAGTTGGGCAACAACGTGGAATCACACACCAGTTTTTATAAAATCTGCGCTTGCACTCGTCACTGAGATGCTCTGCAAAGATGGTTTTGAGGGCACGCAAGCCACGGATGGTCTTGATGTATCCCACGACTCCCACCACGATGACCGGAGGGGTCTCAATGATGGTGACTGCCTCTACTTCCTCTCGCTTTGATTGCTCTGCGGGAGAAACATGAACAACATGAATCTGATGAGTCAGTATTCGGTAAAACTCAATCAAACATCACATTTTAAGGGTGGCATTTCTCACTAGTGCTTCCAGAAGCTAAGCTGCACTAAGTAGGGTACGATGTAATACTGATCTTGTAAGGACCCCACCCATTATCCTTTCAAACAAACAGCAACAGTCACTCAAAGTGAATCTATTTTCCTCAATCCTCCCAAGCATTCAAGTTGTTGTACATCCACTCGTGCATACTGAGGCCAGTGCGGTGCATCTCCCTCAGCGTGTGGGTCATGCCAGCCTTGTATCCCAGGAAACCAGTGAGGTGGACGGGTTGGCTTGGGTCATCTTTGGGCCACGTACGCACCCTGCCCCTATGCTTCTTGCTACGCTTGTGGGGCAGGAACCCCATGTGTCCATGGCGGGGTGCGTGGAATTTGCGATGAGACTGGAAAAGGACATAATAGACGAAACTACATGGAAATGTAACCAGGTGTGCTACAATGATTTTCACAATAACACTACAAAAATTGCAGGCATAGCTCAAGAAGAGGTGCAGTAAAATGTAGTCCTTTGTCCTGTTTTTTAATACCTATTTCTGGCATGTTCAGATATTAAAATCCTCCTATGAAGGTCCTCTGAAAATAGTAACAAACTTAAAAGAATATCACGTGATAGAGTCAAATAATCTTCTCTGTCCAGGCCATGTATTTATAATTTCTCCATTGATTGATTCAGAAACCCAGGACAGGCCAAATAATAAACAAAACTGAGACAATGGGATGCCACATTTCACAGCCATTTCAGTGTTCCACGTGGTCTCCTCGAAGGCGGCCATTACAAGATAACGTTTCAATATGAAACCCAGATCAGATAATTATTTCTTTTGCTTATAAACCCAGATGGCCAATCAAAGTGACACATGCACACATACAGAAGTCAAAAGACAGACACAAATGTAAATCAGTGTGTCCTTTGTAGTAGAAAAGAACCAAAAATATGAGGAGCACTGACCATGTCTGCGCACTGTCCAGTCGAGGGATAGAAAGAGAGAGGGACCAGTGCTGGTCTAAGGGTCATACATAAGATGATACACAGTGTGAGGGCTCTAATTTGGTGTTTGGCCCAGCTGAGGAGCTGTATTCACTTTCAAAAAAGGCAACTCTGCCAAGTTCTGACCGAAGGAGACAGACCGGAGGAGGGAAGAGGGTAAACTCAGAGGTCTGAGGTGGTGGGGAGACCAAGTGGACAGGAACCACATGACCAAGAAAGGAAGTTTTCATTGTCATGATGCCAACATCCACCTGATCTGCTTTAGGGCGGTCTTTTCTCTTCCTTTAAAGAAACTTTTCCAAAATAAACAGGATAACCAGGAGCTACTATAAAAACATGGCTGTTCCACATGGCAGACTCACTGGAAGAGGACCTGCTTTGTCTTCTAGGAAACAGCAAGCTCTGTGACTGTGAAGTGAAGCCTACAGCATGTGGAAGTACCAAAAACTGAAGTTCCTTAAGGCTTAAAGTTATGCGGAATTAACAGTGTGGATGCTTTGATTGACAGGCGGGTGCCGTTACAAATGGCTTGCTCGAGCACCCAGGCATCGTTCATCCCACCTTAGGTCTGACGATGAGCCATGTCTTTGCCGATATTTAGATTAGAGGCAGGGCTGCCATCATGGCAGCGGCCAGAAGCACCACACTCTGTGCTTCACAACAGCTCATCACGGGTACGACATCCATCCTTTATACTGTCAATGGTCTGTAGATATGAAAGGCTCATTCTAAGGTAATAACAATTCTTAATTTCATAATCAGAAACAGGTTTATTGCCAAGTAGGTTTTCACATACAAGGAATTTGTCTTTGGTGCATAACAAACATTTTTTAAAAAACAGTAAAAAGTAAAAGAATATAAGGAAGATTTAAAAAAGTTTCTAAAAAATATAAGCAGTATACAGTAAATGTGTACAGTATGTTTTAGGATAAAAAGAGCTGTACAGTTTTGTGCAGGAATGTGCAAGTATTTGCCAGGTAATGTGCAAGAGGTCATAGTATGCAGAACATTTAAAATGTGCCAGATATTTAACAAAATGTAGAAGTCCATAGGATGCTAAATAAAAGGAGGTAAGAGGTGATTTTACACTAATGAACACAGATATATGAATATTATAGTCCATAATCTATAAATAGAGCTCCATAAATCTGACACACTGGACCTTTAAAGAGCATTTTGACTGCGCTCTAGTCAGCTCTGCACCACCACCACCACCTTGCTGCATGTCAACGCTACAACAGCTCCACCTGTGACCTTTCCCCTTCGACCTTCTTGATTTTTTTAAACGATGTATTTCGGCTTGTGTTAAATTCCTCGTTAGACATTTTTACTGATCATTAATCCCAGAATAAACGGAATAAAAGGCATTACAATAATATTAAGGTTTACATTAGTGACCTCTATTTCGCCATTGTGCCGCGTCCTCTGCGCATGCGCCACTCGGAAGGAGAGTTGTCGAGGTCGAATTTGGTGTTCGTCAAAAGAGGGCGAAAAATGCCTGCAGACTACGACAAAGGAGCTTACCCGGAGCCTCCTCGGCAGACTCCGGCTGTGGACAAACAGACAGCACTGCCAAACCCAGCCCTGATCCTGTCTAAACTCTTCTATTACTCCGTGGACCTGCCTGTCACCACATTTAGAGGTAACGGAAGCTAACGGAGCTAACGAGGCTAGCAGCAGCTAACGGCTAACAACAACATAGCTATCAGGAGCTGCACAGACATTTTGTTAACGTCCTACACTGTTTTTCCTCCCCTCATCCAGATGCTATTGACAGCATTCGGGCCAATAACAAGTCCGTCTACTACCACCAGAAGTTCCGCCGTGTCCCTGACCTGACTGACTGCCTGCAGGGAGACTATATCTGCTACTATGAGGCTGAGATGCAGTGGAGGAGAGACTAGTAAGTGACTAGTAGAAAGGTTCAAGTTCAAGGTATCTTTATTATCCCCAAGGAGCAGCAGAAGAACACAAACATAAATAAACATATAACACAAAGATAAGTAACAAGCAACCAGTAAATGAATACTAAATACATGCCACACAACAATTGTGTGTACACTTCACACTGTAGCTGTTAAGAAGGCCTGGGCAGCAGGAAGGCTGCATGTTTACCTCACGTCTTTACACAGCAAAACACTAGAAATTACACACGGCATGACTATCTGATTTCTGGAGCTCTGGACGAAATATAATAAAGCTGACGTGTGTTGTTGTCGGTGTGTACAGTGCTTGATGGGCACTTGAAGGCAACAGGACACATACACAATGCAAAGAGAGAAGGTGATACTTGGGGCGGGTTAGTAGAGGATCAGTTTTATTTATATTTTAGGCAAGGATGTCTTTTAAATTTGTGGCAATGTAACAGTTTCCCCTGTTTGGTATGGAAAAACCGCACAGAGCTCTTACCTACACCTCATCCATCACCTCCAAGCCTTGAACATCCCAGAAAGGGTGCAAACATTATAGATTTTGATGGTACAACTATAATCTGAAGGGAAATCCCAGTTCCAGATTTTATAACACACTATCATCGATCATTATTTGTTTGTGGAATGAAAAGAAGGAAATCGAGAACATCTCTTAGACAGTTGTTGTGCCTTTGAGACAGTTACATGCTTTATTGCACTGAAAGCCCAATTCATAACTCACAGCTACTTTATTGATTGTGACAGAAACACTCGGTGTACCTGAGCCTCTACTTGGCGTTTTTTAACTGAGGTTAATGGTGAAATCGTCTCATGGCTGCACCCGTACTCTGTGATGTGCTTGAGGCTGAGTCGAGGTAGTTGGGTTCCCACATACTTTATGTACTCACCAGGCCTTTCTGTAATAGTAAGACTAAGCTGGCCATAAAAAGTATATGCATTGCTACAAGGATTCAGTGTCAACTTCATACACATGTAAGGTTGCTGTAGTGTTCAGGGTGCCACTATCAGCTCATGAGATGCCGTTGTTGTCTGCATCCCCCAGCAAAGTGGACCAGGAGATTGTGAAGGTGATCCAGGAGCGTCTGAGGGCCTGCCAGCAGAGAGAAGGAGCCAGCTACCACCAGAACTGTGGCAAAGAAATCCAGCAGTTCAACGAGGTGACCAAGAACTTCCAGTCCCGCTGTAAGTAAAGAGCTGTTTGGTGAACTTGGACGTGTGCGGTGTGATAGAGAGAAAACTGTGGAAGCTTTCTGGAATCTTACACGTGTAACAAATGCTTTAATAGTCTATGGGATGATTTACTTAAAATGTACTGCGTTTTATTGTGCAAATGCAGTAAATCATGCAACAAATGTTTGTTCCAGTGCTGAAATAATTAATCAATTGAAATTTATTATGATAAAAATTCAATTAAATTATACAGGGAAAATGCAAAATGAGAAAATGTGCTGCATTTCTTGGTTTTTATAGAAACTCAAACATCACCTGAGGTGATCATAATGAAAATGATTCAATATTTAAATATCTTATATACCATCACTAAACATGTTTAATCCCTTGTAGATGGAGACCTGGGAGCGTACGCCAGTGGCAGGAAATGTCTAATGAAACAAAAAGAACGGATGATGGCAGCAGCTCAGGCCCAGAGTGCTTAAGAACAGTTCCCTAACTACATGTCCTGTGTAATAATTGTAAAATAAAAATTTATGTGGTTAATTATGTCTCTTAGTGTCTTTCCATCCCATTTTTGTAAGGGCATGTATGGATGCTTGCGTTTTGCCAACAACCATACAATGAGGTTGAATCAGTAGTACAGGATGACAGTGTGAGAATAGATTTTTTTCTTGCCAGACTTTGCTGTTTGTACAGTGAATCTCCCTTTTAGATTTCTGGATGTATTCGACCATTGTGGACATATGACCTAAGTCCGCATTCAGCTGTGGCGAAAACTCAGGTTTTTCCATTCATTTGAGTCAGGGTAGTTCGATTTGGCTGAAGGGGTGTCTACCAAAAAAAAAAAGTAGAGCCAAATCCAACTTTTGGAAAAACGCAGCTGGACCACATTGTGGGCACCAATCAATCTGGTCAAACCCCTCCACAGTCAGCCTGAAATGTCACTGAAACTGAGGTGGATTCATGGACTGAACTATGATACTGTGTTCTGGCTTTTTTTTAATTTTGTGAACCAGCTTCTAAATCTGTCTCAATTTGTGCTGCATAATAGCAACAAGGACGTTTCCTTTGGTTTGTGTGAGACACAGAATGTGTGTGAGGGAGTGCTGGCTTTGATAAAGCTGGTTAATCAGCAAAAATAGTTATTTCTTGATTGTTCCACAGCGGTTACGTAGAACAGACACCACCAAATGCTAGACAACCCTGCGACAATTCGCCACAGCACCTGATGCTGCGTAAATGCAACTAAAGGACTGATTCCTGCAAATATTATGTTCATGTATTCAATTAATTTGTAATTAGACATTTATGAAATATTACTGTCAGGACATTCTTATTACTATATCAATATTTCACATTAAAGAATTCCTATATGCATTAGCACTCAATTTAAAAGTGATGTAATGAACTGAGCATTGTATTTTGCCTTTTGTAGTCAAACATGTCACTGCACTCATATCCTTAATCAATGGGCCCTGCAGTGTCTTAATAATCATACCGCATCCCTCTTCTGTCACGAGTTCAGCACAAGTAATAAGACATACACATAACATGGTGTTTCAGAACGTTTATTCAACGATTCTCCGTATAAAACATTTAGGAGGGAGGTGCCTGCACGGCCTGTCCTCTCTGCACAGACACCCTGGTGTGAGTCTTGGCCAGATGGTCAGTGAACTCCTGCAATAAGAAGTACAAAGTCTATTAATACACAAACCCTATGTGTTTAAAATCATGATGAATCAAGTGAGTTGTGTACTGTACCTGGTAAGGAGACTTTGTGAAGATAGTCTCCTTCCACAGATCAGGGGTCAGGTAGCTGTAAGTCTTGGAGATGGCGTCAAAAGTGGCCTTGGCTGGAGGGGGAATAAGAATAAGATGTTCAAGACGGAGCTCCAAACACGTAGTATAAAGTTGTTTTTAATAGAAAAAAAAAAAAAATGTTGAGTATTGAAAAGGGGAACAGAGAAGACCACTACAACGTCTTTCTGCCGTGCATTACAATACTCGTTTCTTTCTCTCCTGAAAACGACAACGACACCACTGCCGAGGTGAAGCTGAGCAGAGCAAGGAGAAAACCCACACAGATTAAGACGAGCAAACATCAGGAGAATCTTACCAAAGTTGCCGAGGGTGGCCGTGCAGCCCCTGGCGGAGGTGTAGCAGTCATCGATACCGGCCATCATGAGCAGCTTCTTGGGCACAGGGGCGGACACGATGCCGGTACCACGGGGGGCGGGGATGAGACGCACCAGGACAGAGCCGCAGCGTCCGGTCACCTTGCAGGGCACGGTGTGGGGCTTGCCGATCTTGTTACCCCAATAACCTCTCCTGACGGGGACGATGGACAGCTTGGCCAGGATGATGGCACCACGGATGGCAGTAGCCACCTCTTTGGAGCACTTCACTCCCAGACCCACGTGGCCGTTGTAGTCACCAATGGCAACAAAGGCCTGTAAACAAGAAGACAACAATGTCACATCTGGACTAGGAGGGAAATGCATTGATAACGCTCATAAAATTTGGTCTTTAATACAGAACTGATGGCAGCTTACCTTGAACCTGGTGCGCTGACCGGCCCTGGTCTGCTTCTGGACGGGCATGATCTTGAGCACCTCATCCTTCAGACCAGAACCCAGGAAGAAGTCGATGATCTCAGACTCCTGCAGGAAACATAAACAGATTTGATCATTACATCTATAGTTTAGCATGCTTACGCTTTGTGCCAATTTTATCCAAAAGCAGACACAAGTTGGTGGTCTGTAGGCATTGGAGCAGTCATCCAGAAAGTTGCATTATACCACACCGAACATAAGGTGTGCATGCATATTCACGCAGATTTGATACATGACTAGCCCCAGTTTGTGCCTTCAGTGTATTATGAAATATATCCCCAGACTTGATTTGCTTGTGTCATTTGTCCACTCAATTGTTCACTTAGTAAACATCTTCACATACTTTCAATTTTTTCTTTACATGTACAAAGACATGGGTCATTTTCAGGCATCATGTTAGAAGTTGCAACTAAGAAACCTCTAATTTTTAGACATTTAAAGAGTAGTACGCTTCTCGAAATACCTTTAAAACAGCGTTTACATGCTTCGGTCAAAGATAACATGAAACATGAGGCACAAATAATGATGCACAATGAGCTTCTTTGGTAGAAAAACATGTAACAGACCTCCTTCACTCTACTGCTTTAAAAGTCGTCAGTCTCTATGAGCTCCCTCACACATTTCTTACCTTGATGGGCAGAGAGTACAGGTAGATCTCCTCCAGGGACTTGATCTTCATGTCCTTGACCAGGCGGCCCAGCTTGGTGACTGGAACCCACTATAACACAAGCAAGAGCACCTCCGTCAAACACTGCTCTTGTTTTTAAGACAAAGATTTGACCTAATAACAGTTTAATAGTGTGAAACTCACTTCCTTGTCCTCGGACTTGCCGCCCCGGGCACCGCGGCCCCTTCCACGGCCTCTGCCGCGTCCACGGCCCCGACCGCCGCGGCCACCTGCGCCGAAACCTCCGCGAAAACCTCCTCTGCCACCGGCGTCGTCCGCCATTTGCTACAGGACAAAACACAGCTTGTTAATACTTCGTTTGATAGCAAAAGTAAAAAAGCGCTTAAAATTAAAGAGCATCTTCATTTATCTCACGAGCATCGCCGCCATATTTAACGTTCAGACTCTAACTACAAATATCTCAAATTCCGTCTCATTGTCCTCGTAAATACGAGCAGGATTGTCTAATAACATGTTCAGGCGTAGCTTTCTAGGTATAATTAATGTGTTTGGCAGACCGATGTGTGAGATAAAGGAGGATTTTGATCAGAGCAAATGTGCCTCCATTCAACTTACGTGATCTGTATAACAGGAAGAAGACCTGACCGAAGTCTCGCCGGGTTTTATATATCGGTGTTATCGCGATATCTCCTCTGGACTACTACTACTAATGCTGCTGCCCCCTAGCGGCACCTTTTGGGATGACTAGAGGTGACGAGTTGGTATAATTGGATTTATGCATTTATATTATAACATGGTAATATCCATTCTTACGAAAAGTTAATTTAAACTAAATTTAAAAAAATCCTGAAATGAATTTAGTCAGAAGTAAAAAGTAAAAACAGTAAAAAGCTCTGCAACAGGAAAATCACTTTATTTACTTTACATGTTTATTTACATGTTTACATGTTTATTATTACATCATTTTTATGTGTTTATTCTTCTACAGGTGTAGCTCAGTCTGTAGGGACTTGGAGGTGAAACGGTTCAAGTCCAGCATGGACCAAAGTGGAGGGTGGACTGGTAGCTGGAGAGGTGCCTGTTCACCTCCTGGGCATTGACGAGGTGCCCTTGAGCAAGGTACTGAACCCCTAACTGCTCCCAGGATGCCACTACCCATCTATGGCTGCCCATCACTCTACCATCTCTCCACATTTACATGTCTAGGAGCCCTTTGTGTGTATGTGGTTGTATATATATATATATATATATATATATATATATATATATATATATATATATATATATAAACTTGAGTGAAAAGAAGAATTTCCCCACCACCAAGTATCTATAAATAAATAAATAAATAGATAATTTAGGTGTAACCTGACCTGACCACATGACAGATATTAAACATAATATGCATAACTATGTCTTCATTAGTGTATGATCACCTGTAAATAAGAAGTCCAGGTCCTTTTCCACAGAGTCTGCCATGTTTCTACAGACATGCTTTTCATGTTTTGTGTAGTTTCTCCTTTATGTTAGGAAGGAAATGGTGAAATAAAGCAACTACACCGCTAGATGCTACTAAATCCTTCACACTGGTCCTTTAATCCTCATTTATCTTTTGTCAACAAAGATTCAGCCTCCACTCTTCTCGTGAATGAGGTTAGGATGACAGTGTTAAGTTCAATACTTGCTGAAATGACAGCACAGAAAATGTTACAAATTCACTTCATCACTGCCTACATATTCAAAAACACACACCTTCAAAGAAATGAACACATGCAGAAATTATACACAGCAGTAGTTTAACCAGCAGCAGTAACTGACTCGTCCCTCAGCAGTTGCTGCTGCTGCTACTTGGAGTCCCGCTGGAGCTGCCACTGCTCTCTCCAAGTTCCTCCTCTTCTTCTGCCTCATGCAGATCGTCCATTACCTCCAGGCTCTCACAGATCAGCCCTATCTGCCTCTTCATGTGGGCCATGGTGCTCTGCATCCTCCTCATCTTCCTCTGCAGGGCGGTGGCGATGGCCCTGTGGTTCCTCTGTCTGGCTTCATACTCCTGCCTCAGCTGCTTGTAGCAGTTGTGTTGAGCCTGTGTGCGGTGGGAGAGTATCGTCCCGCAGCCCATGTGACAGGGTTGACGCCAGTGTTCGCAGTGGCGTGCGTGGGTGTCCAGGTCTCTGCGGAGGAGCTGCGCCCGGCAGCCCTGGTACGGACATGGGATGAGCTCGTACATGCAGGTCATGCTGTGGCAATACTGCTCTGAGAGGGAGAAGGTCTCTGAACAACCACGGATCTCATTTTTACACTGAAAGAGAAATACAAAGAAAACAATGGTTATTAAACATGTTTCACATGCCTGCATCCTCTGAAGTGTAATGGACTACAAGTAGAAAGCAGGAAGATCTAGTACATGAGTAAATAAACTTAGTTACATTCAACCAGTGGAGATTACTTCTTTTGAAGACAAGACTGTGTGAAGGGTTATTTGGGTCAACTAGTTGAAGTGTGACAATCTGCTGCTTTTATCTATCTAAATTTTTTTGTAAATTGAATATTTTTGAGTTTTGATCAAAAAATGTCAACTTGGGCTCTGGGAACTTGTATTTCCTAATATTTTATAGTGTAATTGATTAATTAATTCTAAAAAATAATGGCTGGATATGGATTGATGATGGAAATAAGGTTAGTTGCTCCCCTGAAGTTATAAATATTCATAATTAAAAGAGCTATAGTGACATAAAAAATGTTCACCCAGGGGAGAAATCTACAGTGGGCCCCTTTAACAATCCCCTCCCCAGAGCCTCAAGACTAGATAGTGCAGGGACACTTTTTAGGTCATGTTATTATTTTTGTTTGCTCATTCAAAGTACTCATGTAGCTACTCAATGACTAAAATAAGAGTTGCCATAATTACAGTACATAGCTTATGTGCAAATGTACAACTTCTATTTTCCATTTCCTACCTTGACCTTCATGCGTCCGATAGATTTGCTCAGCTTGAACATGACAAAGATCAAGCTTGGGTTAACAGGCTTCCTGCAGCAGGGGCAGGTCTCCTGCCTATAGTGGATAAACATGGACCAGACATTAATGACAATCCAATACAGTCCAGTTTTACAGTGTTTCTGTCCATGTTATGTTCACTACCTCTTCAGCCACTGTAAGATGCATTTCTTGCAGAAGATGTGGTGGCATGCAGCTCTTACTGGACACCTGAGGACCCCCTGGCATATGGTGCAGATCAGATCGTAGTCTGGAGTGTCCACAAACAGCTCCACATCATAGCCCCCGCTCTGGTTTGACGCCTCTGGGTCTGCCTGGATGAGGCCAATATAAATACTACTTTATTCTGGATTATCATTGTTTATTCCAGGAAGACATAACAGGTGAGTATTATATCTGTACAGCTGTAAAAACATGGCTTCTACAACAGGCCCATGGTGTTTTCAACATAAAGCCAAAAGATGACACAACAGAACTGTTCTGGAAAGTCATATGAATGATTACATGATGACAAAAAGCTGTTATAGATTATTCTTCCCACAACAAAACATGATATAACCACAAAATAATTATAAACACATGGCATTTGGCATTATTTAGTTAATTTAAATATTTAATTTAAAAATAATACTCCATAGTCATACAAGACTTTTTAAGGAAGCAAATGTCAGAATTCACCAGAGATGTAAGACGAGTAGCTGTTCACATATTAAGGATATATTGTACAATTTATCGGCAATATGTATTAATAAAACTGAGGAATCAAATCTGAATCAAACAACTAAATAAATAAATAAGTAAAGAGAAGTTGTTGTGTACTCACCATGATAATCTCCTGTTCCTCACCGTGTTTCCATTCCCGGCGCAGCTTTACTCCATATCGGTCCTCTCACATGTCACACACGAAACACACACCCGCGTTATCAATACAACACACACATGAACATTCCTGACAAAGCACGAAGTGTGTGTTTGTCTGTGTGTGTGTGTGTGTGTGTGTGTGTGTGATGGATGGCGCTCATGACGGGGCGCGTCCTTTCCCTGCTGTTCTAGCCTCCACAAGTCAAACATGTACCTTTTTAAACATGAATAGCTGCCAGCTGAGGCTATTGTTGTGAGCCTTGGGAACAAAATTTAAACGTCAAAGTTCATTTTGAGACTCTAATAATCACATGACAGTCACACATTTTACTTTTAAACCTTACTTCTTACAAAAACTACAAGTTAAAACTCGTTTTTAGGTGAAATTTTGCGCATTTACGTGTTGACAACAAGAGTGTGATTTGGTTGTTAGTGGAAACCGTCTGACCAATCACAGCTCACTAGTGGTGTGTCAGTCGTGAACGTATCGTTCAATTTGAACGAATCTTTTATATGACTCGGGAGCAATGAGTAGTCTCAGTGAGTGATTCGTTCATTTTCATGCGGTACATTCCCTCGCCACATGGCAGCTGCATAAGCTCGGTCAGGACAGTAAACAGAAATGATTAGTTCACGACTCAACGACGTGCCCTCAAGTTTGAGTCTCTCGTTCATTTGTCACATGACAGGCAGCTCAGCCACAGGCCTGTGTGACAAGCAGTACGGCACGCACAGCGGTTCGTTCATACAGAT
This sequence comes from Sciaenops ocellatus, assembly GCA_033000465.1. NCBI lineage: Eukaryota > Metazoa > Chordata > Actinopteri > Sciaenidae > Sciaenops > Sciaenops ocellatus. Next base: position 16,398,174 of record CP136877.1, read on the forward strand.
CGATCTTTCGTTCATTTGTCACGTTTACATCGCCCACAAGAGGGCTACGGCACTGCACTAGTGAATGAACGAAATTATTAATTAGTTCAATTTACCGTCCGAGAGTAAGTGATCCGATTCAGTAAAAAGACTCGAACTTCCCAACACTACAGCTCAATGCGCTCCGACTACGTACAACGTGTGCGACTCGGTTAGCAACATGCGGGATGGATGTGTTGACTTCAGCCAACGTGTGCGCTGAGAAATAAGTTATTTACATCACGATAGCTGTCTAAATATTTAGGTTTTTGGCATTTCTCGTGAGCAACATGGCGAATACAAACCTTCAGTTCAAAACAAAGTAAGTTTTTTGACGTATGGGCACGTACAGGCTGCAAATAGTGCTGGCTGGCTAACACAAGCTAGGCTAAAGTGTCATTTGAACTTACGGTCATGTTTGTGTTTATTCCCGCACAGTTATGTTGTTTCCAGCAAGATTGAGCCGTTTTACAAGGGTGGAAAAGTGCAGGTGAGTTTTCTGCTTTGTGTTTGTGTGTCAAGAGAGTCTGTGTTGCTGAAATGAGTGTGTTTTATCAGCCTGACATCGTCTTTAAAAGGTGATTTAAAGTGGAGGATCTCGGAGTGACAGATTAAAACAAGAATGGTCAAAAGCGAAAGACCACTTCTAGTCTCTAGTATAAGATAAGATAGACTTTAATGCTCTTACACCGGGGTCAGCCTTCTCCAGAGCCACAGAAGACATAATGCATTTGTTTTCCCGGGCTGAGTGGCACTAATCACGACGAGTGAACTGATTTTGACATGTAAAGTCCTTTATCATCTCTGTCTTTTTGTTTTTCAGATCAGCAAAGATGAAAAGTACGTCTTCTGTACTTGTGGATCTCGTGTCAATGTTTTGGAGATCAGCACAGGGAAGATCATCCACAGCGTGGAGCATGTGAGTCCAGAATGAAGGCTACAGCCGTACAACTATAATATTTACAGCAACAGAGCCTGTATGTCAAAGACTGCTTTCATAGTGTGGACGTGAACTTTTGCCCAGCTGTACTTATTCCTTTATTTTCTGTGGTGCCAAAATAGTAATTAAAAAAATGTCTCATGGGAAATGAGTGTTACTTTCTATTTACAGCTGTACTTTATGTAATAGGTTTTTGCTTTTTGGCTGATAAATTAGATGTTTATAGTATTGGTTTGTTGGTGATATGATTAGAGCTACAATGATTAATTTATTAGGTCGGTGTAAAGATTTGCTGCTTGGTTTTGTATCATAGTGAATTGAATATTTTGTTTTGCTTTGGGATTTTTAATTGGACAAGAACTGAAGATGTCAGCTCTGGGAACTTGAGATTTTTTTTTTAGAATTGACAATCTGTCTTGTCTGTCCATATTGTAATTTCAGGATGATCAAGAGGACATCACATCTTTCGCACTCAGCTGCGATGATGAGGTAAACCAAACACCGCAACCGCCTCAGTCATTATTTCTGTCAAACTCCACGGAGTGAATTCATCACATTAGTCTGTAAAAGAGTATTTAGTGTGTGTTTGTGTTTCTGCGTCCCACCACAGATGCTGGTAACGGCTAGTAGAGCTCTGCTGCTGAAGCAGTGGGACTGGAGGCAAGCTCAGTGTGCTCGCTCCTGGAGAGCCATTCACACTGTTCCTGTAGCCAGTATGACCTTTGACTCCACCTCTACCCTCCTGGCCACAGGTCAGCAGTTACAGGAAAAAAAAAATGACAATAAGTCGTGTCTTTTGTGTTTCTGCCTGATCTCTGCTAAACAGAAATGAGCAATAGAGTTTGTCTTCTTCTTGTCTCGCAGGTGGCTGTGATGGCACTATAAAGCTTTGGGATGTGGTGAAGCAGTACTGCACCCACAACCTGAAAGGGTCATCTGGCGTTGTACAGTAAGATCAGACATCTATGAACTAGAAATAATTAGATTAATTTTTATGTACAGAAGTTGTTTCTTTGTTCAAAAACGTATATATATAAATAAATGTCCTTGTGTTTCTTTGCAGTCTGGTCCAGTTCCACCCGGACATCAACAGGCTGCAGCTCTTCTCCTCCTCTCTGGACTGCGGCATTCGGCTGTGGGACCTGCGCTCCAGTCAGTGTGTGTGTGTGCTGCAGAGCCACTTCAGCGCTGTCACCTCCCTCAGCTTCAGCCCCGACGGTGACACCATGGTCAGGTACTGAACACTCAGCCATTCGATGGACGGGCTTTCATCTTAAATCATTCTGTGGTTTCTAATGCTTTTAAAGCTGCGTGTGATTGTGTGCTTTATTTGTAGTTCTGGCAGAGACAAAATCTGTACAGTGTGGGACCTGAAGAGTCAGAAAGCCAAGAGAACTGTACCGGTCTATGAGGTAAGACTGTGAGAATGTTGTGCCGAAAATAGGAAGATATTCATTCTTTGGGGAAAAATACCACAGCTTGATCCCTGTGTGTCTTTGTCTCCAGGCTGTGGAGGGTGTTGTGCTTCTGCCTGAGAACGAGGACTTCTCTCAGATCGGAGTGAAGAGCAAAGACTTGCATTTCATCACTGCTGGCAGCAAAGGTTTCACTCCTGAATTGTCTCGAACAACTGATCTGTGTATCTGTGTTTTCCGTAGCTCACCTCTTCCTCCCTTCCTCACTTGCAGGTGTATTGAGAGTGTGGGATGCCAGCACGGCATGCTGTGTCTACGCCCAGACCCTCACCACAGTCTCTGAGGAGGACGAGGAAGAGAAGGACGACGACCCCCGCAGTCTAACGTACCTTCTTCACCTGCCCGCCTCCTCCAGACTGGCCACAGTCACAGCAGAACATAACATATTGCTCTACCAGCTGCCTGGTTTCACCACACAGCAGCAGGTGGGTACAGAGGATACATGTGTGGGATGTTCAGATCCAGTACTGACCAAAACATCTGATATTTTGTTTCTTGCACAATACCGTATGCAACTTGTGACACTCTGTTCCTCTGTCCACCTCCTCCTCCTCACAGTTTGTGGGTTACAGCGACGAGGTGCTGGACGTGAAGTTTCTGGGCAAAGACGACAGCCACATCGTGGTGGCCACCAACAGCAGCCAGCTGAAGGTGTTCGAGCTGCTCACTAACAGCTGCCAGATCCTGTACGGACACACAGGTGAGTCACCAGCAGAGGGCAGCACGAGTACGAGCGTGCCAACCATGTGAAACACATTGCAGTGTGTTTATTTGTTCACCAGAGGGCAGATGGTTTCCACAGTAATGCAATAAGTGTTTTGTTGCCCCACAAAAAATAAAGACATGTCATCAATAGACTTATGTTAATTTGATTATTTTACGTACCGACGACTATTGATGCAGGAAAACAGGCGTTCTTTGGTGTATTTTTGCAACATTGACGGCAGTTTCTAAAAGCTGCAGATGATTTTCCATGACTTGGAGAAACCCAGGTGACTGGTAATGAAAATCTTACTAAAATTAAAGATATATTGCCACTCTGCTAATAACGAACAAAGGATAAGGTAGGGTAGGGATAGGCAAAGGATATTTATTATCAAAAATACAATAATGATAACCTATTTGTGGATAATGTAACAAACTTACAGAATTTAAAAGAAGTTAAAATAAATAAAGAATCATGTAAAATAAACACAGTAATGGCAGGAGTAATGAAAAAGAAAAGCTATCATGAATCAGATTTCACATCTTGCACAATCAGGTCAACTCAGCTTTGTGTGGTTGAAAAGTGACCTGCCGAGCAGGTCGGAGCGATGTTTATCTACTCTGCCTCTCACTGCTATTTTTTTTTATCGGGTTGTCTTCCACAGATACTGTCCTCTCGTTGGACGTGTTCAGGAAGGGTTTCCTTTTTGCAAGCTGCGCAAAGGTGAGCACACGTGTTTGCAGACACACTGCAGACAAAGAGTAGAAACCAACTTCAAACAATGATTATGCACTCTGAACTCTGTTAAGGTGTTTGGCACATGCATGTGTCAGCAGAAACCCACAAATGTCAACACGTGTTATTAGTTACATGAAGAGACACTAGTTAATTACACTAAAGCAAACAGATTTGTATACACTGGAAGAAGGAATAGCTTGCATAGCTGCGCTGCATAGCTCTGATCCAACAGGGGAAAGTGTGAAAAACAAGCTCCAGGAAGTTTTGCTGAATATTAAGTGGTGCAAACATGGAAAAAAGAAAAGTCAGGTCAAAGTAATTAATGTTTTTTTTCCGTTGTGGTCTGCACTGCTTCATTTTCAGCAAGTCTTCCTGTATCTTTTTTCTTTTCAATAATATCTGTGAGTCGTGTCTTTATCTTTCAGGACAGGTCAGTGCGTGTGTGGCAGATGGACAGTGACAGCGGTGAGGTGTGCTGTGTCGCTCAGGGCTCCAGCCACACTAATGCTGTGGGCTCCATCTCCTGCTCCAGGTAACATTCCTGCACGCACACGCACACACACACACACGTTTCTTATCACATGCATCAACACAAACAGCCAAAAATAAAAATTTAAAGGAAGTCTGTGTGACACTAAGGATCCCTTATCGTTGATTGTGTCCAGGATGAAAGCATCTTTCATCGTGTCTGGCAGTCAGGACTGCACCGTCAAGGTGTGGGATCTGCCAGCAGACTTGTCTACAACCGGGCCAGACATGCATCAGCTCACCCCCCGCGCCACAGAGAAGGCACATGATAAGGTACAAGCACGAAACACATTTCAGGAAGAAGAAAAACCTGCAACAGTTTGTAGGTGACAGCATGCAGAACAGAAAGACCTTATCCATTAAGGTTGCATAGTATACTGTTGCATGATCATATCAGAGAACAAGTTGCACTTTCATTCTGATGAAAGAATGTCTAGGCACAGCCAGAAGGAGTGTTAGTGTTGATTATCTTGGCAAAGACAAAGAGCTCATTTACACGAAGTCTTAGATCATTTTCATGTAAAATGAGAACAGAAACAAGAGTTATGTTTATATTTCTGTTGTGTTACAACCCAGCTCGTGTAGGGAAAAAGGAAGCAACATTAAATCATATGTATTTGGTAAAATAAAGTTAGTTATTGCCAGGATTTCTGATTAATATTACAAAAGAGACGAGGAAGACTACAAGGAAAAGGGCGAGTGGATGAAGCTCAGACCGAAGAAATAAAAATAATCAAAAGAGTACTCTCGAAAACTTACTAAGCAAAACCGAGGAGGGAAAGAAGAAGAGATGATCCAGCTGCTGTGACCGTCAGGCTGTTCAAACCGTAGTAATCCTGCAGATTGGAGGGCTCGAGGTGGTTGCAGCTCTTCAGGAAATGATAACAGTGGTGGCCATACCTCGCCAGCTGAAGCCGATCAGGATACATATAAACGCTACATACGAGTGCTGACAGCAGCCGCAACAGTTGACTGTAAATAAAATAAATAATAAATATTGTTGCTTTAGCTGAGGGACGAAGGAGAGCAAGGAGTTCATGGTTGTGTCGTCAGACAATCTTGGAAAGGAAGATACGTTGGATTGAATAAAACTGAGTTTGTTCATTAAATTTAATGCACAGCTGAGAATATTCCATCAGCGTGAAGCACTTTCATAGATTTTCATCGTTTACATGTAAAATCAGGTGAAATCAGTTCAAATATTTGTGCTGATGCAGTGAGAGAAAAGGTTTTGTAAAGAGGCATGACACAACTCTGATCACTTCTAGAAGCTCTGATTCATTTTGGTGTCAGTTTTCGTCTGTCACTTATTTCCTCCTGCGGCATACGACCGTTTCCTTGTCTGAAACATGAACGCAAATATTGAATTAAGTACGTGTTTGAGGTTTTCCATATCACGCCACTTTAAGCTTCTACTCCATTACATTTATCTGACAGCTGTTATTACTCTAACATCCAGAACATAGAAATACATTTAAAGGATGCACAGTATGAGCCTACCCCAACAGTATATGAATTTTGAGCTTAGACGACTAGTCTTTGTCTTAACAAAAAACATTTGAAGGTGTCACTTTTTTGTGACGTGGAGTGCCTCTCTATTTCCTAATGTTTTACAGACCACACGATAACTGGATTAATTGAGAAAATAGTTATCAGATTAATTCATAATAAAAATGATCGTTGAAGTCCAATTTAAAATAGTTGACAAATGGCTCCACTTCAGCCAACTACAGACTAAAATTCTGCTTTAAAGTTACTGCATGAGTCATAATAATAAAGATTTGAGTGCTTTTACTTTTAATACTTTTAAGTACGTTTTCCTGATTAGACTTACATAATTTTACTTAGGCGAGGTGCCAACTGCTGATCAGTTTTTGGGAGCTAACCGTTCATCCACACAGCCTTTGGTGCCTTCAGGGATCGAACCTGAGCTCCTGAGCCACAGCTGCCTCTTAACTGTCCTCAACTTTGTCCTTATTTAATAATTACAGTTTGTCTAATCCCTTACCATCACAGAGGCAGTTTTTTTTGTTTTGTTTAGATGGCAGTGAATAAATCAGGTTACTGCTGAAAGCTAACCTGTTTCATTCTTGGAGCTGTGGCGAAAAAAAATGTTTAAGTTGAGGTGGAAATGTTTCATAAAAGAGTCAATTATAACATGACATCATCAAATAAAATAAGATTGCACACATTGTTGATTATATAACAGCATAGCAGAGCATCTCAGTGTTTCATTTCCGTTTTTAAAATGCCAGATTACATTCATTTATTCATAAGAATACTTTCAATGGATTGATTTAGTCACAGTGTGCACATCTTTCTGCGTTTGGTACACGGAGAGATGCGCGCGCACACACACCCACACATACGGTAAGGTGAGTCATTTTCTTGTTACCTCTTTGTAAAACATGCTTTGTGCAACCTGAGTCTTCTCATAAGGAAGTGCAGAAGAAATACAGGTGGTTTACTCACTAACAGAACTATATTTGAACTGATTACTAATCACAGGGAGAATTTAAATTCCAACACACCTTCATCCCCGGCCACACCTACGCACCCCTGATTCAAGTTATACAAATAATCCACAATGAGGACCTGGTTTTCTTTTGTGGTCACGTTAACAAGGAAATTTCTGCTTGAACACAATGTAAGATGTCACTCACAGAGTGAAGTGATACTGGAGGAAGTGTAGTGATGGGAATTTATGATACGATATTTTTTTCCATCTCATTTCTCAGCATCTTAAAAATAAATACCTTCTTTCAAACTTGCGTTTTCTAAAAGCTAATCAACTATGTCACCTCTCTACCTCGTCCTTCCTCCAGGATGTTAACAGCGTGGCGGTCTCGCCCAATGACAAGCTGCTGGCTTCGGGCTCCCAGGACCGCACGGCCAAACTGTGGTCGCTCGCAGGGGACGGGGACATTGGCCTGCTGGGGGTGTTTCGGGGGCACCGTCGCGGCGTCTGGGCCGTCTGCTTCTCACCCGTCGACCAGGTGCTGGCCACGTCCTCCGCAGACGGCACCACCAAACTGTGGAGCCTGCAGGACTTCAGCTGCCTCAAGGTGGGCCTCGAGATCAAGTGTGCAGGTGTCACTGAATAAAGACGTGCGACTGCATACTTTAGTTGCACATGTACAGATAGTTACCTTCCTTATCAGTGAAAAGCTTTATTTCGTGCTGATACGCTTATTGGACATAATGTTTCTCACTTTTTCATTCATCGAGTGACTTTTTATTTTTATTTTGTTGGACTTGAGTCGTGATAACACTTATCTGAAATATGACGAGTTGTTATAAATTAGTTCCTTTCCCGTAGCTGACTGTAATTTCGATATTTTTCGTGGCTGGAAACTAGAAATGATTGTTGGGTTTTGTTTTGCTTTTAAGACATTCGAGGGTCACGATGCGTCCGTTTTGAAGGTCGTCTTTGTGAGCCGAGGCACTCAGCTGCTCACCAGGTAACCACACAACCACCCACCCACACACACACACACACACCTACTGAGCTCAAACACATCATGTATGCTTACCGTGTTATCGCAGATGTCTGATCATCACGATCCATTTCTGAGATCTGTGATTGAGAAACAAAAGCGAAACAAAACAGCAGGCTCGGCTCAAGTAACATGTTCATGTCCGACAGAAGAGATGAAAACAATCGTCTGTTGTTTTGGTGTTTGGCAACAAGCCTTCAGCAAATCATATGTAACACAAACAGTAGCTGTGTCCTAATACTCCATAATAATCCATACTTAGTACTACTTTTATACACGATATACTAGTATTTATTGCTGATTTTGCAGTTAGTATAAAGGAAATCAGCACATTTTCTGGTTTTATACTAACAGGAAATTGTGCAACGTGCACTGAGCATAGACAAACTGTGCTGCCAATTAAACTTATCAAAGAGACAGTAAAATATTCTTCAAAAAATTTATCTTTAAGTAGCTCCTCCACTTTCTTTGCGCATTGCATTGTGGGAGGATGGTGTACCTCAACTACACACTTAAAAATCAGTTTTTTAAGTCTTTATACCGGCTGTTTTGACTTTAGGGCTGCAAGTAATGATTATTTTCAGTAACTGACTAACTGTATGGTCTATAAAATGTGAGAAATCCAACTAAGAGTCAAAAATATTCCGTTTAAATCTATCTGCATCACTGTGGATCCACTTAAGTCTGCCTCTCTCTGCATGACGCCGTTTAAACAAAAGTTGTTTTTACATAGTTGTAACGCATCTCTCCCGACCGTGCTCTGTCCTCAGTGGCTCCGACGGTTTAGTAAAGCTGTGGACCATAAAGACAAATGAGTGCGTGAAGACGCTGGACGCCCACCAGGACAAAGTTTGGGGTCTGCACGGTAGCCGCAAAGATGACAAGATGGTGACCGGCTCGGCGGACTCTAACATCACCGTGTGGTTGGTAAGTGTGACTCATACCTCACCTTTTGCACAGAGGAATTGAAGAGAGGATTAAGTTGCATCAGTTAGCAAACAAACGTCTATAGCTAAAAGTAATTATTAAAAATTGAGTTTTATCTAATTTTCTACATAAAAACATATTAGATTTGTTGTTTAACTGCTCAGTAATCGGTATAAGAAACCATGTTGTACTTGTTGGGTGGGTTGTAAGTGTCTAACCTGCTCACGTACCCTGTAGCAAAATATTCAGCCAACATCTTATCTATCTGGTTATTTTTTATCTTTCACGCTGACTGACCTCTCTTTTCAGTCGGGGAAAAAGGAGGAATTTCTCCCTCAGGCATCAGCAGATAATCACAAAAATGTTGTCTTTTGTCCACTGTTAGGATGTAACCGAGGTGGAGCTGGCCGAGGAGCAGGCCAAGCAGGAGGATCAGATACTCAAGTAAGTTATGCACAGCATTATCTTTTAGCTATGACAGTGTTAAAACACTGTCTGTTCACTCAGACTGAAGTGGTAGACAAAGTCTTGTCTGCTTTATTGTTAGAGGTCAGAGACCTGAAAGGAATCAGCCCCTGACCTGATTTTCGTCCACCTCCCCCGACTTGTTGCACCATCTTGTCTGTCTGTCGCCCGATAAATAAACACAGACTGTGTTAGGCTAAGGTGGACCTCACTGGGTTACGGTCAACATATGTACATGTTTGCTCACATATGCATACATATAGATCATTCATGACGCCAGCCTGAGTAACTTATCAGTTATTATCAGGTAGCACGACCGATATAATAGAAATTCTTGCAATAAGTCCACCAAAGTAAAAGATATACGCAGCTGGAACTCCTTGTTCATTATTGTAGAAAAAGAAATTAGGGTAAAGTTTCACTGTCGCTCCGGTCACCAGGTCACCAGGTCTCTTTTATAATCAGAACTTTGTATCAAAGCAGCAAAACACGCAGTGAGACAGTTAGTCATGCCAAAAACGTTTTCTGAAAATAGTTTTGTAACACTGAGCATACATACATTGCATGCATGCATGTTCCTGTCTTTGTATATAAACTCGTGTTTGCGTGTTTCTTGCGTCTGAAGGCAGCAGGAGTTATCCAACCTGCTGCATGAGAAGAAGTATCTGAAGGCCCTGGGTCTCGCCATCTCACTGGACCAGCCTCACACTGTGCTCACCGTGATTAAAGGTACTCTGTGCTCCAAAGGGAAGCGTCAACAGTCAACATTAAAGGGGCTGAAAAGAAATGACGTGCAAAAAAAGTTCCAAAGCCGAGTTCAAACATTTCACCAGAAAGCCCGCAAGGCCACTGTGGACACCTTGATTTTAGGGTGTTAAAGACAAACTTTTAAAAAAATATACAGTTGGCTTTTATCTCAGCATTTCATTCCTTTCTGTGAAGAAAATGAAATAGTTATTTTTAAAGTTTAGATTATTATTCAGGATATAAACTTCAGATATATTTGACAGCATGAAGGCACAGTGAAGCTATATTCTCACAGAGCCTTCACTCTCTGCTAAACAGCCTCCTCCTGCCTAAGTACACAGTTAAAACAACTGCAGAGCTCACAGAACAATGAGAAGAAAACACTGAATATGAAGCCTGTTAAGTATGTGTAAAATGCATAATGCAGGCAAATAATTGTGTATCAGAAAATGTATCTCTGATGCAAACTTCATTCGTCTTGTCAAACTTCGTTTGTTTGTTGTAACCCAAGCGTTGACGCATGCACAGCACGGCTCGGTCAAAGGATGGGCCAGTGGATGTGAAAACAAAAAGCCTCCTGGATTGTGTCATGCTCTTTTGTGTCTATCATGTCCCTCAGTGCACAATTGCAGATGGAACAAGACAAAGGGTTTCGTGTGACATATGAAACATCAGCATGCGTGTAATTCAGCACATGCATGTCAAACAAAAGACAGAAGCATTCTTAGTTTTGTAATGACAATGGAGAGTGGTTTCGGTCGTGGTGTCAGTCATTCTGATACAGATGTCCCCTGTGCTGCAGCAGTGAAGTCATGTCATTCTGTTTTAGAGTAACGTGTTGAGAGATGTTGACAAATACACTTCTGTCTTGCTCAGAAATTCTTCTGTGAATTCTGTTAGTTGGGTAATTGATAATGTACACATCAGGACAGTAAGCTGAGTCACTCTTACAAATGTACCTTAACCACTGACTATCTCCGTCTTTTACGTTGTTCTCTCCTGTTGCTTCTAGCGATCCGTCAGGTGGAGGATAGCTGCGAGCTGTTGGAGAAGACGGTGCTGAAACTTCGAGTGGATCAGAAAGGTAACGGGTCAATCGTGTCTTTTTTAGCACGCCAAACACTCACTTACATGGGATGATATACACAGGGATTGTGGGTACAGAATGGCACACTTCAGTTCACATTGACATGTTTGCCAATTGCATTTACTATAGTTTCAGTTGTTATACATGTCTGTAAACCAGAAACAGCAAGAAAAAAGTCTTTTAAAAGTGAGTAGAAGTCAAAAAATCTGATTCTTTTTGAAGAATTTGGTAAAAATCTTGAGAGATAAACAAATTCTCTGAATTTCACAATGAGGGAATGACTCAGACACAATATCAATCCTCCCAGATGACTGAAACATCAGCAGGCCATATAAATAATGCCTGTTGTCTCTTTCCTCATCTTTCTTCCCTCTCCACCTTCACCGCTGCCTGCTGCCCCACACTCAACTCTTAACCCCGCTCAGAGTCGCTCCTGCGGTACTGTGTGGTCTGGAACACCAACGCCAGAAACTGTCAAGATGCTCAGGCCGTCCTGCGGGTCCTCCTCACACACCTGCCGCCCGAGGAGCTGCTGCAGTACCAGGGCGCCCGAAGCCACCTGGAGGGACTCATCCCATACACAGGTTAGCGGAGGGCTGATTAATGTGTGTTTATGTAGCTTTAACCCAGGTTACATGCACAAATTATTGTAAGATACACTCATTGTGTAACTGCGTATGAAAACCACGCGTCTTCCCTCATCTGAGACATCGATTGAGTAGATGAATTAAAAGAAATGAGACTAAATAATCAGGCCAAATAGGAGAATGATAAACGAGAACAAACTGGGTCTTCAGCTGAGATCAGAGACATAATAAGAAAAGCAATAACTCCAGAGTGCCAAAGAAGCAGTTTAAAGTCACTCTGAAGCAGCTGGTATGCTGATTGACTAAAACAAACAGGTTTTATGTCTGTCGCCATGGAGACTCTCCCATAAAGGAAATGATCCCTGGTGTCTGAACCTTTCTTTTTGTGTCTCGTGACACCCATGTACCGTGAGGTTAAAATCAATATAGAGACGATGTAAAGAGAACACAGGTCAAAGTTTGTTGTTTTTTGTCCGTAGCATGTGTAAACTAGAGATTCATGATAGGAGGGAAGTCTCGACACTAGACAGAGGAGGTAATTGTCCCAGAGAGCCTGCTCGCCTTTCTCACAAAGAGTGTGCTCTAGTTTACACAAGCAAAGCGGGTGTAAGAACGACAGCTCAGGTTTCCTATTACCCCTCTAATCACTGATTAACCCTTTCCTCTTCTCTCTGGCTCCCACAGAGAGACACATGCAGAGGATCGGCAACCTGCTGCAGGCGTCCATGTTCTTGAACTACATGTGGCAGAAGATGAGAGTGGCCGGAGCGCCGACCAGGTGAGGGATTCAGACCAAAAACAACACAGAGGGGGTCGCGTTTAGTGGGAGGGGGGGGGTGTTGTTTGAGGCACCGGTAGGCCATGAAATGAGATCCAGGAAGGTGATTGATACATTTGAAAGGGTTATCAGATGCTGAGAAACTTTCCAAAATGTGTCCACCTTTGTTATCACGGCAGCAGCTATTTTATCTTCCATTACGAGGCACGAGGAACGTGCTGTTGCATGAATGTGACTGTCCGGTGCAGCGCCATTTCTTGCATCCCTCTGCGTTGCCATCAATATTGCGCTGCCAGACAAGCGTTTTGTCACAGTCTGTCACACACTTCCTCGTCTTTCTCATCTAAAGAATCCAAACCGCTCGCAGCGAAAAGCACATTCACGTGTGTTCACTGTTGCTCTGTTTACGCCAAGTAACAGGATCTTCTGTCAGTCTTTATGTGGGCCAAACATGATATAGAAGTATGCGCTCCATCCAGTCAAGGCCGCCAGCACAAAACAAAGACTGCGGTTGTGCCTCGGTCAAAGGGGAAGGTGTTGTTTGCTACCAAGCAGCATTCTCAGCACTTAATCAGGCATGCTGCCACATTTTTACCTGTTCCGAATGAAGCTTGGACAATTTACAAAACGTGAGCTCATGAGTGATTTTACTGTTCAGTTCCCGATGCCAAGATACTGAAAATACTAACTTCTAGAATTTAAACTTGATATATGTTTCTAATTATTGAACAGATGTTTTGAAAAAACTAACATCTAACCCCTGTTGGTGTTTCCTGTCTAGCATGGGCCAGGATGAAGAAATGGACACAACTCCTCTCGCACAGCCGTTCTTTATGATAGACAAGGAGAAACCTAAGGGCAGCGGCGATGAGGAGAAACGTGATGGGGATGACAGCGATAGCGGCGAAGACGAAAATCCAAACTGCCCAGCTGATGAAGAAGAAGAAGAAGGAGGAGAGGAAGAGGACGACGAGGTCAGCGTCACCAAGAAAGCCTCTACCAGCGAAAACGGAAAGAGCACCAAAACAAATGGCAACCATCACTCTGAAAGTGAGGAGAGTTCAGAAGAGGAAGACCTGGAAGAAGACGGGAAGGAGCAAACGACAGTACAGGGGATGAAATGTCTTCCAGTTTCTTCCACTCAACAATGCCAGACGTTCGCCAGCTGACAGGGATCTTACGAGCTGATAACGGATGACTCACTCCTGGAGGAAAAAAAATAAAAAAACCTCCAGGAGGTCGTCTTATCATGGACCATTAGCTGGAGTGACACACTGTATGTGTGGCGGCGCAGGAAGAGACAGGTGTGGAGTGATGATAATACAGATAATAGGCCTCTCTGTGCATTCCCCGTCTCTGCAGCTGAGGTGTAAAGATTCTCAGTCTTGTGCCAAATTGTTCATCAATTCTTCCGTTCGGAGTTTTGGATTTAAAGAAACGTAACCGGCCCGATGTTCTCAGACAAAATGGATGTTAGGGATGAAAAGATGTAAAGACTGTAGGGAGAAAGAGCTCAGGCGTCCACCTTCCCCCAGTGCAGATACCAGCACCCGTCGACTAGTCCTGCGATGTTGTGTAATCCTGATCTACCGGCTTGACCACAACAACACAAAAGGTTCTTTATATAAACATTTTTTTTATATCATGATGACACATGTTTATACAATAAAAAATGTGTTCTTTGTGAGTTAAAGTGAGTTGTATTTTTAAGATGATGATGTGTACAAAATGCCCAAGGAGTGGAGTAGGAGTGTCACCACATACTAAAATGCTCAATGGAAACATGGTGAAAATTCCTGCCGGGCGTGTTGAGGTTAGAGCAGAGTTTACTTAAGCTCAGCTGGGGCGCAGCATGAACTGTAGGGTAATTTACTTACTTTAATTATTATTTTGGAACTTTCGGTTACACGACATGACCCAGAACTTTGTAGGCTCTAACTCATACAGACGTATATGCAGGTGCTGCAGAGGAGTTGTATTAGATGTATTACGGTTTCAGTTAGACTTGAATGATGATGTTGAGCTTCTTGTTGAGGAGTAGAGCTGGCCTAGTTCACACGGGTGGAGAGCTAAAACTACAAATTGATCAACATAATTAATCAGCAATCATCTTTGATGACTGTTTCCTCACATTGGAGAGTTTGCTGCTGGTATTTGTCCTACTATATGTATATCTTGTGACAAGCTTTTCAGGGTGTTTTATAGACCAAATGATTAATTAATAGTTGTTTTAATGAGGTACAGGTACAGATACAGCATAAATATTAGTTTACTTATCATGGGGTGTACTACTCAGCCTGAAAACAGTTGTATAACTTCATTTGGCACTCGGGAATATCCCTGATAATGTTGCCATGATTATCTCATACTGGGCTTTAACTTGGGGCATGGAGTTCGAAGGACGGGGAGCTCTTACAGGACTAGAGTGTCTTGGATGCATGATGGGAAATGTCGGATCCATGTATTTGGAAACATTTAAAGTATGTTACGTAAGGTTTAAACAGATACAAAGACTACTATTGAGTTATGTTCCCCCAAAATGCTTTAATTGTTAAGCTCTTCAGTAACATGTGAATACACACAGAGTTTACACCAGTCTGCACACACTCTTACACACACTCGAACTATTTCAGACAAACGTTTACAAGCAGCAGAAATCACTCTCCGTCCGTGCAGTCAAAATGCATATAAGGCACAATGCAAGGTTTCCAGTATGGAAAATAAATGATTATACAGATAGTAAAGAAGACTTCTTTTTTTTTGTACATTATACATTTTCTGCAGACTTGTGACGCTCTCTTCAAAGACAACATTAACAAGAACAACACCACATTTCAAAAGTGTTGACATAGCTTCATATCTGAAATTCTTCGGTACATCTGGTGCAATACCTTTTAATTCTTTCTATCCAACCCACACACACATTTTTTTTTACATCAATCATTACAAAAAGTTCACAAGCAGTTGTAATCCTCCACAGAATAGATCCTAATAATAAAACTAAAGCTGACATTGGTATCAATAAGAACTTCATTGACTCAGTACTGCAGTTTGTGGGGGTGACAGAGCAGCTTTGGATGCATTCTTGCGGGTGACAGTGGAACACCGGGTGAGGATCTCTTGTTGCCGCGGTCTGGGTGGCACCTTAGGTGTTGTCGGGCCCTTGTAGAGGTTGGGATCGGAGATGCTGGGCATCATTTTGCCCTCTGGGCCGGTTGTGGGGCTCAGGTGGTTGTTCACCATGGGGGGAGGCGTACGGCTGAGACGCAGCCGCTCGTCATTGGCACTGAGGCTCAGGTTGAGGGTCGAGCTCGCGGAGGAGGAACTGAGGTCGTCACTGAAGCTGAAATCGCTGCTGTCGCTCCCGAGGCTTCCCTCGCTGTCCACTGTGAGGCTCCTGCCACGTTGTTCCTCCTCGTCCCCTTCCATCCCCACCATGATTCTGGGTAGAGGGGCTTGATATGGAGTTTCACGCGTGGTGGCATCGCTGGTAGCTGAGGCAGCGGTGGCGCTTGCTGCGGGCTGTGCAGGTGGCTGTACAGACAGGATGTTAAAAGATTGTGATTTCTGCCTGCTGTCTACTTGGAGTGGGTTGGGTGAGGGCGACCTGGCAGATGGGAGCTGCAGCAGGTTTCCTTGTGAGTGGCTGAACTGGTGAGACTGCTTCTCCAGGTTTGGGGAGGGGACTTGGAGCGGGGAGGAAAAGCGACGATCTTGATGGTGTGTTGTTGTCATGCGGATATGAGGGTAGTTGTAGGGCTGCAGGTACATGGCAGGGATGTAACCTGCTTTACCGTTGTATCTGTAGAGAAAGACAAGACAAAGAATGTAGGGTTGAAAATCTGGACTGGTTTTAAGCTTTGAGAAATCAAGCTGGAGGCTTCCAGACTAATCCAGGACTACACTTTTAGTTTTACACCATCTTATATACAAGCTGCAGTGCTTTAAAATGTGGGAATGTGTTAAATACCTTATGAGCCACCAGCCATTGTCAGACTTCTGCAGGACCTCCACCACTGTACCAATGTTTACAGATATCTCGTCGTCTTTGGTGGCCTTGTAGCTCTTGACTGCAGTGTACATCATTCCTGCGAGTGAAAGAAATGACTTTAATACATCATGTCATAATGTTTACACTACCTAAGGTGTTGATAGCACCTGTTACTATACACATACCTCTTTCAGGGATCCCGTCTGCATCATCTTCATCATCAAAATCATCTTCTATCTTCTCCAGGTAGGGTGCAGGGAACCAGGCCATCCTCTTGCTTTCATTCTCCACGAGCCACCACCCTGAACCAACACAAGCACACGTTTAATAACTGTATCTGGGTTCACAGATTCAACCGTTAACATGACACTGAACACCAAAGCTCGCTCACCTGCTTTGTCTTTGATGAGCACGTCTACTTTTTCGTCCACCGCCACTTTGAAAGGTTTGTTCTTGGTGTCTTTGGTCTCGTACGGGGCCACGCATCTGTACGTCTCTGTGACAAACGGCTGGGTCACGTTTCCACCGTTGGTCTGTCCTGACTCTGCCATGATCTCATCTTCTGATGGCATGATCATGATGCTGAGGAGGAGAGGAGAGGGTGAATTTGGAGGTAAATACACGCCAGAAAAAGACAAAGTAGCTTATCCACTCCAGTCCATCCCTGACAGGTTGTGTTTTAAAGACTTATGGTACATTCTTCTCTACCTCCTGAGACACAGCCGCCCTATAGTAACGCACATAGACTTTCCACTAGGATTAAAGATAACTAATTATCTAGGGACTGAAATATTAATTTAAAAAGTGTTTTATCAACATGGGGATTTCTTTTAATATTCTTCCAATATAGTCTTCCATACAGTGTAAGATTCTCACATTTTGTGAAGGGTAAAAACCTGCAGCAATAACTGTAATAAGCTACAGATAATGGCAACACATCTGAATTTAAAATATGCAGAGGAAACTTGAAAGGATTCTTTTAAAAAATATATATGGTTAAAGTTTCTATTAAATTATTATAATTATTATTATGCGTGCATGTTTTATAGAATCTAGGTATTTTCTACTTGGGTTTTATTTTCACAGTTGACAAAAATGTCACTGTAGAGCCTAAAAATTGAGGTAGTCAAATTGGATTTGAAGCACCCAAAAGGCTGTGAGCATCCAAACATACTCAAACTTCTAACACTTGAATCGCTCTAAGTATGTACCCGTTTCTGGCGAACTCCGGCTGCATGTCCTGATCTTTGGGGTGGAAGAACTGGATGAGGTCTGCAGACTGAGAGACCCGCGGGCTGCAGCTGAGAAGTTCATTACAGTATTTCTGCAGGAACTTGAGGCGCAGTAGAGATTTGGTGGGGGTCTTCTTCTGTCCGCCGCGCTTCATCTTCCTGTCTGTAAGCACAGAGGACGTCTGAGGTCAGAATTCAAAGTTGCACACCTGAGATCCGCGTAAAACTGCAATTTGCGCACACATACCTCGAAATTTGGGGATGACTCTGTCAGATTTTTTCAGTTTACTTGCGGGTGGGAATGCTTTCTTCATTTGTTTCTGTTAATAAAGAAAAAACATATTTGTTATTATGTTATTAAATAACCGTTACCACCTGGACATGCGCAACAATGACGAGAAATACAGTATTTTATACTCACATGCATTTTCTTGAAATCCCGAAAAGTTCTGTAAACCACAATATCATTCTGGTCCGACCACAGCACGGAGGTCATGTACATCTGGAAGAGGAGAGTGCACATTTGATCACACTGCAGAAGAGCACAGATTTATAGTGATAATAAAGCAGGTGAGGAAACATCATGTGCGCTTACTTTGCTCTTCTCCTTGTGCAACACTCCAATCACACGGACACTGATGGGATACCGCTGCTCCTCCATGATGGAAAAAGTGTGCTGAATAGTCCAGATGTGAGCTGACAACAGAAGCCTCTAAGCCTCGTCCTTGTGTGAGTTGTGACTGAAGGAGGGGATGATCCGCAGGTGTATTTAAACCACCTCCACCTGCGCAGGTGTGGCTCCGAGAGTTACGTAAACGACCAGAGGTGGAAAATATTGTTGTCACTTCTCAGGAAAGTCTGAGGTTGCGCGACTGATGACACTGCAACTTAATCCATGAAGCAGCAATGACACAAATATTTTCCTACAGAGAGTTGTTTCTGTCAGGGTGTAATTGATTCTTAAGGTTGTTCAATTTTGACACCTGATTCGTGTCTGGTACGTGTGGAGCCAGTGCAGTGAAACTGATAGGGTCACCTCTGGTTCACCATCAGAGTGTATTCAGGCATTTTTTTCCCCCCATTTTGTGCCATAGTGGAAGCAAGAAGTACAAAGATTAGACAGATAGAAAGTTTAATTGAATAAAAGTAAGAGAAATGCCCTCAATTAATTACTTAAGTGCTGATTTTTTTAATGTCACATCATGCTGATGAATGATGTATTTGCCTTTTTTTAAAATTGTACAAATATTCAAATTTCTATAACAATGTCCTCTTGTCCCTTGATTGCACGTGCTGCATCTTATCTGCATCTCATTTGGTGTTAAGTACTTTGATTTATATGCCGTGTACTGTATAACTGAAGCTTATTATGATAAGGACTGTTTGACAAGTTAATCACATCATATTTACATCTGTTAAAGTGTTTGATTTCTGTTCCATTGATGCTGCACTAAAAGAAACACACATACACTCTAAAAATACACTGTAATGTTAGTTATAATGGACATATAATAGATAACTTGCACTCTTTCTCTGAATGAGAATGCACATTGTATTGCTTCGGTTAGTTATGAGTTATGTATATTTACATGGATAGAGCTATACGCTGGTTACTCTTTGTGTTAACTATAACTTGACTTTTACTCATTTAAATGAGTTTCGGGCTGTGGTTCAAGCAAAAAGCACCGGGACAGCTTCTTCTGTGTTACATGAATACTTCAACTGTAGGACAACTCAACAACTCTGACCAACAATGTGATACAACATATCACTCAGCCCAATATTAACAATCACTTATAAAAGGCAAGGTGAACGTAAAATATAGTTCCTTTTCTAACTGAAAGAACAGAATACAAATGGTTATCATTAATTAAATTATATTAATTCTCTGACACTCAAACTGAGCAAAAATCATGTAATCTCTCAAATAAACCTTCACAGAAATAAATCTCATTTTAGATTAGGTACACTTGTACAATCCAATGTGATCCAAATCAGGAACTCTGCCATAGGTTTTTGTTGACACTGTCAGAGAGGTATTCATTTAACTATTGTATTTACCATTGAGGTCTTATTGGATGCTGTTGTTGTACAAACTTACAAACTACAACCTGAATTATAAACATAATAGTTAAAGTAATATCTCGCTGACAGGGTCAACAAAAAACAAAAAATTATAAGCAAAAATTTATGGCTCATACTGGATTGGACAAATGTACCTGCATCCATCTACCTTTTAGAAACCGCCTATAAATAGATCATATTCACTGGAACTATTCCCACACACTTTCCAGTAAGATGCCTTGGCCAGTGGCCAAACCCATTGCTTAAAGCTTTTTTTGTCACATTCTTTCCTTTTGTAGCTCATAGGTTTAAATGTTTGCTCCTTTCTTCAGCCAGGCTT
Organism: Sciaenops ocellatus; assembly: GCA_033000465.1. Lineage (NCBI taxonomy): Eukaryota > Metazoa > Chordata > Actinopteri > Sciaenidae > Sciaenops > Sciaenops ocellatus. The sequence continues at coordinate 16,418,294 of CP136877.1, forward strand.
TGCAGCACGTACGCCAAACATGAGCCACATTCTTCTGATAATTTACTCACGTTTTTTATTTATATATATTCTCAGCAAAGCCAATTTATGGGTTAAACATAGCCTGCTGCAAAGACACTCAAAAAACTAAATGCACATACCATGCATATTTCTTTGGAAGTTGTTGGAAATGATACAAAAAGCCACATTAATGATCTAAGAACACCTTTGTCTCCAATCAACAAACCCTATTTTTGGAATATTTGAACAGCCAGCACATAAAACTACTATTGTGTGAATTTAAACTGATAATATAAGAACCTTTTGGGAGTGTGCTTGAGACTTCCTGATGTGTGTTTGACCTTTTTTCGTGGTCCACTGCTGACATCTAGTGCTGGCTGCTGTGATCTCTGTCACATCCTGCACAGCTTGTTTGATTAAGCTTAATATCGAGTTTATTATAAAATAAAACATCATTGTGTATGAAATAATTCACTCTTTATTTCTCCTCACACAATGCACTCACAGATTTATCATACATCATCTTCTTTAAACTGACCTTTTTAAATCTTCCACATAAACATTTGTTTCTTACATTGCACATTTTGTTTTTCTCTCTTATATGATTAATAAAAAAAAATCAAATTATTTTGAAGTCTGTAACCTCTTCAATCCACTTACTTGGGTTAAAAAAAACAAACAAACAAACAAAAAAAAGCTGTACATTATACAGTATTCCCACAACCCTTTAAATCCACGTGTCATGCCACAGCTGAAGCTGAAGCCAGCTGAAAGTCTACAAGCAACAAAGAGCCAGGTGGAGTACATGCACTCGCCAGCACATAACTTTTAAATCAACCCTTTCCGGAGAAAATGTAAGAATCCTCTGGTGGTTGATCAAAAGTTCAGTCATTTTTTGCACAATTTCTCTTAAACACAGAAATATACTTTCATGATTTTGTTCAAATAAAACATTACTAACCTAATAATTTGTCTTTTTTTTAAAAAAGGAAGCATTACAAACATTTAAAAGTGTAAGGCAGCAGGTTTTTTTTCCTAAAGCATTAAGGAGGTTTTATTCATTCTCCATCACCCTTTCCTACTTTAGACTTGTCTCCACGAGCCACAAAAGGTGCTTTCATTTTCCACTGAGGACAGAACAGTAACACATTGTAAATAAGCATGTTACATGATGCTTTTTTAATGTTACGTCCAACTGTTGTGCCTTTGTTTTAAAAAGGTTAAGATAACAAGGCAGTAAGATGAACTCATTCGGCCACATTTTACTGTTGTAAACGATCGAAATGATGCAGAAATGTTGACGATAACTAAGATTTTATCCGCAGACTGAATCAGAGATGAACGTTCAAATCACTGCATTGCTTTTGTTGTGCTACATCTCAACTTTTCCAGCCAGTCAAACGGCACGTGTGCCATTAAATCTCTATTCTTCTGGTCTACTGTTTGGCGAGAAAGCTTAACATTTTTGAAAATAACGGAGTTGGAATGTACTGTCACATATCTGAGCTTTAAACGCTGGTCATTGCTATTAAATAAATCTACTTCTTTTCTCATGTGTTTCCACTCAAGGTCATTCATGATTTTAAAAAAATAATAATAATTCTGGAAGAGAACTGATCTGAACATAAAATAAATTAGGTGGTGTTAGAAATCCCTCTAATTAGTAAACTTTGGCTTGCATAGAGAAAATTCAAAGCCTTTTTTAGTTGAGATAACTGTTTAGAGGATCTTTTTGAAAAAGCAGCAGCTTGGAAATGATTGGTTATTGGTTAGTAATGACCTGTTTAGAGGTCGCTGTAATCCTAACTCCAACATGCAGCTGTTGGTTTTCAGTTATCAAATACATAAAACCTAAACATGCCATCCCTGAGCAACGGACCATAACTTACAGTCTTAACCACCTTGCATAAAAAGTAGATCACTACTCATCATTGCTTCTCCTGCAAACTTTTGGCAACAACCCCACTATCAAACTCTGCATTAATATTGCAAAGTATATTTAAAATAAGAGAAATAAATTAAGCTTTACTGAACAAAAATCTTCTTACAACTTTATACCCTTTTCTTTTGCGACTCTTAACTAAAAGGCAAGTATGTTGAGTGTCTCCACTGAAGGAAAAGCCTATTTCGATGTACAGCTACAGGAAGACAGATCCTATGAGAGCGCGAAGGAATCAGGTAGCACATAACTGAAATTTTAAAAAAAAAGGACAAAATAAAATTAAAAATGAAATCTGAGGCAAACATCAGCTCTACAATAGTTGTAAGAACTGTCCATCTGTCACTTGTCCTCCTTTTAACTCTTCTCTCTCTCTCTCTTTTAGTCCACCAGAGGAGTGTCTGACCACGTTACTTCAACAAGAACAACGGGTCAGCTCCAATCTTGGCACTAAAGGGCTTTCCGTCGTTCCCGTCCCATTTAACCACAGGGCAGTATGGACTATCCCCTCCTTGACTCAATACTCGTGTGTGCGTTTGTCACCGAAATTCATAAATAGGCATACTGTGCTCTTGAACGTGGTTTAGGTTTAGAGACTGGTACCTGCGGATGTAAGTAGAAATTGGCATTAGAAACATGTACTAATGTGACAAAAAAAAAACAAAAAAACATTTAATCTGGTTTGTGCTGCTAGTGGTTACCATTCTGAGCTCCTGTGGTAATAGTACCCCTCGATAGTGGCTGTAGACTTCTGGAAGCAGATGTAATAGAAGCCAGCAAAGGAGGCGCCGCTTATGTCTTTGATAGTGTGGTCTGGGACTAGGAACTGCTCCTGGAAGAGCAAGGAAAAAAAAAACAAAAAAAAAAAAACAAGAGGAGGTTAGAGCTTAAAGCTAACATGAGGAGAGAGATGAGAGTGACTGTCAAATGATGTACTAACCTTCCACCTCATGAAGACATAATCACTGTTGTCCAGGGCTTCATAGTCAAAATCATCCGAGTTGAAGCTTTTGGCATATTTGTAAAAAGGCTTAAACTTGCCCTGGAAAGAGTTCATTAAATACTGATAAGAGAACAGAAACTAGGAAGATGAAGGCAAGACATCAACTGGGCTACAAACAAATTTAACTGAAAGTCAGCCACATAATTATCATTATTATTATTAATCATTACATGCTTATAAAAAGATATCCATTGTTCCTTGATAGGTGACCAAACAAAAAGATAAAACATATTTTGGCACAATTTACATGCTTTTCTGTGAACTGCTTACACAAAGCAGCTGCAGGCTACAGGTAAGTTCAAACCTACAACATGCTTCTAGGTAAACATTTTTACTGCATTTTCCATCTGGAAAGCTACTCTACTCTAAACCGCAAACACTAAACTAGTGAATGTACAAATAACGCTGCATGAGGACATACCCAGTGCTTTCTGTCCACATCCTCGTCTGCGTCCCACTTCCGAGTTAAAAAGGGCCTTTTTCGACTGATAATTTCGCCAGCAAAGAACGTTGTGAGAGTGGGATACTCCTGTCATGGGGGGAGGAAACAGAGGAAGGAAAACGTGAATGCACGAATAGCGGTTCAACCTGCAAATCACATTTGTTTTAAAAATGCTTAAAGGGGAACTACTCTGTCAGCCCATCAATGTGCAACGTAAGGATCATTTAGATTTCCAGAATTTCCTGTGATGTATACTGAATGTTGTGCAGCACGCTGTGAACTAAGCATCAACACAAGATTACAGAGCTGCAGTACACACAGTAAGTGTGAAACAACTGCTGCCCTGCGTGTTGGTTTATTGCAATAAGAAGACACTTAAATGACATAATATTCTCATCACCAACATGTCAGTTTAAACATACTTCTACAAAGACACAAACACAACCCGGCTGCTCATCTTTCACCCGACTCTGCAAAAGCCAAAACTCACTTCAGGATCCTGCTGACCTGTTCCCTTCCATATGTTACATAATATAATGGGTATACAGCTGACAGTCTAGAGTTTGGACCCGGCCTCACCAATTTGTCTACCTGTAATCTTTGTCACAAGTTAGCCTGCATCAGGCAAGTGGAAACCAGTTTGTGTCAGTCTTTGACAGAATAAAGGTCAGTCTTACTACATGCGACCTAGTTTACCTCCGTCAGGCCTTTGATCTTCAGGTATCCACATAAATATGAATCCTCCACAGTCACGTGCTGCCCAAGACAAACATATATAAAAAGGCATCACATCATTAATTACAGTCATTTAGGAAATGAATTTCAACGTTAGCTCGTTGCAAAAGATGCTACTACGTTTGCTTTACTGCAAAATGGGTGATAAAACCCCGAATTAAAGAAATTTGGTCCAAAATAATAATGTCACAGTAGAAACAGTCACCTAAGTGAGCTCCAAATTATATCAGTTTATTAGTATTTAATGACAGCCAGGAGAAAAGGGCTTAAAGAGCTAACGTCAGTTAAGTTAGCAAGTTAGCAACTAGAGCTACAAATATGCTGACTTTGCATATAAACAAACTAAATAATAATAAAAATAACGAGCAAATATCAATAACACAATACCTGCAAAACAACCTCCACGTCGTAGGAGTTGCCTTTGCTCTTCTGATAACCCCGAAACTGTGAGCCGCTGTACAGCAGCGATGTAGCAACACCGGGCTGGTGGGTGTTGATCGGTGCAGGGGGAACAAGAGAGGCCGAGGATGGGCAGGCCGAGCCGGTGGTACTGCAGCACTCCGCTCGGACAGGCATGATGAGCGCTAAAGTGTCACCGTCAGCAACCGTCATGAACTTTCTGACTGAGCACAACACAGCCGGAGAGAGAAAAGGTTACTGACAGAGGAGGGTCTGTCAGCTGCGTGAAGTCCTAAACTTTGACAATTTCTCTGTGTGAGCTAGCCCATGGAGCTGCTCGTGACGAGGACGCGACGTGCAACGTCCAATTTCAGAATCCAGCTTCCCTGGATTTCATTGGCTGGAAACTGGCTCGAGCAGGAATCCTATTGGATAATGTACCCAAATGCATTCTGGGAGTTGTAATCAAATTTCTACTACACTATTCTTATGGTCAGATAGATAGAACTACAAATAAAGATAAAAACTATATACAGTTAAATTAGGCTCTATGTGCAATACAACTGTCACATAATACTCCATATTTTATATGAGAATTGCTGTAATAATCTACCTCATGTACATAAAGCAACCTGCTGTATAAACCATATTTATTTTAACATCCTGTGCAGTTAAAGGTCCAGTGTGTAAGATCTGGGGCCTCTATTTTCAGAATAAGGCAAACATGGAATATAATATCCATAACTATGTTTTCATGCATGTATAATCACCTGAAAATAAGAATCTTTTTATGTTTGTTACTTAAAAAATATCCTTTTATATCTATAGTGGGAGAGGGTCCCCTTTCATGGAGGCCGCCATGTTGAAACACCTTATTTATACAGTAGTCCAGAACAGACAAACTAAATACTGACTCTAAACAGGGTCCTTAAAGTGTTGTTTCTCCTTTACACTAGGAAGGTGAAGGTGATGTGAGGAGATTGCAATGCAGTGATTGGACCACTAAATGCAACTGAATTCTACACACTGTACCTTTAAGGGATGAGCAGTTACAGTTAATGGAGGACATTTATGTTTAACTGTATACCTCCTTGTTTGTTTATGTGGCAATTAAACAAGTGAATGTTTGAATATGAATAAAGATCTTTTTATTTTTAAGTTTCCTGCACAAATACAAAAGATAACATAGCAGAGCCGGTCCACTTTCATAACAGAGGAGACCATTATAAACACAGTAATGCTACAATTACATAATTATACACATATACATGGATCCAAACCATGCCATTGTCTCCAATGCAGTCATTTCTCCACAATTTTTATCCACTTAAGTCCAGATTAACTCCCAGAAAATCTAATGATTTTTTCCATTTCTGCAGAAAAAGATGAATCCTTATGTCCACATAGTGTCCTATTTTTTTTTTCAAAGTCACAACATCAGATATCAGAGATTTCCCACAGTGTCTTCCCCCACCACTTCACCATAATGATAAATAAAGATTTAAAGATATATTGTCAACACGTCTGTCAGATGACTTGCATTTATTTTTATGCTTTAATTTGGATTTCTGTAATTTACTTTGTGTATTTTATTGTTTTAGTTCTACATTTGTTTATAAATATATATATTTGTTTTTATGTTACTACACTCCCTGTGCTGTTTTCTTTTTTATCTCACAGCTGGGGAACACTGGAAGACACTGGAACAGTATAATGCTTAATAAATTGTGCTTTTTAAATGTCAAAATTTCTTAAATTCTTTATTGTGCATGGAACAAATATAGAAATGATAAAAGACAAATATTTTTTCACCAGTCCAGAGAGGTTGTGAAAATGCTGTTACATTTACTTAAAAGAACATTTGGGGGATGTTTTACTGACGATGCTACTGGAGCTCCTCCAGCTGCTCCCTCAAATAGTTCATATATCTGTGGATGGTTGAGGTGCGCATGCGGTTCCGCTCAAGTTCCTTGTCTTCAATCTGTAATACCCCATAAAGACAAAAAGCAAACAATAACAAGAATGTGAGATATGGAGGAGAGAATAGTCATCCATATAAATATAATACATTGGGATGTTTGTTTTCATGTAATTACAGCTCTCTACCCTTTTAATGAGGGCCACTTTCCAGACATTGGCACGCATAATCAGCTGAGTCTCTTGGTCATTGATGGTCTGCAGGTGGTTATCGTGGCTGGTGGCCAGTGCATCCATCACTGAGTCTTTGCTTTTAAACAACTACACAGAGAAAGCACAGGTGTGAAAGGCTGATGACACTGACACTGGTAATGGACCACGTCCTAACCTCACCTGATCCAGTCAGGTTCATCTCTGTCATCCACATTCACATTAGACTGCTACTATTCTGCTATAGCTGCAATAATATTTGCATAGATATGCTAAAATGAGCAGTGCTGTTGCTGTGATGTTACACTGGCCCTGACATTTGTATAAAGCTATAATAGTCCCAACAATGTAATCCTATATTTTAGATAAACAGTTTGGTCACTCACCAGTTTAACATCATCTGGCAACTCCACCTCCACATCCTTCTTGGCTACCTTCTCCAGAGTTGTTGCGGCAATCTTCTTCACGTTCTCATAATAGTTATCCTCCAGATCTCGACAATGAGCAAATGTATGACTTTGTCATGGAAAGTCTCAATCAGATTTATCTTTTTTGCACTCAAACTCTGTGTGTTACTGCGTGTATGATTCAAACACTGACATTTAAAGACTCAATTACTGACCACACAAAGCGAGTGAGCCACTGCCCCAGGACTTAGTTTGTGATTAAATTAAAATTGGACTGGGAGCAAGTTGCTTCCCTAAATGAGCTCCGTATTTCAATAGTGAGGACAAGACCCTGACAAGAGTAATGAACCAGCATTATTGGATTCAAAGCTGTTACGCTGATGTACAGTGAGAAAGGATATATGTCTTGAGCATTTTCAACGAAGTTGACAATCATTTCTGAGACGTTGACGTCCAACTTTTGGATGACGTCCTAAAAAGAACACGAGGCTTAATTATAAGGTGTTCTTTATGTATAGATAATCTATGTAAAATCTAATTTATATAACCTCTATGACTGAGTCAGAATGATTTGGACACACTTACCTCCAGCCCGCTGACCAGGTGGAACTCCAATTCTAAGAGGCTGATACTGAGTTGGTTGATTTCATCATTGCAGCGGTTGATCTCGACCCTCAGTAGTTCTGGGTCTGATAACCGCTGCAGCTCTCTTATCCTCTAGAATGGTGTGCACACAAGAGATGTTCTTATACTAATAGCAGATTTACTGTATAAGTTGGCATAGCATAACTCTGACTTTTTTGTCTTCACGGCTCACCTCTTTGTGTTGCTCTTCAAAAGTTGCCAAGATTTGCGATGCTTTCTGCTGGTAGTGTCTCACAGATTTAGCGTGACCACTGAAGAAGGAGCTCACCTCCTCCTCTCTTCGCTTATGTTCATCCAAGCCTATCTGAAATAACTGTGCACAGAGCTCCACCATTTGCTGCTCAAATGTAAATGTAGGGTTAAGGAATTGAAGTAATGATTTACCCAGATTATGTGTCATAATTAATACACATGAAAGGATATGTTTGAAGCAGATCTGCCATTCCAGGCACAGATGGGAAAATCTCTGCCTCTGGATCATCTTTGAACATGCTCTTAAACATGTATGACCCATTCAGGAACTCCACAAAGGCATCCTGTTGAAAAGAAGAACTGAACTTAGGCACAATATGTGTGGGAAATAACTGCATCGCCACATGTGAGCTTTATATTACCTTGTGTAACTTGACTTCATCCTTCTGGCGTTGCTCAGTTTCTTTAGCTTGTTGTATCTGCAGCTCTTCAGCTTTCATTTTCTCAAGGACATAGTGGTATTTGACAGCTGCTTCATCTTTCTGCACATAGACATGTGTGATTATATACAGTTTTGTATATAGTACAAAAGAAAATGATCTTAGAAACTCCTTGAAGGTAGAAGACCTTTAAGCAACTTGAGTTTGAGTCAAAACACACCGCTGTCTGTACTTACTGTCTTTGCGTCAAGTAATCTGTAGTCTAGGTACGCCAATTTTGGGAAGTGGGCTGCAATGAAATATTTGTAGTCATCTTCCTTAGACACAGGATTTCCAGAGAGGGTGAGGGCGAACAGGGTCTCAAACTTCCTGAGACAGAGCACCTTTAAAATGCATTTAACTTGCATGAGGTTGTGTACGCATTCTGTAAGGTTATATTCCTGCAGTACAAATGTTAGATATAATATGCGACAGATTTATGCAAGAAAGAACTTTGTTACGTTGTCCAGCTGTTCAAGGCGGTTGGATCCAATGTAGAGATGAGTGAGTTTCTCAAATGTGTCCACGTTTTCAATGACAGAGATTCTGTTGTGGGTCAAATTCAGCACTTCAAGCTTCCGCAGAGACTCCAGGCCCTCAATTTTCTCTATCTTGTTAAATGACAGTGCTAAAAGACGCATTCAGAATCATTATTACTTGTCACTGACAAAAAAGCATGAGCAGAATAGAAATACAAATCTTCATCTTACTAAGCCATGTCAGATTAACCAGGCGGTCCAGGCCCTCAATCTTCTCTATGAGGTTGTTGTTCAAATCCAGCCTGGTCAAGGACGTGAATTCCCACAAGAACTGAATCTTCGGGATGTCTGCGAACAAACACCAATTCAATTCAATTTAATAGTGCGTTATTAGCATGAAAGTAAAGTAAACAATATTGCCAAAGCATCACAAATAATACAATTGATAAATGAGATTAACAAAAAAGAAAATGCAATTCATTAAGTATAGTAAAGTAGATATGATAATATTAAAGATAACAAGAAATGGAAACATTTTGTGCGTGTCTGTGTGTGTGTGTGTGTGTGTGTGTGTAAAAGATTATTTCTGTGTGTGTCTCTGTGTGTATCATGCAACATGTATCAATATAGTGTGTGTATATCATCAATAAAGAAATAATAACAATATATTAATATATGATCAAGTATCAATGTGATTTACAAATACAATAAATAAAATAAAATCAGATGGAGATGGCATCATTTAACACACCTAAACCAACAGATGTCCATATATTGATTAGTAATTTTTTTCTCACTTTTGAATTCCAGTTGTAGTCTAAGGATGTCACTGTATTTGATTTCCTCCAGGTTTTCAATATGCGGATATGAAGGAATTTGCACCATTACTGCCTCACGCAGCATCTCCTCATCCATAAAAACGGGCTCAGCCTCCCACTCAAGACTCGGTTCATTCATAATGGGTCGACTTCACTTTACCTCCAGCTAAAAGAAGAAAGTAGATCATATTTTGTTAATGTGGAGCTTGGCTTGCTCAGTTAAAATGAAGCCAAACTGAGAAAAACAAACACTGGTATAACTAGGACTAGAACTAACACTATTGACCAACGTTAATTACCTACCAACGACAGCTTGACTTGTTGTTTTTCCAGTGGAAAGTACTTTAAAAGCCAATAATACACGCTTTAAAGATAGAGTCAGTAGTCTGTATAACCGCTACTGCGCCTCTGTTGTTTACACACTGTTACATAGCAACTAGGTGACGTGGTGCGTTCAAGTGCGTTCAAATGAGTGTGGTCAAATCAAATTTAAACTTCAAACTATGCTTGCTTCACCTATTAATATATATGATAACAACAAAAATCAAAATATCGGTTAGCTATGATAACGCTAAGATTTTGAGATCCACTTTACGTTTAACAAAAGTGCAGAATAGGATATTTATGAGTGGTTACGCATGTTTATATTTTATATATATACATCACATGGTTAATGCTGGAGTTCATTTTTTGTGAAGTTTCGTGAATTTATATGAAATTAGGTGCGCAATCGGGTAAAATACAAGTGTACAAATGTTTATTGAACGTAGCTTCGGCTGCTAAATATGATCGACATTGATTTAAACCATACGTATTGAAGGTTCTGCTTTTTCGACCAATAGGATTGCTCTATGGGCGGGACTTGGTAGTACCGCCTCTGGGCCTCAGCCTCTGTCATTCCCGGGCGGATTGTTTGTTGTCAAAATGGAGTTCTTACTTGGCAATCCGTACAGCACTCCCGTGGGCCAGTGTATAGGTACGTTAACCTTGAAATGATTCATTACATATGTGATAATTCCCCCGACATGTATAACTTGAATTTGGGAAGCAAATTTGATGTTTTCTACGAGGATTTACGGCACCTACGGTTGCGCCAGAGGAAATAGCCAGCTAAGTTAGCGAGCATCATCGCAGCCAACGTCATCTACTTGGAATGAGCTTTCAGCTAATGTTAACCTACCTAACTTAGTCTACTTTAATCACAAGTGTTTTTCCGTTATGTCTGCATATGTGTGGACAATGTGAGGAAATTAAATAAGAGGGGAGTGACAGGGGCAGTGAGTGTAGAGACACGGCTTTAAGTGGCTTACAGAGCCTGAGCCAAGTTAAAGTTCAACATTTCCTTTAGCTCCTGAACAATATTTGACCAAACTGCTTGCTCTGTGTGGTTGCTTTTTTTTAAGTTCAAATATCAAGGATCTGTGCCTGTGGTGCTTATCTGTCCTCCAGAGAAGAAAGACGTGGCCTAAATCTAACCCACATCCCTTTGGAGTGGCTGCATCTCTCTTTGCATCTTTTCTGCAAAACTGCTCCCAGATAAACCATCTCTTATCCAGAGCAGCTGTCACCAAAGCTGTACTGTTTCTCACCAGAGAATGGCACAAATGATGTGTTGTCAGATCATGTTAAAGTGTGGTCTGGTTGAAACAACGTCCTTTTCTTTGGTTTTATTTTATCGTTGGGTTAAATGAAATCTAGTAAAGCAGGCTCAGTATCTACTCTGGATAACACCATCTTTGGTTGTGTTATATCATTTCCTGCCCCGGCTTGACTCTAATAGCCTTTATTTGTAAACAGATTTGAATCAACATTGAATGCCGGTGTTTACATAGATGTGTAAACAATCCTAAAGATTTTAAGCCACATTAATGTTTAGTAAGGCCCGTGCCGAACAGATGTGGGCCAAACATTAATTTCTCACGCTGTGGATTTGTGTTTACCTTTCAGTAAATGCAGCAGCTGTCACAGATTCATTTGCTGATTACGTATCTTCTTCTGTAAGAAAACGTAGAGCTCGCTGCATATTATAAATAAGGGCCTGTGTGTGTGTGTGACTTAGAAAGAAAGTATAGAAATGCTTTATTCCAGCTTCTTAGTGCACTGGATGGAGACAGTTCGGCACGCTCATGAGAGTTAGAGGGCCTTTGAATTGTCCTCTGGCCCGGGTGAGTGTTGCCCACCACCCACTGGTCAGCTGCCGTGTGCCATGTCATCCGAGACAGCCCCATAGGCACCGACTGTGAACATCGTCTCAAACATTTTACTCTCCGGAGGTCCTTCTAGGTCATGCATGCGGTGGGGCTGTAGGCAGAGCACATCTTGAATTTCTCCGTTTCACCGAGATGGCACACGGCATCTCCAGCCTGATCTCTGCGGTTGAGTTGCTGCACTGTGCAGCGCTGTACAGCCAGCTGTCTGTTTGGCTACCGCGCTGGTACTGTACACCGGAGCAGCAGGGGACGGGATCAGCTTACCTGAAACAATAAGAGAGATAGGTAGAGGCGACTGATAACATCTGATGAGCGAGGCATTGTGATGAACTTCATACAGTTTTTTCATTTCCTAAAGTGACTGAGAAGGTGGTGGAGGGGTTAGAGGTGGTGAACGGTGTGTGCCATGTGTGAAGATCTTTTTGTTGTCATTTCACACAAGGGGAGGTTCAACCCATGACAAAGGTATTCTCCCTCTGAAGGACTTCTGTAGTCCTGTAGGGAAGTTTGCTGTGTCATCTTTTTATACATCACCAGTACGCCCTTTACAGAGCATCATACAAACAATTTCTGAGGCAATGCAGAAGAGGAAGAAGTGAGCAAATACAGTAACGACAAAAGATAAGGACAAGTGTAAAATGTGGAGAGAAAGGAGTAGTCTTAAAAGGACAAAACGAGGAGAGATGGGGCCAGAGAGGGACAGAGATCTGCAGCTTTGTTGGCAGTACGTGGCACTGCCTGCCACCATTAAAGCCATGTGATCGACTGGCTTCACTGGCGCGGTGTCGATTCCCAGGACTGGGGGGATCGACACGACGCCATGAATGAATGCACTCAGCGGGCATTTAACTTCATTAGCAAGGCTCCGATTGTTCAGTGTCATTCTAGCTCATTTCACATGGAGAGATAAAGTTTTTTTAAATTCTCTTTTTCCTTGACACTTTTGCTCCGCCCCGGCCTTAACCTGAAAATCCACTTGAGGAAGATTACATTGGCTAGCTCAGCGGCAGCTCTGGTTAATTCTTCCAAACTTATTATCTTCCGTACAGCCTGACACTGAGGCACAGAGCAGTGTTTTTAAATGCTGAAATTCACTTTATGTCTCCTTGTTTTTGTAGATAAATATGTTTTTCTAGGTGGGAAAAAAAGGAGATAGGATGCTCATCTCTCTGTGCTTGCCTTGTCTGTGACGAGTTGATTAGAGAGGGGGAGATCGAGCATGAATAAGTCATGGCTGTCAGGGTTGTCCAATGTTGAACTTCCCAAAAGAAAGGCAGCATGGCCCAGTGAGAGGCTCTTGGCCTGGGCATGACAGCCTGCTCAGGGCCTCTGGGCTTCAGGGAAGGAAGCTCCTGTCCAAGCTCAAGAATTGTCTAATGAGGATCTATTGAGTGTCAGTCACAGGAAAGCGGTCACAGCTCACTCCGGTAGAAAACCCCCCTTTTTTTTTTTTCTGTTTCACTGTGAACCTCTCCCCACATGAGCGCGATCCTGAAAGATATCAGCGCTCACAGACATGATGGATGGATTCGAGGGACGGGCGGAGGAGGGAGGAGGCGGAGGGAGGAACGCGGCGATGACTGCAATGCCGGTTCATCACTGTAGCTTCTCACAGTCTGGATCGCATTATTTCCTGGCTGTAGACAAAATGCTATTAAATGGTAGGGTGGAGTGTGAAGGGGAAAGCAGTGCACAGCCGCATCACACCCACGACCAGCTTCGCTTCCCTCTGAGATGTTAGCCTCGCTCTTTCCAGCTGACTGTTTGGTTCTTTCAGCTCATTTACAAGAGTTGGAGGCATCGGAGCAACAGGTGGTGGGCCATATTTTATAGCACACGAGGGTTTCTTGCGAGACTTGGAGGTGACAGTGTTGTGAAAACTAAATGGAATGAAGAATTGTGGTAGTCTGATCTGTCTCCTGATCCACAGTTGTTATTAATGGATGTTGCTTGGACGTAACCTTTTGTGAAGTTAGTATTAACAAAAAGAAATTCTCAGCCTAACGAAATACATCCAAGCAAAACATTAAATGCCAGAAAACTGTAAAAAAAATAAAAGTTTGAACAGTTTTGATTATTTTGCATTAGAGATTTCAGTATTTCGGGTCCACATTAGAAAAAGGTGATGTCACGTACTTCTCCTCTCTCACGCTTCTCTCTGGAGCTCGAGCAATAACAGGGTGTGTTTTGTGTTGCAATCTCATTCGTCGATTGGCTGACCGAATGACGGCCAGGCAAACCACAGATAACGTATTGTAGCCTACCCGCGGACTGTGGATGCACGTGGGCTGGGCTGAGGGCAGTGACTGTATAGTTGTGACATCACAATTTAACCGAAGCCTGATGGCTCGTTTAAAGGTCCAGTGTGTAGGAGTGGGTGCATTTCTCTGTGGACTGATCGTTTTGATACATTCATGTTATTTTAATAGCACCTAAACCTCTGCTTTTATAATAATAAAAATATGGACATTTAATTTCGGGATGGGACCTTTTTAAAAGGCAAAATATTTTGATATTGATTATACTTAATTTCCAGAAATTTACCAATCCTTTGCAAACCTACGTACTTCTGTGCACCAATCAGAATTGCCATTGCCAGAACTTGAGCAGATTAGCTGAGTTTTAATACCAAGAAATGTTTTTTTTACCTTGATTGCTGTATATTCAATTATGAATATATAATGGTACAGAGAAATAAAAAAGATCTGAAGCCAAGTTTTCTTTAAAACGTGAAGTGAGTAGGATTGGGGTGAATAATGTTATTGCTTATGATTTATTTTCCATTAATATCCACAAGATGTTTGGCTGAATGCATGCAGGGACCTTCCCTGCACTGAAACCTGTCACCTCACGACTTGCTTACTCGGTTTTACTTTCATGTTATGTAAACCACGAGTCGCTTTAATTAATGCGCATCGACAGCCAAGCCTGACTCGAATGCAGCATCATGATGGGTGGCAAGCCAGCTGGCAGGCCGTAAACAGTGGATCGGGTGTCAAAGCTAAAATTTACTCCAGCGCCTGCCACCCTCAGGTCTGAGCTGTCGAGTAATAAAGACTAACGAGTCACTAATACGCGAATAAAATTAAACTATCTGTAGGCAATCGTATGCTTCTCTCCACGGGCGCTATTATCTGCTTTTTAACTGACGTTATGTTGGCTATGATGATCTTTCTTTCTGTCTCGCTGCACACATTACTGTAAATGAATTAAAACTGATGCTCTTTTAATTCGTGTGTTATTCTTGTGTATAATTATTAATGTCAGGGCTCTATGGTTACGCAGCATTATATAAAAATAAATATTCTGTTGAACATTTTGTGCTTTTCTCCAGAGAGGGCCACAGATGGAGGCCTACAGAACGAGGACTGGACCCTCAACATGGAGATCTGCGATATCATAAACGAGACGGATGAGGGGTGAGCTGCTTAGTTAATCATCGTTGGGTCAGAATTTGCTTTATCAAACGTCGTGTAGATTTAGCGAGGCCGTTTGACTTTTGGTTCCTGAGTCGGTCAGTCCCCACAACTTTCATTGTGTCGGTCGCACACTGGCTGACTGAGTCACTCCAACAAATGATACACTGACTGCTGTGCTTCACCAACACCACAGAAAGCCTTTTGTTTTCTTTAGGTGTCACTGACTGAATGAATGAACGTATTAATGAATGAAATTCTGATGTCAGTCAATAAAAGATGCCATGCCCGCTTTGTTTATAAGACGATGTAGATTCTGCAGGATATATAAGATCCAACAAAAGTGACCTGATTTTTTTTAAAGAGCAGCATATGATGGTGATCCAAACTTTTAATGTACAACAAAACATACACACTTTCTTCCACGACAGCGTTGAATTCACATTTTTAGTTCACCTACAGTACAGTGTATTAAATCGACTGTTGTCAAGAGATCCCGGCCGGGAAAAATATTGTAATCTGTGTTTTTCCATCCGTCCTTCAGCACTTTCCATTTTCCGTTTTCCCCCCTGCTCTTTCACATTCTTCATGCCTACACACACTCATTGTCTTGGCATGCGACATGCGGCCCTCTGTGTCACACCCAATGCACGTACACACACAAACACACTCAGTTCAGCTCCGCAGAACACAGAACGTCTTGTCTTCAAGATGTTCATCATCGTCTGGTTAGCTCCACACTCAGACTTGAGGTTCAGGAAATTCTGCAAGCGAAAGTTACTTTTTGGTGAACGCATGTTGTCGTGGCACACTCTGCTGTGTGCTTTCAAATGTGTGTCAAGTATTAAAACGGGATTTAACAAAATTGATGCCCCATCAGAAACCAAAAACTGTCACACTGCTGTACATCAGACTTTATGCTGTATCTCCACCCATTTCTATTTATTTCAGCTCCCTCACTCAATAAATGTACCATATCTCATGAAGGAGTTCATAAAAGTTTATTACGCCTCATCTGCAGCGAAGAGACAGGCAGAAAGCCAACCTGAACTCTTCATGCATGGGCAGCTTTGATCTTGCCTTAGGAGGAAAACACGCACAAAGAAAAGACAGAAACAGATGGTGTGACGGTTCTTCTCTGTCTTAGTCAAACAGTTACACTGACAGACTGACTGGCATCTGTTATTGTGGCACAGAAAATCATTTATTCCAACAAAGTCAGAGATGTTGTGCCCACTCTCAGCTGGAGTGCTTTATCCAGCTGTATCTTCTCTACCATTTCCCTCCAGGCCAAAAGACGCCATGCGGGCACTGAAGAAGAGACTCGCTGGCAACAAGAACTACAGAGAGGTGATGCTGGCGCTAACGGTGAGAAGTCCTTCCTTGTTCTTATTTTAAATCTATTATTAAATTTCAATTGTGCGACAAAAATGACCTCCAACTTTGGACGATTTCGTGAACCCGACCTCTCCAGGCTTTGTGTTCTTTCTTTGTCATGTTATTCCGCTGTGTGTCCTTTCCCAGCCATTGTCAGGGTTGTTTTTAGCCATGCCTTTTTGAGCTGTGTTCATAGCCACCCATGTCTTTTAATGATGCCACCGGTTTAATGCCTCTCTGTGTGATGAAAGCATCCTGGGATTTTTTGAGAAAAGTCCTTTCCATGCCTCTCGCACACAAACTTTCCCGCTCTCCAGTTGTTTTATCTGCCAAGCTTCTACCTCTGTTTAATCTTCTCTCTCTCTCTCTCTCTCTCTGCAGGTATTGGAAACATGTGTGAAGAACTGCGGTCACAGGTTTCACATCCAGGTGGCCAACAGAGATTTCATCGATGGCGTGTTGGTCAAAATCATCTCCCCCAAAACCAACCCTCCAACCATCGTACAAGACAAAGTGCTGTCGCTCATACAGGTATCGGGGACACACTTCCATTGCAAAACTGTGTGAAACATGACAGTCACCTTTCCAAATGGCATCAAGTAGGCCAGCGGTGGTCTCTGGGACGCCAGGTGGATGCCGTATGTTCCACTTCCCAGGTGCTGCACCACAGACTGCAGCCTCTGGTGCTATCCAGTTACCTGAGGTCACCTACCTCAGCCAACAGTTGGTGTTCTCCATATCTCTTTCCACTGTCCTCTAAATATTTATAGGGATTTGTTGAAGGAGACCCCACAGAGACTCCTCTTTTAGACTCTGTCTTTTTGTCCTTTCCTCGGTCTATTTATTCTATCAGAGAGGGTATTTCTTTGAGGATGCAAGACTTCTGACACTGTGTGTGTGTTTTTGTGGCAGGCCTGGGCTGATGCCTTCAGGAGTAGTCCTGATCTAACTGGCGTGGTCCACATTTATGAGGAACTGAAGAGGAAAGGCATCGAGTTCCCAATGGCAGACCTGGATGCACTGTCTCCCATCCACACACCACAGAGGGTGAAAAGAAGAAAAATACACATACGGTACAAACACACAGGTATGTATTCACACAACAATAACCATAGGGGTGTTTTTTTTGTCTCTCTAGGGTACACCAGAGGTGGACCCAGCCATGATCAAGTACCTAGCCCCTGTCTCACCTGCTGCTGGGACTCCTAAACCTTCTCCGAGCCCTCCCTCTGTCACACAGGTCCCCCAGATGCCCAGCCCCATCACAGCAACCCCTGAACAGGTGAGGGGCTTTGACAGCAACCTTTGAGCAATAAAATGAACCTCCTGCTGCACTTGTTGCTAGTAAAGTGAATAGAGCCCAGCTAACAAGAGCCTGTCAATAGAACAATTAAGTTGTGAAGTATGATAAATTACAGCAGATTATAAGATTTTAAGTCAGATATCATGACTCATCTCCTGCCTTTAAATGACCGTTGATCTTCTGTGCTTTCAGATCGCCCGGCTGCGCAGTGAACTGGACGTAGTGAGAGGAAACACCAAAGTCATGTCAGAGATGCTAACAGAGATGGTCCCTGGCCAGGAAGACGCCTCTGACCTGGAACTGCTTCAGGTTAAACACATAAATACACTTGGAGGTCTATCTTAACCAAATACATGCAACGTCACACGTTATTTGTTGTGCCTCGTGGATTTAACAACATCAGATATGAATCTGTGTTTTAATGTTCAATGTGGATTTTAAGTTTATGTGTTTGTAAAAGCAAGCAAATCTGATTTTTATTTTTTTTATGAAGGGGTCTGTCGAGCATACTTTTATCCCTACTCTAAAACAAACACCACGTATACAGGCTGATGCATAACACACACACACACACACACCACTGTAATACAAAAGCTTTCCAACATGGCACGTCAGCCGTGTTGGATTTCTGTGCAGCCACCAGGGGGAGTAGTGTCTTTAGTTTTCAGAGGCAGCGCTCAACTCACCCACAACCTATCAAGAGCCAGTTGGCTATGGCAAAATTCCTGGAATTGGCAATTAACCAGAGGTATAGAAGCTCATGTGGAGCTTAATCTCCTCGGGCCAAATCCACTCAGGTATTTGTGTCAGCTGCAATGATCTGGCCTGTGGCCAAGGGGCCCGTGCCAGTTGTAATATGTTATGTAGAACCTTTTCTGACTTTTCTTTTCCCAGCTGCTGTCGAAAAAGCATTCGCAGAATCAAATATCTCTGACTTTCTCAACGCTGAATGCTTTATAAAACATATATATGCAGCATATTTATTGTAGAGAATACTGTCCTCCCATTCTGTCAAGATTCAAGCCTCCTTTCTCGTTTCTGTAATCCATCTATTCATCTATTGATCAATCTGTTGATGTGCCAATCTTTTAAGGAGCTGAACAGAACATGCAGGGCTATGCAGCAGCGAGTGGTCGAGCTGATTTCACGCGTCTCTAACGAGGAAGTCACCGAGGAGCTGTTGCATGTCAATGACGACCTCAACAACATTTTCCTGCGATACGAGAGGTACGACCGATCAAAGCGTCAATCAGGCATCATTTGTGTGGCACAACGAGGGTTGACTTTACATGCTTGTTTATGTTACAGTGCAATAATTGAAAGAAATCCTCATCAAGTTAGATATTGTTTCACCTCTTCAGAACTTCTTAAAATTCACTTATCCAACAGCTGAACTTGAGGTTTTTGGTCCAATATATTTAATGGATAAATAATTGGAGCTTGTTAGAACTTTGTTGGCTTGTCACACTGTATCTCTATCCATGATTTTAAAGTTGAGTCTCCACACCGAAGCTTACCAGTGAAAAATCAAATTTTTTGAGAGAACACGCTTGACGCAGATTGAACACAATTTAAGTTCAAACACCACGAAGTCACAGGGCTCATGTGAAGAACTGTTCACAACTCACTCCCTTTCAAACGTTCTGCAGCTTCACACTGGTAAAAATGTCTCTTTCATGGGGTTTCTGAAGATGAAAGATGTCTAAGCATTTGAACCTCACAAAGCTTGTCGTAAAACATTCAAAGGATTTTTTGTGCTGCTCGCAGGTACGAGAGGTACAGGTTGGGTAGAGCCGCACAGAACAACGGGGTGAGTACCATCAACGGCATCAAACACCCCAAATTCTCTCTCTTTAGGATCTTTTTGTGTCTCTTTGCTTTTTAGCACGTTTTCAGAAATGTTACACTTTGACATTGGCTTTGCATGTGGCGATTTATCTAAAGATGATATGAGAGATGTTGCAAACATAAATTCATCCACATAGGCATTTTATGTGCTTATTTTGCCATTTGAATATCTGAATTATTAATTACCTTTTAGTGTATATTATACTAGCATACACAATCCACTGTAACATGTATATGTTATGTCATTTTTAGCTTTATTAAAGCTGGAAGAGCAAAGCAGAACTTGCTCCAATCTTTTATTTTGAGAGTACATTTGCCAGTATCAGTGATTCGCCAGAGGATTGGGGCATCTCTCACCACATCCCACATAGCTGTTTGTTTTTTGCATTCTGTTGATCTTTCTGTGTGTTCTGTCTGTTTGTGTTGTGGCTAGCTGATGGAGGCAAGTACGACATTAGCACCACGTTCAGTCCTAACCACTGTGCCGGGATGAACGGAGTGGCGAACTGTTGACACAACTCCGATATGGAGCTAATTCTTAGACCCATATGATGTGTCAACATGAGTACAACTGTGTGAAACTAGATAATATGTGTCCTTCCCTTCCCTCCTTCTTGCCTTCTGTCTCAGACATCTGAAGTCTGTTTATTCAACCCTCATATTGTTCCTGTGCGTAGCCTCCAATCAACAACTTCTCACCCACAATCCTATATCTCATATTGTGTAAATAGGCAATCCTGTAGACGGTCAGTAGCTGCATATTCTCTGTCTATATACAAAGGGCAAACAATTAATAATTTAAATTTCCTCAACAAATTCATAAGCTTCCTTCATCTCTATTTGCTGGCAAAACTTTAGTACATTCATCAATCAAGCATTTTATTTGAATCCATTTGCCTTCAGATGTTGAATGAGGCCACAGAGGACAACCTGATAGACCTGGGCCCAGGTTCCCCTGCCGTGGTCACGCCCAAGATCACCTCCAGCCCTCCAGCTCACCCCACCGCCAGGGCCACTGCCTCCCCAGTCCGTAACCCCACTACAGCCTCGCTGTCCTCTGCACTAGCTGGTCTTGGTAAGAACAAAATATAGGCTTCCTGCTCCCAAATGCCAGCGTTGTGCACGTACGCTCAGTTTTGCCAGAGCTGTATTATCCCTCCTCCTCACTTGTTTCTGCAGACTTGGTGTTGGAGAAGCAGCAGAGTGTAAAAAATGCTCATAATCTGGATCCTAATGAGAAACAAGCCAGCAATATAACTCACTGCTAGACCTTCTTCCTTATAACCACTAGCTCCCCTGTTAGGCTCTAGAAATCCTCTTATATCCCGTCACTTTTTCCGATCTCCTCTCTCGCTACAGATGTGGCTTCAGACAGCGTGAGCGGTACCCTGACGTCTCTATCAGGCCGCAATCAGGATGACTTTGACATGTTTGCCCAGACCAGGACCAGCTCTCTGGCTGAACAGCGCAAAAAGTAGGTCTAGATTTCTCGATCTTTTTTTTTTTTTTTTTTTTCTGTGGCAGCCCACATCCTCTCATGTTATCATTTAGGGTGTCATTTGTTTTAATTATTCATAACAACCTTTCATATTTGAAATAAGATCCACACATGGATTATGAAGTGGTTTCTCTTATTGATGAATGTTTGTGTAAACTGCAAATGGATGGGTGTATTGGGGTGCTCAGAGGTCTGTACCACATACCAGCTACATCCCTGGTTTAAATCCAGACCTTTTGTTGCATTTGATTCTTCTCTATGCTGACTTATAAAGGCAATATGGTCAAAATGGGTGAGACATGCTGGGTGTTTTTTATCATATTTGTTTTAAATGTTAATGTTTATTTATTTATTCTGTTGTTTCAGTGCTGTGTCTTAACGTATGTTTGTTCTTTGTGTTGTCACGCACAGCGTAAAGTATGAGGACCCTCAGGCTCTGGGCGGCCTGGCCTCGGCTTTGGATGTGAGACAACAGAACACAGGAGGGGTGAGCACACTGATGCATGTAGTTTAATGCAGCTTTCACCCATATGTGTGGAGTGTGTGGGGTGGGGGGCTGTGTTAATTACGGCTGACAAGCCTTCCCGTAACAGTCTGTCCTCAGCCCCGGGTCACTCCTTGCATGTGGTGGGCTGTGATACTGTATGTTCTACCGTGACATTTGTCCTGTGTGCAATGATACTCGAACTATCAAACAAAGGGGCGTAGGTTTGTGTATTGAATAAAAAAGTGAATGAAAAATAAGTATCTTGCAATGTGATAACTATGCAAGCGTTACGCCTATAAATAAGTCAAAGTAAGTAGTCGAAATGTGTCTTTTCTTTTGCATTTGTTCAGGGTAAATATTAGTTCTAGGAGTTTCAGCACCACACAATCAGTTTGTACAGAGAGTCAAACACAGAAGTCACATGCTGGTTTCAAGCATTTTTGTAATCCTTCTCGAGTTTTTCCTGTCTGAGCACGCATTGCAATATATTTGCTTGGTTATCACTATGTACACAGATGACTCTCAAAACCTGAACTGCCATACACACAAGCACACACAGAGCAATGATTGCACATACCATCAGTTTTTTTATGTACTTTAGTAACCTCCGCTTCGTACAGTACTTTTACTTGAGGGAGTTTTCCCCCCTTTTTATTTTCCTCATTTTCATCTTTATGGAATGAACTTTTTCACCATTTTCTCCCCCCCTTTTTAAATGGCGGTCATCTCTTGCATATTTGACTTCTTCTCTGTCTCTCTCTCTGCACTGTGTGCTATGCTCTGGTGGGGGGCCTGCTACCTTTCTTCTCTTGTGTAAGGTGTTGTTCTGTTGTTGATTCAGCTGAGGGTAAAAGGGGATGATAACCCAGCAGATCAGGAGCTGCCCATAGACAGCTGGCTTATTACCCAAGGAATGGTGAGGACTCCATCCTCAGTGTGTCCTCCCCCCCTCCCCCCCTCCTCCCTTTTGTCCGCCATCACCCCTGCTCTCAAGCTCCTGCGGCATCATCCATAATCCTCACGAGCTGCTCTTCATTTTTCAGCCTCATCTCACTGCTCTTTCCTGGAATGCTCAAACAAGACTAGTACCTACAAAGTTTTCCCCTCTAAGAACATCCACCTTCATATCACGTGCAGACGTTGTGCTGTAGTGTTGGGCAATATGATGACACCTTATGACTTTAGAGATTTGTCAGCTGGAGCTAATTTTGTCCTTTATTTTCTGCTTGTGATTATCTCTTTTATTGATTGTTAGGCAATGTTTAAAATCAATAATCAGGACTGTTTAATGGCAGTACTGAATTTACAGGATTTTTGCATTATCTGATGTCTTAATTTGTTAATTATATAAATCACTGGATTAACCAGAAACACGCATCCTTTAGTATTTTATCAAAATATAGGGGTGAAAAACTTCTGGTGAATTTTCAGAAACTTTCCACGGGAATTAATGGGAATTAACTGGAAATTGGGGGTCTCATACTGTACATGGTCAATGAAATGATGCTAGCTATAACTTATTTAGCATCTTACGTATCAGTTAGCTATCTACTGTATGAATACATTTTCATGTGCTATTTACAAGTTAAACATTAATACCATACTCAAATGTGTGGCCTCAATAGGTTTGTGCTCTGGGCTCCAAAGTGTTGCACAGGGTTCTAGAAATCATCTGTGCATGTAATGGACAACTATATTTAAGTTCCCTGTTAAGGGCCAACCTTCAGTTTTGTAAATTCCCGGTTTGTTCCCGTTTACTCCCATAAATTCCCATTAATTTCCATAAAATTCCTGGAAAGAGTTTTTATTTTTATAGCGCTGTAGTGATAAAATTACTTACATACCCATATTGCCCACCTCTATTGTACTGTGTTGACATAACCACTTTATGGTTGGGATACTTCCATCAGCTCGATTCATCTCTTAACAGTCACACACTAAAACAGCAGATACTTCTGCCACACAGCAACGTCGACATTGTTAAAGTGCTGATAGCGTATCAGTAGGAAGCATAAATGAATCAGGAAATGCTCGGTGGTGTGCTGCGTAGTGGAGAGTATTTGTCAGCTGTCCTCTAACTGTCTTTGGATGTTAAGATAACACACTAGACGTAACAGTCTCTCACACTAACCAGAAATTAGATCAACTAACTAGATTCTGGATCAGTGGTCATAATATTTGTAACATGAAGTTAGTGTTATGACTGTGAATATTTGAATATACATGATCATACTTACATCAGCTGTAATAGGAACAGACGCACTTTTCCCCTTGTTCACAGAGCTGCATTTCTTTTTTTCCACTGTCTTGACCTTTTATTTTGAAAAGCTCCTTCACTGCTTTAACTGTGTTCTCACAAGGAAACCCAAAACCCCACCCGTGTTTTTTTTGGGTTTTTTTTGTAGTATATAACACAGCCTCAGGAAAAAGGTTTTTGTTTCTCCGTTCAACTTTGATATCAGGTTGACGTCAAATGTGGACTTTGACTTCATCGCGTGGAAGACAAGACTTTTAAGTAGCGCTGTGTGTGATCTCGAAACAAAAAAAAACAGTTTCCCCTAATTGTTACTCCTCAGGAATGGACCTACAGTTTCTTGAGCCACAATAGAAAGTTTCTTCTTTCAGCAAACACACTTCCCTAGTAGTCCTGATTCACTGTGAACGTTTAGCGCCCACCCAAACAAACACGAACACACCGTCCACCCTGACATGGCTTCATCACGGTCACAGCACGCCATGCCGCATTTGTATGTGCAGTGTGTGTGTGTGTGTGTGCGTGTGTGCGCTCCACGTCTGTGTATGCCGTGGGATTGCCCTGCCTCTCGACGGCCCCTGTGCTTTCAGCTTCTCCCAACCAATCAATCCCTTAATCACAATCAAGCGATTTGCTAATTAACTAATGATGTGGAATAATTAACGCTGCTGTGTGACATTAGTCGGCAGCTGCTAAGCCATGTCAGCACTACAGAACTAATGAGAACAATACACAACCTGGAAACTCCTGTTCCGAACAGTGACGAGCACAGACTTGAGAGGGGTTGAGTGTGTCTTTTTGAGCCATATTTTTATTTCCGTTCTCAGTTTGATTTGCTTTACTTTGATCATCTTCCTCTCCAAGCCTTTGGTGATTCCTATTCTTGCTATTTTTTGTGTGTTGACAATTTTTGTTTTTGTTGTCCGGGTTGGGTGTCTTTCTGTTGTGTGGCTTTGGTGCTACCCCTTGGTTTGTCCATGGCTTCGCTCCATAGATCCCCGTATCGCAGTCCTCTGTCATGGATGACATAGAGGAGTGGCTCTGTGCTGACGTGGTGAGACTTCTTTACTTTGATTTATATCTTTTTCTCTTCTTTCTCTCTCTCTCTCTCTTTTTTCGACCCTCGTTTTTGTTTTTCTTTGACATTTCATCCATCCATCTCATGTATAACTGCATACGTTTGACTTTAGTTCGTCACATCCTTTAATTCACTGTCATCTAATGTATTCCCACAAATGTCCGACATATAACAGTTTCCTGTCAGGTTTGACTTACAAATGCTAATAACAGTCGAGTTAAAACTGCCGATACGAGAACGTATGCATGTCCTTTTGTGCTCTAGAAGGTTCCCTGTCTTCACCTGCGAACTGTGTGGAAGGATGTATGATTGACAGGTCCTTCATGAGTGACTCTGTATGGATTTTTCTCAGTTTGTGTGAACTTTACAGGCATTTTGACTTGTATGATACTTTTTACACTTTTCTAAGGTTTATTTTTGTCTTTTGAAACAAAGACAATTCCATTAATAAGAGTTTCTGCCAAAGTGTGATGACTTTTTTTTCTTCTTAATAGAAAGGGGATGCTGCAGAGGAAGGGGTGACCAGTGAAGGTATCGACCAATCACAATTTATTTTTTGTTCCACTGGCTCAAACATGTGTGAAGTGTTGTTCACCCTTGTACTGATTCAAAAACATAGATGAACCCTCTGCTCTCCGGGTTGCCATGACAAATCAATTTGCTTCTTTCAGAGTTTGATAAGTTCCTGGAGGAGCGAGCAAAGGCAGCGGACACACTGCCATCTCCCCCCGGAGCTAACCCTGCTCACCCTGCCCGTGCACCCGGTGGTTCCCACAAGAAGGCCGAACGGACGGAGGACGCCCTCTTTGCCTTGTAAACTGTTCTCAGAGGACTTCGATCTCTTCTCCGCGGCATCTTAAAGGTCCTCGCCCTGAATGATTCCTCCCAAACAGTCCATTCAATCCCATTTCATCGCCGACTGCGAGTGGTGTAGCAAGTGATCTTCACCTCTTTGTCATTCTCTTGCCACCGTGTTGCTCTAACATGCAGAGGTCCAACATGTTTACTGCGCACAACCGTGTTGCGTTTTACTATATATGGATGTATTAATCTGTTAGTGTGGGATGTACTACTCGCTGCCCTGCATCTCTGCGTAACACGCCACCAAAGGAAGACAGCTCAACTTGTCTGATGTGGTTTTAAAAATGTGGTATATTACTGCAAGATTAATGGAAAAAGTTCACTGCATTGAGTCAGTATGAAAGCATATAATTAGGATTATATTATGTCGTTTAACTACATTCAGCTAATTGCTAATTTATGCATTTATTGTTTTGTTCTGTACTATGTACTAGCGCTGTGGTTATGGTCGATCCATGCATTTTTTCCCCCCCCACAAATACTCCAGTTAGAGGTCTAGTTATGCTTCTAATACTGAGATATGTGTGGAATGGCAACACGTTTTATTATCCAATTTGCCTGCAGCAGTGCGGAGAAAAGACTCGTGTTAGCGCGCTAATTTTGCCAACCATACTATAATGGCTAAATCTTAGCTAATGTTGATGAGTGTATGCCGGCATTCCTTTAACCAAAGGGAATAAAACACACAAAAAAATCTAGTTAGAAACCTGTTTATGTGTTTCGGATATTTCAAAGGGGAAGGAACGTGCCCATGGAATATTTCCCATCAGTATTTTCAGTCCTCTGAAACGCTACAACAGATTAGCTGATAAAAGTGCGTGCTTGAACAAACACTTTTAGCCATTCCAAAGAATATAAAGGCTTTAATGACCAACTAGCACTGAATTTTACCTTGTCGAACAATAATCAAGTTCATGTGTTATAAATGTTTAAGGGATCATGAACATTTTACTTCCCCTGCTATATTATGTCTGTGCACTTTGAAGCAAAAACAAATCTGTATTTTGTCCTTTGTGTTTACAAGATGGTTACTATTTTTCTAGGGGGACGGGAAATGGTCTTTAGATTGACATCATTTTGCACATAAGTTTTCTAATTGTGTAATTGTAGAAGTGGGTTGAAAGATTGTTCAATTGGAATAAAGATGCAAGACAAAATATGGCATTTAAATGATCAGCATGACTTAACGCTGGCACCATAATCGACTAAAAAACAAAATGTATAGCTTACAGTAATGCACTGTCATAAAGGTTGTATTCATATAGGTAGATCTTCACTTAGTCAATACTATGTAATCTATATACCTCAAAATACAGAGATTTTAGTTTCTGTATCTGGTTAAAAATGCATTGGCTCATAGTAATATCAAGAAGGCAGAGAGGTTTATGTATTATTTGATCCCCTGATTGTATTTTTATAGTTCACGTACAAAAGAAAAAAACATGTTTGTACCCTCCATCATTGATCTTTTTGTGGTTGAAGCTGAAGCACGCAGTAAACAAACACGATTGTACTGTCTTTGATTTGTGCGGTCAAAGACGTACTTTCATACTTTTCTTTCTAGAATGATTCATCTGCTTCCCGTTGCAGCCGCTGCCAAGCAATTTCTGTGATTGACTGATTACAGCAAAGTATCTCCGACTGGATTTTGCCTTTGGTGTAGTTAAGATTGCACTTGGAGGCAAAACGCAATCCCGTCTTCATTCCAGCTCTTTTGCAGAGGCTCTGATTTGTTTTAACGTTGCTCTGCACATTTTTCCTTCAGTCCATTTAAGACAAAAAGCCTTGTCAATCAAGGCAGTCCATTTGAATCTCCTCCCAAGTTATAAAAGCCTAATCACGCATCAGATTTATTGTTTAAGTCAGTAGAGGCCTTCCGCTAGAGGGAAATATTTGTTATATGTGTTAACATAAAGGCAATGATGGCATTGAAAATGATGTATAAGATGTATGTGTCTATATAATCATTATGATTAAATATTTAATTGTATTTTAGTTTAGGCAAATTAATGAGCTTTAACTTTTTTTTAACGCTGTATGGTTATATAGGTTAAGTATGGTTGCCAGGTAACTGAGATAATAGCGTTAAATTTACAATCACTTTGAAAGACTTTTTCCGTGCAGGCTGAACAAAGAGGATTACTAAAAATGTAACAGGGCATCCTTTTAAAGGGAACTTGAGTATTTTTCTGTTTGTTAAGTTACATATCTGTGGATCTGTAACAAAGTGTATTGTGTTACTTGCTTTTATGACGCTGAATGCAACATGTATTCCTCGAAATTCTGGCGATCTCAAAAATGGTTCCTGAATGTGTTTTAATGTCGATAATCTCACTGATGTTCGAGGACATGAAAGAGAGGCTTGTTTCGTGTTGGCGAGTGTGCCACGTCTGTTTGGTTGTGCCGTCTGCTGCCATTACTAATGGTCAGATTTTTGTTTGACCTAATGCACGTATGTAACTGCCCAATAAAACACTAGCAATGTGTGACCTCTACCTCACAACTGTTTGTGGTTTTTTTTTACAGTTAAGGGTGGTGTGACTGTCAACGTCCTGCTTGATATTTATGCACATGCACATGCTGATGCAACCAGCTCTTAATCTTGCACCGTACTCGTCATTCATTGACACGAGTCCCCTCATATTTATAGCTTCATGGGCACTGCTCCTGTAGCTTAGTACACATAAAATGTACTCACACAGAGTTTCATGTAAATCAAATGAATTTGGATGGTTTAGATTAATTTGAACTAAATGAGTGCAAAGAAGTTAAATGAGCAAAGAAATTATACGTGTGTAAGGTTTTTACAAATAGAAAACAATAGAAAACGTAGACATAGCAATAAAAGTTTTCATATGAATAAGAAATAGAGATATTAAAACTACAATTAAATAAAATATAATTAAATAAAACATGCAAACACACCTCATCACTGATAATAGGGCTTTTAAAATTACACCACTCCCCTAATACAACAACAACTTTGCAGTGCTACTCCAGGTCACTGACCTATTTCCCCACAGTGTTTTTATGGGGCTCCCCCTTTTGTTTATGCGGCAGTGTGCTCACTTAATAGTTTTATTTTGTCTGATGTTGATCTAAAAAAATATAGTTAACCTTGTACATTGTTTACATTATTAATAATTTAACTGGAAGAAACCTCACTTTACTGAGCTAAAAGTAATGTACAACTACTGGAGGGAGATATTTTGTATTTTTATTGATGCCTGTAGCCACAAACAATATTTTTCCAATATTTTTTTAAATTATTATTACTTTTTTTGGCTACCTGCACAGGTTCAGGTTATTTCCCTGCTGCTGCCACTACTATTAAGATAGAAACACATGATGTAATCACTAGACCCAGAGATGTGACGTCAGATCACCCCACTCGGTTTCCAGGCTTCCCATTGGACGGTTTCACTGGTTCTACAGGAGGAGGCGCTGCTTCGGGTCGAACAAACTTGGCTTTCGGTGGCACACGCCCGCTCTGCTCTGATTGGCTGCTGGGGGCAAACCCACAATAAACACATGCATGCTGTTTCCCTTAAAATACATAGTTTAGTGACAAATATGGGTGATATTAATGTATATGTACATGACTGGGATTAATAACACTGGAAAATATATTATATATATAAAGAACAATACATGTTTACACAGTAATACTCATTTTATAATGTTTTCTAACGGATTATGTATGTTTTTATGACTTTTACATCAGTTTGTCTCGTAATCGTGTCTCATTGTGTATTATCGCATTATAAAATAAAGCATATGCTCCACATGCTGTCACCTCCTCAGTCAAGTAATCAAAACAACCCTGAGAAACAGGGGACGTGGGAATCCGCTTCAGAGCCACCGATTGGCCGGCGCGCCTGTCAATCATCATCTGTTAGGTGGGTTCGCTCGGTTACCGCCGTAAGCACGTTAGTACTGAATGAGCTTCAGTGTTTGGCTTGGCTTGACAAGTTTCCCTGGACGATCATGGAGGGAAGGGGAGAGTAGTTAGTTGACACATCTATAGAAAGTTGCAGCTCACTTTTAAGCGTGTTTCAGGTGATATTTTGGAGGGGGGACCTGACGCTTTTTTGGTAAATGTAGGGACGTCCTCTCTGAGCGATACGACAACCAGCCAGGTGTATTATTGGAGAGCCAGACACAAGAGTGAAGATGAACAGCCTGTCGTTTGACGATCCCTCGCTGGATAACCTGGATCCGACACTGTCGCTAAATGACCCCAGCGATATTGACACGGCCCTCCTAAACGACATTGACGGTAAGGGGAATATAACAAGTGGCTGGTTGTTGTGACTTAGCGCTGCCTCCTCCTGTATACCATGTGTGTTTCACTCAGCAGTCTGACCAGTCTCATGTGTTGTACGGCTCATTTAAACTAATTTAAACCAACACAGAGCACCACAAGTGACCAACTTAAAGGCAGCGTAGCTTTCATCAGCCTTCATTGGCTTGGACTAGCTATGTCTAACCATTACGGTGGTATTGTTTGGTCTCTTTCGGTGTTCACACTTTTATTTCGCTGACTGTTAAACTCGCTGTTTTAATCATATTGTGCATTAGCGCTAACTTATTAAAGCTAAGCTCATGGGTGAAGCTAACGTGCTGGTTAAACGGTGTCGTGAGCGCGCCCCGCCCCCAAAGTTGCTCCACAGACCGGGGTTACTGCCGGTCATTCCTCCTCCGTGGGTTCACGGGGCCTCGGGTGACCGAGCTGACACATCCTGTGTGTATATATTTATCAATAAATAAATATATTAGTCTTTAAATTACGCTCTCTATGGACACAGTTCGTCCCCATTTAGTTGTTTTTGTGGTAAACCCGTGCTTTTTTACGTTTGCATTAACGTTATGTACTTTATTTTTAATGTTGCGCATATGTAAAATTCAACTGTGTGTGTGTAAATTATGTGCACATTCCCATCATTAGTTGAATTTTAGAGATGCTCAGATATCATAATTAAATCAGACATATATCAGTGGTGTGTGTTGTTTCCCCCACATATGTTATTTCACCATATATATATATATGTGAGTAGCTCCACTGCATACACTGTACGCTGTAACATACACCCTGCAGCCGTGCTCGCCCACCCGCTCGCCCGTGTGACCGACAGTAACCCTCGGTGATGCTGCTCGATGGTAACCTCGCGTGAAGCCACAGACAGCGCTCCCTGTCTTTCGTGTCTTGGGCTGATCGGCATAGCAAGTCTCCGGGAAGCGCTCTGATTGGTCAAGAGCGATCACCTCATACAAAAAAAACCCCCACTGGATTACGAGTCAAGGGTGCTGCGTTTCACTGCAGACACAACATGCACTCAAAGTGTCACTGTATTTTGTTTTTTTTGTTTTTTTACCTCTCACGACTGTATATTCCTGGTGATTTAATCTGATCAAAATGAGAGACTATGAGATTATTTGTCAGTTTCTATAGCAGAGCAGTGCCTTGAATAAACTGAAAGCACAGTGTTACACATTTGTTTTGAACGTAATAAAATTAGTTTCATGACTATTTCCTGTCATAGTACATGGGACCAGTTTTCTGCTCGTCCTTTGTAGTACTTTATTTATTTATTGATGTTTTTTTTAGAAGGGACAATGCACAATATGTGTATTATGCCAGATATAACTCAGAGCTAATTTCCATCTGTAGGCCGTGAACGGAGGCTACTAGTGATGCACAGGCTACAGAAATCTGCAGTATTATATCTGAACTTTACACTTCTAAAGCCACAAACCACACACCGTCCACCATACCAACACCATTACAAATAGATATTTCACCACTGCAAGAAACTGTCAACCAAAGGCCGGCCCACAGCCGCAGGAATATTAAAAAAAAATAGTCACACAGGTTGAGCGCATTAAATGCAGGAAGTGTATGTGTACTTGGTGCTTTGTCGTGTTTGTGATGTCAGACTGCACCGTGAATATGTTTTTTTAGATCCAGCTTTTCTTATTGTTGAACGGTAAAAGGAACCAAAATGTGTCGAAAGCAAAAGCTGCGGACAGTTTTGAGATCTTATAACATCCATTTGTCATACATTTAAAAAAATGTGATTCAGTTTTGTAAATAAACAAAGTACAATTTGGATACTTATTTGAATTTTATACTTGTTGTTTTTGAGTTTGACTTTCTTACATTAGTAGTTCTGGAACAAAATCTGCAGTAAAAGTTCCTCATTTTTAAGTTATTACTAACTGATCATATTTCACTGTTTCCTCTTTACTCTTCAGTGCCCTCTCTTATCTTTCATATCATAAACTCTGTACATGTGGGATGGTGCATGCGCAATTAGCAACATAGATGGAAATGCAGGAGCTCCAGTTTGCTACTGAAAAGTTTCTTTCAGTTTGATATATTGATTACTAATATAGATGACTCCTATGAATTTTTATTACTTGGTCAATAGTGTGATGGTGGTTCTGGTTTCTTTACCTTTTCAGACATGTTGCAGCTGATCGGCAACCAGGACATGGAGTTTGGAGGGCTGTTTGACAACCCTCCATACTCAGTGCCCCCTCCCACCCAAGAGCTTCCTGTTTTGACCCAGACCATCACTTCAGCAGCCCCTCCAACCACCACTACCACGCCTCCATCTACATCTTCCTCTTCAATCCTAAGCAGTAGCCCCCACCTGGATGCACTCCTGGGCCCTCCCATCAACCGTCGTTCCTCCAAGACCTTCCAGCCTACAACCTTCCAGCAGTCCCCTCTGGCCCAGGTACCCAGCTCCACCCAGAGGCAGCAGCCAGCCTCCCCGCCGCAGCAGCAGCCTCAGAGCATCAGGCAGCCCCAGGTGGAGCAGCCCCAACCCATCCTCAGTCCAACTGCCCCGGCACAGGCAGCTTCACCCCATGGTTCACCGGGACCGAACCCAGCTTTTAGCTCCACGCCACAGGCCCTCTTTACCGCGCCTGTACCCCAGACTTCACCTCAACCACAGGCACCACTTCAGGCCCAGACGCAGCCTCAACAGGCCCCGACCACCTACAACAGCCAGAACACCTTCACAGGTAAGCGCTCTTTGGTGGTGATGAGTATTTATTCTAGTGTTTATGGAACTTGTTAGATATTCTATCATACAGGTCCTTTGCAATCTGTAAAAGTTTCAGGTTAAAGGCTTCAGAATAGTTGCATTTTTAATTTCTTTATGCTGTGACAGGTTTGTTGGCTTTTCATGTCTATCACTGGATCAACCCATGTTTCCTATCCGTATCCAGGTTACTGCTGACCTTTTATAGGCTGGCAATTTTTATATTTTGTTTTTTAAATGGTCTAAAATTAAATTCCAGGTGGCAATAAGAAACCTTTCAAGTCTGATCTGGTTTCCTGAAAGCTGCAAATGCTTCCTAGCTCCCATTGGCTCAAATGCTTTAAAGCTTTTTAGCCAATTGAAGCTGTATTATTTTGTTTTGAAAGTGGCACGATTATCTTTGTTAATTCTTTAGTGATTACTTCGGGGTGTATTACTACATGCGTTTCTGTTTTATTGACTCTTGAGATACAAGGTGACGACTCCTGAGCTACTCAGATTGGCACAGGACACGTGAACCAAGCTCTGAGTCGAATAGACAAACTAAACGCTGGCTCTCTACGTAGGGCCTTTCGCATTTGTCGCGTGTTTCACAGCCACCATAGTTTCTCCTACACACTAGGTAGGAGGGGGTTCAATCAGCAGCTACACCATTATATACCACTAAATCTTCCACACAGGTAAATGTATGTTGTATAATATTGACATTTAAAATAACGAATCCACCAGATGTATTCATACTTTATTTGTATCCGCTAAATGTTGACAGGTTTAACTTTTTGCAGCTGTGTTTTGAACTCAGATAGTTAATTCGTTTAACACTCAGGCCAATGTGGTTAAAAGCAGATTTGTGTTTTTTTCCGTGCTAATCTAGTTTAGAAATCTTTCACAAATGAAACCCCGGCGCCCATCAAGGTGGCTCTTCACGTGTATTGAATTTTCCATGTTAGGTTAGACACTAGGTTACTCAACCTCGGCTGATCTCATATCCGAGCCCTAATCTGATAGACTTTGCTCGGTGGTGCGAGTGTCTGAGCTAAATGAAAATACTTTGTCTTTGTCTATAATACATACACAGTATATATTGTACCGTTATAAACATAACTGCAGCAGCCAGCCTGTCCAGAGATACTGAAAACACCTGATTTTAGTTTGTGTTTTTTTTTTTTTTTACCGGGAGAAAAGTAGTAAATTAAATATTACTTCTGAACTGTCTAATGCTGCAATCCATTTTTATAACTCCCCAACCCTAATCGGTACTGACAGGTGATTGCAGTGGTTAGCCCTGTTGGAGCTGATAAGAAAAATGCGGTGACACACTGAATGTTGCTATCACTTATTTCTAATGAGATTACAGTTCACCTCTTGGCCTACAGACCTATACACGTTTGCACAGGGTCAAGTTTTGCTCTTGCTTCCGGAGTTACACCAATAATAACCAATATTTTCTTTTTAAGCCAGTACAGATATCTAAATTTTTAGTTTAGTTTTTTTTGTCTTGTTACCAATTCGGGCTTAGCATACGTGCTGGAGTTATTTTCTATTCTTATTGTA
The DNA here is from genome assembly GCA_033000465.1 of Sciaenops ocellatus. NCBI lineage: Eukaryota > Metazoa > Chordata > Actinopteri > Sciaenidae > Sciaenops > Sciaenops ocellatus. The sequence continues at coordinate 16,452,900 of CP136877.1, forward strand.
AAAAACAATGTTTGTAATTTCACATCACAGAAGTGTTTCTGCCAAATCACAGCAGTAAGAAGAATGCTGGACATTTGACATTGCTTTTGCTTCTGGCTGATACCGTATGCAGTGAGATACAGTGTGTTGGTTGGTCTATAACTTCATTTTTTGTATCATTTTCAACTACAAAACTGCAGCAGAGGCTTGTTGTTTGAGTGCTGGAATCTGTTCTCACTCAAATATCTGAAATGTTTCTGTTTATGGGGATATTTTTAAAACTGTATTTCAAACTCGCTGCAGTAATTAGATGGAAGCAATGTAGCAATTACTTCATGCTCAGTAGAATTTCCAGGTACTGAGATGGATTGTTGTCATGTACATTTTTAAACATTCTTGACATTGCATGACTCTTTTCCAGTCAGCAGTCTGAGCCAACCCACCACCAGTTTGTCATCCTCACCTCCAAGTGTCCAGCCAGTGACCATTCAGACTCATATCCAAGGGCTGACCACCACGTCTCCTCTCCTGGCCACGACAGCAAGCCCGACAGCCCAAACCATCACATCCCACGTACAGCAAGTACCCGTAAGTGTGTTCGACTGGCATGTAGGAGAAAAATGAATGCACTGTAGTCCTTGTTTGTTTAATACGGAACCAAAAGCAGATTTGTGTATCTTTACCGTATATGTGTACGTGTGTGTGTCTTCTCAGGTGTTGCTGCAGCCCCAGTTCATCAAGGCTGAGTCACTGCTGCTGACCACTCTGAAGCATGACCCCTGCATTGTTACGACCGTGTCCTCTCCCACATCCCTAGCCACCACCACCCCAGTACAGAGCACTTCACTGCAGGTAGGCACATCAAGTGCAGCTCGATACTGAGATCATACAGTGCCCTTTGTTGAAGGCATTGCTGCTGAGTTCACACTATTTAACAGTCGCTGCTCAGGTGGTGGTCAAATATTCCTGAGGCCCTGAATTGAATGAATTATGTGGGTTTTCTTTGGGTTAACTCATCCTTTTATTTTTTTTCTCTTTCCCCATCTCTCCACACTCCCGTGCCACCTCATTTACCTCCTCAGGCCTTTATGGGCGGTGGCACCATCCTGACCACGGTGCCCGTCATGGTGGATACTGACAAGCTGCCAATCAACCGCATCGCCATCAGCGGCAAGCCGGCTGGCCAGCCACACAAGGGGGAGAAGCGCACGGCCCACAACGCCATCGAGAAGCGCTACCGCTCCTCGATTAATGACAAAATCATCGAGCTCAAAGATCTGGTGGCCGGCACTGAGGCCAAGGTAAGGAAGTGAACCGTGTGTAGTGTGTGCGTTTTTTAATTTTATTTTTTGGAAGATCTGGCATTATGATGAAGAGGAAGAAGCTAATTGTATGTACCGTGTGTTTCTACCTTCTCGCAGCTCAACAAATCTGCAGTGCTGAGGAAGGCCATCGACTACATCCGTTACCTGCAGCAGAGCAACCAGAAACTCAAACAGGAGAACATGGCTCTTAAAATGGCAGCCCAGAAAAACAGTACGTCCTTAAAACCTTTCTGTCGTCTTTATTCCATAACAGCTTCTCTGCAATTTATTTCAATTTCTTGAAAGTAAGTCATTCAAGTTGACCTTTAGTGATGAGGTCTATAGATAGCTACTGTTAACCTGAAATGACCAAAGTGAAAATGGTCCTCTTAAGTGAGTGGAATTGAAGGTTGAAGATGTCTTTACCGCTGATTGACCCTCTAACTGCTCCCCTCCTCTTTTCTGTCTCTCTTTGCTCAGAGTCTCTCAAAGACCTGGTTGCCATGGAGGTGGACGGAGCAGCTGATGTGAAGAATGAGCTGCCCACCCCTCCGGCCTCTGATGTGGGCTCCCCCACCTCCTTCTCGCACTGTGGCAGCGACTCGGAGCCTGACAGTCCGATGGTGGAGGAGATCAAGGTATGCAGCGCTCGTTCAAACTGCTAAATTATAAAACTGCACGTCATCGGCAGTTGCCGTCCACACTTTGGTCACGCTGAGTAACACAGAGTCTCTCTTCTGCTCGGCAGCCAAATTTGGGCATGCTGGACAGACCAGCAGCAGGGGGTAGCGCCGGTGGCATGTTGGACCGTTCACGCATGGCGTTGTGCACCTTCACGTTCCTCTTCCTCTCCCTCAACCCTCTGGCTGCCCTGCTCTGCTCATCAGGAAATCCTGCAGCCACTGCCACCCATCACGCAGGAAGGACCACCCTGGGTGTGGAAACTGAAGGTAGTGGGACGGGGATAAAAATGACATACGGTTCTGATATTATGTGACACATTCTAGATGTTTACAGTGAAATGGAAAAATGTGTGTTCGCTTTAGCGGACTCGTGGGGCTGGATGGACTGGATGCTACCAACTATACTGGTGTGGCTTCTGAACGGTGTTCTGGTCTCTGGAGTTCTGATCCGGCTGTTGGTGTATGGAGAGCCCGTAACCAGACCACACTCTGGATCTTCTGTCTTGTTCTGGAGGCACCGCAAGCAGGCCGACCTGGACCTAGCTAGAGTATGTTTGTTTTCGACCTCATCGAGTAATTGGTGTTTTACCTTTGTTATCTACCTGTCACCTTTTTATCTGTTCTCTCTCATCATCACTGATCTCTTTCACCTTCCCCAGGGAGATTTTGCCCAGGCCAGTCAGAACCTGTGGACCTGTCTAAAGGCTCTTGGTCGTCCCTTGCCCACCTCACAGTTGGACCTGGCCTGCGCTGCACTCTGGTCCCTGTTGCGATTCTGGCTCCAGCGCCTCTGGGTAGGCCGATGGCTGGCCGCCCGTGCTGGAGGCCTGCGATCTGACCGCCCCCTGCAGGAGGATGCCTGCAAGAGCAGCCGTGATGCCGCCCTGGTTTACCACCGCCTGCACCAGCTACACATGACAGGTTGGTTGGTGGGAAAGAACCCTGTTTCTAAATTAAATCAGTGTGGTAGACTGAACGCTGTCAGGTGGCATATTGAAGTGAAGAAATCAGATGATTAAAGAGCAACGTATCCCTCCTTTCAGTCCAAGAGTCAGATCCTGGTGATTCGCTGTTTGTCTCAGTAAAATTGTAAATTAAAAAAAAAAAATAGTAACAGTTTTCTTGTCTTGTATGTGTGCATACAGGTAAGCTGAATGGTAGCCACCTGTCAGCAGTGCACATGGCTCTAAGTGCAGTGAACCTGGCGGAGTGTGCTGGCTCCTGCCTGCCCGTAGCCTCCGTGGCTGAGGTCTACGTCTCCGCAGCTCTACGGGTCAAAGCCAGCCTGCCAAGGATCCTGCATTTCACCTCTGTAAGTCCGCTGCAATCTGCGCGCGCACTTATATCACGCACATGTAATATTTTATGTAATTGTTTTTGCATGGACGCTGTCACAATGATGTACTCGCACATTATCCTGTCGGTTGTTCAGAGTTGAAGTTGCACGCACTTAAACCGCGAGCAACTTTTGAGTTTGACGCCTGGTTCATTTGTCTTCCACGTTTAATTAACACAGACTTAAGTTGTTAATGACCCTGCAACTTATCCACTTTAAATCAACTGAACTACACTCAACCAAAACATCGTTAAAATATATATATATATATTTTTTTTTCTTATAGCGAGTGTTCCTGAGCAGCGCACGCCAGGCATGCCTGTCATCCAGTGGCAGTGTGCCTCCAGCTATGCAGTGGCTCTGTCACCCACTAGGTCACCGCTTCTTTGTGGACGGGGACTGGGCTATTCGCAGCACTCCTAAAGAAAGCATCTACAGCCAGGCTGGCAATACTGGTCAGTGCAGAGCAGACACTCTGTCGTCTATAATGGCTAATATGATGCCTTGAATCCTCTCAAAATGTGTCACCTCTTTTCTTTTAAATGGTTTGCTGGTACTCTTACAGTGGATCCTCTGGCCCAGGTGACTCAGGCATTCAGAGAGCACCTCCTGGAGAAGGCTCTGTACTGCGTGGCCCAGCCTTCTGGAGAGAAAAGCCCCAGCCAGGGCGAGGGGTGAGAAAACAAAACATACTTTCAAAAACCTGCGTTTGGTTACCTTCTGACACAATTTAGACGTGAACAACAACAAATAAGATAACACAATTTAAAATAAACTGAAATAATTCATGCCTTCGGGCATTGTATGTTCATGTGGCAGCAAAATAACTCTTCAGTGTGTGTGTCTGTCCTCAGGGAGTACGCTGATGCCCTGGAGTACCTCCAGCTGTTGATCAGTGCATCGGATGCGGCCGGTGCCACCTCCCAGTCCTTTGCAATCGGTTCCAACATGGCCACCGTGACTGGTAAGTCACTGTAACAACTGTGACTTGTATCAACAACGCACTTGTTCAAAAAACATTAGTGCCAACTAGTGGCAACGGTTTTTGAATCCCGGCCAAAAATCAGCTTCGAAAATCCTTGGCAATCTGACACGCACCGACTGAGACAACTTCTGTTGCTTGAGTGCATCAACGCATGCAAGTGTAGATTTGGGCTCCGCACTTCATTGCTACTTATCTTCTCTGAGAGATCTGCGTTTGCTTTTCCTGCACGCTTCCTGCCTCGCATGTTTGATTTCCTTAATGCGCTTCTAAAATAAAAAAGCAGTGAGATTAAGTTCAGTTTTATACTACTGATTTCCGCTGGGTTGACTCCCACCCTCCCGCCGCTTTACTTTGTCCTCACTGATCACTGATCTGAGCGAAAAGGGGGCTAGGTGAAAGGGAGGCGTCCACTAGATTGCTTCATCTATCTTCAGCGCTGTCAAATCGGTGATCACCTTGAGAGCAGGGAGGGTGTGGGAGGCTGTGCAGGGATTTTAATGGAGAGACTTTTCTTGGCAGAGCCTCAGGTTGCTCACACACTGTTAGAAGCCTGTCTGTGTGTGTGTGTGTGTGTGTGCGTGATGCCCAATGTTAAATGGAGTAGTTTTCCCTCATGAGGGACTCGTCAAAATGGCTGCTTTCTCTCAGCATGTTGTGACTACGCCAGAGGGGCGAAACAGATTGATTCAGAGGTCAAAAAATACAGACAGCAGCTGTCTCTATGAATGTGTGTTTGGGGGGGGGGTGGGAGAGAAAAGTGAGCAGTGGGGGATTCAAATATTTGCATGTTTGTCTGTGGGTGTCTCGCCTTTTGACTGTTTTGTTCCAACGTTCAGGGTGCGACCCCCATTCCAAGTGGTGGTCCTCGGTTACCGTGGTGATCATCAACTGGCTCCAAGGAGATGATGCCGCGGCGGAGAGACTGTACCCGACCGTTGAGCACTTGCCACGCAGTCTGCAGAACGCAGAGTAAGTCGGAAATAAGCGCAGCGAAACGTCTGCAGCGAGCCTGCGAGTGCGTTTCAGAAATTTTTGCCTGCCGATGCCAAGCAGAGGACACACACACATTTCCACTACTTTAACCTGTGTCCCCTTTTTCCTCCCCCTCCTCTCACTCTGTCAGGAGTCTTCTGCCCAAGGCATGTCTGAACACGTTCAGGGCGGTGAGGGCTCTGCTGTCCAAGCCAGAAAACTGCCAGCTGAGTCTGAGCTACAGCGACAAGGCCAGCACCCTGCTCCGAGACAGTCTCAACCTAGGACCACACTGCCACAGCTCCAGTTTAGACAAGGTACACACAAAGGCGCAAGCACTTGTAGAGTGTGCATTAAAGTTGATTTGTCTTAATCATACGAGGGGAAAAGTTGTGAGGGCGACAGCGTCCGCATACAAAAAAAAAAAAGCACACGCACACACATGAATGCACACAGTGACAGATGTGCCCTCGCATGTGCGTGTGTAAAATTCTAAACGCAGAAAAAGTGCACACACGCACACACGCGCGCGCGATACATACTTCACCACAGACGGCGAGTCCCCCGTAGCAACTCCTCTCTGTGATTCGGCGGTGTCCTACCCTCTGGCGTTCAGCAGATGGTGATGCTGGTGGATAGGTAGCTCACAGCGTGTGCACGTCCATGGCCAGAGCTGTGGTGCATTGTAGTTGCATTGCATGTGTGTCTCAGTGGAGTGCAATGTACCTGCAGTGCAACACAGAGCTGGGCCGCTAACAGCTGAACACACACACACACACACACATACAGTGACGGTGGAAAATGCCCTTCAACTCTGAGTAGAGCTCTGTTGTGGCGTACTAACAGTTGGAGTAGAAACACATTTTCCTCATGAGCGTGTCCTTCAATTTCAGGTAGAAAACTGAGACACTTGGTGACTTTCCAGCCACCGCACTTACAAAAAGATCTGCGTTTTTTGACACCCGACCGCACACTGCTGACAGGTCATTAGTCAGCGGTGTTACTGCTCCGCTTCCGGCAGTGAAATGTCTCCTGTCTCAGTCCTGATCTTGTCCCTTTCTTTGTAGGTCGTCCAGTTGCTCTTGTGTGATCTCCTGTTGGTGATGAGGACCAATGTGTGGCGTCTGCAGCAGCAGGGGGCCGGTCCTGCTGGGTCAGGGTCGACGGGTACCAGCGCCCCCGCGGGGGTCCACCAGGCCTCCCCGCCAGAGCTCCAAGGCTTCCAGCAAGATCTGAGCTCCCTACGCAAGCTGGCACACAGCTTCAAACCTGCAATGCGAAGAGTATGTATAAATAACCGCATTAGTCACCACATTTTACCATTTATGTGACATGCAGTAAAACTTTCTAGCCTTTTTTCCTCTCAGTCTAACACACAAGCACCTGTGCAGCTCCTATGTTGGTGTCTGTGTCATCAGGAACAGATTAAAAACATAGAAATATAAAACTTTTAAGAGAAGCAAAAAGCAAATACACGTACAAACACACTCTACAATTCTCTGTGGAAATTAGTCGGGAGGTGTTGCAACACACACACGCACACTAACACAAACCCCTGAGGCAAGTGTTTAGCAGCGTTGTTCACAAGGATTCAAAGTCTCTCTGAGGTAGAGCTGAACACGCTGCATGAGTCACCATCACTTGCTCTCCTCCTCCTCCTCCTCCCTCTTCCTCCTCCTCATCATCATCTCTTGTCCCTCCATCTCTCTCCAGTTGTTTCTTCACGAAGCTACAGCCAGGCTAATGGCAGGGGCCAGTCCCACCCGCACACATCAGCTCCTGGATCGCTCGCTGCGACGCAGAGCAACGCCCGGGGCCAAGACAGGTGCGTGAATGTTGTGTGTTTTTGTGTGTGTGTGTGTATTTTTGTTCCACTCTACACAAGTAATTATGTCCACAGGCAGAATTGCCGCTCATAATATTTTGAATGTCTCTGTTTTATCGTTTGTTTGTTCACATAGAGCAAACGTTGTTGGGGTCTTCATTTGACTATCACCATTTGCTGCTCATGCATTGCCTATTAAACTTCGTGAATGTTGCAGCATTACGTCTGACTGAAAAGATGCTATGAGTTTGGTACCTGTTATTAAACAACAAAAAAAGCGCGGCACTACTTCCTTCAAGGTTCCTTCAAGCCGTCGTCTGTTTCCACCGCGGTCTAAAGAACCGCTGACTTGTGAAAAAGCGACAGCTGTCTTTACACGTCATGTTCGACAACAACGCACATCATCGTCCCATCTGCTTTCTTCTCCAACTCTGTGGGGACGTGTCGAAGCACAATGAACAAAAAAACAGACTGGTTCGCAGATGCAGATTGTTTAAAATACAAATCTGCGAGCACTCGACCAATCAGTTCTTGTACTTTTGGAAGGTACCACCCCCTGATCATGAACTTTTTGTGAGGTAAAATGTCCCCAAAACTTAATTTCGGAGTTCCTCCTTGTTCCAGTGGAAGGCTCCAGCGGTGGAAACGTGGCTTTAGGTTGCAAAACATAATTAAAAAGTTTAAACTTGCTAATAAACCTCAACTGTGGATGTCCAAGCATCAATTTCTAGATGTTTTCTTTCAATTTATTAAATAAAAGTTGTAGCTAAGCTAAAAAAAAAACACTGAATTGCTGAGCGCCTGAATCAGCTTCTCATTTATTGTGGCCAGTTCTTCACTAAACTAAATGCCATCAGTAATTAAAAGGGAAGCTGCTGAAGTCTGATTGGCCGGTCGTCACCGATGACATGGAGCTCACCCCGAAATACCACGCTAACGTCATTCTTTGTTTTTTTTTGCATGCAGAGGAGTGCGAGACTCGGCCAGGCCAGCGGGAGCAGGCGGAGGCCGTGATGCTGGCTTGCCGCTACCTTCCCCCCTCCTTCCTGTCGGCTCCCGGCCAACGGGTGGGCATGCTGGCGGACGCGGCCCGCACCCTGGAGAAGCTGGGAGACAAGAGGACCCTCCACGACTGCCAGCAAATGATCATCAAGCTGGGCAGCGGCACGACTGTCACCAACAGCTAGAGAGAAGGCACGGGAGAGGGGAGAGGCTGTGAGACATGCATGGACACTGTATATAGAAACATTTCTGACACACACAGACAAGAAAGAAAACCCCACAGACACCACAACCATACAGTCTCTGGTATTTTGGCGTGCAGCTATTGAACAGATTTATTAAAATATACAAATTCATATCAAATTGTCAGGATTGTTCTTCATGGATTGTCCCTCCCGCCACCCCAACCTCACATCAGGAGGCACTTGCAGAATCCACACTCTTGTTGCTGTGGATCATTACCAGAATATAAGAAGCATTTTTCTCTCTTACCGAGCTGAATCACCCTCATGAGAACGCATTGCAGTGCCACAGTTTGTCCACAGAGAGGAGCCATCTCAGTTCAGTGTGAATGATGTGTGTGTGTGTGTGTGTGTGTGTGTGAAGCATGAATGAGATATTTGCCATGCGTTTATTCAGCGTAGCCCCAGCCCTCGATCTTTTTTCGACATGGCAGGAGTTCTCAGTAGGTTAGAGTGGCGGGCTGCTCTGATTGGCTACAGAGTGAGGCGTCTCTGCAAAGCGACCAAACTTGGATTGGTCTGACCGCGAGTTTGTTCAGCGGGTAGCTGCTCCGCAGGTTGTTGAAATGGTGTTAAAGATGATTTGAATCACGTTTCACTGTCGATAATCTGCGGCGAGGCGAGCTGCTGCACGGGCTCTCTCTCTATCTGCACTAGCCCTGCGAGGCTGATTTCAAGGAAAAGAGTAATAAATATGGCTTTATGAGGTTATTATCATAAACCTATCGTTGTTTTGTTTTGCTGTGTACATATTTTAAAATGTATTTATGATCTGTATGATTTGATTAAGCAGTATTTTGCATAAGCAGAGTGATAAATGCTTATTTTCTTCCCTTAAACCCGTTTGGTAGCTTTTGACCAGGCCCACATAATGTAGTTACTGCACTGTATTGCTATGTTCATGAGTGTCAAAATGGGGACAGTATCAGGTTATTTATGTCACATCGTCTGCACTGTTGCACACGTACGGCAACTGTGGCATGAAAAGAAAAGGGTAGCGTCCGACTCTGGCACTACCAACCGACAAACTGAAGTATGAACCTTTGGCACTTTTCTTACAAATTCTGCAGCCGATTTCAAAATCACTGACTGTTAGGTTTTCCAAAGAGGGCCCGTAGTGAATCTTTCTGGATTTCTTTGTAGCTCCAACGTAAGAGCAATACTTGCTCTTTCAGTCGTTATAGTTTCATGCTCCTAGAGTACCAGTGATTATTGATTTTTAGACTGTAAAACGGTTTTAATAAAAACAACAACTTTGGCATGTGTTTTCTGTTCCAGGACCAGTATGTTTTGTTTTTTTTTTTTATATATATATATATAGTGTGTCACTAATGTGAAAGACTGAAAGATTTGGATTGAGCGGTATTGTTCATGTGTCCTTTTAACTGACATCTCTACATCTCTTCCTTGTTCTTCAGTTTCATCCTTTTTATGATGTAAATATTAAAGCATTTTGTAAAGAAGGCTCGACTGTTTCCTGTGGTGCTTTAACAGAGTTTGATACTGCATGATGGTGGTTGTAAAAGTAGTTAAAAGTCTCACTTAAAATATGCAAGTAGGTCATGTGCTTACATGTAAAAGGAGACAGAAATTTGTGTACATAAGAGGTCTACTTTTAGGGGGGGAAAATGCTGAAGTAGATGAATCTAGTTGGTGTATTCCAAAATCCAATTATTCTCTCAAGTTTTGTTTTTGTAAGCAAAGGGCAAAGGTTAATTGAGATGTAAGAGTTGCCTATAAAAAATGCAGATTAGTATGCATATATCTTCTAATTTGAATAATAAGTGATTTTATTAATATCAGATTGGAAGTTTTGAAATATGACTGTAATGTTAGAATTTGTTAATAAGGCTGTGATAATGGAAACCTGTACTTTGTGAACGCACTGCACAGCAGCACGATTTAACCGTACGAGGTGGGAGAGACTCTATGCTGGTCCAAAATAGTGTGTTAATGTCAGTGCATGTTCAGTAAAGACAAAAAGAGCAGGCATTGGTCGTAGCAGCATTGAAAGGTGCTGGTATATTTAACATTGGCGTTACAAAAAACATTTCAAACAAAGTGATGCTGTGTCATCGATTCCAAACAAAGAGACATGAAAATCAATAAAACGGCATGCTCCAACTTAAGACAAGTGACATTCCCAAAAAAGGTCTTTACTTTTTTTTCATCAATGGATTCTTTTAATAACATTTTATAAGCAATAACATATTCCATTTTATAGAAAATAAACATCTCTAGGAAATACTATACACAATTATATTAGTACATCACATCTTACATTTAAACAGCATCAAATACTTATATACACCATTAAATAATGAGCTTCATAAAAGAGAAAGTTTGGTGTGGAGTTTTTTTGCACTTTCTTTTACGCTCTAATACTTAAATATGTCTCCTTTTGATATGACTGACGCTCTGTACAGGGCGTTGTTACATAGCATGGAAGAGTGAAAGAGGCTACATTTGAGATACACAAACAGACAGGTGTGTGTGTTATGAAGTTGAATGTATATCTTTCTGCACTGCTGTGGTGGGTGAAATCATCATACATTAATGGCAATGTTTAACAGTAATACTTCTGAACTGTACATAGATATGAAGTGAGATGACCTGACTCCCCAGTTGGGAGCTCTGATCTTCAGCCTGTCAAGTGACGATGGAGGCGTCTACGTATTGAATGTGCACACTATTGAAATGGAGAACACTCTTAAAGAGAGTTTTTTTTTTTTTTTCCTTTTTATCATTTTTCTTTTTTAATTTCGGAATAACACAAAGCCTGACATATACCAAGGGTGACGCAATGATGTTGTATAGTCATAATGCACATCAAAATACATCTCCGAAGATAAGAGCATTATATTAAAATACTGCGTCCATTTTTTTCTTAACTCTTCAATATCAGAATATTTAGAACCTGTAAAGCACATCATCATGTACAGTTTCCTTTTTTGTTTCATCTTGTTTTAAACACACACGTTGAGATAGTACATCCAGATGATTGGCTGCTGTTTTTTTGTTGTTTTTTTGTCTTTTTTTGTGTGGTGCATGACATCTTGAATTGGAGATGAACTTCTTCACACTCGCACAGACACACACTGTATGCACAAACACACTGATGATGTGGCTGTAAGAATGACAATTCACACCGCACGCATACACACACACACACACACACACACACCTCTCTTGGCCCACAGACAAGGTGGCCAGAGGGATGCTCTTCTCCAATCAGTGTCCGCCAGGTGTCTGAATATGATAGCAACCCATCCGAAGGCTGAACACACACACACACACACACGCACACGCACACATTCCTCGCTCTGCATTTCAAACAGCCCCCCATGTGCACTGGGCCCTAGGCACGCAGTCTCTAAAGCGCAGTCTATCCTCCTGTTAAACAGTGCCGCTGCCTTCCAGTAAAGGGGGCTCAGTGGAGGAAACACATTTCCAGGCCGGGTTCAGGGAGCAGCTACTCTCTGTGGAGCCATTCTCCGGGATTTGTATTGCTCCTATAGCTCCACCTCAGCGCAGCATTTTTAACCCTCCCTGCCCCACCCAGCTCCACTGGCCGGGGTGCCTGCCCGTCATCAGTCCATCACCATGTTTTGTTTTGTTTTTTAGGTATAGGTGGCTGTTAGGACAGCATTTTCATTTGCCTTGCTGGATAGGATAACTTGCTGAGAGGTGGTGTTGGAGGTGGTGGAGATGGAATATCTTACAGGTCCTGTAGAAAGAGGGAGGAGAGACTGACATAAATACAAACACACAAGAGAGGAAGAAACATATGAGCTGTGCCAGATGATAAGGACATTTCCTGTAATGTATCAGCCTTCTACATGTACACGAGTGTTTCTTTAGACATGAAGGCGAGCTGACTGCAGTGTGCAGGAGTAGGGAGATGGATGCAGCTGGCCAGTGAACCAGCTCCGCTGTGAAAGACACAGCAGGAACGCCCACTAATTGCGCTGGTGTGGTGGTGTTGGCGGAGCGCTTTCTCTCCCCTTATCCTCCTCTGCAGCCCCTCAGTATCTCTCGTTCACCCCTCTGTCTTTCTCTCTGAACTGCCAGTTGCCCATCCTTATGGCCTGGACTCAGACCAGCAGCTTTGCTCCCTGTCTCTTATCTCCTCCTCTTTCTTTCTGTCTTTCTTTCTCTTTGAAGTTACCCTCCCTGGAATAACTCATTCTTTTACACCTCCAATCTCACTTTTCTCTGTTTCTCCATCACTCCCTTTCTCTTTCTATCTTTGTCTCTTTCATTCTGTCGCTTTCTGATGTAACTGCCCCCATTTCTTCCCACTCAGCCGCAGCATAAAACACTTTTTCTTCACCCTCTCTCTCTCTCTCACACACTCTCTCTCTCTCTCTCTCTCTCTCCGGCTCACTATGTGTACATCCGTGTATGAGCTTACAGGTAACCTGTTAATGAACCTGTGTGAACGCACACAGTGTGCCTCTCTTAGCTCTGGAGAGTCCAGCATGTGTGTGCAGTTTCAGCGATATGTGTGTTCCAGTGTGTTACCCTGAAACCAAGTGCGCACAGGCGGAGGGAGGATTTCAGAAAAGGGGACCCACGGGTGGGGTGGGTGCATGCTTGTGTGTGCATCAGTGTGTGTGTGTGTGTGTGCATGTGTGTGTGTATGTGTCTGCGCTTCCCTTTGATTAGGCTGCTCAGCGTAAATTGGCACGGCACAGACCCACACACACAGACCTTCAGATCCCTGAGCTGATGACAGCTCTGCCTCAGCCCGCTAACAACAATCTCTCTGTGTCTTTTGCTCTCCTTTTCTCTCTCTCTCTCTCTCTCTCTCTGTTTCTCTTACTCTATTTCTGATGCTGAGACGTGGGAGTTGAGGTGAAGAGAGGCGGGGAAGAGGAGTAGAGAGGAGAGATGAGAGAGAAAGAGGGAGGAAAGGGATGAGGAGGGGATGAAGGGAGGACGGCTGAAAATGGAAAAGGGAGCTCGCAGGAGATGAGAGGTGAACAGAGTGAGAGACGAGGGGGAGAGCTGAAAACAGCAGGGGAGCGCAGAAGCAAAATAAGGGGAACGGGATAAAAAAAAAAAAACGAGGGAAGAGAAATAACGAGAGAAAGGGTGGAGAGAGAGAAAGAGTGGAGAGAGCGTGTGGGGAGGATAGCAGGCAGTGATGCTGGGTGGGGTGTTTTGATCAACAGCCAGCTTTTCATCCCTGTCAGTCTGCACAGAGGAGAACAGGAAGGGAAGAGGGGGAGAGAGGGGCAGGGAGGGAGGCAGGGAGGGAGGGAAAGAGATGCAGAGAGCGGAGGGAGAAAGGGAGGCTACTGCCACTGCTGCCTCAATGCACCGCTGCTCCCTGCTGAATGTCAGCATCTCTACTCCCCCACAACCCCCCCGCCCTCCCTCTGCATTTGACCTTCCTCTCCGTGCTGCAGTGTGAATACAACACCACCAGATGGCGTCTGCCTTACAGGAAAGTTGACTGTGGAGTGGACTCTTCATATAAACACAAAAAACGGTGACCCGATGTAATTGCAGTGGTCTGCAGTCATAACAGTGGGTGCTGAGTGATAGTAATACACAAAGGGGACATAACTAAGTGTTTACACAGCTAGTGGTGGTTGATATGGGTTTAGCGTGCCAAGGTCATTGGGTACATATTGATTTGGTAACAAAATATCAGCAAGTCCCAGATGAGATCTTGGCCTTCATGAGTTACTGGCATGAGGGGTAGATATGGTACTTGATACCAGTGTACACTGAACGCCAACCTGAACCCTCAGGTTCCCCTCTGATTCTTTCTCTGTTTTACAAGAGCTGACAATTGTGTTTTCTGTTCTGCACTGTATCATCTATCCAGCCATGGTGCTGCTGCTAGTGACAGCAACGTGTGAACTCAATTTTTTCTGTGCTGAGGAGAGGGATGAAGGGTGGAGCGGAGCGGGGTGGGGTGGAGGGAAAGAAAAAAATAGGATAGGAAGAGAGGCGAGGGGAGGGGAGGGGAGAAAAAAATCGAAAACGCACAGTGGGTCTTAGAGTAGAGATGGTTTGCGTGTTCCAACACCTAAGCACACCTCCTGTGCATACATGGAAACACTAATGTCTGAGAGGTTCTTACTCTGGGAGATGCTCACAAGAATTGATATGCATTTATTCGCTAGTAAGCTTTAATTTTCTTACCTCATGTTTAGGACATTTGATGGAGAAGTCATCCTCGTGGAATGTGCAGCCTGGGCAGGCAAAAAGAGAGAGAGCAAAGAAAAGCAGAGAATAAGCAACAGTGTCGCAGATAAACAATACAACAAATGGCCCAAAAGCATGAGGCGAACACACACAACAACCCCTTGAAAAAAGCCAGATAAATGACAAAGAGGTAGGGTTCAAAAGAAAAATGAGCAAGACAGAGGCAAAAAGAAAGAGTGAGAGCACCAGAGGAAAGAGAGAGACTGAGTGGATGAGTTGCAATGCAGGCAGGCAGGCAGTCAGATATGGCTGGTGCACTCAGCAGGATTAAAAAGGGCCTCACTCCGCTCCCTGTGCTGGCTAGGCAGACGTGGCAGGCCTTCTAATCCTCACACTGTACTTCCTTGGCATGAGGTAATGTAAGGGGAAGCCATACAACACATGTGCTGACACACAGACAACAACGACAACAATGACCAGGGACACTCACACACGCATAAGCATCGAAGGGAACGTACCCAGGCGATGTGGTTGTAAGTCGCACATAGGGAAGCATTTAAGTAAGTATTCAGGCACACACATGGTGGCATGCAAACACACACAAACATGCATTCAGTCCCCAGACGGTAGAATGGATGGACGCAGCCACAGGGGTTGTGGTCAATAATGCACGCATACACATCCTCCTCTCTCTATTCCCTCGCTCCCTCTTGCACACTCCAGGGTCCCACTTTCCTCTCATCATCCCCTTTATTCAAAGCTCCCTCCCTATTTCCCTCCCTCCTTCCCTCTTTTGCTCTCCCCTAGCACTCTCAGACATCTCTCCTCGCACTCAATAATGTTACTTCTTGATGCATTTTCCTTCTCTCATTTTACCCACATCCACTTTCCCTCCCCTCTCGTTCTTCCATCTCCTTTCATTTTTCTCCTTTTTTTTCTACCTGCCTTATTTGTTCCCCTCCCTATTGCCCTCTAAACCCACGTTCAATTTCCCATTCCCAATTTCCCTCCTCATTTCTCCTCCCTTTCCCTGACTTTTCTTCCCTTTTCATCCCTTGTTGCTCTCTTCCTCTCTCTCTCTCTCTCTCTCGCTGTGGTCTCTTACCTATCTCTTTGGCGCAGACATAGTGGTATTTATGAGAGCAGCCTCTCCAACAGCAGCTGAGGGACGCCCCCACAATCTGGCACTTGTAGCAGCTCTGGGGTTAGTCAGACAGACGGACATATGGACCGAGACCAATAAAGAAACAAACAAATTGACCGATAGAGGCACATAGGGGTAGAAAAAAGAAAGAGAGGAAAGAAAGTTGAAAGTTAACAGCAATTTCTCCAAGAAGCTGTACAGATTCTCAAAGTGACTGTACATAGTTACATAGTACAGGCATGAGTGTTGATAATTGGTATCGTACCGTTTGGGCTGAGTTGTTGGCAGCCTCCTTCAGTCCATATAGCCTCCCAGCCACCATAATTACCCCCTTGGTCCAGATGGCACAGTTTTCATGTGCCCAGTGCTCCTTAGCTTCTGCCTCCACTTGTAGCCTTTGGAACATGCTGTCACTGCCCTCTTGGTTGCTGGAGGCCCCTGTGCTGATGGCTTGGAGCTGCTTCATTCTCCTGAACCTCTCTCGGAGAGTTAATCTTCGTGGACCACCCTCCTGACCCATTCTTTCTGTTCTTTCTGCCCGTCTGTAGCGCCAGTGATGGTGCCTGCTGCTACTGCCCTCTTGAATGGATGTTTCTGTTTTGCCCTCCTTTTCTGTGCTGCCCTCGACCTCATCCTTTGAGGAGCTGCCTGGTTCTTCACTGCTGCTACTGTTGTTGTCGGTGGTCTTCTGTGACTCTTCCCTGAGGGATTCTCTGTGCCTGATCGTCAAAATTTTCCGTGGAATGCCATCCTCTGTGTAATACGGTCCACACAAGTCACCTAGGTCTCTGTAATTTGCTGGCTTTCCACAAAGGCTACATGTAAGACACCTGTCACTTAGATTTCTATTTACCAAAGGTCCCTGTAGCATGGCAGCAGTGTGTGGTACTATCTTTGCAACTGTGAAGGGATTCCTCATTCTGAGTATGCCCTTTTTTCTACGTCTCTGAAATATAACTGCATCCTCAGGCTTGTTGACTATGGCACACCAAGAAGAAAAGTCTCTGGAGTTGTTAATCCGTACATAAGGACAGAAAGACAGTTTAGAGTTTTGATGGACTGTCTTGCGCCTGAATCTTTTCACAGAAATGGTTTCAGTCTGTTTTTCTGATATTGTCACTACAGGACCCACAATACATGTCTCCTGATTTTCCGTCTTTTCTCCTTCCCTTCTTTCCATTTCATCTTTCTCTCTCTCCTCTTTTTCATCCCGTTCACATCCTGCAGCTCTTACTACAGCTTCAATAACTTCAATGGCATCCTTCATCCCAGGTTTTGGCCCAGGCTTTTTGTGGACCTTCATCGGCTTGCCAGGAATCTGCTCTGATGAGGCTTTGCCTCGTTTCCTTTTGGTTGGATTTGCTGATGGTTTTCTGCCTCTCCTAGATTTCTGGATGAGTTCTGTGCTGGTAAGCTGGGGGGCTTCTGTGATCTCATCTGGACTGATTGGCAGAGGTACTGTGGACTCTGTGGGGGTCACTTTCTCCTCTACCCTCTCCTGTTGTTGTTCTGCTATTTCAATATTTGTCTCCTCAACTGTCTCTGCTTCTACCAGTGGGGCTTGGCCTTTTCTCTTCTTCCTTCTCTGCTTTAGGTGCATTTCATGGTTGTTTTTAATGGCCCTCTGTTTGGCTAGCCTTGGTGTTGTAACTATTAGGCTCCCTGCTTCCAAGGCGACTACTGAGGCGTCTGTACTCTCCACCATGGCCCATCTCTTTCTTTTAGTTCTGGCAGACTTAGTGACAACAGAAGATACACCTTCTGAGGCTGGTTGTGACCACTTTCCTGGAGCCCTGACTTCTAATGGGGCCTCTATTGAGCTCCAAACCTTGTCAGATCCAACATCCTGCTGTGTCCCTTGTTTAATGCTTTCTTGTCTTGTTTCCTTCTTTTTTACTACCTCTTCCTCCACCCCTTGTCTCACCTCTTCTGGCGTTGGTACCTCTTGATTAACCTTAACCTGCTTTCCTCTTTCTTGTGTCATCTCCTCTTTTCTCTGTTGTTTCACTCCTTCTTGTCGACACTCTATGCTTTTCACCTCTCCCTCTATCATCTCAGTGCTATTTATGAGCATAGATGTCTCACCTTCCTTTAAGACATGTTGAGACAAAACCTTGGTTGTCACATCATCAGTTAGATTGCTGTCTATCTGGGGAATTGGGATGTGTTTCTTCGAGCTAGGAGATGTAATTTTCTGCACCATGGCCTCATATTTCTGTCCTCTGCCTTTGCGTGGTGGGAGAACTTTTGTTTTAGTTGGGCACTGAGGAGGCACCACAGGGACATCACTAGTGATGTCAGTTTCACTAATGTTGGGAGGGGTGTCTTTGGATAGTGGAGTGACCACAGAGACTTTCTTGGGTGGCCCTCGCTTTCTTTTTGGGCCCCGGACAGCTTTCTCTTTAGGTGTAGAGACAATCTGTTCCAGTATTGGGGGTTGCGGTGGTAAGGGCTTTGGTTTGGGCTTTGGACCCCTCTTTTTCTTTACTGGCATTGTTGAGAGCTCTGGGCTAGGTTTTCGTTTTAGTGGAAGTGATGTCTTTTCTTCAGATTGTTCAGTTGGGATTGGTGAAGCAAGTGGCGCAGGTGAGTCTACTGGAACATCTGTGTTTTTGACTGCATTAGGAACTGGAGTTAGAGTTTGTTGCACTGTAACAGACTCCAGTACATTTGGAGAAACCTCAATGGCTTTAATTTCTGTTAGTGTCTCTGGTAGAATATCTTCCTCTATGATTTTTTCTTTTTCTTTTGACAGTTTTTCTTGTGAGGGCTTTCTGGATCTCAAGACCATGTTCTTACCCTCCTTCTCTGGTGCTTTGGCCTCATGGTTTATTTGTTTTTCTTCCTGTTTGATTGATTTTACATCCTGGTTTTCTTGTGATATTGTAGCTTTTAGGCTTTTCCTGCCCCTGCTTTGTAATCCTATCAGAGGCTGAATGGTTTCTTCTTGTTGTACCAGCTTTGCTTTAGAAACAGAGCCTTTGGGGCGACCCACCGGGGCCTTGATAGGTACAGTGTCAGGTGTCGGGGGCAAAATATCTGCAGGCTTGGGTCCAGGCTTAGGTCCTGGTTTTGGACCGGGTTTTAGAGTTGGTTTTGGCCCAGGTTTTGGTCCAGGTTTTGATCCAGGTTTTGGACCAGGTTTTGGTCCAGGTTTTGGCCCAGGTTTTGAACCTGGTTTGGGTCCTGGTTTACGCTTCACAGGGGTCTCAATTTTCTGTGTCAGCTCTGGTTCATGTAGCACAAGTTTTGGTCCTGGTTTTGGTCCTGGTTTAGGTCCAGGTTTTGGCCCAGGCTTTGGTCCGGGCTTTATGCTTGGTTTAGGCCCTGGTTTTGGACCTGGCTTTGCTCCTGGTTTTGGCCCTGGTTTTGGTCCCGGTTTTGGCCCTGGTTTGAGCCCAGGCTTTGAACCTGGTTTTGGGCCTGGTTTTCTCTTCACATGAGGCTCAATTTTGGGTGGCAAATCAGGTGCATTAAATGAACGAGTGCACATTCTCGAACGGAAACCATCATTTAGCATTTTAGGAGTCTGGCTCACAATAGATTCCTGATGAGCTAGATCCATTTGATCTGAGAATAGCACAGTTTTGCTAGGGGGCATGCAGGGTTTCTGTGTAGGCAAGTTAGCTCCTTCCTCTTCCTTTTCACCATCCTGCTCCAAGCTTAACTGTCGCCTGATTCCTACACCTGAATGCATTATTCTTCTTCTGCCCCTGGCGTGCTTACGTCCGAATGCCCTTGGCTGAGCAGATGGGGCCACAGGCTCTGGCTTGGCCAAGGGGGTCACGGCACTGGCACAGCTGATGCCTGGCTCCATGTCCTCATCACCTTTTTTTGGAGAGGGTGGTGTGTCTGCCCAGGAGGGGGCTGAGGGAAGTATTGACTTCCCTGGCAGCTGAGGAGAGTCTGGCTCCAGCACTTTAGCATCACTGTGATCAATATGATCTCTGGAGCCTGAAGCTGGAGGTGTTGCCTTATCATTGAGAGCTGAGAAGACTGGCATAGCAGACTGAGGCTGAGGAGCAGTGTCACCAATGGCTGATTCCCTCGTAGAAACATCTGGTGCTGCTGTTGCTGCTGCTGCATTTGGATGGACAGGCGCCCCTGCAGACTCATTGTCAGTATGGAGCTCAGTACTCTGACTCTCTGTCCTGCTGCAGAGATCTCCAGGAGGCTTCTCTGGCCCGTCTCTATTATTCATGTGCTCCTCAGTCGATGACTGACTCACTTTCTCCCCTTCCCCCAGTTCCTCCCTAATGTCTGCAGACAGAGGAGGCGAGAGAGTATGTTGTGTTTGTTTCTGTATTTCATCTTCTTCCTCATCATCTGCCTCCTCTTCCCCTTCCCCCTCCTCTTCATCCTCCTCATCTCTGCTCTCTCTCTTGTCTGAGTTGCTCTCGTCCAAGACCTCAACTTGGGGGGTTGGAGAGGTGTTCTCTGAGCTGTCTTCCTTCTCAGTGGAATATTGATCCTGTTCAAGGTCAACCCTAGAAATGAAAGGCAATGTTTTCACTGAGCTCTCAGAAGCAGTTGGAGACTCGGATTTGAATGCCTCCGTTTTCATCTCTTGGCCAAAGTGCTCCTTGTGGCTGGAGTCAGATAGAGCTGCCGGAGACTGTTCGACTGAGTCTCTTGCGTCAGGGTCATATTTGCTCTGGACCTCTTGGTACTCTGTCTCCTTATAGCAATAGCTTTTTTCTGTCTCCCCTTTGTTTACTTTATTGTAGAGAGCTGGGCATTTCTCTTCATCTGACCATTTTTCCAGATTCTCTGTTGTTATATCTGAATCTCTCTCACAGTCAGGTTTTTTTTCTGTCACCTCCTCTTTGTCAGCTGATTTCTCTGTCCAGGCTGATTCTTCAAAGTTTTCTTTGACAGGCTCATTGATATGCTGTATATCCGAAGGTGAGTCCCTTTCTTGTTTCATAGGACTGGGGATTGTAATACTTGTGGGAGACCTCTCATCACCAATGCTCTTCACTGGAGTACTTATGTCATCTCTTCCCTGCCCTGACTGACATCTAGTAGGGTCAGGAGTAAGGTTGTGCAAACCTGAGTCCCCAGATCTGGTGGACATATCATCTGGAGACGTCATGGAGCATGAAGAGGCTGTATCCAGGCTGAGTTGTGTGTTATTGGGGGCCTGTGCAGGACTTCTGCCCTGGCTACAGTAGTAGTAACCCCTCTCCAGTTGTTCATCACTACTGCTGGAGTAGCCTCCCTCATGGAGTTCCATAGGCATTGGCTGGTGCTGTGGGGTAGAGTAAGGGTCCTGCATGGGACCTCCACCAACACTACTACCACCACCACC
Organism: Sciaenops ocellatus; assembly: GCA_033000465.1. NCBI lineage: Eukaryota > Metazoa > Chordata > Actinopteri > Sciaenidae > Sciaenops > Sciaenops ocellatus. The sequence goes on from CP136877.1 coordinate 16,473,845, forward strand.
GTCTGGGTATGGAGGACTTTTGTACTCTTCACCCTTTTTGGAGGATGCTCCACTTCCAGCACTGCTGTTGCTCCCTCCACTGTTGCGCTTACTGCCTTTCTTATTGGCCACCAGGGCCTCTGAAAGCAGCAGCTGCTGGACATTATTAGAGATGTTCTCTACCTGAGAGGTGAGGGCATTCAGGCTCCACAAGCTGGGGTTGGACAACAACTTCTCTGAGAAGCGTTCTTTCATGGTGGGGACCTGCGGTGTGGTAGTATAGCTGTGAGGGGCTGCATGTGGCACATTGGGTGAGGGATGTGAGCGTGGGGGCATTAACATGGTGTTGGTACTGGCTTGCTCCTGCATACCAGCTGAAGAGGATGAAGAAGAGGAGGCTGTCCCGGGGGTCATGGGAGGTTGACCATATTGGAATGACTCTGGGTTGGTCATTAGTGGTGAAGGGGTGGAGCTGTATGAGGGGGAGCGCCCTACAGAGCGTGCAGGGGAGTGGCTTGAGGAGGGACTACAAGTCTGATAATACTGTTCTGGTGATCTGACAGACAGCTCTGAGAGACAGTAGTTTTGTTGAGGTTGGCTGTAGTGTTGGTATTTAGGATGGGGCTCCTGGGGGTTGGTCAGGGCCTGTAAAGGGGGCTGCTGCTCATAACCTCTGGAGGGAGGCTGCTGGTAGCCATAACTGTTCTGGGTTGATCTGTAACCCCCCTGCTTCAGACTGCTGTGGCTGCTCATTTGCCTGCCATACTGGGAACTGGGGGGCATGTTGTACCCTTTATAACAGTGGGGCATAGGGCTGCATTTTTCCATGTATGGCGATGGAGAGGGTGAGTGCTGGGGGTAGTGCAGGTGACTCTGGGGGTACATGAGAGGGGACGGGGCAGGGTTAGGAGGGTGAGGTTGGTGGTGGGGGCTGGTATAGGCAGGGGTGGATGGTTGGTGGCATTGCGTCTGGGAGTGGCCCAACATGTTCTGGTCTATGTACTGGGACGAGCCAGGTGCAGGGGTACCACTAGCCTCCATTCGTCCCACCATCTCCTGCTCATACTGTGCTAACTGGGCTGGGTCCTCCCATTTCTGCTGGAGGTGGCCCTCACTCATATACTGGGCTGAGTAATTCCCAGAACCCATGTGGTTACCATAGCCCCCAGGACCCTGTAGGTGCTGATTGGTGTTTGGTGGGGGCACTTTGCTTCCTCTGTAGGTTTTTTTTGCCTGTGAGGGTGCTGAGCCTCCATTTCCACTTCCATTCCCTCCACCATTGCCTGGGTATCCAGGGTAGGCTTGTTGGCTGTAACAGTCCTTGGGTCCTCCTCCGCTTCCCGGTCCTCCCGCTGGAGGCATGCTCGTGGGGTTTGCCAGTGAGTGAGCTTCATAGCCTGACCTGGTGTGCCCCGGACCTGGCCCAGGGCCTGGATGTGGACCGGGTCCTGGGTGTGGGTGCTGGGGGTGGGGATGATGCGGGTGTTGCCGGTAGGTCTCCAGGCGGGATAATTCATGGGGCTCCTGCTGGTAGCAGGGTTGGTTGCTGTGGTAACCACCGCTCCGCTCACGGAAGGACTGCATAACTCTCTCCGTCTGTAGCCAGAGCAGGGAGGGGGAGGTGAGGTGAGACGGGAAAGGGGGGAAGGGGGGTTAGGGGTTCTGAAGGCAGGGAGATGGAGGGGAAGCGAGAGAAAAAAGAGAGAAATTATGATGGTTAGTGCAGTTGTGCTTCGGGTTTCCTGCTCCTTTTATACTCAATGTCTAATTTTTAACATTCACCTTTAGTCAAAGCAAAAATCTGCCCATCTTTGAGAACCATTGATGATCATATTCTTCCCACTCAGTCACACAAGCATTCAGCCACACACAGGTGTGCATATCCCATGTAGATACAGTATTATGTAGATTTTTTACCCACAAACTTATTTTGTTTTCACAACAATAAGTGCATTTTGTATTGCTCACTAATACTTGTTATTGCCTGTTCAGATTTGAAGAAATTATGCATATGTGTGTGTGTGTGTGTGTGTGTGTGTGTGTGTGTGTGTGTGTGGGGGGGGGGGGGGGGGGGTATGTGTATAAAATGGCCCCTCAATGGTTGCAGGCTCCAGGATCTGATTCAGCCTCTCAAGATGGAGGGGCAGACATGTGATGCAGTCACTGGTACAGTGATTGACACGTCTGGGAGAGAAAGGAGAACAAGAGAGTGTTGTGTGGGAACTTAATTACTTATCTGTATATAAATATATAATCATAACAATTGTGCACCTGTGTGTATGTGTGTGACTATGTAGGGGTGCATGATTGAGGTCAGGCAAACGTTGAAAGAATGCAGGCTGCAGCAATAAGATGGCATCTAAAGGCCATCCGTCTTCCACGTTCTGAGCTGAACACTCTTACATAGTGAGCCACTGTGGCTATTTTGCTCTCTAGATGATTTTGTATGATGCATTATTCATAATTGTAATGGCCCCCAAACTTAGCCCCTTTTTTCTAACCACTCCAAGATATTAGAATTTATTACCTAAACAAACAAAGCAAACCGATATTTTTCTGGTTTGTCTTTGATGCATAAAAGGTTCAGCTGAGTCCTCCTTTTTCATCTCCTCCCTGTCTTTTCCTGCACAGATGCAAACTCCAATTTCCTCCAAGGGGAAATGGGAAGTGTGACAGTGTGTGTTTGCATGCATGCTTTCAGCACACCAGTAGGGGTGTCATAGAGTGTGTTTGTGTGCTTTGTGTTTGGTGTGTTTCTTCCAGTATGTGAGTGCACGTGGCAATGTTTGTCTGTAATCTTTTGCCTGCCGAAGCGTGTGTGTGTGTCTGTAAGTGTGTGTGTGTGTGTGTGTGTGTGTGTGTGTGTCTGTGTGTGTGTTTATGCATTCATACAAAAGAGAAAGGAAGAGAAGAGGGGTGGAGAGTGCTTCTGCTCTATAAAAGGAACAGAGTCACCTGGAGACAGAGCACTGAGCTTGTGTGTGTGTGTGTGTGTGTGCGTTTGTTTGTGGGTGTGCGTGTGTGTGTGCGTCAACCAGTTCCAGCACAATATCCCAGCATTCAACCCGCCCCAGGGACAGTGGTGCATCCCACCAGACGCACAGTAGCATTATTCATCTCTGAAACTGTGTGCGTGTGTGTTTGTGCGTGTGCGTGGAGCCAAAGCAGTGTGTGAATATTGCATGCATTCATTTTTGCGTGCCTGAATGTGAGTGTGTGAGTGTGTGTAGGTCTGTTTCTGTTTATGTATGCAGGTCCACAGCTTTTTGGCAGTCCCTTAAATATACACACAAACACAAACACACACATTCGTAGACAAACACACACACACACACACACACACACACACCTATAGATTCCCCCGGAGATCCTCTGCCCTCCCTCCTACCTTCCTATCTCCCCTGCCTGCAGCCTACTAGAGCTTCACCCACGGTGATGCGTGTGTGTGTGTGTGCGTGTGAGGATACTTGTTTACACAATGACCTAAATAAGATGCTTATAGGGGACAAGGGGTGGGATTCTGCCAGACCAAGCATCCTGAGCACAGTAGAGAAGATAGACACATTCATGGGATACTGTGTTGTGATACCATGTGTCTATCTGTGTATTTGTGTTTCTGTCACATCTGCTCTTCTTCACAATAGCCTATTATGAAGAATAATGAATTGGATTTTTCACTGTTTACACGTCTCTCACTAAAAACAAAGCAAAGAAACCAAAGAAACCCTCTCCCCAATCAATGTACTTCACTCCTCCTCCTGCCTTTTCCCTCATACTCAAGCACGCGAATGGCGTCTATATTCCAATCACGTCTCCTCTTCACCTCCATGCTGCACCTCCTCCTTCCACTTCTATCTTCCACTGAGAGCCCTGGCATTGTGGAGAGGGGGCTGACTGCTGTATTTGTGGATGCACCACGTCATGTCGTGCTGCTCCCTGCCTCAGTAGGGGTCAGAGAGGACGGAGAAACGAAGGATACATGCTGAGATCGTCGAATCCTCTCTGTTGATCTGTTTATTAGGTATCGCTTGCATTGATTTCGCTTGAACACAGAGACGGAGGGATGGAGATGAAGCAAACACACATATTGCTCACTGTCAGTCTTTTGTTTGCACACATAGACATTCAACACACACACACAGCAAGACACCCACATCGGTTGTCATTGTTTTCTTGTATGTGTGTGTCTCATTTTGTCCTTCTTACTACATTGACCTGCCTGCTTCTGTTTCTCAGCACAGTGTTATCTGTGCTGAGAGGGCACCTTTCTCTTCCTTACTGTCTCATGTCTTTATTTTATCTCCGCTCTCTCTTTCACAAGTCTGTCTATGACCCCCTGTGCTGTGACTGGAGAGGAGAACAGCAACGGGAGGGAAACACAACAAGGCGTTGGGGGTCTAATGGGAGGAGAGAGAGACAGAGTCATTTGAGTCTGGGGGAGAGATGGGAGGGTGAGGGGATGCAAGCAGACGGAAAGAGTGATAGAATCATAAGTTTGAAGATGAGAAGGATGAGGAGACGCGGGTGCAGAGGACATAGGAGGATAGATGATTTACTGAGTGGGCTTTACAACCTGGGCTCCTGGGAAATATGAGCTGCATCAAACACCACACACACGTACACACACTTCACACACACGCAGATGCATGCAAAATGGTAGATTGCGTGCCAGCTTACATTGCGGTGGGGTCCGTAATTAGCCAAATGCTTCACCCCTACAGACAAACATGAGCTGCTAGATGAGTGATTGATTATCTTGGGCTCTGCTCTCTTCAAATCTTGTCAAGACAGCTGCCCTCATAACCAGATTCATCATTATTGTAGGTTTGAGCTGAAAAGGATCAGAGTTTGGATGTTTTTTGGTACTCGTGTGTGTTTTTAGGTTTCCCCCGGAGAGCCTTTTTTCTGATCGCAAGCATTAAAATGTGTCTGTCTGTAAATAAAATATTGTTGGGAAGGAAGGACAGGAGTGTAAGGGAGGGAGGGAGGGAAGGGTGAAGGAAGAGAGGAGGGTGAATCTGATTGTTCCGCTGGATGGTTCATAATGCGCAGAGCTGCGACTGGTTACAGTCCCCCCTTCATTCCTTTTTTATCCCCTCTCCCTCTCTTTCATCGCATCATCTTCAGAGGCAGCTTGAGATGGGATTTATCTTCTTTCTCTACACACACACACACACACACGCTCACAAGCCAGATGCACACACACACATGCACACAAAGCGAGAAACCGACTCTCGTTCCATCAACTCTAGCTCTGAAGCACTTTTGCTTCAAGTCGTTTTCCTGCTCTCTGTCTATCTGACACAAGCAAACACATACATGCAAATGCGCAAACACACACACACACACATACACAGAGACCCCCCCCAAATACACACACACACACACACACACATAAATGGAGGCATACAGAGTGGAAGGATGGAGCGTCTCCCTGTGTGTTTACCTCCCCAGTCATCCTGGTTAATTATGCATGCAGAGGCAGTTTGCTGGGGAGGTGGAGCGGCCTGGGAGGAAACACAGACACACACACACACACTCACCCCATCACACATACTCACATACACTCACACTTCACCACCACCACCACCACCACCAAAATCATCACAGTGCACCCCAGCATCACACACATGCGCACACACCACTGCTCACATGCTCCTCGACAACCCGACAACGCACTTGAAAATAACCCAAACATGCCACTTTCCCCCCACCCGCTCACCCCGTCTCAACACACACTCTCATGTCTAACACATCTGCCTTTAACACCCTGTTTAACACAGCATGCTCCAAAATAACACAGCAACCCGCCCCGCAACTGCTCCCAATCAGCACGCTGCTACCCCCTTCCTAATTACAGACACTTCAATAACGCACAGACAGCCTCAGATGCCTCCGACTATCATTCTCCCTGTTCAGATTGTCTGTCTGTCTGTCTGCATCCTCCCCTCTCGGTGGACACCGCGCCCCTTATACTTAATAACGGCAGGTTCAACGCACTGGGAAGGCAGGCAGACAGACAGACAGATGGACAGACATCTTCCCTCTGTCTCTCTCCTCCTCTCCTCTGCAGTGTCTGGCCAGTCTGTGTGGGTGGGTTCCTACCCAAGGGAGAGGCTTAGGAGATGGAGGAAGCCAATATCTACTCTGACATTTGTCAGTGTCCCGTTGTCATGACACACAGCTGGAGGTCACGGGGGGTCACCAGCAGCCAGTCACATAGATTACGGGAAGAGACATGGAGGGGGTGGAGACCTGCAATTGACAATCACAGACAGACAGATGGACAGATGGCGCTTTGAGACTACTGGACAGCGAATAAATCTGATCAGAGGGCTGACAGTGTGGGAGTAGTGTATACGTAAGCTTTTAATGAATGATGTAAATAATACATTAAGAATTAATGATTTCAATCAAATAATATTGGAAAGAACCTATAACAATGTTAATTTGTAAGAAATGGAGACCTGATCTTGACTCTTGTCTCTGTCTGCTATCCATCGTCTCCATCTGTTTGCTTATTTTCCTCCCTCAGTCCAACCCAATGTGATACACTGGCATGACAGTTTAAAAAACAAACAACTCTGCCAAATGCATTTGAATGGAAATTAAGCAGTCTCTGTATTTTCCTATCAGTTCCTCTCTTTCCCTTGATCAAATCCAGCACTTGGTTTTTTTCGTTGAAGCGTATCTGACTGAGCTTTGAGGCTGAAACGGCTCAATAGCATCGAAAACTGGGGAAACTGAGCCTTACGCTGGTCGATCTGGGAGACCATTTTGGTTTCGTGAGCGAGGCCAGTTAATGTGGGGTCTGTATGCGTGTGCGTGTGCATGTGTGTGTGTGTGTATGAGATGCAACTGTCTCATCTCTGGGGTTTAGGATGACTCATCGACATTCACAGGCATGGCCGTCTATTTCACCGTTGATGAAGATGACACTCTAGACACAAATGTCTGCACGCACGCACCTAATCATGCACACTGACCGCACAGTCTACGCAGACATTACTCAAATGCATAAACCTGGAAGAAGAGAAGAGGGAACTCTTGATTGCACAAACGCAGACAGACAGATGCACACACACACTCTGCTGCGGCTTCAGCATGAAAGAATAAATAAAGGTCAGAGAGAGAGAAAGCGAGGCAGATGTGTCTGTCTTTGAGCGAGAGAGGGATGCATCAGCCGCTACACTTATCTACTTTGTGGTTTAGGTTTAGAATTCCTATTCGGCTCTGAAAGCAGGGCGCAGAGGTGATGTTATCCCTCTATTCTCGCTCTCTGTCTCTGTGATCAAAAAAAAAGAGGAGAAATTCAATTCATTAGAAGCTCTGGAATGGATGGCGCGTGGACATATCTTTATCTTTCTGTCGCCCTTCTTTGACTGACAGGCCGTTGATGTGCTCTGACCTTTGCGAGAGGAACAACTTCACACCGTAACGCTGTAAAAGCGACGACAACATCGACAAAAAAAACAAAACAAAACAAAACAAAAAAAAACAGGGTCTACAGTAACCATGGCAACGGCAGAGCCACTCAGTCATGTGTAAAATCTTGAGTATGCATGTGGCATAAAGAAATCACGTCAACGTGGGGAGTCGGAGTGTGAGCTTTGTTAGGCAAAGGTGATACACACGCTCGTTTATGTCATACAGGATTCTCACACACACATTTATATGTGTGCAAACATGCAGAAACACACACACACAACCAATCACAGATCAGCACTGACTTCCAACAAATTTTCAAAATAAAAGACCTGAGATTGTGATTATGATGCTGATGAGTTTAATGTGATGCAGGTGACATCGAGTCACAAATCTCTTCATTGATTGTTTAAAAATTGATTTGCTGTGACTTATTTTTATCACCAAACAGTGCACGAGTAACACAGCAATGTTTTCAGTCATTTTGCATGTCACAATGCCCTTTATTTGCTTTTTACCAACATTTCACTTTGTTTAGTCTCTATTAAACTGTATTCACATGGACTCAGGCAGATGGTATGGCTAACGGACGGTAAAATTAAATGCGGCAGGCAGAAAATACTGTCAACAAATGGATGTTACTCAAACAAGGATAAAACATGGGGGATCTGAACAATGATAAGCCATTTTTTTGTGAACAACACCACATCACCATAGCAACACATCATCACAGAGAGACAGCATGTCATTTAATGCATGAATGTCAAAGAGCAACAAAGTCCATGCATGGAGGAGGTGGGGTAGCTGGATGGGCCAAGCAAACACAGGACTCTGCAGGAGACCGCTGTTTGTGTTACGCATGATCTCGTCAGAAACCTATGGGTGGTGTCACGGATTTGACTTCCATATTTATACTGTCTATGAATTATACATGAAAAGTTTAAAATGCATAGACACGACACGCTAAATGTCCTTAAAAGTGGCGTGCTATTCACACGCCATGCCATGTTATCACATTGACATGTTTGCTCACCATCATTTAGCGTTGGATAGAAGGCAACTTGTGTGAATACCACCATCTGGAATATCCTCTCAGTCTATATGTTTTGTTTTGACAAGATCTTTGTGGAGAATTTTTTTTTCTTCTCACAGCATCTCTGAGAACCACATATTGATCGTTTTGTCCCACACAGAAAAGAGAAAGAAAGAGACTGGTGTTCAGCGCTTTACAGACTCAAAACAGCAGCATGAAGCCGACATTGTGCACTCTTGAAAGACCAGCTTTGATTTACGTCAGCTCCATCTACATATATCACTTTATAGGCGTTCTAGGGCATAACACTGAATCACTTCGCTTTCACTGAACAATGGGCGAAAGATGAGCATGTGGGCTGTGAAAGGACAAATCCTGAAGACCTATTTCTTTCAATATCTTTTTCTCTCTTTTCCAGCCTTCTAGCCTTGACCCAAAAATCATTCGGCCCTCCCTTGTTCTGCTCCTCCACACAACTCTCCTTTATCTCTTTTTCTGTCTATCTTCGCTTTCTGTCTCTCGCTCCGTCTTTCAGCACGGTCACCTCCAGCAGGCAGCTGCCGAGCGTTGCCCTTTGAAGGACTAAACCTGGCTTTGTTTACATGGTAACGGAGTGACGAGCTGGGTGGAGATGGAGAAGGAGAGAGGGATGGGCGAGAGAAAATGACAGGCACGCGCGCAATCAAGCGCGCACACATCACATACACATCACATAGGTTGTGTTTGTTTCGAGGGGAAGGTTGTCGTGGATACCTGGGCATGTGACAAGAATCAGAAAAAGGAAAACTGATTGCTCATTACCATCCGTGTGTCTGTGTGCTCATGTGCGAGTGAGTCGATGTTTGTGTGTAGGTAGGCGACTACAAAAATGAATCATTTTCAGCTTGAGCAAGCGTTCGCTAATATGTGCTCATATGTGCAAGTGCTTAACATGAATGTGTTTGTGTGAACTTGATGAGAGCTTTCATGATCAAGCTTGACTGCCTGCAACGCCCCCACAATGTGTGTGTGTGTGTGTGTGTGACGGCATTGATGGACTCCAGCTAACTTTCCAGAGCACAGAGGGAGAGTGAGACATCCAGACACAGAAGAAGAACAACAACAGAGCGAGAGAGATGCTCTGTGGGGTCACGTTCCCATAGTATTGATAACCTCAACCATGCCCACACACTTTTTTTTCCGGTCTCTCCTTCTCAATCTCTCTCCCTTTCCCTCACACACACACACACACACTCACAGGGGAGTTGTGGTCCTGTAAAGTGGGCCGCAGAGCTACTTGGTATTCCGTCAGAATCCTCCAGCGAGGGAGCACAAGAAAGAAACGATGCAGAAGGAAGATGGAACGAGAGAAGAAGACAAAAGCACAGCAATCAGAAGCGAGTGTGTCTAGTAAGGATGAAATCCAATCAGGCTGCTTATTTTAAACTTATTTCAAAGAGGAGGTACACTACCCAACTCTGCTCAGTGTTGGAAAACGGATGTAAAATACCTCATATCTCGCAGTGACCCATTTTGGTTTGGTCCAGCAAAGCACATCCTCCTGCCACACACACACACACACACACTCATCTGCCCTTTCCAGGTAATGGAGGTGGAGCACTCCACTGAAGCTGAGGGAGCAGTGTTGGAGCAGGTTTGGTGTGACATCCCTGCTGGGACTCACGGTGTGTTCCACTCCCATGTATTCGATCCCTCCACTCATTTACACGTACACGCGAGTACTCACACATGTGCAAATGTACACAGATTCGCTCACACACACACACACACACGCTGATTTGCACCTGCTCCCTCTTTGTGCCACTTCGGTTCATCTAATTGATGATGCCGTGTCACTCCTGCTGTCTCTCTCTAACAAACACACACACACACACATGCAAACACACATGATACCTCTTCCTCTCTGTTCTCCTTCTCTCTGTGTCCTCTAAGTTGTACCCTGTCCTCCTTTGTCCTCTATCCTTCTTACCCTTTCCTTGCCCTGTAGCCACAGTGCAGCTGCTGGCAGTGCTGTGTCTGTGTGTGTGTGTGTGTGTGTGACCTTGTCTTCGCTTAGGCAGCTCTTTGGTCTGGCACACTGAACCTATAGCCTGAAGGACAGATTTGTAGTAGCGATGAGCAGCCTCAGATGTTGTCCTCTGCAGCTTGTCTGTCTATAAATAAGAACGAGTGTCTTTTTGCGTGCAGTCGTGACTATTTTATGCAAAATCATGAGTGGAAACAAGGAGAGGGGGATGTTTCATAGCTTATGCATTCACTGGTGACTTGTGTCTTTGACTTGTTCATAGCGTACATATAATCATTACATCCATATTGAGAATTATGTTTGGTTTGTCTCTGTGTGTGTGGTTACCTCACACTGGCACACACATGCGGACACACAAAACTGTGCTTATTTAGTTTTAACAGCTCTCTGAGGTCTAGTTTTATGTGCTGGCAGCTTACACCAGTATTCACTTACAATCTCATGAGAAGTGTACTGTGACCTAAGAGAAAGAAAAGGCCTTCAATAGTGGCATTAACGAGAAGGTGCGCAGACAACAGTGAGTATAAACAGTATGATTATCTATTTGGGGGAAAATCAGGCTCTAAAGTTTGGAACTACAGCTCCCATAATGCTCTGGGGGCATCATGGCATCAGTTAGTTACCTGTGGGCTACTACTTGAGCCATTAAAAGTATGCCGAATTACCTTTTAGAAGTTGCTGTTTGCGATGAACTGACAAATATCACAGAATTACTTTGGTACTGAAGAAAACTCTGAGGAGAGTCTTTTTTCTAAGCGGATTTATGGACGTTTATTCGCGATGAACATCGGATACAGTGACATCTCCGGAAAGTGTAAGACACACTGAATCTATAAATATCAATATAATGTGTGTGTGTTCATATTTGACTGAGTTATGACGTCCAGAAGAATGAGTACGCTTGTCGGCTGACAGCAGACCAGACACCTGAAGCCTTCTTACACAACTTTTAGGGGTGTGTGTGCATGCATGTGACTGTCCGTCTGACATCTTCCAGTTACACATGATAGCATCCATTATCCTGCATGTTTAAAAATAAAAGAAGAAGATATATGTCATGTCCGTATTTGTGCCTCCCGGCATCTTCCCAGAAGGTGTCCTTGATGGTCCCTCCTCTCCTCTCCACTACTCTCCACTGTTACCTGAGAGCCAGACTGGGGAATACTTTACTCCATCTGCAGACGCAGACAGACCGACACTAAAAGGAATAGCCACCCATGATACACCGATGGCAGATAACTGAAATGCGAGGAGAGAGTGAGGAGAAGACATTTGATCTGACAGTGCCCGAAAAGAGCCTATATAGGAGAAGGAGGGAAGACAGGGAAGGAATGGTGTGAGAGAGGTTAAGAGAGGGAATGTGGAGGAGATGGAAAGAGCAGATGTGGGGAGATTGGGGGATAGGTGAGAGAAAGTGGAGGGAGAAATTGAAATGTGATATGAGAGAGTGAGGGGGTGAAAGGAAAAGAAAAGTGTGTGTGTGTGTGTGTGTGGGGGGGGGGGGGTTAGTGGCGAGACGTGAAGGAGGAGGTGTGTAGTGTACAAGAGAGGCGACGAAGTGAGGGAGAGATCAAGGGGGAAGGGGAGATGTAGGGAAAGGAGAGGAGAGGATGTGAGATCGAGGGCACGGAGACAGGGAGAGGAAGAGTGGGAGATAGATTGAAGCTGTAAGATCAAGGCAGATGTGTGAGGGAGGGTGGGGAGGAGCGGCGAGGCGAGAATGGAGAGATGCAGGGAGGAGAGGAGAAACGGAGATCGTTATCACGGGGCCGTGCTGCCTATTGATTTGCGTTAGTGTCTCGAGCCAGTGAAATAACAGCGGTGCTGGGATGCAGACTCCCTCGTCATTAGCAAACAGCTCTGGAGACGCCAGCGTGTGCTGCTCGTGTGTGACCATATGGCACGTTTGATGTCCACATGATTAAGACCAAGAGATGTAAAAACAGAAAAACACAAAGTAGAGAGACAGATGACAAAGTTGTAACACTTTATGGGGAGAGAAAGAAAGAAGGAAGGAGGAGGATGGGAGGAACAGATTGAGAGCAGCAGACTGTGTCAGACGAGAGTGAGTGATGGAGAGAGATGCTACGAAAAAAAAGTGATCATGCTGTGATGTCTCAGGTTGATACTGTCCACCTCTCGGTTCAGGTGACAGATCTATTGGTCACTTCTCACAGGTGGATGAAGAGAGACAAAGTTAACTCTCACTCTCTTTTTTTTCCGCAGTGTGATGGTGGCGCTCGAGGTGTGTGTGTGTGTGTGTGTGTGTGTGTGTGTGTGTGTGTTTCACGCCAGGGACCAGGGAAGTGTGAATATGGCTGTGGAAGTCTGCCAACCGAGAGCTTGGGAGCTGGGGGGTGTGGAGGGGAGAAGGAGGAGGAGAAAAGAGAAAGACAAGAGAGAAATGAAGAGGAGGAGGAGGAGGAGATGAAGAAGAGAGGGGGAAAACTCCATCCTTTGTTCTTCGTTGATGAAAGGAGGAATTGGATCCTCTACTCCCACTCCCGCGCTTTCTCTCTTGGTGATGAGCCTTGATGTGTTAGGGTGAGCGAGCGAGCAGGACACACACATACACACACACACACACACACTCGCGCACACTGCTGCCTTATTCCGCTCAACTAAGACCCAAATGACTCCTCGCTCACTAATTAAACTTTAATCTCCAATAGCGCGCAAATTACCTGCCACGCAACGGAGTGCTGAACTACAGGGATACCAAGAGGGAGGGAGGGATGGACAGATGAAGGGAAGGAGAGTTGGAGTGAAGGTCACACTCCACCTGCAGGAGGAAAAAAATCTCTTCTATCTTCTCTGTGTCCTCTGTATTTACACCTACATCTGTGTTGTTTATATGTGTGTGTGTGTATATATCCGATGCTCTACAGCTGCAAATGGAGCAATCGGCTAGGGCCTCACTCTCCGAGCCAGTCAGCGTTCCCTCTTCTCACCTGAATGTTATCACACACACACACACACACACACACATGCACACACACACACAAAGTTGATGTTAGCCAAGTCCTCGCATCCTCCTCTGCCTGGCCTCGTTCCCATCTCTCTTTTACAGACACAGCCTCTGCTAGGACACGCACAAATACACACACACACACACATGCACACACACACACACACACAGCCACACACACCGCCATTTTGTGTTACACAGCAGAGGGCATCACAGCAGTGTGTGTGTGTGTGCCACTTGGTTAATCACAAAGAACTAACGATAATTACCACCATTTTCCCACCTGTCCCTTTCCAAGCCTGACTCTGAGGTTGTGTGCATGCATTTGGATCTGTGTGTGTGTGTGTGTGTGTGTGTGTGTGTGTGTGTGTGAGCCACTGGCAAGCAAAAAACACCCGCAACATGCCATGTTTACTAGCTACTAGAGTTCAGCACGTTGGATGCTTTTCCTTGAACGCACGAAGGCATTTTCTATTTTATCATCGATTATTTTTGCCTAATTTGCCAGGTGGAACAGTGAGAACCACGAAATGTAGGGACTGCGCCTGTTTCAAAAAGGTCAAAATATAAGAATCTTTTATTAGAACATGATATTCCATTAATCTAGCATGCATCACCTTGCTGGGATGAAGGTTTTTGCAGTGTTTAACGAGAATTTTCTCTTAGAAAATGTCCCTGAACTTGCATTCACTACATACCGTTACCGTACAATAATGAAAGTAATGAGTAAGGGCTCAAATTCTTCCAGCTGAGAAAAACAAATGTGCGTTTTGGTTGCGTTTTATTCTATTTCATAACTTTCTTGCAACAGAAATCTCATAGGGTGATGCCTTAGTAATCCACCACGCTGGCTGTGTTTAAGATAAGTTCATCACCAACACAAAAAATAGACCCAGAAACGCAAAGCGCTTTGCCACTTGCTAGTGTTTCAAGGCCGAACTCTTCCTGTAATCCACACACAGGTGGTGAGTGGTGAAGGACATCAACCGAATTAGCCATCATCGAGGTCCCATTTTGTAGATTAACTGCTGCTACTGCTGCTCCAATATCCCAGGATGAAATTATTGAGTAAATACTGCAGTGCTAATGCGGGACCAGGGAACTGAGCATACGCTATGTGGTGAACACTTTTAACTTAACTACCTTGCAATACCGGGGGGTGTAGTGCATATTTTTAGACTGGCTGTCGCCAATGGGAATTAAAACCTCTATACTCCGAGCGCGTAAGTGCCTCACTCTGTCATCTGTGCAGTAAAGTCACAGGTGGAGAAACTCCATCCAGCGCAGTCACTGTCAAGATGGTTCATACTACAGTGAAGGGTGTCTTCACAGTGCGTATTACCCACAGTGGGTGGTGAGGTTCGCAATGGGGAACAACAGGGGACAATCAAGGATATGCCCGTCATGCAAGGTTGGCGGTGTGTGTTTTAGTGCGTACACAGGTGTGTCTGTCCTGTCTGTTTGTGTGTGTGTGTGTATGTGTGCGTGTGTGCACTACCAGCCATGCGTAACTAGACGGAGTCAGGTGTTCTGGGAGGGGCGTTGGCACAACGTTGCGCCCATATGCTTGTGAGTGAATGGCGGGCACGGGGAGGGCACAGTGAGCGGAGAGGGATCTGCACCACGCCTGCGGTGCGTGACTTCATCCCTCCTGCAGGCAGAAGGGGCACTGGGACTAAAGAGATGCTGACTGACTTAGAGGGTGTGAAAGGATGCTGCTGGATAGGAAGAAGGCGAGTAAGAAAAGGGAACAAACAACAGCAGAATTCGAGATAAACCACCAAATCCTTTCGGAATTGTTCTTTGGTGCACTCTCTCCATCAATCAGGCCTATACAAATGTTACTTTACGGCTTCCTGTGGCCTACATAGACACATCCACAGCCGACACGTGGCTAATTTGACCTGTCAGCTCTGCACTGCACCCTTTCCCAGAGGCTGTAAAATTCATGTGTTTGGTTAAGTAGCCTAAATCTTTAGCATTAAGCTCATAAGACCCCCAGTATGTGTGCATGCTCATGTGTGTTGGGGAGACTGCAAGGTTAACACAGTGCCAGTTGGTCAGTGGCTGCAGTGACAGCTCTGTGTGCTGCTCCTTTGGTCCCATCTGAACACACACACACACACACACACACACACACACACACACACACACACACACATTTCTGATCGGCAGATAACAAGACACTTTACAAGATACACACTCTCTCTGTCACCCATACACACGCATTTCTAAATCTGTAGGAGAGTCTATCTGGTTCATGATGTGTGCTAGTTGCAGACATGACCACATGCATGTATACACACATTCAAGTCTGCTCACACTCTCTCTCTCTCTCTCTCACACACACACACACACATACAGAGCCAGTTAAGCGTGAAAAGCAAATAATGCCATTGCCTCCTCAGAGTCCCTCAGCAGAAGGCCCCCACAAATAACTGCACACCGGAGGGGGACACACACACACACACACACATAGGGGAGGGTGGTGGTTGGTTGAAGCCTGTTTCACCTCTGATGACTGTGGGCAGGTAATAGTTGGTGGTCTAACATTGAGAAATAGTGAATATGTTTACAGAGAAGCCAATTATGCTAACCTTCCATCCATCTATCATTTTAAAGTTAGCTAGCTTATCTGCTCCATGCAGCACCTAGCAACCAACCTACATCCAATTAGTGCCAAGCCATCCTTGTTTCCTTGGCAACACACCACTGGACTCGCAATGTATATCCGTTTAGGGACCTGAACATCTAAAGTGAAACTGACTGCACCATCCAGCGCTGGTAAATTTGACAGCCTGGTGGCTTTCTAACAACAGTAAATCATTAATTTTGATAAACAAACCGCTGAGAAGATTGGCTGCAGTTTACAGCGAGTGCAACAGGGTTGGATTTTAACAGAAAATGTGCTGGACCGCTTCGCGCCACAAAACTGAGAGCTGTTCCCTATCCAGCAAAAGCAGAGCTGAAGCTTTTCAGAGTTTCTCACAGCGGCAGATGGTGGAAGGAGAGAAAGGCCGATGATAAAATCCCTTCCAAGATGTTTATCCTTTTCAGTAAAAGGAAAGAGAAAACAAATGCATATGGAGGGTGGGGGGAGGAGGGATAAGTTGCTTCTTTGTGACAGGAAGCAGTGGGGTTTGTGGAAAACAGGGACATCGTTTTTAAAAAAACGTCACATCCAGCAACACTGTTGGCATGAGATGTTTGTTTATATTTGACAGTATGGACTCACAAAGGCATCAATCATAGGTTTATGGCTCTAAATGTTGCATTAAACACCTCCACATGTCTGAAAAGAAAGGTCTGGATTGCATGTTAAGCGGCAGCCATGACAGATTGGAAGCTGGGAGGTGACGGAACCGCCTGCATCACTTCCTCTTTCACCGCTTCTCTATCCTCCATTGCTCCTTGCTTTCATCTTGTCCTCACCCTCCCCTCTCTCTCTCCCAGCCCATTTCTTCTCCCTCTCCGCTGCCAGTTCCTACCTGTCTCATTTGCATAGGATGCCTTATTTGCATACATATGAGCTAAAGAGAAAAGGGATTTGTGTGCGGGAGAAAAAGAGGAGGAGAGGCGAGATATGCAGGCAGGCGGTGGCTGATGAAAAGAAATGAAAAAGAGCCCTTTCAAGAGGAAACTGCGACCGCAACCTCTCTCTCTCTTTCTTGCACGCCTTCTCTTTCTCTCACTCCCTTTCACCCTCTCTCTTTCAATTCCCGTTCTCGCCCCTTTAGGTCACACCTTAGAGAGCTCCCGCAAAGGCCCCATTAACGCGAAATATCTGACAGAGAGACAAGTAAAGGAGGTAAAAGAGAACAGATAACTGATAAAAGATGGGATGCAACATGGGCCGAATAAGAGAACAGGGAAAAAAAAAACAAAAAACAGATGAATAGAGCAAAGGAGATTGTACACATCGCCCATCTATCCCCTGCAGCAGCCTGGCTCTGTGTTACCGCTGCGTTGTTGTTGCCGTGGTGGCGATGGATGGTTGCCTCGGCAGTGCAAAAGTGATTGGTTGTAAAGTAAGACCCCCCCCCCATCTCTTTCCCTCTAGGAAGGACGTTACATGGCAGGCCCCTCCCCCTAACACACACACACACGCACACACATGCACACACACACACACACATTAAATATGCACTAAGATTCAAAAACGCATCACACATCCCCATGTCTTCAACTGGTAGACTACACACACACACACACACACACACACACATCACACCATCACACACAGATAAACAAGGTCTTAATATGATTCACGCGTACTTCTCAGGACTATATAGACCAGTTCAAATGTGCAAACACACACAAAAACACACACACACACACACACACACACACACGACAGCCTCTACAATATTAACAACCTCCATTCCCCCGCCTCGTCTCCGCATCAGGCCAACCCAGATGCATCCCATACAATCTGTCCCTGATTGCACACAAATACTCCCACCCCTCTAAACACACACACACACACACACACACACACAGCCACACACACAAACACGTAAACAGGCATATTTATCCTGCTCGAACTCGCTAATTGCATGTGTCTAATAACCTGGTGCAGATAGAAAACAGAGCAGTGCTCTCTCTTGTCTCTCGTCTCTCTGTGGACAGAGTCCAGACGTGAGGCAACTGCAGAAGCCAGAGATATGAAGAGGCTGCGAGGAGATTGGAGGAGAGCAGACATAGATGTGTGTGTGTGTGTGTGTGTGTGTGTGTCTCTGTTTGTGTGTGTTCATGTGTGTGCGTGTTCGTCCTCTAGTCTTTGTTTGATCTTTCCGTCCGGGCCTGAAATGCTGCAGCGCACCAAGAATAATAACTTCCCTACCTGTGAGCACACACACACACACACACACACACACATGCATGCACGCACACAATCAGATTGGATCTATGTGCGCACCCATCAACACAAACACATACACGTTGCTGACAACAGTCTTTATATGTATATGCGTGTGTCTGCGTGTGCACACACGCACACACACAAACGCATGCATGCGATCACTCATGCGTGAGCCATCTCCCGTGTATCATCAGGACCGGGTGGAGAGGACAGAGGGGGGTGAAAAGAGAGAGAAAGTGATGAAAGGTGGCAGGGGGTAAGGAGTGGAGATGAAAGCATGGGGGGGGGGAGGAGAGAGAGGGAGGGAGGGAGGGTGTGAGGGTAAAAGGGCAAAGGAGAGATATGAGCGGGAGAAGGGGAAGAGAAAAACAAAGGGGGGAGAAGATGAGCTGAATTGGGTTGAGGAAAAGAGGGAAGGACAGATGTGCTGACTGCTGATTGGATGGAAAACAAGAGGAAAGAGAGAGAGAGAGAAAGAAAGAGAGAGAGAGAGAGAGCGCCTGTCACCTCCAGTCAGCGGCTATTAGCGGCAGCAGCAGCTCTGAGACACCATCCCTCATTCTGCTCTGGCAGCGCTGGCACAATTAGACACACACACACGCACACACCTTCATGCACACGCTCGTCCATCCGTCTTTTGCCTTCATGTGTGTGTCTGTGTGTGTGTGTGTGTGGCTGAGACTAATTGAGTGTGTGCATGCGTCAGGCTGTGTCTGAGCTCAGTGTTGTTCTCTCCGTCTCTGTCGGCTCTATGTGTGTGTGTGTGTGTGTGTGTGTGTAATAGAAAGACTTAGAGAACGAGTGAATGTCCTTGTGTTTGATCTGCTTGTGTGCGTACATGTATGTGTGACTGTGTGTGTGTGTGTGTGTGTCTGTGCCACTGAGGGCCCTGTGCCCAGGCCTGAGAGTGAGTGATAGAGTCCATGCCAGCTTGAGCTGCATGCCACAGTCTCCACGCCTGCACCCGTGTCCTGCCACTGCCAGCGCCACCCTCCTCCACCTCCTCCCTCGTCTCCGTCTCTCCTCTCTTTCTCTGTATCAGTCTGTTGGCCTCCCTTCCTCCCTGCCTCCTCCTCCTCTCATGCTTTTTCAGTTTTTATCTCTTTGCTCACGTTCTTTTCCTCATCTCTCACTTTTGCTCTGTTTTGGCTAAATCGCTCCGTCTTCAGCTCCATCTCCCCAGCGTGCTGTTTTTTCTTTCTTTTTTCTTTCCCCCCTCTCTCTGATTTTAATGCCTTTGACCACTCCACCCATCTTCCTCACATCTTTTTAATAGTTGAAGCTCCACCTGCCCTCCTCCTCTAATTTCTCACATCCCTGTTGTCTCCTGCGGTCCTACATTTCATCACAATCTGTCTTTTTCATTATTTTACCTACACACCCCCTCAGAATAAACTGTTCTCTCTCTCTTTTACATCCTCCTTTCATCTCCTCTTTCCTCTTTCCACAAGCCGCCACTAGAGGCAGCTGTTTCTCTCTTTCCTGTCCATTCATAACCCCTCACCACCACTCCGTCTTCTTCATCTCTCTCTCTCTCTTTTTTTTTACCTGTCTCTATCTCTGAGACATCTCTATTCAGGGCTCTCCATCCCTCTCATCAGAGCCCTCATTATCCAACTCCCGTCCACCGCTCTCCTATTCCTTCCTTCCTTCCTTCCTTCCCTCTTCCCTCTCCTCACCCTGTCTCCTCCATCACCTGCTTCTCAGCGGTGTTTCTCCTAATTTCCATACAGCTCAGCAGCCTGCAGGCCTCACTGGCTCCTATCATCACCAACCATGGGGGGAACCACACACACACACACACACACGCACACATACAGTTATGAAAGCATACACACCCTTAAACACAGGCGTGCACGTACAGTACATCACTGGATCCAGAAACATACAGGTCAAGAAAGATAAGCACATGAAGAATTTATGTGGTTGGTCTTTCGCACACACAGATACAAACACACCATCCAGGGTATAATGAGATTTAGTCCCTACTGCATTCTTTTCTCCATCTTTTGAGCAATATCTCCACAAATTTGCTTACAATCATTATTTATATATGCAATAAAAACCATTTTAGTTGCAAATTAGACTCTGCTAAGTCCTTAAAACCATTTGCCGCTTTCATTTATCCACTCTTTCCAGTTTTGGCACTGCATGTATTTCAGCATCGTTTCATGCACACAGAGAGCTATTAATTGAGTGAACGAGGCCTATTCTCTCCCAGCCTCCCCTGCACAGCTAGTGAGACGGAGCTGAGGGATCTGCTGCTGAAGTGCAGAGGCTGATAAAAATTAGAGCTCGCTGGATAGATGGGCTTTGGGCTGCTGACCGCTGCCTTTTCTAGGCCAGTTAGCCGGGGGAGAGCTCATTAAGCTTAGCTGGAGGTGGAGGTGGTCTGTCTTGTTAGCGTGTGTGTGTGTGTGTGTGTGCGTGCGCGTGTGTGTGTTTGTTTCTAATATGTTGTGTCTCTGTACGTTTGATTCCAGCTACACTTGTGTACGTGTTTGTTTTGTGCGCCTACAGAGCAGAACAATGTTACACAAGGCGCTCAGAGAGAGAAAGAAGAAAAGTCGAGAGGAGAAACCCTGCTTATTAGGCCACCACTGACTATGTGTGTGATTCATGGAGAGTGAGAGAGAGAGACAAAGACATGAAGCGAGAGAGAGAGAGAGAGAGAGAGAGAAGGAGAAAGAGGGAGATGGATTGAGCAGTGAACTAGGGCGGCCCAGGATCAGGCAGCTTGCAGGATGGCTGTCTGCTGTCCTAAGGGAAAGGGCTCGCTTGTTATTTTAAGGAGGGTGACTCTTGGCGTCCACCTCGCATAGAAAAAAATAAGGACACACACACCTACAGAAGTCTGTGCAAATGAAGCTGACAGCACATGGCACACCAGCTAACGCAGAGGCCTATCTGTCTCAGGTAATGGGTGAGCTGAACACCGCCACGTGTGTGTTCACCTCATCCTATCAAACCTGCAGACGACACGCTGGTACGCAGAGCCCATGGGAACCTCGCGCTGTGAGTACAGTGTGTCTTTCTGTACCTAGTGTGCCCGTTTGTGTGGCTAAATATGTATGACCTCATCTGGTGAGCTCAAAAAAATATGCAAAAGCAATCCCATGCGTGCAATTTCATAAACATGTAAGCAGCCTCGGTGCTTTTGTGGGGGCGCTTGCAAAAGATGACGTGATGTGTGTGTGTGTGTGTGTGTGTGTGTGTGTGTGGTGTGTGAGGGAGTAGTGCCTGTGCAGCCTTGTGACTTAGCGTCTGTGACATTTGACATACTACAGTGCCTGCAGTGTCTGCTCTATAGGACTAGGGCTGCTCTCTGCTAACATGGCAGCACGCCTCGGCTTGCACTCGTCGCATCGCATCTCGTCACATCACAAGTCATCTACTCACATCGCATTTCCTCTTCCTTATTCGGATATTCCCCCTTTCATCGCTTCCTGTCATTGTCTTGTTGTTTCTCGCTTCTCTAGCCAGGTACTCCGTCGGTATTTCTGTCTCATTCACTTTCTCTCTAATGCTTCTATTTTCTCCCTCTGCATTGCCCTTTATCCGAGCCTCTGACTCCCCTCTTTTTCCGCCTCATCTCATTTCCTCCATCTTTTCCCCCCTCCTCTTCTTTTTGTTCAACTTTTACTCATTCTGCTCTCATTTCCTTTCCCTCTTCTCTGTCTGTCATCCAGCGTGCTCTCTCTCTCCTCTCTCTTGCTTTTGTTCGTTTTGTATCGTACAATTCCCCTCTTTTTCAGTTTCTCTCCTGTTTTCTTCAGCTGCTGCTCAGCTCACACCAGGCCAATTAGCTTGCATCAGTCCACTTCTATTGGCTCAATAGTACTGAGCAGGTAAGCTGGAGTTCCATTAAGCAGGTGTGTGTGCGTGTGTGTGTGTGTGTGCGCAGGTTTGTTTACAAAGAAAGCCGTGAAAGGCTCAGTTTATGAGTCTTGGTGTGTCTGCGTGTGTGCATTCAGTCGCACACACACACACACACACACCCACATGCTGATAAATACCCGTGTACACACAAACACACGCACACATACACATCTGCTCAGCGAGAGGGCCCCGTCGTGCATGCTCCCTCGGCCAACAGATAAACAAGTGTGCTCGCATCTCCCGGGAGGTAACCATGGCAACCGTCTCCCCCTCTCTCTCCCTCTCTCTCTCTCCCTCTTTCTCTCTCTCTCTCGCGCTCTCTCTCTTTCTCTCTCTCCTTCTCTCGCTCCCTCTCTGACGGAGCTGCCTGGTTGGCTGGCTGTCCTGGAGGGAAGACAATAGCAGGTTTCAAGGCCAATGTCACTTTTTCCTCCCTCCTTCCTTCCCTCCCTCCCTCACTCCCTCGTCTCACCCTCTTTGCCAAACAAGGAAAGGAAAAAAAAAAACAACAAAACAAAACAGCTTCCTGTATTGATAAATGTGATGTCACAGGTGGGGCGGCAGCCATGCAGAGCAGCGCTTGGGGGGGGGGGGGGACATTAAAAACAACGATGGATTCGCCTCCATCTTTCTCCCCCCTTTTCCCCTCACATGCCTCCCTCTCTCCCTCTTTTTGTATAATGTGGACAATTGCCTTCTTCCCTTTGTAGGGTGCGAGAGGAAAAGGGGATTTCATGCAGGCTAACTAAGCCCCTAATCCTCTGTTTCATGTCGTTCTCTCGCTCTCTGTTTATGTATATATACATACATAACTGTCTCTCTCTCTCTCTGTCTCTATTTCTGCTTTGCTAGAACTGTTGATGTTTGAGTGGAGCAAGTATTCAGATGCTGATGTACGTAAACGTAGCAATACCACAGTGTAGAAATACTCCATTACGGGTTTTACAAACATAAAAGTACACTCGTTACGCATGCAGAAAGGCTGTTGGTGTCACATTACTATATATTATTGTATTACTGTTAATGAACTAAAGTATAAGCATCATTTTAATGTTGTCGATCATCACGAAAAAGCAAAGTTTAACTACTTTATGCACTGTTTGGTTGTTAAATCAATAATAATAAGCAGTAATGCATCATATTTTATGAACTGATCACATGTTTTGTATGTAATACTTGAATCTGTAAGGTAACTATAGCAGTCAGGTAATTATAGTGAAGTAAAGAGTAACAATATTTCTCTTTGAAGTCGAAATGTGAAGTAAAAAAACTGAATCAAAACCTGCAAAACCTTTTTGACCGCTTGTCCGCAGCCTAAATATGATGTAAACACAGTGTTTCTGTCCCACTGGTGACCCACTAGTCTCATATTCATGCCCCTTTTAGCTCTGTTTGTGGTCTCCACCAACTCTATGTGGTAGTATATGTGTAGTATAAGTATATGTGGGTACTTCAGCTGCTACATGCTCCACTCTGTTCACCAGCTACTCTCTAACTGTGTCTGTCTGCCGTTTGGTGCTGAGCAGGTAGTGTTCAGTCGGGTTGTTAGAGAATTTTTTATTTTTTATTTTTTGCTGAAAACAGCTGTCTGCTACTGCTGGCAACGACACTGCTGAAAGCAGTGAGAATGAACCAAAACAGTGAAGTTGCGGGCAGTAAAACCAAAACAATGAGTATTGATACAGTAGCTGACATGAGTAAATACAGTTAGTCAATTTACACCTTTGGCGTTTCTAAAAGAAGAGAGTCCATTGCTGCAATGCTCCATCAGTGCCTCTCTGCCTCTCATGTCTTATCACCTGTTCTGAATGGCGGCGAAAGCCTCAGACAATCATTCTGTCCTGAATGTGCGGGAGAAGCCGAGAGAGAGACGGAGAGAGAGAGCTGTCAGCCACTCTGCCTAACCATCTAATAGGTTGCCATACTGAACTGACATTTGAAGGCTACGGGAGCATTAGTCCTGAAATGAAAAAGAGAGACGAGAGAGAGAGAGAGAGAGAGGGAGAGAGGGAGAGAGAGATCGGATATTCAGCGAGCGTGCTGTGGAGTCGGCAGCCCTTATCAATGCATCTGTCTATCCATCCGCACCACACGGCCTCATCTCCTCTATGATCTCCACCCACCCCAGTCCTCCGCCTCCTCACGCCATCCTTCACCCCCCCTCTCTCTCTCTCTCTCTCATTCTCGCCCAGAGAGAAGAGAGGGGAAGGACAGAGATGAAAGGAGGAAGAAGAAATACAGTCCGGGGCGAGCTAGGGAGGGCTGAGTGAGCGCATAAGACAGAGGAGGAGGGTGAGAGCAACAGAGCAAAGGGATAAGAGGCAAGGACAGAGAGGGAGAGAGAGAATCTTAGATGTTTAATTTACAGTCTCTCCTGCTGCAGACAGATGCATGAGATTGGAGAAAGACAGACACCTAGACAGAGATAAACAGACAGCGAGATGGACAAGGAGACAGACGGATACACGGACACACATGCAGATAGACGGCCACACAGACAGACAGAAAGTAGGCAGCCCGTCTAACATCACTTCCTTTCTGACAGCAGCTATTGAGACACTTTTACCAAGTGGAGTGACACCAAAGACTCGAACCTCTCACAGTCCCTTTACCCAAAATTATTTTTTGTCATTTGTCAATCCTTCTTTTTTCGGGGTCTCCTCTCACAGTTCCCATTTCAATCTATTGTGAACCATCAAAAGTAATTTCATTTAAATTGCTGCTTTGCTGTGAACTGTAGTGAAGCTGCTTTGCTGTATTGGTCCGGTCCGTTTACAAGTGCTGCACAGCTTCTGGAGCTTTATGAAAATCGGCTGCAGTCATTAGATATAGCTACATGTAAACGAAAATCACTCCGGAGACACTTGAAGCAGAAACAAAGTGATGTTCAACAATACTCAATGCTCATGACAACATATTCAACAACATGAACTTATCAGCAACAATATACTAATTAATCTCTACAGTTGGGTCAACAGCATGCATGTTGATTCATGCCCAAAACAAGTAAAATCCACATTTCATGCAATGCTATAAATTATAGTATAAATCAGATTTAGATCATAGTTCTAGTTTGTTAGTTGCCCCAGAAGTTACATGAGCCTTAGGGTGTTTTCAAACCGAATCTCTGGATGAGTTGATGAACTTGTTCAAAGATTCAAATGAGCCTAAATACATAAATAAAATCCATGAGGAAGCGTTCACATGGCTCATTGGTTAGATGTTTCTTTGAGTGGGGTGAAAAAATAGAAAACACAGGAAGAAGGTCCTATCTGCAAATATGAAGAAGGCTTCATTGCTAGTCCTGGTCAGACCTCAGATCATTGTCCGGCTGGCAACTGTTGATTTTGCTCATTCACATCCTAGATTGTAAAGCGCGACTGGCTAGCAGAGTGGTTCAGCTCAAACTTGTGTTGGGTTAGATCAAGGTCAAGTTCCCACCATGAACAAAAACCTTTGGAATTTGTTTGCAACCGAACCAAGACCCGAGTATGATTGTAGTGTTCAGATCTGCCCAAACGAATTGTACCAAATCTGATTCAGCTGCACTGAATAAACACAGGTTTGAAACTTTGAAAACTAAAATATTTAGTTTGCAAGTTGACATATTACTGCACATTTGAAAGCTCCGACAGCATGCAAAGAAGTTTGATATGACTGACATAAATATAAACAAGTCTTTGGCCAAAATCAATCTTGTTTGCTCGAGTGTGTGTGTGTGTGTCTGATATACCAACTGCCACTTACACGGTAATTAATTGTCAATGATTGTCGTAGGAAGTGCATGCAGACCTTCATACAAACTCTAATTTCCCCTTTCCCACCTGCCTTGGGCTATAATAATCGGTCTCTCTCACACACACACACACACACACATACACACTTATCTGCAGATCTGTGTGTGTGTTTGGGTGACTAGCATTGAGTGGCCAGACAGACCGAATGGCTATCAGACTCACGAGAGGTTTTGATAATTAACTTTGTAATAAAGTAGAGAAGGCAGAGTGCATGTACGTATGTGTCTCTGGTTTCATCGTGTGTGTGTGTGTGTGTGTGTGTGTCCCTGCGTCTGCGTCTGTTTAAGGTGAACTGTAAAAGTTGTAAAAGTAGTCGAGTATATATCAGTGTATGCGCGTGTAGACGCATCCAAATCTGTGCGTGAGTGTGTGAGTGTGTGTGTGGGGAGGTGATAAGCACCTGAGCCCTGAGGCAGCCTTCAGATTTCCCCTCACGTCCTCGGTGAAATCAGCCCAATCACTGCACTGTCATCTGCCTGCCACCAGAGAGAGGCCTGCGCCGCATACTGACAAGCTCATTTGCCTAGCAGCACACACGCACACACACACACATACATATACATAGACGTACATGCTCATACATACATGCCTGCGCACAGGCACTCACTCGCATATACCCACAAGGTTTTCCACTTTCTCCTAAAATTGAGCTCAAACAAAACCACCATGGGAGATTTTTTATTTTTTTCCTAGCAGGGGAGAGAAAATGTTTCCTTCTTGAGTCATACCCAGATTGAAGCGTCATTGTTTATGAGAGGGATTGGGCACAGCTGCCAGCTGAACGCTTTAAACCCAACCACATCATCAAATAACTTATTATTGTTCAGATAAATGCCCCTGCTTGTATGAGTCGCATTAATAATTTATCCGCTGAGGGAGGAAGAGAGAAAGCTTTGCATTGATTTTAAACAATTGCCTTGAATCTGTTATTATTATTAAAGGTCTTAATACTTAAAGACAACTTTTTTTCCGATCAGGTTCTAACGATGAGTGATAGCGGTGAAGTTTGACCAGTTTTGCTCGTTTCACTTGAGAGATTGATGTATTTGTCTGTTTGTTGCTGTGTGAAGTGGGCAGGGCTCAGCTGGAAAAAGATGATGTCAAACATTTCGGTGCACCAATCACAGTCTTACGATGCAATGACAGTTTCATTGCTGTTGATTAAACCACACAGTTCTAAAGAAGCAGTTTAGCTCAGTCTTTGAGTGTTAAATATGTATTAAATGATAAAACTTTAACTTTAAAATGTTGCCGACTCTGATTCAAATCCTCAAGATTTGAAGATTTGTGTTCAGGGGCTTAGTTTAGAGCCTAACAAACTCATATGCTGCATGCACACTCCTTATATAATACTGATGAAAAGCCACACACACAAATGCTATAAACACGTTCACATATTGCAGTAAACACAGACACTATGCGCACACACAGCTTGGTGTGACATGCTCGTGACCTAAAAATGTCCCCAAAGCAACATACAGAGACAGACAGCGGCACAGGAGGAGACGAGAGCACAACAGCGTTCGCTAAGGCCGAATCAGGATGTGTGTGTGTGTGTGTGTTTGTGTGTGTTTTGTTCGTGTCTAGGAGTTCACTGGGTCCATATGTGAGAAAGAGAAAACATGGAGGATGTATTAATTCTGCATGTGTTTGTGTTTTCTGCGTGTCTCTGTGCATGCATGGTGGCAGAAGCCACACAGAGTGCTGCTGTCCTGTCAGCGCGATTAGAGGGCTGCACAGACATGGTGCGAGGGGAGAGATAGGGGAGGGAGAGGGAGAGAGAGATGGGGGAGCGATGGAGAGGAAGAGCTTTAAGGGAAGCGAGGGAGGTGAGGGAGGAAGTCTTCAAAGAGTGCCAGGCCAGACAGTGGACATGTACAGTATTCCTGTTGGTCTCTCTCCCTCTCTTCGACACACACACACACACACACACACACATGCACACGCATGCACATGCACATGCACGCACACTGACACGTATACATGCACACCCAAGGGTACAATGAGGTCAGTTTAGCCCCGGCCAAATCGCATGCCACTGTCAAAGTTTCAGTTTCACAACACACACACACACACACATTTCACCTTGTCTCTCCTTCCTAACCCCAAAGGAGGCCATTGTGTGTGTGTGTGTGTGTGTGTGTGTGTGTGAGGGCATCCTGTGTGCGTGTCTCTGTGTTTGATGAGTGGTTTCCATGACAACAGCAGCACCGGCAACCCCCATGGACTCATTTACATATTCAAGTGCAACAGTGTAGTTGAATTACAGCCGGAAATTGAATGGCTCAATCAATAGAGTGGCTTTTGAGGGGAGGCGGTGACGGATGGACGGACGGATGGATGGATGGATGGACGGATGGAGAGAAGGAGGAGAATGGGTGAGATGAGAAGTGGTAGGGGGGACGTTAGCTGACAGGAGAAGGGGGAGGCAGATGATGCAATGGGCCATCATTTTGTGTATATGTCTGTGTGTGTGCGTTAGCGCCCCCCCTTTTTTTGGATGACCCATTTTTATTGTCCTCCAGTGGCTAAAAGGGACCTTAAAATGGACTGTGTGTGTGTGTGTGTGTGTGTGTGTGTGGGGCAGTGGCAAAGACAGCCGTCATTTCGCTGTTCGAGCTGTCAGAATCAATGCCCCTCGAACATTTACATGCCCACTGCAGACACAGATGCGCACACATGCATATCAAGCATACACAGATGACGACACGCAAAAAATCCATTTAAAAGAAATTTAAAGAGACGAGAAGACGGAAAACATTAACCTTTACACTTTTCCAAGAAAGCGGTGTGCAGTCTAGTCTCATCTGTTCTAGCACAGGCTCAGCACCATAATGAGAGATGACCATGAGATGGTACAAATGTTGACAAAAGACAGATATTGCTCTGCTGTTAATACAAATGTATGCTTTTAATATTTCCGGCCGCAGTGTGATGAAGCTTTTTCTCGATAAATAAAAATGAAGTACATACACAGTGATAGACGTATTATAGTCCAGTGGTTCTCAACCAGTGGGTCATGAAATAAATTTGCAGGGTCGCAAGGAAATTAAAGGTGCTGTGTGTTGTGTCTTGCACGCAAAGAAAAGTCATGTTTAGATTCAGTGCTACTCATTAAAATACATTATGTATATCCTAGTCCATGTTAGTAAGAATAAACGTGTTCCGAGTTTGTCAGACCAAAGAATAAAGTGTTATTAACTACCCAGCCAAATTTGAATGATTAAAAATATCGACAAGTTTGTATAATTAGGTGTCAAAATCGGGTAAAAATGAGCAGTATTCTCAGCTCCAGGACTGTGGGGGCATGTCTGCTGAATGCATTGAAGCCACGCCCACTCGTGGGAGCAGTCAAGCAGCAATTTTGAAGCGACTGAAATGTGTCAGATGAGTTTAGAAAATGACATGACTAACTTTGAAACACTCTGAGTCTGATGAATTAATCTCTATCTCTCTGCTAGGGGTGCAGGGGTATGCTCAGGGTGGCCTCAGCGTGTCATCGAGCCACCCTTTAGGACCGCCCACAAAATCCTGGACTGAAAACTGGTGAAAAACTGTTTTAACCTCTAACTCCACATTTCAATGATATATTGCTCAAAGTCTTTTCACATGTTTTCAGCAACTATTTTCAACATATTTAATATATTTTGAAAGAAATCTCAGAATGGCCTTTACACAGACTTTAAGGTCTAACGAACACGTTGAATGTTTTTTCTTCTTTTTTTGGACATTTTGAAACCTGCATTGGTTTCAAGTCTTCTTCTTCACTTCTGATATTTGTGCATTCAGCAGATTATTGTAGAACCAGGACTGCGTACTGCATCATCCCTGGGAGTGTATACATATGTGTCTTTGTACAAACAACTAGCTACTAGAGGTCAAAAACTCCACAGGGTACCTTCAGGATATATAAATATATATTTTTTAGATTTTCTTCTCGCTTAACACACACACACACACACATACACACACACACACATACACAAAACATTCACTTGGATGACCTGCTCATAATCTAGAGCAGCGGTTCCCAACTCGAATGTTTGGACCCCCATGGGTTTGCAAGATAAATTTGAGAGGTCACAAGTAAACAGTGCTAGAAAACATGTTTCTGCAGCACAAATTATGTCTATTTGTCTTTATTCTATCAATGTGTTTGGAGCTCTTTGAATTTCTGGATACATTTACATCTTAAGACGCTAAAAATCTTTGAAATGAAACAATCTGAGAGGACAATGTTTGATTGAACTGGCCACCACCAAGTGACATTTACAACCTGTGATGATGGGCCACTGGTACAGTCATGGAAACAAATATAATCCAGTCAAATACAGATGCAGAGCTCTCACTGAACTTACTAAACATGATCATTCACACAAATATTTGCAGTGGCTTTTGCGCTGACTACATTCTCACTTTGCTGAATCAAAGCTCCCATAATTTTGTACTGTGTGATCTCAAGTCATTAAAAAAAGAAGACGGGAACAGAAATTATCATCTGCATCACATGTGGCCCGGCCCAGCTCTCTTCTGCTGACCGCACAGATACAGCGGGGACACCATACCCGTGGCCCACTTTCTCAAAGGCAAAACCTACTCAGTTTCCTCCAAGGCCGAAGCCTGTGTTAGCATCGGCATGTCACGGGGAATCATGGTTTTATTATGATGAGTGAGTTAGGGTAGGTGTGTGGAGAAGTAAATGGCACTACATTATGCAGCGCAATAACTTTTCATAACAGGAGGCAGCCGCAAGAGGCTAGCAACACAACAAGATGTTTACATAAACAGAAAGGGGATGATGCTGACTGTGTAGATTTCGTGGTGGTGTGGGTGGGTGTGTGCATGTTGCGATAACACAATGTGTTTGTGCTATATAAAAATTTAGATGTGTGTTTACTGGTGTTTTTCTTTTATAGATTTGGGTGTTTTTTTCTACATCCAGCATATCAGAGCTCATATACGTCTCTCTGAGTGTGGATGTTTACAGATGTGCCTGCCGTTTGATTTTGGTGCAGTGGCGTAACGGTATGCCGGACTGAGGACGAGACTATTATCAGCAGTTGCTGTGACAATGGAGCCCCAGTGGTCACAGGGACAGAGGAGTACGAGGGGAGGAGGAGGAGGAGTGAGAGAGCGAGATGGGGGAGGGGGTAAAGTCTGCTGGAGGAATCAGTGATGGGGAAAATGGATGGAGGGGAGGGGTTGGGGGGCACTAATGGCCCGAAGACACAGCTGGCTGCAGACACCCAAGGACAGAGAGAGACTGAAAGAGTGAGAGACAGAGGGAGAGAGAGAGAGAGAGAGAGAGAGGGAGAGAGAGAGGGAGACGAAAGGGGGTGTAAAGATGATAAAAATAGAGGGGGGAGAGAAAGAGCGTGCAAGAGAGGCGTCTCGTCATCGCCACAGACGAAAGAGGGAGGGAGGGAGGGAAGGTTATTTTCTTGTCATGCCTTTTGCATCTGTTCGCCCACCATGGTGAACATATACACACACTACAATGACACGCACACACACGCACACACACAAACAAACAAACACACGGGCGCTGCTGCCGTGCATGTCAATGAATTATCCATGGAACAATGGTGGCTCTTCACATTAATGAACATAAACGAGGGGACAAAGATAGAGGGCTGAGGCTAAAACGGCATGAAATTCTCTCCAGTTGATTGCCTTCAGTCGCAAACATTCGTGACAATGATTACCATTTGATTAGAGGCTCGTCAATTATCCATCAATATTCTCCTTGGTGATATTTATATGAAAGGTCATCAGATGACATCATTTCCACCCCGACCGACTTGGATGTTGTTCGACTCTTCGGCGGGTAAACTCACTGATGCCCATATCTCAGTGTTTTCTACCCATAACCCCCAGATCCTCTTAACATCAGCACCTCAGCTGTTAACCTTGACGATGACATTATGCACGCTGAATACATTAACAGGATAAAAGGTGCGTGTGTGCGCGCGTGCAAGCATGTGGCTGAATGAGACAGAAATATGCAATCATGCGTCATCCCGAAAGTGAGATAGAGGGGCGGAGAAGGGAAGAGTGATAAAAAAGAACAGACCCAATAATGAAGTGTAATGGAGGTGAGGGTAGCAAGCTGAAAAGGGAGAAGATTGGTGTTAGACTAAGCAGATGTGAGCTGAAGATGGGGGAAAAAAAGGAGGAAGAGAGAAGAGAAAGAGGAGTGGATAGAGAAGAGGGAGGAGAATGATGGAAAGACTAAAACAGAGAGCTGAGACACACTGCGAGGGAGATGTCTGCGAGAGGAAGAGAGTGAAAAAAAAGAAAAAGGCGGAGGAAGAGAGGAAGAGCATAAAAGGTTAAAGAAAGGGGAGCTGGGGAGAGAAAGATGGGTAGCGGAAGAGGCAGAGTGAAACAGTGAAAGATGGAGGCACTGAGGGAGAAGATAAAGAGAGTGAGATGGGGTAACTCAAAGGAGGAAGGGAGGAGGCTGCGAAGCAGAATGCTATATTGAAAGATGGAGCTGTTAAGGGGAAGAAGTGGCGGTACCGAGAGGGACGGAGAGAAATGTAAGGGGAGGAAGAGAGAGACTGTGTGAGAGGAGATGTCAGGAGAGGCGGAGGGACATGTGGACGGATGAGAAGGTATCTGATTTCTCTCCCATGTGAGAGGCTACTGCCTTCACAAAGTAGCAACCAAATAAAGAAAAGAGAAGAATTACTGCAACTGTAGAATTACTTACTTGTCCTAGAGGATAAGAGCGGCTTTATGTGTGTTATATTTTGCTGCATTCATGCAACATCGGAAGAATGTGAAGGACGAATGTTATTCCCACTTAGGAGTGTTCAGCTTTAGGTTCCCTCCACTGCGTCACATATTTTAAATAAACGAGCTGATTTTGAGGTGTTGCGTATTTGGAGCGGTTCATTTAAAACAAACTGTGCAAAGCTTCTTTTATAAATCGTTTCATTTTCTATTTGTGTTAATAAAATTGGATTTGGATGAAACTGCCAACAGTTTGTTGACATTGGGAGACATTGTAGGTGTCAGAAAATTCACAATATTTCCAACTTGAAATTACATCTAGCAGGCTGAGGTGAGCGGGTTTTTCAACTCGGTTGCTTGTAATTATGGCCTAAACAATATGAATGCAGCATTCGAATCTTCCCCACCTAATTATGATATAATTGTTGTAATAATAATTTCCTACAGAGGCTGGGCACTGTTGTTTTGAGCACACGTGACTCAAGGAAAAGTGCATTTTTTAGGGACTATTTTCAGCCGTGGATTAATTAACAGTACAGTGTATGAAGGATTGACTCAAAATATTCATTGCAGTGAAGGAACAAGTTACCCAGTGCAACACGATGCACAGAAGAAGAAGCTACACAGACAATACTTTGCTAACTTTGGGCTTTTTATTGCCTTTTTATTTGATCAGACGGCCGAGGAAAGACAAGTAAGCAGGGACCACAGGCCAGAGCAGAACCCAGGTTGCCTCGGCAAGGACCCAGCCACGTCACCGGGCCTCAACTGGTGGTTGTCTGGGACCTTGGGTCGCTGCGGCAAGGCCTGAACCTCTTGTACGTGGGGCACATCTACTAGGTGAGCTACCACGGTGACCCCAGCCTTGCCCTTTTGATGAACTTCCTCATCTTTCCTCCAGTTTGTGTTTGTGTTAGCTCACTATGTGCTTTTATAATGTGTGTGTTGGTGGGTGTGAAGCCACATGAATAAATATGGCCACGGAGATAGCCCAGGGTTTGTTGACTGCTCTGATGTTTAAATTTGTGCTCCCTGAAAAGCTTGTGACTCATTCTCTCATACAAGCTAACATGCTAAAAGCAACACCGGGTCAACCTGTTCAAATTTAACACTCCGGGGTCCAGGTGGGCTTCTTTGGTAGCTGTGAATTGTTGGCTAGCTGTTTTTTTTCGGGAGGATCGATGTGTGTGATGTGAGAGTGTGAGATGGCGCTTCATGCTAATAACATTGACACGGATTTTGATATTAGCCAGCTAGGCTAATGCATTCTAATGCATTCCCTGCTTGCCTGTCTATTATCCAGCCAGGATAAGTGTGTAGCATCCTGTCTGACTCACCGAGATCTCATTACAGATCTCTCTGGCCACAAACCCCTGTCACTGCCCACCGCCCCACACCCACCATCCATCCATCCATCGTTCACTCCATCCCTCGCTTGTCTCATCCATCTCTCTCCACCCTCCTTGGGCCTCTTCTGGTCTTTTTAGTATGCATTGCTATGTAGCCTATGGCTGCAGGTGAGAGTTGATGCTTATGCATGAGTCCCCGTATATGTGCGTGTACGTGTGTGTGTATTTGTCACCATGGGTTAGTGAGCATGCATGTGTTGGCAAAAGAGTGTGAATGCATGTAAATCCAGACTCGTGTGAGTGTGTTCCTCCACCGGAGGAGACGCGGTTGAGTGAGTCGGGAACTTGATCTTGATTTTGCTTGCATGCGCATGCATGCAGTCACAAACATGAGAGCAAATGCAGACTCACACACACACACACACACACACACACCTCCAGAACACACACTTGTACACACTGAGTGCTATATTATGGCGTTACAGATGGCTTCTCCGCAGCCCAGCTGTGCTTTGCGCATATTTTCTGTGTGTGTGTGTGTTTGTGTGGGTGTGTATATAAGCGTGCATGTGTGTGATTGATTACTATTCTTACACTCTCCCAGGTGCTTCTACTATTCAGCAGCCTTCACTCTCTTTCCCCCCATTTTCTTCTCTTTTTTTCCTCCCCTTCTTTTTGTAAAGCCTCAACACACACATAAAGAGATGATAGGTATAATAAAGCGATATTAAAGCACAGAATAGCCTGGCAGCTCCGTTCTCCGCATTCATTATGTTTTGCTCAACGTGGCGGAAATACATCCTAACAAGTGAGATAATTGATGATATCAAATTATAATTAAATTTCAAATTTTGGCTCAGGCTTATCCTTCATCACAGCCTCAGGTGACTTTGTGTTTTGTGTGTGTGACTATGTGAGTATATGTGTGTGTGCTCTCATCCTGGCTACCATGGTGACGGCTTGGTCAGTCAATAGAGATCTGAGTGAGAGGTCATTAGCATCTCCCTCATGTTTTCTCTGCATGAGAACATTAGCAATTAGCCAGATCCCGACTACACGCCTGCTCGCCCGCCTGTCCGTGTGACTGAACAGCACACCTTGGGATGTGGCTATCATCTAGATCGCAAAGCCAACATGAAGTCAGACTCTGACGTCTGCGCCATGATTGTTTATACTCTGTACACTTGGTGTTTTGTTCTTTGTCAGGAAGAGTTCGGGTGATTTAGCACAGCTCACCATGTGAGTTGTGTACTGTTGGGCCCAGTTTCTGAGGACTTTTTTTTTTTTTTTTTTTTTTAGTTTTATGCCAAACCTTGATTGCGTTTGACGTATGTTTGACATCTGAGGTGTGTATGTGTGTGTGTGTGTGTGTGTATGTGCATGTGGGTGCATATGTGTGTGTGTATCCAAGGTGATGGGCCAGCTCTGACAATAACACTCTGATAAAAAAAAAAATCTCCTCTGCCCCCGCATTACACCCACCTCCGCAATGCCGCAACCTCTTTCTCAGAGAGACACACAGAGAGAAGAGAGGAGAAAAGCAAACAGATAGAGAGAGAGAGAGAGAGAGAGAGAGAGAGAGAGAGAGAGAGAGAGATAAGAGAAGGAAAGCAAACATAGAGAGAGAACAGGGGATGAAAAGTGGAGAGATACTGAGCAGCAAACATAAATAGCGATGGAGGAAGAGGAACAGTAGGAAAACAAACTGAAAGAGCGTCAAACAGACAGAGCAGCTCTATTATCACACTGAACGCTGCTTTTGACTTTGTCTGCCATCCACATACCAATGCACATTGTTAAATCCCCCACCCCCCTCCCTTTCCAGCCACCGGCCCTCCCATCACCACAGCAACACCCCATTGTCTGCGCCCGTCAGCATACCAGCGTGCCCACCATACCCAGATTTGGCATCGGGCCGGTGCCCACTTTCAGATCACACAAGCAGAGCGCCGTTCATTCACTCCACTGCCTGCCTGCCTGCCTGGCTGGCTGGCTGTGTGGCACTGGTTGCTATGGAAGCTAATTCACAGGCAGAGAACTCACTTTGTGTCCATAGCACGGAGGCAGTCAAGCAAAACGTACACACACATGCATGCAGGCACGCACACATACATGTAAGCGGACGCGCACATGCAACCTAGCAACAGCACTGGATACGGGGTATGGTGGAGAGTTGAGAGGGGATGCAGCAATTTTGCACGTCCTCTGGATCCTCCTGTGAGATCATTCACATCCCAAAGTAAAAATCTGGCAACACTGCGATTTAATTGGTTAACGAGACAACAGGTCAAAGTTCAAAGAATGATAATTATGTGTAGGAGGAATGTTTATGCACTCCACTGACCTTTATACCTGCCTGGTGGATGGATGTATGTACTTCAGCTCTAAGTGCAATCTATCTTAAACCTACGCAGCACTTTGTCCCTTAACTTATCCTCTAATACAGATAAATGTAAGGTGCATATGCATGTGAGTGTACGTTCACGCCTGCCGTTATATGATTGGTAATAAATTCTGTCAGGCAGCGAGGAGGCAGCCAGCTATGCCTTTCCCCAGAGAGCTGCTTCTATTTCAACCCACATCCGCCGACAAAACACAGCATTGATGGCAGCCGCCCGCCCACACAAATATATTTACATGTGCACTAATATACTTACATACATTCATGGACTCCTTCCTGACTGACACAGCCAAACCCCCCTGTCCTGATTGTAATGCATCACAGCTCAGTTGAGGTCATGGGGTTCTTCTCCTTTAGTGGTGTTTCATTCATTCATTCATTGCAGTGATAATATAAGTAACAAAATGGACAAAGGTGTGTTATGTTTGTCTCCACATGGATGCTTGTTCAGTAGGATTAGGTAAGTGTGTGTTTTGTGTATTATATCATGGCCTGTTCTGTAACATTTCTCCCTCTTGGTTCTTCTATCCGTCTCTCTCTGTCTCTGATCTCGCTTGTTTCTCTCAGGATTATGTAACTCCGGCAGCTGTTTCAAGGCACAGGAGGGGTAGGTGGGTGGGTAGAAAACTTTTCAAAGTGCTGTTGTTGCTGCGTGATCAGAACACAGGAGAGACGCTGGTGACAGTTTCTGGTTCCAGTATGATTCTTGACAATTGCCTGGTCCCATCACACACTTTCCCGCGCGCTCTAATGGTTCTTTCCACCTCTCTGTTGTCTTTACTCTCTCTCTCACACACACACACACACACAAAACAACGTGCATCTTTGACGTTTAACCGTTCCTCCATTTTGTTCGAATTTTCCATATTGCGTTCTGTTTTTCACTTGTTTTATTTCTGTTCCCTCGATCTGTTTTCCTCTCCCTTTTACAGCACCCTGATCCCTGCTTTGGCATCAATCTTTATTTGCTCGCCTCACCTCATCTTCTTCTTGTTTCCTCCATCTGCCTCTCTGCCCTTCTTCTTCACTTCTTCCAGCATCATTTTCATCTCGCTTCTCTCTTTTCCTAATCTGTTTCATCTCTCTCGCTTTCATTCTCTGTCTGTCTGGCAGACAGCTGAACAGCAGCGGGACAGGCTTTACTTAGCAAGGCGCTCATTTAGCTTGAATGCACACACACACGTGCATGCACTGTATACACACTCAAGTAACTAACAAAAAAAAAAAAAAATACGGCCTTGCTTGCCGCTTATAGTGCTGAACAGCTGTGCATGTGTATAAAACTTTGCCCCACACTTGCACACTCACCCTTAATAATAATAAGCACATATCATTTTCCATATGCTTTCAAAGAGAAAGTGTGAGTGAAGTCACTTTATTCAAGAGCAAAATCGCTCCCCTCCTTGCTGATGCTGAGTGAAAGCCCTGATTATGCATTTCTACAGCATCACTGGTGCACATATACACATCATCGTGAGTCTGTGCGGTTAACAAACACATACCTATATGTGTTATTTCTCTTTTTTTGTTTCACCCAACAGGTGTATTTTGCTGATTCTGCTAACCACTTGATAAAAAACCTGCACACAGCTACATACAAAGTGCCCGTGAGACTTCATACTCGCACATATTATGAGCATGAACACGTGCAGATGCGTTCGGGGCCGATCTTTTACAAGCATGATATATTCAGCTGTAATGAGGCGCATTTGATCAAAGACTGATCAGGGATGAAAGATGACCGCTACCATTCTTAACCCTCCCCCCCGGTTTTCTATCGGGACCACCGTTGCAAAGTGGTGTTTTGTTGCGGTAAAGCTCAGACGAGGAGGAGGAGGAAGGAAAGAAGGAAGGAAGCAAGGAGAGGACAGATGATGAGAGGAGGAAGAGGATGAGAGACATGAAGGACAGTTGATGAACTGCACAGAGCTGGACAGCAGCCAGATCCTTTTAATGAGCAAAGTGCTGCACCCAACACCTCACACCTAATTACACACACACACACACACACACCAACACACATCTCTCTCTCTCTCTCTCTCTCTCTCTCTCTCTCTCTCTCTCACACACACACACACAC
Organism: Sciaenops ocellatus; assembly: GCA_033000465.1. Taxonomy (NCBI): domain Eukaryota; kingdom Metazoa; phylum Chordata; class Actinopteri; family Sciaenidae; genus Sciaenops; species Sciaenops ocellatus. Next base: position 16,512,381 of record CP136877.1, read on the forward strand.
TCTTGCAGGAACCTTATTTTTTGCCTCCCCCCTCTCTGCAGCATCCCACCATCCAGCACTAAGTACTCCCTCCAGATCAAACAAGCGGCACACAGTAACCAGCATACAGATGAGCCTTCCTCTCTTCCCTCTCTCTCCCTCTCTCATCACAACCTCTGTCTTCTCTCCCCTGCAGTAACCCTTTGCTCTTCCTCTCCACCATCCCCCTGTTCCTCCCCCTCCTGCCCCTCCTTCTCTCTGATGTTTCATACTCTTGCGGAAGGAAATACATCAGCCCTCAGTAGACAAACACACTGAACTGACACTGTCCTGGATAGTCCAATAAAAACATATTACCTGTAAACTGCATTAGGCCAAGTGCAGACACACATACATGTACATGTGAGTAGCTGCTGCGTGTAATCAGATCTAGGTTAGCAGCCGTGGTACACTGTTCTCTGGAACAGCGTGTACCCACCCGTTCACACTGTATATGGTGTGTGTTAGATTGTACGCGTGTCGAAAGATGGGACAGAAGAATCAGTATTTGTAGTCTGTGCTGTCTGTTTGTATGTGCATTAGGGTTTGGCAGTGACATCATGTTAGGGTAATGATATCATCGTGTGTGTGTGTGTGTCTGTGCCAGTGACAGTATAAAGAATGGACAGAGCCTGAGTGACGTCACCCGTAGGTTTCTGAATCGCTGTTTTGAAGGCGAAAACATGCGACGCTGGCTGCTGCCATGCTGAATGTATTGCTTCTTTCGCCTCCCAGCTCCTCCCACAGAGGTTGCCGCTTGGTGTGTGCAGGTATTAGAAATGACAACAAGACAACCTGTAGACTAAAAGAGAGTGGTATGCCACCAAAGTGTGCATTATTTCTCATAATCACACGGGTCATGGTGGCATTATCCAAATTCTACCACAACCACTTGCCACTTGTTAGTTCATGTGTTGGTGCAATCTGTTCTTTAAGTCTTTGTGTTGTAGATATTCTAAGTACCTTCAACTTTAATTCCAGGTTCCAAGTTTCACTTGGAACAACCACAAGGCCTCTACATCAAAGTCACGCTGTTATCTGGTAATATTGCACACCTTCTGGACAGATCTTCTGAAGCCACAGGTTTCCCTTGTGCCCCCTCACAGGCCAGTCATGCCCAACAACATGTGTTGTGTTTATACTATACTTTAAGCTGCCTGAAGACTTGCTCCTATTTATAAAAGGAATCTGGGATTGTCATTCAGCGTAACTATGAGTCATAGGTGGAGTGTCCACATTCATTAGCAGCTGGCTTTGTTTATGTGTGTGTGTATGTGTGTGTGCTTTTAATGACGATACTGTGGTCCGGTTGCTCCCTATACAGCTCTGCTTGTGTTTGTGGCACTTCTCTTTAATGAGGGACAAACATTCCCACTTTCTCTCTGTCTCTCTCTGTCTGCCTAATAACCCCCCATAGTAAATAACCGTGAGCCTCCGGGGCAATTAGGTGGGCACTTGGGGGCTTATAGTGTGGCGCACACACACACTGACTGACCCACACACACAAATGGAAAGCACGGTGATCTAGTTAAAAACAGGGCCAGAGTAATTGAGGAATTGGATATAAACAAAGGAACAGATCAATGTCGGGACAGGGAGATTAAAAGAGGGTGAAACGTAGAGGGAAAGACGACTGCTTGATGTTTTAAATCTCAAACAAGGATCTCGCCTAGTCCTCGTCCTCCTTATCTGCCTTTAATTCGTGCTGTTGTTTCACAATCTGTCATGTTGCCTGTTTATGTCAGTTTTTCTCTCCTCCTCTCCTTGACCTCATACATTTGTTTTGGTCTGAGACCAAGAGACAGAAAGAGGAAGGAAGGCAGAAGGAGAGAAAGAAAGTGAGGGAGAGAGAGAGACACACACAGAGGGGAGCTTTCACCTTTCATTTCACCACGGCAATGAGTTGCCAATTTCAGTATGCCCTTTGCTGACCATCACACACACACACGCACCTACACACACACACACACAGGCTGAAACCTGTTCTCCACACGCCTCCCAATCTCTATGATAATCAGCTTCCTTTCATTGTGTTGCATCATGCAGGAAACCCACTGTTAGCCTGAATGTGTGTGTGTGTGTGTGTGAAGGAGAAAAAGTCAGAAGAGAAGGAGAGCAGACTTTTAGTGTGTCTGCATGTGTGCGTGTGTGTGCGCGCAGCAGCCCCTCGTCTCTGTGGCAGCAATTGTGCATTCAAGGTACGTTGCCTTGCCATGCCATGCTGTGCCAAGCCAGTGGGCTGGCTCTTGTCTTATCTATTTCTTTTGACTCCAGAAATATTGCTTTTACACACACAAACGCAGAGATACACAAACAAATGGACACACACATACACACACACACACACGCAACAAGAACCATACACGTCAGCTGAAAACATCTTCTAGGAAAAGGTTCACACACAAACTGTTTGTATTTTAATACGAATATACGAGAAATTCAACAGTTATTATTGATGTATCTCACCTATATGCAAAAGATACATTTACAGGCTGTTTGTGAAATCATATAAATCCTCCACAGAGCCACACACACACACACACACACACACACACACACACACACACATACAGTTTGTAGTGCAGATGTTTACGTGCTGTTGGCGGCCATGTCGCTGCATTGCTATAGGGGATCAGCCTCTCATCTTCCATTCATATATTCTTCCTTCCCGTCACCACTTATCACTCTCCTTCCCCTGCTCTATTATTCTCTCATTCTTACTCTTTTGCGTGTATCGTCACTATCTCTCCAGGCACACACACACACACACACACACACACACACACACACACCATTCTCTATCTCACCTCTGTTTTCTCTCTCTGACACCTCTCTACACCCTCTCTGCGTTATCTCCGTCGTTACCCCCTCCTCCCTGTTGCGCTCTCTCCCACACACACACACACACACACAAACACATATTGCCGTGTCTGTCTCCACCTCCTTTTGCTTTTTTTTAAACTCTCCCTCTCCCTCTGGTCACACCTCTCTCTCTCTCAGCCCTCCTTCCCACATCTCTCTCTCTCTCTCTCTCTCTTTCTCTCGCTCTCTCATCCTCTCTCTCTGTCGCTCTCCTCGGGGCGAGCGAGGCTGTTGGTAGCATCAGTTTCAGTCAGCAGTGACACTGCAGTCTCAGTGCATCTTTTAATGGCACACTATAGTAAAGCCGCCTCTGAAGTGACGCACAAACTCTCTCTCTCTCTCTCTCTCTCTCTCACACTCTCTCTCTTTCACTCACACTCTCTCTCTCTCTCTCTCTCTCTCTCATACACACACACACACACACACACACACACACAGAGGACCAGTATACAGCATGAGGTCCCTGGTCAGCACACATCAGCCAAAAACAAACTAAAAATAGCATAAAAGGTTTAACAGCAATACACAAGGTGCTCAGTATCCTGATACGGATCACACATTTTTCACAACACACCACCTTCTACTGTTCATACAGCACAGAATACAACATACACACAGAGAGTAATGCATCTGTTAAGCACAAGTAAACACACATTAGAAGAACCAGATATGTCCGTCACTGGTTTCATAAGATTAGCGTTGTGTGTGTATGTGCGTATGTATTTCAGATTCCTCCTTATGCAATAGGCAGAGTAAACAGCATGCTATGACACATCACTGCTCTGACATAGCGTCCCGTTATAGCACTACGTAACACATCCGAACACTCAGGATGCTGAACGCAGAGAGGAAAGAAACAAACAACCCACAGACAAACAGCAAGGCTGCAGCTCATGTTTCCCTGCATGCTCCTCCAATGTGTTTTTGCAGGCAGATACAGTATTTGTGCTCTTTTTTTTGTTTGTTTGGACAGATGCTGGTTGGAAAACAGGATAGAGGCAGGTGTCCGGTGTTGGGAGTGTTTGTGTTGTGTGTGTGTGTGTGTGTGTGTGTGTGGGAGGCAAATGTTCTTCCCTTATCAAAAGCATCCAGCAAATGAAAATAGAACACAATCCCATGAGGGATCCTGCTGTCCTCTATTCGGCATGCACACACAGACACAGAAGTACACACAGGCAAACACACACGCCCCCCTCTGCCATTGCCCCTCACTCTCACTTCCATCTGCACACAGCTGTCCACCTCATATCCTGCTCCAGAAGACAAACAAATGACAAGGAGAAGCATGGTACCTGTGTTAGGGGTCAGCCGTTCTCTCCTCCTTTTTGTTGTCCCTCCAATCCCCCTCTTGTTCAGCTATTCAGAGCCGAGGCGAGCTGAGCTGAGCCGAGGCGAGCCGAGCGTACAGCGGCGAGGCTCAATCCTTTTACCCTGCGATGCTGAAAATGGCACCAATATTCCCTGATAGCGGCAGCCTGCCTGTCTGCCTGCCTGCCTCTCTCTCTCTCTCCCTCTCTCTCTCTCTCTCTCCCCTGCTCTCTAGCTCACCTCCCTCCTCTGCTTGTCTGCTGCCATGTTGAGTGCACGCAGGGCGAGGGGCGGGCTGAAAGACGGGAGGGGGAGGAGGAGGAGGAGGAGGGTGATGGTGGTGGTGGTGGTGGAGGAGGAGGAGGAGGAGAGAGTGAGGGGGACTCAGGGGGATAAGAAAGCAATTAGAAGACAGCCCCTCTTCCTTCCAGTCGGGAATGTATAATGGAATTAGCTTGGAGGGGGGCGGGCGGTGGTGGGTGTTGGAGGTGAGGAGGTGGAGGGGTGCTTCGTCCTGCAGCCTCTGCTGGGGAGCAGCCTGTCCGACAGCCACCACACACACGTGTGTACGCGTGTGCGTGCAAAGGAGAGTGAGAGCAGATGGGGGGTGGTGGGGAGTGATTGCCATTGCACTGAGGGTGTGTGTGTGTGTGTGTTTGTCAGGAATAGAGAGAGCTGGGCTGAGAGAGAGAGAGAGAGAGAGAGAGAGAGAGAGAGTGATTGTTGATGTACTGATGGAGGGAGGGAGGAGAGGAGTGGTTGAGCAGTGGGACCACCTGCCTCTCTCTCTCTCTCTCTCTCTCTCTCCCTCATGCACTCAGAAGCACCCAGCAGGGGAGAAAAAGGGGCGAGCGGCAGCTTCAAAGCCCTGCTCCGTCTCAGGTTTGCTCTCCCTCCTCCACCCCTCTCCTCCCTCACTTTCTCTCTCTCTCACTCTCTCTCTGAGTGGGTGGCGAGGCAGCTGCATGTGTGTCTGGAAACACAACTGTGCGCGTGTTTGTCATACTCTGAGTGTGTGTGTGTTTACTCATGTATGAAAAAGAGATGACCAAAATCCCAGTGTGAAGGACAGCGATAGGAAGAGATGGAGGGAGGGAGGAAGAGGGGGGGTGCAGTGTGTTTCTGTGTTTATGAGAAAATTAGATAACAAAAGAAAGACAGAGTGTGTGTGTTTGTTCTTATGTGACAGTGTGTGTGTGTGTGTGTGAATGAGCGAGAGCAAGCGCTGTCTTTTGATGGAAAGGGACTGAGCCAGCCACTGCGTGGGGGAGATATGTGTATGCGTGTGTCTCTGATTGTGCCATGAATGAAAATAAGGAGGAAGGGAGGGATGGAGGAGGAGTAGGAGGAGGAGGGGGAAGGGGGGAAAGGTGGAGGAAGAGGAGGAGGAGAAGGAGGAGGAGGAGGGGAGTGGGACTGTGACTCTCCTCCCATTCAGCCATCTCCTCCTCTCTGTCCTCTCCTCCTCCTCCTCCTCTTGAGTGACAGATGAGAGGCTGCTAGCAGCTTGCTCAGGCGCGCGTCAATAATTAGCATCCTCTCCTCTCCTCCTCTCCTAATCTCCTCTCCTCTCCTCTCCTTGTTTTCATCTGATGTGTCGTGCAAAAGGAGCGCTTGTCGCAACGCACCGAGCCGCCCGAGCGTAGCCTAATCTCGGTCATTCTGAATTTCCTCCTGTGCAGCCAAGGGTGTTTCATCGGGTTTACAAGCGGCGCCCTCTTCCCCTTCCTCCCCGCCGTATATACGCAATGGCCCGTGATCGCTCCTGGAGTGCAGACACACACACACACACGCACACACGCCAGGATGGACAGATGCGTTGATGAACGCTGCACACGACCTCGACAGCTTTTCCTCACTTTCATAAACAAATTCGTGCCTTGGCTTACAGTCACACACACACACACACGCACACACGCACACGCACTGGTTCAAGGGCAATTGATTTGGAGTTTAATTTCTCTCCCGGTGCTCTTGACGCAAAAGGATGCGCCTCCGTCTGACCTTGACGACAGACAGGGGGAGTTTTGTCTCTGTCGCCAGGCTCACTCTGAAGCCACTCGAGACGCATGCACACACACACACACACACACACACACACACACACACACACACTCATGCACACGCACACACGCACACACACACACACAATCAGCATCTTCACCTGGAAACGTCAAAACCTTTCATGTACTATTATAAATGAACGCTTTCCATCTGCTTTCTAATTATAGCCAACATAAGGCTATTCCTAATTTTAGCTGCAGCCGCGAAATAGTCGCCTTTTAATAATTCATGAGTTCAGACACAGAGCCTGCTCCTACTGGCGCGCTTATTGCCAGAGAGTGTTGCTCATTGAAAAACAACGTGGACAGAGCTGGATTTTCACAAAAGCGACAACGAGCTGAGCAAAACTTGTCAAGTTCTAAGTAATGTGAAAATAATCAGACTCATTTGAAACTTTAAGGAGAGGGAAACGCACGAACTGACCTTGTTCCCTGCTCGCCTTTTGAAAACAGCCGGCCTTAAAAGAAGCACGAAACCATATCAATCATGGCTTTAAAAAAAAAAGATGTGTTGATGAGTATTTGGCACTTTGGAGATCAGTACAACCAGATGCATGGAGCCAAGCCATGAATACGTGATCGCGCCCATGTGCCTAAATCGTTTCGGTGAGCTGTCCTCCCTGGGATGCATTTGTTTTGATCAATGCGGATCTGAGTGAAGCGTGATTTTGCCTACAGCGCTGACATCAATCGAGATGGACAGGGGTTAAAAACGACTGGCTCTGAAGAAGCGTTTGAAAGCTCCTCTCATCTCAGCTCACCATACGCTCTGACGCACACGCGCACACACACATACGTGCCTGTTTGTGCGGAGTGTGCGTGCATGTAGTGTTTTCCACTCGAACATATCAGCAGGAGGGCTGTTTTCTGTGCCACACAAGCGAAACTGGGTATGTGCAGAGGCCGTCTCAAGTAATAAGAAGCATTCAAGTGTTTATTTCTTAACAAAATGATGTCACTCATTTTATCAGCGTTAAGTGGCACGTGTGGCTTTTCTAAACTTCTTTTTCTTCTGCAGCTCTTTTCTTTTCAAGAAATGTGCATGCCGATTCAGGAATAATTCAAGTTCACTGATGGGGGAGTAAAGGGAGGAGGGAGGTGTAAGGGTCAGGGTCGTCGAGGACTCAGCCACACACACACCTTGGATCAATGGAAGGCAGGGCAGGAAGGGGGTTGCTTCTGTTGCCATAGAGACGGGAGGACAGTGGTGTTGGATACTGTTACTAGGCAGGGAGGAGAGGCTGCCTCTGAATGAGGTGAGAGGATGTGGGGTGGTCTGCTGTGGCAGGGTAAACAACATCAGGAGCAAGTGGGAGCGATCGGGATCAATGTTTAGGTGATATTCCTGTTTGGATTTTTTTTGTCCAGGTCAGGTGGAGTGAAAAAAAACAACTAAAAAACTAAATATGAGTTGGAAACATGTTAAGAAGTGCACAACGATTCTAGTGCACAACCTAGTGGTCGTTGCTCTGAAGTGAAGCAACATGTTGAAATCACATTTCTGTTCTCTGGGTGTCTGTTTTTCTTTAACTTTTTCACAGGCTAATGGATGCCGTTGTGTTGACAGTTTGTGATGTTGCACAGCATCATAGTAAAGTGTCTGTATCCTCTGCGTTCTTCAGTGTGAGTGAAGGTTATGGTCACATGCTTAAAAAAAAAAAAAATCATCACACCGAGGAAGCGTGATTCATTGGTAATCCGTTTAATCCAGGGCAACAAACAGCGTCACGTCTCTGACAGAATATGTGAAGCCCTCAAAACAGCACACCGCAAAGCTCGAGTGACACCTAGTGGATCTTGTACGCAACAGCTTCTTGTTCCTGAGCTCAGAGCTGTGGTACACTCGCGCCCTCTCATGGGGAATAATCAGTATGCTTCACTTTTCTGTAAATGAAGCAGATATTTTGCCACGTGAAAGCCAACAGCTGTCCCTGATAACTTTCTGAGGAAAGAGGAAGTGATCATTCTTGTGTTAAACTGCCATATTTTTGCACATTATAGCGCTCAGAAAGGGAATGGAATGCACGGAAACAATAAAGAAATAAAAATAAGAAATGTACATCCTTGAAACTCACAACTACCAGCATGTTGAACGGTGTCCTTCACTGTGACTACACCTTCACAGGCTGCATTTAAATGTTTTCACAGAGAAACAACAGAATCCTGTCCATGATGGTGCTGACCATGATCCTATGGTCCCGTTCATGGTCCATTGGTTCTGTCCATGTCCTATGGTTCTGTCTGTGGTCATGTCTATGGTACTTGTCCATGGTGCTGTCCATGGTGCTGTCTATGATCGCAGCAACAGCACTGTTGTACTCCTTCAGTACCACGGACAGCGCCGTCTCTCTGGCTGGTTTCATAACTCATAATTCTCACCCTAAGATGAATGTTTGTTATAGATTTTGTAAAATTATGCCACTTAACATTCTTCAATGTAGAAACTATTAAATGTTGTGTGCTAAATTAGGACATTTTTGCAACAACTTTTAGAGTTCATACCTTTATTTCCCAAATATTTCACATTTCCCAAATAACTATAACCCTTTGAGTGGAGTTAAATTGTTAAACTTTTCTTAAAAATGTCTTTTTCAGTTGTTCTTAGTCCCAAAATTTTCACTTTTCATACATTTTTATCTTGAAAACAAAGGAAAATTTGTGCTCTTTCACACAATATAACTATAGAAGCAAACAGTACGAGCACTATGAGCCTTAACGTGAACTTCCTTTATTTCCTCAAGTGTGAAGTGAGACAAAAATTTACAGGAGGGAAAATTGACATTTTGGACACCACAGACACATATTTAACATCAATGCTTTCAGTCCGCTCTCTCACAAAATGTAAAAGTACAGGCGATAAGAATCACACTTTTGAAATAATAAGCCAGAGTTTGTGAGGTGCCTCTCAGCTTTAATCTCTCATGCGTGAACTCTCTGACCCAGGAGTCACTCAACAGTTGGCATCACCACGGCAACCAGTAGTTACACACAGCTGATTGAGATGAGCTAATTAGACTCAGAAATTGCGTTCCCCAGCGGTGCACAGGCTAATATCTGAGTCACTAGTTATTGCCTTTGAGGTTAAAGGATGACAAAATTGATATTTAAACGGCTGTAATGGCTCAATGAGATGCAAAATGAAATATGTGTAGGAGTGAGTGCAGATTTGACTCACCTTTAGTGGTTAGCAACTGGAAGAGTTTCAACTTTGAGAGATGTGAAGGGTTGTCACAATCTTCACATACAGGCCTGTAAATGCGAAGAATGCTAAAACATATTAATAAATGAAGTATCTGGTATGAGTACATGTTTTGATTATCTTAACTTTGAGTTTGCACTTTGCCTGGATGCATTTAACAGCTATTAAATGCTTTAGAGTGCTGGTTCTCAAACTGTGGTGTATAATCTTCTTGTTGTGGCATTTGGAGAACTTTCTAACAGACTTTCTGACTGTACTTATATAACGCTAGTCTTTCGACCACTCAAAGCGCTTAAACACTGATGGCAATTGAAAGTGCCAACTGCTCATCAGTTTAAGGAGCTAACCATTCATATGTATTCCCACATCAATGACAATTTAGGGTTCAGTATCTTGCCCAAGGACAGTTCAACATGCAGACTGAAGGAGCCGGGGATTGAACCGCCGATCATAGGATTAGTGAACGACCCACTCTACCTCCTGAGAAACAGCCGCCCACGGCTTTAAATGAAATAAAATAATTTAACATATCAAACAATCTACAACATTTTCAGTGAAATGAAACTGGATTACTGGATGTATATGAATATTTGGTGCTACGTGGGATAAAAAAACGGCTTTCGAGTCAACATATTGTTGATCCTAACTTGTTACTTGTCATCCTTTTAGAAAGGACACGTTCACCTCCTCTCAGACATAAAATCATAACAGACGTCATAAATGTCTGCAGCCAGCCACACAATGAGAGATTAGTCCTCACTTTTTTATTGCACACTTTAATCATTTAGTAAACAGATCTTCACAGTAACAATGCAATAGCAGAAAACAGAAGCAAATCACTGTGCGGTGAAGCTTGTTAGGTCTTAAAAGTATTTATAGGTATTTACACTGAAAATATGAAAATCAAAAATCAGTGCCCGAGGTTATTCCTGTAGTGGGATGAGGCGTTTTAAACCTCTTTATCACTCCATAGCACTTCTCAGACTTAAGTCCAGCCACTCAGGCTTTACACTGTTTGTAGCTCTATGAATCCTGTCCAATCCTGCCAACCCAAAAACATTCAAGTACTGTATTTCTGTCATTGCACAGGTACCGGGTCAGCCAGTGCACAGGACTCTGAAAATTGCATGGCACCACTTCAACAACTTATATGTCCAAAATCAAATAGCTTTGTTGTTTTATATCATCAGAACATAAAAATAGTACCCAAAGGAATGTCAATTTAAATAGTAACCAAATACTAAAGGTAGCTAAATATTTCCCAACATATAAAGCAACATGAAGCAAAATCTAGAATTTTATTAAATCAACTCTCATTCTTTGTGATGCAGTAATAAATAGTCATTTAGACATGAAATCTCATAAAAATTAATCAGCATACAAAATGTAACATTTTGCATTGCATAAACTGTAAAATAATGTTAAAGCAGACAGCTCTAAATGTTTCAGCTATGTCTGCAGGTAATAATAGTAGTGCATGAATGAACTGAAATACCATTTAATGAACACTAACGAGCACGCCGGTCTTTGCATTTAGAGTATTTTTGGTTTGGAACATACTGTTTAAGTGTTGAGCTGTTGTATCGCAAGCTAGACTTGCAGGGGAGATGAGAAAGTGAAAATAAAAGAAAGATACAAAATCAGAATAAGGCAAAGTGAAGGTACTGTTTGAACCACAGCTTCAAATATACTTACACTCAGATCTATACTGTTCAGAAGTGTGTAATAACATTTTCAGTCGTTCTGTTCAAAGTCTGTGCCGAGACAAAAAGCTTATAAAGATAGATAACGAGAACACACTTTTTGGAAACTCTTGTTGTTGGTTGTTGATGAAGAATACACTTAACTTTTCCATACATTGTGATAACTGATAAAGCTTATTGTCTGACCATGTGGTGCCCAGTTAGTGTAAGTTCTCATTTGGTTATGTACTAATACAATAAAACACAAATCCCTCCATATTCAAAACAAACAACAAACCATAGACAAAATCAGAACACAGCAGTAGTTCCCTTATGTCTCGTACAACGTCTGATAAAACCAAAATACATCTGTATCTAACGAATACAAAGCCTCTGTGTGTGAGCACAGTCTTTCGTGGTGTCTGTGGTCAGCTTTGTCTATATAAACACACGTAGAAGCAGGTTCCATTGAGGCAATGATGGCAAGTCTTGGAATTCACTGAATTCAGCTTGATATCAGAAAAGTGGGACTTTTTGGTGCAGTCCCATTGGTCCAACAACCACAGATGTGGTCCATTTTTCATGTGTCACTGGTGGTTTTTCTGTCACCCTCGAGCCTCGCCCTCACTACCTGTGGCCTGGGCTCCTGTGGGTGGCCGTGTCCCCAATCAGATCCTCCTCCATGACATTAACGTAGCCCTCTTTCTCTATGCAGCCTGCAAGGACCTGCAGCACCAGCCGGAGCCTGCGGTCCATGGCCTGGAGGTGACGCTGGATGAGGATGGGGGACAGTCGGTCACGGAGCAGAGACTCCTCCATCAGGGAGCTCAGCTGGTAGTCCTCTTTGGCCAGCAGCTGGAGACGCAGGTAGGTGGACTTCCTCACCCTGGAAACAAGGGACGAAAGATAATTGACTGATTCATTTTTTTAAGAAACTTGTGACAAGACAAGATATATTCATGTGTTTTCTTGATATTTTTGCCTTTATTGGATAGATTAAAGTAGAGACACAAACAGGAAACATGGGAAGAGAAGACGATGAATTGAATCAGGAGCATTACAATTATATAGCCACTTAACCACCAGGCCTCCAAGATGCCTCTTATTTATGAATTTCAACATAGAGTCCTGCAGAGAACTGGAAGGTGTCTTATAGCTTGGGAAGGACTAACTGAGGCTTTGTTGCCAGCAGGACAAAGACAGACAAACCTCCCCAAGAGGACCGCTAGAAATTCACAGACAACCAAATATCTGACCTGCAGCACTGGCTGAGAGGCACCAGGATGGACAGCTCATCATGGGAGTGTTTTCCAAACCTGCGACGGTGGGGATAAACATCAAAAGATGAAGCAGGAATCATCACAAACACACTCTATGTTGGACAGCTGTTCAGAGACTTTGCAAGATGTCTCATGTTTATACGTTGAACAGATTTTCATCATCGTGTTTGTTGAGATGTCTTTACCCTCTCCCGTTGTCTAGGTGAATAATGAAGGTGTCATTTCCAAACTTCTCAAAAGTTTCGTAATGATGTCGATCCATGTTACCTGTACAGGGAGAGGGCAACGTGGTGAGAACTGTAGTTGATTCAATTATGAGTAAATCTGTGAGTGTGATATATATATCTGATATGTCTCTTCGACTCTTACCCATTAAGAAGTCAAAAATGGTCATATCCATGATGTCCAGCAGTCGAGTGCCTCGGTCATATGGAGGAGTCTGCTTAACCTCATCACAGTAATCTGGGTCCACCTCCCACCTGAGAATACACACCCACAAAATGACTGTACATACCTAAAAAATATCTATATTTGGACACAGATAGGTGGATGATTACATAATCAAGCCTGACTCAGAAGCTGCAAATCTGTGCTGACAGATTCACGAATGTGGTGCATCGGTGCTGTTTTCTTACTCTGCTTTCTTGCGTTTATGATAGGAACGTCTCCAAGGGTTTCTCCAGGTCTTGCGTTTGGCGAGGTTCAGGTCTGGCAGGAAGGCTGCTAGTGAACCTTCAATCTGGTCCGGTTTACCGCACAGAGCGTGCTCAGTGGAGCAGTAGTACGAGCACTCGCCGTAGAAACAGACGTTATTGGCTGATGAGAGAGAAGAAGCGGCTTGTTAACTGCTGATGTGGCTGAATGACAACAGAGTTACACAGTGAAAATAAGGGTGGTGGAGGTTTTCTTTTCTGCAGGTGCAGGGTTAAACGCAGGTCACAGAGGCAGGGAAGATGGTACATAATAATCAAAGAGAATCTGACCATCATTTAATACGTCTTCCTACTGAGATGAAGTGAACGCAGATCAAACTGGCTGCCTAAAATACGAGAAAATATTTAAATGTTTTGGTTAATAATGGTCAAAGTTATGTAAAACACCCCGCCTCGTGCCCAAAGTCAGCTGGGATAGGCTCCAGCCCACCGTGACCCTGTGACCCCGGCGGTTACAGATAATGGATGGATGGATGGATATGTAAAACCTTCCTTTTTAAAACCTCACCAATGATTGCTTGTTTGATGATTCTTTGAGAAGTTGTAATTTTATTCTTGGCACCCTGACAACCGCTCTTATGTGACAAAGAACCTGCTTTGCATCGCTGAAACACATCATACCTACTTGTTGTTGTTATTAACATAATTTAACAAGAACAACACTGTTTTCATTTAATTTATTTGAATTTTAAATGCAAGTTTTTCATTTATTTGTAGTTTTATTGAGTGGCTGTATATTAATTTTGCTTTCCATAAAAACCCTTGTAAAGAATAAGCTGTCTTACAGTGCCACCCTGTGGTGACGTCTGCCTATAACTGTATTTATGATCACACATGCTGCACTACATTCTTGCCATTTTGCCTTGCCTTGAAAAGCAGACCAAACTCAGTCTACACTGAACAACAAAACTCACTTTGTGCAAAACAGCTGTAGTCAGTGAGATACATTTGTTCTGTCCAAATAGGATGATGCAGCCATGTTATCTACATCATTGTGCCAAAGCTGCAGATGCTGGCAGTATTTCTACCTGGTGAGATGAAGAAGGTCCTCCACAGCTTCTTGTCACGAGTCACATCTCTGATCTCCCTCGTCATGTTGACGAGTCGTCCTGCCACCGGGGGCACTCTCCGGAAGTCAAGGATCCTAAAAAAAAGAAATGTTTTCAAATCTGATATTTCAGTATTTAAAATACAGTGATTTTTTTGTATTGTGAGTTTTTTTTTTTTGACCTGAACAAATGCAGCTACAAAGCACCTTCCCTCACGGTGCCCCAGGTGGTGCACATTTCCAGAGCGTCTCCAGCCAACCAGGAGAGCGCTGAACACTGAGCACCTGTGTTTGTGAGCTGCTCTGACCCAGTGCTCTTGATTTCTGCACCTCTCCTGCTTGCATTATCTGTCTATTAATGCACATTACCTGCAACAGGATATACTCTCTCTCTCTGAAAAAAGACAACCCAAAGAAAAAGAGGCACCTCAGGATACTTTTTCCTTCACATAAGAATCACGTTTAATGGTTTCTAATCGAATCTGTCAGCACAGTGCTTGATCTGTATTACTTCAGCACACAAAATGTTTAATAATTCATCATCTGCTTTTGTGATTGGCATCAAAAGCAGCACTTATTGACATTCAACATCTGCTTCCGAACAAAACAAGGATAGAAAAGGTGTGTGTGTGTGTGTTTGTCTATCACCTGTTCCACCAACACACACTCAAACACAGACCTTTTGTGTGCCGGTATACTTAAACATGATCTATTTGAACTATCTGTCTATATTTAGATGGTAAAGCTCATTTTAATTCTCCCCGTCGTGGTCTTAAACTCGCTCCCTTTCTGTCTCCATCTCTCTCTCATTCTTTTCTTATGCTCTTATGTCAGAACACTATACCTATTCAGCTCCTGTTTAGCCTTCCTCACTGTATGTTTGGTGTCCAAATGACCCTGACCCGTTTGAGACTAAAACTAAGCCTCCTGGGAGCAGACACACACTCACAGACAGACAGACTGGCCGAGTGGAACAGAGTTAGCGAAACTTTAGCCTACAGAGGACAGCATTCAGGAGCTGCAAACTGCACCGTCATGTTAGGCCCTCGGTGACAAAGGAGCACCTGTGTGTGAGTGTGCATGTACGTACGTTTGTGTGTGTTAGCCTGTGAGAGCACATTCAAGCATCTATTTGTGTGCACTCCGCCTATTACACACCCCTGAGTCACAAGGAGTTCACAACAGATGGTAGTATAGTACACGAGCAAAGAGCAGAGGAGGATAAAAAAAAAAAAAAAAAAAAACACCCCGTGAGATGTAGAAGTAATTACTGGAAAGCAGCGACCTCTTCTCTTAAATCTTCAGGATATTTTAGGACATTTCATCACGGTGGCCTAGAATTAGAAATCAAATTAAATAAAGTTTTAGCAGAGCAAAACATCCTCCCTACTCCACATTCCTGAGTCAGTATGAATAAGAAGATATAAGCTCAGGCTGGTATCCAGAGGCTGCTGTGGTCGGGCAACTGGACCATAATTCGTAGGCAGCCCCGTGTGCCGCACGCTATCTAAAAACAAACTGCTCTTTAGGGGCAACACAGACACCCCCTCCTCTCCCCACTTGCTCTAAAACCATGCCCTGGTGGTAACGTCGTGCCACTGATTTCATATTTGGGTCCATCTTCCTGTTCATGCAAATACGCTGACCTCATCGAACAGAGAGCGAAGTGAGAGTGTGTGCTTGTGAGCATGTGTGAAGTAATTACTGTGCCCTCAGCGAACCTTAAGACGACCTGCGCACCATTAATCATCCTCCCCCAGAATCCCAAGCTATCATATCTGACTCTTCTTAATGTTCCTCTTCTTAAGTCTGGAGATTTTGTTGTTTTTTACTTTGTCAGCTACAGCCTGCAGAGTAAAAGGATCATGTGGAAATCAATATATTTGCAGAGCAAGTAAAGTAGATGATCCAAGTGTTATCTAATCTCTCATGTACCAAATTCCATTCACATTTTCACAGCTTAAGTGCATCATGGCGCACCTCCGGTGTCTGTCGGGATTGCTTGAAAAACAACTCGGACAAAGACACACAGTCACAAAGAAACAGGGTGTGTGTGTGTGGTGGTGGTGGGGCAGGAGAAACTCACCTATCCAAGTGAAAAGCAGCTATCTCAGCGTTGTGCCTCTCAAAGTCAGAGAAGTAGAAGAAGTCTGGAGGAGTTTCCTGCTCCCGGGTCTGCCTGTAAGATAGTGGTGAAGAAAACATTACATGTAACATAATTTCTCTTTAATGGGATTTCTTTGTGCTCAAATATTTTATATTTTTTGTTGCATAAACAAACTTTAAATGAGGAAAGATGACAAGAATGAAGAATGTCCACCCTAAACTGAAAAAAGATCTTCGCTTGTACTGACTCATCAGGAAGGGGTGATGTTATAAACAGTTAAGGAGGGAATTCAAAACAATATCTCTACAATGACCTTCATTTTGAGTGTGCGATTGTTTGATTTGAGACATTCCCACTCCTATCTATGCAAATCTCCTCAGCTTTCACCAGATTTTCGTTTCCTGCTGTCTGAAACTCATCTCTATGTCTGCATCCCTTTCTAGGGCAAAAGCTGCTGCATGTGACCAAAGCCTGTGTGGACAAGGCTGCTGAAGGGAAGCTGGATGAGATTCTTGCTCACATCCTGCAGTTCCTCCCAGCAAACACACACACACACAAAGAGACAGACATCCAAGAGATGTGAATCTCTGCCAAACCAAGCCATGGATCTGAGTCAGGAACTGCAAGAAGGATCTTTGTGTCTGTCTGTCTTTCCCTGAGTCTGTCTGTCTGCTCACTAGTCTGGCAGCAGGATGTTATCGCTCCACATTTGCACGCTTGCTTTCTCTCTCTCTCTCACACACACACACACACACACACACACACACACACACAGACACACCTAACATTAACCTGCTGTAGCTGGCTCTACTTACACACAATCACGTACTCAAACATGCTGCCCCTCCTCCACTCCATTACTGTGGACCGGACTTCTGGGTGGAGCAGCGCATCACTGCCCCCACCGCTCCCCTTCCACCTTCTCTCCCAGTTTTCTTGAAAAGCCAAACCACTGACAACAGAAAATTACCTGTCCTCCTATTCTTTGATATGTCAGGGAAGCAGCCATTTACCCATAAATCAATTGCTGCTATTGTGTGATCCCTTCTTTCCCAAACAAAGCGAGGAGCGGACTAATGGTGTTTTTATTTTCAGGGTGCAAGACGGGATGAAAGGAGGGGGTGGATTAAAAGGGAGTGAGGGCACGTAGTTTGAAAAGGTGACCTCGTAAGCGCTCAATGCACCTGTGACGCACCTTGTTATCATACAAATACGCCATTATCACGGCACCTTATCGTGTATATATATATATATAGTCAGAGCTCAAGTTCAAACAGTGAGATGTGAAAAGTCCTGACTCGTACATAAAAACAGCTTTTACTTTAATAAGTTGCTCTGCATGGAAAGTCTTGAGAACCTCCAGAGAAAAGTGTGTTTGTCTTCATTCAGCTGCTCCCTTCACTTTCCACTGTGCAAAACGTGTAACTGTAAACCTGACTGACAGTTAGGCATTACAGGCTTTGGTTGCTATGGTCACCAGGATGTAAAATGCAATTTCCTGTCGGGGAGGAAGCTGCTTAGAATTTTTGAATGTAGGCAATAGCAGGTTTGTGATGTGAAAAAGCCATAACACATGGACACACACACACACACACACACACACACACACACACACACGTGCACACGCTTTGTGAGTAAGTGTCCTTGATCATAAAAGGCCCTTTATCTGGAGTGTGATTAGGCTACAGCAAACGTACTGTATGTTGTTCAGCAGAATCTTCTGGAGTGTGTGTGTGTGTGTGTGTGTGTGTGTGTGTGTGTGTGTGAAGTGATGAAGCTGAACTGCTTCCCTATGTGGACTCAGTTTGCGCTGACTCTGCACTTTTAATGCTCTTTCATGAGCTTAGACCTGCACAGTGGAGGGTTATATTAGAGAGCTGACGGCGAGGGGGGGGGGGGAAGACACAACAACAGCTGTGGCCCAGACTCATACATACACACACACACACACACACACACACACACAGCCACATTGATGATGATACATGTTTGTGACAGAGAGAGGGCAGCAGAGACAAACCCAGTGTGAGAAAATCAATGCGCTAACAGCTTCCATGTTACTTCTTGGAATGAGAAGAAATAAGCGTCTCTCTTCACATGTTCATGCTAATTGAAGATGTAACAGCATGAATACAGTACAGACTCCCACTGACATAGCGGTGTAAAGGCATCTCGCTACTGATCCACGAGACAGGGGAAGGGACAGAAAGGGTGCACGGGAGATCTGTCATCTATTGGTAATCCACAGCAGATTTCAGCCCCCCACTGACAGGTGTCTTTGTCTCTGTCTGGCCCTCTGGCCTGTGTGTGTGTGTGTGTGTGTGTGTGGTTGGCTAAGTAGACATGGGGAATGCTCTGCTATGGGATCTGGGGATATTAAACTGCAACACTTGCACATGCAAACACACAAATTCAAAAGATCTTGAAAACAAAATGTCTATTTTTGTTAAAGGTGCTGTAATCAATATTTATTAAATGACGATGTGACAGGAGTCGCTCGAAGTGATGAAACAACAGAGAATTATCAGCTGAATTTGCAGCTCCTCTCGGCTTTATGGAGCTTTAGAGTATCAGCTCCATGCTTAGCTGTACGGCAGCAACTTTACTGTTTTAGTTAACTATCACCGCTTTCAGATGCAGCAGGCCACTACCTGCTCAGCACCAGACTAGAGCTGCATTTATTACCGATTCACCAATTATTTAAAGGTACAGTGTAGTGTAGTATTTAGTGACATCTAGTGGTGAAGTTGCAGATTGCAAACAACCGAATACAGCTCGCCTCACCCTCCCATTCCAAGCATGAACTGTGACCGTGTGACAGTGACCGTAATACTCGTGAAAAACAGAACTCCCTCTGTAGATATAACAGGCTCATTCTAAGGTAATAAAAACATAATGATTCTTATTTTCAGATTAATATACACAAATGAAAACGTAGCAATGTTATCATATTTTATTTCTGCCAGTAGATCCCCTTAAATATTACTCATTGGACCTTGCATTAAATTTCCAACTATTATTAATTATGCAATTTCGCTGCAAAATTAATATTTTTAAGGAAAAATGTCAAAATTCTCTAATTTCAGATTATCAAATGTGAATATTTTCTGGTTTCTTTAGTCCTCTTTGATATTAAACTGAATATCTTTGGGCTGTGGACAAAACAAGACGTTTGAGAACATCAGCAACAAATCGATTAACTGATTGATTAAATGATCAACAGATTAATCAGTAATGCAAATAATCATTAGTTGCAGCAGAAAGACAAAGTTAGCCAGTAGCTAGAACATAGTGGAGCATTTAGCAGCTAAAGAGAATTATATTTCACTAAAGCTAAAAGAGAGTGAATTAATTCATTCAATTCAGTCACCAGGCGCACGAACATGACCCCTTTGCTCTCATCTATTCGACCATAACGAGCCACGGACCTTCAATCTACCAAGTAAGTGGATGTAACTGACACGACGGCGAGTTGTCTGCTTGAATGCATCCTTAAGGCTTAACTTGTTAACGGGTAATATTTATTGCATCCTCTAAACACAGTGTGAGATTGTACTGGTCAGATATACCATTAAAACGTAATGTGACCACAAGAAGAGAAAGACAAGGAGAAAATATCTGCATGTTCTTCCAGTTTTCCAGAGGGATGAGAGGAGATTCAAGGATTTTAAACCCTGCTTAGTTTTTTCTAACCTTCTTTGATTTACCAATTCAGTTTGGTTACCATGCAGCCAGATGAAATTCCCTCTCGCCAGCCTGACCCTACTTAACACCAATTATCAAGCATCCAGCAGCTTCTCTCCTGAGCTCCTCCTCTCCTTTTTTCTTCCACTTATTCCTTTCATGCACACGTCCATGTATGTGTCCCGTCTCTGTCATTCCTTCTCTTTATCTCATCTTCCTTCACAAATTTCTCCCACCAATTTGCCATCTTCCTCAGAACTGTTTAATTATGGGAAAACAAACACAACATTGATGTTTGCAGAACAAATTCCATCAAGTATATATGCATATATATAACCTCTCTGCCTCTTGACATCAAAGTTGCTCTACAGTATCTACTGTGGAGAGTGTTAGAGGAAAGCAAGTGATCAGCGCGATATATTCAGGACACTTGTGGGTAAATGGCACCTTGCAGAGTACTCACAACACTTCTCAAGGTGACAGACAGGTAGAAGGATGGAGGACCGGATAAAAGATTGTGAGATAAAACCTCTGCAGCCTGGTGATTTGTGTCAGAGGGCGCTTGTCTGTCAGCAGCACTACACGCAGAAGTATCAGAGAAAACACAGCTCAAGATTCTCAAGTACGTGCTCGTGTTTACATTCCACAAAAAGCGGCATACTGTGTGTGCACATACATTTTGTGTGTATTCCTGAGTCTGTGTCTGCTTTTTCTTCTTTATTTCCCTCCACGCATGCCGCTACTTCGCTTCCTCCAGCATCAGTATCGGAGAGGGATCTAAGAATCGGCCCAGAGCCCCAAGGTAGCTGTCTAGATTGAATTTCAAATCAATGTTACACAAGTTGTGTTCTAGCCTCGGCTATTTTCAACACACAGGGTGAGGCACCGCCAGGAGGGAAAGGCAAGTTATCTGCCTGTGTGGGAAGCAGTATGGGTGATATTATCATAAGAATGCTGGGAAAAAAGACTTGACTCGGAGAAGATGGATGATGGCCTCAGTCAGTGCTTCAATTTCAAAGTTATTAGATGACATGAGGTGGGAGAGAGAGTGGAGTTAATATAAAGACTGAGCAATTTATCAGTGATCTGCTTTCTGCTATGGAAGTATTCAGTACATGCAAGTGTAGAGGTGCAAATATCCATCACCAGTGTCGAGGGGAGCTTCATTAATGATCAGCATTAAAGATGAGTTGTTAAAATTACTGCATACAGTATGATTTTATACGTTTAGGATGCACCGTACATTACATGTTGGTGGAGATTTATCCTTCATAAATGATACATTTTACACCACACAATTCTCAGCTCTGATGGCTGGTAGGTGTGTATTTTAATAACCACACAGTATAACTGGACACCTACAATGTGTGTTTCTAAATTCATGTGCTGTGATGAATCTGTAGGTAAAGACGGTAACAGTGAGGTGTAGCTAAAAAGTTTGGGGCTAGACTAATTTGTGTAACCACAACCAAACACCACAAAATAAGTATAAAAGCTTTTCAGTGAGAACGATGCAATTTTAATTTCACACAATTTTAGTTATAGTTTCAAATCTCCCAGCCGAATTTGCATGTTTTCCCCATGTCTGTGTGGGTTCTCTCCAGGTACTCCGGCTTCCGCCCCTCCACAGTCCAAAGAGATGCAGGTTAAGACTCTGAATTGCCCCTACATATAAATATAAGCATGAATGGTCATTTGTCTGTATTTGTCAGCCCTGTGATGAAGTGCAACTTGTCCATGGTGTACCCCACCTCTCAACTGAATTGAATAGGGAGTATCCTTTGATTCCTGAGTTTGTTTTTTAGTCCAGAAACGCGTAACTGACCCTGAATCATAATTGAACCCCAACAGTACAAATGGGCTCTAAATATCTTACTTTTTCTTTCGGCCCTCTGCAGTGTACTCTGTGGTCAGCTTTAAACTGTGCTTTATCAGTCCATAGTTTGTTCAGCTGATATTCTGTGATCCAGTTCCAACAGTGCTAGCCTGAGCCTAAACACCTATTATTTTATTATCATTATATATATTTTATCTCAGTATGTTAGAATAGCTTTGCTAAGCAACACGTTGGTTAATTTCACTGAGACAGGAACCCATGCCTGTTTAACCTTCCAGTTTCTTTTAACATTGAGACCTGCGAGGTGATTTCTTATTTTCTTATTTAACTGTAGCTCAGAGGGATAGTTTTCTCTTTCTGTCCTTTCAGTTGTCAGTCTACAGCGTTTTTGCACAAGAAATCCATCACACAAAATAACATTTATGGGGACTTTTTACAACCTAAAAGCATGAAAGACCATTCAAAAACACAGAAATCCTCTCAGACATCTGACTGTACCAAATAATTTAATTTTACACCTATATTGAACACATTAGGTTCCAGTATTCTTCTTCTCTAGTTTTATTGGAGTAGCAGACCTTTGTCGGCCCTTTATTGCCACCGAATTCTATTCTTCTTCTGAAATGTGCATCATTGTGTGTGTGTGTGTGTGTGTGTGTGCTGGTAACCCGAAACACAATGGAGACGTGTAATCCAGTCAAACAAACAATTGTCTGTATATTTCTGTGACTTGAGGTCATTTTGGGAATCTAAATGTGCGGCTTTGAGGGAAGCTGCATAGCTGTGGGCTAGGTCACTATGACTGTGACCAGCAGAGCTCTCTCGGCTACCTTTGAGATAAATGACAGAAGCCCTAAAAACTACTGTTAATTGTGTCTGTCGATTTTATCACAAGTCCTGCCCACAGTTTCTCTCCTCTGGTTTTCTTGTGAAAAGCATTTTGCTTGGGAGAGACGTTCTTTCCAATCGATGGTGGACAGTTCTCGCTTTCAAAGTGAGATATCAAATGAACATTTCCCTAGCTGTGTGAAGGTTGCACTGTAAAGTGTTGTGGAAATATCAAGTTTCTCTTAGTTTATTGACTAAAGTCTGTATGTGAATAAATGAATGAAGCACTTGTTTCAGTTTACAAGAAGAAAATATGTATAAAGATACTCTGCTTTGATTAATAATTTGTGTCTGATATGGTTTCTCATCCATAATAAGTTGCCTTAAAACTACATCGACTCAATCGACTGATGATTGTGTAGATATAATTATAAAACCCCATGTTGTAGCTATGTAGGCTGAATCTCACTTCCTTCGCCTCAGTGCTCTACATTACTCTTAGAGCTATTTCTGTGAGTCTTTTATTTTTTATTTTCCTTGCTGGCCTTAATTGACTGGCGTGTCATATTCAGCTTTGTTCCCTTGGGCACATCGCTCTGTAGAGCGCAGTGTTTAAAGGCCTTAAATCACTGTGAAGACCTGATGCAAAGCTGCAGAATTATATCTGAGCTTTTGGGATCCCTTCCCTACAATCATGTTAACGGGATCCCTCGAGTTGTGAGTGAACTTGGAATATGTGTGAAAAAAAAAATAGAAATCTTATTAGTATCACTGCATATTTTTCATTTTCACACAGCCACATTTTCAGTGAATACATTAGCGCTTTTCCATGTCAAAATAAGTGTTGTGCTTGTTACTTGATAAGCGTATTCACAAGTGGCTTTCAGTAAGAAGTGCTACCCAATGGCAGCTTTCTGATATCAATAGACTAAATGTTTGATGACTCAACCACTTTTCAATCGCATTTCATTCACTCAGTATAATCAGAAAATAGACCTCGGTATGCTTTATGTGACATTACAACAGCTTAACATCAGAAGGATTTTTTTTTTTTCCCACAGCAACAGATGTTGGAGAAAAAAAAGAGAGATTATTTTAGTCAGTTTAATTATGAAAATTGACATTTCCCTTTTTTAAAAAATGTGCTGTATCATTTTGTATAATGAAAAGGTTAGCTTTAACAGCAGAATAACAGCAATATCCTAGATTATGTTGGTGTTTAGTGAATTAAATGTACTAAAATACATGTCATTTTAAACCCAGGAAGAGACGGAAAATAATTTTAAAGGTTAAGGATCTTGCGAGACGTCTCGAAAAACTCTAATTGATAACACATAGATTCAAGGGAATTAAATTCTGCAAATTTCTTTAATAAACATGCAATGAAAAAGATCAACGCGGATATAGTTTTTGATGGTGCGGTGTGGTATCATGTAGATTTCATGTAGGTTCATATACTGGAAAAATACAGCTGTTTTCATGCATGAAATGTATGTTGTGTGTGTGTGTTCACTAAGGGGGATTATACTTGAAGGATGAGACAGGTCTTTATGCTTATAGTTACCCTTCTTTTTTGTCTCTCCCTCTCTCCCACACCGTCACCCACGATAAACAAAATGCACATTGGTTTATCCTTAACAATCAGGATCGTTCCAGCAACACAAAGCCACACTTCGTCATATTTACATATCCATCCACAGGGGATTAACGGTTTTCAATAGCACAAGTCTGAGGCAATCCTTCACAGGGTGTGCAATTCATGGCAGGCTTTGCACAGAATATGAACTGTAAAATATGCAAAACGCACACAAACATCAAGGGTATTCCTGGGTCAACAGCGATTAGATGTCACAATGCACAAGCTTGGGGATGTTTAGAACAATGCGCTTCAAAATGTGGCAGAGTGTGTTGACAGTGAATACTGACAGAGTGTGCACAGTATGTTTTTCTACATAAATACCCATATTGTGTGTTGAACAGTAGTTTTTTTTTTTAATACCCACCACCTGTTTTGAAAAAGTCTCCAAAAGTTTGACAGCTACACGAAACTGAACATCCTAAGAAGACAATCCACCATAAAAATGAGGTATGTAAAAAGTCCCTGGGAATGTAAGAATGCTGTGGATTGTTATTTCCATCCACACTGCCACAAATATTACACACAAGTGTTACAAAGACCATTCATGATACACTAATACACATGAACAGGCGAGCGCACAGTCGGTCCACGATTCCAGCAGGAAATTCCTCCAAAAGCCTTAACCAGTTGTCTCCATCCCTCACAGCTCCAGGGGAGGAGTAGGAGGGGAGGGACTAATGCTTCAAAGAGCCAACAGCCAAATTCGACCTGAATAATGTGGGAAAAAGTAAAAGACGGCATCCACCTTGACACCTCTGGTTTCACAGACGTAACAAAAGATCAACGAGGTCCGCAAAGGCCGACATTACTTCCATAACGAAAACAAACTGGATAGCTCCCAGCTTGTTGGGATCAACGGAGATTTGAAAAGCTTTCCCCGTATGAGTGTGTGTGTGCAAGTTTTTGTTTCGCCTGCACACAAAATCAATGGGCATTACCATGAGTCTTCATCTCACAGGGACTGAGTAACAAGCCCTGGTATTCAGCATGACATGTAAGCTGAAGCTGATGAGAGGAAGGGGGAGAAAAAAATCCCAGTCTGAGCGTGTCAGTAAACTGCAGAAACTGCAGGGTGAGCGAAAAGTAGTCAGACTGAAGAGGATTTGGAGAAAAGATAGAGAAAGCAGCAACACTTCAGGGTATCTCCTCTCAGTCTAAATTCCCACTGTTTGTTCTCTGCATTTGACTTTGGAGGGTGGATGCTGCCATGTCTTAAGTTTGAACATATAATTTAATTGGAAAGGTCTTCAAAGTTGGAGGATGGTTGCATGCTTTCTCTTCACAAAATATATGTGAGGTTATAAAAGGCTACAAGAAATCCCTGACCAGGGTGAAAACACAATCATGTTCTCCACTTCGGATCAAATTCAAAGCAGATTCACCGACTGGAAAATGGCAGATGACTGTGCCAGAATGAGAGCCGAGGAAGAGGAGGCTGAGACACCTGCCAGAAACCAAAAAAATCAAATGTTTTTTGAAGTGAGAATCTTTACTGAGAGGCTCTGCGTAAAAGTCCATCCTCCAAACTAGCCGGTGGTACAGACCATTAAGAATTTATTTGATTATTGCTAAGTAGTTGCCTAAAAGCAAACACCAATTAGAACAAACTATGTTAATTCATGGGAACCCTTAATTTTCCAGACCGCCTCAACACACACACACCAATCACAGCTAGGACATGGAGTGTTGTCTGCACGGTCTGAGCCAAAAGAAGTTAATAGACCCTAGAATAAACACAGGTGTTACCAATGATACAAATTAAGGTTCTGAGTCTGGACATCAATAATCTTTGCCCATCTGCAGGGGTAAATATTACTCTCTCACACTCTCTACACACTGTATAAAACCATGTTAATATCACCTGCTGCAGCTGTTAAAGATCTCTCCCTCTCCCCAAAAAAGATCGTCCCATCTCTCTTCCTCAGGCAGCATCCAGTGCCATGCCACCTTAACGTGCCCCGACTATAAACCTGTCAGCCATGTATCCACATCTCCATCACTTTTTTTTCCCTCCTCCCTCCTCCTTCTGATTTCCTTTTCCTGAAGGACACTGTGGCTGCCGGCCAATCACTCCCTTCCCCATCTGTGTTTACTTAGACTGAATGTGGACAAGCCACGAAAGCAGATAAAGACAGATGCAGACATGCGCACACACACAAACATGGATGCATGCAGCAGCAGATCCACAGAGGAACTAGGCAGTCGTTTATTTTAGACTGTCTCTGAAGACTAAAACTGCTCGAAAGCCTTGGTACGATTTTCTCCTAATTAGTCTAATGTGAGGCTTGTTAAAATGGCATATTCCAGCAGTGCATGATTGATGACAGTATAGCGTTTTGATTAAGTACTGCTGTCTTCTTTTAGCTCCCTAATGAATGTGTTTATTAATTACCTGAGATGCCTTGGGGTAGTCGCAACAACCTGTTCTGTTCACTGCTAAAAGTTACAAGCTCCTGCAGTTCATCCATCACCACATTTTAGCTCAGAGAGCAAACAGCTCAATTTTAGCAGCCTGTCGGTTATTTTCAACGCCGCCTTTTCTCACCATTCCAAAATGGATTGCACACCACCGAGTGAAACTACATAAAACTCAAAAACTTCGATACCTCAACCAAAGAAAGCAATCAAAAGAGTCTTTCCAGAAAGCTATTTTGCAGGCGAGGCCCCAAAATCGAGGCAGGGATGTTTGTGCTTCGTTTCTCCCACAGCTGAACTTTCCTATTTAGACCTGTCAACAGTCTTGTTGTGCTCAGTGGTTTGTGGTCAGATGCCGTTTCCTAAATAGAAACCATCTATCAGAGGCTAAGTGGTGGCTGAGAGATGTCATTGTGGTCATGAGTGGGTGACGGCGGTGAAGGAGGAAGTGGTGAAACCACTGGAAAAACAGTTTCAAGGGTTGTATTTATCCTTGTGTAAGAGCTAAGTGGGATGGAGCGAGTCTAGTGCACTTGAGGATGAATAGAGTTAATTTGTATGTAAAAGGAATAAGGAGGAGACTTAGAATGTCTTCACACGTGAAGGAAAAATACATTTCTGACACATTTCTACACATTCAATAGACAAAAAAGACATCACTCTAAAGATACATTACGGCACATTTCATAGTGCACTAAGTGATGCTCTAAATAAGAAAAAAGCAAATGGCTCAAACGTGAAAAGGCAAAAATCAGATCAATTTTCTCTTTGTCATTACTGATCATACGGCGTGTCATGAGGCACAGTCCATGCATCTTCTGTGTGATGGCTGCATTTTGTAATGTGACCTTTAATGTCACTGCAGACTGTGCAGCAATGCATCATCTCGTGACAATGATGTGCTGTTGATGCATTGGTCCTCTTTGTGTATATACTGCACAAGGGGGGCACATATACATATGCACAATACATTCTAATTCAATACAAAGCACCACAACAAAATATCCAGAGAAATAACCATTACGTTCAATCACAACCTCTGTGACGCTTGAGAAACTTTGCACTGGATAACATTAGGACTATAGGCAGCATTATTTTTTTTAGCCACACTAGCAGCTTCTTCCTAGAGATAGAAATATCAAACTGTAGGTTGCTCAGTCCAGACTAAATATGTTAAAAAAAATCTAATAAATAAAAGAATATATCCATCCATCCATCCATTTTCTCCCGCTTATCCGTTGCCGGGTCGCGGGGGCAGCAGTCTAAGCAGGGAAAGAATATATCCATAAAAAACCAAATTTCATGATAATCAGTCTAATAGTTATTATTTATATATTTTATATTTATGGATATTTTTTAAAGAATATATCCATAAATATAAAATATATAAATAATAACTATTAGACTGATTATCATGAAATTTGGTTTTTAGTAGGGTTGCAAAATTCTGGGAATTTTCAAAGTTGGAAACTTTCAATGGGAATTAATGGAAATAAATGGGAATAAACCAGGAATTTACTAAATTGAAGGTTGGTCCTCAACAGGAAACAGGAAAATATATTTCAGCATAATCTTGACTAAAACAACCAGATTTCATGCAACTTGAATATCTGCTAGTCCTCAATCACATGCACATAGCACACTGCTTACTGCAGGGCTATTGAGGCCACGACCCCAACATGCACTGTGCATTCCTCCATCACATGCACAGATGATTTCTACAACCCTGGAGCTCAGAGCAAAAGACTATTGTGGACTACATGAAGTGAAGTAAGTTTTGATGATATTATGGGGTAAATATATATGATGTATGGAATTAATGTTTAACTTGCAAACAGTACATGAAAATGTATTCATTTTCATGTACTGAATGACACCATCAGTCCCAGCTGCACATTTTTGTTTACGGCTAATTGGCAAACGCTAACATGTTGAACTAAGATAGTGAGCATGGTAAGCCTGCCAAACATCAGCGTGTTAGCATCTGTGTAATCTGTATAAACAGATATCTGCATATGAATGCAGAATCTGTAGGCAAGGGACCAAGACTTTGGCACCAGAAGTCTTCTGGTTTCTGTTCGTAGTTCAAATAGTATTGACCAGTCACTCTCTGTGTGGAGAGCAAAAGATGAAAATGTAGCTTTTTTTATTAGTTATTTTTAAAGTCATCTGTATTAATATGCATATCTGTCTATAGAGCTTAGCAGAAATGTGTCTTTCTTGTCTTTCTCGTGTGTAAAGTTGCTAATCAGACTGCAGAGGAAGTCTTGGCCTGGATATCTGTTATCCGTTTTCTGGACGTCTGCAACACTGGAAGCCCTAAAACATTGGTCGTTGCCCCCAGAGGCTAAATCACTGTCAAATGATAGCCGACAGATTCTGAAGCCAGAGAGTGGCTGTAAATTTCTACTCTGGTAACTGTATGAAAAGCAGAAGAAATTAAAGTTGGCATAGAGAGGCAACTTTAACCACAACCACAAACAAAGGTGCAGCTAGCTGTCGGTCCTTCTGCTCCTGCCTGTGGATACATACAGTCTCTGTCCTTATCTACTAATGCTGCTGTGTCACGGCCCTAAAGGCATGTAGACCAGATTGTCTATTAGTTGTGAATAATATTCTTTTCTCAGATGTAAAAAATAAATGTCATACATCTGAAAGTGAAAGTCTCCACTCTCCTTTGTTACGTCTAACATAAATAAATAGGCTCAAGAAGAAGAAATAGGCTCAAGAAGAGGTAACACATGCAGACAACACGCACACAGACACACACACACATCAATCTGAGCTTTTTAATATCTCGGAGACTCCACTAGCACTCCTTTTGTGAACAATCTTCCCAGCAGCAGCAACACCGACTGAGAGTCTCCCTGCACCTCCAGCACAGAGGCCCTTCTGTCTGCATCACTGCTGCCCAGAGCTGCAAAAAGGACGATGGGAGGGGTGACCCAGGCAAGCCCCTGGATCAGGTTCCTGCCTCCCTGGCCCGGTGATACCAGACCTGGCCACCACAACCCCTCCCACATCCTGCCCTGACAATGGCCAAAGCCAGGGAGAACCCTCCTCTGGTTTAATTGGTAGACAATGATTGCATTCTCCCCCCCCTCCACTGGCCTCTGTCAGGGGGATAGGGGAGTCACACACAGCCTAATTGCCACCTTGCATGGGACAGGCTTAGACAAGCACGGGCCTGGTCCACAATGGATGTATTAACCTCTGTGCATGCTATCACAAAGGCCCAAGTTACAGAGCCACAATGTTCTCTCTCTTTCTCTCTGTCGAAGAACTGTTGTTTCATTCATTCGACTTGGAGAGACATTCAGGTGGACTGTGATAGATCTACCTGGGAAAAGTCGTTATCTAATGACGGAGCTCAGCTGTAAGGGGTGGTGCAGTGCGTGTGGTCCCATTGTTAAGGGGCAACAGTTAATTTAGTGACAAAGTAACACTGAAGCATGTGTGCTCTGTCATTTCCAGACTGCTGTATTGAAAAAAATAAAAAAATCATCCCATTTGTGGCTATCTAAGACCAAACAATTATCCTCATTATAGCTTCTGGGAAAGACTAGAAATTAAAAACATCAAGGCCATTAGCAAATTTTTTAGGTTGCACAGCGAGTTGTTGTCTAAAAATACAAGGTCTTAATTACAGATAGTGTATTCACCAAAGCTCTTCAATGACAATTAGCATTTGAAAATTACCCTCAATTAAATGCAATTTTTCTCATTTAAGGTAACGAACCTGAGTTATTTTGACACTCCTACTGAAGGTACACGAAATATCCCCATCATAAGTCAGGGTCTGTTTTCCTGCGCATAAAAATAAACGCCCGTTCGTCTAGGATTCATCTCCTGGAGCGAAATGAATTTTCAGCATTCCAGACAAATGCAGCAGTGACATTCCTAGCGGGAAGCTTAGGAATTCCCCCATACAGTATTTTAGACTATAATGATATGTTAGGATGGCTGAGCAACATAACCATGCAAAGCACTGACAAAAACAAGGTCAGGAACCACAACAAGCATGCACAATTGCATAAATGGGATTCACTTAGATGTGGTAGAAGAGCAACACACGCTCTGGTCCACAGCCGCACATCCACAAAAACACACACACACACACACACACACACACACACACACACACACACACACACACACACATACAACAGTCTGCGATTCAAATATCAGGACCAAACCTTTTGGTTTGAAGAATTTTGATCTAGTCATCAAATATCCTTTCAGACTGTGTGTGCATCTATGATTGATTGCTGGAAATCTGATCTGACATCTTCAAATGGCTGCGTTGTTCAAGGCGTGTACATTTCATGCAAGCTGGTGCTCCGTCATGTTCTCATACATTAACATGAAGGAAACGACTTCATTTCAAATTACACGCAAACTTGACGATATGTATAAATGTACATTCTTGTGTCATGTTGAAATTAAGCGCTTAGAAAGAAAAATGCAGTTTTATTCATCTGGTTCTCATGAGCACACATTAGGCTGTCATTAATGGCTGTAATAGCATTTTATCCACCAAGTTAACTGCTGAGATCTGAGGATGTGGTTGCTTTCCAACATCCGAACGTTCATACAATCATAAGGGATGAGAAGAAACCCTTACATTATCCAATTTCCCTTATTTGCCTTAAATGTCTGTTAAAGAAAAAATGTAGGGAAATACACTTTTTTGCTTTTTTGGAAAGTGTTAGATGAGAAGATTGGTTAGCTTAGCACAAAGACTGGAAACAGGGGGAAACAGCTAGCCTGGTTCTGTCCAAAGGTGACAGAATCTGCCTACTTCACAAATTAAAGCGTTATATCTTGTTTGTTTAATCCATACAAAAACAACGGGGACTATTTCTTGGCCAGGAACAGTGACTTCCTGGCTTCTTGGCAGGTTGCCTGGTAGTGGTTTTAGCTACTGCAAACTATTTGTTTAATATTCCACATGTAAACTGTGTACAATGAATTAAACTGCTCACAACGTCATGCTCATGTGTCTTTCAGGTGACTCCATGTTTGTTAACATAAATGCTATAAATGATTGCAAGGATGGCCAAAATTATACAAAAATAAGACCCAAGTGGAAAAAAATGGACTTTCCTGTATGTATGTTTGTCATTGTTTGGTGACTCAACACTGACGTGATCACAATGATTCAATGAATCATGATCATGATCATGATTTTTTTTTTTTTAAAAGATGCTTCACTGAGGTATTACTTAGGGTGCCAATGATTGGGGTCATTAGCCATAATCCAGAAGTACACACACACACACACACACACACACACACACACACACACACACACACACACACACACACACACACCACTTATAGTATCATCTCCAACAACACAGCTGGCCTGTAATCTCATTAGAGTACTCACAGATCTGCCACATTACACTGTGAGTGCATAACCATTTATTAGACAGTGAGAGAAAACAGACAGAATCTAAAAATACAGAGCAGAAAGGCTTTGAATGGTGGAGAGGGACAAGCCGAGGATTAGTACCGCTTCAGCAAATCAAACAAACAAAGTCCAAAAAGGAGCATGAACGGGGAGGCGGAGACAGAGAGAAGGATGGGCAGAGAGCAGGAGGAAGGAGAAAGGGAGGGATGGTGATGAAAAATGCCACTTCCTCAGGAGCTGACCTAGTAAAACATTCATGAGAGATGTCTTTATGTGAAGTGTGTGTGAGAGTGGGGAGGGTGTGAGGGGAGTTAAAGGCTTGGGAGTCTAAAATAAGACAGTTCTGTGTTTCAGTGTCTGTGTTGCCAGTGTGTGCATCAAATACGAAAAAAAAGAAGAAGAAGTTATTTGAGATTCGCGATGATACACGAGCACATTCGGTGCCAGATGCTACACGGCCGACCTCTCGAATCAAGAATAGACACTGACAAAGCGCATAAGAGTGAGACACAGAAAGAGAGAGCAACATGAAAAGATGCAACTTGGAACTGGAATAGAAACAAGTCAGAGGAAATTATGACAGATGTGAATGATGTGAAAATGTGTGGCTGCGCTCAAACACAGACTTAATTATTGACGAGACATAATAAGAAGAACACATTTAGATGACTGACACTTCAATTAAAACATCACACACTGAAATTCTGCAGAATACTTTATTAAGGCTTCAGAAAGCTAACTCTAACACTGTGTGAGTGTGTGTGTGCTGAGGACTCTGCAGATGTGACAAACCATTGACTGCAGCTGGTTACATGACTGTTAAAGCATCACACTAATTAACCGGCTCATCTCACAACCTACATGAGGTCAATGCATCACAGCGCCCACACACACACACACACACACACACACACACACATGCACATGCACATAAATGCACATGCATGGTTACAGCTATAAACACTTCATGTTCAAACACATCCAAGCAACCTACGTCATTTGCTAAGCAACATCACAGTGTGAAGCGGAGAGATCAACACTTTCATTAAGTGGGTTTGCTTACATAGTTGGCCGAAATAGCAAAAATCTAAATAAGAGTGTAAATGAGGGCTAAAGAAGAAGAAACAGACAACTTACATGCATGGTAAAAGTGCTGAGATTGTTGACATTACAACAGTATCAGCCTGAAGCTGGAGGACACAAAGCGCTTTGATAGACTGAATAAAGAAGGAGTAGAGAGGTCAGGAGAGGATGAAAGAAGAGCATGCAGCGGGGGAAGAGAAAAGAGGCTGTGTAAGATGAGCAATCCTCAGCCACATTAGAGCAGCTTAAAAACCAAATTAATCTTAAAGACTTGCAGAGGGAGTCAGTAGTGCCCAAAGCCTAAAGAAGAGCCTTTGGGCCTGCCCCTCTTCTGGCTGCAAGTACAAAGCTGCATGAGAAACAGATGTTATGAACGCCTGCACCGCAACACTCTCACTCTGAGTGAGTGTGTGTGTGTGTGTGTGTGTGTGTGTGTGAGAGAGGTAGAGACAATAAAACGTAGGAGAGACATGAGGGGGGGAAACTCAGCCGATAATGCTTGACAGCAGACATTATCTTAGCCTCAGATGTTTCTCTGTGTCTGATTTCTCTGGCTTAGGGAAAGATTGTGGTTACGGCAAATAAACTATGATCAAGGTGTGGTTAGGGTTAGGCAAAACATTTGGTTAAGATTGGGGAAGATTGTGGTTAATGAAAAGGCAAATCATAATTGCAGGTCTGTGATGGGATGTAAACGCCAGGCGTGCCCACACTGTAACACGTTTCTGTAGTTTGCAATTGAAAAACAGTAAAACCACCCACCCATACTTTCTGTCACACCAAAGAATGGGAGCATTACTTCCTGCACCAGACATAAGGTGAGAAATTCCTAGATATACTGGGCTGCTCTACCATAAATATAGCCTTAATAAATCATATCTGATATAAAAACAGCAGGTTGGGAAGTAATTTAGATTTCTAGATGCAGGACATGAAGTTAAAAATTGCTCTCATCCCTTTTTTCATTAAATATGGCAACTTCTGTTGTGTGTTTTTAAATCTAATTCAAAAGCCTAAAGCCTACAAGATAAACCAAAAGTAATGAGGTTCAATACTTTTATTTTATTCTCTTTTTAAACTGAACTAAATAAGCATTAACTGCATTCAAATTGTAACATTTTGAAATAAAAAAAGTCTCACATTACCACACGACATTGTCAAGAAAAAGCAGTGACTAATCCGAACACGGATGTCAACACACTCTAACTGTCTGCTGGTTTTTGCTGTTGTACAACACTGTTAGGCAACATTTCACTGTTTCTCTGTCTATGTAACACGGTGCACACAGTGGACAGGTTTTTATTTCTAAGGCCACATTCAGACAAAACCAGGCACTGCATTCATCTGAGTCAGGGTTAGTGCATTTTGGCTGCGGTGGTGCAGCCTCTGGCAAAGTTGAGCCGCATTCAACTTTTGAAAAAAAGCAGCCCGACCTCACACTGTGGTGGCCAGTCAGATCATCATACCAGTCAAACCCTCCACAGTCAGCCTGAAATGTCTCTGAAACTAAGCGATATCCAAGTGGAGTTCATGGACTGAACTCTGACACTCTCTGTTGTGTTCTGGCTTAGCTTTTTCATGTAGACAGCTTCTAAATCTGTGTCTGGCTCGTAGTTTACGCTGCAAAATAGAGATCAGAAGAAGTTTCCTTTGGTTTGTGTCCAATGGTGTGAGATAGAGGAAGAAAGCAAGCACTTGTTGAGAGATATAGACAATGAATGAGAGTGAGTATATTATTGAGGTACTGAGAAAGCTGGTTTATCAGCAAAATAAAAAGTCCATGATTTGGTCTAAATATGGGCAAATTGGCTTTGCTACAACCGCAGAAAGAACATCAGAATCACAAAGAAGAAGAAATAATGTAGTGTGAAATTTGGGAAATTCACTTATTTGCTTTCTTGGTGGGATTTAAATGAGAGGACTGGCTTAGTTTAGCATTATGACCAGAAACAGAGCTAGCACATGAACAGACACTTGAAACTAATTTTCTTGATCTCTGTCTGCCT
Organism: Sciaenops ocellatus; assembly: GCA_033000465.1. NCBI lineage: Eukaryota > Metazoa > Chordata > Actinopteri > Sciaenidae > Sciaenops > Sciaenops ocellatus. The sequence goes on from CP136877.1 coordinate 16,547,569, forward strand.
GTGAACAAACCACACCTGCTCTCTACAGATTGTCATTGATTTCAACAACCAGGTCAGACAACATTGCCTGGCACCCCTGCCAGCTGATTGGTCTAGGGGTGCTTGTGTGACATGAGTGAACTCAATGGGACGACTGTGAGGTCGCTCCGATGCCAGGTCAGCACAGCAGTAGCTGCTGAAAAACATGAAAAACCAGCCCAACACCGTTCAACCAAAAAGGCTGATAAAGCCGTGCAGGCAAGGTTTACATAATCAGCATGTGAAAAGATAGATGTGACAACTCAGCTGAAGCTCTTTATAATATGCAAGATCGAGGTCAGAAAACTTAATTGTGAACAAGAATGTGAAAAGATTTGACGTTTCATCATATTTAAAGTCTCTTTATGCGCTTCAAGGCTTTTTGACTTGTCACAGTGAAAATCGTTAGGGGAGTGTTAAATGGTGTGATCGGGAGTGAATGAGATAGTTTTCTATTGTGTGTGCAGGCAGAGTGTGGGCTTGCAGTCATCACCTCCTGTGTAATATACCCACAGCTCTGACTGAGCGGCTACAGCTGCGGCTTGGCTCGCTGCTCGCGGATTTTCCAGTACCAGCTCTGGGTGATGGAGGGTGCACGAACTCCCTAACCCCCTCAGTGTCCCCTTCTCTTTACAGCTTGTGTGCATATGCTTGTGTGTGTGAGCAGCAGCTGTGCGAACAGCTGTCTATAGTAACATGCTTCATCTGTGCACACATTAAGAGATGAGCTCAGGCGGCACCTCGCAAAAGTGTGTCCAACTTACGAGAGCCGGCGGCATTCTTACGGCCGTCGTGGGAGCTCCTTAGGGTGACGCTGTTATACAAGTGACTACCAGAGGAAGAGAAAAATAACAATATATTAAGATAATGAAAAAGATGTCTGTTAATCCATGTGGGCGAATTCAGAAGAGCATTTTGTGCTTGTGCAGTGCATGTAATGTATGCATACATTTTTGTGCATGCATGTGTATGTAATCATGCCGTATTTTTCCCTGAAATGAGATGTTCAGGTTCTTAACAATGGGATCAGGACGGATCTTCTGAGGATCCATGAGATTTGGCTTTTTTTCCATAGTGTGAGACCATTATCCTTTTGTTCATTTGCAACTGAACTACGGTGACAACTCAATCTGTGAAGCAGTTGTTATTGTCATTTGGTCCACAGCTGCTTGTTGTCAAGTCACAAGTTTTACAGGATTGCAATCTCGGCCTATGGACCTAAAATCTTTAAGGCTGCAGAGGATCAGATGGCATCTCTTGTGTGGAGGAAATATTTGTAGTCAGCAGGTGAACTCTCCATAAACTTACCACGAGCCATCAAAGACACTTCATGAACAGTTGCATTTCCTCTTGCTGCACTTTACATGAATGCATGTAAATCAATAATGAAAGCATTAATCTTTCATGATCAGATCAATAACCAGTGCAGGGCTTAGATGGCTTCAGTCCTAACAGGATTCCCCATCTGCAGAGAGAGGATCCGTGGAGGACTGTCAGTCATAACCCAACTGGGGCACAGTAGATATGATGAGGCTCTCCAATGGACTTGTGGTTATGAAACAGTCTGCAGATGATAGAGCAGCCTCTTGGGTGTTGCAGCTAAGAGGCTCTGCAGCCAAACCCACTGGCTTTACAAGCGCTAACAGCCCAAGCTTGTCAAAACTGATCGGGTTCATGCAGATGAGGACGTATCCTGATTCCCCACGGTCCTTAAGGATGGGCATGTGTGTCCTATATATATGTTCTAGCACGTCTTTACATGTAATGAACTCTGTGCGTTGATATAACAGCTCTCGGCACAACTAGGGCATGTACACAACAAACAGGGACGATCAAAGTCATTTCTGCTATTCTTGCAACGCATAAACCGTTTTGAACTGTGAGATCATCAACAAAATCAAAGGGGAGGGGGAGATGGAAGCAGACTTGTCAAACAGAGTGTGATGGAGAAATTAATTCTTTCTTTGCATATCTGAGGCTTACACCTCCTTTCTCAATCCCTCAACCCTCCATCTGACAAATCCAATTAGCATGACATGAACATTCGGTATACACACCACAACCGGGATCTTGGCAGGGGATGGGTAGGATAGGCACCAGGGACTTGAGCCAGACAGACAGGGAGGCCTGGCAAGGAAGGTCTACACTCGGCCTGTAACCTGGCTCCAGCTGGAAGACTCAGTTCCTCGACAGGTTGGCAGTGATAACCGCTGCCTGACCCTCTAGTCTATCCCCGCTTCTCATCTGTCTTCCAGTACCAGACATCTCTCTTTTCACATGCCACTTCATTTCCCTTCCTTCCTCTACAGCCTTCGACCCTTTTGCTCACAGCCATCTCATATCCCCATCTTTAGTTCAGACTGAATCTATTTGGTGTTCATTTTTGTTGGCTCAGGGAAAGATTTTCTCATGGCGACACCATGAAATTCATCCATTTTTTAATACCTGCTCTTTTACCTCTTGAAAATGATTTACAATATCCACAACTGAGGAGCTATATTTGTAAACGCTTGATTGTCAGATTATACTTCTTGGGAGGGCATGCATCTTAAACATTTAGCTAGTGCAAAAAGCAAAGGGGATAATTTTTTGTGGGGGTAAAACAAGCCTTTGTGGACCAAAAACACACACAAATTGCAGTTTGAAAAAACATCTTCAACCCTGTTGTGGGCACCCACTTTAAATCACCAAACACAATCATAGAGTTAGTCTGACAGATAAAACGAAGCTCCAAACTTTTTTCCCAGAGCTGCACAGAGGAAACATCGTGTGGAGGTGTCTGGCAAGCTGTCAGCTTGTGCAGTCTCCTGGCCCATGCCAGTGTTCAGATTTGCATTCGACTCAAAGGAGGCCTGAAACATCAAAGCTGCTTTGAATCAAAGCCACTTGATGCTGCACATTGGGACAGGTGAAGTGAAACAATGCAACACAGCATTGCTCTGAACTACTGTACCCAGAATGCACCACAGTTCCGAAAATAAAAGTGGGACACATCAATGCCATGATAGAAACAACAAAACCTCATGAAGATTTTTCACAAAAGTGGAACAAAGGGTATCTTTCTACATTGTTTCCCTCTGAAAGCTCTGATATTTTTGTATTTCCGCTCAGAGGACTTTTGTATAATATCTGTAAACACTGGAGACAGATGAGTGTGACAGTCAAAGCAAGGACTCTGAATAAAATATGACAGGCTAAATAAAGAGCTGCAGGAATCTGTGGCATATAATTCAGAAAGTGACGTGCAATTACTGCCAAAACAGTTTCTGACAGCGACTGAGAAAGACTGCTTTACTTCTATCTACTGTAAGAAATCAGCATGTTTCTTCTCACATTCAAGTTTACTGGACAGAGTGTTACAGTATATATCCGATCCCTGGGAAGTTTCCAACATCATTTAAGTTTTAAAATGAAACTCGTAGCACGTATAATTTAATCATCTGAACCTGAGACTTTAATCTTTCTATCAGCTGAAGGTATATTGAAAAATGTGGCCATAGATGTACTATTTCAGCACTCAGATATAAAAGCAAAATTCGATCGCCATTTCACAATAAGCTGACCATGTACGACTGATACTGTTAATGCCCCATGATGCTCAGAGAAACAGCCAATAGCCTGGTGGCCACACCTTGCCACACTCCCGCCATCACATTTGCACTCATACATACTACTCACGCATGCACACATATTGTCCATGTTGCCCAAAAGCAGCCCCTGAACGCCTAGTCCAGGCTGATAGCTACTCAAAAATAATCACGCACACATGCACGCACACATGGGTCAATCTCAGTTGCTATCAGATATGACTCTGCTACTGATGCCTGCTGGGTGTAGATGTTAACTTGAAAGGTTTGCGTGTATGAAAGCTACAATAGAGGCTCAGATTGTTGTTTGGACCGTATTCTCTGAGGCTAATTTAGTAAACAATGCTTCATGTTCTAGAACTCATTCACTGATTGACCTTGAAATTAAATGCCAAGTAAGGACACGGATAAATGACTCATTTGAACATGTGCAACTCTGAACTGTTGCTGCTGTTTTTGTGTATATATATTAAAGGATAAGGTTGCACTGCATTCAGGTAAAAAGGAGCTGACTAAGGGCTATGAACACCAAACCCTAGGTGCATAAACTTTGAATAAACTTTGCAGCCTCTCTATAAATCAAACTCTGACAGTGAAAAGATATTCAGCAGCAACATTTAATCATTCATTTTCTATCTGATGTTGAACTCACGAGCCTGAACTCCTTATCCCCACACTAATGTGACTTTGCCCGTGGAATCATCACAAACTATACCTGTGCAGGTTGTCAAGATATGGCGCTTTGAGCTTTCACGAGCATCACTCACCAGATCTGCAAGCAAACACACTCAAACGCCTTCTCTGTCTGACTCTACCTCCTTCCCTCTTGTCTCCCTCTCCCAGAATCTAATACTCTCACTACACTGGGGCTCTCATGTGGAAAACCATTCTGCATTTCATAGCAATCAAACCGGGCTCCTGAGCAATTACTTCTGATCGCAGCCCAGTTGGCCTGACCACTGTTTATCCATACTGGCATGGGAATTCACTGGGCAAAACTCAGACAGCTGAGAGAGAAGGCATTTCTTTTTTTCATGTGCAATGCGCCTTTCCCAGCATATATGCCTCCCCAAAGACGTCTTCACGATGGCTCAATGCTCATTTTAATTAACACATAAGCCTGTTGATGTTAATTAAAAAGCAGACAGAAAAAGATCACACAGAGGGGAGAGCTGTGTATCTGAACGGAGTGGAAGATGCAGCGGGAGGGCTTGGCACTTATTCAGATGAGATTTCCTGTAGCCCTCTTGAAACATATGCATTATAAGTGGGCGCATTAAACCAAGTGTATCAAACAGATTTTTGAAGTTAGCTGTTTTAGGGGGAAATACAGATTTGCTGCAATCTGAGAAATGCTATAAAAACTTTTAACAAAGGTTCTTTGAATAATGATGATTGTTGTAAGCTGATATGTAAATGTCATCTATTTGTGCCATCATACACGTCAGCTGCAGTGCTACTTACTTCATGGGCTTGAACAGCGCCTGTCCGTAGTTCTGGAAAGTCATGATCAACTTCAGCTGGGTGCCTCCTGATTTCATGGCTGAGAGGAAAACAATCAAGACGTTAGATCAGTATTTCGAGCACAGACACACACACACACACACACACACACACACACACACACACACACACACCCTCAAAATATACTCACACAAATGCACAGCTGTTTCATTATTTGCCAATTTGGAGAATGTAATTTTGCATGAATGCGTAATAGACCTATCACATCTGCTGACCAATTTGCCAGACACTGTACAATCAAAGTGCGATCGTGGCAGTTAGGAGCTGGGTGTGGCTGAGAGTAAGACATGGCAGGAAAAGCATCTGCTGAGAGCTACGGCTAGTTTGTGGTTTGATGGAGGGATGAACACGGAAATGGACAATTTAGTGTGTGTGCAGCATGCTTGTGCCTTAGACTGTCTGAGTCTGTTGATAAATGAATAAATTGACCCCCATGATCCGTGTGCATATGTACACATGCTGCACAAAACACCTGATTCTGACCAGATGTTTCTCTGTAAGGGTTGCACACATTGTCAGCGATTGCTCGCGCACATCAGACTCTCCACAACCACTTCTCTCTCTCCCACCACGCTGACCTCCTTTGCCCCTGGGAGAGGAACCAGGGCACATGTCTCTGACGATCAGTCATATCCTCTGTGTCTCCCAGAGGCTGATGGAGACGCGCTGTGAGCTTCCTGTCTGCCTCTGACTCAAACAAAGGGACCGCCAGGCCTGTCTAAATGACTTGTATTTCTGTCATAATGGACAGGCTTTGGGGGGATTTGCCCATTTATTACAGCGCATTAACTTGAGCATATTACACAATAGAGTGCGTCTGCCTAACCCCAATATCAACATAAGCCCCCTGTAGTGGACCCACTTACTGACTGGCTTGCTGGCTGAAGAGCTGGCTGCACTCTACCCCCTGCTCTGAACTGTCTTTTGTGTTTATTGACTCTCTTGCTGTGTCTTTTAGAGCTCTCTCAGTTTCTTCCTCTGTTTTTTATCTTGTTTGTATGTCATCCTTTTACTCTCTCTGTTATGCTCTGTCCGTCTCACTTTGCCTCCCCATTTACCGTGACACGTTTTCAAAAGCTTTTGCATTTTACATCCACTGTTGCAGAAAGTACAACCCGCATAACCTCAGGTCAGAGTCTTTTCTTTTTTTACGACAGATAGACGGATATTGAGTGAAGCTGAAGCCAAAGAATACACTGTGAGCATTAGGCCTACACATGTGCTGGATTTGCTGCAGCCAGGTCAAGTGCATGGTGCCCCCTGTGTAATCTTTAAACTTGGTGCAGCTATACAGCAAGCCTAAAACCTTTAAGAGATTGCAAATGACCGAACTACGTTTTAATGCTGTGACCTTGAACTCCTAAGCCACAATCCTTGAGGGACTGACCTCAATTCTCTGCTCGGTGCTGGACGTTTATATAAAAATTTTGTTTCTAATTGAAAGCTACAAAAGGTAATCCCTTGTGAATCCCACCCATCCTGGGAAACGCTCAGCTGATTGTTTCTCTGGATTGTATCAGCACTGACATGCAATCAAACATGACTTGAACTTCAACAAGACATTCTTCTGATTCGCCTAAAGGCCATCTGTCTCAGTGCGCTGGCGCGATCATATGTGACCTAACCGTCTATCTCCTGCTCTCATTTCTCCAAGTGTCCACAAACAAATCGATGTCCCTGTCCTCTTTCCTAAACCTTCTTGTTCTCTAGCCTTTCAGAAAGCTCCAGGCCTCACCCACCATCATCAGATCCCCCTTCCCATCCCAATGCCTTGATGATAAATCCCCCCTGCTCTCACCTGTGCCACCACGCTCTACTGTGCGTATGATTTATGAGTCTGGCTGAAGACTGAACAAAAGGCCACAGAGAGACAGACACAGAGGGAAAGAGGAGAGGGAAGCACTTTTGCGAAGAAAATGCTGAACAGGGAAACTTTCTAATGCTGTTTCTGTTTTGCAATTTTAGTGAGACAGATAAGTGGTAAGTGTGTGCACCAATTATGGGGCACAAAAGCTGTAATGTATGCTTCCAGGCACACACACACACACACACACACACACACTGCACTGTGTTTTCTTTTCAGCAGACAGACTCTTTTTATAGGTGTGTCTAGGCACAGATTGATGGTTTATATATTATAAACACAGGGGACAAAAAACACACACAAACTATTAAAGTGTAGACTGAGAGGTGTAGCATGAATGATTGTGAGCTGCCTGTGAGAGATGGAGGGACTAATAACAGCGAGACTGTAGAGACGATGTCAGTAACAACACAAACAGCGAGATAACGGCAGTGGAGGATATTTCGGTCTGTTCAGTTTGTATCGAATCCAAATAATTAACATTTCATATTGTTGTTGTGATTATTTATCACAGTTATTTATCGCACATATCTTCACACTGAGACAACATTTGGCCAAGATCAGTATAATTAGATGCTGGAAAAACTATAATAAAGCACTTTTATAGTGTATCATTTGCAGTGAAAACAGAGGAGAAAAACACAAATCAGTCGTATAGCAGACCAATCTTTTAAAGAACAGAGATTAGTCCAATAACTTGCAGAAGAGACTTATTTTCATGGCACTTTTGCAACTTTGTTCACTTTTCCGAACAGAATTTCTCAAAGCAGCAGCTGCAGTGTGACGTCGCAATGCTCAAGTTTGCATTCTTTTGCACTTATTCATCCACTGTAAAAGCAAAGTGTCTCCAAATGGAAAGACAGTAATGGATATTCAGGAATGAAAGCAATGTTTAGGCCTTCAGACTAGAAGGTAATTCTTCTTGAATTGTCAATTTTTTTCCATTAAGGTTGCCTGAAGATGTTTAGTAGCTATGTCAAGTATTTTAGGCACGTTTGATATTTTTCCTCTACCCATCTGTCATCCATTCAAATTTCAATTCACCAGTTTTGCATGTTCTCTTTTAAAGTTGGTCAGGTGAAATAAAATGCTGCATATCGTGCATTGGGACCTTCAGGGGATCTATTAATGATTAAGTCATTAAGCAGCCACAACACACATCTTAACCAACACTTTCTCTCTCTTTCACACACACACATACACACTTGCATTATTTGATAAAGATAGATTGTTAGAATCTATATTAAGCTCCCGGGAGAAAAGGCAACTGTACACGGATATATAAATTGCACACATAAGCAGAAATACAGGATAAATGTGTCAGATGTGTGTGTGTGTGTGTGTGTGTATGTGTGATTGCGGCTTCTTTCTCACGTAAATGCACACACAGTCATACTGTACAAACAGGAAGTCACGTCTCGTGATTCATTGTATACACATGGCATATCAGCTGGACACACATCACTCTGTGGTTCAGTTTGATTTGCTGATACTGCTCCCAATATTTAATGCAGGTTTATATTTCAATAAACAGACTTTATATTGTATTTACCCAACTGAATTTCACTCGTGCCACAGTGGAAAAGCCTCTGAGGTTACATTATATCCCAGGATAGAGACACATATTACTGCAGTGACAATATTTGTAGGCAGGCCACCAGTTCTTTAAGCTACTTTGACCATCAATGAACCAGTTCTGTGGATGAAGATGAAACATTTTATTTGCAAACTCTTCTTAAGTTGTCCATCATGATGGTGCTGGACAACATGAGGCCACACATTTACAGCACATTACACCAATCCTTACACTTCACACACACACACTTTGGTAACACAGCTCTTCCTGACTGACTGACTCACCCACGCTGGTGACCCTCTGTGTGACCAGGTCCTTGAGCAGGGAGTCCAGCACAGGACTGTGTCTGGAGTATAGCTCGTAGCGGTTGATGCCGATATGAAAACGTAACCAGTTGGGGTAAGACTCTGCCGTCACCTCTCCCGTTGGAGAGAACTCATCCTCCTCTTCGTTCCCCTCCTCATTGTGCCTAAGACACAGGAGGAGAGAGAAGTTGTTGCGCAAGCAGATTCATGTTAAGATTATTTTTAGTCTATGACTGATGACAGTATTTGTTGCAGTAATACAACAGTATCAAATAAATTAAGGACTCAGTTCTAATAAAACATGGATTTCTTACTCTAAAAATGCAGTTTTACTGACTGGTTTTATTGAAGAGTATTTAAAAAAAATCCAACACTAAGTGGCATGCCTAAAAAAGGTAAGACTGCATGACAATAGGAGAGCTGGGTGGATGCAGCAAATGCATGAATGGACATTATACTGGAGGCAGATAGATAGATAGATAGATAGATAGATAGATAGATAGATAGATAGATAGATAGATAGTTTGTAGGCCTGCATGGAAACTATCTGAATTTGTGCAAACATTATAAACATTAAGAACTAAGTGAATTTAACTACTTCAGTGATATCAGATTACTTATATGAAGCAAACATGTAATATCAAATACTTTTGGTCCCTTACTTGCATCCCATCAAACAGCCTGACTGTCCCACTTGTAACCCCATAAGTTGAACAAATTTCCATCGGCTTACCATCCCTGGTTCCCTGCTGCTCTGGGATAAAACCTGATGTCATTGTTGACGTTAAACAAGGTGTCATCGTCCGTGAGAGGAGGAAGGTCAACCTTGTATAAAGGATGCTCAAACAGAGCAGCCAGCCTGGAAACACCGTGGGCAGGGACCGTCCGACCCCCGCTCGCGTCTCCGATGAGCGGCTTGTGCTCCTCCGCCTTCCCCGCGGACGGTCTCATCCGCCTGAAGGACTCGGCTCTGTCCGCGGCTGCGGTGATCTTTTCCAGGGAGTGAGAAGTAAGGTTGGAGCTCGGCTCGTTGCTGAAATCCTGCAGGATTCTCAGCGTGTGCTTGTTAGGCCAGCCGGCTTCAGCCGCCGACCTGGCTCGCTGCTTCCCCCAGCCCTGCGACTCTCCGCCCGGGTGGTGAGCGCACTGACAGCCGCTGTCCCCGCTGTCCGCTCCCGCCGCCCGCTTCTCTAGTTTCGGTAACAAGTCTATCATGATGTGCATGGTGCAGGCTACCAAAAACACCATGAGTATCAACACTCTGAATTTACGAAACAAAATCATCTTTATCATTTTTTTTTTCTTGACAGAATAAGCTTCAAGCGCAGCGCACCTCACAGCATGGATGTCCAACAGTGTTATACGATGACAAAGCAGCGGTTTGATTTACTGTGATCACTGCGCACATAATGCCTATGTTAACAACTCCATCATGTGCTCACTTTATTATTATTATTATTCTTTTTTTTTTTTTTTTTTTTTTACAATAGTCCCAATTCTTCAGTCCCAGACAGGCGGACGCTCCGACACATTGTGCACACTGGATACTTCACTGGCAGCGGCTCAAGAAGTGCTCTTAATTCATTGCCTTGTTGAATAGGATACAGTGTCAGGAGGACGGATCACTAAATGAATCGTTAAGAGGTAACAGGAGGGAGAAGGAGAAGAAGAAGAAGAGGAGGAGGAGAAGGGGGGGTCCAGTTAAAAGAACCGAAATTCTTCCTCAAATCGGCTTCCTTGTGTTGCTGCCAGCTCGGAGTGAGATGTCAAATGTGTCATAACTGTCTTCTGAAGGAGGAAAAAGTAGCAGGGGAGATTGATATAGTCCACAAAAACACGCAGCCTCCTTTGAATTTAGGATGAATTCAAAATTTCAAATAAAGAAAGTGGGAAAAAAACAACAACATCCGCACAAATAACAGGTGATCCGCTGAGATGCTTGGATGCGGTCCCGCTTCTCCAACCGGAGCTGCTGCTGCCGCTGCTGCTCACAAGGAAAAAAAAAACCCTCGCTGAAGTCAAATCAGAGACTGTGGCAGGTGTAGGGATCCTGGTTGTCATTTGTCGCCCTTAACACTGCCTTGTCTTCCTTCCAAGTGTTCATCCAGGGTGGGTGTGTTAAATATTATGATCCAAGCCCTCTGAGCCCAGCCTCGGTGGCGTCATGAGGGAAAGAGATTGGCTGCGTCTGCACATACAAGTAGCACTAGTGACATGAAAGGCGAGCTTCAGGGAGGAAAAGCTGTGGATTGAAACCCCCTCTGAGGCTGCAACTCTTCTGTACGCAGCCAGAGGGCGTTGGCACAACCTGAAACACTGCTGGCTGTGACCAATACATGAGCTGAAGGATGTATAGTATTCTTCAAAGTGCACAATAAACTACTACTCATAAAAGTCGGCTCTAAAGCTCACTGTTACATTTATGAGGGGCTCACTAACAGATACTCTTCAGTGTAGACAGATAAAGACTATTACTGGTGCCAGACACAAGCCTCTGCACTGGAAACTTGTTTTAAAGCAGCTGGTTATTGATTACTCTATTAATCAGGGGTGGCTTAGGTGGTAGAGCTTCTACTAATCGGTGGGTTGGGTTCGATTTCTTCAAGGGAAAGTGTCCTTGGCATTCGACTGAACCCCAAAATGCTCCCAAAGGTTGTGACGTTGGTGAGCTTAGTATGATCGAGAGCGCTCTGGATAGGATCACTTGTGACCATTTGTTTAACGTATAAAATGTGTAAAAATGGTGAAAGATTCCCTTCACAGTTTCACAGGGCTCAAAGAAAAGTCGTTAAATGTTTTCATTTATAATAATAAAGCAGCTAAGTGTCACATTTAAGAGCTGAAATCAGAAAATGTCTGACATTTTAACAGTTGATTATCAATCAACGTAACTGTCAGTTTATTTTAATTAGAGCAGTAGCTCAGTCTGTGGTTCAAGTCCAGCGTGGACCAGAAGTATGGAGGGTGGACTGGTAGCTGGAGAGGTGCCAGTTAACCTACTCGGCACCGCTGAGGTACAGAGCAAGGTACAACAAGAACCACCAACTAGTCCCAGGGTGCCACTATGTGTGGCTGACCATCACTCCACCATCTCTCCATATTTGCATGTCTATGAGCCCTTTCGTGTGTGTGTGGTTGTATTTCAGATAAAATGGATGTAAAAACTTGAAATCCATAAAGTATCTATTCTATCCTATAATAGAGCTGTTGATTTCACACAACCAAATTTGGACTGCTCAAGGCGTTCTGAATGTGCTCCCAAGAAAAACATCTGTGTCTTTAGCTTGCACTATAGATGCTTGACTCTCTTCACCAGGCGCACATTGTACAGCCGGCTTGTCTGTGCTCGTTTGCTGTAAATGGCTGTCGACAGTTTTAATGAGAGCTAATAAAACATATATACGATATACTGTATGTGAAGCCTGTTAGTACTGAGCAGGTTTGGCACTAAAGCGAATTCCAGAGTCACTTGAGTTTATGTTACTATCAAGAATATGTTAAAAAATGGATTTAGGAGGATGTTGATCTATAATGTACATCAAAACTTGATTAATTTAATTCTAATCAAAGGGTTTCTAATCAGGTTATTTATCATCCACAAACATTAATCATTATGCAGTCCAAACACACCGACCTGCCTTCTCAGAGGCTATTTTTTTAATTTTTTTATTTGCTGATAAAATGAAACAACTTTCATTTAAAACTGCAGGGGGACAAAACACTTGCAGCAATTACTGCAGCCAGCACTTATAGCTGGGCTATGTGTTTCTCTGAGACTTCACCAGATTAAGTGAAAGACATTTTAAGTGGCGTGGAGTTCATTCAATCTGGGCAAACCTTTTGACTGCCAGACAAAAATATACAAACATGCTCAGAAAATAATCAAAGCAGATGGAGAATGCAGAAGATGGGAAGCAAGAAATGTCTTCAGTGAAATCAAAAAGTAATAAAATGAACAAATTATACATATTCTTTTGGCTTGTGTGCGTGTGTTACTAAGTTGGCCCGACTGGAAGAGCTTCACTTGGCTTCTGTCTCTCCTCCCAGAGGCACTGAGTTCATGGCACTGCCAGATTTGTGCATCTAAATAAAACAGGATCTTAAAGCTAACAAGCAAACAAATTGTTCTCCCAAAGGCGAGCCTGCTGTCCTGATTCATCTCGTGCTCCAAAAACAAAACAAATTGGCACGCGCAGACATGTTACAATCCACTGATACTAAAAAGGTATGATTTAATTTGCTTCAGCTCAAGGAGTAAAAATAAAAGTTGAACCACATATGAGGGATTTTATTGTAGGTGCAGTCTGAGCCCGTGAGCATGCTACAATTACTTTTGGCACACAACATCAGTTAACCTGTATCAGCTGATGAAGCATATATGTGATTGTGTGCGAAAAGCAGCTGTCTGCTCTCCAAACCAGTAATTTTTCCTCACGGTCCAGTTTTGAAAATACATGTACCGAAAAGAGAGAAAACTGAAAAAGAGACAAAATACCCAAATGTGCTGATTATGAAGATTTTGTATCATTCATGCTCTTGGCAACAAAGCAATTAAGAGCATTTCCTGGAATGGAAAATTCAGAGGTGGCACACTATTTTCATCCAAATGAATGTGGAATTATAAAGTCAAGAAGGTGACACAGAAGTACTATGCATCCAGTTTGTCCACGAGACCTGAAGATGGCAACAAAAAATTGTGTGTCTCTTTTACTTTGGATTCATTTAAAGCTAAGGCTGCTCCAGAGTGAGCCATAATTATTTTGACATTTTCGAAAATAACCAGGAAGAAAATAAAATACCAGGTTGGTCTTTTCCAGGAAGATTAAGTGAGGCTATTCTGTATGGGCTCTCATTAAATTTGAGTGCTGTTCAATTCTCGAGTAACTTGCTGATATTAAATTGTTTAAACAATGCTGGAACAACATTTTGCAAATGTACTAAATATTAAGTTGCCTGCCAGTAAACGAAGAAACTACAGCAAGTCTCAATCTGCTGCAAAAAGATTTGTTGTTTTCGTCTTTGATATGTCTATTTTACAATGTTTTGTTATGAAGAAAATAAAATAAAATAAAGTTAATTAAAGTTAAAAAAAAATGTATTCATAAATACAAACCAGTCACACTACACATCTGTACAATTAGTCTTCACAGGTAACTAATGTAGAGATAGATATGTGAAAGTGTTGTCTATTCTATATCAGTTCAATTCATTTCAATTCTATTTATATAACGTCAAATCATGACAGAAGTTATCTCATGACACTTGGCAATGGTGGCAAGGGAAAACGTCCTTTGAAAAGGCAGAAACCGGTCTTTTTGTATCATCTTTGCAGTGACTCCATGAAATAAAAAAAAGTGCAGAGAGAGTTTCGAAAGTGTGACATACAACATGCAATTGTTTTAGTTTTCCCACACAACCTGTTTTGTGGTTAATAATAATGAAAGTAATCGATTTCTAAGCCTAGAATATCATATTTTAATCTCAACTGAAGTGCTTTACAGGTCCAGTGTGTAGAATTTAGTGACACCTAGTGGTGAAGCTGCAGATTGCAACCAACTGAAAACCCGTCACCTCTCCCTCTCTGTTCAAGCATAAAAGAGAAACAATAGTGGCCATGAAACTTGTGAAAAATGCAAAAAAAAGTCCTATGTAGTACCAGTGTTTGGTTTGTACCTTCTGGGCTGCTGTAGAAACATAGTGGTTCAACATGGCGGACTCCATGGCAGAGGACCCGCTCCCTGTGTAGATATAAAAGGTTCATACTAAGGTAAGATAAACACAACAATTCTTATTTCCAGGTGATTATACACAAATGTAGACATAGTTTTGAATATTATGTTCCATTTCTGTCAATAGATACCCTTAAATGTTACACACTGGACCTTTAAGGTTACAAACCGTCTGCCATATTTCTTTTCTTTCTTCCCAGAGCATTATTTCTTCATCAAATTTATTTTCTTTACCATTAGAAGAGTTTGGTAACCTTTGACCCAAGAAAGCAAAAGTGACACAAGGACCCAAAGTAATTCTGCATTTCATAGCTGAAGCTGGTCTCATACCATTTTGACTAGCTCGGTGTGTTAAGGAATGTGTTTCAAATAAGATGCAAAGGAAAGAGAGGGAAACACAAAGGATAAAAACATAAAAAATCAGTGCATGCTCTGGATTCTGGTCTGACTTGGTCTGTTGGAATCCACCGAGGAATATTTTTGTGTCTGTGTGTCTGAATGTTTGACCCGAGGGCTCGTCTGTTCTTCAGGTTGGAGACAGACTTTCAAAAGTTCAACTTGAGCTCCCAGACCTCACCAATATCAAACTAGTCTGCAAGAATCAAGGTTGTATAAAAAGGTAAACTTTAGCACCAGATTACGGCACAATTTATTTATGAACATAATGAATCAAACATTCAAAGTATGTCTCTGTGGAGCAATGATAAAAATATATATCCATTTTTATCACTGTGTTTCATAAAAGGCCATAAGCTCAGTCACATCAAGCCCCGTTAGGCAGTTTTATGAGCCTCATGATTTGTTAACAGCTAATTTCAAGCTGAGGGATAAATGGCTGTGCAAATGTCACAAGTATAGAAGTTATAATTGGAGAATAATGTGGCCCGAGTAATAGCAATAAAAATGTTGTTTTGACAAATGGCTTGTCAGGGGGCGACGCTGGTACGGTAAAAGAAAGGAGGGTGTGGCCGACAGCGTGAGGGAGGGTGTTGAGTAATGACACATTTATTCACTTAACTGAGAACAAGCTGAGAACGGGCTTCTCTGGTGACACGTGATAGAGACTATGAAAAGGACCCATCATTGACTTTAGGTTATTTTCCTTCATGCAAAAACCTCTGCTGGATTATTACATGCTTTCAGTTTAAATTATTTACAAACGGAATATGCTAAATGTTAGGGGCCATGCTCTTTATACTGTTTAATATGAATTTCAGTGCAAAGCATCACTCTGGCACATGGTCTGTACTAGTCTTTCATTTGGACTCTGTGCCAATCACAGCACGACACAGAATTAGAGTAATGAGACTACTGGCGCCGTGCGCAGCAGTACAGTAGTCCCGCTGTGTTGATCTCTTTATCTCAAAGACTCAAAGAGTAAAACTGAGCGAGGGGATTTTAAATTAGAGGATGGTAGGGTGTGACCTTGGAAGTTAAGGCGCAGAGGGGATGGTTGCATGTGTGTTGTGTAGTTTGGTGTGTACGTGTGAATGGACTATTCCTAAAAGAGACATGGCGGTTTTACAGCCGCAACTGGCCCATCTATCATCAGGAGGTGAACTCTAATCTGTCCATCATCTGGTGACAAAGTAGTTGACACCTTGTTGTCGCCCAAGGTCCCACTTCATACCACCATCAAAGGGCCAGATGATAGATGTCTCCCTTTTCCTTTTACTCAGTATCAAATGAGCTCGGTTTCCAGGATGATGGATGATAAAAACTTCATTTTACATGCAAAGACACACGACATACCCAATTTTCTTTCATAAGTTTTCGAGTTTTCTTCCACAGTCTGAAGGATTGCAACTCAGGTGAACTGAAGATTTTAAATTACCTGTAGGCGCAAATGTGAGTGTGTTAGCCATGGTGACTTTCTGATACCTCACCTGCAGCAAGGACATGCTGGGACATGCTCCAAATCCCCTATTGGCACCTTAAATGTTGGAGAAGTAGAATTGATGTAAGTTGACATAAGTGAGCAGCACAGAGGCCCACTTGTGTTTACCTCCCCTGCTGAGAGATTGCTTAAAAGAGATACCAAAAAAGTACGACAAAAGGGAAACATCCACAGGCTACCTTTCACTCTGTGGAGTGCTTCCTCACCGAGTCCTTTTAATGTTTTGCTCTTTATTTTCAACATTTCCTCTGAAGGTGCAGGTATAGCACTCTCAACACTATAGTGTGATATGGGCGAATAAATCTCAGGCATAGGCTCTCTTCCCTGTTGTAGCCACTGTTTGTGATTTCGGCTGATGCTGTCAAAAAGCCTGGAGGAAGTTTTCTCCACTGAGCCACTCACCTGTGAGGACAGTTGAACAGGCTGAACAGCTGATGACAAACATATTGTATATATAGCACCTGGGAACTCTCAATAACAAGACAGTTTTTCTTGCTAATGTCCTGCTCACCTCCATGGATATACAGTCAACAGTTGAATTGACATCAGTGTTAATGATGTTGCCTTAACGATATAAAATTATAAGCTGTTGAATACTTATTACGCTTTCCCTGGTGATGTGGATTCACCAAAGAGGTGTTGATTAATTGTTAGAATTCAAACATTTTGATGCCTACTTGAAAAATCTGTCGATGGTGTAGTCTCTTGATTGAACATCTTGAACTCTATTTGTCTCATTGGCCTAATAACTGACTAATTACCAACTAAAGCATTGTTTTACCTCTACTGCCATCAAATGCTAATTCCGAGTAGGCCGTGAATCTTCTAAAAAAAAGATTTGTTCCGTTAGTGTGCTGGGGAAAGATGCACGTCAGGGTTTGATTTTTATCTTCTCTGTATCTTCAGATTTTTAGTACGTGTGTGTAGTCGAGATCTTGTACAATACAGGGATGGCGAGTTTAGGAGCAGACAGCCCGTGACCTCAATTAAGCAGCTTGCAAGCGAACATGAGGTGAAAAGAATATGCTTTTTAATTTCCATTTGACTTATTGGTCATTATGCTTATCACAGGAACCTGTTTTAATGACTTTGAACTTGAGGACAAAGGAGAAAGTGATTTATTATTGTTGCACCTCCAGCTCCTCCTTCACAATGCATACTGTTAACATGAAAATAACAGTTGCTGAAGATCACGTTCAGTGATTTGGAAGGTGGAATTAACACCATGTCCAAAGCTGTGACAACAATACCCTAACAGCGAGAGAGGACAGGCCTGTGACCATGCTCTGTAGCCGAACAGTCTTATATTTCAGCAAGGTTATTGGTAGGCTGGGTTGCAGTGGTAATATGCTGTCGTATTAGCTTTCTGGATGTCAGAATGTGATGCCTCAGAGGGAGATCATAGGCTGAATCTCCTCCAGCAGGGCTGAAGCTGGAATACTGCTCAACCAAACAAAAGTAATGTGCATGAGTGAATAATGATGATATTGTTAGCGAGGTGTCACTTCCAATAATACATGTTTTGGATGCTGCCTTTAGCTTGCCACATAAAAGTCTTAGAGTCACAGTATTTCTGCCTCGGCTTTGGATGCTGTGCAAATAAAATCCAGCACATGGAATAAAATGATGAATTGCTCCCTATGGCCAATAAGCAAATCAATGCCAAATCAATGGTCATTTGGGATACAGGTAATTAATGGATCGGTGCTGTATACAGTGTGCAGTTGCAGAGATTGTGGGCAATCAAAGGTCAATGAGGTTAAACTCACAAGGTAGCTATGTTAATTTCATGGCACAAGGTCCGACTAAAATACTGCAGGGCTTTGTGTCTTCTACTAGTGTCTCCAGGAAACTGTCCTCCCAAGAAAAACAACAGAATCAGTTGTTTCAGCAAGTGGCCCACATCGCCAAATGCTGGCCATGGTAATTATGACTCAAAAAAGAGGGAGTCAGGGGACGTTATTATAAAGCGAAGGAAAGAGGTCCATATGAAAGGATGGGTCAACAAAACGTTGGACTTTTACAACGGAGACCACTGTTTGTTTCCCGTTTCCAACCGACAGTCAACGTTGGTTTCTTTTAACCATGACCATGATCGTTCCATAACCGTAACCAAGTGCTTTTTTCAACCCAAACCAGGATCTTTCTTGAACCTTAACAAAGTAGTTTTTGTGCCTAAGTGTGACCAAACCTTTACCGCAACTTTGTCGTATCATAAAATTGATTTAGTATTCAACTGTTTTGTAACCAAAAGTCTATTTTTCTAAAGTTTATTTGTCGTTCTAAAGAGCAGTTACCAAATGCATAGTTTGTTTTTTAACTTGGAAGTTTAGAAAAATCAAAACCACTTATTCAGCTCTAAAAAATGGCAAAGTACACCTTACCTCAAATGCGTTGAACAGAATACAAAATACTGACTGTTTTGCTATTCTCAATAGACGAATTTTAAACTATGTCCTGAAGCTGGTGCTCAAGGAATTAATGAAATATCAAGATATTCTGGCTATTCCAATGTAATGTGCTTCTTGTGTACAAGAGGAAACTAAAAGCCGATGTCTGCATATGAATGTAGAAGGTAAAGGACCAAGATTTGCTACCAGAAGTTACAGTTATCTGTTTAGATCAGCAGAAATCTTTGTTGTCATTCTTGTGTATCAAATTGCTAATCAGAGTGCAGAGAAACTCTTGGCCCAGATAACTGCTGTCTGTTTTCCAGATATCTGTTGGTTACACCAGAAGCCCAAAATGTCATCAGAAAATAGTTGACTGAATTTAGCTAACGTCATTGACCAAATTATTGGTCAAGGTCAAACCTGACTAAACTCAGGGTTCTCAACATTCAATGGAATAATTTGCCAGGGAACTATGTGCCATTATATCTTGCCTTGGATTAAAGTGTTCAAGGTGGATGGACCAACAAACACCATCATCTGTACACATCCCTGTATATGGTTCTGTATGTTTTTAAAGTTCATTTTTACTCTGTGCTCTGTTTCCAGTTGGGGTGAGATAACCTTGTTTCAGTGTCAGGTTAGCATGACATGCCGTGTGTCACCAGAAAGGCCAACCAAGATGACGGCTGGTATGATGATGTGGCAATCCCCTCCACTGATTTCATTGTACGTGCAACATCTCTGCAACGCGGTAGCCACTGGCCCTCACTTCCTCCTCTTGGCTCTGTGGCTGATTTAACAGGCTGCTTGTTACACAAGAGTTTGGCATAGCTGTAGTCCTGCTGCTGTGTCCTTCATGGGCCACATCCTGTTACTGCTCTGCACCCACTCGCTTGTTGACACATAGGTCATTGCAGGGCGTTGGCTATGCTTCCAAACATCCAGACAGAAAAAGACACGGCAGACACACAAATATAAGAAAACACACACAAACAGAGCTCAGCTTGTCAAGTGAGCAACAAGCAGACATTTCTCTTCTCATTACAGTGCCAGTGCCAGTGTGTGTGTGTGTGTGTGTGTGTGATGGCTCTCCTGCTTGTAGGATATGTTGTGTTTGGCCATGACTTTTCATCCTGGAAGCCCGTAATTAGACAGCAACTGGAAGCTGCCAAGGAAGGATGAGGTTAAGGAGTGGGAGCGAGCCGCCTGTTTGCTCTGTGGTTTTCACAAGCACGATGAGGAGGCTTAATTACAGGAGTGACACCCCCGCTGGACCTCGATGACACGTTTCCTGCGATTACAGGAAATGATCGGTATCGATTGTAAGAGGGGGAGAAAAGTCATGTTTAATTGCATTAGAATAATTGCCTATTGATGGCTGAGGTGAGCCCAGTGCCTGATGATGAGACTGCAGCAGTGTGTCAGGTGTGAAACCTGTTCACGCCACATTGCTCCCAGAGTTGTTTAATAATGGTGCAATGCATTTCAGTGTAAATTGTTTGCTGCTGTCTCCTAACACAGATCCACAGATTGTCCATGTATAAAATTGAATATTTTGCGCCCATGTTTATTGGAAGCCTCTTCCTCCTGGTCCGATGTGTAAATAATTCTTCCTTGCATCACCATTTCACTGCTGTCCCACACAATCCCTCTACATGCATCAGGTTAACTTCCTCCAGGTTTTCCAATACCAACCAATTAGGCTTGAGTATGAGTATGATCGATATATTTCCTGGTGACCTTTGGGTTACCCCGGGCAACTGTCGATAGGTATTTGAGGCTGCGATGTCAGGGTTGGCTCTGCAGTTGCCCTTGCGCCATCAGTCCATCGATTCTTCACCTTTCTCCTGAGATACACAAACAAAACCTTATGCTAACTCGTACAATATATGTCTACTGCTGACTCGGCTGTTGCTCGCAATATTTATCATCCCACGCCTAATCAGTTTTGCACTGAACACCTGAACCACCCTTCCTACCTCATGCTTAATAAAAAGAAATACAATAGAAGACATATCGAATAAAGCATATAATATCTCTTGGGAAATGACGCTATAGTGTACCAGTAAATAAAATTAACACGTAATTCATCAGAAATAATAAAGCGGGCACTTTTTTGGAGCTTCCAGACAGCACCACAGTTACAGATGTGGTTTTTCGTACGTGATTTGCATTGTCACCAACATCTTCTGTCCCTATTTGTTTCACTCTCTCTCTCCTCCTACAGTGTTTGGGTGCTCGTTTTTGGCTGGTTGTGTTTCGAGTGAACCCAGACAGCCTTGATCTTCAGCCAGGGACAGTAGCTATGGGGCATGCAAGGCCACAGAAAGTTACCCTGCTCCCAGGTCACTGTGGTCTGGAAGCCAACATGGGAACACTGGGTAAACAAGTGGTTTCAGTTCGTAGGCGGCTCAGAGCAGCCTGTACAAGGGCGTGTGTTTGTACGGGTATGTATGTGTGTGAAGGTGCCTGTGCCAAGTAAAAGTTTGGATGGGTCCATAGCGTGCTGTCTCCTGGAGCTTTTTAAGAAAATGTTGACTGCTTCATGTCTCAGCTGGGGACGAATGATGTTGATATATGTTGGGATGAAATATTCATTATTGGATATAATCTTCAGGCCTGTATGTGCCGGGGTGTTTAAACACATCTCATCAATATCATTACTCAGCATTGCCACTGACAGGCATTAGTGTACCGTCAGAAGAAATTACTGCAGTAAACTGTCCTTCATGCATATTCATGCTTGTATATTACAATGGCAACAGACAAATGAGCTTGGTATCACCAAATTAACATGCAATGCAAACAGACAGAATGATTTTGATATAATCAGCTTAAGTATGACACTGCCAATTTAAGGAATTACTATATGACATCTTATTTGCATAATTGGTCTCCTCAGACAAATGTAATCATTTCAGATTATGTCAATCTGTTTGTTAAAACATGATGAAACTCACGACATGTGTCTTGCTTTTAAAGGGAAATCACACCCCAAGATACATTTAATGTTACATGTCACCAGTGTGACAGGAAGTGATGAGTCAAAGCAAAAGTTTGCCTCGCCTTGTTTTTCTGTTTCAAACGCTGCTGATGCTACCACACCACTTATTAAGTGATCTGTCTGCTGTGCGTTCTCTCTTTATGTGACAGTCAGCTGATTCCCGTCCTATCTCATGTCACTGCGACTGATGGCCTTCTGAAACTCATTTAAATGACAACATAGTTACAATTGCAGCATTTTTGTTTGGTGCCGTTTCTATAAAAAAATCCTTCAGGCTTGTTAAAGATTCTTTTGAATATATACAGTATATATTTTTAAATAGAGCCTGCTTTGCATGAGAGTAAGTGTAAAATGCAGTGTTTATAAATGTCAATGTCAAATGTCATAATAAATTGAATATATCAAATTATTTATTACATTACTACAACAGGGCTAGGAAAAAAATATTGGAGATTTCAAGAATAAAACTTTTTTTACTGGAAATTGTATTCAAAACAATCCATTTTGAATTTTTAAGCTTTAAAAAAATATAAACACACATAAATCATTGTATACATGGATAACACATAAATAAATACATGCAAAATTAAATTACCAAAGTCAATCGTCTAGGATGATTTTTCAGATTTTAAAGAAATACAAAATCAGACAAAGGCTCTATTTTCACCACTCTCTCCCATCTCTCATGTCTTTTTGACATTTGGTCTTCGATAGAGCAAATATCAAAGTCTGGCTGATGCTTGATTTTCTCCAGTCACCAAAATATCCCACGCCGAATCTTGTTTGGGTTATCACATGTCAACACTTATACAATTCTCACAGGAGCACAGCAACAGGTTTGCTACAGGTGTTTCCTCTGACCACGAAATAACATAAATTCGGCTGCTGCACATTGTTTTCATTTCTCTTTGAAACTCTAATTATATCTCAAATACAGAAAAATAAATAAAGATAAAAATAACAACAATAATAAAAGTTAATTCTCATAAAACAACCATTTTGGACATGTGTGATTGGGAAAAGTGGAAGAAAATAAAATGTGAATGTGTAGAGATTTGTTAAAATAAAAATGTAGCTGACCATCTAATCAGACTTTTAGTTATGCAAGTATTATTATCATTATTTTTATTATTATTATTGCTCAGTAAATCTTGGAGTATTTTAAAAATGTATTTAATTTACACTGATTAGAACAACAAAATGAACATCGACAATGATTAGACTCTGCACACATCGTTTTATCTCTATGTTTTGATTGTTCATTGTTACACTTTAATTCGCTAAGACTTGCACAGCTGGCAGGCATGTAATCCGCTCATTTTCCTTCTTCTTTTCTCAGTTTGTTTTTCTATAATTGTTCTGAGTAACTGAACAAGACATCCTTCCTTCCTTCCTTAATTACAAAGCTTTTTTAATGTGCAGCCTGATTACTTAAATATTAAACAAATTGTGTTGACACTACGTCACCCTTATGGTCAGTCAAGTACACAATAATGTCCAGGGATCATATGTCTGGATCTCTTTTCCCATAAATGCGCTGTATGTATTACAATCTTTTGTTTGTGTAACTGTAAAGGTCAAAATATGATAGCAGCAATGGCTAAGAGCCAACAGTGCAGCAAACTATGTTATCACCCACTGCACCATATTATTTTGACGTGATATATAGGCTATTCATGTGTATTATTTAATATTTCATACATTTCTGCGCATCATACATATTTCATACACAACATTCGCTAATGCAGTATAATGTGAATTATCTCAAATTAGCTTTATGTGACTTGCTGACAAAGTGGGAATGCCCTCCACCCACAACCACCAACCCCGAGGTTGTCTGGCGTAGCCCTAAAATTCCTTTATTCACCAGCGCTGTAGGCTGTCCTCATGCTCTGTGTCCCATCCCTCCTCTCCTGTCGCCTCTGGCACAAAGCTGAGTGAGCCGTACTAACGTCTCTCCAGTCCACTGGGAGTAAATTTGATAGACTGGACAATGAGTCAGGCTGTAAGAAAATGTGTTTATGTCCGCTCTGAGAATAGAAGCGGACATCTTTAAATGGACTGACATAATCAAAAGAGTAGTCAATAACATTTTGCAGAGTAATGCTCTTCTTGTTAAAGCAGCAAATGCAACATAAGCGTCTTCCTCGGATTCGTTTGTTCAGCTCGCTCCACACTTGGTCTGTGCTGGAAGGCACATTAAAACGTGTTTTTCTTTTTTGAACAGCGAGCCTTCGATGAGTCTAATTAGCATTTATAGATTCATTGAGGAACTTGATTACAGCTTTTAAAGTCTGCAGCTGGTCATTATGCTAATCTAAGAGCCTTTGGTGTGTACTTATATAACCCTGCCACACAATGAGTGGTGTGTCATGATAGGGGAATAAAGCGCGAGTGAACTAAGTGCTCTTTAACCAGAAAACTCCCATGATTCTTTGTTGTGGGACTCAAAACTACAGACATCTATAGCAGAGCGCGGGTAAGGTCCAGCCTCAAGTCAAGAGTTAATCATTAACTGTAAGATCACTGTGATGAAGGGGCAGCTGATAACAGGAGTGGAGGCTAAACAACAGAAAGTAAAAAAGATGAATTGATCAAAACATCACCACAGGCTACAATTATAGGTGTGATATACAACTCTACAAGACATATCTATATTGATGACCTTCACGGCTCAGGCATTACAAAAACACAAGCAGCTGATTAATAAAAAAAACGATTGTGTTTGATTGTTGTTTGTTCTCTTGTGCCGTAACCTCATTACACCCTCCACTGTGTCCTCCAAACAATCCTGCATCCTTTGGTGATACTACACAAGCATTTTGTCGTTGATCTGTCACAGCAACCTAATATAGCCCCGTACAGCCAGCCAGAGAACAAGGTCGAACACGCACCATGGATATGTCTTCACCCGGGGCTAATTTCTTTAATTCTTAAACAAGATGTGCATGACAGAGAATTAATTTTCTGCGTAAACAAGTTACAGTTTGTTTCCTGAGGTTGTTTTGGCTGCCTTTTTTTTGTGTGTCTGAAGCTGCACATGATTAATAATGCTGTCCTACGCCTTCTGTTGAGGGAATTAACAGAAAATAGTGAAAATGAGCGAGGGCCACGTCATGTGTGCTTTGCTAAAGATGAAGAGCTTTGTGCATGAACTCACCATGCGGTTGCCCATGCACACTTCCCAGTGCAAACACATGTGCCTTTGTATTGTGTCCTCTTGAATGTCACTTGTGTGCCACAGACTATGTTGTCCCTCCGCACTGCAGATAATGAGCATATTAATATGTACATACCTAGCCAGGTTAATGCCTGCCTGGCACTCCAATTTCACGGCCCAGTCTCAGGTCTGCAGTGTTTCCACAGGAACCAGCAAGCCGGGGTTTCTCTATCAGATAAAGAGAGAAAAATATAGTTCTGAATTATTGAACAGATACATGACTGACAGGCTGGCTGATGAAACTGAAGGGAAGGAAACAGAAAAGGAAGAAAGAACAAAAATTGGTATAGTGAAGTTGATTGATGCCAAAGATAACTTTATGTGAGGGGTTGATACTAAAAAATACTGACACAAAATATGGCTACAAGGGTTGTGGCGGAGTGGACAAAATTGCTGAAATTGCTCTTCGGTGCAATTTTCTCCTTTTTTCAAAGCTCCAAAAGTTATTCCAGGGAATCCATCAGACAGTCCCACCTTCATAACTTTCAATCTAACTCATGATGATATCAATTTGACAGTTGAGCTCATCGCTTTTGTTTTCCGCTGCTCTGGGAAGACAAACTGCGTCTTAAAGCAGATAGAGTAGAAAATCTGGCTGCGACTGAATAAGCTCATCTAAAGAATGATAAATATTTTGAGACGAGCTCATTTAAAAAAAAAAAAAAAAAAAAAAAAAAAAAATCTTGCAGATATTTGTCAGCCATTAAGCGTCAGAGAACATTTCCAGCTAAAAGTCATTGCAAATGCCAGACAGATAAAACAGCTGCCATCTAAGGAGCCGTCTGACAGACAGTGTGATCAGGCTAAACGCTCGGATGGGGTAGGAGGAGGGATTTTATGAGTTTGTGTGTGTCTTGCTTCGTACAGTATGTCTGTGTGTTTTCTGACGCAGAGACCCAGGCGTACCTTAGATCTTTTATTACCCATTTTAAATCAGATGTCAGCACAGACAATATTTTTTACCACAACGTAAGTGGAAGACGCACATTTTTCTGTTTATCTCTTTGCTGCTGTGAAACACAATGCACAATGACAACTTGATTCACTGCCTCTGTGGCAATCTCAAACTTTTCACTTGATTTAGCATCAACACTAGGATTCCCTCATAAGCATTTGATATGAAACTGAATAACAAGCGTTCTGCATTATATATTTATGACAGAGTTTACTCCTCACTCCGCTTAGTCTGATATGTTTTCGTGTTCAGGTGAAAAGCTATTCTGATTCCAAGCAACACTTGGTATTGTCCCTACCACACCTACATAAGGTTTTCACAATACCTCAAGGCCGCTGAAGAGAACTTTGTATGAATACAAACAAGATGTTTGCAGATATTCTCCACATCAAAGGGGCAGCAGCAACGTCAACTTAAGGCAACAATTTGTAGTTGAAGTCCAACTTTTGAATCCCAACACAATGAAAAACAACCCTCTTCAGAAAAAAACGTTGTTAACGTGCACTGCAAACAACTCATTTTTATTTTGGCAAGGTCGCAGAAATTCTTATTTAAAGGGAAAGAAATATTTCTTTGGCTCAGAGTTAGATTATTAAATGGATGTTGGCGGTGCTAAATCAAGCTTAATCAGCTCTAAAATGTGAGGATTTTAATTGTGTGATCAGTGAAAACCAAAATTTTGCATGCAGCACCAAATATAACAGGACAGCCTTGAGTGTAAGGCGAGTGCTCAGAGGGAGTTTGTAATGAGCATTTCAACATCAGAC
This sequence comes from Sciaenops ocellatus, assembly GCA_033000465.1. NCBI lineage: Eukaryota > Metazoa > Chordata > Actinopteri > Sciaenidae > Sciaenops > Sciaenops ocellatus. The sequence continues at coordinate 16,574,408 of CP136877.1, forward strand.
GACTAATCTATTAAATAATGTTAATCTACCTCTATCAAGGACAATAGACAGGTGATAAAGAGCTTCAAAGCCAGATTGAACCTTCATTTCAAGTCTGTTCCCTGTTTCCTAATGAGATTTGGTACAAAATGTTACTCCTCCTTAGTGTGATCTTCAAACACCCAGTCTTTTCTAAAAATGCCATTTTGTCGTTTGATTTTTTTTTCAAGTTGTCTGATAAAGAAGGTCCGGATGTGTAAAGTCAGAGTGATCAATTATATCTGATTCATCACATCACAATTATTCTTTTCATGACAAACGTCTGCTGCTACCTGTCCACCAAACATGATTACTGACCATTTAGTGGATCAATCACTGTGCCAACTTTTGGGATTAGAGCCCTGCACAAATAACAGGCTGTCATAATATTCGTTTATATTCAAACACTCAAAAATACTAGTTTATCTTTGTCTGAACAGGAAGTAACAAGAAACTTTAAAGCTGCTTTGTATCACTAAGTAACACATGCATCATACTCTTTGCTTCACAACCAGGAGTTTGAAATAGGTATGATATTCATGAATATACATCAATTATCACCTACTAAATGAATGTTTAGCCCCAAACTCTTCGAGCCTGTAAATCAGAACCCCTGCTGTATTTCCTCCAGTACAACGCCCCCAGCTGTACAACCTAATCAGGAAACACAAATATAAACAAACATGCCCTCGGCTGGAACATTAACGGAGATGTCAACACAAAACAGAAGTTCATGGCTGCCTCTCACAGACTGCACAGCTGGTAAATAGTTGGCAGGATAGTAGACAACAAGGACCTAGAAGACAAGCACTGACTGATGTACAAAAGCAAGTGAACATATATTTGGGTCTAATCAGACATAAAATATAGATACTGGTGAAAAAGTGTGTGTGACAAATGACATTCAGCCTTCTTTTAAAGCAGCGTTACAGATACATGGCAACAGAAACTCAGAGGCAGTGTCCAGCATTTCAATGCCTTCTGAAGGACAGTGTGGAAATGGCTTTTTGAAAGCACACATGGGGATTTGTATCAGCCTGTGTCAGGTTATGTGCATCTACTTGACCGTGCAATTCAATTCAGATATAAATATTCACATTTTCTTTGTTACATACAGTGTATACACCATTTATTTGTGTTGTTTGTATTTTGTTTTGAGTGTATGACATTTTTAAACAACTTTATTACATACTGTATAAACTGAGTTTACAATATAGGGAAAAATGTACTTCATAGTAACTTCTGCAAACAATAGTTTGCATTTGTTCTCACTTTAATAACTCACCCAATAGTTTTTAATTTCTAACTGATGCCTCTATATGGCCTACATAAATAAACAAGACCAGCAGTGAGAAGATTGTCAATTCTGTGTAAAACTCAGTACCGTAATGCTAACAACTGGATTGCTTTTGTCCAAAGGGGCCACCAGAATCAACACTGGATAAAAGTTCCTGGTAGCTGCTTTAAACACATGGATTTTCCCCAAGATTTCTGGTCAGTGGTGCCACAGGGACAGTGTTTCCTGATGATGTCACACATGAAAATATTTGCTACAGGTCACTGCCATTAACAGAAGGAAGTAGTTGCACTGTTAATGGGACACAATGTGAAAATCATTACCTAGCTTTAGTAGGCACTATACTGAAAACACTGTGGTTAAAGTCCAAGTGTAACAAGCCTGAAACAGTAAAAAAAAAAGGTTGTGATAAAAATAGTAATCAAGATAATTAATGTGTGATTAATGTGTGTTATTTGATGATTTTAACTACTGTAAAGTATTTTTGAGAATCCTGATCGCTCTACAAATAAAATGTATTATTATTATTGTTACTGCTATAGGTCAAAGTACAGGTTTCTCATCCATCACTGACAGATAAATTCTTCTGGCACAGTGCAGTTGTGCTCATAGTACGAATACAAAACTTCTACGGTTAACGCTACAGAAATGGTGACACAGTGGAAACTTGTGAGGTGGTCCTTTTTTATGTGGCTAAAATATTTTTTTCTGCTGACCCTGTCCACATCCGTGCATAGCTGTGTGCTGGGATTGCGGTCTGCTTCTCCAAACTGGGTGTGTGCTGACCGCTGTTTACTATAGGTAACACACTGATGCATAAGTAGCTCATACAACCCCATTTGCTCATCTTGTCACAACAACATTGCAGCCATTACTGGGCACAGCAAAGATCCAAATGGATTTGCACCTGGGATATATATTTACATTTGTCAAAACACATCTGTGCATTTGCAAATCTTACTTTGCATCTATAAGTTCTTAATGGTTGGATAAAGTCTTGATTTTATTTTCATCTTTCAGTGCAGATAAAATTAGATTTACACATCAATAAAACACCTGATATCAATAGTTTAAGTATTTTAAAAACAAATCATTCCCAACAAAGTGAGCATTTCATCTGAATATCAAGGGTCAAATGCACAGGATTTTTCTTGCATTGGTAATCAAAGAAAAATCCTAATCATGATATGATCTCTACGTGCCAATCTACAGCTCAAAGCAGCAAACGTGTACCGCCTGTAGCACTGACCTTTCAGGAACCTCATTTCTAGCACACGTATTTTACACTTCAAAGTACGAAGTTAAATTATTCCAATTAGGCCTGCAGCGCCGTTCTGGTCGTACCAATCTGCTGATGAAAGAATTTACCAAGCCTATCATCCTCCCTCAAAAACTCATACATATGCACTGTTTAGAGAGAGGCCTGGTTTGCACAGAAGACTAAAAAGAAAAGAAAGAGAGGCACATTACGTGGTCACTATATGCTTCCACCAGCAATTATCCACATGCATATGCAAAGATACGGTACACAGCTTGCAGATATACACGATGCAGTTAAGATAGAGCTCTGTGATCCAAACTCAGAGTAAAGATATGGCTTCTCTTGCTCTTAACTGGAAAACACGCCTCTGACTAATGACTTTTGGAGCACTGTAGGATTTATATTTATGGCACCAAACAGCCTGGTAAAGAATATAGCCAGATGGGAGCTTATTGGAAGCGTTTTACCCCTCATGGATTTTTAGACTACTCTATTGATTTTGTATGCATTGCACCAAGGCTGGCTGAAATAAACTGCATGCTGTCCATGCCAGTGGAGTAGGTCTCTCCTCCACAGCACTGACTCTATCCTCATCCGGTAAGCATTTCATCTGCCTTTGAAGGAGCATAACCAAGGGAATTATACAGGGGAAAATTGACGATAAAGGCTATTATGTCCGCTGTAATATCCATTTCCCAAACAATAATGTCGGGGAAGGAGAAGTAATGAGAGCAGAGCAGTATTACCCCACCATCTGCTCTCTTCCACAACTCGGTCTGTCTCTTCTCTCTCGGCGGCTTTATATTTACTCTATCAGGCTCATGTGGTCTCTCGCTCTATTTTTCCACACCCTCCGCATTGTGCTTTATCTCCGTTAACCCTCTAATTTCCTCTATCTAGTCTGTGGTCTTCACTGTCAATACTCTCAGAGATTCCCTTCACTGGCGAGTACTTCTTGCACATATGAACACCAGTAAATACATCTGTGATCCTCTCAGAAATCAACTTCGCTGTCTGCTGTGGGAGTAGAAATGATAAAAAAAAAAAAAAAATCTATCTCACCCGCTCATGCAGCGCACCTCACACTGTATATGAACACCTTCCATCTATGAAAACAAACCTGTTTCTAAAATATGCATGAGATACTTGAAAAGCAGGATGAGTAAAGCTTTAGTTTTTCCATACATTTTTCAAATGCTCATGAACATAAAAGAGTCTTATTCTTAGAACAACATTGCTTTGATGTGGCTTTGGAAAGTAAACCTTGCAGTAACCAAGTATTTTCAAGATAATTAAAGTAAACTATTGTAGTCTTTACAAGGTGTATTTGGGAGATGTATGTTGTTTTGCCGTCATATGATCATGGGGTGCAATAATATTTAGTACAGTGTAAGAGAATCTAAAAGAACAACACCTGTGGCTTCAACATACTGAACTGTGCATGACAGGTCTGCTGTCAACAGTTTGAATGGGTGAAAGAAAGGCAAACGGTAAATTCCCTTTGTGAGGCTTTGTGATAGCATGCTAACATTTACTAATCAGCGCCCAACAAAGTACAGCTAAAGCTGATTTGCAGGTGGGTTATGGTGAAAAGCCAAAAATGTCAAACTGTTGGTGGTGCTACAGGAAAAGTCAACAGTAGCAATGAATGTTTGTACAAAATGATATGCCAATCAGTTGAATAGTTGCCACGATACTGTATTGCCACTGGACCAAAGTGGTGGAACAACCAAGCAGCAACCTCCAGGACTGTGAACTGAAGCCAATGCAGAAGTGCCAAAACTGTAATTTATCAAATGGCCACTTGAGGCCGGCTACAGAACAAGTCAGTCTCCATAAGTCCCCATGTTAAAACGTCCAACTTCACAGCAGATATAAACATGTTTACAGCCTGGTGCAAAAAACTGTTTTGGGCGCCATAGCTATGACTGCACTGAGTCTGAATTTTTATAGAACTCACCCACTCAAATTATATTAAGGCTTAAAGTTAAGCATAGTTAAGTAATTATGTCATTCAGTCTGCCACATTTTTAGAACAGCCAGAGGCGGTAGAGGCATGACAGCCAAGATGGAGGCGTTCAGAACCACCACATTCTGAGCTTCGTAATAACTCATCTGTGGGTGACGTTACAGATACCACGTCCATATTTATACTGTGTATGGGACAGACCAACACTGCCATCTCTAGAGCTGTGACGCTAACATGGCAAAAAAAATCTGTGAATGCAAAATAGAATTCAACACCTCAGTCTTAACATAAATGAAAACTATATGCTTGTCAAAGATGTTACTTCTTGCAGCTCTTTAGGACTGCATGCACTGTCCATGATTCCTCCCACCCTTTGTGATCATCGGAGCCAGAACTATATATTGTGGACTATTAGAGAAGCATGATTGAAAAATACCTGACTTGAACTTAGCTTTTATGTAGTTTATAGGAGGAATATGAGAACACAAGGAAAGCTGTTTACACCTGGTACCATCAAGTTTAGATAAAATGCTTTTACGGAGTGCAGACTTTAAATGCTTTAATTCATATAATTTCGCTCCTTCGTTCTCTCCTCTAAAAGCATTAAATGTTGGATATGTGAGTGGGTACACTAGCACTTACGGTGCCCTGCTGTCTAACCTCTGTGGAGAAGAAGGTGCTCTGACATTTAGGCCTTCATGTTCTGCAGGCCCAGGGCCAGCTGTGACAGCCGGCCAGGGAGGAGTACTGAGAGCGGGATGGAAATGCCAGCAATCATTCAGGTGGTACGTCACAAACTCACCGTTTTATCGTTACTGAGGGGAAGCGACTTACCGACCCCCGAGCTTAAAAAAACCTTTGTCTTTCTCTTTATTTCATAAGTTCACACACAAGTTTCTCTTCACTCACTAAAATAATTTCTTACACAAACTGTTCCACAAATTTAATGTGGAAATAACGTCCCATTTAAGAGTAATGGAGTTTTGATAATTGCATCTCTTCTTCCATGCTGCCTACACAGGAAATAAAGGAAACAGTGACTTGCTCACGTACTAGATGAGCTTTTTCTTTTTCTTTTCCTTTACAGTGGCCAGTGTCCAAGAACAGTCACAGTGGTTTCTGAACAACCCATTTTGGCCATAACCACAGAGGGGAAATCCACGTTTTGCCACAGCTGACCACACACACCCACTCGTCTGAATTCCACAGCTTGACCTCAAACACACATCAAGTCAGCACAGACTTGTGACTGCACGCCGACACAAACAGCACCATCCTGCCACCCACACTCCTCCCCGAGATCCTCAAGGCTTTCATTAGGCCCCGTAAAAGTCTAAACATACACTCCGCTCGTGCAAAAGGTATGTCCGCACAGAAGCGCACGCGCAGGCTGACACGAGAAATTTTGATTCACATGCACAAAAGTATACTTATGCAAAAACATAAGACATTGTGCACAAAATACTCACTCATAGTCACTTGAACTACTCTGTAGATAAACCAAAGTTGTGGTTTCACAGTCATCAACCTCAACAGACACCAGAGTCTCTATATTTATACAGTTTTTCTATATGAATGAACATGGACCTCAAAGTTCACACGGTACAGTAACTCTCGCTGTGGCCACTGTCTTAAAACTGAAAAGTTTTGAGGGTCATCAGTAGAGAAAGCACTTGATTGGCAGGTTAAATCTAATATGTTGTTGCTATATTTTCTGGATGCTGTTTTGAATTTGGATGAGTCAACATAATAAGATTGAGTTGTGGTTCATTTGTTCCCTCTCTGACACTCAGCGTCTCTGTGACTGATTCAGCCCCGTGTTTCCTGCTCTCTCATCCATGGGCTTCACACCTTCCACACATTTTTTTTCCACCCTATTGAAGACACTAATGCTTTTATCACAGCTCGAGTGTTTTGCGCTCTTCGACAATGCCTCTTCTCCACCGACCCCCACAACTTCGTCCTTCTCCGGTTTTTCAGCAGAGCTTTCCCCCGTGCCTCTTTTGACAGAGAGCAATTTGCACACGCTTCGAGAACGGCATGAACGATGAGAGAAATGTTGTGGGCTGATGCAGACAGGGGCTAATGCGTATTTATTTCATTGAGTAGCGATGCTTGGCAAAGCCACCGTAGCACATACCCAGGGTAATGGCTTGACAAATCAGATCTGTAAGACTATCCACACTTGCCACTTCTCTTTCCCCTGCAGGTAAAGAGAGAGTCACCAGATGTGGGAGAGAACAGAGGAGGCCTGTACTACACCCTAGTACAACCAGAGGAGAATACTGGCAATCTGTCATACAGATATTAACCTACATTCACCCAAAGACTAATATATTTTTATATACAAGCAATTTGCTGCCTGTTAGAGTAAGAAGAGCGGAGAAGAGAGAGGTCACCTTATGAAGGCGATGCGCTGTAACGATGGTTACATGTGTATTTAAGCATATAACATAAAGGTTGCTTAAAATTAACTATAATTATTTATATTTTACGCATAAAAATCCTCTAATAGACTGTGTAAATCTGTGTTCAGAACAAAGTAGCTAAATCCACTTTATACACAGTATGCAACTGTTTAGTAGCTTCAATTTGAATTTAATTTCAACACTGTGTTTAATCGTTTTCACATCATTTTGCCGAAAAAAATGACATGAAACTTGACTGCAGAATTTTCTAGTTGGATGACTGACTGGTACCTTGACAGCAGCACTGAACTTAACATTTTCTGGGAACTGGTTATTTCATTGTCATATTCCAGGCACCACAAAGGGGAACAAAATGATCTGATCTTTGCCAGTTAACAGTCTGACAATATACAGTATTTAGTTTACTATTCTGCTGCATTAAGAGACACACATAACTTACCTGTAAGTATAGATTTTATTTCATTTTGTCATTTTGAAAATATTTATTCTTTCATATTGCACTTAGTAAGCAGTTAAATGGGATGCACTTCCTTGGCTTTGAAAGAGCACCACAAGAAGATGGAAAGGATGGAAGCTCCTGTGGAGGAGCTATATTTGGCCACCTCAGCATGGTGGCTCCTCTGACAGTGCAAACACTCTCGAGGAGGCGTCAATATCTGAATATAGCCCTCCAGACATTAAAGCAATATGTCTGGCTTACCGGAAGCTCATGTGACTGCACATATGGATGTTAGGACTGAAAAAATAAGCATTTATGTGTGTGTGTGCAATCTACACAGACCACTGTGGAGACAACTTTAACTTACATTTATCACCATGAAATTTCCCCAGTTGATTACTTACATGAAGACAATTATTTTTTTATAACAGGTTTTCTGAAATTTTATGTTTAAATATGCAAATGAGGCATTATGTAATTTCCAGACGTTTCCAGAATGGAAATTTGAAGATTGGATAAATCCAGGTTCAAGATTCTTGTCTCATTTTGTTAACATATTAGAGTCAAAGGTTTTTTTTACAGTGGGAATGTTGGAATGTCGCTTTTTATTAGTCCATAAATCAGAAAAAAAACTGAACTGAAAAACACCAATAAAAGATGATGAATGATATGCGTACAAACCCCTCTGAATATAGGAACAAAACTGGAAGGTTTGGGGTATGTGAGTGCTACTGAAGTGGAGATTTCTGGCTCAGAGTTTGAAAAAAATATATATATGGGGACCACCTTTACTGTAAAATTACTCTGCAGGTGAACATGGGTAAGAATTCTAACTAATAGATATAACCATGTAACTTCAAAAGTTGCTACATTAAGACAATCATTATTTATATTACAGGTTTTCTTAAATTTATGTCTAAATATGCAAATTAGCCAAATCATGTACAGAAAACACTTAGATGTGTTCACATTAGTCTGAAAGAGGACTTTTTTATGGAAGCAAAATAGCCCAAAATCTGAAAATTGAACAGCGCACGATAAAGAAATGTTTTTGCCTGTCGTGTCTCGCCTTAATTTAGCATCTACATCTGTATCTGTACATCTGTACGTCTGTTTTGCAACCATTTGCAGCTTTATTATATTTTAAGTAAGTGGGAACAAATGTACTTTTTTGTATTATCTGGAAAAATTAATTGAATGAATTTTTTTGCTGTTTGGCACAGCAACTGTCAATTCAAAGTTTACTTTAACATTGTTGCAACAAAGTTCACAAGTGACAAAGGACTTCATTGGGAAACTGAATTAAACTCCGTTTTATCATTTAAAGTTTAGACAGTAGCAGTTTCACAACAAAACCATCATTTCACTGTTGATATGTACTTCGCCTTGATGACTTTTGCTCTCATTAAAAAAAGCAATGATCATCTCATATCTCACACACGGCTGTGTGTATATCAGATGCAGCTCTTCAAATGCAACTTCAGCTCTAAGCTGAATAGTTACAGTCATGCAGGGAGTAATTAACACTTTGTGGTCCTCTTAATTAACTAACAATATCCATATGTTACGTATGGACTCAGTAGTAGTGTAGAAAGAAACAGATGCCAAACATTGTCGGGTTCCAGCGTCTTAATTATGAGAATTCGATGCTTTTCTTTTTAAGTAAACTGAATATCTTTGAGATTTAGACAAACAAGACATTTTAATACATTTTCTTAGACTGTGGGAAATTCTTTATTTTCTGACATTTTGGCTTAATAATGATTAATGATGAATCGGATAATGGAAATAATTTTTCGTTACACATTAAAGAAATCAAGGTAAGAAAAGAAGACTCACAGTATTACTGTAGGCCAGTGTTTCTCCTGCTGCACAGTATGTAATAAAAGAGACTGTCTGTACTTCACTGGGATCCACTGTAACTGACAGACCATGGAATCATTATAACTGAGCGCTGTGTCACACGCATTTTGTTTGTTTTGCTCTGACCAATTTGTAATGTTCTGGTTTCATCGTATGAGCATAAAAATGATCATTTGGATCTCCACTGAAGTGTGCAAAACCCAAATGTTGCTGGTGGATGAAAACGTCACCCGTAATAAACATCTACATCTTCATAGAATGCCGCTTCTTTGGTTTTATTCCTGGCATGTAATAAAGTTATGCCGCTGTAGTTATAAACACAGAGCTCTATTTGGGAGCAGAAGATTTGAGTGCACAGAGTTGATATCACCATTTCCATTTATATCCAAATATATTCAAATTCTCTCAAATTGCAGATTTTATGGTTTAATAAAAAAACTAAACTAGACAGATGTGTGATATATTGTCAGTTGGTGAAGTGCATTATTTGAAAAATGTAAGTAAGACATTAATTCACTCACTGTGAGTGCAGAAAGGAGAAGGTTTGAACTGGGAAAAGCTTTGACAGATCACAAAATATAAAGTTTTGTTGCTAAAAAGAAAAAGGTCTCTGAGCCCTTTTTTAACAACCTTAAGTTAGCATCAAAAATCTCTGCTGGCATCAAAAAAAGTAGTAGTAGATGCACGCAGGTCAAGCTGACCAAGCACAGTTGATATGTGTTGATCTTTGTAGGCCTGATGTGTAGACACAGGTGCAACTCCAGCAGCACCTTTTGGCAGAGCTATAGAGCCTCCACAACACCTCAATGCAAGAATATAAATTCAGTTTTAACTGTGAGACAACAGCATCAAAGACTGAAAAATCACCACTCTGATGTGAGAGGTATGAAGGCCCTCTCTGCTGAGGGCTAATAGCTTGCACAGAGAGCGCTGGGAGTGAGTGGAGAGGACACGTGGCAGCCTTGTTAACACACCAAAAGGGCAACAAGAAACACGGCACGATGCAACCTTTTCAAGTTCTTGTTATGGAAAAGGTGTGTGTGTCTTTTGTGTAATGAGGTCAGTGGATACAGTTGAGGTAAGACCACAGTATTGTTGTGGATGTGACAAGATAAAATGACCAACGGATGGATGTGACTGTGAATGATTGTTGTTGTGAATCGGAGCGGTCGGTTTACTGAGCTTTCACAGTGGCTGTCCCTTCTCATCAGATTTACTTGCCTTTCTCTTCCCTCTCTGTATTCTCATCCCTTCATGAAGCACGAAGGTAATTGATTTCATTTGTGCAACACAAGCTAATATTCAATCACCGCAAGCTCCTGACCTTTGGAGTGTGAATCACTTAGCTGTGCTAATTCTGTCACTATGCGAGCAGTTGTTGGATTCAGATGCCTGCTAGTCCTCTGCCACCAGCCAGTAATGGGTTATCTGCTTAGCTTGCTAAATGAGGTGTAAAATGAAATGGCACACAGTTTGTTTTCCATATTTTTTGAGTAAAAGGCAGCTGTGTTCGTTTAATGGATCTCAGTTTCTCTGGTCACTGTCATAACTGCCAGGAAGTAAGTCACCATTTGTTTTAGGGTGCAGTTGAAGGATGAGATCTTTGGTTCAGTATTTCAGTGCTTTGAAGTAATAAGGCTCTATTGTTGGTTAAATGTTTTCAATATTTCATGTCAGCAATAGGTTTGTGTGGAGTTTTTTATTTTTTATTTAATGTCTCCAATCTCCACATGTGACACGAACACGAAGGTATTTGATAAATTTTAATACATGATTTCTAAATAAATGAAAGCTTAGTTTTGTTCCCATTCACCATTCCAGAAATAAGTGTGTACAGCAAGGCTGTAGTGTAAGATTGCTGTTATTGAAAAACCATAACTTGGCGTGGTCCACTCTCAGAGGCCAATGTATTTCTGATTTGTTTAATGCTTGTGTCAGATGGGGGACGACTATGGTCAGCACCTAGAAGATGTGATTCTTTTCTGTTCGTGTCAGATGCTGCCTGGCAGCAAAAATGAGAAACACCTTCTGTGCTTTCTGAGGTGAAATTTCCAGGGCATGAGTGAAAGGTTGCAACAAATTGCCAATGTGAGCCGGTGACATGTTGAAAAGAAACGACTATGCTTTTCACCTAAAAACATAACCCTGGTCAGGAGACTGTAAATCTCAACTTGCCTGCTGAAATAAAAATGAGCTTTCTTTTTATTTCCAGGAAAGAGCAAAACAAGCAATCTGCTGCTATTGAACATGAGGAATTTTGCAATCTTAAAACCAACTTGGTTACATCTAGTCATGAATGATGCATGACCTTGGTTTTAACTGTGAGATGAAAATTTAGAAACATTGAGTATGCAAACTGTAGCTACTTCTACTCCTACTTCCTAAATACAAAAGCTAAGAGAGATACAAATATGCCAGTAAAGCTTGTAAAGATGTTACGTGATTTGACTAGTAATATGGACAAGAGTAGAAAAATTGTTTTGTAAAGCATAAACTGCTTTAGAGAACTGTTAAGATTCAGATAAAGATTAAATGTACTGTCACATAATAATCACTGTAGCTGCTCGTAAAACAACCAAGCAGCAATCTCAGTGCCTGTGAAGTGAAGCCTATTCATCTGCAGTTCCTCAAATGGCCATTTGAGGCTGGCTCCAGAAGTGAGTCAGTCCATAAGTCCCTATATTAAAATGTCCAACTTCACAGCAGAAATACAGCCTGATATAAAAATCAGTTTTGGTCTCTATAGCTAATTTCCCAATATCATGACAACTGTACTGAATCTGAATTTCTCTTTAACTGACCCGTTCCGATTATATTAAGGCTTAAAGTTATGCAGAATTAACAGCGTAACCGCTTTGATTGACAGGTGGGTGCCATTACAGGTGGTTTGTTTGAGCACTCAGGCATCATTCATCTTTCCGATGATCCACGTCTTTGCCGATTTTTAGATTAGCCGGGAGGCGGCAAGAGGGACGGCTGCCAAGATGGCGACAACCAGAGCCATCACACTCTGTCGAAATGACTCTTTAGAAACCTGCGGGTGATGTCACGGATACCAGGTCCATTTTTATACTCTCAATGGTAAAAACATATATCGCAAATATCAATATAAAGAGACATACGGTAAGTCACGTACTTTAGTATATGTATTTAGTAGCTACATAACAATACTTCCAGAGAATAATACCTGTGTATATTTTGTCTCTCTGTTAAAAAAAAAAAAACATTTTAGTTTTACTTGCATAAAAATACCAAAAACTAATTTTGGGGCAAATGCACTGCATGTGTCAGAACAAATGGAAAAATTGTTTTTCATCACATTAAGGCAGTGAGCAGTTTCCAAAAAGTAAAAATGACAGCTATTTTTCTATGATTGCTCTGTTCTGTCCAGCTAGAAAATCACTTCACTACTGTGACGACCCCTCCCACTCTGCCTACCTGTTTACCTCTGCTTTCTGTTGCAGGTACGGGGAGTGGTTAGGGGGTAGAGTGGGAGGGTCGTAATCATGCCTGCCCATGTGGGCTGGGCTCACCAGACGGCCTTCTGCATAGCTTCTCTCTCTCTCTCAAAAGGCTCCAGATCCGCCATTGTTGCTTCTTTTGTTTGGTTTGTTGCACCATACAACACACATCTCACCATATTGTCCATGCATCCACACACCGCTGACATGACTGACTCTTTTCTTTCCTACACACCACATTCATTTTGTAAATAAGTTCATTTAGTTATACTAAATAAAACTACCTTTTGAGCTCTATCTGTGTGTGTGTGTGCCTCCCTCTTTGTTGCCACCTTAGAGTGGTAATACTACAGATAACTCTGTATGCTTTTACAGGAACAATATGAAAAACATCATAATTAGGTTCAAAATAGAGCCCGCCACTGTTTCCTCTACCATCACGTCTACCACAGTTTTTGATTTTACATCTCAAAAATCAACTAATAAAACAGTCGCCATGTCTTGATTTAAGATCAGTGTTTGATCAACATCTCATCATTTTTACTTCTGTGTAGACTCAATGTCATTCGTGCATTGAAATGAAGGGAGTTTGCTTTGAGGTAAAGACTTCAACATGTTGGTTTTATTATTAATTTTCCATAAGAGTCTAAGCCTACCTGGTGGGTTAATATGGTTATTATGAGTTTTGGCAGTGAATTAAAACAGCTAATCTGGGATTATTCTTAAGTAGAAAATCATGTTGTTTACCAGTAATCCAATGTGTCGCTTAGCTTTACTCAAAATTCCAGACAAGCCACTTGTTTTTTTTTTCCGTCACACAGCAGAGAGTTTGATATTCATCTTACGACAAACTGCATTTTGGATAAGCGTGATCCAACCTTGAAGAGTGATTCAACATCATGAGTATTTTTTTTTTTAAAGCTGTCACAAAGGCATTGTTGATCCAGGAAAAAAGAAAAAAATGATTGTCATCAGGAGCTGTCATCTAAATGCAAAGCAGGAGTTACGGTGTGTTGATCTTCAGTCACAATATTCAGCCTTAAATTAAGTGTTAGAATCTATAAATTGTTGTAAACCTAATTTATTTAATATAAAACCAATCATCCAGTTACTAAAATCCTTATTAAAAAGGTGTATTTTGACATGATTTGTTGTTTTTTCTTCATCAGCTGATAACAACACATGCTGTGCTTTTGTTATGGTTGAAATCATACATTTTTCTCTCAGTGGATATGTGTAAATAGAATTTGACTGTCAAGAAATCAGTAATTAATATTGATTGCATTTTGGAGTAATTCAATCAAACCTACCTATCAAGAATGTGACTCTCTCTGACAACCCACTCAATCACTCTGACAGTGTTCCCCATTCCTGTCCAACTTAAGTGCATATTGACACTGACAGCTCAGAACACTGTCTGGGAAAAACAAGTGTCGGGCCCTCTGTCAGAAGGACGAAAAATAGCACATCTGCTCTCGCTCACAGTCTCTATGACGACACTACATATATAAACTGTGTGTTCTTTGATTTCGACCATAAGCAGCAATCCATGACCAGCAGTTTCACTTTTTTCAACTTTCATTTCACTTTCAAATACATGTGAAGTTCACGGACTTCTAGATCTGTCCGTGGAAAAATGATTTTTTGAGGAGATCACTACAAGACTGAACTAGTAAGTCAGTTTAGTTTTCATATGTGGTATTTATTCAGTTTAACGTTTAGTTTTAACGTTAGTTGGCTGGGACTAGAATTCGTTGTTTACTAAGGCTAAGACTACTTGCTGGAGTAGTAAACTGGGTTTCATTACACATGGGAGTCTACTAATGTTCCAGATATTGGTCAGATGCTGTGTACCTCCATCGAAATAGAGAAAATGTTTATTTTGAGAGCAAATTGCCCCCAAATATGAAAACATTTTGATTATATGTTGTTGTTTTTTCGGTAATTGTTTGTATAATCACAATATTACAACCAAGAGTGAGCTTCAACTCATTATTGGTACTTCAGTAGCGGTTACAGACCTGGGTTCATCACTTTCGTGCCAATAATGATGATAAAGCAAACACTCCACATAATAGCACATACATTCACTCACTCATATTGCAGCAGTTAGAAAATATGAAGGACTGCCTCACTGTTTTTGGTTGTATGGGTGTATATACCACACAACCCAGATTTAGCTTATTTTTGTCCATCTATTTACCAAGCGTTGTCTCAGAGAAAAAAAGGCATCTTTCAACTGGAGCAAACAAAGTACGGTTTAGTGCTATCCAGGCAATCACCTGCTTCCCAGTGCCTATTATCCCCAAGAGGAACCTGCACAGCTCCTCTTAATGTCTCCCAGCAGCATTGCTCTCCAACTGGCTCCCATATTTCTGCTCCACTGGACGATAAAATAAAATCCCACCAGCAGCACACACACACACACATGCACACCGATATACAGTACTAAGTGCCTTGCAAGAAGGATTTACAATTAAAGGCACTGCGAGTGCTCTTACTGAATGCAAAGCAGGGCTCTTGAGTGATCTATTGCCTTCAAGTGCGACAGACCCTGTCAATCATGACGACGCACCACGCTTAAAATATTTTACTGCAGGCTGATCACATTTTTACCCGGGGCTCTTTTTGTAGTTATCCATAAATATGAATGAATGTTCACATGTAAACACTGACATACAATTCCTCTGGCAGCCATCCTAGATAGCAATTTATGACTGCTCAAATGATCATGGACAGGAAACTGATGATATGAAGAAAACCATTTTATCAATTCACTGTGGATCAATAAAGCTGTGACTGAATAGTATATATTGTACCACGATGCCCATTGGGCGTTAAAAACAATGGGTTTTCTGTCATAATTATGTACCATTGATCTACCATTGATAAAAGAAAAGGTCCTATCATTAGAAACCTGTTTGGAACACTGGTCACTATCACCAGAGCCATATTGATATTGATTTTTCTCTGGCACATTGGGTGACTCCAAAGTGGTCCACACAGCATTTGAGGACCACGAGCTCCACTTCGCTATTGCTGGGAGCGAGCAAACATGGATTGCTAAGGTCTGTGGGTGTGGACAATTAATTTTGTTGGGGAAAACATTGTTTGTGGAGTTGGGTGGAATTCAGTAATGGCCAACTGCATCAGCACATCTCACCTTTAAAGTGGCAGACCAATAGGCTAACAGAAGAGTGCATCTTGTGAGAGAGAAGTTGTTGGCGGGTGGTGCCAAAGCATAAATGTATAGCACCATAATGAACTCATGGGTTTGAAACTCTCCTCTTGAAGACTTAGGTTTGAAGGACAAACTGGATGCATTTAGAAAGACTTGATCCTCTTCAGTCCTTTTCAAGAACACCAAACCTGATTCTACTCACTGGAATCAAATCAGTAGCTTACTTACTTCTACAATCCCCAAGCAAAGCTCTGTTTAAAGATAAGATACAATAGACTTTAATGACATTATAGTTCACTTGTTACAGCAGCTCATATACACAAGGTGGATAAAAATATATAGAAAAAGTCATGAAGTCACGCTGGTTTTCTTACATGGTATGAGTAGCAGTCTGTTGCTGAAGGAGCTGTTTGAGGCCCCCGCAGTGCCTTGCAGGGGGTGAGAGGAGTTGAGAGGAAAGTTAGCATGCCAACCAACTATCACCGGCCCCTCATGTCGCGTAATAGCACTTTGTACCTCAAGATTCACCGTGGCATCTGGTCTGCCCTCAGTCCAACATGAGAGGACTAAGGGGAAGAAATCATGTGAGTGTTGGTGCTCTTGGCAAGTAAAGAGATGAAGTTTGATAAAGAACTTGCAACATTTGTTCTAGACTGGCAAATAAAAATCTGTTAATGCTACTGATGGCTATTTAGCAATAGCTTATAAAGGCAGCAAATTGTATAGCATAGCAGAAAGACCAAAGGCAGGAGCTGTGCATTTCCATATTTCTTACAATAGGGGTGGAAGCCTCAACCTTTTGGTGTTATGCTTCACCCAATGGTTGCACAGCAGACATTTTGACTTGTCAAAGCCAGAAAAACACAGATGGACTTAATAGCAGTAACGACAGCTCTGCGGGTGCCCAATAGCTCACATGGTAGGGCATGCGCTCCATGTACCAAGACTCAATCCTTACCACAGTGGCCTGTATTCATCCTAAAATGTCAATGTCTACTGTGTAACCAGTCAGTTTCTTTGGAATATGAATGAATATGAATTCAACAGGTGGCCAATAGCTCCCTTAAGCTGTTCACAAAAAAAGCGGGGAAAAAAAGCCTGCCCAACTCTATTTACAACAGAGAAAATATCAATTTGATTACCAGAGAAAATGGTGTTTTAAATTATCTTTCTTAAACAAATTGTTACCCACTACAACAGAAACCCAGGCCTCCTAAGGACCATTGTACGGCACTACAATCAAGTTCTCATTGCAACAGAGGCATGAAATTTCCAAAGAGACACAAGTGAACAAACAAAGCATGGACCTCTGCCCAACCGATACGCCTTTGGATCTGCATTTGGCCCTCTGTTGGTTTTGTGCCTGCACAAAAATTCAGTCCATTGTTTAAGGGCTATACAGTAGCTGTGTTTCAATACTTCTGTGTTAGAAAACATGCTTTTATGTGACTGGAAACCACATTCAGAATCCAATTGTTGTTAAAAATAAATAGAAGAAGAAAAAAAAAGAAAAGAAACCACCCACAGTGTTTATATTGCTTATATAATTTGTTGTCTCTACAGCATGGTGCCTTCTCTTCTGATACTGTACATGTCACATCCCTCTGTTTGCAACCCAAATGTTTTCCACATGTTCTCTACACTTGAGACCCCGCTTCTCCCTGGAGTATAAGCGATATTTAAATAAGTTAGCAGCTCCTTATCCACAACTTGTGTTTCGCTTGTTGTTGCAGCCTTAAACAAAATCAGAGCACTCTCTTTTTGTTTTCTCCTGAATTCATGAAGTGGATAAAGGCCAAAAGCCCAGCTAGCTAGGCCGCTTTGTTTGTGACATGTTTTGCAGTGTGTGCTTAACGATATTGCTTTATATCTTTGCTGAGGTGCAGCTCCCATTGTGGTGAATTCATTTGCGTATGAATGCCCATGAATAAGTCTATGTTTTGAACAGCATAACAAAAGGTTGGAAGCCTTTTCTCAAGGCCAAGATGACTTTGCAAGCCCTCTTGTTTTCTGTTTATCCTTGAATCAAACCTGTAACAATTTTTGGGTTGTGTCACACATTAAGTATCACATTTTAAGAGGTTCTCGAATCAAAATTCTAAATTTTCTTTCAAAACAGCTTATACTCTGCTTTGAAACAAAGCAAATATTTCACTTAAAGTCAATCAACTCACAAGGACTAAGTGATCTCTCACTGTGAAGGTTTCCACCTGACTTCTGTTCAGCTGCAGAACCAACATGAAATACTTTTCTTCTATGCAAACCATATAGAATAGCTATAATATGATTCATAAACCATGTGAGATAAAAATAAAAATGCATATCCAAGTTCATATCCAAGTCCAAACCTTTCCAGCATAATTTTTACAACATAAGTAATTCTTGTGTTTTAGATTAGAAGTCACGGTGTCGAGATGTGACACGAGAAAGGTGTCCATCTCAGTCGACACCTCATTCTGTCCCCGGCTGACAAGATGAATGCCTCAGCTCAAAAGCCTCTCTTAAAGGAGACAACAACCTCCATATGACCACCCACTCAGGAAGATTGCCAGAGGATAGTTTTGCAATCATGTCAGTATAGTGCAGCTTAGTTTTGATGTACCATAAAGCCATTATTTCTATGGGGCTGATAGGGACTTAATTAGAAACATAATGAATCCGCTGCACATCAGACAAGCCTAATTAAGCCTGACTGAAATCCTGGGATAATTGGGTTTTCAGTTCAGGGCCCCAGTACATCGACCCAGACCCTCTTCCTGACCCTTTTCGCAGGTCCCCAGGTCCCTCGTCTGCTTACTCCAACCAGACAAGACGGACGGTCAGCATATTGTTACAGGAAGCAGAGGCCTATCTCATCATGTTGGCTGTCTCGTTTGGTATTCGCCCCATGGATCCGTTGTGAGCTTTGTGATCCATGGAAACTCCTCTGATGCCCTTTATAATCCCATTAAACCTATTGTCTCCAGCTTATGGCTCACTCACTGGAGGAGAGGAACAAAAGGAACCATCGGGCTTCTGGAGCAGAGCAGACATTTGTGGTTCAGGTGTGTTTGCCAGAGGGAGTCTCAGGTTATCAAATCATGCTGTTCTGCACCACTTTTAGACATGCATGGAACACGTCCATTTTACCGCAATGTCTGTCACACTAAATTAACACTGTTTATCTTTATTGTTTTATTTTGCAGTTTGTGATTGCAAAGATTTAATCACTCTGGGGCCCATTTTAGACAAGAGTTTATTGCCCTTTTATATTTTTCTTGAGTCCTACTACATCCAAATTCTTATATTACAACAAAATGTGGTATAAATTACTCAAATCATGTGGGTTTAGCCACTGTCCCACCCCAGCAAGTCCACTCCAATTGGAAAAGTGAATGTGAGCATTCGCACCATAAGCTCAGTCACCCATGTAAATATTGGACCCATTTTTCACCAGCCTCAAATCTTCCGAACAATCTGACATTCTGAAATTGAATTTTTCAAACAGACAGACCATCAGAAAATTAACTTCAAAACCTGTCCTATGCTCAGCAACCAACACACTCTCGCGAGATCTGTCTGCACAGATATCTCTTCTCTCTGGCGGTGCTGAATTGTCGGTCTGGTTTTACCAAAGATGATCTATAAGAACTTAAAACTTAAATAACTTTCTGAACTGTCTCTGTTATAAACTGCTTTCATCCATCCACATCATGTTCAGAACGCTTCCAAACGCGGCGTGGAGTGCTCAGTATTTCACATAGTAACATAATTTAGGGATCTCAGGAACATACTTTGACAGTTTTTAATGTAAAAATGTGACTGATTGTCTGACAATAAGTAAAATTGTGTAAATATGAATTACATTTGCACAATTTATTGAATTTAAGCAATATTTTGTTAACAGCCATGGAGCATGTATTGCTTTGTGCTGTTCTTATCATGTGATCAGTTAGAATAGCGACATTTTTTTTAAATTTCATGTTCAAATTAGCATAAACTAATACAAGAACATGTTAGATGACCCATTTCTATACATTATTTTACATTTTTCCCCAGTAGACTGTCAAGAACAAATATCTTGATTTGTGTATTTTGCAGAAGAAGAGGTTGAACCATACAGTACTGTATAACCGTTGCTGTTGTTGCTGCCTGGCTTATAGGGTTGAGATGTTGTAAACTGTCACACCGGCTGCTGTTCAGACCTTGTAGTGTTCTTGTATCAAGATATAAGGTTGTGTTTGAATCCAGTGGAAATGGATTGCAGTTCACACTTGGCATCACAATATACTGACATGGTTCCACTTCTCTGCATCCTGTTAAATTTATCTAAGGTGACACTCAATGCTGCCAGACAGAAAAATAACATTTTGAAGGAGTACATACAGTAAAAGCAGATCTAAGTAGGTGGAGCTGGGAATAAAAAGCAGTGAGGTTCAGCCATTGTTTCTGCCGTTAAACATCCTAACGTTAAGCTGTGTGTAAAAATTGCTGGTTCACTTATAAATGTGTTATAGAGTGCTTCAGTTAGGTAGGACAGGTAGACATTACTCACTGATCATGCAGTCTTTTTATCTGTGTTCAGTCACAGAGCCAGAGAAGATGGTTGTGATGGGACTTTGGATAAGGAGAGAGGAAGGGGCAAATAATTAAATATAAACGGGCACCAATGTGCAGAAAGTTGTGATGCATTTCACTGTTCCAAATCTGCTCCAGACCTTTTCTGTCACGGCACTGCATTATGTTTTCTCCAATGAAAGGGCATACTAGAGGGAACTTTATCACATTTTTTCCAATGTAAGTGCAACCTAGAAGGCCCTTGATCATGTTTTCTCCACGAGAAGAAAACACTAGAGGGAACTTTATCACATTTTCTGAAGGCCCTGCATCATGTTTTTTCCCCCCACCTTAAAATTGTGGTGGACCTATTAACCAATGAAACGGTTTGAAGCTGCAATTCTGGGTTGAAATGTAATTACAAACAGAGAGTAAGAGCTGACAAATTGACAATGACAAGTGAGGCTGTGAGAAAGCATACTCATGATAGTCCAAAAAACAACAAAGATGGCCAGACAGACAGACACAGGTGAAAAGGAGAGATGTCCAGGCACACAAGGGAACAAAGAGACAGCGAGCACTTACAGTGTGAGGAGGACGACAGCGGCGGCAACAATAGAAGTCAGATAATCACAGCTGCCTAGGTGACAGCACGGCATGATTAACACTAATGACCCTACACTTTATGAGCCTCTACAAAGACAATTAGTCCTCCCACTCTCCTCCTCCTCCTCCCCTCTCTGGGACCATGTACATGAATTTAACCCACACCTCGCCCTCCCCCACTCCTGCTTTTTGGATTTTTTGTAGGCGTATTGCAGCTTTCAACCTCTGATCATTTCACTTTCCTCTATCAGCACTGCAAAAGGAGTTACTGTGGATTTAGGACATGCACATTCTACATCTGCATGTCATGCTTCTTGCATTTTAATAGCACCTTCTTTGCAAACCTTCTTGGAGCAACAATATAAAGGGTTTTGTCTTTTTCTGTCACATATTACAGGACTTTTGGTGGATAATTCATGGACTACAGTTTGCAAACACAGCGTGCAATTATATTTGATAGATGATTCAATAAGGTGATACCCGCTAAGGTGTAGGTGACATGTGATTGATCATATGGTCACTGATTGATGACTTGAGAGAATATGATCGCCAGTACTGCCAACATTACCAACAGAGGCCCATGGAAGGTAACAACATTTCTTTGCAGTCAATGGTGAAAGAAACAAAATGTAACAGTTAAACAAGTTCAGATCAATGGAAGATAGAGATGAAATATGCTGCACTGACCTTGAATGTCCTCACTTGATCTTCATTTGGTAACAGTACTCAATATGATCAACAAGCTTCTTTAATTTTATAAAAAGACACATGATGACATAAAAACATTGGACCTCATGTTCATATCCTAAACCTCTCTTAGTTTTTTACATATGAGTATTTCAAGTCAGATTCATCAAACTTGTATTTCACCCTGCTGAGCTCCAAGTGCTGGCATTAGAAAAATTACAGGAAAAAAAAGAACAAATTCAGCAGAGTCAGTAGTCGTATTAAAGGACCCAAAACAATTATAAAATTTTAATAGTACAGCTGCCAACGACGTGTCATCAGAGCAGAGCTACTCTGTGATAGACGTTAAAAGGGAATAATTTAACATAAACGTACAGTAATAAAAAAAACAAAGCGGTCTATGACTGATGTAAGAAGCTGTCGAGGGGATAAAACTCACAGAGATATTAGAGGAGAGAATATTATAGCCCACAGTAGGTGATGTTACACTGTCTGGTGCAACAGAAGATGATACTGGAGAGAGACCTGCATAAAGACCCTGAAGCAGCTGCTGAAGTGAGAGAATTTCCTACTAACCACTGAACTGTACAAGTTGCTGTGCTAAAATATGCCAATAAAACTTCATTAAAACCCTCAGTAAATTGGCAAGATGATGATGACGATGTGGCAAACAGAATGATAATTTTCTATTACATTTGTTTAGTTACATATTTAATTTTTGTTGATTTTTGCATCATATTTCAACTCCAAATTGATTCAGATTAAGGCATTACAATTCTTAAGTCAAGAAATACCACATTCCTTTTATAAATCCTTCACTGTCCGTGCAATAAATGTGTGGATTATTTTATAATGATATTTTAGTGAAAGACACACATCGCTACAGTACCATCACTGCACTGAGCTTTCAGTCGATCTTGAAATGAAGCAACTATAAATACTTATTTAAAAGTAAATAAGACTTTAAACAGAGAACAATTTGACCAGTTAGTTCTTTAGTTTTAATTGAAGTACTTTATTTCTAATTAACAAATGAGTTTTTGAGCATTCAAACAATTATTTGTTTTCTTCCCAAACCAAGTTTCCCCATAACAGTTAGTTAATAATGCAAAACTTTTTATTTGTGAAAAGATTTTCCAAACATCCCTGTGTCCCCGGTCTGAATGGGTGCATAAGTGAAGGTACCTCTGTGTAGCTAAACCATGACAGCCTCACAGCACAATTACATGTTCCCTCTTCACACACAGTGAAGTGGTTTTGTAACCTACATCTCCCCGGCTCTCTGGAACTCAGAACTAATCCCCACGTCAAGACCACATGCCAATAGATCTGTGCCGCATGGGGGCTCCAATAATGACTTGCAGCCAAAGCCACAGCGCCAGACCTGGACTTCTAACACCAAGTATTTAGCAAACTATTGACTCCCTCAGACTCCTAGCCTGTGCAAGTTGAAGAATGGCTCCAATTTATCTCATGCTCCCAAGACTGTACTGAATTAGAAACCTGACAAGTGTGTGTTTGGTGGAGAGGGGAGTAGCTTTATGTCGTGTGCATGTTTCTGTGTGTGTTTTCTGTGACTGTTGGTCTCAAGCTGGATATATTTTAAGCAGGCATGTCTGTCACTTATTGAAGTAACCTGGGCTGGAGCTGAAGAAATAGATGAATCACTTTGCTTTACTGTACTAAAGTGTTTATATATTGATTTGTTAGTTGTGTTTATGGATTCAGTTTTTTAATATATGGATTTATACTATATGTTCCTTTGCTTTGAAGACAACCCTCTCACTGACGTTAGGATGTACCTGAGGAGGTATTCTGGGCCTAAAACCTGTTGCAAAGACTACACATCCCATCTAGCCTGGGCAGATGGTGTGGAGGAAGACATCGGAGTTTCTTTGCTTAGTTACATGGAGGAAAATCTTTAAAATGTGCTTTCATTGGAGTAAAATGTGGCAGTAACATATGCGAGCAGAGATACAAGAGAGTCTGTGAGCTCCAACACGGAGAAGTCTAATGATGTGCTGCATTTCCATTCAAAAAGACACTTCACTGATGGGACGACCCCACAAATGACAGCCTGATGGAAACGCAATCAAATCACAGGAGATCAATGCTATGATTAAGCATTCTGAACACATCTGTCAGACTGAATTGCCACACAAGAGGCTCCATGCCACGATGAGCTCCGTGATGAGCAAAGGAAGGAAGCAACACAGAAACATATATCCTTCTCACCTTGACAACATGTATGTGCTTCCTCTCATCAGTCACATCTGCAGTGCAAACACGAACATACTGCATGATCTGGAGGATGTTCTGTGAATTTCCATTTCTCTTTTCACTGGTGGTCTCTTTGTGTGTCTGTGTGAACTCTGTGCATCTACGCAGAGCACGACATCAGCACTGCGAAGACACATCTTCAGAATACTAAATATTTCATCCCTTATATAACCTCAAGAGTTGTTCTACCACACTCTCTGGACTCAGTTCAAAAGGGGGCTCTGAAGTCAGAAGTCATGATCATGTGGTGTGCAATGAGCGCCTCACCACTACCCTATAATCTTGGAAACAATATCAGCCGTTCGCTTTCGTTTTTATTTTTTTATCTCAGCACACACATTAGCAGCCAACCTATAACCCTTGCCTCGCCAGCAAATATTCACTTCTATAATCCAGCTTTATTTTAACTGATTACAGGCTGGAAAAAAATATCATAACAAGAGTCTATACATAAAAAGAAAGTAAGATTACTACTGATTAAACACAGCAATTACTGTTCGTGAAACAGCATGCAGCGCAGCAGGCCACAAACTGCAAATGTTTTGCAGAACAGCCATAATGAGTACATAAATGACTATAAAACAGCGTTTTCTAATGCGAGCATTAATTGTGTGTTCCTGAAATACGAAAATGAGAGAGACAAAGAGTGAAATGAGGAAGAAACTACTCTACATGACACCCTGACTTATCCTCTATAGCAGCACCCTATTAGCAAGTAAAGCTCAACCCTAATCATGTAAAATAGTCATTTGCCGGATGGCACGCATTGATACCAGTTATTCAGGAAGAAGTGCATCTCAGAGAGATTTAAAGATACATGAAACGATTTCGAATGAGAGTGAACTTATTATTCAACAAGTGCTAAAATTTAAGCTGAGCTAACTCCAGACTCTAAACTGTGTGTAATTAAAACAGTGAAGGTGCTAATATACTGTGCATTAGAGGTTATAAATGAGTGTAACATTAATTGAAGTGTTATGACATGCAACAGGCTGCATTTGGTGGTTCATTACTTCATTTATTTATTATATATTGACCAAAATAGATTTTAAAAATCATTTGTCTGGAAGATTGTTCTTATATAAGGCTGGGGAGTCTGTGCCTACCTCTCCACAGCATGAAATATCATCATGTGCATCTTCAGGATACATATTTGAGCAGCTTAGTGTTAAATTTGACAGTTACATGGTCTGTTTTTGCACCTTTCTGGTGCCATTTCTTGAAAAAAGAAAAAAAAAAACCTGCCAGATGCTTTAATTCTCCTGCCCAGTGGTACTCTTGTTTCCATGTAATGACTCATGCTCACAGGGTGATAGATGAGCAGCTGCTGCGTTTACACCCGCCCTGGCAACACTGCAAACATTTAGTATACGTCCCGATGTGTTTTTGTTTTGTTATGCATTGTGTACATATGCAGTGCAATATGTTCCAAGTCGGCTCGCGCTCATTCTCGTTCTCATGCACAGAAGCCTGATGGAAAAATCCCACCCCCTCTCAGATTTGTTTGTGTGCGTCAGCCCACAGAGTTTACTGTTTAGGCGCAGGGAACTATCATTCATCCCGACCGCAATCACCCAGATGTAAGACAAACACCCAAGTCAAACCCAGCGCCCATAAAGTTTATGCAAAAGCTGACATTTATATCAACAAGTAAATCTATGACCAAGTTACCACATAAGCCAGCTGTGACATATGTTGCACTTTCCCTCATTATCCTTCTTTATGAAGCGTCATATTGACTTTTTTTTTTTTATGACTTCCATTTTCTGTAGGAATAAATAAAAGTTTCCAATCCTCTTTCTTTTTCCTTTACAGGGATCCCATTATCTTCTTGAAACACAATGGAGCCAAGAAAGATGCAATAAATGGGCTGAGCGTGCCCACAGCTGCTGAATTTGATGCGCTCTTGTGACAGGGAGACTAAATTAATTTCTCCTCTTATTCCTAAACCGTGGGCAGCATGAAGGCTAAATGACCACTGAGACGCTGGGTGGAGAGCACACTGTGTGCTTTTATTGTACTCTCTGTACTTATTTAGCAAATAAAAGGGCTTTGGTGTGGGGTATGGGGGTTGTGAAGGGGAGTGAATGATTTGGGAACATGTGAACAGATATGCCTGCAGGGAGGTGCTACATAATCCTGCAAACTAGGTGTCCTGACAGACCCAGTGGAACCTCAAAATATACAGTATACTAGGAGTGTGTGTGCGTGTGTGTGTGTGTGTGTGTGGTTAAAAGTAGGAGAAAGATGGGTAATGATATGTGTGACTTCCCTGTGTGCACATGGGTTGACACAAACATTTAGATGAACACAAGTGTGTTAAACTGTCTTTGTGTGTGTGTGTGTGTGTGACCAAACACGAGTCCCACATGGCTAGACTGCTAAGTGGAACAGAAGAGTTAATGGGATATTTATCAAGTGAGGACACTCAGCCAAAGACAAGGAAAAATAAACAAGCTTGTCTGACCGGGGCATCCTTGGCTATTATGATAAACAAGCACGTTGTTTGCAAGTCTAATGACCACGAGATGAAATGCACTGCGCTATACCCTTCAAGAGTTTCAGTGGCACACTTACTGCTTCATTGTTTAAGTGACAGAGTACTGGAGTGTGGGCCCATCCTCCATCGTTAATGGACATTTAAGAAGGTTTTTAAATAGCATCTTTATAATAAGTATATTTAGTTTTATATTATAATTTCTAGATGTTTACACACGTCTTGCTGTACATCCACAGGACACCTTTGCTCTCGGGAAGAAAAAGAAGGACGACTTAACATCTGAGGTAAACCTGGGGAGCTGTTTTAAATATATAGAAAAAGTTCTACAAAAGCTCTTCATACAGAGGAGTATCTTAAGATTTGTATAGGTTTTAGTTCATCGTGCTATTTTTCCACCACTTACTGGGCTGCTGGTGTGCCAAGTATCGATCAGCACACAATAAGCACTATCTACTTAAAGATAACTAC
Organism: Sciaenops ocellatus; assembly: GCA_033000465.1. Classification (NCBI taxonomy): domain Eukaryota; kingdom Metazoa; phylum Chordata; class Actinopteri; family Sciaenidae; genus Sciaenops; species Sciaenops ocellatus. The sequence goes on from CP136877.1 coordinate 16,601,403, forward strand.
CTCCCTCCACGCAACTGGAGCCATTGACATTTGGATAAAAGACTACATTTTTATCCAGTCCCATCTCTGTATCTGGCTAATTTCCTTTGACAAAAGCAGCTTTGTGATGTTTGTAGAGGATGACAGGGCAGCAGCTCTTTGTTTGTCTGAATGTTTGTTTCTACAGGACCACAAAACAACGCTATAGCACATAATTAAAAAAAACAAAACAACGCAGTATAGGTTATGACGTGTTTGGAGTGTTTCATGTTAGGAGATGCATGCTGACTGAATAACAAGGGTGGTAAGTAAAAATAAAAAAACTTTAGAGCTGACAAGTTATGAAAAATAAGCAGCAGTGAAGAAGCACTCTGAGCATTTGCTTTAATTTGAACAAATGAGAATTTCAAGAGCATCAAAATGATTCCCTTTTTTTTTCCAATTGTGGCTACAGGCAGCTTAAGATGACAGCCTCTCTGGAGAATCATCCGTTTGAGATGCTAGACAACACATGGATAAACCAAATGAACAATGCTTAATGATAAATCTTTACCACCACATTGAGACAAATGGTCAAACACGCTAGCTTAGCTCATTAGCGCAGTTTAAATGCTAAATCTAATTTCACGGGTCACCAGTAAACCGCCTGTGAACATAATCAAGCTGTAAGTGTAATTGATTCAATGCATACCAACATGACCTTTGACCCTCAGCCTGCTCTGTTAACTAAACTAAATGAATAGGGGATCCTCTCTGTTTCTGCTACAGCGTGTCGTCTGCCAAACAATTAAAACAAGGTCACGGGTAATGACTAAAAGTTGAGCATCACAGTGCTGGGAATGCGTGAAAAAATGTTGCTTTAATTTGAACTTCGATCTTTTATTAATAAACTAACGCAGACTTATTTTCTGTTTCAAGACAGTAATTATGGTGGATTGAGCTGCAGGAGAAACATGAAGGAGGCTGTTTATTAGACACCTCATGACCTTGTGTTGATAACAAATATCAATCACTCATAATGAGCCGTGCTTAAGGATCATTCTTTCCAGCTTCAATGTGTAGAAATAGAAAAGGTCAAGTAGTTCTCAGGTAGGAAGTGGTCTCCCCTCCTTCCCTTTTCTGTCCCCCTCCTACACAAACACTTAACATGTACTTCAATTTTTACTGGGTAATTTTCTTCCTCCAAAGAGTGGCAATTCATTTCCATTGAACTGTTACATGGGACACAATGAAAACATTCAGCTGCTGATGGATTTTTTTCAGTAAGACACTGAATTGAATTCTATGCAATTGTACATTAATGTCTGCTCTGAGAGCTGTTGAGATTCAGAGCGGCATAAACACTGATTTGACTGTAAATCTTCCTTCTGAAAGAAAAGCCTGCGGCAATATTGTAAACATGTAAATGTATAAAGAATAATGAAAGACAATAATTACACCACCATGAAGTGTCAACATTGTGTATGAAGTAAGGGCTGTATGTATTCTACAGCATGTTTTGCAGATAACATTGTCAAAATTCATTCCTCAGACTGACATAGTGACTCCGAAATTAGGGTCCTTCTGTACTTTGAAATTGAATTTGAGCGGGCCTTCGCTCAGCAAACCAATCCCATCCATTCTGCCATCTATTTCTGATAGTATTGGAGGTGACAGCTCATCTGGAGGCTCCTGCAACAGAAAAGTAATGGGGTGCTCCACGCATGGCCTACCACATATACAGTAAAGTAGGAACAGCAACAGAGAGGTTCAGATATTAATACCGTGGCTGAGGATGGGACCTGTAAAAATGCCTGCAGATGAAAAAGTGCCAAGAAAGACAAAATAAGTTAGTAAACTATGTATTAAAGGATATTGTTACCTTGAGCATATTTAAGTTAGCTATAGAAACCAGGCTGTAAACATCTTTGTTTCTGCTGTGAAGTTGGACATTTTAATATGGGAGCCTATGGAGATTGAGCCTGTCAGATCTGTAGCCAGCCTCAAGTGGCCGTTCGATGAATCGCAGTTTGGGGCACTTGGCAAATTGGCGACACACAGACACAGAGGTTGCTGCTTGCGCTGGAGCTGATAGCGGCCATTCCAGACAACGCATTCCACTGGAAATACTGCAGAAGGGTCCCAGGATGGGGTCTCCGACTGCAATGTGGAGAATATGTAGCTGTTCTATTTTTGATGGCATAAAAAAAAAACGGTCGTTTTTCAAAATAAAACACCCTGTCCCGATTAAAAAGGAAACACTTTAACTATTTAGCCTAGTTTGCTATGGCAGGAGCACATAAATCAAGGGAAAACTACCAAGTTAACACAATTTGGCAGACATAACAGTCACTCCTTATAGGGCATAAACAATGTTTGTGTCCCTGTCCGGTAGGTAGAATCAAGGCATTATGTTTGGCTGCCTCACCTGTCTTGGTTTAATTAAATCTTCACATAGGTATGAATGACCCAGCCGTCACTGATGTACAGAAACTGCTGCTGGAGCCCAACAAAAGTTGATTTGAAAGAGCACATGTGATGAATCTGCATCGTAAATGTCAGAGTCACTGGATGAAAAAAAAAAAAAAAAAAAAAGCTGATGTGATGCTCACAACAAAAGTTTATTGTGAAGGTGGCCAGGTTTTATTTATGGATTCTCTCTGCACTCAATGTGTCATTCACTGTCTGTGGGGACGGGGAGTGGTGTTGACATGTCAATCATAACCGACGTAGCACTGAAAGACAAGGTGAGGCATTCCCTCTAGGGACAAAGAGTTTTGGGGATTGATGTTCTAGTTTGACATTTTATTGGATTATACTGAGTCAGAACAAAAGAGAAACAGCAAGAAGGAAGAAGAGAGAAAATGTACAAAACTAATAATCCCTCTTTTCCCTTTTAATATCTTGAACATGACACACTTTGCCGTACTAGTCATTACTGTACAAATCCTCTGGTACATACATTTTATTTCATGTTTTGCACATGTGCATCACACGTAATAAATAATAAATAAATACAACAATGAACCAGAAAAGCAGACAGAGAAGTAGAACAACAACAACGAAATGTTAGAAATAAAAAAGAGCCTGGGAGAAATGACATTAGAGTGAAAGGGAAGAACAAGGATAAAAGGCAGTTGGAGTTCTTGCTGGCAGCATGGTCCTGTTGTTATGTGGTCAGTCCATTTCCTGATGTCTGAGTGTTGCCATATTAAGAGGCTGTCAGAGCGAGTCAGTTTCCACAAGATCAACTCGCGAGTACCTCACTTAGGGGCTTATATAAATAACCCACTGCCTCTGTTCTGCATTGTATTCTGATGGCTGTCATTACTGACATGACAGTAAGTACTACTGCGAGGGGCTGCCCTATAATATACTGTAACATACAGCCACTAGTGATTACTGCAAGAAAGCATGTCTGACCCCAGACTACAGTACCAGCAGACTAAAAACTTGGAAAATCAGTATGTCAGAGAAAATAACAAGACTAAGAATCTACAGCTCTGTGAGGTTGGACTTAGACACAGCAGTGTTTTAAACTGAATGTCCTCATGCTAAAATGCATGTTAGCAGGCTAACATTTGATAATTAGCACCGAATACAAGTACAGCTGAAGCTGATGTCATTAGTTTTGCAGGCATAAATCAAAGTATTAGACAAACTGAAATGTTGACCTGATGCGGAAAAAACATTAACACTATTACAATTCATCCTGGAGGGAACACAAAGGTCTGTATGGCAAGTTTGATGGCATTTAACCTCATAGTTGTAAAGAAATTTTACTGAAAACCATAAATGTCAAGCGCATGGTGGCGCTATAGGAAATAGCAGCAGATTACCAGAGGTTCATACACTGGGAACCATGAATGTCTGTAAAAAATGTGGTGGTCCAACAAGCCAAGCTTGTGGTGGCACTAGAGGGAAAGTTATGGGATCACCAAAGTCAGTGGGATTCAACTTGTGGTAACTATGAATGTTTGGGAACAATTGTATGCCAAACCATCTTGTGGATGTTGAGTTATTTCACTGCATCGGTGAAAAATATGACCTGCTGGTGATGCAAGAGGAGAAATAATTCAGATTCATCATCTGAGCAATGTGGATATGTGTATCAACTTTCATGGCAATCCATCAAACAGTATTATATTAATATTTCAGTCTGAGGGTAGAACGCGTACCACATATGAAGTATAAGTCCTGACCGCAGCGGCCTGGGTTCAAATCCCAGACCCTTTACTGCATGTCATCCCTGCTCTCTCCTCACCTTTCCTGTCACTCTCTACTGTCACTATCCAAAAAGAGCAAAAGAAATATTTCAGTGTGGACGAGAGTGGTGGACTGACCAACACTGCCAAAATGCAACGAGCATGACTAAAGGTTTTAGCACAAAGGCTCCAACCTGATCATTTTATTTTGTATTTGTCTTGGTTGCGGCTCCTTTTCAAGTAGAAATGAATGTTGGATGGATTTCGGTGACGTGGTGAGGTGTGCATGCTTTTAAAATGTTTGTGTGTGCATGTGGGTTTATGATTCAGTTATTGGAGGCACAGTGGAGGAGGGTGTGGGGTGGACCATTTAAGATTAAACACCCAGAAGGCCCATGGAGGTGTGAATCCAGCTGTGCTCAGGACCCAACCGCTCTGACAGACTCTGAAGTGTTGCGTGTACTGTGAATTATTCATGCCTCAGAGAGATGAGTGTGCTACTTTTAAGCAGTTTTAGCATTAACTGTGTTACTGATGGTTAAATGTTTTAGGGTTGCAAATCCCTACAACCTATCTTTAACAGAGGTTTTATATACACCCAATTCTTGGTGTCAATTTGATGTACTGAAGTGAAAACCAAGATATTTAGATAATAGCACAACAAAAAGAAAGCCTTGACCCTGCTACATTATATTGCTGTCACCACTTTTTCACAGCTTCTCACATTTTGATTGACTTGTTCTCACATATAATCCATATCATTACTTCCTACTGAAGGTTCAGACATTGTTAACCTCTAAAGCAGTCTGTACAAAAGAAGATCATTTGAGCACTCAGTCTTTGATATAATCAACTTCATTCTGTGTGTGAAAGAGTGTGAGATTCAAAGTGTGTTCTGCTTTATATTGTGAAAAAGAGAGCTGATGGTCAGCAGACCCCTATTATCAGCACAGAGCCTCACGCCTGTCATGAGTTCCCTCAGGCTTGTAGCTGTAATTGCCAGGAGGTGGTGAGGACAGTGGAGCGGTGGAGCTTTGTATTTAAATGTAGGATGTGATCAGTGACGTGACAGAGCTGGTGCACTCTCTGGTGGTGCTGTGGGAGTTGGGTTGGAAAAGTGTCTCTTTGTGGGCTTATTATATTTACAACGGCTAAAGGAGATGCACTCGACTGTGAATGCGTCGATGTTAGACTCTCATATTTAAACGTGTGGTGACACAACAGGGTACACAAAATCCTGAGTTACTGATGAGTGATGAATAAGGGACTAAAGTACATAACTATTTTGTATGGTGTATTCATTTTGATACATCTTTTACCACATGATTCAAGGTATATAATGTCTAATTGAGAAACTGGTCAGTCTGCTAATCACTGGATTCATTAACATAAAAAAATAGGCAGCACAGCTCAACTTGACATCGACAGCAAATACTCAAAATGTTGTTCAGATTGCAATTTCCTCATCAACATAACGAGAAGTTTTTAAAAGAAAATAACAGCATATTTCAGCTTGTCGTGTTCCCCATAAATGTGGCTATTTCAACTCTATGTGACATCTCCGTTGTAAAGTTTCAGTAAAACAAGGACAAAATAGGAAAGACGACATCATGGCAGGCTGCCTGGAACAGCCATTATGGCTAACTGCATAAAGATCTATACTCAACACACAAAATATAAATGCTCCCATTTTTCCCATGTTGAAGTAGACGATCTGAGATTTCTCTGCCTCTAACATTGATAAGCCAACCCTGGTACTCCAGTGAAGACGAAGAGGAGTCACCAATCAGAGGCAGATAGTCTCCCCTTTTTTTTTGTCATTCAGCCTCTTTATGACACCACAGAAAATTAAACAAAACTATGATTTTTTTTTCTTTAAACTGTAAACCACAAGCAGGACTGCCTCTAGAATCTATGAATGCAGTACAATAAAAGTAGTACAGCCTTGACGGGAAAATGTTCCCAGTGAAGAGAGTGAAGGTTGCACCCACACACAGGCATACTCATCTGGAGCATTTTGAAATTCAACATCTTTCTTAAGGACACTTAAGAGGACGCCATCTCTACAACCTGAGCCAGAGTAGCCTCAAGTATTACTGTAACAGTCTATTCTCAGGTAACTTCACATTATCTACTATCGAGTCTGAGTTGGGAGCGCCTCATTAATTAGTATTTTGTTAAATTTTTAAAAGTTTTGGCATTTGAAAGTTTTTCAAAATAAGGAAGAAGCATTGGAAGAGCTCTTTGCAGAGCCTCGAAGCGGTACTCAGGCCCTCAGAGCTGCTGACAGTTTGCTATGGTAGCTGATGTTGGCTTTCCTGTGGCCCAGAAAGCATTTATTTCATAGACAGGTCATAAAAAAACTGTAAAGCTTTTTAAGAGGATGCTTTTAACATCACAGCAGTCTAAAAACTATTTGAATTACAAAATTATGATTCACAAAAGCAGGACAAATAAAAAGGAGGTTAAGCAGAGTACACGCTGCATCGTCAAATCTCGTTCCGCTAGCACTTTACAGAACTTGTTGGTCATAAAAATAAGTGGGAGCACAGTACATTTCTTGATGCATTAACCCCAAGAGGTTATGTTAAAGTGGCTGGCGGTCAGATTATGCTTCTTCTCTTTGCTTTAAGTTGGAAAGTGCTCCTACAGCACTACAGCTTCAGTCCTGTCTTATTTCTTATCAAGTGTGCATGGGCATACACCACCTTTAATTACCATAACCATCTGGACTGGAATATGATAACTCCAAAATATAATCTGAGTCATTCTAAAAGTTCATTTGCATGTATGCCAGTCCCCCCTCCCTCAGATACATACCGCACAGTCTCCAGCTATTTGGTACAGCCTCTATCCATTAATATGAAAATGACTTTCCAGAATAAGAAAACTGGGAATCTAAAGACTGATTTAAAAGAGAATATGAGCTTAACAAGCTGAATACCAATGGTACTGACTTCATTCTGGGCTTAGCACTGATTCTTTTCATATGATATGATAATGTCCATTCACAGTCAGAACAAAGCTTAGGCAGCTAATAAAACATTAATATTAGCCAATACAAGATTGTTCTGCTTACACAGAGCCGCCTTTGGAATTCAAATCAAGGAAAATGTAATTTGGATGAATTCTCTCGGCCTTTTACACGCCATGTATTGCCCTATTTTAATAATGAAATACACTGTAATACACTTATCTTCTTTTTCTCTGTGGCTGTATTAGATTTGGCTTGTATTGGTTACATGTTGGATCTTTCCTTTCTAAGGTTTTATGCTGTATGAATAAATCATCGAAGGCATTGGTTTGAATTTCAATGTGTTGCTTTAAAAAAAACTAAATGCGTCTTTATTTCCTCAGATCATCTACTATATATTTTCTTTAGGGCCCCATATTTTACACTTTTCTTGTGTTTTATTAAGTTTTGAAATCCATAAATGTTATATATTTGTGGTACCAAAACCCATCTTAATATAGTTTTACATCACCTCTCTCATGCTTCTCTCTGGAGCTCAAGCAAGAACAGGATGTTTTGTGCTGCGTTTTGTCTCATTCATTTTAATGAACCTGTCTTTTTTTGTTGTTTTTTTGAGCTTTCCCGGACAGTGGATCTCGTTGGGCCAGGGTGGATGCATGACTGACTATAGTTGTACTATCACAACTTTTCTAAAGTCCTGACAGCTTGTTCTCTGTGCATACTTTCAAAGTATTTATATAACAAACTTCAAATATGAGACATTTGTCATTTCAGTGTACATTTTGTGACTCAGATTTCACAGTACTGCACTTTGGGATCTTGGCTTTCCTGTTCTATTGACGCCATTATAAACTGCGTTCACTTTGGCTGATTCACACCCTCAGAGAGCAGCTCGGTTTATGAGATTACCCAAAACAAAACAACATGCAGACTTTGAATTTCTCCAAAGTAAACAGTGAAATATGCCCCGAAACTTGTTTAGATCCAAAGAAAATCTGCTCACTGTTGATACAAAAGAGGCTGTTTCAACTCGCATTGGAAGTGTTGAATATTTCATAGCCAACACAATTTTCTGCACTAATGAGGAACAATTGAAATCAAAGCCTTCCAACAGACGACAGAGACGACACACAATGAAGAGCATAAAACCCCTTCAACAGCAACCCCAGCGGGGTAACAGAGACCAACCTGCCCTCTGCGTAAGAAAGCTTTTACAGTATTTTGCACAATGTTTAAAAAGTTGAAATATTATTTTAAAATTCTGGCCTGGTATCATCACAATCTCACAATTGAGATGCAATAAATATTTAAAGTCAAGAATTGTCAACATTATGCAGGCGTATTTAATTTTGTTTATACTATCCTAGATCCTGGATCTTGATGACTGTAGTTCAAAAGTATCTAGAAAACTAGATTTGAGATACATTTTAAATGCTTGCTGGTCACCTGAAATTCTTTGAGATGAGTCAAACACTGAGTCAAACAGTATTCCACAGAAGGTCAAAGAAATATATTTATTCATCATGATTGCATGGAGGTGATAAAAGAAAAGAAACTGAGGTGGAAATAACCGGTTGAAAAATAAAAAAAGATTTTAGGAAAATATTGAAACCTCAGTTGAAGGAGGATCTTTGCGCTCAAAAACTGATGGAATATTTATAAAAATGTAAATGTTAACCCGACAAACACTAGATTGAATATTTCCAGGCATGATATGAGGTCTTTGATGTTAAAGGACAATTCATCCCAGATTGCACCACGGCAGGAAGACAAAACACATCTGTGCTGGTTGAGAAGGGAAACAGAGAGAGAGAGACAGAGGCACTACATGGAGCTGTCCTCCACTGTGTAAATAGCAGGTATCAAAGATAGGTTTCCTGTTACGAAGGCCATTACTGATTCACTTTCACTTCCTGGCTGCTGTCCTCCACAGAGGCATTTTAAAATAAACGCTCATGTGCTGCCCGCCTCTAGACACACACTGCGTGGCTTATTTACTCTGATCTCCAATATTCTTTCCCAGACAGGTACTGTATAAATAATGAGACTGTGTTGTGTGAGATGAAGGTATTATGTGGATGTGTGGGCTTCAGGGAGATATGAAATGAAAGTATTGAATGGCAGATATTTGATTGAGCGAAAGCTTGAGGGAATCTTATTCTTTTCAGTTTTATGTATAAGAAAAATAAATATAAGAGGCACATTGGTGTTGTCACGGTCATAGGCACTGAGCAGATTGCATGTAGTACTTTATAAAAATGTTATTTAAATATTTGATTGGAAAACTTGATTTCCATTGTGTGAATGTGTACTTGCCGTATGGTATGTGTGGTTTATCATCTTATTTGTTGTTTCCAGTAGATTTGTGTAACTCTGCTTCAGATATTTGTGTACCAAGCTAATAAATTGGCATTATTTTACAATTAATGTTATCATTGAAACCACTGTGTTATAAAATTCAAACAATTAGCTGCTGCACAGACATTCATGTCATGCGTCACCTTCAATTTTTTTAGTTTTTTGGAGAGGGGCGGGGATTCAAATAGCCTCTTCTGTTGCTCTTCTGCTGCACTGAGTTGTGGATGCACAATATGCACCTAAGTGGGAGGGAAAATGGCGCAATCTCAGAATTCTCGGCACACTGATATCAAAGTCTTTTGTTTGCAGGTGAGCCAAACCCAATAATAGCTACCTCTGAAATGGCCGTATTTTGACTAAAAACTGAAATAATACAGACCTTCGTAGAAATCTGTAACTTTGAAGACAGGGTGTAGAGTAATGATGAATTGTGAAGGAAAGTGTAGCCCTTAGAGAAAAACATGATGCAGAGGCAGCAACTCTGAAGAGAAAGTTTCCAACAGAAATCAGCAGCAGAAATAACAAAGTGCCACGGTTTTTTGAAGGGGGTGATGCAAAGTTAGTTAGAAAAAAGGGATGGATGTGAACCACATCTTAGTCTGTCATCACAGACAATTGCAACAGTGAGCAGAAAGGTAAACATTTACTACTTCCACAAAGTGTCTGAACTGGAGAGTTTTGATAAAATGTGCATGTCGTGGAAAAATATTTTCTTTTTTCCAGCCTCAGTCAAAAAAAATCTTGGTACACTACATGAATCTTTTGCTTTTCTTATTCTATTTGATCATCTTCAACTGCTATTTTTGATTGTTTAAACCACAGTTCTGCTGCAGGGCTTTGCAGGACTTTAGTCAGAAAAGGTTCATGGAAATGACTTGGTTACTGCAGCTGAATTCAGGGTGGGTGTTGGTCTCCGAAATGCCATGCTGTCCCAGAGGACAAGATATAGGTTAATTGGTCACCCAAGAGATCTTACCATATGAGAACAGAATGCTTTAGAGGTTAAAGCCTGAAGGTTGTAGGATCTGACACTGTGTCTTCTCTGAGTACAGACTGAAGATACTCGTGCAATATGTTGTTTAACTGCTCTCTATCTGCCTTAAAACAGTACTGAACATTCACATACATCTACTTAATAGAGTTGTGTACAAGCCTGACTTCCACTCCTATAGTTAGGCATAAACAGATGTAGGCACACTTGAATCATTATTTCAATATAAGAAGAAGCATAGAAGAATAAAACTGAGCACACAAAAGCAGTTAATTAAAGTTGATACTGTATTATAGATAAGTATGCTGACTGGGAAACATAGCTGCACCGAAAAAGAAAACAATATTATTGCATTTTAGATGTTGTCTCTTTATCAGTTAAATTGCTGCAGAAAATGGTGTATGCATAGTTTAGCATATGCATTTTTTACACTTTCTGGATGAGGTGTGGGTACAATTTTATTTCTATAAATTGAACCACTGCCCCTCAAACTGTTTGCACGTGTCGCTGCTGATATAAGCTATAAAAGATATGAAGAGCAAGAATAAAAATAAAAGGGGAGGCAGCTGTCATGTTTGCTAATGTGTGAAAGAGAGATAGTAGGATCTACTGTATGCATATGTGTGTATGTGTGTACGCAGTATGTCATGCAAGCATAAGTGAGGGTGTTTGTGGGTATGGAGTGGTAACTGAGGAGCACACATTTAATGCAGCATGGCTCAGGGGAATACTGAGATGCAGAAGGGTTTACCGTGTTCCCGTTTAATGCCTATCTTACGTGGCCTTCATTTAGCAAGAGTGTTTATACGCTTTTGTGGGCGCCATATGTTAAGGTCAACACGGTCCTTTTTTTACATGAGCTGCCCTCTAAGTGCCTCTCTTTTCTGGCAGAGTTAAACAAAGAAAATCCACAAAGGTTGTTTCAAAAGAATAAGGACAGAGGGAGCAGAACATGTGAGCAAGGAGGAGAATAAAATCCATCATTCCAGTCATAACTGTTGCAGGAGAGACAAGTGAAATGGTTAAAACCAAGAACCATTCAAATGTTATGAGTCACATTCAAACATCATTTATGTAACTAACCCTGGGCTGCAGAAATGTCACTGCCAGGGTGCTTGTGTGTTTGATAGCGTTCGTGTGTGTGTGTCCTTGTGTCAATTTTACGCTTTCTAGGCAATCCAATAACAGATATCAGCTTGACAGGCAATTGCTATATGCTTAGTCTCCCTCTCCTTCATGCTCTTCATGTAATGTTGTGGTTCAATCCTATACTATTAGAGATTTTTTTGAACAGGAGGAGACTTTCAATTGGAAAGGAGACATTTCCTTTGCAAGCATGCAACATGCGTCAGAGTAACTTTTGACATTGATAATAAATAATAAAACAATTTTTGATACTATTTATGATCATGTTTTTTCAGCAACAGCCATATTTACATTCTGTACTGACATTCGGATGTAGTAATTTCAGTGGAAGTGGCGGAGCCTGCTATTCCTGCGCTGGATTCAAATTGTCAAATCAAAGTACAAGGGACTCACAGGAAACTAGACATGCATGTAATCCACTGTGTAAGAGCTGTGTAAAGTAACTGCTAATGCAATACTGATGCTGTGTAAAATGTAAACAAAAACAGAATTCAATGATTAAAAATGAAAACGATGAACCTATATTCAATTGAATACAGCACAAAAAATGTTTAATGTTTAAACTGATAAACTTTGTTTTTTTGTATATATGGACTCATTTTGAATTTGATGTCTTCAACACGTTCTAAATTAGTTAAGACCATGATCAACAAAAAACTGAAAGTTGTGGGAAAAAAAAAACATTCCAGGTAAACACATTGACTGGTAACAGATTGATAGTACTGTGATTGGCTATGAGAAAAAGGGGGCTGCTGACAAGAATATTTCTCAAGTTATAAAGGACAGCCTTATAAATACACAGAACACTGCAACAGACTTAACCTTTTGATGATCATTTAAAGAAAAGCATACTTTGTTTATTCATAGCTATAACTCTTTTCTGCCTTAAAGGTACAGTGTGTAGAATTAAGTTGCATTTAGTGGTCCAATCACTGCATTGTAATCTCCTCACATCACCCTCACCTTCCTAATGTAAAGGAGAAACAACACTTTAAGGACCCTGTTTAGAGTCAGTATTTAGTTTGTCTGTTCTGGACTACTGTATAAATAACGTGTTTCAACATGGCGGCCTCTCCCACTGTAGATATAAAAGGATATTTTTTTAAGTAACAAACGTAAAAAGATTCTTATTTTCAGGTGATTATACATGCATCAAAACATAGTTATGAATATTATATTCCATGTTTGCCTTATTCTGGAAATAGAGGCCCCAAATCTTACACACTGGACCTTTAAATGGTCTTAAAATAGGAATGGCGGGATAAGATATTTTAATTTTTTTACATTGATAAAACATTTTGCGCGCTCCTTCAAGGCTATTGAGGTAAACAAGAGAAGTTCAATAGGGGTATTTCAGTGCATTACTTCAAAAACAGTATGCAACCTTTGGTATCTGGCTGAGGCAACCATCATAATTAACATTTAAGCATTTGACTCGTGTGAACTGATGCGTGCGATTTATTTAATATTTTTCATACTTCCTGGACCAATATAGCACCAAGCCCATGATTAAGAGTTGTGTAATTTCTGTAAATTACAGTGAAATTTGAATATATCTATATGAAGCAAATTTATAGTTTTTTAATAGGTTTTAATAGTGTTGTATGAATCCTCATGTAACCACAAATCCTCTCATTATAACAACCATCAAACATTTCAACCTTTGAAGTGAACTTTCAAAATCCCATCTGCTCAGTTATTCTAAGAGTAAAGGCAGCCACAGCAGAGACTGTCTGTAAACTGCAATATGATTCAAAAATTGCAGAAGATTGCACTATCCCACTACAACTGCACTTGAGACTTTGAGCCAATGGAGGTACTTGAAGTTTCTCCGGGCTGGCGTAGAGAAAGGAAGAGACATAGACGGGAGTGTAAATTCTATCGGTGTGTTTGGTGTCTTACCCAGAACTAGAGGTCCTTATGTCTCTGTTGTCCCGCAAGAGATGTGCCCCTCTCTGCCATTTCCTTCTACTACACCAACAGGGATGTGGGACTTTGTTTGTTCTCAGAGAAACAAAGATAACTCCATTGTTTCATTTTACATATCTCTGTGCTTTTTAAAAGTTGTTGGCAGATATTCTTTCAACAATTATCCCCCAAATCCTGCTAATCCCTTTTATTTTTTACCTTACAGAGAGTAAACATGGTGGGTTTGTCCTTTATAGTTTCCTCTCGCCTGCAGCCTCTGAAAACAGTACAAGGTGTCAAATAGGATACAGTACTTTGTGAACACTGCTGATCGAGCTGGAGGCTGTGCTCTGTAAAACTGACACAGTCTCTGCCTCAATTATCCTCCCAGTGAAGTGGAAAGGTCCAAATCCCACGAGGTCCTAGAGGGCACCAGTTGAAACCATCCACGTCAAAGGGAGGTCAGGGATTATATGGCACTTGTTTTAGGCTCAACCCCTGATATTTTCATTCCCCTGACATTCTGACTCTGGACTCACATTTTGATGCTCTGTCCTGCCAACTGTGCATCATCTCTTGGGCAAAAATATTTAAAGTCTGTGTAAAGTAAGAATAAATATGAGTTCAGAGTTTGTCAGACCAAAGAAGAAAGTGTTATTAACCACCCAGCCAAATTTGAATGATTAAAAATATCGACAAGTTTATGAAATTATGTGTCAAAATCGGGTAGCAGTCGATGAGTTCATACATGACTAACTTTGAAGCACTTTGAGCGAGATGAATTAATCTCTATCTCTCTGCTAGGGGTGCAGAGGTATGCTCAGGATGGCCTCAGCGTGTCATCGAGCCACCCTTTAGGACCGCCCACAAAATCCTGGACTTAAAATTGGTGAAAAACTGTTTGAACCTCTAACTCCACATTTCAGTAATATATCGTTCAAAGTCTTTTCACATGTTTTCAGCAACTATTTTCCAACATATTTAATGTATTTTGAAAGAAATCTTAGAATTGCCCTTACATGGACTACATGTGTAGTGATAATGCTGGGAAATGGAGATAAGGAATAGATCAATTGTTGATTATACTTTCAATACAGTTCAATACAACACATCACCATACCCTGCCACAGAAATGAGCCAATGCAAATATACTAAGCCATTTTTCCTTCTACTAACATAGATCATAACTGCAATACTCAAACATATATGTAAAAATCAAAGCAGAATCTGACCTGCAAGTGAAATATTTCATGTGTTATATAGGACAGCATGCTCAGAATCAGTTATTGCATCAACATATGGCCTTTTACAAAGGGGAGAGCCATTTAACTGAGAACTAACTTTTTCCAGCACATTTATCTTTAGCACAAAGTCAATCTGGAAAAACCGAGATATGCTCCTGATGCAATGACGATAGAAGATTGATATGCTTAACATGTACAATGAGTAATGACCTTGGTGTTGAAGTGAGTTGAAATAAAAGTTTTTTTCTATGCTGTTGAACCAACCTGATAACCTTATTTCATATTTTTTAAAATATATATTATATTTCATTCCAATATCTTATATTTTATTTATGTCTTGGACTCATTTTGTGTAATTTTCTTTTGTTCATATTGTATGAGATTTGTTGGTGAGAGCCTGAGAATTCATAGCCAACGACTGCTCTGCTGTAATTGTTGTGCATGACAAATAAAGAACTTAACTAAATCAAGCAAAAGTACAACACAGAACAGAAGCAACTTAACCAGAAGGGACATTTATGTATGATGGTTTCAATGCAAATGAGAGCTTTGATCCCCCGAGGAAATCATCACAGTTTCTCTGGAATCTCCCACCGCATTGCAAAAACATCTCGGTGCCACATACTGACGTGTCCTCAATGTGTCCTTGTATACCCGCAGCTTCCTGGTTAGGACGCATCCCGCTGCATTTACACATTCTTGGAGAATACAGTGAAGGTTCTGGAACAGTCAGATAAGGATTCTAATTTTGCGAGCCAGTGCACTTTGTGTCGACCACTAATGGCTAATGGAGTAAATAATTATAAAGCTACCCTGTGATAAATCTGATTAGTTTCTCTCTCTTCCTCTCTCTTACTGCACTGAAGTGGAGGCCATGGGAGTGTAGGTCTGTTTTGCTATAATTATACAAACTCCAGCTTAATGCTAATCCATAAGACTATTTTGGAGAATCGTTCAGTCTATTGTCACTGGGAGCAAAACCAATACCTGTGTTTACAAATCAGTAAAGATTTTCAGAATGCACAGAGCCTTGAGGAATACTTCAGAGCCTGAATTAATACATGAAAACATCATTAATGCATCACTAATAAACAAATGATTCAAAACAAATATAAAGCTATTAAAGCTTGTAGTCTCATTTTATTTAAAGCTTCTTTCTTTTTATATTAACCATGTTAACTTTGTGTAATGTGAAAGAGCAGAGCTCAAATCAACAAATAATGGACTGGTCTCATGCCACTGAGACAGAGCAGACTGATCTTTCTGAGGAGACTAGGATCATTCAGTGTGTGCAACAGGCTGCTATACCCAGTGTACTGTTCTTTACTGTGGTGTGCTGGGGTGGTGGCATCAAGGCTGAGACTTAACAAGCTGGTAAGGAAGGCCAGCTCTGTGGTCGGACTGGAACTGAAAAGTCTGTAGTCAGCAGCAGAGAGGAGGATGAAGGACAAGATCAAAACCATCCTAAATAACCCCGTCTCACACCCTCTATGATTTGCAGATGGGAAGCTCATCCAGCACCCGGATCATACTTCAGGCACTCCATTGTCCCTGTACGCCTAACATCTGATACTACACACTATACTATATTATGTTAATATACTCATAGATTCTTGCATCATATTTTATATTCCATCTCTAGGTTTATCTTTATACTTAAAGCTAAAGTAGGCATATAAAACTTTCTACTTCTTGGCTGCCTCACTCCACTAAGCCCCTCCCACCAAATGACATACCAAACATGCATTTTGCTGCACTCATAGCCGGACATCAAGTTTTTCAACCGTTACTAGCTAATTACTAGTTATGTCTGACTCAGAAGTAAGAAACTCTTCGTAACGCCAATCTTTTCCCTAGCTGACTGCCTCACATCAATTTCACTAATTGTTTGTACAGAGTTTGATTGGCTTTCTGACCCTGATTGGTTGTTTGATCCTGACCAGGTGCAGAGTCCAGACCCAGACTCTGTCCTGTTTGTACCCAGAGGAAGCGACATATCATTGAGTTTTATTCAGTTTTGGCGGAGATTATGTTTTGACCTGCGACTCTTTTCTGACAGTGTTTCTACCACCACTCAGTGAAAGGGTCATCCTACCTGTCTCTGATTGGCCAGGACTCGTTGCCTTTGTGGGTTCGAGTTGGCTGGGTTTAGGCATGAGGACTGAGATTGGTCGAGGTGAGGACAAGAATGTCAGCCAATCACAGGCAGGGTAGGGCGGGCCTTCACTGAATAGAGCGGCAGTGACAGTGGCGGAGAGAAAAATATAAAGGAGTGAGGAGACAGGAGAGAGAAAAGCGGTCAAATTGTGAGTCAATGTGCCATGGTGTGTGATAAACGACGGAGGGTTGACACCGAAAACCGGCTTTTAATCCGGAAGATTGCAGCCAAGTCAGCCAATAACTTATTATTATTATTATTATTATTATTAGTAGTAGTAGTAGTAGTAGTATTAGTATTATTATTAAAGTACCCATATTTATAATTCTCAGTTGAATGTCAAATTTACTTTGCTTTGACTTGTATTATTTATTTTATTTATTATTTATTATTGTATGAAGCTCTCCAGAGTCCAGAGTTGCACTGAAAATAAATATTGTTGACATGACGTTGAATTATAGCTTTCTTTGTTTTATTTGAGTCGTTGACTTCACACTGTGCAGATGTTGATACAATGAGAATGCTACCTGAACATGAGGAAATGTTCTCTATCTGGACCTCCTGAATCATAATCGACTACCCCTGGGCTGGAGCCTATCCCTGCTGACTTTGGGCGAGAGGTGGACAAGTGGACAAGTGACCAGTTCATCACAGGGCTCATAGAGACAAACAACCACTAATGTTGCCATTTTCAGTCACATGAATTAAATGTTTGCTTTGTCAGAAAGTGTTTCCATCTCCCATTAAGAGCGTTAAAAAAGCAAATATATGCTTCAAGGAAACATAAGATCCTTTTTTTCTAATGCTTTTCAGAATTCTGTTTCTATCAACCGTTTCTGAAGTGACTCTTCAAAATGTGCATGAAAAAAACATTGATGGAAACACATCTAGTGTTTAAGAGTGTTTAGTGGAAGAATATTTGTTGGGTTAAAACTGCATTTGAATGAATGCTGGGCTTACATTAATATTAAATAATATAACTTTTATGGCTCTCAGACATACAGGTTGAAGGATATCTGCTAAACCTTGAAACAGAATACTTGCTTTTTAATCTTTACTCAACAATGTAGTATTTCATTTTGAGAGCATAACTCATTGATTTTGCGTTCAGATTTTGTAATTCTTTCCTTCAAAACCTTGCCCTCAGACTCAAATTGTCCCTGCTTGCACTTAGATTTGCTTGAATAGATTTCCTGCACTCCAGCTTCGGCTCTTCTCATAGCACTCAGGGCTGCTTCTGTGCGATTTGATTTTCATAACCCTGTTGAAATTCTCCAACCAACAGAATGCTAGGTGTAGTGGCTGTCTGTGTCGGCCAGCGATGTAGTCTCCCACTCCTGAGTCATGAAGGTTGTTTTCTTTTCATATTGACGGGAGCCACTGCAATATGTAGTACAATAAAAGAAAAAGTGTGGGTGCTGGTATGTACAGGATATTAACTGTTACTTTATTCCAAAAGTCATAAAGAAAAAAATGGAAATACATATAATAAAGCACTGGAGTGCTGGAGTGGATCAACCCAGTTGATAAAGGATGCTCTAAGAAGTAAAGCAACAAGACGGGTTGTTTCATTGGTCAACACTGTACCTGCTAGTCTACTGGTTGGGGAGTTTTGACATTTTTGCACAAAAACAAAGTTAGCAGAAGTTTGACAAGTGCACAGAAGCAGCTTGAGTGTGAGGAGAAGGGCTGAAGCCTGAGCGCTGGAAATCTGTGCAAGCAACAATATATCTGTGCAAACACAGAGTTTGAGCAGAAGAAGAGCAAATCTAAGTGTAAGCAAGGGCTATTTGAGTGTGAGGGCAGGGTTTTTAGGGAAAGCATCACAAAACCTGAACATGAAGTCGGGCTCTCAAATTGAAAGACTTCACTCTTGAATAAAGATAAGAACAAAAAACATACCAATTACATTAATTTAGACATCAATTTCCATAAGTACTAACTTGAGGTGTCAATTTCATAGCATAAAAATGTATAATTATCTGTCATTTATCCATTCATGCATATATAAGGTGAAGATAATACATATTGAACATGAATAAAATGTAAAAGGGGAGCAATAGAAAGTGGCATTCAGCCTTAAAAAGTCTTTTACAGTACAGTGTGATCACTTTCTACTTAGCACCTCCATCTTTTTCCTCCTTCATTCTGAAAGATAATTGTTAATTCCACTTTCTCAGTGTATTTATTCATATCATATTTGATCAAATCACAATCAACACACAGTATAGAGAAAATGCAATTCAGAAATTGCCAGAAAACATTGTCAGGGCATCTTGCAGTCTTCCTTCCTTCTCACAGACCTCTTGCTGTCAGACTTTTGAGCACCACATCAATTTGTCATCATCATTTACAGCTATATCAAACATCATATAAACCATTTCCTCTACACTGCCAAACAGGGCTGCAGGGGGTAGACCTCAATCCTGAAATGTTGAGGAAACACAGGTTTTGAACCGCTCCTGGGAGGCTCAGAAAGAGATGTGAGTCATCAGCCTCGGCTCAGTGGCCAAGCTGCCCGCAGTCAGACCTGGATCACTCTCCCTCCATCAGCAGGATGTTAAAAGTCAAAACCCTGAGTGGTCTGCAAAGTGCGGTCTGAAAGTAGGGGTAGCAGTGCAGTTTAACAGTGCGTGGTATGGGGTAAAAATTTTCTCTGGAGGTACTACTATCTGGATTTGTCTGGTGGGGTGAGAGAAAACCAGCATGAACAGCATGAGAAACTAGCATGAACTTGCTGTCCCTGAAACTTTGCTGTTGTCAGTAATGGATCAGCAATTTCACTTGTCATTATGTAGAGGTAATTGAATTATGATAATGCACTGTTTTCTTTAATGCAGTTTTTACATGTATTAAAGTGAGTTTAACGCCTTAACTTTCATCTTATTGCGTATGCAATGTGCTTTAAAGAGAGGAACACAAGTGTTGGTGATTAACATAGAAAAGAAAGCAACATCATTTCATACACAACATATTCACAGAATTTTAGTAAGAGAGGTTCTAACACGAGGGCAGACTACAAAACACACATTTACCAACCACGACAATAAAGTGGGTTACAGGTTCCTTATGTAAGATGCAATTTACATAAAAACTTTGTTTTCATAACGTGTTATTGCTAATGGGTCACAGGTTATAGAGTAACTTTAAAATGAGACCTTTCACGACTTTGAGACATTTATATGTAAACGTTTCTGAATTAATTTTCCTGGAAAATCTAAAGGATGTGATGTTTACGTGCCCTCCTGAGTGCCTTCTCTCTCTGCTTCTCTACAGTGTTAACAGTGTACAACACGAGGTAACGTTAGCTTTAAAATGGAGCCCGCTAACGTCAACAGCACCGAACAGCACCCATTACAACACAGAGTCCAATAACAAGTTCAAAGTCAAAGTGAACATTACAGCAAAGCATGTGAGGCTGTAGTTCTAGCTGGCTAACGTTAGGTTATGCTAATCTGGTAACACACTGTCTCGGGTGGATAACGTCAGCTAATTCATGCAGACTCCCGCGGCTGATCGGGCTTGTAAATCGGCTCGCGTGTCGTTTGTAGATTACTTTGTCGGCTAAATGCAACATCACTGGGTTGAAGATGGCTGGTTAACTTTAGCTCGCTTGCTTGCTAACGTTATCACTAGCAAAACACTGTCAGCCAAGCAAAGCCAAACTAATGATTGCTTTCTACTAGCCAAGAGCAATGCAAGGGTGAACTAGTTAATTGTAACCAAAGCCTTGCTGTGTCTGTAGTAGTCCGGGTAGTAACATTATTCTCAGTATTCACTTCAGCATTTAGCCTCATGTGCATCTCTTTTGGATGACGTCCAGGATGATGTTCACTTGTGCCGACGGAGTGCGAGTGTGAGCAACTGCAGTTCACTTAACAACCAAAGCTGTCATTATTAATAAGGGTATGCTGAATGTTACATAGAGAACATTTACCTAAGTACTTATTTTAAACCAGACTGATCAGTAATAAGCAAATGATGTTGTCCTGCTGCCAGATCAGAAAACACTTCTACGTGTTCATATAGAGGTTACGCACAAACAACATATTGTGTTGTTTAATTTGGAGGATAATTTGTTTGATTTGTCTGATTACATAACTGTGACTCATTTGAAAGGACCGAACTGAGAGTTGTGTTTTAACATGAGCAGCACTTCAGTTTTACCTGTTTCTATTCAAACCAATGCCAGAGAAACACGTACAGGTATGAATGTACAGTTGTAGGATTATCTTAGTTCACTTGGAAAGGTCATAATTCTTCTGTCACCACTGATCCTAAATTCTGTATCTCCCTTCCTCCAATACAATATTTTTGTTCAATCCTCTTTAGGGCTACAGAAGGAGTTCACCCACCCACTTAGGAACCACTTTCTCATCCAAGTACCAAACTGCTCGGATCGACTCTACTTACAAGAGTCAAGTGGAGTCTATATTTCAAAGGGGGAACTGTGTTGTAACTGAGGCAATTACAAACAAGCTTTCTCCCCCTGAAGATCTGCCAACGAGTTACCCCTCTGTCAGCAGTTTTCTTCCAGGCTACTGTTGAAGCAACACTTTACAGTCTGATTTACCTTATTATGGTAATGACTAAAGTTTGTCTACCTGCCTCTGGGGGATGAGAGAAAAAAAAAAAAAAACACTTGCCAAGTATTTATCCTGTGTAATCAAGGAGGCATCACTTGAAAGGATCAGGGACGTCTTGAAGTGGGAGAACAATGGAGTCTTCAAAGTGCAGGCGGGAGAAGACTGGGTAAAAGAGAAACACTGCAGCCTAACTTCCTCTGCCCTCAAGCAGCCGAATAAAGCAAAACAGTAGGGAGGGATTATTAATTCACTGTGGTGGATCGCCAAGTTTTTATCTCTTTAGTGTGGCCCAACATCTAACTCCCACCTGCAGTTAAAAGTTTGCTTGGCAAACTCGAACACTGAGCAGAGTGGATTATTTGTGAAAAACCTCACCTGTGCATATACACTGTGACACCTCTCCCACCGTCTTGGACGCCGTCCTGGCCAACTTCAGTGGGCGGTTGGTTGACATAAGAGGGTCGTCAGCTGGTTAAGCTCACCTGGTCCTTGCGCTATAAAAAGGTGGTCTTTGTGCTCACTCACTCGGTCCCTTCATACAGCTGGCATCCACCTCGCCCTGATGTAAAATAAGTGTAATTTATTAAAACTAAAGGGCCAGCTCCGTGAAGTTAATCAGCTCTCCCAATGTCAGCAAATAGACCTTTTTCACGGCAGCCATTTTGACATGAAGTAGTAGTGCAAACACAGGTGTTACCAGTAATACTAATTAATGCTGCATTCCATTCAGGTCAAACAGAGTCAGGGCGCTGCTGTGGTGCGTGTTGGCTCACTGGAAAGACTCTGTAATAAATGGAACGGAACCTTAATTAGTGTCATCCCGTGGGGAAATAAACAATAAAATAAGACTTTGTCTTTGCCTCTGGTGATTTTCTGACACTTTATAGACCAAAAATCTAATCTATTAATAAAATAATTACCAGATGACTCGATGATGAAAACTGAAAAAGTCAGAAAAGCAGTGGAAGACAGTAAATGAAGCATTAAATATGAGGTTTGTCAGGTCTTTTATCTTTAGCATAAAGAACTATTGTTTGCATAACAATGCTGACATAGCCTTGATACATCTGCTGGACATGAACATCCTTTACTGTACTACTTTACTTTTTGATAACAAGAAAATCAGAGGTCAAAAGGCCAACTCAGTAGTATTCAACAACACCCACCCACCCACACCCACACACACACACACACACACACACACACATAGAGACAGAGCCCACACACTTATAGATTATCTCTTGTTTGCAGTCAGCTCTTCCCAGTGTTCTGATAAATATGGACTTTTGAGTTGATGCTTACAAAACAGAGAAACAAAGAAATAAGATAAAAGAAGTGATACACTATTTGATCAGGTGTCTCACATACATATTTGTAACAATAGAAGTGCAAGATTTCCCAAATGGTAATCCTGAAATTAAATGAAAGAAAGTAAAACGTGTGATGGCTCCATCTGCATGTGAACCCCCTGTCCTCCCCTCCTGTTGACTCCCTGTGGGGAAATGTGTGGTTTTTCCGACATGTTTTTTTAATGCAATCCACGGAGGGTGGACCAACATTTACTCTGACACTGCAAGTGTTTTCTTATTACTTATTCATAGGATTGTCTAGGCAATGCATTTGTTTACACTGTATGTGACGGTAAGCATTTTTGAGTGTACATAACGGGCATGCAAAGCATGTGTCTTTAAGTTATATTTAAGTGTTGACAGTTTGAAGCTTTGCATCAACTCATAATGAGGGAAATCATTTCCCCTCTCCCCAAAACATCCTCCGCTTTTCTTTTCAACTTCAGGACTTTCACCCAAACAAACTCAAACTGACGGACATTTTTTGCAGGTTTCACAAATGGTCATGCAAATGAGAAAGTAGTCGGGGGGGACTCAACTGTGCTTTTGTCACATTTACATATTGTAAAGAGTTCAAAACAACTTGCAGGACGGCTAACACAAGGACATGAACATGTTGAAATGAATGCTCCTGACAGACTGACAGCTGACAGTAGCCCCTCTCTGGAACACAACCAGATGACTGTCGCTTATATTCTAAGATAATGAATGAAGAGCTAAACGGACATTGATAAACTTTATTTATTTGTATCTTTATTAGCCATCATGCTAAAACCACAAAAACTATTGGTGAATATTCTTCACCCC
The DNA here is from genome assembly GCA_033000465.1 of Sciaenops ocellatus. Classification (NCBI taxonomy): domain Eukaryota; kingdom Metazoa; phylum Chordata; class Actinopteri; family Sciaenidae; genus Sciaenops; species Sciaenops ocellatus. Next base: position 16,625,087 of record CP136877.1, read on the forward strand.
GGCGTTTTGTTGTCAGCTGGTGTTTAAGATAATACAAATCAAATGTGTACTTTAGCCATGTGGATAGAGAGTAACAGAAAGATAAAGCAGACCGACCATCTCACTAAACCCACAGAGATGCTTATTGGAATCATTGATCATCGTGAGGTACCTAATTGCTGAGGATAATAAAGAATTGATTGAGGCAGTCAAGAGGGAAAACACATCAACAGCATGCCAGCAATCTCTCTATGCGTGCACACATGCATGCATGAAACTGAGGGAATCTTAGCAACAATTAAAAAGATTTGAACATTAAGAAATGTCACAAAAGTCACAGACAAATGATGAGAGCTTACAAAAACAGATAAAAGCCATCCTTGAAATGAATAAACACCAGTTTGATGGATATTTCCTTGACTGCATAATAAGAAACATGATTTAGCAAAATTTAAAAAGAAATTAGATGTATTATGGAAAAACTAGTTCAAATGATATTTCCTAAAGTGCACAAAAATAAATGATTTTGGAAAATAAAATCACCACTGAACAAATGAACCCGTCCTACTACATCTGCCCTACATCTGGCCATGATAGAGGGGCTTCATAACAGTCAGTGTGAGACTGATGATATATGTCCTTGGTGGAAAATAAAGTGGGAATCTCTAGGCACCTCACGATTCAGTTCTGATTCAAAGGGCTATGATTCGATTTTAAAACGATTATCAGTGCATCTTGATGCATCAAAAAACGATGAGATGATATGCTGTGCCTCGGCTCCAGAGTGTGCAACATAGCGCAGAAGCCCTGGTTTACCACAGCTGAATAGGGATGCAAATCCTTGGCAATCCTTGGTTTGGTGGAAGCTTCGCTACTGCCAGTTGAATAGTTCTTTGGTTAGCACCTGCGACCGGTCGCTTTTCCACCAACTCTGGGTAGAAATGTAAAATGTGGTTCCTCATGTTGGTTGTGTTGCCATAATATCTAAATGATCAAATATTTATAGTTCAGTAATATAGTGCAATTGTGAAGTTATAATTATGTTCAGGCAACATCATCCATCCTTCTCAGCTATGACTCTGAGCTGCATTTTGAACTTTCCACTATGGAATGAGATCTCTGCAATGTTATTGGTCTTGTGATAACTGATGAATATGAGACATTTGTGCAAGGTTACCTGCCTAGATCATGAAGTTGTTTTCAAGGTTGTTATCTCTCATTTCTCTAGTGTCTATATGTCTTCATCAGTCCATCATCTCCTCTCAAAATGTATAGGATCCTTGTGAAAAATATTTCTTTAACTCATAAATGTCAGTATTGATATTGGCCTCAAGAAAACAGTGCTGGTCAAGCTCCAGTTGTTACAGTTTGAAAATACTGAGGAATATAGTACAGAACATACAGTGGATAAGCTCCCCTCTGCGGGTACAGTTGCACTCTATATATACATTTCTAAATAATAAATAAATAAAAAAAAAATAATGAAATGTTTAAAACTGCAACTGGAAATACAACCCTGTTCCAAATGATGAACCACAGTGCGCTCAGGTGATGATGGGAGCTGTGTGCTTCTACGGTATCAAGAGTACTCGTTTGTGTCAGGGCCAAGCAGATGACAGCACCCTGAGGTCCACCTATGCAACAATTAGCAGCCAAAATATGCTATACACTGTGCTCTGTGGAGGCCTCATGAATATTTTACAGCATACAAGAGAATGGCTGCATGTTGGAGAGCACCAAAGGTCACGTAGTTAGATTGGAGGAGAGAGCTCTCCATGCAGAGAGTTGTTCATAATAGATAGAGAGGAATAAAGGGAATGCGTAAAGCGATTCCTTGGCTGCATGATGCTTTATAAATATAACTGAGAACATGAGCATTTTTAGACACTGTGAACAGGTCAATCCTCACCTGTGGCCATAGTAATGTACACTTGAAATGTACATTTTAAATGCATACAGCAGGGCAGGAATTATACCACGGCCAAACAGTCAGTGCTGTGGATGCCCTGGCGTGTACTACCCACCAGGCCCTTAGTTACAGATTTACTTATAACTACATGCAACATAGCAAACATAGCAACAAACACATGTTCCCCATTATCTCTCTCATCACGGTGGGCATAGCGCAAATATATTTGTAACCAGAGCGACGGTTCAGAAAGTGTAATGTTTGCAGAGGAGTAGTTATGATACTTATAAGGTTGTTTGTGGTGTTTGCTGCCATAGAAAAGAAATAAAAAGTCTGTTTATGCAACGTTACTGCAGTGTCTTCTTGTACACAGAGCCCAGTAAAGCTCCAGACCTGATATAGTTTGTGTAGTATAGTACAGAAACATCCGATTCCAGAAATTATAGTATAAAAAAACTTGAAATTAAATGTTCTGTAAGCAAATATATTTGATGACTTTACAGTAATTTGCATTTTGACTCATAAAATAATAAACATCTCCCGTCATATTAGGTAATCCATATCAGAATTTTTACACTTCAAAGTTGGTATCAAAAATCCTGAGCTCTATTGAGTACCACACTCTGCAACCGGATATTGGACCTCCTAACAAACAGACCAAAGACAGTCCAGATTGCCGGTCACACCTCCTCCACTCTAGTGCTCAACACCGTAGCCCCCGAGGGCTGTGTGATCAGCACCCATCCTGTTGCATGACTGCAATCACAGAAATGGAGAGAACTATTTTGTAAAGTTTGTGCATGACACCACCACCATTCATTTCAAACGAGGTTAAACATTTATATCGGGAGAAAATCAAAAATCTTGCAGGGTGGCGCACGGACAAAACAAAACCAAGCTGAGCTGATTGTTATCATCATTGTCATCATACATCTTCATCATGGTAAAGAAAGCTCATTGAACACAAACCAATGGCTACTGGAATGGTCAGAACAGGATCTCATGCTTACAGGTAGGAGTAGGAATTAGTCTAATCTTTACAGTCATTAGTCCCATTCTATGAAAATGCTGCGTGTAAATCATCAACCCAGACACATCCACAAATGCAGATGTTACTATTACCTGCATTTCATTCAATAATCTGAAATTTGGGGTACAATACAACAAGGAGATAGAGATAGAATATCTGTGTGGTACCCAACATTGAAAGTGAAGCGAGGATAGAGAAATACAGTCTCACTGATCTCCTAGAGACCAGGCTGCAGCAGATATGTGTATTCCCTGGGACTCATTGTTACCATCAGTCACCACTGGTACGACTGTTTCATGTCAGATGTCTACTGTGGCTTTTGTTGAAAATAAGACGACAACCCACATCCTTGTACGCACATGCAGAGAACATGAAAGCAAAAAAACAAAACATTAATTCACATATCTAACAAACAATGATTTCAAAAACAGCTCCACAAACTAACACTCCCACGCTCATCGATGCAAAATTCTCACAGATACAGAACATATTCACGCACATGCACAAACAGCCTCTGGCACTAGATGACTCATTTCTCAGCTTCTGCCCACTTTCAACCTCCTGCTCTGTGACTCTGGGCCAGTGTCTCAGTGTGTGTCTGTATGTATGTAAAGCAAAAAGGCAGAGAAATACAGTTTGCTCTCAGCATTTTTTACACAACCTCAGTGCCATGTTTGTTTGACAGGAGCCCCTACATCCCTCTCCCTTAGCTGCCTATTAAGTTTAATTAATGTGACACAGTACTTTACCTGCCAGCAGTGATATACTCATCTAATACATTGTAAACAGAATTAACCAACACACTTCAATCAAGCTGTAGGGGGCTGTTCACCACGAGCCGACAGTCTCTTCATGCTCCGCATGATTGCAGTGAAATTCGATCAAAATACATCTGTACAAAACAACAAGGTACAAACCTGCTTTTAAATATTTAAAATATTTCAAATATGCAGGTAGGCTCTTATAAAGTACCTCAGGGATCATATACAGATAACACACTTAGCTGGAGAACCCATGCTGACTTCTCTAGACTGTAACAGCAGATGTATTTTTTTTCTAACTTAGGGTCTATGGAGTTGAACAGAAGTTCATGTTATTATTTTACCATGCAGTTTTTTAGAGTATTATGAGATTATGGGATTACAGTCTGGTACTTTTGCTCGTCTACGGAATATTTCATTATTCAAAAAGGTCTACTTGAAAATAGGATTTTGTATCTCTAACAATAGTTTTGTGAAGTTATACATTTGTTTGTATGCATAATCGTTGCAAGCAAGGTAACACAAAGAGAAGGCCCTAAATGCAGACGGCTAGAGGCAGAGCTTGTGCTTGTCCATATAAAGTGGCAAGGTCCAAAAAAAACTACTCAAAGATTCAAAAACACTGGGCTGAGCACTTGACACATGGTACAACAACAGACTACACATGGACTAGATACAAATATGAGGGCGCGATAACAGACAATCACATGTGCAAACTGTTACGCTGGAAGCTATGTGTGGTTGAAATGTTAATATTAATAATTTTTAATTTTTTTTTTTTTACCATGCAGTATGTATGATTTAATTTTCTGTGTAACTGCAGGACGGAGTCCTGAATAGATACCTTATCAGGACATTAAAGTATATCTTATATGTTATCTAAGAGTATGGTTTGACCTAAAGTTTCTACTTCATTAAGGTCAGGGAACCTTCGTTATGGGAACCTTCGTAAAAAGAAATCTATATTAACTGTCAATAAGAGATGAGAATCAAATCATTGTCCCCCATGTCAAAGTCCAACATTTTGTTAACCCAAGAAGGCTCTGTTACTTGAACATAAACATATGCCGATATTTGCTGAAACTACCAATGGAGGACAGTCTCTGAGGGAACCATCCAACTTGTCTAAAAAGTTGATACTTCAAGTCAAAGGCACGCCCCTGAAATGTATCCTTCAGTGCCTCCGAGATTAAGAGACGTTATCCTCATGAGGCACAGGAAGATTCCTATAATGATCCAGTTTACATACCTCAAGTTGTTCTATTGTCCTCACTGGTTTGTCCTCCAGAGTATAAGTGACTACAAGATAAATCAATTTGCCATCACAGGGAACCTTCAACTTGCTGTGCCCCTTCAAATACCTCCATCAGACTCCCACCACTACCACTTTTTCACATGATTTATTGAGGTTCTTTCACTATGGGGCATGGGAGGTTAAAAACAAAACAGCCGTAGTGTGTCCCCTTCATAGAGTTATCTTGATAAAGTAGATTTACCTTGCTTTAACCATTTTCATTTCACCTCAGGCCATACGCTTCAAGATGACAATCCAGCACAGCCTCCCCCCACCAATATGGAGACAGTGGAGGGTTAGTAGAGGGAGAGGAAAATTATGAAAATATTTTCAGAGGCAGCGATGCAAGGCCACTCGAATTAGGGTGCTAATGTAGCGTTGCCCATAAGTGCGAAATGGCATTGAGGCAGCAGGCGCTGCCAGCGGCGTTGCCATTAGGGCTCATTTTCCACTCTTAATGGCACAGGCACCTTGTTTAATAAGCATGGATTACAGGTCATAAAGGGCAATGGAGCACGGAGAGCCACACAGGCTGAGAGGAGGATAAAGCGGGGGAGGGAAAAGGTAGGGGTTGCCTGAGGAGAGAGAGATACGAGGTTAGAAGAACATCCAGTGAGAAAAAAAGAAGAGATAAATGACAGGAGGAAAGAGAAGGGAAAAGGAAAAGAATAGAGAGGCTAAGAGATGAGGAAGAAAAGTTACAGAAAAGTGGGTGTATTGGCAACTAAATGGACATGCTAAATGTACAGTAGACCAGTGCATGTCATCTACCCATGCACTGCAAGAAATCTGGTTTTCTGACAATAATCACCACAGTTTGTTTTCATGAAAGTGCTACTGATTGCAGATAAGCTGGAGTAATTTGTTTTCTTCAATTCCCCTCATGCATGAATAGGGAAGTTTTTCAGACTTTAAAATGGTGGCAAACTTAGGGTGTTGTTAGCTCAGTTGGTAGAGCAACCGCCCCATGTACAAAGGCTCAGTCCTTGCCGCGGAAGCCCAGGGTTCGAATCCGACCTGTGGCTCTTTCCCGCATGTCATTCCCCATCTCTCTCTCCCCACATTTCCTGTCACTCTTCAGCTGTCTCTGTCAAATAAAGCTCAAAAAGGCCAAAAAAAAAATGGTGGCAAACTTGTGATGTAGCCTTTCATGAAGCCCGTTTGTTCCTGAAAATTCGGACATTGTTGCATCGTTTTAGTTCATGCAGCAAGCTTGAACTTCCAACTGATCCTCATCTAAAGACCCCAGTGCTAGTAACCCGACCTCTACCTTTCAAATGACTTGAAAAATTATAATGAAATTGTGTGACCACACAGTGTAAACTCAACAAAATCAAATGTCTTGCCCCTCGAGTTCTCGATAAGAAAAGTTTACCAAGCGCTTGTTATTGAGTTAGCCGTTTTTAGCACAAGTGCAAGAAGTGGCATCTTTGAATATCTATATTTTCTGGTTGCCCAGTGCTTCAAACTTTTGATTGCATAGTACAGCTTTAAATTAGTCTGTAGTCCCTGGTTTGAAATCAGGAAACAATCCATTTGGCCTGATGTTGCTTGTCTATTCTGAGCATGTCATTCATTGAAGGAAAAAGAATAATAAGCTGATAGAACTCAATATAAGCCTCTTGGTATTATCTTAGAAAATAAGAAAACTGTGACTGTGGTATCCTTAAATTGCATCCCATTGCTCTTCTTGGGGAAAATAGACATTAGAGTGTAAATTACTTCGTGAAGTTTCTCACATTTCCCCACTGGCTGAGGATTATGCTGTTGAAGAATTCAAACAGGATCACTGATGTCTTGGATGAAAATCTGAGACATGTCTGCTCCTCCTTTCTCTTATACTTTTCACGTTCTCACTCTCCAAGGTGCTGATGGATCTCTTTTTAAAAAGGATAAGCAATTTCGCAGCAGCAGATTTGAAATAAAAATGAAAATCGGGTTTGTACGAGACAAATGTTGTTTTGCTGTGTTTGAGGCGTTTGCAGGCAGAGCTGTGTGCAGTGAGGAATGCATTGACATTAAGCACAAGCCACATATTTAATAGAAACATGATCGCACACATACACCTTAACACACATACCTTACTCCTCATACAGCTCATCATTCAACCCTTGGGCTCTGAGCCAATTAGTTCACACCAGAGGATATTAATTTCATCCATGGCACAGTTGGAAATCATAGACACCACTATTATTCACTCGTCATGCCTTAATGTTAACCCCACGCTGGCATCATTAAGGATTCATCATGTTATTCAGGGCTTTTTACAACCTGTTGATGAACTTGGAATCCAATAACCCCATTGTTATCCATTGCACTCAGCTGGGTCTAGTCATATAGTGATAGATTAGATGTGTTGGTGAAGAAGTGGGTTGGGGGGTAGATGCTGAGGTGACGGACTTTGGTAGTCTTGTGTAAAGAACCTTTATGCCCCCTAGATCTCATTGGGGTTATTGCAGGAGGTGGTTCAAGGTGGGGCTCAGTTATGTACAAAATTAATTTTATATCTTTAGTTTAATAGTGCATTATCGTGTCCACAACATTTAAAATGTCAAAATAATCAATTTTATTACATATCTGGCAGCCTTTCAGTCAAACGTAGGCACAGCTGGACCGGCTTTTAGAGGATTATCAACAAAATGTACAACACGGATTCATCAGACTAATACATAAATGAACAGAAAGTCAGAAAAGATCCGTCACCAGCTGATTTACTGATTAAAATATGACATCCTGCAACAACAGCTGTAGTTAGGATAGTTTTAAACTGCACTGAGCTGAGCAAATTCTGCCCATCTGCATTCGTTCATGAATTCTATTTCATTTGCCACAGAAGAAATTGGAAGCATATTTCAGCACCCTCAGGGTAATTTACTCTTAAAGTTGCTTAAATCTGCAGCGTGAACAAATGAGGATGAGATAGAAAAGATTTTGGTCCCAAGGAGAGCTGCATAACAACAACAACAACAACAAAAAGGCAAAATGAGAACTCCTCAAGACAAGTATGTAATTAGATATCAACTTTGGATTCTAGATGAAAATTAGAGTAACAGGAATCTGCATACAAGTAGATGAAAAGGTGGGTGGGTGTTTTATCTCAAACTCTCAGCTTGGTTATGGCTCCACTTTAGGGATTGTTTCTTGGAGATCGTAGGCGTTCACACCTCTCTGTTCCCTCCACATGAAAACTCCATGGCAACCCTTCCTTTTGAGAACGATGGAAAAATTAAATATTGTGTTTGATAAAAGTTTTTTTTTTTTTTAAATCATATATCATGTAATTTTACAACTTTATCTGAAAGAAGCAACACTATTCTGTTCAAGAAATCAACATATACAGGAATAATCCCTCACCTCAACCTCTCCTGCCTAGTGTGAAGGAGAAACTACGGTGGTGTCAAATTGTGCAAAAGGCCCTATCTAGAGCCAGTGTCTAGTTTGTCTGCTAGGGGCTACGATAGAAGCATGCCAGTCTGTGGAAAACAACCCTTGGCATCCATAGATATAAAAGGCTCATTCTAAGGTAACAAAAACATAACAATTCTTATTTTCAGGTTATTATGAAAGCATAGTTCGGCATATTACATCCATCTTAGTTTGGCATGCTTTCATGCTAAACTTTGCTAAGCACTAAGCACAGAGACCAGTTACCTAACACAGGTATTGCAGAAAGTGAAGGTACCAAAATTAAGTTATAATGAATAACATGAAAAGAAGAATGTTCAATTTCATGGTGATTTTGTGCCAGTCCACCCTGGAAATATTGATATATTTCAGTTGACCAAAGTACTAACTAGTCTTTTCAAAGTCTCTATCACTATGTGAAACAATGAAACAACCTCTGAGCTAACAACCTACACACTGAAAATGACAAGTTACCCTAACCCTACCCTGACAGTTAGTATGAACATAAACAAGCTAGAAGCTGTAACGTTTTCTTCTGCAGCTCTTTGCTTCCTGTGTGCAAATGTTCCACCCAAAAAGTTCCCCCTCAAACACGATTCTGCCAGGGAGCCATCGCTGCATCCTGGGCTTAGTGCTCCCCAAGACAACTGTGATTGGTTTCAAGAAATACAACAAAACCAGAGTGTTTTTACCCTAGACCACATTAAGACCAATGATAATGGGTTAAGCCAAAAGCTTTGTGTCGAGATAGGTCTGGCAATGCAAGACTACCAACTGACCAACATCTCAGAGCCAAATTAGAATTTGATTGTACTCCCTCATTATCACTTGATTACTATGACATATTAACATTAGTCACATAAGTGAGTAACTTGTCTGTATCAAGCTCAGTCTGTTGGTGTCCAAACTGCACAATCACAATGGATGCAGCACCATATGGCATTAATAGCCTCATAAACCGACAATGTTCACAGTTGCTGAATCATTTTTTCTTGGCTTTCAACTGATCCCGTCTGTAACTCCATATTATGAGTCCCATAGCATATAATTTACATAGTACTATGTCAGTGTTTCAAAACACAGACAGAGTCCATTGTTTCAGAGGATCATGCCAAAGCACACATACGGTTATTTACTGCAGCTGAGGCCAATTCAAAATATCCTGCAGCAGGCTGCTGAGAGTTTGCTGTAACAGTGTGATATTTGCAATCTAATACATTTGTGTGTGAGAGAGAAAATGTGGTGTGTGTGTGTGTGTGTGCCTCTTTGTGTGTACAGTGTGTCTATGCACATGGGAATAACAGACACACACACGTAGATAAATTTACAGTCCGGCAGACACTCATACACACATAACGACACACGAGCTGCACAGTGTTGAAGTGGGCAACTGATATCATTTGTTTAGCATATTGCTGCTGTGTTTGAAGTACCTGAATGTAGCCCAGGTTTGCTATCCTTCAAAAGAATTCTGCCTGTGCAACATTTATGAGATGCGAGAAACAAACCCCGAGGAGCGTCTGTCATCGCATTATGCTGACGCCTTCAACAAAAGACGGTAAAAACACTCACTAACTGGACCCCCGCGGTGTTATACATTTGTGGTGGATAACAGCAGACTCTCACAATCTGTTCTCTCACCTTCCCTTGCAAGAAAGAAGAGAGATCAAATTAGTTAATCCCAACAAAAAAAACTTTCAGCGTGTTCAGCACAAAGTGTTGATCAATGCCGTTAGATAGTCCGTCTTATACCCTAAGCCCTGGCACCACTTCACATCAGATGAAAGCAATGATGATTTGCTGTGAATCAGCAATTAGCCACCTACACAACCTTGACGGCAGGGGACCTGTAACCTTTAGAGCTTCCCATCCAAACTCTTTCACCTCCTGGTTCAATCAGCAGCAAAGTTTCTTACAGTGCTACACAGCAAATCATGAAGTTCTTACAATATTTTTTAGCATCACATCAAACATTACGTACCACTAGTTGTCCCTTTCAGGAGCACTATTCATTCCGTCCTACAGGGTGGTTGCCAAAGACATTTTCATCTGCACATCTACCTTGCTCTTCCAGTGCCTCATACATTTGGACACAATCTTTTGAGGTTTTCACAAGGCCACAAATGAAGACATAACACAGGTCACTGCTCAATTTGCTCCAGGACAGAGCGGTCATCTTCAGCTCTGCTTAGGATAAAAAGGAACAAACAAACTGCTATTCCAAGTAAATCTCCTGGCATCATGGATGACAACAAACTGCGAGAGGCTATGTGCAATATGAAAAGAAAAGCGGGAACGTGGTTTGAATAAAAACATGAAAGGAAAAGTGTGCGCGCGTGTGTGTGATATGTATCAAGTTCTTCCTCTCCCAAGCAGGGCATATTATAATCAGCTCTGAGCCTGGGGATTCAGGGTGTGAACAACAAGTGCAGAAGCTGGTGAGTCTGGATTTGCCTGAATCAGACAATGATAGAAGAAAAAAGAAGATAGTATTCCCCTGTGTATTAAATATATAGAACAACACTATAAAGCTATAAACCTGCGCAAACTGCGTTATGATCTCACTTCCTGATTTATATAGCATGAGGTTTTTTTCCCAGAGATTTATGAGCATGTGTAACTCTGTTTGTGTGTCTCCGTACATACACTAACAATGTGCAAGTCTGTGTGTGTGAGGGAGAGACAGATGCAAGCTCTAATGGCTGAGACAGGAAGTCTAGTTAAATACCCTGGCCTTGGGAAGAAGCCTGCAGGAATCACTAGGCTGTCAACCTGCCAGGACCCCAGGGACCAGCCGGTGCCCAGGAGGCTTCGCTCACAAGCTGCAGGGAGAAACGCTTTGATGATACTCCTCTATTATGAGCAACAGTCAGAAGCCTATAGAAACATGGTAATAGGGGGTGCAGGGATGGATACTCATTAGTGAATGTGACATAAATATGCACTAAATTCTCTTACGCTGTTAATTCATGACAATGTTTCTGTCGGGGGTTTAGTGATGTCTCTGTTGCTCATTTGTATACACAAGTACAGAGTAATATATTCCTGGTTTGATGGCTTTTTATTCTACAATTTCTTCAACTTTATGCTTATACTGGGAGGACAAAAAGAAGCTACTGAAGGGTGGTGCTTGGTAAAACTCCCTTAGCGCTTTGCAAGGGCTGTACTGAGCAATACTGAATATTTAAAGTGCCAGAAAACGGAAAAGGCAAAGGATAAGCAATTTCGACAGACACATTTTTAATTCCTAAAAAGCTATTGACCCATCATAAATAGCCAGAACAAAGACTTAAGCAGCTATATCATATTTTATTATGTGATTCTTATGTTTCAATCAGGAAACTGATCTCCTGATACGTAAAAAAAAACCATCTACCATAATCTACCATATATCCATTATGAAGAGGCGTCTTAGCGGCACTAAACTAATAACACAGATGAAAGTGTTGACAAGTTAATTCAGTGGAAAAACAAACAAAAAAAATCACTTTTACGTTTATTGAGAAAATATCTGTACTGTCACTGAAGCGACAAAGCGTATTTATGTCGTACTCTGTAATGTGCTTTGTCATTGAGAAGATCCCATATGTTTCATGACAAATAAAAATACCTACATAATAATTTGTGTTGGTATGGTTTCTTCACAAGCTAAATTTAATTATCTCAAAAGAAATTAAAACAACATCTTCTCCCTCACAAAAATTGTTTTTATTGCAAAAAGTAACTGGCGTACAAAATCAGCTCCAGTTCTGGCACAACATTAGCTCCGCTCCCTGCTAACATTCACACGGGGCTAGTGGTTCAAAATGCCTGTGATACCGACACTGCCCACATTCTCTGAGCTCATAGTCCAGGCAGCCCACCTAACAAACTGAGCTAATGTTATCTAACAGCAGCTATAGTTGGCAGCAGTTTACTTTACTGTCCATCAGAAAACTCTTTAAATCACAGAGTTAAAGCCAGCCAGAGGACATCAGAGGAAAAACAGAAAATATCTTCTCAAAATAAAATATCATCCACTTTCATCAAAGTCACTGAAATAGTTGGTGGTGTGTGACTTGGTGCCATTAAATGTTACATACTTCTCTTACACAGTGCAAGAACAGGTGTCAAGGTGCAGAGTGTGAATAACGGAGAAACCATTCACCTGATAACAAGTCAGTGTACCTTCAAAATGATGTAAAAGCATGTTATTTTATGCTACAAAGGTGCCTTTAAGCCACAATAATTAGTTCCATTGATTATGGATATGTAACAACTCACATCATAATAGATTCACTGCGAGCATTGATGTTGTTCGTCACTGAATTATAGTTTAAGTTTGGACAGGATTGATGTTTTCCTCTGCCTGTGCCACTACAAGAGAGTTTAGGTGACATTATGTTCATCAGGCTTGGTTCTCTTTCATTATTATTTTCCATCATGCAAACTGTGATCACACATGACTGTCAGCATCAAATTCAGCATATGCTGCTGTCTGCTGTTAAAAATGCATCAGTCTGCCGCTCAGCAGAGACCAAACATTAGGCTGACACTCATCACAACCAATCTGTGATATACAGAATCTGATACCAGCCTCCAATAACCAATTTTACTGACACACACACAGCATGTACTGTACACACATATTGGTGGCATATTCCATCTCTGCATCTCGGCCAAACTACCTGGGGACCTTCATTCACTGCCTCATATATCACTTAGATAACAAAATACTTTGGGGGCTGCCCATTCCATTGCCTGACAATGTCAATAACAAATGGAGTGTCTTCCTGTATCCAATTATAAATAATGTGGTGTCTTTACAAGAAAGTAAAGCATCTGATTCTAATCGTGCGATGGAGATCAATCAGAAACCATATTAAATAACCATCTTTTTCTGTTTCCTTCCAGCTGGGGCTGTCCTTTTTTTTGTCGCTCGGAGGCAGAGATTGAGGAAGCTGGAGGAAGGGCAGGAAGCTGGGAAAGATAACTTCTCTGACCTTGGAGAGGTAATCCTATAGATACAGGCCTGGCAGGTGTTGCCACCAGGCTCTCTTGCCTTCATTGCCTGTGTGTCTTCTACAAACTCAGAGAATCCAGTTAAATAATGTTTCACATGACAATAAACTGGAAAAAGAGAGACCAGAAAGAGAAAGAGTTAGAGATCAATTTAGGATTCTTTATATTAATTTAAATCTGACTTTTGAATATGGTACTGAAACCAGAAACTTCTGAAGAAACAAAGAAAATAACCTTGAAGGCATCATTTTTATTTTGTAGTTTTCAAAACCACCTTCAGCAAAAAAAAAAAAAAAAAAAAAAAAAAAAAAAAAAAAAAAAAATCACACCCAACAGAGCTCTGTTCTTTGATGAAGACCAGTGAGTCAAGATTATTTTGTCCAGGGCGAAAATACAGACAGCGTAGGCAGGTTGGGTTGCAATGCTTGTGGGCTATATGTGCCCATAAAGAGAACAGGTCACAGCTGCCAACTCGTGTTCAAAGAAGAACTAATGTTACATTGTTGCAGAGTTCTTTTTCAACCTCCTCAAAAACTTGCAAGAACTCAGGTGGTAGTCAGACAAACAGTGATGTTGTGATTTACTTACTTACTCCCAAGGTGCAAACAGTGCAAATATTTACGAAGCCCCTCCAAAAAATATATACAGTCCACACACAAAAAAGGAGTAACTCAATAACTCAAACTCAATAAAAAAAAAAAAATCAAAAAAAAAAATCCAATCATATCTCCATCAGGTCAACAGATGTTTCCCCCACTGTAACCACTCCAGAGTCACTTCACTGGGGCCCAGGCAGCCCCTTTTATACCCGTAGACCCTACCACTAGGCCTAATATTTCTATACGAAAATAATCAATAATCAATATCAATAATCAGTCATATGACCACTAAAAGTGCGCGCAATAATGCGATTTAATGACGCACAATAGTTATGCTCCTGTTTTATCACGTGAACCAGAAGCGAGGCGACGTGGTGACTCGAATGAGCGAATTTATGTATAAGTTATAATAAAAATCTCTAAATCAATAAAAATGGTGTCATTTGCTGCTGTGTATAAGGCAAATCCATCTCTGTCATAGTTTTGGGTAAAATAATAGTTAATAGCATCAACCTGTAACTAAATTCTATTCTTATTCTACATAAACTATTTAGTATTTTTGTCATTTCTGCAATGATGATTTCTGCCTTATATGTATGTTGACTTTGTCCTATGTCAAGTCAATATTTGATCATGTGATGGCGGGAGCTAGGGCCACCCACAATAGCTCGCACTGTGTTGTGCGTTGTGCCAGCTGTTATGGTGGCTCCTAGTGGCAGTGATTTTGTCACACGTTACTGTCCTCAAGGGCAAGAAGCCAACTAATATTATTGGTTAATTTAATTAATTCATATGATCCTTAAAGCCCTCTGGCTATTCATTTGAAGGTTGAGAGTCACACCATGTCTTGGCATGTGCAGTCATTTAGCATTAGGTGAGTATCAGATACACTATGAAGAGGCACAGACATGACAAGCTCAGGTGAACATTTATCAGTGCTACAGTATGGAGTCAGAGAGGGGAATATTTGGCATACAATGCACAGTTTTGCTATCAAGTTCAACGTAATAAAACATAGTATGCAGACAGCCTTATCAAAGCTGCATGGTAATTAGACACATACAGAGGGAGAGCACAGAGGCTGTGGAGTGAGTGGAACAATGGGGGTAGACACAGAGTGGAAGGAAGGAGGAGACACATTATAGCATAGTATTAACTGAAAATCCTTTTCCCAGAAAACCATCTGGCAAAGGCTCTTTACTGAAACTTCATCCAGCGTGACTTGAATAGGTCTGTAATCGTTTTATTTGTTTTTTGTGGTGAGTTTTGTGCTAAACAGCAGAGTGGCTGCTGGCGCTTTAAAATAACTATTAATTAATAAGTGATTAAGATTGTTTGGTAAAGAGTCAAACAAGGAAAAAGCTGGACAAATTATTACAAAGTGAAATGGGGGACTTGTTGTTGGGATGACATTTCCATTAGTCATTTCTAAAAGGGAAATAAAAACAAATAATTCAGTAGGTTGTGTTGTGTCTGCAAGCGTATGAGCTCCTGGCACGTTGAGATTTATTTTTTTTTTAAGTTGATCAAAGAAAAATGTGGATGCAGGACATCAATACACACATCAATAAAGAAATCTTGTCTGCTGAAGCCCACGTTGAAATCCTCAGATATATTAGCTCAAACAGTCTGCTGGTTCTTCATTATTTAAAGTAAATGAAAAGATGTCAAAAACTAAAACCACAAAAGAAACGAGAGAAGAAAAAGTTAAAGCGTCTGTGAAATTTTACCTTCAAACTCTTTCATGTTTGACAAACACTTGATCCTTTAAGAACAATTGATCCACTACAGAACGTCTGGTGAGTCATACTATTTGCCTTCGTCATATTACACTCTACCGACTCTCCGGCTCAGAACAAAGAACGGGGCGCCACAATTCCCAACTCATATTTTTAAAGCAAAGCAATCAATAGATTCATATGAGAATGTGTGTAAGTTGTTCAGTTGTAAGACACATACAAGCCTTGTACCGTCTCTCAGGGGCTTCTCTTGAGAAGTTTGAAATGGAAAAGAAAAATTGGTGAATTTATCTCACTTTGCTGGGTCATTTCCTGAACATTCACCTTGGACACGGAGCCACTGACCACAGCTCTGAAAATTATGCTGTCAGATCCTGAGGGGCAGAAAACAACCTCCCCAAGGTCAAACAGCCAAGTATATATTCTCTGTTTCACAAAGATGAAAAACCTCCCGAGGGCAGTTAATCCAAGACCCGGGTGATCTCCCCCTGACCTTGAGCCGGCTTCAAAGCACCCACGTGACCCGCATTGTTAGCATGCACACCGGGAGACGCTCTGTGGCCACAGACTATACACAACCCCACGACAACGTGCAAAGTAAACAGCATTTCTACCTGGCCTAATGAGGTGTGACGAGCCATTGATCTCAGAGCAAAAACATCGATATTACCTCAGAGTGGTGATGGAGCACAAGGGACATGGGTGTTGGTTTTTTAAGCCAATCATAAGAGGAATTTATCATGTTGGCTTTTGATATGGATAGTCAGTTCTGGGGCCAACTTGAAACATTGCCACTGCGGAATGATGAGCTCTAGCAACGATGTGACAGATTCGATTCATGGAGATTTGAAGGGCTCATCAGAAAGCTGCGTGTGCCATTGTGTGTGTGTCTTTACAAAGAAATCACAAATCACAGGGTGTGCTAAAACTGTTGGTTTGTGTAAAAACTGCATGCAAATATACATTCGTAATCCTCAAAAAATAAAACACATTTTTAAAGTGACGACTGTAGAGAGTGATGGCACTGTTAAATCCTGTGCGGCGTCTTGATTCAGGACATATTCAGACTGAGTCCATTCCAGATGGATTAAAGAACTGAATGGATCAAATTTTGATCCCTTGTCTGGTGTGGTCATGAAAACCTAGTCAACATTTGAACTGACAGTGAAAAATTGTGTCTTCCTTTCCTCAATCTTTCCAAACATTTCAATTCAAGAATGATTTCTGTATTTATTCTGCTTCTGAGTTTGAAAATATTTCTTTAAAACAAGCATAGAAAGAACAGGATGAGTGAGAGAGAGAAAGTACAAGAAAAAGATGAAATGTTGAGACCATATTTAACATACTGTACATTGCACAGGACTTTCGTTGTGTTCCACTGTTTGTTTTCTCTCTATTATATTCACTTCAGTTTTTATCTTGCTCTGGAGCAGTCCTCATACATTAAAAAAAAAAAAAGTTTCCTATTTATTCCCCCTTGAAGAAGCAGGAGAGCTAAGCTTCTGTACAACAGTTTTCCTTTTAGTTTGGTAAAACTGCAGCAGTCTTCGACAAGATTTTACAAAGTTGAAGTCAACATCACGGGCCCTCAAAGACAACTGAGTATTTCTTAAATTAGACATAGCTGAATGAATAAAATACACATTTTGTTTTATGTAAGATTCTAGTGAAGCTGGATATATATATATATATATATATATATATATATATATATATATATATATATATATATATATATATATATATATATATATATATATATATATATATATATATATATATATATATATATATATATATATATATATATATATATATATATATTGGATATATTTGTCAAAGTTAAGAAGTATCAGTCTGGTGTAACTCCCATTAGCTTAAAAGCTTGGTGCTTGGTGGTGACCTTTGGGTGTCAGATCAAGTAATTGTCCCTCTTCATCTTGGCCTTAAAAAAAGGACTCCTTCTCCTCTAGCTTAATGCCTGTGTGTGTTTAAGTCAAACTCCATTACAGTGCAGAAAAGTTGGCAGCTGTATCTTCATCAGCATTTGTTTTTCCAAAATGCTAATGGGTGCAGCAGCCCAGTGTGCATGTATTAAAGTGTTTACAATGCACACATGCATCGCGAGACAGTTAACATTAATGTTATATTAGCAGGGAATGTAATATATGAATGGTTAACTTACTGTGAGCATACTATATCAAAGCGCTAATCCCCTGAGGTTACTTTTTTATCTCGCATTTCTTTCTCTCCCTCTCAATTCCCTTCCCTTAATCTCCTCTCCTCCCTATCTTTCTTTCACCTAAATGAAGTAGAGACGACTGGATTTCCTCTACACGTCTCTTTGATGGTGAATGCACTTTGACTTTGAATACAAATGCCACCTTTCATGAATGCCTCTGCCAGGGATTATAATGAGGCATTCTTTTTAGATTCAACCTATCAAAGGTCTTTATGAATTCATTGCACGGAATGGGATAGCAGATTATGAGACGAGGAGAATATATCTATGTCTTCATAAATACAGAGTATCTTGACAGCTCTGCTTATTTTTTTCACCACTTATTGGTGGCGTGCATCACATCTTCCAAGGTTTTTTTTCACTTGGTTGGTTTTGTCTGCTTTGAGGTTTAGGTTTATGCATGTGAGCCTCATCTTGTTGTCTTTTCAAAATACATGGACATACACACGTTTAGTGGCCGTCAAGTAGGACACCACTCCCTCGATTCAAAAAGGGATAATGTTCTCCAGCAGCCCTGACATGGATTACCCGTCTCAAACATGTTTCTCTATTGTGGCTATACGTCAATACCTGACAATCTTGCAGACAGCAAGGCTCGAGAATCAGGGTAGATGGTGAGAGACAACAATGCTGTGGATGTGCCTCGTCCTGTCAATAGTCCCATCAAAAGCAAGCCCCGGCAATCACATTTCTTGTTAGGCTGAGAAACCGTACACCATGTTAGAGTACAGATTACTAACCAAACAGAAGTCTTGGATTTCATATGATTATTACCGTATAGGTTGAAAGCCTGTTTTTACCAGAATCTCCCTTTTTCCTGGCCGTTTTGAGCATGTGTGCCCTCAAACAACGACGCCTTCACCACACAGCGTTAACAGTGGTGCAACTGTCACACATAGTGCAGAACGACCTTGAAGTGAAGTTATTTCAGTGTAAAAATTGGCTGAATTTTTTCTTTTTTTTTTTTTTTGCCTGCAGCTGTTTCTTCCAATTACCTTTCATGCTAAGATGTCAACTTACAGTTCTCCTGTGTGGCAAAAAGTTTGTTGGAATAATGTGAATGAGGCAGAGTACAAAAATCGGTAAACAAAAGATAAAATATGCATTGCTTCAACGAGTGGATCGATCACACATGCTGGCCCCGAAAGCAGAAAGAGATTCAACAATTAGAGTGGAGAAGAGAGAGTTTGTAATCGTGGAAAATAAAATATTGTCACCCTGTGATCTTCACACTGACCCTACTAAAGTATGTGCTCTCATATCATTGAGAATATTTAGCTATGCTTCCTTGTATTATTTAAATAAAAAAAACAGAATTTGTCTCTATACAGAAGTCTTCATTAGTGGCTGATCCACTTGTTCAGCGACAGCCCTGCAGATTAATCAAATCAAGACTGGGGGCATCTTGAACATGCTTTATTATCGCAATAATTAATCTGTTGTCTTACAGCACCCAACCCTTAATGGCCCGCCTGGTGAGAATTTACACCTTTAATTAAAAGCCATTAATTGCTCAACAAGTCACCTATGACCTTCAAATCACTACCACAGTTAAAAAGCGCTGTTAATGCCGCCTGATTTGCACAGACGGAAAAAAAACTTCAACTAATTGATCCTAAAATACTTTCCAAGGTGATGGACAGGGGAATGAGAGACAGTGATGAAAGAAGACGGGGAATGAATGTAACAGAAAAAGACAGGCTGAGAAATTAGATTTTAAAAAAAGACATGGATTGCAGCCATAAAGGCCTATCTGCACCATAAAGAAATAGTTTGACGTTTACGGCTTTAAAGGTGCAGTGTGTAAGATTTGGGCCCTCTATTTTCAGAATGAGGCAGACATGGAATATAATATTCATAACTATGTTTTCATGCATCTATGATCACCTGAAAAGAAGAATCTTTTCATTTCTGTTACTTACAAATTATCCTTTTATATCCACAGTGGGAGCGGGTCCTCTTTCATGGAGGCCGCCATGTTGAAACACCATGTTTCTACAGTAGCCCAGAACAGACAAACTAAATACTGACTCTATGCAGGGCCTTTCAAGTGTTGTTCCTCCTTTACACTAGGAAGGCAAGGGTGATGTGAGAAGACTGCATTGCAGCAATTACACCACTAGATGCAACTAAATTCTACACACTGGACCTTTAATGCCGAGAGTTAGATAAAAAGAAAAACGCTAATCTCATGTCTGTCTGTTAAATATCAAGCTACAGTCCGCAATGGTTTGCTTAGCTTAGCACAAAGACGGAAACGAGGGGAACAAAGGTTATGGAACAGACTTTTAGCTTTCCCCGATCTTAGTGTTGGACTTTTTATCCTCTCTGCATATTTTATGATTAAATACTAAATTTGTTTTTGTTAACATTTTATTTCCAGTTATATGGACGGCTCATTTAAGTACTGTTAAGTATTGTGCTTTTAATTTAAAATATTCAAGCCTGGAAGTGGTTGGATGATCTGTAACTTTTTGTAAAAAGAAGCAACAAATTGATTGCCAGTTCCACTTGTCTCCACAACATTACACGTTGTGTACCTGAGCTGATAACAAATTCCCTGGTGTATCGTTAATGTCCGAGCTCAGCAGCAACAACACAAAACACTCTTTCTAGCAGTTAATGTCACCAAGACGACAATGTCAACAACAGGGAGATAAGCCACATTCATTTGGGGATGAGATCGCTGTGAATGATCTCCAGTTACACTGCATATTCAATGTCACTAACAACAAAAAATGTCTGTCAAAATACGAAATGTTAAACTTCACGACATCTTGTATTTGTAACACGAGTTACTGTA
The DNA here is from genome assembly GCA_033000465.1 of Sciaenops ocellatus. Classification (NCBI taxonomy): domain Eukaryota; kingdom Metazoa; phylum Chordata; class Actinopteri; family Sciaenidae; genus Sciaenops; species Sciaenops ocellatus. Next base: position 16,645,849 of record CP136877.1, read on the forward strand.
CTGTATCTGGATTGTTCTTCTTTGAAGTCTAGACATTGTTTATTAGAAATATCCTAAGTTAATCAGTAAGCTTTAAAAGGTGCTGATTGAAAGACTGTTACCTTTAGCCATGCTAACCCCCGTGGACCCCTTGTCTCCAAGTTTTGTGCTAAGCTAACTGGCAGATACGAGCTTGAAACTGATCTTCTCATCTAACTGTCTGCCAATAAGCAAATAAGCACTTTTACTTGAAGAGGGCAACAAACACAGCAACATTTTAAGAGAAAACATCAACACGACAGGAACAAACCATCTTCTAATCCATCATGTCACGTAGCAGCTGAACCAGACAGTGACCTATGGAGCCACAAGATAGGATTACCGTTGTCCTCAGACAGGAGGGCCAGAAAACGATAGAAACGGCACGTGCTGCAGGCAGCATCAGGATAACTGGCATGGAGCTTATCAAAAGTTCTTGTTGTGAACGACACGTGTGCACTAATAACTCAGGAATTTTAATCTCCGTACGAGTACCAGCTCAAATTAAGGAACAAATATTATCTTCCGTCTGAATTTGTCTTGCGTAGATCAAAAATGGATGGGCACACACACACACACACGCACGCACGCACGCACGCACGCACACACACACACACACACACACACACACACACACACACACACACACACACACACACACACACACACACACAGGAGATCAGTGAGTCAGCATTTCCAGTAGCTGATTATCCCTAACATTCCTGTGAGAAAATGCCTACTTGGCACACGGTCATGGTTGACGGTGGAACACGCTATGCTGATAAAATCTCTTCAAATTCACTATTTGGTTACACCAAAAACACTGTAAATGGCTGTATGTGGGAAATAGTAAAATTGTGAGCAGCCAAGGGAAAGATAGAGGATGGAGGAAAAAACATGAGCCAGAAGGACAAAGACAGAAAGACAATTAAACAGACAGAGACTACATCCTGTGCTGTTTAAAGGCTAACTTAATTCTGCTGCTGACTTATTATCCTGACACATCTTCGCTCTGCTCCGTCCTCCTCAGTCCTTATTAGTTAGCTATTTACTCAGGCTGTTAAAGCAGGGGGGAATTCACTTTCATTTCAAAGAGCTTTACTGTGAGAAGACAGCTGGCGAGGAGTCCTACCCAGGAGTCCTGACTACTCGTCAGAGCATTAAACACAGAAGTCTTACCACTTGATCCAGGGATTCAAAGAAAGTAAAGAAGCCTGTGCTGGTTATCCCTTTTGGCTGCGCTGCGGATGTACATCAGTGCAGGGCAGATAATGGAATGAGCTGCCATTAGCTGCTGAGAGAAATTATTGCACTGCTTTAATAAGGGAAGAAGAGATGTGTAAGAGTGCTTCAGCATTTCAATTATCACCTCTGGTTATGTTCTAAAATATCACCGGTGTAGATATTTTAAAAAACAGCGACGGGGAAAACATCAAAGTTTGGTTATAAAAATCCATCTCGTGACCGCTGTTGAAGCTTCACACAGGAGTAAGTAAACTGAAGTAAGACGTGGAAGGAATGTGAAATAAGAGCAGGTTGAGGTACATATTTGAAGTGGAAAGGAAGCCATCATCACCAGGCAACATGATACAAATATAAGACAGAGACTCCTCAGTTCCTTCCTCCCAGAAGAACATAACTTTCCTTTCGTTCTCCAATACTGTCTCGACATTGTAGATAATATAAAAAAAGAGAAATAAAAACTTCGAATCAGCTCTGAATTTCCCTTCATACAGTTTTGGGCCTCAGTGTGAAGCGAAATGCTGTCTCTGTCTGTTCTTAAAGTATGTGAGCTGAGAAAACGTAAAGCTGGGAGCCTAGTTAGGGAATATCTTGAGTGACAACAGTGGGAGAGTATGGGTTAGTTAAATCACCGTGGCCCTTGGCTCTGACTCGCAGCTGCTGTAATTCACTGAGTGGAAATGATTGTTGTGTTCATCCAGCTGAAATGTACAGATGTTTCATATCGTATGAAGACACTTATCTTGACAATGTCTGAAGTTTTTACTAAGTTTGCAGTGTGCAGCATCATCACAATAAATGTCTAAGTGATGCTTAAAGTTATATTGATAAAATCAAACTCAGTTTTAATATAATTATCTCTCAGTATAGTTTTTATTAATTTGTCTTGGTGTTATTGGTGCGTAACAAACAGCAAGTTAAAAATATAAGATAAAAAAAATCAAGTAAATACAAATACAAATACAGAATATTTAAAATGTGCAGGAAACAATGGATGCAGCTCAGTGTTAGCTCTCTGCTAATTTACTGTTCACTCTCCCTACAGTCTGTCAGCGCTGTTTTAAGTTATTTATGATACAAACTTTTTTAGTGTTCAACTGGCGAAACACGGGGTGGCAGGAAGGAAGCCTGCTTTGTCACCACGTTTCACTCTGTGAGCAGCACAACATCGCATTGATTATTGTCTTACTTCTTTATTAAAATATGGGTTTGTTTGGCTGCATTGTAGATAGATACATGTGTGGCTCTTCTGTTGCAAAGCAATTGCTCAACAAAGGTTTGCTGTAGTATTAAACCACACTTGTTGTTACTACAGTACAAGTAACCACGGGTGTCGCCAAGTCAACCAAGACTGAAATATCAAGGACTGGCCTAATATTCAGTTGGAGTTGGAGACACAGAGTTTCCTCTGTGGTCAGGTTGCATGTGAATGTGTGTGCACTCATGCGTGTGTTAATATAGTATTCCACATGTAAGCTCTATTTGCATGGGATTAGTAAGACCAGTTGATTTAGAAATCCCCCCACCCTCCCATGTCTGTGTTTCGTGCAGCACATTCACATGGGATAGCTAAGTCTGTATACACACACATATGAATTTACACTGGACATGAAAGAGACACCATGGAGTGAGCCACATAACAAAAAGCAATTAGATCAAACGCACAGTTTGCGGAAAATACTCACAAAGACCTATTTCTTACCAGATGCTGCCATGTACGTTTTTTTAGATTTTTCTTTTGGCTTTATTGTTTTTTTTTTATTATTAAAGATATGGACAGAGAGAAAGAGCAAAGGACATAGGCTCGAATTGAACCCGGGTCACTGTGGTAAGGACTTTAGCCTTGATACAAGGGGTGCGTGCTCCACCAGGAGCCCCAATTTCACTCTCCAAAGGGATTTGAGCATGCTCTTTCTACGAATTGTGAGACAAGCCTCCTGAATCACTCCTGAATCGCTCACCCAAAATGCTGTCAAAGCTATAACCTCCATAAATCAATTGGAGCAAAGAAAACAAAACAAAAAAAACTTGCAAAAGACAAACCAAACAAAAAAAAAAAAGACCCCAAATCCCAGAGATTATCACATGACCTCTGTGTTTGGTGAAATACGGTCGGTAATTGGCGGAGGAATTTTGACTTTACAAATTCAAAGTCAAAAACTAAGTGAAACTTGAAACCGGGTGACACTGGGAACTGATACAACTATGCAATATATGCACACATCCTGTTCAGTCACATACAGTAATCTCTACATATACACACCCACACGCCGTTGTGCAGCTTCGAAATCCACAGATGTCATACTGTAGAACGAGATGTAAAAACTGCGTGGCAGCTCATTTTCTGCATAAACTTAAGAACTCATGGAGAAAAAAAATCATTGCGTGGGTAATTCTGGTTATACGTATCAGCTAACTGTGGAACTGGCAAGAAGTTGGAGGGCTCTTATAAAGGTGTGCAGACTGATCCAAACACTGGTCCATGTGCATCTGACAAGAGGTTTGAAAGGCAGCATTAAATGTTGGAAAAACAGAAGGTTTTCTCACAGATTTTGCAATGCAAATTGCATTTTATATAAAGGCCGCTAGTTCAAAGAAGCATTGTTAAGTTTAAATGCATTTCTGTAATGTAAAAATGCTCTTCTCCTCAGTTAATCAGCCTGGACCCAAGGTGCTCCGTGACATTTTGCTAAGTGTTTGCTAAGTGCTACTGATTTAAAGGGGTCAGCAGCAAGAGCACCAAATAAAGTTTTTGTTCTGAAACTTATTGACTGACTGGAAATGTATCTAGAGCAATATGAGAAAAATACAGGAGTACTGTCAGCATGACCCATTTCAATCTTTTTGTTTTGAAAAAATGTTTTATTATAGCTCAGCTGCTCATAATTGCTGTTTTAATTACGACGATAATGACAGTTTTTTTTTTTTTAGTGTTTTTAATAATGCGTTGTTGTTGGGGATTATAATGACAGACATCAGTATCATTGCTACTCTGCTTTGTCAGAGTGCAAATAAGCGATGTAAACACTCAGCTGCAATAAAAGCAGCAGTCACAAAGACAGGAGGGATAACGTATCTGATAGACAGCTCTTGATGACTGATACATTTAAACTGCTGAGGCCCTGGCTGTCTAAAATGCCTGCGTCAGTGTCTCCCCAAGTGCTGCCATATGAGGGCTAAACATCCTGAAACAGTGGGTTGGAAGTGCAATCCAGGGAAGAGTGTGAAGAATTCATAACAAAAACAGCATCCAGCCTGTCTGTTTTGATGACTGATCTGGAGCAAACAGCAGGCATATGCAGGCATCACATGAACACATACTTACACGCAATCGTAAAACCATGTGAGAGCAAACAAACATACACTGCCTGCATTTTATAAAAACATATAACTAATGTAAGCACTCTAAGAAGTACTGTATTTGAAAACACAAACTAAATAACCACGGCCCACACCTCATGCTGTGCCAGCTAGACGCCCCCCCCCGAGTTGGATCAGGGTTGCTGGTGTGACTCACAGACTGCAAAGCTGGGTCAGGTTGTCCCCAGTGGAGAAATGGGGTGGGGGAGAGCCATTAGCCAGTAACTAGATCCACTCCTGAGGTGCTGGATGGGAGAGAGAAAAGAACAAGCCACTACAGCGTAATGAGACACCTCCACCCAGGACTGACACATGGAGAGACAGGCCGAAACATATCTGCAGCATTGCAACACACACGCACGGGAGGAAGGAATAAACACACTGAGAAATGGCTTTATAGAATTTCAGCTGAACACAGAACGTGCAAACACAGACACACGTGTACATGTACACATACATACACACATACATGTAATACTTTTGTTATTACCACTTAACTTTAATAAATTCAGGACAGAAGAATCCATTCAGATCACGTAATATTCTGAGCTGTAATTCAGACTTAGCTCACCTGAATACGTCGGTCTCAGACATTTTCAGTTTCCATAGTGCTGTACGTACGAGGGATGACCCCTGCTCTGTTTTTTTATTTGAAGAGAATACGTGACTTTTCTTCATTTGCTTTGATATGGAATAATGCTACTGTGCACAAGCTGTTTGCTTTCGATGGTTAGTATTGATCTGAAACAACCTTGCCAAGATCAGTTTCCTGCTTTCCAGCTGAGGTTTTTGACAACTGTTTCACTGAAAACTGCCAATCAGGAATCTCACTGCTGTCCCTATCTTTTGATCCCTCCAAGACTCTACTTTCTTTCACATAATGACCACTGAACCATCAGCCATACTCAGTTAATCCAGAGCAGGAGGTTGGTTTAGAGCTAGTGACAATTTAGGAGAGAATGTTTCTCTCACAAACTGTCACAAACCAAAACACATAGTCCTTGCAACCTCATAAAAGACCTGTTAACTGTGATAGGAAACTCTTTTCTTGACATCATCAATAAATCGCTCAGTTATGGTATCATTCCCACTGCTTTTAAAACAGCTGTAGTTACAATTTTCTCTAGCCTGCCTAAAACGGCAACAAAAGGTCTTTTAGTTTGTCATCATAATACATCACTCCTGATATCACTGCATTGGCTATCAGTTTAAAGTCCGTTTAAAGTAAGAATAAATATTAAAGTGTTATTAACCACCCAGCCTAATTTAAATGATTAAAAATATCGACAAGTTTATGAAATCAGGTGTCAAAAACAGGTAAAAATGAGCAGTATTCTCAGCTCCAGGACTGTGGGGGCGTGTCTGCTGAACATGCTGAAGCCACGCCCACTCGTGGGAGCAGTCAAGCAGCAATTTCGAAGCGACTGAAACGTGTCAGATGAGTTCAGAAAATGACATGACTAACTTTGAAACACTGAACGAGATGAATTAATCTCTATCTCTCTGCTAGGGGTGCAGGTTTATGCTCAGGATGGCCTCAGCGTGTCATCGAGCCACCCTTTAAGGACCGCCCAAAACATCCTGGACTGAAAACTGGTGAAAAACTGTTTTAACCTCTAACTCCACATTTCAGTATTATATCATTCAGAGTCTTTTCACGTTTTCAGCAACTATTTTCCAACATATTTTATGTATTTTGAAAGAAATCTCAGAATTGCCTTTAGATGGACTTCAAAAAAGAGATTTCAAAATCCTCTTCTTTACCTATAAGGCTGTAAACGGACTGGTCCATATATCCCCAGCATTATTTAACCACATACTCCACCATGTTCTTCCTCCTCTCCTAGATTTAAGGGAGTGAATTTAAAAATGAGGCAAGCTTTGTCAATACTTTCAAATCCAGGCTTTCATTGATTTGTAACATGTAAAAAGGCTCTCCAGGTGATGGGCACTTTAAATAAACTGAAGTTGAACTGACACACTTACTCACAGTGGTACATACACCAACCAACAGTCAAATTTACCATCTTGTTTTAGCAACTTAGCATGCTAACATCCACTAATCAGCACTCAAGACATAGTACAGCTGAGGCTGAGGGGAATGTCATTAGTATTTAATCATAAACCAAAGTTTTGGACAATATGAAACCCTGACCTGGTGATAGTGCTAGATGAAAGGTCGGGGGATCACCAAAGTTTTTACAATTCATTCTGAGGGGTACATGAATGTTGGTATCAAATTTCGTTGTAATCCATCCAATAGTTGTAATCACCAAAGTCATCAAGATTCATCATCTGGGGAACATGATTGTCTGCACAAAATTCCATGCAACATCCAATAGCTGTTAAGAAATGGCAGTCAGGACCAGACAGTCATTGTCATCTCCACAGCTATGACACTAGCATTGCTAGCAATGTAAAAGGCTTGACACAAGCTCAACTGTGAATATGAATCCCTGTCACCTTGTAAAATCATTTCTCTGTCAAAGTGTAAATCATTATCCCGTTTCCAACCAGCCTCTTGGCCCTACTCTTTCCTCCAGACTTATAAAATGTCAACCTGTCGCGGCACAGAGTCACAGTGAAAGGCTATCATCAAAGCCATGTTAAAAAAACAACCCAGTGATCTATTAGCTGCACATGCACTGCAGGGACTCTGACCCCCTTGCATATACTGTAGCAGACTGTTCATCAAACACCATGCAAGCCAAGAGATGACAGTTCACAAACTGAAGAATATCGAGCCGGATGACATCCTCAATGCTGGAGTTGATCTATAGAACCAATCCTGTCACAGCAGGTGATGGAAATAATACTAGGGCCACACATGGCAGGAAAAAGAAACAGTCAGTCAGTACAGCCCTTTGAGTGACTAAGCTTCGGAGCAATGTTTCCAAACCATTTGATGTTTCCGTAAGCTTGAGTGGATCCCCACCTCCTTCTCCCTCTCTCGTTGTTTGGATGTGCAGGCAGGAGGTGTGAGTGTCAGGAGGTGTGTAGAAGCAATTGTGAGATGGGGCTGTCATACAAGCCTGGTGTTGAGTTAGCAGGTAAAGTGGTATCATCTTAGGCTGCGAGTGTGACTGTGCAAGTGAAAAAAAAAAAAAGGAAGAGTGAGAGTACATGAAAATTTCAGTGTGAGGCAGACTGGAATATTTCTGACTTAATAATAGTTTATATGTGAATGTGCATCCATTCCAAAGTGGCAATAGTTTTAATGTGTTTTATTGGGTGTCAGTGGTCAGGCACTGCGATGCTGTAGGAGACAATCTAATAGTGTGTTTAGACAGAGAGGGAAGCAAATTTGCTCCCACGGTCATTTGTGCAAATTTGACTGCAGGAGTTGTGTTTATACACCCCAAACAGCCAATGCACCGACTGTGCAGATGTTAGCTTTAAGCTATGTAGCAACGGCACTGTCGCAGTGTGCTTGTATATGTTTGAGGCAGAAACTTCACTAGAAACTCCAGTAATTTGTTTAGTTTATGACGCAGATTCATAAAGCTAATGCAATTTTCTTTTAGCTCAAGTTGAAATATTTTCAACGTGCACGAACGTTTGCGCGGTCATTTGCTACGTGCCAAATCTAATCCATCTTTCCGTTGTCTAAAATTTGCTTCATGTTCTGTCTGAACACATTTTAAGAGGAGGCAAAGAGGAAGTAGTATGGTATGAGAACAGAAAAGTAAGAGATTATTAGGGGGGAATAAAATGAGAGTGACATAACTGGTTTTGAGGTCACCAGAAGTGATGTGCCATTGTGGCGACAGCTGCACACATGCAGTGAAGTATTTTATCTACAGTGTGAGCCCCAAAATCACAAGTTAGACTCTGAATCCTCTGCAGACAACGACAACTGTCCAATTTTGTTGCAAAGTATTTGAAAACTTTGAGGAGCGCAGTAGGACGTAGAGCTGTGCTGCCAATCCCTGTAGGCTATATTGCCTTAAAAAAGCAGCACAGCTTTTCAGGCGATTTATTTCTTCATTGTGTGCTGTATTGATGTATGAATGTTTTAACAATTCACATTTAGAGAGGCTGCTTTCAGTCATTTTAAACATTTCCATGCCCATGTAAATATTAAAGTAAAAACTGTAGTTATAAACTTGACAGGAGAGGAGACAGAATTAAACTTTTAGCTTCTGAAATCAAGTTAAGACAGCTCTGATGGTGCTCAGGATTTAGGACGGCCGCTGGTGTGTGACTTTTGGATGTGTAAAGAACACAAAACATTAATTAAAAGTTGATCCTGACGTTCCTATCGGTGTGTCAGGAGTGCTCCTACGCCAACGCTCCTGGTTCTGTTTGAAGCATATAGTCATCGATGATGAATACACTAAATAATGAATGATCAGTTTGGGAGCTTCAAACACTCTTCTATGTTGTAGACATGTTCTAAATCACCGTGGTTCTTACACAAATGAAACATAAGCGTAGATCCCCCAAAAAACCTCACGCTTCACACAGATATTTAAAGCCATCCAGCCATGCTCCGTTTTCAATGTGTGAAAAAAGCTTATGTTGTATCATCCTCTCCCCACCTGTGAATATCTTCATACACATTGTTTTTAGTCTCGCTGCAGTGAAACAATCATCATTTGTCATCCCACACACAACAGCAGCCATCCCAAATGACATCCCTCCGAGAGGAGGCCTAATGAAGACAAAAGCTCTTTTTTTTTTTTGTGAAGACGGCCTCCTGTCTGGAAGGAATTACGCCCATGTGTTAGTGAGTGTGTGAAAGAAGCATGGAGTTGACGCAGGGATGATACAGGGCTCAAAGCGGAAGAGCAGAGAGTGGTAGTGAGGAGAATGAATAGTGACTGGCGCTCAGCCCAGTGGCAGCTTAATGACTTGCGGTCAGTTGACTCTGTCTCAATTAATCAGACTGCTCTTTCCCGTTTGCCTCCTTTTTTTTTTTCTTCGTCTCCTTTTGGCTCTAATTTCTCCCTTTGTCTCCAACCCCTGAGCACGCAGAGGGCGCTTTGTTCCCACTCTGTCTATCTCCTTTGTTTTCAGCTTCTCTATCTCTGTCCGTGCTTCTCCATTTCTTCATCATCGGCCCTCTCTTTCTCTCACATGCTCTCTGACAGCTCCCTCGACTGGACAGTTTTCAATTCGTTCTTCATCTCTGCATTAGTACGAGACTGAAAGAATGAGGCCATTTTACTATCACCCTCTATCATCCATGTTCTAGTCTGTAAGTCTGGGGAGAAACTTCCAAGTCCCAGAGAATTCATTTTAGAAAAAAACTCACACCCACAGTGGCTGCATCAGAGTCTGAAAACAGGCTGTGACCCATGTAGATGAAGGAGCAGATTCAGGCAACAACAACTAGCTCAGACATGTTCGCTCCTGGAACACAGAGTACGACAGGAGGCTGTGTTGTGCTTATGTGTGTGCAAGTGGCAGCTCAGCTCTCTGTGCTCACTGTGTCAGTTTTTATCTGCTTTCCTGGAGGTCCCAGGGGGTCCTGCTGGCTTCCCACGGTGGTCCTGACTGGGCTGACATTTGGAGGACTGGTCTGTGATGGCCTGTAGGGCTGTTCTGTGAAGCAGCAGTCACAGCTACTGTCACTCTCTACTTCGCTCCTCTCTCCCTCTCTTTTTTTTCAGCTCTTTTGTCTCCCAAGATTTAGTCTCTGGTTGTCACACCTTTCTCTTTCTGTCACTTTTCTTTATGTTTTTTTTCCCCCTGTACTCTGCACCCATCTTTTTCCATCTGTCTCATTTTCACTTTCTGTCCCCACTTGCTTGACTCGACTTTTTCTCTCCATCCATTATCTTTTCTTTTTCTCACATGCCGGCACTCTATCGCTCTGCCTCTCTCCCTCACACATACTCCTCTTATTTTTCTCTCGCACGCTCCATGTTTCATCCTCTCTCTCTCTTTCTCTCTCTCTCTCTGTCGATGGGGTCACTGTGCTGGGCAGACCGCCCTGAGGAGCCTGCCTGCCAAGGCTCTTACATGTTGGGAGGCAGAGAAGGGGTGCGCAAGAACTCTGTACCATCCAGGCTGACCCCCCCTTAGGCTCCAGTGTGCATTCAGAGGGACAGAGGGAGCGACCAGGGGTCAAATGCTCCAGGAGGACCTATAATGTAGCTGTGATGCAGGGTGACAGCTATGCAGCTGGAGCACTGATTTAGTTTTCATCATTTGTGCTGATCGGAGTTCATTTTTTCCAGCCCACTAAGTCAACTGACTGAAAACACTGGATGACTCTTGGTTGCGTAGAAAACAAAGAGGTGAGAATGGGAGGCAGAACGTCCTGTATATATTCTTTTCAACACTTTGAGAGAGCTTCCTGTGCCGCTGAGATCAGTGGCCTTGCTGTAAGTTGTTTTTTTGTTGGTACAAAGTTGTTTTTCTTTTCAATAGCATTGTACTATATAATCAGAAGAAGAAGAGTCTGATATATTGGAGCCAACAAGTAATAAACAAATTAAATATCAAGATTTTATGGCTGAGCACTAATGCTGAGGAGCTGCTCACACTCATTAAAAGATGCTTATGGTTGATCGGAGTTAATCAATATTGCAACATATCAAATTATATCAAAATTGTTGCTAGTTTATGGCTGTTTGACAATGAAATGATGCCACATGCGTTCATGTCACTGTGTGTAAAGGCTCCAACGTGAGCCTTTTGGTACAAATTTTATTTTTTGGTTAAAGCTGCCTCAGAAATTCTTCAGAATACAGTAAATAAACAGGTTTAATTCCTGTTATGAGCGGTATAGTTTCCTTTATCAGTCACACAGACATTGTAGATTATCCTCATGTGATATATTGTACACTACAGAAATGAAGCATTGAATAAGTTTGCAAGTTGCGCTTGCATCAGCTGATCAGCAGCGTCGATCATGCAGAACTCATGCAGATGTTACTCTACTGATATACTACCAACTATAGCTGTGTTAATGTAAAGGTATTTTAAGCACTGCATTAGAAAAAACAACAACAAAAAAAAACGTCCTCAATTCCGCTTTTACACTCACTTGAAGTTTGTCTTCTTCCAAAAAGATGGTAGATGGAAACTGACGGAGCAAATATTTAACACACTCAACGTCACTCGTGATCAGCTGTTAACTCTGCGATTCTTCTGTCTCTTTATCGTTCCAGTGGCTCTATAATACATCCATGGGCGCTCCAACAGATCCCTCCTCACATTTCCACTTTGTTTTCTGCATTGTTTTTCACCAGTTAAGGTTCGACTCGCACTCTTAGCTTGATGCAGCCTCTCCTTCTGGTTTTCCAGCAGCAGAATGAACCAGCTCCTCATATTTGTATAACGGAATGGAAACAAGCATTCATTCACATTTTCTTTTGCGAAATTACTCGAAATTCGGATATAATCTGTGATACATTTGGATAGAAACAGGTCTGTTTATTTGTTGCTACTCCATCCACCATCCCAACCTCCTCTGTTGGATACATTATACGGAGTGCACTTTATGTTCTGGGTGAAGCCCTCAAATCCAATCATCAGTTTTCGCCTGAAAATGTAGCTCTGACTTTTAAATTCAGAAGCAGCTTAAAATGAAAAGAATATTGTACTTTTTCATGAAGAGAAAAAAATGACATACAGAAATGGTGACATAAAGTCAGACATTTGAAATAGCAATGGCTATATGTTGGATCTGTAATCTTGAACTGTAGATTAAAATTTAATGTCCAAAATGCACAAGAAATTTCACCTAACGTAAAAATATGCTCCATAAATCAAAAACACAATGAAACAATTTAACACCTGGACAAACCTGAGGAGTTAAATTGATGGCTCTCGTCTTTCACCCCCCCAAAAAAACCTCTCACTTCACATCGCCTCTAGAACAATTCCAGGGTAAGTAAAAAACAAATAGGAACAAAAAGAATAAGGGGCCAACGAAAACAACTAAAGTGGCTCTAACACAAGCAAAGTGGAGAAAGTCTTCACAAATAACTCTTCACTCTGTTTCTTTCTGGGTCTTTAGCCTTCCCAGTGGTGCTCCAATCTGTAATTACTGACTCTATTTGATTCTAATCACCAGTCTGAAAAGACAGATACCACATCCCCTTTTTAAGCCCTCCCACAAAGACCTAGGAAGGTGTGAAGCTATATTTCTCTCAATTATCTATCCGGGATCGACTGGCTTGGTGCTGAAGTTCTCAGAGTGTGTTTGCCAATTTGCTGTGTCAATTAGATTTTCTCCTAGGTAAGTAATCAGACTGTGGGAGATGGTAAGAGAGGGAAAGATGAAGGGAAAAGTAATTACAGCTTTTTGGGAGGTTTGCAGCTGCTCCACAGTGCCTCTGTACCACCCCTGTCTTTTTTAATCACTTTTATTGGACTTTGCGGGGCGCCCCTGCCTTTGTGTTTCTCAGTAAGAAAAGAGATGAGACACAAACACAGATAGCTGATACACGCATGTGAAAACACACACGCATTCAATGGCGTGGATTTTCCACTCAGCTGCACACATGCACAGACAAAAAAAGAGAGAAAGCTAAACAATAAGATTGATGGCTTCAGTGTTTCGCCTCTCGTTTAAATCAGCACATTGTTGCAGCCTGTATGACGGAGCTATTGTGTTGGGAATGTTATTTAGCATTGGATTTCTCCTCCAAGCGTACTGATAATAGCTTGGCACTTTTGCGAGTGAAAAAGTTTTTATGTGATAATCACTTGGAATCTGAGTGAAAATGTGACTCGCAGCACTTAAAGTTGTAAACGAATTCAAAAACAGTGTTAACACAATTTGCAGTTACTGCTTGGATGGATTTCACGTCACATAATATATGAAAGAAGAAAAGTATAAACAAATCAGAGCAAACTATAAATTCGCCCATTATATTCCTGAAAGCTTCACTGTCCTGTCTTTGTGTTTTTGTTTGGTAATAAATTGTGGAGAAATATGGAGGCAGGAGGAGACAAGGCGAGAGAGAGAGAGAGAGAGAGAGAGAGAGAGAGAGAATTAGGCAGAGAAGCAGTGATTGGCTCACTTTCTGACACTTGGCTGTCCTGTCTGCCCTTGTCACAGCCTGACACCTCTCTAATCCCCACTCTCCCGACCCCCCGCCCCCTCCACCTCAGATGGCCAAGGTTGGCTAGCAGACCAGCCTGTCACCCAGTCAGAGATCTGGGACCTGTCCAAGCCCTGTCCAGATGTAGGCACCAGAATTCACACAGACTCTCTCCGTCCCATGGGCATCTTTGCCTCCCTCCTGAGAAAACTTCCTCAACCACTGACCATTTGACATGTCTTAATGTGCTTTGTTTAAAGGAACAGCTATGCTAAGAATGAAACCTAAGACACCATTTACTTAGTCCCAAGTTTATATGACTACCATTGACTCGTCGATGATTTAGCCTCTGGGTACAATGGATATCTGGGCCAAGACTTCCTCTGCAGTCCCATTAGCAACTTGATACACAAGAATGACGAGAAAGACACATTTGTGCTCATCTCAATGAACAGATATCTGCACAAAAACACAGATTAATCTTTAAAAATAAGCTAATAAAAAGTTTGATCATCATCAGACAATAACCGATGCATTCAGAGATTGCTTTGCAGCCAATACGTTCCACTTCTTTTGCTCTCCACATGGACTGTTGCCACCAAAACCCTCTTAACCCTTTGACGCCCCTTTGCACATTTTTGTGTATTTGGCTTTTACTTTCTAGCATATTTTATCATTTTTTTCATGCATATTGTTGATGATCTATGCAAGGTTGTGCATTTTTGAGTGTTCTCACATTTTTTAATGTATTTTTTATTTTTAGCCTATTGTAAACAACGTGGACTAAAATAGACCTGTTGTTACTCATTTGCACATAAATGTGCACATAGAAACCCATTCAAAACACTATTTTTGATCCTGCTCAAATACAAAGTATAAAACATGTATATTCTCATTTCTCCGCTTCATTTGAGGCCTGGGGCTTTTAAGTGTAGATTAGTGAAGATTTTATGAAATATAAAAAATATTTTAAAAAATAATAATGCATATAAAAAAATAATGCTGCTAATCTTTCACGTACCCCAAGATGCAATAATCAAACCATAAATAATCCAGTTTGCATGAAGTATATTGAAAATAAATCATTTTTTGTGTTTTTTTAGACCATAAAATGGAGGTGCATCATGACAAAAACTTGGCAATTTAAGGGTTAAAAAAAAAAAAAAAAAAATCATTAATATTTGATATGTATGATTAGGACTGATGCTGGTTTTAAAAAAATAAATAATAATAATAATATATAAGATTTTTATAGCAAACCCTAACCCTAACGTTATACATAATCGATCAATGCTACTCGGACTACAAAGGGAAACCAGAATGCTCCTAGTGCCAAAATTTTGGTCCCTTGCCTACGGATACTGCATTCATATAGAAATATGTGTTTATAGAGACTATAAGACTGCCATAAACAAAAAACTACCCATTACTTCTCTGCACAACCTCCCTAAAGTTAAGAGCACAATCTTCTCACAGCTTAAAAAACCCACACAGCTTAAAACGGCCATTAAACTTCTCCAAACATCAAGTGCAGAGTACAAGAAATGTTTTGTAGGAAAACAACTGCACTGTGGGACCACAAGAGTAATATTTACCTCATTATCTCCTACAGTATATTTTTCTTTCTGACAACGCTCAGTACATACAGTGCCGCTTTGAAAATGTGTTTTTATACATAACGGTAACCAACTTTCACATTTCAAAAGGCAAAAAAGTTCTGATGTGAACTCTTCAAGTTCTTCCACAGCCATATGGACAGATGGAAGTGGGTGGGGTGACCTGTGAGTTTCATATTTTCAAGACATTCAGATATTGTCATAAAATGGATATACCAGTGTTCTTACAGACTGATATGCTTCGTAATATATTCATAGGACACCGCTGTGAGAACATGTGTATCAACTTGCAGCGGAAGTGTTGCAGCAGTCCTGTGTGCGGAAATGTATGATGTAAATTTATATATAAAAGTGGAAACAAGGTAGGGGTACAGTGTATTCACCTCATGAAAAAGTTGTATCTAAAGTATATTTTACTGGTCTTTTATCATTATGAACTGATTTAGCTGTGCTTTAGGGTTAGTTACTCTATATTTAAAGAGTATTCCACCAATTGTATTATTAGATTTTATGAGACAGCAGAGACAGAGGCAGACAGGAAACATGTGGTGAGAGAGGGTTATTAAATGTAACAAAGGACGGCAGCAGGAATCATCCTCAATGCAACACAAGCACCGTCAGTTTGGTTTGAGATTCAGGTAAATTATGTTAGCCTCAAATTGAAACAGGTTTTATTTTCATTTCCAAACTTGTAATGTTCAGCCCTGACCGACAGTGACTCAAGTGACATCACTTGAGGTAATCCATCAGACTTCGTGCACAAAAGACTTAATGCAACATTTAAGTACTTTAGTAGTAAGATTTTAAAGTCTGTGTAAATACATTAAATATGTTGGAAAATAGTTGCTGAAAATGTGAAAAGACTTTGAACGATATATCACTAAAATGTGGAGTTAGAGGTTGAAACATTTTTTGGGCGTGGCTCGATGACACGCTGAGGCCACCCTGAGCATACCCCTGCACCCCTAGCAGAGAGACAGACATTAATTCATCTCGCTCAGTGTTTCAAAGTTAGTCATGCCATTTTCTGAACTCATCTGACACGTTTCAGTCGCTTCAAAATTGCTGCTTGACTGCTCCCACGAGTGGGCGTGGCTTCAGCACATTCAAGGGACACGCCCCCACAGTCCTGGAGCTGAGAATACTGCTCATTTTTACCTGATTTTGACACCTAATTTCATAAACTTCTCGAAATATTTAATCATTCAAATTTGGCTGGGTGGTTAATAACATTTCTTCTTTGGTCTGACAAATTCAGAACACATTTATTCTTACTTTACACAGATTTTAATGTCTAATATCAGTGATATTCCACTTTAAATGCCCATAAATATGGAAATGATACCGTTTGCCAAATTGTTTTAAAACTTTTATGAGGCAACCTATTAGATTTTTGGTAATGTGTAAGAAATGTTGTAATAAATTGGTATTTCATTGAGTCTTGTCCCACATCAGAAGCCCTGTAGGCTTTTTAGTTTTATTGTCTGCTAGTGCCATCAGTATTTAATAATATTCACTATGGATAGTCTTTGATCCAAAATTCAATTTACTGTAATCATATCACAGGGCACAGAACCTTCATTACAAACAACAACAAAGCGGATGGTAATCCGAGTTCAAAATGAGAAGCAGGGTAGATAGAAAAATAGAAAACATAGAAATAATCTGCTCTACCAAGAAGAACAATTTGTGTAAAAAGAATTTGGGCTTCACTTGCAGCTGTTTTAAGGCTCGCAGCTTAATGATCCTTTTTTGCACTTGTATACTAAGACAAGCATTCATTTTCTCAGAGGAATATGAGGGATAATCAGATGCTAGAACTACTGACTCACTCATCTCCTGTGTATATGTCGCAGTGTTTGTTTCTGCATTAACGAGTAGATAACAAGTTTGGATCTGAAAAGTAGAAACAATCTGATAATTATAAACACACACCACATGCACTATATTACTACTATATTACTATATCTTCAGAGGAGGCTTTATGAAAACATGCATGCACACAAACACACACACAGACAGGGTTTACATGAGTCACTCTGTGGTTATTAGTAAGGAAGAAAAAGATGCATCAGCAGTGGTGGGGGAATGATGGATGTGTAGCATCAGATACTGTACATGTTTACTCAGCTCAGACTGTCTCAGACTTAGCAGCTGAAACTTGCCAAATTACCGTCTGGTTAAAATGTTGACAGAGAGTGGCACTAGTGTCATACAAGAGCGGTAGATGGGCAGGTGGGCAGTGTAACCGGGCTCAGCAGCCTCGATGGACATAATGTCAGAGGTTAAAAAGAGCGAGGCTCTGAAGAGAAAAAGAGAGAGTGACCGAGCAAGAGGCCACCGGACAAGAGTAAATCTGGGACTGACTTTTAGTCACTGAAGAGAGAATAAAAGACTAAAAGACAGACTCAGAGCTGGACTTCTCGCTGTTGGGCTAGTTAGTAGCAAGAAACCCGAGGTGAGATCCTTAAAGGTAAATACTTGGTTGCCAGTAAGTAACATTTATGCATCTGGTTTAATAACATGGTTTTCAGAGTGCAGCACACACAAACATTGACATCATAAGACTCCACACACACCTTCAGACAACCCAGAACACCTTATCAGCTTTTTGTTAATTAAAAGCCAAGCAATAAATTTTCCACCACTTCCCCTCCACAAGAGTGAAACACTTCCTGGAGTAATCACTCAATAGCAATCACTTAATATCTTATTTAAAAAGTATGTGTGCGTGTGTAGGTGTATGTGTGTGTGTGTGTTTGCCTTATTGATTCACATTCAGTCTTTGTACTTTCTTTTTCTTTTACCTGCTTGGACTGAGCCTGGCTCAGCATGCGTCAGGCAGAATAATATTAATAATAATAAAAAGTCGCAAAACAAAAACAAATGTGAACCTCATGGTGGCACTACAGGAAAAGTCAGAGGATCATTATAATTACATAATATATAATTATTAAGATTCATCCTCTCAACACAATAAATATCTGTACTGAATTTCATTTAAATCCAACCAACAGTTGGACAGATGAACAGATATTTCACAACTGACCAACACTGCCATCCCCAGAGCCATGCTGCTAGCGTGGATAAAAATATTCTATGGTGGATGGTGTAAATGGAAGAAGCTGTCAGCCAAGATGACATAATTAGGCCTAGGATTTGTGATATTTCACTGAAAGTTGCAATGCAAAATGAGTAGTAGACTTAATGTTAAAGTTAATGTAGCTCCCTCCAGTCAGAGACACGTCATGTTTAAATGTGATATGTTCATACGGTGACTTTCTCTGTTGCCTATCACAGCCTGTGCACTGATCTATATGTAAAAGACCTTTACCAGTTGGCTTCACACAGATCTGACTTATTAGAGAATCAGTTCGCGGCTGACAACTGAAAACAATACAGTACGTACTGCTATCGAGAGCACACTCAGTCCAGACATCAGTCCAAGCACCATAATGAGGGCACAGCGGAGAGACAGAGTGTATGAAATCTGGCCGTAACGGTTAGGCCAATACATCAACACACACCGGGGGTCTGACGGGTCTCTGAGCACTTTCCTTCGGTTTATTTTCCCTCCATTTTCCTCCTCTTTCATCACCTTCCTCGGCACCTCTGTTGGTTGATGTCTGACCTGGCCTGCAGGAGTTTGGAAGTGACAGACTACAAGCTTGTCCCATGTCAAAATGCACTGTGATGAGGCAAAATAATAGCCACACAGACACACATGGATCCACACAAGAAAAAACTGTACATACTGTATATACACATAAAAGGGGAAAGGTACGCTGTTGAAGTCACTGGGATATTGCCTTTGGTTTGTTACATTTTCCTCTCAATGAATCAGTGTTTCAGTCTCAAATTTTTGAGTAATTCCCTGCTCTAATAAGACCATTTCAAAATTAAATTGACTGATTGTTTTTTAGTATGAGAGCCACACTTCTATTTTTATACACTTGTATCCTAGTTGAGGTTGCTCAGATTGATTGGCCACCAACTGTTATTGCATGATATCAACAATACTCGATCTGAACTACTAAAATAGCAGAAACGAGAACACATTTTGAAGAAAGGTTGCACAAGAAGACAACAATGCCAGGCAAAACTTAAGTTTCACTTTGACATGACGTCTCAGCAGAGAAAAATAAAGAGAAGAATAAAAATGTTCAGCTTGAGTTCCTCCAAAATAAACTCACAGCGCTTTGTAAAGCGACTCATCAAGTGTGCGTACTTTGTAAATACTAAAATAAGTTGCAGAATTAAGTAGAATGGTTAAAATGGTAACATTAGAAATAGCCTCATAGAAATAGACATATCATTTCTTAATCCTAACAAATAAAACCAGGTAACAGTGATGGGATGACCTCAGTTTGAGCACCTCGGTCTCTCTGGAGTCATGAGGAAAGGCAAGGAGTACCAAAAATTAGGGGGGCACATCTGGCTCCAGTTTACAGTTTATTGAGATCATTTACATAAAGCTGTTTAATTTCAAGGTATAATAGACAATGTAAAACTACTGTCCAGCACACAGCAATAATGCTCTCAAACCACAGACAGAAGAATGTTTAAGATGATGCACAGTTGTACAGTATGAAACTGTATGTTACCACTCAAACTGAGGTGCATGTTACGAACTGGTCGCCATAAAAATGTGTGTAAAAAGCACTTTTAAAAATGTGGAGAGAGGCATGAGATATGAGTGTTTCGTTATTACTACTCCTCAAGAAAATAACTTTGATTTCAGCAGATCCAACAAGCTATGAATCATTACTTATTATGATTATAAAAAAAGGGACTGTACGTGGAATGATTGCATAATGACAGTATTTAACGCCCAAAGAGAAAAAGAAATACTTTATAATTTATTTAGAAATAATTTATATGTAAATGATATCTGTTGAATGCTACATAATTTTAATGAATAGTTAATACATGTAAGTTGTTCTTTTCCGATGCCTTTCAAAGACAGCTGCTTGCGTTTTTTTGGAGCACAGTCAATGTTACATAGATATTTTATGGGAATAGAGCGTCTCGAGTAGCTTTAAAGGGAAGATATTTTTTCTGTGTTGTATTATAATCCATATGCAATGCCTGAAGAATAAATGAGAAGAATTTCATGCCGTGACTCCTTGAACCTGAAGGTTATCTCAGCAACCACAACCTATGAAAGCTAATGAAGTCAGAGCTCCAGAAACACCTGCCCTCCCTGATCAAAGTAGGCTCGAGGAGATAAGAGGGAAACTATGGAAAGTTCTTAACTTTATTAACAACAGCACCTGAATGTGCAAATTACATATTTCATATTTGAACATAACAATAGACCTACTGTAAGAGCCACTCGTGAACAGATATGCTCGTAAGTGGCACATAAGGGTGATTTAAGGGAATTCATGGTGTTCACAAATTTTCTCGCACTTACAATTTTCTCCTTAGTATTAACTAAACGTTCACCTGTCGTATGAATCATGTGCTATGCTGACAGAAAGTTTTCTTCTTCTCAGAATAATAACACCTTAATATGAATGAATTGGGAGTTTAAATCTACTGAAATTAACAGAAGAAAATGCTGCAGTGTGAAGTCTTCTTTTTCCTCTTTAAGTTGGGAGAGTTTGGTGAATTGGAAACCTCGGATAAAACGATAAAAAGTAAGAGAGGTTCACGACAAGAACAAAGCAATGAGTTGCCCACTACTTTCTGTTTCTTTAAACCAAAAGACAACCAGGTTTGTCAAAGGGATTCTTACATTGAGGGGTGACATTTTAAAGCATATGGCACCTCTTTAAGTCTGTGGAAAAGAACAGCCGGTGGAGCAGTCCCTCTCTAGACTTCATCAGAAAGGAAGCGATGAATATTCATGACAGCATACGGTATCCACTGGGTTGTCAGAGGAGCAGGTCACGGCTTTGAGCGTACTTACCTCACTGAGGATTCTGTTAGATGGCAGCCCACCAGAGATTTCTGCAAGAGAGCCCAAACTCTCTGAGGCTCCATGTTGTGCCAGAGGTCAACGCTCCATTGACCCTGGCAGGTGGGAGGTTTCTGGGGGCCAAAGGCCAATCAAATCAATTCCACCTGGCCAAGACTGGGGTCAAAGGTTTTGTTTGTGTGTGTGTGTGTGTGCGTGTGTGCGTGTGTGT
Source organism: Sciaenops ocellatus (assembly GCA_033000465.1). Taxonomy (NCBI): domain Eukaryota; kingdom Metazoa; phylum Chordata; class Actinopteri; family Sciaenidae; genus Sciaenops; species Sciaenops ocellatus. Next base: position 16,667,221 of record CP136877.1, read on the forward strand.
TCATGGGTCGGTGTCGATATCTGGTCCCAAACGTTGAGGGCATTGACTCGTTATAAACCCCTCACAAATAGCCCCATTAACTGTTTTGTATTTGCTTGTTCGCTTTCAAAGCAAGTCAGTTGTTTGCTCTCTCGATAAAGGGTTATGATGAATTTATTTCGTCCCAAAGAATCTACTTTCCCCCCTCTGCTCTTTTCGCTTTGTATGAGTCAAGACAACAGACTAATTGGTGCATTAAAACAGCCTGAAGCCTGAAATGAAGCGAGGCGGGGAGTACAGTCTCAAAGGTACACGAGGATTAGCAGAGAGAAAAGGGTTGAAAAGAGAAAGAAAGAGGGAAGTAGATATAATGAAATGAGACAAAAAAAAAAAAAGAATAAACATGATAGGGAAACAAACTGGCAAACAAGCCGAATGAAAGACACAGCCAGCCTTCTCGCTTGTACCGAGATTTGTGAGCATGTGTTGAATTTTTATACTTTCTGGAGACAAATTGCAGCACTGAGTGAGCGTCTGAGCTGGGATCAGATGCCCAGAGAGACGGTGGGGAGGGGGGGAGGCCAGAGCAGCGGTCACACCAGACCTGGCAGGAACCTTAACGTCTCTGAAATACCAGACTCTCACACTGAGCCTTGTTTGTTTGTCTGCTTTTCTATTTTCATCCTGTGTTCATCATCACAGCAACACCCCTTTCTCTTTTCTCCAGCCAAAAGCTGAGATATCCCGTCCTCCTTGTTCTCTCGCTCTCTCTCTCTCTCTCTGTTGCCAGCAGTGATTTTTGTTTCTTCAGACTCTCCATGGTGCTTTCAGTTACTTTGTGTTTCTTGCAGAAAGTGACAAGAGGACAGATTGTGTTTCATAATGAAGCAGATCAGCTGTTGTTTTAATATTCTGTCCTAAGGCACCGCGCCTGTACTGCCAGTACTTTACAGTGTAGAGCACACATAAGAAACAGTGTAGTGCAATGTGTGACCCCTGTTACCTCATCCAACCTCAGACTGTGAGACCCACCTGTCACGTCTGTCAGCGAGTTAATGAAGCCACATCACTGTCAGTGTTCTGTCAGACAGTCAGATTTGCTCCTGATTTGATTTCTGCTCGTCTTAGCGTGCAATCAGCTTATTTTCACTAAAATTATCTTCTTCCGTCGACTTGATTGGATTCTAATTCAAAAGACGGATGGATGGAAACAATGATTGAGCTGTGAAATGTCACTGGAAGATTTTTTTTTTCCTACACTGCATGATTACAGTCCTGCATTTCCTTTGTGACATAAGTGTACTGATGTACAACCCACTATGGAAATCACAGCGTGATCCACACTGCTGTAGATTAAAAAACGCTGATGCGTGACTGTCAACCTTTCGTTAACATGGCTAAACAGAGTCAAGAAGTGCAGAACTACAGACAAACTTCCTTTTTTAAAAAGGGAGACGCTTCATGTGTCAGTGTGATCTTCTTGGTCCAGAGTGGTAAAGTACAGACCCCCCCCCCCCACCCACAAAACCCCTAACCTCAGCCCTTCAGGAGTTTCTGAAATGCCAGTTTGAGGGCATCCTGGCAGCTGGCGTGTCTTGCATCGTCTGGCATTCACCCCGCCTGCAACAGCTGGAGGGGGGGCAGGCTGACAGTCAGAGACAGCAAAGATCAAAGAGAAGTAAAGATGGAGGGACGGAGCCCATCTGTCAACCTAAGCAGTCAGATCCTGACCAGTGCTGTACAGTAGCCAGTGGGGGAAGAATCAGATCTTTTTAGTAAAATCAGCAAAACCACAATTTAAAAATGACAAGTTAAATTACTGTATTTATATTTAAGCAACATTAATTCATAGAAAACTGTCCTCGTTAGGCAGAAAATTCATAAATTATATGTTATATTAATGGATTATTATTACTGGTACATTAATGTGTAAGTAGCATTTTACTGCTGTAGTTAATCCAGCTCATATTAACAACTGTTACTTAGTTTATAACAAATATTTTGTATGATAATGACATGTTGTGTATGTAAATATGTAAATGTTTAATCTGAAAAGTAACTACTAATTACAGCTGTCAGATACATGTGGTGACTAGAAATTACAAAAAAGTATGAAGTAGTAATAACATAACATTTATTTAATAAAAAACTTAACTGAATTCATGATTAGCATCCACCCATGCCTGATCTAACACCTAACACCAGATCCATCCATCCATCCATTTCATGTAACCACTTATCCCTAGAAGGGTCGCAGAGGGCTGGAGCGTCACCAGTGTCACGAGTTCATCCCATCCACCAGCTCAAACATCTTAAATGTATTTATTGATGGTTCATTTTCATGTTGCAGGCGAGTTTATGAGTGTAAGGTGATGCATAAGCCAGGAGCATTGGGATAAAAGGGTGAAATGTTTTCATTAATGATGGGGAGAATATGGAACAAAGACCAAAAGCACCAGAGAAAGATTGTGTTACTGTTTGCTTCATTTGAGTTTCTGAAGGTTTAAAAAAAGCTGCACGTTAACACATGCACAGTCCTCTGCACTGACAGCAACCTTTTTCCAGTCAGTGATGATTACAAGTCTGTTGATGAACTTTGTTTAATTGAAAAAGCAATTTATGGCTATATTTGTGCATTAGCATAGCACCGTTTGCAGGCTCTTATCTAACCTTTAGCTCGTCTTTTCTCTAGCTGCGTTTTGGTGAGGGCTTAATTATGTTCAATAGATGTTATTGTATGTTCGGTATAATGTTGCAGCTTTGCCTTAATGTGCATTCATGCCCAAAAATTACCTTGCCATCATTTTCACTTTTCATACTCTATTTCCTTTGATGTCAAAGCATTAATTTCAGATGGCTGCGCTGAATGCAATTTGCATGAGTGATCAGCCTCGTTATTTGTTGTGTGTGGGTGGACCCCGGTGCGTTCTCGCTCGTGCTCCTCCTGCCTTGTTCTGTTTTTGTGGGCGAGCTGAGCAGAGGTTCTCTGGTGATCAGCGACACAGTCATGTGCAATGGGCTGAGCTCAGAGTGTTCACATTAGGAAAATCAATGTCAAACGAAGACAATACACACGTTTCATAAACTCTTAAAGGATTAGTCTGACACTTAGGTAGTTAGATGAGAAGATATGTCTGTAGGGTAAATATGAAGCTGCAGCCTTTCTGATTTTTTATTGTTATTCATTGTTAGCGTTTTTTGGCCTTAAATTTAAGCTATTTAGAGCAACATGAAGCCTCTCACATAACTTTCCACCAGAAAGTGATTAAGCATGGTTCAAAAGTGTCAAAATATTCCATTATATTTAAAAGTTTGTGATTCATCTGCCCCCCACACTGTTTTGATTTATCCTCTTGGGCAACCGCATTATGGAGCATTATGGTCCACAGTTTCAGGTGGCTGATTATATTTTCGGTTGGAATTTGTGTATTATAAACAAATTTCCATGACGTTAAAGAATAGAAAAACATTCTTTAAGAACTGTCATAATTAATCCCTGAAATAATCCCTAAATTTTAAAACTTCAAAGCAGGTAATCTGAGATAAAAAAAAACAAAAAAAAACATTGTTTTGTTCGTGCGGATGCATTGTACAATATTCTTACGAAGACTTGTGCAGGACAAGTGACTATTTGCAGGTTTAAGCACGTCACCTTACATGAGAACTTACAGTTTTTATCTGCGTGTTCAGAGAGTACATGCATGTCTTTGCCATCCCTCACGTTCCTCACGTAGCACACTGATGTATTAGCCATCCACCATTCCGGCTGAGATACTGCGGCCCTATCTCTGGCTCCCTAATAGCCGTCTGCTCCAGTCTACCTGGCCTGTCCGTTGTATCTATGTCGCATGGATGTATGACAGCCCTGAAGCTGTGCACTGCCAACATCATGGACCACTCGACATCTTCATGTATTTATGACTCTATTAAAAAGCTGCACAAGGACAAGGGGGAGGTGTGCTGTGCTATTCCATTCTTCTTCTTCTCCATTTCTCTCAGTCATTAGCTCAGATTTATGTAACCACCCACTGATAGGAAGTAGATAAATGTGTGAAAGCGAGTTGGGGCATTTGCAGGCAAGATAGATATTTTCTGCCTTTTGTCATTTTTAGATGACATGTATGCCATTGATCATCAACATTTAATGTATAATGTCTGAATTATTGTAGGCTACATTCTACTTTTAGATGTCTCTTCTTGAATTACTATAAATATCAGTGAAATCATTTGAGGTAATTAACTGTGAATTAATTAATACATTGTTGCGATTTGCTGCCAAGAACTAAGGATGTTTGCTAACATAGCAACACATTAAGCAACAACAACACAGCTCAGCGTCTGTTTCCAGCTTATGTTTCATGAAGCTCTCGCCAGCGACTAAAAGTCAGTCACACATTTACTCTTGTCCACCGATTCACTCTCTCTTTTTCTCTTCTAAGCTTCCTCCATCATCCTTTTCGCCTCTACCATTATGTCCATAGTAGCCGCTGAGCCCTGAGCTCTGGTTCTGACACACCACTGGCAGTGTTCTCTGTTAGCATTCCCCACATCCCGGGCATTAAAACTTCCTCTTTCCAACGCTTTAAACTCCTGTGCTACCAGTGTAAATATTAACACTCCCTTGGTGAGCACCTAGTCCCAGGCAGTATGGCTAGGCTAGCTAACTAACTAACAGCAGCTACTTTTTCTAGCACTTAGTCTACTGTCCATCAGTAAGCCATGAATCTCTGTGAATCACAGAAAGTTGCGGAGAAAGTTGGCAGAGCAGAACATGAGAGAGAAAACTATGAAACATTTTCTCCATAAAATATGATCTCACCCAAAGTTACATGGCAGACGGAGCACAGTGGCACCATTTACTCGATTATAAGTCAGTGTATTTTAAGGTAGAAAAGTTACATAATGGTGCTTTAATAAGAATAATTATTTGTAAGCATGTTTTGTGCATACATTAGGCATACAGTATAATGTGCCAGACGGTCCATGGTGTCTTAGTGCCTGTTGGCAACAGTGATGTTACGTAAAAAATCTGACAAGTTGCTGTATCAAAGGGTTTTAGACTCACAGAGGTTAGTTAACTGAATACCAGCCAAAGTTATTGAAAATGATAACCCTTTCACACCAGTGCTAGCGTGTGAATAAAAGAAGAATTTGGCAGTTGTGAAATCATAGCCCTCACACGTACTGGGAGACAAATGTGCGAGTACATCTTTTGTATGTCTGTGCGCATTCTCTGCTTTTGGCATTTTGAGTTCAATAGGCCCATTTTACCTGCCCTTACAATCATCTCCTCCATTCAGGAAAACAGCCTGTGTCCCACTACAGAGGTTGTCATCTCACTGCTCCATCACTCCGAATGCTCTGCAAAAAAAACACTAAACGGGGGTGGCTGTGGTTTGGGAGAAAGAGCAGCTTGTCCACTCACAGGGTAGGCAGTTCAATTCTCCTGTCAACATGTTGAAGTGTACTTGGGCGAGACACTGAACCCCAAATTGTTCCTAATGGTCAGGCCAACACCTTGCATGTGTGAATGTCACGCTTCGAAAGTGATGTGTTTCACGTAAACCAGCAATGATTGGTTTGCCAGAGCTAAAGGGGTGAGCAACCACAGCGAAAGAGTAGGCTACAACATGAAAGATGTAGGCATATGTCATAAAGACACCTTGTGACAACTGATATTTGTCCTGCTGCACAAAAACAGATCACTGCAATGGATCCAAACCCGTTCTTGAATTTCCTGCTAACCTGATTTCTCCAAATAACCTAGTTCCACAAACCACAATGACTTTTTGAGGAAGCAGAGGACGTCTACATTCACCTCTCCTCTTACAGAAACTCTTACAGACACTAAATTTGACAGCAAGAGGGAATGTTCACAGAACATATGAGGAAAAGTACAAGAGACGTACACAGACTTGTACTTTATGTGCACATGTAAATATAACCAACAATATCCTTGAGAATGATCATCTACACCCACCTGACCACTTCAACACCCCAACAGTGGCACACGTAAAGCGCCCACCCATTAAAAATAAGTATGAACAAGTGCAACTCAAGGCTCACTAACAAATATATTGAAGTTGCAAATACTGTTTATTGAATAATGTTTCACCAAACTTCTCAAGACCATTAAGAACACCTCAGCAAGTAAAACAATTATGAAAGCGACTGTCAGGAAAATCCATAGAGGTTAGCGCAGTCTATCCACCAGTGTGCTCATTATGTTTGTCTAAACACAATGCAGAGCCACATCTTGAAGCAAATTAGTGTCTGAATTGATGCAACTTTGTTGTTATGTAAGAACCTTCAAATACTAAAGATTTAGTAATCAGAGCTGTCATGAAGCAGTGTTATGCACTGCAAACAGAGGGTTATTGTTATAAAAGAGCACAAACTGTCATTCAAACTGTTGTGAAACAGTTGTGTTGACACGGTTTTCAGCTCTTTCATTGTGCATGAAGCCCGAGAGACTTCAGTTTTTGTGCACAAGCACACACAAGTATTTTGTAGCTATAATGGCTCAAGTTGCACAACAATGTGTCATCTTTTTTGTCTAGTTAACAAGGACTTATTTTCTAAATCGCTTGAGCAACTTCAACCCCTTGGGGAAGTTGTTACACTTCCTGTAAAATTACTCCTTTTTTAAATAACTAGCATTCACAACTACCATCTAATCAAAAACATTATTTCTAAAGACTAAAAAGGAAAAAATGGACCCCACTCGAGGCATCAATACAATAATGTTACCATTAGAAGAGGGGATTGCACAAATGGACATCATCTGCATACACCCAGAGGTTAGGTAAAAGACAGACAGATGAGTGGACGGATGTTTAGCAGGAATCTAAGTTCATACACACACTGTACAGCCACAGCAAACAAACAAAAATCCCCGCAAGAATTCACATTGATGGAAACACGTAGAAGAACACACGTTATCCTCTGGAGAACGTACACAGAAGCTAGTTAAAAGCAGTGATAATGACTACATTACCCACCATCACCATGGGAACCTCAGAGCCTGAGGGGCCTGTGGGGGCTCACCGGAGAGATCTGCTCCGAAGCCCCGCCAAAATAAGACACTGGGTATCATGAATGAGAGGCTCCAGCATTGATGGACAAAACACCAAATTGGAGAGGAATGGTTCAACTTCCTCTGTGATTTTTCAGCTATGTGTGTCTTCATGAATGCCTATATACCTGAGGGGAAAAGCCATTATTCCCGGGCAAAAGAGGAACACACCATGTCCATGTGTCATTTAAACCCAGAGTACGTGGCCAATCAATGAAAAAAACTTGGATTCTGGTTGTCCACTGCAGCAGAAAGCCCTACATTCCCATCCCACTCCCACCTACCCTCTACTTACAGACAAATTAAGACATTGATTGCGCTCCTTGTATTTAAACTTGTATTGATTTGGCTCAGATGTCTGAAATCAGCTCCAAGCTGCACAAGACACACTTTGGCATGGACATATGCGCAAACATACACACACATACAAACAGCGTCACAGCAAAATTTCTACCCACAGAGATCGGGTACAGCATTCCAGCAAAAACAGCTGTCACAGCCTCAGATCAACACAAATGTGCGCACATGCACAGATAGTACACACACCGAGCTTGATCACAGCTTTGAGGCACACAATGCCTTACAATGCCGGCTGTTCAGTCGTGGCAGTACATCAATCTTTTGTGCCTCTCAGGTGTTATACTCGCAAACACGCACGCACACACACACACAACTGTACACACATAATAAACTGAGGATGCATATACACAAGGTACACACACATATCAGTGCCCCAGTGTAATTGGTTGGCTCTGCTGGGAGAGAGCCTCGGGTGGGGCTCAGGTGATGAGGGGGAAGAGGTTGATGAGTCTAAACCACCTCAAGAAATTACCTTTTCACTCTGCTTTATATTCCTTTTGTGTCACTCCTTTTCCGTGCTTCCCCCCCCCCCCTGTACAGCTCCAGATGTGATAAATGAGTCACATCGATGGTGCGCGCTGCAGTCTTAAATCATATGCGCCTTTTTTTTTCCAACAGCAGCATCTAAACAACCTTCTCTTACATGAGGAGAGAATATGGCCTCCAAGGACAGAAAGAAACTCCTTTCTCTTCATGTCAAATATTGTGTGTGGTTGAACTTGACTTCTTCACATTAACTAGCAGTGTCCCGAGGCTACAGGCACAGCGTCCTTGTAAGTGTGGGTTGGACCTCGGGATGGGAAAATGTGAAGTGGAGAGTATGGTGTGAAGTGATTAGGTCTTTGTCCAAATGCCTCTGGCTCCACCACGACCGACTTCTGCCAAGGAGACAGTAGTGAAGGAGGAGGAGGAGGAATTAGAGGGGAGCTGTTAGGTGATGGCAGTTAAAGCTCAATTGAGCAGTATCTCTGAGATTAACACTAAATCTAATGAGATCCCATAGGACGGTTGCTAGTGCCAATCCCACTGAGGATCAACAATCAAAATCAAAGCTTTCCACAGCTTTGAACTAATTGTTTTAGCTTTTCTGGACTTATATTTGGCGGGGAGCAAAGAAAGAGGACTTCACTGGATTACCTCTTTCTCAGAAGGTATCTGTTTAATTAATCAACATTACTAAATGGAGAAAACATCAGACGATTGAACAGGGAAGAAAACTCTTTGTTATTCATGTTGTCACAGTTAAGATGACACCAACTATGAGCATATTTATACATCCATAGTTAAGTCATTAACTATGGATCTATAAAGCGGGAAATGAAGCCAATGCAGAAGTGCCAAAAACTGTAATTCCTCGAGCAGCCACTTGAGACAGGCTTCAGAAGTGAACCAACCTCCGTAAGCGCCTGTATTAAAATGTCCGTCACTTAGGCTCTGTCCATTCTCATACTGTCTATGGCTCCACCTCACTCATATTACTGCCACATCATGCATGGATTATTGCCATGCAGGTAAACTGACTCCAGCTAATCACCTGTATGCCCATGAGCCTAGATTCTCTAAAAGCTGCCCAGGACTCGACCAGACATGAAGAACGACACCCCACATGCAACCACTTATTTCCACCACACGCCCCCATTTGTTTTGGCCATGATAGCCAGAGAGTAGCACACATTAAATGGCTAACTGACTAACTACTGTAAATACAGTGGTCAACATGCTGAATGCCTGGCAGACTCTAACTACATTGTTATGTCATTATGCAGCCCACCAGATCTTACAAAAACACAAACTCTTGCATACGACTGTAGCAAAACAGAAATGAACATCCACCGAAGCCAAAAATCCTCCCACTCTCAACTGAGTGAATTCTGGCATGACCACGACATACCTGTGCTCCACTTACTGTGTTTAATTAGTGGTTTAAAGGTGATGTCAGTCAACGGGTCAGGTATAACCTTCACTAACAAACAAAACACTGTCAGGTATGTCTGCAATTAAAACTAAAACTAAGTGGACTGCTTAGCGAGGAAAAACAAGAATTAAATCTGAAGCAGAGGATGAAGATTTGGATAATTGGGGGCAGACATGACTAGAGGGAACTGGAACAGATAAAGAGGATACTAAGTATGCAGTTGTGTTTTAGGAAATTAAATACCCCTGATAGAGTACTGTGTGTATCATCAAAAAAGAAAGTAAAGAGAGAAGCAAGAAATTGCTAAAATACAGGAAAACACATTTGTAGGTTGTCCTTGGATTCTGAGCTAAATTAATCAAAAACAACTTTGTCACAAAACTGCTCAGACCCTTGTGCCACTCACTGCACTGTGGTCCGAGCACGAGTGAGGGAAATGTGCTCATTAGCAGCCTGATTTATGACTTTGCCTTTGAAGCAGGTTAAACTTGTGCCCTGATTTAGAAACTACTCAACAAGCTGATTTACACCCAATTAACTGGTGTGATGTTTAGTGTATTTCTTTACTGTTACACATTGAATGTGAAGCTGGAAAACACATGGAGTATGTGCAGGTTATAAACGTGTTTGCATCACATTCGGTATTTGAAGCACCTGTCTTGGAAACACAGGAGAAAAAGGAGCATTTTGGGTAAAGTTTTAGTCTGTCCTGATAAAGAAGTGCAGAAAACCGGCAGAAGGAGGAAGAGGTGAAAGCCAGAACACCCGCAGTCAGTCCCCCCCTCTCGCCCTCTCTCCCAGGGCTGTGTGCCATTGATCTGCCTGCAAGGAACATTTCTAGTGGTTTTGGGAGAGAGCACAAGGGGAGCAGGCACATAGACTAATCGAAGCGCCAAATGAAAATTGAGAGGCAATTTAGGGAGCCAATAGCAATAGAAGCCTGGAGTGTGTGTGTGTGTGTGTGTGTGTGTGTGTGTGTGTGTGTGTGTGTTAGTGTGGCAAGGAAAGAGTATGGTGTGACAAGAAAGAAAGAAACAGAGAGGGAAGGGACAGAGATCAATTCGACACATTAGTCTTAGACTGGATCAGCTCTCTGTTGGCAGAGAAAGCACCCACTTCCTCTTCTCCCATTCTCTCCTCCTCCTTCTCCTCCTCCTCCATCACCCTTAATTCATCTTCCACTCTCTCTTCTTTTCTATTTTCCTTGCTGTCGTTTCCTCACCTCTTCCGTTGCTCTACTTCTTTCTTTCTGATGACAAGACCTGCACCTGCAGTGGGCAGCCCGAGGGCATGAAGTCTCCATTAATGTTGCGTAGTAACAAAGCACGGATGGTGTTACCGAGCTTGCACAATGACATAATAGTCTCATCATCAATCAAAGGAGACAGGGCGACTCTTTCTCTGCAATAGCATGTCACAGTTGTCATCAGCTCTCATGTGTGCATGCAGTTGGGACATATTCAATTCTTCCCTGTAGCTTCAGCCACCGAAGGCATGTCAGGTGTCCTCGCTTTATGACACAGTGTGTGATGAGTTAGAATAATAGGTGAGAGACAGGGAATATGTGATCATCTCCATATAATGGCTCCCACCTGGAGAAGCAAAGTGGCACAGTGAGTAAAAAAATACATCTTTCAGTAATAGGACTAGCCTCTGGTGTCGCTCTTGGGTATTCTTGTTTCATGGCATTAACAATGATTTCCACCAAACCAAGAGGGGAGTTAATAAACTTTATCATTAAAGAAAATGTGGATGTAGATGAGAACATTGATACCACTCACGTGCCACATGTCTGTATGCTAAGTATGAAGCTACAGCCAGCTGTTAGATAACTTAGCTTACCAAAGAGCCTGGAAACAACTTGCTGTCCCTACACTGGATTAAACAAATGAGATACAATCTACTAATCAGTTACCTTTATAGAGGTATTGGTTGGTGGATATTGTCTCCTTTGGACAGAGCCGGGCTAGCTGGTTTCCCCTGTTTCTGGTCTTTGCTTTTCATATTTAGCATACAGAACGTGAGTGATATCAATCTCCTTACCTAACACTCGGCATGACATGAATACACTTATTTCCCCAAATGTCAAAGAATGTTATTTTCCTTTTGTTGTTTTACATCATTGTAAATTGAATATCTGTAAGTTTTAGACTGCCTAGCCATGTCAAGACGTGACTTTTGGGAGACAGCTGTTGGAATGAAGGACCTGCGGTAGCGCTCCTTCTTACATGGTGGGAGTAGCAGCCTGTTGCTGAAACATTAACATGATACATTAACAATTAGATTAATTATTAAGGAAGATAATAATTAGTTGTTAAAATGATCTGCAGAGGGTTTGTGATTTTAAAAGAATTAAAACAGCTCAACATAAACACAGTAGCCATACTATTTGTCAGACGTATACTAATTACAGTGGATATAAAAAGTCTACACACCGCTGTTGTTTTTGTGATAAAAAAAAAAAGAGAGAGAAAAAGATAATTCATGAACAATTCAACTGGGGAAAAAAATGAAAAATAAAAAATAAAAAACTTACAATAACCTGGTTGCATAATTTGTGCACACCCTTAAACTGATACTTTGTTGAAGCACCTTTTGATTTGTCTTTTTGACTTGACAATATTTGCCAACTCTTCTTTGCTATAGCACTCCAAATCTGTCAGATTGCAAGGACATCTCCTGCGCACAGCCCTCTTCAGATCACCCTACAGATGTTTAATTGGATTCAGGTCTGGGCTCTGGCTGGGCCATTCCAAAACGTTAATCTTCTTCTGGTGAAGCCATGCTTTTCGTCGTCGTCGTGCTGAAAGGTGAAATTCCACTTCATCTTCAGCTTTCTAACGGAAGCCTGGATGTTTTGTGCCAAAATTGACTGGTATTTGGAACTGTTCATAATTCCCTCCACCTTGAATAAGCCCTTCACTGTGGGTAAGGTGTTCTTTGGTTCGTTTTTGAGCCAGATATACCCTTTGGAATTTACCGCATGCTTTTGGGAGACTTCGTGTAATTTTTTTGCAAAATATAGCCGGGGTTGGTTGTTTTTCTCCGCAAGAAAAGGCTTCCGTCTTGCCACCCTACCCCATAGCCCAAACATATGAAGAATACAAGAGATTGTTGTCGCGTGTAGTACACAACCAGCACTTTCCAGAAGGTGAGAAAAACAGAACTTTCCTATGGGAATGACAAAGATGTGTCATTTATATCATTACCAAGTATGCAGTGCAGCTCGCTGAGGCACCAGGATGTCCTGAGTGAAAACAAAGAAAAGTTACCCTCTTCAGCCATGCCTCCCTGCTTGATGGCAATTACAGCTCCACTGGCTGGATCATTAGAGTAATTTACTTACAAAGTGGTCTCTACTCTGCTTTGAAGAGTCAAGCTGCCCCACCATTTCCCTCCGGCATCGGACCAGCACGCTCACAGTTCGACCCAGTCGATATAAATGATCATCTTCTTTTGCTCCCTTATAGCACCAAGTGTTGAAGTTCTTCAGGTGTAGTATTTGTAATACTCACAGGACCTGCATTGTGTCTAGCAGACTAGAACCTCTTTATATCAATATACCGATAGAGAGGCTGAGAGGCTGCACAGCAGTACAGTATGTTTTGCCATTTTGTGTAACATTTACCACTCAGAGAACCTTTCTTCTTCAAAATAGACCAAATCCATAAAGTACTAAGTGCTGCAGGTAGCTCTTTTTTTGCTGCAAGTGCAGGCACATGTGTAGGCTCTATTAGCAGTGATTCGATGCACATATTACATGCAATTCAATGTTCATTACATGTGTGCAGATTGGATTGCCATTTGCAAGACACACACAGCAAACAGTTAGATATAAGATGCACAGCGAACACACAATTAAATCCCAATATCCTCCGTTTAGTTTACCGCAGTCTGTGTGGGTATATGACATTTGCCAGTAAATCATTTTGTCAATTGATCAAATGTCAGCCTGGGAAAAGCAAAAGCCAGGTGATGGCTGATAAAAGGAATCACGTATGGGAAGAAATGAACCGCTGGATACCAGGTAGGAGTTTGAGAAAGTTCAGAGAGAGGAGTCGGGTGCTGCAGTTTTATCACAACGCATTGTGATAGTTGTATATGACTTAGCCTTGGAGCCACACAACAAAGACAGTGGGTTGAGCTGTGCTGAGTGAGTCATGAGTCAGACATTTTTTTCTACTCTGTCATTGACAAAATCCAAGACTTTCTCTGCATACCATCCATTCTATCTTCATCCCCCTCAAAGGACATGCTATTGATCAGAGTCTGAAATACTTCATCCTGCAGCTGGTTAACAGGATTGCCTATTCCCCCCCCCCCCTCAATCCAGTCTCTCCCTCTGCCTCTCTCAGGTGGTGCTGGACCACAGCGAGCGGTGTGCCCCATTGCTGGCAGCAATGGGTGTTCATCCATATTCAGCAAAGCTCTTCTCTTGGGTGGGATGCAGTGTGCCGGGAGAGAGGGATGCCATGCCTCAGAGGACAGTGGTGTGCAGCTTCATATTCAGGCACGGTATAGTCTCTTTGGCTTTATCAGTTTTTCAGACGCAGTCAGGCAGACACTGACATCAGTGCTCTAACCCCAACACTTATTAACTATGTTAAGTGTTTGAAGGACGTCTTGTCAGTTAAAACCACCTCTGGAGGGAGGACAAAACAAAAATGGAAGGAGGTTCAGCTTCCTGACAATGGAGATGAAATGACAAATATAACATTAATGCCACTACAGTTTATTTTCATGATGCATCCAAGCACACAGTAAGATCATTTAGAAACTGTGAAACAGTGTGCAAGTCACCATATATTTTTAATTATATCTGTGTGTGTGGGCACACGGGTGTGTAATTTCATTTATTTATTTTTTAAAGAGCTCTGGCTCAGTGAGCTGTCCTGATGAGAGCTATGAGCGCCCTCTAGTGTTTAAAACACACACTCGCTTCTGTCGTCCTGAAAAAGATGAATGGCACTGAATTGCAGATGCCACCCTGAGCTTCACACACTGTGGGTAATAATACGAATCTAATAGATGAAGCATTTACTTTCTGTGCACCCACTTTTCTTTAAAAAAAAAAACGTGCAGTAGCAACAGAGCACAGAGGAGGCAGCATCATAATCGTGAGGAAAGACAGTGAAAACGACTAAAACAAAACAACTGCAGGACTCCATCATCGACTGTATAACTTGCTTGTTCAAGCTCAAAGCTAAACCATTACTCACTGCAACTTTACCTGCGTGCATAGCTATAGCTTACGTTGCTGTAAATGCATCTTATTCTTCTGTCCTGTTTGCTGTGTTTCAAGTAAACAAACGCATGGACAGCTCTCTTCTTAAACCACATCACACACACATGGAATTAAAAGACTAAAGTCTAAAGGTGCCTTCTGCTCCATTTTAGTCAAATGTAGATGTGGAACTGGTGAGAAAAAAAAAACCCATTAAAAATGCCGTCTTTTTTGATTAGCTACACATGCACAATCTCTCCACTGCAAAATGACGGGAAGACACCACCTCTTTCTGCAACACAGCTCCCAGTATGACTCAGTATGACACATGTGTGGGTGCCACTCGTTACTCATGACAGCCTGAAAATGACTCCCCTGTTATGCAGCAACTATCTTTGTGTTGTTGTTTTTTTTTGTGTTCTATCTCCTCCTCGGTTGCTTTGTTATTTTCTCTCACTAACAAACACCTGCACATAAGCACATTTACCTAATGAAACACTCCTGTACAATACATGCACACACAGTTTTATAATTTGATTTCACTTTTTTTTTTCCCCCCATGTGTTGATGGACTCACCTTGACAGCCCCATTAGCACAAAGGAAAAAACACAGAATCTAAATTGTGAGAGAAAATGATTTCCTCCAGCTATAATACCGCCTGCCTTTTTACACCTACACTCAATAATGACACATTCTGGCTATATCAACCATATTTTCCAGCCTTCTCACTTTTCCTGTTTCCAGCTTATTTTGCCATGCCATGTAGGCGAGAAAAGGCACTGCCACAATACCAAACTTTTGGATTTGTGACACCAAAACTCTAACTATATAACACGATAGATCGGACACATTGATGATCTATGGTTCCACTTATCAGATCAAATGTTAATATATGTTGCACCTGTGCTGCATGATGTTCATGTATTATCGTTCCAGAACAACAAACCATGATCCTACCAACGGGCCAATTCACTTAAATGTTAGTGAAGGACATTATATTCCCTCCCGCAATGCTATATTCGCTAAATTTACGATCGGAGTATGCCTTTTTTTTACAGGACGTTCTGCCTGACACATAGAGCCACTGTAGTTTAGAACTGGCATTAAGCTAGTTAGCCCTGTTATGTCATTTAGCTTAAAAAGCACAATGTCGCTGTTTACATGCATGAGTTGAAAATGTTTTACTTGAACAAAATATTCCTATCGCGGGGCTTTGCAGAGTGTTGTGTGGGGAGGAGGGTTGGTCAGAGTGGAGGTAGAGAGCCGCTGCTCACCGACGCCAAACAACTCTGATCCAGCAGGAGAAGAACTCGTAGTTTATTTGTTAAACTTTTGGGGTTAAATAAAAAATTTATCTTCACGCTCACTTTTCAACCTGTTGCAGCAGAGGGCCACGGAGGTGCAAACGCCCACAGACACCCACAAACCTGCACGAGTATGCAAAGTGTAAATTTGCTTGGCCTCGGTTTAAACACAAGTACAGAATGTTGGGAATCCTAATACTGAACTGTTTTTAACAAAAAAATATTTTAAAAAGTCCCGAAATTTCATGCAACTTTGTGTTTTCAAAGGTGTCAAATTTCCCAATAGGGTAGATCTCTACCATTCGTGGAAACCATTCGAGTTATATTAGTGAGCATATACAGCAGTGGAAGAAGTGAATGCATAATTTTTACGCTACTTCTTGGTATTACAAATGAGGACAGCGTTGGCATATAAAGGTTAGGGAGTTGGTTACAGAATGCAGCAAACAAATAAAAGCAAGTAAATCTACATCTTCCAAGACTGTTTAGTGATTACTTTAGTTTCTATGTGGGCTTTTATTGTGCAAAGAAATTGCCAATTAAAGTTGCTGATTGATTGTATTGTTGAAGCAATGCCTCAAGGGAAATATATTTTGAAGTGTTGCTGCAAAACAATGGACCTGAAGAAAATCCGTACCATGCTACCATACATCATTTCGTGATGTCACATGATCCTTTGTCTTTAAATCCCAATCTACGAGAAAAAACATCTACCCACATATCTACAGACCATCCTCTAAAAGTACAACCACATGACTTATGGATTGATTGTTGTTTTTCCTTACATTGCTGTTAGTTTAGAACAAAAACAAGTGCAATTCTGTCATTATGGCCTTATTGAAATTTCCCAAAGTGCATGTTTGAGAAAGACAGTTTGAGTTGATCGGGTTCAAAAGGTCACCTCAAGGTCCAGTGTGTAATATTTAGGAGTATTTATTGGCAGAAATGGAATACAATATTTTTTGGTTTGTTTGTTTCCATTAGTGTATAATCACCTGAAAATAAGAATCATTGTGTTTTTGTTGTCTTGAAATGAGCCCTTTATATCTACAGTGAGAGCGGGTCTTCTTGTTGAACCACCATTTTTCTACAGTAGCCCAGAACACACAAATCAAACTCTGATCTTGAAATGGCCTTTTGCTTTTTATGTGAATTTGGCAGCATGAGTTTTTCTTACAAGCTTCTAAGAAAAGGGTGAGGCGTGGGAGAGTATTCATTTGGTTGCAGTGTGCAACTTCACCGCTAGGTGCCACTAAATCCTACAGACTGGACCTTTCAGTCTAGAATGAGGCCAAAACCAACAACTAGAAATTAAGATTCGATTAACGCTGGTTTAATCAGGGATCATCGGTCAGTGCAAGACTTCAGTAACTTTGCATGTGTGTGTGTGTGTGTGTGTGTGTCTGCATCAGTACGTGCAGGGATGACGGATATGGTAGCATTAGTAGCTAATCTGTGGGGAGCATTTTTGACAGCCGTAACAGAGAGCGGGATGAATGAGAATAAGGTGTCAGTGCCACTGCTTTAATCACCATCTAAAGACTTCTTTCTCACTTAGGGAGATGCTGGGAAGAGAAGACAGGTATTTACCCTGTCAACATTAGATCCTAAATGGATTTAAAACACTTTGCTGTGTGCTTACTTCTCGAAGCCCACTCTTCCCGTGGTTTGCTTGCATATATACTTCTAACTCATAACATTATTTCTCTATCAGTACATGCAATAAATGTTGACTTACACTGCATTTAAGACACATTTCATCTGGAATCTAAATTGTTCTGACCAACAGCACAATTACCTGCATCTGTGTATATATAGCTCATACATGTCATACAATATAAACATGCATTTTTGTTTGCAGAAGTACGCAGGTTATAGAAAAATACACAAGTTGTCATGTTCAGCGTTCTCAGTACAAACATACACTCACACACTCTACACACATTTGTGAGGGCGAACTAATTTAGAGGCATGTGAAATAAGAAATTTCATCATTGGACCGGCCGCCTGCCTGAATCCAATCACTTTACATAATATCAGTAATGGGACATTATGCAAATTGGCTGACCTTTCCCACAAACCCCTGCTGCAGCAGCAACCACCTGTGGAGATTGGACAGAAATACACCAATAAACAAGTAAATGAGGAATAAGTGGGGACTCACACTGCCTCGATTGTGGCCATCTGGAGCTATTTTAGACAACCGTTTTCCTTCCTGTTCAGGTACAGTAACAACTCAGTGATTATTAAACATGATTTTATTCATCTTTTTAAATTATTACCAGTGAAAACGAACAAACAGCCTGACATAGTGTATGCCTCCATATGTAGTTGTCCACAAAAGATTAAACCCGTACGATTCATATTCCTTCATTACAATAAAGCCACATTTTATGTCACATGATTTTGGACAATGATGCACCCACAACCAAAAGCACAAAAAATGCTAATTCAAGTATTTCAAACTTTATTTTTCACTATAATGCAAATGTAATGTAAATTAGCAGAACATGAAATTAAGCTGAATCTCAATTTTTTGTTTTTACATATTTTCACTGGTTCACTCTCTCTCTCACACACACACACACATACCGAAACACACGTGCACGCATGCACACACACTTTCTTTGTCTTTCTGTTTGTCCTCTCGCAAAGCAGCTGAGACAGGCCCTGTCAGTTTAGGTAATGAGAGGTGATCTGTAGTGCTTGATCCAATTATCGTAAACTGGATGGCATAAAGCAGCAGACAGAGGGCCTGCATGGAAGAGAAAGAAAGAAGGAAGATGCAGCACGAACCTGAAAAGAAGAAAACCATTAGACATGCGGCTGTGCTGAGGCTTCTTGTCTCTCTTTTATGCGCACGGATCACCTGTCATGCTACTACATGCATATAGTGTTGCTGCCATTTAGTGCACCCATGTAGTTTCTGTCCAGCCTGAATACTGCATTTAACTAGCACCTACTTAAGCCCTCCAGTTGTGGAGGGCTCGGGGGTCTATGGCCTCTGCATCCACAGCCTATTAGCTCTGGCAGGCCCCATCACGAAGCTCACCCATGCATGAGATAGCCCCTCTGTAATACAAATTGTCTGCACCGCTTACGACAGCTCCACCGGAGAGCAAACATGACAGCCTTTAATTGGCGAGGCCCTCAGCGTGGGACAGGCTTCAGGGGAGACAGTGTCCACTGCACAGTCACGGAGGGTAAGGGGAGGGGTGACGGGAAGGGTGGAGAAGACGGAGGGAGTAAAGGAAGAGGGGTTAGGTGGAGGTGACAGATGGCAGGAGGCGTGGAAGAGGAGCGGCTAGAAAATCATTCACCGCCAAACTCCATTTTCAGAAAGTCTTTTCTCATTAGGTGCTGAAAGGAGGTGACCGCGTAACAGTAATTATGTGTGTGTGAGAGGTACTGCTAACTTAATAAACAGGCTACTGCTGGATTACATACAGTAACACAACACTTAGACAAAAGAACCTGAAGATTTAGGTTAAATGGCAAATAAAAACACACGTTACTCTTAGATGCAACACCTAGGAACATGCAGGAATCAAAAAAAGCCTCCCAACTGCATCAGGAAATATCAGGAAATTAGTCCTTTTTCTTTTTACTGATTTGATTGTGTCTTCTGGCAATCATTAAAATGTACGAATGTATCATTTTTTGCATCTTTTAAATATTCCCTTTAAACATCATCACAAGTCCTGGTAACTCAGTGCTCTAGAGCAGAGGTTTCTATCCTGCGGTCAGGGCCAACAAAGATCACACACAGTGTGCGAGGTTTTGTCTGCTCTGAGGTTGTCAAAATTACATTCGCACATCATGTTAACTAAAATCATAATTACACACTTGCTGAATAATTTATACAAAAAGTCTGTATTAAAACTCATTTTTGTCCAAACTCTTACACTCAGCCACACCTCCGTGACCTGCACTCTCAGTGAGTCTCCTCAGGTCAGCTAGAAGCTAGCTCATCTTTTTTTTCCCGCAGTCAGAGCATCACTATTTTATGAATGAAACCGCATGTCTGAGAAACACGAAAGTGCTGGTGACTCAGCAGTACCAAATAAACCATGGCTTTATCTCAAGAATTACATCGCCTTTGGTTTTATTGAAGGACAGGTCTCGGTCCGAATTAGAAGTTAACTAATGACAGCATGAAGCCAAAAGACAGATATTTAGATAATAATAAAAAAAACATTAAGATTAAGAGTCAGAAGACATTATAGCAGCTCAGGCTTGCTCTCTCTTTTGTCCTGTGCGTGCATGTTAATGCTGAAAGGTAAAGCTGAGGCTGACGGTGTCATAAGTTTTGCAGTGTTTGACCTGATGATGGTGCTAGATCATCAGGAGATCACCAAAGATTAAAGTGATTATAATTCATCCTGAGTGTCATAAATGTATTAACTTCATGGTGGCGCAAGAGGAAAAGTCAGAGGATCTCAAAAAGACATTCAGGTACCTCGTCTGGGCTATCTGTACAAAATGTCACATGACTAACTGACTGACCAACCATCATTCCAAGAGTCATGCCGCTAGCATAGCTAAAAAAAACACTCTCTCCCAACACACTGTAAAGCATTTCAGCTAGTAAGCTTTACAGGTCAGCCTGTTACACTGCCTTACATTGTCAAAAAAGGGCTGGGATGATATGCTCATCTCCTGATTCAATACAATCAAAATACTTGGGGAGCAGATTAGAGATTATGATTTATGGTTATTTGCTTTTTGAACACTAGACCGTGGAAAAAAAAAAGTTAAATCATACACATTATTTCCAAAAACAATCCACATTACAAGTCATTAAGTCCTTCTGAGTTTTATTTCAGTGACGTCATAGCTTCACTGCTTATGAAAGTAACAAATAAAATGTTTTTTGAGGTAAACTGCTACATTTAGCTGCCCATGCTCATCAAGCAAGTGCTGTAGAAGTAATAAATAGGAAGATTTCTCCAGTTTATGGTATATGTGCTGCCCTCTTCTGGCATGCCATGTCTCCGCTTAGTGGTGCAATGGGTTTTTAAAACCAGTGGAAATTTTGAGTTTTGACCTTTTGAGGTTGTTGTAGCTTCTTCTAAAGTTCATTTAGTTTAGCTTTTTTCACAGAACGAGGTCACAAGTTGCTTCACAAGAGCAAAATAAATAATGGTAATGGATAATTTGTTGACATTATATCTCAATGCTAATTTCATTTAGCATGTAATTCCCAATATGAGTTTATGGGAATATGAGCACCAAGCTAACAGACTCAGCTCTAGTTATTTATGTATGGAATAAAAATAACAATACAAGAACATTGTAAAAAAAATAATGATTCACACGGCTAATATCAAGAAATAATAATGTGCCTTAAACTGACAATAACATACATTTTGCAGGAGAATATGTAGATGTATTTTAGATGTAAAAACAATTTTCATAGTTCATACCTTCTCCTCATTTACTGTACACACACACAAACACAAATAAACGGGCCGAGTTTACTTTTACTGGAATGCTCTGCTTCTGTGACAAGAGACAGAGAAGCTATTCAGACCACAAGGAAGTTTGCAGACAGTAAAAACCACCAGCCAACATAAAATACCACAGATATCTAACCTGCGTCAAACTGAGGTGATTCAATAATTATATAATTAACTTGCACATAAGACGCAGTGGTTACAGCTTTAACAAGCGTCATAAATCTCAGAGCAAAGCAGAAAAGTGTTAATATATTTTAACCCGAGGCAATACAGGCCTGCTGTATGTCCCTACGAGCTAAGAGAAACAGAAGTGCAGTTCTTGGCAAACAGCAGCAGGGGTCACTATAAGCCTTAAGTTTTTTCTGGTGCAGCAGTCCTGTGAGGTTTTTACCTTCACACATGTATATATATAAAAAAAACCCTCATCTTCACATCTCAGACAAAGAGCTTTGAAGAAACTTTTGTCACTCCTCGTGTCGTTGAATTGTTCGTGATATTTTCTCTTCAAGTTGTGCCTGACACGCTTTGCTTTGACGTCATCACCACCATAGAAATTTAGGGATGCTACCACCTTGTTTAAGACGTGATTGGCTCTGTGGGACAAGCATGAATGATTCAGGATAAGAAACCTATAGCTTCACTGACGTCAGAGATGAGCACGATGAGAAATGCTTTCAGACCTTCACACACACACGAGTGTTTATCAGTATGGGATGCTCAATTAAAGCCCCAAAGCAGCATTAAATAACTCACAGCTGGTAAGTTTGGAACATTGGGATTGTTTTTACAATATGCATTATGAACAACAACATCAGAGAAGCAAACATATCATAATTGGGTTTCTTTCTTTAAAGGAGGTCCAGAAAACAGCCTAAAGGGGTCATTAATAAACACAATCATACAAACATACTTCAAGTGCTGTGGACACAAACGCTAAAGGGCAAACATATGCATATCACAACACAGTGCAGTATCAAGTGATATCTCTGATTGTGCACAAATTGGCCTTGGGATGAAAAGCCCAGCGACGGCTCACTCCGCAAACACTGCACTGCAGAGACAGATCTGGATATAAGCACATCGACGTGTGAAACTATACATGCACTAACTGAAAACTGTATTTAAAAGGTTGTACTTAAAGACAGATACACCACGTGTTGCCCCACCCACACACACACCACCATTACACATAGGCGCGCACGCACACACACACACACACACACACAGAGCAAGAGAGTCCTATAATCTCTTAATCTCTCCAGTCAGAGTCAGGATGGCTGTGTCGTGCAGACGAAAAAGTAGAGCTGTTTGAAACCAGGTGTGTGTGTGTGTGTGTGTGTGTGTGTGTGTGTGTGAGTGATGTTGTGTTGTGGACTTTGTTTAAAAGGCTCTTTTGGGGGCTAAAAAGCCTTCAGATAAAACTCAACAAAGTGAAGAAAAGTGACAGAAATAAAATTTGTCCATGACTTTTGTCTCTCTGTTTAAAGCCTCTCAAGCCTGTGGCTTCGGCTGCGTGTCTCATTAAACATCCACAAAATCTGAGTGAAAATAAACATTCATAACCAAGCAGTAAAAAAAAAAAAAATAGTACAATAAACAGCTTATTTTTCTGTTTAGACCATTTCTCAAGACTGTGTAGGCGTGGTAGATTGTTCTGATTGACATCTCCCTCAGGAATACTGGCATGTAAGCTAAGCAATGTACTGCTGTGGACAGGTGGCAGCAGCAAAACATAACTTAGCCACCTAAGAAAATAAAAAAAAATAGGCCATATATAGAATATTTTCACTACTTTACTATCAGACAGCTCTTTCTGATGGGAAATGAAGCTATGCTCTTTTTAAAGCTACCAGACCAGACTTCTTTTACAAAAACATCAATTTTACCTGAATAATTTTTTACATCTCACTCTGTGAATTGAGGATTTATTTCAAACAAACCATGAAAGACTTTTGGTGAGTCACATTTTGTTTCTGTCACATTTGAAATAAAATGTTTCATGATGAGTTATGAAGTCATTAAAGCTAATCTTGGTTCAGTAAAAGAGAGAAACCCGTGAACGTGTACGGTTTTATATTTCTGTTTAATAAGCAGAGCAGGTGGAAGAATATTTAATTTCTTAGGGAGTGGCGGTCGTTGGATCCAGCTGGTTTAGGTTCAAAGAGGCAGATTGAGTGAGAGCAGAGAGGTTTTGTTTTGTTGAACAACTGATGTGGAGTTTTTTTTTTTTTTTTTTTTAATAGGTTCACAGAATTAATTAATGTGTCAGCATAAGCATGCTCAACTGAAACCAAGGAAATATCAGGAAACAAAAACTTATGTGACAATAATTTGAATCAAGATTGAAACTAATTTCCATTTCTTCTTTAGACGCTTACTATTACGTACATAAGACCCTAAATTACATCGTTAGAAGGCTGTTGTGGATTTGGATTTTCAATGGCCTTAAAGCCACCAGAGTAAGAATGAAGCTTGTGCGATGTAATGTAAAACTGAAACCTTGTTAACTTCTGTACATTATTCTTTTTCATTCACTGCTTGTTGGCCTTGCTTTACAGCGAGCAATGCCAGCTCCTGGTAGAAGTTTGAACACAAGGACTCCAGACAAAAGTACAAATGGAGTCAAATGTTTAGAAAGTTACTACCCACGTTTTACATCTTCATACCTTTCAGTATCACAAATCCCATCAAATGCCCATGTGACTGCTTCTTCGTGGCAGTCCTATTAGCAGTGTCAACATTTTTACTTTAACCATGCAGCTGCAAATTAGCAACAAATTAATTATCACTATCAACACTTTTTTTTAGGTTTATTACACTGGCTGGTTATTGATGTGCATTTAATTCACAATTAATGAACGAGCCAAAGCTTGAAGAATCCCTGTACACGACCAGCATCCCACATGTATTAAAGTCTGTTTAAAGTAAGAATAAATATGTGTTCTGAGTTTGTCAGACCAAAGAAGAAAGTGTTATTAACCACCCAGTTAAATTTGAATGATAAAAAATATCAACAAGTTTATGAAATTAGGTGTCAAAATCAGGTAAAAATGAGCAGCATTCTCAGCTCCAGGACTGTGGGGGCGTGTCCTCTGGAGGCGCTGAAGCCACGCCCACTCGTGGGAGCCGTCAAGCAGCAATTTTTAAGCTAATGAAACGTGTCAGATGAGTTCAGAAAATGACATGATTAACTTTGAAACACTCTGAGTGAGATTAATTCATCTCTATCTCTCTGCTAGGGGCGCAGGGGTATGCTCAGGGTGGCCTCAGCGTGTCATCGAGCCACCCTTTAGGACCGCCCACAAAATCCTGGACTGAAAACTGGTGAAAAACTGTTTTAACCTCCAACTCCACATTTCAGAAATATATCGTTCAAAGTCTTTTCACAAGTTTTCAGCAACTATTTCCCAACATATGTAATGCATTTTGAAAGAAATCTCATATTTGCCTTTACATGAACTTTAATAAGTAACACAGGCTTTATCTAATAATGTCTTAACAAGAGGGAAGTGTGAGAACCTGATGTCCATTTCAGAGATCACCTTTTTCCATCCAGACACCACATGCCTGAATAATGTAGAGCATCTTATTACTTCATTAAGTATTTCATTGCCGGGTTTCACAGGGTGTGGGCATATTTAGCATTTTATTATCCAGTATGCACGCTCTGTAAGCAGATATTGCTCTGAGTAAACCCCTTGTGTTGGGGTGTTGGGCAGAGATGCGTAAAGACCTCACCCAAATCTTAGCTGGGGGCTATGAGATGTTGCAATAATAATGCCTCTTCCTTGTCTTGCTTGCGCACTAAATTGTTTCACTTAGTAGGATGCTTTATTTATGAAATGAGAGAACCTTACACCGTGGGCTGACGGTTCAGTGCCTCAGTCTACGGATGGCAAGGGGCAATCTGAGGAGAAATGGAAAGGGATTTTATAAGGAGAAATGAATGAAACATGTCCCTGAGCTCAAATATGTCAAAAAAGAACAGCTAGCCTCCACACAATCCCACTGGTTCCATTTTAACAAATCACCCACATGATGGAGGGAAATGTGTCTGAATTTTCCTTGCACGTGTGTGTATGTGAAGGAGGCTAAATTAGCAGAGGATCATTTAAAACTCGGTTTGCCCACGTTCGCCCAAATGTCCCATATCACAAGTAATTGCATCTAATCAGTTGTGCAACACCGTGTAAATCTGCTTAAACTCATTCACTGAATTCAAATGAGGAACACAATGTTTGCCTTTGAGTTGTTAGGAAATCGAGTCAAGTGTTTATTGCAAAGCAAAAATGGGATTAAACTGATTTCCAAGAGGAGGGAACAAAATTATTTTTCATGACACAAAATACATGTGAAATTAATAAAATTAAAAAAAAGAAGAAGAGCTGTGTGTGTCTGTGCGTACGTGCACGTGTGTGCGTGTGTCCGTGTTTTCTCTGTGTACACAGAAATCAAAGGGTCTTTGAGGCGGTAGAACTGCGTCTGCATTGAGGCCTTCGGTTCTTTCAGCCAGAGACTGTTGTGTTGCCATGGAAACGCCTGTTGAGCGAGGGTTCTATGAATCTTTCTGAAACCCCCTTTTTTTTTTTTTTTTCTTCTTCTTTCCTGTTCAGACCACTTGGGATCCTTTCATAACACACAACATACAAAACTTTCTGCGGTGGGGAGGGCGTCCAGTCGACAGTAAATGGGTCAAAATGTCTTCACGGTTTATCAGCGCGAGGGCTCGGTATTGTTTCGGCAATATTGGATGGAAACAAAACACCTCAGCAAAGCAAAAGCATACACACACACACACACATATACACATACAGTGTCTACATAAATGCAAAGAGCCAAAGCAAACATCATGCATGCTAAAAAGATGCTTGTTCACAGCTGGAGAGAGCACAACAACCTTCTCCTCTTTCTTTCTGTTCATCTCTTTCAGCGGTTCATGAGCGCTGGGTTAATAGCGAGACTGTCAACAAATCTGCTCTCCTTTATCTCGTGTCCTTGCACTCAGACAAAAAAAAAAAAAAAAAAAAAAAAAAAAGCAAGCAAGCCAAATAATCTCTGGAAACTTTTCGTTTGCACTTAGACAAAAAAAAAAAAAAAAAAGCAAGCAAGCCAAATAATCTCTGGAAAGTTTTACATTCTCTTATTTCTTTGCACTCTCTTGCCAATATATTAAGTTTATCATTTGGATGAGAGAGAACCTCTAGCCCATGGAAAGATTAAATTTATTCCATATGGACATTAATTTGTAGTATCTTGAAGAAGAAATGAAATTTTACGAGGGTTTTGAGAAGCAGTTCGCTGGTTAATGGTATGATTGTGATGGGAATACAGACACGAATGCTAATCAATATTTCAGCTCAGCGTAAAGACGAGGTATACTGATGGGAGACTTTCAAACAAACAGGAGAGGTCTCGAGCTTTTCAGGCATACGCATTAGACCTTGCCATTGCTGCCTGGTACCTTGCGCTGTTGCACCTTTAGCATGAATGATTAATCCACTTCAGCTTTTATGTGTCTTGGAGGGGGAGACAAAGTGTTCTGGCTCATCAGTACTAGATCCAAGCATGCTTTAGTAATGATCCTGACACAGTGCTAGATTTAAAGAAGAGGCTTTATCTTAACGCATGTATTGATCAGAAATGTGTCTGCATTTCTTTTCACTACAGTCAACAGCAGCAGAATCTGACAGGCATGATGAGAAAGCTCTTATGTTGACAATGTTGTAGGCCTATTGGTTATACACCGAGTGGTGTTTACTAGATTTTCCAGCAACAAATAGAACCAGGGAACAAAGATCATGCAGAATTGCCACTGAACAGCTGTGCATGAATATGCTGATGCTTATTTAAACAGATTTAAACAGACTGACTGGCATATCACTGTTTGCTCAGTGTGGAGAGATATATATATTGAGTTAGGAGATTACACTCCTTTATCCGCAAGTAGTGGCTCAAAGTAAACTGGACGTGCCGGACACGAAAAACAGGTCCAGTTGTCTCCTGATCTGTACGACTGAGAGGCTTCACAGACACCTCTTAACCACATTTTCAGGGGGTTTTATGATGAAAAGTGAAATGTTTACCAAACCCCCTGCTCGGCTGGTTTTCCGTTTTGCACACCAGGGAGAGCATTCTGGGAAATTCAATTTCCCTTTCATCAAAAGGGAAGATTTCATTTTGTAAGACGACCGTGCTCAGTCGAGGAGACACTTGAAGATCAAGCTCTGTAGAGGAAACTCTGATTTCAAAGTGGTAGACATCTGCGTGAGTCTTTGGGTTTAACAATACTACGGATTCTTACAAGTACTTTTGTGCTTCCTGTTTTTTTCTGGCAAAATTAGCTTGTGTTGTTGTACTACGTAATTAGATACGGTATAATAGCAGTGATGTGCTACATACGTGTCTCTGACATATTAATATCTGAAAGGACACATTACACTCACTATGTTGCGTCCCAGGGGACTCACCCTATTTTTCCCCGATGATGCTGTTGAAACAAGATGTTTTTTTTTTTACTTAGTCCATGTGCACTTCTCTCATTCCAGCTCACACTCTCTTGCTGTCTCTCTAGTGCCTCTTTTCTCTTTTCTCTGCGGTTCAACCG
Organism: Sciaenops ocellatus; assembly: GCA_033000465.1. Lineage (NCBI taxonomy): Eukaryota > Metazoa > Chordata > Actinopteri > Sciaenidae > Sciaenops > Sciaenops ocellatus. The sequence goes on from CP136877.1 coordinate 16,695,142, forward strand.
TGGTGAGGACACACTCGGCTCAGCTTGCCTCAGCAGTGAACGACACGCTAACATGTCAAGGAGGATTCTGTGTTTTTAGCGGATCCAGGCCAGAGAATATTTGGTTAAAACAGATCTGTGATGCTGTTGTGCCCTCATTGTTTACTGTGAAGTTTGCTTGAAGTGATGTAAAGTAGAAGCAGTGTGTTACAGTATGTGGAGTGAGTGCCGTGTTAGCAACTGGACCTTTGGTAACTTGGGAGGAAATTTGCCCTTGTGTGCTTGGATTAATTTGGCATGCAGCTTCCTGGTGTTCTTCAACACTGTTTTAGAAGGAAATAACAGGAGTAACAGGGCAACCAGTGTTAAAAGTAACTGATAAATATATGTACTCAACATTAGCAAGTAAGCAAATAATCTTTAAAGTGTTAAATTTGAGAAAAGAATTTAGTACGGTGGTAGAATGAGAACAACGGGGCAAGATGGAGACCTCTTCCCTTTCATTCAAATACAACTGAGAAAGTACAAAACAGTCTGCTCTGAGCCAAAGAAGTGAAAAATGGCTTTAAAGTAATGAATGTAAAAAAAATGTTCTGGGCGAAACACTGGGAAATAAAATAAAATATGAAAAGAAAAATATGACTACAAGTGTTTGTTCGGATACAAATGTTCTGTTATATTGTATTTAATTTTGAATATTCATGAATATAAACCTTGGCTTGGGGCCTTTCTGTGTACAGTTTGCATGTTTTCCCGTGTCTGCGTGGGTTCTCTCCGGGTACTACAGCTTCCTCCCACAGTCCAAAGACATGCACTTAACAGGTTAATTGGTGACTCTAAATTGGCCGTAGGTGTGAACGTGAGTGTGAATGGTTGTTTGTCTCTATGTGCCCTGTGATAACTTGTCCAGGGTGTACCCCGCCTCTCCCCCAAAGTCAGCTGGGATAGGCTCCAGCCCCACCGTGACCCTGATGAGGATAGGCGGTTACAGATAATGGATGGATGGATAGACATAACTTGTGGATATATATCCTCATCTTGACAAGTTTAATGCTACAATTTGTTGAACAATAAATGTACTTGGGGACCCACTGAAATAACCACCTGTGACTACCTGGTGACTCTCTACATTGAAAGCCATCAACATCACTGTATTAGTAAAAAAGTACAAAAGGTCAACCTGCAATGTTAATAAGTCAACCAGGATCCAGAAGGGCAACTTTATCTACAAAGACTTGAGAGGGAAAATATATAAAATTCACCAGTTAGAAAAACCTTGGTCACACGGTGCAATGTCAACTCTAAGTTTTAAATATATACAGTGCAAGGACCCGTCAGGCACTACAGAAACACAGTGGCTTTCTCTTAAAAGGACTGTCTCTGATGTAAAACCTATGAAAAGCTATTCAAAGTGGATGCCTCACATCATCGCGTCCAGTACCAATAATATTGAAATGTCACAAAAATGTGACCTATTTTACATGATAGAAGCTTAACTGATCAAATGCATTGAATATTTTTGTTAAGCATAATTTGTTAAATTATCATTTACCTAAGGCTTTTCATTCTTTGACACTGTAGAGTACATGCTGCTCATTTACTTTGTAAATATCCATTTGTCAACAGCATTTGCATTTCATTTTAAATCAGCCTCTTTCAGTAAGAACAACTTCGTACTGTAACTGTCCTCTTTGTAAAAAAGCACGGGTCCAACCTCATGCCAGTACAGCACTGGTGTAAATGTCAACGTGGGAGTATTCTTTGAATAGACCCATTAGTAATGACAACATTACACTTTTTAAGCATAGCGCAGACATAAAATGAATGAGTAAGGGATATTTTCCTTTGAATAAGAGTAGGCTGAGCCTTGAATTCTGTCCAAATCCATGGCTCATGCAGTCTATCAAGCTTTTCAGCTATGAAGGCGTGATTGGACAGAAACAACTGTTTAATGTCCAAATGTTGCCAATCAACAAAAAGATAGAAAAATAAAAAGGAACACAAAAATGATGTGAGAGCTTATTTAGTCTTCAAACAAAGAGAGACTCAAACATACTTAATTGGATTGTATTTCTGTTCAGATGTGACACTGTCACAAGTAAAATTGGAGCCTACATTTCAGTTGTATGCATTTACAACATCTTTGTTTTATTTCTGGTTTGAACTAACACTCCTACAGGTCTCCAAAGGTGTTGATTGTTGCAGAAGCTTCAAAAGTCTAATTTTATTGTTGCCAACTGTACTTTTAAAAGTAATTCATTTACTGATTTTATACCTATTGATGCGTTGATTTATTTGGATTTTTAAGGTCATATGTTCACTGCTTGTCTGGCTCTGTGTTTGGTCTCCTCCTCTCCTCCTGAGGAACATATCTGGGTATTTAGCTGCTAAATGCTCCACTATGTCAAACTTCTACTTCATTATTATTATCTTACTTGTTAAAAAGCTGATACTAGCTGTGAGACTGAACCAAAAACAGTAAAGCTGTGGGCCATACAACCAAAACAATGAGCATCAGCATTAGTAATACCTTATACATTACACGACTGGCTGCATAAAAATATAATATTGATTATTGCACATGTAGCTCAGTTGACCAAACCAGTATGGCATGAATCAGGAGAAACTTTCCCTTTGACCCCATACTGACAGGATAAATGGCGCTAAGCATTGAGGCTATAGGGAGTAATGAATTAAGTCCACACCAAACAAACACAGATGTTTGTCTGTCTGTTCACTGAGGTTTTACCACATATGTAAAACACACAGTACTTACATAGTACGCATATCCATAGCAACGCAGCTTACACATGTATCAGCTGTAAATGAGAGATGCAGTCCCTGTAATTAGTATTTTGACATGTTATAAGTGCCTTTTCCAACAGCCTGTAGTAGCCTACTGCTCTGATGTGACTCATGAAGAGATTGCAAAACCCGATCTGTCTTGAGATGAAGATGAAGAGCTCCCTTGTGTTATCTTCTTAATAACCACTGCTTGCTCCAGTTTTTTTTTCCTCGATATGTACTGTTTGAAGAAGTCTCACTACTTTTAATCACAATAGTTTAAAAGGAGCGTCTCTAAATTACAGTAGATATTCACTCTCCATGTCGGGGCTATTTTTAAGTCAACTTGTTTGACTTGCTAAGTTTAGTCAAATGCTTTGTTTGGATTTGTTTAATCGGTGTGCCATGGTTAGTTTTCTAAGACATAGAATGTTCCCTGTTGTCGGAAGGTGTCCTGGGCTCGATGAGACCTCTAGTTAAGGACTTTTAAAAGCCGTTATTTGAGAAAACAACAGGTTTTTTGGGATACTCTAAAGATTGTAAAGGGATTATTCAATATCTTAAGTGAACTGATGAACAGGGAGTTCAATGTCAACAACACATCTACAAACTTAACATGGCAGATTTCTCACTCAAAGACATAGGGCGGTGCTGCCACAGGACAGGAATCTATCTTGCAGGGCCTAGTCTTAATCATTATGCCGTGCTCATTACACTAATACTTGGCTCTTTTAATACTAAGACGTGTATTACAATGTGCACCTCTTCTCTTACATCGTCTTACGACAGATAGAAGAGGCAAGCGAGAGGAATTCAGAGAGTGGGAGAATCCCCAAGGAGACTCCAGTGTGAGTAGAGAACACAGCGGAAGATGAATGCATTTTCTCTAATTAAAGCAAATGATGGCTGATCATGATCACTATAAGCTATCATTCACATACCGCAGGCTTAATAAGCTATTATCCCTACACGTGCCCAACATCAAGAGACCAAGCAGCTGTACTTGTTTGCTTACTGCTCCATGCATTGGTCTTTAGTGGAAAGAAAGCCATTTCTCAGTGCCCATCCTCAAGAGGCAGAGCGGCTGACTGAAAACAAATATGCAAACTGAACAAAAAGGAAAAAAACATTTGGCGAATGAAGGGATATATCAAGTGATTAAACTCAGTCAGCTCCTTTGATTGGCTTCAAATGCAGAAAAGGAATGGCTAATCAGTTCGTTGAGTGGCCATGTAAGGCAAGCTCTCCAGGCATTACTGCTTGTGTTCATTAGTAACATCCTGGCATTTCTCGATCCAGACCTCTGTATAAAAAAAGACACACTGAGGCCTTGAAGATGGATTTTTTTTTTTCCACAGAAATGGTAAGTAAATCACAAAGGGACTGGGTCGTGGTGTGATGGAATGTGTAGTTTGAAAAATATTTCGAGCTTCGTGGCATTTATAGTCTGACCAAACTGACCTTGATGCCAAGGCCTTTACAAATCAGTGATTTCCCACAGTTCTGTAGAAACAAACAAGGCATGAGGGAACACAACAAGTTTGGCAAGTGTGCTTTACATCGCTCTACGCATGCCGCAGCAGTCACGCTGTATGATAATGTTAACATCTCTTGACCCGTGCTTGGCCGTTAGAAAAAGAGAGACGCGCTTGTTGGATATCAAAGTGTCAAAACAGCTGATAGAACATTTAACTGGCTTCAAGCCTCGGGGTATGGACATGTGGGCAATGGATATTTATGTGCTTTGGCATATTTTGTTTTGCAACATTATTTGAATGACAACTTCAAAACCAAACCTAAAATCAGAACCAGTTACTAATTTACTTTTTGCTATGAAAAAAAAAACCTGATGCAGATATTTTATGAATAATAGCTACGACTTACAGCCATGTAAAACACAACAACATGCAGGAGAATCATTAATCTTCCATTCTGAATGAAATGAGTCTCGGATTTATGCATGTAGACAAATATTAGTTTGCATAAAAGTATATTCTTGGTGAGCTGCAGTAAAAAAAATAGGCAACAACAAGGCCTTGCAATCCGTAACCCTCCTGTTTTAGTACACTCAACGTAGGTACGACAGTTTCTTTGTACAGTGAATTTACTTACACTTTCACTGATTCCAAGTCTGCCATTTCATGCTTGTTATGCTTGTTATTTTTAACACTCAAACTGAAGTGTTCCTGAAATCCGCACAAGCTGCATCGTGTTTGTTTATTTGCAGCCTCACCGTCTTGAAGTGCTCTGAACACGCTCGGTGCACTCTGTTCAAGGATGCAGTCCCAGCAGGGAAGCTCAAATATTGACATCACAAGTCGATGGTTTAATATTAAAGATATAAACTTGCAAGTAATCATTCCCCCTCCCTTCACACTGGTCCAAAATACCTTTCCACCATTTTTATTTTCTTATGTTATTGATCATACGTAATAATCATTTACTAATGCTGTATCCTCTTGCTTTCCCAGCTGTTCTATGAAACAATCTTTTTTTTTTTTTTTTTTAAATGTCTGATTAAGACCCGCAGTAGCGCATTAACATGCCACACCACTTCCAAAGCAGCATTCAATGCGGTTGTGTTTCCTCAAACTGTTAAGCAGTGATGATTATGCACTTAGTAATTTTCTTCACTCCATGCAACAGCCCTCTGCAGACATCTCCCACACACTCTTCCTCTTGCTAACCTGACACTTGTGCTGAATTCACAAAACACCTCTTCATTACTGAAACTGAAGCTGTTGCCCAATTACAGCAAAACAACAGCATGTATTCAGATTAATTTAGACACGCCGATGGATTGACGGAGAGACAGATTATTCCTTCCTAATTCGTACGCTTCAGCTCGCAGTCATTTATATAAATTAGGTCATAGTCTGCTGAATCTAGGCTCTGCAGAATTTAATAAGAAGAGCTTATTGATATTGCTGCATAGTTAAAAGGGGCCAATATATCATCTCGCTTTATAGATCATTGTTTTTCTCTCCACATGGCGGCTGAGCTTGTAGTTTCAGATCCTTCAACAGAGCGTCTCTTAAGCAAAAGAAAACTCTGTGCAACAAAACAGCCCGCAGGATTAATCACAATCCTTCACTGTGAGATACAAATTTAGTCTATTTTAATCCATTGTTTCAGTTTTCATTTTTAACAACATTATATAGACACATTTTGTGCTGCATTTGTGAATAAGTTGGTGACAACTAAGAGTTTGGGACTTACAGGGGCTGTGCTTGAGCAAAATTAATTTTCCTTGAGCACAGCTCAGTAATTAAACTAACTAACTGAGGAATTAAACTAAATTTATTTATGCTGCACCCTCAACATTAAATATGCTCTTAAAAAAGGTTGGCAAAGAATGCCCACTGTGTTTTTTCCATTATATTTTTACTGTGCACACTACGGCGCAGAACCAGATGAAGCTGACTGAGCTCTACAGGCTTCTGCCGTGCATCAATCTTTATTCTTTTTGCTGATCCACATGCATGATCCATCCCTGCTATTGGTGGCTCAGCTCGACACTCCAGTCACCATCAGGCTCCAGATGCATAAGGCTGCGCTCAGACTGACAGGAGCCTGTCCCAAATGACATTAGGCAAGAGGCGGGGTACACCTTGGAAATGTCACCGGTCAATCACAGGAGCTGACACATAGAGACAAACACACATCGCATTTATACACCCACGGGCGATTTTGGAGTCGCCAATTAACCTGACCGAGCCCGAGCACCTGGAGAGAACCCAGGCTCACACAGGGGTGAACATGCAAACTCAGAAAAGCTAAATAATTAGTACGATTTCAATTTCCCCTAATTACACATGACCACTATGCATGGTTGTGGCTGTTTCTAGTGGGTGAATTATCATTATTTAATGCCATGTAAACTGTCATTGGCAGTGATAAGTCAATCACCATTAACAATGAGAGAGATAATCAATGATTTAGTTTATAGCACTCATTCAAACAGACTTTACAAAGTGGTTGATCACACAGATCGCCCTTATCCTTCCCAACACTTTTAAAATTTAACAAATGACAGAAAACACTGGCTAATGCAGCCACTAAACTTCACTTTTAGGTCTTAGGCTCTCTCCTCTGTGAGATTTCTGAAACCAGCTGTCTTTGTTCTACAAAGAAGAAGCTGTTTTGGTGACTTTAGAAGGTGGTTTGAGAGCCTCCCATTGGGCACAAAAAAAAAAAAGAAAAACCTTACTTTCTATGGCTTTGCCAGCCCAGAGCCAACTTACAGGCTCCTCACTGCCGCGAGCCTTCCTCTAGACAGCACTTGAATCAGACACAGAGAGAGGGAAGGTTGGACGGCAGGGCGGGGTGAGGGTGGATGAGCTGATGGATGGATGTGTGTGATGTGTGGAGTGAAACTCTTTCCCCCCACTGAACCCCTCTTGACAGCCGGAGCCCGCTGTCAGCCTGCAGCACTACGGCAAGGTTAAGATGAAACTCTGAGTCTCGATGAAAATCACTTCACCAAACCTTTCTTTGGTTTTTAAAAAACGGGTAAAACCAAGGCAATTATTGGCGACTAGAGATATCTATTGATGACCTGGGCGACTGAGAACCTTCACAGACCCATTAAGTAAAATACAACTTTAAAAAAAAACAGCACCACTGCTCCATTTGTGTATCTCCTTCATGTTCTGTTAAATTCTTAGTTTTAAAAGCACACATAAGACCTGAAATGGACCGATACTTTGTGAAATACAGCGCGCAATAAAACTATCGCATTGACAATACAAGATGGTGTAAGGGTGAAAAAACACAGCTTATGGTTCAAGACATCTTTTTTTTCCCCCCATTGAGAAAACTAAATCTTTTTTATTGAAAATCAGATTCAACACTGCACTCGAGGGAAATAAAGGAGAATTAGCTTCAAGAGTTATTGTTTGCAACCTGTATGGATAAAGGATTACGGGCCAGAGGGATGGTACCCCCGGGGTGAGTCTGGAGGTGGGACGTTGAGCGGATGGAGAGGGAAGCAAACTGGGTCAGAGAACAAAGGAATGGGAGGTGTTGAGGTATCATGAAAATTGCAAATGTGGCTCATCTGTTGTGCCTGTTGTAAGATATTGAAGATCTGGCATCGCCGCCTATGTTCTAAAACCTCTTTTATTAATAAAACCCTATTTAGGACATAATCACTGGCTCGCATTGCTGTGGAGAGATTTCACACACAAAGCCAGGAAACAATCCATTTCCCATCACATATCATTTTCCACCCTGCGAATCACTCTTCACTCCAAGAGATCAATAGAGCTCGCACTGTATCTCAGCCCGTGACCTATTTTTCAGTCTTGCGCCTCAAGCCTGATATTCTAATGCTTACAGTATCAAGATTGGAGACAGCTAGGGACATTTGTGGAGCTCCAAATATTCACGATGCATTATTCTCACTTGGTCCCATTAGAGTGAGCTTTGTTTTCAATATTTTCATAATAGAATAAGTAAGTGCACAAAGAGTAGAGAAAGATTTACTACAAAAAAAAAAAAAAAAACAGGGCCAGATATAAAAAGTTCAGGTAGAGTCGGTTTTAGAGTTTGTTCAGCACGCTGCTGAGATTTCTGAATAATTCACTCTGTGCTTAAATAGCTCCTTGCTTCAGGTACTACGGGTGGCACAGACTGCGAGGCTTGCTGATCGGGCACAGACAGACTCGCAGTCAGGAGTTAGTAGTCGCTTTAATTGGTTGACTGAGCTCAAATGAGATTAATCTATTTCTCTTTCTCACCGCCTTTGTCTTGTGTCGTCTACTTTTTTTGCTTTGGTTGTGTGATCTGTCTCCCCTGCTTGTTTTTAAATCTTAATATTTCTATCTTATATTTTTATTTCTATTCTTGCTTTTTTTTTTTTCCTCCACTGTGCCTCCTTGCTAAATTTACATTTTTTTTTTCTTGTTTCCTGCCTTGTCTTTCCTCTTGCCACTCTTTTTTTCTTTTATACTGTCTTCCTTGCTATATTTTCTTGCATTTTCTCCACCTTTCTTCCTTTACACCACCCCTATCTGGTCTCCATGAGACCATTAATAATGCAACAAAGCTCTGGTTCTTTGGAGCTCATTTTAAAGTGTTTGTTTTTGCATTGACGGCCGTGATACAAGCGACGTAATAGCGTTGTAATAATGCACTACCGTCCAACTACAAAGACAACTTACCTTGAACTAACCACTCTTCCTGTTATAACGGAACTTTTTAGTCTAACGCTGAAATTTAGAGCAAGATTTTTCTCTCTTGCTTTAATGGCATGAATATTTGAAAAAATAGTATGGATGGAGAGCCTTGGGGTCGACTACCTGCAGGCTTTTACTGCACAACCATTATTTACACAAACAGTAGGAGGTGTGGATTTCCAATTTGCATGTGAGCATATTGCACTGCATGGCATCATTAGCTGAGGCATTTCCATAGATGACATCTAGACTGGACTACTATTCAAGTTGATAACATCTTAACATATTCACTTGAAATCCATGCTTTCTCAGTACTAATCGGTAACTCAGGTTTTACATAATTTGGCTGAGAAGCCGATCACTCTCCTGGCTTGCGTCTAATATTTTACAAGTACAATCTGATCTGCCACAGTAACCATGACGTTACCTACTTCAAAGCAGCTTTTGTATCAGCTCTGCAGCTCTCACAGTGCTGACTGGACTGAACAGAAGCCAAATATTCTTGCTTGGCTCTGTTCTTGTCTTTTGGCAACCTTGTTAATCACATCCCAATTAAATCACATCACTACTTTAGATAATTGCTGTTTTAAAACTAATAACAGCACAGACGAAGCATCCAGTGTCCCTTTCGTGAAGTACACTGCTGTTGGCACGCATTTAAGATAACTAATAACCATGTAACATGATTCAATTATATAATTTAGTCATTTCATTTTGCTGCTTCAGTTACAGCGTCCTGCTATTGTGAATGTTGGCTTACAGGAACACAACAGAGCCCACATTAATATTGACATGTACCTTTCATATCATGACAGGTTAACACGTCTGCTGTGAAAAAGAACTACTGTTGAGTTTCAGCGTCACTATTCTTAATCATACAAAACAGATGCAATAATAACGTATTAATAAAATCTATGATGAATTTCAACTTCAGGTTTTACATTTTTCATGGAAAACTTTCTCAGTCAAACTGTAAAAAAACGCTTCGGGCAAAAGTCAATTGAAGCATCGTAGGTGCGACTTAAATGTGAAACAGTTTTCTGTTCACTCTGGATGTTCACTCTGCAGGCAGCTTTAATCTTTTGCTCATACCATACTGCGAAATTTCAGCTCATTCTTGACCAAACTAAGAACATCTTTCTTTCCCCACATTGCATTTCCTCTAAACACTGCTCGGTGCAATGTCACGCTGATGTGGTCTACGTGGGTTTGTCTATTGCGAGTACATCAGATCTAAAGATACTGTTTCACTGCATTTTTAATGAGTTTAGGGTAACTCCTGTATTTTTTTTTAAACCTGGACCTTGTTTTTGTGTGACTACTGGAGACAAGCAACTTTTGAGATCAGTCTAGTATTGAGCGAGAGGGCTGCAGCTGGCAGCCACGACACAACAACATAATCCTTATGGGAAATTGAGCACCATCAATATGCATCCACTAAAAGTGCTTGTTCTCACCATTGACAGGCTCAGATTTTATTCTAAGTGTCTGAAAACATTATGGAGAAGACCCAACGGATAAATCTTTTTTGTTAAAGAGCAAGATCCTTTTGTTGAACTACAAACAGCAGTTATATAGTTATTTCAAAGTCACCAGATTTAATTGACAAAAACAGTCATTTTTATCTCATAGCATTGTAACATTTCATTCAATAGTGGAAAGAGAAATCAAGATGACTTTACGCTGTTATAAGATTAAATGAAGGTTTTTAATCAATAAAGGTCTGGTGGCTTTGAATTAGGGATGTGCCTTAGTACTCGAGTACTTGTTTGGGTGTCAATATTTGCTCAACATACTCGCAATCAGATAAGTGCAAGGCCACAGATAACGTTCAGTGCTTTCAGTTACGCCACTCGTCTTACTTGACGTGTAGAACGGCAACCAACCAATGGCAGAAATGGATAAAATAAATGTGCATTGCAAGCTATGTAACATTAAACTTGTGCATCATAGAACAACCACTTCAATGATTTACCATTTGCAGAACAGGACAAACATAACAAGGAACCTCTCGGCACCTTATTTGCGCCATTGGGATGCTACCAGAGCAGAGAAGATTAGCCGGCTCAAAATTAGAAGTGTTGACTGGAGATAAGCTCCTAATAAAACTTGTGGGAGGAGGAGGCCAGAATACAGACTGCCATTGTGGCTAATAGCAATTACAAGAGTGGAGGAGATGAACCAAGGTAAGTGCGTTGAAATTGAGTGCCAAACAAAATGAAGCGTATAGCTGTAGCCTCTGGGCAAAAGAAGCAGCCGAATTATTGAGTTATTAATACTATTGCTACATCTTAGTGTTTGTGGATGTGGTTTTTCTTCAGGTAGGCTAATCTCTAGAGTCTGTGCAGCGTAGAAAGGTAGGACGAAGTAGGAAAACAAGGTCCAGGTTGAAAAATACAGAAGTTACCCTTTAACTTCTATTATGAGCAAAACTTTACAGAGAAAGGTTGAACTACTTCATTATGTCTACTTCAGGTTTCTGCCAGTTGGAGTTTTGTTTTTTAGGTCTTTTCACACCTGTTCATTTGTGTTGGTATGTACTGTATCTGTTTATATGAGTGGGAGTAAGTAACTCAATTTGTTTGCTACATGCAAGTGTCCCTTTTGCAGCAGCAGTTGGGAAGTATTATTGTGGTCATCCACTCCTCCCCCATATCTCCTCTCATATCGAGTAGTAATGTTGAGACTTTCGTGTGGGGACACAGATGAAGTTTAAGACACGTTTTCAGATACAATAGAAGCCGTGGCACAGATCTCAGTTTCTCTCAATCATCCGTTCAAACACGTTTTTTGGGGGTTTTTTTTGTATGCGTGCACACAAACACACACACAAAGTAAGAGAGAAAGCGAGCAGATAGTGTCCTCTTAGATCATCCAAACATCAATGGCTTGTCATACAGCAGTCCCTTCTGTCAGCCCACAGAGGACGGGGGAGCCACAGAAGTCTTTCCAGCAGCAGTCAGAGACAATGATACCCAGCCGCCGTTGAGAGCAAGAACATCAAATACACACATACTATGCACGTACACACGCTGAATACACACAGATAGTGATTCAGTGTTAAGTCATAGATTTTACTTCGCGTACACACACACACACACACACACAAAAGAAAAACACACACACAGATCGGTTGCAGAAGGTCTCCCTTTAAGTTCGTACATCAAGATACACACCATTGCACCAGTGTCAGAAATACAGGAATAACAAACACTGAAGAAAAAGTAAGAGCTCAGAGAGGAAACAGATATTGTGTTAAAGACAGCCAGGCATGGTGGCAGGGAGTTTTCTTCAACCTCCCAAGTACTGAGTATTTTAGAAAATAAGTTTAATAGTTATTGGGGGTTAATTTTATCCAAAAAGACGGAAAACTGTCCATAATTAATATAACCACCAGTGCTGTTACTAGGTACACGTCCTCCATCTCTGACACATTCAAATCTGAGAGGATGTCACTATAAAACATTCCTGATGATGCTACATTATGAACAACAAATCTGTGTTAAATTGGTCGAGTAGAAATATTACATTGTGCAGGTTTAAAGCATAATATCAATATGGACCAATGATGTGGAATCCAACATATTAAACAGGACATACTTTGTCTTACTTCATGATTCTTTTTCTTTGGACTTTTCACTGTCACCAGAAACACAGTGAGCAGGGACACACACAACTCATGTCATCAGTAATGTGACGGTTTCTTTAAGTCAATGGAAAAGTCTGAAGCATATGACAGCAGAATATGACTCTCATCCACTGAGAGGACTGTGAATGTTGCAGGTAAGCCAACTATACAACATGAAAATCAGAGGTGGTAGAGCGATAACTTTAGAAGGACATGATGCAAACCTTTTCCCTTTCACGTTCATCCAAACAGAAGTGGCAAATTACTCAAAACAGCAGGTCCTAAACCAAAGAGGAGAAAGATATGATGAAGGCTATTTGAAAAAATTAATATGAGTTTGTCTATACAGAAAATTGTTGAGTGGGTCGCTGGGAAATAAAAGAAAATACGGGAGGACTCATTCAAAAACTCATTTTGTTCAGGTCCAAATGTTCTGTCACATTCTAATTCATTTTCAACATGCATAAATACAACCATAATTATATCCATATAACATCAAACACTACAATTTACTGATATCCATTTCTGTGTCCCGACGACTCACTACATTGAAGACCCATCAACATCACTGCACCATGATATGCAGACACTTCTACTTTTTCTGAAAGAAATAAAGAAAGAAATCTCCATATTTGCGAGCCCTTTCTTCTAAAAATCTGAGTATGAAAGAGACGTCCTATAAATATTTTGCATCAGGTGACTGACAAGAGCATTTCCAATGACTAGATAGGCATTAAAATCTCCTGCTGGATCATTACCACACACCATGAGGATGTGCTTTGAAAAGCCAATGGTTTATTAAAAATTAGTCTAAAAGGTACAAGTGTGTGTGTGTGTGTGTGTGTGTGTGTGTGTGTGTGTGTGTGTGTGTGTGTACAAATTGATTTGTCTCAAGGCTTTTCTATAAAAGTCTCACTTTCCGTCTGGCTTGTTGTGAACATATTCTAGGTCTTTTGTTTCTATAATGCAGCAGGTACCTAGGAGACAGAGAGCTGATCATCAAAGTTGGAAGCACCTAGCAGGGGAGAGGCTCTCTTCTCTCCCACGTATTGTTTTGTTTTCAGTCATCCAACATCTCACGCTACGCACTGCATTCATGCATACCGTACACTCGCAACTGACCTTTCGCAATGATCACATCTCATTGTATTCTTAGTTTACTCTCTGTTTACTATTACGCTCCTAATTTAAATAAATTACTTATTATTTTCCCTCAGCTTGCGTCTCCCTCCCTTCCTCCTCATGACTCCTTTGCCAGGTCGTGACAGTAGTGGGTTAGCAAGCATCAGCCATGATGAGACGGATGCACATTAAATAAGATTTCTTTGTCAAATGTCATCAAAAATGAAGTATTTCTGTTACTGCAGACTGCAGCTGGCTGTGAAACAGACGTCACAGCGGTTTCTGAACTCGTGTGGCCTCAAATGATCCCAATTAGCTTTACACAGTGAGGTGTACAGATTTAAAATTTGGGAAGATAGAAAACCAGTATCTGATTGGTACTCTGATGGGATACCCTGAGGTGAAGTATGAAAATCTGTAGTTGGATTGGTGGTACCCTAGTAATCCCCCTTTATCCTGTCTAATTTTTATACACTTTTTATAGCATAAAACAAAAATTATAATAATAATTAATCTCAGGCTTTTGACTATTTAAACAACAAGTCTTTAATTAAAAAAATGACAAAATATCTTGGCAGTTAGATGATCCCGTAATATGACACATTCAACCACGTGCAAAAAAGTAGGATTGTTAAGGTTGCTGTGAGTGCAGCATGAGCTGCCATACGCAATAACAAACTTGCGTCAATAACCAGCGTACGCTCGCTGTAAGGCACTCAAAACACGGGCCTTAAATGGCCTGAACGACCCTGTTTTCTCTGACCTTGTTATTTCGATCCTTTCACAGGCTCGTCCTTTCTTTTATCAGCCGAGCATCACAACAGACACCATCAGTGAGTCATTAAATAGACATGAAAAGGACACTCTATCCGTTAGCAATAAACATTGGAGGAAATATGAAAAGCTACTTCATACTAATGACTAAACCAGCAAGCCTCTAAGCAGTGTATGTGTATTTTTAAATATGAAAGCCTTCATTTAGGACCATGGGGAGACATTTTAGCAGACAGGTTGACATACGGCTGATGGATCAGAGAGAAAGAAGATACTAAGACATGAATTCATAAGGAGGGCATTCATTTATAGATTAGAAGGAGGCAGGTGGTCAAAAACTGATTGAGGCCTGTGTGTGCAATATAATGCAGTCCTTCCAACTAAGTACCACAGATGTAAAAACAGCCTGATTGTATGAGCCACTCTGCCTCAGTGACACAGAAGAAGTATTCACATTTTTGGTTCCTGCGGTTCAAACAGGTGAGGGTTAAACAGACAAAGAAAATGAGCACTGTGGTTTGTTCTGCTGTGAATAAGAAAAGCAGCGACGGATGGAGTTTGTCTGACTGCTTTGAACTGCATGTGTGTGTGTACATGTACAACTGTGGGTAAAATTAGGAATTAGAGCAGTGTAGAGAGGAGAATGTCTGCATTCAGTGTGGGTCAGCTCTCTGCGCAGCCTCCCTCCCCATTTCCCCTCTGAGACTGCTATAAAAGAATATCTGATGTGGATGCAGAGAGTAAGGGAGAGGCTGAGAGGACAAAAAGAATGCTATATCACTGTGGCGTTCAGAGCCAGTGGGTGTTATTTTATGCCAAAAGTCTCCACAATTTCTATTCAAAACATACAGATGTGCTCACACACACTTGCAACCCGGGGAGGGGGGAAAAAGCCAGCTGAGAGAGAAAGAGCAAGAAACTTATAATAACCGAGATAGAAGTCAGGATGTGATAATGCAAAGTTTGTTGCAGAGTCTGTTCTGCAGAAGAGAAAGTGTTTTTAATTCTAAATTATTCCCACTCTTCCTAAGTGGCTCCTGGCTATAAATTTGATTTTTTTTTAACAACTGATATAAACACAAGAAGAAAACACAAGAAATTGGCAAGATTGTCCTGCTAAAAAGCCGGTGTTCACTGGCTCAAAGCACCGAAAACATACAGGGAAAAGCCGCAAAAAATACACCTTAAAAGCAAATTAGTGCTTAAAAGCAAGTCTAAAGGGTTTAAAGAGAAACTTAACACCCCCTGATAATCTTGTTTTTGCTGTGCTGGGTGATTTAGCATCTCACCTTCTCGTAGCATTACTGCTGGGTGTGGTTACAGGTACAACAGAGCAAATCTCTGACCACGGGTGCATCCCACGTCTCTTAAATTGCATCCACGTTCCCCCTCACTTGCGTCTTTTCCTCACGTTTCCCACTGGGAATGCATGGTGACATGCACGGGAACCAGGAATGAGGTTTTTGGACAAGTGAGACGTCTTCTCCTCTGAAGCATCACGTGAAGCAACGTCAGTTCCTGATGACAGCAGCTGGATCAGCTGTCACTTGGCTTTAACATCTATAAGTTGGGGAGCTAGTGTCTGCACACACATGCACTGTGCTAATACTAATTAAGGCACACTGTTATAAACAGTCAGAGCAGCTCTCTCTCTCTCTCTGTAGGCTGTTACCTGTTTAACAATCAGCTGCACATGAATAATAACCTGTATTTTGTATTTAGATTGTGTCATGTCTACCGGCAGAGTGTATTGATTTTATTTCTGAATATGATTATGGTGTCTTCTGAACATTAGGGTTAGGGTTATTAGGCATATTGTTTTTTTGTCTCTGTTAACACTCTAATCAACATCGTCCTTCCTCATAAAACATTTGCAAAGCTTTTGACTGATTATATCCACATTAACTAGCTTCTTTCTCCCTGCATTTGTTGACACATTACTGTGCTATCTTGTGCTATCACCACCTGTAGATCACTGGAATAGCATGAAATCATTGGCTGGATTATGTACAGCGTCATCCGCGTGCGTGTATGAGAATAAACAAGCAATGCACCCACATGAAACAGAGCTCCATAGCTTTACTACTGGTCAAAAACTCCACAGAGAACTTTTAAGTTGCTCTTTAACAAGCTACAGTTCAGTTTGCCATCATGATGTCTTGAGATGGACTGATCCTTACACCCTGACTGAGCTGCAGCCAGAAGAGCTCTGCTCGAGGATCTCAGCCTGTCTTCTGGCTCATGCGGGATTAAAATATCATTAATGTTGGAGGCACAAGTCCAGGAGCTTTAAAATTCATCCGCTGAACGCTGAAATCAATTTCCAAGGAGACAGGTAACCAGTGAAGTGAAACTGGGATACGTGTAAGTAGGGTTTTCCCTAATGCAGATGACCGTGTGCTGAATATATGGAATGATAAAAGCATGGATTACCTTTTCCATGTTGGCTGGAGGTGGAGTTTTATTTTGGATGCATAAACAGAAATGTATTCTTCACTCGCTTATCAAACAAGAGGTTGCTACAATATATTGTTTCTATAGATAAAACTGAAGGTTTGGACTCCGATTCAAAAAGAGTTTCAATAAGCTTCCCATTTAGAAATAGGACTTTAGTTAATGTTGTGATTTAACTCTTTGAAAAATGGCACAAAATAAGCCAGCCTGTCTCTGATATTTTTGAATTGTGTTCATGAATGTGGCAAATGCTTTGAGTTTAAATGGATGCATACTTGGCCCAAAGCACATCAAAGAATTCTTGCACAAAGACTTAGTTACTCTCTATTGTCAAAAGCATGACGGATACATTTTTTTGCCAAGGAAATTAAAGTTTGCACATGAATGGATTTCAAGTTTCAAAAGGTTGTTGAAAGTCATTGAAAGTTTGTGTTACTTGGAAGCCCCTAAAAGTTTTCAAAGGAAATGGATGGCGGCACGGAATCGGCACACAAGGCACTTAAATATCTAACTTTAGCAATCAAGAACCTCTTGATATCATCATTACTTTTTAAAAGACCACCCAAGCTCACGATGTTTCCTCTACTAATGTTCCTTGATATCAGATATTTTCACATAGCCTTTAACTAATTGGTAACTATCTCTGCACACATTTCTGGCACCTATCTGCTCAGACAAATTAACAAGTGGAGGCACATCTGT
The DNA here is from genome assembly GCA_033000465.1 of Sciaenops ocellatus. Taxonomy (NCBI): domain Eukaryota; kingdom Metazoa; phylum Chordata; class Actinopteri; family Sciaenidae; genus Sciaenops; species Sciaenops ocellatus. Next base: position 16,712,764 of record CP136877.1, read on the forward strand.
GCCACAGTATTATCATCCGATTTTCTGGGATACATTCTGCTCCATTTGTCTCACATGGCACAGCTGCCTTAAATCCGGGTGTTGCCAAATCCTCTCCCAGCGAGAGAAAGCCTGTGGCTCACATGGATGAAAAAAGGGAGAGGGGGAAGTGGGGGTGGCTACAGGAAGGGAAGCGGTTGAGTCAGCGTAGAGGACGCGCAGGAAGTGGCAAGAGGCCTTCGGGGGACAGAAGTTGCCATGACAGCTTTCAGAGGGGCGAGCACACTAATGACAGCCACTTAGTGTGATGCGATGGGACAATACGGGTGAAGGGAAAGTGGAAGGAGCATTCTGCTATTTAGCAGTACATCATTAATGGTTCTTTATTTGTCGAAACAACAACAGGGCAAGGTCTTATAGGTGAGTTTGAAAGCACAAAACCTGAGCTGTCAACCATCCAGTGACAGCTCGAGGATTTCTTTTTGTGAGCCACTGGGAGATCTGGGTATTTTGGAGGGGTTGACTTTAGAGCGAAAACTGGATCATTCTGCAGCAATAACAACTACTCATTAAGTCACTTGGAGATCTGAGTACATAAATGTGAAATTCAAAAAATGTCATGTTTTTACTATAGCCTATTTCCAATGCTCATTGAAGACTGGATGACTTGCCTGCACTCACTTTTTAATCATTTATTAAGTGATTTAATTTCTTCTAATCTACAGTCTCTCAGAGAGCACACAAACGTCATACAGTTCTTTTTAACAAATTATCAGTGAATTGGATTATCAGTCAAATTCAAATGAGGACTCACTCATTACAAATAATCACAGATGCATGTCTTCATAAGATGTACTGAAAGCCAACTGCGCCTTGGAAGGTGATATAATAATAAATAAATAGCTTTAGTCTATCCTTGAAACATAAACAAGCAAATAACTATATTATGGCAAGAAATATGAATTATTCAACTTTGCAGCAAGGTTAACCCGTAATGTCTTCACATCTTTTTAAACAGGCCTATACAGTATGGTGAAGAATATACACACGCACATATAAAAACATCTCTGGAGCCCACATCATCTCTCAGGGTTGCATATTTGGTGAGATGAGGATGTCATTAACCACAACATCAAGCATAGAGGTTGCCAAGAAAACAGAGGCCTGTGAGGGCCGACGCACAGCGGAGAACATCCTCACCATCGATGATGTTAATCCAAAGAAATTCATGATTTCATGCCATTTGCCAACAAAAACACCAAACAAGTTTCACCCATGAGCATCGATTATGCATCAACACAGGATTTAATCAGTGGAATTAAATCAAAGCAGACACAGCCACTTCCTCCATGCACAGCAGTGATTCATCACAATCATCTGTTTGGTGAGTTTCTCTGTTAAATCATAACCACGTGCTGCTTTTTCAATCCAAATCAATCAGTTTGCCACCCCTACTGAGTTTGCATTAGCAGTTATACAAGCATGCACCTGCAGGACACTGCATACTCTGCTGGTTAGCGAAGCATTGATCAAAAAGCCATAGCTCAGTCACAGCTCATAAACCAATACAAGAGCTGTCTTACCTTAAACCAGGTGTGTCTTCATTCTTCATTGCAGTTCTGGGTGATAAAGATCCATCTTGTCCCAATTTGGTAGAGGAGCTCTCACAGAGATGCATGATTGAAGCTAGGTAGCTCTATAGGAGCTATTCTGTAACTTACTCCAGCTGTCTTGTGGTTTTTGTGTCCTCATAATTCCCCTTCACGTTAACCTGCACCTCACCTTGGCCCTAAGTCACGCCATGTCAAGCCTTGATTCATATACTCCTTGCGTGCACAGCACAGCAGGGCCACCACGTGTGAGATCACCTGTTCGCTAAACCACGCCCACCTTAGTTACTGTTGCTATGCTCTCCATTCCGACCAGGTGGCATGCCTACCGTAATGGTTGCGGTAGATTTATCATCGAAATTCAGGGTACTTATTGAAAACAATGGGTCCTTGACTTTAGTTAGACGCAGTCTAACAGCTTCGCATTTCTAGATGGCATTTCAAGCCGTTTCACTGGCTGTCATAGCAACCAGTCACAATGCCCAATCAGTAGGCTACTGCGCATGTGCACCACAAAACAGCAAGATAGAATAGAAATACTTTATTGATAATTTATCCCTTTTACCCGAAATACAAATACACAAAGGGCTCATACATGCAAATGTGGCGAGATGGTGGAGTGATGGGCAGCCACACATAGCGGCGCCCTGGGAGCAGTTAGGGGTTCTGTGCCTTGCTCAAGGGCACCTCGGCAGTGCCCAGGAGGTGAACTGGCACCTCTCCAGCTACCAGTCCACCCTCCATACTTTGGTCCATACTGGACTTGGCCGATATTTAGAGTAGCCAGGAGGCGGAAGATGCGGTACAGCCAACATGCCACATATTTTCCACTTAAAAGCGGTGCTTCGGAAACTTATGTGCGACGTCACTCATGCTCTGTCCATTCTTTATACTGTCTTTTGCTTATGATAGCAAATGTGGCATCAAGTTATTAATACTACCTTGACTAATACTGAAAACTAATGAATGTTTACATTAGAAAATAAAGTAATGCATCCTAACACATCTTTTTTTCCCAGAGTTGATAATCGAAGGAGCTAACAAGTGAGCATCACATCACATGTCAGGGTAGATAAAGACATATTTTAAACTATTCTTAACTCTTTTCATCGTTTTGGGTTTTTTTATATAAAGGTTAGAAAATGACCTTTAGACTGAAGAAGTATCTCTTAAGCCCTATGCCCACTGCTTCAGCCTGTGGAGAAAACCAAAGCTCGACCGGTCTGCCATGTTAAGTTACAGTTTCTACGCTTGAAACCCTAACCCCTGCTGGTGTCTATAGCTTGCAGTAGCCATAACCTACTCTACCCATGCAACCATTTGAACAAGAAGAAGTTATAGTTATTACATGTAGATAATAGTTGAATGTACAGTATTGCATGAAACAGCCTAAATGCTACACTGAGTGCTGCTACAAAGTTATGCAACAATATTCTTCAACTTCATTTTTCTGCTGACCATAGGTGACCTCTGCTAACCTCTACAGGTGCTGTTTGCATGACTCTCAGAAAAATCAATTGGCTGCTGCAACAGAGGTCTCAAAGTGATGAAAATACTGGAGGTGGCAAAGCAGGCAAATATGTATGTGCGCTCACATACATATGCATGAGTACCCCACAACGAAAACTGGCATGCTTTCATAAACGGTCTGAAGAAAAGTTTGAAGCACAATGGACCAGCTGATGTACCTAAACTGTGCACAATTTCATACTCATGTGGTTTGACCCTCAACAGCTTGCTTGAGGCATAGGGAGAAATATAATGAATATAACAAAATATGTGCACTTATATTCCTTCATAAGCTTCTTGTAAAAATCTAAATAAGTTAAGGCCGACTGAACACACAGACATCCTGCATATTTTGTGCACATATGTATTGCATTCCTATGAATTGTAAACAAATAAAATATTGCATTTCTGTGATCGTAGAAGTCCTGCAGTACTCAGTATTGTTCAATTAATATGCCATGTAGTCCTGTTTATGTGCCAACAGCATATTTTATTCTAGGGCATCATCACACAGGTCATGCATGTTAAGTACCACTGTGCTGCTGTGTTTTCATACTTAGTTTCTTGTTGGTGTAATCCTGCTCAGAAAAATAACCAGGTCTCTCTTACAAACAAGCGATGCAAAATCACCTGTCACCTGTTCTTATGTTAAAATCTTCTGAAATCATCATCCTTAGTAGAAACTGATGAACTGTTTCTCTTTATTGGCCAATATAATGATTATGAGTGTGACATCCAGACATTTGTTTGGATATATGACTGCACTCATTAGTTATACCTGCACGCATACCAATGAAAAATAGAAGAAAATCCGAGAGGAAAGACAGAGCTGAAAGACACTACTACTCTAACTCTACTCACATCAGACAGAGCTACACATAATTCTTCCACAGATTTAGCTCGCAGTACAGTTTGGTCAAAAAATAGCTGCTGAATGGTGCTTTTGTAGAAAAAGAAAATACCTGTACAACTGTACTGTGTCAATATCTGACAATAGTACTACTGTAACATGATGAAATTTTGTGGAAAGATCTTGACCTTTTATTTGGAAAGTGAGAGCTGTGATCCAAAATCACAGACTGTCAGCCTGTTTGACATGACGTGGCACTTACAGCCTCCTGTGACTCCAGAGCCATGTGGCAAGACTTACATAATTTATCATCAAGCAAAGTTAGACAAGTATGGCATAGCTGTCATCACACTAGATACTCCTGCTATGTACTTCAAGTATTTTGTGGATTTGGGCTGAATAAGATAGGCAGTAGAAGACAGATTCAGTATGTTGCATGGTAACTTCTCTGTATGTCTGAGCAGTAAATAGAGATATTAACATTCATAAATTTATTCTGCCCTGTGGAGAGAAAACCAAAATCTCATAAACTCTGGCAGCTGAGAGTCCAGCAAATGAAGCCCACTGGACGTCACGATAAAGGCTGTCTGTTGCCTTTCTCTTGGCTAGCGCCTGCTGCGCCTGGCCGCTTTACATTTGGTCCAGACAACATCTGGCAGCCTTGCACATCCAAAAGGTTCTGTCTCAATCTCCCATGTCCCCTGGGTTTGTTCGCTGCCAGGTTTGTAGCTCCAAACCCCCCCAACCCTCAAACGCAACCCCCAGGATTGTCCGAATCCCGAGTCCAGCCGCGACCTGCTGCAGCTGGACCTTGGCGTGTTTTGTCTCCTGTGGCCTGCTTCTAATCAAAAACAGCCACAGTTGGCAGACAGCACCCGCAGTTATGATATTATGAGACAGCAGCAGACCTTTTGAGATCCCATTGAGTGGTCAGTTATTTGAGGTGTGTCCCAGACCTCAGCTGAGAATTTTAAACAGGAATGACTGTTTCCACAGGCTTCAATATCATTGTCAATATATGTTCACTGTTCACTGGTTATAGCCCTTATATTACATACATTTCCTCATGGATTACCCTGAATCTGAAGCCATGTTGAGACTATCTTTAGCTTTCTCTTTACTATAGGTTCCTTATATCCTTCTTAAAGAATATTAACTTGTGAAGTAAACTCATTAATCATGCATTAAAATGAAGATCTTAATTAAATTCACTCACATATTTCAATGAAAATGAAACACATACATCAGAGGTAACTTTGATTGATTGTGATCCTACATGTGAGATATGTACGTATCAAATTATGACAGGTGTGTAAAGATAAAAAGGGCATCATGTTTCACCAGCTGATTTTGATTTCCTTCAACAACGGCAAATGGCACATACTGTAATTAAAGAGATGTTGTTGTGGAGCACGCTTCTCAGCTCCTCAGAAAATCAGACAGACAATTAATTTGACATGATTTGTCTTACCCAAACCATTAATCATCTGATTTGATTGCCAGCTGAGTAATTATCCTTCAGCCAAGAGAAACTTCAGCAGGACCCAGGCCAGCGAAACACTGAACAATGTTGTCAAAAGAAAAACATCAGAATCAGAAACAAATGTGACCAAGTACACATGTAAGGACTCTCTTTTCATTGATTTCAATGTACTTACACAAGAATAGACATAATGGCAAGACCAAGGACTTCAAAGCTGAACCAATAAATGTAAAGAAATGTGAAGAAGTGGGTCTATATATAAATATAAATATAAATATATATATATATATATATATATATATATATATATATATATATATATGTGTGTGTGTGTGTGTGTGTGTGTGTGTGTGTGTGTGTGTGTGTGTGTGTATGTATATATATATATATATATATATATATATATATATATATATATATATATATATATATATATATATATATATATATATATATATATATATAAATATAAAGTCCCAATGACAAACAATATAAATACTGTATAGCCTCAAACCACCTGATAAAGGTTTTGCACTCTTTACAATTTTTAAGAAATACCACAAAATTATACATACATATTTTGTATTTATTTATATTTATGCATACACTAGAACCATGTGACAAACATAATTTGTAAAAAATGTAAAGACTTCATTTTGGGATGGATACAAGTAACAGTCAGTTACTAATTGGACACATAACGGATGATCATTTTCACTTTACTATCTATGGATTGTGATAAAGTGAAATAAATAACAGAAATTACTTTTGAAAAAGTAAGGGTTGGATTATATTTGAGGATTACACAACAAATGTTGCGTTATGGGTCATTTGTAGCATTATTGTTGCTAGGCTAGCAAGTTTCTTCATTGCATTTTTAGTGTTTCTTTTAGAGCTAGTCATCCCTTAAAATGTTAAGGAAGCGCTGAGTTTCTTAAAGAGTTTCTGGCAGGTCATGTGATGTATTTTACTAAAAATACATCTCTGTCCAGTGAAAGGTGTCTGCAGACTGTGTTTCCCATCATCTGTCATCTGTGACTGTCAGACCAGCCACCAAACTCTGTCAAAAAGACCCCTCACTAAAGGTAATGACGATAAACAGCAAATCATCTACAATAATAACAGTGGTGATTCACATCACTACATTCACATGTAGTGCCCTCTGTCTGCAGTGGTTATTTATGCTGCTTTCATTTCCAAGCTGTCTCTTCACCGTTCGATATTTATCTATGACTCTATAAGAATAAGTACTCAGCAATAAATAATCTTTATACAGAAAATGAATTATTATCCAGTGATAGCACAATCATTTGAGGTAAAACACAACACACCAGAAACACATAAACAACTCCTACAGTATTTCACCTTCTAAACTACATCATCTCGCAGAAATCTTGCCTGATCACTGGTGGGATGGACTGCTCTTACTTTTGAGGTTAATTGATTTCCAGTCGCTTAATTTAAAGTGGGAGTTTGTTTTTCTGATCACAAAGCTGAAAGAGGAGGCCAGGGATTCTCTTGGGGATATGCAGGCACATTCCTCATATAACCCTCCAAACACTGGCCTGTTATTAAAATATAGAAAGAGATAACACTCTCTCAGCAGTTAATAATATCCATCATTGTTGTGCTAAGGGGCCTGTGTGTGAGCGTATTTTATAATACTCTCAACAATTGAGGTATGGAGAGGAGGGTCACTGGAGGACTAACTGCATTCTGAGCATCTCAATTGCAGTGAGTAAGAGGTACGTAATTGATTTCCTTCTTTCCTTTGAAATACCTATAAGAACACTGACACAATAGCACACACACACACACACACATACACACACGTGCTAAAACACACACACAAACACTGACTCACTCTGAGTCTTATGGCCAGGCGCTGATGGCAGACCATGTGGTGTTTGTGGGCGGTCATTCCCAATGGCAGCATGTGAATTATATAATGGCAACCTGTGAGTTTGTTTTCATTTACGGACAAGTCATTAAGAGCTGTGTGTCAGGCCGCAGACTGTGAATTGGACCTTGTTGGCCCCTCCACGTGATGCAACGCTTGCAGCCATGAGAGCAATGTAGCATATTGCTCAGAACAGAGAGTGAGTTCTTTAGAATATAAAGGCTGAATCTGTTAAGAATTGCTCTAAACCTTGAGGCGTGTTCATAATAGTTTACTTGATAATAGATAGATCAACAAAACACCACAGAGAATGTTCTGTCTGAATGCTAAGTGGATGAGAGAAAACCAAAATGGATAAAAATATATCTGAGTGGAAAAAGTAAATGTTCCAGTGCAGTCTACCACTTCAAACAACATCTCACGACACTGTCTTTTGTCATCTTGAGTCATGACAAAGGTCAAGAGATGCCAATAAATCTCTCCTTGCCATGTTCCCACCTACTTCTTTAAAGCTGAACGCTCCAAGAGTGTGTTAGTGTTCCCAAGACAGACAGAGATTAAGTTCTTTTCGTTGTGAACAGGATCATTCTCTTGACTGCCTCTATTCAACACCACTCTCTACATCAAAGGAATTGGCGGGCTTTTGAACAAAGTCAGTCTTTTTTTTGGGGTCCTACATGGGGTGTAATAGCTGCACAAAAAGGCAAATCATGATGAACATGTGGAGACATAATTCTAATCTTATTTCACTCGGATGCTCCACACCGCAGTGTGATTGGAGAGGGCAAAGATTACCGTGTTTATTTTCTGTGCCGTATCCTCCTCCGTGAATTCATTTCAAAGGGTAATCATGAGTTAGGAGCATGCCTGTGTCACCTAACTTCAATAAGAGCAAAAACACTACAATTTGGTGGGTTTCACCTTAAGTCAACTTCTATAAGAGATTGGGGAGTGACAATAAACATTTAAAAACTGCATTGGATTAAGAGCCTGCTGCCATACATTATATGGAGTCTACAGTGTGTGGGCTGGCAGAACAAACCACCATGTGGCCTTACCACTGCTAACCAACTCAGACTATGAGGTAAATTTACTATTCAGTCAGCACAGAATATGCATCTCAAGGAAGTATGGAAAGTATTAAATACATATGAAGGTAGTTCGAGTGGTTTGATGGGTGAAGCAAATGTTGGACTTTCACTCAGGAATCAACTTCCTTTGACCATGACGTTCAAGAACCTTAATTCGTATTTAATCAGCAATACACCTAGTTGGACGGTTGGAGTTTCTTGACCATGCATTTTACAAACTTTTCTTGGGAAATAGGTGGGGACCTCAACATGTTCATTAGCATATACTACCCACATTGTAATGCTATAATGAATACTGGTTAAAAATGTAACAAAATTGTTATTTTGACCCAAACCATGATGTTTCCTTGACCTTAACCAAGTAGTTTTTGTGACTAAACATAAGAAGTGTCAGACCATAAAATGGTTTCTATCCTGAAACTATAATTTCTAACTTTTACTTTTAAAGGTCCAGTGTGTAAGATTTTGGAGTATTTATTGGCAGGAATGGAATATAGTATTCATTAGTGTGTTTTCATTGGCGTATAATCACATGAAAATAACAATCGTTGTGTTTTTGTTGTCTAAAAATGAGTCCTTTATATCTACAGTGAGAGCGGGTCCTCTTCCATGGAGTCCGCCATGTTGAACCGCCATATTTGTACAGTAGTCCTGAGCAGACAAACCAAACACTGATCTAGATGTGGCCTTTTGCTTTGAATGTGAATTTGGCAGTATGAGTTTTTCTTACAATCTTGGAAGGAGAGGGTGAGGCGTGGGAGAGTATTCATTTGGTTGCAATCTGCAACTTCACCGCTAGGTGCCACTAAATCCTACACACTGGACCTTTAAGGTACTAATACTGTATATGATACCATCTGGGGCTCCAGATCAGAAAATAGAGGGGTGTTCACGACGTATTTTGTCATTTATTGTAGAGGATCTGTCGAATATATCGGACCTCAGATACACTTGAGGTCAAATTAATATTGAATCAAGCAGCCACTTCTGAATACTTAGTATTCAGATCCTTTACTTAAGTAAAAGTTGCAAAACTACACTGTAAAATGCTTTGCTACAAGGAAAAGGGCTTCATTTGAAATTCTATTTAAGTAAAAGTCCAGTATTACCAACACAACATATGCATCAAAAGGCTAAAGGTCCTATTTGTCCTTATGTGCAGATAATACGATTAGAGCACCAAAGTTATAATCTTCTGCAACAAGATATAAATGATTAAATAATATAATAATAATAATAATAATAATAATAGCCTATTAGAAAAACTTCCCACCATGGAGAACAGCAAATGTATGTTTACAAGAAGCTAATATACAATACTACCCTGTAAAACAACCTAGGAGGAACCAATGCAGCCCACAACACTCTAAAGTATAAGCATCATAAAGCACAGTGCCAAACAACAATCAACAAGAAAAATAAGCTCAGGTGCTATGGGTATTGAATTTACAATTAATACCAACACACATATATAGGGAGACAATAGCTGCATAAGAGCAGAGATTAGCCTGGAGCAGATGCCAAGACATCGCCTACAAGCAGATCTGCAGCAGACCTATAAAGCAGTCAGCAGTCTATTGCCAAGCACACAAATACGGACAGAACAAAGCCAAGACATCAGCTCACGATTTTCTCCTGGCTTGAAGTAGTGTCGGAGGACGACAGCTGATACAAGGAGCGGATGGAGTCACTGGATAGTGGAAGCAGCCGGGAGCGTGTTACAAACACGATTATTCCCCCACAAAGTTGTCCGAAATGACATTAATGTTGACAAGCAGGTCGGCTTATGAATACTACAATGTACTACAAGAGCAGTGGTATAGTTTGCAAACAGTGAGTAGGTGAACTGTTTAAATAGACCGCTTTATTACAATGTGTGCGTTGGATATATATTACAGCAAGTATGAGAGTGTGACAACACCACTTAGTCATCAGTTTCTTTCTGTGACCATATTTACATAATACTTAACGCCTCTTGATACTGTATGTTTGCCATGAAACTCTCATACAGTCTTTTAATACAATGTGACAATACTAAGCTTTCTCTTTGTTGTATTTCTTCAAAGCATAATGAAAATCTACAATATTTAGATGGTGAATTTACTGCAGATAACATACAAAGTTCTCTGTCTATTATTATTCAAAGCTTCTGCATATGAGAACATACCCCATTTTATTTGCTTTTGATTCACAGTGTCCTTCACTGCAACAAAGACTTAATTCCTGAAGAGCCCCATCATTACCCACTGTTATGATGGAGCTTTTGGTTCAGGTTTTTGGTGACTTCGAATGAGAACATATCTGACAATTTTTTAAATTTATTTTTCCCAGTCTGTGCATGTGCCAGTGCATTTAGAAATGTGAGTAAGTTTGAGTGTGTGTGTGTGTGTGTGTGTGTGTGTGTGTGTGTGTGTGTGTTTTGTTTGATGTTTTTTTCTTTTGCTGTGTGTGTGTGTGTGTGTGTGTGTGTGTGTGTGTGTGTCCATGTGTGTGTCCAGAAACGTGACTGAAGTGCGTGATAGCCTGTCTTACAAAATCTGACTCACAGATTTCACATTTATTACGTGCGTCTATGTCTTTTGTGTCCGTCTTGCTCACATTTCAAATACATGGGTTCGTGTGTGGCCATGTGTAAAATGGGTGTGCGCTGTCCTGTGTGCTCGTGTGGGAGTTCAGCTCTGACTCACAGGACTGCTGGCCACAAGCATGCTGCTGAGCAGGTAGCCAGCAGCAGGTGGCATGCATGGAGGGGATGGAGAGATGACAAGGACACGCTAAGTGTTCCGGACACTGTGACTAGATGAGTGACCAAACGGCCATGAGACTGTGTCATGGGGATGAGTGTGGCTCTGAGTGTTCAGCATCTACTGCACTTGCATCACACTCAGGTGGAGCAGTGAAGTATAGCACAATGCTGAGAAAGAACGCAGGATGATCTCAGTGTGACGTTCGTGTGAAGTAGTGGAGGATTCAGGCTACCAGGGCTACCTGCAGTGCATGGTGGTTGGGGGAGGGGTAAGGCACACGGGTAACTGCTGGCTCCTGGCAAATCTGAAAGTGGCTTGGGTGGAGCTGAGGTGGTCTGAATGGAGCCTGGTTGGTCAAATGAGCCACTTGTCAATCAAAGCATTCACGCTGTTAATTATGCATAACTTTAAGCCTTAATATATTCGGAATAGGTGAGTTATATAAAAATTAGACTCAGTACAGTTGTCATGAACGGGGAAATTAGCTATAGAGACAAAGTTCATTTTTTTGTACCAGGCTGTAAACATGTTTATTTCTGCTGTGAAGTTGGACATTTTAACATGGGGGCTTATGGAGATTGACTCATTCTGTGGCCAGCCTCAAGTGGACATTTAAGGAACTGCAGTTTTTGGCACTTCCGTGTTGGCTTCATTTTTGGCTGAGGGTGTCGCTCTATCTTATCACACCACCTTTTCTGTATACCGTAGTTCAAATGAACACAGCATGACAAGAGAACAACAAAGTCTCCTTTTATGAAGTATAATTGTCTAAACTCACAAATGTCAAACAGTTCTGTCTATTTTGAGGCTGTGGTTTTAGGGTCAGCAGCCATCACATTGGCATCTCTCTACAAAAATAATGCATGTCTATCTCTCCTGTAAATGAAAAGAAAAATAACAAAAGAGGGAGAAATTTAATACAACAAAATTTCTTTTGTGGAATTGGATTGCTAGTTGAGGCGATAAATAAACATAAATAGTTCTACTTGTGAAATAGTCTCAACAAAAGCCAGACATTTTAGGAAAGGTATTATTTCAAAAAGGGGTCACACGATATCTATTCTTCCTTTACCCCAGATTTTGCAGGTGAGCTGTTTTTGTAAAGCACCCCTCTGCCATCAAGTGACTCTTCTTTTGTTTCCAAATGTAAGCTACTGTTATTTTTATTTTAAATTTGACCATACAGTGTGCTACATTCCAAAAAAGATATGAAATCTAAATCAAGACTCAACTAAATTATAAAGCGAATTGACTTCAAATCAATCAAATCATGGATTTGCTGGATCACGACACCCCTGCGTTTCTATTTTTCTGGACACTAATTGAGCCCCTCTTCTTTTTTTTTTTATTATTTCACTTGTGTAAAATGCCAAGTGAGCTAACCTATCTGTGAAATGTATTAATTTAGATGGGAAACTCAACTTAGGATAAGAGTTCAATCCCTGCTGACTTAACCCTCACTGGAGGCGCTTAAAAAAAAGTAAAGTTACTTCACCCCAGCGCTCACCAGTTGCAACATGAAAGGGAAATAACTTTATCCCATCAACTTTGAAGTGAAAGTTGTCATCTCTGCTCAGTCTTCAGTACTCCCACTTCACCTCTGCCAGCTCCACACTCACTAAAATGGGGAGGGGGGGACTGGGGAGAGATAAGGTTTCCATGGTGATTGTCTGTCCCCTCTCCCAGGGGACCTGTCATATTAGAAACTGCCTTCCTTAGCAGTGACTTCACCGGCTGCTCCCTGTCATTCCTGGCACTGTGTGCCTATTGTACGCTGAGTCTGCATTAATGCGGGCTGACATTTAGCTCTTAGGCCGTGTGAACAGATAGGAGATGACGGCTTTGATGGGCAGCACGGTAATACTGCACGCCACGTTAAGAGAGCATCCCGCATGAGCTTTCACCGTCCCACTGCTTCAGATTTTAAGGGAAGCATCTTGAAGAAATAAAGACTTATGTTGACTTTAAAATCTGAACTGAGTCTTGCTTTGAAAGTTTTCATATTCTACAATTCTTAGCAGGTATCTGACAGACACTTGCTCCTGTATCTTATTCTGACAAAACATGAAGGGATCTGCAAACAAAGCCCGCTGTGATACTCTTCACTGGGTGTCATTGTGAAAAAGGCTAATGGTTTCATCTGCCAAAGACAAGCGTTTGTCTTCAGATTTCTAAATATATACTGTAGAAACAATGACATCAAATCGTGGCTGCAGAAGTTATTTTTTCTCTCTTGTTTTCTCTACCGAATATTGTTTTCTCTCTTTGCGTTACTCTGGGGTGGAGATTCCATCCTGAAAAGGCTTTGAGATCATTGTTTTCTTCGAAGGTTTGACATGTTTCCACATGAAATAGGATATTGGGGTTAGAATTGTGTCAGGAGGGACTGGATGTGAATATTAGAAAATGTTTGTCACAGAGCGACGGTTTTATATTCTGTTCAGACGTCTATTTGTCCCACTTGTACTGCAACCAACATTTTAAGAAATTGAACCACAAACCACAAGACAGAGCCACAAATCGGGCATGCCATTTTTTTATTTGTTTATCTGAAACTGTTATTGAATGGTTATAGAATAACCTCCTACCAGCCGAACCAAAGCAAAAACCAAGGGTCATTCTTAGTAGTATTTGGCCCTGGTCAAGAGTATTATACTTACTACAACCACACACAAATTCAGGAATTAAACACGAAATTTACAGTAAACATTTCCTGCCTTTTTCCGTGTCCTCACATCAGCAGCTTAATGTGCCCTATGAGCCTGACAGAGGGAAAATACGTTATTGACTGCATCTAGAAAAACTGTTTGAAAAATAAAAAAAGAAAGCGCTAAAGAAAAAGAAAGACTTAATCCTTAAATGAGAGAAACATGTGGGCCAAAAAGAGACCTCTAGAATTGAGAGTGCACTGACATAGAAGAGAAAACATTCTTTCATACTTTATATTCTTTATCACCAAGAAGATTGTATACCAAGGGTTAAATCTGGGGCAACTAGACTTGGTTATAGATGTGTGGAGACATGTCTCATCCAAGAGGCTTCTTCAGTTCTTCAGTATTTTATAGCAAACCTCTAACTTCAACCAACATGACCCTGATGGCATGAAACATCATATTTTCACAGCAAGATGCGATATGTCAGCAGCCTGAACTATGACTCATTTGAATACGTCTGTTTAGCAACCTGTCTGAAAGTCATATTTTGTCAGAGACACATGCTGTCATTCCAAGAGTCAAGTGTAGAGTTTCGTCAGTGCCACCGAGCATGCTGTGGAGAAAATGTGTTACGCAGGTGGTGGTGGTGGTGGCTGAAGGTTGGCTGCTGGTGAAGTATAAGGCAAGCAGATCAGAGGATTCGCTGGAGAACATTGGCTGAAAAACTGAGGCACAGTGGAGAACTGCACACAGGGAAATGAAATATTCTGGCCCAGGATTGGTGACTTGACCAGGCTTTTATGGCAGGAGTGACTGCTGAATGAGAGACAGGTGGAGCTTGTTACTTAGACCAGCACAGCCAGCCACGCCCTCTGCCACATACACACTGCCAGGGAGAGAAACAGCATACAAGCATAACCATTACAGTAAGTCATTTTATTATGCATACACCAGTGTGTGTGTGTGTGTGTGTAAATGAGAGAAGGCAACAGTGATCTGCTTTATATTTGCAACATCAAACTTTCGTTTGAACTGTGGACTTTTATTTTCTAAACTTGAAGTTGCAGATTGCAACCAACTGAATACCACTCACCTCACCTTCTTGTTTCAAGCATGAAGGAGAAACTACAGTGGATGCAAAACTCGCAAAAAAAATGTCAAAGTCCCTATTTAGAGCCAGTGTTTGGTTTATGCCTTCTGGGTTACTGTAGAAAACATGGCAGTTCAACATGGTGGACTCCTTGGAACCCGCTCTCTCTGTAGATGTAAAAGACTAATTCTAAGGTAACAAAACATAACAATTCTTATTTTCAGGTGATTATACAAACATAGTTAACATAGTTATAATATTATATTCCATTTCTGTCAATAGATCCCTTTAAATATTACACATTGGACCTTTAAAGTCTGGTGTGTCAGATTTAGGGGACTTTATTTACAGAATATAGAAGAAACAGAATATAATATTCATAACTATAATTATAACTATGTTTTCTTTCGTCTATAATCACATGAAAATAAGAATTGTTATGTTTTTGTTACCTTAGAATGAGCTTTTTATATCTACAGACATCGCAGGTCCGCTTTCAAAGAGTCTGCCATGTTTCTACAGTAGCCCAGAATGGACAAACTAAACACTGGCTGTAGATAGAGACTGTTTCATGAAGTTTTTCCTTCATGCTAAAAAGGATAGGGTGAGAAGAGGGGGTTACAATTAGCAACTAGATACCACTAAATCCTACATGGTGGTCCTTTAAAGTTTTTCCTTAGGTCATGTGTGCCCGAAATTCACTCATGAGTGCCACATTTCCCAGATGCAGGATCCAGACAGCTGTCAATCAATCATTGCTTGCTCAGAGGATCATATTGTTAAATCAGATGTTGTTTGGTACTTACAATGATTCACTGAGAGGCGACAAAAACAGCTAGAGAGCTGACTCCGTTGTTTGTTTGACATCCTTTAAGTGTCATTTCATTTGAACGGGTCACATAAAGTCAATGAGACAAACACATAGGATGACTTGGATCCACCGGGAGTCAGTGATGACGTAGGCTGAAGCTGAATAACCGGAGCGCACAGATGATGAGCGGAAGCGCCTGTGCGCACCTCCCCATAATAATCCGCCTGAGCAGCGTCGCTGTCTTTTCAGCACCACTCACTGACAATCCAACCAACCGGAGAGGCAAGACAGGCAAAGCTGACTTCTCCGCAAGCTTCTGTGGATTTTCTTTTCGTCTTTTTTTTTTAAAATCAAGATAACAAATCAGTGCAACTTTTTGTCCAAGTAAAGGAGCTATCAGATTTGAATCTACCGAGTTTTACCTGCTGAAAGTGAGAATTCAGATTTATTGGTGTATTTTTCAAACAGGTTCGACCATGTGGTTGGTGGATGTGTGATTTTTCATTGCGGATTCTGTTTTTTTTTTTTGTTTGTTTTTTTCCATGGTTACACTATAAACTAAGTTTGGTCTTTTTGTTACACTTTGGAAGTCTAGAAAAATGTCCGCCACCACTTGAGTTAATTGTTAATAAGTTTATTTCACGGGAGACTTCAGGCAGACGTTAAGGAGCCTTTCTATTTCCTTTAATACGTGGGATCTGTGTCTCCAGTCGGGATGCTGGTTTTAGTAGTTGGACTTTTGTACCTGGTCAGCGGACGCGCGGTGCGGAGTCAGGATGCTACAGGTAGCCGCTTCGTTTGTAACGCCATTCCCCCGGGCGCAGAGCCAGGCTGCGGTTACGGTCCAACAGGGAACCGCGTCCAGAGCACCAGCCCCGTGGAGGATGAGCTGCGGAACACGATCATCCAGCTCCGAGAGACCATCCTGCAGCAGAAGGAGACTATCGTGGGCCAGCAAGGGACCATCAAGGAGCTAAACTCCAAGCTGGCGCGCTGCGAGGCGGCAGCCGATGAGTCGTCGCAGGGCAAGTCCCGGGGTCAGGGCTCCAGACGGAAGGAGTTCGGCAAGAACACCATGGGAGACCTGCCCCGTGACCCCGGCGAGACTATAGATCAACTGGGCAAAACCATGCAGAGTCTCAAGGGTCGGCTGGAGAACTTGGAGGTAAGATGACACAAACATGTAGCTCCTGCGTAAACGTGCCAGAAAAGCGCAATTGTTTGGTTCCACCTCCAAACCAACATCATCTATCATTAATAGTGATATTAATGCTCATCAACACAGCCAGATGCATGCTTTCTTTATCGTATCTTATCTTATCATCAAAGCATGTCCCGGTGTCTTTTAGCATTTCGCCGGTAATGTGTCTTTTTAGAGCATTGCAAACACGTCCAATACTGTGCGCTGCCGGAGACCTCTCGGTGGAATCATGAGATCAAAGGGTCACGTAACAGAGATGTCACATCAATACGTTTTTAATCATTAAAAGATAACTCTGGTGGTGAAACACGCTGCATCAATAAGATATGAGCAACAAAAAAATCTTGTCCAAGGTGTAACCGTGCATGTGGTGCAGGGAATTTGAAATGCAAACCGTAAATAATAAATGAGCACCACGAGTGTGTGTGTGTGTGTGTGTGTGCGTGCGTGTGTGTGTGTGTGTGTGTTCTATGTTTTATTTGCAGTCATGTGACTAATTATTCATAGATGAGATTAACGCCTGCAGATTTCACCTGCATTAGGGGAGTGAAAATGTATGATTAAAAAAAATGCTTGATGTTTTAGTCTTTCACATTCCTGTTGACCTGTGAGCTCTGCATCTCGACCAGCCCTTTATCCAGTCCCGGGAGACCTCACTTCAGCTGTGTGCACTCACTCCACAAGGCTCAGAGATCACTCCTGCACGTTTATGCAAGAGTCTCTATGATCTACGCATGTATGTGCCTTGTGACGTTGGTGGAAAGTGTGTTGTGTTGTGTGATGCAGCAGCTTACAGAGTCCAGGACAAATTTTTCCTGCAGGACATTAAAGTAGATCTGATCTAATATCGAGGTCACCTATAGTGGAGTGCTTTACATACGGCAAAAGGTTGCTATAGGTCTTTATCTCTTATGTCATATCATAACAGTGTAGTACATTTTTCACCATCTGACAGCCCTGATACAACCAATAATGTTTATTTAAATTCAAGGTTGTTTCTATATACAGTATGCTGCATTGCTGATCCATCCATCTCTCTATCCTCCCCACCCCCCTCGTCCTCTCTGCTTGATTGGAAGCTTTAATACCCTGATCAAATCAACAATATACCCCTGCTGTGAGGATGCATATTATTTTGCATTTAAGTCTCATATCTATTGATCTGCATCTGCTTAACATAATGAATATTGCAGGACTGGTGTTGCTGATATGCATATGGCTCCCCGGAGTGGGACCTCACTCACTAATCAAAGCCATCTCAACGGTTACGTTCAGGACCTTGCAATTACTTGCTTTGGTTTTCGGTGCCAGTTTACCAGAGATTCTTTTCGTCCAAAAAAGATCAATGAATCTCTGTGAATATGTCACAAAGTGCCAAATGAACATCTGAGGGCTGCCCAATGAAAGCACTACCTAGAAGCGTAGGCCCTGTACAGTTGTTGTCCTCCTTTTTTTTAAAAGAACCATCTGCAATCACGCCTAGTGTGAGCTCTTGGTGACGTCACGTGCTGCACCTACCTTTTAATACCCGGCCCAGCCATGGGTGTTTGGCAGGTCACCAATCAAAGCCTGTCACAGGGACACACTGTCTTCATTTTGATATTGCTGTATCAAAAACAATGCTGCTAAAAGGATATCAGACCTAAAAGGTAGATAAGATCAGTCATCTACTGCAAATTTAGGCCTTCATGGAGACGCCTGTTTGAGTGCACAGGATTAACTGGATTAAATGTCTGTGTCATCTATCTATCTATCTATCTATCTATCTATCTATCTATCTATCTATCTATCTATCTATCCATCTATCTATCTATCTATCTATCTATCTATCTATCTATCTATCTCCTTCTTTCTGCTGTTCCCTGCAATCTTTCCCATTCTGCCTCCCAGCAGCAGAGTTTTCGTCTCCCCAGCATAAATGTGTCAGCTGGAGGTGTCTCGGCGCTGACTCCCCTGCCACCGGAGCTGCGGGATCTGCTGCGGCAGCGTCTGGGGGCGCTGGAGACCCAGCTCCTCCGGAAGGTGGCCGAGCTGGAGGAGGAGAAGAGCCAGCTCTACAATGAAACAGCGGCCCACCGCCAACGCACAGAGAGCACTCTCAATTCCCTCCTGGAGAGGATCACCGAGCTTGAGAAAAGTAAGCGATACAATTGGGTGCTGTGAAATGCTGTCCATATTTAACTCCAGACTTTTTTTAATGGAGGCTGGGGAGGAAGGGGGGTGTTGTCTGGCAGATTTAAACTAATTAGTCAATCTGATGATGCAAAGGAAAAACCCTCACAACATTGGGTTTTTTTTCTCAGAGTCATTCTCAGAGCAGCTCCTGGTCTTGGAAAATTCAGCAACCCCAAATGCTTAATTAGTTTAAGAGATATTGGAGGGATGTCCACACTTCAGGGTATCACTTTGATCCTAGATGTCAAAATAATACCAAATATCCCTTTCAAAGGAAAATTATTTTAGAAGATTATCTAACTCACTCACTGGACATTTCCTGTAGGCCCAAGTTCCCCGAGGCTCAGTCAATGCAGTCAGTGGTTGTTTGAGGACACAAGGTTTAGCCAAAGTTAATTGTGCAGATTTAAAGGAAGTGCAACAGCACACCCTCCCCCTGTACAATATAATGAGCCAATACTATATCCGAGCAATAAATACGATCTTTGTGAGCTTTATTACGTTCAATTTATCTCAAGACGACGCTAGAGAGACTAGAGTAACTTTTCAGGCTGGAGTTTGAGGTGTTGTCTTGTCAGCTGGAGAAGTGAGGCTTTTCCCACCCAATGATAGCCCCACAATGAATTTATAACATGCTGTGGTTGTCTCCATGATCTGGGCTTACAAAACAAAAACTGGGATAGAGTCCTGTCTTAAAAGCTTGAGCCTGAGCTTGTAGAGGATCGGAATGAGAAGCTCAGCGGTAGTGGCAGAGTACATTTTTTATTTACATGATATTCTTTCTTTCTCTGCTTTTGTGTTGAGTTGTGGGTCAGAGTGGTTGGACTGGTTTGGCATGGACAAAACCAGCCTCCAGCATGAGCCCCCACATTATAAACCTTTTATTCAGTTACACAGCTGCACAATATTGCCAGAGAAATGGTGGTTTGAACAGCAGCTAAGCTTCAAATACTCTGCTCAACACAGATAAAACTGTGGTTGAATCCTTGAAACCCATTAAAAATGCGTCATGTTTCCTCAGTGCAAACCCACTGCAAAGTAGTGTGTGTCTGTGTGTGAATTCCACAACTCCTTTTCTCCTATTTTATTTCTCTTTAAATTTTCACTGAGCTTCAGTCTCTCCTCCTTTCTTCATCATGTATGATCTGGCGCCCATATTTGCTCAATTTTTTGTTCATTTCTGTATTCAGAGTCTTTAAAACATTAAAACTCTTTTAATCTTTCTTTAACTGACCAGCTGTGATGCATTTGGCCACATGTGCCCCAGTATGAAACCCCTAAAGCACTAACATGGAAGCCGGAAAATAATAATCATAGTCGATTTTGTATTTTAAGCCATGCTAGAGGCATTCGGTGGCTCTAGGGATGTCACCTGTTTGTCTGTTGGTCAGCCCACCACTCTGGTCCATTCTGAAATATCTAACAATAAATGAATGGGTTGTTGTGACATTTGCCACGTATATTCAAGTTCCCTTGAGCAGGGATGTCCACTTTTGCAAAATGACAGAAGGCAGGGGCCATTTAATAGATAAACACAACACAACATCAGATGAAATGAATAAACATTAGATGGTTGATGTGGCACAATAAGACGATTTCAGTCAATCATCTCTTTTCTTGCAGTGCTATGTGGTGGGAACGCTGACACTTGATATTAGCAAATCTGCATACAAAATAGTCATTTGGCAAAAATGAGGCAAATTCATCCATCCTTTTTTCATCGAATTGTCTGTTTTCTTTGTCAACCTCTTGATGTTTGCTGTCCTCACTCATCTTTGCCAAGAAATAAATCCAGTTCCAGGAATCCGAAATCCAGGGTGTTCACTTCTGTGCACTGCATCAATGTTTATTGGCTAATATGCAACTTCCCAAGTAAAAGCCAAGGGACATTATTGAACATTTTGGTACAACAATTGGTACAAACCTGGCACCCTATCACGTATCTCTGCACCTGAGGATGAGTCCTCATGCCTGAGATTAATGACTTTGCAGAATAAAACTACTAGTTTGAGATTTTTTAAATCTATTATGTAGTTTAGTTTTTAACTATTATGTATTGCCATGACATTTATTACAGGCATTCATGGTCCTCAGGGGATGAACTGTCATATTTTTTTTAATCCCTATTATGCTCATTTCCAGCTGATTGATTGTATTCTGGGACTCCGCTAGAGCTTTGCATGGTTCATGAATCAAAAATATTTACCTTATATTGGTCCTTTATGCAGCTTCTTAGTTCTGTCTGAAACAAGCCATCAGAGGGAAAACCTGAAAATAGCTGATGTGCCTGGAGCAGATGACCAATTGAAGAGCTCTGTGATAATCTTACATTGGCTCGTCACATAAAGTAGTCTGAAACCTGACCTTTTTGCTCTTACATACATTAACCTCATTATTTGAAATGTTTAATATGGAGCTCTGACACTGCAACATTATATATATACGTCAGAAAAGAAGGGAAAGCATAATAGGTCAATGACCCAACATGTGCAAATCTGCATGACAATCCTATTAGCCTCAGCTGTATTTTTTCTTTAAAGCTAATTCGCAAATGTTAGCATGTTTGCATGCTCCGCTAAGGTGATATATATAATACAGACATTATATATCTGCTAAATATAAACTAATGTGAGCATGTTAGCATGCAGATGTGAGCATTTAGCTGTAGACTGTCAGTCTTCTTGTGTCCTGTGTGTGATGTGGCCCATTATTTCCTCTTGCAGGTGACAGCCTGGATGTCAGAATGACACACACACATCTACCGTACACCACAGCTGGAAAACACCAGTTTTCTCACTGATGTTATATTAGAAGCAGCTGGCCAACGTTCACCTTCATCTGAATCCATTTTTACTTTGCTAGCAGAAAGTGTTCCTCACATTCAGCCTTGTCTACTCCTTCCTGATCGCCCTTCAGTGTTTACGTTAAACATATAACAAGTGCTCATTGTCCATCGACAGGTAATAACGCTTTCAAGTCGCCCGAGGATTTCAAGGTGTCCCTCTCTCTTCGTACCAACTACCTGTATGGACGCATCAAGAAGAGCCTCCCAGAAATGTACGCCTTCACCGTGTGCATGTGGCTCAAGTCCAGCGCTAGTCCGGGCATCGGAACCCCGTTTTCTTACGGCGTGCCAGGCCAGGCCAACGAGATTGTCCTCATCGAGTGGGGGAACAACCCCATTGAACTACTAGTTAATGATAAGGTAAGTCTATAAGGAGAAAATGGTGCCTTGCTTCACAGTGCTCTTTAATTATTTGCTGATAGAGAGGAGACTATGATTCTTCCAGTCTGGCCTGATTATTTTCAGACGGGGGAAGATGTTCTTGAGTCAGAAGCTCAGAATTATTTATTATTTGCCTGGCAACACTGCTGGCTGTAATGATGGTAGTAAATGTACATCTCCAATGACACTCATTAAACGCATGAAACGCATGAATATGTAGGACGATTTTCACAGTGTTCTGCTCTGTGGTAGGAGACAAGCAGATAGCTTCTGTATGTAAGCCGTGAGCACAATAATGATACACCCGAGAGGAGAATCACTGTCCATCAGCTCTGAATATTTAATTTTGTACCTTATAAACATTTAATACCATTGACCCACATTCCTCACACACCCAAGAATAACAGTAATTCATTGGAGAACTTACGATGCCATGTGTGCTAATTTAAAGGCCTGGTCTTCTTTGCTTAGTGTAGACGGTATATTACATACTGTGAGCTTTCAGTCGACTAACAGGATTTTAATTAACCCAACAGAAAACAAAGTGGCGGAAACATACATGAATATTTGATAACATTAAGCCTTAAACAGCGAAGAATTGTCATTTTTTATGTTTCCTGATGGCACAGTTGCTTCTGTAGCAGCGTAATGTTGGAGTTTTTGGTAAAATGTTGCACCACTGGAGAGGACCCCCCTCACCCATACACACTGTCTTGTTTACATTTGGGCGTTATTGGCATAGGCAGGTCTCCCCACAGCTTTCCCTTCACCATGCATTATACATGTGTTCAAGGCAGACAGATGAGAGAGAGAGAGAGATGGTGGGAGAAAAGGGTGAGAGTATGAGAGGGAGAGAAAAAAAGAGAGAGAGAAACGGGGTAGGAAATAGAAAAGCAGCAGAGCGCTGGAGGTGATGGAGTGCTGAGAAAAGAGTGAAAGATCAGAAGATGCCAGCAAAAAAGGAAGTTAAAACGCACTAGAAACAGAGAGAGAAAGCAACGGAGAAAAAGCAAGAGAGCTGGTGGAGCGTGAGACAAGACTTGTGAATATGATTAGCGTATGTGCAGAAGCACATCCATGTGTTGAACTTGTTCACAGTGATAACAGGGTCCACTGGGGCACATTGTTTATGCCGTTCATTTGGCTGCATACTGAGAGGGAAGCAGATAGCTGCCTCGACAAAATTAAAAAGTGCAATGTTGTCTGTATTTTGTATTTCTGGGTAGCTATGCAGAAAAGAGACTTTATAATTTTAAACTAATATCTCACATTTGATTAGTCAGTTTCTGCTGAGGGAAGTTGCAGATTACTGGTGATTATTCATCAAGTAAAATATGCGGCTGCCATGAGTTTCATCTGTACTGGATTCAAGTGGTCTTGTATAACATTAAAACTTTAGTTTTTTTGGCAAGTGTGCACATGTAATCTGATGCTTATAAACCTTATCTGGAAGCTTTAAGCAATTCTATGCAGATAATCCTGTATTATTCCAGAATATTCATCAAAATGTATATGTTTGTCTTTGACATCATGCATGCAAGCTTAATTTGTTTTGCTGCTCTTTGCTGGAAGCAGATACTTTACTGACTTCTACTCTTTTTGTGTGACCTTCTAAAAACATTTAACACTTATCTGCAGAACGTTATCTACAGCTTCTTGGAGCTGGAGAACAAGATGTCCTTTGGACCATAAGTAAAATAAATCACGAGACCTTTTCACAGCAGACATTTTGACATTTTATAGCAAGTATAGATGTACCTACAGTACTAACACGGTCATTAATTTTAGGTACCAGCTCCATCAGACACGTTGCATGCATTTATAAAATCATCATGTGCTGCAGAATATTTGGCAAGAATTTATTTTTCATTTTGACATCTTCAATTTTTAAACAGTCAAGCTCAGGCAACTCCATCTTAATCATACTGGCAGTGTTCTCTGTCGTCCCAGTGGCATTAAAGATGCCACCTGGCGTCGGCCTTAACCAGGTCAATTGCCTCTGTAATTACGAGTGACTTGGATTTTACTTTCTCTTCTTCTTACTTCTTTTTTAAGGTTCATATGCATCTGCAACAATATAGGAGAGTGAAGTAATTCTGTTAAAGCCTAATGAGTAACACACTCATAATCTCACGTGTTGTGCTGTGTCCTCGGAAGACTGATGTCATTGGTTGGTAAAATAACTAGTTGTTTTTCTTTGATCTATGAACAAAGCTCAAAAGCACAAGAGGACACTGTTTTGCTGTTAGCTACCCGACTGCTTTGAAGGATGTTCTATCCCTTGATGTCACCTGGGTAATCTAAATTTTATATGTCGCGCTGGCTCATCTGGAGAATTATCTGCAGAGGGCTGTCTCTTTGAAGCCCTAACCCTCCTAATTGCTGTCCTTGTTTCTAACGTGCTGCAATTAATCTCAGACCTCTCTTGACTCTTCTTATTCCCCCCTTCCCTGCTCTTTGCTCTTTCCTCCCTGCCCCTCATGTCACCCACCCTTTGCCCTGAAATCCCGACTAGGTGGCCCAGCTCCCTCTGTCAGTGAGCGACGGACGCTGGCACCACATTTGCATCACCTGGACAACCAGAGACGGTTTCTGGGAGGCTTATCAGGATGGAGAGCGACTAGGCACCGGGGACAACCTGGCCCCCTGGCACCCAATTAAACCTGGAGGGGTGATCATCTTGGGCCAGGAGCAGGTAAGAGCGGTAGAGAAGCCGAGGCAGTAAAGAACATGTGTGTGTGCATGCATGCAAGTGTGTGTGTGTGTGTGTGTGTTCTTCCTCCCGGTGTGTATTCTCCCCTGAGCTCAGTGCCTGAGGCACAGAGCAGGGAGCAAGGGAAGAGAAGGCAGAGAGGCTCTTCTCACGCTATTGTGGCCCTTTCGGCATTACCTCATTCATCTGTCTCTAAACTGCACCTTTGTGCCCTTGAGAGCTGTGTTAGCAGCTTACTCTAGCAGTTGGCTCCATGACAGCTCCATGTATATACATAAGAAATGTACAGTGACGTATGAATGTCCACAGAGAGCCGTTAACTCATGCTGCATTGGTTTGGAGTGTATGGAGGGCTGTTTTGTTTTATGTCATTCACACAAGGTGAGATTGCTGCATGTTGCACAATATTTGAGATTGCACAACGCATAGATATTTAAAGCGGCAGTACTCTGAAAAATACGCAGGCTCGTTCAGCAGTTTGATGAATATCAAACAGAATTGATTCATTTTTAATTAAAGTCTGTTTACATTTGGCTCAGAAGTTAACTCACAAACTTTCACTTTCTGTTTCTCTGTGAAGGACGTAGTCGGAGGCCGTTTTGACGCCACCCAGGCCTTTGTGGGCGAGCTGAGCCAGTTCAACATGTGGGACAGAGTACTGCGGCCCGTTGACATCATGGGTCTGGCCAACTGCTCAGCTTACATGCCCGGAAACGTGGTTCCCTGGATTGATGCGAATGTGGAAGTGTTTGGCGGTGCAAGTAAAGCTCCTCTGGAGATCTGTGAAGATCGTGTTTTTGATTCCTAAAGGATGTGACGCGAGGAGATCCAGTATTGCGGCTGGGATGGAGAAGCTGATTATTTTGACTGCTTGTTGCTTCAGTCAAATCCCAAAGGAAAGGGTATAGTGCAACATTTTTACATATTTATATGCTCTGACTGCTCAAAGACGTTGATGTTTATTGGACTCAAATTCACATGTAGATGTGTCCATTCAATTTGAACCCTGAGGACATTACAGGAGACTTCAAATTAGCCTGCTCATGTGAAGAAGATATGCTGTTGCATCAGTCTACTGTAATGATATGACCTACTGTCACTCTGTGTTTTCTCTTCAGCAGATCAGCTTTCATTTGACACCCCTTTGAAAACAGCTCTCTATTTTTTGGTTGCATTCCTTATACTGACAATGCTGCACTGTATTTGTAGTGAATGTGAGCTCAAACAGGCTTTGATGTGCCGTGGAACACTATTCCTGACTTATAATATGGTAGAGTACTA
Organism: Sciaenops ocellatus; assembly: GCA_033000465.1. Lineage (NCBI taxonomy): Eukaryota > Metazoa > Chordata > Actinopteri > Sciaenidae > Sciaenops > Sciaenops ocellatus. Next base: position 16,739,084 of record CP136877.1, read on the forward strand.
GATGCCGTGAGCCTCTGTGCTCCTTAAAGACCAATGAGGCACCGAACAAGAAGCACAGTAAGATGAGGGTATGATGCCCATGAGTGCATAGTGGACACGAACAACCCTCGCTGTTGATTCTTTTGAGACAAATATTATGCATGAGCCTGAGTGGTGAATGGAAGTCAGTTCAGAAGTGACAATGCATGCTATCTGTCAATACACAGAGCGCGTGTGGTGCGTCCAAACAAGCTAATGCTGAGTGCTGACAACATTACATAAGAGTGTTTGTCTATGTGTGTGTGTGTTTATGCACGTATGGCTTGTCTTGTGTGTTGAAAGGCCAGAGATTATGAGGGAGGGAGGACATTTTCATTCTTGTAAATCTATGCTTAATACCTCTCTGCCCCTTGAGCAGCTGCCATATCCCAAACAGCTTTATGGATGGGCTGGCTCTGCTCAGGTTAATAGCGATGTGGGACAGCTGCCCGGGACTGGCGTATCGACAGAGGATGTGGATGCCAGCCGAGTGTCCAGTGGGGGCAGGGATTGGGCCTGACCTTCAAGGACAATCCTTCATTCCTCATCTGGGTAGCGATTATCTGTGTTTATGAATGAGTGTGGAGGGGACGTCAAATGAGAGCAGCACTCTGTGGACATTATGAATGTTGCTATCAGATGGACTTAATTGCCTCTCAATGGGACACTAGTTTTGATCAATGGATATATATTTTTAAAAAATGTAATGAATCAATGGATTTTGGTCCCGCTTAGTGAATAAAACTGACGCTTTTTGCAGCTTAATTTATGTTACTCTTTAATGTTGTAGTGGACATTTGTTTTAAGGCTGTTCGTGTTTTACATAAACAGTAAAATATTGATAACAAGCCTGGTGCTGAGGCCTCATAAGGAAACAATGTAAAAGAGGCAAAAAAGACAGTGACTGTCTTTTTTTTTCTCCTTAATGAATAGATACTAGTTCAAAAGCCATTAAAAGCTTCTGTTCACGTTAGGAGGAAAATGCAGTTAAATATAGATAATATAGAAAAGATGCAGTAGGTTACTGGACAGCGCAGAATGTTATAAAAATGAGGGTGCACACTCATATTATAAGGACCTGTTGGATATGTCACCAACATGTTGTGATTGTTCCTCTTTTGAGTGTCTTTGTTAACAATGTTTCAGTGTAAAATCAAGAGACGTCTTTCCTGTAGAAAGTGTATTTTTCTTGCTTTTTCTGCTCATGATTTTTGTCCATTAGCAGCATCTTATGTGAAAAAAAAAGGATACAAAAAGCAGATGTACTTATAGAAATGCTTTGTTTAAATGGTGAATGGCCTTTTTGTGAGAACCAAATGTGCTTTTGCTTGTGGACGATTCAAACTTTTTTGTCAGCTTTTAAACAGCTCACTAGCAGCACAATGAGGGATGCAAGAAAACAGAAGCATTTGTTTTTGCTGTCGTTGTTTTAAAGTCACCTTTTCGCGTGTGGTGCCCATTTTAAGTTTCTGCCATGTGGTTGAATGTCCTTTTGCACCCAATAAAAGAGTGAACAAGTTCCAGAGGTGTTGGAAGTTAAAGCAACAACTCAATAATGTGACAGAATAAGTAAGCAGCTGTTTGAACAGTTGAAAGCATGTTTGAAATATTATTGCACACATTAGCGAGTGTATTATTGCACACCATTCTTCACTAATGTTGCTTAATAAGGAAAACATGCATTCATCTTAGATGTTTGTCAGGTTGGTATATCATTTGTAGAAGCAGCCATAACACACATGGAAGGATACGTCCTCTCATCTGGGCAATGTAATGCCAGCAGCAGAGAAATCCTCTGGATTGGCAGACGTCCAGGTGCAAATGAAAAAATCTCCCCATGTGGATTACGGGAGCTGCTACAATGTAGGACACTGTGAGCCTTCTTCATTCTCTACAACGCTTTCTGTTGATGCTACTGCAAGTGTGTTTGGTAGTGACGCACCAGCAGGGGGGCTTCTGTTTTTTAATAGAACAACAACACAAGGCCTCCGGTAGACAGCCAACAATGTGAAATATCTGTGTGTAATATCTGTACTTCTAATTTACTTTGTGTTGCTTCTGTAACATTCAGTGCACATCACGATGTTCTCAAATGTTAAGCACAGATCAATTATTAAAGACGAGATTTCAGCTCGCATTTAAATAAATGATAAATAAGTTTGTGGAAAAGACATTCTTTTCGAAGAAAGTGGCTAGTGCATGCAAGAAAATAATTATACATCCGAAGAACCTGAAGAAAGCCACCTTTAGACAGATCTTAACCTCCATGACTGCTGCACAAGTTTGATCTGGATGAAAGGTCTGTTTTCTTAGTCCGTACCCTGTTCAATCTCCATCATATTATTAATGCAGAGCAGAAAGAGGAGGGTGTGTGTCTGCTTGTGACACCCAACAAAAATTTTTGTATGGGAGGTTTATGACAAACTGATTCCTGCTGCCACACCGTACCGCACACTTTAATTGCAGTTGTTCTCCCTCAGGTTTGTTGGATATTGTGTATAAGACAAATTATCTTTCAGAAGGTGTTGCGTGAAACTAATGAAACCTAAGTGAGAGGGGAATTAAACTGAAAAGCATCATCTTTGAGTGTTACAGCTATCATCTGTCTCTCTGACAGTGGTATGATTCAACTGGATAAACAATGATTGCATATGTGTGTCAGCGCATGTGGGTGTGTGACAGAAAGCAACACTTTGTTGGCGTATTGGGTCTGAAGAGTAGATTTGTTGCAGTTATTGAGTTTTTCTCCCACTGCGGTGGAGCTTGAAAGGGAGATTTCCAGCCAGCGAAATCCTGGAGGGTTCGCGAAGAAATGATCTCAGCAGCTGCTCTAGATGTAATGATAACAGTACATCACTAAAAACAAATTACCAATTCAGTGGCTTGTCCATTTATCCATTACACATTACCGGAAAGAGTGACAGTGAATAATTATTTGGCACATTTTTAATAAAGCTTTCTTTCACGTCCGTACACTCTTCTCTCCGTGCTGTGGCTTTTTCATCATCGCCCAAGGTTGCGTTAAAGTGTGTGAAAAGCCCCATAATTAAAATCAAATCACACTGTGTGTATTTGATTTCCACTGGATACACGGACAGATCTGCAGGGGGTGGAGGAGATAAGTGTGGGGGAATTGGGGGTAGAATTAGTGTGCCATTCTGCTCCTAGCACCCTCTGTCACACATGGAGTCCCTACGGAGCCCCAAAAGTAGGAGCTCTGTAAAGACTGTGAGAAAAACAAGTTTCAGAATTGAGACGAGAGAAGTCCTTTGGCTTGGTAATTAAAGCCTGTTGGAAGAAAAGCCCGCGCAGACGACGAGGCTCTCTGAGGCGTTTGAAAACTGCTGTTTTCTTGGATGTCACAGACTATTAGTGAGACCCACAAACCCCCTTCAGCCTGTATCACTGCCTTTATAAAATTATGCATCAAAAATGTTATATTCTGTTCCCATCCCTGGTTCTTTCTGGCAGCCATTTCTGAATTAGACAAAGAAGTACTCTCACTTTTCATCACAATATGTTGTTTATTATTATCTTATCACCATTAGTACATTATTATTCACTCATTCTAAGGAATTTATGCAGACAGACACAGTTTTTTCTCCAGACGGAGGAGGTTAAACATCTCTGCTCTACCTTTTCACACCGTTTTACTTATTTATGCTCAGAAGGTCGAGTAGAGAAACTTAAATGTTTTGGGGGATAGTGGAGATGGAGATGACGTGAAGGAGGGATGAACAAATTAATCAGCACAGGAGAGGAAACAGCTGCTGTGTGACACTTTGTAATGCCACCTCTCTAAAGATCAAAGAGCCTGTGGATGCTAGATGAAGATGTTCATTCATCTTTATTCTGTTAAGCAATTCGCAGTATTTTCAAGCATGGTAGAAAATCATAAATCTGACACTTCTTCATGCTCAGATTACAAAGCCCCATTGATTCACTGCCACACTTTGTTCTTTATGTCTGAGGATGATCTAATGTTTTACTACTGAGACCATTTAGCTACATTTACAACAATATCTAAGATTTCTAGAGAAGAAACTATTCTAATGAAGATGGGCGGTAATTCAGACCTTTCTGTCTGGAAAGGTGGCAGCCTAAATCTCTGTCTCTCTCTCCACAGTCATGCTTTCTAGCACCTGTGTGGACTGCAAATTTAACACAGCCCTGTGCTGTCTGACTTGCAACAAGCAGTAAAGCTCTGCAGCTACAAATCTCTCTTTGTGCATCACTGGTGTGATGCTCTATTATTTTCTCCAAAACATCTGTGTTCCACCGCAACAAATAAAGACTTTGACTGTAAAAAAAGGCTTGTTTCCGTCTCTCTTTTCTTGCCTGTAACAAAATTTAAAGGGAAAATGTGTGAGCCAGTTGGGTCACCTCACATTTTCAAGGTCATTAAACATCCTTGAATGTGGTGTTTTGGAAAAGATGGAGCTGTACAACAATATCTTTTTAATGTCACTGAGTTTTCTGTCTGTGGAGAAAATGCATTAAAACTATGTGTTCATTCTCTTACAGAAGTAGTACCACATTTTGAGGAATATGTATATTTGCGTTCTGAGAGTTAAATGATAAAATGAGTCTCACTTTAATGTTCACTAAACATGAAACTACAGCCTGCAGCATGTTAGTTTAGCTTAGCTTAGCTTAGCTTAGCTTAGCAGAAAGACTGGGAACAGGGGGAAACAGCTAGCATGGCTCAGTCCAAAGGTACCAAAACCTCATTATTTAACACATTATATCTTGACGTATTGTGTTTTTATGGATGATAATGCACCAGACTATAGCCTGGCTGGACTGGTTGCCCGGTAACCACATTGTGATGAGAGTTCCAGGAAGTGGCTGCACCCATCTATGAAAGAAAACCACAATGTATGTATGGATGGACAACAACAACTAACACGGTTAGCTTAGCTTAGCAGCACCACAAAATCTCACTAACTAAGATGTTAATGAGATTTTGTGGTGCTGGAAGGCTGATTTTATTATCTTTGGAGGTGCTAAGCTAAGCTAACCAGCTGCTGGTGCTAGGAGAGTGATTACAATCATCTCATCTATTGGAATAAAGTAAATAAGCCAGTTTCCCAAAATGTCAAACCATGTCTTTAAGATATAAATAAAATATACAGTATTATTAATAGATTCACACAGGAGTATGTTTGTTCTCAATTCACATTCCTCAATGCTATTAACATTAACAGAAAGAAATCTGTGATAATAAGGTGTGTTTCAGGTGTAAAAATGACGAATAGGATACATTCTGAGCTAATCAGGTGTAAAAATAAAACACCTTATTTCCAGCTCAGTTTCTCGAGATAAAAAACCCAAGTGCGATAAACAAATCAGTTCTTCTTGACTAAAGATTAAACACAGAAAGTCATCGCTTTATTATCCGATGTTGATTCATGAGATAGACTCCCAAAGTCACCCAGTAATAAACTAGACATGTGACTCGTCATGATCCTTTTATCTTTGTGGAATCTAATCAGATGTCGGTGGCTCGCCTTCCCCCAGAGGGGCCGTAGATAAGTGTATTATCTAGATCATTCCACCGCTGCTAACAAAATCACCACCAGCCAACATTTCCTACCCAAGAGATGAACCCACTCTCCCTTCAACCAGCTCACAGAGCATGTGCGCACACATACACACACTCCGGTGCTGGTGTGATTAAGCCCTGCTCTCTACTGACATTAGCAGATCATGTGACTTCATCAGGAGAGGGATCTGGGGACATAAAACCATTTATTTGTGGACATAAATCCAAGCAGGCCCTATTTATAGAGCACACTATTTATGAATATGAACTTCCTGTTCCCACTGGCTGAAAGTAAGTCCATCCTGCTTTGGATCAAGCAGCAAACCCTAGTTTATTACTTCACTCTGCACAAAAGACAGATGAGGCTACAGGTTGACGGGACAGATGGAGGAACATGGCAGAGCATGTTTCGGTGAATGGTCTGAAAACACAACAATAGTTTAAGCTTGATGTCTGAGCTTTTAACACCGGAGAGGCAAACTGGATCAACATTCGGCAGAGTACTAGACAGCATGAAAAATAAGCATCTGTGTGTCTGAGAGTAGTGTGAGAGGAATGGTTATTATACGATAAGATCGAGACAGCCTCGATCAACAGCTTTCCCCTTGCCAAAGTCGGTATCATCACGTTACCCATATGTCCCTCCTGCGAACTCCATGTGGCTGAGAGGATGCTGGGTAAAGTTGAAGCAGATGCACACTGTCCTCGTGCATGCTAAACAGAGGAAAAGTAGAATGTTTGTCACATAAATGTGTGTTTGTGCTGATGCGGTTTAAACACCCTATTAGCGACTGGATGGATTGGTTATTTGTGCGCCCGCTCTGTACGATATTTGTCACAGCATTTGCGGAAATACTGTGACATTTGTTCAAACTAAACTTTGAGCCATGCACAGATGTACAGCTAATGAGGGTTTTCTGCACACAAGCATGCATCACAAAACAAGACACACACAGCAAGTGCATGAGGTTGTACACTGAATCTAAGGGGAATTGCATAATATGATTATTTCGTAGCCTTGTTGTACTTTACTAAATGCAATTCTTGTTAACAATGCATCATGACTAAGCAGATGACACTACTCGATAATCAAACAGTCATTTATCCTGTAAGAAAGGCAGTGAAATGCCATTGATATGCACAGTCGGAGGAGATTTAGAAGCAGGCAGGCACTTGACGCAGGCACTGGTTTGTGCCAAGAAGCCCATCATTCACCTGAGTTACAGTGGCCATGATTGATCGCAGCAAGAGTTTAAACTGACTCATTGTGCCAAAGCCCCACAAGAGTTTCAAGGTTGTTCACATTAACAGCAGTAAATTTTGCATAATTGATAGCACGCTTGTACTAGACAATCATCCCTCACAAGGCTATAGACAACGAAAAGCACATAATTTCCCACACGAATAGCATTTTCAGCTCCAGATGTAATCCTGCTGGATATGAATATGGACATGAGGTTTATGAACTTAAGTTTGTGCAGCACGTTGTTGGATGTCATTTTATGGCTCTGACAGCTCATCAAAGATGGTAATTCTGCTTTAATTCTGGTTCTGCATCTGTTGCTTAGAAGGCATTTTTCAGCAAGTGGTTTAATAACAAAGTTTGTGTTACAAACTCTCTCAGAGCGGGTTTATAAAGGGGCTGGGGGGACACTGCGTTATTTCCGCTGTCTTCCACAGTGCTAACCCTTGAGGAGAGTTTCAAATCCCCTGTAAATATGCACCCACTTGAGTTGAGTTCTGCGTTTAAGTTTGATCAGCCCCAGAAAAATGCACAGACACGCACACAAACACACCTTTAAACATCCTTTTTCTTATGTGTGCAAAACACATGATTATTGTCACTCTGAATGTGTCTATAGGATGATGCAGCTCAACTATGAATTAGACATGATGGCTACTTAATGAGTTGTAAGTCACAGCTTACACAGTCATAATTAATCTCTACTTGACAGATGATACAAACAGACTGTGCAGCTCATATAATGAATAATGTAAATTCAAGATATCATGTTCACATATAAATGATATAGATTTGCTTGCTGTGAAAACTCTCATGTTCCCAGATTAATTATAAACACAAGCACGAGTTGTTCATTTAGCTGCTGTGCACTGTGCTCTGCTGTATTTGCAGAGAGGGGAAAAAAAACAACACTTTTAATATCACACAGCTCCTAATGTCTGTCATAAGGCAGATTCAGATGGCAAGTCATAGATTCAGAGGGATTAGGAAAGTGTAATTAACCCAGATACAAACCTTGAGTATTTAGGGAAGGCACAGTGATGACAGAGACAGCAATTAGTGCATGTGCATGTGTGTGTGTGTGTTTGTGTGTGTGCGTGTGTGAAGAGCCTTCAAACGTACTGAATCAAGGTCCCTGAGCGCAGAGCTTTGTAGCTAAAGAAAATGACAGCTCTTGTCTCATTCAGACAAGATTCGTGGGCGAGATGTCTCGGTGCTGCATTACGAGCGTTTGCAGCTTTGAGATGTTTTAGTGTGATCTAAAATGTCTGAATTCTGCAGGGAGTTCTGGGTAAACACAATGATTACGGGATCAATGTTCATGTTAATGGCGGCTGCCACAAGGCATGGGTGTGAGTTTCAAACGCAGTAACTGTTTGCGACTTTAAATGTCAATCTACAGTAGCTACACCCCGAATGAGGCCCCAGCCAGCTGTGTATAGAGCTTTACATTCAGGCTCATTATCCACTTGTAGACTTGAGGACAAAATGTAATTTGTGATGTGTGACATTTTCAAAATTACATCAGTTAACCCAATAATGTTGCAACAACTGCAGGTCAAATTCTGACTTTGACTGATTATGGTCGTATACTTAAGCACACTGCATCCAGATTTCCAGCTCAGAACAGGATGAGCCTCCGATTTGTCCACGTTCCAGTCCTGAAAATCAACTGTAAAAATGTTCAGCGGCCTTTAACTAAAGCATATTAGACCCGTCCTCTGATGGATAAAAAAGAAAAAAGACCAGTTATTGCTGATACAAGGATCATGACTGCTCTGTTTACTGTTTGTAAATGTTTTGTGGTGTCACTGAAGCATGGAGAGCTCATACATGGCTGTTTTACCCGACACGGCGGATCCAGAGAGATGTGGCGCCTACGTTATTAAATTTTTACACACTGCTGACCGCAATATCATCAGGAGCAACTGCTCATTGCTGTGTACCCATGGGTGCGCGGGCCTGTTTATTTGTGTGTGTGTGTTTGTGCCTGTGCATGTGTGTGTGTGTGTGTGTGTGTGTGTGTGTGTGCTCAGTCATTTCAAAAGTCCAGTGAAACTATTTCCACCTCTGCTTTCCTGATGCATTTTACCCATTTACAAGGTCAACACAGACCTGCATGCTCGTGGCCTGAAAGAGATTAGTTATTAAATGTCAAGCTCACCTTTAAACGAGTATGTTATTTGACATGAGTGCCGAATGAAATGGCCAAAAAAGTGTGATATGCAACGTTTACAAGAATCTTCCTGTTACTTATTAGCTCGCTGTAAGCGTGCTGGACATTAAATCAGCTCCTGTCTTCCTCAGTATTATGTTGAAGAATACCTGCACAGATGACTCAGCGGTTTCGTGAAACAGCCGTTTCTCCTCATAAGAATAAAAATTCATACCTTTGTTCTCATCACTTTAGAATAATAATGAGTTTAGAAATACGCTTCTACCACTGAGGAATGACGAAACGGACATTTTCATGTCTGCAGCCCCTTAAAAATAAAGTTTTACAGCAGAGTGAAATAGTTTTGACCCTCCTTAATCCATCCATTTAAAAATCTATTTTCATATATGAAGTTTTCCTCTTACTCAAATACTTCCAGCTTCCTCCAGGCGCCAGCACATGATCTATTCAAGTTTTATTTTAGACTGAGATTTATGTCTGCCTCGACTTGGAAAATGTTTCTGGAAATAATTTGGTGCAGTGCAACCCAAAAGATGCTAAAAATCCCAGTTTCTGTAACCATTACAATGAGACTGTCACTCGGTGCCTGGTGTTTACTGATGATTTGTACCATGAACGCTGTGACACTGAAGAAAACTGCTGACGTAATGGATACTTCTTGTATATACGTTTTCTTTCTGCTGTGCCATGGTTCACTGTCTGTCATAGTCCTGATGCTGAAGCTTTGCACGACAAAAGCCTGTTGTGATTCCTTTTCTTCATGGTCAAGCTGTTACTTCAAACAATATTGTGTACAAGAATTAATTGTTTGGCTTTAGGTCTTCAGTTTGCCTTACAGAGTAAGGCTAGATTTATGATCTACGCTTGGTTAAACAAGATCCGCCATCGCAGCTCAGTCAGGAAATCATGCACACTGGGTCAAAATGGATGACAAGTTTTGTTCCTTTATCTTCTTTGATTTTATTCTGACCTTGCTCTATTTTAGTACCGGATTGACTGACGTCAATAAAAAAAGAAAAAATTAAAAGATTCAAAAAATGGGGGTTACAAATAAACAGTTTGCAGATAATTCTTCCCCATAACTACCACTTATTAGACTAGCTGCATTGTAAAACTGCAAAACCGTGTGCCATCTTCAAGGACTAAAAGCAAATTCTTAAGCCGTCTCCATTGTCTACCCACCGCTCCTGTGAAGCACTGCTGGGAAAAATATGGCATGTCTGAAAAGGGAGGTGGCCTTGCTGGCACAGCATAAGCAGGCTGTATTTTGAATGCCTTCTTGGACTTTGCTATTCCATCACAACGGATGGGAGGCTGACTGTCCTTGAGAGGACATGCTCAACACAGACAATGGATGAGAGGTCACACATAGCTGTCGAGAACGCTTGCAGAGAGTACAGGACATGCAGAACTACAGCAGATATGATGTAATGTTTCATATCCTTTATGTTTAGCATTTTTCAGCAGTACACAAATGAACCATTTTACATAAACTGTGTTAACACAGGTGTGTTTTACTTTGTGTCAGAGTATTTTGATAGGCTGTAGGACTGGCAATCACCGATGAAGTAAAAGGGTGGATGATGGGTGCTATGAAGTCTATTTAATAGCAGCTGGTGTCAAATTTTAATGATGGGAAAGGTCAGCTTTGGATAAAATAGATGTCCAGTGTCAAAAAGATTCTCTGTCAGGGTGTGAAGATGTGCACTCATTGAGGCCAAGTGTACTTAAGTTGGAAGATTAGATGCACTCTTAGTGCTCAAGATCATCTTTATCTGAATTATTTTATCGTATTATTATTCTAATTCTAACTCTCATTATTTTTAAGTAGCCGTTTAAGTGATCCAGTTGTTTCCAATTAAAGTCGTCTGATTTTTTTCACTCTGCATTGAAAATAAGTTTTTCTTAGTTCCTGATATATAAAAAGCACACATTAGATACACATTACAACCTCACGTCTGCCCTTGAGCACACATAAGTTAGTGCAAGTCTGAAGTTACTTTTCAGCCCTTCAGAAATGTGACTGACTGGTTATAATTGACCCTCATATTGCTTTATTTAGCGTCACATTCTTTTACTATTGATTCCTGCCTACAGGAGCATAACTCAGTGGGAGGCTGTCAGAGCGGCCGCGATGCAGGAGCTAACAGCAAGAGAGAGAAAAATAGAATAGCACTCACACAGTGGCTTTGGAGACTAATTACGTTGCATGTGTCACCTTAGAGCATTTTGATGCCTGAAAGCAGTGGTATGTGTTCAGAGCCTGAGGGCACAATCTCATTTTACATTCAGCTCTGTTTGTAGCTCCCCGTGCTGCAGGGAACTTTCCACAGTTTTAACATCAAATGACATTTACAAAGCAAAGGCTTAGCATATTTGCTCTCGTGACTGATACTTGTGATATTTTGCTTTTGTTTGATTTGTTGGCAACATGTCCAAATACCACAAAAAAGTTGTGCACACAGCGTGTATGTGAGGTTGTGTTGATGTCAGATGATCATAAAATCTAAAAAAATATCCACTGAATATTGAAACATGACAAACAGCTAAACATGCATGTCATTTGTTTTTTTGTCTCAAAGGTTTTGAAACCTCTCTGAGCCTGAAGGAAAATCAGCTGACCATGAGGGACATCTAGTGGTAAATTATGAAACTTCCTCAACACCATTATATGCCATTTCAAACATGGTGCTCCCACTTGTTGCTACTGAAATCAGAAATACAGTAACTCTTTGGGACCTGTTGGAAATAAATCCTTTATTGGTGTGTGTTACTTGTTTAAGGCATCGCTCTGCACCAGACCTGTTACTGATCCTTTAATTTTTCCAGCGTATCACTGTAAGGTTGTGGTATATCTTAGAAATATAGATCAGATCTATAAATATTTGAAGTTGTAATCTGTGACAATAAAACTTAAATTCATGTAAACACATCCAGGTGTAACAAACCAAGGAAGAAATTCATGGATAAAACAACTTAAAAAGAAGATGAACAACTTTCAAAATATCTTATTCATGAGGTTTAACCCCCCTTAAACTTTAGCTCAGTTAGAAAGGCTGATGAGTGCAGTAGATGGCGTGATGTGTGGTCTCAGTGTATTAAGGATTAATTGCCTCCAGGGAGCGCCCGTCTCCAGCATTCAGCCTGTTGTCCACCTTTCCTACCTGCCTGCAGCAACTGTCAAGTCAGACAGAGACATCCAGAACAATGCTGGAACATGGCCTTCAAAATAAAAGTGTAAAAAAAAAAAAGAAGCTCATAATAAATAAATTAAAAAAAAGACTGAGAGAGAATCTTTAGTGAGGTCATAAGAAATTAAACCCGGCTGTAAAGCAGAGAGCCACACAAATACAGGGTTGAGTGAAAGTAATAATAAAGGATGAGAGTCTTGTTTGTCATTTAGCCAATAAAGTGAGTGACACAACAGTTTCTTTCCACTCAGTGACCAGTTAAATAAGTCATATAGTGTCAGAAATCAACCTCCATGCAACAATCCTGTAAGACTAAAACACCCACTTTCCTACAAATTATAAATTATATACCATCATGTAGTTAAAATAGTTTTCTCTAAATCTAAAAATGCTGTTCTGTATATTGTTTACATGCACCTTCATATGGACTTGTCATGTATATAAAGTAACTTGTTAAATCATTCACTAGTTATCCGGCATCTTTGCACTCTGCACTTTTGTCTCCTCGTTTACAGCTTTCATTGTTATGTCTCTATATCTGTATGTAGTAGTCAAATGCTTATGCACCCATTTGTTGTCCCTGTTTATAGCTGTATGTCTATTTCTGTGTGAGTGCAATGAGAGCAATGAGTCAAATCATTTGCATGTGTACACATACTTGGCCAATAAAGCTGGTTTGATTTCAAACCATAATAATAGCGGTGGTGAAATGTTAACAGGAGTTGGAATTTGTTTGCTAAAAAGGATAAAGTGCAAAATAAATATAAGGTAAATATAATTAAAACATTAAAAGTACAGCATCCATAGCATAAGATACTTAAATAACAAACATTTAGTCAGAGGTTTCAGGAGAAAGAGTGCATCAAAAGCTTATTTCTCAGATTTTCTCAAAAAGCTGCAGCACATTGCCGCGACAGGAGGTTTAATTTGAAAGTATCCGACCGGAAAAAAGTGTTTTGTTCCTTAATTACGGCTGACTTGACACCTGTGCACCTTTCCTTACCTCCTCAGGCCTCCTCCCCTTCTCTCTCCTAACTAGCCACCTACAACAAGTTTGACAGCTCAGCCTGTTTTCTGCTCTTTCCTTCTCTCTCAGCAGCCGCAGACAGAGCTCCTCCACCGGGCTGACTCCTCTCCTCTCTCTCCCTCTACTAGTTTTTGTTCAACATGTGTGCGTCTTGCGTCTCCTGCTGGCTATGAGGACTTTCACGTGCCCGTAGCTTTTTTTTCGGTCACTTCTCTTTTGGATCTTTTTGTTGTTGTTTTTTGTAATTTTTTTTATTTAATTTATTTTTTTGTCGGACGTCGAGAGGGACAAACGTTAACCATGTCGAGGAGCGCGGACGAGGTGTACAAGCTCACTGAAAGTACATACAAGGTGGGTGCTGCTGTGAATACAACAGGTGTGACCACGACACCAGACAACAAACTTTCCTCTGACTTTTACCTGCCGAGCAGGTGTTTTAAATTGGCGTCGTTTGAGTGGTCAAGCCGGCTTAATAATGGATGGAGAGGATGGTGAACTCAGCTTTGGCTTATATCCATAAAATGGATAGTTATTTTTTTTAACATTTATCTAGGATCTTGTCCCTCTGCATCAGTGAAATACAGATAGACTTTAGTGTTTACTAATGCAGCAGGGTTTAAATGGAGTAGACTGACCATTAGTGGGTTTGGATCATTGGTTTTAAAGAAAATAGCCCCACCCTAGGTGTGCCATTTCCTCATTAAAAGTGCTGCCTGGGTTCATCAGCATCATTTAAGCTGCTATTAAGTGTACTCTGGTATCTGTGCCTTCCTGTAATTGAGTTAAATTTGTTTTCTCAAGGTAAGTAGGTGCTTTGAAAGTGCGTTTTCAGCACTGTCTATCAATTCTGTTTTAATAAATGGTCCGCAATGTGAGGTTAAAATGTTTATCAAACCAGAAATAAGCCATCACCGCCCTGTGTAGCCAGGTCTGCATGCTGTACTCCACAGGTGGTAAAGTGTGTGCATTTAGAGGCTTTTTCTCACAAGCGTTTAGCCCTCTTGAATAGCTCATGTGCACGAGCCTACTCTTGGGAGAGCCCCCACAGCTCCTTGGTGTGATGAAATGCAAGAAAAAGACTCCAGGTTTAATTATTTAGCAGCTTGTGTGTGCTGTGTGGTAAGATTATACAGCAAGCTCCTCAGCAGCCATCACCTCCGGCTCAGTTATATTCAACAGTAGCCAAAAAAGCTCCCAGAAAGCTGTTTGTTTACATGAGCAGCACAGCAAATAATAAGCCAACATGTGCTGTCTTTGTTTTGCTTTATGCAGTTCTGTAGCTTATATGTCGCGTGAATCTGAATCATAAGTTTGTGATCACTACTCTACGCCACATGAAACTCATTGGAGTTTACCAAAAGTTGTATCATTTCCTGCATTCTGGGCTTGGGTGTGAACGTAAGCTGAGACCTTATCCTCTATAGACATCACGAAGAATAGCTCAATAATTTACATAATTACACAGATAAGGGCTGAGTCTAAGACAGGATAATAGTTCTGTGCTGTGGCATCGATCAAGGCACGTCTTTTATTAATTACAATTGTGCTTTGGCAGCACAAGTCAAAAACCTTACCAGTGAAGCCTGTAGAAATGAAAGAAGATTGTTTCCCTCTCACTGTCATACTTTTATTCTTTAGTCTCTGCATCATTCTCATTGTAACATGTATGACGGCCTGCACAACATGCAGGTGAATTTGTGCCTGAAGGTCCTAGTTCATGTCACCTGTTAATAAATAGTCAACATGACTGTGTGTATTTCACTTTTCCTCACCTTATTCGCTCATCTGACGTCACTCAGTGAAGTGGACACTCACCCACCTGTTAACTCGGTGGTTTTTCAACCACATACCCATTTAAAACCTTGAGTGTGACTATGACTAACTGTCTCTCCTTTTTGTCTCCGTCCGTACAGAGTGTGATGGAACAGTTCAACCCAGGACTGAGGAATCTGGTCAACCTGGGCAAGAACTATGAGAAATCAGTGGCTGGTGAGCATATTTATGACATTCATATCAATTCAAAGTAGCTTAGAGTTCGGAAAATCAGATGCATGTAACTAGAGGTTTGATGAGTGGCAGGGAGAGTAAAGGATGACCATATTTGTCCACTCCATTGCCACTTTTAAACTTTATATCTTGCAATCAATGCTCATAAACAGTACTGTTATAGAGAATATTTAGGTCTTCAACACATATTAGGGAGCGTACATTTTTCTCAGATGGTTCTGACAAACATTAATGGTCATTTTATCATTTTCCCAGCAATGACCCTGGCAGGAAAGTTGTATTTTGATGCAATGTCTAAGATTGGAGAGAGTGCTGCAGTGTCTCCTGTCTCCAGAGAATTAGGTAAGTTTCCATGTTGCCCTGTCCTCTGGCTCTTTATCTACTGGGATAAACTGTGGAAGATCTGCAGACTGTGGAGGTTGTTCTTGCTTTCCTGAAGTAGTTGTTTATCTCACTTGGGTCTCAGAAGCATTGTTAGTTTCCAGCACTGTGTTTATAAGTTGTATATCTTGAAAATGTTCAGTATAAGGTGAGGAAATTAATGGAGGGCAGCAGTTTCTTGTTCTACCCGTTATATAAATGCTGTTTACATTTTTAATTGTTGTGTTTTTATAGCGGTGCCAATCAATAGCAAAAGATCAATGAGGTAAATTGTAATAAATGCAAGATGAAGCAGATTGATCTGCAGAGTCTCATGACAAATTAAATATTTGATATACAGTGGGGAATCCATGCAAAGCCTTAAATGTAATAAATAAAAAATATGAAAACAAACTCTAATCATTTTGATAGACGTGGGCGTAGCATGGCTCTTGAGTTAAAGGCTGCATTTTGAGTTGAAGCTTTTTTTTAATGAAAGCAGTTAAACAAGAAGAAAAGTAAGCGTATTTACTGTCAAATTGTCTCATTATCTTTGAGATGCACAACCCAGGGGACACTGTTGCTCAAATGCAGCAGCAGTTACACTTTGATTAATGCCGGCATGATGCTTGTGATGGATGTACAGTACTACTCTGTGTGTCCTAAGCTTAGAAATGCACTGCTGCCTAGGTTTTGTTTGGTTCTCTGTTTGTTTCTAGTCGACTCCCTAGGCTTTTATTCCTGTAAGCTCATTTGCAGTCCAAAGATGTCTGGTATCCTAACTCATCGTCACTAGTGGCACACTTTGATTTAACCGCTGTGTGTCTCTCAGCTCCCCTGCCGATTAGCAGCAAAACTGCTAATTAAATTCAGCAGCACAATGGGGCGTGCCTGGTGTTGTGCTAGTGTCAATTTTCAGACACACTGATCCTCTGCCCCACAAAAAAAAAGAAACATTCTGCCCGTGTGAACCTGGAGATGGGTTGTAAAAGTTTGCTCTGTAATAAAGCTGCAAAGGCAGGTCAGATTGAACTCATGCTGGTTACAATGAATCTTAGTCGTGATGACTCTCAATAGTGCGATTATAAATCCACATCTCAGCTTTCCATCCCTCCATCTGTCCCATCTGTTCAGCATGTTGGAAACAGTCATTGTTTTTATTGCAAAGACTTGAGTGTTTGCAGCATATGAGAACATGGACAACTGCGAAGTGAATTATGCTGCTGGAGTGTTTTTTAACTATCGTGAAAACGTATACACGAATGTTTAAAGCAACTGGAAACCCAAAAGCCTGATAACTATGTCAATTTATGGTCATAAATACAGTAAGGATCTAAAAAGAGTTAGTTAGGAATTAGTTTCAGTCCAGATTCAAAATATTTTGTGATGTCCTTTAGGCCTCATTTCCTGGTTGTTTGGTTGCTGGGATCTGGGGAATGGCTCATTAGGGTTGGCGTGACTGTTCACCCAAATGTACGGGTGGCTTAACTGCCAGCCTCTCTCTCCTCTCTAGGTCACTTGCTTTGTTGACTTTTTTCGTTTAAATTTTGGAAACTTTCCTGAAATCTATCTCAAATTGGCATGATTATGCATGGACGTGCATTACATGATAAATTCTGCAAACCAATCTTAAAAATTTAAAAGTCAACCGGAGCCGAAAGAAACCGACTTTACTGTTTAGTGTAATAAATACTCATAAACTTTTAAGAAAGGAAATATTCCTTGACCTGTCTTTCTTATTAAACAGAAATATCTTCTGAAGTTTCTCTATTTTTCCAAAGATTAGCTTAATTGCCTTGATAACTCAGAAAACACTCTTCATTCAAAAAGTGACAGAAACAAAATAAAACTCACCAAAGACTTTCCACTGTTCCAACATTCACCCACTCTGGTTTGGTCGCTATAAATCGTCAGTTCATCGAGTGAGATGTGAAAACATTACGGTAAAATGCTTTTTTGTTAAAGGAGTCTGGTCTCGTGGCTTTGAAAATCAGCATAGATAACATCTTCACTTCTCTGTTGGAAAGGGCTGTCTCACGGCAAAGTAAAACAGTGAAAATATTTTCTAAATATAGTATACACTGAAACTAATACAGATGTTTTTAGGTGGCTGAAATATGTTTTGCTGCTCTCTGTCCACAGCAGTACATCGCTTAGCTTTCGTGTCAGTACTCATGAGGGAGAGATGTCAGTAAAAAACAGGATCTGCCAGGCCTGCACAGTCTTGAAAAATAAGTCTAAACAGCAAAACGAGTGGTTTATGAACTAGGTTTTCTAATAGTTATGAGCATTTATTTTCCTCAGACTTGTGTGGATGCTTAATGAGACGATCCGCTTTAATATCAGATCTGCATTTTTACTAGTTCAAGCCACATCTCCAGAGGCTTTAATAACCAGCTTTGCCTAAATCTGCAGGTGATGATTGCAAAATAGATGAGATTATGCGTGTGACTGTATTTTAAGATACTCTGATCTTCCCACATATTTGCTTCTAAGCATAAGTGGGGCAGAAACACTTTGGTTTGTCATCTGTAGGTGTGTAGGTGAAGCACGTTTGCTTTCAGCCTTTGAAAAACAAAGTGCCATATCATGACACCTTGCCGTCATGGCGAAGGCTTGACACTGTTGGGTTTTCACCCAAAAATACCCTCAAATTGTTTGAAGAAAGCCCATCTGTCTGAACAGATTTTCACCTGTGAAACATATTGGTAGTTCCTTCTGTAAGAGGATATAGAGCAGTATACAGTGTGTAGCTTGGAAAATGCTTCCTGTAATAGGAAGTGAAGAGGAAATGAGGGGAGGGACACAAACAAACTGCTGATTATTATCAGTGTTCATCTAAAAGTCCCATTTTTTCCCCCCCAAGTTTTCACCTGTTTGAATAAAATGCCAAATAAAAACAGATGAATTCCCCTCTTTTGAAAAAGGATAAGTTCCGGGGATGACGCACCATTAGCATTACAAAACCGTTATACGTCAGGTGAAGTCATGATGTCCAAAACTGAGTCACACTCCGACCTGTGGATAGACTCCAGCACCCACTAATCCCTGTATATGACAGACAGACAGACAGAGAGAGGGAGAGTCACTCTGGTTTCATGACAGATCAGTTTAGTCTGAGTCATTATGAGGGATTATGTAGAGCAGGGAGTGATTAAATACCCACTACAAACAGTCATCTAATCTAATGAACAGGGGCTGTTAACCCAAATGCATTGTAACTAGAGTCACATCCCGATATCCAACCAGGATGTCCGACCTTGCGGCGCGTCTCCCACAATAGAAACTCTGATAAGGAATCAGAATTTCCCGTTAGAAACATGAGGTGTTTCACAAATAATAAGAAAGTCTCTGCATCTTGTTCCTGAGCCTCATAGTGGACATAGTGAAGCTGCCCCATCAGAAACCTGAGCTTCAGTGACGCGTAGCCAACCAGAAACCAGATACTCTTGAGAGGCATTGGAGGACCGGTGCACCTCGTCCTCCTACCGTCATCCTTTAATTCCTTTAGTCTCCCTCCTCCTCCTCCTCCTCCTCTGCCAGAGTTCAAATGTCAACAGTTGTTTCATTCAAGCACTCAGGTATCTCACTTGTTTCCCTCTCTGCTCAAACTAGGAGCAAGAATTTAGATCTGAAGGACCAGGATGTACAGACAGCGGGTTTTATATTTTCTAATTGTTTTTGAGGTGACACTGATGCTGGAATCTAAAATATGTTGCTGGTTTCCTCAGAGAATTTTGACAAGGACCTTGCAACCGTTGCCAAAAAAACAGACAAACAAAAAAAAATAATAATAATAAGAGAAGAGTATTTAACAGCATGTGAGACACCATAATTGTGCAGCATTTTGTTGTCCACAGGGAACTGAATCTCATCCAGTCTTGTCCTTTTATATCACCAAGCGCTCTGCAGATGCTTCGTAGACCCACACACACACACACACACACACACACACACACACACACACACACGCACACACATGGTGTCCTTTGATGGTCCCGGCTTGTTCAAATGGCATCAGGCCCACTTTACATAATCCAAGCATGTTTGCATGGTGTGTCAGGTGGCTCTCTCAGATGCCAGGATTATTTTGCCCACAGTCAAAAACATTGGAGGAACTGTGGGCTGCTTTGCGTGCTACCAGGAAAATGTTGTTTTCAAAAAAAGCTCCAAGCGCTGAGTTGTTTTTTATTTTAATTTTTTTTTTTCATAGATTCAGTTTTGTTTATATCCCCTTCAGACTGCCACACACTCGTGGCCCAAGAATGGAGCTTGATAACATTTTTGCAATCAAGTGATCATTGTTCATACAAAGCATTTATAATGACAAGGCTGAGCTTTTCTGCAAACACACACACACGCAATCATGGAATATGAAAGAAAATAAAGACCAGTAGCATTTTTTTTTTTTGAAACTCTTTCGTTGTCTCACTTGCTCACCTGTAGACTCACACATCAGAACATGTTTCATGCTTGATTTACGCCTCACCAGAGGCAAATAACAACTGATTTAAGTCACTAAGTGGTTTTGTTCAAACATGCAAGCACTGTGACTTGAACCTGAGTGCCCTAAGGACAAGCACAAGCATTTACTGTAGGTGTTGTGTGCTGTCGTTCCCAATACTAAGCTGTCTAGAAACCATAAACCATAACAGTGACAGTGTGGTATCACGTCTGAGTTAAACAAAGTTTCTTCTTTAGCAGTTTCACATTTGCTGATGCTACCTTTTGTGTTTGAGTAACAGCTATCGCCCCTTTTTTAATAATCTCCAAAGCTCAGTGTGTCCAGCTGCGACTCCAGAACCGTTTACATCCCGTGTAAAAAGGTCTGTAGGCGGCCCGTTTGCATTGTGTGGGTTTATCTCTGTTCGGTTTTTGTTAGCTAATGGCGGTGGATTGCTCCTGGTGTTGTCCACATCATGACACACTTTTGCCCTCACACCTTGCTCGATTGAGAACGCCTGTTGCCCGGCAACGTTTTCAACAGGCTGTGACAACAATAAACAAATGAGCGTGAAGTGCCAGAGAAAGACTGTTGATTCCTGTGACGTCACTGTAACTAAGACGGTCACGAACATGGCACATTGCATCGATTAAATAACTTAGATTTTGTGATATGTGTTCATGACTCACAACTTTTGTGTCCTACAAACAAACCAGTCGGTCAGGTGTTTGACTCCATACCACACTTTCACATTTTTAAGGTTATATTCTTATTTAAAATTAAGTGGAATTTAAGATCAGACGTGTTAGGCATTAAAATAGCAAGGCTTTGTCTCATTCTTTGCCGTCATGTACCTCAACTCTAATTTTTTCTTCTCAGTTTCTGTCTCAGATTTTCTGTCTCTTGCTATATCTAGCACTCTAACACACAGTCCTTCGCTTCCTCCATTACTTACCGTACCTTTTCCAGCCTCACTACTCTTAACACTCTCTTCTCCCTTCCTATCCTAGCTCTTGCCCCACCCTCCCCCACCGTCCCTTTTCTCGTGCTCTGTCAAAGGACAGATTTACTGGGCTGATCTGTTGGCCTTTATCTGCCAAGCTGTTTGAACTGCGCTGAGAAAAGGAGGCACTCTCGCCGTAAGGCAAGGTGGAGCAGTCATGATGTAGAGAGACAGAGTGGGGAAGGGCACTGTTTACATACTGATGAATGTACAGGTCATACTGATACATCAGCCTATTGAACACCTGTCAGGGATTTGCGCAGTAAATTTTTACACATCAGAACGCTTTTGAGAAAAGAAACTGGCCCCACCTAATTTTAGATAGTGATGGGTTGATTTATTTGAATAATCATGGTCGAGGTTCCAGGACAGCTGTTCCATTTTATAAACCTATCTAAGGTTTGTGCCGATGGCTCAGATTCACATTTGTTGCAACATTAAACCTCAACAAATATGGAAATATCGAATGATTAAAGTGTTGTTTATTCACCAAGCCGACACCTCTCCTCTGTGATGGCCCAGGTCTTCCGTTTGTTACAGATAAATGAGCTGTTATTGGGCTCTGAAGCAGAAGCCACTGTATCTGTTCAGTGGAAAATCAGCCTTTAAAAAATGTCTCAAGGTTGCATCACTGTTAACACCCCTGCGCACAGTGCAGCTGTACTTGTTGGCTACTGAAGAATGTTTTTCGTCGTGACATTTACTCACTGTACACGGAAAATAAATGCCTGTGGGAAAAGCTCAGTGCGGGAAAAAGTTATAACATGCAGTATAAAGTTTCCGGTCTGACAATTTGCATCCTGCTTTTATATCTAATATCACACATGATCCCATGGGACACAAGAGACATGCTTAATATACACTCCGATTGAAGACTGTCTACCAAATTATTCATAATCAGTTTTAAAATGGAGTAAACATTCTTTGAACAGGCTGAAGTTGTAGTTCGTTGTAGTAGTTCAGCTGCTGTAGTTTTGGTAATTCTCCGTCATTCTTTCTCATTTGTGTCTTACAATGAAGTGCCGCTCTGTCTGTGCCAAGTTAACAGAATCATTGGCCCAAACACATTTTTTGCAAACACACGCATTGTTCCTCTGTGTCTACCATTCATCTGAGGGTTAAACATGGTGTTTGTCAAGGGACCTTGCCAGCCAACACACACACACACACACACACACACACACACACACACACACACACACACACACACACACACACACACTCAGAGGTCTTTTCAATTTGTGAGCAATATTATCTAGGCCACAGACGACAGCATGTTAGAAACAGACACACTCTCATATGCTCTTGTATTTATTTTGTTTTATGTTTGTGGGGCTGCAAAAGGTGAGGTTTGTCGTTCTATGAGAAACACAAGAATACCCAGAGTGCTGCGAGTTCGAGTATGATGATGTTTTTTTAAATCACTGTAGCAGGGGGTCAATAGGAAATTTAATTACCGTTTTCCACATAATTATTCTGCTCCATAATCCTAATTTGATTGCTTTTGTGAGCAACATGCAAAGACAGAAGGTTATAATTTATGGCTGCCTGCCATCTGAGCTCTTTTTGATTAGCCCAGCAGTAGGTGGTCCGGTTTTTCTGGTACTGGCTCATGTGTTTATTTTCCTTTCATCTCACAGACGGGAAAACTTTGTAACACAATCCGTAGCCGGTGACATTTGATGGTTTTCGAGGTTACAAATGAGGCGCATCATTTTTCAGTGATACATTTATCCGTGTACAGTGTGTGTATAGTGTATACATTGTCACTGTACACTGTTGTCACTGCGTTGCACAATATCTTTAGAAAACGGAGAGACTGAAAGGAAAAGCAAACACGACCAGACAATAAGATTACTGATGGCCTGTCTTTTTTCTGACGTTAAACTCCACATCTTTCTTTGTCCCTCTCTTGTTCTCTCTGTGTGGCAGGTGTCGTGCTGATGGAAATCTCCGAGGTCCACAGGAAGGTTCATCTTGAGATGGAAGAAAATGTGAGTGCTCTGTGTTTTTTTTGTTTTTTTTGCGCCCTGAAAACTCTTGTGTAACCCTAATTGTTCTATAATTACATTGCCTCACCCAAATGCCCTTTGTCAGACACCGTCACTCTCTGAACCTGTTGCTCAGTATATTGCCAGACATTCTCAAGCAAAGCCTCAATTCACTAGGCACCATTTAGTGGCTGACATAGTCAGTCTCTCTCCTCCTCCCACCTTTTGATAGATAGACACTTCCTCCTCTCCTCCCTTCTGATCTACATCAGCCACAGCAGCATCATGGCAGAGCATAGCGAAGTACGTAGAGGTTGGATGAGGAAGGGAAACAACAGGTTTGGGTTGTAGGAGCACCTGTTGGTTCATTTCCTTGCTGAATACACGCGGCAGGCCTCAACATGCCCTTGGAAAACAACAGCTGTTACAACTTGGTGCATTAAGAAAGTACAGCCTAATTTAGGCTGTTAGCATGCTCATACCACAGTAAAGCAGCAAATAATGACCATTAATCCATCTTTTTCCAGTTAATTTATTGATAGAAATTAAGGATTAATGCTTATTAGAAGCTTTAGAGCACAAGGTTTCATCCTCCAGTTGTTGGGATTCAGTTTGTTGTGAAATGAGGTGGAAAGAATCTCACACTGGAGATAATACTACTCTACTAGATAATACAAATGTTTGGTATTTTTATTTGATAAATTACTTAAAGATGTTATATATTTAATCGAGCCCTCACTTAGAGTTGTTAGATCTTCACACAGTAGCAAAAAGATTTTTGTTCTTAATGAGCTTTGTGTTTGGGAAAATAAATAATGCCGAGTTTTAACGTTGAACTTTGGGGCATAAAAGTTGTGAGGCACTCCTCTGAGACATTGCTGGTAATAGCGTCAGTGAGTGGGTTGACTTGTTAATGGACTGCAGTTGGTGAGTCACACCGTCAGTTCAGGTCAGAGAAAATGATGGAAGAAAAACCTTCGATGAGGGTGTGTGTGAGTGACAAGGTCTCCGTGGTCATCCATGTGTGTGTTCAGTAATGGGGTCTTCCAATTCACAGCTCCGCCCCATGTGGGCGCCGCCGCCGCTGCGTCTCAACAAGGCTTTAGTGAGGGGAACGCTTCAACACCCTCACACTAATGAGCTGAAAGCTGGATAGAAAAGGAGAGAAGTCTGTGGGCATTCCCACGCTTTGTTTCTGACTCATTCATAAGCGCAACCTCGGACTTGGCTCTCACCCCCACACACGCGCGCCGATACACTCCAAATGATCACTCTCCATTTCTCTCTCTTTGAGACTTGCAGTATTTTCCATGTTTGCCACTGACAGACAACAAAGCTGACAAACTGTTACACTTCATTCTCCCATCATTTCTAATAACCAGCATGTCTTCATCCCCTCTCCTCTCTCTAATCCCTCCTCCTCCTCACCTGCAGTTTAAGAGGTTCCACAGGGAGATAATAGCCGAGCTGGAGAGAAAGACCGACATGGATGTCAAATACATGACAGTGAGTAGTTTCTGTGCGTGTGCTCTTGCACAACAGTGCGTATGCTTGTTTGTTCATGTGTCTGAGTCATTCTGTGGCAGCGGCACTCCATCCATCCCCCTCATGAGAACACACACCGCCATATGAAAGTATGTCTTGTTATGTTTTTGTTCTCATCATTGGTTTGTTGTACTAGTACATAAACATGCCTGTAAGTGTAAGGCCTTAATGTAAAGCACATGATTATGGACGATCATGAACTGGATGAGCAGGTACATGGATGGAAAACTGTAAACACTCAATGACACGAGGGTTTCATTTCCAACACTTGAACTGTAACACAATGCTGTGCAGCATTTCGTTGCTATAATCTAATCTATAGTCTGATCTGTCATTATAACAGCAGTCATGGCAATTAATTCACATTCTAATGGGAGTTAGTGCTACAACACAACACAGAAGGAAAATGTGGTTCTGTTTTTGAGCAGCAAACTTAGTCAAAGTGCCACACAAAGCATGTTTTTAATGCTTTGACTTGTGGTCTGCATTGTGTTACATGCAAATGTACAGCAGAGCTGCACAAAGGTAGCTGGAAATTGTATCAACAATCTTGAATTGAAACTGAAGTTAAATTTCAAATTATATTGAGCCAGTTATTCTGCAGGGTAAACTCACTCTTGATATCTGCTGCCTGACATGGTTCTGGCAAATATCAGATCGATGTTCCAGCGTTCACATGAATCTTTCCTCCGCTCCAGGCCACGTTTAAGAGGTACCAGATGGAGCACAAGATGAAGCAGGACTCTCTGGAGAGGTCCCAGTCAGACCTGAAGAAGCTAAGGAGAAAGAGCCAAGGCAAGAACGCCAACAAGTACGAGAACAAGGAGAGCGAGGTGAGATTGACGTGGACACACCTACATGTACAGATGTGTGACACATCATACATGGATGCCTCACACACATTCATTCACAAACGTTGACACCTGAGATGCACCTTGTCAACACCAGTGTAACAGTAGTTGGGCACAATGTGTGAAGGGTCTGACAGTCATGCAGGAGAAGATCTGGGTTTGTTTTTGGCTTCTTTTACACCCGCATACACTCTCTATTGCAGCGACTCGCTCTGCCCGCATGCTCACTGATGAAAGTGGACATATACACACACAAACAAGCAACCAAACAAGGAACCACGTTAAAATGAAAGAACATATATACAGTTATCTCAGTTGAGGTGATGCAAGTATTATGTATTGAGATGTGTTTGTTTGACGCAGAATTGGCAGAGGGATCGTGAGTGATGTTGAACTGGCTAACACATACTTAAATATTCCTTTCTGGTTTTATATCTATGCTTCGTGTAATGGTTGGAAAGTGTGTCAGGACCCTTAGCAAAGTGACTCTTAGTATGTTTTGAACTCTTCAGTCTGTTCATATTAATATCATTCGTGGGTCCTTTTTTATAAAAAATAAGTCACTCTGATCTTGTTCACATTTACCATGGGTGATTTACCTGATTGTACATAATTAGCCACTGTGAAATATGAAGTTATTACAGCCAGTTTAAGTTGTCGTTACATGTTGCCACCACACCCTGACAGTGAGTCTACAGAATGAAAATTACAGAAGAGTTTAATCTCATAGCTGTGACCCTGAGAGCACAACAGCCTTAGATCTTACATAACCTTGTTGTGTATGTGGTATGTGTGTGTGTGCATGTGCGTGCATCTGTGAATGTTTAAGGGTTTGTGTATTCTGTCAGCACGGCCTAACCTACCCCTATCCGGGCAGAGTTAAAGAGAGACAACCACAAAGGAATCATTCGAGGAATTACATTTCCAGTACAGTAATACAGCTTTAACCTCCTACATAGACTTAGATTTATCATTATCCAGGAAAAATAAAATAAAAAATAATTTACTTTCTCCAGTTACATTAACTTGAATTGCAGATTGTCAGATTTTAATGTGAGCATGCAGTGAACCAGAGCTGATGTGATTAGTTAATTTTTTGACAGAAAAATGATCTGTAACTATTTTGATAATCAACAATTGTTTCTGTCATTTTTCAAGCATTCACATTTTCAGTAATTCTTTGTCTTCTTTTGCTTGATAATGAAAATACTTTTTAGGATAAATTACTGGGTGTATTTTTACATAAATACATGTTAGAGCAACTAAAAGGATCTAATAAAATATGATGAACTCTCCTATATTCTCCTGTCATATCTTTTTATTCTTTTGTTTTCTCATTCCTCTACACTTTTTTTCCAATTATATCTCCATCCCTCCTTCACCTACCTATGTTTCCTCTTCTCACCTCTTCTCTCTCCCTCGCCTTCTCACCAAGACAAGAATGTTCACGTGCTGCTGTTCTCACTTATCTGATATAAGGCCAGGTATTAGGCTTTAGAAACCCAGCAGACAGATATGGGCTGGAAGACAGACAGACAGGGTGTCGGGGCTTAGAAGCAAGAGTTTACAGACACCAAAGAGAGGGAACGATCTGTCAGAGAGCAGAGACAAGATTTTTTTTTTTTTTTTTTTTAGAGAGTGCTGTCAAAACTGTCACACAACTGATTAAAAGACTCTCCAACAAAAAGTAAGACCAAGTTACAAAGCATTGACAAAAGATTGAGATATGTATCAAGTCTGTTACATGTCAAAGACGGAGAAGTGTGATCTATCTTCAGAGGAAGTCTGTAGTTTTTTTCTCCATGTCTTATCTCTCTGTTGCCATCCCTCGCTCTTTCTTATCCATAGTTCTCGGTATAAACATAGGTTGTCCATAGCAACAAGCTCGCTGCCGTGTTGACAGATGTAAAGTGATTAAGAGGGTGTGTGTATGAGTTGTGTCTGTGTGTGCGTGTTTGTGTGTGTGTTGAAATAGCATTTCATCCTCCCCCTTTTTTCCCCTCATCTATTTGTTAGACGAAATTATGCCGCCCACTTCTACAGTTCTGGAAAGGTATTCTCATTTCTCTTTCTCTGTATTTTCCTTAATTATGTTCCGTTCAAATGATTTTTATTGGCTTCAAGTGCTACAATATTTCATACCAAAACAAAACACAAATGCATAAAAACCATATAAAGAACTGTAGACGCATATAAGGCCCTAATGAAATTATAATTACTGTGTAGAAAACAAATCAATTACTTAAATTAATCCATGTGATAAATCCACATAAAACTCAATGCGTACACAGCTTTAGTCTTGAATCTAGGCAGAAATATGCATACAAACATCCGTGCATATTGATAATTGTGCCACTACTCATTAGACCTGTTAATGAGGAGAAGAAGCACAATTTAACCGATTGTGTCTCAACAGCACCAGAGCAACTGTCATATGGCACGGCACGACTGCAGCTATTTATATCATCTGTATCACTAACTCAGTCCAAAGTGAACTCTAAAACATCATTATTAAATGTCAGTAAAATTATCAATGATTAATTTGTAGCACTGGTATTGAAACAGAATTACTTTACAGTTCATGATAGAATTAAAAGATCATTAACAAGGAAATAAAAGTTTTAATCACACTACATAATTAAAATGAAGTTTATAAATGCACCTTTGAATTACATTTTACAAAACCCTGTGTAGACTGCATCAACGAAAACAAACAACCTAAACAATGTTCTACTACAAGGTCACATGACTCACCTTATGTCCACTTATCAAATCACCTGCTGTTATCATGAGAAAACTGTGTGTACACCTGTTCTGAAGTCTCTGTGAGGTGACACATGCTTCTTTTTATAAATACCAGTTTGCGTACAGAAAACGCCGCCTCTGTGATTTTTGTGTGTACGTAATGTTTAAACATCTGGCCGCAGATGTAGCCCGTATAATCAGTCGGTTTGCTGGAAACACAGTGTTACGTATGAAGCACACTCACTTTCCTCTCCAAGTGAAATTGTTTTTGAATTACATATCTAAGAAAATCTTGAACAATGGACCAATCTAATTTCAAATATTTGCGCTGCATAGACAAAATTGCAGTATAGAAATAACTGCTAGTTTATTCCTTCATATAAATTCTGATGAATGGGGGCTGAAACCAGACCCACGCCTCACTCAGCATCCTCCACACCAGTATGTACAACGGAGGCAAACACTTACTGGAGGTTTGTTTTGAGTAACATGAAGGTCAGATAAAGGTTTTAAAACATAAATGGAGATCAATGATGAAGGGAGAGTGCAGTTTCTGCTGTTATTTGTGTAGGTGTGCATGTTTGCATCACATATTCATATCTGCTTGTTTGTTGACATACAGCTGCAAAGCTAAACCTGTTATCATAACATCGGGTATTGAGCAAGGTTATCATCAGCTCTAAATGGACGGGTTCATGTAAGGACAGCCTGGCACCACAGAGACAGATAGATTCTCATTTGGTCAGGCAAACAGACGGCACTGTTTGGACAAGGATGACATCACTGCTGCTGAGAGTTACTTAGCTGAATGCACGCACGCACGCACACACACACACACACGCCTACACGCCTACACACACAAACACACACACACACACACACACACACACACACACACACAGGTGTACACGCTTCATGTTGTTTTATACTTCCTATTGTCGCTGATGAAAACAATGACTTAGCCAGTGTTGGATTACACATACAGCACCAGACAAAGGTTGGCACCTCTTCTAATTTTATGTTTTTTCATTATTTTTTTTTTCATTATTTTCTATACTGTAGCTCAACAGTGCAGACATCAGAACTATGAAGTAACACATAAGGAATTATGTGGTAAATAAAAAAAGTGTAAACAAAGCACAATATGTTTTACATTATTCAAAGTATCCACCTTAGGTTTGCACACTTTTGGCATTCTTTCTGTCAGCTTCATGAGGTCGTCACTGGGAATGGTTTTCCAACAGACATGAAGGAGTTCCCAATGTATTTTGTGCTGCTTTGCCTTTACTCTGCTGTCCAACTCATCCCAAATCATCTCAGTTAGGTTTAGGCCAGGTCATCTGATGCAGCACTCCATCACTCCTTCTTGGTCAGATATCCCTCACACACTGTAGCCTGGAGGTGTGTTTTAGGTCATTGTCCTGTTGAAAAGTAACTTTTGGCCCCACTGAGCACAAACGGGATGGGATGGCTTGTTGCTGCAGAATGCTGTGGTAGCCATACTGGCCTTGAATTTTGAATAAATCGCCAACAGTGTCACTGACAAAGCACCTCCACACCATCACACCTCCTCCTCTGCCATTCATGCTGGGAACCACACGTGTAGATACCATCCATTCACCTTCTCTGCATCTCACAAAGACACTGTGTTTGGAACCATAAATCTAAAATTTGACTCATTTGACCAAAGTACAGATCGACTGGTCTAATGTCCATTCATTGTGTCTGTAATACAACCAAGGCCTGATTCACGCAGTCTTCTTTGAACAGTGGATGTTCAGGGTGTGTCTGCTACTCGAACTGTGTGAAGAATTTATGTGGGCTCTATCTGAGCCATATCAGAAGCTGGTAACTGTGATGAACTTGTCCTCTGCAGCAGAGGTAACTCTTCCTTTCCTGGCGTGGTCCTCATAAAAGCCAGTTTCATCCAAGTGTTTGGTTTTGGGTTGGGTTTTTTTGACACATTCAAAATTGTTTGTTCATGTCTTAAAGTAATAATAGACTGCTGTTTTTCTTCACTTAGTTGAGCAGTTCTTGCCATATTATAGATTACTACAGTAGTCAAACAGGGCTATTTACTGTATGCCAACTGATGGTCTCAAACGCATTAAGAAAGCAAGAATCTGTACGTTAGAGATAGCTACGTTGGGTAGATTAGCAAAATCTTTATATCACCTAATGCTATAAATCATTACTGTATTTATGTGGTGTTATTTGTAATCTTCTCTGACTCTTTTAGAGAAATAATTCATAAGTGTTGTGAGGGGATGTTTACTCTGGGTATTTCACACCCAGAGGAACAGTTGTACAAACATTTTGCTTAAGTAATTAAATGGGAAATTTTAAAGCATTTTTATAATCTTCTTTAAACCACATTAATTTGAGTTGATTTTACTGTGGCTGCCACATTTTCAACATGTTTCTGGGCATAGGTTAAGACAGAAGATGACAATTTGAACCTTTTACACATAAATGCACTTAATTACCACAGCTTCTTGGTAAATAAAGCCCTCAGCCATTTAAGGCTTTTATCACAAGAGGACTGTTGTAAGAGCTGAATAGAGAGGGTGTGTGCCTTTGTATTAACAGCCGTTACAGGCGTGCCAATTCCAGTTGGATGAGGATGACGATATGGATCTCACATGTAGCTTTGACAAAAAAATCGGGAACAAAAGACAATGTTAAAAGAAGTATACTTAGTCTTTTTGAGTCATGTGAATGACTAGTTTCACTGTAAAATGTGTTTAGAAAATGATACACATGCATTGCATGAGCCAGAATTTTGATCCATAAAAATATACTGGTAACATTAGCAAAACTGAGGGTAACAAAACTGGAAATGTGTCTGTATGAAGCTTATTCTATTCAGTCTTGTTCACAAAGTAATGTCAAATAAACCAAGTTTAAGTTAAAAAAATCAAAGCTGTAGATTAAGACCATGTTCAAGAAGGACACACACTAATCTAAGATCCTTTCAGCAACCTTCTGACCTTTTTATACTTCAGCCTGTCTGTGTAGATAAGACATCCCCTCTCTGCCCTGTCCCCTTTTCCTCCTGTCGCTCTGTCCTTTCACTAAACACTCAATGCAACCTAATTTGTCAGTATAGTAAACTCGAGTCTAAAGATGTCTCCTGCAACAGTGAGATTAGGATATTCAGAAAGGAATCCTTCCCCTTTCATATCATTTGGCCTTGTTGGGGTTGTGTATAGGCTGGCAGTGAAAGGGAAACCATGTGGCCGGGTAGATAAGACCTGATAATCTGTTTGAGTTGGTAGTTTGTAAAACGATTGATAACAAAAGACAAATCGATGATTCAAATTGACATGTTGTATATGTGCCTGTGTGTTTGTTGGCAGTGCCTGGAAACATTGACAAGCCGTCAAATGGACATGCAGTTGTTCATCGCAGACGGCTGTAAGGAGGCTCTGCTTGAGGAGAAACGACGCTTCTGTTTCCTGGTGGACAAACACTGCATGTTCTCCTACCAGATCGCCTCCTTCCATGACAAGGTACAAAACGCTGCTGCTCCTCATTGTGTTACAATCAAGCAGAACATTTTGCTTCTCTGCGATTGGTGGTGAAAAGCTACCTTTCAGCCTTGAGCAATTTAAATCTGTTCAAAAGACCAGCCAGAACAGTTTCTTCCCAAACCCATAATCTCAGGACTCAACGTATCGTGTTACCATAGTGATGAAAATCTTTGTGCAGTATTTCCACTGATTACTCAGGTTTTCTTTAAATATCTTTTCTTATGTCTGTGCCTGCTGGTCAGGCCAGAGACATTCTGACGGCAAAGCTGAGCAGCTGGCAGGACCAGTGCAACGATGCCACCGACATGCCAGAGAGTGTCTTGACGATGATTGAGGGACTGCGCACGCCCATCTCCATCACACCTCTGCCCTCTCCGTCCCCGTCACGGCACAGTGTGGTACGATGGGAGGGATAAATATCTCAAGATTGATTCATGAGCTACCTAATAATTACACCACACTTTCCTCTTATAGAGTAGATGATTTCCTGTTGGGGGCTTTTAAGCTGCTGTTGATATACTTAACATGCTAATATTATCATTATGTTCTTTTTGCAGAACATCTCTGCTCCCCCGGCCCCACCTCTGAAGGCCCAGACCAGTCCTCTGGCTAACATGTTCACCCAGGACAACAACACTTCCAGTGTAACCACTACTTCCAACAACAGCACAGGTATCATGGCATCCTACTATGGCATTGGTTTTCATTTGGCACCTCCCCCTGTGCCGTCGTGGCTTTAAGCTTCAAGACAGCAAGAAGGACTGTTTGTTCTCTCCTAAAATGTGAATGGCCTTTATCTTGCCTAGAACAAAAGCATCTGCTTCACTCGGGTTTGGGTTTGGGTTTGGGTGTCGCCTTTTTTTCTTTGCAGTTTCGGTGACCTTGCTACAAAAATCTAGTCCAGGATGAAATGGTTGTATTAAATAAATGTTTAGAAATGACTCTTGGTACTCTTTGGTACAGACTGAAATATCTGAACAACCATTAAATGTGTTGCCTTGAAATGTGCTACAGATATTCAGAGTCCGAGGAAGCATTTTAATGACTTTAAATTTTCCTTGGCATGACCATGAAGTTGACATCTTTACAACTATTCAGTGGATTGTCACACGGTCATCACAAAAATAAGTTGTAATCGCTTTGATCCGCTGTGCCGTCATAGATAGATAGTGTTGATGTTTTTGTATTCTTGCAGTGACTCTTCATCCTTACCTTTCTTCCTTCCTCCCTCCCTCCCAGACCACGGAAACAGCGAGGAGAACAATCTTGCCAGGTCTGTGTCTGTTGCTACAGGCCTCAACAATATAGTGAAGAGGCCACGTGTGCGCACCATCTTCCCCCACACTGCCGGCAACAACAGCACGCTGCTGAGCTTTGACGAGGGAGACGTCATCGTCCTGCTCATCCCTGATGAGAGAGACGGGTGGATGTATGGCGAACTGGAGAAGAATGGAAAGTGAGTTGAATCACACGTGATGCATTTGTGTGTTACTGAACACTATAATTACGCAAATGAGGGAAGGCGTGTGCACATGCTCTACATATCTGTGCACAAACTGACAGCTACCTTATATTTAAATGAATGTGAACAAGAAATCTTCTTATGTGTGAATTTAATCACAACCTACCTCATCATTCATCATGGTTTTTAAACCTGCTCATGCTCCATCCACCCGCCCACCAGTCAGGTGAGTGAGTTGAAATTCACTGTCCTAACTGGCCAGACAGTCCCTCATCTGATTGTTATGCTGACCACGCACACAGCTCGAGGCTCGTCGAGTGTTGCCTGAGCTGGAAGTCTCACTGATAAGGAAATCAAAGTAAAGTAAGGCCTGAGGGTGGGATGTATGATAGCGGACTGGAGTGAGAAGAGAGAAGTTCAGAGTACCACCTGCTTTCCCACACAGACAGGCACCAACTCAGCCCGCTCTCCCCGGGTCTCAGATGTCTGACTTTTTAAACAGGGATTTGATCTGAAGCTCTTGGAAGTGTGTTTTTGAATCTAAATCATTCATCAGGTTTGATCTTTATTACTATCAAGAGAAATTACCTGGCAAATTTATCCACAAAAAAAAAACTGATCAAGGGAAGAAAGGAATTATTTCTGAGTTGCTTTCAAAAATGAGGCTGCCGCAAAGTAAAACTTTGGTCATGTTGCCTCACAGCTGCAGGCGGGGCGAGCTCGAGTGCCCAAAGGCTTAAAATGTATATCATCGTCTTTATCAGAGCACAGCATCTAACAAGTTGGACTTCATGTCCTGCAGGAGGTTTGGCTTTGATGCTTTTGGGTCCCTCGCTGAGTTTTGTCTTATATCAGCTCTGATAGTGTATCCCAGCAACGTGCCTGGCAACACCTGACTGATTCAGATACCCACACAGCATTGATTTGATTTGATTTGTCATTGAGACTGTGGAATAAATGTCAGCAAGACGGAGACGTCCGTGAGGGTTGAAATGCAATGGTAATAAATGATACACCACGGCAGCATTTGACAAAATGAAATATGGCATGTGACTACGTGTAGTATTATCAAGGTCACTTTCCCGACTTTCCCACAGTCTTATCATGTGAGCTGGCTTGGTTAAGTTTTGCTCGTCTGTCCAGGAAAAGTCCATAAGGGAAAGTGAACACACCCCCAGTACTATTGAGCTGTCCTTGAGCAAGGTTTTTATTAATGCCAGAAGTATCAATAGTGCTGGAAATGAGCATGTGTTCTCAGTGGAAAACCGTTCCCTAAACAAATAAAAGCTATTACTATTATTATGAGTGTGACTGAGTGAGGTGTATTTTCCAGAAGGAGTCTTTTTATCATAGGTACACGAAACAAACGTCTATCCTCCAGTTCAAATGTGCAAATATTAACATGTATCCACACATGAAGGGGGAGAGACTGACTGGCTACATACTGATTATGAACAATGACACACAGTCCTTGATCTGAGCTTGTAATACAGACTTTTTGTATTCTCTCATATGAAATGTGTTTTCAACCTGGAAAAAAAAAATCATTTTTCATCAGATCAAGGTGAGACATTGTTGAAGCAAAGTCGCCCTTATTTAATTTCATCATTCGAACTTGTTCTCTCAGTGTTTTTCAGCGCTATATCGAAGTCAAGTTTATTTTGGTGTGTGTGTGTGGGCAGGAACAAATGGCTGCTTGAATTCCCATACTGAGGTCAGTAGAAACCTCATAGGCCTCCAGCCTGACTGAGACGTTGACTCATTTAATAAACCGAAGATTCATTTAAGTTCCAAACAAACAAAACTTGTGTGCTAACTCCGCCGGTTTGAGATAAGACCTTGACCACAAGGCCTTGATTCATTAAAGTCATTGATTTCCTTTGCACCTTTTATAAAAGATGGAAAGAATCGGTCTCCAACCAACAGTTGCTAAGGAAGATAAATGTGAAGGCATTTGAAATGAATTCTCTTTACAACTCAAAGGCACCCATTCATCAGGATGTCTTTTCAGTGATGGATCCCAGCCTTCTGCTACCATAGTTACCACAGGCATACATCCACACAGTATATACAACGATTGAGTGAACAATAATAGCTCTTGAATTTCTCAGCAATACTAAATGTAGGTCTCTGTATCTTCTGATTAAGAGATGACGGACGTCATTGAGCTGATGGCAGAGCAGATCTTCACTAATCATGTAGAGAAGCTTTCAGATTCCCGTGCAGTGAGAGCTGATAGGGAGGCTGGCAGTAGGATAGACCACAGATGTAATCATCCCTAACTTGGCTTCTCTCTCTCTCTTCCTTTCTTTGTCCGTGTCTTGCAGGAGGGGCTGGTTCCCTTCATCCTACTGCCGTGCACTCTCCGAACCTCTCGTGAATAACAACAGGTAAGGAGACTCCACGTTATACACGCACACACACACACACACTAGCAGGTTTCATGTTGCAGCCAGCTGTATTGTTGGCAGTGTTTCCTCTAGTTACTCCTGTTAGTGATAACCTTTCTAATCCTATGGGGGACTCTCCCATTCCTCAACCTTTGATTCCTGGTGAGCTAAAGTCGCATTCTCCTTTCAATCTTCTTAATCATGTAGCCTGACTGTTTAAAGTGTTTTCATAGACCCCAAAAGACACTCCTGAGTGTCTTTTTGCTCTTATAAATATTGTGTAACTCTCAAATTTGTCTTAATTGAAATTAATTTTCTTCAAACAAGTTCAGCAGAATCTCAGGAAACAGGATGTTTTGTGCTGATGAATAGATTTTGCTGCTGATGACAGAGCGAGAGAGAAGGTTCAGTGAGTCGACTCCAGTCTCGTCTTCAAAGAGATTAGTCCCTGATGGATTAATTTATTAGATCTTAGTGTGCTGCACATCCCGCCGAGAGGCTGCTACCAGTCAGGGAAACAGGAAGTTTAAACTATAACCAGCACTGGGGGACACAACAAAGACCCTCCACAGACCATATTTAGTCTAAATCCCATAACTTGAGTCTTAACGTCATGCCTATAAACCCAACATCAACTTTTAGATTAACTTTAATCTAATTCTCTCAGTAACCCTAAACCAAACAGCCCTTGAAGATAGAAATTCAGGAGCACACACACATGCCAGGAGACTCATGCAAAGTCATGTAATTAGTTTGATTAAGTGGCCTTTTTCTTCCCTCCTCTCCTTCCTTCTTTTCCCCTCACATTTCCCTGCTCTATTTTTGTCTCAATCCCGCCCTCTCATCTTGCCTCTTCCCTCAACTCTTCCACAGTGTGTCTGCTGCCCCGTACCGCAGTAGAAGCGTGGTCAACCTCCACCACCAGGACACGGAGACAGACGAGGCGACCATGGTGCTCCCCCCAGCGGACTACAGTGACGGCGTGCAGCGCAACGCCATCAAGAACAACGCCTCGTCCATCACCACAAATAACAACCACCATCACCACCACCACTCCCCCACGCCCTCTGCAGCCTCCTCATCCTCGTCTGATCACAACACGGTCAGTGATTTGGTTTAAGTGCATTCACCTCACAGTTTAAATCATGTGTAAAAATGTCCCAGTAAGCCTCGTAGACTTAAGCCCCTCTCTTAAAGTGACTGTTTTAAGAAATTTAATCAGCCCACAACAGTTTGACCTACTGTCTTCTGCCAGACCTTTCTGCAGCACTGGCGCAGCTCTGCCGTAGTGTCGTGACAGGATTGGCAACGTGAGGCTACGTCTCACCTGATACCTACTGCGGCATGGCTACTGTACCCTCAGCTGTGCAGCCTTATCTTGACTGCTGATGACAGCACATTTGTGTGCGTGTGTGTGTGCGGAGGGGGGGGGGGAGTGGTGGTGTAAGATGAGCTTTTTATGTCTGCTTTAGAAACCTGACCACACTCTGATACACTCTCAGTGTCCGCTGACATACATAATAAAAAATCATTTATCAGGACTCTGGGACAGTTTAACACTAAGTTTGCTGTGCGTACAACTTGAACGGTGTGTTGATGTCATCAAAAAGGAATCTGAGGCACAAACAACACTGATAAGTGCTCTCTCTGGGTATTTTCATTCTTCTCTTGAACAAACTATACTGATTTAATTTGAGTTTCTTAATACGGTGCAAGATAAGGCAGCACACGCAAGTCTTCTAGAAAAAACAGTAAATACTGAGAAGTGGGGATCTTCTTGGGAAGGTGGTACATGATGTTAGAGATTGGTTCATTTTTAGATGTAAAGACAGCAAAGATGTTGCTTACCCTCATCATATGTCAGGTTTCAGCTGTTTGAGCTTCAAAAGACACCTTGACTGAGCAGCTTACTCGTATAAAAACCTCAAATCAGATGTATTGGAAACTTAAAATTCTCTATGGTCGTTAATTTGAGTAGAAACATGTTTTCTGTCCATGTTGGCCCAATGATAGACAACCAGCCTGTGTCCAGAGTGTACACCATCTCTCACCCGATGCATTTAGGGTCCTTTCCAGCCCCACATGACCCCTGAACATAAAGACCAACCTTAGATTAAGCATAAACACAGAAATGAAATGTTTATAGAGTTGTAGAGTTATAACAGAACAGCGTTTACACAGCAGCAACAAGTTTTTGAATGTCCTCACAAATGCTGACAATAGTTTTTACTATTATATAACATTATTAGCTCCATCAGCTCCCATACTAACATGTTGGTCATTACTTTACGAACGTCCGTTTGCATAGCATGCAAAGCATTGCAGTCAAAGTTGCGGTTTTCCTCTGCGAAAGCTTTTGTTGTTCCGCTGTGCTGGATAAATGTAAATGTGTGTGGTACATCAGGGTCAAATGCACCTGCCTGATTCTGCATGATTACATACACACATCTTCTGTACTACGACACACTCCTCTAATCTACCTGTAGGGATGTTGGACACACTAACTTGAATGGAAACTGATTGTAGAAGTGATAATCACATCTACAAGTGAACACACATGCCAGTGAGTTGCCTTCTTTTTCCTGAAATACCATATGAAAATTTCATATTCAGTGATATCAATCTGCTGTTTTGAAAGTCAAATCAAGTCGCATGTTTTAAATTTTGTTCTATCCAAATTGTGTACATAAAAACTTTATTATTGCACCTTTCCACCTTAATATGTGCATGCAAAGTCTAGTTAAACATACTGATCCAAAAACAAAGTTATTCACACACACTCACACACACAGGCAATGTGGCTATTCTGGTAGATTGTGATGTTTGACCCAGTTAGAGGTTCAGTGGTCAGATGGCAAATGGAGATACTTTTCTCTTTCTTACCTCGACAGTGTTCATTATTTACCACTCATTTGGGCCCCAGCCACAGACCGACATACAGTAGTAGAGCCATTACCATGCTTTTGTGTATGTATGTGTGTGTCCACTGTCAGGCCTGTCAGTCTACATCCAGCCCACGTCTCTCCACCACTGACTCGGCATTATGGTGGAATTCCACTGTGTGTGAACCTGATACCCACCTCCCCTCTCTTTGTTGCTCTCTCTCTTCATTCTTCAGCGTCTCTCGTCGTCGTTTGTCCCTCCACCTCTGCACACTCATCATTCATTGCATACCTCTCCATTTCCGGGGGTAAATAAGGGCCACTTCCAAGGAAGTTTATCTTCCACTCATTCCTAGTGAGTCACGAACTCTTGCTTTAACTGCTCAAAACACGCATACACAGATCCCAGAATAGACGTGTGTGGGAAAAAGTTGTCCACTGCTACAGCAGACTATAATACTTTTATGTTCAGCACAGTGTACGAGTGGGTGGCTGAGGTTGTGTGTTGGTGTCCTGCGTTGGTTAGCAACTTGCGGCTGCACCATTAATGTACATTATTGTCAGTATGATGTGTGTGCTGCATCAGTTTCTTCTCTTTATAAGTTAATCATTCTGCCGGGGTTATTTCCACGTATTTACACCTACTTGGTGTCATCAGCAAAGCTGTTCTTGCAGGTTGGTCCAGAGAAGGAAAGGTGAGAGGGACGGGAGGAGGGGTTAGTCAGGAATGCATGTCACTGTGAGACAACAATGCACCCTCACTGGTTTGGTGCTTTGTGTTGAGGAAAAGATAACGACTGAGAGGAATGAATATATTTAGAGGATGTAGACTGACGGAGAGAGTGAACTGTGAGATTGAGATCTACAGAGAAAGTTGAAGGAGCAGAGACGGTTTTGACCTCCAAGCTGAGTATCAGTGTGAAGGAAGGAAAAAGCAGTGTTGATACTCAAAGTTAAGCAGAGCAGAGCAGAACAGACAGGCAAAGACAATAATGGCGTGTTTATTTAGAGAATAAATTATGACACATAAATTATGAAACGTGCCATTTATCAGCCACAACTGTTGCTACGTGATTTGTACTCCAAACATCTGTAGCAGGAGGACAGATGTGAAACTCTTTATGTCCTGTGGGAAATAAAAGCCATCACAGTGAGAGGGACTGTGCCAAGACAGACAGACACTCTCAGTCACTCTATACACTTCTGACCTCTAGTGGAAACTGTGCAGTACTGCAGGGAGATTATTAGATGACGGAAAGATCAACAATTTATCTTCAGCTCTTCTGCTGACAGTTTACAAAACAGTCGCCGTCTCTGAAATCACTCCTTAATTTAGTCATGCACTACTCCCTACGTAACAGATACTCCTGACTACGGTTAACTGTTATGGTTCATCACCTTTCACACACATTTTAAACCTAAATGAAACAATCCAAACACACACAGTAAGTAGATTCATGATGTGTTTCAAAGGAGGCTAGATATATTTATTTTTCTAGCTGCAGCAAAAAACTCCATACTCAGCTAATATGATTGTGTGTGTGTGTGTGTGTGTGTGTGTGTGTGTGTGTGTGTGTGTGTTTCTATTTATATTTGTGCATTTATGCTGCAGCTCCTTCTAGCTTCCACTTCCTGGACACTTTGTTGTGTTGTCTTTCTCATACATAGTCTCTAAGGTA
The DNA here is from genome assembly GCA_033000465.1 of Sciaenops ocellatus. Lineage (NCBI taxonomy): Eukaryota > Metazoa > Chordata > Actinopteri > Sciaenidae > Sciaenops > Sciaenops ocellatus. The sequence continues at coordinate 16,779,176 of CP136877.1, forward strand.
TAACCATAACCCAGAAAGAGTAAGGTTGGGAGGGTTATACATGTGGTATTTTAATTAAGGTTGCGTATTAGGGTGTGAGGAAGTGGCTTAAATCTACAAAAATATGTAAATCCACTAATTATCCTTTGAAATGAAAGTTGCATATCTGTTAAAAAATGTCTCGCCTTGCAAATCTCCTCACTGATCTTTACTCGTCATAAGAAAACTTCATGTGCTCGATTGTGGAATAGAGTTTCCAGAATTTCCAGATGGTCCAGATTCCTGACACTGTCCCGTGATATGACACAGCCCGCTGTCTTTCCCACGCCTTCCCTCGATCATCCATTCAACCAGTGTGTCTGTCTGTGTGTAAATGCATCTGGGGATGATCGAGCTATTCACAGTGCTATGCACTGTGCGACAGATTGTATTACAGTGAATCTGTGTTTTCTCTCCACAGACAATGCAGCCTAATGGCGTCTCGAGACCTACGCCTGCTTTCCTTGCGTAAGTCACATAACGTGAATGAGAAGATCTGCTTTTCTCTCACTGTGACGTTCAGCACTCATCTCTGCTGCGTTTATTCCACAGGGGAGGGAACCCATTCGCCACAGTCCGGCTACGTCCAACCGTCACCAATGACCGCTCCGCACCGGTCATCTGATCTGTCCACCTTTCCACACATCCTCGATACACACATGCCCTTGTCGACCTTCCTTTGTCATCTATCCCAGGACGTGCAGCAGGTTCTCCTGGTCTGGATGGAACCAGACAAAACTTGGCCAGTACTGATGGGGGAAAAAATGGCATTTGAATCTGGGATCACCGAACTGCTGCAAACTCTCATACGGAAGTATTTTGGGACCGTTTTATTTTACAGAAGAGATGCCCATATATTTAATTAAGATATCTAAATATATATTTTCCATGTCTACTTTTGTCCCTCTGTTTGTGGTGGTGATCTTTAAATGACCACATTCTTACCTGCACTTGAGAAATGGATGAATAAAAATGGTCAAAGAAAATACTGCAATGTATTTACACCGTCGATGTCGCTTGTTCACCGTTCAAATGACTGTTAGAAATCTTTTCTGTTGCCATAGGACAGTAAAAGAATGTACTTTGGAGGACCTCTGCATTTCACCTTCAGGTCCTTAGGAAAAGGACATCTCAGCGTCGATGCTAAAATGATGTCGACTGTCTGTGAGGAGAGATGCATCCAAAAAAGGCACACAAGTGATCTTTACCCCTCTTGTATATACATTTGTACAACAGATGTTATAAATATTGTCCTTTGCCATCTAACTTAACTTTTTGTAAAGCTAGACGATCGTGGAGACAGGACATTTGCCTTAAAGACACACACACACACACCTACTGTAAAAATATCATGTACCTGTTGCATTCTTCAAATAGTGAACATGAGTTGTGACAACGGCCTCATGTTCACACCAACAGTTTAATCATTACACATTTTAATACCAGTGTGTACATTTGTTTTGGTCTTTGGCCCATGTTACACCCTTAATAATTTGCTGTATGGAAAAATAAAGATTTATTTCTTCAGCTTGCTGCTTAGTTTATCATGCTCACAATGTGTTAGTTTGAATGTTAACCATGTATTTACTGGGAGTAATGTTCATGCATTTGCAATGAATGAAAAACATCAAGCCAAGGAAGTAGCATTCATTTTTAATTACAGTAACTCATATAAAAAGTAAGAACCTCAACCATAAGAGCGTGCGTAGTGTGTTTCTAAAGCAATATATATTTTTAAAATCCCTCCCACCCAGTTATATCTCTTTCTCTTCTGACAGTTATATAACATCTTGCTGTGATGGAAGACATAGACATGGCGATACTGCAGATACAAGGACATAGACATTCTCGATTGATTGTCTGGTTGGGAGGAATGGGGCAGGGTGACTTGTCACAGAGTACTAAGATAAAAATCCAGAGATTATACACATTATTGAGAGATTTCTTCAGCTTTTGCTCTCAGCATGCTTCCTTGAAGTGGAACTCCGCACGTTAAAAGGAGTTTGACGCAAAGAGTCCTCTTAATGAAGGTAGAAATCCGAAGTCAAACAGTGATTGAGGTTGTAAAGTCAAGGGCATTTCAGATTGTATGTACCTGAGGTCTGCATTGGCCCTGGAAAAGCACAACCCAGCAGAATAATCATCAAACAAACGGTCAGTGCAAATATGGCCCCAAGAATTAATATCAACAAAAACAGACAAAAACGGCGCAGGCTTTCTGTCTGAGGCGAGTCCATTGTTCCAGCCGGGACAGTTCACGTCCAAGGATCTTTACACATCTTTCTTTTTTTCTTTTATACACATCTATGTGTTATTCCATGACACACTGAGCCAAAAAGGTTTTTTTTTTCAGAAAAAGCTCATACATCAGTGATCTACATGGAGGCTGTGGTGAGTACAATGTTACTAAGCACAATGTTAACTAAAAAATATGTATGCAGCGGGCAGCAAAGACAAAAATAAAGGAAAAACAAAAACTCAGGCACCAAAACTACACGTGCCTCGGTTAATTCTGGCTTGTCAAAACATAAAGGAATCTGCTCAGATTCTTGGATAACTGAGCTAAATCTACAGACGAAATCATGACTGATGGAATCTCTGATGATCACTCAGCATGTAGTGAAGGCACTGACAACACCTGGACACTTACATATGCTAGAATATATCCGCAACTTAGCAGATGAAAATCGACTTCTACACGTGCCTCTCTAATAAAAACTCACGTCATAATTCATGGTAATATCTTGATCATTTGTTGTACATAACATAATGGCAACAGCAATATGTGCAATATTAAGAAAAGATTAACAAAATGAAAGACACAAAGATGCTGGATTATGTGTGTGTGTGTGTGTGTGTGTATATGTATGTATGCGGTGGGAGCACGAGCAGGTGCGTGAGCTGTGGTTTGGTCCCTCTAGCCGAAGGTGGCGCCACAGTTGGGACACCTTCTCTGACGCAGTGCGAAGCAGAAGAGGAGCCCCAGGGGGAAGAAGAAGATGGCACACAGGATCCCCAGACAAGTGAAGTCATCCTCCAGGACACCAACTCTGCAACACACACACACACACACACACACACACACACACACACACACACACACACACACACACACACACACACACACACACACACACACACACACACACACACACACACACACACACACACACACCAAAAAACATCAGTAAGGAATACAGACCAAACAGAAATATTGATGCAGGATTTTCATCACAACATTTCTCTGGATGGATTACTGAACGGGAATACCAGGTACAGATGCAGGGCCCCTAAACCAGAACCTCTGTATGAAATGACTGTTGAAGGTACTTGGAAAGTCAAACAACCAAAAAGAAGATAAAAATAATAAATACAAAAATAACAACAACAAAAAAAAACAAAAAAAAGATGGAAAATGACTACAAAGAGACAGAAAACATCCACAAAGATGCAAAAAGAAAAACACACACACACAACAGCTACAACTACAACTACAAAGACATACAAATCAAAAAAAGAGAGGCAACGTGACCACGCAGAGACAAAGAGATGACCATCATACAAAACAACTGAAAAGAGAAGTGAAACAGCTACAAATAAGAACCACAAAGAGGATCAAAATAATAATGCAAATATATAAAACAAAGACAAAGAAGATGCAACGAAGGACCACGAAGAGAGGCAAAACAACAACAAACAATGCGTCCACGTCATTCTTAGTCTTTTTGCGTCTCTCAGTGTGAGAGTCTTGCTCTGATGTAGGAAGTTTGGGATGTTTTACTGTAGATGTCTGTGTCCAGATGCCTGTTGTTATATAATCTGTCCATGGGTGTCCATGTTATTTGGAGATACAAATAACAGCTGTTCATTCATGTAGTTTGATATCAGACTATTTAATTAATTTATTCATTCATTACACTGAATAAATAATACTGTTGCTAAGATTTGGGGCTTAAAACATGATTATTAACACATTTTTACTCATTTTAAAAGCTGTGTCATCCTTTAAGATGCATCCGAGGCCCGCATTCAAAAGTTTCTAAACTTGCCTCTGCAAGTCACGTCCGCAAGAAGCATCTCTAAAAGTCTGACCAGTATCACAAGTAATTACATTACATAAATAACACTCTACTGAATGCTTATCTGCAGTCATTATCTCCAATCTGAGCCGTGTCTGTGGCATTTCACAGTAAACAGCCATCAAGATGAGACTGCTTATTTTGGCTCTGACCAAACTAAGCAGAACCAAAAGTTCAATTTGCAAATTCTTTTGAGATGTGCAGTTTCCCCTTTTTCTTTTTTTTTTTTCCATATAGAGCTCTATCATAACCTGACTGGTCTGAGGTCGGAGAGAGAAAGAAAGGAAATCATGAAACAGTCAGTCAGAAGAAACAAAGTACTAATCAGATGAAACCAGTCAGATATTTGCCTCTGAAATTCAACCAAGCCTCCCATGGTAAAAGACTAAAAACATCTAACCTTTAAATATCTTTAACTTTTCCGTGTTTGAGATGTAACAAATGTTTATGATACTTTTCAGTTTGATTGCAGTAAAGTTCAAAGATCTTTAGAGAAAAGTAAGCACAAGCTAGAAAAGGAGTTTTTGTCAGAACATGAAGCAAACTTGTTTTGAACTGGGAGTCTTGAGGGCCGTGTGTCGCAGCAGCTTTAATCCTGAGTCACGGTGAACAAAGCGCTAACCGTGGTCTCATGACTGGACCACGCCGATCAGCGTGGACGGTAGATTTGCTGGAGGCCCCAACAAGGAATTAACAAATGAAATGCATCAACTGAGATCCTGAAGAGATGGGAAATGAAAAGTTACTTTTGAAAGTACTTCCTGCTAACGCTATTAGTGTCAGATCACTGTGGATTTGGGGGGGGGTTAGATAAAATAGAAATAATCTTGATGAAACAGGCCATGAAGAACTGGGTTTAACTTTATTAAAACTGTTATAGCAGGCCGTGTTTGGTCCACCATGGCACCACACTGTGTTTGTATTTGCTCAACTTATTTGTACGCTGGTGCTGGGAACTGCGGCTTTCATTGACTGAGGAAACGTGATGCAAATGCTGACTCAAACTGTATCGGACTCTTTCAACACTTTGTGTTTTACATATACAACGTGCTGCTGCGTGAGTCTGTTGGTGTACTGTTGTGTCAAGTATAAGATTTGTACAAAGTTTGCTCTGTGGCGCAAGATTGTGATTTTTACTCTGTAGTCATAGATAATAAGCAGGTTTCAGTTAACAATCAGCCTTATGACTGAGCTGTTCCCTTTTTTTGTAACTGTACAATCATAAAACTTAACTTACTGTTAGACTGTCAGTCATGATTACTCAGCAGGCACACATGTAACCATGTAAGCATTCATTTCATTTCATTGCTGCACTGCTGGGAAATTAAAAACCAGTTTCCTTGCTGCGCATTTCAGTTCCTGGTGTAGATATACAGTGTACTTTATTATTCAGATTCAACCAGTGGTAAATCTGATTTCCATTTACTGTTCCTGTTAATCATGTCCTGTAGCAACCTTAGGCCCCTTGTGTGGCCTGACCAGGTCTGTCACATGTTTGAGGCTGAAAATCATCTGACTGACAGGATGTTGACTCAGGCACAGTGAAACCGACATAAAACCATTCTCCAAAACTGAAAGTCAAGTCCGCTTGACATGAGGTCACTCAGCGGGTATGACTACATACACGCAGGAAGGACAAAAAAAAAAAAAACACATATAGGTGGTAAAAATTTATGAAGACAGATGAAGACACAAAGTGATACAAAGAGGGCGGTGCTCAGAAACCCGGCTTAGTCACAGTGAGCATGTGACACTCACATTTAACCACGAGCTAATCGAGAAATGTCACATTTTCACGCCAGTTCATCATTATTCGCCTTCGTCTATAAACTGTAAATCAGTGTTAGACATCAAGTGACCATGTATTCCTCTGTTATCTAGTGTAATATACACTCTGATATGTGTGTGTGTGCTCACCTGCAGGCAGGGCAGCCTCCCACCACCACTACGGAGGGTTGGATGATGGTGTAAGTCCCAGTATAAGGCTGCTGGGATACCGCAGGAGCCATTTGGGCTGATGGGTATCCTGTGGATGACAGAAGGAGATGACAGACACTTCATATAAACTGTAAATATATCATTTGGGTTTTATTCAGGGGGATTTCAGTATGAATGTGACCACGCACGTGCTGCAGGTTCACAATCAGAGGCTGCACCTATCAGTGTGAACAGGTTCAGCAACACAGATAAGAACAGAACACAACACGAGGTTATAAACTTCTTTAAGCTCCAGTATGATTCAAGGAAGTGACACTCGGGGATGCTGGCATTTTAAAGTCAAGTGGAACGTGATCTTGTTGGTATGAAAACAAGTTTGAACAAATGTGTGTGTCTATGTGTATGTGTTCAGATTTAGAGGATTATAAAGAAGGTTCAATCATCAGTCGTGCCTTTCAATAACAAACACAGCTCACAGCACTCAAAGGCCACATCATATAATCGAGTTGCTATAAATAAAAGCAGCCCGAAATAAGTCAAAGAACATGTTATGGCACAATCACAGCTGGTTCACTTCAATCTCAGGCCATATTGATTTTTTTTTTCTCTCTCTCAATCACCTGAATACATGTGCGGTGATATTTGTGTAACAGAGTCAACTTCAGACTTCTGAGAAATGTTTGTCTCTGAGAGAGAGGGCCGAGCTGTACATGAACTGTTTTGTAGCAGTTACTCATCTTCAGAGGAGACCAGAACCACGTGGTTGAGCAAACAGGAAATTACATGAAAGGTTAAGAAACCAGACTTCATTTTAGGAGTTTCCTTGCTGCAGCTCTTTTGCATTAAGCACACACGTACTGTACAGGTGAAGCAGCACACCTCCTCCATATGACATGCAACCTCCACATGATGTTGCCTCCTATAAAAACTATATTCATGTTTAATTAAGCACTCATGGTGCACTATCTTTTTTTTTTTTTTTTTTTTTTTTTTTTTTTAATGCAAAAACTGTCAACACATGGTAGCAGCACAGTGCGCATGCGCACCTCTGTAGCACCTGATAAACTAATGACTCTTTGACGGTGTTTGTAACTTAAAGTCTCAGACACGCTCCAACATCCACCTTTTGACTTCATGTCGCTGCGAGAGCCGAAACAAATCGACCCATAGCCTTCAGACAAAGACGGAAGTGGGCACAAGTGAGACTACTTTCTGGTAAAACCGTGACAACAACATAACCCGGGATACTTACCTTGGCCGTCGGGATACGGGTATGGCGGCGGGGCCGGTGCAGGGATGGCCCCATAGCTGTGCTGCGGCTGCGGGCCGTACTCATAAGCCCCGGGGACGGTGGTGTAGGCGGGAGGTCTGTCCTGGAGAAGAGGTTTGCTGTCCACCATCTCTCGCCCGACGGTGTCCTCAAGTTGTCTCTTTAACTTGATAAACTCGGCAACAAAAAAAGAGTCAAAGCTGAACTCTGCTCACTTGTGTTGTGTTGACCGACGCTGGTTGACACGCAGAGGCGACAAAAACAAAGAAAACAAAGAAAAGACGCTGCGCCAAAATGAAACTTCGTCCCTCTCCATGCGCCAACTTTGTCCCCCCCGGTCGGCGCAACAACCCCAAAATCTTTACCAAACGCCCACTTTGAAGACAGGAATGGGCTGAATCAGTGCGGTAATGGTTAACTTAACTCCATGTCCCTCCTTGCAGTTGGTCCTGTGGCATCAAAACAACAATAATCTGTCATCGCAGCACCATGTAACTCAGCTGGAAGTCAGAAAGGCTTTTCCTTTCTGTCTGGATTGTCACAAGAGAAGAATCATGTGATGAGCTGCTGTAGCGCCTCTGCGCACTGAAGGCTCCTTAAAGCGACAGGACATGAAAATAAAAGGCTGGAGAGGAAACTGCTGCATGCAGAGAGCACAGCACTGCAGAGCCGTGCAGCTTCACCCTCACACAACAACACCACTGGATGTGGTGATGATAGGCCTGTAGCCTACATAATGCAGTCATTGTACGTCCACACACTGTTTATCAGGTTATTAGTGCACAGCGTCATGTGTGTGTGTCTGTGCAGGGCAAACTTGTTTACACTGTAACTTACATAATGGCTGTCCTAATTAAGAGGGAGCTACCTTAAATGTTGCATAATATTTGATTCACATCCTCAAATTTAATCAACAGAAGAGATGACTCAGGTTTGGGCAAAATCAAACACATTAAAGGTCCAGTGTGTAACATTTAGAGGGCTCTGTATGTTTGACACTTCAGGTCCTCTTCAGCGGGGTCCACCATGTTGCGCTGCCACATTTCTACTACAGACAATGTAAATAAGGACCAAAGCAAGAAACTGTAATTCCTCGAGTGGCCGCTTGAGACAGGCTGCAGAAGTGAGTCAATCTCCATAAGCGCCCATGTTAAAATGTCCAACGTACAACTAAACATGTTTACAGCCTGGTTCAGACAACTGTTTTGGTCTCTATAGCTAATTTCCCCGTTCATGATAACTGTGAGGGGGGTGAATTTTTTTTCAAGTCACCCATTCAAATTATATTAAGGCTTAATTAACAGTGTCTCCACTTGATTGACAGGTGGGTGCAGTTACAGATGGCTTATTAGAGCACCCAGGTGTCACTGTCGTGCCTCAGGTCCACCGACAATCCACGTCTTTGCCGATATTTAGATTAGCCAAGAGGCGGAAGTATCAGTATTTCGGCTTCAAAACAGCGCTTCGGAAACTTATAGGTGACTCTCACTCATGCTCTGTCTATTCTTTATACTGTCATTGGCACCACCAGACTTAAAAACAGTTTTTACCACCAGGCCATCAGATGTCTGAACTCATAATCTAACAGGTCTGCTGTCTGCAAAATATGCACCACGAACAATGACTGCTGCCACTGTGCCAGACTTTGATTGATTTCTTGAATTTTTTTGTGCATTCTTCTCCAGAACACCAGTCACTTTACCCTGTCTGCAAAAATTCAATCAACTAGGACTTCTGCTATAGTAGCAGGACTGATACACTGTGCAATACCCCTGTGTACACTTGTCACTTTACTCTTACTATCAATATTTTAAATTTTGTAGTATATCCTATTCATATGTTCATATCTATTCATACAGCGATACATCTCCAACACTTGTATATGTTTGACACAACCTTGTCATACTTACAGTATATAGAACAGTTAGACATATTTTTTATTCTATTTTTTTTTTTTTTTTTTTTTTTTTCTATTTATACTTGTTTAGTTTATTTTTTATCTTTTATGTGCAGGTATGTTACACAATTAGGGCTCTTAATGCTGAGCTGAAATTAGCTAGAGACCAAAACTGTTTTTGTACCAGGCTGTAAACATGTTTATTTCTGCTGTGAAGTTAGACATTTTAACATGGGGGCTTATGGATATTGGCTTGTACTGTAGCCAGCCTCAAGTGGACGTTTGAGGAACTGCAGTTTTTGGGACTTTAGCATTGGCTTCACTTCACAGTCATGGAGGTTGCTGCTTAGTTTCAGAACAAACAAATCAAACCAAACCAAACACTGGCTCTAGATTGGGTGTTGTTTCTTTACGCTAGGAAGGAGAGGGTGAGGCCAGGTGGTTACAATCTTCAACCACACCTCTAAATGCCATTAAATCCTACTGTACATACTGGTTCTTTAAATATTTTAGTTTAGGCTCAAATCTTAATTGGATGTTAACGCACGCAAACACGACAAACTGATATGTAGATCAGAAATGACACTGTACACCTGTAATGCTTTGAAGCTGTTGAAGAAATATCATAATCTAAAATTGTAGTGTTTTGTTTTTAAATCTGATTTGGAGCCACGTTTTTCTCTTGTGTTTTATTTGAGCAGCAGCTCTGGTTCATGTGACTTTCTCTAAAGTATCTGGAGTAACTGAAAACTAAACTGACATAAAATAATTTGTTAAACTGTCGACAACAGTGGGAAAGAAATAAAGGGAAATATTGTAGTTTTACCCAATCTTATATAATATCAATAATCATTTATTTGACAGGAATAGTTGTAGTTTAGGTGTTTAGATGTTTTACAAGCTTATAAAATACCTGTGTATGCATTGTTACAGATTAAACCAGTGCTTTCTGATTCTTTCCCACACAGCTTGTCTGGTTGGAGCCTCTTGTCATGTTTCTGATGTCTATAAATAGTGAGCTGCATATAAAAGGTCATAAAAAGTGACCTGTTACATTAATCATACATCACTCTTTGCACTGCCTTGTACTTGAAATAGTTTGACATGTGTATATATATGTTTTATACAGTATATTTACTATATTTCTATCTTTTTCACCTACATGTAATGTAGCTTGCATTATAGTTAAATGTTTACATTTGTTCTGCTTTATTGTCCTTATTGTTCTTAGCTGTCTGAGAGCAAATCCCTTGTATTTCCTGTGTGAGTTCAACCAAATAGCCATATAACCTCTGAACTTCTTAGATCATCACAAATGTATGTTTCAGGTCCAAAGAGGTCAAATGATCAAATTAATTTAATTAAAAATACAAATTGACCTCTCTGATTCATCTTATGGCCTTTTGCAGGAGGCTCAACCACAAGCTTGGGCAACCACTGATACTAACACAAAGATGCACCAGTATTAACATAATCTAATAATGTCATATATAATATCATGTCACAGTGAGTACTTTTGGTTCTTTCATCTACTTCCATTTATTAAGTAGCTCTTAGAAGAGCTGAGTAAACCTGCCGCTGGAGGTTCAAAAACTGCATACTCAACATGGCACACAGTCCAGATGGTCTACAGCTCAGGTGGATCATGATTCAACAAGCCTCTGTCCAAGGTGTTGGACCCTCGGGGATGAGGGAGCTGTCCCAGGTACTTGTTGTTCCCCCTCACAGGCAGAATCATTGTGCTGCTCACTTCACCAAACAGCTCTCGGTCTTGTAGACAGAGACCAAAGTGGCTTCGGCTTTCCCCCTCTGCATTAAATATACTGTACGAAAACAAGTAAAACCAAACCTGGTGCTTCAATAATTCATTTGGCGCTGAATAAATTATTGAAATATGCACGTCAATCAGCCTCGGCAAGTCTGGTGAAAAAAAAAAAAGGCCCAGTGCTCCACCAATAGGAAAGCGAGGCCCAACACTCCTGCAGAGTTTCCACCAATGAGAGCAACACTTCCTCCATTTCCTGTTGTGGACTCGGGAGTTGTTGGATCCAGCATTCCTCTGGTCCAGAATGTGAATTAAAACAGCGGAGCAGAAATGTGCATGAAAGACTTCACCTCCCGGCTGCACAGGTGCTGCACATGACAGAGCCTCATATGTAAGTAACCGTGATGCGTTTAAAGACCTCTGACTATACCCGCCTGCACCCTGAGGATGTAAACAGCTTATAGCCGACTTTGCGGCATCCTTATCGGCTATGTGCGTTATTACGCTGCGTGGCATGTTTCCACTCGTGCTGCTGCTGCTGTTTAAGGTGGATTTTAATGTTTTGAATGTGTTCTAGCATGGGCCTCGGAGACGGCAGGTGTCCGCTGATGTCATGACACGTCTGTTGATATTCCCTTGACAACCGCGGATCGGATACCAATATTCAGGTGTGTGTCTCTGTGTGTGCGTGTGTGTGTGTGTGTGTGTTTAAAGCTCCACTGCATACTATCAGCAACATTAAGTTTATTATAGGATATTTCAGTCCTAAAAAACTATGTAATGTGATTACTCCAGGTTATTTCTCTGTATTTATTGTTTCCCTTTATTTAAATTAGAGAATAAAGTTCAGGTTTGAATCATCTATTTGTTTAAAGTGAAGCAGAATAAAGGCCTGTGTGAATGAAGAGCCGAGGCACAGTGACAGTCAATATTGTAGCGGATTATCAGTCGATAAAGCAAGTGTCAAGCTGGGGCGGCCAGAATAAACGTAAGACTTCCGGTCAGAAATTTCAAATTAAAACACCAGTGCTTCTGCTGCTTTAGTGACCGCGTTTGTTAGTGGATCTAAAAGTTGATCTAAAGTCAAAGCAAGAGAGCTTAGGGATATTTTATGAATAAAGTTATATAGCTCAACTTGATTTATATGGCACTAGTTGATCTCAGGTGCTTTGGAGGGCACACAGAGGTAAACAAAAACAAAAGAGGAAGAAAAAAATCAGAGTGACAACAATGAGCAAGAATGTTAAACTTTCAGAGTAAAGTTGGAGTGAAAAAAGTAAATAAAAAGTTTAATTGCAAATTTATGAAAATAAGATAAAAATGTTGGTATTAAAGGTCCAGTGTGTCACATTTAAGGGGGTTTATTTACAGAAATGGAATATAATATCATAACTATGTTTTTATTAGTGTATAATCACCTGAAAATAAGGATTGTTATGTTTTTATTACCATACTATGAGACTTTTATATCTACAGAGAGAGCGGGTCCTCTTACACCATGAGTCCACCATGTTGAACCGCCATGTTTTCTACGGTAACCCAAAAGGCACAAACCAAACACTGGCTCTAAATAGGGAGTTTGTCATTATTTGCAAGTTTCACAGCCACTGTAGTTTATCCTTCATGCTTGAAACAAGACGGTGAGGTGAGTTGTATTCAGTTGGTTGCGATCTGCAACTTCACTACTGGATGTCACTAAATTCTGCACACTGGACCTTTAATCACTGAATTCTGGTGCTATCAATTGTTGTCATTATACAACACAGGATTACGCAATGAAATAAAGTCACCCCCTTCATGCCCCACACACTGAACATGTATAAACAATATTTAAATAAGAATAAAATAAAACACATATATCCATCTCAAGGCTCTTACGGTGATGCAGGCTGCCCAAATGAGGAAAATAACTATTCAAGAATGAATCTAAATGCAAATGTAGCCTTTACTCATGGCTGTACCCCTTCAGGATATTAATAAAGCTGAAGTACACAGAGTCATAAAGTAAATATCAGACTGCTTGGAAAGATGAGTGCAGTCTTGCTGTCTCTGTTCAGGGGTCATCATGCCCATCACGATGATCTGGGCCGTGGACGTGTATGGCAGGGTGTACAGCCTCTCCACAGCTGGCCAGCGGTGGGAGCGCGCAGACGACATGCTGCTGGAGCTGAAGCGCGTCACTGCGGGGAAGGGGCGCTGCTGGGGCATCGGCTGTGACCACCATGTTTACCTCAACATGATGCCCAGTGAGACTCCCATCCGCTATCGGGAGGAGACCTATGAAAACCAGGTCGGTCCAGGCTGCATGTTGTCACACTTCAAAGTCTTCATGCTGTGTTTTCTTAATGCTGACGTGCTGTTGCTGTTTTCAGAGGTGGAACCCAGTGGACAGCTTCACCGACACGCTGCTGCCCACCGACCGCTGGCCGTGGAGCGACGTGACCGGGATGAATCCTCAGCCACTCCACAGCTTTGAGCTGCCCTCCCGCAGCTGGGAGTGGGAGGGGGACTGGTATGTGGATCAGACCTGTGGAGGAGAACCGAGCCAGACTGGAGTAAGAAACAACACATGAACACACTCACATAGACTTTTAAAATTATTTCTATCCTTTTTTTATTTTTCTAATTTTGATTCATGAAATATAAAACATCTTATAATACTCTTCAGGGTTGGGAGTATGCGGTAGATTTCCCGGCCAACTTCTCCCCGGACAAGAAGTGGAACTCTTGTGTTCGTCGCAGGCGTTGGATCCGCTACAGGAGATATATAGCACAAGGCACCTGGGCAAAGGTTTGGACTGGTTTCGTTATATACCTGTAAGATTCTGTGATTCAAATACTGTCAGCGTAGAAAAGTTGAGAACAGGTCAGACTGAAGTCAAAGTCACTGTCTTCCTGCAGATCCCTCTGGACAATCCCAGGAAGCCCCCGCTGCCGCTCTGTGACATAAGCTGTGGTGGTTGGGAGATGAGTGACCAGTCTGGAAGGTATCCCTACCTCTGGGGTGTGTCTCAACAAGGACAGGTCAGTCTACTGCACCAACAGTTACACTACTGTTCAAAAGCTGTTGTGTTTTTCTTCTTTGTTTTCAGTAACGATTTAAATAAATTAATTTCATTTACATTTTAAATAGTTTTGGCCCCAAAGGAAGAATAATTATGTCATTAAAACTTCCATTTAGTGTATTTCCCAACAGTGTTGCATGACAGAGGAGAACAATCTTGTAACCATTTTCCCCCCCAAATATCCTTCGATTTTGAGTTTATTTTCCAGTCCAGAAAAGCTGACCCTCGGTCACAACGGTGCAAATGGCCTCTAAATATTTTGGGAACACTTTTTCTTCAGGCTCTCTGCAGTCTACTCAGTGGTCAGCTTTAAACTGTGATTTATCAGTTCAGTTTATTGTTCAGCTCAGTGATCCAACAGTGCTAAGATGCTAAACATCTATTTCTGTTTTGAAGTTTTAACAATAGCTTTGTTAAAAGCAACACATCTGTTAATTGCAGCTTGTTAAAGGTATGATTGTGCACTTGACACCGAAACAGGAACCTGCTCCGCACAGACTTTGATGCTAAACTTCCAGTTTCTTTTCATAATGACTGCTGATTCTGATGTTCTTATTTACCTGTTGCTCAGAGGTTTCAGTTGTCGGTTGAACCATTATACAACATTTTGTTCTCCATGTACAAAACATTACTTTTTTTTCAAAGCCTTCATATGAAATAACAACAATCTACAACCTAAACCCATTAAAGATCACCGAAAATATAGAGTAGTCCTTTCAGCCTTTTGACTGTAATGAATCAAGCTTTTGTAGCAGGCACAAACTTTTGAACAGCAGTGTATGTGACTAAGGTTTTATTTTAATTCTCTTTTTTAAAAAACTGTTGATGAAGGATTACATAGATTACATGCTTCACTGTGATTGTCAGAATTCACAATCCTGAGATTTATTAAAAAACAATTACATGAATCAAAACTGTGAGGAAAAAGTTAAGATTGTAAAAGTTCCTGAAAAGTTGCTGCCCTTGCTCACAGAAGTGTGTATTTCCCCCTCAATAACACCCTGTTTACACAACCTAATGTGACTTAATGAAACACAAATGTACACACATTCAGATCAGTCAGCTCGTGTACCAACACATGAACGTACAGCTTTCATGCTGTACGTTCATGTGGCCACCAGAGGGCACCATGACGTCATACAATTTCCTGTTTGACTTAATGCACCAAATGTAAGTATTTGAGAACACAGCTGAAATTATACTTTAAATTATGATGATTTATGTTGTATTACAGATCATTTTAAGGTTATACCATACTAACCTTATCTTTTTCTTTGCAGGTGTGGTTCAGGGAGGGCATCCACCCTCGGGTCCCAGAGGGCTCCAGCTGGGAGGAGGTAGAGGTGCCCAAAGAGGTGGCTCAGTTATCCGCCGGCCCCGGAGACCTGCTGTGGGCTTTACTCTGGGATGGGAACCTGCTGGTCCGTACTGGCCTCAGCCTGGACAGCCCGACTGGTCAGCATCATTCGTTGTAGTTCATATTTACTCCCCAAAGATTATTTTCAGTTATCTCTGATCTTTTCTTTAACAATCTTTCCAATGTGATGATGTTAGGATTGTTCCCCACAATCATCTTGTGTTTCTTCTTCTTGTCTCGTAAAAATTAACAGCAGCAATGCTTTATATTTTCAAATAAGTCAAACACGATGGTTAAAGTGTACATGTGTGAACAAAAGGTGCCATAAACGTCATTTTCTTCTACCAGGCGCATCGTGGGTGGAGGTGGAATCACCAGGGAAGGAGATTGAAGCGCTTCATGTGGCTGTCGGAGTCAGCGTGGTCTGGGTGGTCACTAAAGACTACAAGGTGAATCAAAACTGCTTGCATGTGTGAAACTCAATGATAGCTGCTTCTCGCAGTGGTTGTAACATAATTTTATCCGTACGTTTATGTGTTTGAAGGTGTGGTTCAGGCGTGGTGTCAACTCTCACAACCCCTGTGGCTCCGGCTGGATCAGCATCGGAGGGGAGATGATGATGGTGGATGTAGGACTCAATGACCAGGTCATAAGATTTCTGTTGATGGTGATAGACGCATGCAGTCTTCAGTTCCTTTTAATTATGTGCTTTAGAGAGGGAGTAGTAAAATCTTTTAAATGTATACAACATTTATGCCAATTAAATGTTATTATTAAGAATATAATGTAACATTCCAGCCTTTTTGAGTCCTTTTAACGTTACTGTAGCCTGTTTCCACCTCAGCCAGCCTCCTCAGTCTAGCTGCGTCCCCTCTGACCGATTCACTTTACCATCCACTTTGGATCTGGTTTCAAGGCAAGCCAGATCAGGGCTTGGGGTCAGGGGTGGAAAGTCTTCACTCTGTATCTCACTGCTGAGGACTTTGCTAGCACTGCAAACCCACATCTCACACCTCCTCCCCTTCCGTCTCTCGCCCCCTCCTCCCCCAAGCTCCTTCTACCTCTAGCCTCTAGTCCTGCCCCGCTGCTGCCCTGTAACACGAGTACAGCCAGCCGTTCCAGCCAATGTCCCAGCAGTAGCACCCCAGGCCCAGCCTTATATATCCCCAGACTATATCCCTACTGGCCTGACATATGGGAGACTCCCTAATTAGAAGCTGGCCATGCCGTCGTCATCATATCCCATATTTCATATTTCAGGGCTGTAATTATGGATATGGCTTGTGTGAGGTGGCAGGCGCCAGTGTTACACTATATGGCCTTATAAAGTAACAGTTGCCTGGGTCCTACTAGTGACTCTGATACATCTTTAAAGAGTGACTAAATGTTTTATTTTGTTTTATTTGACATTTAGTTGGATCCTGCCACATTCAGTTTCCCTTCTTGTGATGTGATTTTAAATATCTTGACAGATAAAATGAGATGTTGCAACAGGTATCTGGGTGTGTGCCTGCGATCATTGTTTCGCTTTTGTTCGACATTATTTTCTTCTCTCTTTGTCTGTCAGGTGTGGGCGGTAGGTGAGGACCGCGGCCTGTATTTCAGAATAGGAGTGACCCCGTCTGAACCAAGTGGGAACGGTTGGATTCCTGTTTCTGCCCAATGGGGAAACAGTAAGGAGGTTGTTCCACCCAGGTCTGTATGAGTAATCCACGTGAATCCTCTTGACTCTTGTCATGAAACCGACTTGTTTATGTCCATGTGTGTTTGTTGTTTTTTAGGAATGAGCGTGAGTTTAGTGGCCAGCTGACTGAGGCCTCACAAGGCTCAGTTCTGAGCTGCACCGACTCAGAGTCAGAGATAGGTCCAGCTGACCCGCAAAAAAGCGCTAATGACACCCCGGTCGTGGAGGCAGCAGCGCCCTCCGTGGTCCCTTTAGGGGGAGCCGACACACCTTCACCTCCTCTGAAAACAGAGGATACTCCATCAGCCCCCCAGCAGGATGCTCCCAAACCCTTCATCCCCGCCAGCGACAGCTTCATCAACAGCCTGGTCTCAGACCGCGACAAAACTTCCACACCCCAGCCGTCCATCACAGAGCTACCGCAGGAAGAAGTCGAGGAGCCGGCCCCAGCTCAGATACTCCCAACCCCTGAGGCTGTAGGACATGACGTCCCCTGGATGAACGTGGATCTAGAGGGGGCAGAAGCGGCTCGAAGTGCCCAGGCGGGGGCGAGGCTATCTTTAAGCGATGGCAGTGCTGCTGCCACCTACGCCCTGGGGACTCTGGAGACCTCTCAGGGTGTTGGAGAAGAGGACGGGCCAGTGTGGACCTGGATCTCCGGGGGAGGTTGCGACGTGGACGCAGAGTGGAGTTCACAGATCAGCTGGCTCAGTCCCACAGGTATCTGGACTTTAATTTACAGTTTTATGTACAGATATACTGTATGTATCTGTCTGACATGTACGTGTTTCTCTCAGGTCCTCTCACCAGCTCCCTGTCACTGACTCCAGTCCAGTCAGCAGCCTGGAGCGAACAGCAACAGCAGGAACACAGGGAGGAGATCAGCAAGAAACCACTGGAGAGAAGCAACGTAAGACTGTTTTTCATCCCTTTCATAATAATATCTGATTATACTCTGTCTAATCTCATGTGTTACATGTCTTTATCTACATCCTGCAGTCGGTGTGGGTGCGTAAAGGTGCGTTGCGCTGGTGGAGAGACTGGAAGCCTCAGCGGTGGGTGGACGTCAGTGTTGCTCTCGAACAATCCACCAAGTCTGACGGCAGGAAGGACAGCATTTTCTTTGTCTACTACACACAGTACGACGAGAAGAAGGTTGGTTTCGCTGTCGGGTTCACAATCAGTGATAGAACCGAGCGTGAGTGAGATCACCTCATGTATTTTATTATCTCTTTTTCAGTACCTTCATGTGTTTATAAATGAAGTGACGGCGCTGGTTCCCGTGCTCTGGGACTGCCACTATGCCTTTGCTGTGTACACAGCCCAAAGGACCAAACAGAGGTGGCCTCTGGTTCTGGCAGCACAAACTGAAAAGGACATGAATGACTGGGTAACACAGAAACACAACAAACAGAGCATGAAACATACATGTCAGATACAATCTTTTTAAAGTTACATTCCCTGTTGTTTCTTGGTCTGTCCTGTGTGTTTAGCTGAGTCTGTTGTCTGACTGTTGCTGTGAGTGTCGAGGGATCACAGGTCCACCATCCAGGCAGGCCCTGTGGTCCACAACCTCAAAGGGGGACATCATGGTCCATGAGCCGTCCTACTCCCTGGAGGCAACCGCAAACACACTGGCCTGTGACCTCATGTGAGACTGATACCACATAGTTGCCTACTGGTTTCCCATCAGTATTTTTGTGTCTACATCGTCTTAATTCTGCTTCATGTTGGTTAACATGTCACTAACATACTGCTCTGCATGAGGGAGGGGGGGGTTACGTATTGCTGCTAATCTCTTTTCCTTACTGTGTGTGGCAGCACTTTGTCTCCGTGCGATAACAGTAATGGTGGCTAACGCTGGGTGCTTCCGCTGTATGGTGCTGCAGGTTCTGGCGGCAGGTCCCGGGTCACCTGCGCTGTGTAGAGTCTAACAGTCTGGGTCTGGTGTGGGGCATCGGGTGGGACGGCACCGCCTGGGTCTACAGTGGGCACTGTGGGCAACAGCCCAACCCGGGTAAACATGCCCCTGTAGACATTTCCCCCTATGACTCCCACATCATCACATTGTGTATTTATTATGGCTTTGAAACAATGTGACAGGTGTAATTATTCTGAGCAATATTAACATAATATTTTCTAATGTCAAATATGTGACACTAATTAACTTTAGACATTAACATTAGGGAGAATCAATGCCCCGTCTTCTTGCTTACAGCTTGTAGTTTTGTGTGCAATTGCTTGGCATGATTCAAGACTATCTGTTGCAGCTGTAGAGACGTACATGCACACCAATGTCTAACTATTTATTTGCTAGCATCACATCTGCGTACTTGTTTGTGTTCGCTGCAGGAGACGCAGCTCAGACGCACCAGCAGACCGATGTCAGGAGTGTTCATGTGTATGAGAATCAAAGATGGAACCCCATGACAGGATACACAGACAAGTAGGAACATTTCATCTTTGAGACAGTTTGATAAAGTCTTTGTACTTTATTTTGATCTTTTGTTAAAAGGTTTTTTTTTTCCTCCAGAGGACTTCCTACAGATCGCCCGATGTGGAGCGACGAGAGCGGGCTGAAGGAGTGCACCAAAGGCAACACACACCCGCCCTCTCCTCAGTGGTCCTGGGTAAGTGGGATCAAGTCAAAATCCCTCCTGCACAAACTTTTTATTTCTTGTTTCGAACTGTGTGGAAACTTTGTTTCAGGTGTCAGAGTGGGCTGTGGACTACAACGTCTCTGGAGGGACAGACAAAGAAGGCTGGCAGTATGCTGCAGACTTCCCCGTGTATGTGTTTCTAAAAAAATATCAGCATTGTAAGAAAGAGAGGTGCGCCTGTATCTGACCTATCTCTCTACTACAGGACGTTTCACGGCCACAAAACCATGAAAGACTTTGTGAGGCGCAGGAGATGGACGAGGTAGTCAAACACGCACTCTCACACATTTCTGTGGTTTTCTTCAGCATTATAATTATCACATATTCTGTGTGCAGGAAGTGTAAGATCACACTGAGAGGTCCGTGGCAGCAGGTCCCACCCATTTCTCTGAGTGACATCTCTCTGATGCCATGCCTGGCACAGAGCAGGATGGAGCAGATCCCAGTCTGGGCACTCAGTGATAAGGGAGATGTCCTGTGTCGTCTAGGAGTCAGCCCCCAAAACCCTGCGGTGAGAAACAAATTCTGACAGATTGAACCCAGAGAGACGTACAGTGAGAACAGCGGGACAGGTTTCCAGATCTACTGAATATTCAGTGTGTTCACCGAGGTGTCACTTTGCATTCATGTCTGCAAACCCTATTTTGAAAACAACTCTCTAACTCCAGTGAGTTTGATTTAAACAGGGCAGCTCCTGGCTACATGTGGGCACAGATCAACCCTTCAAGTCTATCTCCATCGGCGGAGCCAACCAGGTGTGGGCCATCGCCAAGGACGGAGCTGTGTTCTACCGAGGATCTGTTTCCCCACAAAACCCCGCGGGTCAGTTAAAGTTATGAATCTCTGCAAGATTAAACATCTAAATGTTCAAACAGGAATATGTAATGCATCAACATAAAGTTCCCATCCTGTATGCAGCATTAAAATCCAGTATTGTTTGTGAAGTAATACACCAAACAGTAAATGGTGCCTCCACAGGAGAATGCTGGTACCACATCCCGTCTCCCCCACGACAGACTCTCAGACAGCTGTCTGTTGGACGGACCTCCGTCTTTGCTGTGGATGAAAACAGTGAGTAGCAGTTAAAAAAAATCCCAAAACTTGAGACTGTTCACAATTGAAGATAAATACTTAAAAGCTAATGAACCATTTTCGTCTCCTTAAAGGTAACTTGTGGTACAGACAGGGTCTCACCCCTAGCTACCCTCAGGGCTCCGCCTGGGAGCTCAATTCTAACAATGTCACCAAGGTTTCTGTGGGACCGCTGGACCAGGTCAGTGTCTGTCAGGTAGACAGGAAGTCAGGCCAGGAAATCAAGTGGAGACACTTTTCACAATTATTGCGAGATCTGACTGTGACCTGTTATATCTGTCTAGGTATGGATCATAGCGGATGGAGTTCCAGGGTTCCCTGCTGAGACACCCGGAGCCGTCTGCCACAGGGTGGGGGTGGGACCCATGCAACCTAAGGGCCAGTCGTGGGACTATGGCATAGGGGTCAGTCAAAAAAACACACATTATATTATATTATATTATATTATATTATATTATATTATATTATAAATTATCTTCAGAAGGGCACGGCTGCATAGTTTATGTCTGCATTATGAAGACACTTTCTGACTTCTCTTCCCTGTCTGTGTTAATCAGCCTACCCGCTCCTACTGAAGATGTACATCTTTAAACTTCTAACTTTTAAAACTGCTCACAGATATAAAGTTAAATATTTTTAAAAATCTCAATGATGTTTTAACACAGCAGGTCACTGTAGCTTTTAAAAAAACCTGACTCAAACAGATGGAAATGCAAAGTGCATTTGTTTGGAACTATTTTCATTGGGGGATCAATACACTTTCAGGGCTCTACTGAGAACGATGTGTCTACGACTGACTCAGAATAAAGTACAGATATTTCCATGTGCATCATAATGTAGGAACATTTCATCCAGTAAGGCTCACTGATTTGTTTTTCATAGTTTCTGGACGATTTAACTCTAATTTTAAAATGCTTCCTGTTATATTAAGGCCCTGTTAGTGCCCTCTAGTGCACAAGTTAAGTAACACGCATGTAGTTCAGTAGATACTTATGAGAACTGGCTGTGCAGATCTATAAATGCAGAAGTATTTTTTATCAGTATTAACAGACACTTATGTGTGTTTGACTTCTAGGGAGGATGGGAGCACATCAGTGTGAGAGGGAACTCAGCAGAGGCTCCTCGCCCCCCTCATCCTCCTCCTGTCGGATCCCCACGCAGCCCGCTCCCACAGCGGCCTCCGACACAAGTGAACGGGAACGCTGTGGGTGTGTAGCACCCTCCCATCTCCGCCTCCTCTTCCACCCCTGCCCTGTTTGTGCCTGGATCCACATCAGACCGTTCCCATAGGCTCTTATCCCTTCATGTAAAGGGAATGCACAATCATACCACTCAGTTTTTACTGTATATTTTGGTTGGGATTTGACACTTGATCGATGGATGAATGTTACTCACTGGGGCTTGTTTCCCAGGCTGAAACGTCAGTATGCAGTGATGATGAAAAGAGGAAAGGGAGCACAAGAGCGTTTAAGTAGAATGGATCTTGACGTCTTGCGGGATCAAAATTTCAAAGTGAGTGCATGTGTTTGCTCTTACTAGGCTTACTGGGTGTTTTTGGAATCTAGCAATAGCTTTTATTCTTATATACAATATCCTGTGAAAACCTAAGAGGGGGGGGGCTTTGATAAAGGGCTAAGGCTTGGGTACCAAACTCACTTCAAACACAGTCCCACAGTAGCCTAAATTGTATTGGTTTCTAGAATCTTGTTTGTTTTTGTCTGTCATACATTTGCATGTGATTTAAATTATTTATTTATCTATTTATTATGCATTTGTTGAATTTTGATTCTCCATATGTTTTGGCCTATTATATGTTTGCAATGGAGTGTTTTTCGCCCATATTGCTACGACAAGTCTCCCTAACGCCGATTGCTTTTTCAAAAAAAGGCAAAATTTGACATCTCCGTACTTCAGGACAAATATAATGCTCTTTAAATTACAAGTGACCGCAGAGAAAAATAAGGACATTGCCAGATGATACCTCTCTCCGCCTGCAATAAAGAAAATTCTTCCAGTTGTATCCATCCACATAACTGCTATGACCACGATATGACCGTGACTGTTGAAACTGCGCTGCAGGTCTGAATGTCACCATGACTCGACATTCATCTAACAAAGGCACTAAAATGTGAAATAAAAGTCTAAAAATGTCGTTTTATGTTCTGACATTCATTCAGTCGGTCTGGAAAACCAGCTGATTGCAGTTTGTTTTAAACTTTTACAAGTCTTTATTTTAATAAATTGACTGCGAGGATGAAAATAGTAGTTACATTAAGCACTGATATCCATGGGATGTGTCTTTATTTTATAAGTACAGGCAGGAAATGCAGGTAGAGACATGCAACAAACGTCTCCAGACAGAATCAAACAATGGACATTGTGGTTATGTAGTAAGCATTGTAACCACTCAGCTCCTGGACGCCACAAAAAAAATCTTTTGTTGACCTTTGGGACATATAGTCAAGGCCAAAAATATTGGTATCTTCATGTTTATTTCTTTTGTTTGCGGTGGAATGACAGAAAAAAGATATTTTACACAATACTCTGGAAAAAATGGACCAAACAAAATTATTGGCACCCTCAACTTAATATTTGGTAGCACACCCTTTGGAAAAAATAACTGAACTCAGTCGCTTCCTGTAACCTTCAGTCATTTTTTACACCTCTGTAGTCTTCTTTTGTAACTGCTCCAGATCTTTCAGATTTCCCTATCACTGTTTTGAGATCTCTGCACAGGTTCTCTGAGGGATTTAGATCTGGACTCTCTTATTGTCCTGCTGTAAGACCCATGACCTCTGACGAAAACCCAGCTTTCTGACGCTTGGCCCTACACTGGGCCCCTAGAATTCTATGGTAGCCGTTAGATTTCATGATGCAGTGCACACAGTGAACCTCCACCATGTTTGACTGGAGAGACCGTGTCACCTGAGCAAGTTCCATTAATTAACAAGACTATTAAACAGCCATGTTTTGATGACTTATCAAACAGCTTCAATCTTATGACACTCTGGCACTATGTGCTGGGTGTTTGGGCATGAGATGAGACTTGTGCACAGTGTCTCTTGGTTTATGCCTTTATATCAATCCTAAGGGCTGGAAGCGATCCCAGGATGTATTGAGTGAAAGGCATGAAAACATGCTGGAGTATCTCAGCACAACCTTCCTCACACTGTAGAGCTCACCAGAGATCTTGTGCATACTGCCTCACCTCCCTAGAGCTCGTCCAATCCACAAGTTTCCATAAGTTTGTGTGGTGTGTAGACAAAAACTATATCTAAACGATACCTCCCACACCTATTCTGGCTCCTTCCCACCACAGAGATTACAAACCACATCCTGAGAGCCAGTTCTTGTATCCAGGGATCATTCCTTTGCCTGGCTGGATGACTGGCAAGACACCACGCACAAGTTAGAAGTTCATTTGCATTTATTTTCATATTAAACAGTGTAATTATAAACATTTCATTCAATTACACTAAGCATGATAAATATGAAGTAAAAATATTTTTAAAATCTACAAGTTTAAAGGACAGAATGATTTCACATCTGCTTTTTGTGTCTTAATTTAACTGCTTTTAGCCGACAACTGTGATATGTTCCTCTGATCAACTCAGCTTTTAAGTTACAAAATGAAACCTCATACCTATAATTCAGTTACATCATTTCCCATTTACAGACAGAAAAAAATTAACATTTACATACATCAGTACAGTTCAACATTAAGTTACATTTCTCAAATGTGCAAGATTAAGCAAATGTATACTGTAGTCAAATAAAACAAGATTTCCTTAAATAAATGTTCAAGTTTAACTGAAGCACAGGCTGCTGGTTTTTAACAGAGGTTAACATTGTCTAAGATACTGTACAGTGCCTTTTGAATGGGGCGGGGGAAGATGGACAATATCTACTACAGGTGAAGTATAGCTGTTCATCTGTGACAAAAGAAAGAACCATACAGTAACTGTATAATCTACAGTTTCGAAGAACATTGTTTTTATAGCTGTACATAAAAAAAAACTTGGGGGGGGGGCAGAGTGGAGCATGTCTTGCTCCATTAACTGTTTGCATTATACTTTATACAGAAACCGATCATGAAACACACGCACATCCCCAACCAACCCTGTACAGCCACAGAGACGATGTATGGCCTGCAAATGAAAATGAAATGTTCAAAGATTGCAACTGGACTAGAAGTCCTTAAGGAGAGGGAGAAAATGCCATCAGACACAAAGTTTAAAAAAAAAAAAAAAAAAAAAAAAAAAAAAAAAGGCAGAAAACTCTGTTCATGACACTGAAGTTGAGAAAAGCAGCAGTGTGTGTTTTTTTTTTTTTTTTTTTTTGTTCTAGTAGTGAAGTTTAAAGTCCCTGCACATTACCGAAGAAACGCCGCCACGCTCGCCAGGCCTTTCCTATGAACTCGTACTCAAATTTCAGCTGATTAATTAAACTCATTGCACATTTGTTTACAGACAGCTCATTACATTTCTTCATTCTGACATTCAAAAATAAAATCTCCCACTTTTTACACGATCTCACTAAACCTGTGATTTTAAGTTTCTGTAGTGTTAATAAATGGAGGAATGCAGCTTGTTTTTTTTGTTTTTTTTTTTACAGCATCACAGGCACTGTGATAAAAACCCAGTGACAAATAATCAGGACAAAACCATCAGAGCGACTTCCTGCACATTTTCAGAGCATAAAATGATTTTTAAAAAATGAACGAATAACTTGTTTTTAAGTGTTTCCTCGTTACTGTCTTTAAGTTTGTTCACCTCTATAAGGATTCATGACAACCCTTGTCTAATAACACCAACTGTTCTTACTGAGATGTCTCAAAAATATGAAACTACTTAGTGTAAATATTCCTTTAAAATATAAATAAAGGAACATACAGTGTCACCTCCGTAGATGAGAGATTTCTAGTTAAAGTAGTTATTCATCCTATGCATGGATGGCCCTTCCTAAATTTCAACCCTTCTTATTCGAATGCTGCTACAGAAGGATACCACGCATAGTGAAACTCTCCGAATCGGAGAGAAACTAACACCCGACGAGAGGTTACGAAAAAACAAATCACTCTTCCCAGAAAAAAAACAACAAAGGCAACCACTGAAATAATCGCACAACATGACGGAGCAAAATAAAACAATGTTCGAGAAAAACAGAACAAAGCTTGGATCTTCAGTTTTAGGTCTGCTGAAATCAAAGAGCTTATTCCTATTTGGCTGTAGTGATACGTTTGCCAGCCCAGTGTGTTGAATTCAGAACATAAAGTCATTGTTTTCTTTTTTTTTTTTTTTTGGTGTTGCAGAAGTCCTGGAAAAGGAGTGCACTTGGACACACAACAAAAAGAAGCAGCCAAACACCTGGAATGTGCTTGATGAGTCTTTAAAGCAAACATTTAGAAAAACATTTTTAGTTTCTTGTTTTTTTTTTTCCCCAAGTGGAATTGCACTGAACTGAAATCACACACACTGATGTAGCTGGAGAGGTGATGTGGCTCAGACCGGGGACTGAGCCTCGTCTGTTTTATTTGCTCAAAGTCAGCTTGCAGCCATTGTTCTCATGGCCATCTCCGTGTAGGTAAAGAACAGTTCTGCCTGAGAGAAGCATCCGCGGTTTGCCCTACAAACCGCGTCATCTGTCCTTATTCAGCAGTTCTCCATCCCCAAAAAGTGCGAGTATAGGTTTATTTTTCAATAGTGTGATGACGAACGGTCCCTTCCTTCATCACACTAGTCCTTTTCTCCATCTTCACTGCTTCCTGAGGTGAACACAAGAGAGAGGATGAAGAGAGTTTAAACGTGTGTTCAACTGATTGATGAATACTACTCAAACATCAACTATTTCATGCTATTACAATGAGCGTGGTTCATGTAAATCTGATATATATCTGATATAGTAATCAGTAACCAGTTTGTAGGATTTAGCGGCCCCTAGCCGTGTAGTTGCTGATTGCTCCCCCCTTGTTTCACACCCTTGTTTTATCCTTTACATTTGGAACAGGAGGGCGAGTGAAAGGGGTTGCAATCCACAACTACACCGCTAGATGCGACTAAATCCTACACACTGGACCTTTAAAAGAATAGTTTGACATGTTTCACTCATTTAATACCAATTCCAGATGTGTACAGTGAATATGAAACTACGGCTATTTCTCTGACAGGTGTAGTAACTTCCTGGAGTGCTGTAGTCACAGTCAGGTTGCCCGACATCACCTTATGCTAAGCTAACCTGACACCATAGCTAACACCGTGCAGACACGAGAGTGGTATGGATAATCTCATCCAAATTTTAGCAATAAAGTAATAATATAAATATTTCTCAAAATGTCAATCTACTCCTTTAAGCCTGTGTAAAAACCCATATAGGTTTGGTGCGAGTGCGCGCTTGACTTGCCTCCTTGTTCGATGTCAGAGTCTGTGAGATGCGTAAGGGAGAAACTGGCGATGCTGGCCGGGGAGATGGAGAAACGGGTGTAGTTGGAGGAACTGGTCCAGCTGGGTTCCAGCACGCGCCCTACCGCAGGGGGTGGAGAGGAAAATCGAGACGCTGCAGATGAGGACATAGCCTTTGATACGGGGTCTTTATCCGTCTTGGGGAGGAAGGCGGGTGCGGAGGAGAAGTCGTCGTCCCACTCAAAACCACCGCCTGTATGGATTTAATGAAGGAGTCAGGACATGAAATGGCAAAGAAGATTTTCAGCAGCTGCATATATTTAGCTGGTCGTTACCTTCTTCATCTGTGGAGCTTTCAGAGTTGGTGAACCGGTTCAGGTAGCTTGCAGTGGGCCCTGGGCTGCTGAACTCTGGTACCTGACTGTTTGAGCCTGAGGAGTGGTCACCCAGTTCCTTTGTGGGGGTCTCCTAAATCAGAGCGAGTTGTATTTTAATAACAATGTCCACATGAAAGTCTGTCTACAATAAGTAATGTTAAACAACAAAAAAGACAATACTTTACCTGGTCAAACAGGTAAACAGTGACATCATCAAAGAATGACACCGCTCTTCTGGAGTTATCTGCATTGCTCCTCGCAGGAAACGGAGGGGATGACGCCTCGATGTTCAGTGTGGTGGGCTTCAACAAGCTCTTCAGGTTCTTTGCACTGCTATCATCTGAGATAATAAGTGGCACTGTATGCACGGTGTCATCCTCACTGTCTGAGCTAGAGCTGTGCATCTGGTACGCACGGACGTCATCCTCAGAGTCATCGCTGTTCTCGTCCTCCTCGTCCGCATCTACGCCATCCTCCTGTCCATCTAAACCTGAGCCATCGCGCCTCCCCAGGTAACGCCCCTCCATGTCTGGCTCTTTTATTTTATGACCGTCACTCGCGTAGGTCCTGGTTAGTTTAGCATGACCCGCACTCTCTGGCGGCGGCTTTGAAGGGGGAGCAGAAGGAAGTGGCGTTGAAGTTTCGAGATCTTCTGATGGGTCTGGTTGATCAGGAGTTGTGACGTCTATCAGCACCTCTGGTTTGTTTTCATCTTCGTTATGGTTGCAGGTGGACTCTGTTGCCTCCTTCTCACATTTCTCTGTGATATCTGCCTCTGGTAATATACCCCCAACCTGAGGATCAGGTGTTTCTCCATCAGCCTGTGCTTCAACCACTACAAAAGATTCTTGCTGAGACGATAAAGAATCTACATCTCTCTCCACGTTAACCTCCAGTGCTGGACCTCCGGCAGCCCCGCTGACCGCGTCGGTAGAGTTTCTCAGCCATGTGACGTCCCCAGAACCTCCCGCAATCGTTTCTTCAGACTTCTTCTCGGGTTCGGATTCATTGTCTGAGAAGTAGGCAGAGTCTCTATAATTGCTTCCCATAAGTGGCTCCTCAACGGGTGCTACAGGATCTGGTTGCTGGTCCTCGCTGGGATCCTCGCTTTGAGCATCCGGCACACCCTCTACTTCAGAGATAATGATTTCTGGTGGAACCAGATTTGTTGCAGCCATGGGCTCTTCTGTCTCCTCCTCTTCTTTGGCAACACTCAAGCCATTTTTGACAGGGGACTGATCTTTGACGTTAGGCTGAGAGTTCCACTCAGGAGACTCCAGGTTCTCCGTCTCATACCCACTGTCTGATATTTTGTATGGAGGCTGGAGTTTGTGTTGGGCTATTTGAGGATTTAGCTCTTCTCCTTGTTCACCTAGCCTGTGGATGTCCAGAGAGTCTAAAGAGTCTGGTGTCTCGGCTGAAGTATCTACAGTTGGTAGAGTGGTGGACATGCTGTCTTCCAGTAAACTGTCCTGGCTGATCTGGTCCAAAGATGGCCCAGAGACCAACAAAGAAGATCTGACAATAGGACGCCCATTGGTATCCATAAAGGATTCTTCCTGGTCAGAGAGAGTGGTTTCCAGTTCTATATCTGCATCTTCAATTAGTTCACTCAACAGGTCGTTACTTGTTAGGTCCTCACTCTTCCCGTTGTCTGAGGACATTGCTTGGTTTTGCAGGTTTTCAGGCATTTTATCTTCTATGGGCTGAACGATATCCTTTGAGGTTCCAAGGTCATCTTCAAGGCTGGGAATTTTGGCATCTGTGCACAGTAAATCTGTAGTGGCACTTTCAGAGAATTCAGGGGTGTGGTCATCAGTTTGACTGATGATAATCTCAAGCCTCTCTGAGGTAGAATCAAAACCAGAGTCAATACCTCTGTCTGAGGATTGCAGCAGACCAAAGTCTTCAGTGGAAGAACTATTTCTAACTGGCAGCTGGTTGCTTGTGTCATCTTCTGTGACCACTGTAATGAAAGGCACCAGTGTTTCATTTTCTACCAGAGACTGACGCAACTCCCCCAAACTGGCACTTGGAGAGTCTAAAAGTTCCTGTCTTAAGGATGTGCTACTTGCTGCAGGTTTTAAATAAGTGTCCGATGTGGTTAAGCTGCCTAAAGTCTCAAGATTGTCCCAAGAACGCATTCTGAATGTGTCTTCTGGTTCGTGGGCTATGCCAGGTAAAAGAAAGTTCTCCTGCGGACTTGAGAAACTAGATCCATCTTTCATCAGACTCTGGTCTTTGAGAAATATGAAGTTTTCAGATAGTTTTTCAGTGTTCAGAAGCCTCTTCACGTCTGTGTTCTCCCTCTCCACTTCCACAGAATCCGCCAGGTGAGGGGCTTCTGAACCAACCCCTAAAAAAGGCTCCCCGTAGCTTTTATCTGTGTCCACCTCCTGGACATCAGCAGTTGCATCTTCATGGAAAGGGTTTCCATTGCGCTCTGGAAGCTCCATGAAACTCTTTCTCCAGGAAGGAGACTCCTCTTGCTTGGACCCCCCTTCAGTGAAAATGTTGGTGTGGTATGGACTGTCATTTTCAAGAGATGACCAGATGTGACTGTCTGGTAAATAGGAATCCTTGGAGTCAATACTTTGGTGGAAAAAATCTGCATCGGTACTAGACTCATCCAGACGGACATCTTGAAGAACAACAAAGTCTTGCTGGCCTGAACCAAAGTCAAGGTCTTGCCCTCTGTTCCCATCTTCCCCAACAGTGCTCTCCCCTTGTTCTTCTAGTTGTATGTAATATTCATTTCCATTAGATGGTTTCTGTGCGTCAAACACTGGCACAATCCCATGAATTCCTGAAGGAGTGTTGCCACTTTCTTTGCCCGCTGCTCTTGCTACAGGATCAGGGAAATGGGCCTGGATATCTTCACTGGAAACGGGAAAGAACATGCTGTGATAGTTCAATGTTGTGTCCATGCCCGAACGCCCATGGTTGCCTTCGTAATGGTCGTGCTTGGCAGCCTCCCAAACATACTCAAAACTGAGACCTTTGCTTGTTTCAGTAACAGTAAGAACTTCGTCGATCTCTTGTCGCAGGGCATCGTCAGCAAACTGTTCCAAGATTGGGAAAGAGGAGTGGCTAACTGTGGTCTGCCGTGTAGAGGGGTTAGGCTTGAGAGCATCCCAGCGTTGTTCAAAATCTTCTTCTATGTCCTTCTGGCCTTGCATGCGCAGGTAGATAAGCAAACGGTGCACTTCCTCTGCTGTGGCCCGCTTGTCTGGAGACAGCCAGCAGAACTGCAGGACTTCGTACCTGTGGGGACAAGGAAAACATACATCTGTTTTTCAGACAAGGTACATTTTTAATGGCCAAATAACTTAAATCGCGATATAGACAACACTACTTACATTGTTTGCATGTAATTTGTCCTAATAGACATATTCCAAAGACTCACCATCTGTCAGAATAAGGAAGCTCCAACTGTGGTTTGAAGAGTTTCACTTGTTGATCCTTGATCACATGGTTGAGAACCTCCCGGTCGGACAAATGCGGGTACGGCTGAGCAGAACTCTCAAAGAGCTCCCACAATGTGACCCCCAAGGCCCTACGGACAATGCAGG
This sequence comes from Sciaenops ocellatus, assembly GCA_033000465.1. NCBI lineage: Eukaryota > Metazoa > Chordata > Actinopteri > Sciaenidae > Sciaenops > Sciaenops ocellatus. Next base: position 16,810,348 of record CP136877.1, read on the forward strand.
ATAAAATAGATGTTGGAATTTACTGCAGGACAAAAGTTATCTTGCGCACTCCAAGTTGAGCAAATGGCCTTCACCTCTTGACCCCAAACCATAAACTTCATCAGGTGAGTTTGTTATGAATATCCACACCAACACAAACAGTACTGTAATATAAATAACTAGCATGATTCATAAAGCAGCTATGACAACAGGATTTAGACCCTTCACTAATGATCGTGTTGCTCTTTACGTGGGCAACATTTGGAATCTCAATTTATTCTTATTCAGGAGGAAATTTGGCTCTTGTAACTACAACTACCTTACGTAACTCAGCAGTTTATGACCGGAAGGCATTTGGGCAATGAGTCGTGGAGTCATGGGAGGGGCTGAAAAGACTGTACAGTGTGGAGAGATGCTTCGTTGGTGCAGTGTCAGTGTCTTTTTGCCCTCTTTTGGAAATGATCCCGATTGTTTGGGATTTACAAGCTCTGGAATTAGCAGAAAGGTCTTGTCTTCTCAGCAACGGGCCAGACGTGTACTGCGGAACAATTTACTGTCATTCTTTGTCTCATTCCAAATATACTTCCCATGTATATTTTGATTTCCAGACATAGCTCTAGCTGAAACATCTTTTTTTACATCCTTCGATCGCAATAAAGGAGTAGAAATCTTTTCTTCTTTCTCAGAAGGCTCATTTAAAATTATATTTGGATCAGATTCAGGTTCAATAAGTCATTATGAGTAATGGCTTTTTGAAAAATGTCCTCTAGTGTCAGTGAAGAACTACAATCTGGTACCTACCACACATTACTGGGCTTGGTCTGCTCCATAGTAATCACACCCCCATGGCGCTCGCCCACCAGCTCAGGAGCCAACCAGCGAAGGGGTGCGAACACATCATCCTCTGTGATGATGTAATCCTCCTATCACATTGTAAAAAAAAAAAAATCCAGTCACACATCGTATTTGCTATTTAACTATAACTTTCTATATAACACAGCAAATAATTGTACAAATACCAGATCATTAAAAAGCACTCTACAATAGGAGATATTTGGTTGTTTATTAGCCCTCACTGAGGCAGTGCACTCTCACGTTGCCTCTCCCTTTCTTTACAGAAATAGATTCAGTGGGTGACCTTATCTTATGAGTGTTAAATTCAGACAGCCAAACTGACGGATCAGCAGTATTTAAAGAATCCACCAGACCGAACAGCCTTAGGACATTTGCAGCGTGTAAAGTTACAAGACAAGTCTATCTTAATTCTTAAGTGAAATATACAGTTGTTCAAAAGGCAAACACCTGCAAAGCCTACGATGAAGAAGATGTATTTTCTGCCAGGTCATCTGAAGCTGGTTGCACTAAGACAGTGACTTCAGGTCAACAAATAGCTGGACGTCAGATAGTCAACTGAAGTTAATCAGATGCACAAAGTCGAGTAGTTCTTAACGATTTTAAGAAGGAATGAAAAGAAGAAAGAAAACAGCATCACTAACTTAAATAACTCATTCAACAGTTACAAGAACAGAAAAACTGTTGTCTCTAATAACTTTTCCCGTCTAAATTGCTTGATTCTTTTTTGGCAAACCACTAATTATGCACATTTTCCTCATATCTATCTGGCAAATTACTCTCACTACGGCGCCTTGTTGCAAGATAGTCTGGAGTAGGGTGGCTAACTTATAACGCTCAAAATGTGTCCAAGAGTAGAGCCATTTAATTGGACAATTTATTATAAGTGGCTTGATCAGTGGTCTCAGATCAGATCATAAATTAGGCAAAACAGACAGAAATGTTTTCACTGCCCGGTCCTTCGTGGATGCCCAGTCTCCCTCACACATCCTAGTAAGTCGGGGCAAGTGTCTCTCTAGCTCCACAAAGACTCCAGATGGCGCAGTTAACCTTGGCAGGATGCGAGATGCAGTCAGACTGTTTGTACAGTATATCATTGAGTGGCTAGTGCCCAGCAGGCACATGGGGGCTAAAATGCTACAAGCAATGTGATCTAACAGACATATGAACCATACCAACATTTGGCATGCATTTGGATATATGTCTGTCTCCTCTAATTAGTGAGATCTATTTGATTACCACTCGTAATCTGTATCAGACCAGAAATTCGGAAAAATTACCACAGTATTTATCAGTATCAGCCCCAAAAAGTTCAACTGGATCATGTCCATTTGAGAGTAATACTAGGGTGATGTATAATATATTTGTGATGAAAGAATATGCATTTCCATACATCAGTGATGAAATTACAAACATGTCTAAGCAGAAAATGTGTGCAATTGAGGTCCATGCTTACTTTATATCTGTAGGGTCCAATTCCATAGTCTCCTACTTTGACTGTGAGATCTGCAGTCAGGTAGCAGTTCCTCAGAGCCAAATCACTACGAGAGCATAGAGAAAAACATCAGCATGACACATAGGGATGGATGAAATACTTTACAAATTCACATTTAACAAATCATACACGGATTACGAAGCTAGCAGGCAAGTTTGTGATCATCACTGGGATGAAAATATTCAGCTGACGCTTGTTCTTGTCCCGGGAATTTAATTTTGCTCAGCCTGTGTTTTGTCATTTGTGTCTAAAAAGCAAACTTAAATCAAAGACCAGGGGGAGGTGACTACAAAAGCAGTCTTACAAACATGGTATCCATCATATGCTCTTAACCTTAAAGGCTAAGATTACCTCAAAAGAATGGAGAGCAAAAGAGTCTGGCAAGTATCCCAAATGACTTTGGCAACTATGGGAAATTCTTCTTCTGTCATCGGCCTCTGCTCTTCGCCTTGCAACAAGGCTCAAAGAGGGGCTATTCCTGACTCGTGCATACAGCAGCAGGATATAGTTTCTAGAGGGAAACACAGGCTCTGCAAACTGTTTGTGGGACTGCCAGAAGAGGGCGTACAAAATTCTGAGGCTCTCTCTGCACATTAAGCAGCCATATGGTGGTTCATTCACTCTGAAGGAAGACGCAGGCTTTGGTTTCCCTTTATCCCTGCGGCAATCCCTGTGTGCAGGTTCCAAGTCACTTTTACCCGCTTGAAGACAAACACTGCTGACACTGTGTTTGTGCGTGTACATGGCCCAGCTGCTGTCAGACTCACTGAAACCTCTATAAGATAAATGGAGATTTATTTTAAACTCTCCTGTCCCCTGTCCTCTGCTGTTGGCGGAGGGCCCAATATACAGTAACACAGCAGTAAGGGTCCAACATCGTAACCTTACAAGGCTAATAATACATGCCGTGGTGACGATCGCTCCTATACCATCAGACACCAGTCATTTCTACAAGCGGCCTCTTGATTTTACTTCTCTGATCAAGGGGAAAAAAAATAAGAACAAGAACTTTTTCTTTCAAAACTAATTATATTTACACTAACAACAGAATTTGATAAAGTAATGAAGATTATTTCTTTAAAAATAAGAATCTGTAATGAATCCAAATAACCAGCTAGAAGACTAAGAGCCTTCTTGAAAAAAAACTTTTATTCATGGAATTTATCATTAATTTATAGACAATCATTAATATAAAAAAGTAACTAATAATTTCCTTTGTATTTCACCTTTAAGACTTAGATCAAGATACCTGATCAAGTCAATAAAAGTACCGTCTAAGAACTCCTTAATGGGAAACAACACAAGTCAAAACATCTAGAATGGGCCAAACAACTGAAAACGAATACCTGAAGACTGAAAGAAAGTCAGAGTTTAAAACTGGAATACATATTGAGGAGACCGCCAAATAAGAAGTTAATGCAACGATCAATAAAATCTGTCAAGCGCAGCGATGGAAAAAGTCAGAGAGTCAGAGAGCTTCGGCAGTGTTAACCTGCACAGAATCAGTGTTGGCTGCAGGGAAGTATCAGTCCAGCATGCTTTGTTAAAGATCACTTTAACCCACAAACATCTACAAAATCATACTTGTCAGCTGCTGTCATGATGTCGAATCTGTGATAATGTGATGCTCTGGACAAGTCCATCAAACTAAGCTGTGATTCAGGCCTAATTAACGTTTTGTGATTGTGTTTCAGAAACAGGATTTGTCTCCGTATGAGCTAACTATAAGCTTCTGAAAAGGGGGAAAAAAAAAGTCTTGGTAGAAGATAAAACCAAGTGAATACTCACAAACACGGCTCATATTATTTGATCTAAACTCCATTTTAAACTCTAAACTGTATTTTCAGTACAAGTACTGTAAAGTGTGTTTTCTCTCATTGAGCTGAACCATACCTTCACCCCTGAATGAGAATATATTCATGGCACACAGTACCATATGTGTTTTGCTCTTTTGCAGCACCATTCTCACCCTCGCAATGCAATGCTGAGGTCTCAGTTTTGGATATCAGCCCACACAGCACTTGCCACGAGAGTTTTGTGTCTGTGTCTGCACCACCATCAAATTACATCAAATTTTGCCAGCCATATGGCTCCACTCCAAATCATTCAGCTTGTGTCAACTTCTCAAAAGCCTTTTTTTTTTTTTTTTTTTTTTTTTTTTGCGGCCTCAGAATGAGAGTGCCACAAAAATAGTTTTAGGATTGCACATGAAATTGGTCCACATGGAGGGAAGCTTGTAGAATCCCTTTAAGTTGTAACAAGGATTAAAACACAACGCCCAATGTGAGGCTATCCTTTTACACGCAAAGAGCAGAATCATCATATCCTTCTGGCAGCGGACAGCTGACACTGTGGCAATGCATGGGAGCTGTGTAATTGGAACCCTCTGAGCTTATTCTGAGCATGCAAAATAGAGCTGATGAGCTGAGCATCGTATGTTGCCCCCAATCCATGCATGCCCACACCTCCTGTGCCCTACTGGCTGCTAGTAGCCAGACATCCAGTGCTTGCTGGGGGTAAAAATGAAAATGAAACGCAGCCTCTCTGCTGTACACACCTTTTTTGGAGAACACTGGTACTTGTGAGACTGGTTGGACAGTACGCACTAAAGTAAAACTAACAGTTGACCGAAGTCTTTACAGTCATATTTTATGATGTCTGCGGCTATATATTTACCAAGTGACGTTACACACAATATGTTGTAAAATTCCAACATATTAATCATATATAACGTGAAAATTGTATCAGTATGTCTTAATCCAAACATTCAGGACAGCAATATTTCAGTGTATTTTATGTGTGTTGACAGGATTCAACATTAACATGCAGAAATGTGTTAAATATATCAAATTTCAGCCATATCTTAAATTTAAATGTCATCAAATTCAAATCTTAACTAAGATGATATTTAATTAAGAAAACTACAAATGTAATAAATTAAACTGAGGCAGAATGATGTAAATGTTGACTCAGGCTTTATTTGAAATACCCAATCACAATGTTTTTGTGTCTCGCTGACACCGAGAGTGTGAACCATAAACAGCAGCTGTCTTCTTTGACAGACAAAGTGTTATGAGAAGCACAACGCTCAGCTTAGCGGGCCTAAAAACCTGTGAGCTTTGCTTAAGCGTTGCAATTCTGAAGTGCTACCTGTGCAGGAAGTTGTGTTTGTGAAGGTGAGTGACACCAGCAGCAATTTCACAGGCCATCCTCTGCAGCTGCAGCAACTCAGCGTTTCTGAACATCCAATCCTGCTGAGACAGATAACCCCGCAGATCCCCCTGCAAACACACACAGACAAACACACAGATGTATCAGTATCAAACATAAACATTCGATAAATAGACAAGAATCTGTATCTGTTTGTATTGCAGCAATAGGAGGAATTTAACAAGTGGTTCTAGTTGGACTGCAATGCGGGGAGTCCGCCACACAGGGGCAGTAGACTCTCCTGTTACTGTCTCCTCAGCACTTCTCACTGCTGATGTGTGACAGGACCAAATAAGGGTAACGCCGTTTAATGGACCTCTATGCTGTGTCACAGAGATTTATAAATAAAAGAGTCCAGCTCAGGTCAGGTGAAATAAACTCTGCTTCTGTCCAGTTGAGTTTCAAAGCTCACGAGCGGATAGGGGGGGAGGGGAACAACAACAAGATCTCCCGTGAGGGAAGTAGGACAAGGCATTTAGAGATAATTAATGACACCCCAACATAATAAACAAACACACATAGTTAGACAGTGATGCAAAGTGTTAGGTTGCCAGCGTGACTGATCACACAAGTCAATATAAGAAAGTGAATCTGGAACAAGTTGGGCTCTTGGTGGTTCAGCTGAGTCCTGAGGGACGCTAAATTTGAATTACAACAAGTCAACTCAGCTGTGCGCAGGTTCACAACCCAGAGCTGGTCAGGAATGTCTGTGGACACCTGTAGTTATCATTCACAGATATGTACGCATGTACAAGCGTGTGAGTATGCAAGTGTATGACCGCTGATAAACTCAACTGACTAAATACTGTATGCTGTACTTAGAGTCTTTCTGATATTTCACAACAATGTGTACAAAGAAAGTCAAAGGGCAATCTGAACTCATAGTGGACGTATGAAATATGACTTGCAGTGAACGTGAAAGCAAATGGCTGTTTAAGCTACGTGCTGCTGTTTTGAGATCGTGTTCGAAGCGAAGAAGATTTCCGATTAGAAGAACAGAGCTCCCCTGAGGAATGAGCTAATACGAAGACACTGTACGCACACACACACGCATAGACACACCAAAGTCACATAACGTATGAGACGCTTTTGTTCAAAACGTGTAATCACTGAGCGTGCAAGTTTGTACGTCCGCTCATTTAATAAGGGTTTATTTTTCCCTGAGCCATCTCGCTACGAGCAGCTCAGATCAGTCGACTTACGTAAACAACATAGCTCCGACTCTAACACATTCACCCCTGCGTGCACACGCAGCTCTGAGAAGGGGTCTTCAGAGAAGAGCTATATTCAATGTATGGTAAGTGATACCCTCTGTGCCTGTCTTCAGTTGTGAAGGCTCTGCAGCAGGTGATCAGGTCCGGGTTTCAGGGGGGAGGCTTCAGTGCCGTTAATGAAGCAACATTAACTGTGAAAGGTGAAAACAATTAAGCCTTGTGTCTGACCCGCGAATAAACAAGAATGTAGCCACTTCCCAGTGCACACGTTCATGTCTGTCTCAGCCACCACATGATCGAGTTATGTAAAAAATATATATATTTTAAGCCATTTCGTGTGCTTATCTTCCATGCTACTAGTAGATATTAGCACTTATAGCCACCAGAAGTCAACAAGGACACCGACCACATGAGGACAACTTTACCCACAAGGTAATGATATGCCCATGGACAGAGCAAAGTCAGTACGACTTAATAAATGCTGTGACAGTAACATAAAGAGCATATCCATAAAACCGCAAGGATTTCTTGTTTTAACGACCGTAATAAATGAAGGAGATCAACGACTTTTGAAAGCCAAAAGTCAGCTGGCTCATGTCTGAGACCCTGAACCAGAGAAGGGTCTGACTAACATCCTGGCCCGGCACCAGGAAGGAGATCCATGCATTAGAAGCTGTCACTCACACAATGGTATGTGACATTCTGTGGCCCCCTGCACCAGTTGCTTGATGTATTTTGATGTCGAAAATGCTTTGACTCAGGGTTACCCGGCACGGGTGATACGGGACAGAAAAACCACTATCAATCACCAGGCTGTCAGAGGGAAGGCACAGTATATTGGCTTTTTGGGATTCATGTTGTCCACTGCGCAGCTGCAGTGTCACATTTCATGTTTTGGCATCTAGGGGATGATTGACACGGCCTGAAGTAGCCACTGACGGTCAGCTTTTACTATAAATTCAACATGGAGTCGTTTTGAAGTTTCATGTGCAAGTAGTGTAAATATATTTAGCGAAACACACTGTGTGAGACAAGATCCCACGTGGATGAAGGCCTCAAAAATATTTATCAGACATCACTCAGTTGTGCTGCCCTCACACATTATCACCTTCAACAAACAGAACCATGTCTTAATCACGCTAGCATCCCTAATGAGTCTGCACACACGCGATAAGTCATTCACCTTGACTCATTTCCATCTCCTGTCAGACGTTACTAGACTTGGCTGGGAAAGACCACAATGCCAGGACCCCGGCCAGGCCTGGGCAGCTGACAATACCCCGGCCCAACAAAGTTATGCAATGTCTGGCAACGTGAGCCAAACTGGATTCTGCTGGACGCGTTACCGGGTCGGAGAAATGGGAAGGCAAGGTGGGGGTTGGGGGGGGTGGAGTTACTTTTTATTTACTATTTGTGTCACCTAAGCAGCGTGCATTTCCTTTTTCCTGCAAGTAAATAAAACGTGGCTCAGCATCCAAGGGGGGGGGGGGATGCAAACCACACTGCAGACTGCACGTTTGCACACAAGCAACAAATGCATTACATAAAACAGACAAATGTTAAGCTTCCCTCTAAAACAACTGTGAAGTCAAACTTTATTGCTCAGGTTGTGCCAACTTATTCGTGGTTACCACAAAAAGGACATCTCGTATCCTGGCATCAAGCAGACCTGTGCTCCTCTTTTGCACCCAGACACATCTGGGTGTGATATGCTCACCGACAGACTGCTCACAGACAAGATTTATCGCTGCCCGAGTGGGATAAGGTTCATCTGAATCAACAGTATACTCATGTTTACTCTCTTTTAGCTCTGTTTTGGTCTCTACCAGCTCCTCAGGGAACTATCTGGCTTTGTAGCCGCTCGCAGAAAACAGCTGCGACATAAGAGTGAACCAAAACGGAAACGTTACGGAGCGAACAGCTGAACAACACGACCATAAAGCTCCTTAAAGCCGAGGTAAGTTGCAGAGTCAGACGATAATTCTCTATAGGTTCATCACCACGAGCGACCCCTTTCACACTGTCATTTGATGTCATTTTATCATTGTAGAAATAGTGCTTATAGAAGCTTTAAAGAATAAAGAAAATAATTACTAGCTGCAGCTCTATTATGGAGTCTCGCTGCAAGTCAACAGACCCGTAGTAGAGGCATGCAGGGAGCACTTAAGTGGAACAAACGTTGGCTCAGTTATAAGGTGTGTTTTGTTGCAGTACTTCAATGGATTAAATCACATTTTAAGGTATTTTTAATATCTTTGTGCCATTTTTTTGGAACAAGGGGACCCAGAATTCAAACACCTTTAAATATAATATTAACACTACAACATACAACACTCTCAAACGTTGAATCAGCATCTCTCTGACTGAGCGTTAGTACGTACGACCGGTTGGATCGCATTTAAGTGAGCGGTGTTATCTATTTTCTTGGTTACCCGATAAAACAGACACCAAGGTGGCGAGCGTGTATTTTTAGGGAAACATTTTGGGCTTCTTGCATTTCGTCACCCACCACCCCAATAGGTTTCTTTAGGAACAGCTTCGTTTACTTTAGGCTGAACTGAACTGAAGCCTCCGACATACACAAGGTGTTGCCCGTAAAAATGCACAAACACAGCAACTGGCCGAGCTGACACCAGAGGAGCGTAAATGGAGCCTGTTGCTTTACTGGGTGAAGTGGGAATGTGAGAAGTCCCAGGCTTAGACTAGCTATGCGACTTCGACGGGGGGAGGGGAGGAGGAGGAGGAGGAGGAGGAGGAGGAGGGAGCTCCTAGTAGTTAAGGCCCGGCCCACCCAGGATAGGTAGAGAAACAGTAAATAAATCAGCTGCCGTGATGGAGTCAGCGTCACTTCAATGTGGAGAAGAACAGAAGGGCTAATTTGGGATTGAGGCAAAGTAGGTTTTCTGTCCAGATGGTCAACAGGAAGGGTCTGCTATGCATGCATGCTCGCTGGACAGCATTTAACGGGGTCCTGCCCTCTGAATCTGTGAGCTTAACAGACTGACAAGAGCTAATTCTCAATGAATGAAGCCTTCTAAGTGAAGAAGAGCTGTGAAAGCAAAGAGTAAACGCACCATCTCTTAGTCCCTCCACACGTCTACAAAGACGTGCATGTTAACTGGCACAATATTGCAAAATAAAATGACACACTGAAGCTTGAAAATGGATCGATTTATTCCAGTCAATGTGAAATTATTCATTTTTGGTGTAATTAAAGTTTCTTTAACACACTTGTGTACATTAAAAGGTGTATTTCTTATGGTGTATTTGTGTCTATAAATAACATTTGGCAGAGCAGGTGGTCACTCACCATTTCACAGTACTCAAAGACAAGCAGGAAGGGAATGGCCTCAACACACTGTCCCAGGCATTGGAGGATATTTGGGTGCTGCAACACTCTGTGTAGACAGAATAACATAAAACATGTTAATAATTATGTTAATGAAGGCAGCAAAAGGATTTTAGAGGAGATTAAGTCTAATGCAGTGTGTGAGAGGAAAGGTAGAGGGTGCTGCTAACATTACACTGATGTCATATAGTTATTTCTGTCCACATGCGCTGCATGCGCTGTCCTTCCACACACTTGTTTTAAACTAAAACACCAGAAAAATTAGAACAGGTTTCAGTCAAAGCGGGTCGGGGCGTGTTCACCTGTATGGATCCCCCTGCTGCAGGAAATCATTCTGCTCCTTGGCACTTGCATTAGCTTTTAACTCCTTTACCACCACCCTGGCTCCACCTGGATCTGTGTAGATTTCACTCAGAAGGACCTGGAAAAACAGATTTTAAAGAATGAATATTTCACTGTAAAAGGCTGAGGATTATATTTACTTATCAAGTTTAAGATGAGTAGCAGAATAAGCAGTAAAAATATGTGGCGAATATGTGTCTATGCCTTCAGTTATAAACAGAGCATGTATCCAGCCTGTGGCACAGATGACAGCCACCTTCAGCGCTCTCTAGTTAAAGGCTGTATCGAATAAACATATTCGACCGGACATAACACCAACATAACATTTGTATTGTTTCATTCTGTGGGAAAACTTGTACGTTAGAGAAAACTAATATTACCTGGCCAAACCAGCCATTGCCGATCTCTTGGATGTAACTCAGGCTGTGACGTGCTACCTGGAAGCCTGTAGATCCCTCTGTGACACCAACCACAAAACAATGTTAATTAAGACCGTATGTGCTCGTTAACAAGTTTCACCTTGTGAGCACAACAAGCGCCACGTGTGATGACTTTAAGCAGCTTCATTTGTACATGTGATTTGTTGAAATCACCGCTGCATATGTGAACATGTTTTGACAGTCTAAATCTGTTTGTCTGCGACTGTGCATGCGTCTGACCTGCAATGCGGGGAGGAGGTTGGAGGTGCGGGGGTCCAGGCAGGGCCACAGGGGACACAGCGAGGGTGTACACCTCAGCTGGGGACTGCATAGAGGGTGTGTCCTCTGCCGGTGGTGTGAAGTCAATCTCATCATTGTCAAAGTGGTCCTCAAACTCCTACAGCAAACAAAAGAAAGTGTGGATAAAGACAGACAACAGAACGCACATTTGCAGACACTGTCCAATACAATCCATCCAAACTCTGTATTCATTAGGTGTGGCCTGCGTGGGCGCAGGTGGAGCTGGTGTGAGTCTGTCTGGTGTGAGGACTCTCACCTTGAAGTTGATCTCCCTCTCCTTGCAGCAGGTCACACAGTTCACTAACAACACCACCAAGGCCACGAGCGCTGTCAGCGACACCACCAGGGACAGGTAGAGAGACACAGACAACGTGTCCCCTGTGTTTCCACCTGAAATGAGAAAAAACAGACAGAAAGTGTGCTGAATCATTTGTAGCTGGGCTTCAAAATTAATTTGGAAGACAGTGAAAGAAGGCAGGCACCCGACAGCCTTGTCACAACCATAAACATGAGTGTGTTTGTCAGTAACACAACGCACCAGGGGTGTACTGGCTCTTCTTCTAAATCCACCCACAACAAAAGCTTGACAACAAAAATACACTCTCACAATGCAACTTCCTGCTCTCTTTCTCCTCTGCAGAGAAGAGGACCTGCCAAGCTGTAACACCGTGCTAGAGATCCAGCAGCTTTGATCAGACAAAACAGTGATTTCTTTTTAAAGGTTTAATATTTCTGCAAACATGGCGTGACAATAACTGTGACTCTTCAGACCTGACAGACCATCCTCGCTTCCTCATCGGCCATTCAGAGAGACAGCTGTGGGGGCTTCCACTGGCTGATAAGCAGCTGATGGTACAGCAGCAGTGACAGCAGGTGTGGGCTCGCGTCGGTGAGGATGCTGCTGGCCCAGCAGTTCGAGTGTCAGGGCTGACAGCAGCCTTGCACCCCCCCCCCCCCACACACACACACACACACATCCACCCACCTCCCACTCTGACTCTCACTCTCACTACGCCGATGCTGACCAACACACACACACACACACACAGCTGAATTTTTCATTTTAGTGCAACCGATGTTTGTTCTGGAGACTGCTGCACACACAACTATTACTACTATTAGCCAAGATTCATTCAAGCCTCTGTGTTGTATTTATGTAATAAACAGATAATGTGTTATTACAGGATATAAAAGTGTGCTGTAGAAGGCTGCAAACCATGTTTGTAGCAGATTTTAAATTTGAAATAAGTGACTGATCGACTAGGTAGGGTTGCAAAATTCCGGGGAATTCTCAAAGCTGGAAATGTTGGAACTTATGGGAAGAAACAGGAAGAAACTGGGAATCTGGCCCTTAACAGAGAACTTAAATATAGTGGGGGAAAATATATTTTAGCCTAATCTTGACTAAAACAACCAGATTTCATGAAAGTGGGTAAATATATTTGATGTATGGTATAAATGTTTAACAAATAGCACATGTATTCATACAATAGATAGCTAGCTGATAAGTTAGATGCTAAATAAGCTATAGCTAGCATCATTTCATTGACCATTTATGAGGCTATGAGGCAGGCTTACCCCCAATTACTAAATTTCCCCCAATCCCCAGTTAATTCCCATAAATTTCCATAATTCCCATGGAAAATTTCCAACTGAAAATTGCTGGAATTTTGCAACCCTACTTAAGTCGATGCACGTGTCCATCTTTACAAGCCTTCAGACTTATTTCAAATTAAAATCTGCTACAAATACGGTTTTGCCGGCTGCAGGAATATTTCCAAAATTTCCCAGCTTAACTTCCCATGGAAAGTTTCTGGGAATTAACCTGCAATTTTCCACCCCTTTGCAACCCTACGACTGAGTATTTAAAAAGACGGCTGTTTATTTCTGTCAAAGTCTCAACCTTTTGTTGGCAGCAACTGTGAGCCTGTCCTCATGTCCACCTCGTCTTCTCACGTCCTTAATGTCACTGCTCATTTCTCAAAGGTATAAGTGCTGCTCACTCGTGTCTGTTGGAGTCAAGATCTCTACTCCTTAAAGCTTATTTTGTAATTCCGCTGTGTCGTATCACACTGTAATAAATATTAACAAAACCTCAATGGTGAGTGTGTGTGCTCAACGACGTGTGAGAATTTGTGGGAGACTCTCCTTCCCCATTCTCCCTCCTGTGTTTACTCCGTCTCCTGCTGGTTGCAGCTTGTCAGGTACATCCTGTCTGCTGGAGGGGAGAAACAACACCTACCGAGTCTCCTTCTGCCGAACTACAAATTCCTGACAGATGAAAGCGGGTGCTGAATAAACCCAGAGTACAAACCTGCTTCTAGTTGTCCCCCGTTTTCACATTAGCACATGAAGGGGAAAGAGAACAGACTTTGCAGCACAAACAGACTGAGGCCGATATGTTCGCACTAAGCTGCTGAAGATGAAAACATCTTTTCCTTTCCAGTTTTGACATTTTATTTCAATAAACGTGAGCTTATCCAGATGGGATCAGTTTCAAAGTGGTCTCACGTTACAGTGTAAGCTTAGCTTAGCTTAAATCCCTTTGATCACTTATCCCACAATACAGGTGTCGTCATTAATCTGCATTTATGCCTAGCTTGTTAGAGGATTTCACAGGCTTAACATTGTGAATTGATGCAATAGATAATACTGTTGTTTGTCAACAGAAAGAGGGAAAAGGAGAGCAGATTTTTCTACTGTGGATAGATGACCAAAAGAAACAACCAAATCCAAAAAGTTTGTGTGGGTGCATGATGCTTTTGCTTATATTTTTAGATTTAACGTCGCCCAAACTGCAGCCTCGGTAGCGAAGGTCTCATGCAGAACGGATTTAATTAACGTGGCATCAAAGTCCTGTTATAAATAAAATATTCTCTTGGAATTAACCCGAGGTAAGAACTCGTACAGGCTGAAAGCAGGTCTGACAACAAGGCTGAGCAGTGATCTTACTACAAATCAGCTCTGGTCAGATGCAGCAGTTGTGTATCCGAACAGCATGAGATGAGCAGCAATCATTTTATCTCCCTGGGGGAGCATCAGATGTGATCCCAAGTGTCAGCCGTGATTGAGAGTCATTTTTACTGTCCGCCACAGCAGACCGAGCCACCACCGACAGAAATAGACAGGATCACTTAATCTGATCTGCATCCTGGCTAAATATCTTGAGTCTTGCCGACTGCTCTGTAAACCGCAAACTGACGTACATACTTGTTTTGACTGCCCTCGAGACTGCGCGTATCATGTAACTCTAGATCACGCACCACAGCCACAGTTTCAGAAAAGTAAAAAGAGGGCACGCTGCGTTACAAACTGTAAACGATTCAAATATCTAAAGCTTTACTTATTTGTAAGGTATGTCTGTTTCCACAAACCTCTCCTCTGTGCTAACAGAGAAACAGTGTCTGTGCTGAAATATTGATGAGGAGAGGATTAAAGTTTAAATGGGTCCATACAGTCACGACATAGGCCAGAGGATGTAGCTCTGAATACAGATGTGTACTTACATCTGTTAAATTAAAGTGTTCCCTACTCAGCAATTTGTTCAGGAGGAAGGTGATCTGCCTTTTATACGGGCTACTGAAGGTTATACACAATTCCTCTGTGGTGAAGGGACAGGAGCAATGCAGTGATAAATAACACACACCGCCCAATATTTTAAATCACTGAAGCTTGTTGTGAGTCAGGCTATACAGTCATCGTCTTCAGGTAGGACATGAAATTTATGGCAGCCTTCCAGATAAGAGAAATTACCCAAAATATAAGATAAGACGAGGTAAGCCAGTGAGAATCACAGGCAGCAGCTTAGCATATATCAATAAATCAAATTTAGTTCGTCTAAAGCTCTTTGGACATTTTTTAAACACTTTTATGTGAGTTGGTCGACCTGGTGAGGTTCAGAGCTGCAGGAACTGTTCACTTTAGTAAACATTGAACCTTCATAAAGATTTACAACAAGAAAGTACTGCAGTCATCACCGTACTGTTGCCTTGTCACACATCAGCCCACTCTCTCTCTCTCTTTCTCCCACCCCCACAGCCTCATACTGAGCGAGGGAAACCCCTGAATGGGGTCTTCCACTAAGCCACGCATAAGACTCCCGTTATTAAATATGTTTTATACATCCAAAGTCTGCCAAGAATTTCTAAGAGCAGGCTAACAGCGTAATAGCTTCGCTCCAGTCGCATCCAAAATACGTCATGTGCCAACAATTATACAACTATAGCTCTCAAAATATGCGCCGTCGTTGGCAGGAGCGATCGCTCAGAGTGAATTCCAGCTGGCTTTAATAAAGTCAAAGCTTAACTTCACAACAATCCGGTGAAAAACACGTGGCCGTAACTGCGGGCAGCTTTTTTTTTTTCTTCTTAATACAAACGTCTCCTGCCTGTTTCAGCAGAGCAACAGTGTTTGAGGCAGTGCTGGACTCCCAGAGAGGCAGATAGAAAGAAAAAACAGGAGCTGGGTCGGGGCAGCTCTACATGGGATCATTTCTCCTCAGTTAGGCCTTATCTATCTGAGTCATGGGTTCATATTATGACTTGGCCGGCACCGCCAAATGACTCAACTGGTTTTTGGGACCAATACGACAGGGAGCTGCCAGGTCTTATTTCGGTTTCGCTGCATATTTCAGAAGGCATTCATGCAGAGGGCGAGATGACCCATTTTTTTTTTTTTTTTTTTTTTGATGATTTCACCCACCAGTGTGCACAACAGTGGATGTCCTTACTTTCATTTAGGCTGCACGCCTAGGATGAAGGATGGCATTGTTTGGCTGACATGTACGGGTTCGGCTAAGAGTGGTCTGACCGCTAAAATAGGAAGCACTAAGCCTCATCGATCAATTATAGTTACGGCTGCCCTTGTAAAGATCCATATTCGCACATCAGAAATGTGCCCTGGCCATAATCTACATTTATTCTCTCGTGTTTAGCGTACAAGACTTTAAATCAAGCAAACAACTGGATTGAGGTGAAGGGAGCTGGCTGGAGCCATCTAGATCTAATCTTTATGGAGGCTGCATCCCTTACAGCGTGGGGTGGTAGTCACCGAGTCACTGAGCAAGTGCACGGTGGAAGTCTAAGGTCAATGTCCACCTTGACTTAAAGACTACACATGCTCCTATCACCTGGCTGTTACTACAGTTCAAACTTCCCTTAAACCTGACCTATCTGCCTTTCTTATTCACGTCTGATGTGTGTAAACAGAGAGTATGTCACTGGAAGACCTGCTCTGCAACTCACTTTGCTTTCACGTGTGTTCTCACAATCCTTACTGTGCCACGTCTGGACGCACTGCTAACGTGGGGCGAAGAACTAGTCGCTATGTTATAAAAGCATAAAATTCGCGCTCGCGTTGCAACATCACTTTTCCCGTACGCTGTATTATAATCAAGCAAACATGACTGCCGCTAATCATTGACTGGTGCTGATAAGCTCGGAATGTGTTACAGTTACACATTAGCCGCTGCGTCTTCACGTATGCGTCCAGTGGTTTCTCTCACAAGGATGCAGATTATGTTAAACCAATGAGAGGCCACGATGACGGAGCCTCTGAGAAGCTGCAAGAACACTGAAAAAAAAGGATGAAAGTCACTCAAAGGAGATGTATGACATCCACAAAATTAGGGCTGCAACAAATTATTTTTGCGGTGATTCATCTCCTTGGATTGGTGTATTATTTATTTATTTATTCATTTATCAATATAAGTTCTTCATTTTGTCTGGAAAAACTTAAAAAACTTTAAATTGACTGCGATATCATACTTTGAAGCAGACAGTTATGAGCTGGGTTCGGTTACTTGTTTGCACATGTACGAATGTCTGAATATGTATATTTAATTTAATATATTGAAACTGGAGTGGATATTTGTTTGAAATGAAGGAAATCAAATAATTCGTTGTCTTTAAGAGGCTCAGCTGTCACACTGTAATTCTTTAATTGATAAATGATCTAAATGATTGAACTTTCATCATAATTGGCAATTAATTTTCTGTTGATCCATTACTAATGTTAATCACATCCCAAATAAAACTGTTGTAATTGAATTATTCCATCGGTAAATTTCCATCTGTTTCTGTAGTTCCGTTCTGACCCCGAGTCTCTCTAAATTTCCCCAGTGTGGGATCATTAAAGTCTATCTTAGCTTATCTTAATCGACACAGGACATGTGTTTTTAATCACACTGTTTTATGACAATATGGCAGTATCACTCAACCTCCAACAATCAAATGATCACACCCGTGACAAAACCTGTGATGCTGTAGCAGGAAAAGAGCCAGCACCCTATAATCATCATCATCACCATCACCATCATCATCATCAGAGAGGTCACTCATGGTTCACTTCCACACAGTAAGAAACAGTGTTTCCATGCTGGCAGGCCAAACATCCATCCCATTGTCCCATAAACTTGGTTAAATGTCAACAACTGGAATAACCGCAGAGACAGGTTAAACATCTCTGGACCTGCAGTTAAAATGGCCTGTTATATAAACTCACATGACTGCTACATGGAAACTGGTTT
This sequence comes from Sciaenops ocellatus, assembly GCA_033000465.1. NCBI lineage: Eukaryota > Metazoa > Chordata > Actinopteri > Sciaenidae > Sciaenops > Sciaenops ocellatus. The sequence continues at coordinate 16,828,034 of CP136877.1, forward strand.
ACGTGTGTTAAATATCAATCAGAACTGAATGAGCTGGGGTTAATAAGTATTTTCTGGTAGAGTCAAAGTGTAATATTTATGTTTACTAGTTTACTATTAAACAAGTTAGCTGAATCGTGACGATGATATGCTGAAATGTTCCATTACAGGCTTTATTAACAGTCCACATTGAGAGGAAGTCACATTGCTATCCTGTAATATAAAAAATACATCAGTTAGTACAAATATCAATACACGGATAACACACTTGTTACTGGTCAGCTGGGAATGCAGCCAGGTTGTTGTGTTGTTAGCTTTTAGCTGCTGATTAGCAAACAGCTACGCGCTACAGCTAAAGAGCGGCTGGAGAGAGCAAGAGTTGTGGCGAGTGGACGAACAATCGCTTAGCTTAGTGTGTCAGCTGTCTCACCTGATTTGTGAGGATACAGAAGAGGAGCACCTTCAGACACGCAGAGCACCGACAGAAAAATCCCACCGGCCAGCAGCAACAAAACATATCCATGGCGGCTCTTCATCCTCCTAGCTCAGCTAACAAAACGTTAGCTAATTTGGACTCGTCGTTCTAAACAATAAACGGCTGATTTGAAGCTAAGCTGAGTGTTTTAAGCATCGATAACCCGTCTAACGTCAGTGTAGGGCTACACAAACGAGCACATTTTCTGTCTGTTTAACGTTAGCGACTCATCTATTAGCCAGCTAACTAGCTTCGGCTAGCATATCAATGCTAACAGTTTCAGCTGACGACAGCAAACCCCGCTACAGAGTACAGTGTTCCGTTGTCCATGGAGACAAGAGGAGCGATCACCTTTCACGGCCTATCATATTCGGTATGTGTGCCTCAATGTTCTTTAATTAACCATAGCTAAAGGAAATTAATCAATAGCCCTGACTGTCATGAAACACCTCTCATCCAAAGCGCCATGTTCCTGTACAACGTCACATCACGGAATGAGGCGTAAAACCTCCAAATGATTGACACGCACACGAGCCAATCACAGCGAAGCATACCTGGACGTTTAGCGCACGGAGCCAATCAGCTTCGAGCTTTATTATCAGTCATGTAAATCCAGTGCTTTGTATCAAAGCTTGAAGAAATCTCTTTTTTTTTTTTACAACCAGTCATTCGGGAACCATGTGATGATTCACGCAACGCTGATTATAAAAGACGACCTGTCTAAGTTAAAGATCTATCTCTGGGTTCTTAAACAACCCAGCAGCAGTGTGATTTGGCTGGTGCACCAATGGTGGCTTATGATCTATTCCTTGTGTGTTTTTATTTGATTTTATTCCTGGTGATCTTATATGAATATTGCTGGGCGTTAGCCTTATGGGAAACTTTGACATGTGAAATTTTGATCACGATAGCAGAACTGGAAAGATGCTCTTCCCAATTCCCCAGTTAAAGACAGCCACACCTCTGTATACGTGTGAGTCTCCTGATATGTTTTTTAATGACTTTCAAGCACATAGTAACTGATTATTTTACGAGACCCCCTTAAACCCTCATTAAGAACATATTAACTATTATTTTACTATTATATATTAATTGTTGTAACACTCTGTGTATCCTGGCTGACAAGACAAACCCACATTTCCCTTATTGTCATACATACCCAAGAAATATGACAGTTAAATAAAATAAATATGACAATTGCATATTCATGTGTTCACAGTCTCTTTATTACATGTTTTCAAAATGTATTAATACTCAAATTAAGCCCACACATAGCTGATAATTATCACATTCAGTATGCTTCAGTATTTTATTCCTCATTAATATTAATATGAGCATTAGAAATAGCATAAGTAGTTGTTAAGCAGTAGCAGTAAAAGCAGAAATAATGGGATAAATATTATATGAAAAAAATTGCACTTACACTTAAAATATATTTATATTTCTGATTTTCAGATTGTATTACCATGTTTGTTTGTTTGTTTTTATGTGTTTCTTAAGTCTGCAAAACAATACGTACGAGAAAATTATCTGCTCTGATTAACTCATGAAGGAGGAGGAGGCATTGTGTGGCGTGGAGGAAATCTCCCTGGGTTTGAGGACAGATACGTCAGGTTGCTTCTTACTCTCTGGATCACGAAGCTGCGAGAGAGTGTCAGTGGCTCGTAGGCAGAAAGCAAGAGAGGCAGAGATCTGCACATCATTGGCTCAGAGAGCGCAAAAAAAACCCTCACCCGAAGCACGGTGAGTACCAAGCTTTTTGCAAATTCATGTGCACGCTGATGTTTGTGGGTGACGATAGGTGACAGTTGTGTGTGTTTGTGTCTTAGTGCATATCAGTTCTTTTCCTTTAATAGACGGAAAATAGGATGCTCAACCTTCTTTATGTTTAAGTTGCAATAACTTTCTCTGTCAGGAAAAATCTTTCATGTTTCAAACAAAGCTCAGACCATCAGGTAATTCTCATATGTGTTCATCTCTCTGAGACAATCAATACAAAGGTATATCTTTTGTTAACATGTTTACTCTGAAAATGGTACAGCCTTGCTGATAAAAGGTAAATCAGTACCTTGTTTTTTCGACAGTGCTGATGTACCTGCAGACTACCCACAGAGGAATGATCATGCTTATTCTGACAGAGACTGTTACCTGACAGCAGAAAACACCTGCACCGCTTTCATTTACTGTCACTTTGCATTACCTCTGTGCATGTGCGTGTGTTTGTATCCCTCAGGCAGCTACAGAGGACCATGGCATTTACAGGGATGCTGAGCGACGAGGACATCAAGGCTGCAGTCCAGGCTTGTCAAAGTGAGTCACGCAGCACACACCGGGAGACACACACACTTTACATGCATCTAATTGTTAACACATTAGCACATACTTTGCAGTAGGTGAATATACGTCCACACCCATTTTACAGAAAGAAAGAGAGAGAGAGAGGCTTTGTTAAACCCACTCCCACAGGGGATACCTGTGAGGTGTGTTGTTCACAGGGGGGACGGGGAGTCTGCAGGTAACTAGGCAGCCATGTGGCAGGAGAGCAGTTACCACCCGGATACCAAAGTGATTATGTTGAGCGTTCACACAGAGAAGACCAAAATCACACAAGCTATACAGTCCTCATATCCCAAAGCTCTTAATCATTTATCTCTAGCAATTATGTCTGCATGACAAGGCAAACACAGCACAACCGCTCTGATGAATATCAAATGTCAGCGCTTATATGCCCTTTATTCAGTAACCCCCCCCCCATTGGCAACGTTTTAGGCAAAATAACTTCAAACTTTGCCCGTCGTACTTCTTTGCAAAAAGAGGAAGTATTTTTTATGATTTATTTGAAGATGGATGGCAAACTAAAACATCTGATGAAAGCCGGGACAGCAGACAGATCACATCCCCACCTTCTCCTAACTTATTCTAAGGTTATGTATTTTTAAATCAGAGCGTCAGTCTTTTAATTCCTCAAAACTGTGGATGCAAATGTCATCAAATCATTTTCAGTTGCTTGAATGTAAGTCACTCTGAACAGCTTTTAACATTTAAGGTTTGCATTAGACCTGCAGGGCAATATTCAGTGTGCTTTGGCTGTTTCAGTGGCATAGTGACATAGCCTATGATGGTATAAGACAGTGATACGCTACAGGGTGTTTATTGGTAAATGTCATTGGTTGAAGAATGAAAGTCATCTGAGCAAATGAGCAAATGCGACATCTCTATTCAGCCCCCCACCATACTTCTTGTCATTGTGTGATTGACCTCCCTCCCTCTCTCTCTCTCTCTCTCTCTCTCTCTCTCTCTCTCTCTCTCTCTTTCTGTAGCTCCGGGCACATTCGACTTCAAGTCCTTCTTTGCACGAGTGGGACTGACTGGCTCATCCGAGGCAGATGGGAAAAAAGTGTTTACAGTTCTGGACCAAGACAGGAGTGGATACATTGAGGAGGCAGAGCTCAAGTAAGGATGTGTGTGATACAGATGGATGTGTTTGTGCGGTAACTCCCTTTCACGTTCACTGTATGAATGGAGCATACAGTGAGGGGGGGTGGGGGCGGTGACTGGTGAGTGAGTGATGGAGGGACAGTTCAGAAAGCCCCAGAGGCGGAGAAAATGTCATCAGCAAATGATATAAGGTTTAACTTTTTTTTTTTTTGTGCACTCATCAGACTGTTCCTTCAGAATTTCTCTCCGGGGGCGAGAGAGCTGACTGTGGCTGAGACCAAGGCTCTGATGGGTGCAGGAGATAAGGACGGTGATGGCAAGATTGGGATGGAAGGTGGGTGCATGTAAAACATCTAAAAAAAAAAAAAAAAAGAAGAAGCTGTCGGCAGAGCTGATGAGAAAAGGAGCAACGAGTCGGGGAGCTGTCCATCACTTAGTGCTGAAATTGCAGTCTAAAAAAAGCGCATACAAAAACACTATATAAGCACTCAAACAAGCAATAAAATAATTGTTTTTGTTTAATCATCTTGATTAATGTTGTGTGTATGATTGCTGACTGAATCCACTCTTTCTGTTTCTCCCACAGAGTTCTGTGATATCCTGAAATAAAGAGAATAAACGCAGCATGTTCACGACTGTCTTTCCCTATTTTGAATAATGGGTTTCTTATGGAAATACTGACTTTCCAGACTGTTTGACGCAAAAGACCAGAAACCTCAGATAATCTGTACCTGCCTGCTGCTCTTCCTGTTGATGTGATACAATAATGCATAAAATGTTTGGTGGACCAGCTGGATATTAGTTTGTGTGTGTGTTTAATTAATAAGGTATCTGGAATGGATTAATAAATGTGTTTAAGGTGTGATATCAGTGTGTGCTGCGTCTCATTTAATTTTATGGCAGACTATAGGAGCCAATATTTCATGAAGACTCAAACTACTGTAGCATTCAGTGGTTTAAATATAAAGTCACTGCATGATGACTACATTTATAAGAAAAGTTAGATTAGACAATATTAGTCAATGATTAATTATAAGAGATCAGATTATCTTTCATGCAGCATAAAGAGAGCATATTGAGTCTGAGAGGGTGATATAAATCAAGATTCTCAAACTGGAAATGTTTAGCATAAAGCGTAGTGGGCACTCATCCCACTGACACTCATGGAAGTGTGTCAACTAAGAAAATCCCTTTCTGATTAACTTCTGCAGATTCATTTATATTCTACCGCAAATGTAAAGTTATATTTCACCATTTTTGAGAAAATCTTTGGTTTTAAAATGATGGATTTTTTTTCAGATTTTAAATAAATGGGACTCCTCTTCAAATTTTAAGACCACATGTTTTCCTTAATTGGGGCTAGTACTGCCTTCTGCTGGACGGATGTCGAATTCCTGCAGAACCAGGTAAAAATATCCACCATAATTATGGAAAATACATCAATTTACAGAACCGAAATATCCGAGATGGATGTCCCATGTAGGCTTAAATGACCTGAAGGTTAACATGATATGGGTTTACATTTCAGGAAAAAAGGCCACGTAGGCCACAAAAACACATTCATCAGTGACACACACAAAAAAAAGGGGGGGAGAAGAAGAAGAGGAGAGGGGGAGGGAGGGGAGGGCGGCCTCGGTCTTAATAAAGTTCATTCATCTGTGAGGAAAAACGAGCTGCGTTTTGTGCCATGGAAGCGTAAAATGAGTTGTCAACATATTGCTAACTTGTCCCACTCGGCGCAGTTCAGATGAGCCTTATAGAGATGGACGGTAGCCTATAGAGCTGGTTAATATGACAGGGACAGCATATTGGCTGAGACCGCAAATATCTATCATCCGAGACCACCTCAGGGAGGTGTTGCAACACCAATCCTTCAGATGCAAAAATGGAAAGCCTGACTCTAATAATTTACTATCAACTCTTGATATAACTAGGAAGCATGCTAAACTACGTGGGAAATAACCGAACAGTTAAATAAACTTAACCCTTGAACAGATTACACAGACACTGCAGGCACGTATGAAATATTGCTGGTATTATTAAAGATAAACATATATTATGAAGTAAATTATGTTGGACTGCTGATTAATAATGATCACAGAGGGGCACGTCTTTATAATCATATATAATATTATAGTGATAACACAAAGATGAAAGCACTCCTTCCAACTTTGAGTGGCCCGCCGGGCTATTTCCTTTCAGATGGATGAATTATGTCTAAGGCCGTGACTTAAATGTTTCCTCTGTTGATTAACAAAGTGTTTAGCAGTTCAATTGGCTGTGACTCTTTGGTGCATGTTCATTTGGCTCCCAAGTGGTTTCTCATAAACTACACTTGGAGATATGACCCATGGCCTAGAGTGACTTCTCACATATGTCCATTCATTTCATTTATATGCTCAGACGAAACTTACAACATCGGCATCAGCATCTTAAATGTTGTCCATAAATCATATGAGTGCAACATGTCCAGTGAGCAGCGGGTCTCCTCGGGTTTCCACACGTCTATAGGCCTCCTCGCACATGGTAGCATCCTCATTTGTTCACCTAAAAATAGGTCGAGACTACTAGACACATTTTTTCGAAACCCATGCATCTTGGTACCTGATACTGAGACTCAAAGCTCTGTAAATGGTGTTGCTCAAGGATATATAAGAGCGAGGGACCGTGGCTTGTGGCATTCACTCGAGTCCGCCTTGGTTTTCACTCGCCTCAACGCAGCGCAAAGGTGAGTGGGATGTGCGGCCCCGCAAAAGCCACACTGACGGTCAGATTGAACTGGGAGGACGGGGATTCAGACCAGCAGATCTCCGTGGACTATAACTGTAGGGAGAAATGGAACCAGCATAGCAAAACAACTACACGGAACCACAGGACGATTTAATCAGTGCGCAAAGGAAAAGCCACTTGATTTTTTCTAAGGAGCAACTTTGTGGATGATAATTGCGCTATTTTACAGGATGAGAGAGAGAGAGAGAGAGAGAAAATCACATCACTCGGCTATCGACACGATTTGACATCACTGCGTTTGTTGTTCATTTGTGGCAGTGACTCGTTGTTGCTGTGATTCGGCCCTCTCAGCGGGAGCATCTTCTATTTAGTGCCATAGCAGCATAACGCGGTGGGATAAACAGAGTCAGGCCTGTGTGTGACAGCCGGAGGCAAAGAGTAAATCTTTAGCCAATAAGAAAAAATTAAAAAAAGAAAAAAGAAAGAAAGAAAGAAAAAAGAAACACACAGGGCCAGTGATGCTGCTTGACTTCTTTTCAAATTAAAACAATTAATTAGTTGAATTAGACCAAAAAGAAACAAGGGAACATTTTATGCCTCTAGATGCTTTAATGTTATTAATGACTGAACTTTAATTCTCTTGTGAAGCTAGAGGAAGAATAGCCTTGTCTAATACTTGAGAGTTATCTGGACACTGGTGCATGATTTTAGCCCACAGACCTCAGGCAGTGCTTGATATATGGTGATTTAAAGTTAATTAAGAGCACTTCAGACCCTTAGAATAGAAGTAATTGTAGACAGAAGTGCTTTTAAAGAAGGATATTTGCAATGCAATGATATGACTACTGTGCTGGATTTGAGATGCTCATACTGACCTTGAGCCTTGTCTTCTCTCCTCTCTAAGAATAAGAAAAAATGGCTTTCGCTGGTCTCAATGAAGCAGATATTAAGGCAGCTCTGGATGGCTGCGCAGGTGAGCATACATAATATATAGCATATACAGGATTCAATTTTCTCTGCAATTTTGCTAAAACAGCTAGCCCAAATCACTGAAATCTGCAGTCTGCCAGATGCTAACCGTGTTAACTTGTGTGTTCCAGCTGCTGACTCCTTTAACTACAAGTCCTTCTTCAAGGCATGCGGCCTGAGCGGCAAGTCTGAGGCTGAGGTCAAGAAGGCCTTCGCCATCATTGACCAGGACAACAGTGGCTTCATTGAGGAGGATGAGCTGAAGTAAGACACTTAAGAAATGCACACTTAAACAAGAAATGCCTCTGAGGCACCAAAACATGCACCAGATCGGCTCTATTTTTTAGAAAAACAAAGGGTAGCTTTACTCTCTCCACTCACTTGGACACTTGCTAATGAAACTTCACATTTCTTGCACTAAAAACAATGTTTAATGAAGCCTGAAGATTTTAAGACATTACACATTTAAATCCCTATTTGGACACTTTGTCACTTCTGTCTTAAAATCTCAGACTGTGCTCTAAACTGGTGATAACTTGCACAGTGATTCACAACAGATCAATCAATGTAGCCTGAGATATTCATAATTCTAACTCCTGCTGTCTTCTCCACCTTTCAGGCTGTTCCTGCAGAACTTCTCCGCCGGCGCCAGAGCACTCACTGACAAGGAGACCAAGACTTTCCTTAACGCTGGTGACAGTGATGGTGATGGCAAGATCGGAGTTGATGGTAAGACTTTCCTGCATATCTTTAAAATATAGCAGAGATTTATACAAGATCAATTCTGATGCCTTTTAGCAGTGGACTCTAAATTAACATCCATTCACATACTTCTAATATCTGCACAGACTCAAAGTCTTGGTCAGAGAGTGGGTCCAATTAGTCCAGATCATGATGGCTTAAGAATCTGAATAACATATTGTTCACTACTAATGGCAGTTTCATTCTGTTTTCACAGAGTTTGCTGCCCTTGTAAAGGCATAAATTTCCATTGACCAAGATCTACTTCTTTTCATGGAACTTCAAGCTCCTTGCAAGATTCAGTAATCATCAGCTGAAAGAATATTTTTTTATACCTTATTTATGAGTTGCCTGCGATTATTTTCTCAACATGTAACACATACTTTACTGTGAATGTTACTCAGGTGTGTTAAATGTTCTGAAAAAATGACTTGTGCAAACTGTACAACACCATCTGCACTTTTGAGGAAGAGTGAAAAACCAGGAATAAATACTCTTTTGGTGTAAAGTAATCTCCTTAAGCTCAGTCGTCTTTGCATTGGTCCACTCTTTGGTATTATACAATCCAATGTATTCACATAGCTCTGGCTATGTCAACACAATGGGATGAGGAAGAGGCGGTGCGAAAAGTGATTCCACCTGCCAGGGATTTTAAATACTTGAGAGGTGACAAGAGGTCTTGAAATGACCTGCCCAGCACTTGTTTTGATAATTGGTTAATGGTAGGGGGGAGTTTAGCTGGACTCAGGCCACAAACTGGCAAACGCAGTGGGAAAGGGCCTTGGGTTTTTTGCTCGCATGCTTCCTGGATCCAGGGAGGCTTGCAATGGATAGCTGTCACACATAGTGTAATTAGCTGGTCTGTTCCAAGGTCTTTTTCTCCACCAACTGCTGCGTAGTCAATTAGATGATATGCTGTGGCAACAGGAGGGCTATTAACAGCCACTGTTACATCAGCAACCTTTCAGCAGGTTGCATAGATGCAGATATTTAGAGGTCTGAGGGCTTCTTAACAAACTATTCAATTCATTTATCTTTATCTTGTAGTAATTTGGGAAGTATTTAGACATATTTGGCAAAGAAATACATTTAAATAGGTTAACAGTTAAATTACACTTCCAGGGGAAGTTATGAATGCTCGGTGAAATGCAAGTCAGCAATATGTAAACCCTCAACCCTATCAGATGACAGCTTGAGCTTGTTACCATCAACCAGTGGTCAAAACAGTAAGGCGACATCAGTGTTACCCCGCGGGACAGTGCTGCCACCTACAGGCCAAAGCTATACTCAGACTCAGAATCAGAAAAAGCTTTAATGCCAAGTACGATTTTACACATACAAGGAATTTGTTCTGGTGTCGTTGGTGCATGAATATTCTCTAAATATAAACAATTAAAAATTAAAAAGCTCAGCATTACAAGTGGAGATATTATTAATAGACTGTACTGTAAAGATGAACCATTCAGAAGAAGGAGTTTACCGAAACATCTAACAGCTTGGACATTTCTTTGTGCTTTTGAAACATTTTAATAGAATAACATCTACAAATAAAAAGGGTTTATATGCAATCAGCAATTGAAGAGGAGTTTTCCCAAAAATCTTTCAGTCCACTTTGACTCATTTGGAAAATAATAAATACTTGACTATGACTGTGACTTTTTTCAAGTCAAAATGGGACTGATTAAAATGTATCCAGTTTCTCCGCACCATAATGATACGATGGTATGTGCTTGGTTTAATTGTAAATTAGAAACCTCTCAAATACAGGCTTAATCTGACAAAACACAACACTAAATACAACATGACACGTGAGGAAGGCAGCTATCAGTGTTAAACAGCAAAAAAACATCTGTTTCTCACAAATAAATATAATAATTGATCATATAATATAATATAATTGATCTTTGTACAGTCTGACACAATCTGGGCTAATTGAATCTAGGACTCTTATACCCATACTATATATACTCTGACCCTCATTAAAATATGAATGACTACAATCCTCCATGCTTTACAAATCAACAATGTAACACGAAAAAGAGGGAAAAGAACCAATTAGCGCCACTTACACCAGCTCTAACGCATGCATGCTCCGTATCCACCCTCCTGAATACGGTTGTGTGGTGCCAGCAGCACTTCCAATTCGCCCTCCTCAGCAGTGCGCAGGCCTATTCTTAGCGATGGGGGGATATTAAAGACTTCTTCAAACGCACCTTTTAAGCGTCTTCATTTGTGAAACTTAAAATAGACCGCTCTCTGGCTACAAGACGAATTTTCGCCACCCACCCCATCCTCCCTCCCCTGCTCTCCTCAGCGGTGTCAGTTATCTTATGCTTCAGATTTCCGATAGAGTGGAACTATAAAAGGTCATCACGAGCACAGGGAAGATCACTTCAGTCGACTGGACGCTTGTCTGTATCATCTGTAGCCCTACAAAGCAAAGACATCAGCCAGAGGTGAGTTTGAATGAACGGATGAAAGAAATCCGGGATCTGTACAGACAAAAGCCCGCAGCGTCACGCATGGCATCTTTGAAAGATTTAACTGGACTTTGCGGTGCAATGCAGCATCTAAAGAAAGAATAAGTTTTGTTTTTGCGGGAGTGTCAACTGCGTGGAGACATGGATTACTGGTCTGAGCTCCCAGCATCTAACTGTAAGGAACACGTGTCAATCTCAGCCTCTCGAGTGGGATTTGGAAATGCAACATCAGACATGCCACTCAGAAAGAAAGGGACTGAATGATTTCTAATATGTTTCTATTATGATCTATTTCTATTTGGGATGATTAACAGTTTGCTGATGTTGGCAGCAGATTAAACTGCTGCTGCTCTGTTGTTTGAATGTCATTACTTCTTCTTAAAGATCCATACAATCAACAATATGTGATGCTGAAATGTTCCAAGCGGTTATTACTTGACATGTGCTGCTTTAAAAGTCTAATCATCGCTCTCATTTGATTTCTGCAGATCGAAATGGCTAAATTCGCTAAAATCGGACTGACTGATGCTGCAGTCGCTGGAGCCCTGGATGGGTGCAAAGGTGACTCTTTTGGTTACAATTACAAAATCACAGCCACAGCTCTCTCTTTTTTTGGAGCATTGTTGTAATTTTAGGTGGATTTTCATTATATATACATATATATAAAACAACCTGCATTTATTTCAGCCGCTGGAACATTCGAGCACAAGAAGTTCTTCACTGCATGCGGATTGCTCGGCAAATCCGATGCTGACCTGAAGGAGGCCTTCGGCGTCCTCGACCAGGACAAGAGTGGTTTCATTGAGGAGGAAGAGCTGAAGTAAGACACACAAGAAAGGCACGCTTAAAAAAGCAATGCCTCCGTGGCAACAAAGTATGCACAATGTTCTCTGACAGAACACTAGGGGGACCTAAGTCCTTAACAGATATCTACACACATTAGAGCAGTACATTAAGACACTGGTGAACAGGGTTGGGCTTAGGCTGTTTGAGGGGCATGGGCGAAAAAGTGAAAAAAGGGGCACCAGCTCTCAGGAAGTCATAAAACAGTTACAAACCCTAGATAAAGTTAAAATAGGTTTATTATGTGAGTATAACTCTGTAATAAAACACACAGGGGCCCATTTATTTCACAAAGATACACACACAATGATGCCAACAGGAATGAGCTGTGTATTGAGGAGCTTAGTTAAGCAGAGGGCATCTAAGAGGATATTTTTGCAGCATTTTTGGGGCCTCATGAGCCCACCAGTGTTGCATCTTCTGTTCTGACATCAGCTGCAAACAATAGTGAGTTATGTCTGTAAGAACTTGGAGAGGAATGAAGGAATGAAGGAGCCACAGGTCAAACTATCTATAGCCACCTGTTTTACATAAACGTACATAACCCCAACAGCACCACCCTTGGCCACCTGCCCGATACATCATATTTTTTAATAGGTGTACATATTTTATTTTACTTTAAAAAAAAAACTTAATAAATGATGAATGCTGCTCTTAATCAAAATGTCACATCACACATTTGTGGTCCAGTAATATTTGAATGGACCATCTGCAATCAGGTTGTTGAAGACTCAGTCAATGGGAGCTCAGGAACTAACCACCAGTTGTGTGTGTGTGTGTGTGTGTGTCTGTGTGTGTGTGTGTGTGTTAACAGGCTGTTCCTGCAGACCTTCAGCCCAGGTGCACGTGAACTGACCCCCGCTGAGACCGCCACTTTCCTCAAGGCCGGTGACACTGACGGGGATGGCAAGATTGGAGTTGATGGTATGAACTTGTGCAGTTTGGTTGTAGAAGATCTTTGGATAGTTTTGTTGGAAAACAGACACCAACTATGCGCTTTCTTGTCTGTCTGCAGAGTTCGTTGCCATGGTTAAGGCATAAAAAGTCAGCTGACCAACCACACCTGCTATGATGGAACAACAAAGCCCACGTTGACCTCCCCCCTTTTCATCTGAATATAAATAATTTTTATACATTTGCTGAAGAGACGTTTCCTCCTATGCAACACACTGTCCAAAATGATGATTGTGAATGTCGCTCGGTTGTGTTCATGTCTTAAATATGAATTTTGCTTACTGTAAAATCTATGATGCACTTTCCAGGAACGAAAAAGAAAGAATAAATATTCTTTTGCTACGGTCTTTTTTATTGTTTACGTTGTATCTTTTCAACTCATAGCCCAAAGAACACTCAGCACTCTCTCTCTCTCCCCCTCTCTCTCTCAAATTATTAAGTTATTAATTCATTCATTCATTAATTATTCAGTTATTGAAATGACATATGAACATATCAGTGTTGCAAAATCATCTAAAGAAAAAGAAAAGAATCATAAACTGTTGACACACCCATAACTATAGGTCTATAAATCTGCACATGAAATGCGCACACATAAGTAAGGCTGTGTGTGTGTGTGTGTGTGTGTGTGTGTGCGTGTGTTTGTGTGTACAGTCATGCAGCTCCATCCTGCAGCCACTAGATGGCGTTAGGTCCATTAACAGTAGGAGTTGGGACAGACGCACCAAACAGAGATGAGACGTTGCTGTAAATCATCTGGCGATAAAAAGGGACAGCTGTTGGACATTTGATTCCCGTTGAACATCGCTCTGAGCGTGCCTTTGAGTTGTGCGTCTATTCCCATTAGGAGGAAACTCATCCACACATGCAGGACGAAAGAATAATAAATGGCAGAGCTCAAGATTGTTTCCAAGAAACAAACAGTAGCCGAAAGAATGCAGGTGAGATCGTCCTCTTGGCCAATCTATGCGTCCAGGAGTGAGGCTCCTAAAGAGCATTAGCAAATGTAAATGAATAAATGATCAGTAACAGTATAGTCTGTGAGGTATCAACATTGCGCATGACATCATGCACCGGGTGTGGGTAAAGTCGCCCCAGCGCTCTCGATCCGGTGTCCTCAGTCTCTTTTTCACACACATGCCGGAGAAGATGATTGAGTTTCTTTTTTACCTGCTCAGGAGTCCAACTTCACGACATCCTTACAGCAGACTATCGGACATCACTTGTTGTTGAGGGGCCCCATTAACAATTTGGCGCCGGGATTAGGTTTAGGAAAGGTTGACAATGACAAAGCGCCGGAGATACAAGCTTTTATTCAATGAAGAGAGACGCCAGGGTGCTGCCAGAGAGTTAAACAAAAAGCTGCAGTGAGTCCACAGCGCGTAAAAGTCGTCATAAATAGAACAATAAAATAAAATGACTGTTTTTTGTTTGTTTTTTTGTCTTCAGCCCTGTAAATAATGTTTAAAAGGGTCTTTAGCGCATGTCATGACACCTCACCGGGCCAACATCCCCCGGCTCACGGTCGCCATGCAGCTGACGCGTGCGAGAGCTCAGCGCTGCCAAAGTGCCACACGCGCACACTCACGCGCACCAATTGTCTGACTTCTAACGTGAGAAAGGTGGCCGGGGGCCTTTGGTTATATTCAAGGATATCCCTCAGTGTCAGGTTGCACCACATCCTGCGATCCGAGTTCATATCTCCACATGACCTGGCTGTTTATTAAACTTGAGCATCTAATAAACGTTTGTCTTCCTCATTCCCCCAATCACACACATTTTGGCTGCATATGCACACCTTCAACTAACCTTACATCAAGGAGAGGAATAACCTTCTTTTTCCATGCGTTGCTGCAGCCAACACTCTCCCAGGAATGAGCTTAATGACCCCTGAATTTGTTTGTGTGTCAGACCCGCCTGGGGCTTCAAATGCCCTCAAAAAAAAGACACCCTGAATTTGTTCATTCTTTGCAGCTGGACAGGCAAAAAGTCCAGCCGGCAGCTCTGCACTTAACTGGACGAAACACGAAATGATCCAGCAGAAATGAAGCCAGCGCTCTGCCCTGCATGACCTCTGACTGTTACACCTCTATTTAAATGGTGCGTTTGAATACCTGGGGCACTGCACATAATGCATCATCATCACCATCAAGACGGGACTGCACAGTAGAGGGTGACCCTTAATCAGCACAGTTGACAAAGCAATTTAGCAGGACTGTCCCTCCTCTGTCAGTATGATGAGTGACAAGGCTCCAAAACGTCCCTGAAATTCAGTGATGAGCAGCTGTGTTGTGTTTTTTTGGGGGGGTTAAATTAGATTTGTTTGTACATAATGTGAACTCCATATGTTTGTGTAGATGTTTTATATCCAGATCTAGGCAGGTGAAGCGCCACAGGAAGCCAGTGGACCAGGCACAAAGAGGTTGTGACCTCTTAATCTCTTACTAATGCTGTTGACACGTTAAACACATTAAAGGTTCAATGTCAGTGACTTTTTTATTTCCCATAACTCACCTCAGATGTAATGATAGGGGCACATTTGGAGTTGGATGTGGCTCAGATGTGCTCGTTTTGGGACTGCTGCCTGTAAAAGGATATCTGCATGAAAGGGTAGGGGTGGTGAGGGTGGTGGAGGGGGGCGGCAGAAACAGCAAGAGAGGGAGAGATTGCAGTTACATTACAGCCTCCCTGCATTTACTGTGCTATATAATTCTAGAGGTGAGAAGAGGAGGAGGGGTGCGGGGATGACAGGAGGGAGTGTCGGATGGGGAGAAGAATGCGCTTTTTAACTTAATTTGCTATTTACAAGGGCGTTACAGATGTCCACGGTCCGGTCTCTCTGTCCCTCGGCGTTATAAATAGTAAAGGTTAATTAGTTAGCTGAGAAATTGGATCAGGGGCGGGCAGTTAGAATTTGATCCATAGACAGGTAACTCAAGCAATCCCTATTGTCACTGCAATCAGACCTATATAAATCCGCCTTGACAGACAGCAGTCACCACAGAGCCTTACCTCTCCTTGCTTGATCATCGACCGGGCGAGAACTCCCCTCTAAACAAGGTAAGATGCTGTGCGGATTCCAAGAGGCTGGTGGAGAGAAGCTGCTTCTTCTTTTTTTTTTTTTGTTTTTTGTTTTTTGTTTGTTTTTTGCTTTTGTAGAGACGCATCCTCCGGTATATTCAGCGCACTTTAGAGGCGCAGGTGAAATAATTTCGTGCGTAAAAGTGGCGACTTATTTGCGTTGGAGATAACAAAAGCCAAAGTAAGTTTGTTTCTATTATGTTTAATCTGCAGGATGAGACAGTAAGTAGTTTGAAAAACTGGACCTGATCTCCCATTCTCACTTTTAAGAACTCTTATTGAGTTTTTATGGACTGTAACTCTCAGTGTCAGTAGGGACACCTTCTGCTCTCCATCAGTGTCAGTGTTTTGTTAGTTTGTACCTGGCTCCATATGTTAATAATTCACCGTGGTTGTTCCTCCTACAGGAATAAAATGTCCCTCTCATCTATCCTTTCCGCTGATGCCATCGACAGTGCTATCAAGGAGTGCCAAGGTATCATCTTCCACCAATATCATTACTGCTTTCTTAATTCTATCTATATTTCTATTGGAGTCTATGCAGTCAGCAGAGTGGTTGGGTCTGTTTGATGAAAAGAAACATGAATGCATATAGGGCTCAGTATAATATATGTTTGTGGCTTTGTTAAGTGATTTTATGAGCATCAATTGGTCCAGGTGTGATGTTAGTGTTATCACTGGAGGTTAAAATGAAGAAACATATGTTCTTCATACTGAGAGAAGAAGGTTAGATCACTCACATCACACTTAATGATACCTTGTTATCATGTCTCCATAATTTAAACTGACATAAATTGTCTGAGGATTTGCTAATATCACAGAGACCTTTCCTTAATACTAGACTAGACTTCTTAAAATGTACCTCCTGCTGTTCCTGACTCTCTGCTCTCCTCCAGCACCAGACTCCTTCTGTCCCAAGAAATTTTTCAGCACAAGTGGCCTCACCAAGAAGTCCGGCCCGGATGTGAAGAAGGTTTTCGGGATTTTGGACAACGATGGCAGTGGGTTTATTGAGGAGGAAGAGCTCAAGTGAGTGACCGGACAGTTCACTGACTACTACAGACTTTTGGCTATATATGCTGGTGGCTCAAGAGACGATGAATAGACTGTCTTCTTGGAAAGTTACATTTCTGTTGTTGAGCTGAGAAGGGGACTTCCAAGGGCTAATATTCATGACACAAACTCACATTGTTTTCTTTATTACATGTCAAACAGACCTAAGTAATAGCAGCATCTTTGTGTGTCACCCTCAGAACATAACAGATGCATTTAGAAGTTGTGTTTTCTGGATGTACAGCAGCACCGAAACCTGAAAACTATAGGAAATTACGTGTGACTTGATAGATTGAGTTAAAAAACCCCAATTCCTTTTACTTATTTTAAATTATTTTGCAAGTTTTGTATCAGGACAGATTGGACTTTTGTGGTGCCTTTGTGGTTATAGCTGTGTGTCCTCTTGTTACTGACTCCTGCCTGTGGCTCTGTGTATGTCAGGTTTTTCCTCCAGAGGTTTTCTCCTGGGGCTCGCGTTCTGACAGACAAGGAGACCAAGGGCTTCCTGAGTGCTGCTGATGACGACAGCGATGGCCGGATTGGAGCAGACGGTGAGCGGATCCACACCTGTTTCACATACCCATTATGCAAGACATGCATATGTGTGATTAGAAAACCACAACACATTTTTCACCATTAGTAGACAGACTGCCAAAATGTGTTGATGTTCAGGGTCTGTAATGCTGGAAACAGAAGTAGTCAAGACAAGACAAGCAGCTATCATGTGTACCTCCACAGCAGGTGCTCAAAAGCAACGTCTGCATAATGTTTCTACGGACCATTTGTAATATTAGATTTGTGGATTAGTTTAATTGATTAGACAAATCGGGGTCAATGTCATGCTGTAAACTCGAGAGCACAACAGCAGCAGCACTGAAATCATTACAATGCAAGCTTTCTCTCCCTCTAATGGTTTTTCTTGTTGCTAAATATAAATATTTCAGCGTCACACTGAGGCAGGTATTATAGATGAGGTAAATAATCAGGTGTCACATTTAACTAATGCAGTTTCTTTTCTCTCCACAGAGTTCCAGGCCATGGTCTTGTCCTAAACAGCTGGACTCCATCACCCCAACTCAGTCTGACCCCCCTCAGCCTCCTACCCCTCTATTCCACTGCTTCAAGGACTTGTAGTTTTAGTCGATCATTTTCCATCTGGTTAGATACAATGTTTTGATTCTGTTTTTTTTTTTTTTTTCATTTTTTTTTTTTTTTTTTTTTTTTTGCAAGGCTCGCTTTGGTCCACACACATATACATCATCTCATCATGTTTTTAGATTTTTTCCCCCTCAGTTTTCATATGTATGTCTGTATGTTTAGACAGACCATAAAGCTGTATTTCCCAAATAAATGTACAATTGATCAAATTACTGAGAAAATAAAATAATAAAATCCAAAAACTGTGGCATCTTTGTGTGTTTCTGTCCTCTACATCTGGCTTGAGATGAGAACAGATATGTATAGTTAAGAGAGTGAAATGTGTGATTTGCTGATGATTCTTTGTATACTGATCCAGATGTGCCTATGCACAAAACAAACACAGTCATACTGTTTTCCTCTGTGGTGTCCTTAAATCTTCACATATCCATAGCTCCACACAGTGTGAGGTAACAGGACATGTCCTGAAAACACAGTGTTTCTGACTGAAGTGTATATACAGTACAATACAGGTGTGTGTGACTTTAGGCAGCCATAGAGCTAACGCAGGGAAAAAGCAGAGGAGGTGACCTTGATGGCCACCTGAGTGTCAACAGGGCTGGATCGAGTGACACCTGACCTCAGCTTTGTAAATAAACCCAGCTGAACCTTGGTGCTACTCAGGATGGGGCAACAAATCACACACACACACACACACACACACACAAACACACACAGACAAACACATGCACAAAACTCAGCACATTTGCAAAATTCAAATAAGAGATCAGACACAGACGGCCAACTATGCAAACACACATAATCTCAAGCATGCACATGGGCTAAATACACGCACATCAGGGTTTGGTGCATCAGTGTGAGTGTTTGTGTGTGAGGCACATTAGGAGATGCAAACCCTGCAGAATGCTATATCTGTGAAGGCTAGCCTTACATGTATTGCTTTGCCAGGTATCCATCCTCGACAGCTCAGGAGAGCTCGCTCGGGACATATTAAAGAATGATTTTATTACGCTCATCCACATTCTCAGACAGAAGATTGATCATCTCACATCACTGCATCCATCCTGCAAGACACTTTAAATAGCATGCAGTGTTTTCATTCTCTGCACTTACAGGATTCACAGGATTAAAATTAACAACTACATCACTATTCACCCGCCCCCTAGAGGCGCCAAAATACAGAGTCCCACACCTACTTCCAGTGGTTCCACCTTGGTGTCATTTCAATTACCTGTATATTACAGGGAGAAGCTGACTATTACAGCAGACACCTGCTACTCAGAGCTATGGGGCATACCCTGGTATTAGCATGAGGTCGTGGTCACAAGTGTAGGATGTGTAGTCATACCTATTGCTGCTCGATTCCGATGGTGTGCTGTGATAATGATAGAGGCTTTAAGAGCGTTCCTTCTGCAGCCGGGCCAAAACTGCATGTGAGAGGCCTCTGTGTGTTTGGTTATAAATTTCACTACTTTGAAGTGAAAGAAGGTGACAAAGCCATACTGATTTATTTGAAATTTAATAAAAACAGTGACTTTTTCAGACAATATTAATCAAAGACATTTCTTTACAACAATGAAAGACAAATCCATTAATGTTTTAGTGTAAATGATTGCGTGTTCTGCAATAAAAGTGAAAGAGACATTAACAATAAAATACATACAAGTTAAAGCATTTAAAGGTGCAGTGTGTAAGATTTGGGCCTTGATTTTCAGAATAAGGCAGACATGGAATATAATATTCATAACATATCAATGCATGTATAATCACCTGTTAAATAAAACTAAATACTGACTCTAGGGGTGTTGTTTAGCTCAGTTGGTAGAGCATCCGCCCCATGTACAAAGGCTCAGTCCTTGCCGCGGCGGCCCAGGGTTCGAATCCGATCTGTGGCTCTTTCCCGCATGTCATTCCCCATCTCTCTCTCCCCACATTCCTGTCACTGTTCAAGCTGTCTCTGTCAAATAAAGCTCAAAAAGGCCCAAAAAATATCTTAAAAAAAAAAAAAAAAAAATACTGACTCTAGACAGGGCCTTTCAAATGTTGTTTCTTCTTGCACTAGGAAGGCAAGGGTGATATGAGGAGATTGCAAGTTAAACAAGATTTTATTACATATGTGAGCATAAGCAAAGACAAAGTAAGAGGGACCATGTGAGAGAACGCAAAGTAAAGAGGAGATTAAACAGTGATGATGTACAGTATATTTCAGTGTACATGTGCTTACAGTGTAAAAAGATAGTGGTGTGCTCAAAGATAAGTGTTCAGTTAAACTCAATTAGGATTATAATTAAAAACCTTTATTGGCTTGTTCAAATGTTCCAAACCCAATGAAGATGAACACAATTTGAATGAACTTAGATGTTTTTTCTAAAAACTCATTAACACCCATATACCATATTTTATTTGATATCCTATTCAATGTTTTATTGTTGTACTATCCTCCTGTACTATACACATATTATGTGAAATTATATTACTACCTTTCACCTCACACTTACATCTCATATGACATACTACCATAATTTATCGTAAAACATCATACAGTAGTATGTTAATATGCTGTGTTATGTTTTGAATTGTATTCCACATTATATTTATGTCACTCTATATCTATATTAATGCAGACAAACACTAAATACCATTAAAGTATGTAGAGCAGGTCATCCGCTAATCAGAAGATCTGTAGCTTGATCCCCGGCTCAGTCTGCATGTTGTCCTTGGGCAAGATACCGAACCCCAAATTGCTCCTGAAGACTGTGCCATCAGTGTGTGAGTGTGTGCATGAGCATTGGTGACTTTCTGATGAGCAGATGCCACATGGCATGCACTGCCATCAATGCACAAATGTGTGTTTGACATTCGTGTGTTTGAATGGTGAATCTAATGTGTAGCGCAAAACCAAATTGAGTGGTCAGAAGACCAGCCTGGTTAACACTTAACACACAAAAGACTTGCTGACTCTGTATAGTTTCTATTTTATTTTGATCTTCTCTTATAATTTATTCCTTTCTCTGTATTTATCTGTACTTATTGTCGCCTTGTGCTGTTGTAAAAATGAAATTTCAATAATCAGTAAGGGTTTATCTTATCTTATCATATCTTATCTTATCTTATCTTAGCACAGACAGACACAGCACTAATTAGCTCATCATATATCAATATCTGCTGTTATCAGCTTATGATACTCTGCAGACATGGGGGTGGAGGAGTGGGAATAGGAGTGGGGCAGGGTATATGACTGAAAGCGGGACAAGGTTGGGGAAGCCAGTCGGTAATACAAGCCAGGGGACACACAATGGAGCTGTGACCCCTGCGGGTCATGAGAGGCGAGTGGTAAACAGGAAGGAAATGTGAGCCAACAGGTCGACGCTGACTGCTGGATGTTCTGCTTTGAAACAGCAGTACAAGATAACGTGACAAGCAGATTACGTGGACTTAAGGGCAAAGGAGGGAAAGAGAGACTGCAGCTCTGATGCCGATCTGACAGGCCAGTGACGTCCTGGTGGGCTGATGATGTGAGAAAAAAGAAAAAGAAGAAGCAGTTGTAGGACCGCAAGATGAAACATGGAGGAGGGCTTGATATTCTTTACTTTTTAGATGTAAAATAATGTAGACATTTCATTCTGTCATCCATCCATCCATCCATCCATCCATTTTCTGTAACCGCTTATCCTCCTGAGGGTCGCAGGGGGTTGGAGCCTATCCTAGCTGACTTAGGGCAAGAGGGTACACACTACCACAAACATTACGGTAAATCAAAATATAAAAATATAATTTCTGAGATAATAAATAAAAAAATACATTTTGGGGATGAGGAATATTCTACACTATATTATCCATTAAATATATTATATATGACCAGTGAGTTTGTAATTTTGAGAGTTTACATAAAACAAGACGTCAACAGAGCTGAATTCAGCCGTAGAGGTCATACTACCAGTGGTAGTAGTAACAGTAGTAGCAGCTGTAGTCACTTTGAAATGTTAGGATGCAGCATTGGGTAACAAACAAGGGGACCAAACGTAACTTAACTTTTACTTTACTTTAATATTAACATTTTATGTGAGTGCTAATGCTGCACCAGATAGGCGCTTTAGGATGGACACATAGGCCGAGCCTGCTTGTCTGCCTGGCACTTCAATAATTGATGCCCCTCGCTTCATTGTCACCAAAAACTCATATCAAGAAAGGAGTGTCAGGCTCACCTTACTGATTAAGTCTGTGTGAAACTTTAATGTGCACCCCATCTTCAACTGATAACAAACGTAAAGCGCTTAAGCAAACGAGGTAATGGGAAGCTGAACCATTTGAACGTCTGCTGCGCGTCCAGCACAGTCTGCTGTGACTGAACGCTCATCATATTTTGACTCATTCCTGGTGTTTTGGAGCCTGGAGTTATCAGAGATGTTGCTACCTGATAGTCTGAACAGGGAGGAACGTCGTAAAAGATTTAACTAGCGTGTTAGGATGACTGAAAGGGCTTTGTGAGCTCTGCGCAGGAACTCTATCCATAATGCAGGGGATGACAGCACTGCCACTGTTCCCCAACAAGCATTAGTCCTGAGCCTCTACTTATGATGTCTGTGTGAAGCTTCCCTTCATTAATGAATGATAGGCCATGCACATATCAATGGCTGTTCCTGCTACACATTCTGAATTTGTGGAAGGCGATTTCTCGAAATCTATTTCCACCCTGGTTTGAGCCTATTGTTTACATATCTGTTAATTGTTATTATGCATGCATTGAGCTGTGTCTATTAACTAGACTAATGCAAGTTTGCAATTTAAACTAAAAGCCACACCCTGCTTAAAGCCCTGAGCAGCTGTTACATGTGCTGACTCACCCTCAGACTGAGTAATGGCTGTCGTGGAGATGTAGACAGGTACTTTACAGACTTTTCCAAATGAGAAGGCACAATCAGATAAGATGGCAGGAGTCATCCAGGACAACTTACTTTAACTAGCTGAATAATGGGAGGCAAACTGTCTGGTTGGAGAGAGGACAACTAAAGAATGTTTGTGTCTCGTTGGAGTTCGTTCAGTAAACACCTTACAACATACATAAATGTAAAAGTAGAAACATAGTCAGCTAAAAAGTACTTTCATGAACTTGAATTACACCCGTGGTGCATTCCAAAACTCAGACAACATTACGTACAAGTGTCTGCATCTGAAAACATAGTTTATGATAATAGTAACATAGTACGCTAATAACATTGCAACTCCTGCTCTCTTAATGTCATGTTTTGCTTTTGCATTATTTTATGCTCTTGTGTGCCTGTGTCCTTTTTAATCACCTTTAATCTCCTTATAGCATTAACATAATCTAGGCTAGGTGTTTCCCCCTGTTTCTTATCTTTGTGCTACACGGTAAAAATGTTGTAGAAACTACAGTAAACTGTCAAATAGCAACAATAAAAGACCATAAATACAAACTGGTTAAAAAAACAAGACAAACTGTTTACATTTTACTGTCATGCAGAACTGTAGTGTGAAAATATAACCTTTTGGTAAAATTAATGGGAAAGTACTATAATGTCACAACAAAAAAAAAATACAAAATAATACTGTTAAATTCAGGGTAATTACCCTGAATTTAACAGTATTATTTTCTCTAAATTACAGACTTAAGTTTACAGTTAAAAAACAGTTTTAACTGTTGCAAACCCGTTTAGCAAACACATACCTTTTACAGAAATAAGATGTTAAAATTATGGTATATCTTTCTTAAATAATGATTTCATGGTAAATCATGAATAAAAGCCAAATATGAAACAGCTTTATTGTCTTGGAATTTGCCCTGGTGTTTTGGTGCATAACAAACATTAAGCAAAAAATATAAGGAATATAAATATCAAGTATTAGAATATATAAATACAATATGTTTTAAAATAAAAAGAGCTGCCCAGTTTTGTGCAGGAATGTGCAAAAGTTCACAGTATGCAGAATATTTTAGTGTGCAAGATATAACTTGCATAAAAAATATATATGTTTGAATATTCGATAATTAACTGTAATTTTATGTACTGTTCTTGTAAATATGGATCTAATCTGACAAACAAACAAAAAAAAGACAGCTTCTGGTTTCAGCCTTTCAATTAAAAGTGGGATCAGTCGTCTTTTCTACCTCTGTGCCAGAGAGTTAACTACTACTTTACTCTACCCAAAGACTATCAGTTCACACACTGTTTATCAATGTCACTGACCCAGTAAATCTGTATGCGAGGAAGACAACACTTACAAGCCCGATGTCAACCCCCTATCCTACACACATGCTATGTATAGCCTGACAGACAGATGTACCTTGTTCCTACATGATTTAAAGAACGACGGCGTACTGTCAGGTTTCAGCTCCCTCTGTAGTCTCAGTTTCTCGCTCAGGTCTTAGTCTGGCCATCAGATCCGACTATTACCTCAGTAAAGCTGCCAGGTTGGCCACAGCTACCTCCCCAGCCCGACTCTTCCTGCCCTCTATCAAAGTGAATTATTCAGGGTTAACAAGCTGTTGGAACTGCAAACTCAATTGTGCATTTTCATTAAACCTCTCTTGCGGTGGCTCTTGTAGCTGAAGAGGAGAGGATGTGGTCTAAGTGTGAAACAGTACTACACCAATTCCTCTAACAGTAAAGAAGAAAATGACTGCAAGTAAGATGTCAAACGAGACAGCCGGTGTCAGGCGGCCTCTTCAGTTACTTCCTGGTAAAGGATTGTGTTGCCAGATTTCATTGAGTCAAAAGATTTGTTACTGTTACCACTGGCTAGACTGAGCTAATTGATTTCGATTGGTTGATTGCTGTAGAGCCGAAGCAGTCTGATCTGAAACGCCGCTCTTTGGCCACAAGAGATCACAAATTGATGTCAGGCACGACACAAGAAAACAAAAAAGCAGACAGACTGTGTGAGTCACAAGGCACAAAACTCCACTGCAGGCGAACCAACATGGCAGACTGTGGAAATGTATGTGTGAAATATCGAGTTATCTCACACCCACATTCCTACTAATGTGTGTCTCTGAAGCTGAAACTGAAGGTGATGAGACCGTTGACTCCACTTAATAATACAAAGCTCTTGTATACTCACACAAACACACAGGTGTGCCCAGGCGAGCTGATGTGGGCACATCTGTGCTTGTGAAAACAAAAATGTCAAAGACATGAATGGCTTAGTGACAGCTTGCTAAAACTGCACCTGAGTACATTTATATTGTAAAAGATTACAATAGATTTTTACTTACTAACTATATACTGAGCTCAGTTTACAGCACACTGTGGAGAACCGTGTATTCATGCTTGACTCGCTGAAGACATTTTGAATTTAGCAAAGTAAATCCCCACTGACTGCAGCACTTTTTCTCTTTATGGGCTGTAGTTCACAAGAATATCGAACCTCGCACTACATCCCATTAAGTGAAGTCATAGAAGAAATAGGAGATGTAGAAACCTTAGAAAAATAATCATGGCTTGTATTACATATGGTTAATTGTACTTAAAGCAAAGCAGAAGCAAAAGTACATTTTGATCTCCATAAAGGACCAGACAAAAGAAATGTGTCAGTGACTGATTTTTTGTACTGAATGCAATCACAACTTTGCACATTAAACTTTAGTCAGCCTGGCGTGGTTTAGTTCATACCTCTGTTGGCTGCTGACCTACTGCATTGCACTTATAAACAGTGGTGTAGTGGTGCCTCGAGAAGTGGCTATACACACAGGGACATATAAGAGCACTTTTGCATGTTTATCTTACCCAAAATGTGGCAGTAGTATTTGCACATAGCAATAATCATTATGAAATCAACATTAGCCACAGAAGAGGTGCAGATTTTTGTATACTGAGCCACAGACAGGTGAGGTGAGACCACCATATAATTATGCATTTTGAAGTGTTCCTTATTTCTTATTAACAGTTAACACAAGACACGCAGTGTCAGGTGTACTTCCTGTGCAGTAGCCCTGTGTCTCAAACACCCACTGTGCCGGTAAATTATTCATTCTCACTGTTAAAATTCAGTTTTTCTTCACATCTACACATGCTCATGCTGGTCATGCTGTGTATATTCACTGTCACATCAACTTATGTACATTAACTATATTTATTTTAGCATAATTTGCACTCTGCACCATTGCACTACATGTTTATATATATTTATTACATATATTATCTACTACATAGTAGTTTAATGTTTATGTTTAACTGTCGAGCTCCTTGTTTCAGCAGTACTTAAGTCTATTTCTCTGTACGTATATTGAGAACAAAATTATTCTGATTATTCCTTACTCCATCCACTCATGAAAATTGAAGGACTATAGGTCATGTCTTCACCATCCTAAAAAGAAATTCAGCTTGCAGAACACTACTGATAGTCACAATAGGATAGGATTAGAAGTGGTTATATTTAATGCTGACTGTGGATATACTCTGCACTACAGGCGCTTACAAAGATTGTGATGTGAGAAATTATACTGTGACGCCCCCTACTGCTTTGGGATGGTACACGCAGAGAGAAATGTAGAATAGATAGATAGATAGATAGATAGATAGATAGATAGATAGATAGATAGATAGATAGATAGATTTTTTTGCTTTTCTAGGATGGTGAAGTTTTATTGAAGTACTTATCATTATTATTATTATTATTATTATTATTATTATTACCTTTACTCCAGCTGTAACTAACTATATTTACTCAAGTACTGTACTTAAATACAGTTAAAGGCATTTTATTTGAGCATTTGTCAAATCATGTCATTTTATACTTCTGCTTCACTTCACTATATTAATCTGACAGCTGCAGTTAATTTACAAATTAATATTCACACACAAAATTTAAGGAATTTATAAAGTATGATGCATCGTTATTGATTGCAACCATGCAGGATGGTGAAGGCATGACCAATAGTCGTTTAGCTATATAAATGAAGTTTTATTAAAGTAAAGTACTTTTATTATTATTATTATTATTATTATTATTATTATTATTATTATTATTATTATCTTTACCGATAGAAAACTATATAAAAAGTAAAAATCGAAATATATATATTTATTATTTATTTTTTTTTTTTTAGCTTTTTCGTGCTTTTACTTTTTCAACTTTTACGTGCCCCGGGTGTGACGTCAGCGCGGCCTCTTTCCTGTGTGACCCGTGGGAGCTTCCTCCGCCGCCGCCGCCGCCGCTGCTGCCGCCTGTCAACATCACACATCGCCCCCTCAGAAGACATCATCACCATCAGTGTCTGGGACTTTTGTTTTTTAACTGTTTGTCTCTGACAGTAGTCCACTAACTGTCCTCCGTCATGCCCATGTACCAGGTAAAGCCCATCTGTGGCGGTCACATAAAGACCGATTTGCCAACCTGCATGTACAAGTTACCAAATATCCACGCGCAGAAAGGGAACAGCTGCACCTCCGAGCACGCGCTTCAGGTAACTGTTAACTGACTTCATTTGGACACGGTTGATTTTATTTTTTTTTCAGCTGATTAGTTTGATTAATAAACCCGCTTCTCGTCTTGTTTCTCACGTGTTCATACACGCGAAGCTCGCACGGTGTCTTAGCTGTCTTTAGCTGAGCTAAAGCTAAGCTAAGCTAACTTAGCATGTCAGTACAATGAATAATCTCACTTCTGGCTGATGCAACAATTACTCCACTGTCCCATCGACATTTAAAGATGATCAAACCATATATATAAATGATGGTGACACCATTGAAGGGGCTTGTCTCCACCATTTGATGCATTTTTGTTGACGCTGTCGTTATTAATTCTGATTAAAATGCATATCATGCCAGCACAGAGGAGACCTTCACTCCAGCTGTAACTAACTACATTTACTCAAGTACTGTACTCACATTTCTTTGAGCATTTTCATGTAATGTCATTTTGTACTTCGGCTCCACTTCACTACATTACTCTGACAGCTGCAGTTAATTTACAAATGAATAATCACACACAAAATTTAATGAATTCATAAAATATGATGCAACCATGTATAACACTGTTAAAATCTGCTCCACCTCTTCAAACTACAACCATAAGATGCTGCTTACACACTAATGCATCATACGATACAATATATAATAGTACAACACTTGAATTGGCTGTTTATTTGCATTGTGTTCATTTATTTTTGATACTTTGTGTACATTTTCGTGACGCTACATACGTATTGTTAATTAACGTTTTCAATACAAGACCTTTACTTGTAATTCACAGCATGATAGTGGTGCTTTCACTCGAGTATTTCGATACAACACTGCAGCGTAGTGTTGACTTCCATCAGGAGTAGATGTTGTGGCTATAAGGTCTAGTCTTCAAAATCTTCGTAAGACGTCTTTCTTTGATCCTTCTTAATGAATCAGTCTAAGACTAGGAACATTTTAAATATGCTCTCAGTACTGTCTCAAATTTAAACGCGGGGACGCCAGCTTACACCCAGGTTGTAAAACTGTTGCCGTATTATGCTTACGCTGTCAAATTCCCATGTGTCGTTTGAGCCTAACTGAGCGATTCTCTCTTGTCTCACCAGAATGGCGAGGTGGACCCAGCGGTCAAAGCTCTGGAGGCCCGGCAGGATGAAATCATGAGAAAACTGCACGAGCTGAAAGCGGCTGTGGAGGGCCTGGCCAAAACGGTGACCACCCCAGATGCCGATCTGGACCTGACAGTCAGCAGCAGCCTCTCAGAGAGCGCCAGCTCCACAACCTTTAAAGGGGTCACAGACCTGGACACTGTACTGGGAAAGGTGAGGAGCTGGGAACAATACTAGTGTGCTTTGGAGATGTTTTTTTGTTAGTGACACACTTACAGTTTGCAGTAGCAGTCTTGAGATGTTTTTCTGATCACACCTATGATAACTCCCTGTCAATAACCTGAACAACCAGCTCTTATTGGAATTTGTCTTGAAGTGTACACGAAAGGGTGTGTGAACTGATCACAACCAGTTTGTGCCTGCTGTTGTTATTATAGTACAAATGTTGTAATAGTTTACTTTGGATGCTACGCCTTCTTACACACCTACCTCTTTATCTTGTTTATGTCACAAGGACCTCGGTGCTCTCCGGGACATCGTCATAAACGCCAACCCGGCACAGCCTCCCCTATCTCTGCTGGTTCTCCACAGCCTGCTTTGTCAGCGCTACCGGGTGCTCTCCACCGTCCACGTCCACTCCTCAGTTAACGGTGTGCCACCGCAGCTCCTGTCCTGCCTCGGTCCACGCCATGCGGACAGCTACGCCCGCCATATGTTCCAGCTGGGCTTCACCCTCATATGGAAAGATGGTAAGGAAGAGTAAGAGAAGTAGTATGTGTTAGAGGATGGACAGAAGAAAGGCGTTGAGGATTAATACTGTCAAGCAGAAGGGAAATTATGGTATATTCATTCATACCTGAACCAGTTTGATATGCTGCTGCTGGCCAACTTTGTTTAATTCTGTTCAATTTGGATGTAATTTCTTCTGAAAGTGTTTAGGTGGTTTGCTACTTGTTTTTATCTGAGATTATAAAACCAATTACAATACCTTTCCCACCGCCAAAGTCATTACAACAAACAATAAACAAAAAAAACTAATCAGCCATTAGAGCAGGTTTTGAATAATGTCAGTAATTTAAAGGAACATTTACTTCCAGGGTGCAATTTATTTATACCCCGCAGTCGTAAATATGGGCAGCTGTACACGTGCATTAGTGCATAGAATTACAGTACTTATAATCAATTATTAGGGTAAGGAGTGCGGACATCCGGGGGGGAGCTCTGAGTAGAGCCGCTGCTCCTTCACGTCCAAAGGAGCCAGCTGAGGTGGTTTCCCTGTGCGCCTTCCTTTGGAGGTGTTCTGGGGCACCCCAGGAGAGGAGACCCCAGGGCAGAACCTGTAGGAGAAATCCTGCCTGAGATCCTCCTCCTTTTTTGCGCGTCTAAAGCTCTTTCGCTAGCAGGCGTAAATAGCAACACTCGCTCTGTGCTTTGAGCTCCCAGTCCGGGCCATACAGACTGAGCTAACAAGCTCAGCAATGAGAGGTGGCAGATTACAAGTAAAGATTTGAGACAGAGTTTTACCAAAATAAGTTAAAGCGTAAAGTGTTCTGACAGCGGAAAGCAGGACTGACAGAGGCACCATTCACCTGATTACAAGTAGACACGTTGTTGCTTTAATTATCGAGAACAGAGCTTTGCAACCTTTTTAAAGTGAAAAGAATAATTGAAAGAAAATCACCTTTGAGTCAATAAAGGCTTTTTTACTGTGGAATATATCATGACCAATATGTTCAGCTCTTTAAATAACATAAAATCAAATCAGTTTCTTTGTGTTAAAGAAGTGCTAACCTTTACAAACTCTGTAATCTGGATGTTGTAAATGCTTGAGCCATTGTTCATGAGACTTGTTTATGCTTTGCCCTTTCCATAGTCCCCAAACTGCAGATGAAGTTCAGTGTCCAGAACATGTGTCCCATCGAGGGTGAGGCCAACGTGGCACGTTTCCTCTTCAAGCTGCTGGCTCCCTACCCCAGTGACCCTGCTCTCGCCACAATGGTGGACAGCTGGGTGGACACGGCTTTCTTCCAGCTGGCAGAAGGCAGCACCAAGGAGCGATCCACCGTCCTGCGGGCCCTCAACTCCGCCCTGGGTCGCAACCCCTGGCTGGCCGGTCCGGAGTTCTCCTTGGCTGACATTGCCTGCTACTGCTGCGTACTACAGAGCGGCTCAGCCTCCACCGCTCCCGCTAACGTCCAGCGCTGGATCAAGTCCTGTGAGAACCTGGGTCACTTCAGCCCTGCCAAGCTGCTCCTGCAGTGACTGGGGACGTCCCGGGACCAGACACAGGAAGGGTGTCTAACCGAAGCAAAGTGAGAGAAGGGCATTAGAATATTAAACTACGTCAGCCATGTCTGTAACAACTTCCAATGCTTCCCTCCTTACTAGACTATATAACTGAACTGACATAGACAAATAGAAGCACTATGGTTGATGGTTAAAGTAACATAAATATTTGTCTCGGCCATGCTGCTTTTGTATATTAAAGAGATTCTAACGCTATTTTTTGCAAGGGAGGAAGCATGAGAGGACAGTAAAGACATGGGCTTGGATTAAATCAAAAGGTACTGACAGATGTTGTTAGTCTAACACACACTGTACACCTTCCACCCACTTTGTGCCTAACATGATCCTGTTCTAAATATACGTGTTAATGTCTGGCAACGGGTATTACTAGATGTTTTCAAAAGTAATACTTTGTACCATTTTGTTTTTCTGAAATCATTAAAACTTTGGATCAAACTTTGAATTGGCGCCTGAGGTTTGTTTCATTCGCTCACTTTAAAAACAAATTTCTTCATGCAACACAACAAGTGACATTTACTCTGCGTCCAACAGGTGGCAGGCTTGTTCATTATAAATTGGAAATGTCAGAAGTTAGTCGCTCATTTACTTCGTTCACCTGCTGATCCGATGCAGTCACACAGCGCTGCACCTCATCTCACTAGACAAGAAGTGGAAGGGAGGGAAACACAAGAAGTCACAACAAAAATCTTGACAGTCCTCAGTCAAACCCTTTGACATTAGTGTTTAATTTCAATATGCAGAACACTTCTTACCTTTTATTAAGAGCAGGTCAAGGTCCCCTCTGAGGTGGAGGAACAGAAACCTTTTCAACGGTGTGAAACTTCAGTTAAAATGTCACGTCTGAAATCGTAATGCACAACAGGATAGCTGCGGTCATTAAACCTTGTGTTCACACATGCATTGCTGTAGCCATGTGAGCGGCATATTAAGTGCGCAGAGGCACGTGTGAGGACTGAATTAATAGACATCATTTGCACAATTTTGGATTATTGCATTGTGCAAAACAGCTATACCGGTAACTGCCATTAAAGAGGGGAGCTAGAAGTGATCTTTAACATTCTAGTTGACAAAATATGACTTCCAAGTAATTTAAAATCTAACAGTTACTGATCATTTCTTTACTCAGTGTGGAAGTACTAGAAATGCTCATACAAAGCCTGTATAAAAAGCATATTTTAAACATTTTCCTGATATGTTCTAATGGATATGGGACAATAGTTTCACAAATGTAATATAGAAAACTCGACTTCTCATCTTCGGAGTCAACCAGATTATTTCAAAACATATTCAACCGTAATCTAGAGTTACTTTTAAAGGTACAGTGTGTAGAATTTAGTTGCATTTAGTGGTCCAATCACTGCATTGTAATCTCCTCACATCACCCTCACCTTCTTAATGTAAAGGAGAAACAACACTTTAAGGACCCTGTTTAGAGTCACTATTTAGTTTGTCTGTTCTGGACTACTGTATAAATACGGTGTTTCAACAAGGTCGGCCTCCATGAAAGGGGACCCTCTCCCACTGTAGATATAAAAGGATATTTTTTAAGTAACAAACATAAAAAGATTCTTATTTTCAGGTGATTATACATGCATCAAAACATAGTTATGAATATTATATTCTATGTTTGCCTTATTCTGAAAATAGAGGCCCCAAATCTTACACACTGTACCTTTAAAGTCTGTGTAAAGTAAGAATAAACGTGTTCTGAGTTAGACCAAAGAATAAAGTGTTATTAACCACCCAGCCAAATTCAAATGATTAAAAATATCAACAAGTTTATAAAATTAGGTGTCAAAATCAGGTAAAAATGAGTATTCTCAGCTCCAGGACTGTGGGGGCGTGTCCGCTGAATGCGCTGAAGCCACGCCCACTCGTGGGAGCAGTCAAGCAGCAATTTTGAAGCGACTGAAACGTGTCAGATGAGTTCAGAAAATGACATGATTAACTTTGAAACACTCTGAGCGAGATGAATTAATCTCTATCTTTCTGCTAGGGGTGCAGGGGTATGTTCAGGGAGGCCTCAGCGTGTCATCGAGCCACCCTTTAGGACCGCCCACAAAATCCTGGACTGAAAACTGGTGAAAAACTGTTTTAACCTCTAACTCCACATTTCAGTAATATATCGTTCAGAGTCTTTTCACATGTTTTCAGCAACTATTTTCCAACATATTTAATGTATTTTGAAAGAAATTGCCTTTACACAGACCTCAAATGTGATTTAGCTGTCCCGTAGGTAATCAAACTGCAGTTCCCTGTTTTTTCTTTATCATTTTAACTTGTTCAGCTTTGTGCAGTTTCCACATAAAATCTCAATCACAGCTCAGTTTGGAGCCGGTTGCGTGGCTGTTTTATTCTATCTGAAGGTGACAAGTCTATTTTCTGCAGCAATCCTTTAGCTACGCACAATTCCTGTGTTCTTTCTCAGCAATCAGTTGTTCAAGCTGTGTTTTGTTCTTATCAGCTGACGTGTTGTTGAATAGAATCCCAAAACCCGGGTCTGTCAGGCAGAATAGATTTTGGAGCAGTGAGGGCAGTTTCACAGTCGTCCACTGCTTTGGGGAGATTTCCTATCTCTGCCTACTTCTTTCTTGCTCCTGTAGGAGAAGTAGATAGGGAAAAAATGAGAATATATATACAGAGTCATACGTGCAATGATGTTGAAAAGAAGGAAAAAGCAAATCCCAGGACCCTTCATACTCTCTCAGGGTTGGTTCTTCTTCAGAAGTGTCATGTTTTTCGACAGCACGGGTCCAGACAGAGCCTGGTTGTGCGAGTGTGTGTTTGTATGCTCTGACAGCCTCCTCTTGGTCTCCAGGCACCTGCCTGACAAGACGAAAGCTCTTAACTGACATCTGGGTACACGGCAAAGAAAACACCGGGGACTCTGCAGCGCTGGATATTTGGTGTTTGCCAGCACACACACACACACACACAAACCTTTCTTTGAAACGGTAATCATTCTCCGCTGATGCAGTCGGAGCTGCATGAAAATAAGGCAGCTGATCGCGCACTGTTACTGATATAATTACTTTTGGTTTCCAATTGTTTTTTTAGAAGAAATTTTAAAAAATAGACGGACAAAAAAAAAAATGTCTCTTTCCTTGTCTCTTTATATATGATATAAAACATACAGACAGGAGATGCATTCTCACTGAAGAGCTGTAGAAAAAAACTAGCTGAACTGAGAGACAAAATCACTTCAGTTTAACCCTGTGGCTACTTCAAATCACAACAATAGCACAAATAGAAAGATGCTTTTGTCAGTATATTCGGTCCTTGAATGCCAGTGTCAATGATTGTCAATTTAGGTATTTCCATTAGGCCATTCATGAGTGGAAGATATATGCTATCAAAAACAGGTAGGCGAGGAATATTAGAAAACAGAAAACACATCTGGGCTAAATTGTCTGAAATGAGATATTACTCAGGGTTTTTCTGTCATCATTTTAGCACAATATGGTTCGATTCTGCATCAATTAAAAGACTGAGAGAGAGAGAGAGAGAGAGAGAGAGAGAGAGGGGGAGTCACCAGGAATGTATTCACTCAGTGACCAAAGTGCACACGTTGCTGTTGTATCTCAGAAGCTGAATGCGTTCAAAGTAGTCGTCAGTCAGAAAGTTCCTCTGTGACGTCACCAGGTTGCCTTTCTGACTGAAGAGACGCTGGACCGGCGCCGTGGACGGCAGGGTGGTGTTGTATTTTAGGAAAAGCTGCTTCACTCTGGGGAAGTCCTGAAGGCACTCTAGGCTCTTCCCCGTTCCTTCGACGTACTTGCGGATCTCCTCCATCACTCCCCGTTGCTCAATCTGGATGGCGGGCTTCACCGGGCCGTAGCTGAAGAAGTCGTCTTCAGATTCGATGGTCGACAAATTGCGGCTGGGGTTCGTCTCCGTCACGTTGGAGGGATCCACCTGGGACGCCTCTGTAGCCAGCAGGGTGCACATGTCCTCCCTCTCGGATGCAGCGAGCCACCACAAACGAAACTGGGGAGTCGTCGCCGTCGCAAACTTCGCCTCCGTGCTGGCAAACAGCTCCTGGAAACGCACGTCTATAGCCACCACGATGGCGTTGATGACCTCGGCGAAGTAGTTTGCCGCATCTTTCTGCTCATTTAACTTGTTCTTCAGACTGAGTACCGTCGGGATGACCAGCCCCAGGTAGCATTTCTGCTCCGCTTGAAAAAGTTCAAGTGCAAACGCAAGCGGGTGGAACACAGTCACGTACTCTTTCAGGAAGGCCATCTCTTCGGGCTGCATGCGTGGGACCTCCAGGCGGGCACACAGCTCGGTCAACTCCCGCTCAGTTAAGGAGACGATCTTCTGCACAGCACAGTACTCCACGTTCCAGCGTATGACAGCGGGGACAACGAGCGCCATCTTTCCTATCTCCTCCGCAGCATCCATGCCGACCTGTAGATGATGGCATTTGCTCCAGATGGCGTACACCTTGGCCATTGCACTGTAATGTAGCTGACACATCGGCCCCTGCGACACAGCCTGCCAAAAATCCTCAGTGACAATCAGCTCTAGGGTGTGTGACGCACATCGCTGCACGGTGGGCAGAAACAAGAGCATGTCCTGCTCTGGCTCGCCCTCGAGGACGGCGCTCACGTTCTCGTAGAAGCCAATGTCGTCGTCGCTTTCCGTGCTGTCCATCGCAAACTCTTTGAACACGCTCATAAAGGGGCTGCCGTTATCAGTGACCGTGGTCTGAACTTTACTTTCAATATTGTACGCCACGTGGATGTCGTGTATCCGTCCAGCAATGGTGTCATATGTGATCCGGCCCTGCAGCCGTGCGAAACCCAGAGCGGCAGATTTCCTCTCCAAAGAATCTGGGTCGATCCAGTGACATGTCATCCCGAAGAAGCTCCTGTTGTGGGCTGTCCAGATGTCAGCCGTGGTGCACACGTACTGGATGTTGCTGAGTTTTGCCATCAAGTCTTCCCGCATCCTGGAGAAACCCTGGTCCACTTTTGTAAATAAGGTCACCCTGTCCATGGACTTTAACCCTTCAGTCAATCCTGCGATCAGCTTCCTGAAACCAGGTTGCTCTAGCACGTAAAACGACTGACAATCCTCCACGATGAAGTTGAAAATCAGATCATCAGTCTTTGCTTGGGTCATGCATTTTGAGATGATTTCAGCTTTAAGTTTTTTCAGCTGGCAGTGCCTACTTTCTTCACCATTGTGCTCTTCTTTCTTCCTTCCCCTCTTGGCATCTGGCCTGGCTTCACAGCCCAAATGTGTTCTCTAAAAAAAAAGGAGACAAAAAAAAAAAAACACACCAACAAGGTTTGTGTTACTTGTTGGAGTTGTGCCATTTGAGTTTCTAATAGTTTCAAAACTTCCAAGTGCAACAAGAAAAACTCAATACAACACTTTACTGACACACATGGGGAGTGAAATGGTTTGTTTTTATATCAGCGGAGCTGATCATAAAGAGCCTGCAGCGCCATGAGCTGGTAATAGCATGCAGCTATAATGTAACGTTATTAATCACGAGGGAGGCTATTCATTCATTGACTCTTTCAAACATTAACCTCGAGGCTGTGGCAGATCAGCACGGGGACATTGACTTTGTGAAACTTACGTCTAAATGCTTCTTTAGGTTTGATGTGGAGGTTTTCGACGTGGAGAGCAGATTAACCCTCGGCAGACATAGATTACACTGGACGATGATATTTTTCCCTTGATCTGCCTTGTACGTGAAATGGTGGCGATAACGCCAAGTGTGCATGGCCGATTTAGTCTCGCCGACGGGTTCATGGTGGTCCACATCCATCCCGGACGCTATCATTGCTGTTAATGACGTCTAGAAATATAATAAAAGTATCGTAATCCGATTTAGTAATCGTGATTACACGTAAAGTAACGATGGCGGTAGAGAAATCCTCATGAAAAGGGGCAGGCCTTTGTTCGGATGTTGCGCAGAAAATAAACAAGGTGCAGACACCGGCGTCATGTTTATCTCCGCGCATGCGTATTTAAGAGCGTAGAACTCCGTAGTTAAAGGGCACAGTGGAGCAGTACGCATGCGCCGTTACATACACGGGCGCCCGCACCGAAACGTCACCGTCCTCTCCTTGTAACCTTTACTCATATTCATGGGAGTACTCTCACCAGCATTTCCTTTTCCTCCAGTGTGGCAGCGAGTTTGGCGCCACCGTCAGGCCTGCGGAAGTACAACAACGTCAGTTATATTTATACCGTCAGTGGTTACAGCTGAAAAGAGATAACGACCGTCTGAGCAGCCATTATGGAAATCAGCCATACAAAGAAAAATAAAGGGAGTATCAAATTACTGCTAATTTAAGTAATATATCACAGATATGTATTCTAAATACATGAAAATTGTTTATTTTTCAAAGTTTTAAAGGTCCGGTGTGTAAGATTTAGGAGTATGTCATTGCAGGAATTGAATACAATATTCATTAGTATGTTTTCATTACTGTATAATAACCTGTCATCTTATAATGAGCCTTTATATCTACAGTGAGAGTGGGTCCTCTTCCATGGAGTCTGCCATCTTGAGCAACAATTTTTCTACAGTAGCCCAGAACAGACAAACCAAACACTGATCTAGATTTGGCAGGAATTGAATACAATATTCATTAGTATGTTTTCATTAGTGTATAATCACCTGAAAATAAGAATCACTGTGTTGTTGTTGTCCTAAAATGAACCAAACACTGATCTAGTACTGGCCTTTTGCTTTTAATGTGAATTTCGCAGCCAGAGTTTTTCCTACGTGCTTGGAAGGAGAGGGTGAGATGTGGGAGAGTATTCATTTGGCTGCAATCTGCAACTTCACCACTAGCTGTCACTAAATCCCACACATTGGAGCTTTATACATTGGCTTGTTTTGAAGGCTGATTCTTACATCAAAATTAAAAAATGTGAGCCCTCACAGCTATTACAAGTTTGGGAGCCAATAAGATAAGATAAGACAAGATAAGATAAGATAAGATAGACTTTATTGATCCCCCCCCCCGGGGAAATTCACTTGTCACAGCAGCCCGTGTACACAAGGTTGATAAGAAACTACTCACAAGTAAGAAATATCTAAAAAAAACTGTAGAAAGTCATGAAGTCATCTTGGTGTTAAACAGTCTGACAGGACCGTTGGAATGAAGGACCGGTGGTAACACTCCTTCTTACATGGTGGGAGTAGCTGTCTGTTGCTGAAGGAGCTAGTATTGTAATCGAGGTCCAAGTTTTGCTTTCAGTTCACATACAAAATAAACTTTTGAAATTAATAGTTTTTATGCACATATTCTGACTTGAAGGGAGACGGAGTAGATATCTATCTTTTTTCTGTAACATCCTCATCAGGGTCATGAGGGGCTGGAGCCTAACCTAGCTGGCATTGGGCAAGAGGTGGGGTACACCCTGGACAAGTCACCAATTTATCATAGGACTGACACATAGAGACAAACAACCATTCACACTCACATTCACACCTATGGGCAACTTAGAGTCACCAATTAACCTGCATGTCTGTGGATTGTGGGAGGAAGCCGGAGTACCCGTATGCAAACTCCACACAGAAAGACCCCAGCTGGGTTTGAACCTGGAACATTAATTTTAAGAATCCCCAACAAGGAAACTGGACTTTTTTTGTGAAAAAAAACAACTATATTAGACACAAACAAATGTGAAGTACCTTACAGATGAAAATTTACATCCTCCATCCATTCATCTAGCAGCATGTGGGAACTAACCTACCCAAGAGACTCACTGAGATGAAAAGAAAACAAATGTGAAGAGCTGTCCTAATCTCATACCTCTCCTCCTGCTTTGCTATATAGCTCTTATAATATGACGTTGTGTTAGCATAACATAAGGCCATGTATCCCATTGCCATTACTGTTCAATTAAGTTTTGCACTCTCCTGAGGACATGTCATGTTTTGAGTGACATTGAACTGAGCTGAAGTGATGCCATCTCAATTTGGTTTGGTTTGTTGAAAGCTGTTATCTGTGTATTGTTAGTTTCACAGTTGTTTCTATAAATCTGAAGCATTCACATTAATTTAACAAACACAATATAGCCAGTTCTTATTCTAAGACGAGCTGCATGGTGAAATTTGCTGACCAGATTTCTCCAGAAACCGGTCTGGCAGTATCATCAAGAGCTCTTTATTTACTTTTTTTTAAATGTTTTATCGAGCTTGAGGCACCTTGCCAGTCGGAGCCACCTCCCACTGGTTTGAAAACCTTCCATCTGGCTCAGAGATGCATTAAGCATGTCTTTAATCGGGCGTTCATATGGGCATGAATGGCAATTTCTGTTTTGTTTTGCATGTTTAATGAAACCAATTTGTCAGCCGTGTGATCAAAGTGAGAAGCAGGGGAGGAATGAGTTTATGTGGGCATGACTGAGAGACGCAAGTTATTCATATGTTTTATTTATTTGGCACTGACATTAAGCATCAGAGCTGAGCAACAAGTGTTTCTATCTATCTATCTATCTATCTATCTATCTATTATTAATTTTACTTTCAACATTCTCCCCTCTTGTGACAGTCTTGGGAAATCCAGTGAATCTAAGTGATTTACAGGCACTCACCATGCATCTAATTGCTTTTTCAATTCTCTGTTCAGCAGGGAATTGGTTGTTTGGCGTTAGTGCATCATCACAGAGAAGGACCCTTGTGTCCTCTCATTATTTTTTCTCCCTCCACCTCCATCTTTACCCTTGTGACAGCTAATTGTGAGTTTGGTAATATTCATAGCTTTGCAACTCAGTGGAGAGGGTCCAAATGTCTCACATGAGAGAGACAGATTGTTTGGTTAATTCATATCTCCCTAAATATAGATTCCAGATGTTTAAATGCATTAATGACCTAATTGAAAATTGTAATGTCACAGACAGTTTTTTTCTTTCTTTATTTAACTGCACATCTTCTCCATTGGTTAGATTTGGTGAGGGTGGGGTCTCACTTAAGAGCCATTGACGTAGTCCTCTCTGACAACGGGTTTTAACAGAGGCGCAGTCTGTGTAGGAACAGAGAAAAGTGTTTTGAGACAAAGATAAAGGGGGGAAACAGAAGAATTAAGTGGTGAGGTGGCTTCAAGTGTTTTGATTTTGGTTACACGATGTCGCTGTCGTGCTGTCCTGCGCGCTTCGAACCTGTGTGGAGCCTCTGGAGTGGCCACAACTGGTGTCCTCTCACATCGACATCCACAGCATCAGCAAACAGTTGGTTTTGAGCATCAGGTGAGCGTCTCAGACAGTATTTCCACTTCTTCTTCCTCTCTCTATGAGGCGACACTTTAAGCAGAGGAGCAAAGGGAGTGGACGCGTCTAAGCAAGTATGACCAGAGGATCCGCGCCCTGACGCGCTCCGGTGAGTTCATGTTGGACCGGTGAGAGTGTGGACTAGTATGAAGCGCCATGGCTTGGTGTGACCGCGGGGTTCAAACGCTGCTGGCCACCGTGGGGGCTTTCGCTGCCTTCAGCCTGATGACCATCGCCATCGGCACGGACTACTGGCTCTATTCGCGGGCGTACATCTGCAACAGCACCAATGCCACCACAGACGAGACCCAATCGCAGCCCAAAACCAAGAAGGGCGACCTCACCCACTCCGGACTGTGGAGAATCTGCTGTATTGAAGGTAAACATGCTCCAACTCATGAAAAGCGTAGTTTACATACTCTGCGTGGTTATTTAACTACACGAATCTCCTCATCTTTTTCTACAAGAAATAGTTTGACATTTCTCTTTTTTTTTTCCGGGGAGGAGTCTTTTTGTTTCTCAGTGCGCACAGACACCAGAGCGCACAAAAGGACTCTCTCCTTTTACGCGCGCCAAATGTCTCAATTAAGAGATCGGGACGCTGCGAGAAAATGATCATACAAGGTGAACGAACAGTCTTCAGAGGTTAGAGGTCAGACGGAGAGAGGGGACCTGATGAGGTACTGATTTCAACACTGTTGAAGTTGTAGATTAACGAGAAAGAAACGACCGGCGACCCGCGTTAAACTCAAGCTGTCTGCCAACTGTTACATCGCATTGTTCGAGCACAGGCCCACACAATAAACACGGCTGTGCGCTATAGTCTGCACGAGAATGCGATGCCAAGCCGACGAGTCTGAGCCCATTCACTTTTAAACCAGTCTCTGCCAGGAAATGTGCGCGCTATGGGTCTACTTTCATTCATGTCTTCGTTGTATCCGATGCTGTTGCTTGGCAACATCACTGAAATTGCTATGGAAACATGCCCGGTGATTTAAAAATAGATGACTCTGAGTTCACGTCATGTCCAAGCGAAATAGAAAATTTAGTTTTTGTTTTGAAACACGAGGTAAACATCTCACATTGTGTGTTTTCATCCTTTTGTTTGGTGTTTTCGATGAATTTTACGCACTCGGTGTTTGAAAAAGGAGGTGCGCTGGCAGTGACGTCTTACTTAAGAGGCAGACAGACGCTCATTCATTGACCAATCTTCCTTCCGGCCACCCCTTGACTTCTTGCCTCAGCTATCAGTGAATGAGTCGATGTGACTTGATGGATTTGTTCATGTCAAGAAGAAACAAATGTAAATGTCCTGCTACAGGAAAGGAAACCAAATAAAACTCACCCTCAGAAATTTATTTCGAGATGTTTTGAAAACACAAAGCTGAAGCCAAAGATGCAGCGCTGGCTTCATATACAGTATATATTCAACAATACAATAAGAGACATGTTTTGCTCTGTGGAAATATAAAATAAGCAATCATGGAGTCAATTTTCTATCAAAACTCTATCTCAAAACATCGTTTTGACTTTAGTAAACTGCAGAATTAAGAAGGATTTTGGCCAAAGCACTTCAGAGATATCCAGGGACACATGGAGGCATCCACCCTGAACACAGCACATGAGCCGTGACACACAGCCAGAGTGTCATTTCTTGAGTATGATTACAGAAATATATATTTGTATTGTGAGAAAGAAACAAGATCAGAAACTTTTGCTTTTGTCACCTAATAACTAACACAAGAAAAATCAACTCTAAAATATTCTTTTATACATTTTCTTTTGAGCGTATAGATTTTTTTATTGATTATTATTTATTTTTTATTCATTTAAAGGCATCTAAATCTGTTTCATTTCTTCTCCCCCAAAAGTAGCTGAATCATTTTACACTTTCTCTGCCCCCCAAGAAAGGCAAAACTTTGCACACTTGTCTTCATAAACTCTGCTTTTTTGGAGTTATTCTGCTGATTGCTTACATTTCATTCACATTTTTAATATTTAATGTCATGTTGAGGCCACGTATAAGGAGACATTCAGCTGTCATCGATGATTAAACTGTCTCCGGCCTTGTCCTGTGGTGATGATGGACGCTTTAGACACATGTGAAGAACATCTTGGTGTGTTATGACACTTGCAATTTACTGAGAGTCATGCTTGGCTGGGTACCTGTCTGCGATGCAGACAGACTCACAGTCTGCATTACATCCTCCGAGACCCAAAGAAATTAATAATAAATTATAAATGCCTGCCAACTATTAATGTCAAGCATGATTTCCCATCAGTGCTTTGAAGTAAATAATCAAAGTGGATTAATGACAGTGGAGACTGAATTGATGTTGATGAGGTCGGGGACAAAGACTGTCTCTGTGCAATGAGACCTTTCATAAAAGCAAAATTTGCACAAACAAAGGCCGGCCTATCATATCATACTCTCCGGCGCTAATGGTTTCACTTCTGCGCCTCTGCTTAAAACTACAAGATGCTGGACGGTGGCTCTGTTGTCATGGAGACTCATAAGTATAGAGCAGAAGACAAGGAAGGGAGTCTCAACCACCACCACCCACCCCTCCACACACACACACACACACACACACACACACCCCTCTGGTCTTAATGACAAACACACTCTGTTATTGACGGGGACGCCTCGGTGTGTATCAGAGCTACTGGGGAAAACATCATCACGTTTGGCTGTCCAGATTGCAGCGACAACATGTCTTTCCCTCAGCGACAACACACAGGGCAGCCGTTCAACACTCTTCAGCCCCTTTTCTCCAGAGTGAATGTGTTTTTTTTTTCTAGTCGCCCTGCCCAACAAGCGTTACCTGCATGACATTTCAGGAGCAGGCATGAATATTCGTAACAAGACTACTTTGCAGTGAGGTCAGTGCTGCCCTCATTTATGGAGCCCTTTGCATTTATCAACAGTT
Organism: Sciaenops ocellatus; assembly: GCA_033000465.1. Taxonomy (NCBI): domain Eukaryota; kingdom Metazoa; phylum Chordata; class Actinopteri; family Sciaenidae; genus Sciaenops; species Sciaenops ocellatus. Next base: position 16,870,946 of record CP136877.1, read on the forward strand.
GCTTTGATTTTCGGCGCCTAATTTGCATCAGAATCGGTAATGCATCAGCCGCTTACGTGTGACTCCAGTAAATAAAACCAGCTCAGACAACAATGAGGAATGACCTAATGACTAATCCAATCAGCAGGTACATATTTACAGTAAACATCCCAGCTGGAGGTGCCATGCGTGCGTGGCGAGGCAGCCGTTTTTTCGTAGGGACGGGACAGTGGAAGTGTGGGTGTGTTTGTGAGGAGCTGGGATTTGTTTAGGCGAGGTGGGGGTCACTTTGCCATTCCCACCATGCACCACACGTCTGTAATTAAAACTGAGAAGCCGTGCGGGGGCACTAATTAGCCAGCAGGCCCCAACTTCCACCGCAGTCACTCCGTCCTCCTCTCCTCTGCTTCATGTGCACTCTCTTTTAATAGGTTAACTCCTTCATTCTTATCATTCTTCTGTCTTTTTTCCCCTCTTCTGCTATTCTACCTTTTTAATGAACCCACTTTCACCCCCTTCATGCCAACAAACCCCCAGGCCCTTTTAACTGTGGATGCATTTCTCCTCTCTTTTTAAAGCCCCTTTGTGTCATATGGAAGATACGTTCACAGCTGTTTGCAAATAGATAACCTTGAAGGAAAAAGTTGGACATCTTGGGAAATACACTTTAAAGTTAGCCAGCTTACTTAGCTTAGCACAAAGACTGGAGAGAGGGACAAACAGCTAGATTCTCTGTTTGTTCAAAGGCAACAAAATCGACACAATGGTGAATCAATGTTTTTACTCTTCAGTACACAACCAAGATATTATATGTTGATTCATAAGGTTTAGAGGTGCTGGCAGACTGATTTATTACATTTGGGCAGCACTAGGCTAGGTGTTTCCCCCTATTTTCAGTCGTTGCGCTAAGCTAAGTTAACTGGCTGCTGGTGTTAGCTTTATAGTTACCGCACAGATAACAGAGTCAATCTTCTCAAGTGTTCTCAGTGAACTCTAACATTGATACCAAATTTTTGCTTTCAGTTGTTTCATTCCTTTTCCATCCATCTTTCTTTGAGGCCATGGCCAAGGCAACCTATGTAGACCTAACCTACACTAACATAGTTTCATTTAATATCCTGTAAATGGTAAAAACGTTTCAAAAAGGTGGCGTTGTTTGGGATGATTACTACTTGAAAAAAAGTCTAATCTAAATCAATTCTTGGCTTTACATGTGACTGGGATTTGTCCTGGCAATTTTATGATACACACAAAGAAAACCTGAACAGATTGAGACAAGAAAAAAAAAAAGAAACAACAATAATCTATTTTAATACGTAATAGATTTATAGGCTAATCAGTGACTAAATTGCCCATGCGTGTGAATGTGAGCGTGAAAGTCTCGATGTGTCAGCCCTGTGGTGAACTAACAACCTGACGTGGGTGAACCCCGCCTCGCACACGATGCCAGCTGAGATCGCCCCCAACTACCCTGATAATGATAAGCAGTTATAGTAAAGGATGGATGGATGAATCTATTTTTATGTCATTCAAGGTTTCAGTCACATAGGAAATGTACAATATAAAATACATAAGAGAGAACAATGGGCTGCAGTGCAAAAGATCTTTCGTCTTCATCCGTGCTCAAACAATCAAATCTTAAGTATTGTGTTGAGAATCTATTATATATGTACATTTTTATATGTAAGTGACAATGCATAACAGACTTCACAACAGACTACATGGGGCGGGGGTAGATCTCAGTTTTCTTCTAACACCGTGGTTACACATGCACAGTTTACCCCAAGCAGAGCTGTGTTTGAAGAAATTGCTGCCTGGTGACAATTTAATTAACCAACTGTCAGTCATATCAACACTGAATCACTGACGTCCTCGCCAAATTGCTTTTCTTTCATCCTCACTTGGACTGCAGGAGAAAAAAATAAACTGGAGGGGTTTGTTTGATTACACAGATGCTTTTATATTCTGCCGTGGCATTCCCCACTTCCAAAGTAATAAATGTATGTGTTGCTAAGTCTGTGCGAGTGGTGCGTGTATGTCTGCATTTGATATCAAGCCCCAGTTAACAGTGCTCTGTCTGTTTACACCTTCATAAAACCTAATCATCCCACCTGCTTTAAACCTCAGCACACTCTCTCTGTCGTGGATCTAAAAGAAAAGCACAGGAAAGAACAGGCTGCTGCTACTCCGGATCCGTTATATACAGCTTCACTTAAACTACATCACCCACCGGAGACTACGAGGTTCTCATGAAATGCAATATTAAAGTCGCTTTTGATTGTTTTAATCATCAGTCCATTTGGAGAGGTATTGAAGTGTGAAAATGAGGAAGTGGGGGCATGTCTTGTGCTCCTGGAGACACCAGAGCGAGGAAGCGTTGGACTCAATGAAACAATGCTATTGCTATTCCACTGAGGCTGCTCCCTTATTGGCTGAGCACTGTTAATTCAAAATAATGACACCGTGCATCATCCTGTTGCCAATGGCACCACAGCTATGACAGCTGCTCCCAGTACAATGTGTGCGTATGTTTGTATGTTCACGTGTCTGCGTGTGCATGCGTCCGTTTGTGTCTGCTGTTAAGTGGTGACAGATCCGTCAAAGGGGAACAGGGAAGCGTCGTCTCGTATTTGGTGGGTATCAAAATACAATGAAGACGTCAAAAGCATCCTCGGAGATTGTTTATGTAAATGAGCTTATTAAAGACTAACAGGGGTTGCCATGGAGAAGAGGAGGAGATGCTCAGCATGGGGCGTTACAACTCCAGTCAGGCCCAGGGAATCCATTATTTCCCGTGTAATGTGTTGGCTGTGTAAGATTAATTCTCAATTTGTCACAACATAATCAACTTGTAACATCCCCAAAATTGAGGATAAGCCTTTTTTTTTTGTTTGTCCCAACACTTCACTTTACATGTAACTCAGGCGACCAGCTGCCTGGCTTTGTTTCTACACGTCCGTTCAGTTTCACAGCTTTCACTGTCCTCCTGACCTTTGTTGCACATTTTACCCTTTAACACTCTCTCTGCCTTTCCTGCTTTCTCTCTTGTTGATTCCCCGTTCACCTCCTGAGTCTGAGTCAATGTGGCCTCCTATCTTTTTTTTTTTCATCCCCATCATTCCTCTACTCCCTGTGCTTTTGTTGTTTCATTTCCTTGTACCTTCTTCCTGTGTTTAATCTCTGCTCCCCTCCCCTCTTCTTCCCTCCCAGCTAGTCAGTATTCAGACCTTATTTCATTTCATGAAAGACAACCTGCACACACATGCACACACACACACAAACACACAAACAAACATAGACATTGAGCTGATAACTGTCACTCATAAATCACGAACCTCGAGGCCCGGGCTTATAATCAGATTTCCAATCAGTTGCAATATTGTCTTTTATGTCTTTCATTCTCCATCACACACACACAAACACACACACACACACACACACACACACACACAGCGGACAAGAGACAGGGGCGTCAGACTGGCTGGAGTAGCTGGGGTCTGGGTTAAAACCGAGGATGGAGAATATTGTGCATGAGTCAAAATGAATAGTAGGGTTCTGGGTTCACAGTGAAACATGTGTTTTTGGTGCAGGCTTGAAAGTGTGTAAAAGCAGTTTGACTTTTCAGTCACACACACACACACACACACACACACACACTCCTGCACATATAAAATACAATCTGAGATGCTGCAGCATGATTAAGTGTTTACACAGCAATTAACAGCACAGCAAAGGTGTCTGTATTTTTGTTATCTTCACAGTTCTTGATCAAACCGCAAGAACCAGATGTGTTTTTTTCACACGGCACAAAGTCTCATATCACTGCTTAAAATAGTCCGTAGCCTTTTTTTTTTCCATCAGTGACTAGACACAGAAACTTGTGCTCCATTTCCACAGACTGATTTGACGCTAATTAATTTGATGTCCCTTATTAAGCAGCAGACCTAGTTAATGGAAGCAGGCATGGCCTTAAAGGTCCAGTGTGTGAGACTTAGGAGGCTCTATTGACAGAATATGTTAGAAATGGAATATAATATGCATAACTGTGTTTTCATCAGTGCATAATCACCTGAAAATAAGAATCGTTATGTTTTTGTTACCTTAGAATGAACCTTTTAATGGAGACGTTGAAAAGTATATGGTGGCATGGCCAGTTTAATCTCTACTTACAGAGAGAGACAAAACATTACTGAAGCCATTTTTCATATGTATATTAACACAAAAAAGAAAAGGAGCAAACATACACGAAATTAGTATTCCACACCTACCCCCCATCCTCAAACCTGGTACGGTAAAAATACACAGTTGAATGAGTTCACACTTGATTACATCTAAAAAGCAAAATAACATAAAATCAAGTGATGTATGAGATCCCAAATAATCATAGAATCACAAATGTTTGGTAGACAGAATAGTAAAGGAGAGCAGGTTTTATACTGACGTACTAGTTAAAGTGATGATGATGATGATGAAGAAAAGAGCCCCTTATCTTTTCATATTTCTCTGGATTCGTCCTCACACCTTTTCAGGTGTGCTATAGGCTGTTAATTTAACCATTGTCTCTGCAATGGAGGAAACTCTGATTTCCAGTTCTGCAAAATACACTTTTTACCAGCTGTACCCGCAAGTAATATGAAATTCTGAGAGAGAGACAAGGCTTAGCCATTTGACCATTTGCTAAACCCTATTCCTCCAAACAGTGATTGTCCAATCATAGCGTATAAGGGCCATGCAGGTCTGTTAAGGTTTGGTCTATCTGCATGCAGCTTGAGTAAGAAAGATACTTGGCATTTAATGAATGAGCAAATGCATTTATCTGCTCTAGCTCATTACCTTAGTGGTAACCAAGCCTTACCTTCAAAAAGCAATACAGTTCCTTCATTTACATGTCTCGCACATGCAGCTATAGCGTGATTTCATGTATGTAGCCGTGTAGTTAGTTAATTAATTAGTTAAAAGGCCAGCTACAGCTGATAGATCGGCCAGCAACAGGTGTAAAATCAGCAAGAAAGACTGCTTTTGTCCACATTTATATGAAATCAAAAACTGGTTGCCTCAATAATTACCAAGATGTCAAGTGTCAGTGTTATCACTTTAACTGCTGTCTAAGACCTGAAGGTCTGACAGGCTGTTGGAGCTCATTGGTCAATTGCTTTCCTCCACTGAGATGCAAACAAATGTACAAATGCACCAACATAGACATGCTCACGTAAAAATATGCAAGTGAAGCCACAGTCCACCCCACATTTAATTATGTGGGTGTTGTTTGCAGAATGACTAAATTGTTGGAGGTATTCACAGCCCAAATGGTGAATGAGTAGCCAAAGAGCTCCCAGCATTACCACCGCTGCACTGAGCACATCCATTAACCCCACCCCCAACCCCTCTCTCTCTAGACAAGGTGTTGTTTATACTCCGGCTCAATTACAGCTACAGGCTTCTCTCAGCTTTAACCTCCATCTCTCTCTCTCTCTCTCTCTCTCTCTCCCTCTCTCTCCCCCCCTTTACGCTATCCTCCCGTAGCACAACTCACCTCGGCATTAAAAGCTTCCAGCACACGGTCTTTTGTTGTTCAAATGGGCTTCTTGTTCCGTGTACCACTCAACCATTCACCTGAGCTGAATTTGGACACGCGCCACAAACCCTCAAATCCCTCCGGGCAATGCAATCTTAATCCCACCGCCGTATAGCGTATGCACTGATCCTCGAAACACAAACTAACACTAACATAAACCCTCCTCACGTTGGCTTTCTTTCCTCCAATATGTGTGTCTATAGTTTGCAGGTCTCATGGTGGACCCAACAACAATCCTCGTCTGACCCTCGGCTCGCTTTTAAAACGTTTGGTTCAAAGGTTGTGGTTGGAGGTGAAATCCATGGAGACGGTACTAAGTTAATCGTAGAGAATATATAGCATAGACCCAGTTTATTGTAGACAATACAAGATAAAAAAACACTGAAAGAGAAAAAACAATGGTTTTAGAACAAAGTGCTTATAAAAAACTTAAACGTAGTTAACAATGTGCAAGGGCTTTTCTTAGTTTTCAAGTTCCACAGTATAAATTGAACTTGTGGGAAAGAGATCAGATTCCCTTTCTACATCCTGCTGCTCCTGATGTCTGCCAAGACTAGATCGAAACCTGCTATGTGACTGGACCCTGTATAGTCAATATGCTCTCGGTGACGCAAGTGAGGACCGTCTTATTAGAGCCTGACTGATACTGGATGGATTTTTGGGGGGCGATTTTGGGAGTAAAAACTTGATACATGGATACATATTCTTGAAACACATTTTTTGCAATGATCCCTCAAACATGATTATCAAACACGGACAAAGATATGTCGTGTAAACAGTTAACTTCACTGGGAATATAAATAACTATACATAGAAAAACACAAATAGAGCCTCATTAAATTACAATGAGCTTCTTTTTCAGCATTATATCCTTTAGAAAAGACAGACAGACACTATAATACGATATATTGATGATTGATGCAGATAAAATTGGACAAGCTATATATCGTCAGGCTCTACTCTCAAGTAAGTAATTGACCGTGCCTATTCATTTTAAAGGAGGGAGCTCCAACACTCGACTAACCAATGTATAGTCATCACTTAGTAAGTCAGGGACAGACTTTAGTGTTTATATGGCTGCTTCCAGTAGTCCAGCCAAAAATAACCAACAGCCACCTGAGAAGTGACTTGCTACTCCTTCCTCTTTTATCAGAGACAAGAGCACAAGAGCGTCTTACTCGAGTGGACACAGTTAAACAAAGAGCAGGTCACTGGGTAGGGAGTGACCGTGGCTCTGACTGCAGCACCCACACATCCTTTAGCCAGCTAAAACCACATCAAAAGACAAACCTCCCAAGCGTATCCATTTTTAAATGCAGGTAGAATTGGAACCAAATAAGATAGAGCAATAATTATTTTTGCATATAAAACCGGAGGAGTTACACTTACATAACACACATGCATCGTGTCCAAGAGCACTGTTTCCTTCCACTAATGGGTTTGTAAAAATCCAGTAAAAACAACACAACGAAAACTTTATAATCTAGACTGCGGGTATTCACAGCACACATTTGTTTTTTTTTTGTATGTCACAACCCACAACAAAATTGTGTGGTTTATTGCAATTTAGCAATTTATTTCATACATATTATTAAAATTTGGGTTGTATTGATGTATAGCGTATTAAAATGCTCCAAAAAAAAATGGCACTACAGCATGTAAAAATGTAAAGATTTGCTCTGGCGGACTTGTTCTATGGTAGGTCATAAAGGGTTAACTACGTAGTCTCAAAATGCGATTAATGTATATATTCTTGATCCTATTTGTTGGTTGAACAGTCCTCATCTCTCAAACATCAGACTCTTGTAACATATAATCTTTTCTTCGTCCTGCAGGCATCAATCAAGGCAGCTGTTTCAGAATCAACCATTTTCCTGATGACAACGACTACGACACAGACAGCTCTGAATACCTGCTGCGTGAGTCCTCCCTGCCTCCTCTTTTGTCTGGCATTGTTAAACTGCTCCTTTATTTTTAAGGGCACACAGGAAGTCGACTGACCTTTAACGTTGTTTACTCTGAATTTTGGCAAAGCGTCTCTTTGGCTCTGTGGGGGCATAAAATCCTTGTTAAAACGAGTTTGAACCAATCTACTTTTATTTAAAATACAAGGTATTTTTTCTCTGAAAACTGATTAAACTGAAAATGACAAGGCTTTTACATAGATTGAGATTAGGTTGATATAAAATAAGGATATTCAATTAGCAAAGGACCTTCATTCAAGGCACAGTCAATTCAGTATCTGCCTAATATGCAGAGAAGAACAAAGAAGACAAAGTCCAAACTCAGTCCATTAGCCAGGAGGGCTTATTCAACTTTACAGTTGAATAAGCTCATCCATCCTTGGGCACTTGTAAAATGGCACAGTGATTCATTTCTGGGGAGGTGATAGTCAGTGAGAGCTCTTGTTGCATCCCACAGCTGATTAGCAAAGCTTTGTCACAACAAGGCCCCAATGTATGAAGATAATGGAGTTCTCAAAAATGGATGGGAGAAGAGGTGGAGGACTGGATAGATGAGGGCTCAACAGGGTAATGGAAGTTCAAATTATTTAAAAGAGCCCATTTTTCTTTTTAAAAACGGTGCCGTTAAATGGATTTACAAACTCAACACGTCCTATTATCTATTAGTTGTTTTATTTTGGTATTTATAGATTGCTTTATAATTTGATTTATTGTACAATCAAATATTGCTGAATGAAGCACTGCGATCAAAGCTTTCTAATAGAAATTAAAGTCAGTGTAAAGGCAATTCTGTCAAAATACATTAAATATGTTGGAAAATAGTTGCTGAAAACATGTGAAAAGACTTTGAATGATATATTACTGAAATGTGGAGTTAGAGGTTAAAACAGTTTTTCAGCAGTTTTCAGTCCAGGATTTTGTGGGCGGTCCTAAAGGGTGGCTCGATGACACGCTGAGGCCACCCTGAGCATACCCCTGCACCCCCTAGCAGAGAGATAGAGATTAATTCATCTGGCTCAGATTGTTTCAAAGTTAGTCATGTCATTTTCTGAACTCATCTGACACGTTTCTGTTGCTTCAAAATTGCTGCTTGACTGCTCCCATGAGTGGGCGTGGCTTCAGCATGTTCAGCAGACACGCCCCGACAGTCCTGGAGCTGAGAACACTGCTTATTTTTACCTGATTTTGACACCTAATTTCATAAACTTGTTGATATTTTTACTCATTCAAATTTGGCTGGGTGGTTAATAACACTTTCTTCTCAAAACACATATTTATTCTTACTTTACACAGACTTTAAGCTCCGCTGAGATGAATGCTTATGGTTGTATTATTTGGCACAAATCCTATACATCTGTACGTCTACTTTTTACATTACATTAGCAGACGTGTGGATTAGTAATTGGTTAAAAACTATTTACAGTGACTTGATTGCTTACACAATAAAAGATCTCTTTGCCATGCCCGCCCTCCTTCATCTCTGCAGGTATAGTTCGTGCCTCCAGTGTGTTCCCTATCCTCAGCACCTGCCTGTTGATGCTTGGCGGGCTGTGCGTCGGGGTGGGCCGAGTCTACAACAAGACAAACAACGTCCTCCTCAGTGCAGGCATCCTCTTTGTAGCTGCAGGTGAGCGGGAGGATTACACTGTCACCCGTGCTCCCAGCGAGGAGCAATCATGTAAGGGGCTGGGGTTTTATAATGAGGAAAGGCAGCTTGATGTGGCACCTGTGGTCACATATTGTGCTTCGTCAATGGTGCAATCATAAAGATGAACGTCATTCCCTACTGAAAAAAGGTCAGAATCTCCATTCGCTGTGTGTCTCAGACACATCTGATGAAGCCACATGTCATTAAGGGCCTCTGTAGTGATGGGAGTTCTGTAATCATTCACTGATGAACAACTTAACCCAGTAGGAGTTCATGGATTTCATCATTGTGCCTCAGAAAGTCATGGATGATTGTTCATTGTTGCCTCCATCTCCTTCTCCTGTTTCTACAGTATTTCTTGACTCTGTTGTCTTTCTGTTTCAGGTCTGAGCAACATAATTGGCATCATCGTCTACATCTCCAGCAACGCAGGAGACCCTAGTGACAAACGTGATGATGACAAGAAGTACACTTACTCCTATGGCTGGTCGTTCTACTTTGGCGCCCTCTCTTTCATCGTGGCCGAAACTGTGGCCGTCCTCGCCATCAACATCTACATTGAGAAAAACAAGGAAGTTCGGTGGAGGGCGCGGCGCGAGTTCATCCGATCGCTCTCTTCTTCTTCACCGTACTCAAGGATACCGAGCTTCCGCTATCGCCGGCGGACATCGCATGCTAGCTCTCATTCTACGGAGGCATCGCGGGAGAACTCACCAGTGGTCGGCCTGAAGGGGGCAACATCTTCCAGTGGGGCCCTGGATGAGCTGTCCATGTACGCCCTGGCCAGGGACAGTGTGACGGAGAACACGTACAGCCCCGAACATGAGGCGGCTGCTGAGTTCCTCCAGGTCCACAACTGTTTCCCCAATGATTTAAAGGACGGGGTGAATCGCAGGACCACACCGGTATGAGGGGCAAAATTCTGGGGCCAAGGTTCACCTGGAAGTGGGCTAATCTGTTGGAGCCTGAGTGCTTGTGATAGCCTGCCATGTTAGAGGCGTAATTTTCAAAGACTGTCCTTTTTGAAAGGACCAGAGGAGAAGAGAGGACAGTCAGCTGGGCAGAAGATGAGCCAATTAACTGTCAGAGTCATTTATCTGCTTTTAGAGATCATCAAAGCAGAATAGAGTTATGTTGTCTGTGTTGTAGCCGATGCGAAATTAGTGTTAACTTTCAACTGCTGAAACGCTTAAACGAGCAGCTCATGTTCATGTAATGATCACTAAACATTGTGGATAAAGAGTTGGAGAGAGGGAAGCGCTGACATGTGCCAATCAGCAGTATTCTACCTGTAAAGTGTTTAACAAGGTGCTAAAAATGAAATGTACTCTTCAACTTGAAAGTGTTTCGTTTGTGTGTGCAGTTGCTATAAAGTGTGAATCTCTGTCCAAAGTTTGAATTGTGTCCTCATAACCAGTTTGGTCTTGCCTTATGCTCTAATCATAGGTTTGAAAGAGACAACAGGGGCTCTGTCTCTCAGCACTGTCCTTTAGAATAACGTTCGGCCCTTTATAGGGCACTCATTGAAATACTATTAAAAAAAACAAAAAAACTTTTGACATGTAGGTCAGTGCAAAAAAGGTTAGGGTTAGCGTGAGATCCATTAGAGGCATTTCTTGACTTCTGGATAGATAAGAAAGTTTGAGATGCACTGGCTTGTAGCCTGACCTTTGCTGATTGGCTGGAGAAAGTGACGTGATTCTACTCCATTGAGAGACGTAGGGGGCGCCATTTTTTTAAAGTTACCATATATGATTCCTCGCCTGATAAAGGGTTAAACAAGCTTAAATTTTATTTAACACATCTTTTTCTGCATGAGAGTGTGGTGGAGAGTCCGTGTCTTAAGTAATGAATGACTTGTAATGTATTGAATGTTTCGTATTTGAGCAGAACGTCCGACATGAAAGGTTTTCTCTCCCTCGCTGTCTCTTCCTTAATTCTTTTCTTCTCTGACATTTGTTAGTAGAACAGCTCTGTTCAACGGCCCCTTTTTATTCACTTCCATATCAGTCCGCCAGCCTTCCATCACAGCCCCCCCCGATGGATGTGACATTGTGTATGTACCCATCACAAGAGAACAGCAGCTGACAAAAAAAAAAGGGGGGTGCCCAGAACTGTGAAAACGGCACAGGTCAGGACTTCCTTTCCCTCTGAATGAAACCTTGCCATCCAGAGTGCTCAACGGATAAGATATCAGAGCCAGGAGGAGAGTGTTTGTCTGTCTGTCACACCCCATGTGAGTCCATCTGGTTGCCTTTGCGAACAGAGGACCCAGACAGAGGCAGAGGGAGCTGTCTGTGCCTGCATCCCTGAAGGATTTGGCTTTATTAACCAGACTGTGTGTGTGTGTGTGTGTGTGTGTGTGTTTGAATGAGTGTGTGTGCTGTCGTCTTGCACGTCTATCACTGCTCTTTCTTTTAGTTCTCTCAGGAAATACTGTGTAGTGGGAACACTTTGAGGTCCTCTCCCTATTTTGTGGCAGTGCTGGGAAACGGACCAGTGACAAAGATGAACCTGATAACGGTTTGAAGGGGGAAAAAAAATGCCATTACTGTGTTGAGTAAATGCTGTGAGTGTTTGCTTGAGCTTGCTCCAAGAACCAGCTGGGGTGGGTTTTTTCAGTCTTAGGGCTATTCGGTTGGTTCTGGTTTGACAAGCGAGCTCACTCAACCACAGAGTCGTATTTGATTGTAATTTTGTGTGTTTGATATGCCATTAGAGATACCACTAGGCTGAGCTCATGTAAAAGAAAGCCGTCAGTATAATCCATCCAAATTTTTTATATTACAGTTTGGGGGGTTCACGTGTTTGTAATGTAAAGGTGTAAAATTGTATATAAAAGTACAATAAAAAATACAAAATAGAAAAAAAAATACTGAATGTGCAAAGACATGAACAGATGATTCAAAGCATTATTTTACTGAACAATGTCTCACTAATAATGCCTTGATGCAATCTGCCGTCAATCATACAATTAATCATTTTATATTCAGATAAACGCACACTGGTTTCGCTGTTATCAGTCACAAACGTTGAATATTCTGTTTTGTAAGGTGAAGTACAGTAGGTACGTTTAGGAGACGACGCTAGATTTTATATTCCATGTGTGTGCGGCAGCTGTACTTTACTGAATGTGCTAATATTGATTGATTTGCTTACTATTGTTGTGAAATAAGCACAAGAAAAGAAATTAACTATAGACATTTGATTAGAGATGTTCAGACAGGAGGTGCTAATTGGACTGGAGTTGCATAATAAAAAAAATAACAGGGAACGAAACTGAGGCACTTGTCATATTGTATCAAAAAAAAAATGAACCATTTCATGTTTCAGGAGCAAACTTACTGGAATAACATCACTATTGTACATGTATTTTCATTTTTTGATATTGGATAGTAGAGTGCCTTTGTTTTATTTATAATATACTGTATTTTCTGCTTTTAGTGTTCCAATCAAAAAAAACATTTTTATTTAATCTGGATTTACTCAAACTGTTTTTCTCATCACTTTCTAGTTACAACCCAAAACATACTGTACACAGACAAATAAACTAAATCAGGGTTATATTGTCGTGCTTTAGTGGTGATTTCTTTCTACAGTCATGCCAGTGGTACCAATGAGCTGGATGCTAACATCAACATGCTAACATGCTTCCCATATATATTGTCCACCATCTTAGTTTAGAGTGTTAGCACGCTAACATTTGTTGATTAGCGCTAAACATGAGCAGATTGATCACCAAAGTTCATCAAAATTCATCCTAATGGAGAAATTAATGTGTACCAGATTTCATCACAATCAGTTTAGAAGCTGTTGAGTCTATTTCACAGAAAACTACAAAAGTCAACCTCGTGGTGGCGCTAAAGGAAAAGTCAGGGGATCACCAAAGTCAGCAGGATTCATCCTCTGGGAACCATGAATGTCATTTGAGGCAACATTTAGAACAGAATTAAACTGACATATATTCAGGTGAAATGTGTCTCTGTCATTCCCACTAGTTCACTGATTTTGGTGAAACTGGATCATATTTTATAGAGAAAATGTTTTCTGCTTTTCCCTCCGGCTGCTCCACATTAACTCTCTGTGATTTACAGAGTGTCCTGATGGACAGTAAACTGCTGCCAACTGTAGCTGCTGTTAGCTAATGCTAGCTCAGGTTGGCGGAGTGTTAGTCTTTGTACCACAGATGTTGTTTTAATTGATCCAGCAGTCGTTATTTCAGTCAGGAAGCGGTGGATCGACTGACCAACACACTGATCTTGCCACCACTTGAAATCCACACATCCGCTAATGTGATGTAATAAGGCAACCCTGATGTGTTGGATTTATACCAAATCATTACAGACATAAGCATTCATCTCCGTGGAGCTTGATTCCAGTTGAAGACCTTTGATTGCAGTTCTTCACTCACATTTCTGCGGCTGACCTTCTCTCAGTCCTGAATGCCTCTTCAGCTCGGCCGTATGCGACTGAATCACTGTCATCTATGAGCTATGAGCCACTTCAGCCTCGGAGTCTCTGTATTGTTTGGCAAAGAAATAAATCAGTCGGCATCGTGCTGACGGCAGCGCTTTTACCATCACTCTTGCTGGGAGGAATGGCAACTGTTCAAATGAAGCCATTCTTTTTATTCCTTGATAGTCACCCAGCTAGTGAGCCTCGCTTTTCTTAATATCTATGAAGCATATAAATATAGCCACTGACGAAGAGAACTGATCTTTTGCTAGGTCAAAGTGTTTCTACTTCTTTGTATTTGGTCATATGCAGCTGTGAACCTGCAGAATATCACCTATATTACACGTCCTGTTTCAAAAGCACACTGCACTCTCAATTTCAGGTACCACCACTTAGATATTAGGTATGCACTGAGGTATGGCGTGTATCTTATGAGAGAATAAAAAACTACATTACTCTTTCTGATACATGTAACCATGCTGGTGAGATTTCATTTAGGCAAAAAGAACAATCAGAGTTGTTTATCTAGCAGGGGAAATTAGCTTTTGACGGTAATATCTGATGTTGCTGTACAACAGCTACATCAGCTCCTTGTAATTTCCACCTAATTTCATTTTTCTTCAATGTGTGCTCATTAACTCACAATTCACCATCCCACACCAGCTAACCTGCTGCGTCATGTAGATCGATGGCCTAAGCTTTTTGCCCCGAACCGGTCAAATGAGCGCGGATGCGGACGTCTCCGAAGCGAACATGTACGGTAACTGATCCCGTTGTTTTACAGAAGAATATTAACATGACCCTCATAGAGACTGCCTCGGGGCATGGGTAATCTAATTTAGCTTGAGTAATGTTGCCTGTCATTAGCAAATGAATACAGTCAGGTCCCTCTGAAAGCTCTGCAATCTATTCTGCTATGGGTAAAATTAGCCACCAGTTAAGGCTGTTTTTCATCCTGGAATAAAAATTCTAACAGGGTAACTGGCAGCCGTAATTGAAGTTAATCACTGCTGAGTTTAGATGTGTCAATCCTGATTTCTGCAAGTGATTTTGCATGATTCCGTCAATGCTCTAACAGTTCCAGTGCTGAGAGCCTGCCAGTGATATTTCTGTTGATCACAATCCAGCGAGTGGCAACCACAGGTGAGTCAGAGCTGACTTCTTGCCAGATGCTGTCATCTGTTTTCACTTCTTCTCCTCAATCCCCGCTCGGCTGACACAAGGTGATCCCTCCAGCATGACACGCTTGTATCATCGATTACATGCTACCGCGGTCGTCAGCGCAGCCGCCTGTTGCTTGGAGACTCTGCAGCTGTGAGGCGTTTGGTCTCTACACAGTCACCAGGGAACCATGAGCAAATGAAGCAGGCTGTGCCAAAAGACACTATTATTACACACTTAGAGACAAGCGGCCGCTCTCACAGCCTCAGCGAGGGACTCCTCCTCTGGGAGAAAAAGCAGTTTTGCTGCAAATGCATCCAGGTGGAACGTGATAATGAACACAAAACTGCCTCTCATCTCCTCTCAACCCCCACTGTGGGGGTTTCTTTTTTTAAAAGCTAGTGAGTGAGATGATTTATCTTTAATGATCAATTTCCTGGTTCAGTTAGCTACTGATGGTGTTTACAGAAAGCACTTTCTCACGTTACATTCATTTTCTAAAAAAATGTCAGACACCAGACTCGCTGTGGTGCCTTTGTCCACACACACACAGACATCAACACACGCATACAAACAAGTTCAAACGCAATCTTGTATTCTCCCATTTTGCTCTTGCTCTTGCTTTTAATGACTTGCCATGTAACGTGTTAAAAAAAAAACCCAGAGCTGTGTGAGCATTGCCAGGGATGAAAATGGGCCAGAGTCCTGTCTAAAGTGGGGCACAGCGGTTTATAAAAAGCATGCCCATTTACTCAAGTATTTCATAGGGAAAAGGTTGATTGTGCCTTTGAGATGCATCAGCTTTTTACATTTTTTTTCTCCCATCCTCAACCTGTGTGGCATCGTTTTTTTAGCAACACTCTGTGTCCATACAGATTATTTTCTCAGTGTATTGTTAAAGATAGAATTAAAGATCTTAAAAATGCTTTTTTCCAAAAAGAACAAAATAAACCTTCACGTGCTGGACAGCCACTTGTTGGATACTTGTTTAGAAGTTATAATATTTTGAAGGGCCTTCAAAAGACCAAATCATTAAACACAGGACGAGTTATAAAAATCAAGATCTCTCTCTACTGTCCTGTCAAACATATTCAAACTTTATAAACTGAATATCAAAATTTTAGAGGTCTTATGTCGCAGCCCCTTTTTCTCCGTCTTTCCGTATCTGGATCAGCTGCTGACATCAGGTGGGACCGTTGTCTCGAGCCCTGAACTGCTGATTGGCTGACTAAGTAGATCAGCTCATTGAGACGACAACTAATAAAGGAAATCTCTTCTCCCAGGAGTCCCCTGGCACACAGCGCATGAGACAATTGAGCTGGAAACGGACGGGACTGAACAAGAATATGAAAGAGATGTGACAGAGAGTGTTTCAGATACATGATAGATTCATGACATCAGCATTTGATGATGAAATATTGAAAAGCACAAAGCCAAAAACTTGCCAGAGGTTTTCATTCGATTGCCTTTGATGCTGTAGTTAGTAGCGCACAACTGAAACGCTCACAATCAATACACTGTGTCGAAACCTTAAATGAAAGTGTCTGATCTTCACCTGTCTCTTGCCAATGGTCAAGTAATGGGAGGTAATAGGCGCAAGCACTTCCCAGTACATCTTCATCTCGTAGCTGAACGGCCTCAGCTCACCAAAGGCAACTAGGGAGGGAGAGGAAGCAAGGAAGAAACTAGGGCACTGTTATCTGGCCCCGTTTTACCAACCACCAGGCACAAGGCAGAGAAAGAGAAAGAAAGAGCTGTGGACAGGAGAGCAGACGAGAGGACATCAGAAGTGTAGTGAAGCTGTAGACAACACGGGGGAACCTCTGGAGTCTGGAGAGCTGAAGACAAGCAAGACAAAGGCAACCTTGACCTTCCTTACAATCACACACACACACACACACACACACAGCCACGCACACACTCGCATTTCACTCACCTCGTGTCACACACGCAAACACGTGCAAACCGCAGGCACGCGCACGCACGCACATCGAAAAGCAACATGTTTGAGGAGCAGGCGACCAAGGTCAAGATCACGTCCGTGGTGATCATCGTGGGCATGTCGTCCATGTTGGCGGCGGTGGTGACCGACCACTGGGCCGTGCTAAGCCCCCGGGTGGAGAAGCTCAATGCTACCTGCGAGGCGGCCCACTTTGGACTCTGGAGGCTCTGCAAAAAGAGCATCTTCATGGTGGAGGAGGACCCTGAGGGCAAAGGCTGTGGCCCCATCAGCTTACCTGGAGGTATGGAGCCTCTTGATGTTACTGTTGGTGGATAAAAACCTGCTGTTTAATGTTTTCTTTTGTATTTCTGTGCTTAAGACTAATCATTTCTTCACTAAAAGTCTCTTTGTTATCTAAGTGTGGTTGCTGAGTCTCGAGGGATGGGTAATCACAGTGAGAGTCTTTCTTTTGCCAGATTTTGTTGACTTTTGTTGATGGAATTGAAAAGAAATATTGCACTTCTTCTTTATTTATCTGTATAAACATGCAGGATAAAAAATGGACTTAAGAGCTGAATATGGCGGTCTGTGTGGTGGAGTCTCTTGTATCGCAGTTAGGATTAAGCTTTGACTTTGACGTATGAGGGTTTCATCTATGCAGAACTTCACAATCTTCATTAATCCTCATACAACAAACTCTCAGATTTTGTTGCTGCGACATCAAAAAATCGTTTTAACGACCCTCAACTAAAGCGAAAAAAGGGAAAACAGGGGGTTGGTGTCTGAGGCTGCAGCTTCTTCTTCCATCTGTGTGTCTGCTCACACACATACCACCACATATGTTGGCATGTGCATATGTGTGTGCATGTACACATACAAACAAACACACACACACGCACACACACATACATGGACGCGTGTTTGGCTTGAATGTGTAACAGTTCTGCAGCCAGCTTTTTTTTACTGAACCATCATTATCTTCCACAGAGGAAGTCTCTGAACAGACTGCCAATTAAGCACAGTGGAACAGCTGAAGTCAAGTGCGTAATGGAAGAGTATTCTTCACAGTTCGCATGACAAAAACATGAATCTGTTCTGTCTGGGCTGATGGACCCTCGACAAGAAATAAAATCCATTTTACCTCCAGGCGAAGCCGATGTAAAATGCTACATCATAAGATTTTATTTAACTTTTTACATCTCTTGTTCAGTCCGGCTCACGGTCTCGGAGCACATCTGAGGTTAATTTGCTTTGATCAAACCAGATGCAAGACCTGTCTAGAGAGCAGTTTTAAAGGAATGCGCCTAATTTGAACTATTTTCTGATGCCACAGATAAACAATGGTCAAATGCACCAATTTGTGTGCAAACCTTCACTTTAAAAAAAAAGAGAAAAACTAGATCCAAAAAGTAAAAAAGTGTCCATTTTGGAAGTTCTTTCCCCGTCTTGCGTAATCTTGCCTACAGTAGGTGATTCCAAAAAAGTAAATCAAAAGCGGTCTGCCTCGTATTTAAAAGTCTGCCTCGCCAAAATAACCTTGTAGCTTTAATTACGAGCACAGAGCCAACCCTGGGGTAAACAGTGTCTCGCTGGCCTCTGGCTGTGTGTGCGTGCTTTGCAGCCTAACAGAGAGATTTCACTCTGACTCTATCATTGACTTTAGCCTCCAGCTCCAGCACCTCAGGATCAGTGCAGGCCCTAATGAAGTGTGGCTTCCCGCTCCAGCTCATGAGTTAGAGTCCACCTGGGAGACTCAGGAGGGATGAAGGGGATTGGAGGGGGGCAAAAAAAAAAAAAGGAGTCTGGTGGGTGGATTGAGGCAGGGATGCCACGGCGTCCAAAGAAGGGAGGTGATACTGTACTCAGATTTATGCATCACATGTCATGGGAATCGGGAAGAGACAGAGGCTGACACGAGAGCTGGGACAATATCGAGGGCCTTCAGAGCAACTTCTCGATGTAAAATGTAGACAGAAATCTGTTAAGACAAGAGTTTGTTCCTCCATGAACAGGTCAGTCGCCTGTAGAATAACATATTGGAGCATACTGGTGGCTCACTTGTCCACCAGCAAAGGCAGTTAATCGAGTGTCTGCCAAGAAATGCCAGCTGTTTTGTCACTTTTCACAACCACAGTAACCACAGTTATGTTTCCACACTTGGCTTATGAGGGGAAATGAGTCATTCTGTCATAATGCCTGAAAGGGTCTGCCATTCGCTCCCACGCTTGGCACAATAGTTTAGTTATACAAGGCCATCTCCTCGCATTTGTGGCCCCAGTGGCCGTCAGAAATGGATCTGTGGGTGCGGTAGCGTGTGCTGTCTTTTGTGTTACGTAATGTGAAGATGACATTTCGTGTTCGGAGAGTGAATTTCAGTGACCATCAGCTCACTGTACTCCAGTAGCCAAGAAAAGGCGTCTACATGTTTCTTTTTAACAGGTGCTTTCTCTTCTGGCACCCAGTTGGTCAATCTTCCAGGCTGGTGTAGCCTGACAGCAGTGAGGAACAGAGAGAAATGGAGATGGAGTGATATAACGGCAGTGTGGCTGAGTGCTGAAGACTTGGATGGATTGCACAGTTTGTGTGCAATGTTTCACATGTGATAAAACCACAGGTGTTTTTTTAAGGGAGTCAGTGTCAGCCCACCTTAACACTGTCATTAACACCTCATGATAAGGTCTGCATCATCAGTAATCAGTAACTCTTTCAGAGTAGATATAATAGGTTTTATACTCCGGTGTTGTGACTTACCTATCATGTTTTTGCCGCTGATTTTGGTTCCTGAACCTCTATGAACCATATCGGCCAGTAGCATTTGTTTTGTTAAAGCAGCCGGTAAAGCATATTAAAAAAATCAAGCACTAGAATACCTTGAAAATAGATTATGTGGACCACATAACACTATATTGACCGAAGTTTTGTCTGTCAGTCATTATAATTAAATTGCTAAGAATCAGAAATGACTTTTTCTTTTTAAAATTTCTCTCTGGAAATGAATCTTTAGAGCTTTTTTTGACTGTTTCTTACCAACTGTTGAGTCCTCAGTTCTTCTCGACAGGCCTAACTGGTCTGTTGTAGGCCTTTTGTCATGGTTTAAAAACTGACATCCATTGAAATATTTGGTCTTAAATTTGAACCAGAGCATCTGCAGATTAATTCTACACCTAAACCCAAGATATGTACGAGATGAATAAATCTGTGCGTTTGTTAGTTTTGGTTAGTTCGTTTTTCATCTTGATTGAAAGGGAGGCTGCTCTGCATCTTCCTAGTCAAGATCTGCTAGTAAACAAATACAATATGTGTGTCATCAATCAGAATTCAAGATCAACGATAAGAGAACATTAATCCTGATCCCCTGAACGCATAATTTTACAGATGGCTGATCGATCTGGACATCCCTAATCCAGTATTCAACCAACAGTTCTGAACAAATATTTAGATAATTTTGGATCAGTTAGCAACAAGTCAGTGGCACAGAAATAAACTCAACATCTACTCTTACTGGTATGTTTCATAAGGTTGTGAGGCTCTCTAATTTTGATGGATCTACCAAAGTAACTGGCCACTGAGTTTAAACCCTAATGGAGTGGCTGACTGGCTGACAACAACACATCATTGTAGTGTTTAGCACATAAGCCAAAAAACCCTGAGTTGATAGAGAGTGCACTATAACAGATTACATCCTTGATGAACAGTATATCCAAGCAAGCAGCGGTGATTGGACTTAATAGCACACATTTGCATTTTCCCAAACAGAGGGGGAGTTGGTCGTCATGAGGCGCGTACACAAACAGTGTTTCATATAGGCACAATTACACTGCTTTTGTGAAGGGGTTGCATAACAACGGCCGCAAAGCGGTGAACCCAAATGACTTTTGAAATTAGCTTCCCACAAATGACGCATGACAGCTTGAGTGCTGTAAAAAAATCAAACACCCTTTATAGATCACACCGCGCTGCTCGACTGGGAAATAAAGAATAAATGGTTCTTTTGTGTGCACGCGTGTCTTTCCTTACACGTATGTGCGCAAAAGAAACAAGGGCGGGGAATTCATTATCAGAGATGCTTTCAAGCTTCCAAGTGGTCAAGCATCACGTTTTCTAATCTAGCTATTTCCACCTTACACCCTCAAAATAAAACGTCCTCCTCCTTCAGTGACACTATGCCTGGCTGGTGACCCCAATTCATACCCTCAAAAGCTCCGATGTCACCTTGAGCGACCATTTTCTGTCTTTCTAGTCTGTTAGGCTGCTGCTTCGGGCGCAGAGCCAAAACTGCGGGGGTGTGGCGCTGATTTGGCATTCAGAAAGCGAGGTTCAAAATCTGAATCACTCCCCATTAGGTAAATTTTAAATATATGAAAGGAAATACATATTCAGAGATTACCTACAAAATGAGATGCTAAGATGTAGTTTGTGTTGACTGTGGTGATGATGATAGTCAAACAAAGATGTTTTGAATTTAATAATAAAGGTCAGGCCACACACACACACACACACACACACACACATACACACAAACACACACATAGATGCATATACAGGATTAGGCTGTGAGGACTCTCCTGTGCTGCCGTGTCCCAGTTATCAGAGCTCCTGGTGGAATAGTCATTCAAATACCACCAGCACCACCACCACCACCACTACCACCCATCCTATTCACATTGACCCAGAATTAGTCGGTCATTCTACATGGCTAGAAAAAGAACAGCCCCCCCTCAATCACCTAAAAAACTCATCTTCTGTAACACTCCTGTAAAAAAAATATAGAAGCTATTCGTCACAAGGTTAGGTTTAGGTTGTTGATGCCAGTACATTTATCTCAAACTTTTAAAGGATAAATGGGAAAAGGTGGAAGGCGAGACATGAGCATGAGCAGAAACCAACTGTAAAAGGAAAACCACAAGAATATTAAAGCTGGAAGAGGAAGTGGAGGTGAAAAAGAAAAAGAAAAAGAAGGAAAGGAGAGGATAGAGAGGAAGAAAAGGGAAAAGGAGAGGCTGCATATCAAAGAGAGGAGGTGGCTGCAGATTTAAACGGAAAGAGGCGAAACTAAAATGACAGGCGATACGTCGTTCTAATCAAAGTCCCCCCGGAACTAAATCTCCCCATTAGCCAGACTGCAAGGTCAATTATACGCACACAGATGTTCTCCTCCTCAGTAAATGTTCACCATATAAAGTTATGATACAAGCCAAATTTGTTTTTAACCATTTCTGGGCAGTATGTTTTCCTTTCATTACAACATGTCGGTGTTTACGTTGTGTTTATATTGTAGTTCAGCCAGTACAATGTGCCATAAAGACAGAATAGAACATTTTCTAACTTTTTGGGAGCGACAAACAAGTAGCAAATTTTCTTGAGATTTTCTAAATCTCGTGGCTAGCTTTGTCACGGAAGGGTGGTAACTTCAATACTTCAAAGTAAAAGGTGGCAGGTGTTCCAGGAAAAAATGCAAAAGGAAAAATGCAATAACCAAAATCTTGAACTAAGAACAAAACTGGGAACAGAGGCAGGAACACGGGTAGGTTTCAGGCACATGCAGACAAGGTACAATCATAGACCGAGGACGCTACCATCAATATTGTCATTTATGAGTTTGTTAAACAGCAGAGGCAACTGTACAATTAAATCCTTCCATAATCAGAGACCATGGGTTACCAGAACTGTCCAGGATGCCATGAACTCATGCACTGCAGCCTACAAATTAGGTCTGCAGTATGGACAATTAAGGAAGAGCTGCTACTCTCAGGCCACTAGGATCCTAAAATGAGGACCCTGTCTAGGACTATCCATTCCTCATCGTTATTATCACTGTTAGTATATTATCATTATTACTTATTAAGTATTAGTACTGTCACTTATCAAGAATGTATAGTAGGAGCTCACGGAAATACATACTATAATTTAATTATGATTATATGTGTCACATAAATTTAATTTAATTGAAATTGTACCCTTAAATTCCTGTTCACATTAACTTCATGTGTTTGCATGGTGCAGACGACATGTGGGTGGAGTTGTGTGGTGCAGCGGTGACCTCACTCCACATTAATTGCATATGTATATTCTTCTGTGTGTGCTCAGATCTGTGTATGTGTGAAAACTACTAACAGATTGAAAAAAAAAAAAAAAAAGAATTTCCCAAAGGGCACAATAAAGTAATTATTATTAGAAAAGGCTCTGGCAGTGCGCTCATTAACTAGCCAATTAATCACCATAGCAACGCCAGCAGACAGTCTCCCCGCAGTCTGTCGCTGTTAAAGGACCTGACTCAAGTGAACCTTAGACGAGAGAAAGTCAGTGGACTGTTCAGGGAACTTTTATAGAAACTGTATTTGTGTTGACGTTAAGGAGATAGTCTGTTAGCTATGGCCCTGTCAAGTAATTAAACTGCTTTATCGTCTTTTTTTGCTATTTGGACTTGTAATTCTTTGATATTTCTTTCGTACCTTACCTTAGTAATGAGGATCACCCTCCTGTTTTAGACCACACATGCACCCACACCCCTGCATCGTGGCATACAAATGGATACGACTGAATGTAAGCAATTGTGTGACTATGTAGCTGATGCCTTAAACCTTGCAGTAAAGTTTTATAAATCCAGCAGTCTCTATGTCATGACTCGCCTCTGCATAAAAACCACATGAGCCAACAAAATCCATCAGTACATCGTGCATCCTCAAATACTTTTCCCTCGTACAAGTGAAGTATACAGTTTGAAAATATTAACATTAAAACATAAATCTAACCACTGTGTTGCTTGTCAAAGCTTTCAAACCATCCGACGATTATCACAACGAATATTATTATAATTGCACGTTTATTTTCTTTTAGTGGCTCGTTACGCTAGCTAGCAACAGCTGATTAAATCTTCTGACCACAACCAATGACTGGACGTCGTATACGAGACATCAACCACAGGTTTCTGAAGAGCTGTTTCGAAGCTCTGGCCGCCACCATGTTGGCAATCCTGCCTCCTCCGTCTCGTGGCTAATATAAAAAACGGCAAAGACGTGGATCGTCATTGGACCTGAGGCGGGCTGAATGATGCCTGGGCGCTCAGACAAGCCATCTGTAACGGCACCCACCTGTCAGCCAAAGCGGGTACAGTGTTAATTATGCATAACTTTAAGCCTTAATATGATTTAAACGGGTGAGTTAAATAGAAATTCAAACTCGGTACAGTTGTCATTGGACATTTTAAAACGCAGTTTTTGGCACTTCCGCATAGGCTTCACTTCACAGCCGCTTGGCCACAACAGACTCATGTTTTCAGCTAAAAGCTCTTAAAACCCACTGAAAACAACCTCCTCATCACCAAACAAGAAACAGGCACAGTTAGCAGCTAGCTGCAGAGAACAGTCCATTTCTGAAGCCAAGAAAATCAGTCACTATCCCAACTCTCATTTTCTTTCTCTGCTATCTAAGTTATCCTTCGTGATTCGTCAGGATCGAGCAGATAACTAGAGGCTCTCTGTGTAAATCAGAGGTCTTTCTGTCTTGTCTTTGTGTGGTGAGTAGATAATAGCAAATCTTTAGCTATACACCCGAAAACATATTATCTTAGATTAGCTTATCCCCAGAGATAAAGGCACCTAATGAGAGAATACTAATGAAAATAATATATTTACTGATCCAAGCTGCACTGTGACCCCGCCTCTGGTTCTCCCTACCACCAGCCTGCCCATCCACTCACTCACACACACACACACACACACACACACTTCCACAATTGCATACTATTAAACGCACACACACACACACACGTATGTACACACACACACTCCTCTAGATATGCCTTTACATGGGTAAATAGATAGGACTAGGCAAGACCTGCAGCAGCCTGTTGCTAGGTTACCTTTTTAGTGATTCTTTCTCATCCTGGGTAACAAACAGCTCCTCTGTTGCCTGGCGCGCACACACACACACACACACACACACACACACACACACGTAGTATGTGCACACACAAACATTGTCTGTGTCTCTGTGTGGACAGAGAGAGAGCACCTGTCTGCTTTATGGGTTTAATCTCGGCGAGAAAGGATGGTGAGTGGAAGAAAGAGGGGACACTTACTTGGCCTCTACGTCCTTTCCACTCCCCTCCCTCTCTCATCCCAGCTGCCCTTAGAGACAGCAAATAGATAGATAGATGGATGGATGGATGTGTGGGCAATGGCTGCATCCAGGAATCGTTTTTCGGTAAGGGGCTATCTTGAAGATTGTGGTCAAAGGATAACAGTTTGGGCAAGCAAAGTGCAGAAATGTATCATCCCTGTGTAGAAATTGGTGTGAACTGATTTCTGAGGAGTCAACACATCAGCCAACATGGAGGACAGTGAAGGATTTGACTTGAAGACATTCAAGTCACAGAACACTTTTTTTTGCTATATTTACCTATTTAGAAATGAGACGGATGTGTGGTTTATGCTTAGATAACACGTAACATACGCTCTGCTCCATTTTCTGGCATACAGAGTACAAAGAATGTGTACAAGTTTTATTTTTTTATTTTTTTTTAGGATTCAGTGCTTCTTGTTAAAAAAAAAAAAAAAAAGCCCTGTGTGGAATATTTATTTGTAACACTAATGAGACTAATATCAAAAATACATTCATGAAATTATAAATGGTTAAACAAATTTGCTTCTAGACATGTTTATAAAAACTGAACTTTTATAAAGTATAATCATCAAATATCTTTGCTAGTTTGAAAGTGGGTAACTGAATACAGGTAAAACAATTCTTATTTTTCATAGCTATATGTCTCTTAGCTTTCTAATTTGGTGTATTAAGACATTTAACGTTTACATTGATTGGATGTGCAGACTCACAGGGATACAACCTGAGCCACCTGCCCTCTCTCCTGTTTCCCGTGTTTCATCTCTCTCTCTCTCTCTCATCCTCTTGTTTCTCTCTCTCCGTCTTACTCTGCAGCAAAAAACTGTTCCTACTTCAAACACTTCACCTCGGGGGAAGAAGCTGAAGTTTTTGAAGTCAAGACTCAGAAAGGTGGGTGCCTCCTCACTGCCACCCAGACTACATATTCCAACATTTATTTTTCCACAACTGTCTGTCTGTGATGATAGAGAAATATAACGAGGACGGTTTCTAGTAAAGAAAAAGAAAAGATGTACAGTATATATGTTTAGATATTACATACGTATATTATACAACATGAACCAGGTCTTCTCCACATTCCTTTCTTACACAGTTAATGTGGATGTCAATTTAATGAGGACACTCAGTTATATACACACCGTCCCTCCTATCAGATAAGAGAGAAATCTTTTGTAATATCCTCTGATTTTCATCTTCTCATCTTCTCCCGCTTTAGCAAGATTGTTATTTTCTAAGCGAGTGTATTTCGAGTAAACGGCTCCTCTGTTCTCGTGTTGGCTAACTGACCCCTTGAGCTCTTGACTAGACGCAGAGGCACACACACAGGGAAGCGCACGAGGGAACACACAGTGAGATTTTCATGCAGGCAGGCAATTACAGATCATTGTCAGAGTTTTAGATAAAACGCAGACGGTTACATCTTGGTGAAGGTGAGGGCAAAAAAGAGGAATGTGTCTGAAGACAAGATTCTTTCAATTTTATGTGCAACAGTGTGTATCGTAAAAAAAAAAGCCCCACCTTTACTAGCTACAACAATTAAAGTGATATGAATGCATCAATCAACAATATAACATGAATTAATATGAAATGGACCATGCTGCCTTATGAGTACTTTCACTTTTATGACTTTCAGTGCTTTTCTAATGCAGGAATTTGACTATTTCTACACTTTAGTAACGTATCAGAGTACTACACAGAATAAAATACAACACATAAATGATCCAAACTGGACAGTCTGGAAATCTGTTGATGGAACACACAGTGCAGAAATGAATACACACGTATATAAATTATAAAAAAACACAGTCACACACACATGAATACTACTCAGTCATCAAACTGACACAGCATGAGCCCGACCTGCACAGTAGAGACTGACTGTAAGGTTATTTTATACGTGGTGTTACACCACAGTCTGGAAATGGATGCTCCAAGGATTATTTCTATCACAGCTGGAGTGTTAGTGAGGAAGAAAGACTAGATTATCTTTTCCTAACATACAGATGAGGAGGAGGGGGGAGAGGCAGGCGGGAAGAGATGTTCGGATCATCTTGTTATAAGCCCGCAGCATCTTATCTGTCGTGCAAATGGCGTTATTGCCAGTTTGGATGAATGACTGTTGTTTTTAAAGTGAGGCTAATTTAAAGGCTAATTATCTGTGTCATAACTCGCCTGAGTGCAATATTGAAACAATTATTATGGAAATGATACAGCAACCTCCCCTTCTGCTCCTAACCACTCTCAATTCTTAATCGCTACAGCTCTGCTGTCTCTCTTCCTTCCGTCACGTCCCGCCTCTTTGTTTCCTTCTCACTGTCTCACGCTTGCTCTCTTTCTTCTCACCTCTCTCGTCAGAGTACAATATCTCAGCAGCAGCCATCGCCATCTTCAGTCTGTTCTTCATGATCCTGGGCACCCTCTGTGTCATCTTCTCTTTCGGGAAGGGGCGGGACTACCTGCTCCGGCCTGCTGGGATGTTCTTCGCCTTTGCAGGTATAATATGAATCATATGAAGTGTCGCAGTTCAAACACACCTTTTCTTTTGGTGATGAATATTACTTATGTAGCTAATTTAACGGAGCTGACAAAGCTGATTTTTCACTGAATTTTCTTGTAGGTGACAAGTACTGGGAGTTGATATCAACGACATTTCAAGTTTCAAGTGTGAAATTAACTTTGATGCGTGTGAGCTCACATCTAGCATCACTTACATGTCATGTACTGGTACAAACTACCTCACTAGCGTTGCATTCTTTCTTTTTTGGCACGCAGGCCTTTGCATAATCATCTGTGTCGAGGTAATGCGCCAGTCCGTCAAGCGCATGATTGACAGTGATGAGACCATCTGGATTGAATACTACTACTCCTGGTCCTTTACCTGCGCCTGCGCCTCCTTCACCTTGCTCATCCTCAGTGGAGTCGCCCTCCTCCTCATCTCTATGCCCCACATGCCACGTAATCCCTGGGAGACCTGCATGGACGCTGAGCCTGAAACCTTAGATTAGCCATAGGTGACGCAACAGGCGCGTCTGAAAGCCCTGTTAAAGAAGAAACAAGTGGTTTTTGCATCTTTTAGCCCTTTAACTTCCTATCCTATTCCACATATTTATCATTACTGCAAGCTGTTTTCCAAAGCATTAAGGTTTTTAGCCTTCCATGTCCATTGATTTGAGTTCATGTTCGCAAAATATTAAAATCAACTTGACACAGATAACCAGCCAGAGCAAAAACAATGAAGTTCACCCTAACTTTACCTGGTAAATCAGTTGTTGGTGTGTCTAAGGGCTGAGGAACGATTAAGTAACATCTGAGACTTAAGAGTTGTCTGCTGAACAGCACCTTTTTTAAAGTACGAATTTCTCACATCATCATTTTTTAAAAGTTCCATGTGTGTTTATTGTTCATAATTATCGAGTTAGGAGTACGGTTTTGTGACAATACTTTCCAGCAGCTCTGTCACATTTTTTAGAATGTTGGAGGCTTTCCACAAGCACTTGAACACACCGAGTGGGCCCTGCTTGTAATTGCATTACCACGTGACAAAAAAAGTAGGGGTTTTGATATTACAGTGCAAAAAATATGTGCCCTAAATCTAAAGTCGTATGTGGTCATTAGGGGCTAATCTGACAACATCTGAACTTTCAACAAGTGCAGTTCATCTGATTATATTGTCACTCCAATGAAAGTAAAAATGATACGACAACAAACTGGTGAGACAAGATCACAGATTAAGGCTTCATAAATCAAATTATAGGAATACAAAAGATTAAAAAAGACTGGAATAAAAGTGTACCTACCCAAACCAGATAAAGACAGTGATCAACTGCAATGTAATGCTTTGTTTTTAGTGAAGTAGTGAATCGTTATAATGGGTTACTGTCACAGCAGTCCTTTCTTTTCTCCAAGGACTTTCTACAATCAATCCATGGCATTGATTGTCGAGAGAGAGACCACTTGCCTGATACTCCCTTGTTGACATCAGTCATTTATTTCAGGTCAATGTTCAAGACCCCTGGTAACTTAAGTCCAGGATCTCCGATCCATATACACCGATCCAATACTGCCTATAGTATTTGCTTTCCCCCGGGGTTATGCTTTATGTGTTAGCAAATGTATTTTGCTTTTAGTGGGCATTTTTGAAAAATAGCTACAATACAGAGAAAGTTTAGAAAATAATTGACCATTTGCTAAACCCCTCCCCTTAAAAGCTATAGTCATAGCTTAGATACAGTACGTATGGCAGGTCAGTGAGCTAAAGCTAAAGATTTCTCCAAATTGAAGCAATGTACGGAGCGAGTCATTGTTGGTTTCTTTTTTAAGATCTCACCAAAACCTACAAGCATAAATGTGTAAGACAGTGTTTTGACAGTGTTTATCTTCTCTTACATAAGCTGCAAATCTTAGCGTACCTGGGTAACGACTACCTACAGTACAATAACAGTTAGCTAACCCAGTGCTACTTCCAAAGCCAGCAACATTTCATAATTTGTGGGATTACAGGTTAAATTAAAAAAAAAAACCTTGTTCTCCCTTAACATATCCACTGTGTAGTATTTCCCCATGTGTGATTGCCTACGTTTGGCATAAACTTTATGTCTCGAACTCCAGCTAAACTCAAGAGCAGAGACAGTGTTGCGTTCTCCAGATTCACTGGTTATCCCTTCTCCTCAAAGCCTTTTAACTTATAGCATTAAAAGTGAGTGAATTTAACAAACAATAAAGCATAAATCTAACATGTTTGTCCACGTATTATGCAGCTAAACAGGGTTATGTTAGAACGAATGTTTTGCTTTCTGTTAGCTTAAAGCGTGATGCTAAAATCAGCAACTACTGCCATCTCAACCGACAGAATTGACAGTTGCCAGCTAAAATTGAGAAACCTGCCTTTGTCTGAAATCAAGAACTGGACCACTGCTGTGTACATTTTGAACTAAATTCAGTAAATCTCAGAAAATGTAAAGTTTGACATGCATACGGGGACGTGACTTAGTAAATGGTCAATTGAAGTTTTGCCACATAACTGTGGGTTATGAATCAAGCCTATAGATTCATAGAGTATAAAAATATAGATATTTGTGACACTTTTATTTGCAGTGCTGTATTAAATTATATTTGTTTTGGGGCCATATATACCTAAAGCTAAAATATTTAGGATAAGTATGACACAGATGATGTTTTAGTACTGCCTATGATTGTAAAATGGTACCTTTAAAGCTTAAAGATTTTGTAGACAACTATATCGTTGCTGTCAGATGAAAATCTCATTCAGATGGACAGACTATCTTTAAAGTGGCTTATTTTCATGTTCAGATCATAGATTACCTTTTCAGTCCTAGTGCAGTCAATAAAAACACAAAAGGTTTTATCTGACAGCAGTACTTTTTATTTGGCTCTTTTTCCTTTGTAGGTTTGACACAAGGGTCTTATATATTGTTAGCAAAACAGTCTACAACGTCTAAGATGTTATTTCTCAGTGAGTCACCCTACCCCCCGAAGTCAATCAGCTGGTGCAGGTGCAGCGAAATTAAAGTCTCATAAATGACGCTGTTTCACAGGGGAACACAAGAAGAAATTATTACATTTAGCTCTGAGGTCCTTCTGAGAGGAACATTTTCCATTTTTCTTACTGCAATCACAAAAATTACTTGGTCAGTGTACAGGTTTGTATTTTAGAAAGATGAAACAATACCTGTATGTTTTTTTTTATCTACAATAATCACATGAATCCTGCTATCATATTCAGCTGGACAGGAACCACCTGTGGACCTGAAATTTAAACAAGCAGCTGAAAAATAAGAGATGTTTAATATAATAAAGGTGGAGTTTCATACACAAAATGCCCACGTTTTTGTGAAAAAAGACTCACCCAGACTTTTGTTTTTCTTGTAAACAATACACCTGATTTGTATTTTATTTTAGATTTGTAAATGCTCTGAATAAGTATATGTTCTTGGTTGTCCTTTTTCAGAAGAACTATAATAAAAATTAATTTAAAAAAAGGTTAATAATGGTGTTTGATGTTGGTATGACTTCTTATGGACAGTATATATACAACAGTTGGTTCCAACCAAGTAATTTGATTCATGAGTGTTGATATAGAGCATAACATCACGGGGACTGTTAACTACATGTATCACTCTGTGTAAATTTGTTTTATGAACGGTCATTATCGGACTTT
Source organism: Sciaenops ocellatus (assembly GCA_033000465.1). Lineage (NCBI taxonomy): Eukaryota > Metazoa > Chordata > Actinopteri > Sciaenidae > Sciaenops > Sciaenops ocellatus. The sequence continues at coordinate 16,901,969 of CP136877.1, forward strand.
GCTCCTCAAAAATGGATACTTCAGCGCAAACCTTTAGGTGTGCTTATATGACCTTAACACATTAGCGAAGAGCAAAAACGAAGCCATAAGATAAACAATACAGGCTTTGAACTGCTTTCAGACTTTGCTTAGTCTCAATAATATTAACATCGACTGGGCTGTGGTAACATGTAGACTTACCCCAAAACCCCACTGGGCACGTTTCTGTCATGTCGTGGCCGCGACGCTGTTTTGGTCCGTTCTCCACGTGGCTTTAAACCCCACCAGGGTGATTAAATAAATAAACAAAGTATAATCTGTTGTCACTTACTGTAAACAAATAAATGGTGCTTGTAGAACTGATGTATAAAAGCAATATTGCACTCAAGCTTGTGATGTTATACTGAATATCAGCACGGCTGTGATTATGTCCTGCGGCCTTGCTGGTATTCAGTATAACATCACTCCCTTTCATGTGATATTGCTAAATGACATCTGTTTTCACATCAGTTCCCTTCTGCTTCCATTGCATTGGAAATTTTATCAACACACTTAAAATAAAACAGGGATTTCTTTGGGATTTTATGTTTTTATATACCTATAGATAGATAGAGTCAATAAATACACATTTATCCAGTGAATAAAAATGACATTTCAAGTTTTTCTTTGTTAAGAATCCGACTATCATTGTGTCAATGCTCACACATCCACAGAGTCGCTTTGGTCCAGAAACCTCTCAACCAGAAAATGTGGTTGAATTGAGAGACAAACCTATTGGAAATGCTCCAGAGACCTAATACACCACAGGTCAGGGCTTTTCAGGAGTGGATGTAATAGATGCACAAAGGTCCCTAAATCATTCATGAGACTTTTACCTTAGAGCAATGAGACCAGCATGAGCACACACAGGGTGCACACTAAGACATAGTCAGATTTACTCTCTGGCGCCTACATTTTGACCCCTAGAATTCCCTCATTACATGTGAGAAACAATGTGTTTAATAGTATGCCAATTAAAATAACATAAACACAAAAATGTTGTGCTTTCGTATCACACACTGAGCCTTTTAACGTCATAGTGCAAAGTCTAGAGCACAAAATCGTTTTAGTAGGAGCGGAGGCTTGCAGATGACCTTAACCCTACGTGGGTTATCTGAGTATCATTTTAAACCTTATAATTTCTCCTTGTGCATTCTGTTAAATGTAATTATTTTGTGCCATATTATTTATTATATGACATGATATTACATAACATTAGATTGCATTATACATCACATAATGATCTCTACAGACAACATTATGAAAAGGTGTCAAACTAAAAGTATATTCAGTGTTATCTGTAACATTCCTATGTTTTATTTAGACCATTCATCAGCCAACACCATTTCTAGACACATGCCAAGCCATAGCCAGCCAGCTACCCATCTTACCTTCCATTACAGTTAACTAGTTGGCCTCTTACATCGCTCTTAGCTGGTAGAAAGCAGTTGTCAGCTATACACATTTGCTTTGTACAGTCATTTAATTATCATTTATTGTTGGCTAAAATCATTAGCATCATTAAAAAACTGTTAAAACACTGTTTGTTTGAAGTAATTTGGCAAGCTATAACGTATCCACTATTAGTATTAGTGATGACTGACTTGCGATAACCAGCGGCACTATCCAGCTGCCTTAACACCAGCTGACTAAGTAAACTACAAACTACAAACCATCAATTTACCAGTTAGATTACCCGAGGTCTGGATGAATTAGCTATTGTTATCCACTCAAGACAATATTTTGCTACATCAGCTAGAAACCACAATAACACAATACGTTTCACATGCTTTGCAGTAATGTTAGCTTTGACTTTGGACTTTGTGATGGACTCTTTTGTAGTAGGTGCTGGTTGTTTTAAGTAAACGTTAGCTAGTGGAAGGTCTCATTTTTAAAGTTACGTTACAACATGTTCACCCATTTGCAAAAAAAAAAAAAAAGTGAAATAAGTGAAATAAAATCAATGAAATTAAATTGACTCACAAATTATGAAATTAATTGCCTCACAATCTTACATATGACAATTTTAACTAGCCTGCTAGAAAATATTTTATTGTTAATTAAAATGTTAGTAGAAGTACTTCCGTACAATATGACCAGTGCCAGTGGTTTGTGTCACTTTGTCAATGAGAAAAGCTGACTTGCAGGAGACATCTAGTCCTTTGAGTCACTGCTATGAATGTAAGGCTGTCAGTCCCTTTCCTGACCTCTGACTGAGTGCTGTCAAAGCTGTTACTATTCTTTACACACAGCAGTACAGTACAAGCAGTTTTCATTCAGTCCTGTCCCTCAGAAAGTGTATGAGCTGGCAAAAATATTTAAAATCACAGGATTAGATTTCAGTCTGGAGGACAGGGAAGAAAAAGAACATCAAATGAAACTGAACTGATTGGTGGTGACAGCAGCAGAGAGACAGTGAAAAAATAGAGATGGGCCCAAGCTGACCATGGAGACTCACGACTGACAGTTTAAAGAATGGATGCCGTATCCGTGACCGTCACCCACAGGTTTCTGAAGAGCTGTTGTGAAGCTCAAAATGTGTGGTGCTGGCAGTCTCTGCCTCTTCCCCCTCTAAAAATCGGCAAAGATGTGAATCGGCGGTGGACCCAAGTGGCAACCTCCGGTGCTTGGAAATGAAAAGTGCTAAAAACTGTAATTCCTCGAGTGGCCACTTGAGACAGGCTGCAGAAGTGAGTCAATCTCCATAAGCGCCCATGTTAATTTTCCAACTTCACAGCAGAAATAAACATGTTTACAGCCTGGTACAGAAAACGGGTTTGGACCCTATAGCTAATTTCCCCGTTCATGACAACTGTGAGGGGGGTGAATTTTTTTTAGCTCATCCGTTCAAATGATATTAAGGCTTAAAGTTATGAATAATTAACAGTATCGCCACTTGATTGACAGGTAAGTGCTGTTACAGATGGCTTATTCGAGCAAGCAGGCGTCATTCGGCCCGCCTCAGGTCCACCAATGATCCACGGGTGACGTCACTCATGCTCTGTCCATTCTTTATACTCATTGGGTGGACCTGAGGTGGACTTAATGTTGCCTGGTTGCTCAAACAAGCCATCTGTAATGGCGCCTACGTGTCAATCAAAGCGGCCATGTTGTTAATTATGCATAACTTTAAGCCTTAATATAATTTGAACAGGTGAGTTAATTAGAAATGTACACTCAGTACAGTTGTCATGAACGGGGAAATTAGCTATAGAGACCAAAACTGTTTTTTATATCAGACTGTAAACATGTTTATTTCTGCTGTGAAGTTTGACATTTTAACATGGGCGCTTATGGAGACTCATACTGTAGCCAGCCTCAAGTGGACGTTTGAGAAATTGCAGTTTTTGGCACTTTACTTAACAACCATGGAGGTTGCAACTGCTTCTCTTTCCCTTTGACACCAGTTTCCCTTCCTCATCATGTCACTTTCTGCTGCCAACAATATTTCTTTCCCTTTTCAACCAGATTTGTCTTTTTTGTCCTTTTCTTTCTTTGTTTTCTGATCTTTTCCTTGATTTTCTTCATCTTTATCTCTTTGTGTTTCTTTATTGCCTGGCAGCAGATCGCTCCCCCTTCCTCCTCCTCTGTGGTCCTCTTCATTAATCACCCCTTTTCTTTGTTTTCCCTCTTCTATGAGTCAGTTTCTCCTCTCTTCTGTTTCCCTATATTTCCTTTCCCCTCTTTGACGCTATCCTCTGCAGGCAGTGAACCATTGGTCCATCTCCACCTTCTTTTTATCAGCCGTTTCCCTCCTACCCTCCCTCCCTCTCTCTATCTTTCTGCTCCAGTGCTCTCTCAAGCAGGCACTCTGCTGCATAATGACTTGGATCGGTGGTGACTGTTGAGAGGAGATAGACCTGTAATAAGGCAATACAACCCAGTGCAACGTTCTACCAGTTACTTCATCTGTACATACTATACGATGCATACCGCACTCTGGCTCGGAGGAAGAGGAGCTGATGGAGCACAGATGTAAGCTGAACATGAGGTGAAATCTCCTGTGGGCTGAGTGCTTGACTAAATCTTATATACGTTTACTGTGTTGAAAAGAGGACAAGTGATACGATTTTAGCAGGAGCGGAAGTGGTATTTCAACAAATGAATGTTCAGAAGAGGGCGAAGATAAAGAAGCGTTTCTACATTGGATAGAAAATAGTCAAATAATTAAAGCCACATTGCGTTTTAAATCGTATATAGTATAGTAATATTTTTACGATTAGAGTGCCTGTTATAAAGACAGTTGTACATGTGTATTTGTAATGATTATATTACGTATGATCAAAAACTAGTGAGTGGACAGCTTTGCTAATAGCCAAAAATCAAGCAAGTGCAACAACACAAGACATAGCAGCCAGCTAAAGCTAAAGCTCAGCTCGGCGTCTGTTTTTCAGCCTTTTATTTCACGAAGCTCTCGCCAAAGACTAAAAGTCAGTCCCAGATGCTATCCGACATTCTCTTGTTCAGTCTAATCTTAGCTTCCTCCCTCAACATCCTCTTTGGTCTTTTCGCCTCATTATGTGCATAGAGGCTGTTATGCTTGGTTACATTGCCCACTTGCCCAGCTCTGGTTCTGGCACGACACCAGCTCTGCCCCAGCCTTAAAAATCCTCCCCATGATCCGAACTCACAGTCCGGGCAGCCCAGCTAACAAACTGAGCTAACATTAGCTAACAACCGCTACAGTTCACAGTAGTTTACTTTACTGTCCATCAGGAAACTCTGTAAATCACAGAGAGTTGAAGTGCAGCAGCCAGAAGAAACATTTTCTCCATAAAATATGATCCAGTTTCACCAAAATGGTCAAATAGTTGGTGGTGTGTGACTTAGTGCTGTAAAGCGTTCTTGCAGGATCAGCACAAAGTTACATAGCGTAGAAACAGGCGAACCGGGTGCAGAGTGGGAGTAACAGAGACACCATTCACCTGACAACAAGTCGGCGTAGCATCAAAATGATTTAAAATCTGTTATTTATGGTAGAAACGTCAATGCAATGTTGCTTTAACATCTTCGGTCTGGTCTAAGCTTTTTCAAATAAAGACTATCATTTCTGCAAATGTTCAGCTCAGGTAAATCTCAATGATATATATTTGGTATCTATAGAATTGTCAGATGTCATGTGAATCAGACATTTCATGCCTGTCGCACTGTGGGATGTTCACTTTATAAATCCATCATCTGAATCATGGCATCTGATTTATTTATTTTATATGTGTTATTAGATATCCAAAACAGTAATTCGGCTCTGTAGAGAAGAACCTCAGAGTACTGCGTGTTCATATTAAATCTTTGTTCCCAGAAAATGCTCTCCGGAGTGGATAAATCTGAGAATGCCAGCCTTGTGTTTCAGTGTGAATGGGAAAAACTGAGCTTTTGGAAAGTTATGATGTAAGCATGCTCAGACCGTCTGCTGTTGAAAGTAAAGATAAGAAGACAAACATCTGCTCCCAGATGCAGCATGCTTGAATCAAACTTGCAAAGCTGGTCAAACATTTATAAAAGCAGAAGTGTTTGTAATGGCCGCCCTGAGCTGCGATGTCCCTGGTTGGAGTGCAGAAGTGAGCCTTTAATGCATCTCTCTACTACTACTTGCATGCCTGGCCAATTGCTGTGTAAAGTGCACATGATTGTCTGATTGTTAGTTGTGGAAAAATAAATAGTGGTTTGGTTGATGTCTCAGTGCAGCTGCAAAGGAAAATGCTTTGGCAGATTGTGACCTTACATCCATTAGGATAATGAGATGAAGATGTATCTCCTCAATCAGGTTCAGTCAAAAGATTAATGTTCATGGAAACATATTAAATAAAATAGATGCTTGTTCGCTTTTTGCCAAGAGTTACATGAGAAGATTGACACCAATGTCATGTTAGCACACAGTGCATATGTAGCTTAGCATAGCTTAGCATAAAGATGGAACAGGGAGAGACAGCTAGCCTGGCTCGGTCAAAAGCTAACAAATCTGCCAAACACCAATTAACATGTTCATGTTTGTTTGATTCACACAAAAATGGACAATTAAAAACTACAATCTGCCATATTAGTAACTTTCCCCGTCCAGTGGTTGACATCTGAAATAGGACAGCACATTCGCTCCTTAATACAACAAATTGTGGTTTTTACACTTTTACACTTCAGTCTTTGTACATAATAAGAATAAGAAGAAGTAGAAGAAGAAGGAGAAGGAGAATAGTTTTTCTCATCCACAATTGTGGATATTTTGCTTTGACCTCACTGGTTAAACTTAAAGTGCAATCCAAAAAAAAAAAGTTATTCATAAGTATTTAAACTCCTCTCCTGCTTCAACAGGCTGATTGTTAATCAAAACAGGTGGAAATTAATTACAGCCATTGTGGTGACTCACAATTACCAGCTCCTTAGTCTTACTTTCATTAATGAAAAAGGCACTGTCTTCGCACCACCCAGTAAGATCACCAGTATGGTAGGCTAATTAACTGCATCCCCTGTCTGCATAAGACCAACTAACACTACGTAATCAGCATATTTTGCAATTGGTATGTTGAATTCATCAATTTGCATTTCATTAGTGTACAGGGAAAACAAAACAGGTGAGTGTGCACGGTGTTGAGGCGCTCCTGTATTCAGGATCAGAGATAACGTCATGGCACCTCTGTGATCGATTTGTGAGGAACTCTTTAATCCACTGTATAATGTGACTGTTGCTGTTAATCTAAACTGATAATAAATAAAAGTCAGTCGCAGATTTACTCTTAGCTGGCGGCTTCGTCTGTGTTCCAGGTTAACTGTTTTCTCACATTTCCATCTGTTACGACCCATCTTGTGTTGGGAAAAGGAAGAAATATATAAGCAGTTGTACTTGGTAGAACAAAGTTATTTATTGCTGAGAACTTTTTAAGGATTAAGGATTTTTAGTATTAATAATACAGCATTAAATCAAAGAAATGAATATAAAATCAGACTCTTAACTAAACTAAACTAAATCAAAAAGGAGAGACCTTGTGGTTCTGAACAAAAATATCTGGATGTGAGTGCAATCAGCAGAGGTATAGGATAGTATAGGTGGGTTGGACCGGGTGCTGTTCCAGTCGGGATCCTACTATCCAAAAAAAGCTTACCATGTGACTTACCCATGTGATGGGTAAGCTAGCTGCCTTTTTTGGAAAGTTGCCGCCACTTTGATTGACAGGTAAGTGCCGTTACAGACGGCTTATTTGAGCACCCAGGCGTCATTTGGCCCACCTTAGGTCAGCCAATGATCCACGTCTTTGCTGATATTTAGATTAGCCGGGAAGCGGAAGAAGCAGTACAGCCAACATGGCGGCGGGCATATTTTCGGCTTGAAAACGGTGCTTCGGAAACCTATTGGTGACGTCACTCAGGCTCTGTGTTTTCGTTATTGTTAAGGAATTTCCTATCCTTAGTTTACACGGGGTCAGGCATGGGCCTGGAGGTCATAGAGAGTAACAGCACTAAATCTTAACAGAGATTGTCTCTCCTTGGTATGCGAGGCAGCTGTTTGGGTTGCTTGAGGAAGGCAGGCGTCAGCCTATCTCAACATGGCCTGATAACCAAGGTCGAAGGAACTGAATGCTGGCTTCCTTGACATCACAGATAACTAGTCGCTGATATTCCATGAACATAATCAGGCAACAGTGGCCCCAGATTAGAATGTGCTGACGGTGAACGCAACCTGATCTAAATACATTCTCTCTGACCATTTCTGGGTGTTTGGTATTTGTGGCGTTATCTGTAGGGGTTGAAAGTCTGACCACCAGCATGAGTTGCAAGAATGTGAGATCGACTCATACACCTACATGATGTACTTGAGAGTGTCTCTATTTCTCCTTTGCCAAGCTTCAATAAACATTACAGTAAAAGACTTCAGAGGCTCCTGAACACTTTATTCCCTCCTGACCTGACCACTAATCAGCAATTTCTCCACAACAGTTATACTGCACACCTAGCTCTGCATACAACGCTACAAGCAAAGAGCGTCAGCAGCCTTTATGCTAAGCTAAGATAACTAGCTGGTTGCAGCTACATATTTACCAAACAGACTGAGAGTGGTATCAATTTCCTCATCTAACTGTAACGGCATGTGATCACAGAAAGTGGATCTACAGGCAACAGGTAGCAACGGCAGTGCACAATATGACCCATTCATTCATACATACAGTATTCAAAGGGAACACTGGACAAACAGCAACAGAGAGAATGAAGTCGTAATACCAGCAAGCCTTGTAAAATATACATTTCAAATGCAAGCACGCCCGCAGGTAAGCACTAATACACATTACAACACACACTACACAACACTCACAAGCTAATGGATACACACACACAAACATGCAAACACATGCTCTGCTGCCATGGGCAACAGGAGTAGTCAAAACTCCCACTGTTTTTTTGTGAATTATTAATCCAAGTCTGTTTTCACAATCAATAGGGAGGAGAGGTGGAAGAAAAGGTCAGGCGATAATTGCCCAAAACACACACACACACACACACACACACAGGAAGCAATTGTTAAGAATGATGAGCATGGAGGCGTTATTCAGTCCAGCCCTTGTGGAATAATAGATTTGAGCACTGCCATAATGTGTTTTCTATTATGTAAGAGAAGAACAGAGACAGGAAGAGAAGAAATGAGTAGTACTCGCACTGACAAAGCCAGCAATGGGTAATCACCGAGATGACAACCTATTTTTTTTTTGGAGCTTTCGTCAAACAGCAATTTCTTTGTTTTCCCATTGCCTAAGTTTTTCAGTCTTTCATTCTGTTGTCAAACCTGTACTTTACTTTTACCTCTGAAGACAATGAAGCAATATCAAGTAATGTCCCGGAAGAAGTGGATAATAACGGCGGCAAGAACAGGAAATTAAAAGAGAAAAAAACCTGCCTCGTTCTGTTCGTCTTTTGAATTTTGGTGTTTATTATTTACGTCACTCCGGTTATCTAACGTCTGTTAAAATAGATGATGCTGGAAGAGAAGCAAATATAAAGGGAGTGAGACGTTTCTACAGAAAAACTCTCGAGAATAAGCCAGAATTTGTTTTTACCTCCGAGTAAAGGCCAGTGCTGCAGTTTGTGAGCAGAAATATGTGTACAAGTTTCACAAAAAATGAAAGTCATGTTTCATTCGGTTTTGATAGTTTGTCACAGAGGTAATCAACATTTCCAAAAAAGAAACTACAATCATGCCACCCATTCAAGTTAGGAGCGGGGGTAAAAAAAAGAAAGAAAAAAAGCAGTGCCATGCCGCTTGTCTGCTAATTGTATGTTTGAATGACGCCTGCAGAACAACCATTTTTCTCACTCGCTCAGTAAAAGCTCTCATCTCCATCATGCAGGCCTGTGACTCACTCATAGGCAACGTGGGAGGAAAGCACAGAAGTACGGCCAAAGTTTTCCTCAATCTTAATTTCAATTTTTCTCATTATACAGTATATGCTTGCTTTTTAGTCTGGAGCTTTGTTGTCACCATGGTGACTGTGAAAAAGAAGGAGAATGAAAGAAGGACACTGCTGTGTTGAGAGAAAAGGGCACAATTGTTCGTTTTCTTCCTAGACGATGTTTAAATTGTTGGAGCTGTAGGTGAATGTGTGATTTTTTTAAAGCAGAATATTGAGCGTCATTAGCAGGAGAGATACTTCCCCACACACACACACACACTAAACTAAACTCTCCTCAGGGTCAAACACCTTCAGCTGATCAGAGCTGTCTGTTACTGGAGCTGACACAGTCAGTCTCTGGATGCTCTGTACTGATTCAGCTTGACACGCTCCCCTCACGTCCATCAGACGTCCCAGAGCCTCCTCTGCTTCCGCAACAAGGCTATGGCAACCATGACTAAAGGGCATTTCCTCCAGAACACACGTATCTGATTCAAGGTTCAGATGAATTATGTTCAATAAAGGCATTAATGCTGGCTCACTATTCCATCATGTTGCCTTAGTTGTCCACCCACCTGTGATCAATCCTCTTTTTGCTGTGGTTTTATTTTTACTTCGTCTTAATTTGCATCAAGTTTGTGCGTCATAGTTATGAGTACTGTATGTGCGCAGCTCCTTGATTTATATGTATTTAACTCCATCTGTCTGCCTCTGCCTCTTCAAGGTGTTTCTTACGGCTGTCACACTCACTCTTTTTTCTACTTCTTCTACAATCTCAACTCTCTAACCTTGAAAGGAAACAGCCGTGACATTTTGTGTTTTAAAATGTTGGCTGTCAATGAAAAGTAAGTTATTTTAGACTTTCTATTTACAGAGTTATGACATCTACACAACATGTGCCGAGCTGAAAGACAAATGTAGCTCTTAAATGTGCCTTAACAACACGTGATACGCTTATAAAAAATGATACAAAACTCTCCTTTAAAAAAGCAGCATCTGCTCCTATTTACATGAGTGTATGGAGTAAGGAATACTTCATTCCAAATAAAACTTTGTGTAGGTGTCTCACCATTTCTGTGGCCAATGTTGATTTCTTAGTGATCTTTACTCCCTGAAGTCAAACAGCAGAAGTGAAGAGACAATGTGCAAGTACTACTGGCCCACATCAGGGTGAGCTGAATATGTAAGAGTAATCTGACGGGTAATTTATTTTAAAAATCTGGTGCAGAAATAGAGTTTACCCACTTCTCCAGGCACCACTACACCACTGCACACATCGGATACATTTCTTAGCTAAGTCCAATCATCCTCTCTCATCACAAAATCAAATTGAAGGATTGTGTTGTACTCATGTAGAGGTCAAGCTGACATCCTGTGACAAATGAGACTTTTTCTGATCTGTTATGCTTTATTATTGGTGGACATTTTTTTTAATTGTGGTCATTTGAAGAGTGATACATGGAGACGTGTAAAACCACCGGATGGACCTCGACAAATGATGAGCACGTCCATGAAGAAACGGACACATGTCACTGCCGGTGACAGTCACATTTGTCTGTGTGTGGGTACACTGTGTGTGTGTCACGCGTGTTAACTTCCTCACATCTCTGTTTCCAGATGTGACATGCATGTATGATCATCTGCATGTGTGTGTACAGTATGTTTAATTAGATTGCACAGCAGAGGCGGAGCACATTGAGTGACGGCTCCATCCAATCATTTGTGTTCCTCGGAGGATCGAGGCGCCTACATTATTAATGCACTGCATTTAGGGCTGACGCAAGTGAGTGAGCTGGCTATCAAAGACAACAAAGCGTTTACAATGATGAGATGGCTGCAGTACACCCCACCACCACCACCAGCAGCAGCAGCAATGCCTGCCTGCCTGCCTTCCACCTCAACATGCAAATGTAATTTCAGAGGCAATTTGAAAAGCAGAGGTTCAAGATAGGTAAGATTTAAAGGTACAGTGTGTAGAATTTAGTTGCATTTAGTGGTCGTATCACTGCATTGTAATCTCCTCACATCGCCCTCACCTTCCTAGTGTAAAGGAGAAACAACACTTTAAGGACCCTGTTTAGAGTCAGTATTTAGTTTGTCTGTTCTGGACTACTGTATAAATAAGGTGTTTTAACATGGCGGCCTCCATGAAAGGGGACCCTCTCCCACTGTAGATATAAAAGGATATTTTTTTAAGTAACAAAAATAAAAAGACTCTTATTTTCAGGTGATTATACATGCATCAAAACATAGTTATGAATATTATATTCCATGTTTGCCTTATTCTGAAAATAGAGGCCCCAAATCTTACACACTGTACCTTTAAGAAATGTTATTCTCTCTGGGTTTCTTTGCAAATCAGTTACAAAGAAACTGATAAGATAAGGCAACGTCAGGTAAAAATTAAAGCAAACTGAGGTGCAGTGATCCAGAAAGATACAGAAAAAGGTGGAACAAAGCATACAATATAGTGTTAAAGTCATATTTATTTTCTCATAGCGATATTAAAGGTCCAGTGTGTAGGATTTAGTTGCATCTAATGGTGTAATCGCTGCTTTGCAATCTCCTCACATCACCCTCACCTTCCTTGAAAGGCCCTGTCTTACCGTACTCCACCATAGATATAAAAGACTCATTTTAAAGTAACAAAAATAAAAAAAGATTCTTATTTTCAGGTGATTATACATACATGAAATCATACTTATGAATATTGTTTTCCATGTCTGTCTTGTTCTGAAAAGAGAGGCCCTGATTTTACAAGGAAAAAGGGGTTTTAAACTTTAACGTGAATTCTGCTAATAAGAAGCAGGAGTTGTCTCTGCCCGAGCCTGAACAGCTAGACAAGGTGTTAACATCAGTAATACCAGAGGAAGGAGCTCATCAATTCATGTGTGTCTTTGTTCCCGCTCCACAGGTGAGACGGAAGAGGAGGGGTGACAGGAGGTGTGTGTGTGTGTGTGTGTGTGTGTGAGTGAGGGTGTGTGTGTGTCTAACTTTCATCACGGTCACAGCACCTTAGAGCCCCTCAGATATGAACTCATTAGCCTCCATCTGAAGGATCATTAACTCACCTTTCCACTTCTCTTTCTCTCTCACACACACCTTCACTTTTTTGACCTCTTCCCACTCCTCCTTTCTCTTTTCTTTCATTTTTATTTCAGCTTCTTCCTGTTGTTGTCCTTTCCTGTCACTATCATTTGAGGAGCAACCATAATCCTTTTAATGGTAAGTACTCTTTTTTTATTCTTGTGTTTTGAGACATCCGTCTGTTTCCTGCAGAAACATCGCAAAGAAAATCTACAGTGCAGCAGGTTAAAGTTGAAGTCATATTGCAAAATCAAATATACAGTGTGGGTGAAATATAAGGCAAACTGAAGTAAAAGGCTGAGTCACTTTTAAAGTGATCTGAATTCGGGGCGGTGTTTAGCTCAGTTGGTAGAGCAGTGGCCCCATGCACAAAGGCTCAGTCCTTGCTGCGGGAGCCCAGGGTTTGAGTCCGGCCTGTGGCTCTTTCCCGCATGTCATTCCCCATCTCTCTCTCCCCACATTTCCTGTCACTCTTCAGCTGTCGCTATCAGAAAAAAGCTTGAAAAGGCCAAAAAAAAAAGGTGATCTGAATTCAATGGGCACAAAACAGACTGTAGCATCTGTAAATAGGACAGAGACACAGATAGAAAGAAAAATATATATTTTTATCCAACCAGAATTCAGGTGAATTTTAACTTCAAACCGAACTGTGCCAAGTCACTCATCATTTATTCAACAGGATGTGGCGTGCTGCACTTTTTCTAAAAGATTCTTTCTTCGGCAAAACAACTCTTCCCCCTTCAAGTGGAAATGAAAACTTTTTCACAATGATGAGAACATCGTGTTCAATTTTGTCCTGTCCATCCATCAATGGAGAGGAACAGGCACAGACACAAGCTGAGCATACACCCGACAACACACAGACAACTTTTGAACATCTCCTCCTCTGCACTGATCCAGTGTCTCCATAGTGACATGGAGGCAGCAAGCAGCTTAACTTACATCTGAAATTCTAGCACACACACACACACACACACACACACACACACGGTCATGCGCACAAGCATGTATAGTATGTGCACATACACGCAAGGACACACGTGCACAGGAGACAAACACATGTGCGCATACGTACATATCTGAAAGCAGTCTTGTCCCTTCCAACATCACACCCTAATAGCTGTGATATTGAGCGGTTGTCGTTTAATCTTCGAGGAGAAATGCAAGCTGAGCCCCCGAGATGAAAAAAGATGCCACATCTCTCACAGCAATATCTCTCCACTGGCAATAAGTTCAGATTTCATTATACATTATGCAAGAGATAATCTTCTGCTCTAAATGAAATGTGCATGACACCAAGATGGCTGTCTGACCCACTAGATTGGGAAATGGGAAGTTAAAATTACCTGGATAAAAAGACACATTATGGGTGCCTCATTTATAGAACTGATACATTTCTCTTCTTGGTAACACGAGGCCTGAAGCACCACCACTCCCTACTGTACATGTTTGGGTTTTAGACCAGCATTGGGGAAAAAATGAGAAGTGGATTGGTTCTCAGTGTATCCATGGAAACAGTCTTGACACCGAAGCGTCAATCTCCGCTCGAAAAGGTTGCATGTGCATGATTGATTAGGATGAGAGTGCAGATGTGGCAAAAGAAGAAGAAGCTTTTGTGAGCGATGTGTCGGTAAAATCTCATCTTCAATTTGTAAAATGTCCACATTTGAAAGCGACGAAGGGCGTTTCTGTTGTTTTTTTTTGTCTACGGTTCTTCTTTCTGAATGTGAATAAGTGCTCTGCTGTTCCTTCTTCCTGTGTTTAAATCAACACAGCCACCCCTAAGAAAACTTTTCATTTCAACTGGGGAAAAACAGAATTATCCTGTTGCCTTCGACACTTCAAGATGCTTGTTATACTTTTGATTAGACATCTTTTAATTAACGATGCATGTTCTTCTTCCCTTCAGGCCTAAAGGTGAAAGGAACAGGTGCTACTGTAGAAAGTGCTGTTTTGACAGGCCCGACGTAGCAACAGAGACAGACAGCAATTTATGTGCAGAGAGACTTTGTCACCTCACCTCATAAAACCCCTCAAAGGTGTTCTGCTTTCAAATTTGCTGTCAGTGTCGCAGTTAATGTCGTCTCTCAACTCGTAATTGCCACCTCACGGGTGTGCATTGGAACAGCACGCCTTAGAAAGAGTATGTCTGAATAAGTGTGCTGAAGTTTGTGATATAGTTTGTGAGTATCTGCGTGTCCACGCATGTATCGTATACTGATGAGCGGCAGGCACATCTGTGCGTGAATCCCTGTGGTGAAAACGCACACAGTTGAGAGTGGCACCCTCCATGTTTTCATATTTATGTGACATAATCACCTTACACCCTCCTGCCTCTTTATAACCCGTTTTCTCTCACTGATGAACTAATTTACCAATTCAACCACATTCATTCCTGTTAACAGCTGCCTTCATACATAACATGAAATTATTGCATTTGTGTGTATTTTCTTCTGTTTCTGAGAGGTTTACAGTTCGAACACCACACAAATGAGCTGTTGTTACTGTTATCATCAAAGCTATTAACATTTGTGGAGGGACTTTTTTCATTTGTGGACTGAATTCAGGGACTGACAGTTTTATTTTTTAGGGGCAACAACATCATGAAAATGTTGTGGCCTTTCCAAACATTGTTGCTATGTTTGAAAATGGATTGCTAAAGCATAAAATATAAGACAATCTACTTTTCAAATTTAAAATCTGTATACTTCTGTTTAAAACTCCTCGGGATTGTTATGTTATGTAATTTGGCAGCCTGCCGTGACGGAATAAATGTAATTGATAAAGGAAACACTGAATTTTATAATCATATTGACCAAGAAACTGTATTTAATGTGTATAGGTCCCTTTTGGCACTACTTTGTAATATGCAAAGGTTCAGTATTCAGATTTTTTGCCTCCTGAATGAGTCACAACTCAGGAAATGCAGGACTAGAACCAAATGCAGACAAACAGGAAGGCAGACAGAATGATTTCAGTGATTTTTGATAAAGAGAAGCTCACACAGTCAGGTGGCAAACGCTTAAAAGCAAAAACATAAGGCAAAAAAAGTAGCATTGCTACTAGGACAATGAGTGGGAATGGGCTGGTTAAGTATTGAGGAAATGAGATGCAAATGAGGAGGTGGGCAGGCAACTGCAGAGCAGATAAGGGAAGTGGGAACAAGTATGTAGAAGGGTGGGACATTCAGAAGAGGGAAAAAAGTACGAGGGCATCTGTTGGAAGGATGGAAAATGGCAATAAAAGGGCCTGAGGAGCTGAGAGAGAGAGCTGCTTCAGATTCAGATTCAAGACTATATCAAACTTGAGCTGGTCTGACTTCATTAGCAACAGACAAAGTTTACGTTTTGAAAAAAAGCATCCTTAGTTTGCATTTATTCATAGCTTTACACTAAAAATCTAATCTGCTCCATCAGGACTGTTGTGATTGTTGCGACAGCAGTTTTATCCAACCACACTAGCTTGACACCAGTGTGAAGAGGACTGAGTAAAACAGAAGTACAGCAGTCTCTCCTATAAAATTACTTCACCAAAATTGTCTTAACTTTGGCATGAGTTTTTGTTTGCTCTTAGACGTCCTCCTCAGTCTTAATAAGTGAATTTATACACATTTAAAGGCCTCTAAATGTCTGTTCTCTCTCTAATGTGTTCTCTGAAAGACCAGAATAAGATGAAAAGCAGAACAACCCACGGACAGTTGTCCACAAAGCACTAAGAGGATTGAAGACGTCGTAGCTTTGACCGAGCTAAAGCAAAATCCTTGATGTGCACACTGAATAATTTTGAAAAGCTGCAGTCCTATGTTGAACGTCACATGGAGTGGCAAGAAATTTACTGTTATTCCCTTATTAATTTTGGGTCCAGCCCAGCCCCCACTACTGAATAAGTGGGCAAAACAACCTCCTTTCTCGACAGTAACCCTGGATTGACTGGGCTGAGAGGTTAGGAAAGTGACAGTAAAGGCCAACTAATGATGCTGAGCGGCAAGAGGCGAGGAAGCCAGGTCTCTTAGCAACAGTTTCTCCTCTCTGCCGACACTCTGGGATAAACAGTTATGTGTGTGTGTGTGTTTGTGTGTGCAGATAAATGGGTCTACTGTAGCGGGCGTCATCAGTTTGACACTACAAACAGTTTAGCATAATGTCTTGTGGCAACTTGGACCCAGAAAAAAAATTGCTTTTGTTTTCTCGTGTGTGGTTATGTAATCAATTCATCTGGAGAACAGTATGTTAAAGAGCTTTCCAACAGGGCGCATCACCTGCAAATCAGAGTGAACTGTTTGTGTGTAAGTGTGTTTATGCCCGTGTATTACCTGTAATAGAGAGCGCATGTGTTGCAACCTAAATATTTAATTATATATTCATTGTCACATCCTCACCAGCTGTTTCAGCTGCTAAGCACACTTCTGACTTGACTTTGAACTTCTTAACGTTCTTAAATTCATATTTGTGGTAGCGTGCATACCCAGATGTTTGCGATGCAACTGTGCATGCCTTGTTCCGTGTCACTGTGAGAAATGTTTTTCAGATGTACAACACGTGAGTGTACTGCGCCCTCTTGAGTTGAGATAGAAGAACTTCAGTTTCCTTTCTTTTACAGCACTAAAGGAAAGGTTTATTTCACCAGCTCTCAATCCCACCGTGCAAAACGAATGAGCATACCTTGATGTACCTTGGAAATATTGCTAAGGATCTCAGTAGGAGTGACTCATACCTCTTTAAGATCTTCTTGGCTGCTGCAAGTAAAAAGACAGTTACAAATTGTTGGCTCCAAAGGAACCATCTCTCTTTTTATGTGTTGTTGTTGTTGTTGTTATGTGTTACTTTACTTTCTGCCTTTGTGTTTCCCGCCTAATCTCCTGATTAGTTTTCACCTGTGTCTCATCATCATGCCTTCCTTTGTGTATTGAGTCTCTATGCTTGTTGGTTTCCCTGATCAGGTTGTCTGTGTATGTTCCCTTAGTTCTGTGTTTGTTCCTCCATCCTGTTGTTCCCCATTCTGGATTTTTGTTTGTTTCGATTTCCGTTTCTTGGATGGACTTTTAGTTTTGCCTTCCCAGCTGCCCTTTTCTTATTCTTGTCTTCTATCCCTAAGTCATTGTATTCTTTTGTTCTCTTGTCCTCTTGTTAACGTGACAATTACCAAACTAACTTGAGAATCATTCAAAATGGAGATATGTGGTTTTTACTGGCTGATGATCAGGAAAAATACAAAGCACTCAACTAAATCGATTTAAATATTTACATAAAACCAATCACCTCCATTCAAGTCCTTCCTCACGGAAATATAGGAGGATCTGTTCTGCTTCTATTTCATCAGCAATTTCTTCAGTGATCCAAACACGGGGTACGGTCAAATAGTTAAAAGAATTACCTCCTAAGTCCTTTCCTAAACACTTTTCCTTGATCTCAGTTAGGAAAAGACGACTGGGTGGTCAACTCTTCACTGAAAAGACAAAATGAAGTACAAGTGAACATTGATGACATGCTGTATGTATGTATGCTCAGATGAAGGTGAAGCTGCTTCAGAGTGAAGACAGAAAAAAAATGATATTCACCTTTTACATGACAGGGTGTAAACTCCATGTTGCCCTCCCACCTCCTCTCCTCTCCCCTCCTCTCCCCTCCTTTCCTCTCCTGAAACAACAAATAGCAACAAATAAAAAAAATAAGCTTCACATAATTTAGACAAATAAAAATGATTGATCACATGAATGTTAAAATTGATAAAAAACATTTGATAATTACCTCTCAAATTCAAGGGTGTAAACTCCATGTTGCCCTCCCTCCTCCCCTCCTTTCCTCCTCCTCCTCCTCCTTCTCCTCTCCTCTACTCTCCTGAAAGAACAAATAAAACGTTTTAACTTCATATCATTTAGACAAATGTATTTGTTGTATTAAATTGATGTTGAAATTTATATTTAGAAAAAGTGATTTACCTTTTAGAGTGTGTAAACTCCTTGTTGCCCTCCCACCTCCTCTCCTCTCCTCCTTCTCCTCTTATAGTTTCCTCTCCTGTCCTCTCCTATTTATACCTATTTGTTGTTGAGACAGGAGAGGAGACTAGAGGAGGAGGAGAGGACAACAATGTTGCAATTCTCCTCTCCTCTCCTCTCCTCTCATCTCCTCTCCTCTCCTCTCCTCTCCTCTCTCTCTTCTCCTCTTATCGCTCTACCTATTTGTTGTTTGGAGGGGAGAAAGGAGGAGAAGAAAAGAGAGGAGAGGAGGTCTCATCTCACATCTTGAATTGCATCACATCGCGTCTCCTCTCTTCTCCCCTCTCCTGTCCTTGTCTCTCTCAACAAATAGGTATAGTGAGGAAAGGAGATGAAGAGGTGAGGAGAGGAGAAGAGAGGAGAACAATGTTGAAATACTCTAGGAGAGCTAGGGGAAGAGCAAGAAGAAGGGCCAGGGGGGGGAGCCAGGAGAAGAGCGAGAGAGAGAAGAACCAGGTGCCAGGGTCCTGCGGAGGACAAGCCGTCCGATGCCTTGTCCGGTAGGGCTCGGAACGAGGACAGATGTCCACGTGGAGCGCTGGTCCATCTGAAGGCAAAGACAACAAGTACACCTTTAAAACTGTCACATGAACATGCCGTGCTGTACTATGGCTTTCTGGGAAAAAAAATCATCGGTGTTAAATTAAGTAACACAACGGAATAATACTTTACATTAAAAATACACAAATGCAAGCATAAGAAATTATTTTCTGGACAAATAGTAAATTATGAAATGTCTTCCTAGTGTTCTTAGCAGGATATGTTTATACAGCACCAGTCAAAAGTTTGGACACACCTTCTCATTCACACGTATTTTCTTTATTTTTATTATTTTATACATAGTAGATTGACACTGAAGACATCAAAACTTTGAAGTAGCACATATGGAATCATGTGGTGAACAAAATAGGTGTAAACAAAGCAAAATATGTTTTATATTTTAGATTCTTCGAAGCAGCCACCTTTTGCTTGGTGACAGCTTTGCACACTCTTAGCACTCTCTCAATTCTTTTCTAGCATGCCACATTTGGGGGTCACACACGGGTCAAGCATATATTTTGGGGTCACTGTAAGGATAATGTTAGATGTAGACACTGACTTCTTCCCTTGAGATCCAGAGCAGCTGTATGCTTTTGTTTACAAAAGCAGGTGCCATTCTGATAATTGCTATAGTAGGTTGTTTAGCTAGGGTAATTGTGGAGGCCAGGTCTGATGCTCTCCCTTTTGGTCAAATAGCTCGCACATAGCCAGAGGTGTGTTTCTCTTTACTTAGTTGAGCAGTTCTTGTCATAATATAGATTACTACAATAGTCAAATAAGGCTATTTACTGTATGCCAACTGATGGCCTCAAACACATTAAGAAGGCAAGACGACCCACTAATCGACTTTAGACAAAGCATATTTGTTAGCTGAAAATCATTGCAGGTGACGACCACATGAAGCTGACTGAAAGAATGCTAAGAGTGCGCAAAGCTGTCAAAATAAAAGGTGGTTACATTGAAGAGTCTAAAATACAAAACATAGAGGTTTTGATGTCTTCAGTGTCAATCTACTATGTTGAAAATTTAAAAATAAATAAATAAAAAACATTAAATGAGGATGTGCGTCCAGACTCTTGACTGAACACACGTTATCAGTGAAAAGATTAATTATAAACTTAGGTTAGTGAATTAAACTATTAAATTGTGTTTTACTTATTTACTCGCATTAATTCCATAATAAACATTATTGTTTATTTTCAAATGTTCTATTCTTATTACTTTCATATTTTAGACATGTTTAATGGAACAAATTGGAAAGGCTTAGGGAAACACATTTCACTAGGACTGTAGTCATTAAGTTATACACAAAAATAAAACTGAACTTTTGTCAGACTTCATTCAATAAACTTTTTTGATCATTAATCAAATCATAAGAACAGTTTCTCAAAGCATTATTTAAAAAACAACACTTTTGTGATGTGTTGCTCAAAGTGTCATTTTAAAATTTTTAAACGTATAAAAAATGATTTGTTGTTTGCGAGCATTATAAGCTTTTAAAATTGACACTGCATGTAACGATATGTTAACATTATTTCATACATGCACAGTTTAAACGAATTATAAATGTAATATTGTTTACATGAATACATGACTGTACAACAACTGGAGGAAACACAATCTGGGTTTTACAAAAACTTGGTCAAAATAATCAAATGTCAAAAATTATGAATTTAGACTGAAAACTACTAATATTGACAAAACATCAGTGAACAACTAAATGGTAAAATACATAGAAAATAACAGGATTTTTAAAAATATATATATATAAATCTCACATCTGCCATGAAGAAATGGGTTTGCTCGATGCCTGGAGGTTGTAGGGGACTTTTCAAGTGACAAACATCGCCAGTTAGTGTCGTTTTTCCGAAGAAATCGCTGCGTGATATCTGTGAGCCGTGTATCTCTGACCGTCTGAAGTTTAGTTTGCCTTCAAATGAGCAACTTGTCCGAAAGATGCGTGGAGATAAAACATAGCAACCGTGGAATCCTTCAGGTGATATCACTGCGCATGCGCAAAATGCAGCCTCTCACCTGGACAGTCACAGGTTTCATCCGCAGACGTAGGCCTACCTGTCTGGCCAAGCTCACTTCCTGTACAGACTCATTAGTCTGGCTGTTTTCTGCCAACCGTACATCTTCATTCATCTTTTTTCTTTCAACAATGTGTGTAAAAAAAATCTACTCCTACTGTGTTTGTGCTGTCAACATTTCAGCACCTGGTCAGATAAAATCCATCAACCAGCAGTTTGTTTTGTTAATTAACACATTTTTACTAGATCAAACACTGTAATAAACTTTTGCAGATGTTGACCTGCATGCTTGTTGATTAAAAACAAAAATAATTATGATTTATGATTATGGACAGCTCCTTATCCTACAGTAGTGCAGACACCACCACACAGTATACTGTGTATGGTGTCTCACATACTGGTAGTATGTGAGACTATAGTCTCACATACTACCTATGGAGTTAAAAGTATAGGGAAGAATATTTCCCTCTGAATATTGTGGTGTGGTGGATGTTTTAAGTGGCATCAAATTTAATCAACCACATGAGGTACGAGTGCCTCAATTTGTGACTTGAGTGAGTAAATTTACTTAAAAAAAAAAAAAAAAGTCAGTCAGTGTTCATGTGTGGAAATTGTATCAGTGTAATCAGAACTTTCGTCTACAACAAGTCCAGTTGCGCCTTCTTAAATTATAATCAAAATTAAAGTTTGAAGGGCATCATAGGCAATAAAAATATCGTCTGTGGTCTGAATGTGTAATATATATATATTTTGTGTTTATCCAAGGACCAGAAAGCCTTATTTTATTGTGTGTAGATGAAAAACTAAAGTACCTTTACTTGTTCTTCCTCCTCATCTGATCAGACATATAGACCTCTACTGACATCTGCCGTTTGAAAACAAGTTATACTTCTGCTCTGACTGTAAAGAAGTTTTTGAAATGCTCTGAGACAAAGTTTCACAATTAATGAATAAAATAATGCGTGTATTACCACCACCACCATTAAACTGTCTGTCTGTCCAATAATATAATAATAATCTGATTAATTTATTACTAACGTTATTTAACCAAACAGGTTGCTAGGCAACGTTAGCTAGCTTAACGTCGTGTTCAAAAGTAGTTTTCAACCACCGAAAAAGAAAACACTAATATATAAAAATATATCGATATGTGTGGTAATTATTGTGATACATATCTGAAGATAAAATGAGAAACTAAACATACAGCTCCTGGTAAGTGACCGAACAGTACTGTAGCTCCAACAGAGTCAAAACAAGCTTAGCATGTTAGCCTTTGACTGCTAGAAAAACAACAACAACAACAACAATGTGAAAGGGCAAATGGTGAATACAGTAGTTACAATTCAAAATAATAAAATACATACATCAATATGAATTATTATATATTATACTGATGTTTATCCTCCTCCACCAGGACACTTGCTTTGTCCTTTTAACTCTAATTTATCAGGAGGTTTTTCCTTTTTGGAAAACAGCTGCAAAATATCTGGACCAGAATTCATTTATGAAAAACTATGTATACCTAAAAAATGAGTTATTAACATTTATATCACTGGCTTTCAAGTTTGCCTTATTAGTAAGTGAGAAACTCGTACATATAACTTATGTTTACCACTCATAATGACTTACAGTAATAACTTATAATTTTGTATTTGCTTGTTAGAAAGTGGGAAGACTTTTTATCCTTAATATCTCAGTTAATCCATATAAATCAATATAAATAACTCAGCAGCCAGAGAAAGTTTCCACAGACTTACAACCCAAAAATTGTTATCATTTATAATAATAATAATGATGATAATAATAACTAATAAGAGCAAAAAGAAGGCCACACAGGTTAAGACAAGTCAATGCCACAGTAGAAGTAAACAAGTAAACACAAGTAAAAATCAGCTATCCAATGATGGTCTGAAACTATAGAAGAAATAGTGGAAATCTGCCATTTAAAATGTAGGTCGGGTTAAGATGATAAAAGAAATTATAAAAAAAAGACAGTAAAAAAATAGACATGTGAAATAGGCAGGTCTGTAAAAATGAGTTTTTAAGAACTTTTGACTCATAGATTATCTATAAGGAATTATCATTTTGTTTGTTTGTTTTAAGATCACTGTAAAAAATCATTGTAGTTGTATTTAAGCAGCGAGGTTAAATTTCAGAACCATGGCCAGCTCCAGTCCAGAACCAAGGTCAGCTCTACATCTGGATGACCTGGATCAGAACCAGAGAGTGGTCAGAACCATGGTACTGAGAGGAGAGCATCACTATACATGAACTATATATAAACCATCTATATAACCTATGTATGATCAGGTGTTTTCTATAAAGATCCGAACCCTGTGTGGTTCTCATGATCCAAATAAAAGGGTTCGTGTTAATTATGAAACAGAGTTGAGATGGTCAGGCTCTGTTCGGGGGGGGGAACTTGTGTTAAACGAGCCAGAATAACACACACCACTTCCGATCGTGTTATTTAAAAATAAGATCTCATTTACTGTTTGATGCAAACGCCAGCTTTGACTCGGATCAATCAATATCATTCAGATTGAGTTACATCACACTTACTAGTGCTTATATTTATTACACAGTAGATGGGTGTTTGCCTTGTTATTGCACTGTGGTTGTGTCTTACAGTGAGGCTCAGATGCTCTTTGTTTCCTGTCTCTCTCTCGCTCACTTGACGCAGCTGCTCCACACGGCTGCGCATCCCCTGGACGGAGCTGTCAGGAAAAGTCCCCGGAGCAGGAGGCACGCTGATAGGTTTCGGGGGAACAAGCCTCCAAGTGAACACGGTGAAACGGAGAGCTGAAGAGCCAAGGGGAGCGAGGGAAGGCTCGATCTTTGTCCGGGACGCGAGGAGAAACCAACCCGCTTCAATCTGTGTGTTTTTGCAGGACTTGTTTCTGGAGTTTTGATGTGATTTATTTACACTTTCTACACTGCAGACGTAATCAGGAGTCAGGACTGATGCTTTTGGAGTATTTCTCATAAAACTGGTGATTTTACAGCAGTGTTATTGTAACCCTGAGAAGAACCTTTTGTACTTCGGATCTGGTGTGTGTACAGACTCACGTAGTCATAGCGAAACCGCTGCAGGAGGTGTTCCTGCTGCAGAAGTGAGGACGGGTTTATAGTGGATGTGTGGATCTCATTGGTCTCGTCTCATTACACAGCTCAGTTCAATTAAAACAACTGATCTGCGAGATCGAACCCAAGACTGAAGTCCGACAATCCTGCACCTTTCCTCCGTGCTGCCGTCACCATCCTGCAAGGACTATGTTGATGAAGGAGTACCGCATCTGCATGCCTCTCACAGTGGAGGAGGTAGGTGAAGTTTTCTTGTTTTTTTAATGATGTTTTGCATCCTGTCCTGTCTGCTGATTGTCTGTTTTTAACCACAAAACCGCGCACAACAAGCCAGCACAGCTGCTGGTCAGCCCGTTTTTGTTTGACTGTTTTCTTGTTTTTAACTGTGCACCGATTATAGTAAAGTTGATGCGTTTATCATTTTGCACCAAAGGACCAATTGAGGTCCTACAACCGAGGTGCGGCCGGGCAGCCGCCGCGGGGTGGAGCTGCTGTAGTCTCTCTTACTGTTTTATGTTGAAGTCGTGCAATTTACTGTGAGGGATTTTGTGTAGAGCAGCAGCAGAGGGTACGGTGTGATGATTATTTTAAGCATTGAAGGACAAGTCGTGCATCTATTTCACTTTGAGTGTTTGGATTTTGAGTGTGTGCCTTGTGATTGGTTAAAAGTAATGTAGATGTAATTTCTTTTTCAGATTTGTAACACTCTTCTCTGCATTTTATTATTCCGTAGAGTCAAGGGTGTTACCTTTGTACTCCTTTTTTTTGGTTGCAGGCATTGATGCTTATGCAACCACTGCATGCATTCTATCACACTGTCTCGGTGTGAAAAAGCTAAAAGATGCAGCTTTAAAGGTCCAGTGTGTCAGATTTAGGGAGCTCTATTTAAATAATGTAACAGAAATGAAATATAACATGCATAACTGTGTTTTCATTGGTTGATAATCGCATAAAACAACAATCATTATGGTTTTGTTACCTGATAATAAGTTTTTTATATCTACAGACCTCTTCCACCATGTTGAACCGCCAGGTTTCCACAGTAGCCCATAAAGGACAAACATCAGCTCTGTCTTTCCGTGATAGTTTTTCCACGCTGGGAAAGAAAGGGTGAGGCACTGGGGTCGTGATCAGTCACTGCATCACTATAAAACTTACACACTGTTCATTTAAAGGTGCAGTGTGTAGGTTTTAGTGCCACCTGGTGGTGAAGTTTCAGAGTTGATCAGACTGAATACCCCTCACCTCTCCCTCTCAGTTCAAGCGTGAGGGGGAGAAACTACAGTGGCCGTGAAACTCGTGAAAAACACAAAATGTCAAGTGTGGAGCCAGTGTTTATAAAAGTCTCATTCTAAGGTTACATTACCATAACAATTATTATTTTCAGGTGATTATACACTAATGAAAACATAGTTGTGAATATTTATTTTTTGTCAATAGATGGCCTTAAATGTTACACACTGGACCTTTAATGCACATTTCTTTTCATGTTTTATTTGTGGAGACACGTTGACACACAGTCTTTAGTGTTTGGAGATGGATATGGTGAAAGAGAGGATGAGGGAGAGAGAACATCTGCTGGCTGAAGGTCGCATCAGGTCTCAGAAACAGCGTCACAATCAAGAATTTCTGCTGTGTTTTAACATTTCATGATGCAAGTACGACACAGTATGCCCCGAATGGTAAAAGCACTTGAATAGTCCTCCAACCATGCAAAGCGCTTCACACTACATATTACATTCAACCATTCAAACACTGATGGCAGAGGCTGCCATGCAAAGTGCCAACTGCTCATCAGAAAGTAACTAATGCTCATTCACACACCCTCTGACTGATAGCACAGCTTTTAGGAGCAATTTGGGGTTTGGTGTCTTGCCCGAGGACACTTGGAGAAATCCTGGGATCAATGTTTAGATTAGTGGCCCCTTGAACATTCAGCGCTTAGTGTTGCTTGGTTCTGCCTCTGTCTCTACTTTATCACCTCTAGTGTTTCCTTTTCAGTGATGGCTTTAATCACATTAATGGACATCCACATTTCATGTCTATACTTGTGACACTTGTGATGCTGCAAGAGGTGTAACTGTGTGCGTTTACTTGCACTCCTGCTGCAAAGGCAGCCAGTGTTCAGATGATTCATTCCATTGTTACCTGAACCTAAACAACAGATGTTCCAGCTCAAGTGTTTTATTGAGTTTACTTGTGTCATAAAGGTTTTACACACCATTTCACCCGGTCAATGATGCGACATTGAGCCGCCACTCACAGGAAGTCACTGCACCTCTGAATAAGTGTGTTACCATAGCGGTCCACAGAGTCACTGCCATTAAATTGTATCTTAGTCAGCTGTGCTATTTGAGGACACAATTCTTGACTGCAGTCAGGCAAAGCCCATTGTGTTCTCAGGTTGGCTGAGGATGAAATTGGAGACTTTTAATCAGAGGCTTGAACTGCCTCTCCTGAAGTCTATTGATCCTTATCTTGCTCAATCGTCCTGCCTTGGACCCTTAAGTAGTTTCCCCGAGTTTCATGTTTATAATTACCAGGATGCTGCTTCATCACATCTTGTCCTGAGGCTGATTGGCTCTTCTTCTGTGCTTCACCCCAGTGGCGATGGAATACACTGTTGTCCTCTGTGGCCAGCTAAAGGCTATCGCATCTGCTGTTGTAATGAAACTTAATCTATTGATCTGTCATTTACTTGACAAATGTACATTTGTAATCTATTAATTTTTGCAGTAATTGCAAATGAAATCATACAGTCATAATCATTACAACTTGAAATGACAACAGTAATTGTGAGTGGATCTCTCCCCTTCTAGACTAGAAAATGATTTTCAAATGCAAACATAAAATGAAGCAGAAACCAATGACATTTTGAAGTGTTCAGTCTCCTTCAGTGGAGCTGTCATCTAAACTGGTGCAAATTACATATTTGTACCGCTGTGTGAAGATGTGAAAATTGGTCGCATGATAAAAAAACATCTTTATCTCGCAGTCAGTGTACTATTTTTCTTGGATTCATGATGCATAACGAGTCATTTAGTGCTCTGGTGTCCTGCTTGAATTGATTGCATCGCTCATACAATGCATCAAAAGAGTCAATAATCAGAATCTCCCTGAAATAAATCCTCTTCAAATAAATACAGGTCTCTTAGTGAAGTGGACTGTTTTGTATTGTTGCACAAAGACATGACCAGACAGTTAAAGCGAAGTTAAATGATATCACCGGCAATCTTTAACAGGCCCTTCAGGAGATTCTCATCTTCGAATGGCGATTAAGTTGAAGCACTGCTGAGGAAACAAATTGGAGACGTTGATGTCGTGCTGTAGTGCAATTCAGATCCTTTTTTTTCCTTCTTCTTCTTTTTATAATTCAGTAAATCTGAAAAAGTGAATATTCTGTCGACCTGATGTTTCTGTTCATTTTATGTTTGTGTGATTCATATTGCTGTCTTAGTGCATGTTGGAATAACATGTAACTCTACATTGTTAATCTCTTTAAAATCAGTGTAAAGTAAGAATAAATATGTGTTCTGAGTTTGTCAGACCAAAGAAGAAAGTGTTATTAGCCACCAAGCAAAATTTGAATGATTAAAAATATCAACAAGCAGTATTCTCAGCTCCAGGACTGTGGGGGCGTGTCCGCTGGAGGCACTGAAGCCACACCCATTCGTGGGAGCAGTCAAGCAGCAATTCTGAAGCATGTCAGATGAGTTCAGAAAATGACATGACTATGAACTTGACCATGACTTTGAAACACTCTGAGCAAGATGAACTAATCACTATCTTTCTGCTAGGGGTGCAGGGGTATGCTCAGGGTGGCCTCAGCGTGTCATCGAGCCACCCTTTAGGACCACCCACAAAATACTGGACTGAAAACTGGTGAAAAACTGTTTTAACCTCTAACTCCACATTTCAGTAATATATCGTTTAAAGTCTTCAGCAACTATTTTCCACCATATTTATTGTATTTTGAAAGAAATCTCAGAATTGCCTTTACACAGACTTTAATTTTTTATCAAACAAATTTTTTCAGTCAATTTAACAGTAGAAAAATGAGGTCATTGATGATGAGGTTTCTCCTGTTGTGTGTGTGCAAACCATTTATTTGACTAAAGATTCAGGATAGGTACTGTATGTTCTCAGAGTTATTTTGTCTATCACAATTATAATGTGTTTTTGAGTTAGAACATTATGCAAACATTCCAGTCTCTTTCATACAGTGAAAAAAAAGCATTTGGAGTGAACAAGCTAAGAATTTTAAAAACAGATGAAAAATGCATAAATCCTAAAAAAATCTTGTTAGATATTAACTTGAGCAAACAGTGGTTAGACGTGGTTATACAAGCATTTCTCCTGCAGTAAGCTCTGCATTCTTGCATGAAGGATAACGCTTTACGCTACCGCTTATTTCCTACTGCAGCATGAGAGACAGACACCTGTTTTGATTAAGGTGACATCAGCCAGTCAGTGTAAGGTCAGTCTCTGGCGGTTTCCATATGTTTGTTGGGGCCCTGCATACTGAAATGCCCCACAGCACGTCTAGGCCCAGACCCAATATCTTGTTTACATCCCCAGAGTGGAGACTCTGTGCTCTGACTAACGAGAGGCCTGTTCCTCCGTTGTTCCCCGAGGAGCTCGTAGCTCAGCCAGACAGTGGCCAGGCTCACACACACCAGATGGAGAGAAACATGCTTACTCATATGATCTGCTGGACGTCAAAGCACGAGCCAGGGAAAGAGAGAGAGAGAAGGTGACTGATTGATCTGTATGTATACAGACACTGAGAAAGTTTTAGGACGTGGCATCTTGACACTGTGACAAAGATTTTTTTATTTTTTTTTTACTGACTGTGAAATCATCATGCTTGTGCTTAGCTTAGCTTAGCATAAAGAGTAAAAGCAACAAATACCTGTTTTATGTGGGTTCTGCATGCTTTTATTTTGTATACACTTGTACTGATCAAACAAATTAAATATAAAATGTTTCTGGACTTTAGAGGTGCTGGTAGGTGATGTTTGTTACCTTTCGCTTTCCATTTTTAAAGCTAAGCTAAGCTAGACAGCTGCTCGCTCCAGCTACATATTTCCTATAAAGACGTGATAATTATTTCCTCATCCAGACTTGTTTAGCCTTCTGCTTTTGTCTTACAGTGAGTTGTTGCACCTTGTCACTCACAGTTTTGTTTATATTTGCTTCCCATATTGCTCCCAAGATAATCTTAATGGCATGCTGCAGTGTGTTCATGGTTAGGATGAAAGAGAAGAAGAAGTCTTCCTTCTCCACGGGGATACATTACTGATTATTGTCTAATGATATCTTAAGTACAAACTAAAACAACATACGGCTATGGAAGATTCATTCTGGCATCCAAACTACACCGAGCAAAAGCTTTTACTGCCTCATCAATTGCCATACAATTTCCTCTAAAATTAATCAACCATTCACTGGTTGTTAATGTCTTCACTGCACCTGAGCAGCAACTGAAATTACTCTCACCACTTGCTTGATCAGCTCCTGAGTAATGAGCTTTGAAGCATGAGTTGAGGGAACATCATCTTTGCTCTGTTAAGAGGGAGGAAGTGTATGTTTGCCCTCATCATTTACTACAAGGCACTGGTGTAAATTGGTCTCCTGAGTCATTAAAATGGAGCTCAGGTTCCACTTTCAGTCAGTGCTAGCATGTAAGCTATTTATAAGATTGGCTTTGGATCTCTAAGACTGTCAAATCAACAGAGCCATCATAGTTCATTCACTATTTACTTACTTAACTGTTGTAAGCTCATGATTTTCTGAATGAACCATGTAGTACAGTAACAAGTTGTATTCGTTGCCGTCTCTGTTGAGCTGTGTTCAATGTTCTGTACTCAGTGTATGCAGTGACAGACAACAGTCACATCTATATGGCTTTGTTGTGCTACTGATCAGTTCGATACCTGCACTCTGTGTGGTTATTTATCTGTATACCATTACTTGAATTGCTCCCATTTGCCTGTCTTCTGTGGTTATCCAGCTGTCAGCCTGCTGGCTCATAGGACAGCACCCGCTGTACAGATAATTGAAACTCCTGTATTTTGGAGCTTGCGCACAGGCTTTGTGTCAGATTATGGGTCCTCTATTAAAGGTAATTTTCTGTGCTCTCCAGCTAAGGACCTTTTTCTCTCTGTGTCTGACTGTTTTCTCTGTAATGCATTATTTTGGGCTCCTGCAACATTGGCATTACATCCATCAGTGCATTAAATTGTGTTCAACAGGTCTAATATTTTGGGGAACTACGGACATTTGAAGGCAATTTATTTTAATTTATTTGTCTTCAGGCTAAATCACTTTAATAGGGTACATGCCTGTGTTTGTGTTGGCATGTTTTGTGATCCTCTGATGAGGTGGGGGACTTTGGTGGATTCAGATGAACCGGATTAGTAAAGCAGTAGTAAGTCACAGAAATGTTATAGAGCGAGAGGTGGAATACACTTGTATCTGTGCTCTGTCTGACTCTTTGAAAATCTGTGTTTTCTTTCTCTCTCCTCACATTTTAACCTGCAGATACTATTCTGATTCCAAGCTATTTCGTATAACATTGTTTTTTTTCTGACTTGGCCTTCAAATGGATGGTGTGTAAGTGTCAGCCGTGACCAGCAGCAATAGCTTGTCTATCAGTTGGATGATCCCGAAGATATCCAATAAAAATACCTGAAGATGGCATCAAGATCTGGCTGCGGACTCTGATATGTCACTGTTCTGTCATGTTTTTGCATTTTTCTTTCAGTTCTTGCCAAATTTGTAATGTTCATTTCCTTCCTTTCTCTAAATTGTGGTGGCCGTCTCTTCCCCACATGGAAGGTGGAGACAGACATGCACTATCGCCATGACACAGTGTTGCCTGCTGCTTCTTTTCATCTGCCTGCAAGCAACAACATAGTATGAAGTAAGGCACATAAGGCATCCCAGACTCAAAAGTATACTCCTTATAATATATATTTTTTCTAAACAGAGTTTAAAAGTTGACATGTCTGAAATAGTAAAGTTTATTAAAGGGTAAAGTTTTCAAGGCAATTTACGGAGAAGGTGCAGCAAGGTTACACTGTGGAGCAGACACGCAGGCAGAAATGGCCTGAATGCAGTGGCTACATAGCAACATTAATGATCTGGTAAACATCTCGGGTCAGCAGTTTTCTATTTACGGAAGAGCGCTAAGGACTAAATTAAGAGCAGTTGTGCAGGAACAGTTGGTCAGGTGATTGGAGGTTGTGGGAACCGGGGTGACCAGGGGACAGGTGAGAATTGATGCCGTCCTGAGGGGGGAGAGAAAGTCCATGCCTGTGCCACTACGACACAAGAAAAACATTGAAATGTGATTTAGCCCGGTTAGGCTATACAACAGTACACATAGTGCACGTTTATTCATTTAAAGGTACACGGCTGATCAAGGGCAAGGAAGAATAACAGTCAAACATGATGACTAATGGTGTAATATGCCACAGGCAAAGGAAAGAAACCCATATAAATGTGCAACTGGTTCATAATTTACTCAGTACAGAGCCGTATAGAGTTTGTGCACTGCCTACATGAAATTTGACAACTGATCCAGAGTTAAAGGAGAACTATTTGCACCAATATTTTTAGATCATCTTAATATCTAAATCTGTAGCTGCTTGACAATTTAGACAGGGAGACCCAAACAGAGACAAAGTGAATGACAACATATTATGATGCCCATCTATATCTGCTTATTCTTTATCAATCAAGAGAACTAAGGATACGATGATGGCGATGATATATTGAAAAACAGGCACTAGAGATACTGTATAT
Organism: Sciaenops ocellatus; assembly: GCA_033000465.1. Taxonomy (NCBI): domain Eukaryota; kingdom Metazoa; phylum Chordata; class Actinopteri; family Sciaenidae; genus Sciaenops; species Sciaenops ocellatus. Next base: position 16,933,906 of record CP136877.1, read on the forward strand.
TCAGTCATGGTGAATTATTGAACTATTTAGCTAGGTGACGAGCATTATAACAGCCTGGACATGGGATCATTTGGGTCCAGTGAAAATAAAGGTCCTAGATGATAGGAGAAGTTGGCCGTAAGCCTGCAGTAGTTGGTCAGAGGCCTAAACCTTTAAACATGTGATTGAGGCAAATAAATACATTTCAATAAGGGACAGAGTAATCATTGATGATGACGGATTGTCTTGGCTCTGGCACGCCCTTGAAAAACACTTGGCTGCCAATAAAATGCTTTCTTATTGGCTGTCAATGAATATGATATATTTACTTGAAAATGAACTTCAAACTTCAGCTAGTAACTCTTACCACAGCCCACGTCAGACCGAAGCCTGACATATTTGTGCCCTGTTGCTGCTGCCTCTAACAATGTGTCTGAAACGTCACACATTGCAGCCAGCGCTGAGCTTCAAAGAGTGGCCCTGTGGGGTTAGAGAAAGCAGCGACGCATTTTTAATAGTCCTTTGCACTCACAGCAGATGCGCAAACACATTGTTGGACATTGCTTTAATTCCAGAGAATGGCACCTCGTTGATATATTATTTATTTTGAGGTATCTAGTGGAATGTGAACCAGCAGAAGGCTGCTGAAATGGAGGCAAGGTGAGGAAAGGTGATTCCAGATCAGCTCTGCTTGACTTGCTAGTACCCAAGCTGAGAACATTTATTTCGTTAATATTTCCCTCATGTCAAGTCTTAATAAATTACTACAAATAAGGACAAACGCATTACCCCATTTTACAAAAAGAAAATACATAAATTAAGCAAGAGAATATAATGTTTATTATGTGACAAGGTTGTGGTTAGCTGGTTTGTTTAGCCATAGGCATGAAAAAGACATGGTTATGTTTAGGGAAATATTGTGGAGTTAAAATGCTTTGCTAAGGTTAAGGGACCTTCATCGCCATGGTTACAGTTATAAACAGCATTTTTTTCCTGTCTTTCTTAAAGTATTTATCTCTGCTGAGAATACAGATGTACCCTCAAGTAAAAAGAACACTCCTATATGATGTCTGAGCGTAGCTGTAACAGATGAAGTGTAGTTCTTCTTCTATCTCAGTTAGGAGCACCTGAGAGTTTGTTATGTAAGGGTTCAGTGAGGCTAAAGCTTTTAGCTTTTTGAATTAGAAATTCTTGAAATTCAATTGCTGCTTTCAGAGTTATAGAGGCTGATTATTTTATTAAATGTTTTCACTGGAATTAGTTCAGTCTGAAGTTGAAGGTGAAAGTCTGGAGGACTAGTAGGTGAAATATGTTGGGTCTCTGAGGTCTCGTCCACCTAGTTAACACCTAGGACCCCAGCTACACTACACTCCGGACTTTATATTTCGGCTCCTTCTCTCCATATTGTGTCCCAGACTTCTAAACAGTATTAAGTAGCAGTATCACAGTATTAACTGTGAATTTTTCAGAACATCTCACTGGTGTCAAGTGTGTCTTTGCTATCAGGTTGGTCTGAGAAGAGAGTGAGAGAAAAGGTGTAGCGTATTGAAAGGAGGAAAGGGAGGAAAGTTCAGCTAATGGTTAGGGATAATAATAATAATAATAAAAAAAAACATACTAGAAGCTTCATCGTAATGTCCCAAACCTTTTCTGAGTGGATTATCTGTCATTATCACTATGGATGAAAGAAAATGTGTGCAGCAGAAGATGGATGGAAACCAAATATCTTTTCTACTCGTTTGTCTGAGCTCTTCATGATGATCAACAGAAGTCCAGTCAGAGCTCTGTGGGAATGCAAAAGTGCAAACACTACAAAAAGTATATATTGCTGTATTGTTTTAAAACAAATTAAATAGAGATACACTCTACATTCTATCGCAATCCAGTTTTTTATGGCATGTTGTGCCATAAAGTTTGCTTTTATTATCTCTATAATATAATAATATATATATTATCAGTTATTGTTGAAACCATCATAGAGGTGTTAATTTAGTTAGATGTTTTAGTATTAAGGTTTTAGTTAGTTGTGGTGGTGCACTGTTGCATTATATTCCAATACTCTGCCCCTATGTGAATAAGAAGTGCCAAAATTGAAAAGAACAGTTAAATGACGATGATGACAACAATGATGGTGGTTAAAATGGATCTCACGTTTTTGTAGAGATGGATAAAGGTGTGTATCTATTCTTAATTTGTCATAGCGTTAATAAATTAAGCTCAAGCTCAAGTACCAATAACTCACGATTTCATTCGAACGTTTGACTACAACACCGGTGTGAAAAGTGCACTGTGTGTGCCGCAGAGCAGGCTGCACTTGCACTAGTTTAATGGCAGGCTAACATCATTCACCTTATCAGAACAGGAAACTCTTATTAGCCGGGCCCTTTGATTTTCCTCGTACCCCACCTCCTCTCTTCCTGTTCCCCTAAACCTCACTTACTGTCAACATCCTGTCTAAACAAGGAGAAACAATAGCTACTGAGAATAGACGCCGCGCTGACACATTGTGAATGTGTCAGTAGAATTATGGGACAGGTGTTGGGAAAGATTCAGCATGAGAAGGGGAGCAGCTGGCCATGCCACAAGATAATGTAATTGCAATGTATCAGGACGCATTGGGCAGTCTGATTGGTGATGAATTGTATACATGATCAGACTCATTATATGATAATGGGGAGTGACGTGGATCTGTCATTTTGCTATATAAGCATCCTTTCTCCAAGAAGTATCATTTCAGTTTGGACTCTGCATTATTTCCTGCCGTCACATGATGCAGGTGCTAATCATTGTAGCACCTTTATTCTGGTGGGGGTGGGCAACAAGTGCATGTGCCACCAATTAAAATGTTTCCTTTCAAAGCAACTCAAAGCAACAGATTCAGCTAATTCATCTGATCTTTTGAAAGGGTTCGCTTTCAAAGGGTAATTGGGCGACGTCCACACCATACTCCACTGGCATAAACTGTGTAATATGCATGTACCATTAACCTTCTCAGCGTGTCAAAGGGCTGCTTCACTGCAAAACGGCCGTGCGTAAATTTGTGTATGTGTAAAAGCCTGCAGAGGAGATACTTCATATCAGGAGTGTATTATTGACCATCACTCACCTAAATGTACGTCTGTACCCGTCTACACTATGTGGGTGTATGCACAAATACACCGTGTGTGAGTACAGGAGTCCCTGGTTGCTATAGGAACATCGGCAGCTCACGACTGATTAGAAATCTCTTTGATGATGAAGTGGTCTTCTGTATGTGTGTCAAGGTTTGTGTGTGTGTGTGTGTGTGTGTGTGTGTGTGTGTGTGTGTGTGTGTAGATTTGAACCCAATTGACCCACGCAGCTGTTTGGTATTCCTGAGAAACAACAGAGGAAGAGAGTTTGCTAAAGGGCACACAGTTAATAACATTAATTGTCATCTCACATTAAGGTGTTTTAATTAGAATATGCACGCACCTTTAATGATTTTTAATGTGTTTTGAAGGACCTGAACATCTGTTCATTTGTAGAAATGTATCTGTGTAGTGACTGTGTGGATAGAAAGTTAAAGCATGGCAATAGAAGTGCATCCGAAACACAGGATGGTCTGAGTATGTGTGCATTTGTGTGTCTACAAAAAGTAAGTAAAGAAACAAAAAGCAACTCTGTTTAGCTGCATAAAGTATATCATCTATTCAAAGATGTGACGAAGCTGTGCCTCATCAGAAAATTGCTGGAATAACAAATTCAGAAAATTCAACATCTTACCAGGAGAACATCTTTGACTTAACTCATGTGGGCAAGCAAGTACACAGAGAGTATGAGTTGGAAACGTTTGAACAATATTGATAACAATATAATAACTTTATTACATTATGTATTTATTTATATAGCACCTTTAAAAAGAGTTTACAAAGTGCTTTGCACAAAACAGGATAGACGTTTAAAAGACGAGACAATATAAAGCAATTAAGAATTAAAAATAAATGTACACAAATATGATGAAAATATAAATTAATAAGTTAAATAAGACAGCAATAAAATAATATCAAAATAATAAATAAGAAATAAGTAGAAAACATACACTACATATGACCCATATACATTCACACATCTCAAAGTAGCAAGTCTCTAAAAATGTGTGGTTTATCTGCAAGCCTTAAGTCCTCAGGCAGGGTGTTCCACAGGCGAGGGTCCCTGATAGCAAAAGCCGGTCGCATTTAGCTTTAAGCCTCGACTTTGGAACAGCCAGAGGGAACCACCTGAGGACCTGAGGCTGCCGGCTGGCTCATAAGGTGTCAACATGTCTGCTATGTAACATGGAGCCAGACCCTGCCGTGCTTTAAAGGTGATCAGTAAAATCGTAAAATCAATTCTAAAACGAACAGGAAGCCAGTGAAGAGAAGCTAAAATCGGTGTAATGTGCTGTCGTCTGTTAAAACCAGTAAGAACAGGCATGACAAATGTCCCTTTTTATATTACTACAAACAATATTTTCTTCTTCTGTATTTGTTCCTGCCTGCTTTCTCTGACTCAACGTTCCTGGACAGCCAGTTATAGTTAGTGCCATGAGTGCAGGTGGCCAGCAGCATGGATCCTCTTTCTCGCTCGCTCTCTCTCTCTCTCTCTCTCTCTCTCTCTCTCTCTCTCTCTGGCATCTGTTGCTTTTATCAGCAGACTAATGATCTGAGGAGTTATTCTCTCCTCGAGTTTTCAAGCAAGATTTCAAGCACCTATTTTTGTTATATTTTTTCTAAAGTGCATGGTGCAAATGCATTTAGGGCATGTTCAACTTCACTTTTGCGCGTTAAACGACACATAATCTGGGTGCAAAGTAAGGCTCAAAGAGGTTGTATTTAGTTTTTTAATTAATCATAGGTGTGATCGGTTTAATTCATGTTATACCCAAAACAGAGTGTCTTCTCCCATTTACTTTATGGTGTGGCTGCACATGCTTCAGATCTGCCTGACTTGCATTAATAGCTGTATGTTGATGGAAGACATATCTTTGGCACCTGTGGCGTTCTCTGCAATTTTCATGATGAACCAGTCTCTGTGCTGAAGGTGGAGGAAAGCCTGAAACACTGAAGACAGCTGCAGAAACTGCATCCATGACCTGTGTGCGTCTCACGTGCAGCACATTTGATATCTTGCAAAAATAACTAACCAAGCTAGTTTAAGCTAGCAATGCACCAACAAAGCCAGGCCGGGTGTAAGATAAGGCCCATAGTGTGTATTATTCTGTGCTTATAAGGTGAATTTTAATTTATGTCAGTTTTGGAGGCATTTTTATTGACATACATTTCTTGTGTGACAGCTAGTGTTGGCACAGAGGTCACGGACGCTCCCATAGTAAAATATCATTGGCTGACTGCCTGTAAAACTCATGTGAGTGATCATTTTAAAAGAACCTCCATCCTCTAAATGAAACTGAAACTAGCACAAAGTGGCATGTTGGTCTGAATAATCTTATTTAAAGACATTTGAACTTCATAATTCACTTTTAATTGACAGTAGCCCGTCTGCACCTAATTATTTTTATCAGTATTTAGGTAGATTATTTTTTTTATTACTTGAATGATATAACATTCATTTCAGGGTCAGAGGGCTGGAGCCAATCCCAGCTGACATTGGGTGTGGGGGGGTTGCACCCTGGACGGGTCACTAGTTCATCACAGGGCTGACACATAAAGACAAACAGCCATTCACACTCACGTTCACACCTACATGCAATTTAGAGTCACCAATGAACTATTAACCTGCATGTCTTTGGACTACGGGAGGATGCCGGAGCACCCGGCTGGCAGGTTTGTACCTAAAACTTTCTTGCTGTGAGGTGACAGTGCTAACCACTCCGCCACTGTAACACCAATGATATAACTATTGAAACAAACTAAATATACAAACCTGTCTCATTAATATTTCAATATTTTTCATGATGATACTGGACCTGGAAATTCAGTAAGATTGCTCTGACACATTCATTTAAGGACTGTATGTCAAACCTTTCCCCGAACTGGAGTATCAGTATTTTTACTTAAGTACTTAAAATTTGGTTATGGCGTGATATCACTAGACTAATGTATTATAGTTAAGACAGTCACTGGCAAATGCAGCCTACTTTTGTGAGGTCCAAGGAAAGTACAATAACAAGAAAAACCAATCATTTTATCTCATTTTTATCATACAAACAGACAATGCCTCGGGTATGCAGACTCTAATTTTAATCTTATTGCAGATCCATATTGATAAAGGCTCAGAGTGTCCACAGTCCGTCTCCACTCCGTCCACTCCAATCTCCTCTCACATGATTTGCATGTTGCGAATCATCAACAATCCAATTCCTACCTGATTAAATTCGAAGTGCTGCTGATGAAGATTCACTTGGTCATGCGAACATTTCTTTAATATGAAATGATTTTCAGACAAACAGACACAGATGGCTCTTGTTGTAGTTCACCTCTCTGAGCTGCGCTCATACTGTGTGACTTCTCCCATGGGTGCCTCCTGTTCCAGCCTGAAGGGATCCATGCTGGTTGCACATTCTGAGCAAGGCCGTCGTTGGCGTTTCGTCAGTCCAATATGGTTCACAGTTTTTTTATTCATCTGTGATACATGACAATGTGTGTGACAAGGTGTGCTGATGTTTTTTTTTCTTAATATTAAACTTAATTTTCACATTTAGAAAATGATTCATCTTCACCAAAAACAAACAAATCAGAATTTCTATGTAACAACATGATCAGATTAACTGTTGCTATGCTAACGTTCTCTGGTCAGCGACTGGTTATATGACTATGCTTGTGATTATGTACTTGGCATAGCTACGTACATAAACAGATGACTTTAGCATTGGATTTAGCATGCTAAGTTCATAAACACGTGTCCATTCACAAAGCTGCTCCCATCTGACTGCTGACATTTCACCTTGGATTACATTTTCTGGTGATATCATGGTATGTTTTCACTGTGGCGTCATAGCGTTGAGCTCCCTCACTCTGCTCTCTCTCCGTCTCCCCTGCTTGTATTTGTCGTTGCTAGGCTACATCACATACAGCTTTTATCTCACTGGTTGCGCTTTGAAAGGGTCAGTGGCACCTGAGGTCAAAGTTGAAATAATTTGAACTTCGAGTGCTCTGTGGCAATTTTCGAGCAATGTGCACCGCTGAGGGTAACGTTTCACCTAGTTCAACAACAAGTGCACAGCCGCTGCACAGCAGTTTGACCACTGATCATGTGTGGCAGCCTTTACATTCAAAAAGGCTTCATTAACCATTGTAGTTACTAAAATCCAGAAAATGTTTGAACATTAATAACATTTTATTTATGGGACACACTCAATTTTTGTGTCTGTCTTGTGCTGTATGTTGAGCATTTGCTCTGCCCTTTCACAGTTTTCCCTCCCAGGTTACAGGCTTTACAAAGACAGAGAAAATATGAGGTGGTAGGAAGTATAAGGGGCGGCTGTGGCTCAGGAGGTAGAGCGGGTCGTCCACTAATCAGATGATCAGTGGCTCGATCCCCGCCTCCTCTAGTCTGCATGTCGAAAGATTCGGCAAGATACTGAACCTCAAATTTCTCCCTGTAAGTCGCTTTGGATGAAAGCGTCAGCTAAATGTAAATAAGGAGAGGGTGATATTGTATGCAAGACCAAACCAAGATAACATTTATGGTCAGCCCTTTTCTCTCTCTCTTTCTCCCTCGCTCTGCTTTTCATGCTCACTTTTTACAACCTTTCTCTGTCTCAGAAGGGCTGTAAGAACTACACTGTGGTCTCTCTATCTATGCATAATAAATAAGGTGGTTTTCCCCAAGCAACCATAAACTCAAGTTGTACCAGAACACTCAAGAATGAAACAGAGGGGACAAAAGGCTTATGTAACGTAGAGGGAAACTTGTTTATCATCCAACTGAATGAGGCCTGTGAAAAAATCACCTGCTTCTTGCTCGGGGCGAAGAGTCGACTGTGGACTTTCTGTTTCACTGGTAGAGTAAACGGTCCTTAAGTTGCCGTCAGCTTGTGGTGTTTGTGTGCGCCCACATGTGCATATTATGTTTGTGACACAAATGACATCAATCAGAAATCAGCATTGCTGCGCACCTCCGCATCCACCAGTGGGTTTTGCCTTCTTCTTTATTCTCCACAGGGGGGGTTGATTGATCTCTCCCTGCTACTGCCATTACTGACTTCAAATTCAGTTTTGCAGAGAGTGATATTAAACAGTCTGGATGGTTGGGTTGAGTGAAATCCTCAATGTTCTCAATTAAATTGCTCTATTCAGTATGTGAGTTGACTCACAACATGTTTCTCATGCTGCATTCACCTGAACATCACAAACATTGTGTGCACTGTTACAGTACCTGTGTGACTTGTATGAAGAAATTTCTTCTTTCTTCGTGTCACCATTTTGCAGCTAGCCACAGTTTCAGTGACATGTCAGGCTGACTGTGGAGGGGTTTGCCTGATCTGAGCATCTGATTGGCAGCCCCAGCGTCAGGCTGGGTTTTTTACAAAAAGTTGGATCCAGCTGAATTTCTCCTCAGCAGGTCGCTTCGTATTTCGGACCCGCACCGCCACAGCCAAATCGTACTACCCCCACTCAAATGAACGGAATATCCTGCTTTTTCTGCAGTTTTTTGAACATGCAAGTTTAAGGAAAACAAGTCTACAGCCATGCCACTGACTTAAAATGAAATGAACAGCCATAATATTCTTTTGACAAAAAGTTTCTGCCATATTCTGTAAATAGACCCAACTAAATTTTACACAATGAGACTTAAGAGCTAATTCCTCTATTAGACATGACTTAAATTATATATAAATATTCACTACAATCCAATAATATTCCATTGTCTTAAGTAGGTGTTGGTATCCCATCGCGTCCTTAAAAGCAATATGATTATATACTGCTGCCATTGTCGCTGCTACTGCCAGTCCAGTCAAGGACCTAATGTGTTTTTAGCTCTGAAATGTTGTCAAAAGTATCATTGTAAGGATTGAAATAAGGTGTTCTGGTAAAAAGGGGTGAAATGCTTTCAGTCACTATAGCATCAGAATGGCTGACATAATGACGCTCTCAAACCTGGCTCATCGAGACAAGAGGCAAAGACAGAGAGCGGAGGAAATGAGAAATGCTAGGAAAAGGGAAAGAGGCAGTAATGAAAGGTAAAAGTCGGCGATGAAAAGGCCTGAAGGAGAAAGTGACATGCATTATATTAATGGAAAGAGGAAGAGGAGTAGTCTGGAGCGCAGGAGAGAGACAGCTGTCTTCAATCAAATCTTCTTATGTAATGCTTCAACAGTCTGTCAGTTTTCTGAACATCTTTATTCTGCAGCACTGCCTTCTTCTCGCTGTCGTCTCTACATCTCTTTAAGACTAAATCCTCAATCCACTCTTCCTCTCTCCTGTTTGCGTTGCATCCATATAAACACATTACTTCAGTAGGCCACCCAGTGTGCTGCCAGGCGGGGAGCAGAGATGATGCATAGTGGAGTGATCTGTAGTGAGCGATTTTGACGTTATGTAATCTTTGGTTCAGTGACCTCGGACACTGCGGGAGACGCAGGATGAGAAGATACGGGTGGAGAGGAACAGAGGGAAGGACAACAGGAGAGTGATCTCTCCCACCTACAGCGATTCAGAATTAATAAGTTACGCCGCTCCACATGTCTTTGACATAGTTTATGTAATCTTTTACTTCTGGCAAGTGGCTTTAAGAAGACCTTTCTGTGCGTATAAGCACTGGTGTCATTTCCACTTTGATCCATTCACAACAGTGGTTGGACATTTCATTCATTCCCACTATTCAAGTGCAAATGGATGTCACCCAGTGATGCTCGTTAGAGAAAAACAAATTCAATTCTGTTCTCCGTCATTGTACTGAGGTGTAGGCAAAAAAAATCTCACAATATGAGTTACATAACACCAATATTTGCACAGATTTTAATATTGTTGCTGTTGTATAAAACATATGATCCATAAAGGGTGATTTTTGGAGATTTACATTTACCACTCTGATTTTTCTTACTTAAACTATTGTGTTTGTTTCCATCCATGTTTGTTTCAGACTTAGTTTTTCTGTTAGACTACACATGAAAGACACCTGACTACATCTTGTGTCGGAGGACTTGTCATATTTTCCTCAAGATTACAGAGAGTCAGTAAAATTCTTCCCTTCTGGTTAAGTTGACTTGCAGGAACAAGCAGACACAATTCAAAATGCAGGAGGCGTACTCTCAGCCTCTTGGGCAGAGTCTGAGCCTGACTCTTCGTCCTGAATAAAAAGCATTGACAGTAAGTTATCTTGCTCTCAGATCTGTCACGCTCCACTTCTCTTGGCCGTCTGACAGAGGCCATGAAATAATAAAAAAAAAAAAAAGGCGATTGTCCACTTGTGTTGCCACGGTTTACGCGAGTGCTGAGCTACCGCAACACTTTGCTTCCCCCATTGAGCCAGCAGCCGTTCTTGGCATCCTCCTACATTGCAGATGCGACCCACACGCCGCTTTGGCACGTGACATTTATCAAACCATTACAGGAGTTAACGCTCACCTTCATATTTTGCTGAATCAGCGTGAAATGGAGCAAATGCAGTCGGTCATACTGTGTGCACTCGATCTCAACAGCATTTCTGCTGAGACAGCAGTGTGTGATGTGTGTGTGTGTTGTACTTTAGTCCTTGAGGGGGAAAAGTTTGAGATTAAAGAAACTTTATCATCATCTACGTTAAGAGTTATTGTTAGGTTGGGAGAAGCCTAGATGTGTAGTCGGGAGGGTTAGAGACAGAGTTAGGAGAATAATGTTAATGTCCTCATACAGTGTGAGAGGATAATCATTTGTGTGTGTGTCTCACTCTCTGACTGACTAATTGTCTTGATTAAGTCAATGACAGTATAAAGAATAAACAGAACTTGGGTGGCGTCACCCGTAGGTTTCCAAAGCACTGTTTTGAAGCCAAAAATGTGAGCCGCCATCTTGGATGTACTGCTTATCGGCAAGGACGTGGATCATCGACGGACCTGAACCAGGCTGTAAACATCTTTATTTCTGCTGTGAAGTTGGGCATTTTAATATGGGCACTTATGGAGGTTGACTCACTTCTGCAGCCTGTCTCAAGCGGCCGCTCGAGGAATTACAGTTTATAGCACTGGCTTCATTTCCCAGCACCGGAGGTTGCCGCTTGGATTAAGTTCAGTTAATGATATGAGCAGACATCGACACACAGTTTTATTTCTTTCAGTGAGAGGTGGTGGGTGAGGGTCAATATTATATACAGTTTCTTTACAGGTGTGTCCTGAGGTGTTAGCATTAGCAGAGCACCACAGGGCAACTCGGCTGAAGCTGCTCTCAAGTTCTGTACCTTAATAAGCTCAGCGGGCTGTCCTTGATTTCTCTGTTGTCTGGTTTCAAGTTGAGTTGATTCATGAGTTCAAGCAGTAAGCTCTTCTGAATTACTTAGTACAGGAATGTTTTCTTGACATTTAAAAAACTTCTGAGACTTTTTTTCATGTTACTTTGACCACGCTGAAGCATGAGGTCTGTGGTACATGGAAAATACTGAGATGCAGATCCCTCTAATAAAAACAGCCTGGTGTGATTTGATTATATTGCACTAATATGATCTAAAACTCTCACTCCAAGCATTTAATAACCATTTTCTGCATGTGCTATCTACAGCAGTGTAGAGCACAGATTTACTCTCTTATTTACTCTCACTATTTGTCATATCTGATGCACAAAGTAGCTCTGTCTCTATTTCACTCCTTTTCTTTCTCACCCGCTCTGCTCTTTCACTTCTCCCACCACAATGTCAACTCTAATGCTGTGGATTCATCCTGATTGTGCATTTCTTTATGACAGAGGTCCTGTGTCATAACAGTTCTGCCCTGGAGCACAGTGTCATTTTACAGCAGTGTATAAGCTCATGCACCTCTGTGCCAACCACCGAGCCTCCCAGTTGTATTTTTTTAATGGAGTTCTGTGATCTGTATGTTTGATTTTTAACAGTTCTCTGTTTACTACGTCGCTGGTTGGTTTCATCAAGTCTGCGAGATGAAGAAGTAAATGGAGGTAGCTTTTTCACACTGCCTGAAGGCACACAATGCAGTGTTGCAGTGTGTGGTCGCTGTTGTTTGTTTTATTTTGCTTTATCTGCTGAAGGATTTTGAGTCAGTGTGTTGCAGCTAGTCCAGTATGTACTGATTCATACATCGAGGTAGAAGGGAACAGTGTGAGTGGAAATAAAGATTAATTTTACGTGTTTTCATTCCAAGTATCGAATGTATTTGTGGTCCAAGTTTTGCAATATGTTTGTTAGCATATGGTTTAATAAATTAGGATCCATCTATGCCAGCGTATATAAATATATCTCTAGTCTGTTTACATTTGGGAATTTTCATTTGGCCGCTGTTTGTGTGCATCTGCTGTGAGAGGCAGAGTGTTCATATCTCATGTTGAAATAATTCATCCACCATATGAGCGGATGAGATAAAACAATACGTCAAAGATAACAAAGTATGTTTTTTTGTAAGTAATAACTGGAGCCTTTGTTTTTTACACATATAGCATGTTGAACTCCAGGTACACTGTAAAAAAAAAAAAAAAAACAAAACGGTATAACTTTTTCTAATATTACGGTAAAAGGATATTAGTACTGTTGATTTCACGTTTAAGGTTGGTGTTTTATTTCATAATTTAAAATATCTGTAGATTTTATGGTGAAAAACTGCCAAACCACGACAATACACCTCAAAATATGCCATTAAATATTACGGTGTTGTACTGTACAATTAGCAGTCTCTAATATAAATTACTGCGTTTATGGTCTTTTATTGTCATGGTTTGACAGTTTTTCACCGTAAAATCTACAGACATTTTTTTACTGTGTACTGTAAAACCAAACCACTGCTAATGAATAGATATTCACATATAAATGATGGCAAATGAACAATAATTGCAACAATAATGTAAGACTTTATTGATCCCCTCTGTGTGAGTATTGACTTAGATTAAGAACAATCTGCCTATGCAGAGAGACACACACTCTCATTCACACACACACACACGCACACTCTAAATGCAGGAGCTATGTATCTCAACAGCAGTGCAGTCATTTATCCAAGAATACGGAGCGCTCACAGCAGTAATTACTCTGTCTGTGGTTGAATTTTAATTACATGTTAGCATTGCACCCAGCATTGTGTCAGGATTCTTATCTTACACTCACACTAACACACTACTTGGCTGTGGCACAATGACCACAGCTCCCCACTGCCTGCTGTTGTGTTAGAACAGACAGCCAGAGAGACAGAAAGAAACACACAGTTTGATCACAGTATAGGCTCGGTGCTTTCATCTTTAAATTGTATTTTACATTTCGTATGTATAATAAGCCAGGGTGATTCGGTGGAATGTATTACTGGCAACCAGCAGGTTTTCTGACTGCACTATAGTTCTTAGTTTTTTTTTTTTGTGGGTTTTTTTTTTTTTTTTTTTTTTTTTTGCATATATTGTGGAAATCACTCCCAATTTCCAAAGAGCGGGTGTGGAATTAATTCATATGTGTGGGGGACTACATTTAAATGTAATTAAGTGAGTAAAATGTATTTGTATAGTGCTTTTCACAGACACAAAATGTAACCAGGACATTGCTGCTATTACCTTAAATTGATATTGTCATGTAAATGTTTGTTATGTGTATTCACTTGTTGACATTGTGAGAAGTTATTTAGTTCTTGCCAGTGGGTGAAGGTGAAATTATTCTTTTTCTGGCTGTACGGGGGTCGTTTGGATATGTCTACCTGGTTTGTTTTAATCTTGCACTATAAGTAGTAAGTCAGATTCGTCTCTGTTTCTGACTCGCAACAGGAGTTGAATCAGTCAATCAACTTGCTCGACACGCAGGTTTGCACAGTGTGTTGCTGACATTTGGAAAGTACGCGCATTAGCTCTGTGCTGTACGGGTTCCCATGGCACCCCTCTGAGAGGCGTAATTCCAGCTTTAGGTTAGACGATTGATACCATTTTCGTATCTGTCCATTTAATATAAGGCTGCAGCTATCAGCTGGCTAGCTTAGCTTAGCATACAGACTGGAAACAGGAGGAAACTGCTAGCCTGGCTCTGTCCGGAGGTTACCAGATTTGCCTACTAGACCCTCTTAAGCTCACTAATTAACACACCTTCTTTCTTCACCCTCTCCCAAGTTTATTCCTGCTTCATACTTTCTGCTGCATCATACTGTAGAATTTATGTTGTGAGAACAGGAGTTTCACAAAGGGATAGAAAAGAGGGAAGTAAAGGGACCAAAATGGACCAAGATGTGTTTTTGGTTTCATTTCCTAGGTCAGCTCGCCCTGGCAGTCTCTTTCTTAAAAGTGGTCTTTTAGCTCTCAAACCTTCTGTAATAACTGATGCTCAATGTAGCTCCATGTGCAGCGATCCTCTGCCATTAATCAGTTTCAAGGTATCTACTGATGATACGCTGAGTTGTGTAAAGAGGATTTGGCAGGGGGGCAAAACTATACCTGATCCAGCATCTTTAGACAAAAATGGAGATTCATAGTCCCTCCTGGTTTTCCAAAGACAAGAACTGTTATGTTGAACAGTAGCAGACTCAAGATGCAAATAGAATCAGTAAAACAGTTTACTGAAAACCTGTAGCGAGGTACAACGCAACAAACTCAGCAGCAGTAGAAGTAGCGGGATGGATTCTGAGTGAAGGTAATCCAGAATGGCGCAGGGCTGCTGATTGCAAAAAATCCAAAAGCAGTTGAGGAGACAAGGCAGAGCTGGACGTAGGGGAATGGCTAGCAGAGTTTCTGAAGCACGGGAAGATCAAAGTTAGACAAGAGTAGTTATCGTAATGGCGACTTAACAATCTCTCTTGTCTAGGGGTATGATCGAATAGTCAAAAAAATGACCTCCTAAGTCCTTTCCTAACCACTTTTCCTTGACCTCGATGGAAAACCTTATGAGGTCAAGGAAAGATGTGGAGGAGAATTCATAAGAGTTCAGAGAATCCGACTGCACTTACACCAGGCTACGTCATGATGCGACAGCAGATGTTATTGACGTGATCTGTGGTAAAACTACAAAGTTCAGAAGATGGACTACAAAACACACATCTGAGATATTTCTCCCTGTGCGTTCTTACCGTGTTCTTTCATGCAGGATATATAATATAAACATGGACAATTGGGTGTTTGTTATGCTGAGTATGGTCGCTTACTCTCACCCTCCTGTCCAATCATATATAAACATATTAGCGCAAGTTGTGGCAAAAGATGAATGATTAATCTTTTTAAATACATGGATGTTTTTTTTAAAAGTCTGGTTGTGATGATTTTTTTTTTTGTTGCTGCCGCAAGGAATTGTGGGACCGCATTATGTCCTTTCCTTTTGTAAAGGATGGTCCTTTGTATTCTATGCTAAAGGAGATAAGAAAGGAAGCACTGAAGCTCCTTTCCTTAACATTTAGAGAATTCAAACAGCTCTTATGACTATTCGACCACACCCTAGGAGCTGGTCTTTTTCCTGTGTAGGTTGATTGGATGATGGTCCTCAGGTGTGGTATTGATTAGCAAGGTGAAAACGTAAACCAGCGACCACGCCCACCAACATGCACACAGAGAGAGACAGGCAAGACATGCAAACCCACAAGGGGAGGGTAAAAGTGCAGAAAACACGGGAAGGGAGGAGGAAAGAGCCTCATCATAACAAGAACAATGAAAACGGCTTCTCATTCATCAGCCACAGCTCTCAGGTAGTCAGCAGACAGGAATACAATGGCAGGTAGGAAGAACATTGCAACAGCTGGCGTGTTTACACAATATGTCTGAACCCTGAATGAGCCGAGGGAAACAGGAAAGATGGTGCTTAATGCTAATACATTAATGTTGTCAGCCATCAGTGTGATCAGAGTGGCACTCAGGGGTCCTCTTGAGTGCGTACTCTGCCTTGATGCTTTTCATCTCGCAGGGACATTGATGTTTTCTGTTGAACCGTCTCTCATCCTTGTTTTGTATCTCTGGAAATGTAATTATTGATCGACGTCCTCCTTTTAGCTGTGTGAATGTCATGAACTCACTCACTCTTCATCTCTCTCGTCCTAATAACACTCAGTGTATATTTATACTGACTGTCTGACATAGTCAACAAATAATACTGCTACGCTGTAGTTCATTACACAGGGTGGACAAAATAATGCAAACCCTGTGACTGCTGTTCTGTTTATAAAATGTGTTTGGCATGTGTTGCAGTTTCACACAGGCGACATTATACTGACATTGAACACAGTATAATCCATCTATACGCCTATAGCACTTTTACTAATTGTTTAAACCTGTTTTAATACATTCTTCGGCCCCTTGCATGCAGCACAACAAACTGTAACCACAACACTGATATATTATTAGCCTATAAAATTGATAGGGAGAACGTGTTAGCAAACAGGGGCTTATTTACATATCCAATAGACACAGAACAACATTAGTATTCATTTTTGTGACAAACGTAAGTCCAACGTTCATTTTTATTAATTTCGTTTTGGTCTCCACCCACTCCTGAGGGAAATATCTGTCTGTTATGCTGCCAAATGTTCACCAGATAATCACTAACTTTGTCCATCTGCTGTTTGTTGCTGTGCAGGTAACGTACAGTATATATTTTATTTTTAAAAAAAACTGCCCATCGCCTCTGAAAATGACTGAACCGAACTGAATGCTTCGTAGAGCAGAGACGAATTCATATTCGGGTGATGTTTTGTATGTCTGTGATGTGTGACTAAATACAGGTTCCCCCTCTATTATGCCTGGCCGTGACTGTGTCGTTGCAGCGGAAAAATTATGCCAGACTCCAACAGCTGTTCAGTCAGAAACACACCACCATCAACATTCCAGCTGGGAATACTCCGTCTCAGCCCCTTGCTTTTCTGTCATGGTCGGCAGATGGAAAAATTTGACATTGTGATATAAGAATTTACGGCCTGAGTTTGTTTACTGGCAGACGCTGGCTCTGCTTATTTTTTTCCAGCCACTACACTATCACATTTCTCTTCTCTCCGTTGCTTGGTTTTTGTGGTTAGATGAGGAGTCACAAGCAAAGATCCCAGGCAGTCCGTTGTCCTTTTTTTTCCATTAGCTTAACACAGCTATCCTTGGTTGGAGCTGTGTGTATCTGTATGGGTGTGTTTGTGTGGCAGTTGAGTCCTACATGAACCCTTGGCATTCCAGCAGAGTGGCATAAGTCACCATCGGGGCCGGATTGATTTCCCCATGGCCCGGAAATAGGCCAACAAGCAGTCGGAAATCTCCGTCCTGGAGCACTCTCGCTCCAGCGCTTTCCAAATGTATGGAAAATAGTTTCCATGTGATGCCCCAGTCCAGCCTGTCAGGGCCACCAAAAGTGACACTGTCATTGGGCCAAGTGTGTCAGTCAGTGATGAGTGAAAGATGTGGGTGTTGACTGATGTGTCGCAAGAGGCCGTGGGACAGGGTCACCTAACTGGCTACCGCTGCTGCTGTTACTATTGTTGTGCTGCTTGGTCCTAACCTGATATGATGCCGTTGTCACTATGCTGCAGACAGCTCTTAATCCCGCAGCTTTCTTTCTGCTATGGCGACTGTCCCCAGGTGTCAGGACCATGCAGTGACAGCATATATCCTGGTATTTTCACTTCTGCGTTTATTTTTATGGCTACACCGTTGTCATCAGTCGTTGAACTTCAAGCAGGAACGTTTTGCTTCCATTCAAAGTAGCTTCATCAGAATTATACTTTGCTGCTATATTGTTTGCTGCTATAACAACGTTAAGATGTCAGTATGACCTCCTCCTCCTCCTCCTCCTCCTCCTGCCTTAATTATCTCACTAGATTTAATAAAGCATCGATCAAACTTCTTCTTCTGTTTGTTTGTCTCCTCTCTGTCTTTCAGTACCGGATTGGCCAGCTGTATATGATCAGTAAACACAGTCATGAACAGAGTGAACGTGGGGAAGGGGTGGAGGTGGTCCAGAATGAGCCGTACGAGGACCCCGAGCACGGATCAGGCCAGTTCACAGAGAAACGAATCTACCTCAACAAGTGAGTGTCTCCCTCTTGCCATACAATATGTCCATCCATCCATCCAACCATTACGTGTAACTAACGAGGGGCTGGAGCCTATCCCAGCTCCATATAATATATCTTAAATTCAATTAAATAAATGTGTGTTTTTATACCTGCCCAAATATCCGTCTAATCTTTCATCTCACAGTAATAATCCTCTGCAGTCTGTCAAACTCACGCTCTCTCCTGAGGGATGAATCGTGACTTGTGATAAAGAAAAGATGATGTGGCTTCTTTCTTTTTTTTGCTGCATAGCTGTCACTGACACTCATCATTGCCACTTTGTCTTTAACACAAAGATTAGCTATTTGTTAGATGTCCAATTTCGCATTCACGTCATCATCTGAGTTCATGTAGCCACATAAAGAACATAACATATACAGGTTTCAGATATCATAAGACTTGGCACGCAGCACTAAGGATTGTTGTTGTGCTTCAGGAATGAGCGAGGGCAGTGTGTAGTTAGGTGTCCCTTCTCATCTTTCGCCGAGCCTTTTTTCCAGCTCAGAGCCGGAGCTGCGCTTTGTTAAACTTGATAAGCGTGAAATTGAGTATACGATTTTCTGTTATGTAGATTACAATTGAATCAGCTGCTGCATGCAGTCGGGGGTGTGGTCTCCTTACTCTCACTTGATCTCATGTAACATAAAAAAACATATATAAAATATCAATAAATATCTATGTCAATGAAAAGGCAGAGTGTCCTTAATATTTTGTACACATTTATATGTACATACATGTACAAAATATTAAGGACACTCTGCCTTTTCATCGATATTGACTGAAACTAATGAGGTGAGTCCAGGTGAAAGCCTGGTTCAGCACCTTATTGATTTCCCTTATTAAATCTATAACGATCGCAGAGGCTGAGATGTAGACAGAACAGAACAGATGAGCTGGAGATGAAGTTTAAAGCTGAGCTTGGGATGATTGAAACATGGATTTTAAAAAAACTAAGTTAATATTAGTGATATATTATTGATATTTTATACACTCAGTGGTCTCTTTTTCAGGTACAATCTAATGCAGTCCAATACGACAGCCCTGCCATAAAGTTTGTCTTTACAAAGCTCATAATGCACTGTTTTTTTAAGTTACAACACCATCACTATGACACCTCTATGAACAACAAAAACAACATTTAACATCATAGGCATCATGAAAGTAGAGTGTACTGCACATAAACATCATCTGCAGACCTCGTACTATTCACTGGTTCTCTTTTTCTGGGTGAGAATTATGTATATTTTTTGTACATTAATCAGTGCATGGCTTACTTCCACAGCAATAATTCAGTAAGCTCATGGCCAGTCATATACTGCAGGCATATCATCGCCCAGCCAATGAGTTTAATAAATCCCACACCAAACACTTGGCAGGAGCACAAATCCATCAATCCAACCAACGCTTATCAAAGTAATGTAATTTAAAACTATTGATTTCCATAAAGCGTTCAGAGCTCAGGGTCAACTGCAGTGCACTCGAGCTGGTATGGATTCGAGCACTTCTCAACGTGGACTAGTGAACCAAGTGTACATGTGTGTATTTAGACAGGACCTAAATGCTTGAAGGTTTTTACAGTTTAGTCCGAAGACATCAGACTTGACTTACTGCATTGTTTCCAGGACTGTCAGACAGAAAACTGACTACAAAGAGCAAAAGAGATAAAGGGGAGGCAGAGATGTTCCTGCAGGGTAGCTCACTGCAAGAACATATTATATATTACTAATGCTGATATTTTAATGCTCAAACTGAACAATTTCTTCTTCTTTTGATGTGATAAAATGACGGCTACTAAGATGACTCAAATACTGTCAAGTGGACAGCTCACTCCCAAGTAAGACAATGAGATGAACAGACAGCCACACGGAGAACGTCAGCAGCATGGAGGGTGAGGTTTTGTGGTTAGAAGTGACAAGTAAGTGGGCCTTTGGGAAATGTGGAGTGTCACTGGCAAACTTAAAGGAGAGAAAGGTTTAGTGCTGTGTGTGTCCGTGTGTGTGTGTGTGTGTGTGTGTGTGTGTGTGTGGGCAGAGAGAGATGAGGTCAGTCATGGATAATTTGAGCAGTTACTGTTGGACGTCGCCCCTCCACCCACGAAGCACCTGTTACCATGTTATACAGTCGGCACATGTATGTGTACATATGTGTGTGTTTTTTGTGTGGCTTTTATTAAAGGTAGTGTGAGGACATGTAACCAGTCTGCTGTGTGTGTGTGTGTGTGTGTGTGTGTGTGTGTGGACACTCTCCTGGCTGTTTGACAGTCCACTGGAGAGAAACCAGAGGGAATCGTCCATCTCATTTCCCAGTGGTCCATACAGACTCTCAGCATAATCTCCACACTCAGTTGCGGCTGCTAGACACAGAATAAGAAGGGAAGAGCATGATAATGTGGGAGTTTTGGCTTTAAAGGCTGGTTTAACACAATTATTGTGAAGTTAGGTACAACTTCATGATGACTTTGTGTTCAATCGTGGCGCTATTTGCCCTCCTTGATTGGGAGTAAAATCTCCCATATTCACCTCTGAAATAATTTGTGTGGCTTGACAATTTTCCATTCAGCTAACCAATGCTTGCCCCCTGTTGTTCCTCTTCGTCTGTAATCATTTGCATTTTGATTGGACGCCCAATAAGGTGCACGGCTGCTTGGCCGCAACTGTCAGCATTTTGAATCTATTTGTGCTAAGTAATAGCTAGTTCTCTGTACTTTCCGCCCTCCATGTCCCTCTCTGTATCTATCACAGTGTAAGCTCTGGTAAAACTCCACTGCAGGGTGCAGGAGGGTAATCAGTGTAATCAACTTCCCCAAGGGCCATCATGGCTGCCTTGTATGGCCTCCATTATGGCTGCACACAGCTGGATGCTTGTCATTGACTTTTCTCTGGGCGATTGGGCCGGAGCAAAAGAGTGCGAGCAACTTCGGGCTACTTTCACTGTATAACACACAAGCTGTTTGTTTCATCAGTCCTCTAACATTTCTGCCTTCTTTCTTCTTCCCCTTAAGTTTCTTCACCCATCCCCTCTCCTTTCTCTGTGTTTCAGCAAGCTGCCCAGCTGGGCCAGAGCTGTGGTCCCTAAAATTTTCTACATCACAGAGAAGGCTTGGAACTATTACCCGTACACTATCACAGGTAACGCTTTAATTATACATCCTTGTATCTGCAATGTTCACTCAAAAGCTGTGTTTGCAAGCACATTTGGCCAAACAATATAATATATATTGTATATTATGTAAAAAATGCATTGGTTTAAAAAAGTAGACAGCCTCTTTGTCTTTAAGAAGTATCTCCAACCATAGTAGCATAAATTCCTGTTTAGTTGTACTATAAGAACATACACACACACCCAGGTTTCTGCAGCCCTTTGTATAAAAACAGCTCTCTTCACCTGCTGGCAGCCATTATATGGGATCACTGGGAGGGCAAAAGTATATGGAAGCAATATAGTGTTCAACATACACTCACAATGTGCGTTATGATTGTGGTTCGTGTCTGACTAACAAACATGTTTTGGCTTTATTCTCAATAATTTGCATCACTGTTTCACTGCTGTTACATTCAAAAGGGACACTTTTATTGCCTCACAATGAGTACAGGATAATTTGCATGTAGAGTACCAATGCAACACCAATTACATCAAGTTTGTGTGATGTGTTACATAAGACATCAGTGAACCTGTTAGCCGCAGCTCTTCATATGTTTTTGTGGCATGTTGGACAAACCTGACACTTTAAGTGGCGTTATCATCTGGCAGTTCCAGAATGAAATATCCCTCAGGTCTTCAACACAAACAAGGTGTCGGTATATGTGACACATCAGACAGCCTTTTTTTTTTTTTCTTCGGTCATCTTAAACGTGTCGTGTCATTATACATGCAAATTACCAACAACTTGTAAAGTGGAACAGAAGTGGATGTGCTTTATAGCTTCTTCTTTTTTATTTGCCGACATGCAGCTCAGCACATCTCACATCTAAACTGCTCTAATGGCTCCCCCAGTTTTAGAGTGTAAGGCCACTGTCGTAAATATGGCCGAATGTACACGTGCATTTGTTACAAAATTTGTTGGTAATGTGTTGTTAAACACCAAAATGAATGAAATCGGAAATTTGTTTTGTAATCTAGGGCAGTTCTAGTCCTTTAATTAATACAAAATAAATAACAGTATTACCACAGTAATAAACAAATACATGTATAGGATAGCTACATATATATAGATACACAGCAGTGTATATCTTTATCTCTTTGCACGCCTGATCCATCCCTGGCAGTCTTCTGCAGATATGTCCGGGCTTCCAGCATTCATTGCGTCCAAGAGGGACATCTGATCCCGTGGCTGGTGGTCGTAAACTTTCCACCTCCATGAGGAAAACAATTCCTCTGTGGGGTTGACAGCTCTCGATGGAGTCTCTCTACGTCTGTCTGAAAAAACAATTGCATGGCCCTTTACAGTAAATACATGGTGTGAAATTGAAAAATAAAAAGGGAGGGCTAAAATGGGAGTTAGCTGTGGTTGGTCTTCTGTGTTTTAATTTTTTTTTTTAGGTGTAAACATAGCAGAAAGTAACAAATTGCAAATTACCATAATATAGTCATATTTTGTGTTTTAGTAGGTTTTGAACAAACATTTATAACAGAGAAATACAGGATACAATTATAAAAAACTCAAAAAGTATCGACACCTGTCATGATAAACTATAATCAGTCTGCAGATGTCACATTGCTTCATGGTTATGACTGCAGCAGCTGCACTGGGACATGCAGCTCTTCTGTACGTACAGTATGTCCATGTGACAAACATGTGACTACATACGCCCTCAGTAGGATCATGTATTTATAAATAAAAACATCAGTGGCGCACAGATTTAACAAAATGGGCTCCTCTCCTGCACTTTCTCTACACCTGAAGTACCATTGCTGAGGCTTCATGGTCCTGTTTCCATTTGAACTAAATGTTTTCTTTTCCTCTGTTCTCTTCATTTTTCTCTCATCCTGTTTCATTCCTTTGTTGTCTTCTACCTGTCTGCCCCCCATCACACACCCCCCCGTCTATTACACTGATGGCTTCTGCTGGGAATATGGTCAGAGTACACGGTGAGTAGTTTCAATGTGTCTGCACCCTCAAAATCACACATACACACAAACAAACACTTGGATCCAAAAGCTCACATGTAAATGTTTGTGCTAGAGGTTAAAGGGAAGAGTGTCTACACTTCCTCAGCAAGAATTAATGGTCACTTGAACCGTGACATACAGATGTCTCGCTGCACCATCTGTCACACTGTGCACTGTGCAAGTGTATTAGCCCTGCAACACACTAGTGTATTGCAATAAAATCTCTTACAATACACCAACTCGAGCTCACTTCACTGGAATGGAGTGGCTTTGTTTTTTGGCACATCAGCCTTTTGCCAGTTGATAGCCAATCTCAGTCTGATGATGATTTAGCCTCTGGGGGCAACGGCTATTCAGATATCCGGAAAACAGACAACAAATATCTGGGTACGACTTCCTCTGCCGTCCACTTATCAACTTAAGAGTGTGCATGCGAGAGTGACAAGAAAGGCACATTTCAGCTAATCTCTAAACATGAATCTGACATGTATCTGCATGAATACAGTTTCATTATTTAAAAGCTAAATTGTCATTGGATGATAGCCGATGGGTTCTGAGATAGCATTTTAGCCAATGCACTCCCCCTCTTTTTCTTTTGCTGCCCAACTGTACTCTTTATCTGCACGCAACCAAAGCCCACTCACCAGAGATTGGTCAATACTACTCAGACTACAAAAAGGAGTAAAATCTCGGTCCCCTGTCTACAGATTCTACATTCATACACAGATATTTATTTATAGATTGGTTTCCTCATGTTCATGGTGTTGTGTTTTTGCATTCAGTTTAATACTGTACATACTGGTACATCCCCAGATATCTTCAAAATATGAGAAGTCACATCTAAAGCATTGCATAGTAGCATCAGGATATCTGGAAACTGATGACTGACATCATTTATTAAAGTCTGTGTAAAGTAAGAATAAATATGTCTTCTGAGTTTGTCAGACCAAAGAAGAAAGTGTTATTAACCACCCAGCCAAATTTGAATGATTAGATATATCGACAAGTTTGTGAAATTAGGTGTCAAAATCGGGTAAAAATGAGCAGTATTCTCAGCTCCAGGACTGTGGGGGCGTGTCTGCTGAATGTGCTGAAGCCACGCCCACTTGTAGGAGCAGTCAAGCAGCAATTTTGAAGTGACTGAAACGTGTCAGATGAGTTCAGAAAATGACATGACTAACTTTGAAACACTGTCTCTCTGCGAGGGGCGCAGGGGTATGCTCAAGGTGACCTCAGCATGTCATCGAGCCACCCTTTAGGACCGCCCACAAAATCCTGGACTGAAAACTGGTGAAAAACTGTTTTAACCTCTAACTCCACATTTCAGTAATATATCGTTCAAAGTCTTTTCACATGTTTTCAGCAACTATTTTCCAACATATTTAATGTATTTTGAAAGAAATCTCAGAATTGCCTTTACACAGACTTTAAATATTGTGATATGTCATACACCACTACCTTGCATGTTTATCTTGTAGCACAGGATGTTGGGACAGCGTTACATTGTGATTTCCACTCCTGCACATGTTTGTGACATTTTGCTTATTCTGACCTTCATTCATCAGATTGTCCTCACAGCAAATGAAGTCTAATCCAAACAGAAAATCTTGTCTCAGATTTTAACATTTTCCATGCAGTGACATTTAACTACAGCGATCTTTGAAACACATCACATCAGTCAAAAAGCAATGTGATATGCAGGCTTGAATATTTTACCTATAAATATATATATTTTTGTGTTGTACATAATTATGTGCAGTCCATTTAAAAGGGTACCCAACAGGAGTAATCAACATCAACTAGTTAATCATTCATTTTCCATGATGGCAGCAAGCTAAGCAATGTCATCTTGATGTTCTTCCTCGGGAATCTTGAGGTGTTCCCAGGCCAAGTGGTATATCTAATTCCTCCAGTGTGTTGTGGATCAGCCATCACCATGACTGGAATACCTCTGCAGGGAGGCGACCAGGATGAATCCTGATCAGAATCCAGATCAACCTTCACACAATGTAGCACCAGTTCTACTCTAAGCTCCTTCTGGATATCTGAGCCCCTCACCATGTCCCTAAGGGTGAACCCAGACACCTCGCTCCTGCAAAGGAATCTCATTTGGATTGTTTTGTTTAATATGACCTGTTTAATACGACTTGGTATTGATGAAGGTTGAAATGTAAAATCGACTTGTAAGAGCTCCATTTTCAGGCCCAGGTTTTTCTTCACCAGTTGTCTAATACAACACCTGCATCCCTGCTGCACCAATCTGCTTGTCAATACCAACTAATCGAACAAATTCCCCGTTCTAAACATTAAGAAACCCCACAGCTCTCAACAGGAATAACCGTTTAATTGACTGTCACTGAGAAAAAGCACTAATGATTTGCTCTGGGACATTAGAGGAACATTAGCATGCCCAGCTTATGTCTAAGGCGGCAAGGAAACATCAATGAAACACAAATAAAATCAGCAGCAGGCTGATCTTTTCTCAGTCTGTATAGATTCGTGGAACATCTGGATGTTTAAGGAAGGTCACACCAGCTGATGTGAAAGTAACTTTATGATTTAAGAATATGAAACAGTCCTCCTTTTTTGGGTAAATATACTGTAGCTGTACGAAGCTTCTCACAGTATTCTCAAATCATCTAATCATCATGATTTTGATAAGAGCCTCTAACAAGACAGTGGTCCACTCATGGGTGAAGTATTTATAGTTTGTGTTGATGGTGCTTGTGTAGTCACGCTGCATCATGGGACTGATTAAGATGGAGAATGTTTTGCTATGACTAGCCTAAGGTGGGTGGTGATGATGATGCAAACGATGAAGATAATGATTGGCAGTGGCAAAGACAATGATTCTGTTCTTCAACATACGTAGTCATGTTACAAAGTTGTGTCTAATTGTTAGTTTTCAAGGGATGGAAATGTTCATCTACAGAAATATCTTAGCTTGGATTAAATTTTTGTACACACATTCATGACCCCCTCAGGGTGAATTGCAATCACTTTGGTGATCATCTGACTTTTTAACTGGCATCATCATCAGTTCAAAAGTTTAAATGTGTCTAATACTTTGATAGCATGCCAACTTTCATTTTTGACTCACAGTGTGTATAACAGCCTCACAGTGTGGCCTTTTTGACTCTTTCAGCGAGCAGTGCCTACATTACATGTAGGCACTTCAATGGACAGTATTGTAATAGTAAATGATAACCGATTAAATAAATTTAAAGAGTAAGCTCTTAAAAAAAATGCTACATTCTTTATTATGAGGTGTGTACTCACGGAGACTTCTGAGCATTGAGAAGTATGACGTGGAAATGAATAACATTTCAGTGATGATGTCAAATAGACGCTCGGTCAGTCTGTTGTGAATGACAAGATGAAGTATTATGTGTTTATCATCTGCACATGCACACCCAATTGTTTTGTAGTCTCCTTCTAAGACTCCCAAGGCCAGTAAGACTGACTAACGAGGCACTGACTTACTGAAAAAAAATTATATATATATATATAATTACAGATACAACCCCCCTGCCCCCCAGTCTTTTTTTCTTTTTTTCTTTCTGTCTTCACACAGACACAAACCTATAGATTCACCTATATATTTACCATTAGCTCGAGCCCTATAGCTTTTTCCTCATCCATCATGTTGCCTCTGTCCTGCTGTGCCACATATAAACACACACACACACACACACACACACAGACACACAAACCAGCTTGTACATCAACACCTTATGTAACCAGTATTCCACGTTTTGGTTGTATAATTGTAAGTGTTAAGCTTTAATCTAATCAAACTGTTGTGTTTAAGAGCTGATGAACAGCAACGAACATGGCTGAAGGCAGCTGTGTGTGTGTGTGTGTGTGTGTGTGTGTGTGTGTGTGTGTGTGTGTGTGTGTGTGAGTGTGTGAGTGTGTGTCATGCTCATGGAGAGAGTGAGCATGTGCGGTACAGTTGTAAATCTACACAGCGAGAGAATAATCATTAATGCTCATCTGTTTTGGGCAATAAAACACAGACGTAGAGACGCACAATAACTCTCATCCTGTGGATCAATTGACAGAAATCAGACACCTTCTCAAACCAAAGCTGTGCAATTCTCATCTGACAAAATTATCACTGTGAAAACCAATTTCTTTTTCTTGCCCCTCCAGTGCTCCTTTCTGCCCAAGTTTTCCATCCACATAGAGACCAAATACGAGGACAACAAAGGGAGCAATGATAATGTGAGTCTCACATGGCTTTTTAACATATTTACATTTTGCTTTTCCTTCAAGTGTTTTGCACAATCTTATTTCTTTTCCTTTCCCGTGTCTCCCATTTTATTACCTCATTTTTTCCTCCCATATTCTTCTTGCTTCAAAGCTTCCAAATCAGAGCTGGTGAATGCACTTTGTTCGAGGCGTATTGCATCACTGTGTCATCATTAAAGTGTGAGATTTTGCTCATAATTCAGTCTTTTTATGAAGTGTAGGAAATGAGTTAGCGCTCATTTCATTTTACACACCCTCTAACAATATTATTTTCGCCCAATTCACTGATATCTCACACGAGAGACAAAATTCTGAGCGCTGCTGTAAACAGTATTCATTTTAACTCACACACGGTTTAAATGTTACAATGCCGTCTGATGTCTGACATAGAGATCTTTGTGGAAAGTTGTGGCAGAACATCAACTTGTTATGTCATACCTGCATCAACAGCTAAAAGTGACAGATGTCACATGTTTATTCAGTGTTTATTAATAATTAATATATTAGCAGCTTTTAATAGGGTTGTGTTGTATAAGAAAAAGTAAGGAAACATGGCACGACAAGCTGCTTTAAGTTTTGTTGCGTTACAGTTAAAAGCACTTAACGTGATCTCCACCTGTCCTTCAGTACCACTTCACACAGCACTAAGACCAAGTCTGAAGGTTATGCAATCCTGCCTCAATCCGTACTGTAGCTGAAAACTAAAGGCCGCAGCGCCACTTAGTGGCAAATGATCGGAGTTGCAAACTCATTATGATGGTCTCACAGACGGTCATTATTTCACATTTGAAACACATTGTAACAAGCGGGGGTGTTTCAAAACTGATTTATATGGAAGTGTTTGCTCCTTCCGCTCTCCACTTTACACTTTCTCCCACCGCCTTCACCATTTCTGTCATTTTTCTTCTCCCCCTTTTCTTGTACCAACATCTCCATCCTTTTCATTACACCTGTATAAAAGTTTGGAGGATTCAGGAAGCGTGATCAACTCTCTGTGACGCAGGATCGATGAAATCATTCTCAAAATAACGGATAACGAGGCGACGCTGCTTTTTTGTTCCTGTGTGAGTCAGACACAGGAAGAAATCACTGACCACACAGTGTGTCACTGACTGTGTGAGTCACATTTATCTCCACAGTTTGTTTAGTGTATTGAAGGAAGATGCTCATCATTTCATCAGGAAATTATCTTATTGTCAACCCCCCTGACCTCTCTGAATCATGGCAAGTGACAGGGGAAATCACAGCACATTCCCACAACATTTGTCAACCTCTCTGAAGTGCATTATTGATTTAACTGTCCTCCTCGCATATTGAACTGTTCCCTGTTCGTCAGATCTTTGGCAGCGAGCCCAGAGACGAAGAAACAGAGGTTTGGTTTGTGGACATTGCCTATGATGAGATCCCCGAGCGGCACTACAAGGAGTCAGAGGTGAGAGGAGTCAAGTCACTGAAATGAGGACACACTTTTATGAATGAATATATGCACACATGTCAGAGATGGAGGAAGCTGGAGATGAACAGAAGAACAAGGGGAGGGGAGGAGAATGAGAAATGAAGGGAAGGGATGGTGTGTGAGCAGATAAACACAATAGTGTGTTATCTTTCTCGAGCACTGCCAGCTCATTTTTGACAACCAGCTGGCCATCTGCCTCCTCGGAGTGATGGAAATGCATGTTAGTGTGTGTGTGTGTGTGCGCTGTGGTGATTTGACATTTGTATGCATGCGTGTGTCCGTGTGTCCATCTATCAAGGTGTGATGGTGATAAAAACCTGAGCTATTAATAATCAAGAGGGGTCATGATGTCACTGCAGTGGTGTTTTATTATTGACACCCACACATACACACACACACATACACACCTCCCACCGGGCTGGCTTTATGGTCTTCTGCTTTTATCTGCTTAGAGCTAAGAATAGCACAGAGATGCCGTCCAGAGCTAAAAATGGACGTCACATGGCTGATGTAAATATCATTGGCTCCTAAAGACAGATGGGTTTTGGATACACGAGAGTCACACCTGACAATGCACCACAGAAACCAGTACCGCACATGAAAGAACCACAGTTACCAAACATGCTCAGACACCTCAGAAGCAGCAGTGCGTTTCTAATATGTGTTTCTTGACATAAAACACAGATTTTCTTATTCAAATCAAAGACAATGGTCACAGACACAGCTGTTTCACACTCTCCTGACTCATTTATAAAAAGAGTAGAAATAATTCATAATAATGATTGTTTTAATATGGCACCTTTCATACACCCACCCGCAGGGAGAAGCATAGAGATCAGTTGCTTTGCAAGCTGGGAGGCAGGTACAGGCAGAGATAGCGTCGCTGACTCCTGGCATCGCAGACTGGTCCTAGGGATTTCACCCCACTGGTGAGGGTGCTGGTGTGGGAGGTGGAGAAAAAATCAGACTAGATAAATCTGGGCTTACCTTTACACACAGTGGGGGTTCTGACTTGGGATGTCATGAACAGTGGAGAGAGCTTTGAGGATCTCCTGAACCAACCAATACGACCACTGTACAGAGTCAGACTTGCCCATATCTCTGGCAGAGGTTGCCAAGGTAGTCAAGGACCTCCTTGACAGCAAGGTACCAGGTGTGAACGAGATTCGCCCTGAGATAATGAAGACGCTGTTAGACTGTCTCGACTAACACGGCTTTTCATTGTCGTGTGGAGGAAGGAAACAATACCTGTGGAGTGGTAGACCAGGTTGGTGGTTCCCATTTTCAAAAAGTGGGACTGGAGTGTCCCACTTTGATCCAACAATTATCACTACTCGCACTAGTACTACTCAGCCTCCCTGGGAAAGTGTGTTCTAGGGTGCTGGAAAGGAGTCTCCAACCGATTGTTGACCCTCAATTTCAGGAGGAACAATGTGGATTTTGTCCTGGCCATTGAATGGTGGACCAGCTTCTCACCCTCACAGGGGCGCTAAGGGGGATCATGGGTGTTTGACCGTACATGTGTTTTGTGGTCTTTCAACTGTGTCACCCAGGTTAACCTGTGGAGGAATATAGTCATTGTTACAAGCCATCGGGTCCTTGTACAGCCGAAGTGACAACTGTGCCTTAATTCTCGGCACAAATACGTTCTCAGTGGGTGTTGGACTCCACCAAGGTTGTCCCTTGTCTACGATTCAGCTTGTGATATTCACGGACCAGATCTCAAGATGCAGCCAGGGTGAGAAGAGTGTCTGGCATGGGAAGGTCGGAACTGCATCTCTACTTTTTGCAGATGATGTGGTTCTGTTCGCTTCATCATACCATGACCTTCAGTGAGGCGGTTTACAGCTGAGTGTGAAACAGTATCTCCAAGTCTGAGGCCATAGTGCTCTGCTGGAAAACGGTGGAATGCTCCTTGGGAGTGACTTTAATGAGTAATGCAGACTTTGTACCAGACCATTGTGGTTTAAAGGGAATTGAGCCAGAAGGCAAAGCTGTTGCTTTTCCAGTCTATCTATGCTCCAACCCTAACCTAAGGTCATCAGCTCTGATTAACAACCGGAGCTAGCTGAGGTGGTACCTCCTTGGTGCGGAGGAGCCCGTCCAACTGGCAGGAGCCAATTAGCTTAGCTTAGTACAAACACCGATAACAGGTGGGAACCAGCTAGCCTGACTCTGTCCAAAGTAAACAAAATCCATCCACCAGCGCTTCTAAAGCTCAGTAACAAGCATGTTATATCTTGTTTGCTTAATCTGTACAAAAAGCTGAAGTATAAAAGCAACATGTGGTTTCAATTGTCAGGATGCCAGGTGACCAGCAGTGACTCCAGGAAGTGTCTGTACCCAGCACAATGTCACCCTGTAAAACCACAGCAGGTTTTGCTGTTTCCTCTTGTTTTTAACTAACCAGCTGCTGGCTGTAGTTTCATATTTAATGAGCAGACAGGAGAGCGGTATCAATCTTCTCTAAGCTGCTGCAAGAAAGTGAATAAGCACATTTCCCAAAATGTCAAACCTCACTTCAAAATCAAAATTCAACAGCACCAGACATCTGTAGTGATAGTTACTGCAAAAATACTGTTGTATAAACTTTTTAAAGGCTCTGTCACAGTAAAATATTCAACTAATCTGGAAGACATTAAGGTAAAATATTCGTTGATGTGATATTTTATACAAAATATGTAAAAAAGAAAGAACAAGCTCTCATTTCTCATCTTTTCCCTCTTCGTCTACCAACAAACTTTAGGACACATTTAATGTCTAGACAATGCATCAGGCCTCAGCAGGGATGAAGAGGGTTGTGCATCACCCGGGCACACAGTCAGACACATGACCCCAAGACAAATGAGCGTTACAGCATAATTAGTCTATAGGGAGCGGTGATTAATGCACGTTAAGTTTGTGATTAGGGACTCCCGCCGTGCAGCTTGGCTCCACTCTGCATGAGGCTTGTAATGAGTGCAGGTGATCGTGTCCTATAGGCAGGTGTGTGTGAGAGAGATAAATGAAGGGAAACAACATTTTAATTATGTTAACACTTAACCAATCCTTTAAGATGATTTGTGGTCTTCTCTTTTGGCTTCTCCTGAGGAGAAATGTCTTATTTTTCTGTCTCGTGGCCTTGTAGGACCTGCGGTATTTCAAGTCAAAGAAGACTAACCGAGGCATCCTGCAGGAAGGATGGATCAACAACCAAGACCCCATCATGTGCTCCTACAAACTGGTCACAGTCAAGTTTGAAGTCTGGGGCCTGCAAACACGTGTGGAACAGTTTGTACACAAGGTCGGGATTAAAAAGTTCTTCTCTCAAAAATACCCTTTCTTTACTCAGTCAAACTTTTTTGACCCATGCCGATTGGTGTCAGTGCCAGCGGCCAAACATCTGACACACAACCAGTTGGCCATGAATTAAATCAGATGTTCCATTATCGCCCTCTACAATATCTGCCCTGTTCACATCCTACAGATTGCCTTGCACCACCTCCCTTTACCTTGACTGCACAGTTTAAACTTCATATCTTCTATTTCCCAAATCCATTTCGGCTAGCCCTCTACAGCATCTGTCCCTGGGGTGAACTGTCCCTGTCCTCTCCTTGCCCGAGGCGCACACACACACACACACACACACACACACACATACACACACACACACAGGCAGGGTCATTACTCACATAGTAACTCAGGAGTGACTCGTATTAATCACATTCCTCCAGGGATGAACAGAAACACTTCAATATGTTTTAAAGCACTCTTCAGCCTTCAGAGTTAACTCATTCTGATTCACATCCTCTCTCCTTGAACTTCCGCCCTTTACCTTTCTTCCTCTGCCTCCTTCACTTCCTTTCTCTCTCTGCTCAGGTGATTCGAGATGTTCTGCTTTTAGGACACAGGCAGGCCTTTGCATGGGTGGATGAGTGGATCGGTAAGTTCTTTAGAGATGGCAGCATTGAAGTTCTCATGAAACAGGTCGATTTTTTTGTGTGTGCCGACACTGATTCCTTTTAAGATTGCAGATGATTATGTGGCAGGGTCATTTTTGATAATTGTCACTACAGACAAATGGATGTGTAGGCAGGTGGCCAATGTGCATGACTCACGTTGAGAGTACAGCTAATTAGATGTCTTTAACCGGTTTAGCATTGCCATTTCTATGCTGTAAATCATTACTATTCAATAAATTCATTATTATGCCTCAAACAAATGACAAACTGGGTTATACAGACAGAATATGTCATATTTTACCTTTTGATTAACAGAAACTGAGTTCACACATTATTCATTAATAGCACACAGGGGACACTGGTCACTTGTTTTTGGCTTTAAATATTTATAAAGACCAGATCTCTGATAGAGAACTCTACACGTGTTCGTCAAATTGAATAAAGAAGGACCAAAATAAAGATGATGGCGCCACACATAATGTTAAAATCCACGGTGTCAAGCTTCTAAAGGCAATGCGGAGGTGAATGCAGGAGTTTTTCGCAGCTTCACCTGTTTTTATAATTACATTTTTGAACTGGTTGCTGTGGCCATCATACTATTCATACAAACATAGCTGTATCTGTGGATCTTGTTTGTGGTATAGTCGTATTTTTTTAGTATTTCATGACAGTGAAGCATCTTTGAATTTAATGAGGCTGTCTAATTTTAGCGTCTATCTTCTGATGGTATGGAAGCTGCATAGATTTGTGTGGAAGAGCTCACTTTTTTCAGCTGCACACACTCTTTTCATCTCTTTGATGATTCATTTTGTGTCTTCGCTGAGCCATTATTTCATTTTTTAACCAGGCAACTTATCATAAACGTTTCTTTTAATTATCTTTAAAAACGTCACTGCAACAACAGATGCACAGACCTAACCATGTAGTTAATCACAAGCACACGTACAACACTATGTTCAGCCGTGTGATGGATATTGTTTTTGAACCTTCTGTGATCTTTGTACTCAGAAATGTTTGATCCAATGCAGCTTTCTGTTTGAAGGATCACACGGTTTATGTGGGATTTTTACAGAGATGTCAGAATAATTAATGTAAAATCAAAGAGTGTGTAGCAGGTTCTACAAAGAAAACCATCAGTGTAATGTAATGCACAGCTATTTCAAAGAGACTATTTACTGCTCAATATCAGACAGTGGGAATGTTTCTTTGTTTAGAAGTGATGCATAGTTCTTCTAAGATTGTACTTCCCAACCTTTGTTTGTCTGTTGTACGCCCACAGACCTGTCAAATTATCTCCAGTACACCTTCTCGCAGCACCCCCTGTCATGCTACAAATGTGGATTATAAAATGGATGTTTATTATTAATTACATAAAAAATGTTAGAATAGTATTTTCACACAATTAAACTCTCAATGTTTGGTCAAGTTTGTCTTCGTTGTAATACCACTTGGTGCAGCAGAAGATGGACGTTTGAACTAGTTATCAATTACTTTTAGTTACTCGACTGTTCATTACTTTTAGTTAACTAGCTATTCCGTCAGTTCATCACTATAGTAAATATTTCAACCATTTAGCCTTTCAGCTAACTGTTTCAACCGCTCTACTCACTTGCTAACTAGTGTTTAAGCAGGTTGGTGGGCAGCTTACTGGTTATTGTAAAAATAAGATCAACATTACACTAATTTGTAATTTTTTGGCTGTTCATTTTCCTCCCCAACACAAATATAATAAATATTTCTGGCCTGAAGAATAGACATATACTGTATGTCCACACTATGTTGTCATAAAATGGCCATATTTCTGTTACTGTCATCATCATTTATTAAAGTGCTGCCTTTTGTAAAATTAAATTATGAACCAGTTTTGTCATACTCACAAACCAAACAGTCCTAACAATGTTTCTAAGTGTGTAATGCCTCCGTCCTAACAGACATGACCATGGAGGAAGTCAGAGAGTACGAGCGTGCGACACAGGAAGCCACTAACCTCAAGATTGGCACCTTCCCTCCGGCCATCTCTATCTCAGAGACGCCCCTGCCGTCCAGCACCCGCAGCGGCCCCAACAGCGCCCCATCCACTCCCCTCTCTACAGAAGCCCCAGAGTTCCTGTCAGTGCCAAAAGAGCGTCCCAGGAAGAAGTCAGCTCCGGAGACCTTGACCCTGCCGGATCCAGGCCGCAGGGATTCAATCTTCAAACTGCCCAGCTTTTTCTCCTGGAACTCCAGTCCACAGCCAGAATGAGAGCAGCGCCGTGCCACTGGTGAACGCCCTCGACCTGTGGATCAGTGGAGGATGCCTGCCCTGCACATCCCACAATGCCCCCTCAGCCAGCTGAAGTGAAGGAGACTTTCCAAAGTCACGGTGATCCCAGCCCCCTTCAGCAGACCCGCCGGTGTTACAGCAAAGCCAACAGCTCTCAGACTGCCTTCACAGGTACAGACAGGCAGCCTGACCTCCACAGCAAAGTCCTGCAAGGTGTAAAGGTGTAGTCCGTCCCATTAAGAGTCTAACAAAAGCAGCTGGAGGCTCCTCATTCTTCTCTTCTCAAACAGCACCATGCATCAGACAGTATGAGGCCCAATTAGTCAGACTGAGTGTAGTGTACATTCCTGAAAATATTTGATCCCACAGAGCATCACCTTACTTTCATCCAAGCTCAGGGTGTGTTGATATGTTGATTTTCAGTCACTGCACATAAACTTTACATGTACAGCATTTGTTTATCTCTGCTTTACCTTTAAGCATCATTAACACTCTCTGGCTTTGTTAACTGGAGCTCGTGGTTTGACGTAACATTTTATGTGGTTGGGACTTTTTGACAGATTCATGTTGGCCACTGTATCGGTTGAATATTATGATTTTCACAGTCAGGTGTAAGGTGATTGTGTATTCTTGTATATACTGTGTTTAACAGCTACAACGTCTTCAAGTACTTCAAAAAGAATATCATATCCAGTGATGATGCTGCTATGAAATTGCTCTCGTGTATTTTAAAGGACAGGACTTTCTGACTACTTCAAGTGTTTGTTTATTAAAGTGAGTTCTGTCAGACTCGATGTCTGTAAATTACTTGCATGATTTTGACTCCAGAGGCGGCGTTTAAAATATTTGTGAATATAAATATGTTCTCTTTGTTATCTCAGCCTCATACTTGTATACTTGATGTTGTGTTTTTACAGACTGGTCATGTGGTTTGCATGTTTTTCTCTGCTTGATTCAACTGTATTCATTTTTTTAGTCATACTGTTGATGGTTTTTGTATTCAGTAAATTAAATTAAATTCTGTTGTATCAATAATTGTGTGAGAAGTCTTTGTTATTTGAATGAGACGAAATGTCACCACTCAACGCAAATAAACTCAGCCTAATGTAGTTCAGAATGTATTTATTCAAATTCAAGACAAGTTTGAAGGACTAACACGCTTACCCTCTTTTAACTTCGTGCCACTTATGATCCCGGATAAATGCAATAATCCAATTACATCAATTTTAAGCTTAGCCTCTTTTTTTAGGCCTCTGCTCGAAAATGACATGCCTAAAATGAATATATATCTCTGCAACTACAAGGTCTATTTGAATAATTTTGTGTCAATTTGGTGTCATAATAAAGGGAAGACTTGTGGCATTTGTTCAGGTGTCTAAGTATCAGGATGTATGTCACTGGCTCAGAGTAAATTAAGATGTCATTAAGAAGTCATACTAGTTTTCTCACATGGCAGCATTAAAGCATTGGCAATAGCACCACACAGAAGTACTTATAAAAACTTTTATTTTAAAAATAATGACCTGGAAGTTACAGTGTTGGAGAGACATGGAGGCACAAACTATAGTCAACAGGATGCTGTTTTCCCACCACAGTACAAGTATACAAAGTGTTTATGTTTTTGTCCATACGACCACATTTAATTACATGAGTTGTGAGTCAACAATGGCAAACATATGACTCAAAGTCAGAGCTTAACATGTGCAAAGTTCAGTTTAAACATAAAATGATATGATGATATTTATCTTTTAAAAGCAAGCATCCATAAACCTTAGAAACCCAGACTAAATGTTAAATACATTAAAATGTAAAGACAAATAAAATGACCCTATCTGTTCCTTTATCATATATGTAAACACGACAGAAACCACCACTGAACATCGACCCAGATGATACATTTGTCAAGTGCAAGCGAAAAACAAGATGTGCATGATTGTGCCGTCGTTGCTTTCTTCCTTCATTATCTTTCCTTTAAGTCTTTGGTGAGGCTGTTTGGTCTCCGTTCCTCTCTGAGGTTATGTATGGCATTGAGGAAAAATTCATACCAGAAAAAAGTGAAGCCCGTTGACAATGCGGCCTTCACAAGGCTCGGTGAGAGGCCTTTGAAGAAGCCTCGCACACCCTCCTCTTTGGCTATCTGCGTCATGCAGTCCAGCAGGCCTCTATAACTCCGCACCTGCACGGGAAACACAGGAGATGACGCCTAAATACCCAAAACATGTTCTCCGTAAACGTGAAACATGTTGTAGAAGAGCTTACCTGTCCAAAGTGAACTCTGGCTGCCTCAAAGCCTCCCACCTGCAGTCTCTTCTTGAAGAGGTCAAACGGGTATGTGATTGTTTTGCTGATAATTCCAGCTCCACTGCCGCAGATCAGGCTCCTCAGATTTCCTTGAAGGGGGACATAAAAAGTCACGAGACTTCCAACTGTGACATAATGTGGTGTGATAAACATGAAGGGCGAGACAATGAGTTCGACCTCCACTGACCTCCTGAGTTTCCAGTTTTGGGTGGTGGAGCCAACAGCTTTTTAAAGACGTTGTAGGAGAAGAATTGCAGCCCAGCGTAAGGAAACACCGCCATCAGTGTTGGAGACAGGCCACGGTAAAATGTCAGCACTCCCTCTGAGCGGCACATTGTAGACACAGCACGTCGCAGGTTGCTGTACACCTGAGAAGACAGATGAAGCATATTGCAAGGTTCATAGAGTTAAAAAGCAGCCAGAGTGAGTCAATTATCCCATTTTTTAAGTACTTCTCAGCCGTAAATAACAAGAGTTCCTCGTGATAATTTAAGCAGCAGAAAACAGATAGGATTAACCAGTTAAACATCAATAGCAATAGAGACTGTCTTCTACAAGTCTGATGGTGCAGACTGAGGATTGAACAGCCTCCTGTGTGTGCAATATATGTATGTATAACAAATAAAGTCTCCCGACAGCCACAATCACAAACAAAACCGTTTAAAATTTGCATAAATATATGAATTAATTCAATTTTATTAATGAAAAAAGACTTTTTAAGGCTTTTCTAGAAGAAAAACTATGATTACTATTACAAACTTTCCAGCAGTTACAGTAGATCAACGGTGGAGTGCTACCTTGGGTTCACCCTGAGCTGCGAAGCGTGTCCGCAGTGTGTCCAGAGGTTGGCAGACCACTGTGGCTGAGCAGGCAGCCAAACCGCCGCAAACAAAGTGAACTCCTGCTGTCTGGCTGTCATACGGCGTCGTCTTGTGGACCACCTCCGTCAGAAACTCGAAACTGGCAAACTGCAAAGCACACACACACACACGATTAAGCACATCCTGTAAATAAAGGTAAGATAGTTTTGAGGAGTTTACCATTTACAGGCTTTACCTGAACAGCCCCAAAGCAGATGGAGAGGAGCTGTGCAGGGGTGTGGCCTTTCCAGAAAGCAGAGAGTCCCTCCTCTGAATAAATGCAACGGGATGCCTGAAATAATCCAGAGTATTTTCCCTCCGGCCTCTGTGAAGACACACTCTCAATCTGCAGCTGTTGGGAAAACAATGCAGACAGCATTAACAGCATATTTGATTTCTGGTTTAACTGTTTTAATACATTAAATTATTATTAGTACACAGACACATCATTACCTGAAATCTAATTTTAAGCACATCAAATGGGCTGATGAGGGCTCGGGTGACCATCCCAGCAGCTGACCCAGCCAGGGCTGCCTCCTCTGGAGAGGGGGCTACACCCTGAGGCCCGGGGTCATAGCCCACCATGTCTCCACGACCTCAGATTCCTGTTAACGCTGCATACGTAATGTTAGCTTTATTAAGATTATTCAAGTTTTCTTTAATCTTATAAAATATCTTTATTTTTCACAGTTGAGAGATGGCATCGTTTCTCTAGATATTGGCAGATTCAACAATATGTGAGCTATGTGATTTCAAGTGTAAGGTGAGTCATTTTCTTTTGTATCATTCTATAATGATTTATGACTTTCTCGTGGTTCTGGTGTACAGATGACAAAAATCTGAATGGTTGTAAGGTTTTTATGTGGTTTTAAATGTGCAATGTAAATTATTTAGTCAATACGTATTCTAATTTCTCCAGTATTATACAGCACTGTTGAATTCACATCCTCTACTTAGGCACAGGTAGACAAACCATAGTGTAAATAGTTCAAATCTGCCATTAGCATTATCAACAAAATCTTGCAGAATGGGCACTTCCAGTGTGTTGTATTACTGTATATGTATACAGTATACAGTATGTATAAACTGATCATGTGTTTTGTTTGTGAATATCTCAATCTGCAAAGTAAAAAACTGCCAGATGATTACAGTAGCATGTAAAATACGACATAAATATAGTTACTGGAGTTAAAAGCACATATTTTGACATAAATATGTGAATTTTGCTGTAGACATTAAGGTATAAAAATATGATCTGATCTGAATTATTCACATTTTTATTTACTACCATGTAACAGCAGCATCCTGGATCAGGGTAGTATTCATTTGTGGTGCCTTGTAAGCCCAGTAGTTGTTTCCATGACACAATATAAAGTAGTAAGACCAAATGATATTGTCACACGACCATA
Organism: Sciaenops ocellatus; assembly: GCA_033000465.1. Lineage (NCBI taxonomy): Eukaryota > Metazoa > Chordata > Actinopteri > Sciaenidae > Sciaenops > Sciaenops ocellatus. The sequence continues at coordinate 16,973,560 of CP136877.1, forward strand.
TTAACATAATATTTACACGCATGAGACGCTGTGAGCAGCGGGTACGGTAGCAGCATGTAGAGGACATGCAGTGACACCTTGGGGCGAGCTAAGCTAAGCTAACAACAACAGAGCAGCTGTTTACATCACTGCAGACAGGCAAACTGACACTTACCTTACAGTAAGTCCTTCATAAAACTGCAGCTTCAGTGCTGAACTTAGACACCTACAATTCAACGATAGGAGGAGGACAGAAACATATTTTAACTGCAAACACGCCGACTATTACTTCCAGGTCAGATAGCGGCTGCTCCACCTTTCAAAGACGAAACATTGCAGCAAGATGTGTCCCCTCCTTATATGGACACACCGGAAAGCCTTAGGTTAGGGTTGAGGCGAGGTGGCGAGAGGCGGGTAATCATCTCACCGTGACACTTCATCTCTGAAAGCCTGTGTGTCGAGTAACGTCTAACGTTTTACTTCCCGAGTTGAATGACCACCTTAGATGTAAATAATCGGCGTAAAATTTAGGTAAAAGAATTTACACATTATTGTCGAAATGTAAGTAAGTGATTTATTTACTCGATACGTAGTTAACGGTAACCGTTTTCACGTTTTTTGCGCGAGCGGTTGTAACGTAAACGTAGCTTAGGTGCCCAACTTGACGCTAACTCGTCTTAACATTAACGCTACATTAGCTTTCTGCGCTTCAGCACAGGCACATAGACAAGATAAATATATATACATATATATTAGTTAACATCAGCTATGAGTGTGTTGACAACAAGATAGCAAAAGTGTGCTACGTTTCGTTAACCCGTAAAAACGTTTAGCTGACGTGAGCTAACCTAGTGTAACGTTAACAAGTACATGTGCAAGTTACTTCTGATGTGGCTAATGTATTTATCTGACTAGCCCACCGTGTTCTTGTGTTGTGTGTTAAATCGGAGGATTTAGGGTATCAGGTGACCCTTTGGTTGACCTGTGTGTGCCCATGTAATCCCTCATATCCCTCCAGTGAATGAGCTGCGGGGAGCAGCCAGTTTGATGACCGCACAGGATTTATTGTTGTCACACAGATTGTTCTGTGGGTCTCTGTTTGTAATGTATTTTGTGTCCAGGCTTGAAGCAGAACATCAGTCTAACAAAACATTGTCTGATCTTCGCAGTGCGACAGCTCTCAGGTTGTAATCTGGTGTCATCTATGATGGAAAACTCCACCGACGACTACAGGATCCAGTCGTTTGACCTGGACACACAGATGTTGCTGAAAACAGCCTTGAAAGGTCAGCACGAGTTTCAGCATCGCGTCACTGTTTCGCCCCAGCATCCACTGTGTCAGTAACAAACACCTCAGACCATCCGTTTGTGTTTTTCAGATCCAAGTTCAGTCAACCTGGAGAAAGTTTCCAATGTCATCATGGACCAGTCTTTAAAGGACCAAGTGTTCAGCAAAGAGGCTGGACGCATCTGCTACACCATTGTGCAGGTCCATACTGTCTGCTGGTTGTCCATGTTAATTAATGCCGAACCGGCATCCACACCATCGTTCTTCAAATCTTTATTATCATTCCTACACCTAGGTTTTTTGGCACCTCACTACTCCTACGTACTTCATCCTACAGAAACCATTCAAATATCACAACGTTCAGCTCATTTAGGATTCATACTTTTTAAAATATTCAACTTTTTCCACAAATTTTACATTAAAATGAATGGCACAACCTTCAAATCTTTCTACAAACCTTCCACTACTTCTACATACTTGCTACAGACTTTATTCAAACTTTAAACTTTATTACAATATTCTACTTTTTTCAACATTTCACACTTTATTACACTATTATACGGTTTTTCAGCTCATTTCACATTTTTGCATCAGGCATTTCAGCAGAAGGCATCCACACCGCATTTTCCACATGAAATGCAGTTTTCTAGTTTTATTTGATCAACACACCGAGCTCCGTCAAGGCAGACGGTTTTAAGAAACCAGAGCAGGACTTAAACATCTGATTCTTCTTATCTTATTAATGCCTTACTTGTAGATTACACTCAAGCAACAGGAGGCTCTTAAACCAGCTTACTCACACCTCTATGTTTCCTGACTTTTCTTCTATCTGACCTCCCTTGGTCACCCTTCGTGCAGGCCGAGGCCAAGCAGAACAATGGGAACGTGTTCAGGAGGAACTTGTTGAATCGGCTCCAGCAGGAGTTCAAGGACCGCGAGGAGACGAGGGAGCGCTCGCTGCAGGAGTGGGTCTGCTATGTGACGTTCATCTGCAACATCTTCGACTACCTCAAAGTGAGTATTGTTTAGTGTAGCAGATAGTAAATTTCCTTAAACGTCTCACAACCACTAACACCGTACACATGTTGCTTGTATTATGTAGTAATAAAAGTCTTTAGTATATCAGTTGTGGGAAAATGAGACAGGAAAGTGTGGAGCCACTTTCACATCCACTTTAGCTCGCCTCAGGTTTCACTGGAACAGTCTGCCTGTGAATCTGAGGGACACCTCTGTTTATATTATGAAATAAAATCTGAAGACATTTTAACATTTTATTGTATTTATTGTCACATTTTTTGCTAAATTGGTCATTGTTTTTTATCCTGTGTGTATTTATAATTTATTGGCTTTTATTTATATAAAAACTTTTACCATTTTATGGCTGAACTTTATTTTTTTATTTTGAAAAATTCTATTAATTCTTGTCTGTTTCTGTTTTTAGTTTTTGCTCTGTGAAACACGTTTTAGTCAGCTCTTTTTATGGAGACAGTCGTTGCCCACTCCTTTCACTTTTAACCCGGTCACGTTGATAAAAGTTTTATTCTTCTCTGCGTTGTCTCGACATTTAGGTGAACAACATGCCGATGGTGGCTCTGGTCCATCCTGTGTTTGACTGTCTGATGAGGCTGGCCCAACCAGATGCTCTAATGAATGAGGAGGAGGTAAGGAAGAGCGTGGACTTATTTCTCTTTTTGTTTTCTTTCATTAAAAAAAAAAACAATACTGATATTAAACATCTCCTATCATGCATGTGGGGAAATTTGTTCAACTTTGTAGTAGCACTTTTGATTTCTAAGGCCAGTGCCTTCACTCAAAGGTGATTGTAGCAATATTCTTTACTTTGAGAAAGCACACAGCGAGGTGCAGTCCATCAAAATGAAAACGCACTGCAGAACTCTTGTTTTTTCTATCGTCTCCTCCACCTCCCTCTGCAGGTGGACTGTCTGGTGCTGCAGCTTCATCGCATTGGCGAGCAGCTGGAGAAGGTGAACAGCCAGCGGATGGACGAGCTGTTCTTCCTGCTGCGGGACGGCTTCCTGCTCCAGGAGGGCCTGACCTCCATGGCCCGTCTGCTGCTGCTGGAGATTCTGGAGTTCAGGGCTGGAGGCTGGTTGCTCAGCAGCACCGCCCACAAGTACTACTACAGTGAAATTGCGGACTAGGGTTGTTGCAAGGACAAGGGTGCTGACCGGTCGTTTTGCAGGTGTGTTAGCCAACGTGTGAGCGCCTTGGATACCTCTCCTTAGTCACCACTGATTATAAAACCAGCAACATCCTCTAGGAAATCAGTTTTGTGAAGAGTGCGGTTCAGAAACTGTAAAAAGACTTTGATTTTTGCTGGATTGTTCCCTGCGTTTGATAATGTTACTAAGGCATGGTGCCGTGGATGTGGAATGTGCAATAGTTCATAAGGAGTTGAAGTTAACGAGGTTTACCCACATTCAGGTACACTTTGTTTAGAGTTTGATCACAGCTGAAGAAGCTGAAGATATTTTTATGTTGTTTTTTTGTTTTAATCTTGCAGGCATTCCTGTTTTGAGAAAACATTTCAAAGTCCAACTTATTTTTTACCAAATCCAAAGGGCTTGAACAGACATTCCAGTCAGATGCAAGCTGATTTGGTCTTTGCTTTAACTTTTATTGTTGTGTGACCAACTTTTAATTTAATTGAGAATTAATATTTTACATATTTTAGCGTAGAATTAAAATTTTACAAAAGGTTTGAATTGCAGTTCAGAGGAATGTTCTGCCTAATCTGTCCTGTAGGATTCCTGTGTTACTGTTTTGTTACATCTCGTTATGTGAGGCCGTTTGTTCAGATGAAGCATTGTGTCTTAATTCAGGGATGTTCTTTTTATTTTTTTTATTTTTTTGTTACAGCTCAACTTATAAATAAAAGACCAGTTACAGTTCATATTTAAACTGTGTTTCTACAAATAAATCAGTTGGATATTTAAATAAATTTCCAGAAGTCGTGCCAATGTAACAAGAAAAGCATCATCCAACACAGGAGACGTGACAAAACTTCAGCTCTTAATTTGTAGTAGAGGTGCCGGAGGACAGCGGTGGAAGAAGTACTCGGATCATTTACTTGACAAACAAAAGTAGCATGAAATACTTCAAACAAAATTTGAAAAAAAGTAGTGAAGTATTGGCATAAAAATGTATTTTAAGTGCCAAAAGTAAAAGTAGTCATTATGCAGAAGAACCCATTTCAGAATAATATATGTTATGTTATTGGAATATGTTTGTTGATGTATTAACTTATAAAGTAGCAGGAAACAGTACTTCCTCCACCACTGCTGGTATTTTTCCTCCCCTCACAGGAAGGTCAGTCACGAGTATAAAGCTAGAAGACAAGTATTTCCCTTTTCCACCAGCATTCCCAACAAGCACTCTGTAGCTGAGCTCAGTTTTACGTTGTTGCGTCTGTTGTTACCTTTGTTGATACTCGGTGACGGCTTTACGGTCTTCAACCAAAGCTGTGCCTTTTTGAATCAGTTAGACACAAGCGTAGGACAGACGCTACACCTGTAACAATATGTAAATAAGTTAAGCTTAATATAAAATTGGCTTTCACAGCAGTCAGACAAATCAACAATGGAAAGAGTTTCATTAAAAGCTCCGTCATGGTGAGGATGTAGGACATTTTATAGTTCCCAAATTCCTTTTTTCTAGTTGGGTTTGAAGGTTTGTGTATAAGCTTTAGTATTTGTCACCACATTCAGACCAAGTCTGGAGTTAAACTAAGAATAACTCAGTTTGAATGCTGTAGACACGAATAGTCCCTAAAGGGCACGATACTGACTGCAGTTTATGTTTATATATTTTATTACACTGCTGCAACATTTTTACATTACTCAGTTCCATTTTTTATGGTTGGGTTGTACATTTAATGCAAGATTATTTGTTCTAATAAACCTTGGACATTTTTCATTAAGTCAGTTTTATGTGTTTATTGGGTGCAATACAATTGAGCGCAACTTTATTGTACAGAACACAGTTTCTCAATACAAAAAAAAAAAAATCCACGTTACCCTTTCACTGTTGTCCTTCCACCAAAGGATTTTCACTATTTACAATAGCTTTGAGCAACAAAACATGTCCTTTGTGACCAACACCACGTCTGTCCAGTCTGAAGAAACATTTGAATTGACAGCGTTTCAGTCCTGCGTTTTTTTTTTTTTTTCTACCACCAGCGGTAGTGAGCGTAGGCTCTGTTGGCTTCAGCCATCTTGTGCAGCTCGTACTTCTTCTTGACAACGTTGCCCTCCTTCACAAAAGCTGCCAGCAGTTCCTGGGAAAGTTTTTCATACATGTGTGTGCGTCGGTGTTTGTTGTCCCTGCACTCTGTGATCATCCACTTCATGGCGAGGAAGCGACGTCTGTTCTCCGAAAGAGGGATGGGCACCTGGGTGGGGTTGGAGATCAAACACAGTATAATTAAACTTTTATGTTAATGCTTTATTGGCACATTATCAACAGCAAAAAGAGCAGTGATCTGCCTTATCACTAACCTGATAGTACTTTCCACCCTTCTGTATGCTGGCCAGCCCAACGATAGGCTTACAGTTCTCCAGAGCTTGGTGAAAAATGGTGTAGGGGTTACACTCGATCTCTTCCTTCTTCCCTTCTGGAGCTTTGTGGTATTTCTCCACCTGTTTCCTCTTTATGTGCTCCAGGGTCTGAAAATAGAAAGAGTCATTTGTATACAAATAAGCCAACGAGAAATCTCTGTGCGTCGCTTTGAGGCTGTGAACAGTGTTCGCTTTCTTACCTGTGTCAAGATCTCTCGGGCCAAAACCTTGTCTCCGTGTTTCATCGTCATGTTGATGAATTTACTGAAAAACAAAGACAAAAATGATCACCTGACATGCACAGCTTGGACTAAACATCCTCCTGCAGTGAGCTGGGATCTTTGTTTGTTCTACCTGATGACTGGGTCACAGAAAACAGAGCTGGTGACTCCACTGGTTGCTGCCTTGATGGGTCTGATCGCTTTGAGCTGCCGCTCCTCTTTCTCCTCAGCACTCAGCTCTGACTCTGGTTTGCTGTAGGCCTCCTTGCTGATCTCTGGCTCCAGATAGTACGGGTTGTATCTGCTCCATCGCACCAGGAACACTCTGCAACCAAAGAACACGTGAGAGAGGTTCACATATCACTCAGAGTTTGTGTGTGTGTGAGGACAGGAGAGCCATTTTAAATTAAGCGTTATTACTGCTTAATTGATTAGTCAATAATCAGCAACAAGTGATCAGAATTGTCAACTTTGATAATGTGGGTGTTTTTCTTCAATTTCTCTGGAGTTTGGACAGTTGGACACATTTTTATAGACCTAATGATTCATTAATTGATTGATTGATTGATAAAATATTCAGGAGATTGATTGATTAATTCTGTCATTTGGATATTGTCATGGAAATTCTTATCAACTGGTGTGAGACTGAAATAAAGACTTGAGAATTAAAGGTACAGTGTGTAGAATTTAGTTGCATTTAGTGGTCCAATCACTGCATTGTAATCTCCTCACATCACCCTCACCTTCCTAATGTAAAGGAGAAACAACACTTTAAGGACCCTGTTTAGAGTCACTATTTAGTTTGTCTGTTCTGGACTACTGTATAAATAAGGTGTTTCAACATGGCGGCCTCCATGAAAGGGGACCCTCTCCCACTGTAGATATAAAAGGATATTTTTTTAAGTAACAAACATAAAAAGATTCTTATTTTCAGGTGATTATACATGCATCAAAACATAGTTATGAATATTATATTCCATGTTTGCCTTATTCTGAAAATATAGGCCCCAAATCTTACACACTGGACCTTTAACTGTTCTTTTAATATTATATTTTTTGCATTATCTATCAAATCCAGATGTTTTGAATGAACGATGAGTCGATAAACAGATAATTAATTGCTAATAAATAGTTTGGTTGCAGCTTTATAATCACTGTAAATTGAATACATTTGGATTTTGGACTGTTGGTCGAACAAAAACAAGGAAAGAAGATTTCCCTTTAAAAGATTTAGCAACATTGTTTCACTGTTTTGTAACATTTTATAGTTTTAATAGATAGAAAATGTGTAAAAAAAAATAAAATAGTGACAGTCCTATAGATAGATAGATAGATAGATAGACGCTTTATTGATCCCGAAGGAAATTCAAGCATCCAGTAGCAGCATGCAAACATACATTGAACATACATTAGAATGAACCTATAACACAGTATCCATACGTTCAAATTAACCTGAGACAGATCTAAATTTAAATATGTGCAGAGGAATTAAACATTTGCATAGAAAATAAATATATAACTGTGTTAAGAAGTTAACCCGTGCTAAACATCTATACAAAGATTATATAAAAGACAGAAAGTGACTGTAGAAATAAAAATGTTTTATAAAGAACTACAAATTGAAGTCTTTTTGCGCTGTTAATATTAAATAAATTACTAGTTAACGGGTTAAAATAAGATTAATCACATTATTACAGTTTAATGCTAATGTTAGCTCACATTTAGCATTAAGGGCTCGCTGGCTTTCTGTCCACGTAAATGATCGTGAATGACACAGTAGACGTGACCACAGCACGGTGATATCAAACACACGGCTGACGCTGCCTGTTAATTATCTGTGTGTTAATTAAAATGATAGTTACCTTGGTGACCAGGGTTTCAATAATCCTGAGATGGAGGCCGCCATCTTCACAATGTGACAGCGGCGGTTGGGACGGCAGGTTAGTACGTCCAACAGATGCCTACAGAAAAAAAACAACATTTAAATTAACGTTTTATTTGGCAGATTTTTTATTTTTTTAATAAAAAAAGATTTTTTAAAATAATAGTACATACATCGTTTGTTTTTTAATTTTAAAAATAATTTCGAGCAATAATTTCGGACTCTCGCGCGCACACGCTGGTGGTGACATCACGCGATGTTTTCAGTGCTATGGCGTACCAGGAAGGGGAGTCGCTTGAATCCTGGCTCAGTGAGTGATTAATCCCGTTTTATGAATTAAATAATACGGATAATTAGCTCGATGTATAGCTCCGGGGTGACAGCGCAGTAAATGTGTCAGTGCAGGCGCTGTCAGGGCTGCTGAGAGCCGCTCATTCACAGCTAGTAAGAGGCTGACAGGCTGCATCAGGAGCAGGATGGGTGGAGAGCTTTAATAAACTCTGTCTGGGTCACATCTAGCAGTGACAGCTCTGTGATTGTTGAAGCTCGACACATAGTTATCCCTCAGCTTAATACTTGCAGCTGTCTTGGTGCAGAAAGCAGATGTGGTCTGAATGATGCACGAGCAGCACAATGAACAGTGCATCAGTAATCACAAAAGAGGGAGAGTGATAACAAATACTGCATTGTTATGTTGGTCACAAGACTCACAGGGAGACATATCCACAGCAGGGTGTGATGTGCATTAATGCTGCAGTCTTTTCTCTGACAGATAAAGCCACCCATCCGACAAACAGGCAGGAGGACTGGGAGTACATCATAGGCTTCTGTGATCAGATCAACAAAGAGCTGGAAGGGTACGTCTGAGAAATGTTCACACGCCTTTTCCTTAGTCGCCTCAGAAAAAGGGTCTCACATCTGGATTCGTCCTCTGTCAGACCTAGCATCCTCTCCTGACCTTTCCTTTTATCTGTTGGTTTCACAGCCTCACGGTGAAAGACAGAAGCAGTATTGGTAGAATCTGTTCTAGCAAAGGGATCTCAATTATTTTTGTACCCAACAAATCCCCTGTAAAGCATCAAGTATTTCGGCTTCTTCTGGACATATTCTTGCAAGTGAATTTTCTCTGTTGCCATCAGCGTGGAGTTACGCCTTACCTGCTTGTGAAACTAACCGATATTCTAAATCGTTCCTTCTTTCTGCAGTCCAGTTGCTAAATGCTCTGTAGTCTTGTTCTTAAACCATTGTTGGTGTATGTTTTTATCTGCTTTAATCTGGTTTTAGTTATCTTTATCTTGTCCTTTTTGTAGTTTATTTATCAATAATTTATAGACTTTTTCCCATTTAGCTCCCTTGTATGATTTATCTGTATGTCTGTAAGTTTCTGTGTGTATAAAGACGAATTGACCCCAGTGGGATTAATAAAGTTGTTTAATAAATCTGGATTTCTTCTTGCAGTCCTCAGATAGCCGTAACTCTGCTCGTCCACAAAATCCACTCACCTCAGGAATGGGAAGCTCTTCAGGCTCTGACAGTAAGAAATGCTTCACCGACATGTCAGCAAGCAGCTTTTTTCTCGACTACTGAAGCAAACACTTCATCCTCACTGTTTTGTTTGCAGGTATTGGAGGCATGCATGAAGAACTGCGGGAGAAGGTTCCATAATGAAGTCGGAAAATACAGATTTTTGAACGAGCTGATTAAAGTGGTGTCTCCAAAGGTGAGCAGTCTCCAAATTGGTTTATATTTAACGCGAATGAAACGTGTGCTTGACTCTCCCTTTAATCACCTCTTGTTTCCAGTACATGGGTGACACTGCACCTGAGAAGGTGAAGCTGAAGATCGTAGAGATGTTGTACAGCTGGACGGTGGCTTTCCCAAACGAAGCCAAGATCAGTGAAGCCTACCAGACGCTGAGAAGACAGGGTGTGTTGAGAGGATAGACATAATGCATGTGAATAGACGGGTAAGCTCATTAATCCAGTGCTCGCTCTCTTCACCAGGCCTCGTGACACATGACCCGGAGTTACCGCTGGACAGGACTCTGATTCCTTCTCCTCCAACACGACCTAAACATCCGGTGTTTGACAATGAGGACATGGGCAAGGTGAGAGATTGATCTGTTCTGTAATGTTGTTGTAGTAAGTAATTTCTCAAGTAATTGAGAAAAATACGCAAAGAAAACTTCTGTCGGAAAGTTCATCAGTTTTCTGTGTTATATTTAAAATTCATCAACGTTGTTATGCTGTACTCCTCATCCTCTAAATAACTAATGTCTGGCTCTCAGTGAAATAAATAAGCATGATGTGAACACCATCATCACAAAATCTGTAGCAAAATCATTTGTTCTAGGTGAAACATGGGATGTTCAGGTGTGTTTGTGCGGACTTATATAACTGACATTGTGGGGACATAAAACAGTGTACACAGTCACATTGTGGGGACTCGCCTTCCTTTTAGGGACAAAGGCAAGTCCTCATAATGTAAATCATAAAATTTAGGATGAAGACTGGATTTAAGGTCGGGGTAAGAATTTTGATGAGGCAAGAAGTGGTTATAATTCGGGTACGTCTCTGGGAAATTAAACCAAATCAATGTAATGTCCTGTGAAGTGGTGAAAACATGACTGTGTGTTGTGTGTGTGTGTGTGTGTGTGTGTGTGTGTGTGTGTGTGTGTGTGTGTGTGTGTGTGTGTGTGTGTGTGTGTGTGTGTGTGTTTAGCTGCTTGCTGAGCTTCTCCGGAGTAAAATCCAGAGGACCTGCAGGAAGCCAACAGGTTAATCAAAAACATGGTGAAAGAGGTAAGACATGTCAGAACTGTACATGTTGCTTAATATTTATTCATCACTTCAAATGTATCTCCAAACTCTCGAGTCCCTGTGCAGGTGATATCTATAATATTCTTCATATATGGCCATTTCTATGTGTGGTAAACAGTTCAATGTGTGCTGTTTTTGTCAGGACGAGGCTCGAGTGCATAAGGTTACGAAGCGTATACACACACTGGAGGAGGTGAACATCAACGTCAAGTTGCTGACGGAGATGCTGACCCATTACAATAAAGACAGCTCCTCTGAGTCAGATAAGGAGATCATTAAGGTGCGTGTGTTATGCACAGCAATGCTATACTATATTTTATGCTTAAATACAAACTACAACAGTAAATCGTTTTTACTACAGCAAACATTGTGATATTATATATTATATAATTGTGTTGTCTTGTTATTTAACGGTCCAGTGTGAAAGATTTATGGGGCTCAATAAACTGAAATGCCAAAAGCATCAGCTGGTGTCACAGCTTTGTTTAAACTGTACAACGCCTCCTTTGCATTTCCTTTCAGGAACTTTACGAGCGGTGTGACAAGCTGAGGCGTGCTGCTTTCAAAATGGCCACTGAGACAGAGGACAATGACGCTAGTTTAGGTTTGTAAGTTTGGTATTTTCTTCGTCTGAAGGCACATTTTGATCATTTTATTGTGTATAATCTGTAACATCTGTGACAGGTGAGATCCTGCAGGCGAGCGATGACCTCTCCAGGGTCATCAACTCCTACAAGAAGATTGTTGAGGGGCAGCCCATCAACGGTGACAGTGAAGAGCCTCCATCCACAGCTGATCACAGGGAGAGTGGTGCGAGACTTTGGATGTTTTTGCATTTTACATGATTGCTCTATGCTCAGATATCCTGATATCCTCCTCTCTTTGTCACACAACAGAGACCACAGATACGCTGATCGACCTCGCCGGCCTCGACACTCCAAGCCCCCCTCAGCCTGCTGCGCTCCCCTCACAGACCTTAAACCTCATCTCCACCAATCCCACGATTTCCCCCATCCCCGTCCTGCCTCCTCCTCCCAAACACCTGGCCGGCTCTCATGGCAGTCAGAGCGGCAGCCCGAGCCACCCGCCCCTCGACAAGGCCTCCACTGCACTCTCTCTCCTTGATGACGAGCTGCTGTCTCTAGGTAGTAACACAAATCGTCCTAGCAGCACCTTTTAAAGCTCACTAGAAAACATGTGATCACCCCCTGTACTGTAAAACCGTGAATTGACATTTATACACTCCATTTTTTTGTATGGACTAAACAAATGAGACCTAATGTGTTAATCAGAGAGATTTAGAGGTGCTGGCAGATGGATTTTGTTCATTTCAGAGAGTCAGGCTTGTTGTTTCCTCGTTCCCCAGTATTCAGGCTAACCATCTCCTAGCAGCAGCCATATATATTTAATGGCAAGGGCGTAGGTTTGTGGGTGTAGGCGTCGGAGTACAGCATTGTCCCTAAAACAACATTTGAGTGAACTTTTTGGCATTATCTTTGAAGTAAAGAGTGAACATCTGTCTCCACGAGGCTCCTCCTGCTGATTTGACACAGAACTGTTTATATATTCAAAAATAATTTATGTTCTTATGTGAATGCTCTGATTAATGCTTCATCCCAGCAACCTGCTGTGGGTATGGACACTAGTAAATTATTAAATTATTAAGTTGCCAACCAACCGAACAAATCATATTTTCAGATTTAGACCTAACCTGCATATTTCTGAAAAGTTGAGCTATCGCTTTAATGTAGCAGTTTCCTTCACGAGTACTGGCCTCTCAAATAATCTATTAAACATAAAAAATGTTCTTCCACGTATCTTCTTTCAGGACTGAACGACCCCCCTACCTCCCTGAGCAACCAATCCAAACCCAAGTTGAGCGAATTGTCCAATCAGTGGACGTCCTTGCAGGTACATCTGAAAACTGTTTATGAGCAACAGCAACATGTTAGTCAGTGCGTGAAAAAGGGTAAATCATCTTGTCTCCACATCTCCTCCGCAGGCTCCAGCTTCGAGTGTGGATTTGTTTGGCACTGTGGCTTGTTCAGGTCCAGTGGTGCCTCCAGCTGAGCCAGCTGCTGCCACACACTCTCTCCAGAACCTGCAAGACCTGGCCATGATGGGCTTTTCAGATCCCAAGAGGTACTTTCCACAGCATTCACTTTTATTAGAACCTTGTTTGTGACATTATGACAGGTGTGAGGATCTATTTAGTTTGTTTTGAATTGATGTTGATGCTCTTACTTGACCAGTCTTCAGTACTTTAAGGTCCCATAGTGATCCATCAAGTGTTATTTTCAGTTTGTCCAGCCAGATGACGGCCAGAGGAAGCAGCTTTGGTATGCCTGCAGCAGTACCTCCCCTCTTGCCCGGGCAGGGCTGTCCCTCCTCACCCTCTCTACTCCAGAGTACAATGCCCGGCTCTCCCGCTCTATCTCATGCCAAAGCCCAGAGCCTGGGCTCAGCCCCGGGCAGCCCGCTGTTCCGCTCTTTGTCCCCCTGCCACCCTCCCCTACAGGGCAGCCCGGCCAGAGCCACAGACATCTCCCTGAGCAATGTGCACATCCCTCTGGAGGCCATCAGACCGAGTAAGGACAGGAGAGAAAAGGGGAGGGAGCGAGGAATGATGAGTTTGACTGGTTAATGGAATGACAAAATGAATTTGAATAGCTCTTGTCTGCCTGTTCCTGATTGGCTGCGCCCCGTCTGTCCTCAGGTAAAGTGCTGCCTGTGACGGCCTACGATAAGGACGGTGTTCGCATGCTCCTCAACTTTGCGTCTGACTGCCCCCCCGGCAGGCCTGATGTGTTGGTAATGGTGGTGTCCATGCTCAATACGGCACCGCTGCCTGTTCACAATGTGGTGCTGCAAGCCGCTGTCCCCAAGGTAAAGAACTTTGCTTCATCTGTATGTTTCGTATCGCCTTTTATTTGCTGCATCATTGCACAAACCACACCTGTTGTTTTCTTTATTTAGAAGACCTCCATGTTGTGACCTCTCTTCCCTTTAAACAGTTACTATTGAGTTGATCCCTGATATACACAAACTTATATTCACATTTTAAAGAACATATTTAACTGATAGAAACTTTAGAAGGGGTAAATAGGAAGTTTAAGGTATCACAGATAAACAAAAGGTCCCAGATTTAAGTCTTGCCTGCGATCATGCCTCTTCTGTTAAAGGGTTTGCACCTTTTCAACAATACTTACATACAATTACGTACGTTAAGTCATCTCTTCCTCGTCTTCCAGTCAATGAAGGTGAAGCTGCAGCCCCCATCTGGAACAGAACTGGCACCGTTTAACCCCATCCTACCTCCGGCCTCCATCACCCAAATCATGTTGCTGGCCAACCCAGCAAAGGTAGGTGACGAAGTAACACTGCCAGCCATGCTACATTGTGTCGTAGCTGGCAGTCCGGTGCTTAAATGTCACTGTGTGTGTGTGTGTGTGTGTGTGTGTGCGCGTCTTCACAGGAGAAGGTGCGTCTGCGCTACAAGCTGGCTTTCACACTCGGAGACCGTCTGTGCAACGAGGTTGGAGAGGTCGACCAGTTTCCTCCACAAGAGACATGGGGTCATCTATAGCAGTGTGCACGGCTGCTACCGCTCAGCAGGGACAGAACGGTTCATCCCAGAGAGAAAGGAAGGGAAATTCAGCCGCACTCTACCTTTCAGCTTCACATTCCTTATAGTCGTTCTTTGTTTTTTTGGGTATTGTTAGAACTGGCAGCGAGGAGCTAACAGCAGACACTTATTTACACAGTGCTTGTTTCTGCAGACCGCTAACAAACTAAAGATACACACTGGCAAGTAAGACAGCTGCGGTGTTTAAAGGTCGATGGTATTAAGATAAATGTTTTAATGACTACTACAGTTTTGAATGTACTTTAAATAATCCGTGCATTAGGGTTCAGTCTCAGACTGACAGGATGCATTATGACATAAAGTCTTATGATAAATAACCTCAAAGATAACAGAGCCTGAGAGACAACAGTCGTGTTTTTATTTATTCCTCTGGCTGAGCGCTCGCTCGGCCCGCAGACAGAATACTTGAATATATTCAGAAACGGGATCTAGTCGACGTGTTAAGATGGAGTTAAACTGGAAAATGCATCTTATTAAGTAAGAAGTACTGTCACACTGTCATTGCTGCAGGAGGATAGTTGACTTTATTTATGTCATGATTATTTCAGCCATCAAACCTTTGACATGATTAAGTGACCTGTGATTTATACTACTTTATTTAGCCCTGTTTTAGATTAGTGGACCAACAATGTTTGATTTTGTGTTGTAAAGGCAAACAACTGCACTTTAGATGTTTTTTTTAATTATTATTATAAATATGTGGTTTTATTTGATGTGATTTATTTTATATTTTAAAAAAGGTGATTAGCTCAGATTGTCATGATTTTAGCAGTGGCCCATTTCTGTTCTGTATTTTAAACATGTTAACTCTTCTACCAGTGTCAATATTGGGAGTATTTTTTTGTCATTTCTTATTTTCTGTTTTCGTGTTTCAGTGCATCACTGAACTTAGAAAATGTGAACTGAAAAAAATCGAAATTTGGAAATAACTTGTGCAGTGTGTGCAGCAGTGGGAGAGAGTGGATCTGTGCCGTGAGTAAATTCATCATAAATCAGTCCACCCGATCCTCCCTTAGTTCTCAACTCGACGTCATGTGGGATGTACAGAAGTGCGTGTTAAATGTACATAGTATGTAATGTACTTATTGTTTGTTGTATGACAAGTTATGTGAACATGTGACATGTAGATTTTGGAAGAGTGTTAGGTCTGTACATACTGTATGATGTGCCATGTGTTCGCTGCATGACAATAAATATTTCTGTTAATGGATGTCTGATGTTCTGAAAGGTTTTTTTTTTTATTTGTCAAAGATACTAAAAGTGAAACCGTGTATATCATGAAAAGTGTTTTATTATCAAAGAGCACATTTTGATCACTTCAATTTATGTACAGTACAAAAATGCAAAAGAAAAGATCTCTTTAAAGTCACCACTCATGCTTCAACAGTTCCCTCTTTGACGATAGCCATAGCCAGATTCCTGGCCAGAGCGAGTCTCAGGAGCTCCACTTTGGTCACCTCTATGTCTTCATCCTGAAATGACAAATGCAGTCAAATAAGAAGCATAGTCGCTTGTACTGTGAGATTGTGGCAGATCATTGTGGAAGAAAATACACCTAACCCCCCAGAAGGGGTCGCCAAGGCTTTGCACAGGGTTTCTTGGGGTATAAGACGACTTAAAAATGACCTCACCTGGTTTGACTGTTATTTAAAGCGTAGTCTAAATTGTCAATCAGTTCTGTCTTACACCTTTATTCAGTCCAGCCCGTAACCACAAAATGTTCCCTTCGTTTTGGAAGTTAGGGCCAATAGACCTTGTTTACGTGAAAGTATACCCTGTTTTTACCCCTCGTGTTGTCCTGGGGTCATTTTGATCCCCAACACGAGGGTTACAGTCGGCCTATATCTCAGCATTTTATTACATTCTGTGAAGAAAACTAAAGATCAGGGAAAAGGCACAGTGAAGACCTGAACACAAACTATGTTCACAGAGCCTTCACTCTGCTGAACAGCCTGATCCTGAACTAGAAAAGAGTGCTGTTAAAATAACCAAAGAGCTAATAGAGTAACGAGGAGAAAGCACAAAATAATCTGCTTAAAATTCATCATCATTGTTTGACACATAGTTCCTGCAGTTATTGCATTCACCATTTGGGTTAACTGCACTGTTTATTTTTGTTATTTTGTAATGTCATTGTTACGCACTGAATATAAAATGAAATATCCATAAATTATGTCAGGGGTTGTCAGTGAAAGTTGAAAGTTGTGCAGCTTCTCAAAATGCAAACTAGAGAGCAACGATAGAAGAGCTCCATTCAGACTGTAGCACCAAATTTACACGAGCACCAACCAAAGCAAATATTAACCAAACATTAACTTTACACTTACAGTTATGTCAACAGCAGCTGCTGAGACCAACACAAAAATCAGCAACACCAGCAACTCACTTGAGTTTCTCAGGTACATCACCTGAGCAGGATTAAGTCTGTGTGAGGAGATGTGTACCTGCATGGGCCTGTCTGTGCCGGGAGTGGTGTTGTTCAGTGAGGAGGTGAGCTCCTCTAAACAGAACATCAGCTCGTGGGTTTGGTCTGCTGAGAAGATCACCTGAAAAACACAAAAACCAACAAACAAAGCCAACTTTTCGTCAAAACAGTCGACTCTTCTGCTTTTCCTCTTTTGTTCATGCGGTCTATGTCACTGTATCAATCATAATAACCTGGACTGTATAGTTTACTGTGTAAATTTTAAGTCTATAACACAGAAAAACATGATCCACTTTAAGATTCAGTCTTGTGACTAGTAATTGAAAATGCATGATCAGACACATGTTTATTATCTCGTCACAGACCTGCACTGAAGTAAAAAAGAGCAATGCGAAACGTTCTGTTAGACAGTTCCCAGGGACGAATGAGCACAAGTAAACAGATTAATATGTGAATCTGCTTTAAATCAGACAGATGTTCAGACTGTTGATTTATTTGGAGCCATTTATGCAACTAAAAACACACTGAAAATATGTTTTTAATTTATCAACTATTAAAACTTGCTGATTGCTAATGCTAGCATAATCCTCAAAGGATTAGTTCATAAACAGAAAAATGCCAAATTCGGTTCCAACTTCTTAAATATGAAGATTTCCGGGTTTTCTTAATCTTCTGTGACAGTGAACTGAATATGTATCGGTCTTTTGATTGTTAATAAGAAACGTGAATGTCAATCAATAATATTAACGCGACTGACCTCTTTCTGCTCCAGCAGCGGCAGGGCGTCGGTCAGCAGAGTCATCCAGAAGCTTCGGGGGGCGATCTTGGCCGTCATGAGGGAGAGGAGCAGCTTGGCCGCCTCGCTGAAGCGCTTCTCTCCGTACAGCTTGTGGAACTCGCGGTACTTCCCTACGAATGACAGGACAGCAACGTTTTCAGACTCGCAACACCGGCCCGTGGCAATACTTTATGATCAAACTAAACCTGACACAGATGTTATCACTCAGTATTAAAGTGCAGTTTGATAGACATCGATACCCAGATACTGAGACTCTGCGCATGTGCCACTACATCAAACACTATTTACTATCCTTTATTTATATAGACCTATTTACAAACTAAGAGTTTAATAGGGTTTACAATAAGTTATAATCTACAGATAACCCATTTCTTTAAGCGTACTTGTATCTATAAATAGTTAATCTCTTTTCTGATATTCTTCCAGTAAAACATGCGGTCACATGCTGTTGCATTAAGCACTTTGTAGCTTTATTTATATCTCTGTGTGCACTCATGTCTGTGGCTCATGTGACAGCCTCAAAGAGACTTTAAGAGAAGCAGTCCAGGAGACAATCTGCCCTGACTAAATGTTCCCTCACACTAATGTGTGAATTTAACTTGGGAGAGTGGCTGAGTCACAAGTTGAGTTACCAGTGCTGTACAGTGTGTGTGTGTGTGTGTTTGTGTGTGTGTGTGTTCCTTGTTCATACCAAGGAAAGTAAGCCTGTCGCTGAGCAGCATTGCTGGACCCAAGTTGTCTATCAGGTCCAAATCGGAGAAGGTCCCTCTGGCGCAGTAATCCTGTAAGAACCTGACACACACACACACACACTTCTAAAAATCACTTGGAAAGAGGCAACCTGACAACAAAGTACTTTCACAGAGAGACCAACAAGTTGTAATTTATCCGAGAGCGCAAACAGACTATAATGCTCGAATTGTTTTGAATCAGCCATGTGTAATTCTTCACACTGCTTTTTTTCTGCTGTGTAAAAGACCTCCCCAGAGAGCTTTTTGTCGCCCTCACCTCAGGAAATATCATCTCACAGAAACTGTCTTAACTCTAAACTTGAGGAGGATTCACGAGCGTGTCCTTGTTCTATATTACAAATCAAGTGTTGGCCTGCAGAAAGGTTGCTCTTCATGGTGGGAAAAGACAAAAGACAGCGTTGAGGGACACGTTAAAGTATGAATGTGTCGTTAAGGGAACTAACCTCTCTGAAATGAGCGTGGCAAAGGCAGCATCTTTGGCCCTGATGCTCCAGGAGAGAGCCGAGCCCAGTCTGTTGTTCCTCAGGGCCCGCATAGCCATGATCTTACAGATACTCCGCACTGGAAGAGGACGAGAAATTAAAAAAAGAGGTTTAAGTGCATTGCTTACGGATTCAAGAGAACGCGAGAAGGACGGAGAAACAAAAGGGGCTACCTTGCTCTGACATTTGCCTCTGCTCACAGATCCTGAGCACCTTGAGAGCTTTGCGCTCCGTGTCCAAAGGAACACGCTCGATCTGCAGCTCCAGGTAAACTCGACCAAACTCTGGGCAGTGGTCAAAGTAGTCCACAGCCAGCTGCCACAGACTTTACACAAACACACACACACACACACACACACACACAAAAACATCCTGTAAGGTGACGCATTTGTATGATGATGCTACATGTTTTATGACACCCTCAAGAGCACTGGATTCATTAATAAAGTCAATTATACAGTAAATTAGTAATTATAGAAACATAATCAGCATTTGCAGCTCCAAAGCCAAAAGTTTAATAACTTGTGTAAATCTATTTAGACACACTAATTAACAGAATCTCCATACCATATACTTGGATAAACATACCTGTGATGAGTGAAGAGACCAGAAGCATATTCTAACAGGAGAAACTCTCTCAAGTTGGATCCAAAGCTGAACACACACAGAGCAGAATGACATGGTAAATAAAGTGTGCGATCTTGTTATGTCCAGATTAAAAGTGTATTGACACAGCCACAGTCCTTACTGTAGATTGTGAGACTGGAGGAGTTTGCAGTGATCCAGCAGATCCGTCAAATGGGCCACAAACCACCAGTTGTTGAGAGCAATGCTGAAGAGACACATGGTGGAGCAATTAAAGCAAAGAACGTGCTGAAAGACGTACGTGGCTTGCATGAACGTACGTATAGATGGATGGATGAAATACTGTGTGTTACCTGCAGTCTTTGATGACCTGATGGATGTCAAACTCAAAGGCAGCCAGTAAGATGCTGTCCAGGGGCTCTGGGACGCTCCTCGGGTCCAGAAACATGGTCATGCATGACTGAAGAACACACACACACACACACAAAGTAAATAACAAGAATGTAGTAGTAGTGAGCATGAATGCTGAGCAGTGTTTAGTGTAGTGTACCTGAGCATAGTAGTGCAACTCAGTGGGTTTGACTGTCGGGTGGCAGAAGAGCAGTCTAGTGACCAGGAAGTGGTACCAGGTGCTCAGCAGGTCTTTGTGTGCCAGCAACGTGTCTTCATCTCCCACAAGGACCTAAAAATAAATGAAAAAACAGACATTAATACTTTTCTCATTTTAAAAAAGCAGATATCATTTCACACATTCTGTCCTTGTAAGAAGTAGCTGAACCTCAGCGAGGGTGCAGAGGGTCACTGACCTTGCAGATGAGCTCCAGGTGTTTGTTGCTGGCGAACGAGTTGTCCTGAAGGCAGCGGTCGACCTCCTCGTGCCAGTGTCTCCACTTCACATCAAACTCTGTCAGCGTCTGGGTGCCACCAGGCTGAAGGATTATCATAGAAAGTTGATTGGTTGGTTTATGAGATTATGCAAAAGTCACTACCTGTGTTGTATGAATGTAAATAGTATATCTGAGTGCCAGTCAGGAAGCTGTGTGTCTTTTTAATCCTCAGCGGGAGAAAAATACAGAAGAAGAATAAATGCAGTTTTCTCAGTAGTTGCACAAGTGCCTATGACTGCTCACACACCACCACATATTTTCCTTATTAAATATTTAAGATTAATTAAAACAGGTTAGAAATGTATTCATAGTATATTAGGTTAAACAAAGAATCTGGTGCATGTCAAAGACCACTTACATTGTAGAAGGGCATCTTGCTGAGCAGAGTGTCCATCTGCTTGTACATTTTCCTGGCGGCAGGCTGCAGTGTCGCCTGCTTCACCAGCATTTGTCTGGCTTCCTCCAGCCTGCCCTGCAGCACGTAACTCACCACCTGCCAGACACAAAACATGTCACAACTGAGATTTCACACTGCACTCTGTACCAAAACATCTCTGCACAAAGTGTGTGTGTCTGTGTGTGAGTGTGTGTGTGTGTGTGCTGTACCTACCACATCCCAGTAGTCACGGTGCTCAGCAGGGCTCTCACTTTGCAGCACTTCTCTGGCCTTCTCATCCACATCAGCCTTGTGTAACCTTACCCAGTCGAGGAGGTGGAGCAGCAGGGAACCCGCTGAGGACACACACACACACACACAAAGCTGACTTGTTTGTTTGGGTCCTTCTGTAGTGTCAAAAATATATTCCTAAAGATAAAGAGGGAGATTAACTACAAGTAAAGTCAAACTCACCAGGAGCAGCTTCAATGAACAGCACTTCACACAGATTCCAGATCAGTTCTATGGCCAACAGAATGGACACCTGTCAGACCAAAACAGAAGCTGAGGTTAGGACCGTGTCAAAAATGCATATGTGTTCCTCTGCATTAGCACCTTAGCAATACTTGTAGCTACATCTAATAAGTAAATATTAGAGATAATAAAGTAAGTAAACATAATTATGGGCTCCTATATCATCCCAATACCATTTCAACTAAAAGATAATAAATGTCAAAACTGAATTATTGTCTAGCTCTACTCAGAAACAAGTACACAGATGGTGTTAGTTTACTTTTCACATAGATGTAATTTCTCTGCATATTGCGGCACAGACATACGGCAGCAGTACATGCCTGATTTCCATATTGCAACGCCACTTGTGAAACTTTTGTAGAAACTGCAGAAAAGAGAAGAGGGTAAATTTTATTATTATTATTATTATTGTTGTTGTTAGGCATAGCCACATTAAAGAAAATATGAAAATTATATTTCAAAATTCTCACCTGCAACTTGCTGAAGCTCCTCCATACAGGCTCGTATCACAGATCTATAGTTTTTACTGATGCTGACAAATCTAAGGGGCAAGACAAATATAAATCATGATATGCAATCATTTATGTGCTTCATCTGTCTTTTTATAACAAAGGTTTATGTCACAGTGGCATGCACAGAAAGAGAGAGCTCGGCCTTACTGGGGTTTTTTGTTCTTGCTCGGGAGGTCCTCTCTAATTGTCTGCAGGCCCACAAAGATGTGGTGTGACTCGTTGAAGAGTTTGCGTAAAATGGGCGAATATATGTCCTCGTCTTTCCTGACCTCGTGGATGAAGGGGCGTCCCGACCCTTTAGCACCTGAAAAGACAGGAGTAGATCAAGTAAGGGTGCCATTAAACAAGTGAGATAGAGGGCAAGAGAGTGTGAAACTTTCAGAGATGGGCTCGTATTAATATAACAAACCTGATGTTTTGTAAAGGGTCTCATACACGAGGATGTCACCAGGTCCCCATGCAAATCCCAAATGTGTCCCATCACTGGCTGCAGGGATGTTCTGCATTTAAAAGAGAGGCAGGTTAAGCGGGGCGGCTGTGGCTCAGGAGGTAGAGCGTCCACCAATCAGATGATCGGTGGTTTGATCCCCGGCTCCTCCGGTCTGCATGTCAAAGTGTCCTTGTGCAAGATGCTGAACCCCAAATTGCTCCCTGTAAGTCGCTTTGGATAAAATCATCAACTAACTAAAAGTAAAGATGACGCAGAGATCTACTCAAATTGTGTTTCCAGCCAAATTGCAAACTTAAATTGTATTTAAACTCTGCTAATAAATCAAATAAAACTCTTAGCATAGGTTTAATTTAAATTCAGATTTATCTTACGGGTCCATTTTAATGTTTGTTTAATGTATGCATGTTTGTCTATTTCATTATCCAAATATTAAGTTGATATACTTTCTATTCTTCAAAAAGGTTAAGTCCGAGGCAACTGGACTGTTTGTAGATCCGTGAGGACGACGAAGCTTTCCTAGTATAAACACACAGACTCCCCTCCAGTCAGTCAGAACTGAAGCAGCTTCTTGGATGAGAGGATCTACAAACAGTCCAGCTGCCCCAGACTTCACTTTTTTAAAGAAAGATGACCTGGATGACTGAGAAGCTTCCCAGAATACTCCCTAACGAGTCTTGTTGTATTGCCTCTGTTACGTTCACACACTTTGGTCATATTTTTAAGAGCTCTGTGGGTTTGTTATTAAACTTTTTCACACGTGTGACTTGTTTTAAATTTGACATTTCGACGTGTTGTTCCGATACAGTTAGCTCGCCTGTTAGCACTGCTAGTCAGTGTGGAGACATTAAGAGCGGACAGTGAGCTACAGCCGTTACTTACGGTGATCGCCGGCTCGACGTCTACCTCCTCCATCGGTGAACGATGTAATCAACAACAATAAAAACACAAACTGTCTATAACTGATCAGCTGTAAACACCTTCACGCCATGAACTACAGGTGCGCTGCTCCTGCTGCTCGCGCGCCTCTCAGTCTTTCATTCAAGCCGCTTCGTTGCGGCGCGTGGGTGATGACGTCACAGAAAGTGGGGGGGGGCTGCCTGTTTGACTAATGTTAATGATGTAGTTTTATCCCGAAATACAGACATATAACTAAATAAATACATAACTATTAAGTACATTAATATATACAATCAATAACTTTGAAGCAATGGGGAGCCTGGTTCACTTACACAAGGGAATAAATGAATTATCTGACTATGGGAGTACTTATTTTCTCTTATCCAACAATTTTCTTTCTTGAATATGTAAAGAATCATTGTTTTGATTTGACCTGTGCAGAAACACACTTCATTAATATGTAAAAGTGTTAATTTAATTGAGTTTTAGTGCTCCTTCTTCATCAGACAGAAAAACAAGATGGCCGCTGGGATTTATAGGGTTAAAAAAGCGGGGCTGCAAAATGCTTCATCCACAGGATGTGTGGCGTGCTGTGATGATGACTTAACCATGAAAACACTTAAGGGAGGTCAGCAGGGTGATGAGATATGTATTATATACCCAGTAAATCTTCACAAACCTGACAACAAAAGGAAAAACATCGCCGTGCGCGTTCATGTGGCTCTGAGTGTCTCTATAACGCGCATTGGGACTCTCCCGCCCATGCCCAGACTGCGCTTTCGCCCCACGTGATCACCCGCAGCCATTCAGAGCTCGGCGATGTGGACGCGCACCGGCTCGTGGCCGCGCACGTTCGGTTCGAATAATTTAACCGGGAGCGAGCACGTGCGCGTACTCGTATTCTTTGTGTGGCAGCATAGAGAAGCGCCAAAAGAGTGACCATGGCTGATGAAAAACCAAAGGTGAGTGCCTCCACATTGTATCAAAATACCAGTTTGTTTCACTGCATCTGTGGCAGAGGGGGTCTGTAGAAAAATCGGACATTTCCTCATGTTCTGTTCACCTTGTAAAAGTTCATAGTTAAAATTTAACTACTAGCTAACGTTATACCTACTTTGATAGACCGGAAGGTTTGTGAACGCGCATCCACAGGCGCGCAGATCGCTTTCTGCTTCATCACACACAGCCAACCAGCTGGTGTCATCCTCACTGCATGCCTCAGTTTACCAATGCGAGTGTGTGTGTGTGTTTGAAAGGCTAATTGGTGTTAATAACTTGTGTGTGAGAGTGAGAGTGAGAGAAAGTTTGTGCACTCAGTGTACCAGTCTGAATGGGTGCAAATGGCACAAAAACTACAGTATTTTCTTTTTATCTTGGTATATCTGAGCTTATATAACGCTGTGGACAACTTTGCATGCACTGAAACAAAATGTAAACAAACAGAAAATGTGCCCCAGGAAACATTTTTTACTAATAGTGATTTAAAGATACACTTTTATTTATTTATATAGCACCTTTGATGCAGACATGCAGCCCAAAGTGCACAGAGAAAGTAAAAACAGAAATAGGCAACAATGAATAGAATACAGCAGAATAGATAATACATAAATAAAGTAAATAAAATGATGCCATACAATCACAAAATGTTATAATAAATAAAAGCCAGTATTTAAGAACAGTTGCATAAAAAATAAGGACCAATTTAGCACAGATGCAAAGGTTTATAAGTCAACCAGACGTACTGAAGACTATAAACTCGATGTCACTTTATATAGTAAAACTGCCCTACTTACCTTTATCTACTCTGAAGTCAGCATCTATTTATTACCTGTTACCACTTCACTGTGGCTGCTTCCTTTTTTATAAATCAATCACCCATTTAAAATGTAATATACCCCAGTTTATAATAATGCATGAAACAACCAATCAGACTGAAACACTTTCCTAAACGAAGCTTGCAAATATGTATGTTTTATTGATTAAGCTACTTGTTTCAGCTCTGCTTCCATCTGTGCATTCATTAGCTGTTTTTCTCTCTCTGAC
The DNA here is from genome assembly GCA_033000465.1 of Sciaenops ocellatus. Lineage (NCBI taxonomy): Eukaryota > Metazoa > Chordata > Actinopteri > Sciaenidae > Sciaenops > Sciaenops ocellatus. Next base: position 16,998,715 of record CP136877.1, read on the forward strand.
TTCATCCCGCAGGAAGCAGTCAAGACAGAAAACAACGAACACATAAACCTGAAGGTAGCGGGTCAGGATGGATCCGTAGTGCAGTTCAAGATCAAAAGACACACGCCGCTCATCAAACTCATGAAAGCCTATTGTGAGAGACAGGTGGGCATGGCACCATATCGGCACACAACAACCATCACTGATTGATTGTGAACAGGTTATTTCCTAAACCGGTGATTCACAAACAGGGAGGGCACAGAGATACTGAAGGGTGTGTTTTTGTGCTGCGTAACTACAGTTGAATAGATCGTCAGATTTTAACAAACAACATAATCACTACGTTGCAGCTGCATTGCAATTCTCAGCACATGAGTCTATCATTGTCTGCGACATGTGTTGAGTGTTCTCTTGTGTATACAGCCACTTGGTGACTTACGAGTTGTCTGTAATGAAGCGAATGGCCCACAGTATGTGTGCTTGTTGTGATTTTTAGCTTAGTTTCAGCCCTTGAGAGAAAATGTCAGAGGGGCACTTCACTTTTGTGTGAGCCAACTGAATCACCTCACAGAGGGAAGTGTGCATCTACACGTAGACAAAAGGCTCATGCTGAACTAGCAAACGTTACAGCTCAGCCGAGGAGGACACCGTTAATGTTTACATCCCGTGGTGTCACAAGCACAAGCCTGTAATCCAATCCAAAACTCCCAAACTCACACCAAAACAATCTAGATGGATACATTGTACTACAAATATATGTATGTCTTTTTCATTTTGGGGTTAACTTTCATTTTAACAATGTAAACATAAGGATGCGACAGGAGTAAAATATCCTCTAGTCTCCTTTTCCTTTAATATTGAGCTGTTATGTTTTAAGGGTGAGTATATCAGTCACCACTGAACCTCAAATGGAACAAGCGTTATAATATTCTAGTCATAAAACACGTTTTTCTGAGTCTGCTGTAGTTTTAGACTGCTTTAGTCCCCTGACAGCTTTTTAAATCTTTTGTGCAGTGTAAAGCTGTTGCACCTCCACTATTAGTCACACCCTCTGCAGCTAATACATCCACTTGGTTATTGGATTTTAGGAACAATATGTTGGATAAATGACACATACGATCCTTCTTTAACAAAACCCCTGCTGGCTCTTAACTGGTGGCCCTTTTCAACATTTGAACAATGACTCCTTCCATTTAAGTGTCCCAGTGAGCCACGCCGATGAGTCAGCACGCATAATACCAGTGCCTGGGAACAGGCACACCTGACTGTAGAGCAGCCATTATTAATGCTTTTAATTACACCTGAGCTTTTCCTGCTCTTACATGTCAACATATTCGCCATTATGTAGGCCTGAGTCATTTACTAGAGGAGTATGTTTCCCCATGTATGGGCATCGTGGAGGAGGGCTTTGAAGACTTCTGTCACTGAGTTATGCAGCATTAACATCATATGGAAATAATTACTGGTACGACTTAAAGGTTCAAAGCGACAGCTTTGAAGTCAACACATGTTTAATTTAGTTTGAAGACAACAAAGATAAAGAAAAAATGATAAGAGTAATTATTTTCAGCCCTTTCGTACTTATCACACATGCACTTGTAAGTTTGGCCTAATCGATCAGTTAATCACGTGCACTTAGTGACTGGTCATTTGTATTTTGTTGCACAAATAATGCAATGTTAATCTCAAGCAAACATGTCGTTATATCTGGGCAATCTAATGATGATAATGCGGTTTTTATTTGACATGTAGACTTTAGTTGTATTTATTTGACGGTTAGGTCACAGTTCGGTGTATTGAAGAACTAAACACGTCGCATATAAGTCACCTAAAGATATTGCAGTATGCTAAAAGGTCAAACCTGGAATAAAATCCAGATGATGCTGATTAAAGAGTCATTCATCACGCTCATGTTTTCAGTCATTCTTTCCTGAAAGAGTTATTGTTCATTGTTTATTGGCCATGATCCAGCTCTGCTCTACGGCTCTTGTCTTCCTGCTTGAACGCAGTTATCGCTACAGAGTGGATGCAAATCTTCCCTGAATAGCTGAACGCAGCTTGAGGCTTTACCGCTCTCTCAAGCCTCCAAACCTCCTTATCTACTCGTTCATCTGATTCCACATATTAATCACGAAAGATATCTCATCTTTTCCATCAGTAGTTATGAGCTAAATCACTTCTGAAGTTGTCCTTCGCGAGGCTTTTTCATGGGATACAGAAATGCTGACTTATTCTTGTGACTTCTTCTAGTGAGTTAACGTTGGGATGAGTGCCAGTTCAGTTCCTAAAATTGCTCTTACGGCTACAGAAACAATCCTGAGGTTTGAAGATGATTTTTACATTGTGAAGGATTTCGTATATAGAATATCTAATGAAACACAACCTCTGACATTCCTCTTCATTTGAAAGTCAGACGAGTGTTCGGCTCTCTGGAAGAATGGAAAATCCAACGCCAATATTGTCTACTCCTTGGACTGCTAGCAGGGAAAAAGAGACATGTTTGTCATGCAGCTCATTTTCAAAACTACAGCGAGAACCAGATGTTTTTCATTACTGCTTTATTCGACTTTCACTGCAGACAGACAAACTCATGACCCTCAAACTTCAGCAGGTTTAACTCAGACAAGACAATACTTGCCCTTAAAATATATTAAAAGTACAAAAGTATAATACTGATTTTATTTTCTTGTCTTTTTGAATAAAACTTTACATGAAGGTGCTGTATGTGGCTGAGAATTACATTTACATTTCTGTGGATTGCCTAATTAACTTTGTAACATCTTTACAAATCAAACCACTTTTCATATCATCTGGTTTTGACTGTAAAGCACTTTATAACTTTGCTTAAAAAGGTGCTACACAAATAAATGGTTTTATATATTGTTAGTAGTAGTGCTAACCCTAACCCAATAGTTGAGGCCCCTCAGCTGTAGTAAAACAAATAAAAAACTCAATAATTTTATGTATTTTCCTCATGGTGAATCTCCATTTTTGATGGTGAAACCATCACATCAACATTGAGTTCAGAGAAGAAAGTTTTAAAGTAAAAGAAACACATTTTTAAAGTATCAAATATCTGTCGCAGCTATTGACTGAGGCAGTTAAATGTGCAAAAAATTGGCCAAAGTCTGCTTAGTACTGTCTTGTTTAACAGTTTTCAGGCTCGATTTACAACAAAACTTTTGTGTTTTTCTCTCCAGGGACTTGCAATGAGGCAAATCAGGTTCAGATTTGATGGACAGCCAATAAATGAGACAGACACACCAGCACAGGTAAGTCTAGAAACAATAACTTGAGTTTAAATACCTAAAACAGACTGAATAGGGTGCTTTGAAAAAATATTACACATTCACGGGGCACGCTGTACCAATGGTTTAGAGCGGGCTCAAACATGCTTCCTCTGCTTCAACATGCGTCATCATTTGTGCCGATGCATTTGTGGCATCCTTATCGAGTAAGGCATGCATATTTCATGCATTCTTTTCGATGTTTGGTATTTCATTTTCCCCTCTACAATGTTGAATGTAGTATTAAGTATTAAGTATTCCACACACACACACAGCTCAAAATCTGGCCAGTGTCTGACCAAGTCTATATAGTTGCAATTGAAGGACATGCAGGCACTCGGAGATGTAGCAAAACAATCAAAAAATTAATTATAAAAGTCTCTCACAGTGTGTGGTAGGAATGTCTGTAGGCTGAAACAAAACACACACCAGCTCTTTGTGCTCACAAGTCACAGTAGAAGACATGTTGACATTGGGGGCATGTAGATGCCTCAGGCTGGCAGAACACACAAAGCTGAATTTTGGTTGCCAGGCTCTCAAACTTGTGTTGAATATAACAGTTAAAACAGATGCCAGTATCCTTGTTGTGAAGTGAATGGCTGGAGTAGACACAGCTCACATGTTACTGCGTTGTACCGCGATGCTGTGCAAGCCTTTCTGTGCATGCTTCAGTCATCAAAGCCAAATGCAGCGGTTTATTTTGGTCACCATGGCGCCTTTTTGCCTATGCAAACGACAAATTCGAGTTTGTGTGGAGCATACTGTCCGCTTTGTTTCACATACCGTGTAACATCTCGACGTGACGCGCGCTCTCCCCTCTCTCTATACAGTTTAACTGCTTTTTGTTTAATAAAGCCAGACTGTGCCAGAACTTCAGTCGTGTGACACGTGCTTAAATAACTTTTTTTTCTGTCTCTTAACAGTTGGAAATGGAAGATGAAGATACAATTGACGTATTTCAACAACAGACGGGAGGCCTGATTTAACGAACCACATGCATCACCATTTTCCTTCTTGACAAAACCAACCTTGACAGCCTGTGATACACAGCGGCTGCTTCTTTGCAACTCTTCCTGTTGTCTCAACAGAATTCCATGCAGAAGAAGTCGTCATTTCTCTGCCACACATAACTGCTGTATAGTATTTTCATCCCTGCCCTTGTTACTTTTCTGTTTTTGTACATAAACTACATCCATTTCACCCTGAATTCAGGTTTTTTTTGTTTGTTCATGCTGTATTGTGGTAAATGTTGAGGACTTCCCTCTCCAGTTCGAAGGGCTTCTTCTGAGGTTTGCAGACCGATAGGACTGGTTATAGGGTGAGAATGAATAAAACTGACTTTACTGATCAAAAGTTGTTGGGCTAGGCTTGTTCAGTGTCCAGCAAATCTGTTCTTACAGTGTACTGTTTTGGGACTGGTTATCACTTAGTGAACCACATACCCAGTTTGGGAACGAGGCTGGATTGTCACTTTTCTGTTCATCATCAGAAAAAAAAATTGATTTTATACATTTTTATATAGTAGTGGATGTGTAGAGAAATGTTTTGATTAATCGTTTGATTAGACAAAGCTTCAAATTTTGGGAAACCTGAAAAGATGTTTCAGTTTAATAAACAACTGTATTGTCTATTAAGATGCCTGATAAAATAAAGCTATTGTCTTTTTCCAAACTTCCACTAATTTTGTCTGGCTTTCCAGAGTGATTGTTTGACCCTCTACTGGGCAGAAATCCAACCAGTATAAAATGTATTAAATATGTGTAGACAAGAGCACAAGTCTAGATAGTATTGGGTCAAAGCTGAACTCTTTATCCTTTGAAATATTCTGCAGATTGTCCTTGGGGCGGCACGGAGGTGCAGAGGTTGCTTCACAGCAAGAAGGTTCCTGGTTCGAACCTCGGCTGGGGCCTTTCTGTGTGGTTTGCATGTCTCCCATGTCTCACCAGGTACTCCAGCTTCCTCCCATAGTCCAAAGACATGCACTTAATAGGTTAATTGGTGACTCTAAATTGCCCGTAGGTGTGAATGCGAGCGTGAATGTTTGTCTCTATGTGCCCTGTGATGAACTGGCGACTTGTCCAGGGTGTACCCCGCTAGCTCAGGCTCCAGCCCCACCGTGACCCTGATGAGGATAAGTGATTACACATAATGTAGATAAATGTTTTGATTAATCATTTGATGAGGCAAATTTTGAGAAGCCTGAAAAGATGTTTCAATTAAATAAACAACTGTATTGTCTATTAAGATACCTGTTAAAATAAAGCTATTGTCTTTTTTCAAACTTCCACTAACTTTGTCTGGCTTTCCAGTGTGATTGTTTGACCCTCTACAACCAATATTAAAGAGAGCACAAGTCCAGATAGTACTGGGTTGAAGCTAAACTCAACCTTTTGAAATATTCTGCAGATAGTCCTTGGGGCGGCAGTGGTTAGTACGAAGGTTCCTGGTTCAAACTTCAGCTGGGCTGGGGTGTTTGCATGTGCTTGGGTTCTCACCAGGTGCTCCGGCTTCCTCCCACAGTCCAAAGACATGCACTTAATAGGTTAATTGGTGCCTCTAAATTGCCCATAGGTGTGAATGTTTGCTTGTTTTTGTGTGCCCCACTATGACCCTGATGAGGATAAGTTTTTTTTTATTAATTGTTTGACTAGGCCAAGCTTCAGATTTTGGGAAGCCCATGGAAGTCTCCTAAAATAAAGCTATTGTCTTTTTCCAAACTTCCACTAATTTTGCCTGGCTTTCCAGTGTGTTTATTTGACCCTCTACAACCAATATTAAAGAGAGCACAAGTCCAGATAGTATTTGGTAGAAGCTAAACTCTTTACCCTTTGAAATATTCCGCAGATTGTCCTGATCAATGCTACAATAGATTAGATAGCAGTGAAAACAGCCCTCAGGGATGTGGACTCTCTGAATGTCTGACATGAAGCCCAGACCCTGCCATCAACAAGGAGAGGCGAGCTCTGTCGGTTCTGTCCAATGAGAGGCGAGTTCTGTGACGTTCTGTCCAATCAGAGCGGTCCGAACGCCGATGGGATGGGTCTCGTGGGCTGGCACCGCAGAACCAACGGATCTGGTGTTCGTTATGTTTTTCAGTGTCGGGTGGAGTCTACATCCTGTCGCATCTCTGCGGGGGAAAAGCGGAGGACGGAGTTTTTTTTTTTATTAGTTTCTCCATTGACTGTTTGTTACCACCAAGACTTAAACACTCCGTAAAGATGACGACGACCACTACTTTTCAAGGAATGAGCCCTGGTTCTAAGAGCAGTTCCAGGTAAAGAAAAAATGTTCATGGAGGAACAAAAGAAGTGTGATGCGGGCGAGCCTCTCAGCTAGCAGACGCCTCTTTTCTCGCCTTAAAGGCAGCAGGCTACCTTACGTTAACCCGCTGCTGGCACGGCGAGGGATTTTTCTGGATTTAGCTAAACTGTCACATCGTCTTGCTAATTAAGTTAATCTTATTGGGTGACTTGATGTACCATATAGCCTTTAGCTTCGCTAAGTTAGTTAGGTTAGCCTGTCTGAGCTGTGTGAAGGGGGTAAAGAAAAAAGGGGAGAGAAACATGAAGGGAGTGTTTTTAATCTTGTTTTTTTGTGGGAGAAATAGTCAAAGCTAGCTAATGTTAGCACTCAAATGGCTTTGGTGGACTACAAAATAACTTTTTTTTGTAGTTCAAGTCGAGCTACCTATCCTGCGGTGATTTCCAGGGAGTTGCAGATAGTGTTACGCCTATATTTCATCTATTATATGAGGATTTGTGGCATTGTTTTAATGTTTAATAGAGGGGCTAAGCTGAAGAGCAAGAGTCCAAATGTGTGATTGATTGCAGGAAGAATCCCAGACGAGACTTTGGTCTGCATATGTCATTATCACTGATATGGCTCATTGTTTGTGAGAGCTGGTGGAAGTTTTACACAAAGTGTCCATTTGTAGCTTCAGTAAATGCGTCTGTCGGCTCTTTATATTCATGGGAGGGGGGATGAAAAAACACCTTAAGAGGGCCACTCACCCTCCAAGCACGCAGTCATCGCTTTCCAGTAAGTGATGCGTCTCGTCTGGATGCATTCCTGCCCCCCTTTTGCAGTGAAAACACTGCAGAGAAAATGACTTTAAATTATGTCTGGCGCGGTAACGAGGCATGATTTGAGGGCATATGAACCACATTTTGAGAGGGGAGTGCTGTCATTAAAGCGTTTTGAAGTGCTGATTTCGGATGATGCGGGGGCTTGGGTGGGGGCTTTGAGCTAGCTAAGCCTGTAAATCTGTCCTTAGCTCTTTGCTTTTGCTCCTTAAAGCCCCCCCCCCTTTTTTTTTCACGAGCTGCTGGTCATTTCTGCTGCTGGCCAACCCCAAAAAAAAAAAAAAAAAGGGGGATCAGTACAGCAGCAACTTGAGCAAGAATTGGGCTAAAATCTTAGTAGGCCATCTAAAAGCCTCCCACCCTGCCTTATCCAGACATGCCATCTTTTGGCTTCAGAGCTCAGCTATATCTGCCATAGCTCCACCTGCCCTTAAAGCTCCTAAACATTAATGCCATTTCATTGATATTATTTGCGGTTTCATTCTAGGGTGGGGTCTGCTGCCAGGCAGCTAAAAGCTTTTCCCCCCTCATCGCAATCCATGTGGAAAGCATGAGCTCATCCCCTCTGGCCGGGAGGTGAAGTCTGGTTTAGGCATCACTGTCACAGCCAAGTGTGACGGACACTAGTACTTATACAAGAATTGATTGAGGAAATTTACGGCGATGCAGTCAACGCTGCTGCTGCTGCTGTGGATTTTATTCCCCCCCCCCCCTCCTCCTTTAGTTGCTTTCTTTGTAGTTCTGCTTCGATAGCGGAGTTGTTTTTTGGACTCCCATCTGCCCGCCTGGCCCTTAGACAGCTGCTCAGTGTGTCAGCTGGTGGCTTCAGGGACTCTGAGGAGGAGAACAGAGTTTGCTGGAAAAAAAGAGGGAGGGGTCCAGCAGGGGCTCTGCACAGACATCAGTTTTTTGTCGTCCACCCCGACTGTCCTTCAGCACAGCAAGGAAAAAAGGGCTTCCCTACTCATTATCGTGTTCCTTTTGTTCAGCTTGTGGTGAAAGGAATGTCGGTGTAAAGTGGGCTTTGTTTATCATGCATTGCGCTGCTCTAGAACAGTCTATTTATTAGGTGACCTACATTTTGCTGTGGCCCGCAGACTTTTCACCTCTGTTGTGGTATATTGACCCATAAGGGGGTATCAGATTTGATTTACTAATTTAATAAAGTACTTACAATGCTACCAGGAACTGACACCGACCCCTTTTGTGTCACCGCAAAGGAATCTGTGCTGAGGAGAGGCAGCAGCTAGCCAGCTAACTCTGTGATTATATGCGACTGGAGTCAGCTGCCGGGCAGAGATTGTGACTGTCTGTCTGACGGGCTGACAGCCGGGGCTTAGAGAGCAGAGACCTTGCTGGTAGCCTGTGTGTTTATATGTGTGTGTGGTATGTATATGAAAGGGTTAGGGTGGAGTAGGGGGAAGGCTGTAAGTAGCTTGAGGCATCCTCATGTTATATTTGACTATAGATTTTTTTTTTCTTTCTGTTTTTCGCGCTGCACAGCTGATCAGTGGCATGTGACATGAGGCCCATGTGTTTTAGTTTGGCCTAAAGAGAGGGCGTAGCACAATGTCAATCAAATGGCATTTATAATCCGTCGTTTGTTGCTCTTCAGGGTACTACGACCGCCAGGCGGGGACTCCAGCTTCTCCCTCGGCACGGACGACAACTCGACCCCCCAGCGCAAGAGCAAGATGGCCTCCAGCATTTTTGCAGAACCCGAGGATCCCCATGCTCATCGGAGGAACAATCCACCCAGTAACTCAACCTAACGTCCTTGTTTAGTTAATTTTCTGTGTTACGATATCAGAGCTAAAGGAATGAAAACAATTAGGTTTTGATTTACAAGATAACATTAACAGTGACTGGAATTTTGCACATGGGAGGGTGTGTAAGCGTTTTTGTAAGGGCTAGTTAAATCTTGCAAAACTAGACAGAACTACAAGAAGCCTTAAGTAAGCAAAAGTCACCATGGAATTAATTCTTCTAACTCGAGCTCGGAAAAGATACAAACTGGAGTGTTATTTAGTATTTTTCCATTTAGGTTGTCAGAAAGAACATCCCACAAGTGTAATAGCCAAAAAGCCCTGGAGTACTTGGATAAGGGTAATTTGAAGCTAGGCTTTGTTAAATGGGATGAGGATCGGCCCTCAATGGAAAGAAATAGGTCAGTTAAAAAAATGTGTCAGTTGGTGAAATGTGTGGCCTCGTATAGACACGAGGGAAGTTTTATTTCGAGTACACGAGGAGAGGCTGACACACGCAAGCAGCGGGGGATATGGGACCTGTAAATGGCTTTTGAGATGTCAAGGTCACTGCAAACATACAGCCACAGAGGCTTGAATGAAATATTAATGTAGTCTGACATTATTGTGCCTGTCCGTATGTTTATAATAATCCAGATAAAGCTTTAGCCAAACATAATTCCCTCTTTAGTCTGTGTTTTTTTATTATTGTAATTATGGTTGGATATTTTTACTCAGCTCTTCAGTGTTTGGTTAAGGCTCAAAGATTTGATGAAGTGCATGAAAAGGAAAATTCCAGCCGACAGCTCGGTGCCATGAAGTTACTCACAAGCCAAGGATCACATGTTTTCACACTGGTCACTTTGTAAAAAAAACTGTTTACATGGTGTATCACATTTTCTGGTTGTGTGGACAATGAAGAACTCACCCTAAAATTATTACTCCATCCTCTGACCTCTGCAGCCTGCAGCTGCCGACTGCAAAGCCTCTTCCTGCCTGCATTGTTTCACTTGGGTTTAGGTGAAGTTCAGGGGAGCCTTCGCATAGTTGTCCCGGTTTAACGGATACATCTGAATGAGGATATTTAGTTTCTGCCTGAACTGGCAAACTTTATTACTCGAACAGCTTTTATCATCATCGTCCTATCTGTTTGACCTGATGTGAACTCCTTGTTTAGGTGAGCGGGTTTGTTTGCTTTGGCACGCCGTCCTGTGACGATCCTTTTCAAAATGCCTTTTTTATTTGCTCAATACGCTTCTCGGCCGTCTCGAACAACATGCACTTTGGCGTGCAGTATGACCTGTTAGCCTTGTTATGATTATGCACACTCTTTGAATATTGTGTACACTAACTTAGCTTGGAGGATGCAACTCTGCTGTTAGCCTTTTTCTGACATTAGGGTGACATGAAACTACGACAGAGGTCCCACAATTGATTCAAAGTTTGCTTTTCTGTAGTGTGCATCTTATAGCACTGAGCCTCCGGTCTCCATAGACTGTAAGTTGTAGTTTGTGGTTATTAGATTTACTTTAATCGTGTTGGGGTGACTCTAGAAACTGATATCTTAAAGCCTGAGTAATGAAACTGAAAGTATCTTCATCCCTACCACGAGGAGTAGGTTATTGTTATTCATAAAGGCAGGTTGTTCGTCAGAATTTAAGTTTTTTTTTTTTTAGATATCAGAGCTGTTGGTTTGTTCAAGTGCCCTCAAGCTTCTGGCCACATGAGAAACACTCTGCAATCAGAGAGGAAGCCAAGACCCAGCAGCAGCAGCAGCATGATTGCTGTTCCTGTCTCCAAGCTTGTTGATCAGTGCGGTCAGTTATCATACATATCATATCATTGACCAAGGAGATCTATAAGGTCAAGTAGAGGGCTATGTGTTGTAGTGATGATAGCATAATGCATCACTGTCTAGCAGTGCTGATTCACTTCACTCCATTAAGAACAATGGCCACTCCTCTGCTTCTTCAGCAGCGTTGTTCGCCTCACGACAAAGACGGTCTGTCCCCTCCCTGGCCCTCTGGGCTAGAGCTGTGCTGTTACCTTATGTGGCTTTGGTTAGCACAGTCTGCTTCCCCACAGTGCGCCAAACACTGTGTTTTAATGCTCTTTCTGCTAAAGGAGACTGCAGGCGCTACAGGGTTATGTGAGTTTTGGCAATCTGGTCGTCTGCCTGGAACTCTTCCACTGCGTTTCTGGGTCTGTTGCAGACGCCCAAGCGGATTTGGTGATGTTTCCCGTTGGTTCTCAGTGAATTTGTCTCGTGTTATTTCAGTTCAATTCCCTCGTAAATCTCATCCTGTCAAATCTGAAAAGATGAATCTTGTGGTGAGCATGTTAGCCTCATGGGTTACAAACATTGGGGTTTGGGGTGGCTTTGCAGCTAATTGGATTAGTGTCCATATGGTATGACTCTGCTGCTTTGAAGCCTGAGTCATGTTGTGTCATTTGTCTCCTGTGTTTCCTGTCTAGCCTCAATACTATCTACCGGCCAAAAGAGAAAAAAATAATACTGAATAGGCATGACAGCTGGTGTATTACAGTCTGCTTAAATAAGTTTGTTGCTCTTTCCATCTGTCTCTTACCTTCCCAGGCGGGGCACCCACAGGAACCCTGTGCGGAGAGCCCTCGGCCCCACTTAGGCGGTGCCAGCAGCCTCTTCTCTTCCCCAAGAACCCTCAACCGGAACTGACCACCATCCACAACTCTGGGGCAGCCTTGGTTTGGACCCAGAGACAAGAGGTACCTCTAATTGAGTCTGACAGGCGCTGTTTCCAAAACAGAGCCACAGCACACAGTCATAGATTAAGTATAATTCTAAACAGTGGAAAATTCGTCGGGGGGAAGGATGACTTTATCCATCTATTTGAAACTGACCCAGGATGTTGTTTGATAGATATTCTCCACTGACGTTTGTAATCCCTGTGGAGGTTTAATTTTTTATTCTGGGAACACGCCAGTCCTCACTGCTTGACATGGGTGGAATGTTTTTTTTCTAAATGAACAGTTTGACAGAGATATAAAGAAACAGTGAAACAGGATATCTGTTAAACGATATAATGAGAGCGGAAGGGTCCGCCTTGTAAATGAAGGTGTGACTTTTCTTCCACAAATACATAAAATCTCAAGGGCCAGAGAGCTCAGGAGTTTTCTTTTTTCCCCCTGTGCATTATTTTCTTTTTTGAAGACTGTCTTTTTTAAAAAAGTAATAGGATTCACATATAGCACTACAGGAAGAAGAAAAAGTCACTTTGATTCACTGACTGATGTTCCTGTCTTGTGTTTTCGTCGCAGGTTGAAAATGGCGAAGAACAAGCAAACGATGGTAACTATCCTGAACTGTTTATAAAGAGGCTTTTAAGTTTCTGTCACACTCTCACTATGTCTAAACAGCAGTGCATGACTTAGATTATTCAGTGAATAGCTCCATGGTTCACGAGAACAGATAAGGTCCACTCTCCCTGCCTCTTAAAAAAAAAAAAAAAAATCAGATACTGGTGACTGTTTTTGTCCCATATGCTGCTGGCATACCGTAACTTTTTTTTTTTTAAAGATACAGTACACACAATCTCCCTTTCTAAGTTAACATGACATGATCTCTTTGATGTGGTTTTCCCCCCCTGTCATGATGGCCTGATGGTCTGTAGTCCAGCAGCTGTTCTTTTGATGGCAGGCTTCACTTAGTATGAAAAGCTTTTTATTAACCTCCAGGTGCATGTTTGTAAGACAGTGGCTGGCTCCACAGATAATGGAGGGCTTGGCCGCACATCTCAATGGACATTTCAGAAATCCTATCCAAAAGCAGAAGTGAACGAGTGAGTTCACTTCTGCTTTTGATGATGATTGGAATGATGATGATGATGATGATGATGATTGGAATGTGTGCATCCCAGTGACTAAACGTCTGTTTCTTGACACATTCCTGTGAAATAAGCAACCAAAATGTATAAAGTATGTAATTTTAGCATATATATATATAATTTGTAATACATTTGAAGGGTAATAAACACATTCATTGGGGAAAAAAGGATGATGGGATGTAAGACACACCAAGATAAATGCAGCCAAACACACACTTAAAAACAAAAACTGTTTAGTTATATATGCATGAATCTGTATTCAATTCATTATTCCACCATCAAAGAATTCTCTACAAAACTGAGCTGCATGACCTCAGTTAATCCAGCTGAGTACATAACACATCATCTGTTAACACATCTCTTCCTGTTATTTGCACGAGCCTCCCTTAAATACATATGCAGTGTGGAGAGAGGTGCACCTGGCACACACTCGCACAAATGACTTGCAACTTCAGCCTGGTGCGTCTGTTCAATGAATACACAATAATGGCATGTGTTTGGGGGTAGAATATGTCGCATATTGTGATACTGGGGAAAGAAGGTGCAGAAGCTGTAGTAAATCTAGTCACATGTCTACCCTGTGCAGCCCTAATGTCTGCTGCAGTGGCAATCATTTATTCAGTCCCTTTAAATTAGCATATTTTACAGTAATTTAGACCTTTATCCTATCCATCTTGGATATCTTGGTCATTTAGTTTGTAAGAAGACAATCCCAATCAGCCACTGTTAACATGCTTTGGATTAACGTGTCATCCATAGAGTGTCCTGACGATGCGGAGCAACAAGCGCAGGAGCAGCCGCAGCAGCAGAAGGAGATGCCACAGCCCTCTGACCCATCGGGAGGTGCCAACGCTGCCACAGGCGGCCGAAGAAACCCACCCGGTGGCAAGTCCAGCCTCATCCTGGGTTGAGACCACTTCTTTGTTTGTTTTTTTGTTTTTTGTTTTTCATTCGAACGCTTTTTTTTTTTATTTTTTAAAGATAAATACCCCCCACCACTCTCTTCCTCCTCATCAACCTGTCACCTTCTCCCCTCCTTCACATGCACTCATGCTGTCACGTCCATGTCCTCTCCCTCCACCCTCAAACCTTTTGTTTTGATCCTTTTTTCTATTAAAAGAAGAAAACTGTTGACAAAAGCACTTTATGTATCTCTCCCCTCCCCACCCCACGACCATTTCAGCCCATCCTGTAGTCCATCGCGCCTGCTGGGAAAGGCATGACGTTTAGCTTGTCCCTCATTCTTCCCTGTTGTAAATGGTAAAGGAAAAAATAATAAAAAAGATTTGATGCGTGGATTTCTAAATACAATAAAGATTGATATGAATTTCTTGTGGTTGATTCTTTTTTTTTTTAATGTAGTAAAAGTCATGTTATAGTATTGTAGGAACATTTGATGAATATTTCAGTTCAGAAGTGACGTGCATAAAATGGATAAAGGCACATAAAGTCTAAAAATATAGGCATAAAATCAAGAGTACTGCTGATTCTCCTCAGTTTTCATGTGCATAAATGGCTCAACACGCAGCCATGCGTATTATTTATGTACAGTGAGAAGGAGCCTGAAGACTGCAGCCGTTGAGAGCCGAGACAGGCTCTGTGACTGGAAACCTGCCCAGCCAAAGTAATCACGAAAGCTGCCTCCAATTCTGCCAAAAGAGAAACTGCACTGCACTATCTTTTCATGACATCATACGCTGGATATTTGGCTCTGTTCGCAGTGTTTCTGATTTAGGATAGGCGTTTCATTTTGTTGAGAGTAGTAAAGATTTTTAGAACAAAAGTCGGAATCAAAAGGTGAAGTGATTCATTCAACATGTAATGTTACTTATGAACTTCTACCGTTAACAGAACTCCTCAAAGATGGCTTTATTTGGAAATGCTGTAGTCTGAGAGCTTATCTGCCTTCTTATGAGGAACATAAGTGAGTACAGGACACCATTTATTCTTTACCAGCACCTGTTGCTCTGATTTTAGTTAGACTTATCAGACTAACAGAGACTACACAGATTGTTATCTATAGATTAAAAGTTCTTATGAGTTATTCCCTGACACAAATGTTGGCAAATCATGGCTATAGATAGAATTTCTACAAACATTTTGGACAAAGAAGTAACCAAAACTTTTCTCTAAATACAGTTTTCAGAATTACAATTCAGGACTGTTGTATTTGGAGAAGGGAGTTTTTGTCTTGGCCTTCTTGTGAAGTGCGAACTGCATTTTTAGAATATGCTTGACTATAGTTGTTGTTGCTGCATCTATTCAACTGTTAAAGCCAGAGAGAAAAAGAGAGCATAACACCTAGCTAAAAAATAAAACTTCTAATAGAAATATTGACCTTTAAAGTCGGTTAATGTACTGGCTTCTTATCATTAAAATGAACAACATTTCAACAACAAACAACTCAGTTCAACCTTTGAATTAGTGATCTGTACTCATTTTCCTCACAGTATACTGTCAGTAAATGTATCTATAGCTGTAAGTCTTTGAAGATTCTCAGCCGCCCAGCTGAGCTCAATCTGCGTAAACTGGACTTTCATGGTTGTAGATGCATAAATCATAGATCCATGATGTTTCACCTCTCATCCAAGAGGCTTCGTCAATTCTTCAGAACTTATCTACAAGTCCAGTTGCCCAAGATTTAACTCTTCTTAAAGATAACTATAGCTATGAATGTCACCTCTGATTATACATGACGCTTCAATCATTTGTATTTAAAGTCATCTTGTCTTAACCATGACTTGATTTAAATGGCAATGTGTTTTTGATTACCGTGAAGCTGGAGATGCCTACAGGGCAGATCATCTTTTAGCAGTCATAACACATGTTCATGTTCCATATGTTTACGTGCCAGCTACGTGCTCAAGGTGTCAATCAAAAGGAAGACCTGAATAAAAGTTGGTATCAGAATAGTTTTATGTTCCTCTCTGCCTCCTGAGCTACAACTTGAGCGAGTGCTGTGGCACGGCGATGGGTTTAAGCCCTCATCTGTAATGAAAGGCATGCAGAGGTCACTCAAGACCAGGAAAAGAACTTCCTGTCCTGGAGAAATGCCAGAATGTTGGAGTGCAGTCAATGAAGGCTTGTTTTCAGTAAGTGCTGTACCCACAGGGAAAGCCCTGTGCCTTTTATTATAGTTGAGGACACAGAGTCGGCCTGGATCTCTGGTGCTTTCCTCATTCTTGTTCTGATGTTCATTTGACCTTTGGAATTATGCTTGCAGTGTTCAAACTGCTTTGAAAGCACTCAAACCACAGCAAAGCCACCCTAGAAAAAAATATATAGTTTGGTTAACTAAAGCTTCTTAGAAAGAAGTAGCTCAAAAAATATTACACTGACGCTGATGTACGTGTGATATGAAATTATGACGAGAAAAAATGCCACTGTCTGCCTGATAAATGCATTATCTTGGCATGCCTTCACAGAGGTCAGGATGCAAGAAAAGGGGTTTGAGTCTGGTTAAAAGGGGTTCAGTTAGACAAGAGAAGCAAAACTGTTTGTTGTTTTAGAAGTTAACTGCACAAGAATGGCAAAAAAAGCAGTTTAACTATTTGAATCACTATTAAAATGTAGTTAAAATACCTGCAAGCTACTGGAAAATGTATAGTTAAACTACTAGTTTAATTACATTGTTTTGCAAAGTGTTTGCATTTGTTTGGTTGTATCCTGTTCCATCTCACATTGGTAACACTTTACTTTATAAGCATTAAAGTAGTTTTAAGTACATACATGTATTTATACACTATTTGTCAACAATTTGTACTTCTCCTGTTTTTTATTATTGCAACTTTGTTTAACTATATTATCATTCATTATCAGCCTTCTCTTATTGGTGCCCACATGAGGAGTTATAGCTGTTGATTGCAGCAAACAAATGCAGCGCAGCAGTTTGCTCTTTTGTCCCGGTCAACAGCTACCCAGTAAAAACCACATTAGAAACAGACTCTCTTGTCTATCCCCCCTTGATCATCCTTCTAATCTTTCTAGAAAGACGGGAGATTACTATTTCCCTCCCCCCCGCAGCCATATGCCGAGTCGTTTAACTGATGTCTGTGATGAATGAGTAAGCATCCTTGCTCATTTGCAACTTCAATTTATTGACAGGCCCATTATACCATGTGCACTCCAGATGAGGCCCACGTGTGCTCCGGGAGATCTCTCAAGAGAAAAAGGATGCGCGAGCGTGTAAACGAATTGGGGGAAATGAGGTGAGTCATCTCTGAGTGACATGGCAAGCAATCATCAATCAATACTCCCATTCATACTGCACTGACTCAGCAATTACTCCAGGCAGGAGGAGGAGGGAGGAGAACTGTAGGAGGAAATATTTAAAATTAGATATTGTGTTAAGAAAAAAGTAAAATGATGATGACCTCCTCATGTTCTATTGTTGTTGTATTCCTGTCCTCTCTGTAACCAGAGACAGAGCCTCCTAATTATCTTGCAGTCTCAAAAATATACAACTCCTCCCGCCCACCAGAAGCCCTAAACAGGAAGCACTGATTGGCAAATGGACAGGGCCGTTTCCGTAGCGACAAAGGCAGAGTAAAAAGCCCTCCTTGCAGCGTCTGCTCTGGCTCACATTGCATCTTCTTTAACTGGATGAGGCTGGAGGAGGGGAATGGATGGGGGAGCGGTGGGATGGACAGGGACCTTTTTTATTCTGTCCCACAGGGAGGAAGAGAGAGCAGAAGCTGGGTGTGTGTTTTTGTTAATGTATCCCCAAACACTGGGAGAGCCTTTTATTGATGTTATTGATGTTGAGATTTGCGATTCTCTGAGGACAGCGACAACTTAATGAGTTTGTTGAGCTTATTTCAGCTTTAGACTACAGTGGTCATCATCTTATATATTGTGCTGTAAAGCCTTTTCAGCAATAGGTACATGATATTTTATTCTCATATATATTGATGCAAAAAAAAATTGCCATCATACCCTTCATACCCTGCAAGAGTTCAGAGTGATTTCATGGTGTTGGGTTTCCAAGGACATTTTCAGAAGGGGACCACCTTTACACTATACTCCACACACACTTTGCCAAATTTGATCTCAGGTTTTGGTTTACAAAGAGGATCATGTGTGACGATTGTGACTGCAAGATCAGGTTCACTGTGGAAGAACAGCTTAGTGTTTCAATCTGTTTTTAAAATTCATTTATTATTGTTTATTTTGGAATTAAGAATAATTACACTAAAGAAATATTCTTTAAAGACATGTTGCTGTTGAATTTTTCATGCTTTGAGCACCAATGACAAAATTATGTTAACCTGTATTGGGATGATGTTTGAAATCTCAGCAAATAATGGGTGGGATGGGAGTAAGAGAGAAAGTGCTTTTCTGTTTGTTTGTTTTTCATAACCATCCCTTTAAATGTTCTTCATATAACTTGTTGTTGCTTTATGTCATCCTTGGAGATATACTAATGTGGTTTATGCACCTATAGACCAGCATTTTTCTGTTGCTGTCTCTGTATCTTCTCTTATTGGTGCCTACATGAGGAGTTATATTATATATAGTTATATAATATAACTCCTAGTAGTTATATTATTGACAAATATATGAACACATACATACATGAAGCCATGCTTGTTAAATGCTAAAGGTTATTTTTCATCTAAATGGTTAACACCCAGACATGTTTTTTCCTCTGCCACTAGAGGGCAATGCAAACACTGTAAAACACTTCAACCCTCTGCTCAAACAAAACTTTTGACCTACTTTCTGTTTGCTTTGACCAATAAAAAAACAATTTGATCTGTTGATCTGTGTTTTGTCAAAGTGACGTGGCATTTGTATTATGCATCACAAGATCATTGTAGGGACTAATTTAGATTAGATCTGCTGTTTCATCCTCTCACACGGGTCACATGTTGTTGTTGCTCTTTTGACCAAGAATCCTGAATCCTAAAGGATTTATATTTCAAAAACAGTATACTGTCGTCACTGTCAGCATGTCTGCTGCCTGGTTAAAGCTCATAACGATCCTTTGTGTCTTCTCCACAGCCCTGAGTGGCCCAGGTAAGACTGATTATGTGCCTAAGAATGTGTTTTGTAGTAATTTATGTAAAGCTGGATGAATTCATTAAGTGCCCCTCATGTATATTTTTACATTTACATTTAGTCATTTAGCAGACGCTTTTATCCAAAGCGACTTACAGAAAAGGGAACAATCAAGGCTAAGCATTAGTGCAGTAATAAGTGCTAGTGACAATTCTTTAAGGTGTAGATTTGTCCAGTGCTACGAGAGAAGGTACTCTCTGAAGAGCTGGAGGTCTTCAGGAGTCTTTTAAAGGTAGAGAGGGACGCCCCTGCTCTGGTAGGAACTGGTAGTGCGTTCCACCAGCGGGGAACAACAGACGAGAAGAGTTTGGATTGCCTTGAGCGGATGGGTGGCAGAGCCAGGCGTCTTTCATTGGAGGAGCGCAAGGGTCGTGAGGTAGCATATGCCTGTATAAGGGCGTTCAAGTAGGTAGGTGCAGTACCGGAGACAACTTTGTAGGCGAGCATTAGAGATTTGAATTTAAAGACCCCCTCCAATC
Organism: Sciaenops ocellatus; assembly: GCA_033000465.1. NCBI lineage: Eukaryota > Metazoa > Chordata > Actinopteri > Sciaenidae > Sciaenops > Sciaenops ocellatus. Next base: position 17,018,210 of record CP136877.1, read on the forward strand.
ATCCTTTTTAGCTATTTTAAAGCATTCTCAGTGGTCTTTAAACTGTGATTATGAAGTTTTTAGCCAAAATCACAAAACCTGTGCCATTTCCCAGGGCTCTTCTGCTGCAGAGCGCCAGCAGCTCATTAGCAATGCGCCTCTGAGTCGTGGGAGCTGGGTCCGCGCAAGGTCTTTACGTTAGCTTGCAGCCCTGCAGCCCCTCCGTCCGGCCTCAGGGCCCGAGCGCGGGCGGGAGCTTGTGGCCTGCCCAGGGTTTCATACGTCACAAACCCAGTCTGCCTGAAACTGCCATTTTGCGTCTGCCACTGGTTCACGGCAATTTGAAGGCAGAAATACTCAGAAATGCAATTTCAAACTTACTTTTCTACTGATATGTCCTCTAGCATCAGAAAAATGCCCCATGAACATGTGAACAACATGAAAAACGCGATTTTCATCGGAGGGGGTCTTTAATGCGGGCTGCAACAGGTAGCCAGTGGAGCTCGATGAGCAGCGGGGTGACATGTGACCTTTTCGGTTGGTTGTAGACCAGGCGCGCCGCCGCGTTCTGGATCATCTGAAGAGGTTTCACTGAGCAGGCTGGCAAGCCCGTCAGGAGGGCATTACAGTAGTCTAGTCAGTAGTTAATATAAATATCGTCTCTATAATTTTAGTCAGTTCTTATTTTTGCATATGATTTACTTAAGGCACCATAGATTTGAATGTCATGAAAGATTAAAATAGATATAATAACTTTAATTTATCACTTACATGAATAATACATTTGTGAGGATATATTGAAGACTGAGGATATCTTAATTGGTGAAATTTATTTTCAGAATATCAGGATGTTTATATATTCTCATTCATTATCAGCCTTTTCTTATTGGTGCCCACAGAAGGAGTTGTAGCTGTTGACAAATACATGAATACATAAAACCATGCTTTTTAATGCTAAATGCTATAGTTTTTAGCATAGAGGTATATTTCTATAGACATTAGACATGTGTTTTTCTCTGCCACTAGAGGGCAATGTAAATCATTTCAACCCTCTGCTCAAACTAAACTTTTGACCTACTTTCAGTGCATGCTTTGACACTCTGTCCCAGTAGTGCAAGCTCTGAAAAACATATTGTTATGATGTGAACAGAATTTAAGTTACTCATTTTTAGAGTAAGAGCCATGCGCCCACTAGGGGTCGATGTTGCTTATGTGCTTTTATTTTGAAGCTCTCCTCCGCCCCGGGCGTAGTCGTATGCTTGACCTTCCGCCGACAGCGATGTAATGTTTATGTTGCCATCCCTACATATATCTATATATAAAGTGCAAATACGGCCAAGACATTGTTGAGTGGTTCTTTTTGAAGCTGAAGTTACCACATATTTTTGGCGACGAGGAGAAACTTTTTTTTTGGGCGTGTTGTCTCCGTTTGTTGTGTTTTTAGCTGAGCTAGGCAAAAGTGTGCTAGTTGGCTAGATAGGCGGCTGTTACGAGTGACCCGCGGTCGGCACAGCGCCTGGCGGGGAGACACGATCCGTTGCAGAGGTGCAGTGCAGGGACGGCAGGCACAGTGTCGGCAGCTGCAGAGGAGCAGCTCGGGGAGCAGCCCGAGGAGCAGCTCGAGGAGGAGAGAGGAGCACCTGTGGCTGTAGAGGAGCTGCGTGCGGACGAGGAGCCTCGCGCGCGAATGGCTACATACGGGACTATCGGTGAATTTGTGGAGGGGAACGAGGACTGGACGGAGTATGAAGAACGGCTGGGACACTTTTTCTCTGCTAATGAGATTACTGAGGAGGCTAAAAAGCGCTCTATTCTCCTGAGTGCGTGTGGAGCAAAGACTTATAAGCTGATAAGGAACTTGGCCACACCGCGGAAACCGGGGGATATCCCATATAATGAACTGGTCAGTCTCGTGGCGAACCACCATAATCCAAAACCTTCTGTGATAGTCCAACGATTCAAGTTTCACAGCCATTTCAGAAAGCAAGGTCAATCTGTAGCCAACTTCGTGGCTGAGTTACGGCAGCTGTCAGAGCATTGTGATTTCGGGACAGTGTTAGATGATATGCTCCGTGACAGATTGGTGTGCGGCATTAATAATGATGCTATACAACGCCGCTTGCTGGGGGAAACCCCACCACTGACTTTCAAGAAAGCCCTGGAGATTTCCCAAGGTATGGAGATGGCTGCTAATAATGCCAAAGACATTCAGAAAGGAAATGGAGGTATACAGGCAGTAGCAGTGCACCAAGTCAAGAAAGAGACTGTTAAACATGCCAAGCGGGTGGAGTGTTTTCGGTGTGGGGGGGCACACTATGCAAATGACTGTAAATTTAAAGATGCTGTTTGCCATGCTTGTAGTAAAAAAGGGCATTTAGCTAAAAAGTGCAGAAGTTCAAAGGGGAAGGGGAAGCCTGGGCTAGAAAAAAAGCATCAGGCTCAGGCAACCACTCACCATCTAGATGAGGAGGGTGTGTGTTCCTACAACATGTTTGGGGTGGAAACGGATGAGGAACCATCTGAACCCTATTATGCCACAGTCAATGTCAGAGGGCAGGACATTACGTTTGAGATTGATTCAGGAGCTACTGCATCTGTCATCAGTGAAGAGACATACAGGAGAACATGGGGGTCTAACCTGCCTCCTCTCAGACAATCAAAGCTCAGACTCAGGACCTACACAGGTCAGCCCATTCCTCACTTAGGAGTGATATTTGTGGACATTTCAGCAGAGGGCCAAAAAGCAAAAGCCAGGTTGGTGGTAGCTAAAGGCAGTGGGCCCAGTCTTTTGGGCCGTGATTGGCTTCGAAAAATTCGACTCAACTGGCATGTTATAAAGTACGTGCGCACAACAGAGGACATTCTGAAGCAGTACAGTGATGTGTTCAGGGATGAACTGGGCACACTGAAGGATGTGACAGTAAAGCTCCATGTCAACCCAGAGGCAACGCCTCGATTTTTTAAGCCCAGGTCAGTGCCCTATGCAATGAAGGGCAAAGTGGAGGAAGAGCTGGAGCGGTTGCAGAAGCTGGGTATCATCGAGCCCGTCCAGTTTTCAAGGTGGGCAGCGCCCATTGTTCCAGTTTTGAAAGAGGACAAAACTGTACGGATATGTGGGGACTATAAGCTCACGGTGAACCAGGTCTCCAAGCTGGAGGAGTATCCATTGCCACGCATAGATGACCTGTTTGCAACTCTGGCAGGAGGTAAGCTATTCACGAAGCTTGACATGAGCCAGGCGTACCAACAGCTGCTGCTTGACGAGGCTTCAAAAGAGTACGTCACAATCAATACACACAAGGGACTATTCAAGTACAATCGCCTGGTGTTTGGAGTGGCGTCCAGTCCCGCCATTTTTCAGCGAACAATGGACACTCTGCTGCAGGGGATTTCACATGTAGCAGTCTACCTGGATGATATTTTGATCACAGGAGCCACAGAGGAGGAGCATCTGGCTAACTTGGAACAGGTGCTGAAGAGGTTCTCAGATGCAGGGCTGCGATTAAAGCGCAGCAAATGTGTGTTCCTAGCACCAAGTGTGACCTACCTGGGACACAAGATCACGGCTGAGGGGCTCTGTCCAGTGGAAGATAAAGTGAGAGCTATTAAGGAGGCCCCGAGCCCCAAGTGTGTCACTGAACTTAGATCATTTTTGGGCATGGTGAATTATTATGGCAAATTCCTACCCGACCTCTCAAAGGTTTTGGCCCCACTGTACAAGCTGCTTCACAACGACACTAAGTGGCAGTGGTGTGAGGAGCAGGAGGGTGCTTTTAAGGAAGTGAAAAAGCTCCTCCAGTCAGCGACGCTCCTAGTTCACTATGACCCAGACAAGGGGATAACCCTTTCGTGCGACGCTTCACCATATGGCGTTGGGGCAGTTCTGTCACATGTTATGGAAGATGGGTTAGAGAAGCCAGTCGGCTTTGTGTCACGTACGCTGACAGCAGCAGAGAAGGGATATTCACAGCTGGACAAAGAGGGCCTAGCCATCGTCTTTGCTGTTAAGCGCTTTCATCAGTACCTCTATGGCCGTGCATTTAAAATATATACAGACCATAAACCACTGATGAACCTGTTCAGTGAGACCAAGTGCATCCCGCCGCTAGCGTCAGCCAGGATACAGCGCTGGGCGCTCACTCTGTCAGCCTACCAGTACACTATAGTGTACAGAGCGGGTAAGGACAATGCAAACGCAGATGCCCTGAGTCGGCTACCATTACCTGAAACACCTACTGTTACATATGTACCTCCAGAGACTGTTTTCTCGTTGGAGAAGCTGGCAGAGACACCTGTAAAAGCATCCTGCATAAAGCAGTGGACAGAGAGGGACCCAGTCCTGTCCCAAGTCAAAACTTTCCTTTTACAGGGCTGGCCCAGTGTGGTGGAAGGAGAGGAGTTGAGGCCTTATGCTAAACGCAAAACAGAACTGAGTCTGCAGGATGGCTGCATCTTCTGGGGTGCAAGGGTCATCGTGCCTCCCCCAGGTCGGGCACAGATTATGGAAGAATTACATGAGACTCATCCAGGTGTATCTCGGATGAAAAGCCTTGCAAGATCCTATGTCTGGTGGCCGAGACTGGATCAAGATCTGGAGAACAAGGTAAAATCGTGCACACAGTGTCAGACCAATCAGAACATGCCTCAACCTGCTCCCTTGCACCCATGGGAGTGGCCAGACCAACCTTGGTCTAGGCTGCATGTGGACTTTGCTGGTCCTTTTAGGGGGCAAATGTTTCTTGTAATGGTGGATGCACACTCTAAATGGATAGAGGCCCACATCATGAGTAACATCACAGCCCCCACAACCATTGACAAACTCAGGCAAGTGTTTGCAGTCCACGGGTTGCCTGACAAACTGGTCACTGATAATGGCCCGACATTCACCAGCGAGCTGTTCAGAGAGTTCATGCAGCAGAATGGCATTCATCACATACGGACAGCTCCTTTCCACCCAGCCTCAAATGGGTTAGCAGAGCGGGCTGTTCAGACAGTGAAGGAGGGCCTGAAGCGGATGACAGGAGATTCGCTCAGCACTCAGCTTTCACGTTTCCTGTTTAAATACCGCCTCACGCCACAAACTACAACTGGACGCACCCCAGCGGAGATGCTGATGGGGCGTAGGCCTAAATCGAGACTGGACCTGCTGCGTCCAGACATGAAGGCAAAAGTGGAGGGAAAGCAGGAAAAACAGAAAGAAAGACATGATCAACATGCACGTGAGAGACACTTGAAACCAGATGACTGTGTCTATGTGAGGAACTTCAGCAGCAATGGCAACCAGCAGTGGCTACCTGGGATTATTCTCAAGCGTAGGGGGCCGGTCTCGTATGTTGTCAAGCTGACTGATGGTCGTATGTTCCGCAGACATCAGGATCATGTACGCCTGCGGCATGATACAGTTTTGGAGACAGACTGTACCGCTGAGTTTCCAACAACAGCTGAGAGACCAACAACAGTGGAGGTGGGTCCACAAGAGACAGAGAGACAAGCAGAGGTTTCTGGGTCTTCTGGAGAGGATGAACACTCTCACACAGACATCCAGACCCCTCTCAGTTTCCCTAAACCAGATCCGCCCAAAACGCCAGCAGTGAGTGCTGGGTCACCAGGGATAGTGCGAAGATCACAGCGCACTCGCAAACCTCCAGACAGACTGAATGTTTGATTGAACAGTCTAAGTGGGACTAAATGTTAAAGCTGTCATGTTATCCAGGTGTTTGTGTTTACACTTGTAAGGACAGTAGTTTAAGTTTTGGCTGTACGCTAGCTAAAAACACCACTGTTGGTTTCTCCTAGTTAATTTACATTTTGGGGGAATGTTGGAATTTAAAGGGGGAGAAGTGTTATGATGTGAACAGAATTTAAGTTACTCATTTTTAGAGTAAGAGCCATGCGCCCACTAGGGGTCGATGTTGCTTATGTGCTTTTATTTTGAAGCTCTCCTCCGCCCCGGGCGTAGTCGTATGCTTGACCTTCCGCCGACAGCGATGTAATGTTTATGTTGCCATCCCTACATATATCTATATATAAAGTGCAAATACGGCCAAGACATTGTTGAGTGGTTCTTTTTGAAGCTGAAGTTACCACACATATCAACCAGTGTTAATGTCTTTCCTTGTGCCTGATGCCTCAGAGAGGTCCAAAGTCTGGTGTTCAACTTCACTTTCAGTAGGCTATGTGTGACCAATAAAAAAAACATTTTGATCAGTTTTTTGTCAAAGTGATGTGATATTTGTGCTATGCATCATTATTATTATTATTATTGTAGTGACTAATTCAGATTAGATCTGCCGTGCCAACTTCACATTGCAATGTTACAATGAATAAACTGGACGGTGTGGATTGTAGTAGACTCACACATGGTGGTCACGTGTCGTTGTTGGCCTTTGCTGTAGGTGAAGAATGCTGAAGTGAAAGCAAAACATTCCTCTCACACGTCCTCTAATAGATTAATATCTCATGTGGTGGAAACAGTGTATTACTGTCACTGTCATCATGTCTGCTGTCTGTGAGGAACATATGTTAGGAGCCTTTTGGTCAGAAATCCTGAGGCCTAAGCAAAAACAATTTTATAACACTTCCTCTTCCTCTTTATTTCATGTGATTATACACATTATATTGTTGTGACTGTCATCATGTCTGCTGTCTGGTTAAAGCTCATAACCACCCTTTGTCTGTCTAAGTCTGATTACATGTTTAATTCTTAAGAAAGAAACAATGTGTGTTCTAGATATACATCTAAGCAATTCTGAATTAATAAAGCTTCTCTGTCTCTATTTTTCTACCTGCTAACAGTTTAACTAAAAGCTAGTTTAAATAAAAGCTCTTCTTTTGAGCATAGACGTATTTTTAACAGTGTTGGGATGTAACTAAAAGTACATTTACTCAAGTACTTCAGTTAAGTTTTGGAGTACTTGTACTTTACTTAGTATTTTTTAAATTTTATACTATTTTAACTTTGTCTCAACAACATTTATTTAACAGCTAGAGTTATTAGTTACTATTACTACTATTATAATTACAGATTAAAATTTGTATACAAGATACAATGCATTGTTATACATTAACAGAGTGGTTCCTAATCATAACCAAAGAAAGATTTCAACTCAAAACTCCTCAAATTGTTTAATTTAAATAAATATGTCAGGCTTTAAGAGGTAAAACTCTCTTAAGTATATATAAATAATGTGTGGCAGAAGTTTTTGTCTTCTTTGATTCGCTGCAGAATGAGTACTTGTACTTTACATGCCTTAAGTACATGTAGCTAATAACACTGTACTTATACTTGATAAAAGATCTTCTTCTTCTACCATTGATTTCAAGCACTCAGGATGTTTGTTTCTCTGCCACTAACAGGTTCTGCAGCTGCAGAACAGTGACCTTTTTATCCTTTGCAAACACTGCAGTTACACTAGCGTAAAACAAATTATAAAAATAATCTAGTGTTAATCTAGTATCGGCACAAGCAGATCGACCTCCGAGAAAAGTTGTTAAATTACAATAAACTGTATAAGATGACTGTCTGATTAAATTTTCAACTTCTCGCCCACATCAAACGTCTTATATAGGTCACGTGCTTGTTAGTTGTGTGGGTGATGTGGGTGAAAACCATGCAACATATGCACATTTCCTACTTCAGAGTTAGAATTCAAGTGAACCTTGTATGACAGTCTGTCAGCATGTCTGCTGCCTGGTTAAAGCTCATAACCATCCTTTGTCTCTTCTCCACGGCCCTGAGTGGCTCAGGTAAGCCTGATTACATGTATAACACCTAAGAATGTGTTTTGTAGTAATTTATGTGAGGCTGGATGAATTCATGTTTGTGCTTTCAAATGTAAAGTGAGATGTAGGTGACTAACAGTGCAAGTTTTTGTGTCTATGTATGCAGAGAGCGGAGGAGTAGTATGGAGACATCCTGGAGAATTCATCACTATCCAGTGCAAATGTAATACTTCCGACCAAGAGTACCTGAGTCTGGAGACAGGTCTCAATCAGGATCAGATTTTCTATAAAGGGAGAGGCTCAGTAAAAAATACTACCGCTGAAAGATTCAGAGACAGGCTTCAGTTAAATGGAATATTCCCCAACTTGGAAATTCTCATCAAAAACCTGACCACTGAAGATACGGGACCGTACTGGTGCTTCTACAAAAAGTACGATCATACAACCAGTCAAGTGAAAACCAAGAAAGGCGAAGGGTCTGTGCTCCTGGTGGTGACAGGTGAGTCTAAAGAAAAACTTCATCATCTTTCACTGGACAAAATTTTCTTCTAATTGCCACTTTAACAATTCAGAATGTAACTGATGTAATTGTTTTACTATTATAAGCAATGACAGACTGTTTGTTTTTCAGACCAGGAACTTAGGCCAGGGATTGTACGTCCTTCTGGTAAGTTATATCCCCGCTTTTTACATATTTCATTGCAAAATGAAACTGTTTTTGTCTCCACTGTCATCATTACCTAATTAAAATAAAAGGTCACATTCAGTTCACACATATTCTGCAGCTTTCTGGACCATTTCATACAAATGGCTGGCGCAGAAACTGTACACTGTTGTTTTTTTAATCCAGATGTTATATATTGGTGGTTCAGGTTTCGACCATCTAATAGTGATACATTTAGTTGCAGCTACCAAGAGTCTTTGTAACAAATAGATTTTGGCTCTCAACTCAGAGCCTTTGAGAACTGACTAAAGGGGACCACCTTCAAGTCTTTGGGATTATCTTGGTCTCATACATCTTTCCAAAAATTACATAACTTTGACACAAAAATATGAGTGCGGTTTAAACTTTTTGGTCCACACTTTCTACAGCACTTATCTGAACTGGTTGGGGTCCACTCTGCTGTTATTTGAGGGGTCTGAACGTATCTTATTATATTCCCTCCAACTATTAGAACTGCTCATCTAGAGACAGAGCCTCCTAATTATCTTGCAGTCTCAAAAATATACAACTCCTCCCGCCCACCAGAAGCCCTAAACAGGAAGCACTGATTGGCAAATGGACAGGGCCGTTTCCGTAGCGACAAAGGCAGAGTAAAAAGCCCTCCTTGCAGCGTCTGCTCTGGCTCACATTGCATCTTCTTTAACTGGATGAGGCTGGAGGAGGGGAATGGATGGGGGAGCGGTGGGATGGACAGGGACCTTTTTTATTCTGTCCCACAGGGAGGAAGAGAGAGCAGAAGCTGGGTGTGTGTTTTTGTTAATGTATCCCCAAACACTGGGAGAGCCTTTTATTGATGTTATTGATGTTGAGATTTGCAATTCTCTGAGGACAGCGACAACTTAATGAGTTTGTTGAGCTTATTTCAGCTTTAGACTACAGTGGTCATCATCTTATATATTGTGCTGTAAAGCCTTTTCAGCAATAGTTACATGATATTTTATTCTCATATATATTGATGCAAAAAAAAATTGCCATCATACCCTTCATACCCTGCAAGAGTTCAGAGTGATTTCATGGTGTTGGGTTTCCAAGGACATCTTCAGAAGGGGACCACCTTTACACTATACTCCACACACACTTTGTCAAATATGATCTCAGGTTTTGGTTTACAAAGAGGATCATGTGTGACGATTGTGACTGCAAGATCAGGTTCACTGTGGAAGAACAGCTTAGTGTTTCAATCCGTTTTTAAAATTAATTTATTACTGTTTATTTTGGAATTAAGAATAATTACACTAAAGAAATATTCTTTAAAGACATGTTGCTGTTGAATTTTTCATGCTTTGAGCACCAATGACAAAATTATGTTAACCTGTATTGGGATGATGTTTGAAATCTCAGCAAATAATGGGTGGGATGGGAGTAAGAGAGAAAGTGCTTTTGTGTTTGTTTGTTTTTCATAACCATCCCTTTAAATGTTCTTCATATAACTTGTTGTTGCTTTATGTCATCCTTGGAGATATACTAATGTGGTTTATGCACCTATAGACCAGCATTTTTCTGTTGCTGTCTCTGTATCTTCTCTTATTGGTGCCTACATGAGGAGTTATATTATATATAGTTATATAATATAACTCCTAGTAGTTATATTATTGACAAATATATGAACACATACATACATGAAGCCATGCTTGTTAAATGCTAAAGGTTATTTTTCATCTAAATGGGTAACACCCAGACATGTTTTTTCCTCTGCCACTAGAGGGCAATGCAAACACTGTAAAACACTTCAACCCTCTGCTCAAACAAAACTTTTGACCTACTTTCTCTTTGCTTTGACCAATAAAAAAACATTTTGATCTGTTGATCTGTGTTTTGTCAAAGTGACGTGGCATTTGTATTATGCATCACAAGATCATTGTAGGGACTAATTTAGATTAGATCTGCTGTTTCATCCTCTCACACGGGTCACATGTTGTTGTTGCTCTTTTGACCAAGAATCCTGAATCCTAAAGGATTTATATTTCAAAAACAGTATACTGTCGTCACTGTCAGCATGTCTGCTGCCTGGTTAAAGCTCATAACGATCCTTTGTGTCTTCTCCACGGCCCTGAGTGGCCCAGGTAAGACTGATTACGTGCCTAAGAATGTGTTTTGTAGTAATTTATGTAAAGCTGGATGAATTCATTAAGTGCCCCTCATGTATATTTTTACATTTACATTTAGTCATTTAGCAGACGCTTTTATCCAAAGCGACTTACAGAAAAGGGAACAATCAAGGCTAAGCGTTAGTGCAGTAATAAGTGCTAGTGACAATTCTTTAAGGTGTAGATTTGTCCAGTGCTACGAGAGAAGGTACTCTGAAGAGCTGGGTCTTCAGGAGTCTTTTAAAGGTAGAGAGGGACGCCCCTGCTCTCGTAGGAACTGGTAGTGTGTTCCACCAGCGGGGAACAACAAACGAGAAGAGTGTGGATTGCCTTGAGCGAATGGGTGGCAGAGCCAGGCGTCGTTCATTGGAGGAGCGCAACGGTCGTGAGGTAGCATATGCCTGTATAAGGGCGTTCAAGTAGGTAGGTGCAGTACCGGAGACAACTTTGTAGGCGAGCATTAGAGATTTGAATTTAAAGACCCCCTCCAGTCATCCTTTTTAGCTATTTTAAAGCGTTCTCAGTGGTCTTTAAACTGTGATTATGAAGTTTTTAGCCAAAATCACAAAACCTGTGCCATTTCCCAGGGCTCTTCTGCTGCAGAGCGCCAGCAGCTCATTAGCAATGCGCCTCTGAGTCGTGGGAGCTGGGTCCGCGCTAGGTCTTTACGTTAGCTTGCAGCCCTGCAGCCCCTCCGTCCGGCCTCAGGGCCCGAGCGCGGGCGGAGCTGGGCGGGAGCTTGTGGCCTGCCCAGGGTTTCATACGTCACAAACCCAGTCTGCCTGAAACTGCCATTTTGCCTCTGCCACTGGTTCACGGCAATTTGAAGGCAGAAATACTCAGAAATGCAATTTCAAACTTACTTTTCTACTGATATGTCCTCTAGCATCAGAAAAATGCCCCATGAACATGTGAACAACATGAAAAACGCGATTTTCATCGGAGGGGGTCTTTAATGCGGGCTGCAACAGGTAGCCAGTGGAGCTCGATGAGCAGCGGGGTGACATGTGACCTTTTCGGTTGGTTGTAGACCAGGCGCGCCGTCGCGTTCTGGATCATCTGAAGAGGTTTCACTGAGCAGGCTGGCAAGCCCGTCAGGAGGGCATTACAGTTGTCTAGTCAGTAGTTAATATAAATATCGTCTCTATAATTTTAGTCAGTTCTTATTTTTGCATATGATTTACTTAAGGCACCATAGATTTGAATGTCATGAAAGATTAAAATAGATATAATAACTTTAATTTATCACTTACATGAATAATACATTTGTGAGGATATATTGAAGACTGAGGATATCTTAATCTGTGAAATTTATTTTCAGAATATCAGGATGTTTATATATTCTCATTCATTATCAGCCTTTTCTTATTGGTGCCCACAGAAGGAGTTGTAGCTGTTGACAAATACATGAATACATAAAACCATGCTTTTTAATGCTAAATGCTATAGTTTTTAGCATAGAGGTATATTTCTATAGACATTAGACATGTGTTTTTCTCTGCCACTAGAGGGCAATGTAAATCATTTCAACCCTCTGCTCAAACTAAACTTTTGACCTACTTTCAGTGCATGCTTTGACACTCTGTCCCAGTAGTGCAAGCTCTGAAAAACATATCAACCAATGTTAATGTCTTTCCTTGTGCCTGATGCCTCAGAGAGGTCCAAAGTCTGGTGTTCAACTTCACTTTCAGTAGGCTATGTGTGACCAATAAAAAAAACATTTTGATCTGTTTTTTGTCAAAGTGATGTGATATTTGTGCTATGCATCATCATTATTATTATTGTAGTGACTAATTCAGATTAGATCTGCCGTGCCAACTTCACATTGCAATGTTACAATGAATAAACTGGACGGTGTGGATTGTAGTAGACTCACACATGGTGGTCACGTGTCGTTGTTGGCCTTTACTGTAGGTGAAGAATGCTGAAGTGAAAGCAAAACATTCCTCTCACACGTCCTCTAATAGATTAATATCTCATGTGGTGGAAACAGTGTATTACTGTCACTGTCATCATGTCTGCTGTCTGTGAGGAACATATGTTAGGAGCCTTTTGGTCAGAAATCCTGAGGCCTAAGCAAAAACAATTTTATTACACTTCCTCTTCCTCTTTATTTCATGTGATTATACACATTATATTGTTGTGACTGTCATCATGTCTGCTGTCTGGTTAAAGCTCATAACCACCCTTTGTCTGTCTAAGTCTGATTACATGTTTAATTCTTAAGAAAGAAACAATGTGTGTTCTAGATATACATCTAAGCAATTCTGAATTAATAAAGCTTCTCTGTCTCTATTTTTCTACCTGCTAACAGTTTAACTAAAAGCTAGTTTAAATAAAAGCTCTTCTTTTGAGCATAGACGTATTTTTAACAGTGTTGGGATGTAACTAAGTACATTTACTCAAGTACTTCAGTTAAGTTTTGGAGTACTTGTACTTTACTTAGCATTTTTTAAATTTTATACTATTTTAACTTTGTCTCAACAACATTTATTTAACAGCTAGAGTTATTAGTTACTATTACTACTATTATAATTACAGATTAAAATTTGTATACAAGATACAATGCATTGTTATACATTAACAGAGTGGTTCCTAATCATAACCAAAGAAAGATTTCAACTCAAAACTCCTCAAATTGTTTAATTTAAATAAATATGTCAGGCTTTAAGAGGTAAAACTCTCTTAAGTATATATAAATAATGTGTGGCAGAAGTTTTTGTCTTCTTTGATTCGCTGCAGAATGAGTACTTGTACTTTACATGCTTTAAGTACATGTAGCTAATAACACTGTACTTATACTTGATAAAAGATCTTCTTCTTCTACCATTGATTTCAAGCACTCAGGATGTTTGTTTCTCTGCCACTAACAGGTTCTGCAGCTGCAGAACAGTGACCTTTTTATCCTTTGCAAACACTGCAGTTACACTAGCGTAAAACAAATGATAAAAATAATCTAGTGTTAATCTAGTATCGGCACAAGCAGATCGACCTCCGAGAAAAGTTGTTAAATTACAATAAACTGTATAAGATGACTGTCTGATTAAATTTTCAACTTCTCGCCCACATCAAACGTCTTATATAGGTCACGTGCTTGTTAGTTGTGTGGGTGATGTGGGTGAAAACCATGCAACATATGCACATTTCCTACTTCAGAGTTAGAATTCAAGTGAACCTTGTATGACAGTCTGTCAGCATGTCTGCTGCCTGGTTAAAGCTCATAACCATCCTTTGTCTCTTCTCCACGGCCCTGAGTGGCTCAGGTAAGCCTGATTACATGTATAACACCTAAGAATGTGTTTTGTAGTAATTTATGTGAGGCTGGATGAATTCATGTTTGTGCTTTCAAATGTAAAGTGAGATGTAGGTGACTAACAGTGCAAGTTTTTGTGTCTATGTATGCAGAGAGCGGAGGAGTAGTATGGAGACATCCTGGAGAATTCATCACTATCCAGTGCAAATGTAATACTTCCGACCAAGAGTACCTGAGTCTGGAGACAGGTCTCAATCAGGATCAGATTTTCTATAAAGAGAGAGGCTCAGTAAAAAATACTACCGCTGAAAGATTCAGAGACAGGCTTCAGTTAAATGGAATATTCCCCAACTTGGAAATTCTCATCAAAAACCTGACCACTGAAGATACGGGACCGTACTGGTGCTTCTACAAAAAGTACGATCATACAACCAGTCAAGTGAAAACCAAGAAAGGCGAAGGGTCTGTGCTCCTGGTGGTGACAGGTGAGTCTAAAGAAAAACTTCATCATCTTTCACTGGACAAAATTTTCTTCTAATTGCCACTTTAACAATCAGAATGTAACTGATGTAATTGTTTTACTATTATAAGCAATGACAGACTGTTTGTTTTTCAGACCAGGAACTTAGGCCAGGGATTGTACGTCCTTCTGGTAAGTTATATCCCAGCTTTTTACATATTTCATTGCAAAATGAAACTGTTTTTGTCTCCACTGTCATCACTACCTAATTAAAATAAAAGGTCACATTCAGTTCACACATATTCTGCAGCTTTCTGGACCATTTCATACAAATGGCTGGCGCAGAAACTGTACACTGTTGTTTTTTTAATCCAGATGTTATATATTGGTGGTTCAGGTTTTGACCATCTAATAGTGATACATTTAGTTGCAGCTACCAAGAGTCTTTGTAACAAATAGATTTTGGCTCTCAACTCAGAGCCTTTGAGAACTGACTAAAGGGGACCACCTTCAAGTCTTTGGGATTATCTTGGTCTCATACATCTTTCCAAAAATTACATAACTTTGACACAAAAATATGAGTGCGGTTTAAACTTTTTGGTCCACACTTTCTACAGCACTTATCTGAACTGGTTGGGGTCCACTCTGCTGTTATTTGTGGGGTCTGAACATATCTTATTATATTCCCTCCAACTATTAGAACTGCTCATCTAATGTGCCTCCCTGTAAACTTTCCTCCTTTAAGCTTTTTATATTTTATCATTCCTTATATGTTGCAAGTATCTAAAGAAATCAGTTCTGGGCTGTCTTATTTGTTCAAATGACTTAAGCTCTCCATTGTGAAAGATTTAATGCAAATAATTAAGTCCATTATACTTAATTTTAGGTGAGTGTATTTTCTCTAAAACAAAACAATATGAGGAAACTGGAAGAATTTTACTCAATATGGAAAGTAACCTAAGAAATGTACAGAAGAAAAATCCCCCCACATTTCCAGTGCCACAGACAATAACAATAACATAAAAACTTTTACATGTTGAGTCTCACATGAACTGTCATTAATAACAGAAAAGTCGTGCGACCCATCCGATAAGAATCTGGTCCTGTTGTCTGTCGTGATCTCTGCTGCAATCCTGCTTGGCATCATCATAGGCTTCCTCATATGGATTGTTCTCAAGGTACCCATGTGTTTTAGTGAGTGTGAGTGATTATCTGGTGTGTGAGTGAGTGTTAGTTTCTTCATTTGATTGTATTTTACTATGACTCACGAGCCCAGTTGGAACTGCGAGGGCTGTTTCCATGTTCCTGTCATTGTCAGCAGTACTTGTCTTACAAAATCACACACGGTTGAATCATTTGTGGAGTTTCTGTTTTTCACCTTCAAAGCTGAGGCTAATTGTCATTTATGCTGTGCACAAAAATCCTGTTTGTATAAACACACACAACTGCCAGGCACACCAAGCTAAAAACATACGTACATAAATATCCAATGTGTTTATTATTGAGGATATAGTTTGCAGCGCCGTTGTTGTTGAGCTTATCTTGACAGGTGTTTCTCATGTCATAGTTCACTCCGGTACACCACTACCCACTATGACCTCAATAATAAAACATAAGGAAAAAAAGACACTGAAAAACTATCCCATTACTTACTGTCCCTTCATCTAACATGTCGACAACAATGTCTGTTGTTTCCAGACCAAGGCTTTGCGCAGCACGCACAGCACGCGCAGCACAGAGAAACCAAGACGCGCCACCACAAATGATGTTTATGAGGACATGCGTGGAACGATGAGACACTAACCTGCAAGCGACTAACATGAAACTCCATCTCTGCACCACTGAAGTGCAAGTGATGCATGTGAAGCAAAGTAACAACTCAGCATGTTCTCTGACACCTCCGTCTGACATCTCTTCAGGACTTGACTGAAAGTATGTCAGTGAAAAACAGGTATGACATTAAAGTCTATGAATTGCTTAAAGGTACAACGTGGAATACAACCTGCACTGCCAGTGAACGGTTTGGCACAATGTATGAAAATAAGCAGTTGCAGAAGAAAGTAGAAGCACAAATGTCAGTTTGACTTCTCTTTCAGTGGCAAAAATCTAAAGTGTATTGTGACCCTGATGTATATTTTTAATGTAAATATTACTTATCCTCATTTCTTCTCTTTTTGCATTTTCGCATATGAATTATTGTATTACTAAACGTAGCATAAATTTGAATGTCATAAAAGATAAATACTGTGTATTATAACTGTAATTTGTCATCAATATGAATAAAACAACAGATCTTTGAGCTTAGCAGCCATGTCTTAAATCATTAACATCTTTTTTGTTTCTCTCTTTGTTTGGATTATATCCTAATTGGTGAAATTTATTTTCAGAATACTGTACCAGGATGTTAAGTAATTCTCCATCCGGTGGTTTTGTGGCACCACGACCAAACCGCAATGAAAGAAACACAACAGGAAAAAAAAAAAAAGAAAAAAAAAAAGAAATAATAATAATTACAATAATTAAATGATCCGAAATCAGTTCACCTTTAATTTTATATTGTACAATTTTTAATTCAAAGAAAAAAAAACAAGTTAACTTTAAATTAGGAAAGGCTGTCTCTGCAGTGACAGTCTTATTTTATGTTGTTAACAAAAGGTGAAATGTCTGGACGTGAATCTAAATATTAAAAAACTCAAAACAAATTTAACTCCCAGTCAAATCTTATCTTTGAGCTTCAACTTCAGGCTTTGGTGATTGATTAGCAGCATAGTAATACTGGAATTAGGTGGATAACTGAAAAAGTGAACAGGTGATGACAGGAATAAGCCAAAAGAGGGCAATCATTTTTCACCAGTGCCAAGTCAACCCTGGTTCACTCGTGCAAACATTGTAAACGTCTTCAAACATTGTAAATCAGGGAACAGTTCAAACTAAATAAGTCAAGACAAGTTACATCCTAACTGTGAGAGATTGGCTGAGAGACACACTCTATGTGTCATCATTAAAATGTCACATAGAAAAAAAAAAGTTGCATCTGGTAGCGGTGTGCAAGATGGGTGATTGTTTACTCGTACACTGTGCCTGTGTGGTCACAAGCTGTGAATTTTTTTTTCCACTGATGAGCCAAAACATTTGAGTGTGAAATGTGTGTTTACGCGTGTATGTAAGGCAAGTGTTGGGGTTAAAATAGTGCAACTATGCGGTTGTTGTTTTGTGTCTGTGCGTGTAAAGGGGGACCACTTAGAAGAACTTTTGAAAGGTCCAGCGAGGAAATGAAACTGTGCAGAAACTGCGTTTTGAGTTCAGTGACAGTACGCAAACGGAAACTGAGACCCCTCTTACAAAAAAAAAAAAAAACATTTACAGCAACAAGTCAAGAACACCTACACCACAACTTTACAGTTAATGTGAGGCTGATCTCTTTTGCTCAAATGTCCCATTTCTTCAAGTGCAGAAAAACTCCGAATTGTGTAACTGCAGCAGTTTCCATAACTTGTCATAACTTGTAACAGGAAACACCAAATGATAAGGTACACAACAGTCTGACATACAAAAATACTGTGTTACAGTGTCGAAGATAAGCAGCCAGTAGCTGCTGTGATGTGTGTTTCCAAAAAAAAAAAAAAGGAAATGCCATTTTTACTTTGGAGCCTCATATACAGACAATCCATTTTAACCTCTTTAGCCTCAGTATCAGGGTTGACAATCCACGCAGATGCACAAACCCACACACAGGTGCTGCTGATCAAAGGTAAAGTCATAAAACCGTTGCTAAATGTGGCTGTCACTGTCTCAGTGAATTTATCAGAAGCAGAGGTGCGAGGGGAAACTGTGACATTCACTAGGTGCTTTTAGAAGTGCAGGGAAAAAAGATTTTGATTCAAAGTAGCTGATTAATGTTTTCCATACCAGTTAAATGTTAAAATGAGCTCTATCTCTGTTGAAATCAAGGGATGTTTTTGGGGTAAAGCCAGCTGTGTTACTACAGAAACAGGATGCGGTTATGGCCTTACATAAAATAGTATATAGGTCAAATGCTTAAATCAGCCATTTAAAGTCAAATGTAACATCACTTATCCTTATACTTACTCACAGATCTTTTAGAGTTTTTAGAATCTACACAACCTTTTAACAGATTTGTGTCAATGTTAGCCACTGGGTTACAATCATGATGTGCATGGCTTCATTAAAGTGACATTATGTAACTTTTCTACCATAAAAATTTCGATGGTACCTCTGTCATTCCCACTTTCCGCTCCTGTATGCCTGTTTCTGCTTTATGTAACTTTGTGCTCCAGGTACGATCTCATGCAAGAGGTATGTAAAGCTTTACAGCACTATGTCACAAACCACCAACACTTCACTTATGCTGGTGAAACTGAAGCTGAGAAAAGAAAAGGAGTGAATGAGCAAAAGGCTGCAAGAGTACAAAGAGTAAGACTGACCATTGGCGAAGTCTTCGTGAAATAAAAGGCTGAAAGACGGACGCCGAGCTGGGCTTCTTGTTGTTGGACTAGCAAGCAATATTAGCTGACTGCTATGTCTTGTGTTGTTGCACCTGCTTGACGTTTCACTGTGATAATAACAAATGCACGTGAGCAGCTGTTCATATTTAGGACAGTGGTTTTGTACCACCATTGAAATTTGGCAGCACCAAATTGCAAACAAAAAAATTTTAACAACATCATGCAGCATTCTTGTTTCACTGATTGGTTAACAGTGTGGTTTTCTGATCTTATTATAGTGCTCGTGCAGCTCATGGGCTTCCTCTTTGTCTGGATCCGGGCCAGACTGTGCCTGCACATTAGACTTAATTCACACTGGCATGAATACTACAAATCTTTGGGATCCTTCTTCTGCTACAGAGG
The DNA here is from genome assembly GCA_033000465.1 of Sciaenops ocellatus. NCBI lineage: Eukaryota > Metazoa > Chordata > Actinopteri > Sciaenidae > Sciaenops > Sciaenops ocellatus. The sequence goes on from CP136877.1 coordinate 17,037,303, forward strand.
CCTTTATAAGTGTAAAGTTTTGATTTACGACTACTGATCTTTTATCTGTAACCTATGCATCATTAGACTACAGATGGAAATCAGTTACTATATCTGGTACAATACATGTATTTTGCATTGTCCCTGCTAAGTAAACAATAAAAAAACCCAACAGAAATATGAAACTCTTCAACTATGTCCAGACTCACCGCAATTATCCACCTAACAAAAGGCCCCTAACTGATGTTACAGTTTTTCTCAGTCGCTTTGGTGCATTTCTCACATCACTATTAACATTTGCACAACAGTTAGTTCAACCTCCACAACATTTAGTCATTTGTGCACATCATAGTAGCAGTTTCTCATTCCTTCCAACAAATTGCAAATGCTTTTGGACATGAATCAATTGCTTTCATACAACTCTCTGCTGTTTTATAACATTATCATTTGTTATGTCATGTCAGTCAAAATTAACTATACTTGTGAATGCTGAATAGTCATTCCATATAAAACTAATAGTCCTCATTTCATTGCTTGAGTCATTACATACAAAAATGTTGAACTAGTTGTCAAACTCTGTCAAGCAAATGTCGTCAGACAGTGGTTTGCAGCACATGATAGGATGCTGGTGGAATATCTCCCTCCCCACTCACCATTCCTAAACCCAATATGACCGGTATTCACATACCCAAATGGCCCTGCTAGCGGCCATGGATGCAGCATGTGATGACATCACAGCAGAGTCCTGCAGAGGGTGGATTCGCCACTCGAGGAGATACTTTCCTCGCTGCATTGCAAGAGATGATATTCGCTGTGATGTAGATGAAACTATGTGGCCAGACAGAGAGGAACGTCTGGATGTGCATGAATGATTTACAGTACTATGTATGTTGTATGTTCAGTTCCAATATGTACTGCAATATTGTTTACAGTTGTGCACAGTTTATGTTTGTTGTAAATAAGGGTGTATTTTTTCTTTTGCACAATGCTGTGAACAAATTAGAATTACAAAGAGTACATATGCAGTAAAAATGTGACACATACATATTCAGTGTCTTGTACTCAGTTACCTCACTAAATACAGTAATGTGTAACTTTACTGTAGTTTTCAAATGGCTGTGCAAATAGTATATAGTGCTGTCTTGAGCATTTTCAGGTAGTGTCACCAAGATCTGACTTTTTTGCGTTGGAAAACATTTACAGAGTGAACTGTCATAATGAAAACATGACAAAGCCATTTGACTATCTTGTTCATAAACAATGGTGTCAGGACTTTTCATCTTGATGACACTGACACTTTCATTGACATGAATACTTGCTTTTGAGGAATGAGCTATCCATTTTGAGCAAGTGACGCGCTTTTGCAGGTAATCAACTAGGTTTTGCAGTTTGTACTAATTGTTTTGAGAAATGCATTAACTGTAACATTTAAATGTAAATAGTGATGTGAGAAATGCACCAAAGCGACTGAGAAAAACTGTAAAGGCACTCTATGCAACATTTAGAAAACCCTTGTTATTAATTGGGCGTTCCTTCGCACTCCGTAGGCGTAAGCGACCATTTTCAGATGTCAAAAGATTATACTTCTTAAAGCAACATGGCAAAGTTTCGGAGTGCAATACCACTGTCATAAATATGGACAGTTGCATTTGCTAACTGCCAAACATCAAGCAACAACAACAACAGCTCTTCTTAGCTTCCTCCGTCAACGTCCTGTCCACGATGTTGCTTTAACTTTATTACAATAGCAATGAGAGTGAAGTGTTTATCCACGATTTTCAATACTTAGTTATACAGACTATGATGTGGTGGCATAAATGTACTACTTGTCTGAGACCAGGTTGTATTACAATATGAAAAATGTGACAGTCATTGTGTGCATGTACAGTTTTTGCTGCATCTACACTCACATTACGCTCACACTACACATTTGATTTTTTAGAAATGTATATTGAAATATTTGTCACGCTGAACAACAGGTTTTACTCAGCAATACTCAGATATCCTGCTTTGTGAATCTACAGCTATCCAGTCGCCTTTTGCAGCCACCACTGTTTCATACATCTGGAACACAGAGACACTGAACCTCTGAATCAGCAGTTATGGAATATTATCATGATGAGGTGTCTGGCTGCTGTTGGTGAGAAGAGATTCATGTCATGACGTTGTGATCCAGGAAATTTGAAGCCTTACAGAACACAAAGGAAACTAAGCATGGTCTCACTGCAGTGACGTAAGCCTTGAATTAAAGTACTTTAAAAGGTTGCCTGATATTATTCTAGGTATCGGGTTCGTGTTTCTTACTTGTGTCTCTTTCTATGTTCATTTTTTGGTGCTCCATCTAAACCATTAATAATAAGCATTCAGTAACTACTTAAACTCTGTGGGTGAAGGTTTAGGATACAAGCAGTGTACGCTGAATATATCTTTTTTTTCTTTGTGGTTGAGGCTAAAGCTTTCAGTCTTCAACATAAGCTGAGCTTTGTCAACACTTGATCCATCTCTTGTCGCCACACAAGAAGCACACTCATCTGTTTTCTGAGAATAGAGATGACTCACTAGACTTTTTTTTTGTGCCACTTCCTTTGCATTACCTGCATTTTGCATTTTGCAGCTATATGTGACTTTTAAAAGCAGCAACCCTTCCACTTTAAACCAATGCAATTAAACCCATCCTGCCTTAATTCAATTCACTCAGGGGGCTTGCTGCTACAGCCTTATAAGGTCTGGTATGACCAGTAGTTAATGATGGCTAATGTTAACTAATGTTAGCAAAATGTATGTATATGTCTGGATAGCTGTCATTACTCAGTTAGTTGGCTGACTCTTTGCCATTTGTGCTACTGTTATGCTACATTTTAGCATTTAAAGTTCCCACGAAATGGAAAGCAGAGTGCTATTTGCCTCTGTGTTTACATGTTTCCTGTAAAAACAGGTGAGTTGTCACAGGTATTGATCGGCGTTTACAGTATCCAATAGCGCTGAGTTTGTGTTGCCATTATGCATTGCAGGTAGTGCTATGGGCATCTACTGTCCAATGAACGTGGCCGGACCTGGGACCAAGCCAGTGGTGGACAGTTTGGCAAAAGATTTGGGTTTGTGGCCATAGATGCATGTAGCAGGCCTCACAATCATTCACAGGTCGCTTTAAAACAGGAATCACTCTTCTCTGGCAGTGTCATAAGAGAGAAAGCATTTCACTGGATGTAAAATTGGTGTATGCCCCTGAGTGCAGGGTGATTCATTCATTCAACTTTTAATAATTTGTCAGGAAAATACAATTAAAGTACCTGAAGATTACATTTTTGTCATTGTTGTGCCAGATACTGGTGTATCTGAGACATATAGTACTAGACTTATATGATAAAAATACTTAAACATCAATTTTTGATTTTCCTGTAAATGTCTCTCGGGTAAATCAATGAGAGTGAATGTTCACACCTTTGATATCTATCTTATTCAATCTCTTGTTTATGTTTTTCTGAGTCAGACTCTTGCAGGTCCACCTACAGTTGTCAATGGTGATGTGTTTCTTTAGAACTTCTTAGTCAATGAAATTACCGGCAAAGACACTTTGACAAACAGATTTTTGGCGGAATTTGATAGGTTAACCCTAAAACTGTCATGACGTTTTTCCTGTGTCATATCTCAAATGAGTTCCTAGAAGTACCCAATAACTGACACACTCATAAACTTGGTTGTCTGTCAAAACAACTGATGATCAGCAAATGAAAGCTTTCATAGTAATTTTGCTACCCAGTGATAAGATCACATGGACGATCGATGGCACTAGCTTTCTGAATGGTCTTGAGTGACAATCTTAATCATGCTTTCTTTAAATCAGTTATCGTGTCATTTATTTTAACAGGCTTCAGAGTTCAAAGCTGGATATGCAGGATGACACAAACATGCCTATGTGCTGTGTCAAAGCAGACCACAAGAGGTCTCTGCAGCTCAGAACTGCAGCCCTTTGTGGCAGGCTGTGAACTCAGATTTTAAGCAGTTTGCCACACGCCAAATTTTAAAAGGTTAAAGACCGTGAGCACAACTAATATTTGAATAGATGTTGGCAACTCAACATGTGGCTCCGCCCAGCCACAAAGTTTAAACTCCAAACAAATAGCACCCACACAACCCATGGCACAGATATGCCAGCCCTCACAGTGCACGTGGTGGTATTGGCACAACCTCCTTGATAAATTACACCATTTTATAGGGAGATAGTGATCTGGCTTGGTCTTATTTTATTGTTTAACTCCAAGGATGATTCCCATGTTTGATAATCTGTTGGATCATTCAAATGCGCGCATGCCCGCTTTGAGTGTTGCGCAACAGACCAAACCTGAGCGTTGCCTAAATTCCAGGATTACTGAGCTGTCCAATTTAATTAATTAGTTGCAGATAGCTGGGAAACCCACAAACCCCCAGCAAACATTATTTAAACATGAATTTTTTCCACCTCACAGCTTTGATATGTGAAAGCGCCCACAGTTACAGTACAGTAAACCACTCCCGCTCCTGGACTGGGCGTGCGTCAGGAGCGCAGGTGTGATTGTATCCATTTCCAACATACTGTCTTTCCAAGTAGCTCGCGGTGGATATAAGGACCGGAATAAGTTAAGGAAGTTGGAAATTTACCTGCGTCCAGGTGCGTTTGGAAAGCTGACCAGCTGTCCAGGAAAGAGGGGAACAGTGAGAGAGAAAGAGAGTGTGGAGCGCGTAAAAAGGAACAACCTGGAAAAGTTACAGATGCAAACGTCCTCTTGATATATTAAGAAACCGGAGCTGCTCATCAACTTTTACCAATTCTAATAGAGCTTAACTACTGAGAGAGGAAACATCTATAATCATGAAGAAATCTTCATATACAGGTGAGTGCGTTGCTTTGAAATAACGGGACGCTGCTTAAACGTGTGTTTTCTCAGAAGATATCATGTAGTTGTAGCCTGGAACCTAGAGCCTAGAGCCCTAGCCTAGAGGAAATACTGGAAATATTGGTGATTGGTGTGTGCGTGCAGGAGTGTGAGAGAGCTGCAGGTAAATATTTAACAGCACTGATATTCATCAGTGCAACCACCACAGATGTGAACATATCAAACTTCTTCTTCCTCTTCCTCTTTTGAATGCCCCCTTCGCAAAAAAAAAAAAAAAAAAAAGAAGAAGAAGAAGAAGAAAAAAAAAGGCCCAAGGTGTGACTGTAAAACATTTCTTGTTGTTTTTTTTGAGTCTAAAGGCCAAATGATGCCTGACACATGACATCATGACAGAGAGACAGAGAGAGGTGGCACACAGAGAGAGAGAGAGAGTTAAGCTCATTCTTCTCTAAGTCCTCGGGCTAAAAGTGAGTTTTCTTTCATGCTCATAAAGAACGTAACAAAGAAGAAAGTAAGGATTCATGATAGATGGTTAACTCCACTCATGAGACAGTTACCTTGTTAATCTGTTTTGATTGACAGTTTTATGGTACGGTTCCTTCACTCCTCCCCACTAATACCCAGAACAATGACTTGATTTATGCATCTGCATCAAATGTACAGTACACAAGCCTGTTGGTTTGTTCTGGGACAGGCTGGGTCTCATTGTGGTTATTGCGAAATAGTATTTTTTAAAACACAGAGGTTATCTGGGTATTAGACATCTTGCAGCTCTATCTGGAGGATTGTGTTGTGTTTATACTGATTGAAGTCTAAGTTTGCTGCCTTGCTTGAGGACACCTTGACACCTTGTTGCCTTGAGGTTTGAATCAAAGTTGTTGATGGCCTCATAATCGCTGTACACGACTGCCACTTCATCCCTCTATCTCCTTCCTTCCTTCCTTCCTTTGTCTTTCTTCTCCTCCAACCCCTCCTTTCTCATCCCCCTCTTTCTTTCCAGCACTCACTTCCATCTTCATCTGAGTGTCCTCACCCTCCACCTTCCTTCCCCCCCTCTTCTCTTTCTCCCTCTATAAGCTCTGGCTCAGTCCAGTGTACACAACCATATCCCGCGGAATGCCAGCTTTCCCGGCTCTCCTTCCTTAAGTCTTTGTGTGATGGAGCGTCCAACGGTTTTCTATCAGAGCCGAGCACATGTTGGGTCATGCTGCCTCCTCCTCCTCCTCCACCTCCTCCTCAGCCTGTGTGTGTGTGTGTGTGTTCTCCCTCTGCTGTGCGACGTGTGTGGAGCTGTCACATTCTTTGTCAGAGCTTCACTCGGAGAATAGTCTAATAACAAAGCGGGTGTGTGTGTGTGTGTGTGTAGTCTGATGTGTGTTGTGAAAGGCCCTCCTCTCTAACATGTAGGGGTGTTTAGACAAGCATCAGAGATGTGGAGGGGTGACGGAGAGGAAGGTCGGCCTATGTTTTGTACGCAAATACCTTGCACACACACATACACACACACTTTGGACCTTTTATTTACAGAAATGTGTGTATGTGTCATTTATTTTGGGGGTGGTGGGTTGTTTATATGAACACACACACGTGTGTGTGTGTGCCTGTGTTCACTCATTCGACCCCTTGCAGCTGAACCCTGCTCATGGAGCCAATCCCTGCCTTGTACACCACTCCCTCAAGTTGTCTGGATCAATGAGTAACCTGTATGAATAACAGTCCACTCCAACACACACACAAAGTCATTATTTTCCAAGTACACCCCCTGGTATGTGCTTTTATGTCCTACTCAAACACACACACACACTCGTGCACACCTAATTCTACTTGTACCTGTGTGACAAATGCCTCACTCCGTGCTGCATTACAGCTTTTAGCCTGTTTATACTGGAGAGTCAGCGAGGCTTTGATACAGAGCCTAAAGCTATTGTTAGATGGTAACTTGAAAGTCAGGCTATAAACTGTGTTGAGACATATTTGCCCTGTCATCTAGCAGAGCATGCCGAGGATGGTCTAACCCTCAATTTGGCTTCCTAGAAGCCCGTGAATAATGGACTAATAAGGTATTGGAGCACATGGACATGCACGTACAGTACTCTGGTTGTGGTATTGGTGCATTTCAAATTGTTTGATTTGACTGTGTATTGTCATTGACAGGATATAATGAATGGACAGAGCCAAGCTAATGTGGGAGTGTCTCAAACCTGCATTGTTTCTAATGTCCAGCAGGGGGCAACTTCATTGGCTGCAACAATAAAGTCTGATTGTATGGAGTCCCTACTTCCTCCATTGATTTATTACCCCAGTCAACAGTTTCCTCATGAGTTTATGGTCTCAATCACTAGTTTCAAGTCTTCTTCCGTACAGCATGATGCTCCTGTTAAAGGTTACGGCCCCATTTAGACTAAAATGGACTGTAAAGTAGGGTATACTTCCTTGTGATTGACAAGTCATTCTCAGTGAGTTCATCCAACGCGACACGAAATTCAGGTCAAACTGTAAAACTAGCCGGTGCTAAATTAAGATTCTGTGACTGCGTTACCTATTTTTTGTCTCAGAAACATATTTTAGTGTACTGTTTAGCTGTTATACAAGAACCTTTTTACCCGGCCATCATTTTTTCCTGCTTAAAAATGGAGTCAAAACCATAGACTGTATAAATAGTCAAAACCAACCACAGCCCAAGTTGCAGTACGTCACCCACCAGCTCCACGCTCTCGTCCAATTATGGTCATTTCTGGCACAAGAAAGACACAATGGCAACGTCCATAATGTCAAACTCAAGGTTTCAAAATGGTTGTCCACAAACCAGCGGGTGACATCACGGTAGGTTTGCACTTATACGTGTCAGTGCAGTGTGAGCCATGCTGTTGGCAGCATGCAAAGTCTTGAGCTCATTCATAACAAAGATGTATTCAAGACAGCCGCTCTTATAAACATTTTAATTACCTCGGTGCATTGGCTGAACACAAACTTCAGTTTCAGTTTGATCAGCTTTATTAAACATAATAGACCAGTATAGCAGAAGAGAAACTTCAACTAGCTTTGAATTAAACGGAAATTTACAAACTGTAAATTTGAGTTGACAGTTCAGCAACCTGAGCCATCAAAGTGAAACATACTGTTTAAAAATAAACAAAAATCAATAATATTGCATAAACTAACTGAATAAAGTTAGTATGAAATAACAAGTTATATCATTAATCACTCTATATCATTAATGCTAGGACTAACTAGCTCTAAACAGCAGTACAAGAACAATGCTACACCTTTACTTCCAAGTCTTCAACAAGGAAGGTGTGAAGTTGGCTTCAGTCTTTTATCACAATATAATGTATGACCTTTAAAGTGTATTTAAAAGCTCTTTACAGGGTTCTCATTTTAAAATGACAGCTTTCAACAAAGCTTAATTAACTAGCCTGCTAAAGCTTTGTTACATTTGTTGACATTAGTTATTTCAGATAAGCAAATCTAAATGAGAAGGCTGCTTTTCTACCTTTGCCTGAAATCGAGGATGCATTGTTTTAGAAATTACTAAGAATTTTGAGTGCTAATCTGCTCCTGTTTTCATTGTAAATATGAAGACTGACAGGTGTAACAACAGTAACTAAAGGGGGAGTGGCTTAGTGAACAGTAAATTTTGTCTAACAGGTATTTCTTTAGAGGCAGATAGGCTATTAATCACAAACCTCTCTGACTGTGTACGGGGCTTAAATGCATTTAACCTAGGCTATCCATTACTCCACCGCTTTGTACTACACTATACCCGATAGTGTTTGCAACATAGTGTCATAGATATACTCTGGAATGTGGAGTTTCCCTGATTGCAGGAGACCTACAGTCTATGTCTTGTCTCTGCTGTGTATGGTCCTCCCCCCTCAGCCGTGTGGAGCCTGTTTTGAAGTGTCCACTCCGCTGTGTGTTTATTATCTGCAGCCAAGAATGCAGCTCTGTGATGCTGGCTGCTGTTGCTGCTGCTGTTGCCACTGTTGCTGGGGGTGTCAACTGATACAACAGACTCCCTGTACTGTAGGCCCGAGGCCAGGAGAGAGCCTGTAAAAAGATAATAGCAGGCTCGCAGTGGTTCTGATGTGTGGTTGAACATGTGTGCTGACATCTAGATATGGGTATTAGAATGATGAATTACATTCACATGTGGATGTCACCATTTCAAAGAGCTGTAATAATTGAAATTTAAATTCAAGTTCATTGCACTGTCATCTGATTAACCTAATACTTGAAAGATTTGCCTGCTAATCTTGAAGTCCATAAGAAGAAATATGCAAGCTTCACCTCTGTAGACAAAACTCGACTGTTTGGCAGGAGCAACCATGTCCTGTTGTGACATGAATAATTTTTTATTGTAACTAGCAATCAGTTTAAGTGTTAGTGATTCATATCTGTTCAGAGAGCGTATTGGAGTGAAGATAGCGCTCTTGAACGAGCAAGACAATACGTGTCAGCACCATGTGAGCCACGCTGTTGGCAGCGTGCAAAGTCTTGATCTCATTTATAGCAAAGATGCGTTCAGGACATCTTTTTATAACATTTTAATTACCTGTGTGTTGAAAGAACATTATCTGCATTGGCTGAACACAAACTTCAATTTCAGTTTCAGTTTGATCAGCTTTATTATCCATGATAGCAGATGTTTTTTTATATACTTAGGTCATATACAAACACATGCAAGCCAGTGCACGTGTTTTTCTATGTGCCTCCATGCAAACATGGAAATCCCGGCAGGACACACAGATGCTGAAGCTCTTAAAAACATTGGTTAACCTGAAATCTCTTTTCTGAACTTGCACATAGATACAACCGCTCCCTCACTCAGTGGTTCACCTGTGACATATAGCAACTACATGTTTCCAGAGGGTGTTTCAAGACATAAAGCTCTACTGACTATTTAACTGACTCCGTCGGTTTTAACTGCCTCACAAGAAGGAAGGCAGATCTTTATCTGCCACACCAGTATTGTTTTATAGACTGCTGTGGTATCCTGCCTAACCCTCGCTTAAAACACTTTTGGGCTTGTGTTTGCATTGTGAAGAGAACACAAAGGTGACTGTGTGTTTGGCACAGCAGTGTGGGTTTTCAATGAGCATGGTGAGTGAGGGATAGGTTCGCGTTGAAAGCGCGGAGGTAGGAAAAGGTGTTGCCTGGTTCATACCTTTGGTGCTAGAACAACGGCTATTCATTTGGTTGGAGTGCAGTTCAGGGTCATGGCCAATGTCTTTCCTCGACTATGTGCACCCACGTGTGTATGAGTGTGTGGGTGTGTGTGTGTGTGTGTTTGGTGTGGCCCTTCCTCATTTGGACGCATCCAGGTAAAGGCCTTATCTGGGCTGTAAAAACAATCTTGAAAAATGGCTGCCCAGCCTTTCAGCCTTGGTTTCTCATTCTCTTTCTCTCCACCTATCCACCCTCTCCTAGCTCCTGGGCAGAGTTGTGAAATGCTGTGTTTGCGGCATACTCATAATCAGTGTAATGAGAGCCATAGAAACACAATGGAGCAGATGGGTGAGCAGGGTTTCACATTAAGATATTATGATAATTGTCCTTTAAACCTAATTGGATCACTTAAGAGTGGCTGAGGAGAGCTGTTGACCTCATTGGTAGAGCATCCGCCCCATGTACGAAGGCTCAGTCTTTGCTGCAGCGGCCCAGGGTTTGAATCCGACCTGCGGCCCTTTGCTGCATGTCATTCCCCCATCTCTCTCTCCCCACACTCTTCAGCTGTCTCTATACAATAAAGCATGAAAAGGCCAAAAATATATCTAAAAAAAGACTATTCATGGGTTTATATAGAAATTGCGATATTGATATATATCGTGATAAAATAACCAGCCAAGACTGTTTGTTATATGGTAGAAAAATGTAAATGGTTTCTGAAAATATTTTGTGGTATCACACAACCCGACTACCACACAATTTATCTGTTTAATGTAACTAATGTAACTTTATTTTTATGTATCAGTCCCACCCTGCAGATGTAAGAGAAGAGTGTTGATAGTTTTATAACTGTGGGAAGAATGAAATGGCAGCAATTATTATTAATTAGGATAAATAAAAAAACACCTCTGCCATCACAATATTGTAGCTACACATCAACAACGTCTGCCACACAGTCGATGTTTTAATCAAAACACCACCGAGCCCTGAAGGGGAAAAGTGGAAGTTAAGTGAGAAGGAAGATCCTTCACCTCCTCTGCTCTCCTGCTCATATAAGACATGTGGTCACCTCCTTTTGCAAACACAAAAATCTCAGATAGTTGCTAAAGAGACAGAGCATGCATTATAGTGTGTGTTTTGTGCATCACTCCGCCTGTGTGTGTGTGTGTCTGTTTGCAGATCTTCATTCATGAGTGTGTGTGATTGCTCTTGTGTTTCAAGCACGTTAAAGTGCTGCACCCTCCGCCCTCTGTTTACCTTCTCCAGTCATCTGAGACACCAATAACTAATCAGTTGACATGTCTGTCCAGGCATAGCCGTGCACTTGACCGGTCATGTTACACACACACATACATGGCTTCAACAAGCTGTGCAATTGACATCAATCAGTTGAGGCCTATAGTAAATACATAGGCAGCCATGCATTTACTCTGGTCCGCAATATGACTTGAGGCGCTGCTCAGAGTGTGTTTTTCCATTAGCATAAACACAGGTTTCATTCATATCACGTATCATGTGCACATTATGACCTCTGTTGTGCATAGCAGTGTCATAAGACAAATATGACCTCAGAGGATTACAAATCGCTTGAAGTAAAAAAAGACATGGATCATAGTGTCAGAGATCTTTATGAAATCTGTTCAAGCTGTGATCTGTGCTGTGTATGTGTTTTTTCTTGTGGCCCCAGACAAGACTGAGCAGGTGAGTACAGCCACGGACTCTGCATGTATACACACACACACACACACACACACCTTTGTGCCAACATACATTTTAACTTTGCAGGTGTCACTCCTTTAGTTTGTATTTACGCTCACTGCGATTGGCAAATGCATATTTGCTTTCTGTCTGTCAGCACTTTGCCCTTACTTTAAACCACACAACTACTGGATATGTTGAATTATATCACTTCAATGCGAAATGTCTTATCAACTCACACTTTGTGGTGTTGTTACGGCTTCTGTGGCGCGTCACGTTGTTGCAATGGTAAACTTTGCTTGTTCTGTTTGAGGCGCTTTGTGTTGTGAGGATGTGTGTCTATGTGCGTGTGTGTGTGTGTGTGTGTGTGTGTGTGTGTGTGTGTGTGTGTGTGTGTGTGTGTGTTCACCTCACCTCTCACAAGCTGTACTCCCAGAGTAAATAGGTACTGGCATGCTTTTTGGCTGCAAGGCTCGAAAGACTTAACTCGGTCTTATTTGTTCTGTCATTTTCCATACACTTAAAGCTCTGAAACACACGTAGATGTGTACACCCTCACATAATAGACTGATGGTGTTATCACTCGGCTCATGGCAGATTACTGATTTGCACTAAAAGCAAAAAAAGGGTTGACTCTTTGAGCATTGCACTTTTGACAGCCTGATCGCCCAGTTAGTGATTTAAAAAGTCTTAAAAAAAAAATGAGTTAATACTTCCTCTCTGAATCAACAAGGAAGCCAGAAGCAGCTCTGTCGCTGACGTTTAAATCGACATTAGAATAACATTCACTGAAACACTCATATATTTCCTCCACTATGCAGGTTCACACAAGTCTCTTTAGTTAAATCTGTTATTTGCTGCACAGTTTAAAATTCGTCGTAACCTGCTCAGACAGCTTCACCATGTTCCGTAACAGGACATGGACTTCGTCCATTAGTTTGACACAGACGTGTTTTCTGTTTCAGAGCTTGGACAAGGTGCTTTGTTGAGTTAATCGCTGTAGACAGGTCGTTCTGACCTGGACACACACTGACCAGTTCATGTTGCTTCAATATTCTTATCTTTACATGACATAAATTCAAAATAATGAGAGTATCTCCACTTTTTAAAGCCTCCTTTGCCAATTGTATTCACAATGTTCCCTCCTGCAAACCAGTGTTGGTCTTGTTTGTTACTGCCAACAATAATTCATTACACTACTCGTTATAATTTTTAATACACCCGGCAAAATCTTTAACTTTCTCCTCAAAATTCAGCGTGTGTGCCTCTGTGTGAATGTCAGGGTTTCAAACTAGCATTTTTTTCTGCAGCCTGTGAATCCATAAAAGTTACAGGCAGGTTGAAAAGCACACACGGCTCAAGCTGATGAGAAGACACAATCTTTTAAACGACCTCCGTCATTAGAAATTATTTTTTTCCTGGGGGTCTTCTGTTGTCGGTGACTGGCATTTTCCCAAGAATCTGTCGGAACAGAGCGTCAATCATGGAGACATTTCAAACAGTCATCATCCTCCATGGCCACAGACGCCTCATCTTTGGTGCGGCGTATTTCCACGAGCCTTACGTTGTTGTGCTGTCATAGATCGTAGTAAGTGTTTCATGAGGTTTGAGGTTGTGTTTTTTGGAGTGGTAACATTACCCACTACCTACACATACCATGCAGTGTAACAGTTTCAAGTCAAGACCAGCTAAACCGAGACCAAGTCAAAACTTAGATCAGACAGTATATAGCGTACTTAGGTTTCTAACATGTGGCTAATATTCACCGTATCTCTTTGAAGCATGCAGATCGCAGCCTTCTCAGGCTGGTATTGCAGGATTTACAGAAATGCGTCAAGTTATTTGAAGCAGGAAGTTTTACCTAGTTCATAGTCATTTTTTTTTAATGACCTGCTTCATAAAATACTGAGTTTAATTTGTTTGAAGAACTTTGCAGCTGTTGGCTCGTGGACGTGACCTCTCTTTAGTTTTCTGTGCCGCGCAGGTGTTTGCTCTATAACTACAGACTGTGGAGCAAATTTTTAAAGTGTAAAAGTATTTTCAGGTAATTATGAAACTGTGGCGGGACAAACACACAGGACATTATTAAGTGAATAATATGGAAACGTATGTGATACCCCACAGTTGTGGTCTTGACCGGTCATGAAATAAAATCCAGAGTCCTCTTTGTCCAAGACTGAGACAAGGCCGAGTAAGACTTTCAAAAAGTCAAGACTGATTTGGAGTACTACAACACTGCAGTGTAGTAAAATCTTGATTTGATTTGTTTGGTCTCACCTGCTTTACAAATTGTCTGTCTTGTAGGGCTGGTAGTGGCAGAAATAGCAGGATAACGATCTGTGTTTGTGAACAGAGGGGTCACGCTGAATGACTGGAGGGGTTTCCACAGAAAGTCAGACACACAGGGAAGCAAATGCTGCACATTTCATCATCACTCACAGTAGTTTCTTTTATTTACTTTCCTCTCTCAAAGAGTGAATGACTGTAAACTCTCTCTCTTCCCCTCTCTCACACACACACACAAACACACACACATTACAGTGGGTCACGTCTTCCAGTCCTACAGTGGCACGTTCACTCCCTTTTCCTCGGACCAGCTGTCTTTGTGTTAAAACCAGTAACAACACAGGCGGGAAACCACTATGTTTGCTCGCATCATTGGCAGTCAATGAATGTCATGTAGCACACTGATATGTGGTCGGAAGTATTTCTAAGAACTTAAAAACAGGATGAGACGACTGACTCAGACCGGATGAACTTACTTAGTTAATGCAGGAGAGCGACAGAGGATGGGGGGTAGTGGAAAGAAGAAAAATATAGGACGACTGAATCAGACCAGGTGAACTTACTTATTTTCTTGATGTGGGAGAGCAACAGAGGACGGGGGAAGAAGAAAAGAGTATGTGGTTAAACTAAGTGAGCCGCAGCATCTTGTTATTGTGCCATCACTTGTTCCAGGAACAGTTAAGCTAAACACTTCAGCGTTTTATCAAGCTAGAAGATTACAATAGTAGGTCTGTATCTTTGTTTACATGACCTTATGTTGGCATTAGAGGAAAAGTTACATTTCAGTCTGGAGTGATGGAAAGTTCAACTAATCAACCGACTGACCAACAGACACACTGACATCACCACAAATTCCACAAAAGACATCAAAAATAGCACATCTTGGTATGAATATTGCCTTGAACTATTAAAGCACACAGTCACATTTAGTCAGATGCTTCACAGAAAATAGACATCACCATTTGGAGCTGAGTCACCCACTTGAACGGACAGCAACACTTGTCCTTGTTTGGCTCGTTCCCCACTCATGCAGTAGCTGGTGATTCAGCAGAACTGAACACACACGCTCTCTCACACACACACACGCACACACACAAGGGCACATCTATGAGAGATTACTTGGAGCATTCCACTACTGTCAGGAATCAGATCATCGGCCAAGAGGAAGTGGCATTCCTCTGATTCTTCAACAAGCGCCCGGAAGGAGCTGTTAAATGAGCATGATGCCATCCATTCGTTTTACTGGACACTGACCAGAGCTATAACAGTATCAGGCAACTGAGGTCAGCATGGTGACATATCTGACTGCCTCTTATCCCTAATTGTTTCCTGCGATTGTCAATACTAGAAATCAATAGTAGAAGATAATCTTGGCTTATTTACAACATTTTCCCTGCAGAGTTCAGATTGTTCTACACTTTTACTGGCTCTTATGATAATCAGCGTTTGCAGTTATATTAACTTAAACACTGGTGTTTATTGATGCTTTGTCTCTGCCTCTTTCCCCTTTGACACATTTATTATAGACTGGCATTTATTTAAAAATAGTGGCATCATTAATTATGTGTATTGCATGGGAACTTTTTAGTCAGTTTTATTACTATGCTCCCTCGTGTGTTATTTCCACATCATCCACACAATTCTAGATACAAGATACAAACAAGCCACAAATGAAATTGAGAAAAAAAATGTCTGGCTTTGCTTTAATAGCCAAATGTCCATATTAAACATTGTTTGTTTGGCTTCAAGTAAAATGTGAAGTTTCCATTTGGTGCTTTTTTTTAACATGTTTTGTGTGTTTGATGCTCCTACCTATAATATTGGATAAAGTGCTCATTGATGGGACACTCAAAAACCAAACCTGCCACCCAGGGTGGTCCTCTGTACATCTAATAGTTCTCAAAGTAACCCCGGGACATAGAACTTTGGGCGGAGAAGTATTTATCAGTAGTCCTTTGCTAACGCTGCGCCTCTTGTTGATAAAGTGTGATCTGTTTCTGTCTCTTGACTTTACTCATTTGTCCTTCTGTCCCCATTCACAGCGAGATCAGCCAACGCTCGGGCAAGGAGAACAGAAAGAGAAGGATCTGGCATCACCAGTCCCAGTAAGTAGACTGCACCGGTGTCATTTTCATATATGTATACATCGGTCCCTTCATCCTTTCATCCATACAATTAGCATCTAGTACAACCTTGTATTTATTGCATCCATATATCTGAAAGACAGTCCACTGACAGATCCATATGTCCAAATTTGCTTAATGTCAAAGTCTACTCTACCTTTTCCAGTTTCTATTTAATCACTCACTATTCCTGTTAAATATTATGTAAGTCACTGTCACTGACCTGCAGCAGAGAGATGTGGTAACACTGAGGGCAGAGCAGGTACTGTTTCCTTACCTGACAACAGCTGATAGCAGGTAAACAGCAGATCACAAACACAGCAATAAAGACATGGAAGGATGGCGAGTGTCAGACTGCAAAGAACAGAAGACATTTGTGTCTTGGTGCTGATATAAGAGTGACTGTATCAATGTCTGTATGTTTGTTTTTAGTCCACATGTTCATAAATGTGTGCTTCTTTCTTGTCTACAGCTCTTTATGGTGAAGTTTTGGACAAAAAGAGAAATAATTGTGTTTCTGTCAACTAACTAGTGTCACAGACAACAAGGGAACACAACAGAACAGACTCAGATGCAGAACAATAGATAGTAACAATAACAATGGATTTACGGATAGTCAGGCAGGCTCAGTACAAAACCAGGTAAGGCAGTCCAAACAAATCAGTAAAGAGCAGGATATAGCTACAGTCCAAAAGGCAGACAGGGTTCAAGGAACCAAACAGAAGTCCAAACAATAAAACAAAACACAAAGAATGACTGAAACCTTTAGGATGAAGATGAACTGACAGTGAAACCAAGGAACACAGGGGCTAAACAGGCAGGATAACAAGACACAGGTGAAACTAATCAGGGTGGAACGGATGATCAAGATTGGCGGGAAATGCAACAACGACAGGACGTAAAGGTACAGACTTGAGGAGACGGGAGAATTACAAAATAAAACAGGAACAAGAACAACACTGAACAAGAAACTCAGCGCCATGACCACTAGATGAGAAGATCTAACAGGATGACATAATTAAAAGAGCAGCAGTAGCTTCTCTGTCTCTCTGGTAATGACATTTCTTTCCTCCTTATTTTACTACTTTTTGTTACCGAAGGAGAAGGGAAGCATTAGATCATCAGCCAAGTGTAAAAACATATTCATATATTCAATATTCATATTTTTGCTTTCTAAAATTTTCTGCATTTTCTGGTATCTCCCTTCAGGGTTTTAAATGTACATGGAAACTAGTCAATGCACATTTGTGTACGTGTGTATGTGTGTACGTGTGTGTACGTGTGTACGTGTGTACGTGTGTGTACGTGTGTGTACGTGTGTGTGTCTGTGTGTAGCTAATACTCAGTATTGGTATGCAGGCTGAAGCTGTGGCTCACCACCGAGACATCTTCTGCAGCATCAGCACATAGGAGGGAGACGAAGAGAGGAGGGGGACTGAAGCACGCACAAACACACAAAAACACACACTAGGTTTGGACACACTGATTGCAGACTGTATGTAAAGACACACACTGTCAACATATTAGGGCCCATGTGTCGTGCAAGGGCTCGTTTCATCAAATTTGTAGCGTGCAAGCTGTGACTTGCTAAATGCATACTCACATTTCCTGTTTTGTTGATTTTAACACCTTTAAGTTAAATGTGTGAACATTCAAGAAGACTACAGGATTAAGGCTCAGCAGGGGCCCAGGGTTCGAATCCGACCTGCGGCCCTTTGCTGCATGTTGTTCCCCATCTCTTTCTCCCCACATTCCTGTCACTCTTCAGCTGTCTCTGTCAAAAATAAAGCTTGAAAAAGTCCAAAAATAATCTTTAAAATAAATATATATATCTTTTTTTGCTGTGTATTCATTCAGACAGCTGACACTGCACATGGTTGTGATGGTTGTTCATGTTTCTGCATATACGTATGTTTGGCCACTCAGATGAGTATGTGGATGCTTCTGTGCAAACAAAATGAGCCAACACAAAACAGGAAGGAGTATTAGGAGCAAACAGGGACGGCAACATGAGCCCAAGAACAATTTTATTGTTAGATTGAGTCACCTGAGTACTTCCTACTACCCAGACTTGTCTATAGAAACAGCTGTAAAGTAAATTTGACCCGAACAGATGATTTTTTTTAAAGTGTTCAGTTTCTGACTAAACATCTGGAGGAAACTGTAGGAACACTTTATTTTAGTGAGTGTACACAAAATCCTAATTATGCTGTATTGATTTTTATTCTGGATTAATTTGTGTTGTGTTTTCAGCATCTTCAGTTCTTGAGCTGCTGTGTTTTACTATCTGTGACTGTCTGTCACATACATATACACACAAAAGCATACCAGAAACACTCACACACAGATGCAGATATGCATAAGCAGATGCACACACATGCAGGTTGTTGGGAAGTGCTTAAGGCAGAGGATAAGGCCCTGCTTGTCAGCAGACCTCCCTGACGTTGATGCAGTCGCCACAGGGCATGTGTGTGCGTGAGTGTGTGTGTGTGTAGGTGTGTGCGTGAGTGTGTGTGTAGGTGTGTGTGCTCATTGGCATTTGGTGGGAGATGCCCCGTACAAAACATCTGCCAACGAGGCAGATTTACGAGCCGGCAGGCGGCTGTTTGGATGATGCTTTACTGTAACCTCAATTCATACGCACACAGTCACACATGCACACACACACACACACACACACAGGTCTATCCAACACTGTCCCTATTGTTTATCTATGTGCAGTTAATTCCCATCTGACAGTCAGCAGATTCTACTTTTGGACACACACCGAATTAGTGCTGATCATAATCTGAGGCGTGCACGTGTACAACGTGAAAATATTCTTTTGTTTTAAAGTTATTAGATAAAACAGTGATTAAATAATATAAAAATTACCACTTATAGTGCATTTAATAAGGTATACTTTCTTCTCACCTCATCTTGTATGGCTAAAGATTAAGTTTCATTTGTGATACACCTATAGGTTTGTAAGCTGTCTGCTCTTTACTTATAGCAACTTACAAGCTGTCGGAGATACTTATTTTGGCCATTTGGGGCCGCCAGTGCACAACTGTTGCTTATTTCATTACCCAAATTAGGCAGCTGGCTTTAATTAAAGAATTAATGAAGACAGAGACCAATATATAAACACACAAACACACACTAAATGCTGACATGAATACACAAACACATTGTATACAAAGGTCAACATGCAATACGCAAAGTCGCTGGAGCGATACGTGTTGCACAAGACGTCAGACTGACATGTCTGAGTGTGTTTGATCTTTCCATCGAGGCTCAGACGCTTGCCATGTGACCTCTGACCCCCGGCGCAGTGTGAGGGACGTGCCAAAGGTCAGAGGTCATCCGAGTTTCCTGAACACAGAGACGCACACTCACTCAGTCCTCTTTCTTTTCCCGTCTCGAATATTTGCTCTTGCTGTCATTTTTCCTCACCAGTAACCTGATGCCTCTCCTGCGTTAACCCTTGAAAACATTTCTGGGACGCATGTTTTCATAGAGTTCGCCCCTCTTGCTTCCATCCTGTATTGTTTTTGCATGTCAGTATTGTTTCATCCATCGTATTCATCGCGAGGAAGCCTAGTTCAAGGAATGCTTCAGCTTGACAAGATTGCTATTGGTATCAAATGGATCAAGGCCACTGCACACACACACTCACACAAGGAGCATTATAAGTTAGCTGACGGAAGAGTTTGCAAGTCCAGCGGGTTATTTTCGTCTGTAAGGAGCCTGTCCGTGTCACATGGCGGAGCTAATGGTTTCTATTTTCAAGATACAATGCTGCTTCAGTCTTTTGGTCTCATCAGAGGGAAGGAGAGGGTAAGAGCGAGAAAAAGAGAGAGCAGCGAATGCAACATATGATCAGCACATGGGGATGTCGTAATTCTGAATTCATTAGTAAGACACACTGAAGGAATCAAACTGGGGTGAGGGAGGGAGAGCAAAGAGAGCCCAAAAGGAAAGAGAGAGTAAGAAGAGGAGGAAGAGGAACAGAGGGAGGGAGGGAGGGAGGGAGAGAGAGAGGGACGAGAGAAAGGGAAGTCCAAAAAAAGACAGAGAGAGAGAGAGGGAGAGAGAGTGAGTGGAGTCAAAGAGCAGACACTACATGTGGCTGTGGAGGGAGTGATCTGGTTATGGAGGGGGACAAATTCTCAGGTAAGACAAACTCTCCGGAAACTGTCAGACCAGATGAGTTCACACTTCTGACTGGAGGACAAAGTGTAGTTTCAGGTTCTTCAATCAGCTTTTTTACTGTGATCGAGTGTCTATTCTGTAAGAGCCTGCCTCTATTTTCCCCCTCTATGGTATTTTCCACTCTCTCATTCTGTCCTGTTTGCTGACTGCATGCTTTCTTTGGGGTTTGGAGCTGGGAGCTGGGAGCTCTGCAGGGTTTGTGTAGCAGCTTAGCAGACCTGTTTTGGTTTATCTGTCTTTATCTGTTCTCTGCCTGTTATGTTTGCAGGCTTTTCTGTCTCTTGTTTGTTTGCCCACCATCTCCACCACCACCACCACCCTCTTTCTGTCCCATTGTTTCCAGTTGAGTGTTTTTGTCTGTACAGGTTGTTGCCCAGTCACTACCTCTTTTCCATTCTCTCTGTCTGCTTGTCTAATGTTCACTACTTAAAAGTAAGACATCCATTGCAGAGTAAAAAAAAAACTTTCTGAAGGGCTGATTCTGTGGTGAAGTGACACAGAACCAGCACTTATTTCTTAGACATCTCTCTCTCTCTCTCTCTCTCTCTTTTTTCTCCATCTACATTCTCCCATTCTTCTTTGGTGTGAAAACAGGAAAGAGCTCTGTTTGAACAGTACTACTCTTGTCCCTTGTGGCTCTGATCCCGCTTCGGCCATCAGTCAGTCCCTCCTTTAACTAACAGGATAAAGAAAGCCCTGCTTTAGTCCACTAGCAAACAGTCAGCCGACTTTGCAAATAAAAATCCAAATTTTTTCCCCCACTCTGACGTTATTTTCCCCGCTGGATGCTGTAAACAGTATACATATTGAATTGATAAGAGTCTGTGTGTGTGTGTGTGTGTGTGTGTGTGTGTGTGAGTATGTGTGTTGTACATTATGCTAAAGTCATTAGTGAGGCAATGCTGTCTGCTTCTTAATGGTATTTTTATGAGTGCTAGTGTGAGTGTTGTTAAAAAGGAACAAAAAAAAAAAACGTAGCTGGAGTGGAAATGGTGAAGTGACTGCGGCAGCATGTGTGTGTGTGTGGTTGTGTGTGTTTGTGACCTAGCATAGCTTGTAGCACCTACACGGTGTGTGAAATCTGGATGTAGGTGAGACCATTGACAAGTGTGTATGTGTGTGTGGTGTGTGGGTGTGTGTGTGTGTGTGATGGCGGTATCCCCCCTCCCTCCTCTGTTTCTTAGTGTGGCCTCTTGTCTCCAGGTGCACCCCCCAGAGAGTTATAACAGCTTCAGCAGGACATACCTTGTGTGTGTTTCTGTTTCGAGTGAAAGTTTTTATGCATTCATTCATACACACATTCATATACACACTGTGTATGTCTGTGTGCTTTTGGGTCAGTGGGATGTGGATGTTGTTGCACACAAATAGGTGGAATATGTCCAAGTGTGTATGTCGATGCAGGGGTGTCAAACTCATTTTAGGGCATGGGTCACATGCAGCGACAACAATTTGATCTTAAGTGGGCCGGACTGGTACAACCACTGCAAAATAACCTGTGAATAACACCACCAACGCCAAATTGTTCCCTTTGTTTTAGTGTAAAGAAGTACAGCTACATTCTGGAAACATTAATCATTGATGAAGCATCCATTTACAGAACAGGTGAGATGTCTTAATCCGTGCACATCTCAGTTTTTCAGTCTTCTGTCATCACATGTGCATCACAATGTACAGATCACTGTGGAGCCACAAAGGCACAGAACATTTAGTCACATGTACTTTGTATCTGGACAACAACACAGTATTTCACTTCTTTAAAGGTCAGGAAGAGCATTTTATCGAAAGCTTGTGACAAAACTTCAAGCCCATCAATCACTTGTAGTCTACTCTTCTACTGACATGTCAAATAAAAACTGTCCAATGTCATGGCTGGACACGCATCGTGAGTATCTCTGACCAAGCCAATTCAAATCACTTCTTGCTCATGTTCCTCCCTCGCTGGTGCTGACGCTCCCCCTTTGTTTCCTGTGTTTTCTTCTGTCATGAATCAACAGTGGTGACGCTCCCAACGGAAACTGTCCATCAGCCACACAGAGTTTGTGAATAACGCCTTAAATAAAAGGGCCGACGCATCCCATTCATTCGAGTCAGAATGAGGTCAGCTGACGATGCTTGACTAGAGTCTGTGTGACTCGGCTGTGGTCAGCTCGGACTGAAAATCTCATGACTGGTGACTTACAGAGAAGCCTGAGGCATCTTAACTGACCTTCAAACCTCGTAAAGAAGTCAGTGAAAGATGTTGGTCATCTTTAATCTGTGCTGCAAGTTGTCTGCTTGATATGTAATATATGCTTCACCCACAAGGTGGAGGTGCTGAGTTTGGCAATCCAAAATACTCTCACAGTTGTGAACACACACAATTGTTTTTTGGGTTTGTTGTTTTTCGTCACAGCCCTCTTGTTTTGAATATGACTCTATATGTTTAAGGATAACTTTTTATTAAGGGAAATGGCAGGCCCTGTTGCTTCCTGGTGTGACATGATTGGTGTTGTTAGGCGGGTTGTCGTGGCAACGCGCTGAGCAGAACAATATGTGAGTGCAGCAACAAGGAGCAACAAGGTTGGCGATCACAATGCTGGCTTGTTGACGTACTAAACAGTGTTATTACCCGGTGGAGCGATGGAGCCGAGGGCGAAGGTGGGAGAGAGAGACAGAGAGAGAGAAAGAGAGAGAGAGAGAGAGGCCTACTGAGAGTCATGTATGATGGAGGACAGCTGCTCTCTCTATTTACC
This sequence comes from Sciaenops ocellatus, assembly GCA_033000465.1. Classification (NCBI taxonomy): domain Eukaryota; kingdom Metazoa; phylum Chordata; class Actinopteri; family Sciaenidae; genus Sciaenops; species Sciaenops ocellatus. The sequence continues at coordinate 17,060,361 of CP136877.1, forward strand.
AAGTCATTCCAGCCCATGCGTGAGGGGACACACACACATGCAGGCAGCAGCATGTGTGCAGACAGTCCATACACTCAATCACACACACACTGCAACGAAAACCACCAAGCAGAAGCAATTGAGGGGGTATGCCAGTGTGTGTATGTGTGTGTGTACGTGTGTGTGTGTGTGTGTACATGCAGTGTAGTCGAGCCATGTTTCCAACAGGTGCTGTATTTGATTAAAGTTAGCAGAGCCTGGCTGGGTGCTGCTGTTTAACATTTGGTTAAGGGCAGCTGCTGTCACTACAGCTGTGCATTTAGACAAAGCTACTTCACCATGTGGGCACTGGGGCCACGTGAGGGGTTTTCATGTTTGTGCGTGTGTGTGTGTGTGTGTGTGTGTGTGTAGGGGGGTAATATTATGAAACAGTCTGATCTGCTGCGTCTTCAGTGCAGACTCTTACATTGTGTGTGCAAGTGTCTCTGCGAACATACTCGACTGTCAGCGATGCCAACTGCAGTTCTTTCTTGTGCCATTCCCACAAATAGCTGAAAGCACAGTACTGTACTGTACTGTACTGAAAGCCAGGCACTTTTCTGGTTATGTTTACACTACCAGTGCTGCTGATTCCATTAGTCATGCTAAAGCTGCTCTCTTTCTCTGTTTCCTTCTTTCTCACACACAGCAGGAGAAATCGTCCTGCTTCCTAGTTTCCATTAAGGCCTGCGGAGAGAACTGGCACACCTTTTCCCACCTTTCCCCTCCTTTCCATCACGTCTTGTCCATCTATCTCTCCTCCCCTTCTCCTCCGTTCTGAAGTCCTGAGCCAGGTAGAGCTGCTTATTTTGAGGGTTGCCATGTAAACAGAGCTGCGGTAACTAGCTAGTCACTTCCAAAATATACACCCGCGTACACATATACACAAGCAGTCGATGCAAGTAATGCACGCATTCGCCAACACACAACAGCGCCGATTTTACCTCTTCCAGATGGCTTATTTGATATAGCCTGACTCATGGGTGAGTCGTCTGCATCGAGGCCAACAAAGCTTTTGTTGTTTTAGGATGAACTCAGCAGGAAGCTGGGGTTTCCTCTGTTGCCGATACTGGTAATGTTTGAAATAACAATGACTATCTTTAATCCTGACACGACCTGATGAAACACTGACCCACAATTTTATCACAATAATACCTTCTTTAGATGAATTCGGTGTTTTTTTTTTTTGGTTTTAGTTTTTGTCAGTTATGTGTTTTAACTTAATATCTGAGTATTCACATAGTTACTGACTGTGTCTCATTTCTTCCAACATATTTCCCCATTTTCCATCTGCAACTTAACTGGTGATGAAACCCAGTTTATTAAATCTGCAGAGACAGATTGATCGAGTGAAATCAGTGGTGATTTTGGTGACAAGTCAAAATCTGGTATATATTTATACAAGTAAGGCTGTTTTTATTATTGTAAGAAGTTGCATTGGACATAGCTGTAGTCGTGAATAAAACAGTTCAGGTGTAACCTTGCATCCCACTACTCGGTGTGGGTTTGGTTACCATTGAAACATTTCTTGGAGCTGCATCTCAGATTCCAGACATCACAGGACGTCTGTCCACTGGCACAGACGGGACCACAGTGGAGAGGGGCAGGCTGGCGCCAAAGCATGTGGACCTGTTACGTCTTCTTCTGTGTGTGTGTGTGCGTGTTTGTACATGTGTAGATTGAACGCTGACATTTGCAAGCTGCTGTTGCCCTGGCATTGCCCTAGCAACTGCCATGCCAGCCTGGCATCCGTTTATAGAAGTTATCCTCTTCTCCTCCCACTCTGCTCCTCTCATTTTTCAGCTCTCATGAGGGCAGGACCTACTTTAGAGAGTAGTGGTGGTGGTCTGGGTTTCTTTAAGCAGTAGGCGGCTGTTTCTGTCTCTCCTCATCTCTGTGCTTCAGTGCAATATAACACCAGCAGCTGCCTATTCAAATACATTACAATGCAGTAATGTACAGTAAGCCTGAGGCACCAAGAGGTTCATTATCTGACAGGCATTAGTTATTATCACTTCTTTTAAAACCACTGCCAAAACTAATTTTACAATCTGAATCAGAAAAATCCTACAGATCCAGCCTCTCTGTCTCATCATGATGAATTCATTTTCAGGATAATAATCCATATCTTTACCGTTACTATCAGTGATGACAAGGAAGAATTTAGATTTTTCGCAGCAATTCCTGCTCCCTTTAGTCGTAACGAAGATAACCATGACACAGCAATAAAGATTACCAGAAAGAGGAGTCAGTATGGTGGAATTCACACCATAATTAGATAAAGATATCAGTGCTTATATGTGACATCAACATGACCTTGTGTAACCTTTTCCAATCATACAAACATTTAGTCCATATCCAACGCATATGTTCTGCTAATGGCAGATTAAAACTGTTTTCATAGCAGTTCATTGCATACTGCATCACTAGGACTGCTATGATATGAATTAAATTCTTTACAGATCAGGGCCAAAAGCATTTAAGTCCCTCTCCCAGTGTGACAGTTGTTATAGCAGATTAGAATAGCGCTGTCTGGGCTTGCTGGAGCTTGCAAGGATATGCAAGAGAAGGAAGTGTTTTTTTTCTTTGTGTATGTGTGGGTTGGGTGTTATACTGAGTGCATGTTATGTATGCACGTTCATATATATATATATATATATATATATATATATATATATATATATATATATATATATATATATATATATATATATATATATATATATATGCATACATCTGCTGTGAGCATATTTGTTGTCTGTGCTGGTGTGTGCAGCTCAGTGTGTGTCTGAATATGAGCGCGTGCCAGGGAGTGGAGGAATCTGACACACATGTGTTGGTAGGAAGCCTGTGTGGGCTGAAGGGTGTGTCTGGAGCAGGATTCTCCTCATGTCTCCATCTTTATCTGTTTCCAGATCACATTACTGTATGCTAGTGACACTGTTACCACTAACACTGTTGCCTATAGCGACGTGTTTTATTTATAGGAGCAACGCTGACCCCTGCTGGGGATATCAGATATTGTGTGGTTCATACCGGTTTCATACAGATGTGTGTATATCTGGGTGGGACAACTGGATGAGTAGGAAGACCACCAAGACTTTAAAGCAAGACATTAAATCTCCGCTGTCTTAGACACTGCACTGTGCTCTGTCAAACAATCAAGCCAAAAGTTATGCGTCCTTACACTAAGACAGCCCAGCCAACTACTTGAAATGTGTTCACCTGTCTTGACTTTTAAAAATTCCAGGCACTGATCCAGTTTTCATGTTAGCCAGACATCCATTGATGATCAGAGAGATTTCTCACACATTTTGTGGGTTACATACTTTGCATGGTTCAACGGCTGGGGGAATGTGGTGTAAGATTAATCTCAGATTGCAGGTTTTGGTACAGTAAAGCCTCGTATTTGTTTTTAAATCTGCATGTTAGTGTGTGTTTGTGCACTCGCACACATCTGTGTTTAGGATCGGTAAACATGCCTAAATCAACAGAAAATGCAAACTTCGATTCCAATGTAAGCAACAAATTGGCGGTCTCAGTCTCAAACACGTCATGATAAATCACGCAGCAGCAACTATTGGGGATTTTTTTTTCCTCTTCTTTACGGCCTGAATAATTTACCACAGCTCAAATCCAAATCATTTTCCATATCAAACACATTTTTCACCTCATGTATCTTTTTATTTTGTGTTGGTATCTCTTGGGGCTGCCCTTATTTTGATAGCAGTAAATCTTTCCACATTAAAAAGAGAGTTATGTTCGACTCATGTGTGTATCCAGAGAGTCTCCAGAGTCACACACACACTCACATACTACTACTACTGTTAGTAGTCTGGTCACTACTAAATGGTTAATTTTAGTGAAGATGCCAGCAGCAGTGGTGCATTGCCATTGGCCTGTGGCTTGTGACCAACGCCCCAGTCCACCCTTCCCCCTCCGCCCCCACACACAGAGCCTCATTCACATGGTCATTAAGTCATTAGGCTACTTATTTATTGATGTCTGCCTCCAGAGCCACTGAGCATGTCAGACAATCTACAAACCGACTGTCCTGACCATATTAGTCCATAGTGTGATTCGGTCTCCACTATTTCTACCTTCCACTCCATCTTCCCCTGTAAGATGTGTTTGAATGGAGGACGTGTCTTTTTTCCAATATGCTGATGTTGGCATATTCAACAGAGTAAGGCCTTAAGGAAAAGTCGCTGTGAGTGTGTTAGTCATGTGATCGAGCCCACAGGAAGTGTGCTTGAATGTAGCATGCGTATAATTTGACCAGCCCAGTCAAAAATGAGAGCTTTCACCGAAAGGAAGCAGTCTGAGAGGACTGCCGCAGAAGAAGGGGAGGGAGGAATGGAGGGAAGGAGGATTGGGGGGTGGGGGGGGGGGGGGAGGGAAGACAGTGAGCTAGAAAGAGTGAGAGAGAGGGAGGGAGGGAGGGGGGAGGAGAGGGAGGGTGGGGGGTTGTCAACGCTGGCTCATTCCAGGCTCTGGAAGTTGAGAAGGAGGAGAAGAGAAAAATAAGTTGCTGCTCTAAGAAAGAGAGGAGAGATAGAGAGAGGGTTCGGATCAGTGAGCTGCTCAACTCTTGTGTTTTTTGTTTTTTTTTTCCCTCCCCTCCTCTCCCTTGCACGGGCTCCTAATTTGGGATTTGTTTAAAAGCGGGACTGCGCCCCAGGAAGACTTTTCCTTGCTGGGGAAAGGGAACCCTGCTCCCTCTCTCTCGCATTATACACACCCTCACATACACACTTGCTCCCCAAAATGTCTGATTCCACTGTCAACGCTCACTTGGAAGGGATCATATCAGACTTTGAAGGTTAGTTTTTTTTTCTCCTCTCTTGAGCTCTGCTCTGCTCCACTGCTTTTTCTTCTTGTCACGCTGTGAAGAGAGGCGCTCTTTAACCCTGCCATGAGGACACTATAGATAGTTTCCACATGTTTGATTGGAACCGAGCGGATCTGGAAAAATGGAGAGTGAGAAGGGCCCCGTTGACATCTGCGGTGAGCTGTGCTGTTTTGAAACGGAAATCATGCTAAAAGTGTTGCTTTTTACTGCTCTTTAACTTTTGTTGAGATGCATGAGTGCGTTTGTTATGGCTCATGGTCATGTATGTATTCGAGGCTGAGATGGGTCAGAAGAAAGTGTGATGATTTAGCCTCTAACCTGCAACATAGAGAGGCCATGTACTGTATTTTGAGCACTTTTGAGACTGACCGTACGGCTGTGAGGGGAACACCTGGCACACCCCCCCCCCCTCTCTGTTGCCTCTTCTCCTCTTCCTTTTCATCTCTCTGCCCCTGGCCCACAGATTCCCCCTGTCATCCCTCTCCTCCCTCCTCCTCATCCCACGCCTGTGCTTCCCCCTTTTCCTCTCTCAGCAGCTCGTCCATCCTCAGCCCCTCTCCCCGTGCCTGGCTGCTGGTGGATGCGAGGAGGGTGGGTGGGTGGTTCCGGGTTGACAGGCCGACCCCTCTCCCCTAACCTGTCTGTCTATCTGACTATCTGTCTCCTGTCTCTCACAAACACATAGCCATTAGGAACGCATCCACACTTGTCCAGAACTGCTCCTCTGTCAACACCAGTTTGCTTGTGGTATGTACAGTGAATCTCTCTGCCTCCCTCTCACCTCGCTCCCTGTCTTTAAACCACTGGCTTACATAGTGCAACAGAGCAGAAAGATAAGTGGCATTCATAAAAGAGGCAAAAAAGTGGGCTTTAACCATGTGGCTCAGTCATGCTTTCAGACATCCCCAACATAATGGGCTACTGTTGTTATTGTCAATGATGTGTGTTGCCCCCAGTAGGACTGAGTGTGTGGTAATACCTTGTTGTCACCATGTACCATGATGTATGGCCCTGTGTGGCTTAGAGAGTACAGCGTGGCACAGATGCAGCAGGAGTGTGAATCCTGTGAGCCAACAAGTCGATAAGAATCCGATTTGGAATGAATATACAATGAAAAAGTAGCATTGTCACGTGCTTTTCTTTCTGCTTAACTCATTTTAAAACTCTACATTTAAACTTTAATTAAACTTCTTTTGAAAAGCCATAAATCACACAGTATTCTGCAGAAGGATCCTCCTTTGGGATTCCTTTGAAACTCTTCTCTGTAAAAGCTTTGTTGGACACCACCTTCACTCATATTAAAATAGTTAGTAATAGTTAACTGTCATAACACTACCGGCCTTTTCACTGCATCCATATCACTCACAGACATCAAAAAACACTTTTTTGTTTTTTTAGTTTACCTTTTAGTTGACTAGCTTTCATGACAGCTAATCTTAAAGTTCGAATATGCAACTTTTAAAAGAAAAAAAACCCCACAATCTTCCTTTCACGAATGAACAGTTGAATTCAGAAGCAACAAAACACTTTCTTATTGCAGTGCACTCAGAGGTTTTTGCTGCTACAGCCTTACTTGGTCTGGTATGACTTGTGGCATATGGTGGCTAAAACTTTTGATTGATATTGCTGCACAGTGGATAGCACAGTTCACTGACTTAATGACTCTTTTTTTACTTGTGCTACTGTCACACCATGTTTTAGCTGTCTGGCAAATGATACACAGCATCCTGTTAATTCTAGTTGTCAGGCTGCTGCAGGATTTTTCTAGATTTTGCACTACTTATGTGAGAGAGGAAGATTTGGCAAAATGCAGTGTGGGACTGAAAGCGTATTTATTTTGGATGAACAAAACAGATTGACTGCTGCATTTTTTGTGCTCTCATAGTTTCCACTGTAATACAGCATACACTGTACCTAAATCTGTGATTAAAAGTACAAAGTTTTTCGTAAATGTCGCACTCTGTGTAGTTGCCATGTCACTATTACTTACTGTGTGATGCTGTTAGCTTGTGACGCCAGTGAACTGAGGGAGACAAAAGACAATCCTGTCTTGCCCATGAGGTTGATGACCTCAGCCCTCACACACTGACACAGATCATCGACCGAGCCATTGAACACTCATACATTCATACAGTGTAATTTTTTTACAGCTCCTTGAAAAAGGTCTGTTCTCTTGCAAAAGACCCTTGTGTTCCTATATTTGTGAGACATTAAGTAGTTTAAAATCCCATTAACCAGATGTGAACCAGATATCTGGCTTATGTTGATTCCTATTTCAAGCAACGGCACCGAAAAAGCTGCCACTGCTACTAGTCTCCTTCCTTTTCTTTCTGTGTCTGCATGTTAAGGGCATTCACTGGTCCAGTGAGAGGAAATTCCACAGGAGTAGATTTCTGTGGTGGGTGAAAATGTCGGGGTAGGCAGTGGAGGAGTGCATCTGAGCACAACCAGGCCTCTCTTTACAGATGCCTGCATGGCACTGACCAAGTTTTGCCAGTCAATGATGAGATACAGTGAAACATTTAACCACCAGTAAGGACATGTGTTAAAGATTATAGATAGAAGACCATCATATTAATTTTCATAGGTGCTTTTTAATTACTGTTTAGTTTATAAAAAGGCCACATGTAATATTTAACCTTGACACATTTTAACGGCAGTTTGCAACCTTTCTTTTAAATTCAGGGACCCACCTTGTTTTTAGGACAAAACTGCTTCGTGGTGATGGCGAGAAATTTGTGGACGGATCATGGTAAGATCTCAAATGCCTGCCAAAAGCTGTGGTTTGGGATATTATCAGGAACTCTAATATAATAATGCACTGACATGTGCTATTGAGATATTAGTGTTTATTGCACTGGTCTAAACATTCTTTTTAGTAAAAGCACAGAAGTATGGGGTTAATGTGCTATTGATCTTAACCATTAAAACTCAGTCTTGTGACAAAATCCCACAAGGAGCCTCATTGATAAGAGCTTGTGAGGGAGGAAGTGTCTTCTGGCTGAGGCTGATGATAGTCGTCCTCAGGAGTCTCCACGCTTATCTTCATTATCAGGGCGCTCTACACTCGCCAGCTAGGACAGGTTTCCTGCTAATGGCGGCAAAAGTATTGGAGCTTCTGGGAAGCACCAAGGGTCACTCTCAGTTAGAGCGAACACAGCAGGTCTTTGTTAGGCTTTAAATCTACTCCTTGCTGTTCTTCCTCTCCGCTGGACACGTGGAGCGAAACCGGCACCATTGCCAACCCCCGTCCAGACCCCAGAGTTATCAGCAGGCTCCATGCTATGCTAAAAACAACTAGCCTGTGATGAAAGATTGTCTTTTGTACGTAGAGAAGAAAGTGTTTGTTTTTGTTTTTTTAAAGTGCATTCGACAGCTGTGATAGGCACCTTCAGGAAAGAGAGTTGGGCTCTAAGACTAAATGCTTTTATTTCAGTGGTCGCAAAAAAGAAAAAGGCACAAGTTGACCTGCAGAGCCTTTGTAAGCTAATGTGGTAAACCTAAAGTTTTATCAGAGATACGTAAAGGCATGAGTGACTTTACTTGTGAGTGCTCAACATGTCAATATTGTGAAGTTTTGGTTAACATGGTAACAGCAAGAGTGGTTTAATACTAGTAAACACTCATTAAGTGGCTACTTTAATAGGAATGCAGCTGGTGTATATGTTTACAGTGCAGCCAAACAAACTTGTTAGATACTTCGATGAGTAGTTGGAGCTGATGCTCCTTCTAATTCCAACACAAAAATAAAAATCCACGGACCCATCGGAAACAATCACAGTGAGCACTATCTTCTGTGATGAATTCATTGCATATCCTGTGACTGCTTCACAAGAAAAGCAGTCCCGTGTTTTGCCACTTGAATGCTTTTAATGTGAAGCAGCAGCAGCAGCAGCAGCAGCAGCAGTGTTGTGTTTGCACTAGCAGCAACCTAACAGAGCTGTGATAAGGCTGTGGGAGAGTGAACAGTAAACAGTAAGGCTGATTGTGATGAAATGAAAATTACAAACAGTAAGGCTGTTTTACAGGCATGCCTTGTTTCCTGGGAATCCCCCATGCATGTGAAGGCAATTTGAGCCAGCAGAATGGTGGACTCCGCCACTTATATTATAAACTCTACTATATAGGGAACATTTAAAAAGCATTGAATGGGTATTGCTGGGTAAAAAAATGCCGACAAATAGTATCAAAAACAGGTTTATTTATAATATATACTGTATGTATATAAATATGCATTTGTCGCATGATGGTAGTTTGACTACATTCCTGATTAAACTGCCTGCTGTAGTTTCCCTCAACAATTGAGGACAAAAGGCAGTTCTGAAGTGTCCAATTCATCTGCTGTCATGCTCAGAGAGGCAGAGAGAATGTCCATGTGGTGCACACCCAGTAACGTTACATGCTACACTGGAGAACAGAGTAGCATCATCATATGATTTTCTGGCATTTTAACCATGTTTCGACGCGTGTTAGCTGAGAAACATCACGCTTGGCTGCAACTCCCTCCTTATTTGGCAGTTCAGTCAAGTCGAGCAAGTTTACGGTATATTCAAAATGAATAGGGTTCAAACATCTTCAAAGCAGATTTTGCTTCAATTCCAAGTTAAATGAGAGGCAAAGACAGAGCGAGAGAGAGAGAGAGGACTGGGGTTGACATTTGGTTTACATTGGTGCTCATTAGTATTATCTTTACTTGGTCGCCTCAGTGCAGCATACAGCAGCTTTGAGACATCAGATGGTTTTATCCTTGATACACGCACACACACTGCTATGACCCACAACTTGCACACACACTACTGTGTGCAGTCGTACATAAACATGCAGTCACATTGATAGTGACTGAGATATTGCAGAGGCAAAGTAACTGTGCCATCTTGCTTACATAAATGCATGAAGAGAGAGATATTAGTGTGCGACCTCCCCTTCATTCACACACACAAACACAGATCCCAGGATGTAGTGTGGTATGACGTTAACAGAGGCAGAGAGTTTGGCTCCCATCAGGGCAGACCAGGCTGTGTTTGCTTTACCCTACAGCTGTGTTTAAACACACACACACATACAGAGAGAGAGAGAGAGATGGAAACACAAGTGACAGGGCCTCTGACTCCACTGTGTCTGTGAGGACCTCACTGTGTTGGGCTATGCTGACACACACCACACAGTTAGCACAAATCTAGTCAAACAGGTCATTATATCAAAATCACAGTCAAACACAGTTTTATGTGGTGTGTGGCACGTTGGATATATTTCTGTAGCTCAAGCTGTTGCCCTTAAAAAGCTGAGCGTCACACGGATAGCCACAGCATATTAGCTGCTCGAGTAGTGGTTCGCTTCCTGTCCTTATTGGCAAGAAATTCTCCTCATTAGAAATTTCAGGCCTTCACCGCTGCATCAAATGAATTTACATATAACTTCATTGTGACTGGTGTGTCATTCATGTGCTTATTTCTCATACTTAAAGAAGAACAGAGCACACTGACAACCATGTCTTCCAGGAAAATTTCAACGCCCGTTTTCCAGTTTTCTCAAATAGAATTACATTATTCCATGTGGGCAAAACAAAGAGCTTATTGTCAGAGATGAAATGATCCGTGCTACATGCATATACAATCAGAGTTTGAACTTAAGTCACAATGTTTTTGTCATTGTCTCTAAGTCATTCTCTCTCACTGCTGTAAATGAAGAAATGCCAAGATTGTCACATACAGTTAACATGCAGGGATTTATGTTTACGGTTTTCTGTGTTCTAGAGGCTTTACCGAGGACATGGCAAACCATATTACAGACATTTGAGGACACATTACACCAGAGAATGACATACAAAAGGAAAAAGTATAATAGTATAGACCAGTGTCTCTCAGATGGGGTACTTTGGAGTACTGCAGGGGCTTTCTTTATATACCAAACATCTTTTGGGTTGGTCAGGGGGTGCTTGGCTGAAACAATCTTTTAAAGAACATGTACAAAGAGTACATGTCATATACAGTATTAATTATTCAGTATCCTGTTTAAGTGAATGTGCTCAGGCTGCAGATTACTGTGAATGACTTACACATTCCAGGTACAGGCTCTAGGAATCGCTGATTATGAGTAGGATTGCTGTCTTGCAATCACCATAATCACACTGAAGGTGAGAAACATTGACAGTAAGTAAACTAAGAACAACTGAATATTTTCTACACTGATAATCAAAGTTTTACAGAAGAATATTGGAGCACTCAGGCTGCTTCTCTGATGTCAGACACAAAAACCTGCTGAAACATATTAAGGATGTGAAAACACTGATTTCCAGGAAGACAGTGTTCTACCATGCTGTTGCTTGGCCTGTCAGCCGTGAAGCAGGCCAGAAGCCTACGTAGGCTTGGTTGTTTATTTGGGACAGAGGCCGTGTTGCTTCATGGTTTGTAGCTGCTCTGGGCTGAGCTGAAGTGTCAGCCTCACATCTGACATGAAGCTTACCAGAACAAGAGGAAAAAAAAGAAAAGTGAAACAACAATACTGGCACATTAAATTAATATGGTTGGTTAGTGTTGGAATGGGTTTGACAAAATGTTTGGTATGAAAAAATATAATAAAATACAACCTAACAAAACAAGAAAGGACCACATATTTTCTTTTTTTTTTTTTAAATATATTTTGTCTTTACTTAAAATCACATATTATCCACACTTTACACAGTTATCATTACTTAATAAAGTTAAACAGTGATTCAGCTTTACAGTTTTTTGTTTGTTTGTTTTTATATAATAAATATATTAAGAAAAGAGAAGAAAATGACAAAAAAATAAACAAAGGAAGGGCGTTTAGGAGCAATATACAGTGCTTAACAAATGTATTAGACCAGCTGTCAGAGACCATCCAGCATCATGGAGTGCTTTAATGCCAATTCACCTTTTTATACCCAAATTTGAGCCAGCTCACTGGGCTTCTCTGAGAAGTCAGAACTGAATCAACCATAACATTCTAATACATTCTAAAACTAATTCTTCTGTTCAGGAATGCAAGTAAATAACTATAATTTGACATCTTAATCAAGAAATAATCATGTGCTTTACTATTTTTTTTTTCAGTTTTTGAAAAACAGTACATTTGAAAACTCATGTATAAACAATAACAATTATATTTTGGCATTAAAAAGATCATTTTGGTTAAAGAGCTTCTACATATTGGTGTATTAACCATTACAGAAACATGAAAAAATGATTTTGTAATTACCAGTGCTGTTAATTTTGGGCAGCTGTGGCATAAACTTTACATCAGGTGGTGGTCTAATATATTTAAGCACTGTACATTTTCAATTTTTCCCAAATTTCCTCAAATTTAGTTTAGTAGTATCAGTAGTGTTATCTGTAGTTTCACAGATAAACCACCCACATATTTTAATTTTCTTCTAGTTTAATTATTAATCAGACACCAACATCTTTTCTGACATGCATTCATGCACACCATTACAGATCTGTAATGACTGTTCTGTTTCCTACTGAATGACATACAGCAGGCTAATTAAGCTCAGGGGTCACGCGATCAATAAGGGCGCTCGCGAGGCGTGGTCAGTTGGTTAGTCGTGATGTGAACAGGTGTGCAGGTCGAGAAAAAGACGAAGAAAGTGTCCGTGCAATTTCCTAAAATGTTTAGCCGTCTTTAGCCTTTTTTTTTTTTTTTTTTTTTTTTTTTTTTTGCGTTTTGTGTTCGTACCTGACAGTTTCAGTTTGTTTGAACACAAACCGGGTGGGACTTGGTGGGATTACAGGAATATTTTCATCGAGTGGATTACAAATTGCAAACAGCATGCTGTCGAGCTATGTGAAGCGTGTCAAATCCGGTAAGATTAACATGGTCAGTGGAGTTTACTTTGGGGCCATTTAGTGGCTACAGCAACGTGTAAAGTGATGTTTAACCACATTTTCTATGAGACTTGCCTCTAGTCATTGTGGTGAAATGTGTTTGTATGCAGGGGTTTGTCGGTTTGTTCATTGTTTATGCTGATTTATTTCAGCACTTCAGCTGTTCAGGTGCTGACTGGCTTCTCATATTCATCTATATTGTATATTCGTTCCTACACAACAAAGAATGAGAAAGTTTTTCACCAAGCAGGTGTTATTGTTATCTTCTTTTTCTAAAAATGATTGCACAAACTCTCTGAAGAAGCCCAGAATTTGCTGACCTGTAGTAATACTGGTGCAGATTTGAGTAGCTGTATCATTTGACTTTCTGTCTGATCCAAAACAAACATTTGAACTCTGTGCAATGCCACCGCTGAATAAGAAAACCAGCTGCTGCTTTGTTTCACCAAAGAGAAAGTCATGAGAATTATCACTGCTGCAGGCCCTCGTGGTATCTGATTTGTACATCGTGTTTTTCTCTTCTTCTTGTCTTGCATAACAATCATAAGACGCTTTATTAATGAATAAAGTTAAATATCATACAGATGCTGCTGCTGCGGCTCCAGCCAGCGTAAACATCTGTACGAGCTAAGAGGTTCTTCTGTTTCTTGTCTAACCACAAATGTTCTGTGTTTTCCAGCGCTGAAACGGTCATTTGAGGTGGAGGAGACAGATTCATCCACACACCCTTCTCCCCTGTCTCGTCGGACCACCAACCCCCTCCGCTCATCCACCTCCTCCACATCCAGCCAGCGGAGCTACGACCTGAGCTCCCGCAACTCTGACTACTCCTCTTCCAGATCTTCCCCCTCGGAGTCCTCCAATCCACGTTCCCCAAAGGCCGGCATGAGGCGCATCGAGTTAACAGGGGGTCGTAACCCCGACACAGCCTCTTCCCGCCGCACAGAAATCTCCATTGAGGTCTCCTCTAAGCAGATTGACAACTCACCAAGTGCTGGCATCGCCCGCTTTGGCCTCAAACGGCCCGAGGTCAGCCTGAGCAGTCGGAGTACTCCCCTGGACAGCTCCTCCAACTCCATCGCCAGCTCCACAAACAGGCGGGCGGAGCTCAGCATGACACGGCCCAGTGAGCCCCCCGCTCCTCCCAGGAGGATGGACGCCCAGCTGTCCTCAGCCCCAGTCTCAAGGATCCCTGAGCCCCCTCAGAGAAGAGCAGAGCCCCCGTCCCCGATCCTCAGCCAAGTTGAGGGGGCCTCCAGGAGGTCAGAGATGCCTGTCTTCAGACAGCAGGACGGTTTGGTGCCAAGCAGCGCAGTGGAGAACAACAACCACCCGCCTCCTGCACCTAGTGCTCCTCTGCCCTCCCTGGCAGAGCCACGGGTGGAGAGGGTGCAGTCACCTGTCACAGAGCCGCCCGCAGCCCGACCAACAGAGAGTGAGTACCTGCTCGGTTCAGGATGTTTTATATTCTTTTACTTGTGTATAAATCTTTCTAAATCCAATGACTTGCAACAGTTTGACAGCAACTGTGATGAAATCATCTGATCATTACTTTTCCATGTTGCGGCTGTTCACAACTGTTTAACCTAGTATTACAACAAACCCGTCCAGTCTTGTTGAGGTGCTCAAAGACACAGGCAAATTCACAGAATCGTACATCACATTTAAACATATATTTACCTTGATTCACACGATATTCCCCCTCTTTCGAAAACCAGTCTCGTCACACCGCACACTGAACACTGTCAAATTCAAGTGGAATTAATCGTCAATCATGACAGAGCTCTGTAATTCAGTTTGACACAAATCTGAACCTTGACAGACATTATTTTGTATTTATTCGAGAGATTTCTGCTCTTTGAAAAAAAAAAAAAAAAAGAAAAGAAAAGAAATTGTATTCAACCTACGAGGCAGCTGGGAAGTAACAATAGCAACCATAAAGAGCACAAGCTTGAGTGAGCTTCAGTAAGTCTAGACTAACTGTGAATGTAGGTCAGGGAGGTTGATGATGAGAATCACAGGGCGGCTCCCAGGACAGCAGTTTAAAAAGAGCTCATATAGGCAAGCAGCTGAAAAGGCGAGCTCACTTGAACTTGAATCGGCAACTGGTTAAAATCACTGTAAATGTTTTGCATGTGTGCTGAATATGCAGTAGATGCGTTGACTTGTTTCTAACGGGAAGCTTCATTTCACTGATATCATCTATAATCAGTTACTATTTAGATGATGGTGACGGCAAGTTTGGTAGCTGCTGCTGATGTTTGTGTCTTTTGTTACGTAAGAAGTTGTACCTCACTACTTTACTTATTAATGTGGCGTAAATTAACCTGTCCTTGTTTAGACAACACAGAGCTAGTTTTTACTTTTCAGCTACTACTGACTAACCTCCCAGACATGCGGTACAGAGATGATGCCAAGCTCAAATTGAGTATCAGATGTTTTTGTAGTAACTTGCGCCATAACTTATGGTTTTACTGAGGCGAAACATCAAGAAATGCCTCATAACTGTGGTAAGATGCTGAATACTGGTGAGTCATTGAGTGTTGGACTAATCTCTCATGTAGATCAGGTCAAGAGTGGAGGAACAAGGGTCTTGAATGTTCTCTGTTTGATCCAGTTGTCCCACAACAAGGCATTATATGATTGGATGGAGACGTTTGTATTTCATTTTATTTTTTACCTTAAATCTAGCAGTGTGCAATGATGGCATGGTTGGTTAACAGTCAAGGTATCCCTCATTTAACTACCATGACATTCAGTAAGTGATTCCTATTCATTTTGATCGTTGCTATATGCTGTGGATATTTCTCATCCACAGTGGATGAAACCTAATATTTACAGTTATCCCATGACCTTTCTTTTAGCGCCACCCTCAGGACAAATGCTTGCATGATTAGCTGACTCACTAGGCATGTTCTATGAATGCCTAAATTGTCGGTGTGTTTATTTCATCTGTTTCTTTGCTACTGTGGAGTGTAATGAATGCTTCAATAGAGGCTGAGCTTGTAATGGTAGGCAAATATGTTTGTTTATTTGTGCTTGTTTGTATGCAGTGGTTTTCAGATCTCCACTTTTCTTGCAGGTTATTTGTGCCTGTCTCTCTGTGTGTGTGTGTGTGTGTGTGTGTGTGTGTGTGTGTGTGTGTAGTGCTGTTATCTGGAGACAGCTGTGCTTATGGGTTCCTCTCACTGGTTGAGTAGTATCCAGGCGTAGGCGGCTGGGAGGTGATACATTCCAAATCTGGAGGTCATAAAACATAAAAATAGAAAGCCTCCAATTTCCACTTTTTATGCTGTGTGTTGCCGCTCTGTGTCTCTCTCTATTCACTGCACTTCCTTAGCACACAGCTAGGGGTTTAATGTTATTTCTGCCTCTTGCTGAAAGCATTTCTTTCCGATAGCTTCTTAGGCACCACAGCTTTACTGAATCTGTCAGCAAATGTACAAGGTAAATATCTGATATTGTGGGAGAACAGGAAGGGAAGTAAGCAAGGAAAAGTGAGAGGATTAAGCCACATTTGGCTCAGATTACCGCTTTCCTGCTCAGTCGTCCATGTGTAGAGCGGGAGGCCCTGCTAGAAAGAAGCTTAGGAAGAAGATATGAGGAGGAAAGAGAGAGAGAGAGAAAGACAGGAGGGTCAGTGGGCAGAAGGCAAGAGGGAGAAAAATGGAGAGGCACATAAAGTGTGCGAGAAAGAGAGTGTGATTTCCTGTAAAGTTCATCTGCAGGGAGAAAACAAAATGAGAAAAGCCCACTGTAACCTCGAGTCATTTGGGAGTAAAACTAAACCGACAGACCACACGGCTTTGACGACATGCCCAAAACTACAATTTACTTTCCATTTCCTCAGCAAGTACACACAGCACAGATTGAGGCAAATTCTTTTTTTAAGTATTTATTTTTGCATAAACATTTTGTATTTTTTAGACGGAAAAACTGGGAATGTTTTCCGTTTCTATCTTTGTTGTTTACTTTTGTTCTAGCTTGTGTCAGCACTGTGTCCGGTGGGACGCTGGCAGTGTTTTTTAGTGCGTGTCCCATTAGATTATTGCCTAAGGGCTCATGTGATATTTAACTATGATTTACCTGCCTCTGGGCTCTTAGTTTGTTTGTGCATTAGTGCTTTTTTTTTTTTTTTTTGCATGTGTCTGTTCAGTGTATACATTTATCCTCACACAGATGACACGGTAAAGATTGTCTTGCCCGTGGGAGAGTGACGGATGAACACGCTGATACTGTAAGCGATAAGCAGGTTGTTTTCGTGGCGGCTGCAAAGTACAAGGCGCTGCAATGACATGCTCCGTTTCGGTTGATTTGTCGGCTTTAATGATGAGCAGCTGTATCCAGTTGTGTGGCGTTTCAACAGGATGTGAGCTCATGTTTAGACAGACAGACAGACAGACAGACACACACACACACACACACACACACACACACACACACACACACACACACACACACACACACATTCATTCATTTTGTACTATGCTCATCTTAGTTTCCTGTCCCACGTGTTGACCTTGATTTTGTCTTGGCTGTCAGTATATCTGGGAAAGGCACTTTTATTTTACAAGCAAGAACTTGGCTAACAGATGACTGGTTTGAGGAGTATGATTTGGTAATCAACTTTTGCTGCAGTGCAGCATCATTCTAGTGTTCATGTGTATCACGTAGCATTGCGCTAATTTTACTGAGCAAAAGTATGAATAACCCTTCAAACTAAACTTCATATTTCAGTTCATATTTCATCTTCTCACCCGTACCTGTAGCCAACACACCAATGCAACCCAGTGTAGTGTTTTGCTTTAAATCTATGTCAGACTGGACATTGTAATAAACAGGCTCTAGTGACCACAGTTACTGTATGTTAACCACCACATTAAGTCTCTGTTGAACGAGTATTGTGACCTGACGAAGATCCAAGTGAGATTGAAATGTTGTTGTTTTCATTGATTTGCACTTCAGTGTTTTGTTTGGAGCAATGAGCATTGCAAGAGCATAAAAATGCTGTTTATAGCTGACTTCTGTTCACTTTTGAATAAACTGTTGGCTTATTAAAAGGCATTACTCATAGGAAATGAATTTATTATAATTGTGTTATTATTAGTAATATCTCTTAATCAACTGAAATAATATCATAATTGTCATTAATTACAAGGTTGCTGCATTGTACAGGTGTTGTCTTAATTGCTACAGTCAAAACAAAGGGGTGTGTGTGGGAGTAACCCCACATACAACACTTGTGAAACCAGAATGTCAACATAATTGTCCCCATACCATCCGCCCAAACCCCGTGTTTACTGTCACTGACTTATTTTTGATCTCAGAAAGTAATTAAAGTAATTATCTGTGCCAGTCGTAAGCCTGAAGGAGGTTATGAGTTTGGTTGTGTGTATGCAGAAATGTTTTAGTATGTGTGTAATGTGTGCAACAGTTTTGATAAAATAAAAATAAACTACTCATTATAAGGTAACAAAAACATAATAATTCTTATTTTCAGGTGATTACACACTAATAAAATGAATATTATATTTGATTTCTGACATATTCTGTAAATAGAGCCCCCTAAATCTGACACACTGAGTCAGCAACAGTTTTTAATGGTGACTCACTATGTTATGATCTGCTGGGTCTTGTGCTGGCCTGCTGAGTGCTATCCTAGTTTCACCACATTAAAACAGTATTCATCTCCTTCACACAAACAAAGGTCTTTTGATAGGCCTGCCGGAACTTGGTTGGAAGCGAGGACTTGTGCATGTCACAAGGGATGGAAAAAGTCGTGCTAATAAATCGTTAATCTGTGTTTGGGTGTGTGTTTTGCATGTGGCATTCATGCCGTTATGCTCACCTGTCTTCATGAGTTTGCACATCTAACTTGTGCTCATCCAGTTTCTGTTAATTTAAAATAAAAACACTGACATGGATCTGACTGACACACAATTTAATAAACATCATTCTCAAGAAAGAATACAAATTTATAAGTAAAATAGACTCCTGATTTGTTACCCCTGAAGGCTGTACATTTATCCATCAAAGCAATTTACATTCAACAATCATTCAAACCCCTCTTCATGGCATAATAAAATGCAAAGATGTCATCATGTTTTTAATCTTTTGTGATATTTTTGTCATTTTTACAGGCATATAAATCCATCCAGATGTTGTTTGAAACTATTTACAGCAGATTTGTCAAACAGTGCCAAAAGTCTGCAGGTTTTCAGTCCAAGCAATCATTTCTCCACCATACAGTAATTCACTGATCACTTCCTCCTCCTGTTGGTGAGGAAGATGTGCTGATCACTGATGGGTTTACTCTGGTCCTGACTGGGTAGGACTGAAATGGCACACAGTTTGAATGGGTGAGTTTAAAGTATTTAGCTCAGTCTTTAGGGGGCTTTATTTATTTATGGGATGTGGCAGATTTTTTTTTTCATTTTTCATTAGTGTATGAGCCACCATAGAGGATAAGGCGAGAAGAAATCAGCAATTGCACAACTAGATGCCACTAAGTCCTATACATTGTATCTTTAAGTCATGCTGGGTGTACAGTTCTCAGCATCGTTGAAAAGCACCACCAACACTCCTTTGTTTAGAGAATATCCAGGAACATTGTACTCACTCATTTCTTGTGATATACATTTAAAAAAAAAAGTGCAAACACTACTAAAAGTATGAATAAAGCACAGCAGAATGCAAGAGCACGACAACAATCACCGCAATCATTTTGTCTGCTTTCCAGTCTGTTGTTGGTTTGCCATGTGCTGCTGGTTTGCCATGTGCTGTTGCTTTGCAGTCTGTTGCTTTGCGGTCTATAGCTTAGTTGGTTACTCCAGGTGTTTTGTCTTCCATAGCGGTTTCTGAGATCACTCACTGAAAACTGTCTGATCTGTCTCAAGAGGTTAGCAGTGATCTGGTAGGTATGACCTGGATCATAAGTCCGCCGATGTTCATAATGCTGTGTGATATACACCTGGTCTACTCTCTGCAAAGCTCCCCGTCCTGTGTTCTGTTCCTGGACTCGAATTATGATCCTGTCCCTGTTTCCTTCTACATATTCATCTTGGGTGTTGCGAACATAAGGTGGAAGTTGCCTGGACGTGTCTGTATAAAGATTTAATAATAATAATAATAATAATAAATTTTATTTATTGGCGCCTTTCTGGAACCCAAGGTCACCTTACATATAAGAAACAAAGCAAAAAGACAACAAAACAAAACATATGAAATACAATAGCACAAAATATAAATACATACAAAGAAAATACAGTGTGACTAGAAAATAGATAAGGTGGATAAAACGGTAGGGGGACAGAGTGTTATAGGGAGTAGGATAACTTAAAAAGGTATGTTTTGAGGTGGGATTTGAAGGTGTCGATGGAGTCCAGAGTGCGAATGTGTAATGGCAGTGAGTTCCAGAGTCTAGGTGCAGAACAGCTAAAAGCCCGAGCGCCAAGTGAGGTAAGTGAAAAGGAGGGGGTGGAAAGCAGGGCAGCAGATGAGGAACGGAGTGAACGGGGTGGGATATAAGGGTGAAGCATAATAGAGAGATATGGGGGGGCCAGGTTATGGAGAGCTTTGAATGTTAGTAGAAGTATTTTGTAGTGTATGCGTTGATGAACAGGGAGCCAATGGAGTTGCATGAGGACTGGTGTAATATGATCCGAGGACTTGGTACGGGTGATGATTCTGGCAGCGGTGTTCTGGATGGTTTGTAGACGGTGGATGAGTTTCTTTGGTAGACCGGTGAGGAGGGAGTTGCAATAATCCAAGCGGGAGGTGACCAGGGCATTTATGAGGATTTCGGTGGAGTGCTGGGTGAGGGAGGGGCGGAGTCTGGAGATATTGCGAAGGTGGAAAAAGGCTGTGCGTGAGATGTTATTGATGTGGGATGTGAATGAGAGGGTACTGTCCAAAATAACACCAAGACTTTTAACTGTGGTTGAGGTGGGGACCAAACAGCCGTCGATAAGAATACTGAGGGGGTGGGATTTGGAGAGTGATGATTTGGATCCGACAAGAAGAATTTCACTTTTATTGCCATTGAGTTTTAACTTATTGTTTGACATCCAGTTTGTGATAGTTTGTAGGCAGTCCATAAGGGCAGTAGATGGCGAAGTGGTGTCTGGTTTGGTGGTGACGTAGATTTGGGTGTCATCGGCGTAACAGTGAAAGTGGATACCATAGTGACGGAAGATATTGCCAAGAGGGAGGATATAGATGATAAAGAGTAAGGGACCGAGGACAGAACCTTGTGGAACACCGTGAGGGAGTGGTGAGGGTGATGATCTGGTATTTTCTCCTTGTATAAACTGCGAACGGTCAGACAGGTAAGAATGGAACCACTGAAGAGGAATGCCAGAGACCCCAGTGCCGGCCAAACGTTCTAAGAGGATGGTGTGAGATATTGTGTCGAATGCGGCACTGAGGTCTAGGAGTATGAGGATGGTGAGTAGGCCAGAATCCGCTGCTAAAAGAAGGTCATTTGTAATCAGAGTGAGAGCTGTTTCTGTGCTGTGGTTGGGACGGAAACCAGACTGGAAAGGCTCAAAGAGGTTATTGTTTGATAGATGGTCTTGAAGTTGGCAGGCTACTATACGTTCAATAACTTTTGAGATGAATGGGAGGTTTGAGATAGGGCGATAGTTATTGAAATCATTGGGGTCAAGGCCAGGTTTCTTTAATATGGGTGTGACTGAAGCAGTTTTGAGTAGGGATGGAACAATACCAGATGACAGGGAGGAGTGCACAATTTGCGTGATAAGTGAGGAGAGTGTGGGGAGACAGGCCTTG
Source organism: Sciaenops ocellatus (assembly GCA_033000465.1). NCBI lineage: Eukaryota > Metazoa > Chordata > Actinopteri > Sciaenidae > Sciaenops > Sciaenops ocellatus. Next base: position 17,081,868 of record CP136877.1, read on the forward strand.
ACGAGTGCTGTAGGAAGTGGATCAAGTATAGAAGTAGTAGACCTGGAAGACATAATCAGTTGGGATATCTGTTGATTCGAGGGAAGATGGAAAGCAGACAGGGTACTGGTGGGCCGGACAGTACCACTGAACCAAGGAGTGTTTGACTGAGAAGACAGACAGGGGGTGAGATGGTGATGTATGGAGTAAATTTTGTGATTCCAATAGTGTAGTACCGGTATCCCCAAGGCAGTGGGTCCAACAACCCCTCAAAGTTGCCGTAGTGATGTGAGCCATACTCTTCACGTTTTAGGTCAAAGTTCAGCCATATCTCATAGTTAAGGTTGATCTCAACTATGTTGGCAAACCAGTGGAGCAGCACAAGACTGTGCTCGGGCACAGATACGCCAAAGTTGATTTTCTTCAAATCGTCGATTGAATCCAGCTTTTTCTGTACAGCTGACACAGAGGTCAGGGCAAGCAACAGAGCTACACAGCAAGTCATGACTCCTCCTGACATCTTCATCATCCTGTTGAGATATTTAAAAAGTTATTGGCCACACTATTTTTTTTATAATGTATTACTTATGGCCCGCTAGGATTGTCAGTTACTGTGGCCTTTTTGGTTGACATAACGCTAAACATTAACCTCTAAGGACATAACTGCTGGTGTTATGTACCTGTAGACATGAAACATTACTTTCTGAACGATCTTGTGAAAGACAAGAGCAAGAGTGATATGTTTTAAACTTAGATGTTAACAGACTTTGCATTACTCATAATAAGTCATATTTAAAATTAACATGATCTTAAGATTTGTATCAACTTCATGCAAGTTTAACGTGTTCCATACAATTTATTCTTTATCTGACTCCAGATGTGAAGGAAAGGCAGAATTGTTTTTTAGATTTGTTCACGCCTGATTGGCTTACAGTAGGTTTGGTTACATTGCCATTAAAAAAAAAAAAAAAAAAAAAAAAAAAAAAAAGATAATTGTGACAATAAAAATAAAATTGTATCAGAACAGTGCATGTGTATGTTACTTTTATTGTTCATTTTTTCATTTTTAAAATGTTAGTGTTGGCCCCCGGGCATCTTCACATTGTCAAATCTGGCCCTCTTTAAAAGAAGCTTGGACACCCCTGCTATAGACGCTCAATCCATACATGTATTTGTAACTGGAGGGCATCAAATGATTATTTTTATGATTTGGTAGATGTATTTTACTATCTGTTTTTATTTTTGATAAATGGGATATTCTGAAAAAGTTAATCTGAAGTGAATATGAGGCTTCATCAGTCTGATTTATTCATTTAAGTTGGTGTCTTCCAAAGTCTTTTTAGTGCTGTTTCTTTGTTGAGTTTTGTTGGAGGGATAGTAACACAACAACAAGAGAACTCTCACAAAGAAGACTTGACCAATCATATAAAATAGTGTCATGATGAGTCAAAACCTACCGAACAGAAAATAAGAGCTCACCTGCGTTAGTCTGCTGCCGTCGTGTATCCGAATGCTGCGTTTGTGTGTGAGCAGGCAGTGAGAGCGGGCAATTATAGTTTCCTTGTAAATGAAACTGAAAGTGTTGCTGGTGGTTACAGAAAGTTTGATAGTACAACTGTTTGGATGAAACTTTCCTCTGTATTCAAGAGAAGCAGTACTCCCTGTCAGTGTTTGTTGTGTTTGCAGGTCATTTTTATTTTCAGTTTTTAGTAGAAAGATTCTGTAATGAGAGAAGTAGTTCTGTAAGTCAGTTCGGGATTTTATGAGCAAGTTTAGGATGGAAACTAGTGTGTCCTTTTGAGAGTGAGAGTGCACTCTCAGCACTTGTAAGACCAGAATGTCAACATAATCGTCCCCATACCATCTACCCAAACCCTGTATGTACACTGGTACATGATCTCAGAAAGTAATTAAAGTAAAGTCTCTGCCAGCTGTAAGCCTGAAGGACGTTCTGAGTTTGGTTGTGTGTACTTGGCAGGAATGTGCAGTATGCGTGTAGTCAGAATGTTAATCCGCAACAATTTTGAAAATAGATTTGTTTAATTAAGCACAAATGTCAAATAGTGTTTGGTCTAGTCTAGCTGTTTAAATGTGAGGATTTTCTTTGTTGTTGATCATTTTAAATTAAACAGTTTGGGACTGTTAGTAAATCAAAACAATTTTGAAGATGTCACCTTGAGAACTTGCTCTGGCCTTTTTTAAGTATTGTGTTTTTTGCATTTCTGGATGAAAGGACACTTAATAAAGAAATCAAAATATAGAAATATATAAAACATGATCTTTATTTTGATTATCTTATTTTGCAGGAATAAGATGCTTTCTACAAACTACTATTGAGAAAGAGAAATGGAATATAATATGCACAACAGTGTTTTCATTAGTGTATTATCACATGAAAATAAGAATCATTATATTTTTGTTACCTTAGAATGAGCCGCCTTGTTTCTACACTAGCCCAGAACAGACATACTAAATACTGGCTCTAGATAGGGCCTTTTGTGTTTTCTGTGTGTTTTGTGGCCACCATAGAGGGTGAGGCAAAGGGGTTGCAATCATCAACTGCACTACTAGATGCCAGATGCCAATCCTACACTCTGGACCTTTAAGTTGTGCTGGGTTCATAGTCCTCAATATCCTTGAAAAGCACCACCAACACCTTTTTGTTTAGAGAATATCCAGGAACATTGGTCTTCCTCATTTCTTGCCATATACATTGAAAAGAATGACTAAACCAACAAAAAAAATTAAGACATAGACAATTGTTGAAGCACATTCACTGCAGTCATTTTGTCTGTTTTCCGGACTGTTGTTGATTTCCCGTGTTTTGTTGTTTTCCGGTCTTCTGTTGTTTTCCGGTCTTCTGTTGTTTTCTGGTCTGTTGTTTCGCTGGTTGAAGGAGTACTTTTCTTCGATCACAATAAACAACAGCAGTCCAAGGCAAGCAAGGTTACCCCATGTTTGTCTGATGTAGTATTCATCAGCGTTACTTCCATAGCGGTTTCTGAGATGCAACAGTGGTCGTTGTTGTTCTCTCACTGAAAACTCTCTGATCTGTCTTAAGAGGCTAGTAGTGATCTGGTAGGTATGATCTGGATCATAAGGTGTCCCCAGATAGTCGTAAGTATCATAATGCTGTGTGATATACACCTGCTCTACTCTATGCAAAGCTCCCCGTCCGGTTTCCTGGACTCGAATTATGATCCTGTCCCTGTTATCTCGCACATACTCGCTAGGGGGGTCGAGAACATAAGATGGAAGTTGCTCTGACGTGCCTTCATAAAGATTTCCAATAGTGTAGTACTGGCATCCCCGAGGCAGTGGGTTCAACAACCCCTCATAGTTGCCGTAATGATGTAAGCCATAATCTTCACGGTTTGGGTCAAAGGTCAGCCATATGACATTGTTACTGTCGATCTCAACTATGTTGGCAAACCAGTGGAGCAGCACAAGACTGTGCTTGGGCACAGATGCGCCAAAGTCGATATTCTTCAAACCATTGATTGATTTGAGCTTTTGTACAGCTGACACAGAGGTCAGGGCAAGCAACAGAGCTACACAGCAACTCGTGACTCCTCCTGACATCTTCATCATCCTGTTGAAATATTTTAAAAGTTATTGCCCAGACTATAGACTCTCAATCCATACATGTATTTTGACTTGAGATGCATCAAATTATCATTTCAATGATTTGGTAAATGTATTTTACTATCCGTTTTCATTTTGATAAATGGGTCATTCTAACACCTAAAGGATAGGTTGACAGCTAGTCAGGGCATATAAACACTGAAAAAGGTTTTACTTGTTATTATTCCTCCTGCTCATATTCACCGGAGAGTCAGTACAGTATTAGAAAGGAATCCTAATGTGCTTCCAATTTGAGAGATGTTGGACAAAATCCTTAGTCCTTATTCTGTGCAAAATGTTTTGCAAAGTTAATCTGATGTTTAATATGAGGCTTCAGCAGCCTGAGTTAATCAGTTTAAGTGACTAATTTAAATATTTTTAGAGCAAAATTCCCTCTCTGTTTCCTTGTTGAGTTTTGCTGGAGGGATAGTAACACAAAAACGAGAGAACTCTCACAAAGAAGGCTTGATAAGTACGTCACTATTCATGAAAAATAGTGTCATCATGAGTCAAAAACTAGAGAACAGAAAATAAGAGCTCACCTGCGTTCTGCTGTCTGCTGCCGTCACGTGTCTGAACCCTGTGTTTGTGTGAGAGCAGGCAGTGAGAGTGGGTAAGTATAGTTTCCTCGTAAATGAAACTGAAAGTGTTGCTGGTGGTTACAGAAAGTTTGATAGTACAGCTGTTTGGATGAAACTTTCCTCTGTATTCAAGTGAAGCAGTACTCCCTGTCAGTGTTTATGTTCGCAGAATTGCAAAAAGGTCATTATTTTTATTTACAGTTTTTAGTTGAATAATTCTGTAAAGAGAGAAGTGGTTCTGTGAGTCAATTGGGAATTTTATGAGCAAGTTTATGACGGAAATGAGTCAGTGAGTGTGTCCTTTGTACTGCAGAGTGAAGATGTGTTTTCATTTATTTTATTTTTGTCACGACCTCGGACACAAATCTGGTAGACTCAAATGCACGACTTTGGGGCTGATGAAGATGTAACAAAAAGGGTATTTATTTCTCCAAAAGTAATCAAACAAAAGGCGCTCTCAAAGAGGATGATAAATGCAAACAAAAAGTCCTCTTAATGGAAATCAAAAAATAACACAAACCTCAATCCAAACATGAAAAAACCTGAACACCGGGCTGGAACGCTTGTCAAAATCTTTCTACGATCAGAACAAGATGAACTGACAAAGATAAAGGGAGACAAGGACTATTTATACATGATGTGAATGAAAACAGGTGAAACCAGTCAGAGGTGGGGCAAATGATTACAAAGGCGGGGAAATCACACAAAGGGAGGAAGTCAGGGTCTGACATGAGAGGGAAAAGGTGAGTACAAAATAAGACAGGGAGTGCTTGAAACATGAAACACTAAACATGAACATGACTAACATTACCACAATTGACAAGACACAACAAATTTACAGTTCTTAGTTGAATAATTCTGTAAAGAGAGAATTATAAGAGTCACTTGTTATTTTTTTGAGCAGGTTTTTATTTCTTGATTAAAATTCTTCTTGAATATTAAAGTTTATTCTTCTACCATAAAATGTTCTACCACCGCACATACATGTCACAACTTAATCACCAAATTTGAGGTATCGTTGCCTGAAAGTAAAGTAAAATATTTGCAATTATTTTAATTTCAGATTTCTAATTTCTGTTTTCCTTAATGCCTATATCAGTCTAAAAATGTGGTGAATTTGGCATTTTGACAATACACAGAGTGTGCCAGAAATTCTGAATTGAGAGACTTTTCCTTTCGACCACTTCTTCAGCAGGGCGCTCAGTTTTTTAAGGTTAATGCTGATTCATCCAGTATTATCCCATCCATAAAGGGAGATACCTTCATCCTTTTTTTAAGAGTTATAGTAGTTTTGTTTTTTGTCTTTTTTAAGATTATTTTTTTGGCCTTTTCAAGCTTTATTCTGATAGAGACAGCTGAAGAGTGACAGGAAATGTGGGGAGAGAGAGATGGGGAATGGCATGCGGGAAAGAGCCACAGGCTGGACTCGAACCCTGGGCTCCCGCAGCAAGGACTGAGCCTTCGCACATGGGGTGGCTGCTCTACCAACTTAGCTAAACACTGCCCCTATAGTAGTTTTGTTTGCAATGTTTACTTTTTCAGTTCAGGTTTTGCTTTCAATACCAAAATCTAGACTCACTGTCCTGGCTGCATATGCAACTGCCTGATTCACTGTTCCCAATCAGCTTAAGTTGTGATTGGTCATGACTCTTATTTTCATGGCTCTTATCGTCATTGAAAAGGTCCACCATCACACCAGGTTATGATATTACAATATATAACATGTATTACAATATATAACAATATATTACAATTATACAATATTAATATTGTAGGATAGTCGCGGGAAGACCCACAGTCTCTGAGATACTAGATACTGTCTCAACCAAGACAGTATCGAGAAACATTGGTCCTCCTGTTTTTTTATCACTGCTTTAGGAAATAAATGCACAACAAAATAATTAGAACTAAAACACAGACTAAAACACAGCAGATCACTAGACAACTACAAGGACACTCTGTGTTTTCTGATCTGTTGTTGATTCCCGATCTGACGTTGTCTTCTGGACTGTTGTCGATTAACAATCTGGTGTCTTCCGGACTGTTGTTGTTTTCCCATCTGATGTCGTCTTCCGAACTGTTGCTGTTTTCCGGACTGTTGTTTCGTTGGTTGGAGGAGTACTTTTCTCCAATCACAATAAACAACAGCAGTCCAAGACCAGCAAGGATACCCCGTGTGTCTCTGATGTCATTCAACTGGAAGTCATCAATGTCTCTTCCATAGTGGTTTCTGAGATCGAGCAGTGGCTGTACAGAAAACTCTCTGATCTGTCTCAAGAGCCTATTAGTGATCTGGTAGGTATGATCTGGATCATATCTCGTCCCTCGGTGTTCATAAGTGCCATAATGCTGTGTGATATACACTTGGTCTACTCTATGCAAACCTCCCCATCTTCTGCCCTGGACTCTAAATATGATCCTGTCCCTGTTATCTCCCTCATACTCCCTTGAGGAATTGTGAACATAAGATGGAAGTTGCGGTGACGTGTCTCTACGGAGATTTCCAATAGTGTAGTACTGGTGTCCTTGAGGCAGTGGGTTCAACAACCCCTCATTGTTGTGGTAGTGATGTAAGCCATAATCTTCACGGTTTGGGTCAAAGTTCAGCTGTATGACATTGTTACTGTTGATCTCAACTATGCTGGCAAACCAGTAGAGCAGCACAAGACTGTGCTCGGGCACAGATGCGCCAAAGTCGATTTTCTTCAAATTGTCGATTGAATCCAGCTTTTTGTGTACAGCTGACACAGAGGTCAGGGCAAGCAAAAGAGCTACAGAGCAACTCATGACTCCTTGTGACATCTTTATCATCCTGTTGAGATATTTAAAAAGTTATTTTTTTTTATAAATGGGTCATTCTAACACCTAAAGGATAGGTTTACAATTTTTCATGTCTGTATTAAAACAGTAGTCGGAGCATACGCACACTAAAACAGGTTTTACTTGTTATTATTCCTCCTGCTTGTATTGCAAAAGAATCAGTACAGTATTAGAAAGAAATCCTAATGTGCGTCCAATTTAAGAGATGGGGTACAAAATGTACAAAAAGCTTTTCCAAAGTTAATCTGAAGTTAATATGAGGCTTTGTCAACCCAAGTTAATCAATTTAAGTTAGTGTCCTTCAAAGTCTATTTAGTGAAAATTCTCTCTGTGTTTCCTTGTTGAGACAAGAGCTAACAAACAGAAAATTAGAGCGAACAGAAAATAAGAGAGCTCACCTTGTTAGTCTGATGTTGTCAAGTATCACACAAACACGGGCTGTATTTTGTATTTCTGTATCACACAAACGCAAACACACCCTGTGTTTGCATAAACACACCCTCTGTTTGCATTTGTGTGATAGGATAGGTTGAGAGCAGTCAGTTCCAAGTTATTCGTAAATGAAACTGAAAATGTTCTTAGTTTGATCGTACAACTGTTTGGATGAAACTTTGTGAAAGTGGTTTAGTTGCAGTTGCCTTTATCGGACAGTACACAGTAGAAGCTACCAGAAATGATGAGTTGAGAGACGATCTCCTACTGGATTTGAACTGTGGATGTGGTGTTTTTTGACCACTTCTTCAGCAGGGCGCTCAGTTTAAAGGTTAATACTGATTTATTTATCCAATATTATCCCATAAATAAACGTTTCTTTAAGTTGTTTTAGATGTCTCAAACAGTATCATGTTAGTAAAAGCCTGCAGGTTTTCAGTCCAAGCGCCACCATATTTCACTGATCACCTCTTTCTCTCTGGGTGAGGAAGATGTGCTGATCACTGATAAGTTTTTTGAATAACCGACTCAGTTGGACTGAAACCATGAAGACACTCAGCTGTTTACAGCACACAGTTTGAGATGAGTGATTTAAAATATTTGTCCTTTCATCACAATCATGTTATACCAAGGCTATATCTCAGTCTTAACTCAACAGTTAATATAGTAATATGAAACCTATGAAAGGCAAAACAGCCTTTGGTCATTGTTCAAGAGTACTAAGGTCTTGTAACTATGGAGCCTGGGCAGTATCCATGCAGATTATTTGGAAATCACACTCTCCTTGGCACCTCCCCTCCACGTCAGAACAGTGACAGAGAATTGGAACTTAAAATAACTGACACTGAATAGAAACTGTCAACGTACACAAATAAAAAAAAAACTGTCAGAGAAAAAAGACTGATATGAAGAAAAAAGAATCAGAAGATGGGTCATTTTAATACTTGTGTTTAATTTTTCAGTGGAACGTCTTTCCATGTTAAACAATACTCAGTGTTTACATTTTCAGTTCAAGTTTTGTTTTCAATAACAAAATCTAGACTCACTGTCCTGGCTGCATACTTCTTCTTCATACTGCCTGATTCACTGTTACAAATCAACTGAAGTTGTGATTGTTCATGGCTCTTACTGTTTTGAAAAGCTACACCATCGCACCTTGTACAGACCAGAGGTTTGCAAAGTGGGAGGTGGGAACCTTTATCCAGGCTATGTCTAGTGTTTATTTATGAAATAAATGCACAAAGAAACAATTAATATAACTAAAATGAATAAGAAACAGCAGATCGCCAAAGCTCGACGACGACAATGACTCTGTGTGTTTTCTGATGTGTCGTTTTCCATTCTGATGTTGATTTCCGGCCTGTTGTTGTTTTCTGGTCTGTTGTTGATTTTTAGTCTGTTGTTGATATCCCATGTGTTGTGTTCCGGTCTGTTGTTGTGTTCCAGTCTTCTGTTGTTGTGTTCCAGTCTTCTGTTGTTGTGTTCCAGTCTTCTGTTGTTGTGTTCCGGTCTGCTGTTGTTGTGTTCCGGTCTGCTGTTGTTTCGTTGGTTGGAGGAGTACTTTTCTTCGATCACAATAAACAACAGCAGTCCAAGGCAAGCAAGGTTACCCCATGTTTGTCTGATGTAGGATTCATTAGCGTTACTTCCAAAGCGGTTTCTCAGATACAACAGTGGCCGTTGTTGTTCTCTCACTGAAAACTCTCTGATTTGTCTCAAGAGGTAAGCTGTGATCTGGTAGGTATGATCTGGATCATAACTTGTCCCCTGATGTTCCAACGTGTCATAATGCTGTGTGATATACACTTGGTCTATCCTCTGCAAAGCTTCTTGTCCTGTGTTTTGCTCCTGGACTCTAATTATGACCCTATCCCTGTTTCCTCCCAGATACTCACCTGGGGGATCGAGAACATAAGAGGGAAGTTGTCTGGATGTTCCTTGATTTAGATTTCCAATCGTGTAGTACCGGTATCTGATATTTCCACGAGGAAGTGGGTCCAACAACCCCTCAAAGTTGCCGTAGTGATGCGAGCCATAATCTCCGCGGTTTGGGTCAAAGGTCAGCCATATGACACTGTTACTGTCAAGGTCAACTGTGTTGGCAAACCAGTGGAGCAGCACAAGACTGTGCTTGGGCACAGATGAGCCGAAGTTGATTTTCTTCAAATCGCTGATTGATTTGAGCTTTTGTACAGCTGACACAGAGGTCAGGGCAAGGAACAGAGCTACACAGCAACTCGTGACTCCTCCTGACATCTTCATCATCCTGTTGAAATATTTTAAAAGTTATTGGTCACATTCATCCATACAGTAGATTCTCAATCCACGCATGAATTTGTAGCTCGAGATGCTTCAATGTATTTATTATTTCCATGATTTGATAAATCTATTTTATAATATAAATACATTTGAATAGGTCATCATAATAACTTAAGGATAGGATCACAATGTTTTATTTCAGTCCTCACACAATAGTCAGGTGGCCATAATGACACTGAAACAGGTTTTGCTTGTTATTATTCCTCCTGATCATGTTTACCAGTAACATTCAGGACAGCATTAGGAAGTAGTCCTAATGTGCTTAGAGTCGAGTGAGTCAAGACAATATGCAACATATATACAACATCCTCTATTGTTGAACCCTCATTTCTGCTTTCAAGGGGAGAAAATGGAAGAAACCTCAGGAAGAGCAACTGAGGACAGATCCCTCTCCCAGACATGTTATAGTGTACAAAATAGACCAGCATACTAAAATTACAATATGGACAATCAGGGTGATAAAATTACAGATGGATTGTCATTAATCAAATATAAAACTTCCAATGTAAGAAATCCGAGGACAAATTCTGAAGTATTGTAACACAAAGAGGACTTAGGAGTCAAATTCCACCAATCAGGTGAAATAGTGTCATGATAAATAAATGAAAAACTAGCATTTAGAAATGAATAGAGCTCACCTGCGTTAGTCTGCTGCCTTCAGATTTCTGTGCTTGTGTGAGAGGAGGCGTGACTCTGTTGCTGTTTAGCTGAAAATGAAACTTACAAAACAAGCATTACTGCTGTAGTTACGAGAGGTTTTGTAATACATCTCATTGGATAAGAAAAGAGAAGTAGCTTCAGTGTTTCTTGTGCTTCACCTGTCATGTCCCTATAGAAAGTCAAAACTGTCATTATTTGTATTTGCAGTTTGTTTTTGTTTTTCTTAGAATGATTTTTGTAAAGAAATTAGTCGTTTTTATGAGCAGGTTTACGATTCAAACCACTCAGTGAATGTGTCCTTTGGACTGTAGGGTGATGATTTGTTTTAATGCCTGAGTAATCATTAACCAGTCCATGAAAATCCTCATAAAAAGTGTCTGTACCAACAAATCTATTTGAAATACATAAATAGCCTATCTGACATTAATTAATTTATGATTTAGATGGCATGAGAGTGTATTTGCTACACTCTCATGCCATCGCTCATTTTTGGAGGAAGAAACCCACACTAGGATCTAAAATCCATCAGTATGCTATACAGTATGCTGCAACTGTATGTGTGTATTTTCTGTAATTGTCTGTAGAATGAGAAATAGTAAAAATCCTCAAGTTTCCTTTAACTTAAAATAAAAACACTGGCATGAATCTAACTTACACATTATAGTTTATTTAGCACAATTTTTAACAATGCAGAAAGAAAGAAAAAAGAAAGCAACACCAAAAGTAAATTACAATCTGTTTTTTTTTTGTTTGTTTTTTTTTTAAAGCTAAAAAGCCATTTTCCCAGTACCAATATTTTTGTAATAAAGACAAAATTCTCCTGTTATTAACAAACTGCAATCTTGTCAAAACAGCTATAAAACTTAAAATGTCCAACCCCTTAAACATCCGTGGTGTAATAAAATGAACTGTCCTGTCAGGACATTGTGTAAGTATGGAGCCCGGACAGTCTCAGATAACAGATTATTTGGAAATCACACTCTCCGTGCTCCTTCCACTTAAACCTCCCCTTTACAGCAAAACAGTGCTGGAGAATTGAAACTGAAAATTTCACTGACACTAAATAGAAACTGTCAGCGTACACAAAAAAGACTGAAGGAAAAAAAATCAGAAGATGGGTCATTTTAATACTTGTGTTTAATTTTTCAGTGGAACGTCTTTCCGTGTTAATACAATACTCTTTGAATACATGTGCTTTAATACCAGTGTTTACATTTTCAGTTTACGTTTTGTTTTCAATAACAAAATCTAGACTCGCTGTCCTGGCTGCATACTTCTTCTTCATACCTGCCTGATTCACTGTTACCAATCAACTGAAGTTGTGATTGTTCATGGCTTATTGTTCTTGAAAAGCTACACCATCACACCTTGTACAGACCAGAGGTTTGCAAAGTGGGAGGTGTGAATGTTTATCCAGGCTATGTCTAGAAGTATTTACAGTCATGGTCATGGCACCCCTGGAGTTTTTCCTGAAAATGCACCATTTCTCCCAGAAAATTGTTGAAATTACAAATGTTTTGGTACACACATGTATATTTCCTTTAAGTGCATTGGAACGACACAAAAAAGTGGAAGAAAAAAAAACAAATTTGACATAATTTTACACAAAACTCAAAAATTGGGTCAGACAAAATTGTTGGCACCCTCAACTTAATATTTGGTTGCACGCCCTTTGGAGAAAATAACTGAAACCAATGGCTTCCTATAACCATCAACAAGCTTCCTACACCTCTCAACTGGAATTTTGGACCACTCTTCTTTTGCAAACTGTTCCAGGTCTCTCAGATTTGAATGGTGCCTTCTTGCAACAGCAATTATGAGAACTCTCCATAGGTGTTCTATGGGATTTAGATCCAGACCTATTGCTGGCCACTTCAGAATTCTCCAGTGCTTTGTCTCCAACTATTTCTGGGTGCTTTTGAGGTATGTTTCGGGTCATTGTCCTGCTGGAACACCCATGACCTCTGACGCAGACCCAGATTTCTGACACTAGGCCCTACATTATGGGCCAAAATGTTTTGATAGTCTCCAGATTTCATGATTCCTTGCACACAGTCAATGCACCCAGTGCCAGAGGCAGCAAAACAACCCCAAAACATCTTTGAACCTCCACCATGTTTGACTGTAGGTACCGTGTTCTTTTCTTTGTAGGCCTCATTCCGTTTTCTGTAAACAGTAGAATGACGTGCTTTGCTAAAAAGCTCTACCTTAGTCTCATCTGTCCACAAAACCTTCTCCCAGAAGGACTGAGGCTTACTCAGGTACATTTTTACAAACTGCAATCTGGCTTTTTTATGTCTCTATGTCAGATGTGAGGTTCTCCTCAGTCTCCTGCCATAGCGTCTCATCTCATTCAGATGACGACGTATGGTTCGAGCTGACACCGTTGCACCCTGAGTCTGCAGGACAGCCTGACTTTGTGTGGAAATTGACTGAGGTTGTTTATCCACCATTCGAACTATCCTGCGTTGCATTCTTTCGTCAATTTTTCTCTTCTCCATGCTTGGTGTGGCACACAAAGGCACACAACACAAAGGTTGAGTCAACTTTTATACACTCTAACTGGCTTCAGGTTTGATTTCTATATTGCCAGCACCTGTTACTTGCCACAGGTAAGTTTAAACGAACATCACATGCTTGAAATGAAATTATTTACCCACAGTTTTAATAGGGTGCCAATAATTTTGTCCAGTCCATTTTTGGAGTTTTGTGTAAAATTATGTCAAATTTGGGTTTTTTCTTCCGCTTTTTTGTGTTGTTCCAATGCACTTAAAGAAAATATACATGTGTGTACCAAAACATTTGTAATTTCAACAATTTTCTGGGAGAAATGGTGCATTTTCGGGAAAAATTCCAGGGGTGCCAATACTTTCGTCCATGACTGTATGTATGAAATAAATGCACAAAAAATTAATTAATGTAGTTAAAATAAATCCTAAAAAACAGCAGATTTCCAAAGCTCGACAACGATGGCTCTGTGTGTTATCTGATCTGTCGTTGTTTTCCAGTCTGATGTAGATATCCGGTCTGTTCTTATTTTCTGGTCTGTTGTTGTGTTCTGGTTTTCTGTTGTTTTCTGGTCTGTTGTTTCGTTGGTTGGAGGAGTACTTTTCTTCGACAACAATAAACAACAGCAGTCCAAGGCAAGCAAGGTTACCCCATGTGTGTTTGATGTCATTAAACTGGAAGTCATCAATGTTTCTTCCATAGCGGTTTCTCAGATACAACAGTGGCCGTTGTCCTCTCACTGAAAACTCCCTGATTTGTCTTAAGAGGTTAGTAGTGATCTGGTAGGTATGGTCTGGATCATATCTTGTCCCCTGATGTTCAGACGTGTCATAATGCTGTGTGATATACACCTGCTCTACTCTATGCAAAGCTCCCCATCCGTTTTCCTGGACTCTAATTATGATCCTGTCCCTGTTATCTCGCACATACTCGCTAGGGGGATTGAGAACATAAGATGGATGTTGCTCAGACAATTCTTCATAAAGATTTCCAATAGTGTAGTACTGGCATCTGATATTTCCACGAGGCAGTGGGTCCAACAACCCCTCAAAGTTGCCGTAATGATGTGAGCCATAATCTCTGCGGTTTGGGTCAAAGGTCAGCCATATGACATTGTTACTGTCGATCTCAACTATGTTGGCAAACCAGTGGAGCAGTACAAGACTGTGCTTGGGCACAGATACGCCAATGTTGATTTTCTTCAAACCATTGATTGATTTGAGCTTTTGTACAGCTGACACAGAGGTCAGGGCAAGGAACAGAGCTACACAGCAACTCAAGACTCCTCCTGACATCTTCATCATCCTGTTGAAATATTTTTAAAGTTATTGGTCACATTCATCCATACAGTAGATTCTCAATCCACGCATGTATTTGTAGCTCGAGATGCTTCAATGTATTTATTATTTCCATGATTTGATAATCTATTTTATAATACATTTGAATAGGTCATCATAATAACTTAAGGATAGGTTCACAATGTTTTATTTCAGTCCTCACACAATAGTCAGGTGGCCATAATGACACTGAAACAGGTTTTGCTTGTTATTATTCCTCCTGATCATGTTTACCAGTAACATTCAGGACAGCATTAGGAAGTAGTCCTAATGTGCTTAGAGTCGAGTGAGTCAAGAATTTTTTTTTTTTATATTGATCCCAATATCTCATCATAAATTTGCCTTAAGGGATCTCGCTGTCTGTACCATATACAACATCCTCTATTGTTGAACCCTCGTTTCTGCTTTCAAGGGGATAAAATGGAAGAAACCTCAGGAAGAGCAACTGAGGACGGATCCCTCTCCCAGACATGTTATAGTGTACAAAATAGACCTGCATACTAAAATTACAATATGGACAATCAGGGTGATAAAATTACAGATGGATTGTCATTAATCAAATATAAAGCTTCCAATGTAAGAAATCCGAGGACAAAATCGTATTTAGAAATGAATAAAGCTCACCTGCGTTAGTCTGCTGCTGTCAGATTTCCGTGTTCGTGTGAGAGCAGGTGTGATGCTGAAAATGAAACTTACAAAAACAAGCATTACTGCTGTAGTTACGAGAGGTTTTGTAATACATCTCATTGGATAAGAAAAGAGAAGTAGCTTCAGTGTTTCTTGTGCTTCACCAGTCATGTCCCTATAGAAAGGCAAAACTGTCATTATTTGTATTTGCAGTTTGTTTTTGTTTTTCTTAGAATGATTTTTGTAAAGAAATTAGTCCTTTTTATGAGCAGGTTTACGATTCAAACTACTCAGTGAATGTGTCCTTTGGACTGTAGGGTGATGATTTGTTTTAATGCCTGAGTAATCATTAACCAGTCCATGAAAATCCTCATAAAAAGTGTCTGTACCAACAAATCTATTTGAAATACATAAATAGCCTATCTGACATTAATTAATTTATGATTTGGATGGCATGAGAGTGTATTTGCTACACTCTCATGCCATCGCTCATTTTTGGAGGAAGAAACCCACACTAGGATCTAAAATCCATCAGTATGCTATACAGTATGCTGCAACTGTATGTGTGTATTTTCTGTAATTGTCTGTAGAATGAGAAATAGTAAAAAAAAAAAAAAAAAAAAAAAATCCTCATCAAGTTTCCTTTAACGTAAAATAAAAACACTGGCATGAATCTAACTTACACATTATAGTTTATTTAGCACATTTTTTAACAATGCAGAAAGAAAGAAAAAAGAAAGCAACACCAAAAGTAAATTACAATCTTTGTTTTTTTTTAAGCTAAAGAGCCATTTTCCCAGTACCAATATTTTTGTAATAAAGACAAAATTCTCCTGTTATTAACAAACTGCGATCTTGTTAAAACAGCTACAAAACTTAAAATGTCCAACCCCTTAAACATCCATGGTGTAATAAAATGAACTGTCCTGTCAGGACATTGTGTAAGTATGGAGCCCGGACAGTCTCAGATAACAGATTATTTGGAAATCACACTCTCCGTGCTCCTTCCACTTAAACCTCCCCTCTACAGCAAATCAATGCCGGAGAATTGAAACTGAAAATTTCACTGACACTAAATAGAAACTGTCAGCGTAAAAAACAACTGACATGAAGAAAAATGCAAAGTTTGTCATTTGAAAACAAATCAGAATGCCACAAATATGAAGTATGTAGTCTGTAAGTGCAGAGTCAAAAAATTAACATGTTTGTCATATTCATTCTGTATGTGAAGTTTGGATGTGTTTTAATGGCTGTGTTTAATTTTTCAGTGGAATTTATTTCAGTGTGAATTAAAGATCAACTGATGGTAAAGGCCGATATAGTTATACATCCTATCAGCACAGATTAAACAGTTGATCTCAAGTATCAATACAACCTTTTTCCAATGCAGTACCAATGTTTCCTTTTTTTCAGTTCCAATGTTTTGGTTCAAGTTTTTGTTTTCAATGCCAAATCTAAACTGACTGTCCTGGCTGAATGCGCAACTGCCTGCTTCACTGTTTGCAAGTGTTCATGGTCCTTATCATCCTTGAAAAGCTCCACTGTCACACCTTGGTTCAGGCAATATCTAGGAGTATTGCCCTCCCTTATTTGTTGTCATTTTTTTGGAGGCAAAATCCACAAAATAAGAAATATTAAAATAATAAGATAGATCCAGTCCAAAGCACTATCACCAAACTGATTTTGTCTCCTTTCTGGGCTGTTGTTGTGTTCCGGTCTTCTATTGTTGTTTTCCAGTCTTCTGTTGTTTTCTGGTCTGTTGTTTCGCTGGTTGGAGGAGTACTTTTCTTCGATCACAATAAACAACAGCAGTCCAAGGCAAGCAAGGTTACCCCATGTTTGTCTGATGTAGTATTCATTAGCATTACTTCCAAAGCGTTTTCTGAGATTCAACAGTGGCAGTTGGTTTTCTCCTACAGAAAACTCTCTGATCTGTCTTAGGAGGTTAGTAGTGATCTGGTAGGTCTGTTCAGGATCATAAGGTGTCCCCTGATGTTCAGAAGTGTCATAATGCTGTGTGATATACACTTGGTCTACTCTATGCAAAGCTCTTCGTCCTGTGTCCTGGACTCTAATTATGATCCTGTCCATGTTTCTTCCCACATACTCCCTTGGGGAATTGCGAACATAAGATGGAAGTTGCCTGGACGTGTCTTCATAGAGATTTCCAATAGTGTAGTACCGGTATCTGACATTTCCCCGAGGAAGTGGGTCCAACAACCTCTCAAAGTTGCCGTAATGATGTGAGCCATAATCTCCACAGTTTGGGTCAAAGGTCAACCATATGCCATTGTTACTGTCGATCTCAACTATGTTGGCAAACCAGTGGAGCAGCACAAGACTGTGCTTGGGCACAGATGAGCCGAAGTTGATTTTTTTCAAATCGTGGATTGAATCCAGCTTTTTGTGTACAGCTGACACGGAGGTCAGGACAAGGAGCAGAGCTACACAGCCACTTGTGACTCCTCTTGACATCTTCATCATCCTGTTGAGATATTTTAAAAGTTATTGGCCACATTATTTATCCATGCTACAGATTCTCAATCCATACATGTATTTGTAACTTGAGATGGGGGACAAAATCCACAGTTCTTGTTCTGTGCAAAATGTTTTCCAAAATGTATCTAAAGTTAATGAGGCTTCAGCAGCCTGAGTTAATCAATTAAAGCAGACATGTCAGATCCGGCCTGTGAGAAAATTATTATACGGCCCACAAGATAATTTCATACGTCTATTATTAATGGCCCCCTGGTAAATCGCACTTCCCACCGTCTATACTACAAATCCCACACTGCCCTGCAACAGCCGATCTCAAGACCTGTGCAGTCAACGGATGAACTCGCAGCAACATTAAAGCCCCAAAGAAAATGGCCAAACGAAAAGTTGACTTTGAGCACAGGGACTTTCAGAGCAGGTGGGAGGATACTGACAGGCACACAGGCTTACCGACACAGGAGGCAAATGTTTGACACCCCTGAATTAAAGTGAGTATCTTCCAAAGTCCTTTTAGTACAAAATTCCCTCTCTGTGTTTCCTTGTTGCGTTGTATTGGAAGTAAAAGAAAGAGGAGAGATCTCTCACAAAGAAGACTTGTTAAACATGTCACAAATCTTGTTAAATAATATCAAAATAAGAGCTCACCTGCATTAGTCTGCTGCCGTCTGGTATCTGATCTCTGCTTCTGTGAGAGCAGGCAGTCACAACTTCCCTGTGAAATAAACTGCTGAAACGAGCGCTGCTGGTGGTAACAGGAAGATTGATGGTTTGATAAAACTTCCTGTTTGCGTGAAACTTCCTTTTGTATTCAATTTTGCATTTTACCTGTTTTAATGGCCAGTACCCAGTAGAGTGTGCCAGAAATTATGAGTTGAGAGACAAGAATAATCTAACATAGACTTTATTAACCCCACAAAAGATCTGCTGGTTTTATCCTTGAGTTACCAGGACCTCAGGTTTATAGGAAGGTTAATACTGATTTGTCCAATATTTTACCATCCATAAAGACAAATATTTTAATTCTTTCAGAGTTTTAGTACAAATTCTAGTACAAATTAGTTTTTAAGACCCCCTTTTCAAGATATTTAAGCTTCATACTACAGCACAAAATGCCAGTTCAGCATTTATCAAGATGTAATCAATAAAAACAATGTTGAACTAATATAAAGTTGTTCTTCAAAGCTAATACCACCAGATGCTTATCAACAGTATGCATGACTTTCCTGTGATTGTCTGTAGAATGAGAAATAGTTAGTTGTCTTCATGACTTTGCACATATAGCTTGAGCTCATCCAGTTTGCCTAAACTTAAAATAAAAACACTGACATGGATCTGATTGACACATTATAGTTTAATTAACACAATTTTCAACACTACAGAAGTAATGCACAACCACAAGTAAAATACACTCCTGTTTTTTTTAAGCTAAAACATTATCAGTGTCCTTACCAGGCCGGCCATACAGCCTTTCACTTCTCTGTTTCTTTATCTATCATAGCAATATACATTCTCATCAGTTAATTAACAATGAGTGCTATTAGATTAGTCATTATTGCCTGAATAAAACCTGGAGCTTTATTACCGTGCCAGATAAAAGTTCATTGTCATACAATGAAAGCGATTTTCCCAGTTTCAATACTTTTGTAATAAAGACAAAAATCTCTTAATTAACAAACTGCAGTCTTGTGAATAAAGGTATACAATTCAAAATGTCCAACCCCTTTAAACCTCCCTTCATCTTCATATAATAAAATGTAAAACCGCCATTTTGTTTTTGTCATTTGTCCAGCCAGATAAATCCATGTGTCCAAATGTTCGGACCTATTTACAGCAGATTTGCCAAACTGTGCCATGTTGGTCAAAAGTCTGTCATGTCCAAGCAAAAGTTTCACTGCCATGATTCACTGATCACCTCATCCTCTCTTGTTGAGGAAGATGTTTTTACTCTGGTATATTTTTCAAAAAGCTGTTACAATATAAAATACAAAACATATGAGGGCAAAACAAAACAAACAAGAGAACAACTCCGGATTGTCGACCAGGGGTTCTGAGGTGTCGTGACTGTCTGATAATCTGATCCTGCTGACTTCACATGATGCACCCTCATAACTTATACTGTTTTCCTCTCTCCTTGTGTTTTCCGGTCTGTTGTTGTTTTCCACTCTTCTTGTGATTTCTGGTCTATTGCTGTTTTCTGGTTTGTTGTTTTCTGGTCTTGTTTTCGGTTTCTGTTGTTGTTTTTCTGTTTGTTGGATAAATGAGTACTTTTCTTGGATCACAATAAACAACAATAGTCCAAGGCAAGCAAGGTCACCCCATATGTTTCTGATGTGGCTTAATTGGAAATCATTAGCGTTACTTCCAAAGTGGTTTCTGAGATGCAACAGTTGGTTTTCTCCCACAGAAAACTCTCTGATCTGTCTCAAGAGGGTTGCAGTGATCTGGTAGGTATAATTTGGATCATAAGTCCCCTGATGTTCGTAATGCTGTGTGATATACACTTGGTCTATCCTCTGCAAAGCTGTCCATCCTGTGTTCTGTTCCTGGACTCTAAATATGATCCTGTCCATGTTTCTTCCCACATACTCCCTTGGAGGATTGCGAACATAAGATGGGAGTTCTTCGGACGTGTCTTCATAGAGATTTCCAATAGTGTAGTACTGGTATCCCTGAGGCAGTGGGTTCAACATCCCCTCATAGTTGCCGTAATAATGTGAGCCATAATCTTCACGGTTTGGGTCAAAGGTCAGCCATATGACATTGTTAGTGTCGAGGTCAACTGTGTTGGCAAACCAGTAAAGCAGCAGAAGACTGTGCTTGGGCACAGATGCACCAAAGTTGATTTTCTTCAAATCGCTGATTGATTTGAGCTTTGGTACAGCTGACACAGAGGTCAGGAGAAGGAAAAGAGCTACACAGCAACTCGCGACTCCTCCTGACATCTTCATCATCCTGTTGAGATATTTAAAAACGTATTGGTCACTATTAAATTTCAAACCCTAC
This sequence comes from Sciaenops ocellatus, assembly GCA_033000465.1. Classification (NCBI taxonomy): domain Eukaryota; kingdom Metazoa; phylum Chordata; class Actinopteri; family Sciaenidae; genus Sciaenops; species Sciaenops ocellatus. The sequence goes on from CP136877.1 coordinate 17,102,254, forward strand.
ATGTATTTGTAACTTACATCAAAAATACATCAAATGATTATTTCTATGATTTGAAAGCAATTTTGATGAATATGTCTTAAAACTAAGGAAGGGATGTTACCTGTATCTTTTAGATTCCCAAATGTATTGTGATTCTTAATCTACAACCATTGTAATTCAGCATTATGACTTATTTTGATGACTCATATACTTCTAGTGACTGCATATCATGAGTAACATTTCCAAAAACAATGCACAACGTCAGTCAGTCTTTTATTTACTACTTTAATATGCAGTATGGCAATGATGCTGCTGAAATACTTTTTGACATAAGCTTTGACATTTAGCTGTTCCTGCTCATCGAGCCAGTGCTTAAAGAATCATAAATCAAATTAAAATATAGATAATATCAAATAGAAATATAGTTAAGAGCTGGGGAGAAAATCCATAGTCATTTTCTGTGTAGTAGAGTTTTCCAAAGTTAATGAGTTACGTTAACGAGGCTTCAGCAGTCTGAGTTAATCAATTCAAGTGATAATCTTCCAAATCTTTTACAAACTTTCCAGCGGCAGCATTGAAGGGATAGTAACACAAAGAGTGGAGAACACAAAAAAGACCTGCACCAATCACGTAAAATTGTGTCACGTTTAAATCGAAATCTAGAGAGAAATTAAGGGAGCTCACCTTCATTAGTCTGCTGCCATCAGGGTATTTGTGTGAGAGCAGGCGTAACTCGGTTACCGTTTCCCTGTTAATGAAGTGGCAAAACAAGCATTACTGGTGCTTCAGTATGTAGGAAGTATGATAAGGTGTTTGTTTAGATGAAATCTCTTTCTGTATTCGAGAAAGGTTGTACTCCCTTTCAGTGTTTGTTGTGTTTTACCAGTCATGTGCCTGTAGAAAGGTTATTTTTTTCATTTTTTATATGATACCGAGGAGTAATTGTGTGATTCACCTGGGAATTATAAGAGCAGGATTAGGATGGAAACTAGTCGGCGCAGTTTGACGAACACAGATTTATACTGGTGCCTATCACAGATCAGTTTTCAGATCATAGTACATACATGTTTTTTGGTTGCATAATGCTTTATGCATTTTTATATATGAATATGCATGTAGTGTTATTGTAAAGTTTTAGTACTGATTTATCCAATATACTCCCATATATAAAGGGTGATGTTTTCATCCTTTTATCCATTCCATTGAGAGCTATCACTAGTATGCTGAACTGTGTTTGTGCCTCTCCTGTCATTGTCTCTAGAACAGGGCAATTTATTTAACTACGTGTCTGATGGACCTGTTCATCTGTCTGCACTGCTGCAACACTACCAGCAGCCAGCAGGAGATGCTGTCACACAGGTAGTTGGTTTCACACACCTGGAGATTGTGAGTCCCTGAGCTTGTAAAAGCTTTGTGTCAGTGCTGCAGTTAAACCCCGTTACAGTGCACATTTAGAAACACACCAAACAGCATATCATCTGTCTCACTCTGTGTTTGCATACGTACAGCATATAGCACGGCGCAGCGAAACAGAAAACTGTTTTCAGTGTTTGTTTTTTTGTTTACTATAAATCATCTAAACCAGGGAAGTACTTCCGCTTTTCCCAGAGAAGTGGATTCATGTGACACCTCCTATTACATGCACACACACACACACACACACACACACACACACACACAGATGCGTATACACAGAGCCAGATCTCTTGATAGCCTGTATGGAGGCTTTGGTATTCCCTTTGGGAAAGGCAGAAAGAGATTCAAAACACACAAAGGAAACATTTAGTTACTCTGTGGTCACCACCCACATCTTTCACATGGGGAGCACAAGAGCATCATACAGATGATTCTGTGTAACGATGCTCTCGTAATTTCTCTGTATTTCTCAGAAACCTCAGCATGTGCTGTTCAACAGTGATTTTTTTTTTTTTTTTTTTTTTTTTTTTTGCATGGCAAAATTGATGCGGGATTTGACCGACTTAATTCCATCCTTCAGTCCTCCCAAAGCCCTACAACCCACTGTGTGCTAATTTAGCAAGCTTGCGGGGTACAAGATGTCTCCTCATGTTCCCTTTCTGATATAATTACACTCACAAATGTTCATATATAGCACACACTTCTCTCAGCACTTTCTGCAGAGGAAAAAGACTAGACAGTGATGTGCTCAATATAATGCACCCAGTGAGTCATGCTCTTTCTATCCATCATGTTTCTGTGTTATGAAAGACCTTGGACAGCTGCGAGGAGCATTGTCAGGGGTCAGCCAAGCAGCCCCATACTCCGCCTGCCAATACATGACACCATCTTGGCTCAGAGCAGCCTAGAAACATCAGAGTCTGCCATTGGCTTTCTGTCACTCCATTCCCCCTTAAAATGAAGATCTTTTTTATCTGAGAAGACCATGTCCCCAGCAGGGCATCAACTCTGTAAGAAAGGAGCACGCCAAGTTATGTTGGATCAAACAAATGATGGTTGGCTGGCTCTGCATGCATGCCGGGTTCACTCGGGAGTCAGCGTCGTTTTAAGAAGAAGCTTCGAAGGGAATGGAAGTGAATGGAAATCTTTCATCATACAAAAAGCTTTTTTCCAAGCTTTTAATAACATCTATAAAGTTAACAGCTTACAGTACATAATTTTTAGAGTTGACACAGACTGAGCTCCTGCAGTGAATTGAGGTATGTTGGGTGTCAGTGGTGACTTGGGCAACAAAGTTTGAGAATGTTTAATTTTGTCTTTTTCACTTCAACACACTGTGACCTGTTGCTTTATCTATGTAGAGATGAATTATAGGAGTTAATACAATGAAATATCCTCCGCTGGTCATGTCTGCATCACCCACAGGAGAACTTTGTAAAGAGCAATGTGAGAAAGGGCCAATTTAGACTTCAAGCACTCCAGCGGGATATGATGTTAAGTACACAAAAATGGAGCTGAGGTGATTTAAAAACCAGCAAACTCGCTGTAGTAGCTTCTAAACCCTCTCCTGTCAGTTTTATCTACATTTTAGTATCTTCAGTTTAAACACCAGGTTTTTTATTGGGGGCGATAAAGTGGAGTTTCAGAGAGAGGGAGATGAAAAGAGAGGAGGCAAAGGCTGAATGGTTTTAAGACAGGGGGGCCCATAGTTTGGGGAAAATGTACCGTTTCCCACATTGTAAACCTAAGTATAACACGAGTTTATTTTAACTCCTTATTTGGTAAGACCTGGTTTTGATCACACGTACAAGGACATCTGTATTTGTGTGTTTGTATAGTGCAGACTTTTGAAGGCCCACGATAGTGCTTCACATTGGTTATAGGGACATGATATGAATTCTGCGCTGGGTTTAGGATGCTTTCAACATGGAGGTGCCAGCATGTGCTGGGTTGACTTTGGCAGCCGAGTCTCTGTAATGTAATGAAATTAAACAAATCAATCTTTCCAGCCTGTTGTGCCGGCTTTTTCAGGAACATGACTCTTCATCTAGAGGAATGCAGGTGCTGCCCTGCTTATGTGCATGTGTGTCTGCTCATGTGGCTGTAAGGTTGCACTCATGCCCCTGCACTGGGGTATAATTACACTTCCTGTGAGGCTGGAGACAGCTGTTTCCTCTCCTCTTTAATCACACAAATATACATACCCCATAAGAATAGTAATCAGCCAAAGTAATTGGTTCCCTCTTAGGTTTTAAAAAATAAGTGAAGGTTATATTTCTGACTGTTTACCAAAAAATCTGCAACTGTTGAGGCACTTTTTAGCTTTACTATCTTATAGCTGTCATTCTTCTTTAAAACATATGTTAATGTTGGAAAACATTGACTGTCATGCAAATGACTGCATCCTCAAACGCTACTGAATCAGTTTTTGTTGATTTTGTTGGAAATATGTTTTTTATTTTTGAGAAAATAAAAATGTCTCCATATCCTCTGCTCATTCTGCAGCACATAAGAATGTTGTACAATACATTGAGTATTGTCCAAAACTGTCCAGCCCCTGATTCATGGATTATACTGATATCCCAAAGTTGTGCAGAGCGCCAACAGATGGGACAACAAAGGGGGTCCCAGTAGTTTAATGTGATGTGTCTCAGGTCTGTGAGAGAGGAATGAATGGGATGTGATGAATGTTGAGCCTGAGGAGCAGATGAGAGGGTCAGGCCAGGTAATTAGGGCTGTAAATTTTCCAGGGAGCTTAGCAGAAGGACATTCAGCTGGCCCAAAGACTGCAGCCAACCTCAGAGTCCCTGCTTTTTTCTCTTTGACACATAATCAGCCTCCTTGTCTTGCACCATGTTTAAACTCTGCTTTTTCATCGTCCTGTGTGTTGTGCATACATGCTGGAAGTTTTTTGCTTTGTTGGTGGGGGGGCGTTATTTGAAGGAAGTGGGCGTGTCTTGTTGCTTTGGATGAGTCACATGACAGGCATGAGTGGGAGGGGCAGGAGGCAGGGAGCTTCCAGAGCCACAGCAGAGTTTGGCCTCTCACTGGAGCGCTGCACTTTGGCAGGGGACAACTCATACACACATACACACACACACACTTCACACACGGTGAGTGTTTTGCATACCGGTAGAGTGTGTGTGTGTGTGTGTGTGATGTGTGTGTGTGTGAGATGTGTGCGTTTTGTCAGAAAGAAGTTGGAAGTAGTGGGAGTTAATGGTTTTTCTTTCGTTGCGTTTTTTTTTTTTTTTTTTTTACATGTTTCTTCTGTTTCCTGGAAGAAAAGATTTGATCATCTGTTGTTTCCACATACTTTACTTGATAAATATCTCTGCATGCATTCCATAGCTGACTCAGGAGCCCAGCTGTTTATATGTGACTAAGTGTTACTGTTGTTTTCAGCAGTTCAGTGTCAAGCTTAATATGTCTGCACAGCGAAATGGCTTTTGAGTTCAGGTTTTGCGGAGAAGCGTTTCAGTTTTTGTACTCAGACTTAGCATATTTTCCATTTACGTGTGTGTGTACGTGCTTGTACATAATTATTATTGTTCAGGTTGTGAATTCCCTCTGTCTTTCATCCTGTAAATGTTGTGTGTGTCTGCTCTGTGGCAAGCTTTGTAATCAATCTGTCTTTGCATAACACACTTGTGTGTGTGTGTGTGTGTGTGTGTGTGTGTGTGTGTGTGTATATATATATATATATATATATATATATATATTCCATCATGTTTCAGCCCCTATGCTGTTTAAATGTACTTTTTTTCATGTTTCCTCCCTCCTGACATTGTCCACAGTGATCCATTACCAGATCACGTAGTGAACACTCAGAAGTGTGTGTGTGTGTACAGCAAAGTGAAAGGTTAGCTCCACACGTGTGGTAAGTCTCCACAAAGTGCGGACGGGAAGCATTTAGTTTCTGCTTTGGAAAGTACATCGAAGGAAACCTCTTAGCTAATGCTAATCGGTGGAAAGCAGTCCTTATTTCTTTCCAGTGGGAAACCCTATGTATCACATTTTGACCAGAATCAAAGGATATTCTATTTTTTGCTCTGTTTGAGTTTGTTTTGGTCACCCCATACATCTTAAGTTCCTCTCGCATGTTTATTTTTTTTACATCTCCTCGTCTGAGAAAGTGGTTTTGTGAGCTCTGTGAGCTAACTGGCTGATGTGGCAGCAGTTAGAACAAAGCTGAGCCTCAGCATTGAATCATCCAGGCTTTGTTGTCTAGGGGGTTGACCTGAGTTAATACAAGGCATTGCTCTCTGATGATATCAAACCGATGGAAAACAGTGCCTGCCCTTCACCTTTTTAGAGAGTCACCCGCCTCTGTTTTGCCTCACAAGCATGCACACACACACACACACACACACAGACACTTTGACACACACAGAGCCGTTGAAAGGAGCTCTGTTGTGGCCCCTGTGCATTGCCAGGCGAGAACAGACAGCGGCCTTTCACCAGTGCTTGATGGGACGCTGAAAAGGTCACCGTTACCTCCTGTATCTTGTGTGTCTTTGTGTGTCGCTGCATGTTGTGAGTCAGCCAATATGTCAGTAAGATTATGTATCTGTTGTGGAATTTAGCATCATGGCTTTGAAATGCTAAATATTTCATGAATGTAACCAGAGCTCTGTAATTTAAGAATTGATAAGGTTTCTTCTCTGTAGTTTGACGTGCTGTACATTCCCTGAATAGCAAGTTTTGAGTTTTCTCGTGTGTGGAGGTGCATGGACACGTGCATTTCCCATTCATTATAATGAAACGTTAGCTGTAAGCTATTGTTGTGTTTTAGCTGTTAAAACCTGTGGCATGCAGAAACAATCTTTCCATTCAGTTGACGCTTAGAAAAGTCAGAATCTTTACTGTTCCTGGTATAGATCAGCTTTAAATCAGTACTCATATTTAACAAGGATTTCATGCAGTCAAATGGTAGAAATAAGAACTGAAATGAACGGGAATCGCACTTGGTCAGCTCTCAGTGCAGAAAATCAAATGATCATATTCAGTAGTTAGGTCTTCTAAAAAGTATTGTCTGCTGTTGTACTCTTGAGCTTGTATGTGGGTCAGTCACAGTCCATAAATACTGCTCCTGAGGCCTGGAGAGGACCAGTGCGACAGGGTTTATATCACACACATACAGAGATTGTGGAGTTAGTCAGAGAGCCGCTGGTCGTGTTGTTGTTAGAATGACGGACGTGTGTTTACACACATTTAAACACACACAATATTTTATTCGCGGCCTTGGAGACCTTCAGGATTCCTGTCTCGACACTGAAAGAAAGATGACCTCTTAAAATAAGTGAATGCATCTTTTTAGTTAGTTAAAGTCAACCAAGCGTTAAAGTAGATTTTGTGGAAATATTTCTGTTTTATACATGTTTGACTTCTTCTGACTGTCGTCGCTGATGTGAGGTATGTGTGAGGACAGAGGTCAGATTCCTGAGCCCCCTGGCGCAGTGGACCCACGTTCGCTGTCAGCCAACCGTTTCACTGATACACTTTGACCCACGCACTGAGATAAAGAATTACACTGGCTAGCTACTACAGTCTGGTTAATGACTTTAAAGACTCCTGTCAGTGAGCAGCTAGCAGATAATGCCTAGTTAACTTATTGTTCCACTTTGCAAGAAAATTGCCTCAGACAATTGGCAACTTCCTGATTCATTTAGGGGTTAATGTTTAGCAGTTGCTTTGGGCTAGAATGTTGTTTTGTGAGGCTTAAAAAATCTGTCCATTGAAATGACACTTATGTAAGGAATGTAGTGCTATAGTGGAATTGGTTTCCATAAAAGTAGATGTTCAGTTACAAATGAAATAAATGAGCCTTGGGTTGGTCAGTTAACCATTCTTGTTTTTCATACTATATGGATGAAACCTGTAAAAAAAAACACACTTTGTTGCAGTTATAGGGCCTTTCTTCTTGTGAGCTGCTCAGTGTCAGAGTGCAGTTGAAGAGCCTAGAAAGACAACAGCCCTCTTGTGCACCACCACAGTGTGGAGCCTGAACACATTCCTCTGGCAGTCTAGACAAACCTGTGGGCTTTTGCTGTCATTACTGCAATTTACAAACGTTTCTCAACTGACTGCAAAGTAACACTAGATGCTGAACGTGGATACAACTTGGGCTTCGTAGACTCAAAGTACCATAAGACTCTATGAGGACTTTTACAGCACGATTAGCATTGTAGCATATCTGTGAGGAAGCGACAAGTAGTTATACACCTTTCTAAACATGCATACAAAATACTGCATAGTAACATTAATGCGTTATGATGCTGAAACCAGTTTTATTTATCAGACTAGAATCGTACCATCAAAATCTATGATCGCTCATCCCTAATCTGACACACACAGTGTAAAGTGCCAGGTGACACGATGAGCAAGTTGGACCTTGCAGGGGTCAAAGGGCACATTTCTCCAGAGAGCTGAATGATGAGGACTCTGGGAACTGGGCCTTGCTGCACAAACAATGACTTTAATAACACAACAAACCATATTTGCACTGCCACCATCACTCCAATTCCCCCTTTTATTAAGGGATTCGCTGTCAGAGGGTGGGAAAGGGTCTTTGGATGTGTGTACATGCGTGTTTATGGCCCTCTCTTGGGTCTGTCCCAAACCCATGTGGTCTGAGGTATCTAATTGATTCTGAGCTGGAGGGCTGCGTGGCCACATGCACTTTTTATTCTTTCTTCACAAGTTTCTCAGTTGTGTTTATACAGTCTCCTCCTCTTGGGATAATTCAACTGTAATAAAGCAAGCTCGAGAGTGATTGAAAGGGCCTCACAGATTTTATCACAATGAATACGATTTGCAGCAGCCCACGCACTTCTGAAGAAGCATCTGGGTCACCACCAAAACAAATGTAGCCATGTTAAAATGAGATTAGACTGCAAACCTCCTTTGTCCTGTCTGGGAATGTAAATAAGGGACAAGAGAAGCAGATGTTTCTTTTAAGAGGGCTCCATAAAAAGGTTTCAACCAGAGCAAAGATGCAAACGACCCGTTTTAGTTTAGTTACATGTGTTGACTAATGTGTGTTTGACATGGAGCTAGTAGTGGAATGACTTGACATAAAATCTTGTGTTCAAGCCAGCTCTCCACTTGGAGGAATTGTGCATAGTGATGGACCTGTGTTACACTTGTGCCACACAAACTTCACTCTCAGAGTGATTATTTATATTAATTTATAATCTCACCAGTTTTTAACTAGAAACTGCAATTCACTCTTACTCTTTGCAACATAAATACAGCAGAATATAGGGCTGCGTTGATTTGCAAAAATGATAGTCGATCCATTTCATTAGCATTCTCTCTTTATTACATGTGTTCTCACTCACAAAATCTGGTATTGGTAAGAAAAACAATGATACAGTTGTATATATTTTCTTTCCAATATTAACAAAAGGACTGCAATAATAAATAATTGTAGTCCTCTCACTAATATTAGCAATAGTTTGAGTCATCTTGATGACTCATCTTTTTGAGATTGTTTACAGACTGTTGTTTAATTTTGCTTAAGGCAGAGTACTCTACTGGTAAAGAAAACATTACTTTTACATTTCATGGCTCATTAAAATAGTAGAAAACAGTTGGTACTGTCTACATACTGTACGCACAGTCTTTAAAGTGTCTAAATAAAGAGAGTTTGTAGAATGAAAGTTTTAAGAATTAAGTTTAAGGAGTAAGTGAACTTCCCTCGGTCCAAGTTTCCAGTCATTTTCTCTGGATTCCTCTCTTGTGATTCAGGTCAGTTTGTACAGAAGGTCAAACCACTGGTTTGTCATAGAGGGACTAACCTCATCGCAATTCTTTTCCAACCTAAACCGGGAACATGACCTCTGACCCGCTCGCCACGCTGTCAAGATCAACACCCTGGACAGCTGAAGCTCGGCTCAGTGGTTTTGACCACATCTCCACTAAACATAGACGACACAGTCACAGTGTTCTTCATAGTTTCAGTGGCTTCGAAAAGACAACCAACAGGGACATGTTTAGCTGGTTTCAACTGTATTTACATCCCTGCGCTTGTGTTTGGAGGCCTGTGTGTAGTTAGTGAGGAATGGTACAAAAGTGGAATAAATCCCAAACGCTTTTCTCCAGTTTTCTTTTTAAATTTTTCTTCCCCTCCTCCTCCTCCTTCATTCCACAGTCATTCTTCTGTTCTCTTTTTTCTGACCTTATCTTTTTTTACTCATTCGTCCCCTTCCTTTTTGCTGGTCCTCTTTATCTCACGCTTACCCCCACACTCCTGCTCCTGCACTCCTTCGTGTACTTCTTTTTTTTTTTTTTTTGTTGCAACTTTGACTTATGTTCTTTTCTTCTCCTTGCACTCATCTTTTCCTCTTTTCTCCCCTCCAAAACGCTTTGTGGGATAGAAAACTGCTGGCCATATTTACAAAAAGCAAAGTAATCCGATACTGCTGGAAGCAAGAAAAAAAAAATTCTTTAGTGCCTGTAATTGAAAACAGGATCACATCAAGCCCAATGAGTCATTCTCTGCTTTCCAATTTCTAAAATTAATTTTGCTTTCTTACAGACTCAAAGGAAACACATTATCCATGCCAACCCTATAACTGGACCTGATACAGGGGAAAACCTTTTTAGAAAGTAGAGGCGAGGGATAAATCACTCTTAAATCAATGATGTATAGCAGAGGTTGTTGATGCTTAAAACATTGTGAGGTGATTTATAGCCTCATGGTTTTAAATCTTAAGTGTTTCTTGGCAGCATAAAAGACTTACGACTAAATAAGCAACAATCAGCATTAAAGTCCTGAAATAATTATCCTCAGTTGTTATTTACTAAGAGTTTAACTCTCAAACAGAGAGCTAATCTGCTCCATCAGGACTGCAAGGGTGTGCTTTGGTCAGATTTGACTGACAGTGATGGCAACACAAGCAAACAACCCCACAACTGTCATCACGTTTGATTCAAATGTTGCTTATGTGAGTGTGATTGGTGCACAGAAATAGATGACGTCCCACTTTCCCGTCAGAGCATACTTCAAGCCAGTGAGCAGAGCATGTATCCACACCCTGGCAACTCTCTTGCTGAGGAAGCAGGTTTTTGTATACGTCACCAGCAGGGTAACAGATATCTAAATGAGTCGACTAGACTGTAGACAGTAAAAACAGAGCTTTTGATCAAGACTCTTATGTGTTCATTTCTTCCCACGGGCAGTTCAAAACCAGTATGTCTCATCTGAGCCTGTGACCGTTATTAAAAGCGGGAATGTTAAGTGCCACAAACATTACGAGACAAAGCACAGAGCATCTTTTGAGCAAACATACCTACTCTAATCCAGACTGAGGACAGAAAATAAACTCCATAAACGCCCAATATGATGGATCCACCACATTCATTCACAGGTTTACGTTTAGCAAAAAAACAAAAACTAAAATGAATATCCAAATCCCAAAATTGAAAACCTACCCAGCCTCCAGTCATCAGTCAGAAGGACTGACAGTCATCTTAAACACTGCAGTCAGTTTAGCATAATATTTGATGAACTGTTGGTGAAATATTGAAGCCAGATCAGTTGGCATGTGCCTGAAAGAGACCTATTTAACACAAAGCATGATCTAGTTTGATTTATATACCAAAGCAGATCATTGATGTGAGACCATTCACCAAACAGTTACACTATGTGGTGTGTTCTCATCCCTTTTTTCACCTGGCATGAACCTGGAGTTTCTCAGTGAGGCCAGTGTTTTGACTGGCCTCTGTCTGGTAGGGTTGGGGCATTTTTCATGTGGAGGTCAAATGTCTTAACATTTATGGGGTCATGCTCCAAGCGGCTGTCTCCTGACACCTGTTTACTGGCTAAGAACCATTATAAGTCTGGAGGACTTTGGCAGGACATAATGGAAGAGCTGTAAGTATGAATGCCTCTGTCTGATAAATGGTTGGTTTATCCCGATGATTTACAATAGGCAACCCTGAGAATTGACACAGTACGCTTCACTTACAGCTAGACATTCTTATATCAACATCACTTCATTGTGGGATTCGTAGTTTAAAACAGTTTACTACCTGTGATCAGTGTGATTTATTTTCATTGTTCGGTAGAGCTGGGTTTCCCACAGTAAGAGTCCAGGACTTTGTTTTCCTTTTGTGTGTGTTGTGTATTTGCCAAGTCGTTTACAGTGTTTGACTCTACTGTGACTTGGGCAAAAGGGGTGGTGTGCATTCATGAAGCACAGTTAACGATGCGCCGAAGAGTCTTGCTGCTTCTGTCTTGGAAACCAGCTTGTTAAGATGCAGGATACACAGCGAGATGGACAACTCGACTACGCTGTCTTTCTCGCTCTGTTTTGGTGCCTTTAGTATTTTTCCATCCTCACTACGAGATCGTGTGTGTTTACTATTTGTTAAACAGAACAGACAGCTTGTTAACACAATAGATGTGTGGGTAGCATTGTTCTCAGTACCCTGTACTTAAACAAGGAAATGAGGCTCTTATTTCAGGACAAGACCTCATCAAATGCAGGTACTGCATTGGTTTGTGCACTTAAAGCCTTCAATTCAAATACTGACCAGAGTTTAGGGGCCAGATCAGGATCACTTAAAGTCCGTATAAAGGCAAGGATTTCTTTCAAATCACATTAAATATGGCTATAAATGAGGCCACCCTGAGCATACCCCTGCACCCCTAGCAGAGAGATAGATTAATTCATCTTTCTCAGAGTGTTTCAAAGTTAGTCATGTCATTTTCTGAACTCATCTGACACATTTCAGTCGCTTCAAAGTTGCTGCTTCACTGCTCCCACGAGTGGGCGTGGCTTCAGCACATTCAGCGACACGCCCCCACAGTCCTGGAGCTGAGAACACTGCTCATTTTTACCTGATTTTGACACCTAATTTGTCTGAGAACAGATATTTATTCTTACTTTTTTTACAGACTTTAAACTTAGTCATGGCTAAAAAAAACTCCCTTTATCTAAGTATCAAAACTGTTATTTTTATTATCAGCTGATTATTTTTTTTAAAGTGAAATACTGAGCAATGCTCATCACAGTGGACAAGGATGAGGGCTATTTTATGTTAGCATTTTGCAGGTGTAGCTGCTGCTGGATATTTGAGTACACTGAGGCTACTACTCAAGTGTCTGTTAACCGCATTCATTTTATGGCCATTCCCTTTGATGCTTTGCCTGGTATCCTGCCTCAGGCGAAGTTCATTTGTCACAGCCTCGCCTGTCAAAGTTTGCTAGCCGCTGGCCAACGTCTCTGTTTGCAACATATAGCTGTCAACAAAGCATTGGTGTAGCAAAGAAAGAAAGAAAGAAAGAAGGATTTACATGGATGGTAGCAAGCGGAGGATAAAAAGACACAAAGGTTGTGTGGGGTGGAGATAAAGGTAATCAAAAGAAGTGACTTTATGAGAGCTTAAAGAAGGAACAATACATGTAATGTTCAACATAAAAGCCAGATGAGCAGTAGGAAGGAAGAAGAAGTTAAAGGAGTAACAATAGTCAACTAAGAGATGGATTGGAGGGGGGAAACTGACGACAAGAGAGATAAGAGAAAATCAGCGTGTGGAGAGAGGAAAGGGTGAGGTTGAGAGAAAAAGACACGAGCAGATGTACGGGAATGTGGGAGTTGCAGAGGGAGAGAGGTGGAGGGCAGTAAGTCGCACTAAGTTGCTGACTGACTGCTGGAACAGGATGGGGAAGTGGTGAAGGAGGCCAGGAGAGCTGCTTCCATAGGTGGGTCTCTATGACACATGCACACACTCACTCACACACACACAATGGGGCACATTATAAAAGCAGGACTCAGCGTTGAATATGAACTTGTGTTGAGTTTCCACAGCAGTGTTATTCCTCACTGAATTTCTTCAATTAATCAATGCAGTGCCAGTTTGACGTGAGTGGTGTCATTCCCTGTTGATTTAATTCCCTGAGTGATAGGAGTGAACTGGCTAGCTGTCTGGACTTTTTCTCCTTGTGGCAGGCCAAGTGTTGTGGAGTAAAATCTGTGCCTGAGCTTGACTCCAATAGCTGTTTAATTCCTGGCAGCCAATGTAGGCTGTTGTATGTGTGTGTTCATGTTTTCATGTACTTGTAACTTGCGTGTGCCTACAGGTCGGCTATGTGATCTAAAGGAGCGTGCACGAGTATGAAACTCAAGCATGTACTCTGTACTCTGTGTGTGTGACCCAGACTAGCTGGGTGAGTGGATCATGTTTCAGCCTCTTTTCCACTCTCACATTAACAGGACAGTAACACTGCACTGTGGAGAGCGAGGGAGGCCTTGTGAGGGGTAGCAGCTACATAAACGAAAGTACATACAGACACAAACATGATCACTGTAGATTCCTCACCTGCATTGACTTAACACATTGTTAAGCAGAGTTACAGCCACTTTCTGCGTGCACATTTGTGACTGTTAACATACCTCAGTGAATATATTAAATGTTGAATATTTATCTTACAATTGGACGCATATCTGTAGGCATTCCACGGAAAGACATTAAGCTAATCATTACCAAAACAAACTGCAGGGATAACCTGCCAATTGCACCACTTTAAAAGTACAGAGTATATTTTTTAATAGTTTTCTGTTGAGTCAAAAGTGCGTGTTGGCATGAGACCAGCCATCCCCTCTGTTTTGAAAGTCTGGAGCAGATTTTAATAGGTGTTGTTTGATTAACAAGCAGACTAAAACAACTAAACAGATTTATTAGCTACTTTGGTACCAATTCTCCAGCAGATGCAACCAAAAAAATCTCATGAGGAAGTCCATCAAGTTTTTTTGTGGCTATTGTGATTTTCATTGAGCAAAACTTTGCTGATCAGAGCTGAGAGTTGGAAGAGAAGATAGATACCACTCTTGTATCTGCCTATGAGCCTACAGGTTAGCTTAGCTTAGAATAAAGACTGGGGAAACAGTCAGCCTGGCTCTGTCTAGAGGCAACAAAATCCATTTCCAATTAGAAAGCAAATAAACATTTTACTCAGAGTGTGGTAAAACTGTTTTAGATTTTTGTGCAACTTCAGTTTAGTATGGTTTAGATGTTTCTTGTTTAACTGGTGCACACTTATATTCTCACATTTTTGGAGTTCTTTTTGTTGTGTGGATGTTATCATACTCTGCCATGCATCCTCATCTTACTTATGTTGCCAGTTTTTTTTATATTCTCACCAGTGCTAATCAAACATTTCATCAAATCGCTAATGCTTGCCTACAAAGTTGTCTCCAGTGCTGCACCCATCTACTTGAACGCCCTTATACAGGCATATGTTACCTCACGACCGCTGCACTCCTCCAATGAACGACGCCCGGCTCTCCCACCTGTTCGTTCAAGGCAGTCCAGACTTGACTGAAGACCCAGCTCTTCAGAGAGTACCTTCTCTGCTAGCACTACCAACAACTAGACATGCTAAATCTACACCTTGTCACAGCACTTATTGCTGCACTGACGCTTTATTATCGCACTATACCTTGATTGTTCCCTTCTCTGAAAGTCACTTTGGGTAAAAGCATCATCTGAATGACTAAATGTAAATGTAAATTTATCTCTCCACTCCGATTCCCGTCATACCCTTCATCCCTTCGTATCACACCCGTCTCATTATCTCTAACCTGCTTTCTTTTCCTCTCTCTCTCTGTCTCAAACAGGGCCAGAGGTGATTTCCAGCTACAGCAGCAGTGCCATGTCTGAGGCGGTGGTGCCGGATGCTATGGTGTCCCCAGCAGTGGGTGGCCTGTACGGGGAGAAGGCTGGTGGCCCTGTGGTGGATTTCAGTTATGTGGGCATTGATGCCATTCTGGAGCAGATGAGGAGGAAGGCTATGAAGCAAGGGTTTGAGCTCAACATTATGGTTGTGGGTAAGTAACACATGCTGTATTAGGTTAGTTATAATATCTTATTTAGTTTGAGCTAGCATGGGTGAGTCGGATAGCATATTTGCCTCACAGCAAGAAATTCTGGGTTCAAATTTTTGGGTGCTTACCCATCTTGCACACACCAAAGGACATGCATGTTCAGCATTAGAAATCTTCCTGCCGTTACAGTAGCATTGCTCTAATGGAGAAGATTCATTTCTCCATGAGGACTAATAAAATATAAATTAAATGTTGGGATTTTTGCTAATGGATGGTTGTTAATGCACATGTCTGCCTGTTTCACAAATTGTACTGACAAAATCCGAGGCTGCATGCATAATAAAATACTACATACATGAGGATGATTTTTTTTTCTTTCTCATTCTCTGAGCCTTGTCATCAAGTACAGACTCTGAAGTCCTTTTTACATTAACTGATAATGCTTACCATTACACCTAAAGTGTGTTTATCTCCAAACATCTTGAGTCTGCTGTTATAAAATGTGTCCTGTTATTCAGGTTTTCTCTCTCATCACGTTTTGACAGAAACTTATTTTTAATAAGCAGTCACACACAGCAGAACTTAAGACTCTCTTTTTCACTGAGCCCTCACCACTGTGATCAGACACCTTTTCAAAACAGGAGCTAATTACACACACACACACACACACACACACACACACACACACACACACACACACACACACACACACACACACACACACATCTCAACAGTAGACATGCCACCATAAAACCGATGCCACCTCCCTACTGCATGTCTCCTCTGGGTGATGTCGCGCCAGTTGGTCTATGTTTCATGCTCAAATAAAAAAAGAGGCTTGCTTAAGAAGCAGCCTCAGGGTTGAGAATGCACTGTGGGGGCAATGGTAAACAAAACTAAACAGACCTGGTTTCCATGTGGTTTTTGCATGCAGTTAAAATTATATTCCAGCATCTTAAAAAAAGAGAGCAGCACAGGAAGGAATGAAGCTCTTTTTTATTTCATTTTAATTGAGTGCAAAAGTAAGTTATTTAGTTCATTATTATCCATCATTCACTGATGATTTTCATCTGGTCCTCATCATTTTTAAAAAAGCTTGTCACCAGATTTATTTTATCCCAGTTTTAAACAAAATCTGCTCTTCTATGACGTACCACATAAGACAGCGTGGGACTTTGGCACCACATTACTGTTAGTGATGGTTGTTAGTGGGAGAATGTTGGACCGAAACACTTTGGGAAATACAGCTGTTACAGAAACTGATAGTGATGATCAGTTCTTAAACTTGAGACTGAAGTATGACGTTTCTCCATTATAATCTGCAGCTGTTAGCTTCCTCACTGACTGAGTGTGCATCACGATAAATTAGTAAAGGTCTCTATGTTGACTTAACCTGAAGTTGAACTGTGAATGTTCAGCCCAGTGAGCCCCTCCAAACTCTTCTTCATTAACCCCCAGTGATGTTAGCTTGGGCAGGGGTCACAGATGGTCCCATCCATATAAACAGACAGTTAACAATGACTCACAGACAGGGAGTATCATCGGCTTCTACGCTGAAGATGCCCTCAGTCCATCTTATCTAGCTGGGGAGCGTTTTATCAGCCAACTGCAACATGATCTCACAATTATCACGTCTTTACAAGAAAGCAGCAACAGTTCATGTGATCATGTCTCATTTTTGACGGTTCACCCAGAATTAAAAACGTAATCTAGTATTTTCTATGTGCCTGTTGGGGCATATTCCATTCCAATATACGGAGGATTCTTTATTTCTGGTCACCCATTGCACAGTTATCCAAATGTATACATAGGGATTCAATCTGTCTTACTGATGATGTGTTTAGGTTGTATTCATGCGTACCAATGGCTTTGTTGGCAGTGTTTGCACAGACCGACACCTGCACCATGTCACTGCTTTGGTCTGGAGTTATCCTGAGTTTTAAACTGTCCTGGAAAATAACCACTGAATCTTGTTTGGGTTTGTTATGGCACCAGTGTTACAGTGTGTAGACTGTTGGGTACCTGCATCTTGACACGTGTGTGTGTGTGTGTGTGTGTGTGTGTGTGTGTGTGTGTGTCTTTCTCACTGTCTGCCTCTCTGACTGCGTTTTTGCTTACAGGACAGAGTGGCCTGGGAAAGTCCACTCTGATGAACACGCTGTTCAAGTCTAAAGTCAGCCGTAAGTCTGTGCTGGCTACAGCCCAGGAGAAGATCCCCAAAACAATCGAAATAAAGTCCATCAGTCATGGTATGGAACTCTTGAACCCTGCGAATCTTCTCTGTGCCTCTTCTGTTTTCTGTCTTTATCTGTTGGTCTGTCAGCCAAAATACACTCATTTCATACTTCTTCATTCTCTTACCTCATGTACTTAAACTTTTCCCTTTGACAGTCATGACAGTCTACATACGACTTGTCAAGTCACTCCAAACATTTACAGTACCATCACTATACATTCTCTCTACTCTTAGTCCTTCTTTTCTTTAATTCTAATTCTCTTTAACTACTGAACTACTGTAATCACGGCTGAAACAATGTATGAACATATTGTATTCTTAACCCCACCTTAAATCACCAAGTATCCCCACAAGTCAGTTTCTAAATACATTTCAGGCAAGAAATAGGAAGTGCAACTGCAGAATTAAAGTTACATTATTGACATCTGGTTCAGTAGTTTATAAAGTTCACAGTGTGCTGGCATAGGTTGACCTTGTGTTTCTTTCTTTGTGTGCAGATATTGAGGAGAAGGGAGTGAGAATGAAGCTGACAGTCATTGACACACCAGGTTTTGGAGACCAGATCAACAACGAGAACTGGTACGCTACAATTCTATTAACAGTGTGATGACTATATAAACAGTGAGATTTAAATTGTGTCTAACCAGATTGTAACCCTCCCTTTACCTTTTTTCCCTGTTGTCTTTAATTTCCTGTTCCTGTCACTCTCTCCTTTCCACTCCCTTCTCATCATTCCTGCACTTCATCCTTGCCATGGTCTAGCTGGCAGCCCATCATGAAGTTCATTAATGACCAGTACGAGGCGTACCTGCAGGAGGAGATCAATATCAACAGGAAGAAAAGGATTCCAGACTCCAGAGTCCACTGCTGCATATACTTCATCCCGCCGACCGGACATTGGTAAGGATGCATTCAAACATGGTTAAATATAGACACATGAGCACATACAAGTACACTTAAGTCAAAGTGCACACAAGGCTAAGAAAGTCTGAATATTTATTCAGCCCAGCACAGCAACACTAAAACAATGTCAATTTGCCATCAGTTTCACTCCGATGAGAAAGAACACAAGATGTTGGACACTTGAAGGGAAACATTTGGGAACTTAATCGCTATCTTTCCAAGAGTTGGATGAGAACTCTGAAACTGCTCTCATGTCTGTACGGTAAAGAAGAAGCTTTTGTGAGCAGCCGACTACCTTAGAAGTACTCTTTGGAGTTTACTTGTAAACAAACAGAGGTTATATTTACAGTGAGTGTTACTCACCAAAACACTGTGTATCACCCGTGTGCAGGGTGCGTGCATGTGCGTCCTCTTGTGAGATAAACAAATCATGTTAATGTTATCCTGCCTCTGCCCAAAGGAATCAAAGTCTGCTTACTATGAGTGCTGCAGTAAAGATCAATAATTAACACATTGTATCCTTGTTTAACCTGTACAATAACCAAAGTGTAAAAATGTTTGACAGAGCCAGGCTCTAGCTCTTTCCTCCTGTTAAGTTAGCCAGCTGTTGGCAGTAGCTTCATGTTTTGTGATATGAGGGTGGTATCAATCTTCTCATCAAACTCTTGGAAGAAAATGAATAAGCGTATTTTCTCCAAAAAACATTTAAAACAAATGATTTTGGTTATTGACTTTGCCCTTAAGTGACAATACAATAAAATCAATGGGAACAACAGTCTGTTGAGTGCTAACACATCACATATTGATACAGACTTTTATTTCATTGTGGAACAATGTAAAACATCTCTCTGTTTTCTTACCCCTGATATTGGACACACACACATGTTCCCACACATTTCCGCTCAGCACGATGCAGCAGTCCGCCACACACATCACACACATCGCACACACATACACACACTCTGGAAAGATAGGCTGCTCTCGCCAGGCCCTGAAGCAGCACAGTGTCCCAAGTTTCTCTTCCTGGATCTCTTACAGAGTCACACATCTGGCTCTGATCGAACTGCATAATCTGCCGTCCCTCTCCGCACTGTGTTGGTTCAACCTCTCATTGTTCAGAGTAGACTAGCAGAAGAAATTAGACAGGAAGGTGGACACAGTCCTAAGTATCCATCAAGTGATAGATTCATTGTTCATTTTATAGCTTTTGCATTAGTGTAACTCTAGTCGAGTGCAGTGCCCGGTCTTGGGAAAAAGTTGAGCAGCTGTAGATTGTCAGCCTCGTTTAAGCGCACACACACAAAAGACACACAGTTGATCATAGAGCACCATTCAAGTGCTGCACTTGTGTGTCATGGGCTGTCTTTGCTCAGGCAGGGGGCTGGTGTGAAATGCCCCCCTGTCTCTGTGCCCCATTCAGCAACGTTTCATGTCGATCCAACGCTGCAGATGTCACATGGGCTGGCCAGCAGCTGCTCAGGGTTTGCCTTAAAAAGTCTAAAGGGGAGGGGGGGGGGAGGCAGGAAGGACGAGAGAGACAGAGAGTCTGTGTGGGTGTCTGGGAGCATGCAATCAATTTTTGTCTTCTTCAGAGTGCTCTTGCAGAAGTGCGTGAGACTACTTGCTCACAAATGGAAATCTGTGTCAGTGTTGTTAGTCAGGCTCTTTTGTTATCACTGCCTGGCTGCAGGGAAAGCCTGAGCTCTTCAAACTGACCACAAGTCGTTTCAACCTCATTAAGCAGCTTTTCACACACAGTATGATTAGCAACAGTTGCAACTTTAAGTACTGTTTGTTAGCAGGTACAGTCTGACCAATCTGAGGGAGTTGTAAGGATCATCTGCCCTCTGGTGGAAGAGTTTTGTGTTACATGTGACTTAATTCAGTTTACCGTTCATGTTTTTACATCTGATGTCTGCTTCCCTTCTCCTCTCTTTCTCTCTCTCTCTTACGTTATCTCTTTCCTTCTCAGTCTGCGTCCTCTTGATGTAGAATTCATGAGACGTCTCAGTAAGGTGGTCAACATTGTCCCAGTCATTGCCAAAGCAGATACACTCACCCTGGAGGAGAGGGACTTCTTCAAAAAGAAGGTAACAACTTCCTGGCCTAATTTTTTTTTTTCTTCTTTGTTAGATTTTTAAAAAATGTAATCTTTTTTTCCCTTTTTCTCGCATTAAATCCACATCTTTAATCCAGAAACATCCTCTTTCTCTCTCTGACTCCATGCTTGCATTTTTTCATGTTTGTGGTGCAGTAACTGGAGATCGGATAAGTTCCTGTGGTTTTCTTCGGTGGTTCTTTCTTGTACTCTCCTCTCGCTCACTGGATAGTCAGAAAACGTGGCTACTTTCCAGCAAGAGCTCAAGAGCATCTCTGTCTTTCTTTCCCACTCTCTTTACTTTCCATACTTCCTCTACACAGTTAATAAGGCTGCAGCCATTCATTTGTATGTTTTTATTGGCAATGTCTTCAAGGATCTCAGGATTTCCCCTCCTCTCATTAGCAATGATGAGGCTAAACTCCCCCTGCTTTGTGTGTGTGTGTGTGTGTGTGTGTGTGTGTGTGTGTGTGTGTGTTTGTCTTTGTGTTTGTACATAGCAGACTGGATGTGTGCATGCATCTTGTGAGGTTTTCTGTTCTGTTTGTACACAGAGGGCAATTAATGTCTAAGCCACAACTTTGGGGTAGATTAGGAGGCAGATTAGTGTTAATACTGCCTTAATCTGTACACTGTACAGATTTAGATTTATTTGATGTCTCTCTCAAGGCTGCATCAAGCAGGTCTGTCTAATTACTCCTGCAATTAAAGGCCTTAGCTTGTATCCTTTCAAAACTGTAATGTAGTTGAACATTTCACTTCCTACCTCACCAGATCAGGGAAGAGCTGCGAGCCAACGGGATTGACGTGTACCCTCAGAAAGAATTTGATGAGGATGCTGAGGACAGAATGATCAACGAGAAGATTAGGGTAAGGGGGTCATTTCAGAGCACTGTCCCTAATAGGTAGACGTGGAGTTGTGAGTCTGTTATCCTAATTTACGCTCAGGCATGCCTTTCCACACAGCCCTGTCTTCCTTAATGGATTCAGAGTCATTTTAGATGCACTTAACTTGAATCATTTTTGACTCCATTGTCTGCTGACCTTTAACCTGTGTACAGGAGATGATCCCATTTGCTGTGGTGGGCAGTGACCAGGAGTACCAGGTCAATGGCAGGAGGCTGCTGGGGAGGAAAACCAAGTGGGGAACCATTGAAGGTATAACTCTTTCCCCTTCTTCTCTCCCTTTTCAGTCCCTGTTTTCCCTTTTTTTTGTTCTATTTAAATTTGCTTTGAGAGACACACTAGGACAGAATCCACCAGTGTGCATATAACTAATGAGGAAGTTGTTTTGCTGTGAAGAAAAGACAATAAAGAGATGGTAAAGACCTCACTGACGCTGTCAGTCAATAAAACAATGCTCCATTCAGTTTTCAGACTTGTCGTGTGCCATGCAGCTGGCTCAGGCCTCCAGCAGACACAGTCTGTCTGAAGAGGCTTGATTTATTTATTTAGTTCCAGCCCACATGTCCCCGTTTGTGGAAAAAAAAAAACAAAACACTGTGGATGCTTGCATAGGGGAAAACTTTCTGAGTGTAGATTGTTCCAATTTATAAAATCTAGTGAAAAAACTTGAGCACAGCAGTTTGATAGTTGTTTGTTGTTTGTTTTGAGGGGTGCAACTCATTGAGCTTTATCAGTCGGCCAGTAGTGTGCTAGTGCTAGTACAACATTCTCACTGCGGGATTTGTCTTTCAATATTTAATTATGTTATCCACTCCACCCCTCTATCAAGTGCCTCATTAAGGAAGTTTCATTTCCTCCATAGTGTGCTGTGCTGACACACACATACATCTGGCAGTATTTCTTTGAGCACAGTCTTTTATCTCTTCAGAAGGACTCTATGTAGATGAAGTTAGAAACAGAGATCAGCTCTGGGTGATGGCATCTGAGTTTTGAGATGACATGCAGTATCTCTGTGTCGACAAGGACATCACACTGAGATCACTGACTCCACCTAGTGGACTCTTAAGGAAGTTTAATAGCAACCAAACAGCTCACAGCTGGCATACTGTTTGTCTTTGGGTACCGTTTTCACACCTACTGTCACTGTACTGTGTTTTAGATCACTTTCATCCATTTCTGCTAATAACCCATAACATCTCTCCCTCCTTTAGTCGAGAACATAGCCCACTGTGAGTTTGCCTATTTACGGGATCTCCTCATCAGGTGAGGGAATTTGGTCTCTTTCCATATGTCTGTTTTCATGTAGCCTTGTTTCTGTGTGTGTTTCTGTGTGTGTGTGTGTGTGTGTGTGTGTGTGTGTGTGTGTGTGTGTGTGTGTGTGTGTGTGTGTGTGTGTGTGTGTGAGTGAGAAGATCCCCTCTAAACATGTTTTATGATAAAAAATGCTCCGCTTTGAATGTTAATTTGCATCCGTTTGATTCCACAAGAAAGTTCAATGCAGAATTTAAATGAATATGGAAATATTATTAATTTTAAAATGTAACTGCTGGACACGAGTTGACTCCTACTTCATTGAGAAGTCATTCTCAGTGTGTGTGCGCCACAAACTAGTTGTGTGAAGTGACAGTTAAGCTCGAACATCCAAGTGAGGTAACAATCAGCGAAACACACTTTTAGTGAAGGTCAACTTTAGATATTATGGTAAAGTGTAGAGGTTTGTCTGCCTCTTCTCCTGGTTTCTTATGGCTGTGTATATGTGTGTTTCTTTCAGGACCCATATGCAGAACATTAAGGACATCACCAGCAGCATCCACTATGAAATGTATCGCGTGAGGCGCCTCAATGAGAATAACACGGTGGTGGCTCATGCCAACGGTATCCCAGAACATCATCTTGCCGCCCATGAGATGTAGACGCCACCTGCCACACTGCAGTTGACCTCAACTGGGTGTAAATTCATTTGGTATGAGACTTTGACCATCATTGACAGTCTTCCCACCACTCCAGCCCTCCACTCCATCCATCACCTTCTCACAGGTGGGATAGAAACTTAAAAGCCTGCCAAAGGGACTTTATTTTCAGTGACTTTTGGCGGCCAAATGGACTGTTTATGTCAGTTTTTTTTGCCTCATTAACAAACACTATCCTCTCACTATCGCTGACAAAGAGAGTGAAGAGAAGTTTGATTCTTTGCAATGAGCTGCAGCTTGATTTTTACCTGCTTTCAGATCTTACAGTTAACCTTTGTGGTCTTTACTTGTGGTGCCAAACATTAGGCATCTTCCAAAGAGAACAGACTGACGCTTAATATTCGTTGGTATCAAAACTGCCTTAATTAGTACCATGTTAATCTCATCCACTTTTACTTTTTTCAAGTTTGATGTTTTTTAGCAGTGCTTATAAGAATTCATGGCTTAACAGAAGCACAGCTTTCTGTCTTTATGCACACGGCCGTATCAATATGTGGGAAGTGATGATATTCATTATTGCACTTGATCACTACATAGTCTGTCATTGACAAGCATGTTGGAAGGGTGCTGGGCAGCACTTTTCCAACATGTGACACATATACAGTCAAACCAGTCTGTCTGTGTGACGCAGCGTCGTCCAGCTCTCTCCCCGTATTTTAACAAAAAAAGGTTTACCAAATAGCACATCATATGTTTGAGTTTATCTTTTTTTGTCACAAGCTGTGTTTCGCTTTAACTGTTAAATGTTCATTACGGGTGTCAGAGCCTTGACATCTTTTTAAAATCCCAGTAATAAATGTCATTGTTTATTAATAGAAATATCTTAAGAGTGATTTAAGATGAATAAGTATTTATGCACGATATAAAAATGTGAAAGTTTGTCATCAGTTGTGGTCCACTTATTCAGATTATTCACACACATAAACACATGCAAACACACACGCACACACACACGCACACATACATACACATCACACGTATGCCTTTCCTGCTTTTGGGCTCATCATAGTGCCTTATTTATTGGAGAATGTTTGCTAGCATGTTGGCTGAAACTGGAAAGAGAGAGCAGGTTTGTTGGTGCCAAGTTGAGCTACATTTAGACATTTTTCAATCCTTTTCCCTTGTTTATCCGGAAAAGAAATCTATACTTCCATTGACCAGCCCACTTTTACTTCTATTTTCCATAATATACCAAGGATCTTTTTCTGTTTGAACCATATATAATTCCCTAAGCTGTCACTGTCATGCTCTGTCCTGTATATTCTTCTGTGTTCTGATGCATTTTTTTGTACTTGTATTATTGATAATAACAAATTTTCCTTTATCTTATTTTAAAGAAATAAAGATTAAAGTTGTAAATATATACTTTCTCTGTTTTTTATTTTTGTTTTTAATTAACATTTTTCCATGAAAGTAATGTATACACAGTTTTTTCCCCCATCAATACATTTTATAGACCAAGTGTGTATAGACTGCAGAAAACCACACTTTAGATAATTTCCCACACTGGATTCCCATAGCATTTAATTGCAGGTGTAATTCATGTACAGGAGCACTTTAATTGCCATGTCATTAAGCTTTTCCTTGATTAGCCTCTGAAATCAATATGGCTGCCTGCTAGGTCAGTGCATGGCTGATTAGCACTAATTACTTGAATGCATGAATGAGTGTTTTCTTCCTTAGTAAGAAAGATGAGAGAAGACGAGTCCTGAGCTCCATGCAGGGCCTCTGATCGGTGCGAGGATGTGCAGACGCCAGCGTCCTGAGGTACTGGAGCAGCAGAATGTAGACAGACATTTTCACCGACATGGAATTAACCCAAGGTTGATTTTCTAGGAATATAAAATGATCAAGTCCAAACTCCCTTTGTTACCCATCACAGCAATTTTTCCTTGACAAAAGTTTCACTCTATTTGAGATGACTTAAAATTAAGATTAAGCTCCAAACACGAGCTACAGCTGCTTCTCTGTTCTTGAGTGTCTTTGTTAAAGGACAAAAAGCCACAAAGTGTCATATCAGACACATATTTAGAACAAAAAGATAAAGCTCTTTGTCTGTTGGTGTTGTTTTTTAAAACAAAGGGAGCCAGTTGCTGATCTGGAGAAACCGTCACAACAAGGTTCATGCAGTCATATGACCCGACAATCAGTCATCAATCAGCCTGTGTTTGGTTTAAATGTTTACATAATCGGAGGTTGTTTTTTATTAATTCCCATATTTCCCATTCAGTGCACTTCAAAATGGCGACTTGCTGCATCGGTCTTCCAAAATGGCGTCTGCCGTTCTCCATCTTCTGCAGCATTAGGATGGCACGCGCCCGCGGCACCCAACGCCCCCCAAATCAGGTCCCTCACCTCATAAGTTGAGACCCCCACATTCTCATACTGCTTTGCTCCAACTCTTTTCCTCTCCCCTGGGAACAACCGGGAGTGAAGCAGCTGCATTTCTACTCTTGCTGGCCGCAGCTCGTCCCCTCCCTACATGCCACCCAGCAGTCGTCCTGTTGGCAGCCACCCAGCGCTTCACCGCCTGCCTTAATGACATTCATTAATGAGCTGCATTCTTTCTGGATACTAATGAAGTTGGGAAAATCAGACAGGGAAAGAACCAGTGTTGGTTAGCACAGCGTCTGCATATGGGCTGTGTGTTTGTGTACACATGTAGAGGTGTAGATCTATTTCGGGTTTTTGCGGTGATACTGTGTGAGCGTACAACTTGTGTACATGCTCCAGATTGTTTTAATGCTTTATGAAACCACTCTAGGCATTATGGGGTGGGTATTAATATATAGAGGCATGTTTATTGGTTGGACCTGGCACAGTGTGATGGATGGAACCTATCAGAGCAGAGCGAGCCCTCTGGACAGGAAGCATTTTGACGAATACTCATCCTGGTTA
This sequence comes from Sciaenops ocellatus, assembly GCA_033000465.1. Lineage (NCBI taxonomy): Eukaryota > Metazoa > Chordata > Actinopteri > Sciaenidae > Sciaenops > Sciaenops ocellatus. The sequence goes on from CP136877.1 coordinate 17,128,495, forward strand.
ATGTGTAATTGCATGAATATGCAAGAGGGGGTTATAGTAATGTTAACTCTTTCGGGGAGGGGAGTGCTTGAAAGTGAATTGCCATATCTAATGCGAAACCAGAAGCTGAGTTTTGTATGTGAACTTCGGCAGACACAGATATGGACGCATGTGGTCCACGTGAGTTGCATCCCCTTACGTGAAGCTGCCCAGGTGTTCGTCGACAAATGTGTTGCATTGCATCTCATCACCATATCTTGTTACCGAGTCCGCCCAGCTCATCTGCAAAGAGCCACCCTGCCACCAATTAACACCTGTTTGTAACACGAGTATAACTATTTAGCATCCCTCTCTGATTTATTAATTAGCTAACCTGATTGCAAAATCTGTGGAGCTATTTGTGCCAGTGCGATGCCTTGTGTGTGCGTGCATCGTGTTGTGCACGCATTTGTTTTTTTGTGTGTATGTGCATGTCTACCTTGCTTACTCCCCATCCCATGGCATGAATTGTTGTTTGCCCCCATTTGTCTCCTCCTCCCTCCTCCCCCCCCATCTGCTGTTTTTCTTCTCCTTTGTTGGCAGACAACTCACCTTCTCCTCCTCCATCGGCCCCTTCCTCCCGCCTTATTTCTCTCTCCGATGTCAGCTTCCACCCTTGTTCTTGGCTCCGTGCCAGGCACTCAGACATGTAAGGGTGGGGGGAGGGGCTGCCGACCGTATGCAAATGATCCGACTTTATGCAAATCAGCCCTGCTCTTAATTAAAAGTCAGCTGCGAATTCAATTAGCAGAACAGAACAGAGAGGGAGGGTTTGCTTGGATCGATGTGATGCGGGTTTAGTAGAAGAAAACAAAAACGCAAAACATTGTGTGGCGTGGATAAGGTTTCGAAAAAACAAAGCAATCACTGCTGGGTGGTTTTGGGGGTTAAAGGATTTAAAAAAGGGTAAATATGGGGTTCAAAGGGCCACTTCATCAAGGGTATAAGTGATGCCAGTCACTGGTCATAATATAAGAATGCAGGAGAGTCCTGCTCTGTACACCACTGGCATGCTGGTTGACATACACACTGCTAGAAAGCACTTGAGAGAGAAAGAACCAGACAGAAGAAGAGGGAGGTGAGACAGAGAGAGAAGAGCATCGGTGGTAGCTCCTGCCTCTGGCTAATTACTGTGAGTAATTAAACTAGTCGGAGATGTATGTCAACGATTATGCTGCTGTTATGGAAATGAATGCGAGCGAGCGTGTGAATATATGCGTACTCGTAACCGTGCATGCTTACGCGTAATGTATATAATGTTACATGTCTGGAATCTGTAGGCTTTGTGAATTAGTGGACTTCTGCTGCCCTCGACTTGGCATGTAGGTGGACATTTTAATCACTTTAATGGTCAACTCACTGAACTACACAGACAACAATTAGGCTCATCGTTTTTCAGTCAAAAGCTGTTGACATACTGATAGTGTTTACACTACGTAGATGCAATACATGTGCAATGGCAGCATGGCAACGCAACTACAACATACAGGCTGCTAAAGTGCCTCCTTGATCTTTAGAAATTAGTTTGGTATCGCGGTGGCACCCCACGCACTCTCCAGATAGAGTACGTTCAGGCAGAACACTGAGACGACGGTGCAATTTTCTACTACTGAGATATATGGGAAGATAAGGTGGAGGATTGGTGGCTGAGATCAACTCATGGCACACCGCCCAGACCCAACCAATAGAGATGATGAATGGATGGGAGTGAGTTTGGGATGAACAGACCAAAAGAGATGAAACTGGATGTAAAGAAAGAAAGGTTAGTGGGGAGGGGGTCGGCAAAATGGAAACGGTACGAGAAGGTAAATGGCTGAAAAGGATTTAGTTTGCAGATGCAGAGAAGAAATTGACTTGTGTGTGTGTGTGTGTGTGTGTGTGTGTGTGTGTGTGTGTGTGTGTGTGTGTGTGTGTGTGTGTGTGTGTGTGTGTCTCTCTCTCACTGGGGAACTGCTTTCTGTTAACAGAGGAAGATAAAGTCCCTGTAATGAAGTGAGAAACTCAATGCTTTCAGTAATTATGTCAGTGGGTCGTTCCTGCACTGGCTTGTCCTCGAAAGGATTTCCAATCAATATGCTGCTCAAGTTGGCCACACTTTTGGTTGTTTGACTATGCAGAACGTGAACTTTTATAATCCAGATGTAAGCCAGTTTGTTACTCCACCTAAAATCTTCTTTAAAACAGGGGTTTCCAAAGTCTGACACTGTGGGCTTCCCCTCAGACAAACCTTGGAAAAGGCACCGTTTTGGTCAATGGGTTTCTGATTATGTTATTTGATTCCATAGACACTCAAAAACTGAGCCAGGATAGCCTCATATTGCTGTTTGGCATAACTTCAGACTACACCAGTTGCATAAAAAAATGTCCTCAGGCATTTATTAGTTTCTAGCTCTGGGAAAATGGTAAAAACAATAAAATTCTCCCAAACTATTGTTTCTCAGAACTGTCTCTTTAACCAAAACACATCCAGGCTACTCTATGATATCTTCTTTTGATAACTAATGTAACATTTTTTCACTTCTATTCACTGAAACAGTTTGAAACCACCCTGGGGAGGCCTGCCTCCCACTTTGAAAAGAGAAACAGACAGACCCCCTGTCGACTTGAAAGGTTTACAAGGTTTATAGCGTTCTCCAGAGTCAGCCAAGTGGGTTTCAACTGAATTCAATAGAGAATAGAATAGTTTCAGTTTTGAAGCCATTTGAGGGCTTCCGTGAAAGAACATGCACAAGATAAGGAGAGTGGAAACTTTGAATCTCACAACCATTGAAAGCTCAAACAAAACCATGCGAGGATTATGAATGGATCACTGAGATGAAAATGAATTGATCTGATTGAGGAAGTTGTGTTATGCCATGCTGGATTTAAATGCTTTAAAAAGTGACTGTTAAAAAGAAAGTTTAGGAATTTGGAAGACTGAATGCAGCAAGAAAAAAGGCCCAGTGTCTATGGTGAGCTCATCTGTTGTTTACGTGTGTGGATGTTTTTGTGTATATCATCTGCATGCAGGACTGCAAGATCCAATCAGTGTGTATGCACCTGGGGAAAATCCTAAATGCGCTTCTGTTGAAAGGACACGCTTGCCAGATTGGCGTTTGACTTTCCTGTTCAAGTCTCCCGACAGCTTGCAAATTTCATCAGAGATAGGGCGAATAAAGCCACCCGGCTCTCTGGGGAAAAAAAAAAAATGTTTTAAAGCCAGTTTTGATTTATGCAGCCAGGTGAGACTGCAGGTGAATAGTAATCGAGGATAAGGATAAAAATGATGCAAGCCAGAGCAGAAAACAGAAAGGTTGTTGACAAATGGAGTACAGATTTTGTATGCACGTAGCAAAGATGGAAGCTGTCACTGGACACGGGAGGTAGAAAGCACGTAGGAGAGGAGATTCACTTAATAAGAAATTAATTTTCCCCATGGTTGCACATCAGTTTCAGTGGTGATACAGAAGAGGAATGCTTGAATGGACGCATGGATACACTGCACGCACGCACAGAGGCACAAATACTTCAACTACACTGAAACGGCCTTTCCTCCAATTTGCTGCTGATAATTGGAAAAAGTAGATCAGCATGAAAAAGAAGACTGCAGGAAAGGAAAGTGAGACAGGAAGCTTGATGACAAACTAAACTGAAAACACTGGAGTGAGTAAGCGGATACAGCAAGAAAGAGGAGAGGCAGAGGCACAGGACATGAAACTGAGAGCAGCAGAGAAACACACTCATGTAATTTCTTCCAACGACTGGCCCTCAAGCTGACAACAATCCAGATGCTGCCCCCAGAGTTTTAACATCAGGTCTTGGTTTTTGTCACCCAGGTTATGGAACTGCCATCAGGCATCTACAGAGACACTGAGGACAAACACATCGCAAACAGCACAGCACAGGTAGGTGCCTGTGTCTGCATGTATCCTTTTATTTCCCCATCGGTTGCCAGTCATAACAGCCAAGTTGACTGGCATGATAAAACCCCTCGCAAAGCCTCTGATACCTGCCTAATTAAACAAATCTCACGACGGGAAGTCAATTGGGACACTAAAGGGGAAATTCCTTGAGCCCAAACCTTAGCCAGTTTCACCTCCTTGGCCCTCTTTTGTGTCAAAGATGCCACAAAAATAACTAGAAAAAAAAAAAACTGCTTTATTGCCATGTGCACATCTGTCCTCAGAGCTTTTGCTCCCGCTCCATCAACTTGTATGAAAGGTGTGATGTAGAGAGGGTTTAATATTGTTTGAATGCTGACCACCCACTTCACGAACACACACACACATATACACACACGTACTCCCCCTGTGGCTGCAGCAGTCAGTCAGATATGAACCAATAAAGCCGGTCTGTATAAGCCTGCAGTGAGAGGCAGAGGGAGAACATGCTCTTTATTAGAGGAGAAATGTTGGCACAAAGTCCCTCTGTAAATTCACTCTGCGCCGCTCTACTGATCCACCGGCTTCACGTCGTCTCCACGGCACCTCGGTCTTCACTTTGTTCCTGTTTGTCTCTGCTCTGATATATTCAATATTGTTAGGCCTGGTGTATGTGTTTATGCAGCTGTGAGGATTCCACCCACAATACTGTTGACAACAAAAGCATTTCTGTGTTGGCTGAATTCCTCTGTGAGAGGTGGGCGGAGAGCGTGCTATTGATCTGTGATTGTCATATGAGGAGAGATATATTTAGATACCCGATGTTGTGCAGGCAATAAGACGAAAGGGACTGAGCATGTGTCAGACTTTGTGTGCGTGTTTCTACATATGTGACAGAAACACCATAAGCTCTTTGTTATATATTTGGATGTCCTGTGGCCACACCGTGTAGCAGTGACTCTCTGGATTACAATTTACAATCTCACCTGTGGCAAATTCTCAATTATTTATATGTTTCATAACAGTGAGTCCTTGGCGTGTCTAGCTGACTTTTTACTCACTTTGAATCAAGAAACCTGTAAAATCTGATTTTAATATTTTCGGTTATATAGGTGTATAATGCCAAAAAGTCAGCATTCTCACCAGCTGATGATCCATGAAGAAGACAGGGAAATAAATAAACAGGATAGTATAGAGCTAGTTAGACCTAATATATTATAATATGGAGTATTATATATTTATGACAAGGAAAGATTAGAAGTAAGTAAGAAGGATAGCTTAAGCAAGACAGTAAGATGTATGCATTAATGTCAGTATTATTTTTAAAGCTACAAAAGAGAAAGTAACGTTTTTTTTAAAGTAACCCAAAAAGTATGAAATGCTCATTTCTGCTTATACAATGCTGGACTGTGTTACTGCTGCAGTTAGCTTGTTTCATGGTGTTTGTCTACCTACATTGTGACTCTGATTTTTCCAGTATCTATCCACTGCTACAGTAACTGTTAAGTTAAGAACAAAGTGTCAGAAATGTGCTGGCAGTATTGAGATTGCCACACTCATGCACATGTTATGAATGTAATGGATTACCTGTCATCACATTAAATGTGCATATTCCCGACTGTCCCCACTGTCTACTGTTTGCTCGGAAAACAACTTGATAATGTAAAGCCAGATCTGCATTTCTGGTTGAAAAACAGACAATCTGAACTGGGAAATCAAGAAAGTACAGTGAAATTATTATTGTATTATATTATAACTGTGTGAAAGAATATAGATTTATTAGCAATAGAGCAACCTGCTTATCCCGTCCAACAAAATGAGACTGGACAAAGCAAATTGTGGACAAAGCTGTGGTAATCTTGTTTTACAAAGGACACCCCTCCCCTTATTTGTGTCATAGTACATGTGTTATGTCACTTATTGTCTGTGAAACCAGAAAAATACACATTTAAAAAACTACAGTGAGTTGGCTGCCAAGCTTCATGTACAGATACAGGAAGTGTTCACGAAATCTGACAAGAAATATGAAGCATTCTCCGTTCATCTCTCCATGGGATTTATGTGCCAGGTCGTGTGCTGCTATATAATACAATAATAAGGAATGCTGTTGACATAATGTGTCAAAACATTTGATCACAACTAAGTGTTTCTGTTCCTCGAGGCCTCGTCTTTCACGATCTAATGGGGAGTAAAAGGGAGCAGGAGTGATAGAGTAATCACATCATGATGAAATAAAATATTCAGCGCAGTATGTAAAGCGACTAAGAATGTGTGGTTATCACTGCTCTCTGATGATTTAATGGTAATTTGCCAGACTTTTTGACTTTCAGGTGTCCGTCGCTCTTGTTTTCTGCTCATGCACACACGTCTCCATCACTCTTTACTCTGTTTGTACAAGATCATTTCAACACTCTTATTTTTCACATTGTATCTTTACCCACTGACTTGACTGTCTCTTTGTCTTGTCATTGTGTGTTTTTGTCTCCTCGAGGATATTCAAGGTGTCCCTCTCTATAAAACTACATCTTTTATTGGACTTTTGTTGTCTTCGTGTTATTGCCAAGGAGTCTGTTAGATTGAATGTGCGTGTGTGTGTGGGTGGGTGTGTGTTAGCGCGCCACATTGGCAGCCTATCCATTAACCTGGTGCTAATCTACACACTGCAGAAACAAGTGGATTAGAGCCTGCCAACCTCAGCAGCCAATAGCATTTGACAGATGGTAACCTTCACTCAAACACAAACACATGCACAGGCTCACATGCATACACACATTCACACCAACACACAAGTAGTCTAATTTTGTGCTGTAATAATATTATAGAGTATGCTCCCACATGAAATTAGATTTATCTATTATGGCTCCAAGCTGTCGTGTTGTGTATGTTTGTGTGTGTGCATGTCTGTGTATGTGGGTTGCGCATATTTACACCTATTTGTCTGTCATCGGGACAACACATCTTAACGATGTCAGCTACTGAAAACATCCAACTCCTTTCCATCTCTCATATTGCAGTTGAGAAAATGCAACCATGTTTTTTTTTGTTTTGTTTTTGTTCTCAGTGAGGCTTTTACAACCATGCTAATGACATAAAAGACATGGAGAAGGGGAAACACTGTCCCCATAATCCCTGTAAAACTCAGAATGAGACTGCTTTATTAAGGAAGTGAGTGGTTGTATAATTTTGACGATTTACAGCTCTCCTGCTCAGGTTCCATTCATTACAGAGCACCCCTGGATGGTTTCATTCATTAAATAGCATGCCTGGGTTCAAAGAGACACAAGAGCGGGCCGCGTTATGCTTTAAAGTTGGAAATAATGCAGAGATGCTGTTACAAAGAATGAAAGCAAAAGAGCTTAGTCTCTTTATTCAGTGGATGAAAATCTACATCCTATTCCCCACAGCTAAAAGCATGCTGCTTAGTTAGTTAGACATTTTTCTAAGAACGCAACACCCACATACAGTACTTTCTCCTATTTTTGATGAGATCACTGTATTGAGAAGTTTTTAGTTCTCCGGAGGGCAAATTGACAGAAACAATGCATATGTTGCATATGCTGCTGTTCACGTACAAACGGACAAAAATGGATAGAGAGCAGATTTATAGCAAAGACTTTCATGAAACTCCAACCTGAGCTGGAAGCCGAATAGCGTTGCAATTCATGAGCTATGCTGTCAGGAAATCAAACCCAGAGGGGATAAAATAAGCAAACGTCAGTGTTGTGAAAAATGTCATACATTTGATTTGTTTGCTGCTTTAAAAATGTTGCTGTTTGGCAGCCAACTCCCAAAGGAATACTTTTTAAATTTTTAAGCCTTTCTTGAGAGTTAGATAAGAAAAATGATGCCACTATTGTGTATGTACAGGGAATATGTAGCTTAGTTAGCTTAGCTCAGCAACAATACAAGCAAGAAAAGAGCTAACCAACTAGTGGAGACTCCAGGAAGTTGCTCACCAAGAAAATGAATGTGTATTTCCAAAAATGTTTAAAAATTTCCTTCCAAAAACAGTTCCTGCTTTTATGCTGTAATAATGTCTTTTTAAAAAAAAGAAATTTCACATTCATTATCATGTCATAGTTTTGACATGAAACTAGTGGCTGCATGAAAAATCAATCTTAACCATTATGATATGTTTTGGAAAATGGTCACTTTTAATGTTAGATATGCATGATTTGTAATAACTGAAAGAAAAAACATGCTAAACAAATTCATCGAGGCTCTGATGCACAGATAGCGATAATGGGTTCGTACTGTTTTCACAGCAGTGCAGTTCGGTTCTGTCCAACAGGACCACATGAAAGTATTCAGGCTTTGAGAGCTTTGAAGGATGCAAATCTCTACAAAGTCAGAGAGGGGTCTGCAGTGCACTTATGCCTTGCTGTGGATTTATCTAGGATTTGGGAATCTTGTAAAGAATGAAAGAGGATTTTCTGTCTGAGTTTATGAGAATCCGAACAGCGGGAGAGAAAAGTTATACGTACCTGTCAGTTCTCTTTTTATCCTTTATTCACCTTTCACTTCTTCTTTCTTCTCCAGATCTCTGTTACTTACACCACAAAGTAAAGATCTCACGTACAAGCACACACAAAAATAATAGTACAAAACAAATGAGTACACACTTTAAGGTAAATTAAAAACAAACTTGAGGCCTAGTCCACTCGTATGCAGGTATTTTATTAAAAGTACCTTTTTCTTCTCTTAACTTGTCAACTGCATCATGTCATGGTGGTTTTAAGCATCATGGAAGTGTGAGGAAATGCACAAGTGGTTCACAAAAATCCCACTGTGGCCATTGGAGGTCTATGTAAGTTTCAAAACATTAGCAATGAGCTTTTTTTTTGTTTGTTTAAGTAGGCAATATAAACTTTTTAATCCCATTTTATAATTAATGTGTTCATTGAACTTCGCTCAAACAAGGTGTTTCACAGTGATATTGTAGGGCAACAACTGCAAAAGTTTACCACAGTTTGTACCATTACATCCCTTAAGCTGTTGTGTAAAATAAGTGACAACACCTTGATAATTAGAGGCCTTAAATAGGACTGCAGACACTATGGAACAACACGGATGGTGTATAGTGTACAGTATACACAGGCAGCACAGCATTAAATAACCTTTACCCTCTGCCTCCACTGAGACAGGGCAAGCTTCATGGAAAATACCAGGGCACAAGATGAATAGATACTAGTACAGGGACAGACAAACACACACACACACACACTCACGCAATATACATATACAGATCACACACCTCCGCACCAAGGTGTAACTCAAATTCACTGGCTTAATTAAGAGCAGCCCACTTTAGAGCTGCCATCTCGTTTAGCTAATTAGTCATGAATATGAAATGCCAGGAGTTTAATTAGCTTGCCATTGTCAGACGGGGAGAGAGAGAGAGAGAGAGAAATCACAGACTAATTTTCTCTCCTCGCTTGGTCACACTTCATATTATAAAGGCCTAGTAAGAATGTGATTTGATCCCTTTGTAACAATCAGTAAGTTGTAGGCGAGTACATGCAAGTTCACTCTTGTACTGTATATTTAACAGTGACTGTGTATTTTAATAAAATATTTTATTTCAATGTTTGGTTTCATTTAATTAGAGTAATTGGTGTATATTGCAAAAAATATGATGGCAATTTGCTTCAAATTTGAATATTAGTTTTTTAGACCATGTCTTATAAATATATGTCTACAATAAGCACTCAACTTATAGATCACTGAGTACCATTTGCAAAAAGATGTAAGAAGTATGGTTAACATCTTGGGTGGATTGTTTAGAATTACATAAAGTCAACAATAAAACTGAAAGGGAAAGGGAAAATTATTACAAGCAAACTAATAATGTAAAATACAGCTTAACTGAAGTAAATGTGAATCTGAAGTGTGCCTTTTTTGTCATTATTTGCACAACATGAATGTGCAGATAATTACACAATAAAACCATATGAATGTTAATTTCTTATTTGTGAAATATGGCTGCCATTCTGCATCTATTCCCTCTTTATTTCAATGTAAACCATTAAATAATCAGGCTGCTTTTTAATCAAGCTCTACTCGGGAGGGGAATGTTTTGAGCAAAGGCATTGAGAGGGTCTGGCATGTTTAGCAGGCAGGTAGATCAGGGTCTGGGGTCCATTCTGTGGTTGGTAATTAGATTGATTGAGGCTGAGCTGGTGCTGGAGACACGACGACAGGGAGTGGGAAATAGAGATGGATGAGCCTGCAGGGCTGCAGCTACGAGATAGGAATGGTGAATAGAGCTCATCTCGGCTAGCCGGCTGGCTGTCTGACTGGATGCTGTGGAGAGAAGAATAGGCCACTCGGCTGTAATCCCCTCTCCATCCCCAGTCTGTGCCTGGACTCAGCCGGGCACAGTTTCATTCCCACTGAGATGTCACCGGACAGTGTGCTTGTGATTTTCTTGTTCTTGATTGGTGGCTGGACCTTTTCTTTTGTGTTTGCTTTGTATATCGGTGCTCCATCACTGCTGTGTATGTGTTTCTCTCGCTGTCTTGATTGCAGAGAGTTCAGCATCCTTACAAACACACACTGCTGTGATTGTGCTGTGAGGAGCACAGGTGTGCTCAGTGTGTGTCTATCACTCCCCGTGGAGTTAATGTTTGATCAGGGAAAGAATGAGCAAGAGCGAAAGATGAAGTATAACTCACCATGATTACTTTCCGTCTACAGGCAGAGCTGAGACCAAACCACAGCTTCCACAGTCAATATCAGGTTTCAGAGCTGTGACTTTTAGGTGTTTTCCAGACATTTCAGAGCTCACTGGGGAAATTGACATCCCACACAATGACATTTCATCCAACTAACACAATCAACCATCAAACATTTGTTACCTGTCAGACATTGCATTTAATCTTGGTTACCAGGGAAACTGCTCTATTTAGCATGCAATCTCTGTCGTGGTGCCAAACGAAATGGCAATTAACTCACTGCCCACCCAGGCCTCAGTACATTAGGGGTTAGGCAGAGCACAGAGGATCATGGCAGTACTGATTGGAGGCTGAGTGGTGCAGCATACGCTCCGTAAATAGGTTTTGTTGATGGAGAGAGATTCAGAGGGGGTCCTTCCACTAAACAGAAATAAGAAATAACCTCAGGGTGTAGATTATCAAGTCATGTAAATATTAAGGCATTCTGTTCTTTGTATTTTTGCAATGCAGATTTTAATGTTTATGTTTACCATTTTAGTTTAGCGTTTTAGCATGCTAACATTTGGTAATCAGCACTAAACACAAGATAGCTGAGGATGATGGTACGGCATTCATTTAGCTGGGATTTAGTAATAGACCAAAGTATTGGACAAAATAAAAAATTGACTTCATGACACTAGACAAATGCTGTGTCTCAATTTGGATACTTCGTATTAGTACACTTCTTTGAAGTACACTGTGTACCCCATGTACTTCCTGGCGTAGTGTGCTTATTTTGGCGGGGTAGTGTTGTCTCAATTTGAGTACCACTGTGCTCTTGTGCACTTATCGGAGATGATGATCGCAAAAACAATTCTTCGCCAAATTGTCACTGGGTGGAGCCCAACATTTGACTGCCAAAATATGAATATAAAACGTTGTACAACTTGCATTTTTATATTGTATGTGTTGACTGCAAGCGCTTCAGCTACCTCAGTTGCAATGTCACAATGCCAGTGGTCCCTCCCCTTCCTCTTCCAACAATCCACACTTAACTTTTTGACCGTAATGAGTGCACCATCCAGGTACTCACAGTACAATGCATTTTGCCATCATTGACATTGTGAATGCACCTATGCATTTAAAGGAGCAAGTATGGAAATAGGCAAACTGAGTTTATCTTATGTGGGAACATGAATATGTGTAAAAATTTATGGCAATCCATCCAGTAGTTGTGGAGACATTTTACCCTTAATCCAAAAAAGACAACTTCATAGTGGTGCTAGAGGAAAAGTCAGGTGGTAACCGATGTTAGTATGATTCATTCTCTGGGGACTACGAATACCTGTTCAAAATTTCATGATAATCAATCAGACGGTTGTTGAGATATTTCAGTCTGGAACAGTGAAGTGATGGATCGACAGGCTGACACTGCTTGAGCCAATCTGCAGGCACGACCATGAATGTTATTACTGTAAATTAAAATCAATTTAGAGCATATAAAAAAGCAATTTGCTCAAGTGTTGGGCCATAAGTACACAATTACAGAGGTAATCAGGACTGCTTTGCCAGCTGCAATCCATGCTCACAAAACCTTTGATGTTTCCAACTTACAAGCAAGCAGAGAGGAAATGGATACGATGGGAATGTAAAGAGGATCTTTGAGGGTATAAAAAGGTAAAGTGAAAAGATGTAGCATACAAGGACTGCACATGTCCTGTTGAGTATAGGTAGCGTGTTTGGCTCCAGCCTCTCTAACAGAAGAGCTGTGATATCAATCTAAATCTCTCTTAGGAACTCTTATTCAATCACCTGAGAGAGAACTGATGTAATAGAAAGACCTCAGCCTTCCATTCATCACCAGAATGAAGGGCGCTGAAAATTAACACAAGCTCAACATGCATGTGTGTGTGTGTGGGGGGGGGGGGGGGGGGGGGGGGCACTTGAAAATATTGTCGAAAGGGAATAATGGTCTAAATATTCTGTCCTTTTCCCTCTCTTCCCTTCTCTCTCCACCTCTCGCCCTTTAACACACACACACACACACACACACACACACACACAGACTAACCCGTGTTGCACTGAAATTAAAATTGTAATGGATATTGATCTGAGGTTTATAAATAACACCCTTGTTCATCATTCTCTTCACACCCCTCCCCCTACTTTTTCACTCTGGAATAATGAAAGCACCTTTTATAACTGCACATACACAATCACCAATACCCCAGGATACAAAGTGCGCATATTGTATATTTTATTTCTTTGTTGAGAAGCCATAACCAGGTTTCACTCTTTAAAGGAAATAGTATCAAAACAAATTCAGCAAAGACTTCAGGGCTTCACTCATTCACCCAAAGAAAATGTAAAGACAACTGAGCCCATTTTCTTCTTGAGTCCAGCACTTAGGAAGAGGCAAAAAGATGTGAACTATACCCAAAGTGTTTATCTTTCTCCCTAATTATGATGCATGATAGCACATTTTAGGAATGAACTTAGCTTTTTGGATTGCTCAAAGGTTGGCTGGCAGCCATTTTGGTTACTGATCAGCTGTTGTTAAGGTTATAAAGTCAGGGGTTATGTCTGGACTAGTCTGTCTGGAGCCCTGACCTCTGACCTCTCCAGGGATTCCCAAGGGAGTCTGCGATTGACGAGGTGGAAAGTGCCTCGTATTGACTCATGTACATCTACTGTTTAAATTATCTCTCTTGAAGAAATAGTTGTTGACATCCTGGAAAATATACTCATTTGCTTTCTTTCCTAGACTGAGAAGATTTAATAGAAGGCTGCAGACTGGTAGCTTGAAGACGGGAAAACTCTACAGTCTTAACAACACCTGTAACGGTCACTACTTACAAAAAACAAAGTTTAAAAACAACAATTCTGCATTTTATGGGGCGATATGAGGTGCAGATTGTCTTGCAACTGCCCAGAGCTACTGTTGAACAGAGCCAGGCTAGTTATGTTGAACCTTTGTGCTAACTGGAGGCAAAGTGTAGCCTTACAGTGTGTCCAGTCAGCAAGCGAATTTCACTTTGCATTTTTCGGTTTTTGTGTTAATTCACAGTTATTTACCGCAACAGTTAGCTTTACGTAGCGTAACATGTTTTTTCTTTTCTCATGTCTTTCCATTGACTTCATATACAGTACAATCACACTGCCTCTAAAATTCACCTTGTGTTCTGTCTTAACACAAGAACTGCAACTAACAATTATTTTTTATTATTGTTTAATCTGTCAATCATTTTATCCCCTAACATTTTATTAAATGACTCAAAATGATTAATCAATTATCTTTGCAGCTTTAGTTAACACACAGTCATATTTACCAGACAACTATGCGAGTGGTATCAATCCTCTCCTCAACGCTTATCTGACAAAATTATGAACGATTCCTTTAAACATAATATTAAAATGTGAACTTTGTGCAGTTTAGATACAGCATTTATGCAGTATATTTATTTCTTTTACGCATTTTTCTCTGTTTCTGTCTATCCGTCTATCTTTCTGTCTTTCTCTTTCTCTCATATACACACATACATCTTTTTTATTTGTCCTTGCCACTGCAGGAGGGGATGTGATAAGAGAATGTCCTAGTGGGGGATGAAAGACACATTAACATACTGTTGGAAACTTGTGCTCATTGTCAATTCATGCTCCTTGCAACTTAAAGGTCATGTCATCAAATAAAGCTCCCCGAAGCAGATAACAGTGAAATGAGTAAAGGTTGAGGAACAAAGAGTGGACTCGTCTCATATCATCCCCCTCTTTCTTCTTCTTCTCTGTCTCCTACGCTCTTTATCTGTTAATGAAGCACAATCCTCTCAAGAGCACCAGCACTGGGATTTGTCAAGTTATCACAGGCTTGTTTCGTCTGCCCGGCTCAACACTCTGCTACTCTTTATTATTACAGCTTTGGTGTCTCAGTCTGTCTGCCCATCTGTCATATACACCAGACACATTCGTTAGTTCGTTTTTCTCTCCTTGAGAAATGCTTCTGTCTTTTAGTTCTCATCCTGCTGTTTGACTTTTCCTCTCATCCTTCTTTTTGATCACCTTCCTCTCCCTCCCTCCCTGCCTCCCTCTGTTTTTCTCTCCCTCTCTCTGCTGCAGTTGGTACTACTGAGGATCAGAGTGGATGGCCAGGAGCCCACTATCAGGTCAAATTTCATTCTCAGCTTACAAGCATTCGCTGGAGTTTTGTGCACATTTGTTCTCAAAATGTTTATTGCAAAACTATCTCCCTAACTAACTCCCTGTATGAGATTCCACATACAAAATGATGCATAATATTTGCTGCTAATAGTATTAACCACAGCCTGGGAGATGTCTAATCACAGAAATGTGCTTTTCATGGGCTGATTTCCATAAATATAAAATACTCTGCCATTGCCCCTCACACACCTCATGAATTTGATTGAAGCTGGAACATTGTAATTTCCAACAGATATTAAAAGATGCAAAATTGCGTAATTGTGTTGCCTGTGTTACAATAGTTTTGGGGCACGATGACAATATTATGAGCATCACAATCCACCTCAGGTCTCCCCTCACCCATTGCAATACAGTATGCTAATGATGCTACGCTAACAGCCACAATAAAAGTAATGATGATTACCGAGGCGTTGGGGTTAGTAACAATAACAAACCCTGTGATGTATAGTGAATTATAAACATCCTCCCTGCTGTAATTTCAGAGTTAATTCATATTTTTACTCAGGGTTAGGAAAATTGGCTCTCTGTGCTCAGTGCAATGAAATGTGTGTGTGTGTGTGTGTGACTGCAAATAATGGTAATGTATATGAAATATTATGTTTACTAGATTTTTTTATATTGCTGCATGCATGACTTCATCTGTTTATTGTGTATGTGCAAAACAACATCATCTCTGTGTTTACTCGTCCAGTTTATAGCTGACTGTCTTTATCAAATATTACAGGACTATTAACATTTTCTGTGTGTAGACATCTTACATTCATAAGATATAAACTGACTGTACAGAATGTAAAGTATTTGTGGTCCAACATTATATAGATGTTATTACTGGTCACTGTATGACTCACCTGGGGGTGGCGGTGTATCTCACTATGTATGTGTCTATATGTGACCATTTTGGAGTATAAATGTATCTCTGCAATTACACATTCATGCACAATGGGTCTGAGAGATGATAGCATATGCTGTGCCAAAACTTCTCTCTGGTTGGAGCCTCAGCAGCTGTCTGATCATTTATGCAGCACAGTGACTGTTTTGTCATGTTGAATGTTCAGAGTGTCCCAAGAGGGAAGCGTGCATGACAGCCATCGAGGACTGTCCAGTTGACTGATTTGTGTCTGACACACAATCACCTCACATACTACGCCGCTGACACAGAGAGAGACTTATGTGTACATGGACGCACGTCTCGCCTGAGGGTCTGTCACAGTTCCCCAGAGAGGCTGCTTGGTTTGGTTTTATTGCCTATATTGAACGTGGCTCGGGCCGAATAGAGGGATCAATATGTGGATTATAGGGGGGAGTTAACTCCTCGGCACTGCCTCAGAAACCCCTCCAGCTCTCTGACACCTCTCACATTCACACTCAGCACCTGATAACCACAGTGTAACACAGAGAAAAGAAGGATGCATTAATTTACTGACTATGCATGTCTGTGTCAATGACAGGGGACAGAGATAGAGACAGATACCTGCTGTGTCCTGCAGAATTATATTTAAATGAAGGTGGCCATGCCAGCATTGACTCTCAATGCCAGACCCCCACCCAGATACCCCACACTCCCTGCCTATATCTACATATCTACAGTAATTGACATTTTCCATTTGGCAGGTTCTGCATCTCCTTCCCCTTATTTCTATGGCAACCAGCAGTGGGGGCCTTAGCTGAGTGAGTTAGATGTGCCCCTTGGGCCAAGGCGTCTAGCCGGCTGCCTGCTCCTAAAAGCTAACAAGAGAACACAGGGGATTTTCTTACTGCCCATTTAATAAGGTAAATAGTCAGACCCTCTAATAATACCTAATTCCGTTTAGGCTTGTAATTATGAGCCGGCAAGCTACTTGGTGGGAAAAATGCACATTTTAACAATAGCTGTCACACCTGGATACGCCTACCTTAGAGGGGTTAATGAGAGTATTTCTTTTTCATTTACCCTTCAATAAAAGCACTAATCTATCAAATATCTTTAACTGCATACGCTTATTCCAAGGAATTACATGAGCCGAGTGAGTAATCAATTTGCTCATATTCGTTGATCCTCCAGGTGATAATAGCTTTTCTCCTCCATTGTGCATGCCCAGATGATAAATTAAGTGGATTTGAAATTTTCTTTTAGGCTGATATGAAAATGAAAATAGTAATAGCATAATGTGTAAGGTGTTTGACTTTAGTGAGATGAAGACAGATTTCCTTTTGTGTGTTTTCAATATCAACCTGTCTTTTCTTCTCTATCCTCACACGTTTTCTTCTCTCAGATTCTCCTACATATGTGACACTCATTACTGTCTCTCTCACGTTGCATCCGTCTACTAACTCTCTCTTTACCCACCTCTTTTCATCCCTTTGTCACTGCCTCCACCTCTCTATTTCTCCCTCTTCCCCACCTTCATTGAACAGAGTGAAAACAGGGTGAGCGTTTAGAGGGTCTGTCCCAGCAGCTCGGGGTGTAGTGCAGCAATTAGGAGCTTGAGAGCTTGTCAAGATAACAGTGGAATGAATACACACATAGACAAAACACACACACACACACACAGTCCTCAGACTACCAATGAAGACATTTAAAGTATTTGTGTATAAGAGGGGAAGACAGGAGAGGAAGGGATGAGGCCTTGGTGAGTGGGTAAATTAACAGGGAAACACTTGAGATGGAAAAATAAGCTTTTGTAGGTTGCAGAGGGCGAGGGATAATGGAAGACCTAACAGCACTTCTTACTTCTCTCATATATGCAAAGTTTGTCATGTTGTGGCCTTTCGTGGTGTAATGGCTGCATCTGTCAGTGTGGATTTCACTTTTCTGTCATTCTCACAGCAGGATACGATCCACCAAGATACCTCTTTTTCTGTATTTTGTCTGTGATGAGCTGCAAAAACAAAAAACAAGTTATGTTGTTTATCAGAGTAAGCGTGATGTATGACATTTGACATGTAAAGGGCCACGAAAGAAATATAGATGTGTGATTTCTGTGCAGACCGTCATCGCAAAATCTCATTTGCTGTCATTTCCTGTATTGAACACACAGACACACAAGCACTAGCATGCTCACCACTTCCTTGTGCAGACACATAAACAAAAAACTCATCATTGTCATAATTGCAACTAATAAGGAAAATATTTTTGCCTTTTCCTTGTAACTCTCTGGTACTTTCCAACACTCATCTAGCCTTACCTGTCACCCAGGCTGCTTTATGTAATTACTAATATGATAAACAGGATAACAGCTCATTGTTTTACTTTCGAACATTCCACTACATTGTGGTAAATGTTTCTCCCACTGTGTTATAGCTACAAGTCATAATAGGGCATAAAGAGATATATGATCTGCTGGGCTGCTGTCAGAGCAGTTCTTAAAGGGTTCTTTTAAATTTGCAGTTCTGGAGCATTTTGTGCTTTCCAAAATGAATCTTTAGTGGTTTTTAACAGTATCCCTTCATGACCCACTCACAACCAAACACTGCAGCAGCCAAATTTTCTGATTGATTTCCCCCAAGGGGAAATGAGCTGGCATAGCTGTAGAGCAATCCAAACAGGGCATTTAAGTTTTTACAATTTTGATAGGTAAGTAAAGGCAGGAGAAGAAAGGTGGAGAAAATAAGAAAATAATGGAGAGGAGGGAGAGAGAAGAGCGGAGGGGTTTTGACACTGGGGAAATGGAAAATCCATACAGAGCAATGGAGACTTTAACATTAGCGTTATCTAACCCAGCCTCCCCTGTCTTCTTCTCAGCCTTCCAACTCAACTCCCCCGCTGCTGATAATATCACAGACACAAGGACAGATTAGCTCTCAAAAAGAAATCAAGACTGCTCCCTTTGACCATGTGTTTGTCTCTGAGTCATTGTGTGTTGTTTCAATCTCTCCACTGCATCACATGGGGTGGTCTCAGGGGAGAATAAATGTATTACTAGTGGTATGATTTAGAGGTCTGCTGACGAGCGTTAGAGGAATAGATACCCTTAGGCTGCATTTAACAGATGCTACTGTACACTCAGGGCTGCTGCATGCCAGA
Source organism: Sciaenops ocellatus (assembly GCA_033000465.1). Lineage (NCBI taxonomy): Eukaryota > Metazoa > Chordata > Actinopteri > Sciaenidae > Sciaenops > Sciaenops ocellatus. The sequence continues at coordinate 17,147,244 of CP136877.1, forward strand.
AATGATTTCTGTGTTTCTCAGTTGTTCAAGACCAATAATGTCATATTTATATTTAGGCTTACTGCTGTATTACTTTAACTATTAATAAATCATTTTACCCTTTCATTTAAGGTCCAGTATGTAGGATTTAGTGACATCTAGCAGTATTGTTGCTGTAACTAATTTCCTCTCCTTCCTAGCATGAAGGAGAAACTACATTGGCCGCAAACAATTGGAAAGACCCTATCCTATCAGGCAGTTTGTCCGTTCTAGGCTACTCTAGAAACATTCAATTTACTTCTGCAGTGTTTCTTTCTTCTCTCTTCTTAAACAAAATTAGAATGAAAAGTTGTCTTCTTCCATTTAAAAATCAGTTTAAATGAATACATTTGTAACATGACAATAAGTGTTGATGAAAGAGTACTTCAGTGGGTATATCAGACAAAAAAGACTGGGAACTACAACACTGTTGATGGCTTTCTGTATCAACCTGTGTGTCACTGAAGTGAATAAGTGGAACTGTCAAATCCAAATTTCATATCTTTTAAGTCTTGAAAACATTGGGATTTGATAAGTTCTCTGTGTTTGAGGAAAGGTTGTATGCACAACATGAGTTTAAGGATTGAATATGTTGTCATAGCCTTGAAAGCACTGTATTCATTGTGGTCTTATACTTGCATTTAGCCTCTTTATGTCCTGCTTTGTCTCCAACAGGGCTGCAGTACAGTGTGCGCTGCACAAGCATATGGAGTGCTTTGACTTGAGGCATTATTAAACCGATAAGTACCACAGGAAAATTATCCATATAAACCAGACTTTATTAAATTGTAAGATGTCTTAACCATCCTCCCCATAACATGTTTAAATCTATTACATCTATTTAATATACGGCACACTTATCTTGCATCTTGTCCCATTTCATTTCAGTCTTCTCTATTACAACCCTCCTCTCTCTCTCTTCTGTCTCTGCTGGTCTTTCTGTCTGTCTGTCTCTCTCTCTCTCTCTCTCTCTCTCTCTCTCAGGGGAGAAGGCCGAGGGCATTATGTGCTGCTATGAATGATTCATCGCCCTCTGTGGTGTATGTGCTCGGACTAGAAAACAAGGAGGGAAAGAGATAGTAAGGTAGATGGCTGAAGGAAGGGGAGATGAGGTGACAGGTGAGCGAGCACATCCAGAGGTGGAGCACGACAGCAGATACTACGAACGAGAAGCACATGGAGAAATTACGATGTTTTGGGTAAAATACATAAGAGGATTTTCTTTTCGTTTTTTTTATTTTTGCCAGAGTACCTGTGTGTGTACCAAGTTCAAAATGCAGCAGCATACATGCAGTGCCTATTAGACTTTTTCATGTACATCTGTTTACTTTGGGGGTTTTTTTGCCTTAAGGACAGTCTTTACCTTCACTGACAGAAGATTTCTTAAATTAATGTTCTCATTACTTCTTAGGCGTTCACAGTCCTTAGGGTGCTAATTGTAATTTATAATCCTTGTAAAATCACATCTTATTGTCTCATTAATCTAAATGCATCTCCGGCTTTTTTAATTATTTGTTTTATCTACCTTATCCCTCTTTCATACAGTATTTTTTAACAAAAACAAAACCCCCTTCCCACACACTCTTTACCTCTCATAACTTCACAACCACTCAAGCAGAAAACACTCCACTCCTCAAGACGGTGGGATCCTTGAAACAATGTTATCTTTCCTTATCTAATTTCCCACGACCTGGAATAGATAATCCGCTGGATGATTAAGACCTGCTGAATAATTAAGTGGACAATAATGCTAATTCATGAATAATATATCTGTTTATGATGGTGATGCGTAGATAGTGGTTGCTGCTGCGCTGACAGGAAGATTGATGCTGTGGCCCAGATAGGATCTCTCCAGTGAGAGGATGCTGCAGACAGCAACACTGCCCATATTCATTAGGCTTCTGTCATTGGCTTCTGTGCGTAATGACATACTTATGTATAATTTACAAGCACATCCCAAGGCAGAGGTGGCATACATGATGGAATGGAACAAATGGGTCTTTTGGCACGAGGCATATGGAGTTTTGCTTTATAATGTTAGAGTATGTTCCCATAGTTTGTGATTCACTTTGTTTATTTCTGTTGCGTTTATCCTCTACATGTGTTTGTGGTGAAGCATAGTGTCCAGTATGATTTGTACATGTAAGCAGTCACCTAGGCAGATGGTGGACTTGACAGTAATGTAACTACAGTGCTCTGTATCATAATGCGGTGTCATAAAGGCTTTATGCAGATTAAGATGACCATGTGCATGTGCATACAGACAGCACGCTACAGCTTCAAAAACAATGACACAAATCCACCTTTCAGCAAACTCCACCCTGTTCTAGCCCAGCCCAGCGCTGCAGAGCCCGTAGCACCCCAGCCAGTTTGATTACATTTGCGATTAGAGCTGTGGCCAAGCAATGGTGAATTATGCCTGAGCTGTTACCTTGCTGTAGCTGCCGGGGAAATGAGGCGGCTAGGCTGCATTTGCCCCGCTACTGCTGACCTTGGAGGTCACTCACAGGAAGGAGACATTCATCACTCTGACACATGGATGCTGTGGGGAGAAGAAGATGGTGTGTGTGTGTGTGTGGGTGTGTGTGTGTAGCATCTATTACTATTATAGTATTATTCCACCCAGTAGAGCTCCCAATAGTATTAAAGCACTAGCTGAAGATATGCAGTGTATACGCCATTGTTTCTTTACTGTATTAAGCTACTCATCTTACAGATGTTGTATTCTGTGTGATGCTGTTGTTAATTGAAATTAGTTAATGATTAGATGGTTTTATATTTTCACATCCTTTTCTAGTGCAAGACTGTCCTTCCATTCTTTCCTCTCTTTGTCACTCTGTTTCTCTCCTGCCTTCTGTGCATATAATCATGAGTGGCAGACAAATATCGACCACGGCCATTGTTGGCCCAAGTGTCTATTTGCTCACTAGAAAAGACTCATTATGTTACAGCAGATTGGTATCTTTGCCCCCAAGGACTTTAATCTCATCTCAAATGAAAATAGAAACAATCATAGCTGCTGGTGGGGTGACACTTTTAGCACTGTAGCAAGCTCGCTACTCTCCACCCCCACCCCCACCCCAAACAGTAGAGCGACCTTGGCAGGTGCAGTCAGGGATGGGATGCGCTGACTTTGAAGGATGACAAACAGACAAGCTTTCATAGCATATTACTGTGTCATCTCTCCAAATGTCTTCTCTCTGTGGGAGAGATGGATGTGCTTCTTATTTCTGTGTATGTCTCTGTTTGTATATAGTACACACAAGAAGGTGTGATGTTCATAAGAGGAAAACAGAGGGGGAAAAAGGTCTTTAAGACATGACACAGAGAAACAGAGAATTAGAAAGAGTAAAGACGGAAAGCTTAAAACAACAACGCCGAGACGGCAAATTAATGTTTGCCAGAGCCTAATTGTTCAATTGAATTCATAAAGCCACAATTATGTTTATGCACGCCATAAATCTGATTAGCGCTGAGTGCTGCTCTGCAAACGCAACTCGGTCTGTATGGTGGAGCTAATGCCCACCCACGCAGTCTGATTAGCTGTGAAACACCGTCACTTATATCTCTTTCTATTAACACGCAATCTACGAGGTGACGTATGATGATGCATCACTCAAACTAATCTAGTCTTTTCTTATTTGGAACTTGACAGAACCATTAAAATGACCGCCATGTTCAAAGAGCTACCAATAGCTCCGTTTGTGTTTGTCTGAGCGACGTTTGGTGGCAGTAGTTCTTCCAATCATTGTTTGTTTTTGTTGATGATTTATGATTATACTGTATATAAAATTAATTAATGGTTCTATGCTTTTAGGGTGTGAAAAATAAATATTTTTCATACTTGTTATGTCTGGCGATTCAACATTGCAGATAACCATCACTTTTCATTTATTCCTTGCCTCAGCTTCTCTTCCTAATAACAACATCCTCCATTTGCCAAGCTTTTCTGAGAAAATACCCCAGCATCACTCTAACAAATGTGGTTGGCTCCCTCACACACCTTACTTGGACTATGAGGAGCAAAATCTCCTGTGCCAAGGTATGGATAGATGTAGGAAATAAAATACTGTGTAAGTTAAATTTGTTTCTCGACAAATTTAGGATGAACTGGATGCCAAGTTTACTGAATTTTAGCCCGAAAACACTGCAAAGATACTGATGGACTCCCTCCAGTTTGCAGAAGACTGACATAGACATCAGCAATGTCATCATTTAGCCTCATTAATGGACATGCTGCAGGCAACAACACTGTCACCTGCTGTCTCACTACACTTCAAACATAAGATTTAGCTTGGAGTCATGAAGCCTCCAGAGGTTTTCAGCTGACTGCTCTAATGTAGAAATAATGCATCAATATAGACGGAGGAGAGGAGATTTAGCCTCAGTAGAAATGTTATCTTCATTAGCAAAGTGTATTACACACAACTGGCAATTTTTATACATGTTTAAAACAATAATGGTGCATCATTTTCTGCTTTACATTTACATTATTCTTTTATTAATATATCAGTATAAGTACTCCTTCTAAATCTTTGTGTTATACACGCGCAATCTTTAACAACCATGAACCTTTTAAGACAGCATGTGCCCACCCACCTCTATGTGTTTATGTCATAAGTTGTATTTCTAACTCAGGCATTGCTTTAACTGAATCAATATTAAATGTCTCTCAGCTCCCAGGAGGTCTCCCAGACCTGCCTCCTCCTCCTCTACAGTATGAAATGACACTTTGATTGACCCCCTTTGCATTTCCCACAGGGGCAGGTTGATATGGTAACAATTTGACCATTGGACTTTACCCTCTGCCAGACAGGTCAGCTGGCCAGGGTCATAATTGAATTTCTGACTGCACGCACTGATCAATGCTGTTAACGTCCACAGTCAAGACAGCAAGGTTATTTTTTCTCTGAACGACTGCTGAACTTTTAGATTTAGCTTTTTTAGAATGAGTCAGATATGTTGCAGTATTCAGCTATCTGAATTATATTCTATACAACACTCAAGGATGAAGAAAAACTGTCTCTTTGTCAGCTCTTTTTAGTCTCTTTCTTTCTTTTCAATCATAATGTGCTAACACTTTGTGAACGTGCGCAACGCTGCCAAATATCAGTATCACTAATCGACATTTACATCCTAGCTCGCTGAGATTCACTACCAGGAACTCATGCGCCATCCGAGTACAGGTCAAAAACATAGCCTTTAAAACGCGTCTTTTGCCTTTGTTTACAAAAAAAACAATAGCAAGACTGTTACAGATGTTTAATTTTAATCCATCCTGACATTTATTATATTTAAAAGAGAAGCAAATGCATTCCCCAGTTAAACTGTTTAACGTGTAAATATGTGCAAATTGAGTGAACTACAAAGTGCAATTAAATATACAATAACATGTCATCCTACAACCAGAAGAAAAATGATTTGTTTTCAGTGTAGCATGAAAAACTCATATTAACAGCATCAGCAACAACACACTGTAACTGTACAGAGATAATATTGATATAATATAAAACACATTGAATCACACAACAAGTAAGTAAACCATATGCCCGTTTCTGAGCATACAGTAAGTCAGATAAAATGCAATAAATGCAGGATCAGAATACATTTGTTAATCATTATAAATAAAACAGCAAGAAGAGTGTATCACCCAGCATGTTAAATATCACACACACACAAGCAAAGTTTGAAAAGGATTCATGTAATAGATTATTTATATCATGACACACAGAGAAAGATTCATTACCATGGTGCGTGATTAGTGCCTCCCCTCCTCTCCTCTCCACACACTTCTCTCCTTGTATTCCATCATCTTGTAGAATGAATAATTGTGTTTTGCCACCATCACTGTAATGCATATCTCTGCGATTATCCAGATGTGGCTGACACCATAATCCATATGCCCGTGACAACGAGTACAGATGGTTGTGTAATTGCGAGCACACGGCGGCGATCACCCTGCTTTGTAATCAGATTCATAGTTATTTCTTGTGGGTGTTCACCACTTGATGTTTCCAGATTCATCCCCATCAGATGCCACTGGAGTCTCATTTAGAGTGGACCTCAGAGTCTGATAATTAGATACAGATAAGGGTATTTATTCAGCTCCAGATCTGGCTCATTGAGAGGTGACATATTGGCCTGCTGGCAAGCGCTCCAATCCTATTTGTTTCTCCTCAGTTCGATGGTGGAGATAAGGTTTCCACTGAGCCACGCACAGAGGGAATTTCTCACTCTGAAGTGACCGAGATATCGACCTGTCAAAGTGACTGGTTTCTCCACAAGTGTATTGAAAATACATCTGAATTTAGTGGCTTGAAGCTCATATACTGTATCACAGCTCATTTTGGATGCATCGGCCCATGCATAAGCCGATGGATGATTGTGCTATTGCACGTAAAATGCAGCAGGTCAGACCTGGGCCACATGATCCCTTTCTAACACCAAATGTCAGATGGATTTCCCCCTTTTTCTCCATTCCTACACACACTTATGTACTGTTGACATGTCCAAGGTGTGTACGTGCCTGCTGCATGGGATAACCACCGGCTAACCATGACCCTAAAAGGATTAGGTGGATTAGGAGAATAAATGTTCTGCACATTGTTACAAAGGCTTTCACAACCTGCCATTAATACAATCCATGGTGCAAACATTTGCCGTCAACATAGCAGAATATAAAGTAAAAAATAGAACATTTATAAAATGTAAAAGTAGCAATACAACAATGTAAAAATATTCCACTTCGAGTAAAAGGCCTGCAGCATTTTACTGTTGTAGCTGGCTGAGGTTGAGGAGTTTAAACCAGTGCTTTATAACCAGTAAGTGGACCCACCTACAAAAGGTCCCTTGATAAATCTGGGAGGTCAGGAGATATTCATTTTTCAATTTTACACAGGGGCCACAGGCCAAAAAGATTCTGAACCAATGGGTTAGTCTGTGACAATATGCGTTGTATATTTTTTATGGAAAACCATAATCTGAAATGTAACTATTAATTATAGCTGTCACGTTGCAATTAGAAGTAGTGGAGTAGACGCATAAAGCAGCAAAAAATGGAAAGAGTTAAATAAAGCACCTTAGAGGTACCTCAGAGTTGTACTATGGAAAAGTACAGTACACCACCTTTAGTTACTGCAGCTCCCATCTCTGGAACAGTCTGTGTGTGGATCTGAGGGATTGCGCCTCTGTAAAAAAAAAAAAAAAAAAAAAACATATCTTTTTAGCCTGGCTTTTATTTAAGGTGCTTGGCCATTCACTGCTGAGATTTTAGGTCTTGATCATCCTTTCTTTTCATTTCTATCCCCTGTTTTTATTCACCTTATAGTATTTAATATACTTTTAAACATTTTATTGGTTTTATAGTTGTAGTTTTTATGTTTGTTGAATTGTTTTTTTAATTTGTATGCAGTTCTTAAACTTCTTTTAAGTGTTTGTTTTTCTTACTGCCTTTTTTGTTATAACATTTTATAATTTTATGTATTTTATTTTTGTATGATCTATTCTGCTGGATTCAATTTATTGCTGTCTATTTGTGGTTTTATTCTGTCCTGTGAAGCACTTTGGGCTGCATGAAAGGTGCTATAGAAATAAATAAAGTTTGAGTACTCAAATAAAGGCACTTACAACCATCACTGTTGCACATATACATTGACTCAAAAATAAAAATGACACAGTTGTATTGAGCTCTAACATTATTTACAGTAGAAATTGTGCCCTCTGTTGGTGTAAAAACATAGCACGGGCTCCATGTTGCACAAACCGCTTGTTGTTGTTCTGATAACCCTGACAGGACCGCTCAGCTCTCACACGTTTGTTTGTTGTCGCCTGTGCTTTGCTTTTTTTTTTTTTTTTTTTTTTTTTTGCTGTATATCTTAACGGAAGGAGTGAGGCCACCACGGCGAGCGAGCTTGCAAAGCGCATCAGTGCAAGACAGAGCGAGGAGAGGAGAGGAGGGGAGGGGAGTGATGGAGAGGGGCTGCAGTTGTCATGGAAACGCCGGAGAGGGAGGGAGGGAGGGGGGGTGGAGGGGGAGGGAGGGGGGTGGAGCATTAGGAAGTGGGACCAGTTTGTTTTGTTATTGAAGGTCACGTGGCAAGGCGAGGCCCCCCCCCCCCCCCCCCCCCCGTTACCACCGATTCAACCGTCTCGAGCTGCTGCTCCGGTCAGTTACTACAAAATGGCTGCAGAGGCTCCGCCGCCGACGAGAACCTCCTGAACGCTTCATGGTAGGATTTATTAATCCCGTTGGGGGCGTTTAGCACGACATATTTGCACCGTGTCGCTTTTCCACTTGCGGAAATAGGCGGATTTTTTTTTTTTTTTTTTTTTTTTTTTAAGAAAGTTAAACATGGCAGCTGTGATGGGAATGAAAATATTTTCAGCTCAGCCCACTTTGACATCAATGTTTTCTTCGCTGCGAGTGCTTTTTATGGCAGTTGTCGTTGATTTTTACTTCGTGCATGGGGTGCTAACCTTCTTGTATGTGTCCCTTTGAAGTGCATTCATGGTTACTTGGTGTTGCTGGCCTAAGCAGCACAGTGGCTTCACAGTTCAAATGATTCAAGGACACACTGTGTTATGGCTTGTTGAGTTGTCGTAGTTGTAGTAGCCAGGCAGGCATTGGTTGAACGCTTTGCTGTTGCATTGGTGTGTAGGAGAACTGACATGGATATTGTTGCAGCTCATGCTCCAAGCTGCCTGGATCTAACATGCATCACCTGATTGGTAGTAAACGCATTAGAGTGTAATCACTGTGCTCATGTCCTCATACTTTTCCTGTTTCATTTTCTAACAGTGGTTTCCTCTGCATCCTTATCCATTCAGCCATTTACTCACTGAGTATAGTGGTTTTATTTTTAGAGAAATGTTGGGTTGCAAATACAAATGCTGCAGTCTTAGCTATGTTTATAACCTTGGGATGCTTGTTGAAATTATTGCCAGACTGTTTAATAATTTATAAACTGTTGGAAATCTAACTAGTCAGTCCATAGTTTGAGCATTAGCGAGTGTAAACCTCCAGATATGATTCATCCATGATTGCTTCCTGTACTCCCTTCACCATAGAGACGGCCATCGTTGCCCGGCTCCTGCTGCAGCTTGATATCCTGCAGTGACACACAGTCCTAATGGGGAAGGCAGTGTGTACAGACTGGGAATGCCAGCACCCTGATGCATGTAGAGGGCAGGCTGACGTAAGCTTTGAGGCCCGCTGGTTTTACTAATGTGTTAGAGTCCCTAATTTGGGCCTGGGCCTGGCAAGGGATGAAGAGATGGTGGTGGAAAGGGTGGAAAGGGGGTGGGTGGGGGGTCGTTTCTGTCCCTGCTGGGTCAGGGGGCCCCAGTCAGCACCCAAAGCCTCTGAAAGAGGCAGTGTGTATTCACAGAGAGGCGCCAAAGGGGGCTTGATAACAAAAACAGGCCACTAAATACTGTGATTACTATAAGGCTTAGGTCATAGCCTCACTTTCAGTTCAAAACTCTCGATGGCGTTTTACTTAGCGCCGGACTAGAAGGCTGAGGGGCAGTTTGCCAGATTGTGTCATTCGGTTTGGCGGGTTGTTTGGTGTCAGTGATCAGATGCTTAGATGGAGTCCTCCGTGGAAATGATGAGCTTGCATTCTGTTTGGAGTAAAATATGTTTTTAAAAGCTAGTTTGCTTCAGTGCTACTTTCATTTATCCTGTGTTATGTTTTTGAGCGCTGGCGTGGTTGTCAATATGCTTTTGTACAGCTTACTTCTTAAAGGCGTCATCAGTATTAAATAAACTCTAATTCTCTGTAATGGGGTGTCAGACTCTTGGCAGTATTTTTAGATAAATGCCACTTTAATGCATTTTCCTAATTGTCCTTCACAGAAATGAAATAAAAAAAATCAACAGCACACGATCAGTCTTACTGTTGCTCAGAGTTATGTGAGGCTTGATTTTTTTTTTTTTTTTTTTTTTTTTTCTTTTTTTCTTTTGATTTATGAAGACAACTGTGGAAACAGTGAAAAAGCTGCATTATTGGAGTTTAATAAGACATTTGTCAGGGATGTTCTTTGATCCGTTGTACCAGTAAATTGCCAATCGGGCTTGTGAAAGTGTTCCCGAGCAGACAACTGACATTAGGATTGGATGTAGTTCTTTTGGAGTGTGTCCATACAAGTTATTTTAGGGCCAGTTCAGCATGCCAGGAGCGCAGCATAAGTTTCTCTTTTCCTTGTCGTCAGGCCGGGTCAGAAAGCATTAACATGACCACTCTGAGAATAGCTTCAAGTACTTTAGTGAGTGCAATCCTCTTTGCAGAGCACAAGGATTTTGTTAGTGCTTACCCAGCAGTTTCTAAACCCTCACACAATTTCAAAGGTAGTATTGACATTGACTAACTTGGTCCTTGGCTTTTTGTTTTCACGGTTGTGCATTTGAAAACCTCCCGAACACTGTGGCATATCGGATATTTTTCAGAGCAAGTTGAAAAAGTGCGATTGCGCAGAAAATTAGAAGGGGGCTTCACATTCTGCCATAGCAGTGGCGGCGGCTGCTGCTGTGGTTGCTAGCGAGCGTTCTCCCAAGGGCTCGCCGTGCTCTTGTTTGGCTTGCAGCGATGGCATTCCTGGCTCTGTGCCCAGCGACTGCCGTCTAGCACCCCTTCCCCCATCTCTCACACATACACACAAACCAGACCCCATCAATTGTAGCCCCCTCATCTTCATTGCTCTAATGTGGGGCACCTAGGCATTTACATATCCACAATTCACCTTGCACACATCGACACTCCTTCCTCTTCATCTCCACTCAATTTTCTACAAATTTTACACCTGCTTTTATTAGGCTGTCCTTGGTCTCTCTCCAGTCTGACACTGTTTTCCTTCCTTACGCCTTCCTTTGTCAGCAGAGTGAGTGTCTGGTTTTAAGAGGGACACCAAGCTCTAATCCTGTTGTTCTGACAGGAGGGTGTAATTCCACAACAGAGCTGAGCTCATTGACCTGCGTCCTTCATATCGACACGAGCCGTGCTGCCACAAACGGCTGCTCACGATAGAGCCGACCCATTACTACAAGTAAACATTGAATGAGATGTTTGTGCGATTTCATGTAATTATTAATGCACTTATCTACTTTTGATAAAAAGGTCTCATTGGAATTGGGTTTATTTCTGAAAACCTAGTCTTTATTTTTAAATAGTGGTTTAATTAAAGCTTTGTGTTATGCCCATTACCAGGAGGTGCCATTACTGCATCCTCCCCATCAGTGAGCAATCTAAGGGACAAACATCTGTCTGAGCCAGACAGATGTTTGGAAATGAATCAGCAGCCCTCATATATATATATATATATAGAGAGAGAGAGAGAGACTCTCAGTGTCCTGCACAGGGACCAAATGTTTCTTAAACTGAAATCATTTTGACACTTTTGCTCGACACTCACTCTTTTCATCCGGGTTGGAGGCCGACAGCAGCTCACATTAACTGGAGCATCTCTCTTATCCTCTGATCCTACATGACACAAGCCCCACTGATGCCTTTGAAAGGAGCAGCACCAGCTATATTTAGCATGGCAGCTGCACCAGCAGGTTCCACATTCAGCCTCTTGGAGGTAAAAAAAAAAAAAAAAAAGTGTTAATGATGTGAATTGGTAGATGGAGGCGGTGTGTTTTTGTGTTGAAGCGAAATTCCAACAACATAATCTTTGGCATACAATCTGGCCTTCGCTCGGCCTGGAGTGTTGCAGGATTGACTGAATTCAGTTTTCAGCTCCTGCAAACATTGAAAGCATGTGCTGTGTTAGCCAGGAGGCCCAGTGTGGTAGCAATTTGTTACTGTTGAAACATTCAAATCTGGATGAAAAATAAAAAACTGTGCTGAGAAAACTAGTCACAGGTTGTTTTTTGTTTGTTTGCCTGTTTGTTTCATTGGTTTTTTGTGCATTTGGATCTGTTAGCAGTGGTTAATGACTCACAAAGGTTTTTATGATCTCTTTACAGTAAGATGGTATTAGATGGTAGATTTGTTGTTGAACTTAATTCAAATGAATGTGCCCTTAATTCAGAACAGCCACAGTTGGTGCGGTTTTATCACTTAGTAAATAGCATCTAATGACTGTCTACCAAAGGTATGTTAAAACATTTGTCGCCACAGCTGGGTATGGTTGATTTAGGGACACAATTAACTATTTATTTAGTTGTTTATTTGTCTGTCTGCCTGTCACTGTGTGATTTGCACACTGCTGAAAATCCTACATAGACTTTCTACAGAAAGTATAATGCACAGGTTTCCCTCTGAGAAACGTGCAGTGCTGTAGTTTGATTCCTGATCTCCTGGACTTGTAACAATGTTTCCACCCGTGACAGCAGCGTTAAAGAACAGATAAAGAAAAATTGTGAGTTCTGATCTTTGCAGTAAATGGCAAGCTTCCCCCGTCGTGACCCTTTGTCACCTGTTTGCTAGCTGCCGCGCAGTCTGAGAGCAGAGGTGAATGTGGCTTCTCAGAGATGGTGGCACCGGCAGAAGTCGCTGTCCTCTAGTTCCCGAAACCTTGCTGCATATTTTACAAGATCAGATTGGGAAAACTAGTCTGCACTGTAAGTTTTCCATGATGCAAGACTGGCATCTTGTTCTTCGTGGTTTTCACATATTACTGTACACATTTAAGTCAAGTTGCAAACCTATGCAGGTACACATTAATGTACAGCGAATTAACACCATTACGAAAATTATATTTGTATTAATCATCTTGATTAGGGATAAATCTCTGAGGCTGATGAATACTAATTTTCTTGTAAACAAATAAAGCTCGCTTCATATTCCCGACATATCCTCATCGGACACTTCATCAGGTACAATCTAATGGGATCCACAGCTCTGCTATATATTCTACTTTTCTGAAGCTGTCACTGTCAGAAAGGTAATAATTTTACTTTAGGTTGTAGTCGGGGTGGTGTTGTACAGCAGTGCTCTACGTTGAACAGTGTTTCTAATATTCTGAGCCTCCCATGTATGTAAATGGGATGGCCAAAATATTAGAAACACCTCTCAATATAATGCAGTCCAGTTCAACACCACTGCAAACTACAACCTCGATAACAACTTGTGAGATTAGTACCTCTTTGACAGTGTCAATCTAAACTGAAGTTATTATCTTCATCAGGGCAGACTTTGTGGCAGAGCTGTTGTATTGGATCATAATGAAAGGGGCATGTCCAATATAATCCAACACTGTCTCTTGGCTTGATTCATTTCTGTCATAGAAATGGTTCCAATGACTATATTATGTGTCACTGAATTGAGATTATCGATCCAGAGGTAGTGTGGCAGCAGGATGGTTTATTTGAATGCTGGTGAAGTGTTTCATGCTTTCTTACTTTCCTGTCATCTCCATGAAAGTCTTAGAATAAAATGTTTGAAAGACAGAACACAATTGCAGCGTCATAGAAAAACAACGTTTCATTATATCTGGCTAAGTGTAAGCCGTGGTTGTTTTCTAACTTTTTATTAATGGTTTTTCATAATTTTGGGTGAAGTTATTACATTTCCTGTCAGGTTTAAGAAAGAATAGTCAGGACAGGAGAAAGGACATTGTTGTCTTGTTGGTTTGTTTGTATTTTTGACTATTCAAACCACTCTCTTGAACCCACTCTGTCATGACACGCTCCAAGCCCCCGACTCAATTGTTTAATTATAAGCTCCGATTTGTGCTTTAGTTGTTGCTGCTTGTCTTGTTCACCTTTCTTCTCATTTTTCCATTTCCATTATTGAACCTCCACAACCAAACTGATTTCAGCACAGCGCTTAAGGGCGCTGTCTGTCTCCTCCTGACTGCTCACCACCGCCTCGGGGAGCGCTTGTTGCCAGGCAATGGCACACACCACTGTCGCCTGCAGCAGCATAGGCATGGCAGGAGAAAATGATGGTTTCATGTACAGTTTTGCATTTAACGTTCAAGGAACCTGATACCAATTTATGTGTTGTTGTTTTTTTTCAGACTGGTGGCTCTTCTCCAGTCTTTAAAAAGCCTTTTATTTATTTGTTCTTCTGTGTTGAGGATTAGGATAGACGTAGAGTAGCTCTCAACTGGATGGACTTGCACATAAAACAATGGGGCATTGTCAGGTGGTGGGTGTCTGCAACTTTTTCTCTCAGGACAGGGTAGAGAAAGTGTATGTCATAACCTGGTAGGTGCAGACAATTTGTCAACACATGAAAGGCGTCTTCGACGCTGAATATCGGCATTTATTGTTTTCTGTGGTCTGCCCACACATTAGCTGTGTTGAGATCTGTTACCCCAGCTGGGTGTATAGACCAAAGAATGGAGGGTCTCATTGGCCCCCACTGTACTAGACCTGCAAGGCCTCCCTAATGGTTTCCAGAGCCAACCCCAAAGACCACCAAACTAAAACACACACACATGCACAGTTTCAAAACACCAACGTTTGTCAAGAAATATGATGCTTAAGAGTGCAAAAGAAACCCACATTCTTCTGTCTGGTGGTTGTATTACTACTAAGCACGTGATCTTGTGTGTTACAACAGCAGCCATTGACAACACTGATTTTACCCTATTACAATGCAGCTAAACAAAAAGAAATCACATCTGCAGATGTTCACCTGTTGAAGTACCGTACCTTTCTCCTCAGTTGTTGCTTGGTATAATAGCCATATCCATCTCTCTCTTATTTTTTTTTATTTTTTTTAGCTGTGAGAAGAAGCAAAAAACACGAGAAGAGAACCATTTGATGGAAGATAAGAAAAAGAAAAAGCAAGAAGAAAAGAAAAAGAAAGACGCTGCTCAGAAAAAGGTAAGCTTGTGGAGGGTCCTCTTATTTGAAAATTTTATTTTATTGTGCATCTTTTAGTTTTATTTTCCTCTGCCTGCAGTTTAATCAAAAAAAACCATCACGGTTTAAGGAGTTCAGTGTCAGTTCATTTGTGGCAGCAACAAAAAAAAAAAGCCACCCGGCCGAGTGCATACTTCCACTTCCCTTTTCCTCGGCTGATCTTAGACGAAACTTCTGTAAAGCCATCTGTACTATTTTAAATATTAGGTGGTGCACAACCAAGCGCAGCGCTCGAGCATGCTCAGGTGTTCCTGCTGCAGTTACATCAAATTGACCACATGCATATTGAGCACGTGCATTTTGTCATGTGTGTTTCCTCAGGAGCATTAACCCAGAACTTTATGTAGTCGTCATCCGTGTCTTTACCCCGCTTCACCCCCTCCACCTTCTGCTCACTTTTTCCTTCATCTGTTTTCAGTGTTAGCTTAACAGGTTAGCCTGCTGTTCTCTGTAATACCATTTATGTATCCTTGACTCTTGTGTTTAGCGCCGCTGGAGTATATTTTGTGTGTTTCTTAATTTATGAGAGGAGCATTCATGTTATCTGTTTTACTCCCTCTCCAGTTACAAACCCAGTGAACCCTTTCACCCTGTCGCAGTAGGAATGAACATGAACCTCTTAGCATTTCAATAGATGAGCAAAACCAGCCCCTGAACATTTTGTTCCGATTGGCCTGGCTAGTTGCTCCAGCACTGTAGTGCAGCTGGCGAGCCAGCCAATGCGACTCAGATGTTGATGCAGCATTAACATTTAGGCCCACAATTTTCATGTATATATGGAAAAACTACTTCATTATAAGTAATTTTGAGTCTTCTTACTATTGCTAATCGTTTTCCCTTTTTCTTTTCCAGGCCACAGAACAGATAACCAAAGGTGAGTTGTGACTGCTTGTATTAAACTTTATTATCTTTATTAAGTAATATGTTGTTTTTTGCCTGCAGTGATGAATGTTCCTTTGCTTTCTTTTGTTACTACCTTGCTATGAGTTTGTGACATGATGTTTTTAAACAGTAGGGAGACTTATTGTGTGGGTGTGTTAAATTGCGTATCCTCATAATAAGATGGATAACTCGTGCAAGATTGCTTTTTTTTGCCTCACAGCCTCAATTTGCCCTCTGTTCACCGCTGTGCAGTTTGGATGTGAAGCATTAACTTTTATTATGGTAAAACATCTTTAACTGAAAACATTAGCAGCAGCCAGGTGGTCCATACTACCTGAGCCGAAATAGAGGCCAGGTGCCCATACAAGACTAATAAGGAGCGTGGGGATGGTGCAGCTGCTCCTCAGGCCTCCCCACGGGCTCCTCAGGCATACCTAGGAGGGTAGAGGTGAGGAGAAATCTCCGAAGAGAAGAAAACAAGTAGAAAGAACCACAAAACAAAACGTGAAAAAGAGAGGAGTGAATAAAGTTGACTGAAAGGTGACTTCTGTAGGGAAGAGTGTGCTTAGCTTGCATGTTTTAAACTCCTCCTCTGTGGCAGCTACAGACTCACTCTTCACTTTGTCTCCCGGAGCCAATGCTCTTAATGACCAGAGAGAGGCGGGTAGGCAGCATTGGACAGTCAGTTAGCCCAGAAGCAGATCTCCTGGTCTAGATGAGCAGGCAGATGGGAGAAGGACTTAATGTCTCTCAAGGGATGGGCAGGGCAAAATCTGATTACAACTTCTGGTAGACTTTGGCAGCATGGCCTAAATGGCAGCAAGAGAATGCATACATAATTGCAGCATGAGTGTCTTTATGTGCCTAAAGCTGTGTTCAGACAAATGTGTTTGTGTGAGTTTGGCAGCTAATTTTCTTTAGATCAGTAAAAAGGAATGAGTTGATGGGTGTTCACTTGTGTAGGGAAGCAACAGATCACAAAACTTCAAAATTTGAATCGTATCACAGGTTTGAGTTACGGATGGGATCTCTCTCTCTTTTTTGGAATAGATAAAAAAGATTTCATTTAAAATGTACTCATTTGGCTCTGATCTGGTTGCCTGTCTCTGTCTGTAACCACCACTCTGTAGTCTTGCTTAGCGTCGCGTCCATAGCTTTATTTGATCTGAAGAAGAACACTGAAGGCTACTGTGCCACAGACATGCAAAGAGGATGGAGCTGCTCCAGTGAGTGAGCAGAGCCGTGTGCTGAAGGGAAGGCAGCATTGTCGAAGTTGCAATAAACATCAAAATCTTTTGATCTGATTACCAGCATGCCCAGTTTCACAGTTATACCACTGAAAATGCCCGAAGTCACAGCCAACAGGATTTCACTCAATGGTATCCACTCTTTCCTAACCCAGTAAAACACACTACACATCGTGTCTGTCTTTTCCCTGCAACTCTGCATCAAGATTTATAGAATCGTTACTTTAAAAACAACACTGGTAGTAAAACTATTTATGCTGGTTAAATTTTGCAATTAACCTGCAGTTTACATGCGTGCTGAACCATGGGGAGGGGGCTTCAGTACGGATCACAGATCAGCTGCGTTCCGTTACGCTATTACTCTTGTGGGTGCACAGAACTGTGAATTCCTTATCATCAAGGGTCAATGCCTTGACCTCACACACTCTCCCTGAAGGATGAGTTAATGAGACTCTAATGTCACAGAGGTGCCCCCTCCCTCCAGCCCCTTACTCCTCTTGTCTGAGTCACCCTCAGCCCCTCACAGTTAGCTGCACTAATGAATGTGATCTGGGTTAGCTGTTAGTATTCTCTTTGTCTCTTATCTACTTTGTGTTGTTTCATAGCATCCACAAATTGACCTATATACTATGCTTTTCTCCCCATCTTCAAACTAGGCTGTGATGTGCACAATTATTTTCTTGGCTGCTGCTCATAACAACAACATGCCATGACCTCATTTTACTGTCATCTTCACACACTGAAATGTCACGTTTGACTTTTTAGCACATGCTGCATATTTGTGTACTTCGACGTGCTTGTTTGCATCGTCTTCAACCACAAGTGTCTTGTTTTTTTCTCTTACATTGTTCTATTCATATCTGAGGATTAATCTTAGGATTTCATTAACTAATCAGTTTGTTGATTTAATTGGGAAAATGTTGGTATTATTGTATTATTGTATTATTGTTAATGAAGAAGGATCGCTTTAAATCTAGAGTTAATTTCAAATCAAAGAATATTTATAATGATATGATTATTTTTATTTTTGGTATCTAATGGCTTATTTTACATAAAAACAATAAGTCGATTTATTGACCAATCAACTGAGGGAGACAGATTGTCTCTGATACTAATGCAGGGTATACTGGGAGCTAATTAGGAGAACAGAGATAGTGCGGAGGCTGAATAAACAGGCATCCATACACAGGAGATCTCCGGGAAGACCCTGAGCACCATAGTAACACTACACCACCTCCTGTCTGGTCTAGCAAGAGAGGCCCACCCTGGGACCAGCAGGAGGAAAATGGGAGTAGAAGAAGAAGGTGGTCTGTAAGGAAAGATGTGTTGTTGTGAATAAATTTGTGCAAAGTGTAGGGAGGTAGCAGCTAAAACGTGGTGCCTTTTTGTTGGTTTGAGAGAGGTAGAGAAAGACAGGAGCGAGTTAAAGAAACAGACGGAGCCATGTGAAACTGTGAGAATGCACGGCAGTTTCCTGTTTGCCGGCACAGCTGAGGGGGCCCTTTGTAGGATACTTCTACTGGCTCAGTTCTCTGACACACACACTCTCTCTCTACCAGTCCCCTTAACACCAAACGCCAGCAGCATATGTACATTGTGTGCTTGTTCAAACACAAACATGTGGTTTTACTCATGTAGTTTTGCATTGCTACTCACAGATACTACATGAACTCCTCTGCCTCACAGAGAATATAATGAAAATCACCAGCAAATATAGCACATTCACCACCAAGTACTAAAATAGCCATAGCTTTCACACCTAACCTGTTTGGTACAGTTTCTGGTACGTTTACCTGCTTAATCTGGTTCGTTTGGGCTGGTCTGAAAGCTGTGTGCTGAACTCTGCTTGAGGACTCCGGTGCGGTTTCTTTTGTGGTGTCACAGCAAAATGGCAAGCCACAGGATTTTATGATGGTAGATATGTGATTTTAGCATGAATTCAAAGGCTAAACTGTATGTATGTGTGTCAGTATGTGCGTGAAAAGAAAGTTTGTGAATATATATATATATAGGAACCACTCAGTAACTTATTCCCCTGTAATACAACATAAAATATGCAGCACTTTCCTCTGTTTACCAGAATTTTATTTACCCCTGTTGGTCCATGTAGCACTGATGAAGTCCAGTCACTGAGTTACCTACCAGTTCAGTGTGTGGTTCATTTGTACAAATCCAGTCTAAACACACTTTATCATATTTTTTCCCTCTGGTCCGGACCAGATGAACTAAAATATAGAGGTGGAGAAGAACACAAAATTATGCATGTGTAAGTATCTACTGATGGATAAATATAGTAGCATTCATATAGCTTTTGTTCACCCCTTACTTAGAAACTCTTGTCTGGAGTGGAGACGCTGTTTGCAACCACTGTGTCACAGTATATGTCACAGCCGAGCCAAACCTTAATAGTAAGTATTGGTCCCATGACAGCTATTGTAAACCACAGGAGAGGCCTTCTGCCACCAACAAGCTGTACTAGAGTTAATTTCTAAGGGTTAATGAGCTATTGAGTTTCTATCCCCATCAAAGGTAGAGCGCAACATACATGCACATCGCAGTGCGCATTTACATGCAATAAAAGATAACATTATTATAAAGTAGCGTCGTGGCAGTAATTTCATAACAGATTAATTTGCCGTTCCACATTCACTTAATTACGCCCAGCGCTTTGTGTTAGAGAGCCATAAATTGCGGTGTGATCAGGGGGAATTTATACCAGTGTGCCTCTTGTCACCGCCTCTTCTGCATGTCTTATCCCAGGAAGCACAGCATAAATGGATGCAGCGGCGGTGACGATAAACCACATTATAAAGAGCAACAGAGGTAGTGGCTCGTGGGGCGTTAGGCTATAAATTTGTGCATATGAGCTTATTGTCATTAGATTTATTGTCACTTCAGTCATTTAAATCATCATTAACACAACTTTCAAGTGGACCTGATTTTGACATAATGTCTTTTTCAGGGTAATCTGATCAAAGACAGCTCTAGGGGCCACACACAGATGTTAATGAAGTTAAGTCAATCTGGTGCCATGGAGGTTAGCGGGAAATATAAAAATGTGTGTTTATATTATGTTAAGTGGTTTTATAAGTTGTGAATTAAAGGATATTGTGATTATTTCTGGAGTTGGCTTTAAATGGAGCTGAGATGTGGAGGGATGAGAACAAGAAAAAAACATTTCTAAACATATATTTCGGGCAAATGGATCATCCCTTTCTAATGTAGGAAAACATCAGAGATATTCCTTCTTATGAAGTTTGAGCAAAACAAAACAAATGCAGGTAAAATCACAGCCTCTTGCAGTTTCTCTATGAAGCTAATATTGCATTCTCAATCATTTTTCAATGAATTGTGTTGGCCCAACATGTGCTGTCCAGGTCAGGACAGGACGTTCCACTCTCTTTCACACATCACTTCCTCTAAATCATAACAGACAGAGGAATCTGCCTGCCTGCAGCTGTTGGCACAAAAGGCCAGGGACAGAGGAGTGAGTCCGGAGAAGCTGTCTGTCTGTGTCCTCCACCTGTCTTCTGCGAGCAGTGGACATACAGGCAGACCTCTTCTAATCTGACTTTTACGGTGAAACTAGAAACACAGATGAGAGTAACTGCTGCTGGTGAAAGTAGCCGGTGTTGACATGGAGTATATTATACCACTCAGGTGTGTTATTATGTTGTATCGTTCAGATATCTAGCTGCCGTTTGGTAAATGTTCTGACCTATATACCCTTGTTTTCTTCACACGGTGCTGTCAGACATCAAGTGCTTTAAAATAGCATTTTTGTCTGTGTGTTGAATGAAATGCAGTGAGGGAGCATTTTCTCTTTTAAATACAGTGTCATATTTATTCACTTCTAATTAAGCCCTTTAATCTTCTCTCTTGTGAGGCTCACTGCTCACATTCTAAAGCCCACAGGAGGAAAGAGATGGAGAACCTTAAAGACATGCCTCCCTTCCTCGCTCATGATTCAGAGATACTCTTTCTGCTGCCTCCGCTTTATTACACATCTGATAAGGATCTAGTCATTTCCATGTTTCCTTTACTTCAATTAGAGTAGTGTACTGTAATACTCTGACAGCAACACGAGATATACGATACACTTGAAATACAGTGCACTAAAGAGATGGCATGCATCATGGACGATTTGTCAAAAACGGATACACATGGATGAAAGGACAAGGATGCATTTTTGTGTTTATGTATGTGTGTATTATGTATTTTTATTTAGTGTGGATAACTAAATCTGCACCTCCAGTTTTTATTTCTATGTTGAACTTGTTGAACAATAGACTATGTCTGAATGGCAGAAGCCAGTGATTGAGTAAAGGCACACATCCTTCTGGACACTGAGCAACAGCAGCCCTGTTTAGAGAACGAAGATGTTCTACAGGTAGTTTGTAAAAGCATTCATTCAGGCCTTAACTTGGTCGATTAAAGGCTCAGCTATAGAAAGCTTATAATCACTCACAAACAAAACTTTTGCGTGCATGTCTGTGTAGACTCCACCCGAGGGCGAGATCCACTTCGATGAATGGAAAGCAGAGTCAGCACGATGCTATTATTAAACCTCAAGGTAGAAGTGTATCGATCGGCAGCGGCCCATGTCCCAAGTTCTCCTTTTTGCTCAGGTCCAAATTTAAAACTGTGCCAGTATCAGTTATTTAATAAAATGTACTCTGCACAATATGATATTTTCCCAACAAAAGAAAAGTGCTTCATAACGTTCATGTGAGCAGCACCTTTTGTTTGCTGATGTTTGACTCACAATCATAGCTTTGCAATTTGATGAATTATTGTTATTATGTATTTAACTTATTTCTTTAATTGTTCTATAACAGGTCAGTACAAGGCATCACAACGGATCTTATTATTGTAATACTTGCATGGGCTAGTCTGCCTATGAAATATGTTTCTCCTGTGGGTCTTGAGCAGTTGCTTTCTTTGGACCTCCACTCATAAAACTCACGCACAGAGAGAATCTTTTGTCAGGAGGTCAAGTGGCCTGTTTTTATGCTTTCACCCAAGAGAGAGACAGAAGTGGAGCATCGATGCTCTTCACTGTCTCCTTCTCTTCCACATACCTTCGGTTCTCTGATATCTACACAGACAACCTCCCCCCTCAATGTCTATGTCTTAAACAGTCAGGCAAGCATGCTATCATCTTTTCTCTTAGAAAATTAAACCCCCTTTTAAAGTGGAAAATGGGACGTCTTCCTCTGTGTGAAGTGCACATAGCCCCAAGGCCTCGGTTTGATGTGCATCTTTGATGAACTGGGAATTCTCCTGTGCACCCACACAGCTGAGGACTGTGTTTTTTGAAAATAAGCTGTCAGAGCAAGTGGCTCTGATCTTGTTTTTTAATTTTTTACTCTATTTTCCTTTTTTCTGCAAAACGCTGCCTTGTGACACTCGCGGTTAATAAGCCACACCTTGCTGAAGCCAGAGATTGTCAACATACTAACTAACGACATGAATACTGAATGTGCAGGACTTAAGAAGAAGAATCCATTGCAGTGTGGCGTACTATACGCAAATCGTGTTGTAATTGTAAGCGGATTTAGACCCAAGCTGGTTTCAGGCAGTGAGACTCGAGCTCACAGTGGAGCGCTTAAGGGGGTGGAGAGTGTCTTACACACACACACACACACGCACACATCACTCTCTTCATCACGTACCCTCCCTGCTCTACCTCCTTCCCTTCCTCCTGTACGTCAGCTCTCTCTTTTGCTCTCTCTCTCTCCCGCTCCCTCCCCCTGCCATCTTGTCTCTTCTCTCTGATTGGCTGACAGAGCAGCTAGCCAGCTTCCCCCTTCCCCCAGCTTCCAGAAGAATCTACGTCACACAACCAGAGAGTCCCAACTGTATAACGATAGCCTTCCTAACCATTATTATACACTGTGGCAAAACCACAAAGTCCTCTGTTTTTAAGAGGAAATCACCTCTTAAAATCATCACGGAGAATTGGCCGGGAACGATTGTGTCCATCTGCCGCCCAGATAATACAGTAATAACGACAAGAGGATAACAGTAGATCACAGTAAATGAAGGAGAAAGGAGGAGAGGAGAGCACAGGAAGGTGGGGAGAGATAAAGCACAGGAACGCAGAGGAAATGGAGCAGATGCAGAGAAATCCGATGAGAGGCGAGCTCAAGCTCTAGAGCTTCCCCCCGTGATTCCTGAGCTGCAGGGAGAGGGAGACACGCAGACAGATATGGGTGAAACTGGATCACACCATGCAGTCGGTGGTTGTATCCCACAGAGCCAGTGCGGTACCGGGGGCAAAAAATTACATAGGAAACCCCCCACCAACCCCCACCCTCTACCCCGCACACATGCATGACAGCCGTAAACATGCACAGGAAAATAAGGCAGAGGAGGTTGTTACATGTGAGCGAACACGTCTGCCAGTATTTACAAGGCTGTGTGAATGTATATTCTACGACACCATCCTGTCCTCTCCCCTCGGTGTGGGCCTCAACATTACATAACTCTTTGTTTTTGTGTGTGTCGGGCTGGCCGCATGTGTGCGAGTTATTCATTGCTTCACTGCACACACTCGGGATGGCAGCCAATGGCGAAGCACCGCTCTTTATAACTCATTTAGGCCACACAAAGATTTTCTTTTTCTTTTAGTTGCTGCCTTCACAAGGGTTTTTTTTTTCTCCCCCTCCGTCCCTCCTGTATTTTATTACCAGCAAGAACTCAAAAAAAAAAAAAAGTTTTTGGCCCAGTGCACATTATGTCCGATCAGCTGATGTTTGGGTCTGTTCTTTTACAGTAGGTGCAGGTTTTAAACACATTTTTTGCATCCTGTTTACATTCTAGTTTTCCAGCTTATTCTGTTATGTAATGAAATGTACTGAGGCGATTATCCGCTGTGCTTTGTGTCCCATAATGCATCTCACCCAGCAGCAGCTCCGTGAACCCAAGGTGATCATCCTGTTTGACTTAGTGGTGACCTGTAATCTTGCACTTTCACATTAAGCTTCAGTTTGTTTGCCCGCTGAGGACTTTGCCTTCTTTTTTTTTTTTGAATTGTTTTCAAAGAAATCGAGTGAAACATAAAAGTGTAATCTGAGAGGCAATGGTTGTGGTGATGAACCTACAGAGAATTATCGGCTGAATCAGCAGCTCCACTCGTTTTTACGGAGTTTCATAGTGAGTTTCAGTTCTCTGGCCTGCAAACTTACTTTTTTGTTTGACGCTGACCACTCTCAAGCTGCAGTTTTTAAAAATACCCCTGTAAACTACCTGCTCAACACCAAATGGCAAATACTGACTAGCTGGTGAACTTAGTGGAGCATTTAGCAACTAATGAGCCGGATATTTCCCTATGGAGCTGGTAGACATAAAAAACAGATCTAAACGGTGGTGAATATTGGATTTATATTCACCAAATGGCCAGTAACATGACTCCAAATGAATGATAATGTTTTTCTGTAACTGCTTGATGTGTAAACGGATGTTTTCTGACAAATTCACATATCAGTTCAAGGTGATGGTATGTTGTTGGCCGTAAAAATCAGTTGTTGTAGGTTTAAGAAAGATGAGCACAGAAAACTGTATCAACTTACTAGTCCCGCTCTTAAGTCTGGCTGTTTGGCTGAAATGTTGCAAAAAAGGTAAGATGCAGAGCCCAACCTAAACACCAGAGGAAATGAGAGAACCACACTGTGTTGCTAGGGGTAACTACAGCTAGTGGGACACGAGCACTTGGCTTTAGCAGCTGTACAAGCAGCTAATAACTAACAGCTTTGGTAGTGCACTGAGATGTGGTCATTTCAGGGGCCATAACCTGCCACAAACCATGAATTGCTTATGTTGATGGGGCTTAGCACTCTTTACAGTACAGCACTGTCGTGATGGAGACAATTGCCCACAATAATGCAGCAGGCAGCTCTAAGTCCATTATCTGGTACTTGACCTCCTGGGAGTCATCACTTGTAATCTGTGACCAGGCACCATACAGCAGACTGTGAGAGCTGTGCCTTGGCCATTCCTAAAGGCTGAAGGTTTATTACAGTACCACCCTGAGATTATTACAGTCTTCTGGTTCTCTAAAGAGCAGCCATGTGTTTAGACTGACCACTGCCGAGAGTCGAGCTTCAGGCAGTCAGGAGAGACGGCGAATCTTGTGCATTTAGAGACATCTCCTTATTCGCTTCCCCAATTTAACGTTATGGTCCTTATCCAAAAGTGACCATGGCTTTGGAAAGACGTAGTGGAGGAAATGCTCAGGCACAGCAGCTTTCCAGGAAAGACTCTTTTTTTGTATTATTTTTTTGTATAAGTGAAGTAAAATCTATTAGGGTTTTGTGCTTTTAAAATGCAAAATTTAATGATAAACGCAATTAAACAATCATTAAAAATACAACTTAGCAACTAATGAGTCAATAATTATTTTGGCACAAGTGTGCGCTCATCAACTCTGCTTTGCCTAATAATCCTTTGCATCCCTCATCCCTAAATTTCTGCTCTCTTGTTACCTGTCCCCCCACCACCCACCTACCTCCACAGTGCCAGACTCTGCCAAGCTCGACCCCACCCCTCCTCTTCCCCCCGTCAACCCCAGTGCCGTTCCGTCTGTACCCCCGAGCAGTGGCAATGGCAAGCGCGCCCCCTCCGGAGGTCAGCCGCAGACAGCACAGCAGCCCCAGACTCTGCTCCAGCAGCGCTACCCGCCCAGAGAGGTGCCCCCACGCTTCCGTCAGCAGGAGCACAAGCAGCTGTTGAAGAGGGGCCAGCCTCTGCCCTCGGGGACCCTGCCTCTCACCACGGGACGTCCTGCCACTACTGAACCTGCAGTAGCCGTACACTCCTCTCCCTCCTGCTCCTCTTCCTCTACAGCCAGCCTGCCTACAGGTCAGCATAGACACTCTGTTGGCGAGTTAATATCTTTTTTTTTTCTTTTTTTCTTTCTTTGCAGAAAGTAATATGAGGGAATTGCTAAAATGGAAGTTGTAAGCTAGCCAGACACTGTGCGACTTTATTAGTCTTGTATGTTGTATTAACTCACAATAAAAGTTTAAATCGGCCTTTCTGCGCGGCCAAAACCTGCAACTTTTATGCTCAAACTGTCAAAATTGACTGGCCAAGACGTGGAAGCTCACACAGAAGCACCTACGAAGAACGTAAGCATTAGATCAGTTTTGTACAGTGACAGTTCAAATGAAGTTTGGCAACTGCGTCCTCTCAACAGAGCTGACAAAGGCCTGCGTTACTTTGTGCAATTCTACTAGAAAGTAAGAAGAAAAAAACTATTCTGCAGCAAATTTCAGTTTTTCTATCACTGAAGTCTCAGCCAAGTCTACAGGTTTTGCCAAAACATGTAAAATATTACTCCAATTATATTCAAACAAGCTCACTACAGTTGATCACAGATGTTTTAACAGCAGCATGTAGGAAATCAGACTGTGCCAGAGAACCAGCTCATTGTCCGAGAACCAGCTCATTCAGCCAGTTAATTAGGCACTGTGAAACCCCTCAAACTGTACATCAAACAACAACGGATTTGGCAGAAAATCAGCCTGATCCTAGAATGAACTGGGGGTAAAAACAAACTTAATTCGTACAGTGTCTGCCAGTTAGACAGCTCCAGTAAAGGACAAAGTCATAGTTTCTTTTATTGATGCACAGGGCCATTAAGGAATGTCTCTCATGATTTTTATTTACAACTCATCCTGATAGTTGGTGGACGTATATCAGCTGTGCCCAAGAGTGGCTGTGTTTTGCATATACTGGCATGACATTAGCTATATCTACTTGTGGTTTTTTTTTTGTTTTGGCACTGTGATTGTAACAGCATGGCGTACCTGTAGAGCAGTGCAGAGGCACTTGCATCACAGGTGCTGCTGACGGTTGTTTATTTTCACTCTGCCTCTGTCTGGCTGGGAATTAGAAATGGGGATAGAGGAATACAAAGGTAGAAGTAGGAGAGTAAACACAGCTGGCTATCTCTGTATGTGTGTGTATATTTTCGCTGCTCGGTCTCTGTGTGTCACAGTAAACCGGGTTCTCATGTATTTCAAAGTGGTAAAGTTTTATTCTTTCTTAATAAAATGTCAGCTGCTCCTTGAAGAGTAAAAAGTGAAATTCTTTTTAGGGCGCTTGGCGCTTTTCATTGTCTGGGAAGGAAAACTAATTTTAACATAAGTGTGTGTCTGAACACAGTCCAACCCCTGTGATGCTGTTTGAATGCAGTTCTGTCTCCATGGCGATGATATGTTTATCCTGTCCCCCCTCCTGTCCTTCCTACTCTTCGTTGAGCGCTGCTGACCAGCCCCACAGTATTTCCTGTTTTTGGAGGAGGAGGAGCCATAAGGAGCGAGCTAGTTGGCTGGGCGCCTCAGTGGGATTGACCTGGCATTGATAGAAAGACTGAGCGAGAAGGAAAGAAAGAAAAAGAAAGAAAGAAGGATAGAGCGAGCATGGCAGAGGTCCAGTACTGTGGGCTGAAGTGACTCATGGCTTACGGTAAAAGCTGCTGCTTCTCTCCGCCCATCTCTGGCAGGCCTGCTCTGCTCTGCTGTTGCTCTCTGTATGTCTTTGAACTGATTGATTACATTAGGACAGACAAACAGGAGGACCTTCCAGACTGAAAGACTGATAGGACTCCGCTGGGGGGTTTTCGTATATACCTCTCCAGATGCTGCACGCTGAGCTATAACATTCAAGGCAAACATGATCAGAAAAGTTTTCTCCACGACACTTTCCATTTCTTCATCCGTCTATTCACATATCAAATATCTCAGTTTGAGGCCTCACAGCTGGTTTACAGAATATGCCGCAATATCGCCAAACACATGCAGCGTGCCACAGGTACACCCACCTCCATCACTCTGTCCTCTACTGCCTTGTCTGCTGATTGTCTCCCTCCCTGCTTTCATTTCTCGCTGATAGCTAACAGTAGAAGCACACTAGCTGCATTCATTCCCTCCCTCTTCCCTCCATCCGCCGACTCCCCCTCGCCTCACCCGGTCTTTCATTACCCGGTCACATGTCGGCTCTCTTAAAAAGTAAGGGCTGATAAACGTGGTCTTTGTGTGCATATGTGTATACATGTGCCTGTATGTAAACATAAACATTCAACATGTTTGTGTCCCTGCTCAACTTGACATATAGAGTATTATTGTGCTGTAAAGGCAAGCAGAAGCAACCACTGGGGTGTTTTTAAAGGTTCATGACAGGAGTACAGATTTCATATTACTATACACTGATATTTAATGTCAATAGAAGTTATGCTTATTGAGGGTATTTAGTTAAATGACATGGATATCCCTATGCCGTCTTGTTTCGTTTAACTGTTTTAAGAATTGGCTTATCCTCCTATAATCTGTTGTAAGACTTGTAGCTTAATTTTTCAACATAAAGTAACAATCAATGATTCACACACCCTTAGGCACTGTAGTTGGTAAGCACAACAGAGGTTAACACCGCCAAAAAAGAAAACAGGCCTTGTCGAGCGAAAGAACAGTGCAGCTAATGTGTTAATAGCTTGTCTAGTGGAGAAAAGAGAGAGCGTGGATGCATGCTAGACTTGATGTGCTCTTTAAGTCTGCTGATGATGATGCTGTAAAGGAGCCTTGGGAATCCCCTCAAAGAGGACTGGGACGTCTTGTGATGTGATTAAACATCAGCTCTCTGTTAACCACAAATGCTCGGCTCGCTCGCTCCCTTCTTTTTCTATCTCGTCTCTCTTCCTCTGGGCCCCTGCTCCCATAGCTCTCTCTCTCTGCCATGCTAGTTGCTCTCTGATGCACATGCGTTCACCTCCTCCACCTCCAGTATACCAACACCACAGCTCATACATACCCTCATTGGCCCCAGGGCAGCAAGGATTAGTCAGGCTGCACATACTATATATATGTCTGTCAGTCTTCTCATTACTACAGCCTTCTCCCAATGTTGCCTTTTGCTTGGCTAACAATCCATATCCCAGGGCTCTTTCATGTGGAGGAGGCGTGAGAGAGCAAGCTATTTTAAGACTGGCATGCAGGAGAAAGCCCTTGACCTGGTTTATCCTTTAGAGGCGGAGGAGAAAGGGGATACTCGGAGGCAAACATGACGACCAGATGTCTTTAGATGTGTGCTTTATAAAAGACACGTTTGTCCCTCTGTTAGTGTTTTCCCTTGAGATAATGTTGAGATAATAACAATGTTGAGCATTAACAGCAAAGCATCCATACGAAAAAGAATTTCCTGCATATATTTCTCTACAGTGTCTGTCATTAAGCAGCTGCTGTTTGTTCCAGGATGAATACAATTCAGCCAGCATCCAACAAACTTTATATGCCACTTCAGCATATTCCCACCAGTAGCGGTAACAAAAAGCTGCTGTGTTATGGGTGTACTGGGCCTACAAGAACTCTCCTGGTTCGGTGTACAGCTGATGGCAGCTATTCTGCTTCACACTAGCAAGCAAACAGGAAACACAGGCTGCTTTTGCAGTTCTGCCCTGACCCTGCCTCACTCTCGAACTCTAAATCTTTTTAACACAAAAGTCAGCTGCTTCAGTGGCACATCTTGAACACACTAAGAGTGATAATCTTTTATTATTATTATTATTATGACTATTTTATCTGCCAGCTAATGATCAGCTGGAAAAGAAAAATGCTGTTTTACAGGATTTACAAGATGTGGTGGTTAGTGGTTGCACAACCTAATAATTATTTGATTATATAATATTTTCATTCAGTGCCTAAGATCACAAATGCAATGTAATCAATTTTAGTGCTAAAATGCAAAAACATTTAGGCCTGGAGGTAATGATTATTTAATATAGATAAATCTGATTGTTTTTGTCAATTAAATTTCAAAGAATTGTAAAAAAAAAATGCTGTTATTTCTTTCCACAGTGCAAGGTGCCATAATTAGATTGTTTATTTGACCAACACGCAATATTGAATTTACTATTAGAAATGACAAACAAAGCTGGTCAAAGAAATGGTCAAAAATACTTTTCATTTATCAGTTCTTCTTCTTCTGATTTGCCATCATCAATAATCAATGAATCATTGCAGCTTTAAACACATTTAGTTGGTATCATTAATACCAATGTAATAACTACTAAGCATTGCTACTAATTTCTTAGCAAAGACCTCAAAGAAAGCAGATTCACAGATACTCCTGTCCTTTTTATATTACTTAGTGTGTTTGTTTGTTTTTATGCAGAATTGATCACAGCACAGCAGAAAAAAAGTATCACTACTACAAAATTTTTTAAAAATAAATCAATAAGTAGTTACGCTTGTGAGAGGTATATGTACGTTGTACAGACATACTATTTGTAAAACATCCACGTTTTAGTGGTGCAATCATCAGTAGATCTAAAATTACCCCTGATGACCTCCATTGTCTTATTTAAAAAAAAAAGCTGCATTAGTTCATTTGATTGATGACCCTTTCTTTTCTGTGCTGCTCCTCGTACAGTTATGTGTTCTACAGGTTCACCAAATCAAAAACAATCGGGCTGTGATTAGTATTAAACACAGAGGTAGCACATTCCTGGGAGGTGTGTATGTGTGTCGGAGAGCTCGCTCATCTGGCTGGCAGCATGCATTGTAAGCTCTGTACCATCCCGTCTCTCTGCCCCTCAGGGACTTCATTAAGCCAGGATCAGTCCAGCTGAGGCCCACACAGCCCTCCTAGATTACTTCCTGCTTCCATCTCTCAACATCCATCTCTGTCCTTCATTTTCTGTTCTGTCTTTGTGTTCTCATGTCTCATGATCCCCCTTTACCTGACCCCTGTATCCTTCCTAACTCACAGACACCTTGCAACACCTGCACGCCGTGCATACATGTCCACTTGGAATGAAAGGTTCGCCTGCTGATCTGAGCATTCAGGAACTTTCGGCATGTGAGTGTGTTTTTGTTTGCCACACAGTAGATGCAGTGTCTACACTGTGTGTATGTTAACACACAAAGGAGCGGGCGGTCATGCAGTAGCACGGCATGACCTCACCGCATGTTAGGTCCTCACAGTGGAGAGGCACAGTGGGCCGAACCTTAGCCATAAAGGGACTCTGTTCTCCACCAACATTGACTTATTGTGTTGTTGCGTGGGCGCCGGAATCATTTGTAAACAATACCAGCCTTGATCCAGGGGAACGTTGCTCTTTTTTTTTTCTCTTTTGACAAGCACCCAGCCCTTGCTATTCTCCTCCCCTCCTTGCTTTCTATTAAATCTCATGCATGTCTTCCTCTGTTGTCTTTGTATGCAACCTCCTTCCCCCTGCACCTTCAGTGCTATGTTTTGACCAGATTACCGCACCCTAATCGTGTACTGTGACTACATCCATACGAGTATGATCATTTTATATTGTTGCCCCGTGCCCAGAAAGTACCGCTATGTTTTCTGTCCAATTTTGTTTATAATAATGGCATTCCCTGCTAGTAGTCATAGATGTAGACACAGTCATTTGTCATCGTGTGTGATCTGATGATATGCCCGTTCTTACGTAAATATGTGCATGTGTAAGGAAATTGTCATTCCAGCACCAGGGGTGCAGCAGGCCTTTGTAGGCAGCAGCGCTAATTGCACATGGAGTGGTCTTGGCTAAATATTTAGTGACAGTTTTGAAAGGTTGAAAGATGAGAGGGAGGCGGAGGTAAGAGGAGTCCCCCTTTTGTTTTGTTTTTTCCTCATGCCTCGTGAGTGCATAATGAAAGTCTCCCGGCTTTATCGTTCAGCTGTTAACCAAGCCTCCCTCACACCATTACTGCCCTCAACCCCCCCCCCACCCCCACTCTCTCCAACACTCCCATCCCCTCCTCCAACCAGCCTTCTTTCGGTGCTTTTCCTGAGAGGGAGAATATCCTCCGTCAGGATAGGAATAGAGCACGATATAAATAAAGCCAGAGGGAGGCAATAGATAGAAGAGGAGAGACCCAGCCAAAGCAGTGTTGGTGGGAGGGACTGAGTATGAGGGGTGAGGAAGGAAGGGAGGAGGGGGGCAGAGGGGGGGGTGGGGGTGGGGGTTGTCTCATGCCGCGCAAGAGCTGTGCAACTTCTTGGCAGCATTTCAGAAATGAGCCTCAGAAGCTTGGCGAACCGAGCAGACATATTGAGACAAGGATGGTCGCTGCGTCGCACAAAACCTAGCTCTTTACAGGATGGTTGGGAGGCACCTCTCCACAGGTATTTCACATCTTCCCTTCTTTCCTCTTCGGTTTCCCTATTTTTTTTTCTCTCTCTCTCTCTCTCACTCTCTCTCTTCTTCTGCCGTTTCTCTGTTGTTTGGATGGCTTGTATGTACACACTGTGGGTGAGCACTTTTAAAGATTAAAGCTGCAGCGACAGTGCATTGCAGGCATGCAGCGTTGAGTTCTCCTGTTTTGTGTTTATTATTGTGAGTGAAATATGCGTGCGATTACAGCAGCAACATTGGAGATACAGACGGTAGCTCGGAGCCTTTTTGGCTTTAGTTCAGGACTGAGAAAATGGCGGTCCTGCACTTCTCAGTAGAGTGACGCTACAGAACGACAGCACTGTGTGTCAGAAACACAGTGCCCTCTTTTTTCCCTCTTACTCTTTCACTGCCTCCTCTCTCTCTCCATTAGTTGCAAGCATTGAAGTAAGCTTGCAAAGAGCGGGTGGTACACAAATGCTGTCACTTCTCTCATATAGTTGTGACACAGTCGCTCTTTGCATACAAACTAAGCATGCATGTGAGGGCACATGTAAACAACAAGCTGCTGCAGTGTGAGGGACAGCAGGCAATGAGGTGGCAGCCGGATGGTCAGTGCAGTAATCATGATCTGCAACTGGGCTCCGTTTATATTAATATCATATGCATACTGGAACTCCAGGGAGCTTGCTCAACTGATTTCACAGGGAGGGAAATAAGAAAGAAGCTGAAGTATTACTTTGTGTTGTCAGTACAGTTGTGCAGGCAGAAGGAGGCTGACGTATTGGTTAAGAGACAGCCTGCCTAGAGCCAGTGCAGAGTGCTTCATGTCAAGTAGAGGTCATAACTGCAGTGGTTAGGAGGTCAGAAGTTAAGGATGACTCAGCTGCTTGGCTCCTGTCATTGATTACATCCTCTATATGGCCCCCAAATATGGCAATGAATGTTAGTGTGACCCGTTATGAAGATACAGTATTTAGCTATTTGCTACTTGACATTTCATACATGATAAAACATGGGGTCCGATTTTCTGATTTAATTTTTATCCCTATTTACTTAAGGTAGACCCTAAAGGTTTAATTACATTTTTATTGTTAAAATTTGATGATTATAAATTAGCTTCAGGTGATGTTAGATGGGTTCCCACCACATTGATAAATTAAAAAAAAAAAACATTGAAAATCTTGTCTTGCAATATTTGTTTTTATGAATTCAGATATAGTAAATATGCTTCTGAAGAAGAAAAGACAATGTGAATATCTTATTGTTCTTACATCATGGAGATCATTGGGCCTGTTTTTAGACACTGCATATTCGAAAGCATGTGCATGAAAACTGTGTGGCCTATGAAAATGTATATTATTGAAATGGAGTGCTAAAAAGTTACATACATTTTTTAATTAAAGCTCCCTCCCTGCTATCATATTAGTCATTCTCCTCTCTGTTTTTGCACTTTCAGTGTGGGTGGTATTTATTTTCTTTAATAAACCATCTTGTGAAGTCTATGTACACATAAGAAGACACCTTACATGTTGCCATGGTATTTCAACCGTACTAAGAATATGTGGGCGTGATGACGTACACAACTTATACCTCTCCTTTCTCATCCTCTTGCTCATGTCCTGTTATTTTTCTTTCCTCCCATGCAGAACTGCCCCCACAGAGCGGCCAGGGAGCCCAGTATGATAATCCCCTCTGGGGACACCTGCCAGCCAACAGGAGTGCCACAAGTGCTGCATCTTCCACCAATCTCAGTGGCTGGGATCAACTGATCATTGACCAGAAGGACACAGAGGCTTGGCCTTCTATTACCCTCAGCCAGAGCCAGGCCCCTCCAGGAGGATGCCCTTTGGACACTGACCCTGGTCGTCTGACCAGCAGCAGCAGCAGCAGCAGCAGCAGCAACAGCAGTAGTACTAGTAGTAGTTGTAGTACAGTGATTATGGCCACAGGGGCCAATAGCCAGACAGGCCACTTCCCTGCCAACCACCTTAGCAGTAAGGCCAACAGTGGGCCCAGCCCTGCCAATCATACTGGAACCAGCATGCTCTCTAGCCAGGTTGCAGCCAATCGCAGCTGGGGCTCTGGGCCTGGACCTTCCCATTGCCCCCCTCAGTCCTCAGTGGGGAGTGAAGGGAAGAGTGATGGTCCAGTGGGAGGAGGAGGTAGCAGGGGCTGGGGCAGTTCTTCATCATCCTCCACCAACAACTTTAACTTGAACCTAAACCCTAATGCCAACCCTTCTGCCTGGCCTATGTTGGGGCATGATGGGGGTGGCACAGGGGCAGGCAGCTCAGGGGGAGCCAACACCATTTCACCTCCTCAACCTACACCCAACCTCTGTAATCCACCTGCCCCCCCACCAGCCCAGACCAGCACCTGTACCGGAGCCAACACTAACAGCAACTCCTCGGGGATTGGCAGCGCCTGGGGTAGCATAATGGCCTCTGACACATCAGAGCCACACCCCTCCCCGTCCACGAATGTGTCTTTCAGTTCAGAACCTCAGAACCTTAAAACTGATGGACCAAATCACACTAATAAGCAGGAACCCCCCAGCCCCATCCGCAACTTGCCTGGCTGGGGTAGTGCACCTGTAGGCTTGGGTTCCATGGCCCAACCCCCACCAGGGGGACCACAGGTCAATGGAGAAGATGGTAGCTCAGTATGGGGTAACAAGGGTGACTCAAAGACACCTTCATCCAAGGAGGCACCTGGCTGGGACTCTGGCTGGGGCCATGGTGGAAGTGGAGCAGGAAACTCTGGAGGCTGGGGTGACCAGTCCGCTGGAGGCTGGGGGAAGCAGCACACTGAAGAGACCCAGGGAGGCTGGGATGCCCCCAGCTCTCCTCCCCAGGATCCACAGGCTAGTCCTTGGAACAGAGCTGTGAGCACAGCTGCCGCAAGTGAAGGGAGCAGTGACAGCACAGAAGGACATCCCCGGCACAGAGACCACTCATCCCGAGATAATCCAGCTCCTCTGCTGCCTGCCCAGGATCTGGACCCCAGAGTGTTGTGTAACACTGGTTGGGGACAGACCCCTGTTCGCCAGCACACCTCCTGGGATATGAACGATACTAAACGCAAGAATGATGGAGGCACTGAATCATGGGGCTCTGGCCCAACCACTCCAAGTGATGCCCAGGGGCCTTCCAACACTAATATGGGCCCATCTCAGAGGACTGACCCTGGGGGCAAAAATGATGTGCCTGGTTCTCAGGGAGCCTCAGGTTGGGGTGGAAGCATAACTGCTACCAACCAGCCTAGCTCTAGTTGGGGAGAGCC
Organism: Sciaenops ocellatus; assembly: GCA_033000465.1. Classification (NCBI taxonomy): domain Eukaryota; kingdom Metazoa; phylum Chordata; class Actinopteri; family Sciaenidae; genus Sciaenops; species Sciaenops ocellatus. The sequence continues at coordinate 17,182,618 of CP136877.1, forward strand.
ACCCAGCAACATTAAGCCCACAGGTGGCTCTGGTGGCTGGGGGAACCCTTCAACAGGAGGCCCCACCACCAATATACCCAAGAATGGAAGTCAGTCCTGGGGAGAGGAGAAGCCAACTGGGTGGGATGATTCTCACATCAAGTCAACATCCCAGGGCTGGGGAGAGCAACCCAAAGCATCCCACAACTGGGGCAACAGTGGAGGGAGCAATAATGCAGGGGAGTGGAGAGAACCAGAAGAAAACAAAAAGAGTCCCACCAACCCTGGGTGGGAGGGAGAATCAGGAGGCTGGAAGGAAAAACCACGAGGCTGGGGAATGCCTTCTTCAGGACCTGGGATATCTGGAGCTGGAGGAAATGGGGGATGGGGAGAGCCTGTTTGCCAGCGTCCCAGTGGCCCTCCCCAAGGTTGGGGAGGCAAGCCTCAGGATGGGCCTAGTAATAATAATAATAATAGTAGTAGTGGAGGTGGAGGTGGAGGGGGAAGTGGGAGCATGGGCTCTTGGAGTGGCTCAGGCACAGCGAAGCAGGGTGGAAGCTGGAGTGGCAGTAAGCAGGAGTCCACTGCTGAGCCTACAGGCTGGGAAGAACCATCCCCACCTTCAATCAGACGTAAGATGGAGATAGATGATGGGACCTCAGCTTGGGGTGACCCTGGTACCTACAACAAGACAGTCAACCTGTGGGACAGGAACAATCCAGGAATGTCCCAGGCTAAAGTTACCACTGGAGGCAATAACCCCCCAGGCCCAAACAACAACCACCCCCCCTCTCACAATCACTCCTATCACGGGCCCCCTGCACCTTTACAGAACCACACCCAGAACTCCCAAAACCCAGGGCCCACCAGTGGGCCCATGGATCCTGTTGTCCAGCACCAGTCCGGGCCATCTCACAACAGGGGTCCCCCCCTGATAACTCAAGGTAAGACAATATAAAACATAATGCTTTTAATGTGTATACTTAGCCCACATGTCTTCTGTTTAGTTAGACAGACTCATTGGCTTATAGTAAAAATATAAATTATCGTCAACAATCAGACTTTAAGTGTTGTGATTTGATTTCTGATATTCAAAATGTAACTAAAAGTAAATTAGATTAAATTAATGTCTTTCATAGTTCCTCACTTCTTTTTCAGTGTTCAAAGCAAAGGTGTCAAATGTGAACATTGGTTGGGTAGTTAGCACCGTACACTGTTAAGCTCCAATCTGTTGATCCACTTAAAGGTAAAATCTTGACCTAGTTTGCCCTCTTTGGATTTACATCTAATCAACTATCCAAACGAGTTAAGCAGTGCCAGCCTTGTCCCTTCATGAGGCTCCTCACATTTCACAACACCGGACACGTCTGTAAGGGTAACCCTGGCAACTTCTCATGGGTACCCAAAGGAAGCACAAGAATGCTGTTTACAAAGTGTCTCGTGAAAATAGCGATTCACCACAAACTGTTTGAGACGGATCGGAAGTGTGTGATTATATGGGAGCCACCATCTGTCAGTAGCTGAAGGGAGGTGGTGGAGCAAGCAGAGAGGGGTTAGACGCCCCCTGCTGTCCCTCACTTGACCCTGCATGCTGACTGACCACATTTGCTTCCCAAGAAAACCTGATCAGCTATCATTATTGCTGGCATAACAGCAGTTGAGCATATAGCAGATTAAAACAGAGAGGGATAACTCCTCAGTACTATTCATAGCCAAGAGGAGAAAGTGGGAGAAAAAAAGATTAAGTTTGTTTCATCCCAGTATGCCAAATTTAGATCAGAGTAGCACCACAGCCATTCATACTAGAAGGTTGAATGTTAACTATAATTTTGGAGCAGCCTTTAGGACTTGACCTCTCCCTGGAGAGAGAGCTAAGCTAAGCCTGGCACTGCCACGGGCCCAGAGACAGCACTGTGTCTCTCATGCCAAGAGGGACCGGGCTTTGCCAAATTTTAAATGGGCCTCTGTCGACCATCCTGCTAAGCCAAGCCCAGGTTTCTGCCATCCTGCGAGAGTGACACTTCACACTCCCAGACAGAAGGATCAACACAGTTTACCCGAGGCTCAGTTAGATTTAAGGCTCAGCTTATTTTCACATCAGAATAATTTGTATGCATTGCAATTTAAGCTGTAAAATTCTAAAATAAAATTAAAACGTGGAATATGCTTTACACATTCAGACAAACACTTGTTAGACTTTTGAGTTAGGCATAGGCAAATCTAAACATTTTACCAGTCATTTACTTATCATTAGTGAGATAGCCTGAGAGTGGATAGCTATTAAGCAAAGAACACCCAAGAGAAGACTCTTCCGTTCTTGGAGAAAGAGCTGCGACGATAAAGATGATTTAGTCTTAAATTCAGCATTTTGCATTCAAGAGAGCGCGAGCTTGCTAACACGAGCCAGCACAATTTGACCAAATGCTTCATAGTCATTAAAAGTTGTTTGAAAATGCACGTTAACTAAATTAAACAAGCCCATAAGAAAGCACCGCAAGGCTGGAAATGGCAAGAGTTTTGACAGCTGTATTCACAGTGCTTCTGACAAAAAAGAGACAAAATGCCGGAGGTAAATATTAACTATTAATCCATGTGCTTGTGTGTCCTACAGGCTGGGGAGAGATACCCAGTTCCCACACAAAATCAGAGAGCTCTTGGGGGGAACCTGTACCCGCACCGGTCAGTGTGGACAATGGGACGTCTGCCTGGGGCAAACCTACCGGGAGCTGTGGAGGCTGGGGAGATGGCAACCCAGACAGCTATGGCAGGGGCAACCCAGCAATGACATCTGCATCTTGCAAACCTGGTAAATAATTTAACCCTGTACGGTTTTATTAATTAGTCTTTACCAAGTGTGTATACCTTTGAGAAATAATGAATGTGTTTGTTGAGAGTGAAGCGCTGCTGAATGAAGTTGAGTAATTCTCTCCTGATTAGTCAAATCAGGGACGTAAATACAGATGCAACAGCACTGGACATTTTACCCAGAAACCCACACTGACCCCTAGTGGCTGCTATTTTATAGTGTTCATATTATTTTCATGTAGTAATGTGCAACATATTATGTTTTCAGTTTATGTAACCAGTTCTTAATGTGTCATAGTATATGTCCTCAATGCTGCTTGGTTTACGTCCTCTCTTATGGTGTGTTTTCCAGCCCCTAAACCTATGCAAGACGGATGGGGAGGTGGAGGTGAAGAACTGAACTTGTCGGGGGGTCAATGGGATGCTGAGGAGGGAGACATGTGGAACAGCACTGCCTCCCAGGAGAGCAACTCCTCCTGTAACTCTTGGGGCAATGCATCTAAAAAAGTCCCACAGAAGGTGTGAAGCAAGATTAGTTACATACCGAATTGTCTCTTTGACCATAAAATATTATTAAGTTTGTGTGGTAATAATAATTTTTCTGTCATCTCTTCCAGGGGAAGGTCCCAGGGAAGCAAGAAGATGCCTGGATCATGAATCGTCTCATCAAACAGCTGACAGACATGGGCTTCCCTGTGAGTTGAAGTGATACGAAACTGCTGCACAGCACAGCTAACGCCTTTAGATCAATGATTGTTGTTACAACATACTATTAAGATTTTAACGATGGGAAGCATCAATGTGTAGAGAATTTTATTAATTCTCTGGTTCCAGCATCACAAATGTTAATATTTATTTGAAGTATGACCATATCTACTAAAAACAATGTTATTTGTATTTGTAACATTAGTCATGTCACGTTTGAAGCAGTATATCCGTACCATACATTTTGCTTTTCTAATGCTTTCTGTTTTATTCTCCAGAGGGATCCAGCAGAGGAGGCTCTGAAGAGCAACAACATGAACCTGGATCAGGCCATGAGTGCCCTGCTGGAGAAGAAGACCGAGCTGGACAAGCGGGGAATGGGGATAACCGGCCACGACTACAACAACGGACTCATCAACAAGCCCATGAGCTGCCCTCGGCCTCCGCTTCTTTCCAAAGACCCCTCGGCAGACCCCCGCTTGCCCTTCATGGATAAGGTAATTCTTTCTTTTAGTTTTTAATTAAATGTTAATGCTGTTCAGACAATTCACGGGCGCAGCCTGTTTTTTTACCACCTTCACCTGCACGATATGGAGGACAATGTTTACTGGAGCAGAGGTTGACTCTCTCTCCTTTGTTTGTTCCTTTGTCCAGCAGATGCAGAGTGGAATGTTTGGCGGTGGTGGAGCAGCACAAGCCCGGGCCATGCAGCAGCCGCAGCCGCCTCCTCAGCCGCCAGTGCCGCCTCTCAGTTCCTCTCAGCCTAGTCTACGTGCTCAAGTGCCTCAGTTTCTCTCCCCTCAGGTACACACACACACACACATTTCTCACTACTTGAACACATCAGTAGGCAAAGTGTTTTAATGTATGCAATCATAAATATTTTACTTTTAGATTACAGTCTTTAAAAATATCTCCACTGTGGGTTTCTCATTTATTATATATCATTTCAGATCTCTTTGATGTAATATATATAAATATGTATGTATCATTAAAGGGGCAGATTATTTGTGCTCTTCATATAGAAAGTGTACACAGCAAACCCGGACACATGCTCTTTTTTACATGTGTACTGTGATACTTTCCCAACAGGTTCAAGCACAGCTCTTACAGTTTGCAGCAAAAAACATTGGTCTGAATCCTGCACTTTTAACCTCACCAATAAACCCTCAACATATGACCCTTCTGAATCAACTTTACCAGCTGCAACTGGTGAGTCTCATTTCTGCCTTCTCTGCTTTCAGCTTTATTAGATACATCAGATATAACCGCATGTAGTAGAGCGCTCATGGAAAATATCTAGGACCCCAAATCTACAAAGACCAAATGCATTAGGAGCTTTTTTTAAGAGTGTAACTTTGTACTTTCATGTTTTTAGCAGATGTAGATAAAGCCATTTTAATACATGCAATTTTATTATTTTTGAGTACTATTAAGTTACTACTGGTTTTAAAGACACAATGACGTTTTAAGTAATTTAAACCATGCCTTATTCCTGATACACAGGCATACCAGCGTTTACAAATTCAGCAGCAGATGTTGCAGGCGCAGCGCGCCTCTGGCCCCATTCGACAACAAGAGCAGCAAGTATGTTTACCCTCTTAATCTTCAGTTTTCTTCTCTTTCTCCTCCCTCTCTTTTGCTTTGTTTCTTACATTTTTATCTAAATAAAGCTGATTTATAAACAGTCCAGGCCAATGTTTATTTCAGTGTAAAACCTGCATGTTACAGATCCTAAATATGTCTCCATTGTGATGTCATCCTAGGTTGCACGTACAATCAATAACATGCAGCAGCAGATCCAACAGCACCAGCGTCAGCTGGCCCAGGCTCTGCTGATGAAGCAGCAGCAACAGCAGCCACCCCCCTCCCACTCGGGCCTGCATCCTGGTGGGGCCAAATCCACCCTGGATTCATTTCCAGGTCACCCCCAGGCTCCAGGCCTCCCTGACCTGCAGACCAAAGAGCCGCAGTCATCTCCCAACAACTACAGCCCCTACTCTCTTTGTGAGTGACCTGAAATGTTCTCTTTGAATGGGAAATGCTGGTGTAATCCTTGTGGGCTTGTTTAGTAACAACTAACTCTGTCTCCTCAGCTGGACTGAATCCAAACATGAATGTAAACTGCATGGAGGTGGGAAGTCTATCTATGAAGGAACCACCCCAGCCTCAATCGCGCCTGTCGCAGTGGACGCATCCCCACTCCATCGAAAGCCTCTCTGGAAACTCCTCTCCTCTTGAACCCAACTTGGGCAAGCATGGTGAGAAAAGAACGGGAATCTTGGGTAAAACAAAGTCCCCACAAGAGAACAGCCAGGAAGTTTCTACTTCTATCATGTGACCAGCGTTGTAATATATGCAAGATAACGTTTATAAGAGAATGATTTAAAATGCTTTTTAAAGGTCCAATGTGTAAGATTTAGAGTGGACTATTGACAGAATATGGCAGAATTGAATGTTTTCATTAGTATATAATTACCTGAAAATAAGAATTGTTATTTTTTTTGTTACCTTAAGATGAGTCTTTTATATCTGCAGGTGCCACAGGTCCTCTTCCACAGAATCCGCCATACTGAATCAGCATGTTTCTGCAATAGCCCACAATAGACAAACCAAACACCGGCTCTTTCACCTTTTTCACAAGTTTTACAGCCCCTGTGGTTACTCCTTCACACTTGGCTGAGTCAAGGGGTTTCAGTTAGTTGCAATCTGCAATCCCATCGCTAGAGGTCACTAAATCATACACATTGGTTCTTTTAATATAATTTAAATGTAAAGAAGAATACTAAATGTAAAGAAGGGTGCTCAAACAAAGTGTCTTTTATTGTTTCTTTATTTGGGGGGAAAAAAGACATTTTGCTGATATCAACCTCTACACTTTTTATTTCACTTTTCTCAGGTGCCAACCTGGGCCCACCTGGTAAGCCTCATCAGCTGGAGGACTCTTACAGCCCTTACAATCTGATGTCCAGCTCAGAGTCTCCCACCAGCCCCCTGGTCCCTCCAGACAGCTGGGGACAGGGCAAGAGCAGCAATGACAAGATGGCCAATGGGACCAATATCAACTGGCCACCAGGTTAGGAACACTTGAAGTACTCACTATTGATGGTTTGTCAGTTTTCCTTTTTGGGACTGATTTGGAAAATGAATGCAGCAAATCGGTATCCATGCAAAACATATTTCACATCACTAAATTACACAAGACTATTATCAATAAATCTATAGTATCTAGTATTCGAATAAAGTAACCATTCATTTAAACTTCAGAAACCAAAAACTAATGCCTGGTCACAATATAGTTGATAGTTGTCAGTTAATTACAGATCTTAGATTATTAATGATTATCTTTAATATTATAATTTTTATAGAGTATTTTTTGTAGAATTTATAACTCATTACATTACATACATTATAACTCATAACTTCATTTTTCAGAGTTCTGCCCCGGTGTGCCCTGGAAAGGTCTTCAGAATATCGACCCCGAGACCGACCCCAACGTGACCCCCGGCAGTGTCCCCAGCGGGCCCACTATCAACACCAACATCCAAGATGTCAACCGCTATCTGCTGCGGGACAGGAGTGGAGGTGAGAGCAAAGTCAGAGAGTTTCAGCGCCAGGGGCTGAAACAGTGTAGAGTGTAATGAAGGTGCTTGGTAAGAAGTTTTTGTGTTGTGGCTCTGGCCTACCAGTCAAGTGCTATGTCACAGGATATCAACACAGTGAATCCTAGCAGAATTTATATTATTTTTTACGTGTATGAAACAAGCTGTGTCCAAATCTATTGTAAGCCTGTTAAAATTGTCTGACAGTGTTGTGCAGCTGTTGCCACCATGGAGCCTGCTTCTTATTCTTTTGTTCTTCATTTTCCTACTTTTAACTGCCTCTACAATCATTGTCATTTACCAGTTTATCCTCTGCTCTTCTTAATGAGATCACTATCGTCATTTGTAGTGCATTTTTCCTTTACTCCATTTTCTCTCTCTGCTATTTTTCCTTATTTGTGTCTGTCTATTTGTTTGTGTTGGTGGCATCGGCTTAGGCTCCTCTCCCACTTCATCTCAGAACGAGGCTCTGCCTCCCTCCACTGATTGGCCAGTCAGTGGCTACACTAGCTCGTTCAGTCTGTCGTCCCCGGAGACGGACGATGCAGGTACATGGTTTATCCATAACGTCCTCCCCTCACATTGTAGTGGCTGAATCACTGCCAATCAACATTATCCTATCCTTCCTGTTAAACCAGAGCCTCAAACTGGAGAATCACACGTCTCCTGTTCATTCAAGTCACTGCTGCTGATTGAATATGACCCTCATTTGAACTCTCTCCCTGCCAACTTTGCCTCTCATGCAATGTGTATACCCCCCGTGGTGTTAGTGTATGTAGTTTATCTTCTCCCCCCTTGTGTGTGGCATGGTAAGTGCTGTCCTTTTTGGCAACTATGAGAGAAGTTTTTAGTCCAATCATTTTGCTCCTCAGGACTCCCTCCTGTGGGACCAGCTGTCTTTGAGTCATTTGGTTCTCCGGGCCAACCTTTCCCTCACTCTTTTCCATTCAGGTAAACTGTCAGAGATGAAATCTACTTGGTCTCCAGGGCCCATTTCTCACAGCCAGGCCTCTCTGTCCCACGAGCTGTGGAAGGTTCCCCAAGGCCCCCGGGGCAGCAACACGGCCCCTTCCCGCCCTCCACCTGGCCTCACCAACACCAAGCCTTCCTCAACCTGGGGAGGCAACTCCCTGGGTCTGGCCCAAGGCTGGAGCAGCTCTTATACCACAGGTATAGTGAAATATTTAGGGAATCCTTTTAATCACTTCCTTCTGCAATAGTAAATGACTAATCTTACATTGAAAATTGCAATTGCCTTTGCAAAAAAAGGTATTTTGGTTCATTTTAGTAGTGAAAGAACATATTAAACATTCTTGCAATTATGTTGTTTTGTTCTATTTTTATCTGTAAACATATGACAGAAAAGCTAATGTGCCTGTCCTTTATGTGAAAACATTGGACGTAAAAACCAAAACAAAGTTGAAGTATTTACAACTAACTGCATAGCTACTTACTGCAAGACAAGAAGCTCAAGACATTTCTCATGCTGGCATGAAATGTGAAATGTCTAAAGGTCAGATTATGGAGATGTAGTGTGTAGAGTGTGTACGGTTGTGAAGCAGGAGCGTACTGGAAGAGCAAGTTGCGCTTTGATGTGGCATATAACCACAGCACGATTTCGAAGGTACAGAGTCGGCAGATTGGCAACGATTAAGAAAATCTCGATGTGGTTGAACAAGTGTCAACTGACACTGGGTGTTTTTCTTTTCGTACAACAGAAATCGACACCACCCATTCAGTTTTAGTAACTGATTTTGGTTTGTTGGTTTCAGACAAGCGTGGTAATGAACTTCACGCTAACAAATGTCTCTCGCACACAGCAGGTACCACATGGAGTACAGACAGCTCCACTAGGACCAGTAGCTGGCTGGTTCTGAGGAACCTCACTCCACAGGTAACAGTTAACAATGAGCTACCTTCTCTTACCCTTTAAGCATTTAGGCCTCTCTGACAGTTAACTGTATCTGACTGCTAATGACCTTCTGTGGGCGTGTTTGTGTTCCAGATTGACGGTTCGACTCTGCGTACACTGTGCATGCAGCACGGCCCCCTCATCACATTCCACCTCAACCTGACACAGGGCAACGCTGTGGTGCGTTACAGCTCCAAGGATGAAGCCGCCAAGGCTCAGAAGTCCCTGCACATGTACGTCTCCTAATGAACTACTTCAAGCTGTTTGGCTTATTTAGTTTTAAGGACATGTGTTGTTACTCATCTATGTTTTTCCTCTAATTTCCGTCTAGGTGCGTGCTCGGGAACACCACCATCCTGGCAGAGTTTGCTGGGGAAGAGGAAGTGAACCGCTTCTTTGCACAGGGCCAGTTGCTTGGTGGAACAACCAGCTGGCAGGCCACTCCAGCCACCAATCAGACAAGGATGGGTGGGACCGGGTCTGGAGCCTCCCATCCAATCGGTCACTCACCCCACTGGAACAACAACAACAATGGCGGCGGCGGCAGCAGCAGTAGCAGTGGCCTGGGAACAGGCGGAGCAAAGACGGGCGGAGAGTTGCTGTGGGGTGGAGTGCAGCAGTATTCCAGCCTGTGGGGACCCCCAAGCGGAGAGGAGGGACGGGTCATGGGGAGTCCCACCCCAATCAATACGCTGTTGCCTGGCGACCTGCTGAGTGGGGAGTCCATGTAGGACAGAAACGCCCCGGCTTGACAAACACCAACAGGAGCAAAAACCTTGCAAATCATTGTGGCGATAATCAGTGTGGGTGTAACGGTGAAAAGGAGAGACAAGAGGAGGACGAGGCTACATCCTCGCTGCTCACCCTCGCCAACCTCCTCTGCTCCTTTTTTAATGACATTTCAGTTGCAGTTCTTTTGTGAATCTCATTCGAGATTTTGGTCACAGTGTTCAGCTCTTACTTTTGGAGACACAGGAAGTCTTTCATTCAACAAAGAAAGAGAACTTTTTACACAAATGAACTTTTGAGAACTCGCCGTGTGAAACATGTACTTTAGTCAAACTGACACAATGACGAGCTGCCATCTTTAAACTTGCGTAATCCCTCTCCGCCTTTTGAGGCAATCATACTGCACCTCAGAGATCCATTAAAAGGCGTCATTCCCAAAGTAAAAAACCCTTCAATCAGAGTGGTTGTCGAACTTTCAGCTGGTCCAGACTCAACATTTGTTTCTCTCAGCACTAATATTAGCCTTAACCTCTTTCCTGCCCTGCTATCCTCACTCACTGTACTTGGTGAAGAAGCATACGGACACTTGCACACCCTTATTTCTGAGCCAGTGAAACCTGAGTGGAGAGTACATGCTGCTGCGGCTTAACATAAGCAACCACAGCTCACAACTTCAGTGCATTTTTGCAAGCAGATTGAGTTCCCCACACAACGCTCAAAGGGAATGATGCAACTCTGTTCGCCGTATTCAAGCCATTTATTTTTGTAGTGGTTTTGTTTTTTTTCTTCTTAAACCATTGCAAAGCTAAGAACTGATATTATTCAAACGTGTCTGTCAATCTTACCTGGTGGGGGGAGAGTTTTGGGGGGTTATGTACAGTTGTAGACGTGATGGATGACAAAATGAACCACTGCTATTACTATGGAACTGTAAAGACAAAAACTTCAATGCACCTCAACTCGTCTGCGGGGGAACTCGCAGTTTGGTCTCAGTCTCGGACCCTCTCACTGATGTTGTGGAAAACCTCAAGTCGTAAATGTTTCCCACCGGTTTGTAGTCAATGACCCCCCACCCCAGCTCCACCTGCAAAAACACCATTTCAAGTGACGTGCAATATAAGCCACAGACTTTACCGTCCAAGCACCCTACCACGACCTCTCGCAGAAAGAGAGGAGACTATAAGGAATGATTGAACTGCAGAGGCTCTACCTGCCCTGCACCCCACTCCCCCTACCCTAAAACTGCCACTACTACCCTTTCATCTCCCCCTCCCCAAGAGTGTGTGAGCTCAGGAGAGTAGCAAGCTGGTCTTCAACCACCTTCTGTCCAAGATACGAGGACGTACACACAAAGCACTTACTCAACCAGCCTACTCTCCACACTTAAGCCAGTGACTAGTTTTTGGGGGAGAAGGAGGGACAGGTGTGTTTGCGTGCGTGTGTGTGTGTGTCTCTGTGTATGTTTCTGTGTGTGTGTGTGTGTGTGCGTGCGCTTGAGGAGAAGGCATCAAACCAAAATGAGAGGAGCCTGTTTTCCTTTTTACCCAGAAGACCAGATGACCTTTTTTTTCCTTTCTTTTTGCCCAAATTTGTGTAGGTGAAAATAAAAAAAAAAAAAATATGAAGCAAAGATTTGTGAATAGGTGGTCTATCATAGCACTTAGCAAGAGCGTCGCAGCTCGTTATACCCTTAATGCCAACGAATAGAAGAAAGGAGAAGCAACACTGGCAAATAAAAACTGAAAACAAAACAAGGACAAAAAAGCAATGTGCTTAGTGGCTTCTCTATATACTTATTTTTTAACTTAACATGGATGTGAAGTTTTTTTTTTTGTTTTTTTTTTCTCCAATCCTTCTTCCCTCAAGTCAGTGGGACCAGGAAGGATGTCAAACATGGTAGCAAAGTGAAGGGAAATACAAAGAAAGAACTAACTCAACTGATGATGATGTGCAGCAGGGAAAAGACCCCAAAGCACTCATCCTCACCCTCTTTATCAAAGTAAATATCACTGTTACATTGCATACTTTGAAATCTTTAGCCTTGGTGTCTGGAAACGCTCGACGTGTTTTATGTTCTACTGGGTCCAGCAGCAGGGAGGATCGCCATCTTTTTTTCGTCCCTTTTTTTTTTTTTTCTCTCTCTCGTCTTCTTTCTATTGGAGGCCCTGCCAACCTGTGTGATAGTGTGGCCACTTGAGTGCCTGCCTGCTGCGGAGTGCAGTGCTCTGCAGCAGCCCCTCACCCCCTCCCTCCCTCCCTCCGACTCGCTCGCTGCCTCCCTGCGGATCCCTACAGAGACTGGCGTCCCTCCTTTTCCTCCCCACCCCCACCCCCCCCCACCCCCCCTCCTCGGCCTCCAGGCCAAGAGCAGCTCTTTCAGAACTGGCCCACCTGTATTAAATTTACTACTACTGCTGCGCCAGAGTCTGTCCTCAGCAACCTCCAACTCCACTCTCTCTCTCTCTCTGTCTCTCTGTCTCTCTCCTGCAAGGATCACTTTAGCCAGAGATGGAGGCATTTGATGTGTTTTGTCTTTTTTTTTTTTTTTTTTTTTTTTTCACTTATGAAATTGCCAGTGAGCATTTTTATTTTATTGTTGTCATGAAGTTTGCTGATATTGTTGCTGTTATCATTGATGATATAGATAATGATTGTTTTCTGATGATGACGATTTCATGGCTTTTTAATATTGGTCGTTATGCAGTGTTCAGCTTCTCTCCTGCCCCTCCCACTGCCTCCCAGGCAGAAGCAGTGTGTTGTTTAGAGGTACGCCCTCAGCCGCGCAGCAAGGCCATACGAGACACTGCAGATCTCAGTAGAAAAGGCTGGTAGGGGAGTTCACTATGTGGGGGTTGGACAGAGTTAAATCAAGTGGAGAAAGTGTAGTCAAAGGTTCTCCAGGATAGTGAGCCAACTTCCTTTGTCCATCCTGGGGCACCGACCTCCACTCCATGTTGTCTCATAACACACACATCCTTTTTAGTGTTGATGGGCCTCACTCACTGGTGCTTTATGTTTAACTCTGGGAGCACTCAGTTACACTTAGAACCACCTCAACTGATAACAGCCTTCCATTTCTATGCAAAGACAAGGAGGTGTTCGTTCACAGCCATCTAGAAAATCATAGCCATCCCTCGCATCTACATCTTCACTTATCTCTCAACCTTTACTACCAGGCAGCTTCCCTTGAAAAAAAAAAAACCCTTGATAAAATGAAAGGGACACTGAAAGAGCTTCACTTCAAGTGTTTAGTCTCCCACTGTGTGGACAGAGCTACTAGATGACACTAAATGACCTGCTGGAGGCACTAGTGGTTGGCAAACAGTCACCTCTTCAGTCTTGTGCCAACTGATCTACAAATATCTACTTCCACCTTTGCCATATCATCATTTATCTTTAGCGTGATGAGACTTAAGTTTCTTTTATTGCTGCAGCTGTAGGAGGCTTGAGGAGTAGAAGGGCAGGACAGATGAATGGTGCTGGTCTTTCACCAACAGGAGACTGGAAATTTAGTGGAGGCTGCAGGAGGATGAGGGGGTGGTCCCTGTATGTGTCTGTGCACTGTTTATGGGTCACATCGGGTACATCTCTTTAAAAACCAAAAACATCTTTTTCTTTATCATCAAGGTTTTCGCAAAAACTAGAAACTACAAAAAAAAAAAAAAAAAAAAAAAAAAAGTATGTTCCAGCTGTGCACTCCAAGGCTGAGATGCCTGTGTTCTGTTTCTCTGCAAGCTGCCGCCTTCTAACCCCATCCGGGCTCATCCTCTGGGCCACATGTGGGGAAGCTGTATCCAGGTGATTACAACCTGCAACCTGAAGGTCGCGCCAGCCAATATGTAACAGGTCATTTCTGCACATCTGGCTTTGGGGTCAGGGTCCATGCAGGGACCCAGCGTATCAGCAGAAATAGGGACACACCTCAAGTTTGGTACCAAGTCTTAAAACTTTTGGGATTTGCCCTCTTCCAGAGTCGCTTCAGACTCGCATCATTCAACAAAACAATCACTATTGCCTGTGTTGTCTGTTTGCGTGTTTGTTTGTTCTTGAAAACTTGCATTTACTCCACACTGGACATGAATCAAGGAACTGGCGTTAAAAGCGGGGAGTCGAACAGAGTGGGAGAATGGGTGACCGGGACGGAGGTCGGGTCTCAGATGTGCCCTGGATTTCTTGGCGCAGCACCAGCACTGAGAGCCCCGGCACCTCCAACACCCTTCGCCTGCACTCTCATCTACCTGTCTAGTGTTGGAAATCAGATGCTTTCCCTTTTTTTAAAGTCACACGGACTCAAAGGCAACTGGAGTTCAAGCAAAGTATGCTTCTCAATCATGGATCAGACAAGGGTGTGGGGCAGGGGCCCCAAAAAGAGTTGAATTAGCAAATCTCTCTTTAAAAACAAAAAAGAAGAAAAAAAAACAAAGGCCTGGGTTGAATATGCACATGCTAGTTCATATACAGTATACAACCAAGAGTACATAATGGGTGTATGTGTGTGTATATGGCTAGATCTCTGTTTTCCACTTAGCCTAAGCCCCCTCCCTGCCCTGCCTTCAGCCCTTAACCCTGTGTATCCTCCTCAACATTATATTTCCCAGAAGACAAGATCATAAACATATCAGAGTAATACAAAATAATGAAAACAAATACTTGAATCAAAAGAAGCGCCAATAATGTAATGTGAACACTTTTTGTAGTGGTTTTTTGTCTCATTCATACACTTCAGAGATTTTTGATAGCATCGGGTTCAGAGTGAATTAAATTTAAAATACGAGTGTTGTTGAAAACAAAGATCGATATAAAGGCAAATTTACATCTGTTGTATTTGAGTGTTTGCACAAGGCTGCTTGTACTGTATGTTGTTTGAATGACTGTTTAGTATGTGAGGTGAAAATATGTATGAGAGCTTGTGATTACAGCGGAGGAATTTCCGCCTTGTGATTCTTTTCAATTCAGTATACTTTTGTTGTTGATTTTGTTTTGTTTTTTTTTTTCTTTTTGCTTGTCAAAAAATATATTCTGATGTTAATTGTTACTAGCCTCTAGCGTTGCACTGAGTGTCGGCCTCACCCCTCATCCAGCTAAACGAACAACATGATACAAGTACTGAGGGGAGACGGGGACAGTTCATGTGTAAATGTTTACTCAAGGACTAAAATAAGTGTGTTTTTAAAATGTAATGTTTATCTACCTTAGTGGCTTTCATTGTGGAATAATCCAAGAAAGTATGGATCATAATTGAGTATTGCACCATTTTTCAGACTGTAAACCTAAAAAAAAAAAAAAAAAACTGAAAAAAAAAATCACATATGTATAAAAAAATGCAGCAAAAAAAGTATTTTGCAGACCTGTGGCCATAGATTGGGGTAGAAGGACTTCAGCTCTCCCAAATCTGAGCAATGGAGAGAGTGAAGGACAAGACATCAGACTGAGCCTTGGCTTCTAGGGCTCACTTCAGAGGTGCCTACCTTTTTGGTTTGTTAGCTTTCGTTCTGTTTTCACTTATGTTCAATTCACTCATGTTGTCATTTTTTTGTTTTCCTGCAAGGCCACTGACAGTTTACAAACACTTTGTTTTTTTCTGGAGTTCAGAGAAAAAAAAAATCAGCAACACAAAAGAATTAAACCATGGGAATGTCGGAAAAAGAAAAAAAAAGGACAAATGCTTCCATTTTTAAAAAAAAAAGTGCAACACAACACTTCACAGAATGAAGATTTATTGTGCTACTTTCAGAACTCTGGGATTGAACAGTGTTGTCTTGTTCTGTTTAACCTTCTTTGTTCTGTGTTAATGTTGATTTCATGGACTATCTGAAGCCTGTATGTTTTATGTTGATTATATTTTTCCTTTATAGAAAAACAAACAAAAAAAAAAAAAAGAAAAGAAAAAAAGACATAATTGCTCACTATCTTGCACACACACGAAAAAGTGGATCTTGTCTCAGGAAGGCCAGGGTTCCAGAGTACCAACTCCACGCCATTTTAATGTACATTTTTATGATGAGTAAAAAAGAAAAAAAGAAAAAAAAAAAAGGATGATTTAAAAGAAACAATTCTAAGCACTGAAAGTTATGGATTTCAGAAGAAGAGAAAATACCTTTGTTTCTAAATCCGTAGCAGTTACATAATAACCAAATAATGGACTTTAAATGAAAATGGAGTGCTTTATATATAAATCTATATATTAAAATTGCTTTACATTTAAAAACAAAAAAAGGTCAATGATTTTGATTGTTTAAAAAAAAAAAAAAGAAGAAGAAAGACCGTGAATAACATGCAAAATGCTGTATGTTTGAATCTTTATTGTGTTTTCTTAAGGAGGTCCCGTCCTGACTGAATCAGGAACATTGTGCATTACTCTTTCTTTCCTCTTTCTCTCTCTCATTCTCCCACAGCGGGTATTATTAATAGATAAATCAGACTTTTGTGGAACATTTTTCACATTTTGGAGGATGTTTGTAAAACATGAGCTGGTTGTAAAGGATCATGAAACTATGCACAAGTGTTTGGGGGGCGGGGGGAGGGGAGTGTTGTTGGAAGATGGGGATTTTATGGCCTACTTCTTCGTGGCTGATCTCTTGCAGGGGTTTTTGGGATCCAATGTGTTTCTGTTTTATTTTTTTTTTAAGAGGGTGGAGGGGGGGGTGGAGAGGTGATTCATGTGGAGCCCCCCGCCTCCAGCTTCCTTCCCCTGATTCAGATTGACCTAGCGCTACATCGCCATGCTGTGTATTCCTAAAACCAATGAGCATCTCACTCTTTAGCACTGTGGGATTCTAGCCTGTCACCCTCAAGGGTTTTTTTTCTCAGTTGTTACGGTTTTCTTGAGGGGTGGGGTGGGGGATATGGGATTAGGGCTGCTTTTTTTTTTTTTGTTTGTTTGTTTTTTTTGTTTTGTTTTTTTTGGCCTTTTTTTTTAATATTAAGTAAAAATGTCTGTACTGAGATTTAATGAAAAGTCAGTGGCTTGTAATGTTTTATTTTTCTCTCTGTATATCTCTTTCTCCTCATAGAATGTGATTGTTAAATGACATGCACCGAAACAAATGTTTTCATGAACTATGGAGCTTCTTTCAAATATTAATAAAATAGCTTTTTTCTTGGCTGTTAAAAATGTGCCATTTGGTGTTTGTTTCTGTGCTGTTGCTCCATCAAACTGACATATTTTTCTTTTTTATTTCCTGGAATGAGACGTCATCTCTCATTCTCAAATCATATATCTGCGGTCGGGATGGTGCCATTTCCTGCGCAATTTGTTGCAGCATTAGTTTGATGCAAGAAGTCATGTCAGGCTGTGAGGGCGAGCTGTCTGGGGCAGGCGTAATAGTTGTCCTGTGGTTGTCGAATGTTGGGGTTAGCATACACAGGGAAGTTGACTTCCTCCAGGTGTGAAGTGGCCTCATGGTTATTTTGGGGGATTCCGGTGCTCTGCTGCTTCCTGGTCATTTCCTCATAGATAGGAACAGGAGCTTGTGGACTGAGATGATGTCTCGCCTTCGCCTACGAGATATAACATTGTGTAGAACTCAATTTATGTTCACTATGAAATATTAACAAGTTTCCTCATTCTTTGGATGTATGTTTATATTCCAGGCCTCTAGTGTTGTGTCGATTATTCTTTCATTCTGTAAAATTTCAGGAAATTTTGAAACATGCCCGTCAGTTTCCCAGACATCATATCTTAAAAACATTTTGGTCCAACCAACATTTACGATCATAAAAAAGATTACCTTTAATCTTTGCTTGAAACAATGATTAATTATCAGAATTGTTGCAGATTAACTTTCCGCTTTAATAGAGTGCTGTACTTAAGATTTTATGCCTTCAGAACAGTCACATTGTCTTTTTTAGAGAAAAAGGACATAATTACATTAAACAGAACAAAATTGAGCCTTTAACAAAATGTGTTAAAGTCATTTTTGAGGTTATATGTCTCTCTGTCAGTACTGTGAGAGTCTACATGTGACTATTGATCCTCTTTGTTTATTCACTTTTCCTTTTAGACATTTTCCATTTTGAATAATGTCACAGATTGAGTGACTCATGCACCATCAACCCCAGCAGTGATTATTAGTTGCCTTGAAAACCTGTTCACTAAAACAGTTTGTCAGGCCTCTATTTAAGCTACAGCAGTTGCTACATGAAAAGTTAGATAGCCAGTCAGTCGGAAATAGTGCAACTGTGATGAGAGGAAAAGACACGTCAATGTCATTGTTACTTAACAATGTAACAGACCTCAGAAATGACACATCAAGTTAAATCTGCATCTCTGCTGAGTGAAATAATACTCACACATTTCTCTACGGCCAGCCAGCTAAGTGTGAGCAGAAGAAGTGCTGCTGTTGAGAAGATGGTCAAGATCAATGGACCGTAACTGGGAGAGCACTGGCATGACCTCCCTGCACAAACACACAAGTGCCTATTAAAATATGAATACAGATAGCTGGGTTTAAGTGTCAGTACTGTGTTGCGTTTGAACAACAGACCTGTCCTTTCAACGAACAAGAAAACCTTTTGAGGGCTGGTTATGATCTGGTCAACGCTGTCCTCTCTGTAGCTCAGCTCCCACACGTAGAGTCCTGTGTCACTGGGCTGTAAATGGGATATGGTCACATTGACCTGCAGAGAGTCCAGTCCTGCATTGTGCTGCAGACGCCCCCTGTGTTGCGGGTCAACCTTGGCCTCGCTGTTCACAGCCATCGACAGCAGCGTCGTCTGGCTCTGGGCACTGCGGTGGTAAAGGTGGAGGCCCCTCAGGCTGCCGTACTCTTGCTGAGGGGAACAGGAGAGCTCCAGTGACTGGCTCTCCATCAGATGCTCAAAGATCAACTCTGCGGACGCTGGAGGAGAAAAAATAGATACAAGTTCTAGTAAAAATACTCAGTTAATCGCAGTTTTTAATGAGCAGCATGACTTTATAGACGGCAACGTTTGGTCAGTCGACAACTTTGGTCCAGCTTGAAATATCTTGACAATTATTGATTTCTATTAAATTTGAATTGAATTTTAATCCTACGAACTTTGGTGGTTCCCTGACTTTTTCTCTAGTTTTGTCTCAACAACTGTTGGATGGACTGCCATGACATTTTGTACAGATATTCAAGGTGATCGCCTCACTTTTTTCCATGAAGTGACGCCATGAGGTTCACATTTATGGTCTTTAAGTGATACATCTAAACAACTAGTGGATGGACGATCATGGAATCTGGTACATATATTCATGGTCCCCTCAGGATGTTTAATTATTAACTGTAATAATTTTGGTCATCTGGTTTTTCATGGGGGAGGCTGGAGCTGATTCCAAGTAACATTTGGCAACAGAAAAGCCCCAGCCTTTCAAACCTCAAACCCACAACCCACAAGCGTGAGGCAAAGATGCTAAACTGTCACCACCATCAAGTCAAAATTACTATTTGCTTATGAATAATATATTAGCAAAATTGATCATTGATTAGTGAAGAATTTAAACACAACCTCAAAATTTTAATTCAATTTACAAACATCAACATTTTTGTTTTTATTCACTGTGAAGTCTGTCAGTGTATCTTTGATTAAATGTTGATCACAAACACTGATGTACCTCCCAGTGAATAAAAGTATGCATGTTATGCTACGGATGTTAATGTCACAATAAAGAAGCTACAAAATCATCAAATTCTACCTCATACATATAAACTGTTGTAGTATTATAAAGATCATTTTGCATAGTTTTTGTAAAACGTGAATTTGTCTTACCTTTTGAGAGTTGAATGAAAATGAGAATGCACGCTAAGCTCATCATGGCCTTTTCAGTTATAAAAGCACAAAGATATACCAAAGCTAAGTTATATTGTACTCCTCCTATTTCCTTCAGTCACGTATGAAACCTTGTGGACAGCCTCACTACATTTATTGTTCTTCACCTCAAAGCAGGAAGACAACTTCAAAGCAGAACTGCTGTTAAAATACTGCAGTTGGTCTTGCACTCATTGTCGAACTGAGTTTTTAAAGATTACGCAGGATGTTATGAATCAGGCTCAGCCACTAGATGTACACCGCTTATGTATAAAATTAAATCAAAATTAAAAACTAAACTCCCCTTCACAAGTATTTGTATATAATGCACACATTGTTCCCCCACCAGAGTACTACTCATTTTGTATTGAGGGCTGTGTCACACGTGCAAATGATTTGAGCTGTAACTTTTTTCTGTCTGCTTTCAACAACCAGGTTTCAATATTATTCAGTAAGAAGATAAATATCAGGTTCACTGTGGGTCACCGGATATATCTGCGACGTGCAAGATGAGTCTGGAGATGCAGTTCAGTTCATAGTCAGGAGAACGGTCGTCAACAGCCGAGGCATTGTTGATTGATTTATGTAAACCACAGCGTGGGTAGTCTCCAGGATGTGGTTTGATATAATATCTGTAAATGTGAAGGTCTGACTGACAGTCCAATACAGCTGCTCTGCAATCAATATAAAGTAAACATACATTTGTAAAGCTTATAATGTTCAGTATTATTTTTATTGTTTTTATCGCACAGAAAACAGAGCTACAAATGATACAAAATATGAAAGTAGAATAGCCATAATATGTGAATATAAAAACAGTGGATGTCAATAATTCTTGTTGATAAGCAAGCATAAGATAAGCATAAGTTTGTCTGCCTGTAGAAGGTCAGCAAACAATCTGAACCCAAGATGGGGAAGAAGTAAAAGTGTTTCTCATGTCTAATGTAGTCATGTAGGGGTGAGGTCCAACGGGTCCAACACAACAACACACCGACATTTTGAGATTAATAAGATTTCTTCTTAGGATTTATTGCAGGAATGTTGTATTGGGTTCTTTAATCTTGTTGTCTAATCTCTATTTACGCATAACCTTGTCAAACATCTTCCAAACTGGACCAGAAAAGCAAATGGCTGCAGGGTTTGTTGGTCTAAAAGACTACCAGAAAGCAGAGGACAGGAAAATAAATAAAGAACAGCAAGTTTCTTTTCATTTTTGGGTAGCATGGACAGCAGGATGAACATCTCAAGTGGATTGTCTGTATGCGAGCTGCCATGACAGTAAACATTCACTGAATCTCTACACATTTAATTTTTATTTATGACATAATTCAGTTCAGATATCCTTTTGTGTAGACCACATGGAAGCATTTTCTATTTCTACATTCATGTTTGAACTGTACGACTACATTTCTGTACTGCTTTGGTTAGTTGTGAATTTTCAAACATATATATCTGTTGAAATCTGCCTCAGCTTCACATAAATCAGACTTTTGTCTCAGTTGTTGTGAGCTGATTAGTAGATAATCAGACTCAGGTGTGCAGAGCTGCTGGCTGATTGTCCGCCTGCAGTTTAAAATGCTCCACCGCTCAGACTGGTTTGCTGTCTTAGTGGGTCAGAGAGGAGTGTTTGCATTCTGGACTAGTTTGCTGGTTTGAGTTGCATACATGGAGACTGTGTATTTTTGGGTTAATCTCCTTGTTGGACTCTTATTATCAGGATTCTGTGTTAGGTCGTCTTTAGCTTTTCCACCCAAACATTACACACAACATGCTTTACTTCAAAGACCTCAGCTCACCAGGCGCACTGTGCAGGAGCAACAAAAGGCTCCAGCTGAGGGACGAGAGCAGGTGAATACTATCGGAGTGACCTGCCATCCGGACTCGTTGGAGATTGTTATCAAGGCTGACATGTTTGGAGTTGGAGCTCCTGTGAATGCTGATGAGTTACGCCTTGGAGTGGAGCATAATGATTTCTGTAGAGCAACATCGTCTTCAGGAGATGAGTACAGGATCATTGCTGGATTATTGCACTGTGGCACCAAACACTGGGTAATGTTAAATGTATTGCACTTTAAACATTAATTTTACATTTTAACTTCTAGTTCTAAACACATCTACTATCCACAGATGACTGAAGACTCCCTGGTCTACACAAACCTCCTCATATACTCTCCTGTGGCCTCTGCAGATGGAGTGATTCGAATGGATGAGGCTGTGATTCCCATTGAGTGTCATTATGAAAGGTTTTTTTTGTTTGTTTTTTTTTTTTTCTTTAAAGATCTGGGCAACGCCTCGCTACTTAAAATGTTTTTCTGTTTCTTAGGAAGTACAGTTTGTCCAGTTCTTCCATTACACCCACCTGGATCCCCTTCACGTCTACCCAAGCTGCAGTGGAAACCTTGGAGTTTGACTTGAGAATCATGACAAGTGGGTTTCAGTCACTTTTTGTGTGTATATACCTGTACTTTCTGTGTTTACCTGCATGTATTTGTTATTTTGTGTAGATGACTGGCTATATGAAAGAAGCTCTAATGTGTTTTACCTCGGTGAGCCCATCAGCATCGAGGCATCCCTGAGAATCGGACATCACATGGGACTCCGAGTATTTATGAGCAGCTGCGTGGCCACACTTTACCCAGACATATACTCTGTGCCCAGATATGTCTTTATTGAAAATGGGTAAGTATATGAAACACTTGATATTAAAGGGCGAACTCCACTGAATGTATGTATTTGTAGATATTTGTTTACCGTAGCATGTTTAGCATAGTCTCAAGTTATGCGGCTGAAGACTGAAGTTGAAAAAGAGCTAACGAAGTTGTAAAATCTTGATGCGTTTTCTTTTTGTCCTCAGCTGCTTGGTTGACTCTCACCTTCCAGGTTCAAGGTCCCATTTCTTACCCAGGACCCAGGATGACAAGCTCCACTTGGTCATTGATGCCTTTAGGTTTCATGATGAGGACAGAGGAGAGGTGAGGCTGCACTTCAGTTGACTTGTGTCAAAATTGCACATGTATTTGTTTTTTTATTTTATATTTTTTCCACATTTGACTTGTCGTCTTCTTGCAGCTCTATATCACATGTCACCTGAATGCTGTACCAGTAAATAATGCAGAGGCACCAAATAAAGCATGCACTTTTATAAATGGAAGGTAAGTGCTATGCAGTCAGAAACATATCAAATTGTAAAACAAGAGTGAACTCTGAAATCTCCGTCTTTCAGATGGCGGTCAGCTGACGGGAATGAGTATTTATGTGGACATTGTCAAAGCCAAAATGAAATTGGCCAAACCCACAGTAAGCCCAGCAGCCCTGACAAGTTCAGTCCTCGAGGGTTTGGGAAGCCGGATGAACCAGAAACCTTCTGGAGGAGCGGACTGAAGACCAATAAAGGTAGTTTCTTGTAGCAACTAATGAGTAATGGGAGAATCCAGTTCATGTTTTCACCATTAGAGGTCAGACATAAGTTTGGACGTAATACTGTAAAGATGTATCATTGTCTATGTAGTGTGGGAACAGGAGGCAACTGTGGGTCCAATGGTGGTCTTACCAGCCATGGAGAAAAGTGGGCCCATACCTGTTGAAGAGCTTCCTCCAGTTCTTAATAAAATCAGCAGACCTACTCTGTACGGCAGCCAGTGGAGAAGTGGAGTAAATGAGAGGAGAGTTGGTAAGAGTTAAACTCTAAATCATACAACTTATTTTGCTTATGTAGACCCCTTTTTTAGGTCCTGATGAAGATCATAATGAATTTTCTGCTCAAAGGTGGGCCTTTTTTAAAAAATGGTTAACTTCTGGTTTGCCTAGATCTGGAGAAGGGACTGCTTCCTGATCCATCTACACCAGACCAGGTGGAAGTTCAGACTTCTGCTTCTGAAGAGAATAAAGATGTTAAAAGTGGGACAGATGTAACAGGTAAAGTGTGAAATACTAATACTAATACTAATATTTTTTTTTTTTTTTTTTTTTTTTTTTTTTTTAAATCCAAAACTAACACTTCTCTAATTACAGATGGAGATGCAGAAAGTGAAGTTGAGGCACCTCTAGAAGAGTCTGTGGTCACCTTGAACTCAAAAGCTGCAGCAGAGCTGGACACTAACGGCACATCGGCACTCAGTGACGTCAGCCCCACTGCTCAGTTGGACGTTACACAACTGTCAAATGCAAATGCTACAGACCTTTCACATACAAATGACCCAAAGAGATAATAAACAATTAAAACTACACGTGTGTGGTTTTTGATTTGACTGATCATTCAACATAATACAACTGTCTGTAAGGGCTGTATAAACTAGTTGGTATTTATGCGTTGTTGGGCTTATGCACAGCATCTGTAATAGAAATGAGAATCTTATGTAATTTGATGTCCACGAAAGTTAACTGGCAGAACATGGTAAATATGCATTTGGGACACAACTGCATGTCTGCTTGTCAATCAACTGCAATTATAAAATGCTATATCCAAATTAAAACAATTTTTCTATTTAACTTTTTAAACTCGGACATTTAGTCTGCGCGCTGTCTGCTTTTAGTCAACGATTACTCAAATATTTGACTGGTCCTGACAATATTGTTTCTGACTGATTTGCTGGACTAACTTGATTTAAAGACTTTGCTTAGTTAAGAGTGTGCCAAAGTGTTTGCCTAACATGATTAGTCAGGTCAAACCACTCCAAATTACTAAAGTAAATCTACAGTACAGCTAGGTCTCCAAAACATGTACTTTAATTTGGACAAATATTCCATATTTATGATAAATTTATAAGATGTTTCAGTGGAAGTGCAGAATAGATGTGAACATTTTCCTTCACTGTAAATGGGAACAAACATTAATGAAACCATTCTGGTTCAAAGTTCTGAGTTAGTTTGGTTCATCAAACACTCACACATTCATGGAAGTTAAAATGTGCATTTTCAGAGATTAAAAGGTAATCTGGGGATGGTACTTCCTCATTTTTGGGACATACATCTGTATTTATTTCCTACACTATGTCTTGTAATGTCTATGAAGGATTTCTTGCTGCCGTGTACCAACGCTGTCTAAAAAAATATGTCTCATATATGAAAATGTTACCAACACTAAGATAAAATGTGGCAGTATTTACAGTAATCATCGATTAACTATAGGATTCGTTGATGTTGGCCAATCAGATGCATGTATCTCAGTGCGACTGCAGCTTTTAGTAATTCTCCCACACGAGTTAATGAGTAATTGTTCCCAGCTGTCCTCTACATGTGATTTGACTGATCTGGTCTGAAGTGGGAAGCTTCTGAGATACTTGGAGGATTATCTCCAGTGTTTTCTGCATCTTACTTCAAACACAGCACAATTTGGAGTCTGGGGAAAAGATGGTGATCAAAGGTCACTCAGCCTGTCTGGCACTGCTGTTGTCAGTCACCATTGGTGTTGCAGATGCCATCCGATCTTTAAAAGATGGACCCATGATTGACGCTGAAGGAAGAGAGTATAAATCTGCGACGTTAAGAACTGATGCGGAAAACATCAGAGGACAACAGCTCAATGACAAACCCACCGTCCGTGTACAGTGCACAGAAACGTCCATGATCGTTGTGGTGAAGGCTGACCTGTATAAAAAGGGACGTCTTGTGTCTCCTGGTGAGCTTTTTTTGGGAGAAGCCGGGCCCTCTCAGAGCGGTCAGTGCCAAGCTGTTGCTGCTGGTGACACTGAATATGTCATTGAAGCTGGGCTGCAAGACTGTGGCACCAAATTAACTGTAAGTTGTTGATGCTTGATAATGTTGCAATCATTTATGTGCGTGAAACTTATGACTTTGACCAGATTTGAATGTGTATTTATATTTAGATATCTGGGGACTCTGTGATCTACTCAAACCAGCTGGTAATCTCACCAGCTGCCAGTTACCATGGCATTACAAGGATGACCCGTGCTGTAGTTCCTGTTTCCTGTCACTATAAAAGGTGAGATGTTACCATTGTCTTGTAGGGTGAGGATATTTTTGTTTTAGACATCTTCATAATGGCTGACATGTTAACTTTCTGGGACAGGACACACTTTGTGAGCAGTAACACTCAACCGTCATCCATAAGCCTCTCTGCTCCTGCAAAGGAGCGCTCTGATTTCTCTCTAAAGCTGATGACCGGTACGTGCTGCTCTAATGCTTCTTCTTGTTTAGTGTGCATGTAGTGACGTTTGTGTTCACGTGTAGATGACTGGACAAGCGAGACGTTCTCCAATATGTTCTACCTCGGAGACCTCCTGCACCTCGAGGCATCCTACACTGGTCCTGATTCAGCACAAAGACGACTCTTCATCGACAGCTGTGTTGCCACTCTGTCACCTGACACAACATCAGTCCCCAGATACTACTTCATTGAAAACAATGGGTAAAAGAGTAGCTGAGAATACAGTACGAAACCACAAATTGGTTGCTGTGCATGAGCAAATGTTTGTTTGTTGTCAGGTGCCTGATTGATGCAAAAGATGGAGGGTTAAACTCTCTGTTCCAACCCAGAACGAGAAACTACTCGCTTCAGCTGCAGCTTAATGCTTTCCTGTTTCACCAGGACACGAGGAACTCAGTGAGCAACTTATAACAAACATGATTTAAAATGTTTGAAATGCTACAAGGATGTATAACAACATTTCTGTGGCCATCTTTGTTTTTAGATATTTATCACTTGCCAGCTAAAAGCTACTTCTGAAATGTGGAGGAGCAGCCCGATCAACAAGGCCTGCAATTATGTACAGTCAAGGTGATTTATTTTTCTTTTGTGGCTCCTTATTTTACCATACAAAGCCTTGCACAGCTTAGTCTGCACTCTGTGTTTCTATATGCTGACTCAAGTTTACTGCAGATGATAAATGTCCAGCCCTGAGTAAAAAGTATTAAAGCAAAGTTTGTTTTAGAAATAATTCTGTACATTTTTCTCCTCAGATGGAAAAATGTGGATGGGAGTGATAATGTGTGTCGATGTTGTGATAGCACCTGTAACAAAAGTTCTCCAAAATGGTACAATAAGACAAATCTGAGACGTCTGACCCCTGAAGGTATGCCGTAAATCCTAAACTTTTCTGTGCAAACGTCCCAACAAAATGCTCTCCTACTAAATATTTTTGACTTAATGTTTCAGATGACATGGCTTGTGGCAATGCAACTATTGGCCCTCTGATGATTTTCACCAGAAAGTAGGCAAAGAATGAAATAAATAAATAAATAAACAAATGGTCAATATTTCAATGCCATTTTAATTTTGTTGGCATGGCAGCATTAAAATCAACCAAAGGTAAGCTCTTTGTGTCTTTTCAATTTAATTACATGAGATGCAATGTAACGACAGCTCAATCTACAAGGGTAATTAATCATATTCTGAGGGGGGGGGGGGGGTGTTAACGTTTACAACCACTGCCCTCTAGTGGTGATGGTGCGGAACTGCAACAATAAATTAAATTACTCAATTATATATCGGATTAATTTTATGTGTGAAACTGACAGGTTGATTATTAGTGTGTTAACAATTTCACGTTATTAAGAAAGAGCTGTTTTACCTTCCAACTTCAGCCAAACTCAAATTCATCGTGCCATGTTCGCGAGTTTTTGAAAATGTATCTACGTATATTATCGGCAGTAATGATTACACTGCCGTCTTGTGGTCACGTTGAGTAATTGCAACTGCAGTCGCATCAAGTTAGACACAATAGCATAATAATATTTCCGGTTAAAACATTCAAAATAAAAGCTTTGCTATGGGGAAGCTGTAGTTATGCATTTTGACCACCAGAGGGCAACCTACACTCATGATCACAATATATAAAACACAATTCACTTTAATTACTGAGGCAGTTTGTTACTTAGTGTCTGATTAACTACATCTAAACTAACGGGTTAATTAGGGTCCAGCAGATAATTACAAATGAAGAGAAATGTTCTGGTAAATATAAAGTCTGCTTAATATATCTCAGGCCAACTATGAAAGAAGACCATTTGTGCTGGATTGAGGAAAGGCAGCTCCGCAAAAGCGTGACATTTTCTCTAACTACTTCTGCCGAGTCTTAAAAGCATCTAATGTGTAATGATATTAATTTATATAATTTATATTTTCTAATTATATCAATTACACATGGTGGGAAACAATACTGCACTGAGAAAGGGTCTCAGAAGCACTTCTAAAAGTCGTCCAGTAGAAGAAATGCATGTTTTTATTTTGCATTAATTATTAGACAACTCAAATATTCAATTTCCTGTATGCAATGTTTCAAATGCAATTATTTGTAATAAAAACAAAACTGGATGACAAACCTGTTACAACTGAAATGTATAAAAAGCTCATGACGTGTATTTACACTGTATATTGCATATTTCCTTATGAAAAGTGGAGGGAATTGTTTCCTCCTCATTAAAGGATGTTTATGAGCGACTTTCCCTGTTGAATTTCTATTAATATAATCATAGGTAGTATTTCCATGCTCAATATTTACCTTTTTTCTAACATGCAACTTTAACTGGAATGAGTTACAAAGGATTTTAAAACTTGAATGGCTCGTCTCGCTGGTTGATTTTTGTCTAAACGTTTAACATAGAGAGGAAAAATGAAAAAGACAGAGTTTATGAACTGCTTTATTCAAGAATAAACAGTAAACATTCAGACGTTGGTACAGAAATCACAAATGAAATCCTGTAGAGTGCTTTGTGGGTCAAATCCTAAAACAAATATTCAGTTTTTGACAACTTAAAAGCAGAAAAAAAAACTTCCAAAGCTTCTGAGCTGTTCCAGTATCATCGTATTCTCAGACAAGGCATGAAACAACAGCAAGAAGAAGAAAATGTGTCAGAAAACTATTCTTCAGGAGGTAAAACCATTTGTGTGATATTTAATAAACCTTATTTTCTTGATTCAATATTCTTACGCAGCAGAGTCAAAATGTCCAATATTAACTGGATTAGCATATTCAACAGATGATAATGAGCCCATACTTACCAGTGTAGACTCTGCCTGTATTACTCATGTAAAGCATTAAATCATCAGTTTAAATCAACATAATTCAAATCAAATACTGTGCTGATCACATTAAGCAAAGCTAGTAGAAAGAAATGTGTAGCACACTTAAATACTAACTATGATTTATTACAGTTATTCCTCCAGATCATACTGAAAGTTTGGCTGCCATCAGTGTGAAACGCTCCATTGTTGTGGGCTCATTTTATGTTTTTCATAGAAGACTTCGAGGTCTCGTTACGTGTGCACACAAAAACACAGGTCAACGTAAAAATCAGAATTACAGCAGTGGTACTTACAGCTTTAACTAACCTGTTACTGGCAGAGATTCTCCTTCATGTAAGTAGTTAAATTCAAATGATCAAGTGAGGACAGCTGATGAAACAAACAGGATTAAGTAGTAAAAGCATCATCACAAACCTCCCAACAAACATGTAATGTACACATGGCTGTAAGTGACAGACTTAATGGTGTCTGCATGTGGGACTCTTAACAAATGATTTGACTTTTGACCAAGTCATCAATATTTGAGACTGCTGTGGAACTGCAGGACTACTTCATATCAAAAGCTTCTATAGTTTCATGTAATAACTTTATACTTTCTGTATAAAGTTATTCAATGAAAACGGAGCTTCCTGATGCTCTCACCAATCAAGAATGGTGGACACAGCACATAAGAGCTTAACAGGAATATAATTCACATGAGCTAACATGCCTGAAGAAAATGGGTGCCTAAACGCAACAACACAAACAAGGGCCTTCACCAAACTTGCTGCAAGTTTGGGGACATTGAGATCCAACAGCTCTAGTGTAAGCTGTGAGGGCCCCTGGTAATGAATGAGAAGACAGAAAATGGTGAGACTTGCCTCAGGCTGAAACAGGGCTACACTGAGACACGGCCTCAGCCAGTCCCCCATGGCATCGCTACAGGGAGAAGAGAAATCTGGGTTTTAGCACTACAGCCATCAGCGACCCGGAAGTTATGCAGCTGTACAATGCACTCAGTGCGTCAAAGGCCAGCCTGCCAGTGCCATGTACAGAGCATCAATAATAAAAATGTAAATAAACTGTTTATAGCAAAAAGAAAAAACATTTTTAATTTCAACAACACAACGTTAAACAGATGCACATTTCTGCAGATAGTGTTCATCTTCTAGACAACAAAAGCACATGTAGTTTAGAACTGGAGTACAAACCTGCATGACGTCTCTTTTCCCACTAAAATCCCGCAAAGAAGAGTCTTACATTTTTGCCACATTTTATTACAATACAGTTTTACAACAATACATATACCATTTCATTTAGTAGTGCGCCTACTTAAGGTTAAAACTATGAACATAAAACATAAATGAACGCATGAACAGTTATTTGAAGCCCTCACCAAACAAAGTTGGGGACACAAAGTCCAACAGCACTACGTGCTGTGAAGGCCTCACTGTTAAGCTTAGAACAGAAATGTATTTACATAAAACTTGCCTTGATAAAGGGTGGGTACTGCCCATGTAACTCCAGCGCCTTCACAACACTACGAACCATATCTACTACACTTCTATACACCTAAATGAAACATGAGAAGGAAAAAAAGCCACAGAACAGAGATGGTTTGAAACAACAGTTCATAGTCTTGGTTAGGTACAGTGTAAATATTTCCCATGCGCTCTGTGATGCTTTTATAGCTCTTTTGTTTGCTGTTTAGTCAGTGTCTCTTCCTCATAGATCAGTAGTAGAATAAACAGTACGTCGCCGTACTAGAATACCAATACTGGTTTGTCTACTAGCAGCTGAGGACATTAGAAAAGGGTTGAGTGTCCAAACCTATTGAAGAGAGGAAGGCAGGCTTCAGTAGCGGCCTCCGGGAGACATGACAGGGGGTCTCATACCCATGGGTGGCCGTGGGGGGGCTCCCTGGTACCCTGGGGGAACCACGGGAGGGGCCTGTCCGTACGGAGGCATCCCTCCTGGCATGTAGCCCGGCATCCCCTGGGGTGGACCACCATACTGGCCTGAGAGAACACACAGGGATGTTGACTTTATATTCAAGAGAAAATCAAACAGCTTTTGTTAGTCAGCAGTCATGCTAGCGGCTCTGTGAGGCTGTACGCTACATTCATGTCATGTGAGGTGACAGTCACGTCATCAAGGCAGCTGTATGATTGCAAGTTTGTGAGGTAAGTAATAAAACAACATATTCATTAAATGTAGGTTTATTTAGGTTTTTTTATTTATTATTTTATTTATTTAATTTAGGTTCTATGACAAACTAACATATTGTTTTTCGGTCAAAATAATGACTTGGATGTTGACGTGAACTCTGAATAATGTCTGAAACTCGTAATTATGATACCTCAATATGACATGGACGCAGCATTAGGCACCACAGTGCTTTGTGCTAAATGTTAACAGCAGCATGCTAACATGCTAACAATGATAATGCTCACAAAGCTGATGCAGGTATAAAGTTTAGCATGTTTAACATTTGCTAATTAGTAATAAACACATTAGTTTTGCAGGTATGTGATCAGGGAAAGGGAAAAAAAAACAAAAGTCAGGGGATCTCCATACTTATTAGGATTCATCCTCTGGGGACAATCAATGTCTGTACAAAGGTTCATGATAAATCGTCCAATAGCTGCTGAGAGGTTGGACCAAAGTGGTGGACTGAACAAAAGCCCAACATTGTCATCACTTGAGCTGCGCGCCTGGCATGTCTAAAAGTGTAATTCAGTATTTTATGGTCATTTATGAAGACAAGCTTAGATAATAGAGATGCTGGATAGATTCTCATCCTGTAGTAGAGTTCTGTACCCAAAAACAGCAACAAGCAACAATAAACAGCTCCAGTTAACAGACCAACAAAGTGTGTTTTTCTGAGCTACAGACAGGCCGTGTATACCAGGTATGGGATGCCTCATGCCAGGCTGCTGAGGGGTCATCATGCCACCCACGGGACCCACAGACGGGGCTGCGGCAGTAGTCTGGCCTTGGCGGTGAATACTGCGCTGATACCTGGGCAACTGAGCCCGCAACTCTTCCTATAAAGACACAGAGAGCAAACAAGGAGGGATAATTGACACTGAAATTCTGGAGCTCAACCAGAAGAAATAAATAAGAAAATTAATAAATCATTTTGATGAAGAAGAAAAAAAACATTTATTGACTTTCACTATAATTATACTATTCTTTCTTAAAATGCTACTTACTGTAAAAACTATAAAGAGAGGCAGTTGTAGCTGGACTACTCACCAGTGAGATATCCTCATCAGGGTGGATCAACTTACTGGTTGCACTGGAGGTGGTGAGGGTGGCAGGCTTACTGGTCACAGTAGAGGGAGGTTTGGAGACCGTACTGCTGCCAGCATTGGGGCTGGCCACAGCTACGGTGGCCTGAGTGTAGGCCGGGAATGTGGGCTTTGAGGGATCAGAAGAGGTAGAGGGGGGAGCGTGAGGAGACCCTGACACTGTCTGCTGACTCTGAAGGGGGGGAGAGAGGAAAACACATTAGAGAGACTCTGATGAACAGAATAGTCATACTCTGAGGTTACTCCCATCATCAAAGTTTATATCAAATCCATTTAAATCTTGGCATTAAAATGGATCAGATTGGAACCTCTCTGGGTTCATCTTTCCCTGAACGCTTACATATCTTTAACTTTCTTCGTCTAAATCAGAAGAATCAGTTCTCACTTTCACTTTAAGTGACAGCCAAGCAGTCATTTTGCTTCTCGGTGCTCAGATGTTTCAATATTATACAGTAAGTCTTCATTTTTTGGGCTCAAATAAATGAAAAATTACATTCGAATTAAACAGCAACATGTCTTTTTCCAGAACTGTTTGCACCTAAAGAATTTATGCTGCCCTAAATTGTGGCTGCAGGTACAACGCCATCAATTAAAGGGAAGTCTACCATCACGGGTTGGATTTTCTAAAGCCTGAAAACAGCCAAGAGGAAGTGGAGAATTCTTGTTTTCTCTCAGGCTGCTTGAATTACAGTATGCTGAAAGGCTATTTTGTATTTTCTTCTAAATGACAAAAAAAAGCTGCCTACCCCGGATTTAATGCCAAGTCTATAAACGGGTTATTTCTACGACATATTAACATCACTGTTGTTTCACACATGGGAGAGTAACCGTTTAAAGTATGACTAGAGTGAAAACCTTTTGTTGAGCCTGCAAGAAAACAAATCCATAAGAGCATGCTGCGCTATGTTTGCTTACAGCAGTTCAGAAAAAAGAAGCTCACTTTGCAAATCTGCATAACTCTCCATTTTTTTTAATTTTGTTGAGGCGATTAAGCAGATTTTTAGTGTTCTATGAACGCAGACGTGTAGCAAATAAAAAAAGCAATCAAAGGCATGTTTCCTGAAGTGACAAATCATGTTTAAAGTATTTACTACCTGACATCTTGGCAAATAAAACAGAATTAATCTGCCCAGGTACACCACAGGCAAACTATACACAACTGTGTGCATGCCAATTGTAAAGCTGCAGGTTGTCAGAGTAAAGCAGGCAGACAGCTGCGTACTTGTGATGTGATAGGGAACAGAGCTTTGGGGGAGGAGGACTGAGAGTCTGCACTTGATGAGCCTGCACTTGTACTTGCAACACGATTGCCCATCTGTAGCACAGGAAAAGAGTAAAGAATAGGAAACGTAAATAAAATAATTAATTTAAAGAAATTGCCCGGTGAAGTCTCACGGTCTGTGTGAGCACAGAGAGCTACTCAAACATCCCTGCTCCATCAGGAGAATCTAATTTTCTGCCCCGTCAGAGTGCTGAGGGAGATTAAAAAAAAAAAAAAAAAAAAAAAAAAAAAACAGGAAATGGTGATTTTACCTGTCCAGCAATGGGGAAAAGAGGCTTTGTGACATCAGGCTGGGCTGAGGGTGCAGTGGCGGCAGGAACAGCAGGTCTAGTCAACACGTTTGCAGCTGGAGGGACCTGAGCCATGTGTGTGATGCCTGGACGGTGGGCCACAGGAGGAGGCATGCCTGACACCAGCAGAACAAATTCATTATATAAGGGAACAAGTAAGGCCTCAGCACAGCAGTGTTACAACATAGTTACAAACTTCTATTTTGAAAAAAATCAAGGCAATGATGTGAAAGCATATCCTGGCAGGACATTACCTGGTGGCACACCTGGCATCATCGGAGGCATCCCTGGACCTGGAGGCATCATCCCACCCATTGGTATCATCCTAAATACATGAGACAAACATTTAAAACAACGTTGGCTGGGATTAATTAAATATGACTTGATTAATAATAATAAACTATTTACCCTGGAGGCATTCCTGGCAGTACGGGTGGCATTCCTGGCATCATTGGCGGCACACCGGGCATCATTGGGGGAATTCCTAAAATAAAAGAGATTCATTTTAATAAACTCCAGCGTGTTACCACATAAAAATATAATTCATGAAATGTACTTTAGGGAAAATTGAAAGATACAGCACCGGGGCAAACTATGTCAGCAACAGCTCTGAGGTTAAATACTGGACAAAAGCAGAGGTTGTAAAGATATGTAGGACCACATAAGAGTTGTGTAACATCACCAGGAATATGCACAGAATAGCTGTCTAATAATATTTTATATATTATTTAGGATAAGCTCAATAGTTAGCTTATTCTAGTTCAAGTTCCCACCTGAGTAGCTGCCCGGTGGTATGCCTGGAGCACCAGAACCAGGAGGCATGCCAGGCTGGGTCATAGGGGGGATGTAGCCAGCCTGAGGTTGACCTGCAGAAGGCTGCTGGTACGAGGGACCAGGCTCATCGTCGTCATCATACTCATCAGAGTCGTCCTGGTTCTGCTTTTTCTTTTGAGTCTCTGAAAATAAAAACAAGTGTAATAAGTCTGTAGAATAGATCCTAACAGGACAGGACAGTAAGGTACGTTGGTGGCAGTACCTTGGTTCTTCTGTTCTAGCACTCTTCTTCTCTCTTCCATGTCTTTTTCGGGAATACCCTCCATGCCATATATCTCCAGCTCGATATCAGTTCTTCCAGGTATTGCATTAGGAACTCCATCAATAGTCTCTTTATGCACCTACAACAGAAGTGATCATTTTAGTGCATGAACACATGATTTTGATTGTGATTTTACGTGAAGTTATTACTGTTTCCTCACCTGCATGCAGTGGATTGCAAGTCCAGGGCCAGTGTACAGCTTTTTATGACAGATGTGGCACTTGAAATGTTTGGCCTTCTGATGCTGGATGAGTATCTTCTCATCATCAAAATCTCTGTTACAGTACCTGAGATCACTGCTGAGGAAACTCAAACCATTATAATGCTGAACGTGAGCTGCATTTGCATGCCCAAAAACACCTCTTATATATCTAAATATCCATATCTTATAAATATCCAAGAAAGACAGCGCCTGTTTATAATGTCCTGTCACAGTATTTTCAAAATCTGTCATGCTGGCTGCATATTGTCAGCATGCTTATTATTAGAAGGAGATCAGGTTAACTTACAGCTGACGTTAGCTCAGTAAACAGAGGATACATCTGTCTAGATAAGACGTCAAAGATAAAGAGGTGTGAAAGGATACCAGCACCACGGCTTCATCTGCTTTTTCTTCTTCCTTCCCATGATTTCTGTGCTCCTCTGTCGCGCCGCCTGCTACTCCGGGAAAAATAAAACAGCTGACAACATATCAACCAGAGCGGAAATGAAGCAACTGAAGATGGCGACGGAGCTCCGGCTCGCCGCTGTCTGTACGGCCCCAGGCGCCCTCCTGTGGTCCAAGAATACACTTTATGTGTTTCATAAAAATACCAACATATGCACCAGAATCCATCTACATGTTTGCATTTATCACCGCTAAATAGATATCCACATGGACCCATGCTATGGCTACTTTACCACATATTTTACAGCCTTCCAGCTCTGACTTTACAACGCATATCACATACATAAATACATAATTAATTATGTAAAAAAATATTTATTAAAAAAAAGGACATTTAAATGAGAAGGATATAACTAACACGGTATTTACACTGCCACTTTAAACGCTCTAGAGCAGGGATGTCCAAAGTACGGCCCGCGGTCAGATTTCATGCGACCCGCAGCTTCATTTTTATAATATATTATTTATGGCCTGCTAGGATTGTCAGACACTGTATGACTGACAGATTTGGCTTCTTTGTTTGACATAAAGAAGCATTTGAACCTCTAAGGACATAACTGCTGGTGTTATATATCTGTAGATGTGACACAAAATATTACTTTCTGAATGATTTTGTTAAAGACAAGAGCAAGAGTGATATGTTTTAAACTTAAATGTTAACAGACTTCGCATTACTCATAATAAGTCATGTTTACAATGAACATGAGGTTCAGATTTGTATCAACTTCATGCAAGTTTAACATATTCCGTACAATTTATCCTTTGTTCACGCCTGATTGGTTTAGATTTGGTGACATTGTCATTTTAAAAGAAAATGATAATTGTGACAATGAAAACAAAATTGTTACAGAACAGTGCATTTGTATGTAACTTTTATTTTTTAAATGTTATATTGCCCCCCGGGCAGGTCCCCGGAACCTACCGAAGAGGTTAACATCACAGTCGGACACTATTGAGAAAGTGCACCCAGCCAATGCGCGTGCGCACAAGGCATATAAACGAGAACCTTTATACCTTCAGAGCTCTTGTTGTTTATTTTGATGTTAGTCAGAGAATCAATAATATATCAGTAATATAAATCTACCAGCACAGCACCGGTACACGGCAAAACATACGCCCCAGTTATCTGCCCTTTCAGCCGGCTGTCAGCTCGCTCCGTGCAGCCTTAGCGTCATGTTTACCTCCCAGACCTCGTCCTTCCAAGACTCAATCGACGTGGAAGAGAGAGATGACTTTGACAGCGAAGACATTGCTGGATACAGCCAGAAAACCCAGCTGAACTGCTACTACACCATCTATCTTTATCAGGGCACAAGGTAATGGTCCTAGTTTCTCTTCAGAACAGCTGGTGCCTCCGCAAGATGAAAGATTGTGCTGTCTGTAATATAAATAATCTAATGTTATATGTGTTAGGAATATTGATATCATCATTTAATGAGTTATTTTCCAATTTTTGTTCCATTTATTGTTTAGCGTTGCTACTTTTTATCCTACAGGACATCTTACATGTTTTTTCCCTGAATACATCCAGGTCCCTGAGTGTTTCTCTTAAGTATGACACCGTCTATGATTCTTCCCCTAAAGCATTTTTTATTTAGTTTTTGTCATTCCTTGTTCCTGAACCTGCCGACAGTGACACTCAGGTATGCAGGTAAAACCAGCTCCATACATTCAGAACTAACCAGGTGATGAGTGAACTGTCGATTGTCTTAGATCTGAGGCCTCTGAGGAAAATGTGGCGTGGAATCAGAGACGAGCAGACTCCACAACCAGTCAGGAAGACTTTAGGTAACGAAGGAACCATCCGCCGACCTTCTCTTTGGCTTTCTAGTGGTCGTTTCTCTTTGGCTTTCACTGTCGTGCATCAGTGTATCCACGGGCTGTCACTGGAAATCCAGTCAACATGGAGTCAATGCTGTTTTCATTCGTGCTTTTGTTCTGACTGGTCATTGCTGTGCTGCTGAGTTACATGGCCTTTAGGTCTCTCCCAGTCTGTACGGATCTCCATTTCCATGTGTCAAGTGAAGTTGGCAAAAAAGTGAATGAAATTCATTTGAATGTATGGATACACTGTGTGAAGCTAAAAAAATACATTCTGTCATTGACTATATCTTTTTTGACACCCAGTGGGGCGGCACAGCTGCAGCTATGTGACTCAGTTTGTGTGTTGTGTTTGTTGTGGCTAATGGTCATCCAGCTTTCTCCATCTGTTCTCCATTAACTTGAGTGGCTTCCAAATTCCTCACTGCCTCCACCGGCTGCTTGTATCCGTACTGACTTTCTGCCCTGCCCACAGCCTGACACTAATTGACAGCAGCCTGCCATTGGAGGCGGAACCTGAGCTGCGGACCTACATTTCAAGGAGGCTGAGCAAAGGAGCCCTGCTGGGTGGCATGGGCAACATTGCCACTGTGGAACTCAGGTAATCATTTCTCACATTCTCGCACACATTTTGCATCAGCAATGCAACATACTAACTGAGAGGGACACAAAATCAAGGTGTCACGGCATCAAATTAGTAAGCAGATTAACACAAATGTGTTATTAATCACTCTTCACAGTCTCCCAGAGCAGGCAGTCGGCTGCTACTGCTGTCTCCTGGAGCAGGAAAGGTCTCCCGAGCAGCCTGATGCTGATGGAAATGGATATGTCATCTGCTTTATGGGTGGATCTGAAAAAGGACTGAACCTATATCCTTTGTGCACAGTTCTCTATTGCACAGTGTCCTTATGAAATCATCATCCAAAGTCCTTCAGCATTAATTGTTTAATCCTTGCCGTTACAAAATGTTCTTTCTTGCTTTGTTGTATTGTTTTCCATATTGCTGTAACAGGTAATAGTTCCAAATCCTTGACCCGATACACATTTAGATTAGAGCTTGATAAATACGTCCAAGGCCTGCATAGCAGCCTGCAAACCCCAGAGGTATGAGAATGTAATAACAGCGTAATGAAGTTATATGTGTGTCATTACATTATTAATGCCAAATTGACTTTGTGTGTGTGTGTGTGTGTGTGTGTGTTTCAGCTGCATAATCTTGAAACAGAGGTGCGTCCCTACCTGAGCCGGTGGTACGAGGAGTCTGTGATGCACATTCATCGGGTGGTACAACTGGTCCAGAGCAACATCAGCTTCTTGCTGCATGCTGTGAGTCATTTTGTACCACTACCTGTCCAGTAAAATAAAAAAAACTACTGGACTGGAACTAAGATACGATGTGAATGTACTGTATGTTACTTTCTCCATATAGGAACTCTTTTAAGACTTAAAGAGAATCTAAATAATGAGAAGCATAGTTAAAGAAACACAAAGAGTGTATTTTTCCAGATTATTACAGTTGGATTTGTCAGGGTTTGGACTTTAGTTCGTAGCACTCAAACTTCTAAAACATTTATATTTGATAAACTCAGTATCAGTGTTCCTTCTCAAAATAACATAACACAGTTACTCGTGCTCTTTGTGAATAGTTTATTTTTCCTTTAAGGAAAAATAGAAAGCGTTACATCATAAAACAGAACTTTACAATGACGTCTGAAGAGTATAGTCAGCAAATGTGTCCTGTTAAGTACTTCTGTACTGTTTGAGGCATAGCAAAAAGTACGTTGGTAAATTACACCAAAACTCACATTGTATTTTTGAATGAACTTGGTCCCTCTGCATTAAAACACTGCAGTCCAACTGATTTATGTCCTCAGTCATTCATTTCTCCAAAACAGTGCATTACAGCATTACATTTTCTGTATGCAGGCTCTGAGTCACACACACGTGGAGGTCATTAATTCAGATGAGAAGACAAAGGCTGATGTGTCCAGGTGAGTTAGGGGACAGCCCCATAACTAAACTTTTAAATGTTTTGTTTATACTGTTTATTTCCATGCAGTACAGTATGTAATTATCTGTTTGTTAGCTGTTAAATGTCTGTATTGTGTAATAGGTTCATCAAAGCAGCCAGTTTACAGGGCCTGTCCCAACAAGACACTACAACAGCTTCTCTATGTAAGGCTATCTCAGAGGACACACAATCTGACCTGACCATAGACTGCTCTTCCAGTCCACCAACACTCTCTAACACTGGTGAGTCATGCTCCATGATGTATGAGGAAAAATTATTTTGTATCTCTGCTCTGTCTCAGACTAACAATGTTTTCTCTCCCAGTCAGTAATCGTTTCTGTGATGACTGGATTCAGGCATTTCTAAACGCTGCAGAGCGTTGTAATCCTTTCCTGCTCAGACAGATTCTGGAGAACTTTAAACTTAAGGTGAGAAAGTGTTCACACAAGACTACAAGGTTTTTTGGGGGGCTGGATTCTACTTAGACGTCTATATATTTTTGTTACAAACTTATGAAACAAATATATCAGCCTGAAAAATCCCTTTAGCCCACAATAGCTCTCAGTTCCTCTTTCCAGATACACAGTATGATTATTTTCTTCCGCTCTTTCCTTCATCCTCATCTCTTCCCCTTTTTAACTTGCTTCTTCCTCTCTATCAATCCTACACCACTCTCACTCCGCAGGCCATCCAGGACATGAACAGCCTAAAGCGTTTCGTGCGTCAGGCAGAGATGAGTCACTACGCCCTGTTTCGCTGCTGCCAGTTCCTACAGGGCTGCGGAAATGGAGATGTGCTGCTGCAGAACGCCAGGGCAGAGCACAGCGACCTGCCTGAATCCTGCAGCATCATCACTGTCCTGGAGGAGTTCCTCAAGGAACAATCCCAGGCCCAGGCTTGATTCCATTATGACACCTAAATCCAAGTTGTGGAGCCTTGATACTCTCTGTAGCTGGTAAGACTGTCTGCTCTTCCAGCCACAAAGCAGATAACCTAGTACCACTCTAAATCTAGCACTACAACCTTTGTTAAACATTAGTTTGGCAGTGGGGAAATTTTGAATCAGCCAATTTCTGAATGGCATATTCAGAATTAAAATTTAAGTTAAAAAATATATGTTTCCTCTGCTGGTACTACTGCTTCTCAGCTAGAAGAGTGTTGGTCACATCTGGAATATGTACTGTAAAATACTGACAACTTACATTCAGCTCAACAAACGTCTTTTTTTTTGGGGGGGTGGGGATAATATTAGTTTATTAACTAAACATTACTGCACCGATCTTAACAATTAAAGCTAGCTGTTTTTTGGAGATGACAGATGTTTAGATCTAGTTGTGGAGTGGCACTTTCCCAATCTTTTCCTTTGTAATTGTTCTGCTGTGTGAAGGTGTGTAACAATATGAACCAAATATAATCATTAATGTTGCTAACTGACAATGATCACAACACAAGAACTGATCCAAAATAAAGCTTCTCCTCATTGGAGTGGGATTATCTATCGTTCATGTGATATCCAAATATTATTTTATTATTGTTTTGTATTATATTTGATTGTATTAATTTTATTTTGACAAGAAAAAATTGAGAATGCACAAATCACTTTTATGCATTGCTTGTTATATAGGCCTTGTTTTTGCTTACATTTCAACCCAATACGTACACTATTGTGTTATTTTTGTCTAATTTAATACTGCTACTTTATGTACTTGTGTCTATCAAGTGATATTAGCTGTCAGTTTAATCCTTCTCTGGGAATGCAGTGTTGTAGATATATTGTGATTTTTGGATGTTACTTAAAGGGTTAAAAAAAAATCTTCCCAGCCGTCACCAGCTGAAGTCTAAAAAACAACTAAAAAATTGGGCACTGTGACCAGTGACTCACTAAGCGTTTAGTTTAAAACGAAACGAAAAAATAAGAAATTAAAATGTAGATGATATATAAAAGTGCTGACAATAAATGTTGGTATGTCTTTGTTTTATTTTCCTTTCATTATGTATCTGCAATTATATTAAACCCATAAAGGGTTTATAACCGAGCTAAAACCATTCCCATTCAAACCAGTCCAAAGTTTATAATACAGCAATATTAATGTTGATGGTGTATACTTTCAAACTGTGAAGAGGTGACATGTAAATGAGTTATTTTATTATTGTGAACCATGGTGTGACAGACCTGCAGTGTGTGATATGTAGATATTTCTGTACAGCGTGTTGTCTATAACTATAGATGTGGTTCTCAGTCTTGTATAGAAGAAGAGAAAATAAATATCAGAGTTGAACCTGTTTGTTGTGGTGTGCAAGTTGACTAGCATACTAAGGTGTCAGGTGTTATTTACATCAGTTGCGTGTGTCACTCAAACTTAAGAGAATGAAGCACAACGTTACAGATATTAGACAGCAACAGTCTCGAACTCAAACTAGACCTCATATCCTCCAGTAGATGCTGTCCTCCTCCTGCTCCTCTGAGCTGCAAGCTTGAGACATGCAGATGAGAAAATGTTTGCAAATGAAATTGAGGCAACTGAGGCAGTCTTATATCAAGTAATAAGTGAGAAGACAAAGATGTGTTGACAAAGTGACAACATGAAGCAGGGTTTACCTGACGTGGGATCAGGCAACATCCTCAAAAGAGCGCTCGGTACATCATAGATGCTCTCTGTGGGATTTGATATGTTTATTATTTTAGTATAACCAACTATTTAAAATCTAGCTGCTGGAAAAACAAACATGTGATCTCACCTGGATGTTCAACAGCTCTCCTGTTAGAGAGAGGAACATCATACACGTCCTCGACCATCTCTGTTGAAGCGCTGATCTTGCATATGTCTAAAGAGACATAAGATAACACGTGATGGGGTCAGTTTGGACATTTAACCACCATACTGTATGGTATGTTTTGATAGAGAAAATGTAATCATACTTTTTCTTATTGGTAAAACGTCATAGTCTCCTTCATTGCTCAACTCACTGGAACAATGGGGTCTGCTGAGACTGTCACCTGGAAACAGAGTATTTAGCACCATGTAAGTGAAAGTACAACTCAGTTCAGGAATGAGTTAACAAAAGCAAACCTATTTACCACTGTGCTCCTGGTAATTGCAGGCTGGCAGTGTGTTTTGGTAAGCGGTCTCTCTGTTCAGTTCTTCAGAAAGACAGCTGAGGGAAATAATCTCATGGCGGATGTGGTTAATAGGGGCAGGGGCAGGGGCTGAGAGTGGTCGAGCAGGCAGTGGCTCTGTCACACTATCACTGTGTGAGCCGACGGGTATGCTGCTTTTTATTCTGTCACGCACCTCAAGTCTGAGGAGAAGAGAAATTAGTCCAACTGACCAAACATGAATTACTTTAGTTCAGCAGAGACATTCCACTTCTTACTTACTGTGTGCTTCTGGAGTTCGAGACTCCAGAGGTAGAAAGATGCATGGCCTGCCACAGGTGCCTTATCCACTGCTGTCTGAGAGCCGCTGTCTCGGCTGCCTACACACATAGACATGGGTGAGTGGTTTGGAGGCTGAAGTGGCCAGACATGCCACACTGTCTACAGACTGACTACCTTAAATGAGCACAACAGTCAAACCATGGTGTTAACTTACCAACAACTTTCTCTTTCCATTGGTCATGATTATCTCGAACATAAAGCGATTGCTGTCAGCTTTCTGAACCTCTCGCACTGACTGCACCTGATAGATAGATCAAAAGTAAAAGTATTCTTCTTCTGCAGAAAATTGAAGAATTTTTACATCACTTAGTGGTTCAGCAATTTATTTAAATGAAATAATTTGAGTTTGGAGCTGACATGTCTCTGGAGCTGCTAACCAATTATGGACGCAAGCCAAAAAGGTAAGGAATTAGTTTAAAAGTTTTAGTTTAAAATCTTTAAAGTGTAAGGTAACTAATAACTAGATGTATTGAAGTAACAGTATGAAGTAGCATGAAAGGAAAACAATGAAGTAGAAGTACCCCAAAGTAAAGTACATGTACTTACATTCCACCACTACTTCAGTGGCACAGCTGGTAAATATGAGGCTAAGTTTAACTGCTTCATGTCCAGACTAATCTATAATAATACACGGTGTATTTGTTGATTGAATTTTGTATTATTAATCTGAATCTGTAAAGTAACTAGTAACTAAAGCTGCTAGTAACTAAAGGAGTAAAAAATATAACATACAATTTAAAAAGTTCTTTATACAACTGCAAAGCAGTATCTTATATATCTACCGTAATAAATGGTGGAGGACTTACTGTGTAAATGTAGTAATTGCCTCTCAAGTGTGACTGTGAAGAGAGCAAAGTCAACACCATTACATTTAATGTCACTGAGATCTTTGAAAGCATAAAAACAAACGTCAATTTGTCACTTTAGTACTATAATCATCCATTGATCGATTATTTTGGTACAAAGCAGGACATAGACAACACATTTTTATAGTCTGAATATGATTTATTAGCGGGGAGTTTAAGAACTTGTAACACAGCAAATGTTATCTTACAGCGCTGCCATTCTTCTTTGTATAGAAGAACAAGGTTGTATTTTGAAGCCTGAACCAGTACGTCGCCCATTTCATTTTCTATAGGCAGAAAACAAAATAATAGAAAGTCACTTTCTCTTAACATTATGTACATTAATGAGTACATTAAATACCAAGTTAGACTGTAACTTACCATTGTATCTTTTCTTTTCTGCAAGAAGCCCTCAAACAATAGCTTAGTCCCATCTTTAGACATGTCGCCCTTACTATGATAATCATGTGTGAACGTTGTGGCTATTAGCTGGTTTCAGTCCATCTCTACCTGCATTTGTGGTGCAACTTCCTCCTCACAGGCTGAAAGCAGTATCGTTCACAGCCACATCATCTACTCACTTCTCTATTGGGCTTCACAAAAGTTGCAGTTGTTCACGTAATCACACATCTACTTTCCGGAATGAATAAGCTTTTATCAAGGACGCACAAACACAGTGACATCAGTGGGTGTAAATGCAATTTATTACACATATTTAAAACCATTTTATTTTTCATGTTGCTCTTAAATTAGCTTTCATTTCACCCAATAACTCGCATAAACAGCGTACAATTCTTTATTGTAAATGCTGGAAAAGAGAAGAATGAGAAGAAACACTTTCATAATTTTAAGGTGTGAGAGGTGCACTGAATGGTTGTTAATAGCATAATCTCTCGGTCTATGGTGCCTCTAACTTCATAAAAATATAAGAGGGGCAAAGCTCTATCTGAAAACAGGAAATTAAAAACAGTCGCAGAAAATCATAATGAGGACAGCTTTGATAATGCTAAATACAAAAATACAATGGAAAATGTAAATCCCTCCATCTGTTTCATGCAATGCACTCAAAACAGACAAGAAAACAAAGAAACAGGTTAATAAATTAAACACACAAAATGAACAAGTGCATCCATGACCTTTCTAGGGTTAAATGTAGCACCAACACCTCCCGTAGGTGCTGCTTGTGATGCGGTCTATGGGTCCAAGCCTAAAATTCTTGAGGAATACATACAT
Source organism: Sciaenops ocellatus (assembly GCA_033000465.1). Taxonomy (NCBI): domain Eukaryota; kingdom Metazoa; phylum Chordata; class Actinopteri; family Sciaenidae; genus Sciaenops; species Sciaenops ocellatus. The sequence goes on from CP136877.1 coordinate 17,227,084, forward strand.
AATATACTGCATATACACATCTATAAACAGATTCAAGTCCCTTTGTGGTGTTTCTGTGTATGGCTGACTCGCGCTGGTCTCCAACCATCTAACTAATAATACTGACCTGAGGGGAAAAAACAAAACACAGGGAGGACTGGATCAGCTGAAAACATCCAGCGACTTGTAGTGTCTGACCTGGACTACACTAGACCAATTGATCATAGAATAGAATGTTACAAATTGAGTGATGAACAAGTGATATTTCAAAAGTAACCTGCCCCCTTCCCTACAACAAACAACAAAAACCAAACCATACTCGGTTTTTAAATGTATATAAAATGTAGCTATTCATTATTCATTTGTTTCTTGCTCATGTTGTGGGAAAGGGATGAGGTGGAGTTGGGGGGGGCCTGAGGCAATAGGCCTAGTCAGTTGGTTGGTCAGCCAGGCTTTTTTTTTTTTTTTTGAGTCTTTCAGGTAGGAGGGAAGGGGGGGCAGAGTCAACAGAGGGACCGGGGTGAGGAAGTAGCTGTCTCGTACTGTCTCATCACCGCTGTTTGAGAAGTGCTCTGTACATGGCGAAGCCCAGCACGGCGCACACCGTGGCACCGACGCTCGCTCTCAGCCAGAAGGTGGAGTTCTTCAGGTCCGCCTGAGCCATGTGCCTGTGAGGGGAAACCAAAAAAAAAACAAAAACAAAAAACAGAGTGTGTGAGAGGACTACATTGTTAAAACCACAACAGGATGAGTCGCTAAATGACAAGACAAAGCCATGTGCACTACTTGTTTAAAACCCACAGGTATGGAAATGATGAATTTCAGTGCCCCATACCAGCTTGAAAGAGGAACACATGGTTTCTCTTGACCTTTGGTTTAGTTTTGATTTGAAGAACCAGACAATCAAAGCAGTTTTACGAAAAAAGGGAAACTATGAGAAGGAGTTGCCCTAAGTCACACTGGGAGGCAGAGAACTAGAACAAAATATAATATGGATTATTAAAAATGGGTTAACACCTGCTGCCCTACCAGACACAGATCCAGCTGATCTGACGAGAAACACAAACAGAGGGAAACTATGCGGACTGCAGTGAAAGAGACAGGTTGAAAAAAAGAGAAATCCAAGTGTTTTGTACCAGCTTCAGCAGCTGGAAGAGAAACCAGCTTTAAAAACACAACACCACAAGTTTTCAGAGTCATAGATGATGTCGCTCATGCTCCGTCTATGGGAAGAGAAGATCTATAATTCAATGTAGCTGCCTTCAAGCTTGAGTAGAGAAGATCAATATCACTATAAGGCTACAGCCAGCTGCTGGTTATCTTATCCTCGCACTACTTCTTGGTTCTGAGCAGTGGCCAGGCAATGGACAATGGAGCTCACAGAGGAGTTCACATATGACATTGTTTGTAACTAATGTTACCATTCATATTTACCATATTTTAATATGTATACAATATTTTATTTCTGTAGGTTAGTGTCAAATTTCCCCAATAGCAGCAATGTCTATCTAAGATAACTAGCTGCTGATGTAGCTTCATATTTAAACAGAAAGGAGAGTGATCTTGATCTTCTAAAACTCTCCACCAGAAAGTGGAAAAGACGTGAAACTACTCCTGTCAAAACTCCAGAGAGTCTCTCTCCAATGCTTCACAACATAAATACAAACATCGGCAAAACAATGACCCGGCAAGCTGTTGCCGAGTAGTGCATACTCGCCCGTCCATCCACATGGTTAACACATAACATCCTTCTTTCTCTCTGTGGATCTGGTTTCTGCCTTTACCTTTCTGGGGGAATTAGCTGCTCAGCAGAGGCCTCCATAAAGATGGACCCCTCCACGTTGGAGATGGCTGAAACCTGCTGTGTCAGCCTGAAATCCTCCTCTGACAGCAGGCAGCCCCCCACAGCCTCCACCCAGCCCATCAGCCTTCCACATATATACACACACACACACAGATCCAGTCACACGGTTGCCCGGGGTGTGCTCACACACACTCAGATACTGTACAGTAGGTAGAGCTGGGAGATACTTCAACACAATATTAACTAGGGGTCGAAACTACAGTGTATTTTTATTAATTAACTAACTGCAGATTAGTTTTCAGAGTCCTAAATGATGTCTTTAAATGTGTAGCTTTGTCTGACCAACAAGATATTAAAACGTATTAGGTTTAACATGGCAGACTATATATAAAAAACTGACAAAGGTTCACATTTAAGAAGCTAAAACTAGAAAACGTTATGCATAAAATGACAATTATCCCATTATGAAAATAACTGTCGTATTATAACAAAGCATAAATAAACTGACTCTTCTGTTAGAATGATCTGTGAACTCATAACTCAGCATCACAGTATATCTTCATTAACATTAGTGCCAAATGAGTTTCTTCAATAAAATAAGAAAAAGAAACATGATGTTCATTTTTTTTATCAGCTAGGAGACAATATAGATAAACTTGATATTGTGCTCTAAGGCCTTATATCAATAGGATTTTAGTTGAGATTCTGTTAGTTCAGTTAGCTACATTACTAATGATTTTGGGGCAGGTTAGATTAAATATTTTGTTAAAGTATCAAGAGTCACACCTGTACGTTAGTGATAGAATATGAAGATGATACTGTGATATCTGATGTCATCCATATCACCCAGCTCTACCTGGCCTGAAAGCTACCGATCACCACCCAAAACCTTAAAAGCACAAGCTCAGCCACGACTGCATACCTGGTCACTTCAAACAATGACATTCACACACACCATACACATACACATACACATACATATACACACCACTTGGCAGCCAAACTAGAAATGTTGAGCCATTTTGAGACGTAAAATAAAATAAAACATTTTTGTCTCCTTTGAGTGAGTTTCTTTTAGAAATATCTCCAATTTGTCTTCATTCAGTTTTTTTCTAGTTTCTCTGCTACATAAATGTTCGTACATATTTTACAGACATTATAGGGAAGTTGATTTTTTGATTAGTACCAATTTTCAAAATAATATAAACCACAAGAGACTATTCATATTCCCTCCGTACGGTCTTCCACTGAAGTTAAGTTTCTCAGGTGGCTGGATGCTTGTGATTCTGGTGACCTTAGAAGTTATTTCAATGTTGCACACTATATAATGACTTAGATTACAATGTCCATGTTAAATTAAGACAACATAATCTAGCCCAGTCAACCAGCCCACTTTTCATAAAACACTATTCAATGTGGTGGGTCGGCCCCTTGCACTGCCAAGTCTGGTATTAAGTATCATGCTATTAATAGTGTGAACAACCCACAGAGATGAAACACGCATCAACACAAAAGGGTTAGTGCTGGACGCAACACTACAGTACGCAGCTCTGCCTGGGTCCATAAACGCCAAACCAGGAGCACTGCACTGTATGCCATTGCTGAGCTAAAAAAAACAAGAAATTCAAACGCCAAACTCAGGAAACACACAACACACTTCTGCCCAATCCAACACCATAAACAGCCATTAAAACCTTGCACTGTGGTTCAATAAACCTCCCCCATCTTATTCAAAACACCAAGCTCTCTTTACTGTACAGACGGACAGATGAGAAACCTATTCCCAGCTGCCAGCAGATGGCAATATTTTGCTACGGACCGAGGCATTCCTTTGGTTAACCCCCACAGGGGGGAAGAAAACAGGCGAGCCGTGCAACACAACAGATCAGCAGAGGGTGAAAACATGCAAGAGGAAGAGGAAGAGGGGCATCCAAAAACATGTGTGTGAACACCTACAAAGTGAAAGAAAAACAAAACACAGGAAACACAAGATAGAAAAAAACAGGGTGAAATGACAGGGTGATTGGTAAAGTACAATACAATCATTTTAAACATCAAAGAAACATTTTGATCAGCCTGTTAAATGTATGAAGTCTCGACCATCAGGAGAACAGTTTTTTTCTGTACATGAGCGATGCATTTAAGCAACACCTGTGCTTTTCAAAATAAAGGCTCCTGTAGGTGTAGACTTCAGAGTTAAGAATGGAAATGAGGACAAAGCGAGACTGAAAACATCATAGATAATCAATATTGGATAATTGATGAGAGTTGGTGCCATAAAGAAATGAATAGACAGAAAGAATTTGAAAACTTCTATGTGACTGAAAAGAAATCACATAGCAAACATGCAGACTTCGATGAGGTTTTCAGTTTGAAACACAAACCAAAGAGAATGGTTGTGTTTCTCTCATTATCCGTGCAAATTATCGGCTTGTTAGTCATGTTACAGTTTGCATATCCACTGCAGGACAGGAAGGAGCAGACACAACTCGAAAGAAAAGAGCTCTTAGGTCAGCTTTAACACAGTTTTTCAAGTGCTCCATAACTGGACTTGATATTTTGTCAGCATGATTAAGCTGCTGAACAAATGGATCTGGTGTGATCAAGCATTATAACATTCTATAAAACAAATTAAACAAATAAAACGACCCACAGCTAACCAACATACCAAAATGAATCTATGCTTCTCTATCTAGTTTTACAACATGTTAGTGTTACGTACAGGAATCAATTTTATGAGTAAAGTTTGCACTGCACAAGCAAATAACATGCATTTTTCCACACGGTTTCAGTCACACGGTCACCTGCCTGGCTGGCAGCCTGTGTTTTAGCTGGCACAGCATGGTCACACTTCTCTGTGTCAAACTGTACAGAGAGCTGGTGGGCTGGCTGGAGCTGGAGCAGAGACCAAGACACCTAACATGACTGATGGGTTTTAGGCATAGGACAAAGGAAGTGAATAAAATCTCAGCTCACTTTTGATTTGGGTGTAAATTAACATGTGGCCATACTCACAAAGTGGGCTAAAACACTTGTAAATTACTCTCGAGAGCCCTAAGGTTAGATACACCCTTTATTGTTTGGTGAATTTGGCTCCTGGATAGATAATACATTGCTAAAGACCCCAGTTCTGATTACTACACAACCAAAGATTGCTTTTAGTCAACAAGCATCACAGCGACAAGCAAAAGGAGATTCTCCCTGACAATCACCAAAGTATATAATTATTTTTACCACACTATTTATTTAAACAACATGTTTTGGCACAACCATCACTTTTCCCTGCAGTGGATATGCAGTGTAAACCTGACCACTGGCGAGCACTGAAGGAAAGCAGGGGAGCTGTCACCATCACCAGTGTTAGAGAGCTTGGGTAAAAAGGAGCCTCTCTGTGACTCATCCTGGAGGTTTAAACCCGAGGGTGGGAGACACAGAGAGGAGGAATGCGTCTATGTTAAAACACTAGAGATTATTCTACGTATGAACCTGTTGAAAACGACCCTGCGGATTTGGGCCTTAATACTGCGCAGCAGCTCCGACTTGAGGAGGTTCTGACACAGGCAATAGGTGCACCTGTTGCAGGCGCACATGCAGCGGAGACGGATGTGGCTGCGGAAAGACACACAAAAATGCGTGTATTCACCACTATACAAAAAACAACTACACAACACACAAAGGAGGAGGAGGAGGCCAAAGCCAGGATAAAAAACCGCTGGGCTATATCAGATATATATCAGAATATGAGTAAACAGAATACATACTATGAGCTGAAACCTGCACAGCTGCCATTTAACTTTACCCTCAACTCAAAGTAAACTAAAGTATTGACAAGGAAACACCAAAAATGAACTATGAAGTCTGAAACTAAAAGGAGAATAAACCACAAAGAAAGGAAGGGAACAGCCACAACTAATGAAAACTTCTGAGGGTGGTAAATTAATGACAAAATGCAAAAGATCTCAAACTCTGTTAAATCTGTCAAAAAAAAAAATTGGCTTTGACCTTTCTGTGTCCAATTTTTTATCTAAACAGTAACTATAACCTGTTAATGAACATAAAGCGTCAAGCCACCACTAAGAACAAAAAAAGACCATGGTCCAGATTCAAAAAGTTTTTTTTAATCTCTTGTTAAATGGCAAATATTTTCTGCTGGAGTGAAGGGAGCTGAGCAGTTTGACATGGTTGCTCTACCATCATCTTTAGCTTGAAAATGCAAATTAGTCCATCCTAAGACAGTCAAGAATAAGACAGCTTTAAATTAAGTGTAAATATCAGTTCTGAGCTTGAGCCATCGTCTATCTTTGTCAAAATGACCTCACATGTATGCATATATCATATTCTAGTGAAGCTTAGCTCAGTTTACACTTTGACAATCCGTTGAATCATTTATTTACTGTTTAATCCCAGAATCACCCTCAATCAGTAATTTAATTTACTCCTTGTCTGGGCAGTCATTGGACTAAGTAAGCACTCTCTTTATATCAAAACCTTACTATTCAAACTCTGTGTCTGATACATTCATCCAGGAGAGAGGTGAAAGTGGATAGGCACACACAGGTAACGATGGGCATGGTGGATATGGTTGCAGGGTGGTCGCAGAGGTGTCAGGGGTTAACTAAATAAGACCACAAAGAGGTTCAATACTTACGGATACATGGCCATGGTTGTGAGTCTAGTGTAGATGTCTTTGTTGAGTGCGTCGGTCGTGTTGCATGTGAACAGTTGGGGTGGGTGGAGCTTGTGTTTGCGGCAGAACTCCTGCGGCGAGAGGCTATAATGCTGCCGTACTTCGTGCAGGTCAGACTTGGCGGCAATCACCACACATGGTGTCTTGCTGTCTATGAAGTATTGCTGCCAAACACAACCAGTGTTCAATGTTAGCGGTTAAACTCTATTAATACACACAGCAGGTCTTACAAGTCCTCTGAAACATACCTTGTACACTTTGGCGCAGTATTCGAAAGAGCGTGGATTGTTGATGTCATACACCAGGCAGACCACATCACAGGCTAGGTCGGCCTCTGACAGGAAGTCAAAGTCTGGCATCACTTCATGGAGCTGTTAGTGTGCAGAGAACACAGGGAACAGAAAGAGAGAGAGAGAGTGCAGACGGAAGTATTAATATTTAAAAAACGCTGATAGATGTTACAGTAATCCAAACAGCAGATGATGAGTAAATGTTTCTTACCAGCAGGTACTTCTCCTGACCATAAACATAGGTGGTGCTGATGGCATAGAAGGACTTATGGTCTTCTCTAATTCGCCGTTGTCGCTGTGGTGGATAAAAAAAATTAAAAAATAGCTAAAAAAAAATAATAACACTGATTAAAAGGATTTACAGCCATCATTTTCACTGACCTGCAGGTTCTTGCCTAGGAAAGCATGGAGGAAGCCACTCTTCCCGCTGTCCCGGGCCCCCAGAACGTTGCAGCGGAAGACGCTGCGCTGGGTCTGTTTCTTCTGCAGATCAATGCGCTTGTTACGCGTCACTGAAAGAATAGGCAATGCATATTTTTACATACATATGTGAACAATGGCAACATGCAGTAAAATTCATGCATTTCATCTGTATTGACCTACTGATAAGTGGTATGCTGATTTTATTCTGAACTATTTACTATTTGTTTTTATACCGTGCTGCTAGGTACAGTGAATGACATTCTCTTACCTGTAATGGCAGCAGCTTGAGACTCCTGTTCATAGATGATAGAGTAGCCCAGGTAACCTAAGTACTCCAAACTACGCTGTACATCTAAATATGTTGTTAACCTGCCACAGGAAACACATAAGTCATGATTAATCTGGTGGCATGAGAGATTTATATGAGCACGATTCTGTAAAGTGATCCGTGTAGTCAACACGATGATGTATGTCCCCACAGTAGTGTGAATGTATTCAGGTTGTGTAAAACTAAAATAGGCATAAGAGTACGTGTGTGTATATTAATACACATGTTCCACACTCACGTCCACTGGGAGAGGTATCCCTGGTATGTGATCCATCCCTGGTCGTTGGTGCAAACGGTGTTGTTGACATCCGGACCCCAGGGCATGTATGGAAACACTTTGAACAAGTCCTTCACCTCGTCTGGCGACAGCGCACAATCTCTGTCCTGAAACATGCCAAGAGCACATTGACACACAAATAGGAGATAAAAACTAACAGGTAAAATGTATACCCAACTGGTCATCATTAAAATATAAAAGTACTGTTAAAAATAATAAATTTATTTCACTTCTAATCACTCACTTTGTCGTGTTTGTCAAAGACACTCTGGAGAAAGAGGTAAGCGTTGTGGTTAAGCTCCGTGGTGCAGTCTGGGGGGATCTTTATCCTGCCATACAGAGACAGACAGACACAATAATTTACCAGAAAGCTCTGGATCACTGAGTCACAAATGTCTGAAGCTGCCTTCACAAGTGACAAAATCAGCCTGAAGCACTTACAAGGGGAACAGGTATTCCTGTGTGAGCTCCAGGTCATCGTCGTAACCAAACCTCCTCAGCACAGTCCAGGTGGTCTCATGTCGACCTCGCTGTATGAAGAGGGTGTGCAGGAACAGAAATCCTGCGATACAAAGAAAATGACAGGTGAGCGGACGAGGTCAGTAATCAGCAATTGTTATAAAACATGTACTAAAAAGACAACCAGAAAAGAAGGATTGATGAAGAGACACAAGGAAAGATACGTTTTGAAGAGAAGGAGGGAAGAAAGAGGTGAAAATTCAAACTGACCTTTGAGTGTGAGTCCGTTGTCCTTGACTCCATCGGTCATGTTCCTCCTGACCACATTCTTTACATCCTCTAAGGCTTGAGGTGCCAGCGGTGTATTGAAACATGTTCTCTATAGACATCGACAACGAGTGATACAATGATTTGTGTCAACAGCTGTTTTGTTTTTTTTCCTTTTTCCCCAGGAGTGGTTCATGTTTAAACATGCCAGCCTAAACTAGCCTAACCGTTTTCCCCTTATAGTCTACTACACAATTTAATGAGGACCAACAATAATCAGGTTCTCCAAGTTATGCTGGTGATGAAAACTCCCATAATTTTTTAACTCTTATGTAGCCATGAAAATTATGTTGACAGTGAAAAGTGGAAAATTACCTGGAAGAAGTTGAGTTCATTGTCATTAAGGATGCCGTCGTTGTCCAGGTCAGACACTTTAAAGATTCTAGTCAGAGCCTTGATGCAAGAGGGCTTCAACTGTAGAAAGAAATAAGCGATAATTGAGGTGGTTGTGTGTCCTTATATAATGCAAATTTTAAAATCAACAGTAAATCACTGTGGCAGCTAACATTGGGGATGCGTCAATCAAACTCTCCCAATACATTTCTGGTCACTCCTTGGGCAGTGTCTGCTTCTCCTGTAGACTTTTCTCACAGCGGGCTTGTCATAGCAAGAAAAGCACAGGTGTAACTGAAAACATGAATGATGGCTCTGTTCTATCCGAGTGTCCCACAAAGCAAAGCACGTGAGTCAGCACGCACAATACCAGAGCCATGACACACACGAATGTAATGCAGCCTTCTTTAAAGTGTTGATACTTTTTCAATACGTGTTTAAAACTGTAAAATCTCCAATAATTAGACATTCAATAGTATTTAAAGTACCAAAGGTACTAAAAAAAATGGATCTACAATCACAACAACGCCATCTGCAACTATCTCTGCCCTATTCTCCTCCTCCTGTGCGATCTACTGACAATCACAATAAGAGAGAGACGTTATCTTTGTTGTGTTAAGATGCACACACAACACAATGTTTCTTTTTTTTGTAGTTTTTTGTTTTTTTTATAGTCCGCACCAGTAAACAGTAAACACACCTGGTCGGTACCATGTTGGTCATTAACAACAAACCTCATCTACACACAGCTCACCTGCTGCTGTGAAAACAGAACTGCAGGTGAAAAAAAATGCAAAATGCAAATTTTATTTTTTTTGGGTGTCTTTATAAAAATACTGCTGTTCCTGTATGATACAAAGAGAGAGGAAACCAGAGAGAGAACGGACAAGCCGGTGTGTGTTCAGTAAGAGTGTGTGGGGGAGAGAAGGAAAAGCAAGGTAAGCAGATTAAAGTAGTTTAACACTGAAATAAGTTGGAGAATTAAAATGGTGACCTGAATAACCTACTAGAAATATGATTATGTACTCAAATAAATTACAAAATCCACCCCAGTTACAGTCATTCTATGGGAAACAATACAACTCGTCCTCAGGTGTGTGTCCAGTGACTTATTTTCTGCACCTTCTTTATTGCTAATATTTTATTGAAGTTTAAAATTCTGGTATTGTAACAACCTTATTTCTTTGAGATTATTTCTTACACCCTTTACTGTATCTGCAGCTGCTGTAAAGATCTCACCTCCTTCTCCTCTGGACAGTACAGGGGTCCTGTTGGGTGGAGAACAGCCTTCTGGGCGTAGTAGAAAAGCTCAGAGATGTTCTTCAGGTTTTTGGCAGAGCACTGAGGACAAAAGAGGGCACGCGTGTGTGTGTGTGAATGCCTTGAGCAAGTGCAACTCTGGAGCCTCTTCAATCACCTTTACTTCAATGACAAGACACTCAGCATCTACAGCTGCTAGATGCCACTAAATCCTGCACACTGGTCCTTTAAGTACAGTTCTGGGTCACTTGTACTTTATTTGTAAATTAACTTTATGCTACTTAATACTACCTCAGTACAGTTCAGATATTGTAGACGCAGGACACACAACCAACCCTGAGCCTGGACAAACACTGAACCAGCAGTAAAAAACTGGGTCACGTGTCTTTCATACTCATCAGCTGTGCGACTGTACTCTGTATGTGTCTCCTCTCACGTCCTCCTCATACCTATATTTGAACTTTGTAACTAATCCACCTGAGGTGGGCACGTCTGAGCCGTCTCAAGCAACAGAGGGAAATTTGAATTCAACAGTAATGCAGACAGATGCCAGCTTCCTCCAAGCTTCTCAAAACACTCAGTCCATCAGTCGGTAGGCCATGGCATTGGAGCAATGGGTTCGGTAATATAAATCTATTAATGACTCAGTCACAGTGTAAGTGGAGTCAGGAGCTGGACTGCAGCTCAAGAGCAGCTGGGGGCCGATGTTTCCTGCAGACGGCCAGCCTCACTCTGAACAGCCCCTGCTAGTATTGGATTTCATATTTCATTTGCCAATTCTTTGCTCTCAAGTGCTTCGTCAAAGTTTACGTCGCTATTTGCCTCTATAGATCCAAAAGGTTGATATCTGGATGTGTGAATGTGTGCGTATTGATCTCTTACCTCTACACAGGTCTCAATATCCTGATATTGATTCATGATTGGCAAGATAGTCTCCATGCTGCTGTGTTCCACCAAGTCTGACTTGTTTCCCACAAGGATCAATGGTACCCTGCAATAAAGCCTCTTATTAATATGTTATAGAGCTGCAATGACGAGGCTATTAGTCTATTGGTTGACTGACAAAAACGAATTAGCAAATATTCCGATAATATATATTTTTTTAAACAAAAGCGGCCAAATTATCTGGCCTCCACTCTCTAATGTGAGGATTTACTGGTTCTCTGTTTCATATCATTGTAAACTGAATATCTTTGAGTTTTGGGCAAAACAAGACATCTGATAATGTCAACAAGCACCCGGGGAAAATATGATGAGCATTTAGCACCATTGTCTGACATTTTATAGCCTAAGCAATTAATCAATTAAAAAAAGAAAAGGTCTGCTAATGAACGTTCATGAAAATAATCATCAGTTAAATCATGTTATATCTGTGAAAGACAACCTGAACTGCTGGCAATGGTGGTTAAAAGAAATTGTGATCCGACAGGCTTAAACAACGACCTATAGTAATATCAGTAAAACCAGTTAAAAGGCAGACACATGCTATAAATCAACCAATCAGATCACACCATAACAGATTCTCACTGGTGAGAGAGAGAGACCTCCAGGAATGAATAAAAGCCAGATCAGCCGCAGCACATTATACCATCTTAACATGAAGGGCTTAAGACCCTTGCAGACGCAGCACAATTAGCCTGGATGACAGGAGACAAAGTGACATGAACAACCCACCTGCTATCCTTGTCTGTCCTGTCATTTATGAGGGGGATCCAGTGGCTGGTCACCTAGAGAAGTAAAGCAAAACATAAAACACTGTAGTCAGGCAAACAGTCATTACAGATTAGGATGAGAAGCACATTCAGATTTCTGTTTCGTGTTCCAGAAATACTGCAGTTAAGTATTTCATGAACTGCGCAGAGCGCGGACAGAGACCCTCCTCACCTTTTCGATGGATTTCTTGTTGTTCACTGAGTAAACTATGCAGATAACGTTGGCCTGTAAAGACAAACAGCCATATTAAAGGTAATCACACAGGGTACAGACATCCATACCAGATGAGAGTAAGAATAAAGTCAAACCAACCTTTGATATTTCTTGGTACAGCTGCTCATCCGACTGTTCAGCTTCTAAAGGTTTCAAAAAGGCAAATCAGTGTTCAATCAAGCCTTACTGTAACCAGAATAACCACTTCCTATTAATATGGAGTTACCTGAGTAGTCCACAATGTGTGTGGGAACCCTCTCTGGGGTGACATCAGCTGGGATGGTGATCTCTTCAGCTCGGAGAGGAACCTGGAAGACAGAGGACAACGATCCAAACTTCTGGCAGCAAGAAAACCTTTTTTTAACTTCATGATTCTGACATATCCAAACAAATATGATCAAGATGCAAATGTAAACAGCTACCAGGATGATTTCTATGTATCTTGTTGATACATACCTCATCAGGAAACTCTTCACTGACCAGAGACATTATCAGTGACGTCTTCCCCACCTTGGCTGTACGGGCAAAGAAAAAACATTTTTATTATAATCTGACATCACGTGCCTCTTTTACTGACAATGGGCCATTAACACGTGACCTCTCTAACATTTTTTATTGAGCGGTCTGTGTATTGTATGAAGTGACAGGGCACAGATAAGAGCAGCTAAAAAGGGTTAAGTGCTGCAGCCAAGCACTACAGTACTCAAATGAGTACCCACTACATTCCAGCACACAGCCACAACACAAGATGGAGAAATTTGGTCTGACTATACACATTTGTGACAGAGAGTGCAAAGAGTTGCACCGTTTTTAAAGAATTACATTAAATACATTCTTGATATTACAGGCTAATATTTTAATTAAGTATTTTTTAAATTAGTATCCTTACAGTTACACTACTGGGTTTCCTTTCTTGCACTGGGAAAAGCAAAACTCCAACGATAAAGAGGGAAAGGTTATTCTATTAAAGTGAATACCCAACATTTACTCAGTACTAGTGATGGGCCACCGAATCAAAATATATAATTTCACCTATACAGGTCTTTCTGACATAAATACGCATTATGATTTCCCCACATTCCCTCTCAAATTACGATGAAGTATCTACACACACAAAAGGAACCTAACATTTAAATACATTATTTGATTAGTCTAGAACACAAGAGTAATACATAAAATTATTTTGATAATTAAGTAATTGTCATTGATTGCAAAAGTGCCAAATATCTGCTCTTCACTTATACAACATTTTTGGGTTTTTCGACAGTTGGTCAAACAAAACCTGCAATTATAGATGCCTCCTTGATCTCTGAGAACTTGTGATGGTCTTTTTTGACTATGTAATTAGTTCTTTAATCACATAAATACTCATCAGCTCATTGCTGCTCATACTCATTGCTCTTATTTGGAGCCCCCACCCCCCGGGGTCTGAACTTCACAACACTGAAGTAGTCACGTAGCATTTTTGGCAGCACCTCTCTCAGGAACAGTCAGTACTAACTCGACTAACGTTGGCAATGTAGGCCATCCTGCATAACCACAACTGAAATATAAATAGTACCGACAACACACACGCTTTAAAAGCGAACAAATAAGACACTTCAAGGAGGAAGGGCTCTGTTGACTTTTTGGCTTAAATCTGTCTTCACTGCGGGGTCCTGGAGAGTTCAAGATCCTCGCAACTGCAAATTACTGTACTCATAATTCTGCTTAATGTGCAATGTGTCTCTGTGTCAAGAGAAAATTTATCAGCAACTATTTGCAGCAACCATATTCTCCAGCCTGTCAACTGTGAGGATTTACTACTTTTATTGTGACAGCAAACTGATTATTTTGGGGTTTGGACGTTCTTCTTAGACGTTTATTTTCTGACATATGCTATTTACTTTTACCTCATGCCTGTAAATAGTGTGTGTCTGTTCTGTGTTGTTACTTGTAACACCACAGCTACTCTATCTATCTATCTATCTATCTATCTATCTATCTCATTTTAAAGACCAAACAATCATTGAGAAAACAAACAGATTTAATTGATATTCAAAATAATATCTTTTTCAGCCTTCCTCCAATAATACTTTTATTTTACACTGCAGAATTAAACTTACACATATAATCACACACTTTCATGTGTTTTTTTTTTTCTTACATAATTTCCACTTTATGTCATTTAAACTGGTACAATCTAATAAAGTTCATACTGCTAATCATATTTGGCTTTTTTCGTTACCAATTGAACCACTTACAGCTGAAGGAAATTGCTTGTTTTAGTAGATAAACGTCAGGCTGTGGCTGCAGATTATGTGTTGGCAGTACATGGAGATACTCGTGAGATACCTACCCTGATGCACCATGTGATACATAAGTGGCCATAAGCACCAGAGAGAAAACAAAACCAGATTTATACTATACATATTATTTAAATAACTGTGTGGATGTTTCATATATATCACAACACATATGATCACTGCTCGCTGAGTGTGTGAATGTTACATACATCTGCTCGCTGTAGCCTCTAGCTCCCCTCACTAGCATTGGAGCTAACGCGGCGTTCAGCCGCTTCAGGGTAAAAGACACTCGCTACTTACGCTCTCCTACGAGTAATATCCTCACGTCCTTCCTCATCTTTGAGCTTGCTTCCCTCTACAGAAAAATAAGGACCGTCTTTATTGTTTCATGTAGTCTTTCTTTGGGATGCCGCCCTCCTCTAGCGGCAGGCCTGCGCACTGAGCCGCTGTCAAACTCTCTCGGCGCCTTTGTAGGACAAAACGGACGGACAGTTTTCTGAGCTCCTTCGCGTTTTCTACGCGCTTCTTCTCAACCGGAGACCTATCGGCTCAGCGGGAGTACAATTTGGAGAGCAGTCTGTGGCACATTTCGCTTTAATTCCCTCTCAATCACAGTATTTTCGGCGATTGCATAGCATTTCGCAGTGGATGTTTCACGAGCATGCCCGACCTCCAGTAACCGGCGACTACAGCAAGCCCCACAGGACAAACTCGTTTGAATTTTTACAAACGCGTTATGCTGCTCTCTGGCGCCAAACATAATAACTGCTCCTCACCAGTAAATTTATCAAAACTGTAACTGTGTTTTTTGTTTTTTTTTATCACAACATTTGGAATAGGACGAGTCTTATCTGTGACATTAGTGGATGTTAATACAATAAAAATAGCAATATGATAACAAGTTTTATCAAAGGTCCAGTGTGTAAGATTTAGGAGTATTTATTTAAAGAATTGGAATATAATATTCATTTGTGTGTTTTCGTTGTCTCAAAATGAGTCCTTTATATCTACAGTGAGAGTGGGTCCTCTTCCACGGAGTCCGCCATGTTCAACCGCCATTTTTGTACAGTAGCCCATAACAGACAAACCAAACCCCGATCTAGATGTAGCCTTTTGCTTTTAATGTGAATTTGGCAGCATGAGTTTGTCCTTACCTGCTTGGAAGCAGAGGGTGAAACGTGGGAGAGTCTTCATTTGGTTACAGTCATCTGCAACTTCACCGCTAGGTGCCACTAAATCCTACACACTGGACCTTTAACTTTTCATGTTCTTGTGTTCTGTTTCGATTTTATGGAAAACACATTGTTTGTTTTGTGTTCCATATTTATAGTTTGATTTATTTCAATTTGATAATTTCTGTCTTTCTGCTTTTCTGGTCACATATTAAACTGAATCTGACTTTTTTTCTTTTTCTTTTTTATAAATGTTTGTTTTGTTCTTTTTCTTAACATTTTGACACATTAGTTGTTTATAACAGAATCTAATCTAATCTAATCTAAGTAATCATGTTTCATATATATATATATATTTTTTCATTCAAATAGAAAAAAAGATAAATAAGAAAACATTATTTAGCACATCCCTGACAGATCTGATTTACTACATACAAACATGCATTTATTGATCAAAAATTGAAAACAAAATACTGGTATTGAGAAGTTAAAATACATCCCCCAAAGTAAGATTTTCTTTTTTTTTTTATTATTATTATTATACATCAGCATAAGTAGCAATCTTATACAGAGTCACTGTGCTGCTAGCATGTATCTTAATAATAAAAAACATATATCCATCATGTTTGCACCAATGTTAAAGGTAACATTACAGTAACCTTGATTTATCAGGTTGTATTTGCAGTCTTAAAATGACAGTTACAAATGTATGCATAGTCAAACTGTAAAAAGCTGGAATAAATTACACTTTTCTACATGTCTTTTATCTGTTCACTACCAAATGTAAAGTGATATGATTTGATAGTAATTTTAAAATATTAAAAAATTACAATGTAACAGTGCTGATAGTGACAGGGATGTCTGTTCTTAAGAGTGATTTTACATAATGGTACAATACTTTCTGAAGTCTGAGACTGAGCATCAGATACAGTGTCAGTTAAAGGGAGTAGATGGAAGTTTTTCATCCACACTGTGTCACAGAGCAAAGTCAGAGTCATGGTTCAAGATGCTTTACTACACTAGTCACTGTTCATCTGTTGTGCTGCTGTATTTGCATCACTTGTGTTTTCAAACGCTGCAGTCTCCTCCCCATCATCCTGTTGGCACACCTCTCCGTAGTTCATCTTTTAAATTTGATCTTGGCTTCAGCTAGAATGAGAAACAAGAGTATTAGAGTGGGGTCATACAGATACACAATGCAAAGCATGGCAACTTCCTGTGGTGCTGTACGAGCATGAACACATACGTGGGTGCAGGTTCAATCCTAACTAACTAAGCAGCTAACTAACTAACTTTGCAGGCAAAACCTGGATCCTGGCTTACTCAGTAACATTGCTTTTTTTTAATAGGTATGCTAGTCGCATCTGTCAGCTGGTCAGTCTACTACTTTAGTCCAGAAATACCTCAACAGTTATGGGATAGATTGCCATAAATCTTGTACAGACACACATGGTCCAAAAAGAATTAATTCTACAGACTTTAGTGTTATAATTTGAATTTGTCCAATATTTTAGTCTATGGCCAAATACCTGCTAAGGTATTTTACTAACATGTTTACTAAGATAGTAAACATGTTAGTATCTTCATTGCCAACATGTAATCATGCTGAGATTAGCAAGACTCCACTCTTATTGTGTTAGAGCAAGCTCCAGAAATATGAAACTATTATAAAGTGAAACCTGCCATGAGATTCTTTGATCCTTGGGGGTGTAGTTTCTTTCTCCTCAGAGTGATGTGTAAAGTTGTTTAAGCATGTTCGAGTGGAATATGCACTTACATATCTACGCTGTACATTGACATGTTTGCAGTATTTTCTAGCCTTGCTTACCAGTATAATCCTGCGGTGTCATGGGCCTGTGCATGACCTGTCTGAGGGCGTCGAGCCACTCTTTCTGCTCCCTCTCCTGCTCACACATGAAGACAAACTGTCGCTCGGGGGTCTCTACCATGACACCGCACTTCCACTTGTTTCCCCGAGCATGCTTTGGGACGCACTCCTTCACAGAGTAACCTTTGTTCTCTGTTCCGATGAAAATGACCCCTAACTCTTCTGCATCCTACATTCACAATAATGAGAACACATCAACATTTAAATATAATGGTGGTTAAAGCACTTGACATATCAATACAGTAAAGCACTGCAGCGAGTTGAAATGAGAAGAGGTTTCATCCTCACCAACTGGCCTTTGAAGTAGAGCAACTTCCTGTTTTGAGAGTCCAAAATAAACCACCTCTTTTTGAATGACTCTTTTTGCTGTTAAAAAACACATTTAATGTAAATACTTGATACAAGAAAAATATGCAGTATACATTTGATTATGCACTTCCCCAACTCCCTCTATCATACTAATCTATTCTTACAAGAAATGTCATTCAAGTGTTTGAATATGCGTGTGTGTGTGTCTGTAAGAGGAACAGAAACACATTATCGGCTGTACTAATACCGTCACAAACTAAAACCGTACTGGTGATGAGTCTCGATGCATGTGGAAGTCAAAGTAGCAGAAGTGCTGACAGTGTAACTAAATAAATAAATGTAAGTGTAATGTAAATCTGAGTTAAGATCATGTATCTGTTGTCATGTCTAACAGTTTGTTTTCTAATAACTTACCAACGGGCCTGTCTTTTCCATGTATCCCTCTTTGAGGTAGTTTCTTGTTATCAATGGTGTCAGCTGACAAAGAGACGAAGATACAAGTGTTAGGCTTTAAAACATAAAAGTGAAATCAAACAAGTTTTTATTACTTCTTCTATTGCTGTTGACTGCTGAAAGTGAAAGTGAACTAAATTAGCTGTGTGTGAGCATATTGAAGTATTTAAAATGGATTTTGTATGAACATCTAGGAGTGACTGAAAGATGACTACCAACAAACATTTTGTCAGTTTTTGGTTCGGAAAAGGTTTGATCCATACTTCCACATCGGTTCCAGTTGGGTACGCTGTCCTCAGGTATGCATAGCGAGCAGCACGAATGGCGTTGTACCATGTGACAATTTCCTAGAGTAGAAGAAAAAGACCCTGAGCTTCTCCACAGCCCCAAGCTAATATATGACAATCAGTATATCACTCGTTGGTTAACCTAATGTTATTTATACTTCAGTTTACTTAAGCCGCCCCACCTCAGGACTCTCGTGGTAAACATAGAGGTTTCTGGTGTGATCGTTATCTTGGTAGGTGATCTGCAGCCCGTGAGGATGACCAATCTTTTCTGGTTGAAAGGTGACGTTTAAGTCCTTGATGGAGATTACAGCTTTAGGACCTTTGGATTCCTAGATCACAAATACATAGTTGTGCATTTCAGAGTTGGTACAACGGATAAAACAACGGGATTTACAATCATTTTTAGCCAGCAGCTGAAATAACTCAAAAAATATTGAACAGATTGCCACAAAATTTGGTACAAACATCAATGGTCCCCAGAAGATGAACCCCAATGACTTTGGTGGCCCCCTGACTTTATCTAGCGCCACTAGCAGGCTGACATTTAAACTGGTCCAATACTTTGGTGTATGACCAAATACTCGCTGAACTATTGTTGTTACTATTGTACTAGCCTCAACTGTACTTTGTGTTTAGTGCTGATTAGCAAATATTAGGATGCTACATGGTGAACATGGTAAACATTTTACCTGCTACTCCTGCTTAGTGTACCAGCATGGTGACCGTAAGCCTGTTTGCATGCTAAAGTTAGCATTTAGCTCAAAACCACTGTGCCTGTACTGTAGAGCAGTGATTAACCCACAAATCAAATCAAATCAAATCAAATCAATAGACATGCATTTGTATCTCAAACACACAAAAAATATATATTAATACGAACGAAACCGTTGTTCTTTTATGTTAGTTAAATTTAACTATAGAGCTGCGGGGAACTCACATTTTCCTTGTTGTAATAAGTCAGGGTAAATTCCCTCTCTGAAAGCACAAACTTCCTCTTCAGAAAATGTGTGTTCTCTTTCCCTTTCTTCCACAGCATCCCTTCATAGAAACCTGGATTAAATTCAAGAAATCTGAGTCACAGGTGTTTCAAAATACACATATTTTACTTGAAACGAATATTTTGTGGTTACATCGCAAAACATTTAAGGAAAGAGTGACAATCCGGCCAGTTTTCACTTCGTGATGCTTTCAGTAAGCAAATAACAGGTTATTCTTGCACAGTTCTGCATGTGAATGAGGAAACACATAGTTCATATTAGTATCCAGCAGCAGACTGACAGAAAGATTTATGTTCTGCAGCAGTAGTGGTTAGGAATACAATACCTGTGGTGTAAGAGATGGGTGGATACTTGGTTTCTCCTGTAAATTCCATCCTTTCATATTTAGCCCGAATCCACTGCTCTCTTAAGACACTGCAGGTCAAGGACAAACATAAAAATATTCTTAAAACAGGCAAAACACAGTTCGACAACAACCAGTCAACATAAGCTGCCATATCACCACATGAATATGATTTATTAAACTTTGATCTAACAGCAGAAATGAAATAATATTTCACTTCTACAGTCAGTAGTTGCACTTCTCTCTCTTGTGGGACACTGACAGCAGTACCAATATTCCATTATGAAGACATAACCCTGTCATAAGTTAAATTTAAGTTTTCTCAAGAATGTCAACATCCTGAAAAAATACTTACCCAAAGTCATTTTCCTGGGGCCGATAGTAGTATGGTGGAACAGCTTTCTCATACATAGCTTTGGCGCTGGCGTTGCCATTGGATTTCATGAACTACCCAGGTCCCAAAAAGAGACAAATAAAGATGAAACATAGACATGGCTAAATTTATCCTTTCACCCCTGAAGAACTAATATGCCATCACAGCAATAATAACATGATAAAGCAGTCTATACCTCCACCAGCTCATCCTCCCAGAAGTCCAGCTGTATGGATTTGACTCGACTGGACAGGCTGCGGTGGATGCCGGAGCAGTTCAGACACACAAACACACCCAGCTTGTAGGACGCCCAGTCTGGATCTGAGGTGGGATTGAAAGGGATAATCTATGTGTACACTGTATTCCTATGCTGGAATGGCCCAGGTTTTGTGTGTATATGAATATACATAAATTAATTTAGGAATATGCAGCAGGAAAGCACAGTATCACATTAAAACTACATTTTGACACAGGGATCTTCTTTGACACCTCCTAATGAGGCAACAAGACAAACGTTTAGGCTTTAATCTTATAAAATGATATCATGGATGAACGGGTGCATATTAAAAATAATTAAAAACTTGTAAATAACTAGTAGGTAACTAGTTAATCGAACAGTGAACATGGAGGTGTTGTGGGCCCCTGTTGCTCCATTTACCTCGTTGCTAATAATGCTTACTTGTTTGCAGTGACAGTGATAATTACATAAACAATCTGAGATAGATTAACTCTGTAGATTACTCTTAATCTGTAATCTATTACTACAAAAATCTAAGTACATGTGATCTTATCCACTAACAATAATGATGAGAGTTTCTGATAAAAAAATACATTTTAAATAAGCTTTAAAAATTCCTAAATGTGAATGCAGGTTTAACACATACATATGAGTGTATCAGTGTCTGACTGTGTCTTACCGGGCGCGCCGCAGTCAGCGCACCGGCTGTTCACTGGCTGCTTCACCAGTTCCAGTAAGATCTTTTTGTTTCGCTCATGGTTTGCCATTTCGGTACGAAATTGAAGTCTCTTCTCACACGATGATGAATCCCGCCGTAGAACATAAACATGGTGGTCACATAGTTTCACACGTGGCGAAATGTAACCGACAAAATGTCCATATGAAAACTGGAACTTGCGACAGTTTTGGATGTCAAAACAAAAAAAAAAAAAAGAGGCAGGCGGGGACCTCCCACCCTCCTCTGGAGCGCGTCCAACTGTACTGTAGGAAACAATGAGTGGTGCTTTTCACTGGGGTGTGTTTTTTTTAACAAGCTACCTCTGCTCTTCTTCAGAGTATAAACGCTGACAAGGCGTTCATTTATTCACGCCTTTGATGACAAACTCACCATTCAACCCTCTGTGCAAGAGCGCCCAAAGCGAACAACTAAACATCAGGTCACATCAGGATGAAGACGTTATTTGCATATAAATTGTGAGACTGTTTATTTATTTGGTTGTGATAAACCTTTATTTGGTCACAACAAAACCCACTGTGAATAATGTGTACATATTTAAGGCAAAAAAAAAAAAAAACCCAAACAAATCAAATTTAAAAAAAAAATGTGGTGCTTGTGAAGGTGACATTAAACTTTCTGTCAAAAGCAGTCTGACTTTTATGACACTCAACAGAAACACAATCCAAATGTGTGCATCAACAGTACTTCGAGTGGAGAATGACAATTTACACAGGGCCTTTACAAATAAAGAAAATTCTATTTTACATGTTGATCTCTTACAAATCATTAATGACACATACTTGCTCCTCAAAAGCAATTTCTACTTGATAAAAAACACTTTGCAAAATGCAAAGCAAATCGATAAATGAGGCTTCAAAGTATAAAACACTACTGTACAAAAAAAAAAAAACACACACACACATAAGCACTTTTTTACAAAAAAAAAAAAATCATATAAAGTAGTGATTTTTAGTGCAGTCTTTGAAAGCACCGAAAGATGTGCTGAATCAGAGCACATCTGAGGTTATTTAGCTGTGTGTCCTTCAGGTGAGAATACCTTTTTCTGTATTCAGTCATTTCTATCTTAGAAATATTTGGAAGCTTCACCAGAAAGTCATTTTTGTGCTCACACACACCTGACCACACTACCAAAAGGGAAACAAAAGGGAACACTGGTTTATGTTGTTGCATGCCACAACACAACCTGTAAATATGTTCCTTCTGCTAAAACTAATGGGAGGGCAATTTTTGTTTAAGGCCTCTGTGTGATGACGAGGACACGTAGGATCTCCTCTATAGTTTAGGGGAAGTCTTCAGCGAGGTGCTGTAGAGTGCTCTTTTGAAGACCCACATGGATCGCGTCTAGGTAGTGTAGGAACCTGGAGGAAAGAAAGAAAAACAGCTCAGCCAGTTTTCTGTGGACACATTTCAACAGTTTGTATAGGTTGCATGCATGCATGCATGCACCGTGTCTTGCTTACATTTTAGCTTAGACACATTTATTTATAGCCTTATGCGCTCAGTGTAAAAAACACATTCTGGTCTTCTGTTGAGAGATACATAACCACATCCTGCCCATGTCTGTCAACCATAACCTGATGCTGCTGGCCAAATGGCAAACTATCGTTTCCTGCGCCTCTCACCTTCGTTTTACTTTGCACTGCTCCTTAAGCTGCTCCGATCTGCAGATGGTGCGTAGGGCTGGCAAGTAGTCCAGAGCAGCTGCTGGTCTGTTGCTCACAGTACCAAACACTCCTCTGAACATCAGATTCTCCATCACTTCTCTCCTCCGGTGGACGAGCCTGGAATATATCAAGACACGTTACCTTTCTCTGAAGTGGTTTAACTCTGGCTAAACACTTATAATTCATAAACAATTCATTCTGTGACTAATATGCTTACTCGGTCACAGTGCAGGAAGTTTATATTGCACAAAAAAGGTGAAACATCGTATACAAACTGTTAAGACTCACTGTGGTTGACAGGGGCCATCCTGTGTGAAGCTGTAACCTTCATGATGAGCAGCCACAGGCAGGGTGAGCTCTCCTGCAGCCTCCTTTCCCAGCTCCCCTTCTAGTTGTTGGGCTTTCTCCCAGGCCTCCGTTACTGAAACCCGACACTTGTGGAAGCTCAGAGCCTCCACAGCAGCTGGGATCTCCAAGAAATGCTCTTTTCTCACCCAGCTCCCTCCGTCAATCTCAACTCTTGACTCATCAGTCATCCCATCTTTCACTACTGCACCGACTGGTGATGTTTTCCTGTGATTGTCATCTCCACCCAGCAAGGAAGAGTCCATGTAGGACATGTTGTCTAAAAAGTCAGCTATTGATTCTAGACACTGCGAGACCGGGACACTTT
Organism: Sciaenops ocellatus; assembly: GCA_033000465.1. NCBI lineage: Eukaryota > Metazoa > Chordata > Actinopteri > Sciaenidae > Sciaenops > Sciaenops ocellatus. The sequence goes on from CP136877.1 coordinate 17,250,602, forward strand.
TAAGCCGCTCCTCAGGAGTCAGTGGCTTCCTCTTCACAGTTTCTAAAACTATGCTCTCTTTGACTTCCTCCTTCACTTGAAGAGCGCTTTGCGGCTTGCAGAGAGACAGAAAACTGTCTTCTGAATCAGAGTCTGAGTCCAGTCCACCCTGACCAGGTAAACAGTGTTGCCTCTTGGTGTTCCTCATTCTATTAGACATTTTAATTGGACTGCCATCGTCTGAGCAGTCTGCTGACTCTGCTGTGTCTAATAACCTAGCATGGGCTGGCAGCACGTCTGGCAGGCAAGTGGACGGAGGATTAACGGAAGGATGGTCTTGGGATATGGAAACAGATTCCTTGGGTTTGTAGGTGGAGGTAGTTAACTGTGTGAGTGGTAGAGGTAACAGTGTCTCCATGTTGGAATAAAGCAGGTCCACTCCTCGTCGTTTACTGTTTGTCAGCAGCTCCCAGCATAACGCCTCCTCCACTGGACTCCAGCCCTGTTGGCAACACATATCCAGTGAATCTCTTAAATACAATATGAACCAACAAAGAAAAAAACAATACCACACACACACACACACACACACACACACACACACACACACACACACACACACACACACACACACACACACATTGTGAGTGTATGTTGTAAATGAAAAGTTTACCCTGAGCAGCTTCCAAATGTCTCTCTCAGGTTCAATATTGAGCAGGCCCAGTGTCGTCTCAGTGCAGCCGGTGTGACAGGGAGGGAGAGTGGATGAGTCTGCACACACAGCTGCCTCTTCAGTTTCGGGCTTTAGCTCAACTTTTTCCAAGAAAGAGGGGGGAAATACTTCAGGTTCCAAGTTACAATATAAGAGGACAGTTACAAAACAATATGCAATAAAAAGAAATAGCAGATGATGTAAAATTACAAATATAATACTGTCGTTGGTTTAAATCCAGTTTGAAAAGATGCGTTTTTAGGTGGTGTCAAAAAAGAAAACACATGTAGCTGTTTAGCTATTCAGCTATTCACTCCACAGTTTAGGTGCAATGACATAAAAACGCAAGGTCACCCAAGGTTTGCATGTCTAGACTGACCTAAGGGTGCGTGTATGTATGGACATAGCAGCTCAGAGATATAAAGCATTTAAAGCTTCTTTTTTTTTATTTTTTTTTTTTTACTATATTGTGGAAGCAACACAAAGACAATGAAAGGACACTAAAATTGGGGTGAGGTGTTCTCTTCTTGTGGTTCCAGTTAAAAATAGAGTTTCATTTTGGACTAAATGCAGTCTTTTTTTTAGTATTATTATTTGCAGAATATCATAGTAATACTCCAGACAGGAAGAAATAAGAGATGAAAAACTTTCTCTAGGTCAACAGCAGACAGAACAGTCGTCTGAGTTTAAAAATGTTTCTTAACGGATTAAAAAAACATAAAATAAAGAAAAACAACAACATTACTATTCCAACTTTTCCTTCAACTCAGCTCCCTACCATCGCTGCCAGTATGTGTCAATGGCCTGGTTATATTGCGGCCTCCTCCGCTCCGAGTCCAGAACTGCAGCTGCAGTAAACTCTGCCTGATGTCACAGCCGTTGAGTCTGAGCAGAGAGTGGACATCCCGTAGGTCGGTCCTCATGTCCTCTGCCAGACATAACAGCCGCAGGTAGCTGCCCACATTCAACTGTAGCAGGGAGAGAAGGACAACTTCTGATAACTGAACTCTGCCACTTGATTAGCGTCACGAGATCAAACCACATCCCATTCAGTCAGTAAGATCCAACAGTGAAACACTGTTCAGAAATCGTCAACTCACCACTGAGGGCCTTGTGAAATGGATCTCTTCAAAGTTGCCATCAAACATGTTGCTGAAAGCAGGATCTACAAAATGGACAAGAATTCATTTAAACTCAAAAGACAAGTCAAACCGTGAGACATTCATTGCCTTTCATCTTTCTCCTTCTACTCACCGCTGGTAGTGAGAATGACGGGTCTCTTGGTAGTGGTCATAAATGTCTTGATGGCAGAAAGAAACCCAGAGTCATCGTCAAAAATAACATCCACTTCTTCAAACAGGATAAGCGAGGTGGCTGTCTTCTTGCTCTGCTCTTCATTGTTTTTCTCTTTAGGGGTGGTAGCTGTTGGTGACTTGATGGCAGGGTCTTTATGCTTACTGGTACACTCCTTTGCTTTTATGACTTTCTTGGAAGCTGCTGTATGAAGAAGGAGAGAAACAAAATAAAATACTATTAAAACCCTGATAAAAACAACTTTTAATGAAAGTTGCACCATCATATTGGTAGACAACTATCATACTAAGTGTGGATTTACCTGTTTGTTCATTCTTCATAGTGTTAGGTGTGTCCTTGTTGGTGGGTCGACCCATTTTGAAGAAGTTGGCTAACGATGTGGGAGCCAGGCCTCCTCTTTTAGCACCTCTTGGGGACTGGGGAGGTTTCCTGGGAGAGGAAACCACCCTACGAGGAGAGTTGACCTTTCCTGGACGATGAAGAAAACAATCAATTTACATCTGTTTGTGCTCAGCTTATAATATTTACTGTACAGAAATCCAACCATAAACCAACAGCCCGTTAGAAACTGTGTGATAATGTCAGCTCTGTACATACTGGGAGAGGATCCAGGCCTGAGAGCGCCAGCGCTGCTGCTTGTGCCGTAACTGTTGAAGTAGGTGGGTTTGTGAGCATTGACCCCCTGACTGTCCACCTGGTGTGACTGAGTGGCTTCCTTCAGCTGGGACAGAATTAGACGGCCACTCCGCTGAGAAGAAGCATTCACCTCAAACACCTTGGGAGAAACACGGAGGGAAGTTAGGAAACAAGGACACTAAATCCTTCACAGGTGTCACCGTATATACCTTGAAGTGTTTGTACCTTGAAGCCGAGCTCCTGAGCACATGCATAGACTGCAGCAGTCTTTCCAACGCCGGTGGGTCCTGTGATGAGCATTGTATTACACAACGTGTCCTCTCCATCATGGGAGTCCTCTTCTCCACCGTCCCAGTCTGAGTCTGGACACAAAGAATGCGGTCAGTACAAACATGCATCAAGCCAACAGCGGCAGACTTCAGGAGATTTTTCTAATCTCTCACCATTGCTGGCTTCTTCTTGTTTCTTGTCTTTCTGCTTTTTTCTCTCTTCTCGATCTGCACGGAGTTTCCATTCCTTTAGCCAGCTGCACAAAATTGTGTAAACTTTGTTGTAATGGGCTGTTACAGTTTGTATTGTTTTTATGAAGGTGCAGTGATATTAAAGCAGCGTTAGCTCCTCACCTGTGCAGCCTCCTCACTGACGAAGTGTTGCCTATGATGTCACTGGTGTGCTGGGGTTGATATTTGTCTGTCCATAACACGTCCTCCTTCACCACATCTGTAGAACAAAATAAATATTTGGTATGTGACAAAATGTATAAGAGTCAATGAAGTTTACAGACAATGAGGACACAAATGACTCTTTGCTGGCATACCAATGGATATATCGTATGTTAATAATAGTGATTCTACTTCTGGTTAGTTGTCATGCCAGTTTGTTAGGTGTGTTTTCTTCACCTGGATGGCTTTTAAGATAATTACAGATAATTAGACTGTGTCGCAGTCAATGACAGTAATTCTATTTTTAGTACTCTACTCCAAGCACTACACCTTTAGTTCTCTCACACTATCACAGCCTATCAGCTGAGACATTTGATAATAACATGTTTGCAACGAATGCGAATTTTCGAGGACAAGTTTGGAAATCACCTGATGTCATTATAGCACGTGTCCTAATTGGATGAAGTATTGCTTATTGATCCCAAAGTTCATAGAGAGATAGTTACAATATAAATCAGATTATTTAGACCGCACAATTTGTTACCTTTTTTTTCAGTGTCATCTCCCAAGAGCAAGTCATCAAGCACAACCACAGAGTCGTCCTCAGGCGGGATGGGAGCAGCTTTCACTGAAGGCTTGGTCTTCTCATTCGCTTCCTCCTCTAGCCTGGATCTCTGAGATCGTCTTGTACGGCCTCCTCTTCTTGTTGGCTCAGGTTCAGCTGTGGAAATCTTCTCTTTTGAGGAGCTGGCCCTTTGCTTCTTAGCCACCTTCGCCGTCATTTCCCCTTCGTCGTCCATCCTCTTCCTCTTCCCTCCAACTGGTCCAGCTGGCAGTGGGACGCTTGTTACTCTGGTTACAGCCTCTGGTTCTAGTGAGTAACATGCAATGAGTGTTGAGAATAATTTTGATTTTATGCTCTAATTCTGTCTCTATTGTGGCATGCAAACATTGAAATAGTGCCCCAATGTTTGACCTTTGAGGACAAATTGAATAAAGCAAGATGCCAGTAAACAAATATTGGGTAAATACTGAATACATTCAGAATTATTAAGTATATCGAGCTAATAACAGCCCTTTACTGCAACCTTCTTTGCAATACAATATAAGACTGTCAGACTGACCTGAGGCTGTGCACTGCTGCTGGTGATCAGTGCGTCTCTTAAGGAAGCGACTGATGAATGTCTGAACAGGGAACGGAGGGTTGGAGGCACCAACCTCCTCCATTAGAAGCTGACGAAAACTTTCAGAGATCTCAGGCCTCCAGCTCGAACCCTTCAGAAGGAAAAATGCTACAATTACATATTCATTCTGATGTTGTGGCTCACTGTAAAACCCAGACATACAGTAGTAGTTGATCTTGCTTAACATGTAAATAAATCCACAACAAGTCAGTGTGCTTCAGGCTGGAGTTGATCCTGAACATCTGGAGACAGATGTTAAGAGAAGCAGGTCATTACAGTCATTTCAACATACCCGTTCACAAAAGGCTCTACGGGCTGGTTCTGTCTTCACACAAAGGGAGCCACTAACAGAAGGAAGTGGGCTGGATGGTTGGCACCAAAGGTCTTTCAGGTGACACAGTAGTGAAGACTCAGGCCACAGTAGACTCCAAAGAAGGCAATCTGTCAATACAAAAACAAGTTTTACAGGGCTTTTATCCCTCTTGATGTATATAATTTTAACTGTTTTAACTATTTTATGGGTAGTTTGTGATTTATATTATTACCGTTTGGTGGTTGCTTCATGTGTGTAACTGGTTGAAAGGAGGAACAGGAGAGGGAATACGCCTCCTTGGTGGCAGCTGTCTTGGCTATCTGTTTCCTAAAGGACTCGGGCAGACCACTCTTCAAGAACTCTCTGCGTGCCCTGAACTGCTCGTCGTCCTGGGAGTTTTCAGAGCCCTCATGGCTGCTCTCATCAAAGATGGAAATCACTGCAGACACCTTCCGAGCAGTTTTCTCTTGGCCCAGTGAGGCCACTTTAGAGCCTGTGAGGAAGAAAATATAGCACCATTAGATAGGACTTCAAAAAGAAAAAGGCTGAACAGTAAATGGTGATTTAAAGAGAGAAAGACTACCTGGGATAGCCTTGGTCTCCTTGGCTTTTCCCAGAACATCATTTAGACTGCGTAAAGACTTCTGGGTTTTACTCTTTTCTGGTGCAGTCTGAGGAGTGGCAGTCTTGTCATCCTCGAGGCAGATGATAGAATCCTGACAAAACAAACCAGACAGTGAGAGAAAAAAAATAGTGAATACACAAATTAGGTTTTAATCAGACCTTCATTTTTGTGTGGACCCATTTTCAAAGTCCCCAAAAGTCCCCAGTGTTCACGTCCAGCTCATTAGGGGTGATTTTTTAAACACTTAAACAAGAGCCACATCCCTAAACAGCCATGAACTGGCTCATGTGTTGAACATATTACTTATGTAGGCCTTTACAGCACCTCATAAATACTGATGGATGAATGGTTTCACCATAAATCTGCTAGGCATCCCAAATAAGAGTGAAACATTTATTCTACATCATGTCATGTATAAAGCTACAAGGTGCTTAGATTGGACTAGATGGAAGTACACTTGTTTCTCTGTGAGTTTGTTACACTTCAGACCACTGCAGAAATAATTGTCAAACCATTTGATGATGAATTATAAATTGTGCATGTTGCAACAAGTCTATAACAAGGATTCAACCTTAATGTGGCACATTCAGTGCATATTCATGCATTTGCATACAAGAAAACAGTTGCGAAAGATCTCAGAAGAGAATAATAGTTATCTTCTGAGATCTTTATTCTCAAAACAGAATAAATATTTATTCTATTATGAATAATTTTGTTTTTTTTGTTGCTTTAAATGTTTTATGGGTCAATTTCTGGATAAGAAGTCAAAAGAAGTGGACTACAGGACTCCCACCTGAGCTACACCATCAATATTTGAAACAACTCTACCAATTCATATAAAACACTATTATTATCTGATTTGTTGGCCTTTAACTGCACCTCATCTTCACAGTAGCTCTTCTTAACGGAGGCCTCAGCTCGTGAGGAACGCCTCAAGATGTCCTTCTCCTGGACAGCAGCTTTTTTACTCTGCTGAATCACTTTGGCTTTCTCCACCAACTTCTTTGCCTGATTCCTCTTTTTAGAGTCATTTGATGTCTGAGAAATATAAAGAGAGTATTTCATAATTATTAGGCCATAATTATGGTTATGGCTACATTTAGAATTTGTCCAACTTGTAAAATATAAATCATACTCACTTTGGTAGCTAAAGAATTGTTTTTGCCACTTCCCACGTCAGCCTTGGTCATGGAAACATTTTTATGGACTCTTGTAAATTTAATCCTAATGAAAAAGAAAACATCTCGATTAGACAGCAACACAACCTACATCATTCAAAATGAACACACTTTTGAATCTACACCTCTATAACCTCTGACAACTAGTATACAATAAAATGTGTATTAGTTTTAAATTATAATTATATGCATGTGTTACCTGATTGGACTTTGTTTTGTGTCGGGTGGACACACCATCTGTGCTACAAAGACTCCGTGTTTTGACTTGCGTGTTTTTGGTGTGGACATCTCTGCAGGGCTGTCAGTAGGTAAAGCAGCAGCAGGATCCTTTGACTCGTTGTGTTTCCTGGTTTTTCTGATAGGAGTTGTTGGGGTGGCCTCAGATGCTTGCCTGATTACAGCCTCTCTTCTGGACCTCCTTACTGGGATGGAGGGAGTTGAGGTGATGGGAGGCTCCTCTCCTTTATCATCAACCTCAACAATCGTGGCCACAGTTTCTTCCACAGGAGCAACAGCAGGTGGGTCAGTGACCACCTCCTTTTCTTCTTTTGCTTTCTTTCTGCCTTTTCTTGCTGGTTTCTTTTTAGCTACTTTGTTTTCCTCAGTAGCAGCAGCAGGAGCTTGCTCAACAGAGGGTGTGACTACAGTGTCCTCTTCCTGAACTTTGTCTGCATCATCCAAAACCTTCTCTTCAGGTTGCTTCTGCTTGCCCTGACTCTTTCCGGGCTTGGTTCTGGACCCATCCAGACTAGGCTGTTTGAAGGCAGCCATGAACTGCTTCCTCTCTGTCTCACTACACTTAGGAGTGGATTCACTCTCAAGCACAGCCAGCTCTAGATCTTCCTCTTGAAGAACCACATTGGATTTTCTCTTCCCAGTAAAAGAGGGAGAAAGAAGTTGGTGTCCAGCCTCTGTGTGAGGAGATGATACTACCTCTACAGGGCTTGTCGCCCCTCTTCTCCTGTTAAAGATAGAAGCTAACCTTCCCACAGCCTTGGCTTCCTGTTTAGGTGAGACTACATGCACTTCAGCCTGGATTGTGACAGTTCTGGGTGAGATCTGAAAAGGTGTCTCCACAGAACCAACGTTTTCTTTAGCTTTAGGGATGTCCAACTGGTCGGTGTCCATTTCTTCTACCTCTGGTACGATTTCACTTTGACCTTCTTTAGCCGGTTCATCTTCTACATCATCGTCAGCCCTGTCCTGGCTCTGACTACGCACAAATTCCTCAAAGGAGATTGTGACTGTGCTGCTGTTTAACTGAGAGTTATCGTCCACATTGACCTCCATACTAACATCACACAAGGAGCTCTCCATTTCTTTCTCCTCTGGTTCTGAATGTTTTGTTTCCAGTTGCTGCTTCTTCCTTGAATTTCGTGCAACAGTTTTGACCTGTTTTGCTTTATCACTGGAAGGTACAATGGGAGATAATTCAATACTGTTCAGTTCTGGTTTAAGTTTGACATCGTTCCCACATTTGGAGCCAACTTCATGATGTTCATCTTTCTCACTGATAATCTCAGTGGCATTCTCCTCTGATTTTCCAGCCTCAGCACAAAGCTGGACCAACAGGGCTGCTGTATCACTGCCAAGAACGCCACAGCTTTTTATTGCTTCTGCTGCCGAGTCTCTGTCTTCATGTGATTCTTCTACAATCAGGCAGCTGTTGTCCAGTGTGGAGCTAACCGTGTCAGCATCCACAAGTTTCCTTGCAGCTTTGCTGGCCTTTCTACTCCGTTTCTGAGGTCGCTGTTTCACTGCTACCTCTGGGCTGGTGTGTTTTTCTGCAAGCTGAGACGTCTGACAGTTCTCTTTTGACTGTTCTGGTGAAATGGTCTTTTCTGTAGAGGACGGAGCCTTCCGGCTAAAGTACTGCATGATGTTGTTGGAGCGAGGAGGAGAAAATGGTTTCTCCACAGGCTTGGGCACAGGAGAGAAATAGTTTGTGATTGTCTTGACAACAGGACTGCCACCATCTTTGCGAGATTTCTTGCAAGGCTGTAAAAAAAAAAAGAGAATGAGAATGCAAATGATTAGAGGCAAAACACTAGCTACTGGCCTGCTACATCCCAAATCAATGTCATAGAAATACCTGGGTGTCAAAGTCCTCAATGACAGATGCCATAGCCACAACACCAGCCATAATTTGAATAGACCTGAAGCAAAAGAAATGAATGGTTACGCACATGAAAGAGCAGTAATCACTGAGGTATTAAGTGGTGGTTCAGTGGTCTAGGTCGCATGTAAACACATCTTACGCTTCATCCCCATCCTTCCTGTCCTTTAGCAGAATTATTGAATGTGCAATATTATTTATATTGTGCCACTTTACCCTTTAGCACATCTGTACGCTTGTCTGTTTGTTTGCCCATTTGTTTTTTTTTGGTTTATTGTATAGCCTGAAGGACACCTCTGTCTGTTCGTTGTGTTTGCCCTCTTTATTTTACTTCTATAGTGTATATTACACCTTTTCTGCTGCTGTATTGAGTGAATTTCCCCGTTGTGGGATAAATAAAGTATAATCTAATCTAATCTAATCTAATGGCAAACAAACAAGGAAGCAAACTGCCCTTTCAACAACAACAAATCACTTTAACTTTCAGTTTTTAACCAGAGTATAAGTTATAATAACACAGTTTCATGCTACAACACTCAGTGTCTGAGTGTTTTGAACAAACAGCTGTCAAACACTGTAAACATTAAGCAGCCTAGTACAATACACACTGTTAAACAGCATACAAGATACTACACCAAGAGTCCTGGTGAGACAAAGTCAGTATAAAAATGCTTGTTTACAACACATTTATATACACACTGTTTACATAGAGGTCAGGTGAATTAACGTCGATGTTATTCCTGACATGGCGCCCAGTAGCTGCTCTTCCAGTTTGTGTGCTATGTGACAGAAAAACAAAGGTGGTAGGAAAACACTCACCGATAATGCTGAACGGATAACTTGCTGCAAACTTCAAAAACTCGCAGTCCTCTTGCCTTTTCTTACTCACTTCCCCGTGTGTGTGAATAAACAGCAGAGGCAAAGTTCATTGTCTGTGTGTATGTGTGTTTGTTTCCACCATACATAAGGGATTTCACTGTAAAACAACAAGCTAGCAGACCTCGCTCGATGCTACTCTCAAAGCTGCCCGGCTCCTCACAGCTCCCAAAAGTGGTCCAAACATTTTCCACATGTCAGCCACGGATATATGAACCAAAGTGGAGAGACGTTACGCGGATATTTTCCAAACTATCCTGAGTGGGAATTCAAAATACATTTTTCTTGACGTGTGTTGCGCTTTCAAAAACGCGCCAGAGTCGTCGGGAATGAAGAGCGCCAAATATACGTGACCTTTGGCATGACCGGACTCCACCAATCACAGGGGGAGAAAACGCTTTCGTCATCGCCTGACGTCGTTCGCCCATAACAAAGATGGCGTCTGTTGCCGCATTTGATGGAGCGTTAAAAAGTGACAGCTACCTCTGCCGGCCGGCTGGTTCTCACTCGTATAGTGATACATACTGTACCATGCCGTCTGTTATACAAATGCCTAGATACCTTGATATTTTGTATGTATATATAGTTTTGTTTAAAAAAAAAAAAAATCTTAGCACAGGTTTGATTTAAATTCAGATTTATCTTATTCACATGCTGCTACTGGATGCTTAAATTTCCCTTAGGATCAATAAAGTATCTATCTATCTATCTATCTGAAATCTATAATCTCTATCTAATATCTCAAATGAATTATATTTAGTATTCTTTGGAACTGTTCTCCCCGACTGTGTCCCTGGATGGATACCGTGTTGCTAAACCAGATGAGGAAGTTGTTTTTTTTTCACATTCCTTCCTTTTGTAGTTTCCTCCTTTCTTCAGCCAGGCTTTGCAGCATGTACACCAAACATGAGCCACATTCTTTTGATCATTTACTCACATTAAGCCAATTAACGGGTTAAACATTAGCCTGCTGCAAGGAAACTCTCACATTTCTTTGGAAATTATAGAAAAGCCACATAGGAACACCTTTGTCTCCAATTACCTTAAAAAAACAAACCCTGTTTTAGGGATACTACTGTTGTGTGAATTTTAACTGATAATATAAGGATAGAACATCGTTTGGCAATGTGCTAGAGACTAGTAACTATATGTGTTGGTGATTTATCTGTCAATTGTTTAGTCCATTAAATGCCATAGTGAAAAATATTCAACATTCATATCTAATATTCCTCAGCACTCAAGGTGATAGTATTCATATACATATTTCTTTCTCCATAATTATTTTTTCCACCACCTTCAACACTCTTAAGCAAAAATTTTATAGAAGTAAGTCCAAGGTACCTCAACCATGTACGAAACATACCACACCTACACAATATTGAATCTAGGCTGAGGGGGGGGTGCTAAAAAAGTTGCCCTTCCTGTTATTATAGTTTTCACTCCAGACATAGAGTAGTTCCGTGTCCAAACTGTGTATCAGATGACTACAGATTGCTGCTTATTAGGCGTTTTTAGTCTGTTTCTTTCTTTTTATCAATAGAGTTACCCAATGGAGGAAGAAAAGTCAACGGTATCAATGGAAACAATGGTTAATGTGCATGCTGTTTCAGCCTCTGGTAAGTTGACTCCTGTTCATAAACTTTTGCCAGTAATGCTCTCCTGAAACATTTAGTGCTAGCGCTTAGGCAGGACACTGCGGTGAGCATAAAATGTTTATTTTATGTCTTTCGCATGAAATTATGTTTACTGGTGTTTAGCTGAAGCCAATTTATAGCCTCTGTCCCTGCTTAGGCTTTTAAACTCATTTTAAAACAACTAAACAAATAAGTTATTTAATCTGATCTGAATTAAAATATTCAGGAAAAAAATGTTATACAGTTCTAAATATCCTTGACTTAACAGTATTTTTATGTTGCTGTAAGTTTGTGGACTTAAAGTTTGCATTTAAGAGTTAATCTCAGCAGCATTTCAGATCATGACAGATTGGTTCTTTTTGTTAGGAGATATAGTATTGTAGTGGTGTTGTAGGTACACCTTAGTAAAACCATACATGCATGCTTATTAGTGATTAAATTACTGATCCACTCTTTCCATAGACATGCAGATCAATCAAGAGAACCCTTTTCTTGTTTTTTTATATTGCACCTATGTTAAGAATATTCTCTTTTGCAGGACAAAGTCAACACTCTCCAGAGCTGAGGATTGTGTTGATAGGTGGGAGAGAATTGAACGGTAATCCCAGTAATAAGAGTGCAACTGGCAACATCATACTGGGTAAAAATGTATTTGACACCAGCAGAAGAACAGCTCAGAGTGTTATGAGGCAGGAGGAGGTACATGGCAGACAAGTCACTGTGGTTGATACTCCAGGCTGGTGGTGGCATTATCCACGGGAAAACACCCCAGAGCTGGATCAGATAGAAATCATAAACAGTGTCCACCTGTGTCCCCCAGGGCCTCACGCCTTTCTTCTAGTCTTTCCTGTTGGTATAATGTTTCCTCAGATATTCAAACCAGCGCTAATGGAGCACCTGCAACTTTTCAATGAAAGAGTGTTTTATCGCACCATTGTTCTGTTTACTACAGATGCTCCGTGTAGTAATAAACATTTAAAAGATGAAATGGCCAACTTCTGGCCAGAACTACATTGGATTCTTGGACAATGTGGAAACCGAAAGCATGTTCTCGATATCAGCAACAAGCAGGATAGCACTCAAGTCATAAACCTTTTCAAGAAAATAGAGGCCATGGTTGCAAAAAATGCCTCTAGTCACTATTCTATTGATAGTGCTCGTGGGAATGTTCTAAGAGAGAAAATGGAAGCGATTGCTGAAGGAGCATCAAGGAGGGTTGCTGAAGTGCGGGCAAAGAGAAGGAGACTAAGAGCACTGATTGAAGGTGAGTCATCCTTTTATTACGTTAATCAAAAAATACTTAATTTAATTAAAGTGTACAGATACAGGGGCTCTGATTTGATTGAATGAATGAATTAAATTGGCCTTGAGAGTGTTTAAACAACCTGTTAGCTAACCTTGGAATATCATTATGATGTAAACAACAAAGGCTGAATATCTTTTGGTCCCACTTTCTGTAGGTGGCAAAACCCCTCCAAAACATTTGAGAATAGTGCTGGTTGGGGCACAGTGGTCAGCCAAAAGCTCAGCAGGCAATACCATCCTGAGAAAAAAAGCATTTGAAGTTCATCACAAAAGAACAACAGAGTACTGCGAAATAAGCCACGGCATGGTGGCAGACAGGCAGCTCACAGTGGTAGATTCTCCCGGCTGGTTCTACAACCAAACCCTGAAGGACACCTGTGAAATGGATAAACTTGAAATAGAGAACAGCGTGCATCTGTGCCCTCCGGGACCTCATGCAGTGCTCCTGGTGGTCGGCCTGACATCCGCATTCAACGCATCATACCAGAGAGCAGTCCAGGAGCACATGAGTCTGTTCTCTGATAAAGTCTGGAAACACACGCTCGTTCTGTTCACTAAAGCTGACTGGCTGGGAGTGAGGACTGTGGAAGAGCGCATTGAGAGTGAGAAAGGCCTGCAGTGGCTCATGGAGAAGTGTGGAAACATGTATCATGTCCTGGGCCACACAAACAACGATGATGAGGCACAGGTAACAGAGCTCCTTGAGAAGATTGAAGAGATGTGGGCAGGAAATGAAGATCCACATTATGAAGTCGACCTGACCCGTGCCGAGCTGATAGAGGCAAGGAAAGAGACTGGAGACATGTTGGCTAAAAAGATGAGGCAGACCACTCAAAGACAAGCAAATATACTGAGAGAGTTGTTTAGAGGTAATCAGATAATACATTTTCATATTGTTATGATTCATTTGGTAATTATTTATATTTTATGACTTGATAACCTAATGAAAAAAATTTCCAGGGGAGAGGGATCAAAACTTGCAAAACTTGAGGGTCGTACTTGTTGGCAGAAAAGAGTCGGGAAAGAGTATGACAGGAAACAGGATCCTATTTAGAGAGCTATTTGACACAGCTTGGATGAAAAAGGTAACCCCACATACTGCCCAAAAAATATTTCAGGAACAGTCTGATATTATTGCTAAATTTTTTGTTTTTTCTTTTGTTACTTCTGTGTAGGAGTTCCAGGATCAGAGAATAAACAAGATGTGTTTGAAACATCAAGAAAATGTTGCTGGAGTACATATCTCAGTTGTTGAGGCACCAGGCTGGTTGAGGGACATGGTGACACCCAACTGGCTAAAGAGTGAAGTTCTGCGCAGTGTCTCCATGTGTGCTCCAGGCCCTCATGCCTTCCTCTTGGTTATTCCCATTTCCAAAGCCTTTACAGAGAAAGATCGCAAAGCACTGGTTGACCTCTTGATGCCATTCGGCGAGAGAGTCTGGAGACACTGCATGGTGCTGTTCAGCTGGAAAGACTGGCTCAATGAAAGATCCATCGAGGAGCACATCACCATGGAAGGCCAGGACCTGAGGTGGCTTGTGGAGAAGTGTGGGAACAGATACCATGCTATCACATGCAATCGTTTTTATGATAGTTACCCAATCATAGAGCTGTTCCAGAAAATGATTGACATGATAACACAAAACAAGGGTCACTACGTCATCACAGAAGACAAAGATCAGAAACCAGCCCTGCCAGCAAAACAGCCCATTCTGACTGAAGAGGAGTGGAACAGGAGGGAGCAGGAGCTGATAGACCGGATGTTGAAAGCTGTCGCACAAGAACCTGAGGAAGTGACTGTACCACCTGTGAAGATGACAGCTAGCATTGACGGAGCCTTCATTCCAAGCAGTGAGTTTAAACTTTATTAATAGTTGATTTAAGATGTTACATATGTGCATTGCTGTTATGAATTACACCTTTCAACTTCTGTTTTCAGTGAGCGGAGATGCTCCCTCAGAAGTTGGTGCATTTTGTTTTAAAAGAGCACGCGCCAAGGTTTCTGAATGGCTGAGCCAGAGATTTGGAAACTCTGATGTCACCTCCGGGATTGGCAGCATGAGTGCGTGGAGAAGTTATGTGGAGAAGTCGGATGAAAGCTCTCTGACAGAAGACGACAAAAGTCGTTTTTTCCCAGAAGAGAGCAAAAAGATGTTAGAAACTGTTCTCTGTGGTGGGGTCTTCACAGCCACTGCTGAAACCCAGCGCAGGCACTCTTTTTAAGCAGAACAGATGTAGATACAATGACAAAGTATACATACAAAGAAGCAACTGCTTTCCATACAGTGTGTGGACAGCTGATCTTTTCACATGCATAAATACTGTTTATGTTTTGTTTAAGTGAAATAATAAACTATTATAAGCCAGTCTGTGAAATAGGTCACAGGAATTATGTGTTTGGCTGCTTACTGTCATAAAAACCTGAACTGGACACAATAGAGCAGTATCAGTTCACTTGAAAGTGTGTCTTATATGGAACATAATAGCCTACTCGAAATGCCAATGAAATGTAAATGTAAACTGACTCTATTCATAAGTTAAAGTAGCAGGTGTGGCAGTGTTGACTTATACTTTAACTAAATGTAACATGCCTTCTTTAATAAATATATAATAAATATCAACTGAGAGTCGGTACTGTGTCTTTTCATCATAAAGATCTCTCACAGTTAAGTTTACTTACTGTCGTCCACTATAGACTTGTCAAATATGGACCACATGAACACAAAGAAGATGATAACACAGTTTCAGATTTGTTAAGCATTTATTCTGTTTGAGGAAACACGAAAAGGCCAATTTCACTATTTTGTTTTTCTGGATGAGAAAGCAATATGAAATGATGTAATGAATCTTAAACACATAAAGGAAATTTGTCTTGGTGTTTTTGGTGTATAGCAAACATGAAGCAAAAATATAAGAATTTAAAGAAGATAAAAAAAAAAATTTCTAAACAATATAAATATATGTACAAAATGTTTTTAGGATGAAAAGAGCCGTACAGTTTGGGCAGAAACGTGCAAGTCTTTGAGTTCACAGCATGCAGATATTTTAAATGTGCACTGGATGTTAAATAAAAGGTAAAGAGTCTGAAAGAGTCAGTAGATTCTACGTTAATGTAATGTGTAGAGATCTAAAGTGATTTGGGCAACTTTTGAGCAGTACAAGTATAGTTTTATTTTTATATATCTATACCTGGTCTATGATTGTATGGATGTAAAAAATAAAAAAAAAACTCAGTCAAATCAACATTTGCTTTGCTTATATGAATAAATTAAAGGTTTTACAAATTAGAGAATGGGTTTTAAACACTACACTAAAAGCTAAACTGAAAGCAAGTAATGATAAAATGAAAATCAGGGAGGAAATTTGACTCTGGTTGACTTTGCTCTCACAGGTATAGACATAAATACAGTTTAAAAGACAAGGGACATGACAGGTAGGCACAAAAACATAAAAACATGAAACATACAACATAAAACATAAAACATAAACATAATTTTATATATATATATATATATATATATATATATATATATATATATATATATATATAGTTAATAAGAAAAATAATTAATTGTAACATTTTCCCATTGGTCTAAATTATTTTTATAGTTTACAGTCAATAACACAAACGCGTCGCGGATGAGCCTTGCCGGCCGCCGTCGTGTCTCCGGCGCTTTCCTTGCCCCGTCAGTTTCTTGACTTTCCTTTCCTACTCCTGCGCAGCTCTGAGCCTCCTGGTTTTCAGCTCCCTTTCCCCTCGCCTGTCTTCTGGCCCAAACATGTCGGAGTACAACGCGGTGCCGCCACCCGGATCCGGGCCCCCTCTTGGCGGACAAGCTGCTCTCGGGAACGGGGCGGGAGGCATCAAAAAAGATGCGTTTGCGGACGCGGTGCAGCGGGCCCGACAGGTGAGTGTTACACACAGTGTGTGTGTGTGTGGATGTGACAGGCGTGTTTAGCCTGTGGGCTAACGTTGTTGACACAGCTTGACACATGACATTCACATACAAGTTCGAGTAAACAGCTGTTCATGTCCAATTTACCTACATACGTCATGCCACTGGCTAGCTAACGTTAAAATACTGTGTGTGCCTGTGCCCCAACAAACACACTGAGAACTGGGCTGGGATGTAATGTTAGACATGAACCAGTCTTGTGATTGTAAGATGGATTACTGTATTAATCCCAATGCAATGTTACAGTAGCCACTTCACAAAACAAAATGAGGTTGATAAGACTTAATAAAGCTAAAAATAAGGCTGGAATAACCTACAGAAAGCTGAGAATACAGTCCAAAGATAGGAACATAATGTTTACTTGACTTTACTGTGACAGTGTTGTATTTTCATGTACTGTACATTAGACCAAGTCAAGCAGATGCATGCACGTTAGTGTTAATGTGCGGGCACATTTGAGGGGCAGAGTGTTTTTCATAACTCAATTGTCATGGTGAATTTTTCTACGCTCCTTGTTCCAGATTGCAGCTAAGATCGGGGGCGATGCCGGACCTCCTCTGAACAACACTGCATCAGATGGCTTTCCGTTCACTGCACAGAAACGACAGCTGGAGGATGCAGGTATGGCGACCGCAGCTCCTTGATCTACTCGTGGGTCAGATTGTTACCTCATTTGCACGTCGCTTTGGACAAAAGCGTCTGCCAAATGAATAAATGTAACTATTAACCACCTCTGCATCGCACGCCGGATGCAGAAGGAATTCAGTCCTCGCAATTAGATATATAATTTCTTCACCCGACAGATGAACCTGAGAGCAAGAAGCTGGCTGCACAGAGTGACTTGGATTCAGCCAAAGCTTTGTGTGAGTTCATGCTGCTATTTTATGCTCTGTTTACTTTTTGCTTTGTGATGTTAATAATTAACAATTGACAGTATTTAACATAGACTTCCAGCTGTACAGTGTTCCTGTGTCAGCAGTTTGTCCCTTTACCCTTGTATGTCCACACTTCCCCTTCTCTGTCTGCGTCTCACAGTCCGTCAGTAATCCAAAACCTCTCCCTTGCTCTAATTTCTCACTCTCTTTCTTTCTGTTGACGTCCCATCTCAGCTATTGGTGCACAGCTGGCTGCTCTTGCACAACAAAGGTGAGATCTCAAAAGTTTTCATTTGATTGTGTGTTATGTAGAAGTGCGGGGCCTTTTTATGTGTCAGAAAGTCTGCTGTTGCCTGATTTTTGTATTTCCTCTTTTTCCCTCTTTGTCGTTCTCATTTGCTGACGGTGTCAGGCCCGCTTCCACCACGGAGGAGTACAGTGTACCAGACAGCATGGTGGGACTCAGTGAGTGCAGCCCAACACTGTTTTAGTATATAGTGAAGCCACTCTTGTTTCTGTCATATAAGACACAAACAGATGCCACTATTGTGAGTGTTACCCGCCAACAACACGCTGATTGCTCTCTCTCTCTCTGTCCTCAGTTATTGGCCGTGGAGGTGAACAGATCAATAAGATTCAACAGGAGTCAGGTTGCAAGGTTCAGATAGCTCCAGGTACTGTCTGCATTTTTGCACAGTTATAAAATAACCACAGTTTTTCCGTATTATTATAGTTTACAAGTTTATTTTCCTTTTGGTAGTTACTTATGTACTCTATGTGTGTGTGTGTGTGTGTGTGTGTCCAGACAGTGGAGGTCTTCCAGAGAGGAGCGTCTCTCTCACAGGTTCCCTTGAATCCATACAGTAAGTTTCAGACTTTATGCAATTAGACTGATTGTCCTTTTATGTGGAAGGGTGTGAAATAGGTTGCCCTGTGTACTTCAGAAATGAGGGCAGCTCTAGAATCCAGCAAAGGTTTTTCAAAACAATGTGTGTTTAGTGTCAATTCAAGTGATGATACTCTTTGTTTTAACCCACTTATTCCTCCAAGCCACTTTGAAATGGGTTATCTATACTTGCTTGATTTCATAAATACCATGTGATATAATGCGATATAATATTAGGTCATTGTTAAATGGATGTGGAGTAACTGGTCAGCTCTTCCCCGGCTAGGAAAGCCAAGATGCTGTTGGATGAGATAGTGTCACGAGGAAGGGGCACACCCCCTTCTTCTTATCACGAGTCCACAAATGGGCAGAATGGCACAGTGCATGAGATGATGATCCCAGCTGGCAAGGCCGGTCTTGTCATTGGCAAGGGTGGAGAGACCATCAAACAGCTACAGGTACATAGCGTGATTATTGCATTTTGAGTTTTTAGAAACTGTAATTATCTTGACGATGTGTACTCAGAGATAGGAAAGATAGTACTACAAACTCAAACTTTAAAAACTTTAGTTTTATGTATGAAAAAGTAGAACCATTAAAATAAGGATTTGTATACTAACAATATCTGGTATAATGTTTAATTGTTTAATATTCCAGGAGCGTGCAGGGGTGAAGATGATCCTGATCCAGGATGCCTCTCAGGGACCCAACGTTGACAAGCCTCTGCGCATTATCGGCGATCCCTACAAAGTGCAGGTACATTTATGAAATGACCTCACTGAGTTCGAGGTCAGTGTGTGGTGCTGAGTTGTTATGTACTAAAACCACTTTGTTTTCCTTTTCAGCAAGCCCAGGAGATGGTGCAGGAGATCCTGAGGGAGAGAGACCATGGTGGCTTTAGTGAAAGAAATGACTTTGGATCCCGCATGGGAGGAGGCATGGATGTGAGTTTATGTGTGTGTGTGCGAGCGAGCGAGAATAGAAGCTGGATTAGTTGTCTTTGAATCAAAACCAAGTTTAGAACAAAATCTGTTTTCCCACTCAGATCCCGGTACCACGACACTCAGTCGGAGTGGTCATTGGGCGCAATGGAGAGATGATCAAGAAAATCCAGAATGATGCCGGAGTTAGGATACAGTTCAAACAAGGTAGGAGCCTGTGTACAGTACATTGGGGTTGTGAATGTATGTTAATGCCTTTTCACATGAGTTTGTGTGTGTAGATCAGCTGTCATCTTGCTCTATTCCTTTCTTTTCTCTTGACTTGACATGCATTATTGGAAATATGTCAGAGTGAGGGGTGTGCCTGCAAATTCTAGTGTTTACAAGGCCAACAGTGGGATGATAACATCAGCAGAACATGATGACTGTGTGTTGAACTGACTTTTGATCACTAATAGCAGGTAGCATACACCTGGCTTGTGTTGTGTCTTGAGTGACAGAGTTGGATGTTGATTCTAATCACTGCAACTGACCCTTTTTATACAGATGACGGGACTGGTCCAGATAAGATTGCACACATCAGTGGTCCTCCTGACCGCTGTGAGCACGCTGCCCAGATAATAAATGACCTGCTGCAGAGCATCAGGGTCAGGGAGGAGGGACAGGGGGTATGGATCATTCTTTCTTATACACTATAACTTGAGCAGTGAGAACTTTTCATTCAATATAAGCAGGAACACAGAAAGTGTTATGCTGTAGTAATGAGGCTTTCTGTCTCCTTCATCCACAGG
The DNA here is from genome assembly GCA_033000465.1 of Sciaenops ocellatus. Taxonomy (NCBI): domain Eukaryota; kingdom Metazoa; phylum Chordata; class Actinopteri; family Sciaenidae; genus Sciaenops; species Sciaenops ocellatus. The sequence goes on from CP136877.1 coordinate 17,270,585, forward strand.
GTCCCCCAGGTCCTCCGGGCATGCCTGCTGGCAACAGAGGCCGAGGTGGGGGACAAGGCGGTTGGGGCCCCCCTGGAGGGGAAATGACCTTCTCTATTCCTGCACACAAGTGTGGACTAGTGATTGGCCGGGGAGGAGAGAACGTCAAATCCATTAACCAGCAGACAGGGGCCTTTGTGGAAATCTCTCGACAGCCGCCCCCAAATGGAGACCCCAATTTCAAGCTGTTTATCATTCGGGGCTCACCGCAGCAGATCGACCACGCCAAGCAGCTCATTGAAGAGAAGATTGAAGTACTTATCATTCTTGTTTCTAGTTACATGCAGGGAAACTGAAATGCAGAAGCTGGACACCACAAAACAAAGATAACATCTGCAGTTGATTTTTTTTTTTCACATTTTTCATGTGTTTCGCGGCCACTGTGGTTTCTTATTTGTGCTAAGAAGAAGAGGGTGAAATTACATGCCACTAAATCCTACATCTTGTAAATTTAGAGCTGTACGAATAAATCAGAACGGAAAATGAATTGGCAACTATTTTGATAATCAAATAATTCTGAAAGGTGATGCTTTTCTTTGTTCTTGCTGTATATTCATTTAATGTGTGATTTATGTCATGTGTTCTAGGGTCCTCTGTGTCCTGTGGGCCCGGGGCCAGGTGGACCAGGTCCTGCTGGTCCAATGGGTCCCTACAACCCCAACCCGTACAACCCTGGACCACCCGGAGCGCCTGGACCACCACAGTAAGTACCTACAACTAATGTGCATCCGTTTGTGTGGTTTTATAGTAGCATTTGTGTCAGGGTAATGTCAGGTTTTTAATAATATCAAAACCATTTCTTTCCTCCTCAGCGGTGGTCCTCCAGGTCCTCACCAGTACACTCCTCAGGGCTGGAGCAACACCTACCAGCAGTGGCAGCCCCAGGCACCCCATGACCCCAGTGAGTCACCTTTGACTTCACTGGCGCTCCTGGTTTTCAAGGATCACTTTTACTTTTGCTCATTTTAGCATGTTGGCTCTCTTTTTAAACACACTTATAAACTCTACTTAAGTACGTTCATCCCAGACTAAAGGTTTTACTGTATCCCAGTCATTTCAGATGAGTAATGACATTTTTTTTTTCTAAATCTGGGAAGGTCAACAGGAGTACTGATGGAAATGTTGTGATGAGATGCACATGTTGTTACCTTAAGCAGCTCTGGCTAACCCTGTCTCTGTTTCCCCCCTGGTCTCCAAGCCCGGTCTCCAGGCCAGTAGCAGGGGCTCACCCTCACCCTATGAGGACCTCACCCCCTCCACCCTGCGTCTTTTCTAGGCAAGGCAGCAGCCAATGACCCCAACGCAGCCTGGGCGGCCTACTACGCTCAGTACTACCAGCAGCCGTCGGGGGCTGTGCCAGCCCAGTACCCCGCTAACCCAGCTGGAGGTGCCCAAACTTCAGGGGACCAGTCCCAGCCCGCACAGACGCCAGGAGCCCAGCCAGACTACACCAAGGCCTGGGAGGAGTACTACAAGAAGATGGGTGAGAGAACACAGTCTAAAACTTTACCTGTTGTTAACTAGCAAAATAATTATTTGTTGGTTTAAATCAATGGAAAAGTAAATCTCTTGATAGACTTACTGGGCTTTTATATTATTTTTGATCTATTAATTTACTAACTGGTTTAGTATTCCTCATCTTTAAGCTGGGTCATGTCCCGTTGGTCTGTCACCTCCAGCCCAAGCAGGTGGTTCTGTCCCTGGGACAGCAGCCGCAGCCCCAGGAGCAGCAGGGGGAGCAGCATCTACAACAGGGGGCCAGCCAGACTACAGTGCAGCCTGGGCGGAGTACTACAGGCAGCAGGCTGCATACTATGGACAGTCAGGACAGGCCCCCGGCCAGCCAGCCACTCCACAGCAAGGACAGGTTGGTAGAGAGGCTCCAGAGAGATTTCCATTTCATGTATCTGGATGTAATACATGTTCTGATTTCTGGTCTCACATAAAGGATGTGCCTCCTTGCAACCATTTGTGTTTTAGACGCAGTGAGAGTTCATGGCAGAACATCGCTGATGCCGGAGAGAATCGGGGAGACTTGATGGGAAGAAGAAGGCGACCTTGAACTTAAGGCCAGAATTTAGCCCGCTAAGATCCTTTTTTTTTTTTTTTTTTTTTTAATTTCTCGTGAAGAGGGAAACAAAATCCTTCCTCACTAGCCAACACCACCTGGATATTTTGGAATAAAAATGTGAACTGAACAAACGTTCCAGTGCTTTGCTGCTGAGGGGAGAGGGAGAAGACTGATCATCCCGTCATTACAGGTGCACAGCTTCTCAACGCCTCTCCATACATTTATATATGATGCTATGAACATGGAAGCCTTGAAGCTCTTACTTCAATGTGGAGGAGACTGAGTTGCCAATAAATCTATCTCATCTTACTTTTATTAACTTCTTAAGACTTCTAAGTCTAATTTTTAAAGCACTTAGCTCCATACCCCTGTGTTATATTTACTGGATTGAACAGAGCCATTAGGACTATAATCAGATTGTGTATCTCGTACCGGTAATACATCAGAAATCCTTTTTAAAGCGCATTTGATTTGCTCAGTGTTTTTGAATTTTTCTTTTTCTTTTTAAAATAAATTGTCACATTTCCCACATTTTTTTTGCATGGTGTTTCAACTTCTGTACATTCAGATGGTTTTTTTCCTTTTGCTTACGAATGTGTTCACTTGCAGTGTTTCGTACAAGTGACCCAGTTTTACAAACGGAAGTCTGCAGTATTGATTCATGCATGTGGGATTACTAGCAGGGGTTGAAAGCGGCTAGAGGTAGATGATAAAACATTTAAAAGCAAGGCACCTGCGTGTAATGACGTGAAAGTATTCAAGATGCAAAGTTGTTTGAGATGGCGGTGGAAATCTGGTCAGTGTTCAAAGGTTTATGACAGGTGCTCTGTCATAGGACTTCATCCTGGTGTCCTTTTGGATTTATGCGCCTTACACCAATCTTTGTTTTGGCCTTGGATATAAGTGGCTTTTAATAAACAGCCCTGCCATAAATACCTATATATGCATTATGATGCCATGATTTAAGTCTTTTCTCATTGCTTAAATTTATTTCGTGTTTTTGTCACACCCATCTGCTGCCCAAGTACCTCTTTTGCCTCTTGAAATGTTCATTCAGGAGTTTTCACCTGAGATCTTATGTTTTTGGGCTCGAAACACACCGGCTTACTGTGGATGAAAGGCCAAAATGACAACAAAAAGATGCCTTTTTTAAAAAAAAAAAAAAATTGGCCCGCTTGGTGTAAACGATCCCAGTTATCTTGTGTTTAGAAAACTCAAAAGTGATTGTCAGACCTTTTTAAAATCAGTAGTCGTCATTCACCTTGAGTCAACTGCATCAATGTTTTTGTCACTTTAAAGTGTAGTAACGTAAATGTGGAGGTTCTGTCCCTCTCCCTCTGTGTGTCCCTTCATACAGCTGAAGGTTCTTCTACAATGAGAACAAACGATCCATTTGATCCATGCTGTGATTTTGTTTCATCTCAAGTTTGCATGTAATCGCTTTTTACTTCATATACCTTGGTTTTTATGGATGGACAAGAACTTGTTGATCTTTTACCTTCCTACAGCCATCGTTTGTGTGAATTAAATTTAGTCTTCCAATGTGTCCCACTTTAAGATATATGTACATATATTCAGCAATATAAGGCTATTGGTTTTGACTTACAGAGATGTATCAGGTATGATTCTTGTATTCTGAATGGCAGCTGTGAGCCTGCCTTTGGCAGCAGTGTTGATATTGTTAATAGATGACCACCAGCAGCAATACTCTGAATAAAAAGGGGCAAACATCAGTTACTTTAAAATGTGTGCTGTCTTTTCGTTCTTTTACAAACCGTACATTAAACAGCTCCGTCACCAGAAATAACAAAAGCCGTTATTACAGATCATTTTTACAGAGATAAATCACCACTAGATGTCACTATTAGTCTATCTCAGATTAATAAGAAAGTGCTACAAAGATATTGACAAAAATATTCAATAATATTTTTAAATTAATACTGAAATTTCAGCTAAATCAAAAATCTACTAGGATTATTCTGTGAGTATTTGTTACTTAAGCAGAGCTCAGACTACAGGAGTATTTGGTCCATTAATCTCTCACCAATCCAACTATCAGAGGAAAAATCTGAACTGGGACCAACCGTTGCTCATCCTTGATTATCTGGTAACGTGATGGGTTTACTGATTCTGCTGAGTCTTAAACCTCCCTAACTATTTGCTGACTCACCAGGTCTGCCCTGATCATTTCAAACATGTTTGATAAAATATAGATGATTACATCTGTACTTTTTTTTTTTTATAAAGACATTTGATCCCAAACCTCATAAAAAAACAGACTGAATGTATCTGTGCTTTTGATTTCCAGTGTCATTGATTCTACATCGCACATTACATCAGAAGTGGTAACTGTTAAGTGTATAACTGAAGAACAGAACTCAGTCAATCTGTTGATCAAACTAAAGTATGAGACTGAAAAAAAAGAAACTGTGGCTGCATGTCAGTTACCCCATCTTATCTGTTAACCACAACATATCTAACTGATGTACAGACATGACTATACTTCCTGTTCAAGACAGGCACTTCTGCTGAACTTCGAGGAAAACAAATGTAGCAAAGGTAACTTGAGTGCAATTTTAAAAATTCTTTAATTTATATCTTTAAAATTAAAAACATCTGAATTGCATTCTACCACCTCCAAAGGCACAGTCATACTTACAGCAGACCAAATTCATAAAACACTGCCACTTAACATCTTTTTTTCTCAATTTGTTTTGTACATAAGAAACAATGCACTATAAAAATGACTAAACATTTTTCTTACTGGGTAAACAATGGCCATTCTATATGCTGTAGATCATTAAAAGACTGGAGTGATATGTACTCAGCTGTGGTAGCATTAGACTCCATATAAAGGATGATGTGCTGGTTTGAGGCTGTCAATGCATGTTGAAAACGTGTGCATTGCAGCTATTTAAAGACGTTGTATTTCAAAATTCAAAAATGACATGTTTGTAACAACCAATCGTGATGAACAGTGTTTAAGAATGTGGATGTTTGAAGCAAAACAAAGCCATTGGCAGGAGGCCGGAAATGCAGTGAGATGAAAGTACAGTGTGGGGGGGGGGGGAGATGAGTGTCGGTGGAGGACTGTGCAGAAAGAGTCATCAGATCTCTCACCTCGCACCAAATTCTCTCAAAACATGCTGAGTGGTATGAAACGCTCGCACACCTGCACCCCCACCTTTAAAAAAAAAAAACCAAAAAAACAAAAAAAAAAAAACCACACCTAACACTTCAAAGAAAATGAAAAACATTTCAGATAACTCTGTCGGGGTTTTTTAACGACAATAGTCAATATGTGCAAAGAGGCAGGGCCTTAGCCTGTTTGGGGGAAAGTCATAAGATATGATATAGGATTGATAACTGAACGTACAATCACAAATCAATAATGCACACAAAGGTTTCTTACAATGTGTGACAACACAGCACCATACACTACACAAGAGCTTCACTTAGTGACAACAAAATTCAAAATAGTGGATAAATATACAGTAGAATAGAAGTATATCACCGTTCTTACTCAGGCACAGTCCTCCTTAAAACATGGAAAGAGAGTTCAAAAACAATGGGCAAATGGGTTTGGCACACACATGGAAAAATACATATTGAAATAAGGCAAGAAAATGATATGTCAAAAGGAAAATGAGGCCACAGAGGAACGTATTGGACGGACAGGAATGGACCATATCAAACATAAAAATATGACACGTACAGATACAGTACCGCTCTCGTGGAACCAGATGTTCAATAAAAGAGAGAGGATTTTTGCAGCAACTAATGGGAGCCCAAATTCTATAGCCGTAGCTTTTTCTTTACAAGTGTGTGTAGCAGCTGCGACAGGCACTCCAAGAAACCAAGAACGTTTGTCTTTACAGGCGAATAAAATCAAACAGGAAATCTGCACGCGTCTCCCAAATCAAGACCTGAATGCCTTAGAAAATATCTACAGAAAGAACAGTACACATTTGGGTTGACTCACAGTCACAAAGCCAGACACACACACACACACACGCGTATATACACATACATCATCATGGAAAAGCAGTCAGCATTCGGAAGTCATAGCAGAGCAGTGTGACCCAAGTGCTCATACAGAAATCACACACACACACACACACACACATCAATAAATCCCACCAGCCTGCTGTCTTTGACAGAGGTGTCTTCCCTTCTCAACGACACACCTAAAGCGTTTAATGAATTAGTAACAACCATTTCTTGTTGAAGGTCCACTTTGTACCCTCCTCCTGTTCATATATTTTTACACACATACACACACACGCGTGCGCACACGCACACACAACACACATCACAGTAATTTCAAGACCACTTTGATACGGCAGTGACAGTTTTAGGAGGACTTAGGGTGAGCAGAAGCTTCTCAGCAAGGACACAGCGAGGCTACAGGTTGCAATGCAGTGAAAGAGACAAGAAAATGACCCAAAAAAACAAAAAACAAAACAAAAAACATGCCTGGCTTTAGTTCATTTTTACAGATCAACACAACTGAGGGTTAAAATGCTTTGTGTTTTTCTTTGCATTGAGAGTCTGGTTTATGAAGCCACATCCCGTTGCACTGCCAGTGATTGTGGATTGAATCGAAGCTGTTAACAGGTGGTTGTGCCATCCAGGCAGCAGCAGTACTGACCGTGGAGTGTGTGTGTTTTGATTGTGTGTGTCTGTGTAAACAAGTGGGACAGTTACAGTATGCTGTGAGAGTGTGCACACACATTTACAAGATCTATATACATGTGTCAGGTGTATAAATTAGCATTCTTTGTACATGTATGTGTGTGTGTGTGTGTGTGTGTGTGTGTGTGTGTGTGTAATCAATATAATCAACCCACGTCAAGTACTTTTACTAAGTGATTAGTTGTCAGCTGATCCGGTTGTGAAAAGGACTCTCTGGTCTGTTCTGGCCAGCTTGGCAGGCGGCTCCAGAGACTCCTCTCCCAGCACGGCCCCATCTGAGGGAAGAGACAGCTCCTGTCCTTCCTCATCGCTCTCCTCCTCCTCTTCCTCTTCCTCTTCTGGGATAGACATGGGTAAATGAGTTACCTACAAATACAGCTGTAAACATAACTGCAGCTAGTGTGAGATACAGAAAAAAACATGTCTAATTACCTTTGTCAGGATCCAGTTGGCTCAGACCCCGGCCTAAACTGGCAAACTGATGGCAAGAGGGGAATGTGTTAGCAATATAAGTATGGCTTACGATAGTTAGTTTATTAATGCGTGTGTGTGTTGGTACCTCTCCCATGACAGCAATGGGGGTCTCTCCTTTAGCCTGAGCCACTCTGTGCTCTATCAGGTAGTACATGTACTCATCGTACAGCAGGCGGATCAGGTGAAAGGAACCAAAACTGGCGGCACTCCTCAGGGTCAGGTCCCTGATCACCATGGAACTGGAGAGCAGATGTGGTGGTCAGTAAACCATTGTTGCACATATATTTTTTTTATTACTCTTCTCTAACCATAGAGAGGAAGTAGTCTTGGTGTTTCCACTATGATGTCACCTCTGTGCTGATTTCTCAACAATTAGAGAGCCCTTAATACTCACAGTGAGTCCGTTAATACATTTTAACATATATTTAGTCTATTACTTATTCTATAACCTCTATCAACAGAGGACATTGTGTTTTGTCTTAGTCTCAGACAAAGAGGATTCTGGATTTTATTTCAAGACTGCTCAAGACCACAACTGCGAGGATATTTCAGGGCACTTGCTTCAGCTGCTTGCCCACTATTTGCCACCTAGCTAGGGTGCACAAGCCACCTGATTTACATACTGTATACTGAGGCATACAACTAATGTAGTGGTAACTTTGTGAGAGTGTGTTCTTCCTAAGTTACATTTTAACTTGTGGCTTTTCTTGTGGTACATTTATACACACACATATATATATATATATATATATATGGCAATAAAAGATGTGAATGAAGAGGATTTGTTTTTTGTGGGTCTTTCGATCGTTTTCTTTTAAATGGAGGGACTGATTTTTGTGGATCTTTAAGATCAATTTGCGATTTCATACCAACCATTCCAGTTCATACACAGCAGTGATTTACTGTTAGTGACTATAAGAGAGAGAGAGTGTGCTCAGGCACTGTAAAAAAAAAAATCAAAAATCAATCAAAAAAGGTAGAATGGAATTGAAAATGTTCAAACGTCCTTCATCACACCTGTAAAAGGACCACTTGAGCAGGAAGAGCTTGGCGGCCTTAGGGAAGGCAGGGCTGTGCTGGTAGGGTTTAAGGACTTGGGAGACCACACCATCCAGCCACGCAGCCCACTGCTCCAGGGAGTTCTGCTGCTGGAGGGTCAGCTTGAAGTCCTGCTCCAACCGCTGGACAACACGGTCTTCACACCGGCACACCCATGAAGCCTGCTCCTGCATAAGGTGGACAAGATGAGGCCAATGTCAGTAAAAGGTATTAGTTGTACTAGTAAGGGGCAGTAGGACCTCATGTTTAGACAGACAAAGGACTCAGGTTAAAGTCTGTGTGAGAGGAACTACAATATGTGCCAACACTTTCAGTAACTAAACATGTGCTCTAGACTCACTTGAGGAAGGAGAAAGACCAAGAGTTTCTGAGAAGAGCAATTACTGGTTCGCATTTCCTTGGAAGGGACGTTGCAATAAAATACACAGTAACTGAAAAAGTAACTGACACAACTGACTGCCAGTTTGACTTTCTGTTTATAATTTAGTTCACATGTATATTGGGAACAGGCTGAGTAGATGGGTGTTTCCATGGGTCTAGACAAGTGACGAAATCCAGGTGATGAAAACCTTGAAAATCCAGTTTTTCGCAACTTAAAAGCATTAAAACCACAATCTACAGCAGAAACAGTCGCAACGCTAAAACGAAACGAAATGAAGATTTAACTACGAACCCTGAAACTAACGTGAGGTGACACAAATGCTGCCAGTGCACATTGCTCAGAGGCCAAACCAACCTGGACGTTGGCAAAGTCAACACGATTGAGGTCGGAGAGCATTTGGTTGATCTGGGCCGTGTTCTGGAGGACAGCTCGGGCTGCCTGGGCGAGGTGGTTCAGACTGGTGTAGCGCCGCAGTGTCTGAGCAAAAGCGTTGGCTGACGTTACCTGAGAGAGCACAAGGAGAAAAGATCATCATTGTTTGCATACACACAAATATCTCCACAAATGTTAATAGTGCTTTTGGGTGAGTAATGTATGTTCAGCTGTGGACTGGGTCTTAATGAATAGAGGGGACAGGGTGAGAAAGGCATGTCATTAATCAAGTGTTACAGGCCTGTATTTATCAGCATGACCTTGTGTCTTCACTTAAGCATATATCATTGTCTGGATCAATAATGCTGGAGAAGTGATCCGTTAGCACTGTGAAAGAACTTCACAATCAGACTGTTTCCATACAAAGTAATTGATGTTGTACTCATAATGATTTGCATGATTGATCTAGAAGCAGTGCTGTATTTACTTTCACAAAAGCCGCACCACAGACAAATAATACGACTGTATTTTATGTAAAATCAGTTCTTGCTCGTATCCCACACAGAAATTGCACCACATTCAAAGCTAACATTTCCTAAGTTTGTAGTCAGTCTCCGCAGAAGCATGTTTTTTTTTTTAATGAATGATCCTGGAGGCCTTAAAAACAAAGTCCTGTATGGCTCGGAGAACATGTTTTTCCACCAACTCCAAGTTGGCACAAGGGGAGTGTACCTTGATGCGGACCATTTCCTCGGGGATGTTCATCATGGCGTTGGTCAGCCAGCTCTCCAGGCTCTTGGCAAAGTTGCGGATGGCTTGAGTTAAGGCACCTGGGAGCAGCAAGAAAAAAAAAGGACATGCAAGCAAGTTTTATTTTATTTTTTTTGTACCAGAAAAAAATATTATTAAGATATTATACACCAAGAGTTTCTGTTAAGGAATTTCCAGAGTGACTCCAGTTTTTTTGGCAGACAAAGACCTAGGACATAGAAAATATTTCTGTGGCAGCAGTGCAGTGGGATGAAGGGAACAAATCTTGTTTTTTTTATTGCACATTCCAAAGGCATTAAACTCGGTGTCTGACTAAAATTGAAACTTGAATAAGTCCAGTAACTTTCCACAGCAGATCAGCAGGCACACAGTTGGGAAAAATATGGGATCACTTTTGAGGTAAAAATGTTATCATATGATGTTTTGTTATGTGCATATCACTCTGTTTTAGTACATTAGCATATTTCTTGTAGAGTCTTACTGGGGATGGGTCTGAGGACGTCAGGGATGAGGATCTCCACCAGACCCTGGTACAGGCTGTTGTCACAGTCCCGGCTCCAGCGCAGCACTGGGTCGTACTTGCACAGCAACACCAGGCAGGACTTAGGGAGGCGCTTCTCTGACTCATCATGACTGCCAACACACATACGGTTTTAATTGTCTACATTTAAAAAAAAAAGAAATGCCTTTGCCACTCCAAAAGAAGATGTTTATTATCATGTTTAGGACTGAATTTTGAACGCTGGTAAGTCTTGAACACTCACACAGCCAACGTGGCATCTCCAGCTTGACTCTGGCTGAACCTCCAGAAGGTCTTCCACAAAGTTTCCACCAGGGTAAACTGCAGGTTGACCATCACATCTAGAATAGCCTGACAGAACACAGAGAGAACATCTCATACATCAGTGATAATAAATGTGCACATACAAATGATCAGAAGATCAAATGGACTCACACAAAGTGAGGAAAATAAGGACATTGGGAATAGCTACTTTTAGTGGTGGCTAAATAGTTTTAAACCCATCTGCTTCCTCTAACAACATGACATTTCCTTTTTCCAGTAAACTTTCAGTCAAAGTAGCTAGACAGACAGGTTACCTCACAGTGTTCTCTGTACAACAACTGAAAACTCTTTATGTGCTCCAGCTCAATGCCCTCTGGCAGGGACTTCCCCTGGAGGTCGATGTCTGGGAACTCTGGCAGTGCCCTGGATGCATCTGGAACACAGGACGCGAGAACACAATTAGTGATAACTGTAAATTATATTTTATTGTATGATGTATATGTATATTGTGTTTCCACAATAATACCATCAGTCTCATAAATCACTTTCACATCTGTAGGTATCTGCTCCACTGTTGTCTGAACTCACCTAGGAACTGCTGATATTGCTGAACCTGGGTGCTGATGTCCACCTGCCCTGACCCCTGCTGCTGTTGCTGCTGCTGGCCTGCTCCTGCTGCTGTGCCATTGGTCATCCCCTCTACTTTATGCACGGGCTTCAACCTAATAGAAAGAACATGGTTAAAGTACATAAGATAACTTCGATAGAGCATTCAGATGAACACAAAGATGGTGAATAAAGAAGTGAAACGAAATGGCTATTCTGCCTTGTTGCATTGCTGGGGAAATCTATTTACATGGAACATTGAAAGTAGATATTTAAGATAAATGTTTACAGTGGTGTAATTACAGACAATAGATGTGTGTAGCAACATCCTATAGGGACATATGTGAGTACCTCTGTTTCTGTGAGAAGGGCTGCTGCCTCATGGCCAGATGTTGCTGGTCTTCCATCAGACGGAGAAGAGAAGAGCCTGCCTTGATCCTCAGCCCGTAGTAGTGGTATTTAGAGTTACCCCTGTCAGGAAAAGATAAAATATGTTTTTATATCGCATTGGACTTATGTTGGTAAATCTGTCTTCCATAGTAAATCAATAGGAGGACGTGATAGGAGAGGAGTTCATAACTATAAATTGAGGTAATTCTCCCTAATCTACATAAATACAATAGACACATAGATAGACACATAGATAGACACATAGATAGATAGATAGATAGATAGATAGATCAAACATTCTGTATTGTTTAACTAAACCTAAACTAAACATTTCTAAAAAGTCTCACTTGCTCACGCTCCCCTCTTCTGTCAAATTCACTCACCCACACACATGCTGTCTGTCTTCATCTCTACCCACACATCTTCCTACACTAGGCGAACATTTTGAAGTGTTCCAAAGAGCTCGATAGATTATAGATCTCCTATAGGAAGCTTTGTATGGATGTCCAGTAATTGCGATCTATATGCATGTGGATCATACAGTGAGTATAAAGAGGATGTCTGTGATGCTGACGTGCATCACTATGGTAGGGAGACTGTGGGACGAAGTGCACTCCTCTCTCTCTCTGGCTGCTCTCTCCATGATGTCATGTTGATCAAACATTTTCTGTCTAATTTGTTTTAGTCAGCAGAAACATATTTGATCAAAATATCCTGCATGTACGTGCGTGTTTATAGTCTATCATGTCTTCTACATTAAGTTTGTGTGACTGATGACCCATCTTACCGTGTGCCCAGGCGTCGTGTGCGTAGCCCCATGAATACAGATCTAATGAGTTTCCCGAAAGAGGCAGCATTAACAGGCTCAAGTTTCTGTTCCTGGCAGTGCAGCAGATAGTGGCAGTAGAGGGTTGAACGTGGAAGACTCACTCCTTCAGCTGTCTCATAGTTGTCCAGCAACCACTGTACCTGACACGCAGCCAATGAAAAAAACAAAATAGCTGGAGCAGTTAGCAAAACCAGTTGATACAAAGAGGGAAACACACCTTAATATATGTGCACACAAATATATGCTGGCCTTTTTGCAAACACATTACCCACATTTTTAGCTCAATATAGAGGACATGCTCAAATATTTTTGCAAGTAAATTATACAAGCACGAACAAATCCATTCACATTTACAGTTCGTCGATCATTTGGGAATGAAAACACAAATACATTTGTTTGCGTGCCGTGGCATACAACTTTGGTATGCAATGAATTAATGACCTGAAATATGGGATGTTTGCCAAACATAGGTTGGTTTTCATTATCATATGGGATTCAATATGATGAATTTGGTATGAACAATATAGTGTTGAGGCATTTCAGGCAAATTTAAAATGCCCCTCGTTACATGCACTGTAATGATATGAAAAATGATGAGGTCATGGTTTATTTTGAGAAAGGAAATCACAGTTAAAAATATTCTATGATACAAGTTTTTGTATTTTTTGGTCCTAATACGAATCTCCAAATTTTTAATTGTGCTTTCCAGAGGACAAAACTATGACGTCATCAGTGTGCGCCACCAAAGGGTTGTGTTGATGAAAACAAAAACAAGAAGAAATTCCTGCGCTTGGCGCCTCTGCATACCTTCTTGTCTGCCGACGGCACGCTACTCTCCTCGCCCTCTGTAATACTCACAGTGGCTGGAGAGGCGCGGGCTGTGTGCGAGTAGTTCTGACTGTTGCCAGCTGCCCCTCCACTACTGCTGCCCAGCATGTAACCCCCCTGGATCACATAGCTGCCTGCTGCGCCACCGTTGGTGCCTGCCCCGTCTCCATTGGTGGTGCCACCTGTGGTCACCACTGTGGCACCTCCCCCTGCAGCACTAGTAGGCTGGGCCACAAACATGGACACACCCCCTGTTGTGCCAGCGGTCACTGAGACGGTTAGAGGTGTACCAGGGGTGGAGGCCTGTGAGCCTGAAGTTGTCTGACCTTCATAATACTGGGTGGCTGTGGTTTGGGTGTACAGCGGTGTGTCAGTGTAAGGGAAGGTGCTGGAACGACTGGATAAAAGACATGAAAATATGTGTTAGAAGAAAATTAAGCCATGGCAGAAAGTAAACTGTAAAAAGGAAAACATTCTGTTTGGACATGTGTTAGAAAATAATGGACACAGTTTTATTCTAACATGGTGCTGGTGGTGTAGTTGGTGTCCGCTCCTTCCACATACTGCACTTGATTGGTGTACACATGTTGCACTGGCACTGGAGTTAGCTGCTGCTGGACCTAAGGAGTGGGCACACACATAAATTCATTTTATTAGTGGACATCCCTCATGTGCAGTCTGTTTTGCACTCATAACTTTCATACATTTCTTAGCTTTCTGTTCCCTTAACTCTATAGCAGTCATCTCCCTTGTGTCCCTGACCTACTTGGTAAATGGCAGTTGTAGCCTGCAGTGGTGGCTGATCATGGCATGAGCATGTGACTGCAGGTTGCCCTCCTATCTCTTTCCCTGCACACACAGTCACTGGCAGTACTGGTCCAAGGAAAGGTAGAGGACTCTCACATTCACGTCTGAATTCTCCTGATGCAAAGGCCAGGCACTGTGGCAGTGCTATCTCACGAAGCAGCAGGCATCCTTCTAGATTCTTATCCCTGACTAACACTGCCTCCTCAGTGCTAGGGAGGAGCTAGAAACCACCAGGTGTAAGTTCGACCAAAGATTCCACAAATGTGTGTTAGTTAGTGACTGTCAGACATCATATGTGGCCACCAGTGATGAACTATGTTAGTGTGTGTGTGTCTGACTTACCTCTGGGCTGATATGAACAGGCTGGAGACTGGTGACACTGAGCTGGGTGCCTGGCTCAGTCTTGGCTATTTGAGAAGTGGCCTGCACCACGGACCTCTGCTGAGATAAATACTACTTAATTTTAAAAGTCACTGAAACATCAATTTCATGGTGTGCTTTCGTATGCGCAGGCATATTTTACCTGTTGAGCCGTCTGTACCTGCTGAACAACCTGCGTGGGAACTCCTGTCTGCACCACAGCTGGAGGGGGGCTAGAGTCCGACACACTGTCGCTTGAGTGAAGGGAGCCCTCTGAAGGACAAAGAGGGAATGTAAACACATTCACAAGTTGGTGACATTAATCTACTTTCATGAAGTTGGTGATATGCTGCCATTATACAAGGGCACAACTCCTCCCTTCAATCACTCAGGAAGTCTCAAACTCAGTTATGAAAGTTACAGTTACTAAACAGCAAACTCAGAACAAAGAAATGTGAAAGTATATCTACACAGTTACAATCCATGTAACTGAATGGACTACCCTTAAGAACATTAAATTTGATGAAGACAAATCTGACATTTAAAAGAAATATCACTTTTATAAGACACAAGTCTTTAAGCACCTCCAATTTTATGAGTAACCACTAAAATATGAACTGATTAAGTAAAACTGCTTCTGTGCAAGTATAACTGCAAAGCCCTAAATTGGCCTGGTATGCCTCAGGGCCACTCAGACCAAATAAGGCGGTGTGGCTGAAACGCAGGTCCTCCCATTCATTTGAATTGGGGTAGTTAGTTGGTGTGCCAAAAAAAAAAATGTAGCAACCTGGAGCAAAGAGGTTGAACCAGAATTAACTTTGGGAGAGACGCAACCCAATGTCACACTGAGGTTGCCAATCAGGCAATCATTTGGTCAAACTGCTCCACAGTCAGCCTGAAATATCAGTGAAACCAGGCACCATCCAGGCAGAGTTCATGGACCAAATTATGACACTGAGTTGTATCCTTGATACCCAGCTTCAATATTTGTGTCAAGTTTGCAGACTATGCTGCAAAATAGCGATACCAAGAAGCGTATTTTGGTTTATGTCATACTGTTTGAGAGGGAAATTTCGATTTTCTGGATTTGGTCTGAATACAAACATCCCAGTGACATATAATGGTATGTGATGTTCGGGCCTTACCTGTGACTGTTACAACGATGTACTGAGGAGTGCTTTGAGCATTTCCCGACTGTGTGGGGGAGCCCTGGATCTCTGCAGTCACATACTGTGTCTGAGCTGGCTGGGCCTGAGCTGTGGACTGAGTTTGACTGCCAGTGGGAGGCTTCTGAGTGGTGATGGAGGTGGCTTGATCAGTGGGAGTAGTTTGGCCCGTGGGTGTGACAACAGTGGGAGTGACCACAGTAGTCTGAATCTCAGCCAAAAACTGAGGGGCAGTTGGAGGAGTGGAGCTGGCGTCAGGTTGCCCTGGTGTGACGGTAACACCAGCCCCCTGGGGTTGGGCTGCCGGTTGGATCTCACCTACGTAGCCTGAGGTGGCCATTATAAGAGTTGGGAATCACCCTAGGAAAAAAAACAAATGACTAGTTATGTATTTCTAGAAATATTAAAGATTCATCGTGGAACTGTTTGTTTATCTTTCAAACCACTGTATAATCTTGTAGATATACACAGGGCAGGGGACAGAAATCTAGTCAGAGTTTTGAAGGTAAGAGGGAGACAATTCCCCATTTCGGGAAGAGCACATCTATAATGACTCACAGCTTCTAATATACTTGGAATATATTACTTTTAAAATATGTAACTAGTATTACATTAATATTTTCGAATAGGAAGTCTACATCAACATCAGATCCTGATCTGATCATTGTTTTCTTTAATAAAAATCATCTCTGATCTGAGCAGTTCAAATCCTGGAGTCATTAGGAATATTTGTACATTCTCATTTGTTGCCTTGACGCGAACTGATGAGTAACAGGACGGTTTCTTTAACTACTACTGTGGCTGACCTGTTGGTGGTGCAGCTAATGTGGCGATGTGGGGGAGGAGCATTGACGGGAACAAGCATTTCTGTGTCTCATGTTACCTGTAATGTGATCACACATCCTATGGTCGTTCACAGATAGTTATTGCACATAGCACATGTTGGGAAAATCCCTTACCACACCGCATGAATATTGCAATGCATGCAGGTGGTTTGCTTTATGTCACTCACAGTTACTAGGAAATTACATGTACACCTTGTTATTTTTGTTGTTGTGAGATTTTTTATCACAATAACCTTTGATCATTTTTGTTTAACTGACAAGAATGGGGGAGACTGAACGGTTTGTTATGATCTCTTCTGTGCTCTCAAAGCCTCATGAGGGTTTATAATGCTTACATTACTAGTGAATAGACAACAAGAACCCGTATTAAAAATCTATGAAGTCACCTTTTAGCAAATCAGCGAACAAACACGCTAAACTAAAGTCGGAACTGCAAAGCACCTGCCAAACGCCCTCCTTCGCCACGCCCATTGGATGTTAAATGTCCGCCACCTGCCCCAGCTTTCTTCAACTTTCAATTTATTTTAGTTTTTCTACGAATGTTCCAACTCTATCCGTGCCTCAACACCAACCCCAAAACTGTCTAAATAGTTACACTTTCAATTTCACTACCAAAATTTGGTCTCCCTTTCGCGTTATGTACTCAGGGAGTTGGTTTTCTCTTGAGCCGGCTGCTGGGGGAAAAAAACCCGTTATTTGTTAAACCGCCATAGAATGCACGTTAAATATCGTTTAAACTGACGAGTGACCGTTACTGGTAACTCGTTCCGTTAGCTGTAACGAGCACACGTCTGTCGTGACAGCACTGGTGCTAGCTGTCTAGCAAAGGTAACACGGGCAGCAAGCTAACTGGTCTCTACAACAACCGCCATTTTGTACCTTTTGCATTTGACATCGCCATAACAACGGCCTGCTTGAGTATGCATCTGTGGCTGCGTCGTCATGGCAGGCACAATTCACTGTCACTGGAAGGAGTAGCGAGCACAAACTACCCCGCTCAAGACACGGACTAGACTGATTATCAGTACGACGGCTAGCCTGCAGGCTAACCTCAGCTAACACTGGAAGGCAGTTGCCTGATATGGCTAACGTTACTGAAACAACAAGGGAAAAGAGCAATAGCACAATTCAGTTGAAGCATAATTGGACATATAAAATATTTCCTATATGTAAAGATCTTCACCTCTGGTTCCACGTGTGTATTTCCCACCGGTAAAATATCTTCTTTTATTTTTATGGCGGATTCAGTTGTTGTTGTTGTTGATTCTCGTTGCTGGGCTCTTGTCGCCAGGGCTACCGTGGCTATGGCGCTTCGTCCTCACCAGGGCAACTGTTGCTACCCACCCGCTCCCTTCCCTCCCCCTTCTTTGCGCTGATTGGCTGAATGCTGCCAAATTGTCTTAAAGTCACAAGAACGGCGATTTTTTTCACTACAAAGCCTTCCACGCCTATTTGTGCAACATTCCTGTCCATCATAGACATTAAATGTTTCCAGCGAAGGCGGATGCTGAATATGAAAGTAATAGGTTCATGTGACTGCTTATCAAAATTCTGCACTTGGTGATTTGATGGTGTCACAGTAACTCTGTCTAGATCCCATTTCTCCTAAGTGATGATACATCTGGACCATTTATCTGAATACATTGACACCAAGCTCATTCTGTGAATGGCCTGAGGATCTGATAGTTTGACTATCTGACAAATAACAGTGGTTGTCTTATTCCCTTATAATAAAATGCTATAATATATTTATTTTACAAATATGTTGGGCACACCCTCACTTCAGCAAGGTGTTCAAGTAGCATTATTAAACATAAGCTAATATAATTGAAATATATAATTACATATTCTTCACAGTCAACACTTTTATATAACATTATAGGATAAAACACAAGACATCTGATTATACTGTATGTATGACTGTGTTATAAAATGTGTGAACACCCCAGTAACCAGCTACTGTTTACTGCTTACTTTTTATAGTTTTATATAGTTATGCAGCGCTTACTCAGCGCTTGCTGTAAATAAATTATATATAATTATACAGTACGCAGGACCAAATTATAATGTATCCATGGTGTGTATTGTCAATGCGCCATACATTTCTAAAAAAGTATGGGCCATTGCATTTTTATTTTGCTCCTGTGACCTCGACAGGTCACTTGCGACTGTGTTGATGAATGTCAGGGTGGACATCCTCCTGAAATGCCATTTTGTTTGCTTGTTATCATCGCATTAATTACAAATTCATCATCCCTATTGTAATTTCCCAAACGAGTGACCTTTGACTATAATACAGATAAAAATGTGTTTTATTTTTGTGTGACTCATAATAAAACTTCTGTGTTATCTGACTTTGAAAATGTCACTGGCTCTGTCTTAGTTTTCTCAATTCACCTTTTGGCAAAGAGATGACAGAAAACGCGATTTTCAAGAGGAAGGAAAGATTATACATATGGGAGCAATGCAGGGTCTTGTGTGGATTAAAAAGGGCAAAACTGATCACAATGGTTACAATGGTTTAAATATATCACTGTAGTGGTGTCAGCAAGTATTAAATCTTATCAGGGGAATACATAGCAAAGTAAAGGCCTAAAGGTTAATTCTGTCTGTTGAGGGAATGCCGATGTTTTATCATTTTTAGTTTTGAAAGGAATTTTCCTTAATAACTTATAATGTTGCGCTATATGGTGATTTGCGGTGACACCATCATATGCCGCAATATTGCAAAGGTAATTGCCATGACCTATGAGAGATAAATAGATGGAGACATCATGTTAAATATTAAATGTAAGTGGAATCTGAAGTCATAATATTGAGGGAGATTAAAAGTGGCAAAAGTGCTTCACATCCTGAAACACAATTAGATCAACAAGACCTCTGACACATTTGTTAATTATGCCACCTTTGGTCCGCTTTTTGTCTCCATAAAGGTCTCTGACTCTATCGCTCTTTCAAATCTGTTCTTCTTTTGGGAAAGGCCTGCATGCGCAGTATGCATGTCTCTCTTGCATGCTTCCAGACCCCTTTATAAACCACGCCTGGGTCACCTAGAAGTCATAGCTCTTGCAAACAGGGAGACAGAAAGCTAAGTGCTGTTCAAAGCAAATAATCTCTTGTTATAACCACGTCTATTTTGCTTTATTTCCTTCCATAATGTGGAAAGCCGTGGTGCTGGCTGTATGTCTGCTGGTGGCTGGGGTTCAGCCCATGGATGACCCAACATATGGGGTGAAGCTCTGTGGCCGTGAGTTCATCCGGGCAGTCATCTTCACTTGTGGAGGCTCACGATGGAGACGGTCAATCAGGAGTGCAGGTGAGAGGCTGAAGGTGCTACATTGTCACCATTACTGTCCTTGTGATGTCTCTACAATCACTGTCTCATCTAGTGGCTATGTGTGTGATTTTATCAGGTGACTAAAACATATCCATTCATTGCATGAGGTCAACTATCCCTCCCAATTTTTAATGTTATGATAATTTCATCATATGATCCCTGTGAATTAACTCTATGTCCCTGATGAAGATTTTGTCTTTACCATCTTCTCCTCATTTGTGATGTTGTGCAGTTGTATATAAAAGCATATCTATGAACCAGGGAGCTATAATTCTCATTTGCAATGTCAAGCAGAGCTAGTTATGTATAAAAAAATGCTTGAAGTAACATTTATTTTGAGCTTTTGACCCTGAAAGAACTTAATTTATGTTACATCCTTTTGGTTGTAAACAGATATGTTTTCCTGGAGATGTCCCAGGGACTTGGGACTCTCTTTCTCTATTATGCCACCTTCAGCAATTGTTTTAATAATAATACAGATCATAGACAGCTATTATTTGAGTGTAGGAGATACGCATGACTATTCTATATTGTTTCATTTCCCCATTTTACTGCATCAGATATTTCAGAGGACCCATTTAGCTCCCGTCAGGAGGAATCCTCAGAGGGCTTTACTCCCAGCTCGGTGCTGGATAGAGTTCTCCAAAGGAACAGAGAGCTAAGTTTCACACCTAGAGACAACCAGGCGGAAGTGTTCAGCAGGCCAGCGCGTTCTTTCATCACAGAGGAGATCCTGGAAGCCCTCCGCAAAGCTGACCGCAAGGGCCGGGACGTGGTGGTGGGACTGTCCAATGCCTGCTGCAAGTGGGGCTGCAGCAAGAGCGAGATCAGCTCCCTTTGTTGAGAGTCAACCTTTGCCATCTGAGTGAACACACCGGCAGACATACTGTATATTTTGAACAGATTCATAAATATACAAACCCACTCACCCCTTTTCTCTGCTTTTCACCTGAGGTCATTTTATATCCAGGGTTTTTCAGTTAATCCATTATATGAACTGTTTATGAATTATTGTTTTATGGCTAATATCTATGAAGTGTATGGAAAGGGCTGCCATGTGTTCAAAATGTTTATATCTGTTAAAACGGCTTTGCAATGAACAGCCTTACTTATTCAATCTTGCCTCTCGACCTGTTATGTCCTGCCCAAACATTATGATACAAACTGTAAAAAACTTTCTTTTCCCGTAAGCTGAATTGTGTGCCTGGGAATTCAAGGGAATAAAATACTTTGTTAAAATCATTTGACAACAACAATTGTTTGTAAATTAGGCTATTGGTATTTTGCATTTAGCACACAGAACGGGTTAACGGTCCAGACCCATAATAAAGAAAATGTGTTACAAGAATCATATCATTGCCTTTTTAAATACACATTGAATTGTTAATACTGATGCATCAATTAATAATCAGTACTTAAGTGTTGTAGCTGGTAGACATGGAGCTAGTTTATAAATAATTTTATGTACATTTATGTATTTTGGTCCATTGGTTCCCAGTCCAGGGGTCTAATTTGACTTCTGTTTTTTTTTTTATTGAAGTAATGGATAGTTTAACTTCTTTGGGTATAAAACGATTAGTCAAATAAAACCATCTAGAAAGTTTAAAGAATAAGATCACTTGACATTTGAAGCATGACAAGGGGTCCTAAACAACCAGACAATGTTTTAGTTGAGTCACAAGCCACCAAGGTCTGTATTTTACAACTTTATTTACTTCATGTTTTAATGTAAAATCTTCTGAATAGTAACTGAAGGTGCCAAATAACTAAAGTAAGAACTACAATATGTGTCAGACAGCTCTGTAAGATACTACAGCCACGAGCACGTTTTTCCACAGACAGAATAGGAAGTATAAAACGGTTCTGAGTAATAGGACATGTGACCGCTACTGTGTGTGTGTGTGTGTGTGTGTGTGTGTGAGCGAGCATGCCCACGTCATCTCGCGTCAATGACTGGGCGGGGTAATACCCGGTTTACTGGACGGACAATTTCAACTTCATAACAAACTTTGTCAGCCGTGTTCAATATCGCTTCAGCATGCACCATAGGAATCTCACTGTGTCTCATAATGAGGTAAAAAAAAAATTCACAGTTAATAACTTAATGATAGTCAGTAATTACTGAGGAGCAAAACAGCTTGCTATGATGAGAAAACAATATTTAGATGCGAAGACCGGAATTTGGCTGCTTTTCGTTTATGCGGTTATTTGGGCGGTTATCATAGTTTTAATGTACTTCCTTAAACGGCATGCCACTGTGACATATTAACCGATATACATTTAAGTAATTTAGACATGTAACGGAAATGTTTGTCTGGCAAACATGATTTTTAATCATGCCAAACTGCAGTGTACAGTGTCAGCCTACGTTTCGATGTAATAACTCCACATGTGCATTATCATTATAGCTTACTAACTATTACATTTACTACAAACAAGGTGCTTGGATGGGAGGAATGTAACTGTAACGGTCTCCGAGATACATTTTCTGCATGTGTGTGTTTCCTACAGGCACTAGAGACCAGCGTCCAAATGTAATGGCCACACTTAAGACCAGGTGGCTTCAGTCCATCTTGCTGGTCAACCTGTCAAGTTGGTGTACTCTTGCAGGTAGGATTATTGTTTAAAACTGTGTGAGGTCAGTTCTTCAAGTTTGTTTAATTTATTTAATAATCTACTACTCTAGTCTACGAAGGTCTTTTCACTCCACTACATCTATTTAACAGACATATAATACACCTTACTTTGCTGATTAAGATTTTACATAGAATATATATGATCAGCTTGTAAGAAATGATGACAGAATAACTTG
Source organism: Sciaenops ocellatus (assembly GCA_033000465.1). Lineage (NCBI taxonomy): Eukaryota > Metazoa > Chordata > Actinopteri > Sciaenidae > Sciaenops > Sciaenops ocellatus. The sequence goes on from CP136877.1 coordinate 17,293,212, forward strand.
CGAAAGGGTAGATAAAGTATCTCAAATTAGCTCCATTTCAACCAGCTGCAACATTAAAATCATCCCCACAAGCTAATGCACTATATAGGAGTTTGTATAAGCTTTGGTATCCCAATTTTAATATCTAGTGGTCAATAAAGACTTATCTTTAAGTAGATAAGACAATCTAAATACTGCATCTAACATTACAAAGCTACTACCCAACCACATAGTAGATGTTTCATGCTGATACTGAGGACAGTTGTGTTTTCAAAACTATACTAAAGAATGTGCTGCACATGTTTTGCTGACACATTACACACACTTAACATATTTTGATGATGGGCTCTTTATGCAGATCACATGACCATAAGTTTCTTAATTTGTCACTGACCCTACACAATTCAGTACTACAAAGAGAAGAAGAGAAGCGGTGACAGTGACAGGAAGCAGTCATTTGGATCCAGACTGATCAGCGTGCTCATTTCCTGTTAATGTAACTGGCACCATGCTTCCCTTCAATGTGCAGCGTGCAGGCTGCAAACTGATCGATGCTAAATGTGTATAGGCTTATGAGAAGTGGGCGGAGGTGACAGGCAAAGAGGTTTTTTTTTTCATTTGTCATAAAACAAAAGTGGTGTGTATGTGTGTGTGTTGTCATGGGCGTATGCACATGAGTGAAAAGGACTCTTTGAATTTGAATTGTGGTTAAGCTCAGCCTTCTGTTACTTTCTGGCTTGTTTTCTTCACAGTGAATGAAAATAAAACTGATCAAAGATGAACATAAATCAGTACTAGATAGTACTAGTTTTTTTTCAGCTCCCTGTTTCACTTCATTAAGAAACTTTGTAAGCCCATACGTAAGTGTTATAATTTAGTTCAAAAAGTGAACTGAAATCCAGTCACGTAGCTTCAATGACTTACTGCACAAGCAGGTTAACACAAAATAACAAAAGGCAGCTGAGAAGTCTACACTAGGAGCAGGGCCAGGAGCACAGGGAGAAGCACTAAGGTGACCTGACAAGTGAAAGAGGGAAAACACATGGACTAAATACAAGAGAACGGATTAGACACAGGTCACACAGAAAACATGTGGCGGAAAAAGACAAAGTCAGGAAGCAGAGTAACAAAAGACGACAGAAGAAAGATTCTTTCAACATAAAACAGGACATACAAACCCATTGTTTCGTTTTTTATTGTAGCTGTTTATTTTTTTGGTAATTCATTTGACTCATAATATCCTAGAAGCTACAGTTAGTCAGTACCTTTCGTTATTGTGACTAGATTAGACATTTACTGCTTTGTTTTTGCTAACAGCTTGTTAAAAAAGCTCTTTATGCAAGTGGTGTTTTTTAAAAAGAACTAAACTAAAACTAATACTATATAATTCTAATCCTGTCCTCTGATGTTTTTGTTTTTGTTACGAGATTATGTCTTATTTTTCTCTCTTATTTTCTCTAATTAGTTACTTCACTTGCTCCTGCTCCTCCATCTCCTCCTGAGTGCTTTATCCCTTGTGCTGAGCCAAACTGTTTGCTACATATCAACTGTTCTTGGGATCCAAGGCAGGAACCTCAGATCCCCACTAACTACAGCCTGCACTGGAAGCCAGCAAATAGCGAGTAAACATCAAATTCCAATCCAGCATTCCTTGTTTTAGTCATCTGACAACTTAATCTGCTAACTTTAGGAGAAGTCCTCTGAATTTGTTTTGCTCGTCTTGACTCGTCTTGTCTTTCAGGCACGGCCATGCGATCAGTGGGACTAGTTTGAATGGGTTGATCCAACGTAAAGACTTTTCCCACAATAGTGTAATTCATGTTTGGGTCCAGGCTAAGAACCAGCATGGTTCTGCCAAATCTAAGGAGGCTGTGTTCAATACAGAAAATATCAGTAAGTCAGACATCATCCCTAATAATAGTATAGTATTTCACACATTTCTGACTAGAAGAATCAAAATAATTTGTTTCAGTGGGTTTCAGTAGAAAAATCTGGCACTGACTTGTAATTAACCTTCAAATTATCAACTTTGATATAAGTGATATGTCATATTAAATAGTTTTTGGGTATCTGTCTCTGTTTCTAGTCAAGCCTCCCCCTCCTACAGTCACAGCGATCCATCAGGATCCATTAGAGATTCACTGGACCTCTACCTGTAATCAGCTAGAGCTCTCTCTGGGAACCTGTGATGTCCGACATCGCACGGAAGCAGACCAAATCTGGCCTGAGGTTTCTTTGGTCTATTTTTTTTTTCTTCTACTATTTTCCTTTCCGTCCTCTCAGCATAGTCCATGTTAAGAGTGCTGATGAATTAATGTCCTGAAAATTGTTCATTGTCGACACAGTGGGAGAACGGTTTCCATAGCAGCTATACATTCGACGATCACCGGCCCTGCACAGTCTATGAATTTCAAGTTCGCTGTGCCTGTGGCACAGGCTTGCCAAGTGACTGGAGTGCAATCCAAAGAATACAAGGCACAGAGACGAGTGAGTTCTCATTTGTGATGTGGTTTAGCATTGCTTTTGTGAAGGCTGATACATGTTTAAAGTTTTCTCTGTTTGTTTGATGCTGTGTTAAAGATCATTAAATAGTTTGAGAAAAATATGCTTAGTCACTTTCTGATATGAAAACTTTTTTTGCTCTGGTATATGATGGAGAAAGAATTCTTATGATGTATGTGCATGTAAAAATATTCAACATGTTCGCACAATCCACAAAGAAAAGGTTATGCTTTCTTCTTCCCTTCTTCCCTTCTAAAATCAGAGTTGATTCCAAAAATCCCATATCAGTCAGGGTCTATTCTTCAGACAGTATGGTGACAGTAATTCTGCAAAAATGAAACAAAAGTCTAATCTAATTCACCCCAACAGTGTCGTCCTCCTCTCTAATTAATATAACAATTTTCTCTGTTAAAACTGTTAACTGTTAAAAAAAAAAAAAAAAAGAACCACTGGGTTACACGAACCTGCACTTGGTTCTGATCTCACCCATTGTTTTTTCCTCTTCCTCAGCCCCTGTTGGAGAGCTGGACATATGGAGGGACTGTGGGGTATCCCATGAGACCTTTGACTGTATTCTGATGTGGAAGGTACTTAAAACAAACAACCCATTTTCGTTATTCTCTGGTTAAAATAATGAACCATTGCGCAAACTTGCTCTTTCTCTTCATCCCACCCAGAGGCTTCCTATGTATCGGGCATGCGGTCTCATTCTGGGATATGAAGTCAGACTGTATTACAATAACAACACTGTGGAGGTGGCGAATGTGTCCACGGCTGAGCCAGAGAGCCAGTTAGTTTGTAATGAGATGCAATGCCGCTTCAATTCCTCTCTAAAGGATGCATCATCAATCAGTGTATCAGCCTACAATGCTCATGGTGCCACAGAGCCTTCTAAACTTGTCATGCCAATATCAGGTATTAATTTCCCACACTGCCATAAAAGCAGAGCTATAAGTTAAAAGTTATAGTTATGGTTATGGTCGTTGTGACTGGGAATGGTGCTGCAATAATTATATATTTGTATGATGTTTAATTCTGTCATTTCTATTTCAGTTTGTCTTGTGGCTCAGCAGAACTAACAAAGCGTTTGTCTCTTGCTAAGGGAAAGATAAGAATGAGCAAGCTATTGACCTTAAGATGAATGAAGAGAACCTCACTGTGTCCTGGGATCTGCCCTCTCAGCTCTCTGACAACCTAAAGGAATATGTGGTGCAATACAAACAAGCAGGATGTTCTCCAGACCAAGCATTCGACTGGATCAAAGTGAACAAAAGCCAAACAACAGCATTTTTCAAAGGTCTGTTTGATCTGGATACTTTTATATCAATGCCAAAGATAATTAGAAATACAACAATGCTGCCTACAGTGTTAGAGAACGTTCATTTAAAGAAATCATAACTCAGCAATTATCACATTACATTTTTAACTTTAACTCGTTTTTTTAAAATTGCAAGGGTTGTTACTTGGTAGTTGTAGTTGTGCGGTGGTTGGCCTTGTGCTGCCTGCTTTCAAAATGGCTGTTTTACTCTGATGTGTGTCTCCACCTACAGGTCAATTTAAAAAGTACACACCGTACCAAGTGTCACTGTTTACAGTATCAAACAGCAGTGAAGTCCATCACCTTTCATCGTTTATTGAATATTCTCTTCAAAAAAGTAAGTGTTACTGTTTTTATAATATTGACCTCTCACCACCGCTGGAATATAAACCTCGTCTCCATTTCTCAATCAGCTCCCTCCAGAGTGCCGTCATTTCAGGTGTCTTCCATTGCTGCTACTCATGTGACTCTGCTTTGGAAGGATGTTCCACTTTGTGAGCAGTATGGGGTGATCCTTTACTACCAAATAGGAGTAGACGGACAAAAAGGTACATATCAACAATATATAATACAGCTGTTGTAGTTAGTGATGGAAACAAAGGAAACTCTGGTTACATCTTAACGATTGGATTGCCATAAAATGTTGTACAGACATTCATAGTTCCAAGAGGATAAATCCCCTTTGTTTTGTTAAACAATGTTACAAAATCGCTATGCATATGCAAATAATGATGAAAATATAGTAGAAAGAAAAGAAGAAATAATTCAATTTTTGTCTGTGTGTTTTTACACAGTAGTAAATAGAAAACAAAAGTAATATGACAGTTCGTTTGGTGTGTCTCTGTCAGCTATTCTCATAACTTAACCTCACTCCATATAATTTGTCTAACCCAGTGTACAACGCATCCGTACATCAAGAAAATAAGACGTTTAAGTTGCCGCATCTCAGTCCAGGACAGCGGTATAAGGTGTGGATAAAAGCTGTGAATGTAGCTGGGCCTGGAGAAAATGTGAGCAAGATGTTCGAAACAGAGGCCCACGAAAAATTTGGTAATGTATCACATTTGAACTCTTTTCTCATTTAATGTGATGAGCTGTAAGTGTTTTAAGGAGGTGTCATTTTATTGAGATAATGAGTGAATTGAAAATATTACTGGCTTAGCAAGTTTATCTCTCTCTCTTTCAGCATATGTTCCAGTCCTGTTTGGAATAATATGTCCGTTAGTGTGTGTATGCCTTTGTGTCGCATTCAGGTGAGATAAGAATCTTAAACAACTTGTCTTATGACTTATGTTGTATTTAATCATTTTATTACAGTTTTCACCAATTTTGTTGTCTCACAAAATGTTGACGTGTACATTGAAGCTAATAATACATGATTTTTTTTATTGAACTTGAAGATTGTGATGTGTATCATATGTATTTTTACTCTCATTCATCTGCCAGTGCATGGAGGCCTCAGTTTGATAAAGTGCCAGACCCTCGCAATAGCCACATTTTCAGAGAGATGAAGCATCAGGTGAGAGACTGATTGAAATTGTAGGACTTCTCTGTCTTCTGTTTTTAGCAGTAGTAGTTTGTTTTTTTACTGTGTATTACCAAAATACAAAAAAGAAAAACGTCCCTGTGTGATTTCCTCATAGATTAATGACCCCAAGAGTTGGATCTGTGTTCCCACATTCAATGAGTCACATCCAGAGATCTCTCTGTTGGAGGTTCTGGAAATCCCACCTAAGGCTTCCAAGTCCTCCCTGGAGAAAATCTCAGACGCTGACGGATTAGCTAGGCCATTGGTCAGAAAGGGGAGCTCACAGATGGAGTGCCAAGATGATCAGAGGGACAATGTTGTAATAGAGGAGAATCATAGGACAGACCACAAATATGGAAGACAGGCATACAGTAAAATGGTTGACTCAGATGAGGACAAGGAGGATGGTTGGAGCTCAGAGGAGGAACAGTGCAAATCAGGATATGAAAAGCACTTCATGCCAACTTCTTTGGAAATACTGGAAATTTCATGATGGCTCCATGTTGAATCATGGACATTCTCAGACGTGTGTTGTATTTTTTTTTAACGTGAAGAAAATTTTCAGATGATCTCTGCAGGATCCCGGAGAGCTGACTAAGGTCATTGGAGAGATTTGTATACTAAAGACAGGCTGTACCTCTCTCTACCTGGTCTTCCTCCTTTTACATTTGTTTATTGTGGCATTTGGTGTGGCTACATTTGAATATTGTTTCGCCACATGATGTTCCCTTTTCCTTTTTCAGTGCTTCAGTGGTAGAATACAAACCAAAAGTAGTGTTTTAAGAGGAAAAAATAAAACACATCACACATTGATCCAGATTAGAGCTCATTATTTGTCACTGATAGTGATAGCATCATGATCATATGTATCTCAGGAAACAAAATACTTGAGTCAGTGTTGAACGTGATATATATTAATATATATGTATATATTATATTGTCTACATCTGTAAATCAGAAATACTACAAAGCTACAATAAATTAACATTACGGGTGCCTGTCATGTATTATCTCCCCATTTATCCGCATTCTTTTTGTAATATAAAACTTTTGTAATATGAAAGTAAAATGTGCATTTCACATTTGTAAAACTGACTGAATAAACAATTTTAATAAGGGTCTGGCTGCAGAGTTTTTAACTTATTTAATTCGGTTCACTAAAATGACAACAGCCACGGTACTGTATGTATCAATAGTCACTGTACGATCATCATATAGTCATAATATTACAGTCTTACACCTAATAATAAAACACATAAAGCCACAACATATGTCTCATATCACCTGATCCAACAGCATGTCACACAACAATCAGAATAACAATAATAATATCTCAACAGAATAACAGGACAACGTAACAGTGTATGTTACAATAGATCTGCTGTATATCCTAGCCAATAAAAAAAAATGAAAGCATTATTTATCCATCTCATCAGGGTCACAGTGGGGCTGGAGCCTAGTCCCAGAATGACTTTGGGCGAGAGGCGGGGTACACCCTGGACAAGTTGTCAGTTCATCACAAGGCAAACAAAGTCTTTAGACTGTGGGAGGAAGTACCCAGAGAGTACCCACACAGACACAGGGGGAAAAAGGCTCGAGATTCGAACCAGGAACCTTCTTGCTGGGAGGTGACAGTGCTAATACTGCGCCACTGTACAATGTACAATTATATTTATACAATGTACAATTTGTATATTTTTGATACACTCATTCATCCGATCCTTTTATATCCCTTGATTAAAAGTTAGTAACAAGAGCTGCAAATAATCAGAATATCATGACCAAACCCCACCCAAATACTGTATGTTTATTTGATTTATGAATGTAGAGATAGATAGATAGATACTTTATATACTTATATTATATATAACTGTGTTAAGAGGTTAACTCGTGCTAAACATCTATACAAAAACAATATAAAAGATAGAATATATATATATATATATATATATATATATATATATATATATATATATATATATATATATATATAAAGAAAGTGACCATAGAAATAAAAATGTGCATGTATACATTTATTGTTACATTATTTAATTATTTCAATACTTATTATTTATTTATTTTTGTTGTGTGTATTAATTATGAACGATTATTTTTTTAAAAAGTGACGAAAAAAAAAGTTATTTATTTATTTATTTATTTTTTTGTAATCTCGCGTAGTTAGCGAAATGTGTACTGAACGGAAGCCGCCATAGGTCAATTTCAGTCGGCGTGCTCATTTGAACAAGAAGAACCGCTGCGAAGCACGGCTGAAGAGCGGCCTAGTACTGATAATTCAACTTTCAAGTCAATATTGTACGTATAGTATTGGTACGTTTGTACTTTGACACATCTTTTAGGCGCATTACATCGATCAGACCGCCTCATCGGGTAAGGTGTCCTGATAAAGCGAATATCAAACCAACTGTCCGTTATGTAGCATTAGCCTGGCTAGTAGCATTAGCACCGTCAGTCAAACGCTATGCGTGGAGGGCTTAGCGGCTAACGAAACGTGTTCACCAAGTTTGTAACGTTACCTTAAAATCGCATGCGAGCTTTGTTAACCCCCGACGCCTTACATGTCCATTTAGACGTTAGCATTTTACTTAATATAAGAGTTAGTACAGGGCTTCCTTTGGACAGCAGATGGTTGTATTTGACTATTTTTTTTATGCCGGGCACATTGTGACCACCTAGCCTGGAGCTGCCCTGTCGACCAGGCCTGAGCAAGAAGGGCAACTTTTGGTAGCATCGGGTCAACTGTTAATAGGCATTTCAAATGGTGCGTAACCAGACGACAGGTTAATCGGTAATTGGCGTTATTGTAGGAGTAAATTAACCAGTCAGATGTACGTAGTTATGGTAAACCACTCGCTCTGCTAACAGCTCATGATAGCCTGAGACCAGGAAAGGCGGCCTTGCTACATAGCTAACTTGTTCCCTGACAACTTTTCTCACACTCGGACCAGCTGTAGCTGAATACGGCCGTGCTCGGTCTGAGTCTGGTTTGTCTGGTGTGTACAAATCTGAACGAGAAATACTGAAACACAAAGCATTTCTGTAAGTTAGCACAACAGAGACCGGGTGGCGTGGGGGGGTAGGATTAACTTGGAGCGGATAAGCCGGGTCACAGAGATTTTAGCTGGTCGTGTTGTCTAATGTCCTCGTTTTTTTTTTTTTGTGGCGCAAGCTGACTACCAAATACAATTTTTGGATATTTTTTGTTTAGGTGTTGGTATGCTGGGATTCAGAGGCCAACTGCCTCTGCGTGTCTGTCTCCCACCCCCCCTCAAATTACCACCACCCAGCTCTAGTGGGCCTCCGTCCACCTTGAACCTACACCATGTGCAGCCTCAACTTCCTGCACTCTTTGGTCTATTCCCTTTTCTTTTTGATCATTTGGTACATGCGTTGATTAGATAAAAAAAATACAACGGTAATCTGAATCTTTATATAAATCTCAGCAGACAGCACTTAATAAGGAGGGGCTCTTTTTTTTTTTTTTTTTTTTTTTTTTTTTTTGAAAAAAAAAAAGTAGTATCTTGTTGGAAAACTGCTCAGCACAGGCCCATCAGATATTACTAAAGACATCTTAAGTTTAAATTACATTTGATACATGCATACATTCAATTGATACAAGTTAAGGTCGAATGCACTACTTGTGTATAAAGTCTGGTGGTTAAAAAAAAGCTATGCAAATTAATTGGAAAATTTGCATCCATTTGCGCTTGTACATTAAATGTGTTCTTTTCTAACCATGCATATGCATGTGGGCTATGGAGATGATGCATCAAAAAAAAAACATCTGACTTCCAGTGATGGTGTTTGTATTCATACTGTCTGATCCAGAAACCGCTTGCTTCCTCGGTTCTCCTCTGTAATCTAACTAAATAATACGAATACGCTGGTAAACGTGTGTGGGACTAAATTAATATACACGTGCTTGTGTCTGTTTCTTCAGGATGGAGTGGCAGCCGGATGAGCAGGGACTTCAGCAGGTCCTCCAACTGCTCAAAGACTCACAGTCGCCAAACACAGTCACACAGAGAGCTGTTCAACAAGTATCCTACTAAAGTGTGAATGGAAGGTGTGCATAGTAAAGCTAGTAAATTATATTTTATGAAATTCTGTCTCTCTAATGGCATGCAGGATTTTATGCTAGTGCAAATGAATAATTACCATAACACGATTTTTAAGTCTCTTCACGCCTTTTAACTGTATTCATGCACAGAATTATGATTTTAAAAACATATATTTTGTGGAGAATATATTTGGGTGATCCACTCCAAATATTGTATGTGAAAATCACTGGTGATTGAATGTAGAGCAGACCATCGTACAATTGTCAGGTTATTTAGCACAGAGATCAGTGGCCGGTTGCTTAACTTGGAAGCTCAAAGTGAAATGGACCTTAACCGCCATGCCAGAAACTTGAACAACTCAACCAGTTCCCTGACTTCAACAACTATCTCATCTTTGTCCTCACGCGACTCAAAACTGAAGGTGAGTAGCCGGACGCGTTTTTTCCTCTCCCAGCCATATATCACACACCCGTAGCGTGCCCCTCCAATACTCCCCATACACTTTAATAGCTAGATGTTATGTCACACTTGACTGCCCCTGGGGAAGGCAGTCACTGTGAGAAAATATTGGGTGTGGTGAGTTCAGTATATGTGGTTATCATATACATCTGTCTACACACGACCGTTACAAAATTGTAAGAGGGGTCAAAGTCCACACTGACACGTTGATTTATTTTTTTATCTCTTAACTTTGTATCATTTCTCTTCATCTCCCCAGACGAGCCGACTCGCTCTCTAAGCGGTCTGATACTGAAAAACAATGTTAAAGCCCACTACCAAAACTTCCCCCCAACTGTTGCGGACTTCATCAAGCAGGAATGTCTTAACAACATCGGCGACCCCTCACCGCTTATCCGAGCCACCATTGGTGAGTTTGTCTGTTGTGTTGGCGTTGTGTTGGTGTGTGGCACGAATGCTGCCGCCATTTGTTGGGCTGGCTTCCATCCACACACCCTTTTTATACAGCTCCTGCTTCCACACTTTGTTTCTGTTATTCTCTGGAGATGATGCATAAAAATCACCTGATTGGCAGTGAAGGTATTTGTATTCATACTGTCTGATCCAGAGCAGCTGCAAAAGCAACTGCTCATGTTTCTATTAATAATAAATCACTAATCTGAAGTGTGTTATCTCTTCTGGTCCTCTTAGGCATCCTGATCACTACTATCGCCTCTAAGGGAGAGCTACAAACATGGCCCGAGCTGCTGCCCCAGCTCTGCAACTTGCTCAACTCCGAGGACTACAACACTTGCGAGGTCTGCACTCAGCCCGCTCTGCCCCTTATCTGTCTTTTTGATATTCTTGATTAATTCCTCCGCTCGGGTTATTGGTATGTATAGCTGTACCGGGAATTACATGCAGTCACAAAATGTTACGTCGTAATAAAAACGACAAATGTTAAATTTAGCCCAACCTGGTGGTGCAGCAAAGCTTTGAGGAGAGTGAGGGAGATTCCAAGGATAGTTTGTAGCCGAGAAGCAGTCAAAATAAGTGAAAACATATAAAGAAGCGTATAAAGAAATGGCAGATGTCTGGATTTTTGTTGATAATGTTTTGAAACATTTGAGTTAACACTTTGAGACATTGGAAATCATTTTGCAAATGTCACTTGGGAGAGCAGCAGTTCTTTCGGCAGACTGAGTATCTTCAGTGATGCGTTTGTTTTGATAAATGTTTTCACACAAACACGACAGGGAAGGCACAGGTATAACTTATAACATTAATTATTGCTCTGCTTCATTAACATGCTCTTCTTAGCCAGCATAAACGATACATGAGCCCTGGAACGGGTACACCTGAATGCAATAGAGGCGTGATTAGTTCAGGTTTTATTATCTTAATCGTTTAACGTCCACAAGAAAGATCTATTGACTAAGAGAGGTTCTGCGTTCGTGGCTAAACACTTTCTTCAAGCATTTAGCCGAAAAGCAAAGTCTGCACAGTGCATTCAGAACTACAGCTGTATTTTCTGATGCAGTCTCATTTTCTCCTCTGTGTCCCTGTATGTTTTCGTTTTGATTTGACAGCCTCTCTGTGTATGTCCGTGTCTCAGGGCTCGTTTGGAGCACTGCAGAAGATCTGCGAGGACTCGTCGGAGCTGCTGGACAGCGATGCGCTGAACAGACCCCTCAACATTATGATTCCCAAATTCCTTCAGTTCTTCAAGCACTGCAGCCCCAAGATTAGGTACAGGAGAGAAAGCGACTCATTTCCGATGTCTTCCGATGTCTGAGATTAGTATCTGGGTGTGATGCATAATAACATCTGACTGACTGTGAGGGTGTTTGTATTCATACTGTCTGACCCAGATATTCTGATCACCTTACCCCTCACACTGACTTCATAAAGAGTTACTCTGTTAAACTGTTTTTAGTTTGACAATTTCCCCTTTTATAAACACAAATCCTCTATTGTACGCTTGACTGTTGGGACGTTATACTGGCTTAATGAATTTTCCTGTTGTCCCTGCAGATCTCATGCCATAGCCTGTGTGAACCAGTTCATCATTGGCAGAGCCCAGGCTCTAATGGACAACATTGACACCTTCATAGAGGTGAGCCGAGTGTTTGAATAGTAGACCAGAGAAAGTTGTTTGTTACTGACCTATTTTTGTTCATCCCAATCCTGATCTTTTTTTTTTTTTTCTCCCTTCTTCCCTCTCTCTCCTACTAGAGCCTGTTTGCGCTGGCAGCAGATGAGGACTCTGAGGTCCGAAAGAACGTGTGCCGAGCCCTGGTCATGTTACTGGAGGTCCGCATTGACCGCCTGATCCCCCACATGCACAGCATCATCGCGGTAAGTTGTCGGACAACCACCCAATCAGCTGCATAGTTAGATGTTGGAGAACGTTGAGACCACGCTCATATTTCGCTCTACGTGTCTGGACATGATGAAACACCCAGCTCATTGATTTACAGTGATACCTAAAGTTCCTATATTTTCTGATCCAGATTTGGCTGTGAGCTATTAAGCTTCTTTTATTTTCTGACACTTCAGTCTCATCACTTTTTTTTTTTTTTTTTTTCTTATCTCATGCAGTACATGCTGCAGAGAACCCAGGACCCTGATGAGAATGTGGCTCTGGAGGCCTGTGAGTTTTGGCTGACTTTAGCAGAGCAGCCAATCTGTAAGGAGATGCTGTCCGGACATCTGGTGCAGTGAGTAGAATGTTAACTACTTTGAATGTGTGTTTATAATACAAAATGACAAATTATCAGCACGAACCTCTGTTACTATAACATGTATGTATGATTAATTTTTTAAAAACAAATATTAACCCAGTCATTTCCAATCTACATGAAATTTGTTGGCTGATTTACCAAGAAACTCTCCTTCTTTCCCCTTTTAATATAGACTGACACCTATCTTGGTAAACGGAATGAAGTATTCGGAGATAGACATCATACTACTAAAGGTGAGCTCTCTATTTATTCTTGTACTCTTTTACAAACCCGTCTCATTTAGATATCTGCCTTTTATATCTCAAAGCACATATAATGATGATGTATGACATTTGTGTGTGTCCAGGGTGACGTGGAGGAGGACGAGGCAGTTCCAGACAGCGATCAGGACATCAAGCCCCGTTTCCACAAGTCGCGCACTGTCACCTTGCAGCACGAAGGAGGGGAGGACGAGGAGGGGGAGGACATCGAAGAAGACGACGATGACGACGACGACACGCTGTCTGACTGGAATCTGCGTAAGTGGTGGCGAAATGTAGTCGCTTGCAGGTTGCACGTTCATTTAAAAAAGTGTTTCATAACAGATTTGCTTTTAAACGCAGCATAGACATGACACTTTTTTATAAAAACACTCAACAAGCGTAGAAGCTCAGACAATCTCATATTGTATTGGACTGCACGTAGTATCATTCAGGTAAGTGGAGAATTGCCCAATCAGCTGTCCACCTCCTGTGTGTCCATGTAGTTAGATGTCGGAGAACAGTTAGACGACATTCATATTTTATGCCACTCAGAATTAAATTGACTTTAATGTCACGAAGCATCTGGAAATGATGAAACACCCAGCTCATTGATTTACAGTGATACCTTATAGTTCCTATATTTTCTGATCCAGATGTGCTAAAGGCTCTGTGCTACTGTTGCACAGTGTAGCACAGAAAACTAACTGCTGCTGTCAAGTCACCTGTAAGACAAATGACCTGCAGGTAGGAGGGGCTTCAAGAGATTCTAATTGGGAGTTTGTTTTTTGCAGGAAAGTGTTCTGCCGCAGCACTGGATGTGCTAGCCAACGTGTTCCGCGATGACCTGCTGCCCCACCTCCTGCCGCTCCTGAAAGGCCTGCTTTTCCACCCTGACTGGGTCATTAAGGAGTCTGGCATCCTGGTGTTGGGGGCCATAGCTGAGGGTAAGATTCAGAGGACTCGAGAACTTACAGAAACTGCAGATTTGTCAATGGAGATGCCACAAGTTAAGCTGTATCAAGTCCTAAGTTTAATTACTCATTGACTGGCACAGACGCCAACTATTCTAGCACTGCAGAGTCCTGCTCATAAAAGCTGAATAGATGCACTACAGTCTGAGTATCATAATCTCTGCAAATCCCACCTCCACCCGAACAAATGTTTCCCACTATAGGAATAAACAGACAAGGGTGAAGCCAGAGGCTCAGTACAGATGCTGGACAGAATGAGTCATCTGGAGTTGACCACTGCGTAATCCACTGACCCACTTAAAATAGCAGGCTATAGCCTAATTGGATTAAATTTAGCAAATGCTTTTTCTAAAGCCTGTCCAAACATATTCACTCAGCCGTCTGAGCAGTTCTGAGTCTGTGTCCTGGCACGTCTTGTAGTTTTTCATATTGTGTCGGTACACATTGACCGACTCAACCGCACATTGAGAATTGCCCAATCAGCTGTCGACCTCCTGTGTGTCCATGTAGTTAGATGTCAGAGAACATTCAACTCAGAATTAAGTTGACTTTTATGTCACGATGCATCTGGAAATGATGAAACACCCAGCTCATTGATTTACAATGATACCTTATAGTTCCTATATTTCTGATCCAGATGTGCTAAAGGCTCTGTGCTACACAGCTGCACAATGGTGGTACTGTTTTCACACTCCTTGAAATTTCCTCATTGGCTCCTCTCTCCGTGTCTCAGGCTGCATGCAGGGCATGGTGCCCTACCTGCCGGAGCTGATCCCCCACCTCATCCAGTGTCTGTGTGACAAAAAGGCCCTGGTGCGCTCCATTGCCTGCTGGACCCTGAGTCGCTATGCACATTGGGTTGTCTCCCAGCCCCCCGACTCCTACCTCAAACCCCTTATGACAGAGCTTCTCAAACGCATCCTGGACGGCAACAAGAGGGTGCAGGAGGCCGCCTGCAGGTGAGAAGCTTCACAGTCCTCGTCCCCTTTTGTATGTGGATATGATGAAAATCCCAGCTCATTGATTAACAGTGATACACTTTGTTCCCATATTGTTTTCTGATCCACATCCTGTATTTACTGTACCTCTCCTAGACTAGAAGAACAATATTTATGCCCTCTATCTTGTTTTTCCTCTTAGTGCATTTGCCACCTTGGAGGAGGAGGCGTGCACTGAGCTGGTGCCCTACCTGAGCTTTATCTTGGACACGCTGGTGTTTGCCTTCGGAAAGTACCAGCATAAGAATCTCCTTATTCTCTACGATGCCATAGGAACTCTGGCAGACTCAGTGGGTCACCACCTCAATCAGCCTGTAAGTGCCTGTACTGTGTGTTTTTTCCACCGTATGCTAGAGCATACTGAGAGAGCGCACCTTACTCAGCAGAAACTGCACAAAAAATGTGAAACTCTGATCATACCAATTTATATTGTTCCTCAGGAGTACATTCAGAAGTTGATGCCCCCCCTTATTGCCAAGTGGAACGAGCTGAAGGATGAAGACAAGGATCTCTTCCCACTACTAGAGGTGAGAAGTTGATTTTTTTTTTTTTAAAGCAATTCTTGCCCTACAGGAGATTTTATTATCAGACACATGGACGGATTGACTGTCGTTTAGATTATAATAACGGCTCGTTCACACCATTTTAAAAATGGCTCTGCTCACTGAAAAGATGTACCCGGTATCTGGATATGATGAAACACCCAGCTCATTGACACACAATGATACATTTTGTTCCTAAATTTTCTGATCCAGACACTGAACATCCCCATGCTGCTCTACATGGTGCAGTTGGGCGCTCACATGCAGGGTTTACATGCACGCATGTGCTGAAATGCCACAGAAAAGCATCGCGATTGCTGTAACCAGTCTCTTGCCAAATGACATTAAGATCTCTGACTGCTTTTATGTCGTTTATCTGGCTGGCGACAAGCCACGTCTGCGTTCCCACAAGTCATCTCTGTGTTTCTTCCAGTGTCTGTCGTCAGTAGCCACTGCTCTACAGAGTGGGTTCCTGCCTTACTGCGAGCCCGTCTATCAACGCTGTGTCACACTAGTCCAGAAGACACTAGCTCAGGCTATGGTGAGAACACACACACACACACACACACACATATATAAAACAAATAGGTTGTGAATTACATCGTCAGAAGTAAAAAAAAAAAAAAGAGATGAAACTTGTCTCTCCTGTCCATGCAGATGTATAACCAGCATCCAGACCAGTATGAGGCTCCAGACAAGGATTTTATGATTGTGGCCTTGGATCTGCTGAGTGGCCTGGCTGAGGGTTTGGGGGGCCATGTGGAACAGCTTGTGGCCCGCTCTAACATCATGACCTTGCTTTTCCAGTGCATGCAGGTATGTTGGAGTGTGTTTTGCAGTTTCTTTTTATATGTTTATGGATTTATAGATGCGACATATTAACCGGTGTTCGTTAGTAGTTAGTATTACACTAAGGCCTGTGGTTTGTGTTGCAGGATACGATGCCTGAGGTGAGACAAAGCTCCTTTGCTCTGCTGGGCGATTTAACCAAGGCTTGCTTCCTCCATGTTAAACCCTGCATTGGTGAGTGTGCGTTATCAGAAAGCTGAGTAATTCAGCCGCAGATAGATTGAATTACATCACCGCTCCTCCACTATCTTATCAGGAAGCACCCAGCATTGACCGATTATTGCCGCAGATTGTCTGACGTCTTTCATATGGCACGATTACAGACAGGATGTTGGAAGGGAGTTACATGTAAGCGATTAGATGTCACTGTTTGTATTGTAATCAGTGTGTCCATGTCTTCTCCAGCTGAGTTCATGCCCATCCTGGGGCTCAATCTGAACCCAGAGTTTATTTCTGTGTGTAACAACGCCACCTGGGCCATTGGCGAGATCTCCATGCAAATGGGTGAGTGCTCTTTTTTTGAATGGCTGCGTTCACTGAAAAGAAAGTACTCAGTATCTGGATATGATGAAACACCCAGCTCATTGACACAAAATGATACATTTTGTTCCTAAATTTTCTGATCCAGATATTGCACATCTTCTAGTTTGCAGAGTTGAGTGCTCGCATGCAGGTTTTACGTGTGTGGAAAGTTGTGGGTGATTCAGTGTGACGCATACAAACAGATCAGCAGGTCTGTAAATGGTAATATGGTGAATGCATTTATATAGTGCTTTATACTGACCACTCAAAGCGCTCTACAACACATGCCAGTGTTCACTTATTCACACACATTTATACACTTCTTGCAGAGGCTGCCAGCTTGCTCATCGGGAGTGGTTAGGGGGTTCAGTGTCTTGCTCAAGGAGCCTTTGACACTCTTGGGGAGCCACTCTACCTCCTGAGCCATGCAGGCCGCAGCAAGTCATACTGCCTTTTGGCAGAACGGTTATCTATAGCTCTAGACGGCTACAAATCTTTTTCCGACCCCTTACATACAGTCAGGATTTTGGTCATCTTTGCCCGATTGTGGAAGTGAGTCATGCAGTGTGCCATTTTCCTTTTTTTTTTTTTTTTGTCTGTCGTAACACTTGAGCCATAAAATGGCGCGGCATCAAATGCTTGCACATCATATGAACATGCGTGTGCGTGCTTGCATGCATGCCTGGTAAGCCACTGTGCAAGATCCAGTCAGCCCAGTTGACACTCTGTGTGATCTCCTTACAGGCACAGGTGTCAAGCAGCAAACAAGGGATTGTCTTGGTGAGCGTATCATTTCGACCAAAGACTGCAAAATCACATGAGATTTTCCTTTTTAGATGTTGAGACTTGCCTCCTTTTGCCCCCCCCCACTACAGCCTGATTTCTATTGCAAACAACTTTTTTTGTCTTTGCAAAAAGATTAAATGTCAGTGAGAATTAAATGTAGTATGGACTCCTTTTTAGAAAAGTAACAAATTAATGCGTCAAATTATTAAAATTCTTAAACTGATCTGCCATAGTTTGAACAATCTTTGTTAGAGCATGTGAGATTTTTAGTTTGAGGTTTTCTCTCTGCCACTTAGTGGTTTAACGTGGGCGACGGGCTGTCTCATGCCTGATTCACGTCACGAAAGTGTAACCGTGTGACAGTCACCATGACATCCACACTGCAGGTGGCACATTTTCCTCAGTCCGTTAACGGTGTACTCGCTCTCTGTGTCTCTCTAGGTGCGGAGATGCAGCCTTACGTGGGAATGGTACTGCCACACCTGGTGGAGATAATCAATAGACCCAACACACCCAAGACTCTGCTGGAAAACACAGGTACACACATGGTCCTATATGCACATAATATGTTGGAACATCTGTATTTAACGCTGGAAAGTGTCCGATGGTCACATTAGGGAGTTAAGGTGAATTGTTTTGTCTCCCCTTGTTCAGCCATTACGATTGGTAGACTGGGTTACGTCTGTCCCCAAGAAGTGGCACCACAGCTACAGCAGTTCATTAGACCATGGTGAGTCACACGTGTGTGAACATTATCATCTGGATATCATGAAATACTTACGCTTTGGTCCAAATCCCAGAAGCCCTCCTCATTGAACTGTGTAAGGAAAAAACTCTGATCGGTTTAGAGAAGAAATTGTCCTTCTGGAAAGTACGGAAGGAAGTTTATTTTAGCTCATCATAAATAAAAGGGGAAACAAATCATTTATTTTCCACGTCTTATTTCTCAGGTGCACATCATTGAGAAACATCAGAGATAACGAAGAGAAGGACTCGGCCTTCCGGGGAATTTGTGTGATGATCGGCGTCAATCCTGCAGGAGTGGTGCAGGTGAGGTGATATGCTTTCAAGCGGTTGGAGATAAAGAGGTTAAAGAGACTGGGAGCTCTACCTCACTGTGTCACTTCTCTGTCCAGGACTTCATATTCTTCTGTGACGCTGTGGCCTCGTGGGTCAATCCCAAGGATGACCTGAGAGACATGTTTTATAAGGTGAGTGTTTCATCAAAAGGAACGCTGATCCCGTCTCGTCAAACACATTTGAACTTAAACTTAAGTGTTAAATGTTCCCTCCCCATGTGTAGTGCTGGCTCACCACACTCTGTGATGATCACTTATCAGACATTCGAAATCTGATTACACGGTGTGGATGATTTTTGACTCTGAGAAGTGTGTGTAGGGCATTCTGTGTGGGGAGGGACATTTCCACATTCAAGACGGCATACGCGATGATTACGTGTCACTCATTTAAGTTGATCAAAGAACTCTCCATGACAGTCTTTTTTTTTTTTTTTTCCAAGATCTTGCATGGCTTCAAGGATCAGGTCGGGGAAGAGAACTGGCAGCAGTTTTCGGAGCAGTTTCCTCCTCTGTTGAAGGAGCGCCTGTCAGCCTGCTACGGCGTCTAACCCAACCACCCCCTGGTCCACACAGGACACCAACCTGTTAGGTATGTCTCGCAAATGTCCCGACAGTCTACCCCAAGACCCCTTTCTGGAAATGATGAAACACCCAGCTCATTGACACAGAATGATACATTTTGTTCCTAAATTTTCTGATCCAGAATCTCACTCTTTACCCACATTACTGCATCCTTTTGACCCTGAGCCTTTCATATCAGCTCTACTTTAACTACTTGTTCATTTTAATGTGACTTTAATCTCTCTTCTCCGTTCCTCTGTTTGTCTCTTCTCCAGGTTAATATAGGGGAGGGTTACTGGGATACTCATTGCACTGCCCAGATTGTGGGGGAAAAACAAGAGCTGGAGGGATGTGACTGGCCTCGATCCTCCACTCAGCGGATTGCCCCCTTTCCCCCCGCGCCCTGTGTGTCTCTGTGAGGGAGGGTGGGAGGAGGGTGGTGGGTGTGGGAGGGTAAACTGGGGATATACATATACCTCTCGGATTAAATGCCTCACTAAATCCAACACACTCAAAAATGACTTTCGCCAACAGCACCGCAGGGATCCTAGGTAGGCGAGGACAAACATGGGGGCTGGCTTTGACCTCCCCTCCTCGATTTGATTATTCTGTTAAGATGGGTGACGGCTGGGAGGGGAGGGGAGGGGAGGGCGGGGTGTCAGATGGGTACATATAAAAAAAAAAAAAAGGAATTATCTGAACCAGCATAGGGTGCCACAGTCCCAAAAACCACGATGCACGTAGTCCGTAGAATGACTCGCACATGTAGATGTGTTTAAACAGGCTCGTGCCAGAGGCTAAACAAACGCTTTTACTATGTAACTGCAGGAAATGTGCACAAAAAATCTTTTGCACCTTTTATGGCGAAATTTGCAAAAACCATTTGGTGTGCATATACATGGGTCTTATTCTCTTTTCACATGTACATTTAGCTGAATTTAATTTCCTTCCTCTTCCCATGGTTGCTGAATTCCTCTCGAAATCATAGGTTTCTTTTTTTTCCTCTCAGTTGAGGCCAAAAAAAAAAAGATTCAGTAGGTTTGTCCTCTAAGGTTTTAGCACCGCAGTACCAACTTATTGCATGGCATATTATCACCTCTTAAGTGACGCATGTTTGAGTGAATGTCTGTCTTGTTGCACTCTTGATTTATTACATTACTGTCAGTGTGTGGAGGCTGCCATAATTTGACGCTGTCAGTTCTTGGTTCTTTTGTTTCCTCATACATATTGTCTAATCAATGTCCCTTTTTTAGATTCATGGAGGCTGTGTGTATGAAGACCAACTTATAGGTAGATTTATACAGGAATCAGCTTGTGTCTGATTTTGTTTGGAGAATCACTCACTGCAACAAAGAGTTCAAATACTGTAGGCAAGCTGAGAATCCTTTTTGCTGCTGTTGCTTCGTTTTTAGAGTATTTACAAAATGGACTTAATGAGAGCGATAAGACATCACCAAGAATGGATTGGTTCTTACTGATATAAATGCACTTTTTTCTTTTGTAAGAAATTTAGAATTTCAAATGTAAGACATACAGTAATAATATACTGATCTTGAGATATAGTTTTTTTTTGATAAGTGATTTTAAGACTGTTAATGGCTTGCTAAAGTAAGCGTAATGATGATAATGTTAAGCAATGGTAAAATGACTAGGGTAAGACTTGAGGCCTCTTAACATAGTTTTATAATGTAGCGCCTTCTAAGATGGATTGAATTAAGAGGAGGGGAGACATCTTAATTACAGTATTTTGGATCCATGTCCCCAGTGCACCTGTCAATCCATATCTGTGTTTTGAGTATGTCTTTTTCATCAATGCTATTTGTTAAAGGCTTCTCCTTGTTATGAACATTGCATGCTTTTCAAAGAGTCTGCTCCTTTTTTAGTCATTTTATAACAGGTCTGTTTGGAGGGATCTACCTTATAAGAGCTTTGTCAATGGCAATGCAACTCGCTGCTGGACTAATAAGGTACTTATCCAGCTTATGATCAAACTAGTGATTGTTGTTGCCATAGATTCACCCGTCGATACTGTGTAGGATATGCCTGGGAATACACTGACTCTGAGTCCTAATAGTTCTCCCCTGACACTGGTTAGCTTATGTGAGAGAGTGATGGTCTTTATCCAACCTAATCCTTTAGTCCTTGTCCATAGTGGACGCTTGTAACGGAAGTATGTATGGCTGTCGGCCAGTTGGTGTTTTATAAAACATTCTATAAAGGTGTGTGCACAAGTACCGCTTAAATGTTGCACCAGCCCTACAATAAAGATGTATCCGGGGCATAGTTTGAGTCATGCCTGACTTGATGTGGCCACTGAGAGAGAGAGAGTCAACATTTGCCTGCCAGTGCACATCAGTTTGATCACCAGGGTGCTCACATAATCATCAATGGGAACCATCAAACTCTATTCCTTCCTAATTATAACGTTTTCCTTGACATCAGCTCACATCAATAGATTACATATTTGACAAGAATTGATGTGCAGTGACATGGAGGTTTGTGTTTTTTTTTTTTTGTTTTTTTGTGTAGCATAAGTGTTACTGATGTGTGCAAGCATTTTGATAAAGTGGCCACTCATTTATCACAGGCTGGACAGATGTTTATGGAGCAGCAACTGGTGAAGCATTTATTACGAGAGAAAGAAAGATGTCGCTCCTGTGCCACAAAGAATTGGTAAAAAAAAAAAAAAAAAAAAAAATTGACTTTACCACTCCTCGTTCTGTTGTGATACACTAAGCTATATACAGAAGTAAATTTAAATGCAAGTTGTCCACAGTTTTTCTTTTTTATTTTAATTTTTTATTTTGATGCTCATGTGACAGTTTTGGTTTTATTTATTTATTTTGATTTGTTTTATTTTTTTATTTTTGTGCTCCAGTGCACAAATTGTTTTGGACTTTACAAGTTTTTTTTTTCTCCTTTTTTAATTCTTTTTATTTAAAGAATAATTTGTTTTCGTTGTTTTATAGCGGACCATTTGATTATGTCAAATTTGATGTTGTGGTTGGACTGAAGAGTCGGTGCTTGGTGCATACCTTAGGGAAGAATGTGTAAAACTAATTCATAACTTTGTTTCAATCTGATATCAAGGCTGGCAATTGAATTTGATGTAGTACCTTTTTTTTTTTCTTTTTTTTTTTTTTTTTTTTTGCTCAACTGTGGTGCAGGTGGAATGTTATCTGATGTATCCCTTTTTATTTAATTTTTGTGAATAGGGGAAAATAAATTTTTTTTTCTATTAAGCTTTGAGTCGGCTGAAAATTTTGTATTGTAATCGCTTGAAACTTGATCTGTTTGGGTCAGACCGGAAATGACGTAAACTTGCAAATAAGTCTTTCTTCCTGATAAGCTAGAAGGCATGTTTCCAGCCTTATTTTGCAAATTACATCGAAATGAACTTTGAAAGTCCGTTCATGCTATAAGCCAGAAATCTGGCTGAAGTGCAATTTAGAACAACGAAAGCTTGAAGTGTAAAAACATTTTGATACAGCCTCAAACTAACCCATCCACCATCTGAACAGCAGCTTTTTACAAAGAGAACATCTGCACATTTTAGCTGCCGGGGTTTAAGTCAGGACAAAATGATGACTGACATATAACATGCCTTAGTAGCAGAAGGAATGTCTCTGTACAATGTACAGACTAATAAATCTGAACATGTACGTAAATTTGGTGACATCACAATACGAAAGACAGTCATGGTGGCCATGATTTTTTTAAAATTCTGTTTGGGATTATTCAGGTTGATGAACTGGGCAGAATCTTATGCCAAACACATGGCCACAGAGTTATGACAATCATGCCATCAACTTGTGCAGGGTCAATCTCATTTAAATATCAATCACAAAGGAACTACGAGCTTTTTTTTTTTTTTTTTTTTTTTTTTTTTTTTGTACAGAAGGTTAATGTGATACTCTGTTTCGTGAGTTGAATTTTTCTGTGACATGTAATGGTGAAATTGAAGACTGAAGAATGTTTTGTGGACATGAAGTATTGCAAAATAGTTTGAAATGTTATTTATGGTAGAAGAGTTAGAATGTTGCTTTAAGAGACTCTCTGTATGCAAACTAGACAGCAAATGTTAAAATCTACCTGCTCTACCCAAAAGAGACCAGAGTAGCTAGTACAAAGTTTGAGAATTATTTCTAAGTCAAATATTTTTTTATTGTCCAACTGTATATCTATAGCTATGGTTAGAATTTGTTTTATGATATACAATGTGTTCATGGGAACTATATCCCAGACTGTCCATTTTATAAATTAGATAAGGGGTGCCACGATGCACCATTCATTATTTAGCATGTGTTCGAAATAACGTGTAATGACATTTGTTTAATCCTTTTGTGGCTCTGTAACTGTCATCATCAGTCATGATTACTAAAATTGCACCACACCATGAACTTGTTGTTTTTAAAGGAATTAAAGTCACAGGTTGTTCTGGTTACGCTGACTGGAGTGAATGGGTGGATCAATGAAAAATTTTTGCCAGTTGGTGTTTTATAAAGCTTTTTTTTTTTAAAGGTGTGTATGCGAGTACCGCTTAGATGTAGCTTTGCAGCAGCGCTACAGTGAAGTCTCGTCCAGGGCTTAGTTTGAGTCACGCCCGACTTGATGTGGTCGTTGGGAGGAGTATCAACATTTGCCGCCCAGTCAACATCAGTTTGATCACGAAGGGAAACACCAAACTCTATTCCTTCCTGATTGTAACGTTTTCCTTAACATCAGCTCACATCAATAGATTACATATTGACGTGGAATTGATGTGCAGTGACATGGATTCAGGTACTCGTACAGCCTTAAACTTGGCAGCTTTTCCTCACTTGTTAGGATGAAAGAATATCAAACTTTTTTCTGTATATCCGGCCACGTATACCAAATCGAGCAAAGGTTCAGCTGAACTGCTGATTGCAGATTTCTGAACCTCAAACTAACTACTATAGATTAATATCACTGCAATATTATAATTTGTATTTTTTTGCAATTTTGGTGAGCATATTTGCAACACAATGTACATCTCTACAATGTTCTCTTCAATCACAATGGTAATTGAAAGGTTTACACTTAGAGAATTCAAAATTTCGAGCAAGTGAGCCAACTAAATCTGATTAATGGTGTGTCTGTGTGTGCCAATAATGATTTTGTCTTATCACTCAGCACACAGCAATGGCACCTGGGCTGAATTGCCACCTACCATGTGACCAAATTGGGGTTTTCTGTAAATAGTGCAAGCATCTTGGCAACTCTGGCTGCCCCCAAACTTCAGACTGTGTTATGCCTACAAACTGACGTCATCCATGGAAACACACTGTTAGCATGGTTTAAAAAAAGGTCTTTTTCAATGGTGAACAATCTGTCCAAATGGATGGGTTTCTCAAATCGAAGCATTCAACGATACACAGAAACTGGCACATTGACTTCTCTGAACTCTTCACATGAATGTAATGACAACAGGCTGTTGGGCCCTTTTTGTCCCCATAATCTTAATTTATTCTCCAGATCTCTAGCGGTGTTTACAGACTTGACTACTCATTATGAACTCTCAGCACTACTGCATGGCTTCGTTATTTAGGGGAGTGTTTTCATTGTTTTGACAAGCATTGTATTGAAATATGTAATGATTAGGTTCTCACAACAGGGCCTTATAAGTCTGTTCATTACTAATCAAGCTGTGATCTTATGAAAAACCGGTCTACATATTTTAGCTGCCAGGGTTTAAGTCAGGACCAAATGATGATTGACATATAAGTTCAGCTGGGACTAATATAAGTAATCTTTTTATTATATAGGCATCTGAGTATCACTTTAACACAGACTTGTGAACACGTCTTTTAAACTGGTTATGCTGATAATGGAGAATCTTTAAAAAAGTACACGTGGATCCAGATTTGCATCACAGTATGAAAGACAGTCATGGTGGCCATGATTTTTAATTCTGTTTGGGAATGTTCACTTTAAACACATGGATGAACTGGGCAGAGTCAAGTCGAACACATGGCCACAGAGGGCGGGTTCAATCTCATCTAAATATCAACCACAACTTGAGGAATTTGCACCGTTTTTGTACAGAAGATTAATATGATATTCTGTTTTGTGAGTTTTTCCTACGACATATTATGGTGAAATTGAAGACATATATTGTGGACATGAAGTATTTGTACGTGGTTACATTATTGCTGTTGCAAAATACACTATGAGTGAGTTGCATACACACCTAGCAGTCAGTGAGATGTCCTGTCACCAAACCTTTCCACATCTACAGCTCAAATTTTACTAAACGAGGCCGAGACCTGTCCTGATTCTGCAGCTGTGAACCTCCTCCATGATTTGAAACCTGTTCTTCTATGGTAAAATAGTGTCACAATGTCGCTTTAAGAGACCCTCTGTATGCCAACTAGACAACAAATGTTAAAATCTATCTGCACCAAAGTGTGGAATTATTTCTAAGTGAAACAGTTTTTTATTGTCCAAATGTATATTTACATTTAGTCATTTAGCTGACGCTTTTATCTGTAACATAGAATTGGTTTTATGATATACGATGTTTTCATGGGGGCTGTCCATTGGTAGTTTAATAAATTCGATAAGGGGTGCCACCATGTTTGAATGTGTCGTGTCAAACGTCCTTCATGCACCATCCATTATTTGGCATGTGTTTGAAATAATGGGTGATGGCATTTGTAAGTTTTAATCCTCATGCGGCTTTGTTAACTGTCACACATATTTACTAAGATCACACCACACAATGTAGTTGTTCTTGCTGAACGAATTAAAGTCACAAGCTGTTCTGTTTGCTTTGACTGAAGTGAATGGGAAGCGAAGAAATTAGGGTTGGCCCCTCAGTTATCAGGAGTGGCATGCTTTTTGTTTTTGGCAGCCTCCCATCTGACAATCAACTTAGAGCTGTATGTTTCTCTTTCAGTTGCCTCATTCCTGTGCTCTACTGTAGGCTGTAAGCTACTTAATTTTCATATCTCCTTCATTGATATTCAAGTACTGTGGATGATATATAGTTACACTTTAAGGACTAGTTTGTGTAATATGGCACACCATATCCACCCAATAATTGGTGATCTCTACAGAGACACTCACCCTGTACCAGAGGATACACCAAAGGTCCAGGGCTATGACTTCAACCAGGGAGTGGACCACCGAGCTATTCTGCAGTCCTACCTCAACACAGGCTTCCAGGCTACAAACTTTGGCTTGGCTATCCAGGAGATCAACAACATGGTGATATGGGTTCATATTCAAATTTTCTCTAGTCTACAGGCAGTCTTTTAATCAGGATATGCTCCTGCTTGGCTCTGACACTGAACTTTATATTTTGTTATCTCCTGAAACTTTAACACTTGTTCAGTGTTCAAATGCTTGAATGGCATGTACCGATGGATGTTATGAAACTGCAGCTGAACAGAGTAAAGACGCAAATCCTAATCCCTTCAGAAAAACTTGTCAGTGCAACCTTTACTGGTCTTCATTTAAAAACCATTTGCCATTTATTTTGTTTAACTTTTTTGTTGTTGTTGTGAGCGTGTGTCTGTGCCTGTTATAACTGAATATCTGCTGTTGAATGATTTTTTTAAGCTCGCGCTATTCAAAAAAAACGTTTAACTTGAATTTGCGATATGTTCCACATCCACAGATCGAGAAGCGTCAACAACCCGTGGAGAAGGTGGATGGATTCATTGAGGAAGATCCATCAACCTGTCCCTGCCTGAGGAGCTGCACCATCTTCCTCAGTTGCACCTCAAACCTCATCAGCAGTGGAGTCAGGGAGAGTATCCGCTACCTTGTAGAACACAATATGGTACAACTCTTCTTAAATATAAGATTGGAAAACTGCATGCAAGATCACTTGAAGCTAGATACGTAAACAAGATTATGGGCATATATCTTGTGGGTGTATTATTAGATGTTAGGCGCCATCTTCTCCACAAACTGGTGGTGTTAAAATGATGTCACAGGAAACATTTGAATCAGAGGAATAGACAGTATAATCAGAATATAAATATCAAAACAGCACATTACATTTGTTCCTTAATACAATATATTTCTTTCTCTGTGTAGGTGGATGTCTTTGTGACCACAGCTGGAGGTATAGAGGAGGATCTGATCAAGTGTCTGGGCCCGGTTTACATTGGAGACTTCACTATGCCTGGCAAGGATCTGTATAAAAAAGGACTCAACAGGTCAGCGAGCACGTCAGATTAACAGATTAATTTGATGCCTTGTAAATTTAGCTTTTTGGCTATAGAATAAATGACGGTATGCTAATACGATCAAAGTAACAGTGTTAAGCGGGTTTTAATTTCAGATTAAAATGATTATAAAGATGGAGAATGAACGAACGATCTCTTAGCAATATAAGAAATAAGCATCCATTTAGTTTTTCTAGCACATGCACACTTGCAGTGCAGATCTTTGCAGACATGGAACAAATGTCACATGAATTTGGTCTTAGTGAGCCAAAATCTGACAATTGGTTATACAAAAAACAAGAATTTGGTTATAAACCAGATTACTACCCAATGTGATATTGGTGTGATATATTTGTGAGTGTGCATGGACAACTAAGAGGGTAGATGCTGAGCTAAAAGTGAGCAAATCATGAAATAAACAAGTGAAAAGCTTTCACACTGACTACTTATTTATTACACAAAGGGGATGTTTGGAGCACAGTTGCTCTTCTTCAGAGCCTGGTAATACTGTACTAAACTGTACTGTACTAAATTTCATGTCAGTCCATCCAAATTTTTCAGATAATTTAGTCTGAACCAAACAGGCTGACTAACTTCACCATCCACAGAGCCACACTGCTCGTGTTAACAGGGTGCACTTACACTGTCTGCGTCATTTTTTAGGAGCATTAATTTCTCTTGTGTTTCACTTTGGCTGCAGGACTGGCAACACTCTTATGCCTGATGAAAACTACGCTAAATTTCATGAATGGATAATGCCGATCTTGAAGCAGATGCTGGTGGAGCAGAACACTCAGGTGTGTGGACTATTATCACTATTTTGGAGAATATGGCAGTGCTTGCAATATGTTTTTAATTCTGTTATTCACACTCCAGTTCAGTACTAGTTCAACAACACCTAAAGGTAACGTTCAGATCAGACAAAATAATACAGAACAAAATAATAACTTTTTGACGGTCTACCTTAAAACTTATTTTGTACTCATTTTGATACCTAACAAATCAAAATCCCTTTCATTGCTGTTGCATATATTTCAATCACGGATTTTCTAATGCTATTCTATTCATTGTGGAAGTTGGGATGGCTTGGTACCTGTTTTTGCCTTCAACTTACACAACAGTTTTTATTTTCTATGATGTTTCTTCTCTCAGGGTGTTCGCTGGACTCCATCTAAGATGATCCATAGACTGGGCAAGGACATCAACAATCCTGCATCTGTTTGCTACTGGGCGTACAAGGTGAGTAATCTAGTGATCTGGGAGCAGCTGCATCTGTGCAAACTAAAGAGAACAGAGATAGTAGTAGCATCACTTGACATTATTTTATGCTGTAATTGAGCAGTGTGATCTGTAATTTCAGAATAACATCCCGGTGTTCAGCCCTGCCCTGACAGATGGCGCTATAGGAGACATGTTCTACATCTTCTCAGCTGAGAATCCTGGTTTGATATTGGACATAAGTGAAGGTAAATGAGACTTCATCTCTGCTTATTGATTTTGTCTTTCTGGTGTTAATTGCTCATACACAATACATTTCATTTCAGATATTTCAAAGTTGAACAACCTCGCAGTGGCTGCCAACAGCACAGGGATGATCGTCTTGGGAGGAGGTGTAGCTAAACACCAATTATGCAATGCCAATGCATGGGTAAGTATTTTGCATTATTTTATACAAATAGACAAACAAACACACATTTTTCTTTGCTCTTTGAATGTTTATCATTCAGAATCATTCCTTTGTCTTCTTCCAGAGGAATGGAGCTGACTATACTGTGTATGTGAACACAGCTCAGGAGTTTGATGGTTGTGATTCAGGGGCCAGACCTGATGAGGCTGTGTCCTGGGGCAAGATCACAGCAGATGCTAAACCTGTGAAGGTATCTTTTATAGTACTACTATACCAGACCAGTTACACATTAAAACAGTTTTACATAGTAATTAGGATCCGTATTGGCATCAAGAAAGTGCAACAACACAAGACATAGCAGCCAGCAAAAATTACTTATTAGTCCAGCAGTAAGAAGCCCAGCTATCTATCTTTCAGCCTTTTATTTCACAAAGCTCTCACCAACAACTAAAAGTCAATCCCAAATGTACTTGTCACCTGGCCTGTTGCTCAGTCCCTCTTTCCTTTTCTCTTCTTAGCTTCCTCCGTCAACGTCCTTTTCTGTCTCTTCACCTCTGCCGTGTTTCGTCTTATTTTGGCACAACACTAGCCCTGCTTTCCGTCAGCATTCGTGCCCCAGGCCTGAAAATGTTCTCTTCCTGAAAACACTTGAGCTCACAGTCCAGTTAGTTAGCATTGGCTAACAGCAGCAATAGTTTGTAGAAATTTACTGTCTGCCAGGAAACTCTGTAAATAATGGAGAGTTGAGGCACAGCAGCCTTATTTTCTCCATAAAATATGATCCATTTTCTCCAAAATAAGTGAAATAATTGGTGGTGTGTGACTTAGTTCTGTAAAGTGTTATGAACTTCTTGCAGGATATCGTACCTGGAACAATATGCCAACATCACCAAGCACATGTTCACCAAGAGGGCAGTTACTGGTTCCTGATTAGTCAGAACCTTAGTTTGCAATGTCAGTGTCTAATAAAGCAGGTTGAAAACATTGAAACACAAGCTTGTAAAGCAGGTAGGACTACATACTAACGGTGGACATGATGAGCTGCGTTAACCAGTTGCACATGTTTTTGTGTCCAAAGGGTTCAATTTAGAAATGGACAAAAAGCAGTGGCCAGGTTATGTTGGAGGTCGGTGTTGAAAGACCAGAAGGACAAGAATGTGTATAATTTTCTAAAAAAATTTAGACAATAACCTGTTTTGTAGAGCTGTTAAAGCAATACCTGGACTTGGTTGTTGAAAATGTCTTGGCTTTAGCGTATTCAGCGGACACGCCCCCACAGTCCTGGAGCTGAGAATACTGCTTGTCGATATTTTTAATCATTCAAATTTGGCTTAGTGGTTAATAACACTTTCTTCTTTGGTCTGACAAACTCAGAACACATATTTATTCTTACTTTACACAGACTTTAATATACATCCTGTCATTGTGTCTTTCCAGGTGTTTGGAGATGCAACCATAATCTTCCCCTTATTAGTGGCAGAAACCTTCGCAGCTAAGACGACTGCTGTCAAGAAAAAAGAATGAAATCAAGGCCTTGTTCAATCTTTTGTCAGAGGCAACAACAGTTTTTTTTCATTGTATCCAGCTCCCTCTTTTTCAGACTTTAGTGTTTTCAGAGATGTTTAATATACCTTTCGCATAGTGGCTAGTTGACTTATCTTTTCAGGAAAAAAATGTGTTCGACTGCATGAACTAAAGAGATGGCCTGGCCTGCTCAGTTGTCCAGCCAGCATTGATTTATGTATGGTTGGACTAGTTTTATGAATAGCTGCTAATTAGGAACTCTGCTGGTATGAGTGCAGGCAAATTTATGGAATCATGTGTCATATATAAATAAAGTTTATTATGTGGGCGCTTCTCAATAACTGGTGTGTTGTCCTTTTTTACCCCACAAACTCAACACTGGCCTCCAAAGCAAGCTAACGCTGACATCAGCAGACACATGCTACCCATGCTAACAAGAGTCCTCTCCATGCCAGTCATCAATGGACCCTTACCTTTAAACAATATGCCGACATCACAAAGCACATGTTCACCAGTCGGGATGGCTGCAGAGGGCCGGTTTTAAATTGGTACTGACCGA
The DNA here is from genome assembly GCA_033000465.1 of Sciaenops ocellatus. Lineage (NCBI taxonomy): Eukaryota > Metazoa > Chordata > Actinopteri > Sciaenidae > Sciaenops > Sciaenops ocellatus. Next base: position 17,324,258 of record CP136877.1, read on the forward strand.
GTTTAAGTTTAAGCAGGTTGAAAACATTTAACAAGCTTGTAAAGCAGGTAGGACTACATACTAACGGTGGACATGATGAGCTGCGTTAACCAGTTGCATATGTTTTTGTGTCCAAAGGGTTCAGTTTAAAAAATGAATGAAAACTGACAAACAGTGGCCAGGTTATACTGGAGATCGGTGTTGAAAGACCAGAAGGATGGGAATGTGTATAATTTTCAAAAAGAATTAAGACAATAACCTGCTTTGTAGAGCTGTTACCTGGACTTAGTTGTTGAAAATGTAAATTTTCCATCTCCAGCACCACAGAATGAGCTGTGGATGATCTACACATTTTATGCAACTCTGATCCTATGCTACATACAAACGATGCATGAGTGTCTGGATCTGCATCAAAATACACAATTCAAGGGACCACTGAGCTAGTTAACCTGTCAAATGTTACTGTTACATAGGCATCTGCATATAATTTAGGCCTGGACATAAATACTTAACTCAAATGGACTATAGATTATAGCAGCTATGGACTGCCTACCTACTTGTGCTACCCCGCCCTCAGGTTGACCTCAGCAGGTGTACAACTATAAATTCTTTGGTAAAAAGGTGCATGTTCTGAGCAACATCTAAAGGACAGACCAACATCCTTGAGAGACCATCTGTCAGCGAACTGGACAGGTAAGGTTATACTAACCTGGGGCTCCAACCTAACACCCTCTGTTAGATAAGTAATTTGGGAGTAACAGCAGTACAAGGACAGATAGAAATACAGATACATAGAGGAATATAAGATAATAAATAGTTAAAAGTGTAAAAACAAACAAAAAATGTAATTATCTGGCTTTAATGAGAACTCTGTGAAATCGACTTTCTTATGCAGGTCTTATGCTACAAGCCAGACTTTATCATTAGGGTGGAAAGAGACACAAGGTCTACATTGACAGATGGCTGGTGCACATTTGAGGACTTATAGGACTGCTCTGGCACAGCTTCTGATAACAAAAGCCGATGTATTATGATGAATATTGGGTCATCTCATTTCTAGTTCTTTCAGACAATATGGCACACCATAATCACAAAGCTGAATGGATCTACAGAAAGACCATCCCTGTACCAGAGGATACACCAAAGGTTCAGGGCTATGACTTCAACCAGGGAGTAGACTACCAAGCCTTGCTGCAGTCCTACTTCAACACAGGCTTCCAGGCTACCAACTTTGGCTTGGCTGTCCAGCAGATCAACAGCATGGTGAGATGCTTGGTACACTTCCAATGAGCATATTTAAAATTTTATGGACTACATGGACTATGGACTTTCAATGGACGTTTATGGAATATATTTTTACCTTTGATGCAAAACATAGTCTAGAGTCTAACAGCAGTTTTGTATTTTTATGTTCTGGCAGCTGTGCATATATGAATCAATTATGAATGAAATAAGTGAAATATCACGCGAGAGGGAGTGCTGTTGTATTGAATATCGGCACAGCTGTGATAGTGTAGGCACAAAGTCATCACACACACAGAACAGATGGTGAAATAACAGTGTTCTGAGTCAGTATTTCATTCGGTGTGTACCTGATCCATAAAGCAGCACTTATTTTAGTGAGAAATCCTAACTTTTTAAACTTTTAGCCTCATTCCTACAGTCGTCTCCCACTAAAATAATGCTATAATCCAAAATGTTTGTTTGTAAGTTCATCTTTGTGGATATATTGATGCTGAATTGACAAGAAGACTGTGGACATATGACGTTCTTTATCTTGTGTTTCTACGTTTTTTTACGGTCACATAAGAAATTGGTAAAATGTCATATTACTTAAAGGAAGTTTGGTGTTATGTTTTCCCTGGGCAGCACAGAGAGCTTTAGTTTAATTCAAATATGATTATTGATTTTTTTTTTTTAACATTTTGCCAGCATTATAGAAACACTAGTTAATCCTAACCTTTAACACTGTTAAGTATGATAGGGTAACCCTCATGACACCTCAACGACTTTTTTATTTTTTAGTTAAACATTAGTTTTTTGTATATGTATAGATTTTGTAACTGTATAAATAGATGACCGTAGAAATCTATGTCTTTTCTTTTTTGCCCCTTACATGTGAGTGGTGGGTTAGATAGGACACGCAATGTTCATTTATTAATGACCTGTCTTTTCTAAGAAAAATGTTCTAAATAAAATATTTTTAAAAAGCATCATAGGGTGTCTGATGATAAGTGCTGTTACTCATTGGTTTGATTAATGGTTCTGTATTGGTTACTGATGGTGGCTGATCAGGTTTATTATTATCAGCTGATCGCATATCAGCACTCATGGAACGACCCATTCAAATTACTTGGTCAGCACTAATGGTTGTATAATTCATTCCTCATGGCCTACATACATTCTGAATGAAGTCTAAAATAGCTTGGTTGGTTTGTTATATCTGATAAATTGACCAGGTTATGACTATTAATATGTCTTCATAATCCACTTCACATCCACAGATTGAGAAACGTCAGCAACCTGTAAAGAAGGTGAATGGATTCGTTGAGGAAGATCCATCAACCTGCCCCTGCCTGAGGAGCTGCACCATCTTCCTCAGTTGCACCTCAAACCTCATCAGCAGTGGAGTCAGGGAGAGTATCCGCTACCTCATTGAACACAAAATGGTACAACTCTCCTTCATTACGTAAAGAAATATGTCCTTGTGCTACTGACAAATGCTATCTGGTTCACAGACGCATTATTGAAACAACCTCAGAGGACGCATTTGAATCAGAGGAATGTGACGCACAGTCAAAGATCAGCACATTACATTTGTTCCCTAATACAATATATATATATTTTTTTCTCTTTGTAGGTGGATGTCTTTGTGACCACAGCTGGAGGTATAGAGGAGGATCTGATCAAGTGTCTGGGCCCAGTTTACATTGGAGACTTCACTTTGCCTGGCAAGGATCTGTTTAAAAAAGGCCTTGACAGGTCAGAGAGCACGTCAGATTAACAGATTAAGTGTTTTTATCACATACGTGCAGTGCTATATGACAAAAAAAGTCATTTTTGAGGTATTTTCGCATATTTTTAATGATATTGTAAAGTTTGTTTTCCTGGTAAATGATATTAAGTTGTTACTGACCCATCTTGCACTCAGGGCGTTTACTAATTTTGCCTCCAATGAAAAGCTTTCTCCCTTATGACGCCGCTGGAGTGGAGTGATTCCAGTTTGATACAGTCTATGATATTATAAATATGATTCTGAGGGCTACCACATGCATTTATGGCCAGGCTTCACTGTTTACTGTAAAAAACACCACTTTCTAACTGTGGTGAACTTTGACTGGCAGTCGTAGCCTCTGCCAATAGCAAATATGTGCGTGTGGTTGACCCCTTAAACAGAATTACAAACCAGCAAACTGATTGCCATGTGAGATAGATCCTGCACTACCCACATTTCGCCTCAACAGACGACGGTTGCGCGCCTGCATTTGCAATGTGACCGTAGCCTAAAGCCACGGACACACTACAATGTGACATTCGTTCATATAAGCATTCTGCAGCTACTTGGTCAGAAATACTGTACAACAAAGGAGAAGCTAGTGTTTCTGTTTAAAGTGTTTTAATGAAGAAACCTGTCAAAATAAGGGTAAGTATGATCTGATTTCATGCTGCACATACCAAGATACCAATTATAAGTAGAATTAAAAATAGGATTTGATTTAGTGAAAATATTAAGGATTATAACTTTACCAACTTCAGGAACAGATATATCACTTTTTAATCTATAAAAAATATATTTGAAATGAAAAGTGATCCAGAATTTTACTGCAGTATATTCATTATGCATTTCAATCACAACTAGTGTTAGCAAATTGTTAATATAGCTTTATTCAACAGATCATACTGAGGAACATTCATTTCTCATGTATGTCACTTTGGCTGCAGGATTGGGAATCTTCTGATGCCCGATAACAACTACACTTTATTTGACCAATGGATGAGGCCAATCTTGAGACAGATGCTGCTGGAGCAAAATACTGAGGTGTGTGTACATTTCAAAGATGTGTCTACATGCTTTCCTAACATGTTCTATATTGAAGGGATTGTTAATACAAATTATAAACAGGACTGACTAGAAAGCTAGTATATGACTGGATGGCGTATGGTCATTGTGCTAAGTTGTGGCCAAATCTGAACCCCTTGATATTAAATATTCATCTATGCATCAAATTTCTGCAGTGCTCACAGTAGCATAGCGTGACATTGGTTAATCTCTGTTTTTTTTAATAAATCCAGCTGCAAAAATAATACTTTTCACTCATATCTTAAGATGTTTGATTTAAAAGAGAACGTATCATGAAGCAGAAGTCTTTAGCTAGTATCCAAGACCAGTGCAACATTACATTCTTAAAATGAAATCGGTCTGGAATGAGAGGCAGTCACTGAGTTGAACCGCCCCTGAGGCCGTAAGTGAGGACTGCCAGCACATCGCAGTAAAAGCCTTGTGATGACAAAATTGAGGACTGGTTGTGCTTATTCATGTTGAACAAGCCAGTGGGGAGACTCTGACCACTCAATGATCACTCACTCAATAAGTCAGAGACAGATTTGTGTTTATAGGACTTTGCTGCAGTCCAGTCGAAAATCAAAAATGGGTTACGGTATAATCAAAATACACTAACTACTATCTTTTTAAAAATCTTTTATTTTATTTTTTCTGAAATAGTGAAAACTCAATCAAATCACTTGCGCATTAGCTGCTTTTAGGGCTGAGTTACATTATGAAGGAGGAATTTCTAATGCTATTTCATTCATTGTGTTGTCCAGATCTCTCTTTTTTGCCCACTATAGTTTTACTTTTCTATGATGTTTCTTCTCTCAGGGTGTTCGCTGGACTCCATCTACGATGATCCATAGACTGGGCAAGGAGATCAACAATCCTGAATCTGTTTGCTACTGGGCCTACAAGGTGAGTCCTGGTATACATAAGGCTAGTGATCACATGATAATCTGTGAAAAAATGAAGCAGAATGACTTCAATAATTACTTAACAAATAGTAATTTTTGGGTTTACCTCCGCCATTCAGTGTGTGTAAACCACTAAGTGATTATGTTGTAATTGAGCAGTGATCTGTAATTTCAGAATAACATCCCGGTGTTCAGCCCTGCCCTGACAGATGGCGCTATAGGAGACATGTTCTACATCTTCTCAGTTGAGAATCCTGGTTTTATATTGGACATAAGTGAAGGTAAATGAGACTTCATCTTTGCTTACTGAATTTGTCTTTCTGGTGTTAGTTGGTCATACACGATACATTTTATTTCAGATATTTCAAAGTTGAACAACCTCGCAGTGGCTGCCAACAGCACAGGGCTGATCGTCTTGGGAGGAGGTGTAGCTAAACACCAAATATGCAATGCCAATGCATGGGTAAGTATTTTGCAGTTGAACTGGTCCATATGCTCCACAGCACTTGTTGGTGTGAGAGGCTGTTCCTTTGGTTGTTGACACACCTCCCAGCAGCAGATAACAGGTCTTATAGAAGCACAGCAGCTAAACACTGGAACATTAACATTAGCTGTACTGTATCTGTACTTCTTTCAAAAGGTTGTGAAAAAATGCAGTTAAAAGTGCAGACTGATTCATGTCTTGTAAATGCATTGGTGTTTTCTTCCAGAGGAATGGAGCGGACTATGCTGTGTATGTGAACACAGCTCAGGAGTTTGATGGTTGTGACTCAGGGGCCAGACCTGATGAGGCTGTGTCCTGGGGCAAGATCACAGGAGTTGCTAAACCTGTGAAGGTACTTTATATAAAGTATTACAGACTACTGTCAAGGTTATGTTCTAATTATTAATGTTCACATAGGTATAAGCTAATCTGTTCTTGATTTGTTAGGTAATCTGTAGCCCAACAGATAATGCACAAATGCAATAATGTCTTATGTTACATTTTTAAAGAATAACTATCACCCTGTACAGCAAGTGGAGATTGTGTGTCAGATATTTTAACCTGTCGTGACAATAAAACAGGATCTTGTTTTCTGAGGTTTTAATACACAGCTTGTTATTTCTGTCTTTGTAGGTGATTGCAGATGCTTCCATTGTTTTTCCCTTATTGGTGGCAGAGACCTTTGCAGCTCACGCTAACAAGATGACAGTTTGAAAGAAAAACTAACCAACAGATACCTCCTCAAATCTATTGGACACAAACACTAAGCTTTGTCTTGTTTCCTCTTTTTGTAATTTTCTCGACTTTGCCGTTAAAAAATACAACATGTGGCAACAGCTTAAGACAGCCTCAGCAAAGACAGTGTGTGTGCATTTTGATTAACAAATTCAAAACTAAGACAGAAGTACATGAGATTAAAAAAGTCTAAAGTCTAAGATTATTAGATAAAAAGTCTAAATTAAATGTACATGATTTGGGTTCTGTATGTTTGTTTGAGAATGTGTTTTTAAAAACAAATAAAACAACTCATGTAACAAAATTTAATGTAATGTCTGCCTGTTTGAATTGTTTTCCCACAACCAAAGTTTTTTTCTGTTCAGCCACGACACAAACATACCTCAAATAAAATAAATAAAACCATAATCAGACATGCAGAATGACGTGTACGCCTGTGGTCATGTGTACTGTTATTTTCGGAATTTTCAATGACTTAACTTTAAGGGAAATTTGATTTCTATATTTATTATTATTATTATTATTATTAATAATAATAATAATAATAATATATTTTATTTCAAGCGCCTTTCAGGACACCCAAATTAAACAGATACGATAAGTATTAAAATAATAGCAGTCACATATCTAAATAAAAACTACGATTTTTTTAATGAATGAACTGTGACGTATGACGTACAAAACTAGATAAATTCTGAACAACTGACGAGCTGTTCGGTGACGTCATCTTTGGATACCGGAAGTGGCGCATTGAGTGTTTTGTAGTCCGTCCAGACAAACAGCTGACAGCTGGCGGCTGATGTTCGTTACGTGTGATCCCAGCCTTAATTTGGTTGCTGTAGCGACAGTGGTCACCATTTTGGTACACGGACTCGGGCGTCGACTTTTGACCAGCGGCTAGTTTGTACTGTCCGAGTCTGGGCTTGTTTACGACAACATACAGCCAGTCAGCAGTACTTGAAGCTAACGTTAACCTGCTGTTTTGCAGCTGTAGTTACGACAGTTTTTTGTTTTTTAACGACAGTTTTTGTATGTCTTGAACAGACACGTGTTGCAGGTACAGCTATCTAGTGAAGGCGAAAAGAAAAGCAGCAGCAAAAGCTTTCTTTAAGTATCTCTACCAATGTATCTGACGCTAAGCTAAGCCCTGAGGAGCTAACGTTTTGTCGTTAAGTTAAATTGTCACAATAGTTTAGGTTTTGTGTATTAAAACACTTACCTAACAACACAAAATGGGGGTAGTTTAAAGTAATGTTTGCTTACAGTACATGAGTTGGTGGTTTTGTCGGTGCTGAGAGGAGATGTCTGAGGTCAGGGTTAACCTGTGTGAAGAGGCAGAGACACAAGATGTCCAGGACGGATCATCTCCTGACCCTGTGAAATCTCAGAGTAGTGAAGCGTCCAGCTCTGACCTGCAGGGGTAAGACCGTCTTTCACCCTCAGTTACCGCGCATTTCATCTCCCACAACCATATGAGATTAACAAGCGAGTCACACTCGTCGTCTTCCTTCTAGTCTTCAGCCTGCAGCCTCATCAGATGTTAGTCCCTCACCGTCTACTGAGGCAAGGGGCTTGTTGTCATTACCGTGGGAGATGGTAACCCACATTGCCTCGCACCTTCCTGCTCACTGTGTCATCACCGTGCTGCCAAAGGTTAGTTTTAAAGATCTTTTGGTCCTTCACCTCCATAACATTCATTTGAGCATCTCTGTTATCTCTCGTCTTTCTTTTCTTGCTTATTTGTGTTGCCTCGATGTCACGTTTGCCTGTTTAAATAGCAGTGTTGTTGGTCCTCAGTCAAGTTTGGTGTTTAGGTGTTTACTTTTTGTGTTATTGCCTGTATAGTCTTCTTTACATTCATCATAAAGCGTTTTTTCACTGCTGATTTTCCTATTTTTAGGTCTGTCATGCACTGGGTAATGTGGGTAAGGACAACACCGCATGGCAGCTCCGGGCACGCAGACTAATAGGATCTCGAGCTGGCTTTCCAGTGGGGCCAAGGGAGGACTTTGACTGGCCTTCTGCTTGCCTGGAAATGGAGCAGCTGATAACCTGCTGGACAGGCCAAGGGCACCTCGTGGCCAGAAGGGCCCAAGAAGATGAGGAGGAAAGGGAACATGTGAGGCAGCAGCAAGGGGGAGGGCAGGATGGAGAAGCCGCTGCCGAAGGACAGGAAGATGGTAGAGAGGATGAGATAGAAGGGGTGGGAGTGGTTGCGCAGGAGGTTGCGTATGGTGTTGATGAAGGGATGGAGGTAGCGATGGAAGGTGAAGATGGTGAAATGCAGCCCATTGTCGGTGGGGACCAACTGGCAAGATTAAGAGAGGCTTTGGAGGAGAGACTGGACGATGATGCAGCAGCACTAATGGAAGACGCTGACGGGGCTCAAGGTGGTGCTCTTAATCTCAGAGAAGCCTTGGCAGAACCCAGGAATCTGGGTAATGGAAGACAGGTAGAGATGGAGCAACATCCACCCCCCAGAAGTCCTAGCCCACCTCCAGCCCTGGAGTGCATCACCTTACCTTCAGGCCACATTGCCCAGGTCAATTCAGTCCTCCTTGTCGGTGGAGAGGGGAAAGTTTGTGCCACAGGTTCCAGAGACTGGAATGTCAAACTGTGGGATCTACAAGCAAGCTCTGGTGGCAAGCTGCTGCACACATTGGGAGGGCAGGGTGACTTTAGCACCCATCGGGGCTGGGTTTGGTGCCTGGCATCTCAGGGACCTCTGCTGGCTTCAGGGGGCTTCGACAGCACCGTGAGGCTGTGGGACCTACAGGCAGGTGGTGCAGAGAGAGGCCTGATCAGGCCTGGGGCTGCTGTCCTCTGTTTGTCCTGTCAGACGGATGTATTGCTGGCTGGTACATTCGACAAGAGGGTCAGCATGTATGACACCAGAGGTGAGGGTGCTAAGCAAATAGCTCCTATCTTCTAACTATCTTAATAATTAAGATAATAAAGAGGATTAGTACTGCTGAAGGTTTAATGATAGAGGATTAGTTCAATAAATGTGATGATAGAGCAGTGACACATGACATAACACACAAACTACTTGGTTTCTAAAGTTAATTATGTCATAATTTTGTCCACAGCTGCTGAACCCTTGGTGAAAAGCCTCCGTCTCCATGGTAACGCTGTAATGTGCCTAGCTGCAGATGACAAGTACATCATCTCTGGGAGTAAAGACTGCACTGTGGCTGTCTATGACCGCAGGGCAGGCAAAGGCTTGAAGAGACTCCGGGTAGAAGCAAACACACACACACACACACACACACACAGACACACCAAGTAGTTTCTTAAGTTTGCGTTTTTGTGCATATATGTTCAAATGCACCTGGATAACGTGACTAACTCCAACCAACCCCTCTATTTCTAGCTGAGCTCTTACCTGCTGTCTATGAACTACAGTGGATCTGAAGTATGGGCAGGGGACAACAGCGGCATGCTGCACTCCTTCTCCATGCAGACTGGGACCATTAAACCCTTGTCCCAGTTTGATGTGGGACACACAGCTCTAGTCACTGGCATCCACAGGTCCCCCGGAAGCCTCTACACGTGTTCATCTGATCGGACTGTCAAGGTAGGATGAGGCTAATTCTTTGTTACTTTTCCTGTTTAGCTAACTTTGCTACTGAACGGTCCTGAGTTGCATTTTCTTGTCTGTATTGCAGGTACACATCCCCTGTGCGCCTCCTAGGACATTATGCACACTGCATCACCAAGCTGGAGTCAATGGGGTTAGTACTTTGAACCACGTATAGGTTATTAAAATGTCAAATTCTTTACGTTTTGAGGATGTTATAACTTTTTTTAAATTATATACAGAGTAATTTTTATTTAACTAAAGAGAAACTTTCTGTAAAATCAAAAAAGTAAACCTATGCACAAAGTCCAGTCAATACATACATACATACATATCAGCTGTGTGTGGTCTTTATATGTTTTAAAGATATTTGCAATTAATTAATTCTCATTCTCATTTCTCCCTGCGTTTTCACTGTCTCGCTCCTCCACTGTCAGCTGAGTGTGGATGCTGGAGTCCTTGCTATAGCCTCAGGAGATTTGTGTGTGGAAGTCTGGAGGCCCAGCAAATGAAAGAGCAAGACCTGCAACATAGTATGTGGAAAGACTTGAAAGCAGGTGGGGACAAGACCTGGAGAATGTTTACGCCGTACTGGTCTTTCAGCATACATGGAGGAAAAAAAAAAAAAAAGTCACACTGGTTCAGCCAAAATCCCTCAACTTTTTTATTCTTTGTGTTTGATCCTGTTGAGACGTTTCTACAAACAAAAAAACAAACAAACACATAATATATATACATACATGAAATGTGTGGATTACTGATGTTTGTCCCATGCACTTAATTGCCATTTTGTGCCAGTACTCAAAGCTTTCAAAGACACTACGTTGGAAGAAGGTAATCTCTCCTTTTTTAATTGTTGTGTTAAAACAGCGTGGAAATGAGTTTATAGTGTTTACATTGACTGAATCATCAACTGATGTTGCACCAAAAGCATTAGTTAAAAAAAGGTTAAATGAAACTGATTGTATTTGTAAAGCCATTTATTTGAAGGCACTCAGCAGTGCTAATAGTATATGATCTTTTTTGTAGGTATGTCCAGATATGTCGTCTGTGTGCGTGTGCGTGTGCGTTTGTAACAATGTATAACCATTTAATTGTTTGGATAAATCTGACTATAAATCGTTTGCACAATACTTGACTGATGCATCCATTACAACACGTGAAAGAATATTAAATGGCCTGAAAATCTAGTGTCTGGCTGGATTTGTTCACTGCCCTGTGCGAAGTCGTGATGGAACAGCTTTGACTGAATATCTGGATTGAACCAAGCAGCTTTTATGAATGCAAATCAATAACTTTACAAGCCTCAAAAAGTGAGTCAAGTAATCTGTTTAATTTGTTACTGTTGTAAGGTTGAAATCCCTTTTAAGGGACACGTGCATTGATTATACTGTTATACAAAGGAGCAATATTAATTCAAGCCTTTAAGTGAAAAAATGGATATACTAAAAGGTTTATCTTTTCAACATTTGACAGTAGAAATCTGTGTTTGCACTCCCAGATATTAGTCCATATGGTCATATGTCTCGTGTTGCTCATCTCTGCTGAGGACTGTCAAAGCAGCACACAGGTCTTCTTATCTTTGAAAGGATTGGACGAGGCAGCGATGCCGGTGAGCAGAGGGTCACTACGCCTGTGGTCCTGACAGTACCGGACCAAGTCTGCTGCTGTTAGGGAGATCTGCTGGGATAAATGTGGCATTTCACAGGATTTCATTGTAATAATGTTAGATGAATAGAAGACACAGAGCATGTCAATACATATTCTGAACTTAACTGACTGAATGGTGCAGTTTAGATATATGATGATATGAAGCTAACATACAGGTTATTCAGATTCTTACATACCTTGATTCTCTCCATGCCTGCCTCCACTTGAAGTTGATCCACCAGTTTTTGTGCCTGAACAACACTGTTGCTGCTGCACATCTTTCCTGACATTGCCTTTAGTATAAAGCCTTAACAAAAATCTTACTATCTGGAATCAGTATCCCTTTTCTACACCGGAAGGAGCACCAGGAAAATGATGTATTTTACCCGATCCAAAGAGTCTGCTCAGGTTGTGCAGGAGAGTCTGGTCAGAGAAGCTCCTGACTTTCCTTTCTCACTTGTACCCTCCTTTTTATTCACTGTTGGGGGCAGTTCAAAGGCTCTGTGATATAAAAGGTCATACAACACAGTGTTGGAAATGTCACAAACATCACACATCACTTCACAGCCACCACTGATGAAAAGATTATTGGCTAAAGCATTATGCTGTGCTTCAGGTATGCTTTCTGCCTTTCAGTTACAGTATGATTTCTTATTACAAAAGATACCACTGACTGTTTGTTTAATAACATAAAGGTAGGACGTTTGAAGTCTTTATTAATTTGGTTCAATGTGTTTTAGTGGGCAAAAATGACTTCGGCATACATTTTTATGTAGACGGGGGACTTCAAAAGGTGTATTACAGTATGGATATTTACTCAAGTATGTGCTTATGTACAGTTTTAAAGAACTGGTGCTTGAGTAGCTATTTCCATTATTTCTGAATTTATACTTTAATTTACTATTTACTCATAACGTTGAGCTTAAAAGAAAACAATATATTAAAATATGAACATTTATTAATTTTTATGAATATATGTAACAGAGTCAATTACACAACAGTAGCATGTATTATTATAATTACACAAAATCTGTTTTAATAGTTCTAACCTGACATGTCCGGCCTCCTGAGTCAATATGTGGAACGTTTGAGACTGAGTTTCTGTACCCCGACGTTCACTTTCGTGGGTCCCTCCTATAAATGTGTCTCACGCTTTTGCCTCTCTCCTTTTTGCTGTTGTACTTGGGAGAGGTAAGCGACACTGTGTAGTTTACTTGCTAGCTTAAACTTATTGTGTAGTATGCTAACATATTTCTGTGTCATTTAATTTGTGTAGGAGCTCAAGTCGATGATTGACCGGAGGATTTTGTTGTTATTTACACCTTTTGTCAGGTATGTTTTCTGTGTTTTAATGTATTGAATGTGCCCCTTTTTGCTGTTGTACTTGGGAGAGGAGCTCAAGTCGATGATTGACCGGAGGATTTTGTTGTTATTTACACCTTTTGTCAGGTATGTTTTCTGTGTTTTAATGTATTGAATGTGCGCCTTTTTGCTGTTGTACTTGGGAGAGGAGCTCAAGTCGATGATTGACCGGAGGATTTTGTTGTTATTTACACCTTTTGTCAGAATAAACGGAGCTCGCCTCCAAAGATATCCTGGTCTGGGCCTCTTCATCAAAACACAACGCAGACAACGCTAGAAACTAACCGGTTACACTTGGTGCCGTGACGACCCGTTGCATCCCCGATCAGCGCTCGTCTGATCCCCGGGGTACACCTGCTGACACCGGGCTCCTCTCTCCTGTTCCCCCCGCTCTGTGGCTGCGGGGAACTGCGCTCGCTTCCGAGTGCGCGTACGCGTGAGGTGCGTTAGGCAATTAAAGGGTTAAAGAGACGCTCATACACTGGTTTGAAGTGTGTGTATATATATATATATATATATTTTATTTTTTTTTATATATATATATTTCATCTTCTCTCCTGATTTTATTACTTTTTGGTTATGCTGGTTAATCTGTGGCCAGCCAGTGCATTAAAGAGACACTTTGGTCTTGAAGAAAAATAAATAAATAAATAAATAAACTATACTGTATATGGGAATAAGAGGACATAATGATCCTAATGAAGACAGGTTAATTAATATTCTTTATTGGTCAAGTATTCTGTGGGCCTATTTGTTTTACATCGGTGTTACAACATTTCCCTGTCATCCCATATAAGTGGTCATGCACGTATAATTTTAGTTGCCTTGTGGGGTTTTTAGGCTCCTTGTTTATAATATGCCATGCTATGCTCATACTGTTGAATTGTGCATAGCTGTTTATAGTGTGTTTTCAGCTTAAGGTATTATCATTATTATTATTATTATTATTTTTTTTTTTTTCCTGTTTCTGTCAGTATTGCTCTTCCTTTGTAATGTCCGGGGAGGATACTTTTAAGGTGTATAATATGGCTGGTCGTGGACGGGATGTCACCTTTGGGGTGGGGAGGGGCCAGCAGATTTCTTCACTGTGTTATGGCAGGGGTAGGTCTGTGTCCCCCAGTGTTCTCAACTACACAGTTGATCAGTCAGTTGTTGACCCACCATTGGCCCCCACTGCTACTTCCACGCCAATTACCCAGTCGGACCAGAAGCCTATACAAGTCATCTCTATTGAGACTTTTGGGGATATGATTACAGATTTGGCTAAACAGATTGGAGATAACATCTCAGCCAGCCTCAGCACTATGCACCAGCCCAGTATCGTCCAGCCTCAGTCTCCTACGAGTCAGTCATCCAGTCATGCTGGTTTATCACAGTTGAAGGTCGTCGTGCAGTCTGACGCCAAGGCCCCGCCTTTCTTCAGGGGTGATCATGCTGATGCGTTCTCTGTTCATGAATGGGAGGACATGATGAGATGTTACCTGAATAGGGTTAAATGTGACACTCATGCTGAAATGTTTGACCTAATAATGTCGAGACTGACAGGCAAAGCTAGGGACGTGGTGAAGGTGTCGCTCCGCAGCCGCCCTGAACTGAGTGCAACTGACCTACCCACGGCTGTGTTTGACATATTGAAAGGTAACTTTAGTGAGCTGTCATACTCCAACTTGCCCATGAAAGACTTCTATAGCACAATTCCCCGTGCTGATGAGAGTGCTATGGACTACTGGATTCGCCTTAACAAGTCCATAGATGCTGCTGATGATTGCCTCCGGAGGCGAGGCAGGTCTGTAGAGGACCCCAGTGCTGAAGTGGTCATGATGTTCATTAATCACTGCCCCGACCCCAGTCTTGCCATGTCATTCCAGCTGAAGGCACCTGAGCGGTGGACCACGGCTGAGGTTCAGGAGCGTCTGGATAGTCACATGAGAACTGTGAGAAAGACAGTAGCCCAGTCCCAACACGCGGTGGGTTTGTCAGCTTACAGTCAGAGCCCTGTGACTGATTCCTTTCAACCTTTCAGTTTTGGTGTGTCTCAGGCTGCCTCAGTAGCATGCCAGCCAAAGTCCCCTCATACCTCTCTGCCTGCTTCTACCCTAACCTGCAGTCACCCTCGGTCTGACAACGTGTTGGTGGGCCCACACACGCCTGCTTCCTCGTCCCTACCTCCTTTCGCAGTCTCTGATCCAGCTCCTGCTGCCACTGACCCACCAGCTACAGACCCTGGTGTTCAACAGGTCGTGGCTATGTTTGACAAAGTTCTGTCCTTGTGCAACGCTTCCCTTGCAACCAGTCAAAGTCCAGGGAACCGTCAGCCAGTCAACCGCCAGCCAGTCCACCGTCAGGCTGGCCGGCCCCGCCACCAGCAGGGTTCAGAGCCCTTTACATGCAGAGTTTGTGGTTCCAGGGACCACTCAACCCATGCACACTGTAGACTTTACAGATTGTGCCTCAACTGCTTCAGTCCTGGTCATATAAGACATGAGTGCCCACAGGCCTCCCGTTCCTCAGCCATGCCACCCCCTTCTCCCTCCAATGCTGATTTAAACTAGCTCGCCCATGTAGTGAGAGGGGTAGCATGGGCAGTGCTGGTGAAACCCTCAGTGAAGAACAGGATTTGCAGTCAACCTATGTGAACTGCTGTGGTAATCTTCCTGATGACAAAACAGTGATTGTTGTGGGTTCACAGAGAGTGGCAGGAGCTAGTGACCTGTTTTATGCTCCAGTATCCATCGGGGGCCAGTCTACATTGAAAGGGATGCTTGATTCAGGGAGCATGTCGTGCACGCTCAGTGTGGAGGCAGAGTCCAAGCTTAAAGCCGCTGGCGTTCTCCAGAGTCCTCAGCCTGTGCCCGAGAAGGTTGTCCTTGTTGGCTGTGGTGGCCTTACGACACAACCCAGATGTATCTACGACCTCAGCATTGAGATTTATGGATCCAAATTCATTGTACCGACTTTCCTTGTTCCAGGGCAGAGGGATGAGCTTATCATTGGAAGCAATGTTATCAGGCCCATGATCCAGAGGATGAAGTCTGATGAGAAATATTGGGAGCTCATCTGTTCCAACACTTCAGACCCCGAGTGTGAGCAGTTTCTCCAGTTGCTCAGTTGCATCACCCGATGGTCTGGTCCTGAACTGCCTGACAAGGTTGGCACCGTTAGGCTACGTCAGGCTGTCACCCTTGCACCACAGCAGGAGTATCTGGTGTGGGGGAAGTTGCCAAGTAGCGCTCCTGTGTCACCTGGGAGCACTATCATCGTGGAGCCCACCTCTTCCCGTTCCGCCCCTAAAAACATCATTGTCGGACGGGTTGTGGCACCCATGTGGGGAGATCGCTGGGTCCCGATGAAGATCCTCAACCCATCTAAGAGACCTGTGACACTGCGCCGCAATGCAAGAGTGGCAGATGTCTTTCCTTGTGTTGCTGTGGAGGACCTTCCCATCTCCCAGGGTGTGAGTAGGCCACAGGCTGGTCAGGCAGCTGACCCTATCTCCAACCCAGATACCTCCTCTGCCCCCTTTCAACGGCTTACGGACTGTGGATTGGCAGATATCAACCTTGAAGGCTGTGAAGTGTCCGATGACTGGAAACAGCGGCTGGCTGACCTTGTGATCACCTATCAGGATGTCTTCTCCAAGGACAAACTGGACTGTGGGGAGGCAAAGGAGTTTGTACATCGTATTCACCTCACTGATGATCGCCCCTTCCGGTTACCCTATCGGCGTGTCCCTCCAGCTCACTATCATAAACTAAGAGAGGTGCTGTCTGAGATGGAGTTGAAAGGTATCATCAGTAAGTCAGTCAGTGAATATGCTTCGCCACTGGTCCTGGTCTGGAAGAAGTCAGGAGACTTGAGGATCTGTACTGACTTTCGCTGGCTTAATGCCAAGACCGTCAAGGATGCCCACCCGCTGCCCCACCAAGCCGACTGCCTTGCCGCCCTTGGTGGAAACGCCTTTTTCAGCACCATGGATCTCACATCTGGGTTCTATAACATCCCCCTCCATGAGTCTGACAGGCGGTACACGGCCTTTACGACACCCTTAGGCCTGTACGAGTACAACAGACTTCCCCAAGGCCTGTGCAACAGTCCTGCATCCTTTATGCGGATGATGATTAGTGTCTTCGGCGACTTGAACTTCTCCAGTCTCCTCTGTTACCTGGATGACCTACTCGTCTTTGCTCCATCTGAAGAGGAAGCCCTGAAACGACTGGAGACGGTCTTCTCACGTCTCAGAACCAACAACCTGAAGTTGGCACAGAAGAAGTGCCACTTTCTTCGGAAGTCTGTGAGGTTTCTTGGCCACATGGTGGACAGCAGTGGTGTCGCAGTCGACCAGGAGAAAGTGAAGGTCATCTCAGCTTTCAGCAAGGGGGACCTCATGAATGATGACGGCTGCACTCCATCTCAGCGGAAGGTTAAATCTTTCCTTGGGATGGTGTTGTACTATCAACATTTCATTCCTAGCTGCTCTTCCATCGCAAAGCCGCTCTACACCTTGACAGCAGGACAGAAGAGGAGTGCTAAAGGCGCTTTTGGTCGGCGGAGAGCTGGCACCTTCCGAGAACTGACTCCTCAGGATTGGACTCCTGCCTGTGAGAAAGCGTTTGAAGATTTGAAAAGCGCACTCCTCAATAGTGTGGTGCTGGCACATCCGGACTTTGATAGGCCTTTCATCCTCTCCACCGATGCTTCCCTTGATGGTCTGGGTGCTGTGCTGTCCCAGGTGCCTGCTGGCGAGGAGAGAGCAAGACCCATCGCTTTTGCAAGCAAATCCCTCAGTCGCAGTCAAGCTAACTATCCTGCTCACAGGCTAGAGTTCTTGGCTCTTAAGTGGGCGGTTTGCGATAAGTTCAGCCACTGGCTCAAGGGCCACAGATTCACTGTCTGGTCTGACAACAATCCTCTCACGTACATCTTGACCAAGCCAAAGCTTGATGCCTGTGAGCAGCGTTGGGTCTCTAAACTGGCTCCGTATTCCTTCGAGATCAAACACATTCCCGGCAGGTTGAATGTGGTGGCAGATGCTCTCAGTAGGAACCCCTTTGTGAGGCCTTTGAGGGAGCGGTTGCTGTGTGAACCTTACTCTGGGCTGCTGGACCAGGCCTCTGATGTCAATGATGGATCTGTGCAGGACACCTTCCGCCTCACCTGCCAGCCACAGTCACTGGGAGGTCCCTCTACCTCTGCTGCGATTGATGGTTCACTGTCTGAAGCTGATGTCTCCTCTCTTCTCTCCTCTTTGGACGAGTGGGACTCTGCTCCTAGGCAGCGTGCAGCCTCTCTTGCTGACCACCTCACCACCTTGGAACCTCCTGGCCAGGACGTGTTGCCTTCCCTGTCTCTCACTGACCTTCAGTTACACCAGCAACAGGACCCGGTCATCTCAAGGGTTGCTCACTATGTTGACAGGAAACGCAGGCCCTCCAGACGTGAACGCTGCAATGAGAGTCAGCCAACTCTGAGAGTCCTTAAGCAGTGGGATAAACTGACACTCCTGAACGACATCCTCTATAGAGTCACAAAGGACCCCTTGACCAAGCAGAAGAGGTTTCAGTTTGTTGTACCTGAGACCTTGAAGGCAGATGCATTGTCTGGTGTTCATGATCGGGCTGGTCATCAGGGTCAGCCCCGCACACTTTCTCTGGCTCGCCAGCGTTTCTTCTGGTATGATATGGAGAAGGATGTCCGCAATCATGTGAAGAGCTGCCACAGATGTGTCCTCAGCAAGACCCCTGAGCCTTCTGCAAGGGCCCCACTGGAGAGCATTAAGACCTCCGCTCCTCTGGAGCTCGTGTGTGTTGACTTTTGGTCAGCTGAAGACAATAACAACAAGTCTGTGGATGTTCTTGTGATCACCGATCACTTCACGAAGCTGGCACATGCTTTTCCCTGTCAGGACCAGACTGCCAAGAGGGTAGCCAAGAAGCTGTGGGACAGCTTTTTCTGCATTTATGGCTTCCCTCAGCGCCTCCATTCCGACCAGGGAGCGAACTTTGAAAGTGAGCTGATTGCTGAGCTCTTGAAGTTCTCAGGGGTTGACAAGTCCCATACCTCGCCATATCATCCTATGGGGAACGGAGGTACAGAGAGGTTTAACCGCACCCTAGGCAACATGTTGAGATCTCTACCCCTTCGTTCCAAACAGAAATGGCCACAGATGGTCCAGACTATGACCTTTGTATACAACTGCACTGTTCATGAGACCACCGGGTTTGCGCCTTTCTATTTGATGTTTGGGAGGGTCCCTAGGCTGCCGGTTGACCTTCTCTTCAAGAATGTACTACATGATGTGACTGTCTGTGACTACGATGCCTACGTGAAGTCCCTTTTGAAAGACCTGCATTGTGCCATGGAACTGGCTCAGAAGAACTGCACAGCTGAGCAGAGACATCAGTGTGACCAGTACAACAAACGGGTCAAAGGTCAGACTCTGTCTCTCGGTGACCAGGTGCTGCTGGCAAACAAGGGCGTCAGGGGGAAATGTAAGCTTTCTGACAAGTGGGTGCCTGTCGTTTACACCGTGGTGGCCTCAAAACCTGCGCTGCATATCTACAGGATCAGGGATCAGGAGGGAAATGAACGTGTTGTTCACCGGAACCTGCTGCTCCAGGTCAACTTCCTGCCCCTGGATAAAGCCTTGGATGGTAATGCTGCTCCTGTGTCCGTGCCTGCCTCTAGCGTGACCAATGCCCCTCCTATGTCTGATTGGCACAAGGCTGGGATGTCTGGATTGGAAACTGCCGCTGCAACAGGTGAGCCATCTCTTGCTGGTTCCCTCTCGAGTGTTGACAGCTGGGATGATGGCCGCACCGCCTCATGGGTCCGTGAGCAGTCCTCCGTTGATGAGTCCCTTGATTCAGACTGTCCACCACTTCCCTCTGAGGTGCCCTCCCCTGCTTCTGATGGTCCTGTCACCGCTGTGGATTTCCCAACAGCTGTCTCTCCTCCCCCACTACAACCATCACCTGCCCGTTCCAATCTACCTCAGGCATCGAATGTAGATAGCCAACTTACCTCACGATTTGGCAGAGTCATTAGGCCAGTGTGTCGTTTGATTGAGTCCATGACACAACTTGAGTCCATTCTAGGGGTTGAGCCGAGCTCCCGTGCTGTTATTCATGTGTGAGATGTATGAGTCAGAGTGACTTGCTACATATGTTTCTTTTGGGGTGTGTTCTTGGGCCACTCTCTATGTCATGATAGTATTATGCTGCTGTGTGAAACAGTTTTTTTTTTTTTTTTTTCTCTTGTCTCATTTACACACATTGTTTGGCCTGAGTATGTGTGGTGTATAAGGCACCTCACTTAGTCTATTGAGTATTATGAGTTCTTGCTAGGCGCCAGGCGGATCTCTACTTCTCTTATCCTTTAGATAGGAAGCTCATTTTGCTGGTTCATTCGGTTATATTGTGTGTGTGTTTTCTCAATGGCTGGTGTGTTTGTAAATGTGGATTGTTTTGCCACCCAGAATTTTGTGTAATTCTAGGGGGGTGAATGTAACAGAGTCAATTACACAACAGTAGCATGTATTATTATAATTACACAAAATCTGTTTTAATAGTTCTAACCTGACATGTCCGGCCTCCTGAGTCAATATGTGGAACGTTTGAGACTGAGTTTCTGTACCCCGACGTTCACTTTCGTGGGTCCCTCCTATAAATGTGTCTCACGCTTTTGCCTCTCTCCTTTTTGCTGTTGTACTTGGGAGAGGTAAGCGACACTGTGTAGTTTACTTGCTAGCTTAAACTTATTGTGTAGTATGCTAACATATTTCTGTGTCATTTAATTTGTGTAGGAGCTCAAGTCGATGATTGACCGGAGGATTTTGTTGTTATTTACACCTTTTGTCAGGTATGTTTTCTGTGTTTTAATGTATTGAATGTGCCCCTTTTTGCTGTTGTACTTGGGAGAGGAGCTCAAGTCGATGATTGACCGGAGGATTTTGTTGTTATTTACACCTTTTGTCAGGTATGTTTTCTGTGTTTTAATGTATTGAATGTGCGCCTTTTTGCTGTTGTACTTGGGAGAGGAGCTCAAGTCGATGATTGACCGGAGGATTTTGTTGTTATTTACACCTTTTGTCAGAATAAACGGAGCTCGCCTCCAAAGATATCCTGGTCTGGGCCTCTTCATCAAAACACAACGCAGACAACGCTAGAAACTAACCGGTTACATATATCTCAGCTTAATTAACCCATACTGTATAATTACACCAACAATTACATTCATACCGCAATTGTGCTACTATACAAACTGTAATATCTTAGTGTATTCACTTCAATCTGTCCATACTGGTACTACTGTATATATCTTATAACATAATTCATATTTATATCTGCACTATTATTTACATATGTACATACTCTGCACTTTGCAGCCTTTTTGCACTTCTGGTAAGATGCTGAACTGTGTTTCGTTGTCTCTGTACTTGTATATTGTGCAATAACAATAAAATGTAATCTAAACTAAAAGCTGCATGTCATATTTACTTTGTAGAGTGATATTTTGCCTGCAAAAAGATATAATAAGCTGTATAATGGAATGGATGCATACAGCTGGATGCAGGATCATTGACTTTTAATGGAGTAAATCAATTGTGGTATTGACTCTTCAATACAAAGGAGTTTATTTTACCCCCACCCTGATTAACATATGCTAATAAATGTTTGATTATTTAAAATTACATGGTTTTGTATGGTAAATAAAGTATGAGGATAAATAAATCAACTTTTAGTAAGTCAATTGATAAAATAATGTATTTACAGGGAGTTTAACCTCTCTGTAACTGTCTGTAATGTTTTTTTTGCGCTTTTTGGTCCTGTTTGTCCCTTCGCTCTTTCCGTATTACGAGCTTGCCCATGTGTTGTTTACAGAAATGCTAATATTTAGTATTCGTCCTCGCTGTGTCTGGTGACATTTGATTATTAATTTAACCACCTCCATCAACTAACGTCTCTCTAAGAACTGGTATGTTTGTTTTTATTATCTCTGTCTTCAGACGTTTAAACATGATTAAAGCCAGGCGATGGGACAAAACTAGCTCACAGTTAGCTTCTCCTAGCTTCAACGTCAGACCACGCTGATTCTGCGTATCATGCTTGATATTATTATTATTATTATTCGCCACTTATCACAATGTGTACTTTCACTGTGTAATGAACGACACTAAATAAATAAATGTTTGGTTTTGGTTAAATCTAGGTGAATTAGCTTTAAAGTAGTTGTTGTTGTTAGCTTTTTATCGTGGTAGTTGTCAGTTACATAATCCATAACCAGAGACTGTTTTTGATATGACACATTTGCAAAATGATAAAAATGTGTCTCCACTTTCTCATTACGTGTTATTGTATGCAAATTAAGTACAAAAAAAAAGTAAATATAGCCTATTTGAAATGAAGCCTGACACACACAGCATCAACAGTGAAGGGGTATAAACACTTTTCTCTGCAGCAAAGACGTGGTTTATTGGCTCCCTTCATCCTGGCTTACTGGTTAAACTGGATATTCATGGGCACAGTTGTGTTCTCTTATCCCCAAAGAAAACCAGTTCGATTAAAGCTGCAGTAGATAACTTTTATGAAAATAACTTTATGGCATATGTGCTGGAGCTGTAACTATATCTTAGACAGTAGTCTATGAGACAGATGAGGTTCTTCTGGGGCGGCACGGTGGTGCCTCACAGCGAGAAGGTTCCTGGTTCGAACCTCGGCCTTTCTGTGTGGAAAGGCCCCAGTGTCTGCGTGGGTTCTCTCTGGGTCCTCCGGCTTCCTCCCACAGTCCAAAGACATGCACTTAATAGGTTACAGAGACATGCTTGTGTTTGCCCTGTGAAGAACTGGCAACTTCTCCAGGGTGTACCTGCCTCTCGCCCCAAAATCAGCTGGGACAGGCTCCAGGCCCCCCATGACCATAGTGAGGATAGGCGGTTACAGATAATGGATGGACCAATTCACCCAGCAAGTTTCTTGCCCAAAGCTCCTCACCCAGTGGCCTTCTGAATAACTTATCCTTCAGGATGTTTTCTGAAAACCGTATCAGATCTACTTTTTTCAGCTGTTCATACATCAGACGCATGTAGCTCAGCAGCTTTAAAGCTTCGTCAGGTTTTCCTCTACACGACTGGCTGAAAAGATGACATCCACTGTTACTTTATGAGGGCTTAACTGTGAGTTTTCATATTTTTTTTGCAGAAAAGATGGCAGATCAAGCCCCTTCTGTTGCAATGGAGGCTGTCCTTAAGCCCAGTTGCGATCTCCCAGAGGACATGCCAAAGATCAGAGGCTACGACTTCAACCAGGGGGTCGATCTCCAGGCAGTGCTGAAGTCCTACCTCACCACAGGTTTCCAGGCCAGCAGGTTGGGCTTGGCCATCCAGGAGATCAACCAGATGGTGAGAAGAATGGCTGACACAAAAACTCATTTTGTCATTTATTTCTGATAGCCATGCAGATGAGACATTTTAGATTAATTTGTCTCTGAGATTTCCTGCTCTGCTGCAGTATAATGGAGGTGAATGAGATTTTATTGGTGAAGCTAACGTGAAAAAAATATGTGGAAACTACATGTGATTGGGTGAACCAGCCCTTTTTAAATGATAAGTCGTCTAGTGTCTTTGCACCCACAGATAGAGAAGCGTCTTGAGCCAGTGGAGCCAGATGAAGGAAATGAGTGTGACAAGTCTGGTGAATCCAAGTTGGGCTGCACCATCTTTCTGGGTTACACCTCCAACCTCATCAGCTCCGGAGTCAGAGAGAGCATCCGCTACCTGGCAGAGCACAAAATGGTACACATTTATACAATTTTCATAGTTCCGTCACAGGTAAGACGATCAACCAGTTTGACAGGAGTACTAGAATCTGTCTTTTTTTCTCTGTCTTAGGTGGATGTGATTGTAACCACAGCTGGAGGCATAGAGGAAGATCTCATCAAGTGCCTGGCTCACACGTACTTGGGAGACTTCAGCCTGCCTGGCAAGGATCTCCGCCAGAGAGGCATCAACAGGTTGGCATTGACTGATACAATACACTTCTCACATTCACATCTTCAGAATGATGCTGGTCAGAGTGTCTGCCATAAAGGTGGCATTTTATACTGAGCCTTAAAGTAGTCTGACTTTTTAGGATATGCATATGTTCATGCACTTTCTGGCTGAGACTTAGCTGAGAAGATTTATACCACTCTTGTGCCTGTACGGTAAATATCTAGTTGGTGCCAGCAGCTAGTTATGTTAGCTTAGCACAAACATTGAAAACACGGGAACTGGCTCTGTCCAAAACAAACAATTTCCACCTACCAGAACCTCTAAAGCTCCTTAGTTAACATGTCAATAAAAAACTCATTTATTACACTTCTCCTTGTCTCTCCCGGCTGGATGTAGGATAGGAAATCTCTTGGTGCCCAATGACAACTACTGTAAGTTTGAAGACTGGCTGATACCCATCCTGGACCAGATGTTGTTGGAGCAGAACACTGAGGTGGGTGTCGGGGGGGAGTGGGTGAGGAAGATCCACAGAGTTGGTACAGTCGGGATGACCTCCGTAATAATGTAACATTGTCTAATCCATGTGGTTTTTGAACTTTTTTGTTGCAGGGCACTCGTTGGACTCCCTCCAAAATGATCCACCGGCTCGGCAAGGAGATCAATAATACTGAGTCTGTGTATTACTGGGCGTACAAGGTGAGTGCTGGTTATATTGGTAAAAACTAAACCACTCAAGACGCAAAGTCAACTTCCTTGAAATGATAACGCTGATGAGTTGCAGTGAGTTTGTGATAAGTTGGAAGATTAAAGTCATTTTATTAGCAACCATAGTTTCTGTACATCAGTCAGTAAATGTTTATGTTGTTTTTGTTCTGTGTCAGAACAACATTCCAGTTTTCAGTCCTGCCCTGACAGACGGCTCCCTGGGCGACATGATCTACTTCCACTCTTTTAAGAACCCTGGCTTGGTTTTGGACATAGTAGAAGGTAAAAGTAACAATACTGCTACAGAACAAGATCACCACAGCTGTCTTAGTGTTATCTGTCGGTCACATCATGCATGTGGACTTTATTTCAGATATTCGCAAGTTGAACAGCCAGGCTGTGTTTGCCAAAAAGACAGGAATGATCATCCTGGGAGGAGGACTGGTCAAACATCATATAGCCAATGCTAATCTTATGGTAAGGAATGTCATGTGGTCTTTGTTTCTTATTACTCATACATGATTTCACATCAGGGTTTATATATAATTCCCCAAAGTTTTGAGAATTTCAGTTCAGCATCAGCATCAGTACATTCAACATTTACTCAAAAACTGCAGTTTTAAGGTACTTTAATTAAGAGTCATGCTACTTCACACTTGTGTTCCACCACAATTCAGGGGTAAATATTGTTGTTTTTACTACACTACATTGATTTAACTGCTTTAGTGGCCAGTTACTTTACACATTAAGATTTTAGGTGCTTAATTATGATTAAAATATATTGCTGTTCACAGATTTACGCATGCCTCTATTTGCACAACCAATGTCAGCAAAGCAAGCCTCTGCAAAACCTAATACAACAACGCTATGCGCTGTCTCTCACCGGTCTCCTTCCAGAGAAACGGAGCCGACTATGCTGTGTTTGTGAACACGGGTCAGGAGTTCGATGGCTCTGACTCTGGGGCCAGACCTGATGAGGCCGTATCCTGGGGCAAGATCAGAACAGATGCTAAACCTGTCAAGGTACCGACGTTTATCCTAGCAGTATTAACCAGACCAAGACTAATGTCGACATTATGTTCCATTTATTACAAACATGTCCTTAGATGAATTATTTTGAGATATCTTCCCTTCCCTCCTGCTTCGCTTAGTCATTTCACATATTTTCCAGATGCCTTTTACAGATAATGCACCACAAGTGTTTTCAGATGTGGATTTTCCTTGCTCTCTAATAATGATTGACTGTCATCAAACACTAACTGTTGTTGTTGAGACTCAGCATTCTGCCAGTATTCATTCATACATCAATTTTCCATAACTGCTTATCCTAATCTTTTTTTTTTTTACCTTTAATTTTCCACTGTTTAGGTTTATTATGAAAAAAAGATGAAAAAGATCAGTTTTCACAATGAGCTGTGGTCCCCAGTTTAGCCTCAAGGTGGCAGTGTCTGCACAGTGTTTGGTCCATGGACTGGATTCAGTCTAGCGTAGTGAGTGTGTAACATACAGTGATACACTGCTCTGTTCTGTGTTCCCAGGTGTATGCAGATGCCTCTTTAGTCTTCCCTCTGATAGTGGCAGAGACCTTCGCTCTCCACGCTGACAAGCTGACTGCTGGCAAGAAAACAGATTAAATATTTGCCTCCCTAAATGCTCTGTTGGAAACAACAACCAGCTTTGTTCCTCTGGCACTTCCCTTGTTTGACAAATGGCAGATACAAGTTTGATCTTCTAAACAGTTCTGTTGAAAATACACAGTTATGGCATGGCAACATATAGAAGCAACATTACATGCAATGCTGTAATTGAAAACCGCGTTTAATGGGAGTCAGTGGTGAGAATTTCCTGTCTTAATGGTTTCCATAATAATATTTACTTGATAAAACAAGTACAGTTATTTTCCTATCTGTTCAGATAGCTGAAATAGCATGGGTAGCATGCTATTGCATGTACCAGAGAGACTGTGTAGAATGCATCAGGTTTTAGCTGTGTGTGAGTATGAGAGTGTGTGTGAGACAGAAAGAGATAATGGATACATACTTATGAGTTATTATTTATCCAAGAGTTTTGATTTTTTTCAGCTGTGGCATGATACACAGTCTCATAACTTGAATATTACTTTATTGCTTTGTCAGTTTGTTTTATTGTCCATACTTTTACCTTTACGTCGCTGTTTCAGGATGAAAGACATGCCTGTACATCTTTCTTAATAAACCATAAATAAATTATTTTTTTCCTGTTTTAAATGGGGTTTTAGTGGACTATTAAAAATAGTCTTTGTGCAGTTGGTATGTGTGAGAACGCCACAAGGGGTCCACTTTGTGACACTTCACATGACTTTGTTTGTGACCTTTATTGTATAAAAGGATATAACTTTTCTTTTTTTTTTTTTTTTTTTGCATTACTGCTGATGATGATGATGGAAAATATTATTTATAATATCAAAGTTTGAAGTTCCTTAGTTGCATTTGAAATATGTCTAGGAACACAAAGTGAACTACTAGTATCTATGGAAAGAGTTGCTGTTTCATGATTCATTCAGAAATACACATGACCTCTTTATTAGGTACCTCTACAATCAAAACGTTTCCATACAACTCTGTTTTAAGGAGATTTATAATGATCAGTTTTTGGTTGCATTGTATGGAATGTGTAAGTTCTTAATTATGTTTATAATTTAGGTCATAGTTAAAGGTCGTGGTGTACATATATCGAGAGGGATTTCTTATATCCTTCTCTTATACATGTATAAAGGAAGTAACATTTGAAACACTTCAATGTGATGCAATCACCAACTATGAGCAACATATGATTTAATTAACACCTCTATGACAGCGTCAACAAACACTGAACATTATAGTGATCATAAAAGCAAAGTTTATGGGAGAACAGTTGTATTGGATTGCATTAGACGGTACAAATAAAGTGAACACATTTATTATTTACCGCATTATTTACATTTTACAACTTGTTTTTCTTGTAATTGAGAAACTCAAACATCCTTCTGTAAACTCTGGCTCAGCTTCCAATCTTTATAGATTTCCGTTCTTAATAAACAAAAAAACAACAGAAAGTTTTAAGCATCTCATTCACATACAAACTCCGCTGTGTGGCGAATGCTGCGTCAGAGCTCCATTAATAATGCCTGGTGAGAGCCTCCAGTCACCTTGATACTGTTTGTGAGATCCGCCCCTCTAATCCTCCCCGAGGGCCTCATCAGAGCATCACAACCTATGCTTGTGTGGTTAGCGCTTGCTCAGTCGTGGGGACTTTCAGCTCCTTCCCTTTCTGCTGTCGGCAGAATCAACCACATAATCTAGTAAAAATGATAAAGACCTTTCCCATCACGATAGATCAGTCTGCTGTTGTGGGAGTGGATATTTCCTCTGGCTAATCGCTTCTCTCATATCCTTTACACATGGTCACTGTTAGATTCAGTTATATTTGGAGACTTTGCAATGGAAATGTGGGTAGATTTAGTACAAATGTGTATATAGTATATTAATTGAAGCCTTATTTTTTTTCCAAGAGTTGTTTAAAGTGTCAGGGTGTCCTTTTTTTTTTAGTGGGAACGGTGACCTTTTCTTTTTTGGAAACGGAGATGGAGAAGTGGATTTGGAACTGGGATAAGGTCAACTTTCCCAAAACCTCAGTCCCATGTGTCACACACACACACTCATACACACTCACACAAGTTGGGCGTTCCTCTTTGTACAAACTGCTTTTCCATTCAGTCCTTCTATCATTTCCTATTGGCGGTGGCACTGTGTGACTGTGTGTTTACCCAAGGCTTGACAGTTAAAAGATTTTTTTTTAAAAAAAGGTAATGATGTATGGATTTTCAGCCCTATAGAAACTTATGTTTGTTCTGTGCTTAATGGATAGATTACAAGGAGACTGAGCGGGCTGAAAAGAGTGAGATAGAGCCTGTCTGTGTGTGTGTGTGTGTGTGTGTGTGTGTGTGTGTGTGTGTGTGTGTGTGTGTGGATGAGCTGTAGTCACG
This sequence comes from Sciaenops ocellatus, assembly GCA_033000465.1. Classification (NCBI taxonomy): domain Eukaryota; kingdom Metazoa; phylum Chordata; class Actinopteri; family Sciaenidae; genus Sciaenops; species Sciaenops ocellatus. The sequence goes on from CP136877.1 coordinate 17,352,708, forward strand.
CTATGATAATATTGTGTGGCATCTGCACAGAGCAGACAGTGTTTGCCCCCTCCTCCTCTGTGGAACAATCAGTACACTGTGTGTGATGTACAGGGCCGCAGCAGTCATAATGGCAATTATGTCTTCTCCCGGACAGTCTGGCAGCTTTTTTTTTTTTTTTTTTTTTATATGGTGAGAACCAAAGAGCCAGACAGGGAGGGAGGAAAAGACACAGGGAGAGGGAGAGCTGACCTGCTACACAGCTGCAGGGTGGAGTGGATCTTTGAGGAGTGGAGGGAAAAGAAAGGAAATACACAGTGGATAGATCCGTGAACATTTGTATATTTATATCAAAATCAATTACTTTTATTGTTTCAGGCTCGTCTTTTTCACTAAAGTCTCTCTGAACTGTGTCATCAGGATGTCCAGACATCATAGTCCAGATAATAGAAGTGTTGATATATGCCCTCAGTTATTTACTGTATTTTGCCCTGTGTTTTGCCTCACAGAGTGCGCACAGTCTGCTCTACCTTGTCAGCAATGATGCAAAATGATCATAATTAGTGATGAGTGTTTGAAATTAGAATTTGCTACGCACTATTCAGCGTCCTTTTTTACAGTGAATCAGTGAACACATGGGTGATTGCAGTCACAGCTGAGGTTATTGGGGCTGTGTGCAGCAAAAGTAATGCAAACATTGTTTTTAGGGTTCTTTTTGGTTAATATTCTCCTAAAACTATGCTCAATTCAACGTTAGTCAAAGACAGTGAACCGCAGTGCTATTTGTAGTTAAAACATTTTAAGCAATTATAAGTTTTAAGTGACAAGTAAAAGTTTTAAGTCGTAGCTAGCAGCAAAAACAGAGGTTTACACACACACACACATCTCTCTCTCTATATATATCTATATCTATATCTATCTATCTATCTATCTATCTATCTATATATATATATATATATATATATATATATATATATATATATATATATATATATATTAATGTGTATAAATGCACTAGATAGATTTATCTTTAACTTTTTCTTCCCCACATCTGAAACCAAACCCCCGCCCTTGTGTGTATATGAGTACTCCTGTCCTGTTGCATCGTCCTTATCTCCACCTCTGTTTACCTGTTATGTTGCCATGGGAACACCCACCTCGGAAACCTATTGGCCAACCTGGAGAGGTAGCGGCAGGTGAGGGGAGCGCGTGGGTGGAAGAAAGACATTTGCAGACTGAGGAGGGGCACATTTAGATATAGAAGGACAACAATAGGGCAATAAATGCATAGCAGGCGGGTAAAGACGTTGATAAATGGACGAGAAAGGTGAAGGGCGGTGATAGCGACTAAAGGGTAGGTAGCTTTCACCTCACGCTGCTTTCTCGGAAACAGGAAGTCGTCAGTTCAACCGCCGTCTCCTTCTCTGACGCAGCTGGCTGAAGCTGATGACGGCCATGTGTCACGGTTGCTATAGTAACCACGCGGCATGGACAAACATCCGGATTTCTGCTTATTGCCAATGTCACCGTTTTACATCAAATTTGTTATAATAGTGGCTTAACCACAAAGCGTGAACACTGGCTACCATGGTGACAGGGAAAATTAAGAGGATGCATTGTGGTTTGTCTTTTACCTTTGTGACGTGCAGACACCTAGACAACCCTCTCTGATTTTTCACAACGCTGGATTATTAATATTTTCAGTGGTTTACAGCCATACATAGATTTAAAAAAATGTGTTGGGATAAAACCAGTTTGCATGCAAAGCATGAAGAACATGCTCATGCTTATCACTCTATATAAACTTTAGATAGACAGACAGATAGAGTACTTTATTGATCCCCGAAGGGAAATTCTTTTTTTGCAGCAACATTACAAGTAACAACACAGAACAGGCACACACTATTTATAGGCATGAGGTAATAAACTCTAAGGAGGAAGAACATAATGGTTCTACCTCTAAAAAAATATATACATAAGAAAAATATACATATGGTCTCTTGTACAATAACTTGTGCAAATGTGCATTGCATTGAAATGCGATGCATGTGTTCATAAACGCACTAAAATGCACCTTGGATGTGTGTGTATGTCTGTGTGTATTTTAGACAGAATGTCAATGAGGATGAAACCATTTTGCATGCTCTAGAAATTTATAATACTATAGTTCATTTCTTACCATTTTCTGCTTTATTTGTGTGTAAAGGTGAAAAATATGGATAATTATGACTCAAGATTGGTAAAAAAAAAGGCATTTTCTTAGGTTACAAGCAGCTTTATACTTTGTTAAATTGACAAAGAAGTCAGATTCTAGCTGAGTTTATAGATACCATGAATCAGGGGACTGTTTAAACTGTCAAGGACTGTTTAAACTGTGATAAACAAAACTCAGCTTGGACTCCAGAGGGTTAATACACTCCAAAGTGTAAACTGTTGCATTATGTTATGGTGCAACTAAAAGATAAAGCAAATGTAAATGAGAGCAAGTAAAGGAACAACTGCAACTTTTTCACATCTCTTGAAGGTTCTCTTCAAAGGAAATGATTTGTTCAGTGCTGTGTTAGCTCTTTCAGTACGTGTCGTTATACAACGTTATGTCTTACCGTTTCCTGACTTTACAAGAAACAGATTTCAAGAAACCTGCATGGTCTCAACATGGGCACTGTATCCATTTCATCTTTAAGAGTCTATGTAAAAAAATAATTATCAAAAAATAGGCAAGAATTACAAAATAGAAAAGCATTAAAACATTGGCCTTTAATAATAAATGATTATTTTGTAGATATATATTTGTATTTTTTGAATTCTTTCTTTTATTGATTACTTGATTACTGTCTCTCAGATTTTCAGCTATGCAGTGTGTGGAAAAACTGTGCAGACTGTGCAGATGTTCATAAGAGGTCAAAAGTTAATGCTGCATAAATGTACTGTGACCTAACTAAAGCAACATGCTGATGAGCTGATTTTTTTTACCATTAGGCAACCAGGTGCCATGAGATTATGCAGACTTTCCTTCCAGCAAAACACAAAGGTCAGCATATTACACTGATGAACACAAGATGAGAGGAGATACTGGTGTTTGTCAGGGAAAAATCTTGGTATAATCTTTATTTGGAATGAAAACCAGCATTTGATTTCCTGTCCCTGATTTTAACAAGAGAGAAACAAGATGGAAGTATCAGTGAATACGTTTTTTTCTTTAAATATTGTGTTTGTGATGTAAGATTTATTCTGGAACTTAATGGCACAGTTAAAAAACACAAGACATTTTTTCATTTTAGTTTCAAATAATTTTAATTTTTATATTGATGAAAACACACAGTATCAATTAATTTGTTTTGTTTTTTACAAACCTGTTACCAACAACAGACAGTAAACACATTACAAAGTGAGTTTAGCTTTGAATCGTCCAAAAATAAAAGCTACACATATACAAAAACACATCAGACCTTATTAAATCATACTTTAATACATGCAAGGTATCTATTTCAAAGTCTAATCATTTTTTAATTTACATTGATGTTGTATGTTTTCATGAAAACTGCTTTTAATGATCTATAAATGCAATAAGAGAGCAGGCATACATCCAAGTTAAGTGTTTCATTACAGAATGGGTGGAAAAAAAATGAGATGAATTACTGCTTAACACGAACATCAACTGCAATCACAATATCAGTCATTTCAAAATCCATATATCTAAATTTGCACGTACAAATCCAGTCAATATAACAGGCTATAGTCATCATTAAAGTGAGATGTGTGTGTGTGTGTATATGTGTGTGGAAATGAGACCAGTCCCCTGTTCCTGCTGAACTGAGCCAGCCGACGTCACACACTGATTATCAGCACAGCAGGCACAGGAGACCGACCCAGCAGGGGGTGAGGGGTGGGGAGTCGGGGCAGAGACAAAACACACACACGCACGCACACACAGACACAATGGAAAGTTAGACAAATGCACACACAGGTCAGATAAATAGACACTGATGCTCATGCAGAAATCAACAAGTGGGAGCATAAAGAAAATGTGAATGCAAGCATAAAGTTAGACATACGTTGCCCCTCAGAGACCCTGGCCAGCCAGTGATACAAATGACGACATAAGATGACAGATTGCTTGCCCTACAGGAACAGGAGCAGTCCTCAGCACTAATGAGACAGCTGACATTTAGCAGACACAGACACACTAAAGCTGCAAAATTTCAGCTAATTCAACAGATTACCAGTTATTACCAGAAGCTTATAGACAGTGATACCTGCTCCTGGCCACAGTGCACCACCCTTATGCTTTCACAACAGAAAAGTGAGTCATCCGTGAACCACACATGTACTCGGCCTTCAACAGCTGTCAGGGTAGAAGTGATTAGGTGTGAATCTCAAGTTTGGGGGACTCAGAAAAAGACAGTCAAAGATTCAATCAATCCAGCAAATTAGAGTCAGCTCCTTTATAGTCATTGTAGCACAAATATTAACCGGATTCCCATACAACCGTCAAAGGAAAATGCAAATTTTGATTTAGATAAATAGCTGCTGGTGTTAATACAACCAGATGAAATGATTAAAGGACTGCCAGTCAAACCTCAGACAAATGTAACCAATGTTAAACACTGTGATGGAAATGCAGCATTTATCAAGTTTGTTTCATGAGAACAGACTTGCTATATCTCAAGAGTTTCATATTTTGGGGTCTTTGGAGGATATAAAATAGCTCTAGGTCATCCATACTAAGCAGATTTTTGCAGTAGATGTCGTCATGCTCGTCTGAAGTCTGGTGTTGATGTTAGGAGCGGTGGTTTGATGGGGGTGCAGCCCCTCCCTGACCTTTACTCTTCCCCTGCAGGCTGTAGCCCTGTGGCGGCAGAACTTAACCACTGTGAACATGGCAGACACTCACTGTTCACATGTGGGTTAAGTCCTGCTGCCGCACAGCCGGGTTATAAAAGCATCTGTTCGTGTCCGAGCGAGATGGGTGTGTCCATGTGCTAGTATGCAAATTGGAAACAAGGGTGTGACTGTGTTTGAGTTAGCAAATTAGTGTGCATCTGTGTTCGTGAGAATGAGCTTGCTTTCTTCATGTCAGCCATTGGAAATCCCTGGCAATGTGATTCAGTCCTGTAGTCTCAAAAATCACTCTGCCAGGAATTCCCCTGGCCAACAGAGATAACTAGACAGTTCGTGGTGCGAGGAAGACATCAAAGCACGCAACAAACAAATAAATACCTTAATAGACCTCCTCCAACATTGAACCCTCTAATATTTAATAGTCAAGTAGACAAATTGACCTCTGCATCGTAGGGGGAATTATCACCACAGTCCAATGTGCTACGTCTTTGTCATTCACGGGTCATAGTCATGGTTCTTTCTCAGCCTCGTGTGTGCTGTATGTGCATGGACCTCGTCAACTCCCAGACTTCCCGTGGCCTCTTATAAAAATAGCTTTTCAATGACAGAATGGAGAATTAGGTTAGAAGGAAGTGGCCAGTCAAGTGGCACTCCCTTTAAAGATGTTTGCCCTGCTCTGTTCTACTTCTGACCCTTTATCCGTGCCCCTTGTGGAAAAAAAAATAAAAGCCAGGGACCACTGGGCCATATTTCCTCTGCTGCTAAGCTACTGCTAAATCTTGTCAGAAATTAGCATAAATTTTCATGTTGTGCAAAGAAACTGATACTGTATCTATACGCTGCCTGTCAAATGGTATCTAACACATCCTCCACAAGCTAAGAACGACAAGCACATACACCCCTGGAACAGAACTTATCACTCTGAATTCCTTTTCGTTGAATTTTATTCGTCTGGACAAGGCATATTTAAACAATTGGAAGTCATTCCAAGCCACAGATCCACACTGAAAGCTCCTTTGCTATCCTCTTCAAGTCTCTTTATTTTCAGCAGCATGAATATATTCCACCATGTACAAGGTATGAGTCAGTGGGATACTTTTGGGGAACTCCAGACTCTAAATAAGTTTTAGCTGTCTGTCTGTTGTCACTGTGGGCCTGCCGGTGAGCTGTGCCAGGGACACAGTGAACTCACTAGAGCTGTATCATTGTTGTCAAAAATCTGCTGCAGCCAGGTCTGAGCTTGAGGGTTTGGAAAGAGCTTCCCAAAATAGTACTTCTTATTTCATGTATCTTCAAGATGAATATTTTGAATATTACTCAACGAAGCAGCTCATATTCAAATCTTTAAACAGCAAACTTAAAACCTAACACAGAACGAAAAAACCGTGTTTCATGTGCAGATGGTTTCTAGTTTCCTCCAGGCCAATGTTCTTTCTCTCAGTCTGTGGTCCAATCAACCAATAACACCAGATTATAACCGCAAGAACACACTGTGATTTTGGTGCTACTGGGAAGAAATTGGAAAACTGTTGTTTCTTTCTCTGTCTCTGTCTGTCTGATTACGGTACGCGAAGCATTTTTGAGGCCTCAGCTCAGTTTCATTTTAGGGACAGGCTATCAGAGTAAAAACTAAACTATCTATATAAAAGTGAACGCGCGTACGCATTTTGTGTTCGATTTTAGCTGAAATGATGCATTATAACCCTTGGTCAGTCTGTCTCCGCGTGGTCACAATAAGGCCATCTTAAGAAAGAAGGTCGTTTAAGGTCCCAGCACCCATCAAAGACGGCATGCTAACTCCTCTTTAACTGCTCTCCTCCATCAACCTAAAACCCTCTATCCCGCCATCCTTTCATCTGGCAGTGGTTCATCTCGTGTGTTATTTTCTCTGCCTTTTCATCTTTTCCATCGGTTTCTCTTCCCCTTCTGCGTTCCCCTCGTCGAACCCGCAGCCGTTAATGTCTATGAGCTCATTCCTTCCCTTCCCCTGTAATGACGGCATTCTGGTTGACGCACGCTGTCCAACACCTCACCTCAAACGCTCACTGCGAGAATCTCTACATGTCTCACTTTCGCATTTGGCCTGTCTTGTTTTTTTGTTCTATGGTGGAGCCAGGCAATCCTGTTGTTACACTCTTCTCAAATTGGATGTTTATCATGGTTAACAATAATCATAAGGTTCTGCCATGTGGGCTGCGACTTATTGGCAGCTCATAATTGTGCCAACGTGTTGCATCCTGATGGAGGCGTAGAATAGGAAAATTAGTATCACTGAGTGACGATGGCCAGCAGATGTATCCTAGTAAAGTCAAAATGTTTTTAGAGAGTGTCTTCATGGCTTACGGCCTTGTGTGTGGGTGCTTTGATGGTTTTAGGGTGTACGCTTTATGCTATGTGTGTGTTCTACTAAGTTTATATTCGTGCACACGACGTATGGAGGTCCAAGTGTAGACGTGGCCACTGGCTGTTTTCTCAGACCGTCTCTCCCCTTCAGCCAGAGTTCAGAATTGACATTGCCGTTTACACAAGGGCACACAGTTAAGTGGAAAAGCCTCTGTTGAGACAGCTGGATCCCAACCCCTTGTTGTTTCAACACATATCTTCTCTCTCCCTATGCCCTTGTTTGTGCGCACACAGATGCACTAAGAACTGCACACATGCTCACAGGCCAGACGCAATCTGCCTTTCTGCACATAATATGCCCACTATCAATAAACAAACACAGTTATGTCAGTGGGCTGCCAGGCAAACATGGCATGTGCGTTAGCTAGGTTCTCACCCTGTCCCATAAACCAAGAATAGTACAAATACATACTAATCTGACATCATTCACACCTCAGGTTGTGAACCGCTCCACAGAGCAAACAGTGAGTGGGGGCAACCCACAGACTGGCTCTACACTCAAATTGTGCACTTCATTAATAACCATGTACTGAAGCATGTGCCATTTTTGTACATTTCCATTGCATCAGAGAATTTTACAGAGGGCAGTTTGTCTCCAACCACGGCTTCATGTGAAATCGATACATCTAAGTTTAATGGTTCAAGACATTATGTCAACACTGGAGCACAAGGGTTAAAATAACATCTGAATTCCCTTCTTAAAGTGTAAATACGCCACATTTGCTTTTCATAATTGCCGTCGTATCCATTACACCTCGCCCTGATAAGTACAGAATGTGGCTCACGTAGGAAGAAAATGAGGAAAAGTAACTTTATTAGCTAGATCACCTGAGTGCAAGAAGGAAGAGATGAGGCGAGGACAGATGCCTGATACAGCAGAAACTGCGGCTGCATTTCTTCTACAACTAATAATAATAATACTAAACTCAATCATGGAGTGGCAGAACAAGCTAACTTTCAAAGTCATAGCCCTCTAAACTCTGGTGGATGCATGCTAATTCAGCTGCTGTCAGTTTCATAACCCCAAGCATAAGATCTGCAAAACTGTCAAAAAAAAATGTCGTAAAAAAACAGAACACTTTGAACCCACACACCTTACGTAGTACCACACCCTGGCTGTCTTTCTAGCAGACAGTGTGTGTCTGGGTATGTGTGCGTATGCAAGATTGTATTTGTTTCATGTTTCGTGTGAGGGTGTAATTATTGTTGAGCCTGTGACATTCAGTGACATTCAAACAAGGACTTGCGCTCTACTATGGGCCTTCTCTGTTGCAGTTCTCCTGAATCAAAGGGGAACGTTCATTGGCTGGCCTGGAATCACTGGAACGCACCACCACATGTGGGACATTAGTCTGAGAATAAAAAAGTATTTCCAGCTCCAGATTGAGAAAAAAAAAGCGAAAAGCTCAAAGACTTTTTGGGCTGTAAAGCTAGCCTCAGCAGTGAAGAGCCCAGCCCAAGCCCGTGGTCCGCTCCCTGTAGCCCAATGCGTGTAACCCTATCCTCAGCCTGATTCTTTGCCAAACACCCTTACCACCACCAGCCCTGTACTTAGTGTACAGCCGCCCTGCTGCCACTGAACCACACATGCACAAATGGATGCAGAGACTCCACACACACACACACACACACACACACACACACACACACACACACACAGGCACAAACACAGACACACACACTTTTATTCCACTACGCCACGGTTTCCTGAGCCTGGGCCCATTCCTACAGATTGCTGCTGGGCACACCCACCCACCCCACCAAAGCCAAGGCTCGAGTTGTGGATCCCCACCTTCTCTCCTCCTTCTGTTCCCTCTTTCCTCAATCCATTCATCCGTTTGGCCTTCACTGTTAGGTTTTCCAATATAATGACTCACTGTTAAAGGCAGAATAACAATACGGCTCACCACTCTCTCCTGTCTCCCATGTCTTTTAGCGCAGAGGTTATCTGAAGTCACAGTCAAGCGCATAGAGAGCAACGCAACACATCCCCCTGTTGGGCTAAATCAACTCATACTTATCTTGTCTTTCCTCTATGCTTCAGTGTCATGTTAATCTCCTCCAGCTCCATTTTCGCCTTCCACTGCCCAATTTGGTCTATACCAGCACTCCCAGAGGGGAACCAGACAGGACGGTGGACAGGGAGACAGAGACAGCCGGCTCTGGACTGTAGCTGAAACTGGGTTAGCTACAGTAGCTGCTGGATTCCCTTCCTTTCATGGAGGTTTGGGAGCTCGCAGACTTACAGGGCCTCTGAACAATGAGAGGAATGTTTGAGCGGCTCCGGCCTCGCTTCAGCACTACCATTACGTCTCTCGGCTGCTTTTCTAGAACTTTTTATGACCTCTGTTCCCACTCTGTGCTGCCAGCAACTCCCCGCAGAGAGAAGCACAAAGACTGATTGACATGTAGACAGATAGATGACACACACGGGTAGTTGGATGACATACATGTTGTAAGCAGGCAGTTGGAAAGGAAGGCAGATAAACAGGTAGAGGCAAAGAAATTTTGCAGTAAGTTTTTCAGACGGGTGGAGATATAATCCCTAGATCAAACACACTGTGCGGACAGACAGACAGGCAGGAAGACAGACAGAAATTAAGCCATCCCATTCAAAGGAACTATTTACGTCTGACCTTTGTAATGGAGCCGGTCCACAGTGGCAGACCTCAGATCAGGGACAATATTCCAGTGCCAATATTACAGTACATTTGAACAGCAGGAACACATTACTGTCGCTCCGTGTGAATGTCTGTCCTGATCAACAGGTTGCAGTAGTCAGAGTGTGAAGTGCCTCTCTGTGGGAGACCGGTAGTTCAAGACAATAAAACAAAAAAAAAAAAGTAAAAGAAAAGTACAGATTTGCCTGGTCATAAAGTCATAAAACAGTAAAAAGACAATCAACTTCTAAGAAGTGGCAGACGCGATGCTGCACCTACCTGAGACAACAGTTTTTACTCCTTTCGTCAGTCTCAATTTCACTTTCCTTATGCTCTCCAGTGTCACACTCGAAGTTGAACTTAGCAGTTGTCGTTCCACCTCTCTCTCTCTCCCCCCCTCCTCTCTCTCTCTCTCTTAGTGTTTCTCAGTGTCTCCCACTCTTCGTCTCTCTCGTGGGTCTGTTTCTCCTCCGACAGTGCAGACAGCAGTGTGTGTGGACGGGAGTGTGTCTGGGAGCCAGACAGGGTGAGAGTAAGAGAGTGGGCGGGCCCTGCCCAGTGCAGGGGATTCCTTTATGACGATGTCAGAGGAGAGGGGCCCTCCCCTTCTCTGCCTCCCTCCCTCCCTCCTCTCCCCTCTCCTCCCCTGTGCATGGCCGTGGCTGCTGCTGGAACACAGGAAAGGGGGCAGGGAGATAATTGGCCGCACAGCTGCTAATAAATGAGCAGAGGCTGTTTGAGTCAATAGCAGACAGGAAGACGACCAAGCTAAATGTCCAGTGTTTTGATGGACAAACATACTGAGCTGGTTTTATTACACTGTTTTGTGTGTTGAAGATGTTGATATGTAGAGTTGCAAAAAGTTGCATATTTCAATCATCCCTCCCAGGAGAGAGTGATAATTTCTCTCTTTGTCTGACAATAATCAGAGTGCACACGTTTAGCCTGAAGACACTGTTAATTCAAACCCGTATAATAGCAGTTCGTATGTCAGAACATGCTTTCATCGCTATTTTGCAAACTTGTTTTAAGATTTTGCTTTTATCCGAGAACGAACAAAGCGAGAGAAAGCGAAAACAAAGCACTTTTCATTGGATTGAACAGAGAAAATTATCACCAAAGGTGCATAGAAATATGACACCAAGGTAGGAGTCATATTAACAAGGCCAGAAATAATAATAGAGCTGTTACATTAAAGCAAATGTCAAAATTTGCTTTGAAAGACTGCATATTTAGCTAAAGACAAATGAAAGGTGTGGATCTTACTAATTATTTGACATGTATGATACATGCATACGCATCCATGCCAAAATAGTGTTTGTTAAAGTTGTATCCTTATTAATATTAGCGAGCTAATGTTGGTGTGAAGTAGTCTTGTCTCTTGTTTTGTTGAAACCTCAAGCTGCTTTTTTATGCTGAGAGAGGGACTTTAACTGGGACAGGAGTGCAGGGTTACAGTTATCTAAGCAAAAAGAAACAACAAACCATGGCTGATTTTTCCAGATCACCCAAAAGCTCGACACAATTTCAATATGGAAATCATTTTCAGCGCAAGAGATCTTTGGGTATGAGTCAACTGATGTGCTTGGAAGTGTAAATTTGAGTTATAGCTCATGCGGGTTATTGTGGTGACATAATGTCACAATAAGTCATAATAAGAGAATCTCTTCCTCCTTGTAGTTTACTGATAAAGAATGTAACTCATCAGTAATGCATCAATAATGATTCACAAAGTGGCAATGTCGGTTTACACGACTCATAGGGAGAAAATGGCAGAAAAAAATGTCATGCTCTTTGCAGCTTCTTGTGTGTGCGAGGTGTTTTGGTCCAAGCTTGGTTTGATCTGCACCTGTCAAACACAGGACCCCCCCCCAACCAACCTCTGCACACAACCCGCACCCCCCCCTCCAAACACACAAAGACACAGTAACGTGAGCTTCAGAGAGGGGCTATTAGAGGCTTTATGACTTCCCCTTCTTTCCCTGAAGCCTTTGGGTGTGTGTTAGCGGCGAAGTCCCGCACAGACAACCTCGCCCCTGTGAGAGCGGACGTCACACATTCCAAACACGCACTCACACACATACACACACTTGCGCGTCTCTTAGCAACACACACACACTCCAAGCTTAGTGAAATGACTATGCCAGTAAGACACATGACCACGACACGTCGTTTATCTTCAGATGGGATAATGTTTTGTTTATGGACCTCAGTTTCTATGTTGTCTTCACAGGGGATTTACAACTTTGCATAACAGCCGGAGTTGAATGGAGTGTAATGAATACCTTAACTTTTTGATTGTTAGTTAGCAAAGATTACTTGTGGTATGAATGAACTTGGTTATTACAGAGTGGAGTAGAGCTTCATAAATTTCTTTTTCCCACTCTGTCCTCCTCCTCGTCTTTCTTTCTATCACTCTTTATGCATATGTGTGTGTATATCTGTATACCTGTTCATGTCATGTAAAAGCTCTCTGAGCATCTATAGTCAGATGAGCTGAAATATCGTACGACAGTTAACTGGGTCATCTATGCGATAAACTCGTCTCTGGTAAAAAAAAAAAAAAAAAAAAACTTTTCCGTCTCCATTCTAGGCTCTAAACCTCAATGCGTGCCGTGCACACTCCCCACAATTAGATGACAATTAGCATAGCCACACGCAACACCAGTACTGTAATGACTGACAGGACAAAGGCTACTCATCCCAAGAACTTGATGAACTTTCAATTTAAACCAATACCAGATCAGCCTGGGTGAAATATGATCCAAATAAACTCGGTGTAAAACTGTGAAAAGGAGGCCGTATCTTGTAACTTTTCCTCCGATGCCAATTTATTGAGAACAAACTCTGGTTTGCAATGTTCTGCAATGATCCCTGCTGGCAGTGAGGGTATCTGGAAAATAGTGCTGAAAGAGAGTTGTGCTTCTTCTTTTCTCTAAGGCAATACTGTTCTTTATGGCTCTGTGAAATATTATCAGCTCTATGTAAAGTATAGTGATATAAGCATGGTTGTAAATGTTCCCGCTGTACATATGTGTGTGTGTGTGTGTGTGTGTGTGTGTGTGTGTATCTGTCCATTTTCAAGAGATAACAGTGATATATCAATGTGTATATTTGCATTTGTGTGAGTTTTGTCTACAGTATATGTGTGCATGTGTATATTTAGGAAGTCATTACTGACCTCTATCCTCACTGAGCTCCAGTGGGTGAGTTTGTCTTTTCATGTGTCATATTTAGTTAATAGTTCATAGACAAATATGTTCTATAGTATGGGGTCAGAGTACAGACCTATATGCGTGTGTGTGTGTCTGCATGCGTTCTTCTGTGCTGCACATTCTTAGTTTTGCATGCATTTCAGTACATATGTAATGTGAAAATATGTGTTTATGTAACTTGCGTGTACTGTATGCATGTGTAGATATGCGTATGTCAACTATTCACACGGGAAATTCGGCCGACTGACCATCCTAGAAAGTGAGTCAGACTACAGTAAACGACTGTAATCAGGGCCACAGGGTCTGAGAGTAAAAAAAATCTACTTAAATTTGGTTGTCATGGTGAGTCAGATCCAATTATGCAACAAGCAGTGGAAAATGGGTTTTGGAGAAAGAAAGAAATGCGGGAGAACGAGAGAAACTACTATCTGTGACAGCTGATCTGTGAGGTATCAACGATACCATTATTTAACCAGACATGTTGGCCATGAAAGCGCTCTTATTAACAGTAACAGGGAAAGCCGCACTAACACACATATTCACATTTAAAAGTTTGACAGTGTTCTTCTGCTGATAGCTTGCCCAAGGACATGAAAACTTCTTGTGTCCTCTTCCCCTGCATTTTGAAACACTGCACAACGCAATCTGGGCACCTCCACTACATGCAGATAATACTTGAAGTCCAAATATCTTTCTGAACTTAGCTATCAAAGAATACATAAAAGTTCTACTCGTAGGATGAAGATTGTTTTTTTTTTCTTAGCAGGCATTTTTTTTATTTTAAAAATCATATTTTATATTTTATTGAGCATGGATTCCTTTATTGAGTCTCTTTAAATCTCCGTAATGCAACTCAGTGGAATAGTATGGTTTACAGAAATACAAAGTCCTGACGTCACCTTCAGGCTACCCTCTGTTCCAAATGTGATGCAAACTCTCCGTTAACATTGGTTTCATTGTTTTTTTTTTTTCTGGAAAAAAATGAAGCATGTTATTTATGCAAAATGGCATCCATGCAAAAGTTCAACGATTATTAACTACTACACGTCTCATTAACATTTAACACTAGTAGCAGAGTGTTTACTTATTCTTATTTATTATTAACTTTCTTGCTTCCATATCGACGCTATCCATCAGCACTATTTTCTGAAGATAATCTTCTGTCTAAAAACTTCTACAACAATCAAAAATGGACTAGCCTCTTTTGTGAAGTTGGCATGTTTAACCCATGATGGCGTTGGGCTTGTCTGTTAATGATGTTCACTAAAGACTGCTACAAACTGCAATGTTCAATAAACATCTATATTAGATTGTTCTTAAAATAATTCTCATCTGTATCTACAGAGTACACTACACAACAAGACTTTCTAAAATGCAGTCTTTTATTTGACGCACGGCATTTTTGAGTTTGCTCAGTTTAACTCTTACTCTCTACTGTATTGTATATAAATAGGAGCTAAGTATCTTAAGTAGGGGTGTTGGCCCTGATAACAGTATTTAGGGTTGCTGGAGAGGACTCAACCAACAACCTTTCAGCTACATGTAGGTGGCCTCTTGAATTAACCTGTCAATCCATCATCCCTCTCCTCCTCCTCTTCAACTCCACCCTGAATTAGCAGCCTTGAGCAACCCCCCACCCCCCCTTCCCGGCCTCCTTTCCCCCCCATCAACCCCCTGATTCAGTCCTGGGACATTTGAGGTCATAACTTTTCTACACCACCTCATCCATGCTGGACCATGTCACTGGCAACCAGTCCAGAAGAGTGGTCATAAAGTCCACCCAAAGACCAGCACGTCTTAACCGAGCACAAACCGGCCAGCTCGGAGGCTCCATGGATCCACTTGACTTTGACTAGTCTGTCCTTATTTTCTCTTTCCTAAGCTCCCTCTCTCTCTCTCTCTCTCTCTCTCTCTCTCTCTTCCCCCCTCCCTCTCTCTCCCTCTCTGGTATTTATGTGTTGGCAGTTGCCGTGGAGACAAGACACACAAACACTGTGGCGGTAGACAGGAAGTGCTGCGGAACCACAATGGCGTCACTGCGGCTCTGTACTCGCTCTCCTCTCCTCTCTCTCTCGCTGTCTGCTCCAGCCAGCATGCATGCTATTATCCTTAGCAAGCTATATGGAGACCACACTGCTCTCTCTTTCTCTCTGTTCTCTCATTTCTCTCATTATTATTAGCATTGCTTTTTCAGCTGTGTCTCTCTTGTTACTCTCTCTCTCTCTCTCTCACTTTATACCACATTAGCTGCTTTAGTATTTGGAAAATCTCTGTCTGATTTGCGGTGTCTGGAATGCCTGGTGCTAGTTGATGTGCTGAAAAGCTGTCGGGCATCGAGAGTTTTTAATGTTCGACCTGTCTACAGGGCGTTCACTGTCAAGAAGCTACTCCCCTGTTTCAAAACTGGGTCAAGAATGTGTGTGTACTGTGTGTTTTTGGAGTTTGTGAGAGGCCTGTGAGGGTGAAAAAACATCATCGTGTGTTGGATTTGTTGTTGTACAACAAAACAGAAATGTATCAGATTACAAGCATACTGTATGGGTACTTTGTATATGATGAAGTGAGCGAGTAAGAGGCAGATATAGCGAGAGCCACAGAGAGAATAAAAGGAATGTGTGTGGTCCTATTGCAGACTCTTACATCAGACTGGCATTAGTGTACAGTACACATCCCTCCTGTTCTCCCTCTGTCTTTTTTACACACCCCAGCTCTAAATATACTCCTCTGGAAAAACCCCTTGAGAAGATACCGCCCTCTCCCACTCACATGCTAAAAATATCCATCCACGACCACCTTTACAACCCCCATCCTTGCTCGCTTTTCTTTCCGTCCACATGATTCTTGCCCGTCTAACTTGTTTACGTCTTGCACTCAACATCATTTCATTATCTCACCCGGCAACTAACTCTTTTATGTGATGTGACTCCTTTTCCCCTACTCCTTTACCTCCCTTTCCTGATATCCTCCTTCCAAACCCCCAAGGCCGCTTGGCATTTCTGCTGACATAGACAGCCAGCGAGCCAGCCAGCCATCCCTCCATCAAGGCAGCCAATCAAACATCCAGCCAACCAGTCTGTTGACCAACCAGCTGACCACCCAGCTGGCCAGATGAAGAGCAGTCCAGCTATCAGGGTCTGGCTGGTGGTGAAACTTGGTGAACAGATGAGTTCTCAGGACACACAAACACAGAAGAAACAGAACTGGATTTTCTTAAAGTGAGCTCATAGCACAGGAGTGAGCAAGACAAGGAAAGAGAAGCAAAGATTAAAAACAAATATGCCAAAGTATCCGATCATAGTGTCTTCCGTCTTTCTTCTCAATCAGCTGGAGGATAATGATTGAAGCAGATTTAAAATAATTACCAGTAATATTACTACTAGAAATGTGGCTGTGTAAAGAAGTGAACTATAGATGGATGTATTTGTGTTTTTGAATTTGAAGAACTGATTACTGTACTGCATGTAAGATGGTAATCTTCTCTGTTTGTATGTGGTGGTCAACGAGAGAGGAAGCCTATCTGTGGCCATATGTTGTTTCTGTTCCTCTGTTCAACCGTTGACATCATCTGTGACACATGGCCGGGTGACTTCCTCCGTCTCATTAATCACTTGTGTGTTAACAGGAGCACACACTCTCCCCAATTCCTGTACCCTTTACAGCTTTGCCCCACATTCCGCTTTCCCTTGTTAGCTTCCCGGCTCCGACATCGGCCTCTAACGCTCTTCCCAGCTGGCCTGCCCACTTAGCAGTAACCTTTGACCCCCCCCCCCCCATAAAACCTCCACGCCATGCTTTCTCCACCTGCTGCTACTCACCTGCTGTACGTGGGGGGGGGGGGTGAGAGATGGAGGGATGAAACCAGACGAGGGAGGATCTGTTTTGAACAATGCTTGGAAAAACAATTTGTGATTTTTTTTTTATCAAGAAAGGCATCTTGATTTTAACTGGAGTGTAGTTCAAAGTCGAAAATGTGTGAGTTGAAACACCTTGAGTTAGTTGTGAAACTCCAAAAAAAGAAAAAAGAAAAAAAAAAGAAGACGTCAAACAATCAACGGCCGTTGGAGGACAGGTGATTTCTAGTGTGTTATCTCTACGGAGATAAAACTGAAAAGGAGGATCATCAACACCAGACTCTGATTGGCTGTTTTGAGCGGAGAGGTACAGAGAAGGACTGAAAGTAGGGGAAAGTTGCACACAAAGACAGAAAGATATATTGCTATTGAGCTAATTGCCCCCCTAGACTGGGGCATAACAACCTTTTCTTTTTAAAATGATACTTTATTGGTGATTACATACTACTGTGCGTTACATTTTAAATATTAATAAATTAGGACTTTATTCTAGCTTCATTTGTGCTAACACTTGCAGTTCATTAAATTGAACTGAATAAAGATTACAAGAAAAACATGGGGAAGACAGAGACAGAGAGAGAGTCATAAAGCCACTCAGTGGAAGTTAGTTGTCAGCTTTGTGAGGTGGAGCGGTGAGAACTTGCAGTATATCAGTTTTTATGATTCTGGAAAAACACACCGATACATCTCTGCAGGGAGAATAAGGGGGTCTGCATTGACGGCCTGCTCTCCAAGATACGTGGGGGAACTCTCACTTACACACAAAGAGCCACTATGTCAGGGTCAACGGTAGCCAAAACACACATTTAGGGTGTGATGAGCAATGGTCTGTAACTGTATGTAAATCACTCCTCAGTGTAAATAAAGTTATCTCAACCACCTAAAGGACTCCGCTGAAACAGCAGTCTGTGGGAAAAAACCCATCAGTCAGAAGGGACAGAGATGACGAATACAAGAATCTAAAAAAAAAAAACGTTGTGTGACTAACTCCGTAGTTAAAGCAAACCCTCTAAAAAGCTTTGATGAACTGGTTATTTTTTCCCCAGTTGGTCGCCCAAAAAAAGGCCAAAAATCAAAAAATAAATGAAAACTCTCTTTTGCAAAACCAGGTGGCCCTCCTAAATGTGTGGGCGTCAGACAATAAATAGGTGGTTTAGCAAGTTAAGCCAAGGTGTGCACAAACTGGGTGTGTCTGTGTGTGTGTTTCCGCTACCCCCACCCATGTGAAAGGTGCTCTTGGGAGAGGGTATGTGCCCGCACTCGTGCCCTCTGGCTCTTCTTTTTCCCTCCATTTTGGCGCATGCGGCCTCTCTGTCTTTACTTCTTTCATCTTTCTCCCTTGCAACTCTTTCCTTTTGTTTGTTTCTTTCTTGATTTTTCTTGGATTATCCAACTCGTTCCCCTCTCTTTTCTTTTTCCTGCCCTCTCGCTCTCCCTCTCTGTGCTTGTTGGTGTAGCTGTCCTTATTTGGCTTCCCTTTGAGTGAGTGGGAGTGTGAGTATGAATGTGACTGTGTGTGTGTGTGTGTGTGTGTGTGTGTGTGTGTGTGTGTGTGTGTTTCCTCCTGACTGTGAGTCACTGCTTGTCTGACTCACAGGCGCTAACAAAAACATACAGTTGCCATGGGGACACGCTCGCCGCCCCCCCCCTCCTCCCCATCTCTCTCTCTCTCTCTCTCTCTCTCTCTCTCAGCCTCTGGTTTCTCTCTTCTTGTGGGCACCGCTGCATCCCAGGCAGCCCTGGCACTGTTGCATAGGTGGCTTTGGTGGGATAGTGGTGGTAAGGTGGGATACTTAACAGGATCGGAGGATTCAGAGACATAAAAACAGAATAAAAGTAAGGCTGAAAAAGCACAGGTGAAAACTTAAATTAAAGTTCAGGAGCCTGCAGAAACCTAGGGTGCGAGACAAGCAATCATCTATCATCAATAGTAAGTAGAAATGCCTGCATTGGCTGAGACAGGGCAAAACAGAAAGTGCCCACCTGTGGCTCTATTCTCTGCGTCTGTTCTCTTGCTTTTACTGCTCTGAAATTGCACACTGCTTTGAACTGGGTCCGTGCTTTGAAGTGCTGGCGTCACTGCTCGGCCTTGCCATAACCTCCAGGGAGCTTGATAATGTGCACACGTGTGGCGTTACATTTCGACAAAGATCAGGTAGGGCACTGGATGTACCCACAGCCTCACGCTACCGTTTGGCTTACTTCCTGGATGCTAAATGCAAGTGGTACGCCACCTAGTGGACATACACATTTATTTATTTATTTATTTATATTCATAATTACTGGCCCACATGTGAAGTACTCTTTGTGATGACACTGAATGACCCCACTGATCATAGAAACATTTCACCATGTCCAAGTTGTGAGCAGTTCCACCAAAGAGATGTCTCTAAACTAACTATAACTAAGGCCCAAAAGATGTAAAATCACTCAATATTTCACACAAATACAGCTCAAATAATAGAAGTACAAAACACAAACACAGATTAGTGCAACACACTTCTCTTTTTCTTTGTTCTCTACGTCATCAGATTTATCAAGTCACACTTTGGCGAAGTCCTACCCCTATGTTAGCAACCCCTGGACTGAACTTTCAAGCTGTATATAATCTACAGTAGTTATACTGTATACTATCTCCACCTTATGCATCTACAATAGTGAAATCCTGCGTACACATTAATGAATAATGTCATATACACTGTTGCCCATAAAGTTGGAATGAAATATTTTTACCTCTTCTCATGAAATGATTGTGACAATGTGATTTATTCTTGATAGATAAAGTGTTATCTTCTCAAAACTTTATTAATCAATCTCTTCATATCACAGTCAAAATTAAACCACAGTTAACCTGCTGTGTATAAATAGGAACAAAAAGAGGAATGTGTTGTGAAAACAAAATGATTCCAACTTTATGGGCAACAATTCCCTCTTTAAACTTTTACCTTAACCTTAACTTTTAATACAGTTACATAAACGGTTTTATATGAATGACTTCTGCTTTTAATGGAGTATTATTAATATTATTATATTGTAGAGCATCTTCTTCCACCACCGTCTATCTAAGAATAAACACACACAAACTGAATGAAGACACAGACAGAAAAAAAAAAATACAACACACATCACATCAACACAGAACAGTGGGGATACACATAAAAGTACAGACACACGCTTGTGTCCAATGCACATGCATACACACACGCACACAAACACACTTTTGACCTTTCTTTGACCTTTGTGTGGCCTGAGAGCTCTCAGCGGCAGCTGGCTGGTGGAGAATTTTGAGAACAGCCTGAAACTGAAACTGTACACTGGCATAATCCTCAGCGAGAGACAGAGAGCGCAGGGATTGAGAGGGACAAAGAGAGGAAACTGGAGCAAATGGTTGTAGTAGCATAAAGTCAAAGTAAATAAGTAAAGCTCAGAGCTTGTGGAGCAAAAACAAAATACAGAGGACAGAACAGAGAAAAGAATTCATATATTCAGAAATTGCCATTGTCACACTTTATTGAAAAAATGCAACCTGCCATATATACTGTAAGCTTTTACTGTATATACATCAGCCAAGGTAACACAGAGTTTTTTGCTGCGACTGTCAGAACATACAGAGTGAGCCTGACTGCACACACACACACGCGCACACACAGAGTGAACAGACTGACGTTCAAAGATGAATCAAGACACTTCTGTTAGTGTGTGAATGCAAGTAATTGTGTGAATAGGTACAAAAAAAAAGAAAAAGACGACCACATACATTTCTCGGACTTGCAGTCCAACAACACGTCGCTTGGATTGCAGCATTGTACACCTTCTCTGCACGCACAAAATCACACACACGCACACACACACATTGTGCTCCAAATGTGTGCGAGCATGTGTATGACAGCTGTCCCTGTATGTGTAATAATCCTCTGTAAGCTCCATGGCTCCCGCAGTCTCTTTTGCTAGATCCTCCAGAGCATCTCTGACCTCACTGTGTTCTCCTCCGTCCCCCCCCACAACCTGCGAACACTCATGTTGTGGCTGATCACATCCCTTCACTCCAACCTTTGCCTCAAATATGCTAGCTGCACTTTGGAGCCTTAGTCCCCCATTCTTTCCTGGCCCTGGTCCTTGTTTAATTAAAGGTATAGTATGTCATTTTGGGAGAAATACTCTTCTGGTGGAAAGTTAGATGAGAAGGTGCCACTCTCCTGAGTCTATGGTAAATATGAAACTACTGTGACCAGCCAATTAGTTTAGCTTAAAGCAGAAACAGTTAGTCTATCTACCTATCAGCACCTCTAAAGCTTGCTAACACCTTATATCTTGTTTTAATTTGCACAAAATAGTGTAAAAATTACAATTAGCTGTGAGGGTCATGCTCTTAGCTGTTGTCAGGCATCCATTGAAGACTCTACGAAGTTACTGTTTCTAAGAAATAGTCTGACACAACCCCAAATACAACGGCCTGGATAAACATGTACTCTGTTCAGTTTAAGTGCCCAAACAGGCTCCATTTGTGGTGTAAGTTTGCCCTCTGCTGTACACATCAAGCTTCCTCCAATGATAAACTAATTCATCATGCCTTTTGCCCTGAGAAATCTTCCTTTCTTCCACGTTCCAGTTTCCGTTATTTACTGTATATGATGTTAGTGGTGTTTCCCCTTTGTTATGCACATGTGCACCGGCGCACTTTGGGAAAAGAGGTTAGTAGTTCACTTATTATGATTGAGTGCTAAATAACAAGTAACATGGATTCTTTTTGGATGAAGCAGGGCTAATCTGATGATCAGTTAATTCACTCTATGTAAAAGTACAAATACATGTAGGATACATGACACGCAACCAGTACACACAGCCTTCCTTTCCTCTGTCTCTGGTTGTTATCAAGCATCTGCATAGACCGGAGGTGGAGGGTCTCAACTCTTTCACAGTGATCTTCTGCCAAATTTAGGCTTCCTCTGACAGATGGGCCAAAACTCCCACAAAAGTCCACAATCATTAATGTCACAGTGTCCATAAAACTCTTTAAAATGCAGTCCACGATAATGGGATACTGTTTTTTTTAATAGTTGTTTATACTTTTTAAATATAAAAATAACTGTCTCCTGCATGTGCTTGAATCGAGTCTCTAGGAGTAGGGAGAATGGGATGATTAAAGTGAGGGGGGATTTAGGCAAATTTGTGAAAACGTGTTTGCAACACTCCCATCTGATAGACGTGCATGTATGTGAAGCGTTTTAATATGCTCCTCCTTCAGAACAGTGGGATTTTAGCAAGGTACACACAGTTTTTGCAGTTTGTCAGCACTTTGAAGCAGGAAGAAAAATATCTGTTAAAGAGTCTCTGAAGTGGCTTAAAAAGCAAAATCCATTGTACAACTTATTCCTTTTGTCACATTTAATTCCATGAACAAAATATCTTCTGTTGTATGAGGATTCTTGGTTCTTTCTCTAAGAAAAAGAGGGTCGTTCTCCCACAACACAAACTGGTCCACACAGAGGGCTGCAAAGAGCTCATATCTCTGTCCTTTGGTATATGAAGTGTCCTCCGAGGGGAGCGTCTCAAAAGTTGCTAAACAGCTCATATTTCTTCATCCAGTCCATCTGCGGTGCTTTCTTCTTTTCTTTGGCATGGACCTTCATCTTTTCTTCTGCTGCTGTAGCACTCAGGCCCATCTCAGCAAACGGGTCCATCAGCCGGCCGCCGTCATCATCCGCCAGCTAGACAGGAGATATGATTAAAGATGGAAAGAGAGACAGAAGGGTTGAGGGTACTGACTTTCATGTGACGGACCAAAGAAACAAACACAGCACCGTACATGAACGCCCACACCCACCTGTGTACTGTTGCCCTGGCTGCTGAGGTCAGAGTGTGTAGACCTGATGGATTGCGTGGTGGAGCTGCCGTTGATCTGAGGGTTGGTGGAGCCGTTGGATATGGATGGACCATCATAATCTGCACACAGAAGCCCACAGATTGCTGTATTACACTCGAGTATAGTCTTTATACATAGCTCATATCCAAAGGAACGGGATCTCATTCAACAAATAGGTGCCTTGCAAGGTTTGTTGTAATTTATTTTATGGTTTAACAATTTTTATTCTCATTAATTCAGAAATCAGTGGAGAGTTGAGAACGATCTGAGCAAAACGGTGAGCAAAACAAACAAACAAACAAGTAGAAACACTTTATTTTAATATCCTAGTCATTTCTTATGAAGTATTCCAGAAAGAACGATGTCATCTGCTACTAATTAATAGGGAAAATTGAGACATTGGTCACTTTCAGTTTATTGTTTGTGTGACCTTTTAAATTTTAGTCGGCTGAACAACAACAAAAGATTACATTTACGGAAAATAAAGTTTCCAGAAATAAATGAAGGATGAATAATGTAGCTGTTTTTCAGGCAAACTGCTTATAAACCAATTAACTAGACTGTAAAATAACTGAATTAGAAGAACTAATTTGGTTATTTTAATCACATTTTTCTAATAATCGTTCTTCCTAGGAACCTTAATGGACCTCTGAAATAGGTCACCCTACTGAAGTATCACCTAGTTATGGACAACCTCATTCAAGATTGATCATAGCACATAACCTTCTGATAGTGCAGTCCTACCTCTGAGATGGCTGACTGTGGGAATAACACCCCTCCTCTTGAAGTTCTCATCTGTATCTGGGTCCACCACCAACAGCCAGGTCTCATCCCCGCCTTTCTTTATGAAGGCCACCACCTCTGCATGCCGCATGCCCTCGATGTTCACACCATTTACCTGGAGAACACAAAGACGAGAAGAGACGGGCTCTTGGTAGGACGGAAGGAGGTTTTTTCAATGGAGCTGATTGACTGTTAAAGCTCTTGATGTCCCATCAGTATTTGTGTGTATGTGTGTACACAAATACACAGGTATGATTCACTAAACACGAATTTAGGTACAACTGAAAACAGAGTAACAATCCCATTTCAACCTTTATTTTATAACCTTTATCCCATAAAGATCTTCTGGAGGTAGATATCACATTTCACATAGATTTAGACTTATCTTCAAAATACTTAACATCCTACTTTCCCCCACAGATAACACGAACAATGCCAAAACATGTGGGCTTGGTCAGTTGGTACTATTTCTGCATAATAAACAACCAGATTTTTCAACAGAAATCTCTCCCTGTCAGTGGATTGGTAGAGTTACATTCATGTTTATTCTGAATAGAGCACCTGACTGAACCTACTTCCCCATTACTCATTGTTGACATACTGTATGCAATGCTGTGAGCCTGTGTTACCTCATTCATCCAGTAGGTGGAGCAGTGGAACAACATACGATTACACACATGACCCTCAGGATGCCTGCACTACTTTACACAATGTTTTTCAAACTTTTGTGATTAATCATAAATTCGTGATTCTTCACAGCTGTGCAAGCAGCTGTAGAACTTTTAATTTACCACATAAAAAAAAGACTCGTAAATACTTCTTGATAAGGACTACAACAACCAGGAAACATCAGGGCCAGAAACAGCTGAACTGAGGGACACAGTGAATATATGTGCATGTCATCATGACCATCTATGTGACAATGCTTCTACACCTAGCTATTTGCACCTAGCATCTGGAGGCCTGCATTTCAACAGCTCTGTCTAGACCTTGGCTTCTCTGAGGCTGGTAGCTTCGCACCACGCCAAGTTAGTGTTGGTACACAATCAATTATTGATGTCTCTCCTGGGCTCCGGCTATAGTGTTGGTTTCAAGTGTCAGAGTCCTGAGGGGGAATTTGTTTAAAATTCACTGCTTATGACAAGATGGTGAAAAGAATGAGCTTTTCCTCTCAACTGTGGGTGAGGAAAATGGGATGAAAATAAATGTGGAAAATAGGACTGTAGGCAATTAGCTGCAATGAGGCCAAACATTCAAATCTAACAGGTAGGAAAGGAAGAGAAAACAAGAGAGTGGAAGGAAGACAACACTGTAAATGAGTTGAAAGAAGAGGAATCAACAGATGGAAAGTGTGAACCTCTACTCTCTTTCATATCAAAAATCTCTAATCTAGCCTTTCTTCCCAAGACCTATGACAGGCGGATAGGACAGACAGACAGACAGGCTGATATGAAAAAACAGATCAGTCAGTCAGGGACACAGACAGACAGTTTGATACAGAGAGAACAAACATCTTTGTATGCGGCCAAACAACAGGTGTTGTGTCGTGTTTCACAGCCCTTCATTAACAGTCCATCCCACACAAGACAATACACTCTGCTCTCTGCCTGCTGGGCTAATTAATACATGCTGTAGGAACAGTACAGAAGCTTAATTCTCATGGGACTATTCCTCAGGGAACCTCTTGATAACAGTGTGTGTGTGTGTGTGTGTGTGTGTGTGTGTGTCTTCAAAGTCATGGAGGGTCCAGTCACCTGAAGATAACTGGAGTGCTGATTTTTTTTCAAATGCATCAGCACATCTGTGAATATGACAAAGACTTAGATGATTTTGGTGTTGACATGAACTTAAGCCAGGACAAGCTGTTATAGATGGAAGCCTGATTCAACAACAGCACGGCCTATTTGTTGCCTCAAATTAATTCAGATTTTAGTGGATAAATTAGTGGAAATTTAATGTTCCCAAAACAGCTGCCATGTTCTTCCAGTGGAAAGAGTGAGTGGTACATTTGCAAAATCAAGATTAGAAAAGCCACGGTGATGTTTCAGTAAAGAACACCATTTCTTTGTTGAAAATATGGATATAGGCACCTGCAAAATAAATCTCTCCTCATTGTTAGTGTCCCTAAATTAAATACCTGTTGTTGGTCTCAGCCTGACCACAGTAAGACTAAGAGTCTACAGGCATGTTAGCGGCTCTGTGAGGCACAGCGGTGCTTTGAGCTTAATGTTAATATGCTGACAATGATAATAGAAACTTGCTTGGTTTCTTAGTATCTTAGTTTAGTGTGCTAGCATGCTAACATTTGCTAATTACTAATAACAGCTGAGGCTGATGGGAATGTCATGAGTTTTGCAGGCATTTGGTGATCTTTTAAAGTTTTACAAACTGAAATTTAAGACTTAATGACGGCAGAGGAAAAGTTAAGGAACCAAGTGACGGCATTTCATCATGAGGGTGACATGAATGTGTGTGTACAAGGTTTTACGGCAAAAGTTGTTGGGAAATTTCGTTTTAAACTCATACTAGTGAACCTAAAGGTAGCACTAGAGGAAAAGTCAGGGATCACCAAAACCATGACCAGTTGGTGATGCATGAGATCAGCAAAATCATTTCATCCTTTGAGGATCATCAATGTTTGTACAAAATTTCATGACAATCCATCCCATAACTGCTGAGGTGTTTCAGTCTGCACCAAACTATTGGAAAAGTGTGTTTGGTGCACTTTTATATATATTCTTTGATGTCATCCTCAAGAGAGGTCCAGACTACGCACTGTTGAGCTCAGTCAGAGCAGAGAGACTGATGAGGCGTTCACCGGTGTCTGCCAAAACATCGGCAGAAAGCCGAGCTCTCACCATAGCCTTTTATAACGTTGGCTGCTGATACACCTCCAGTGTAATGGGGCGTGGTGAGAGAAAAAGACAGAGACAGACAACGAGGGAGAGAGAGGGAGAGAGATCTGTCATGGTTGTTCACCTTTCTAACAAGCTGCTGACAGATAACACAAGCGGTGTCTTGATGCATGGTCAGAGACGGTTGCAATTATCAGCATGTACACGCACACACACAACAGCAGCCAACAAACTCAAGAGGGGCTCATATTTTTCAGTCAGAACAAAACTAAAACACTGACAAAGTTATTAAGCTGGCATGAAATTACATATTTACTAGAACATTTCAAGTCTATAACGTTTACCTGACAGCATCCCACAGGTAATTAAAGATAATTGCAATATAGAAAACAGTGCAAAGAGTGCTTATTTTCATTATAAATCAATCTGTCAGTTATTACCTCGATTAACAAAAAGCAGCAAATCTTCACATTGGAGAAGGTGCAATCAAGAAATGTTTGGGTTTTGCTTAAAAATGAGATTAAAAAAGTTACAAGTTAAAGTTACTTTCCTGCCAATCGACTACATTTTAGCTCTAAACTTAGCAGATATTGTTGTATATTTATATATTTGCTTTGGCAATGAGTACACATGCACATCATGCAAATGAAACTCCTTTGTTTGGCCTGACACTGTCTTGAGTACCTTCCAACTTCATTAATGTGTGTGCATGTAAATGTGATCCTCAATTTATGTCTCCATGGAGAGATGGAGCGAGGTGGCAGACTGTTACTGTCATCAGTGACCTGCAACAGGATGTTCCCACACACTCTCACTAGCCATCTAATGTTCCAGTGGTGCAAGAGTACATCAGCATCTTCTAATGCCAAGACTGCCACTGAAGTGTAATCAACAACATCTAGCCTCTTTCAGACTTTTACTTTGATGAACAACTGCACTTAGTAGTGCTGATTACACTTACAGTAACATACTGATGGTTAACTATGTTGTGTTCCATTAATGGCGTAATTACTGTCAACCATTTTGCTCCCGATGTACCAATGTCCACTGTAGATACAAAGAACATTTCATCGGCTGAGACTTGAGAGTTTGGCTGCTGAACACTGAAATCTTTACAAAAATGGTTTGACATTTTGGAAAATACACATGTTGGTGTCCTTTCTGAGAGTTAGATGAGAAGATTGAGATCACTCTTATATCTTTATGGTACATATGTGGCAGTTGGTTAGCTTAGCTTAGCTTAGCACAAAGACTGCAAACAGAGAAAAACAGCTAGCCTTACAAAGAATATTATTGATCAAGATCTTCACATCTAACTCTTGGTAAGAAAATAAATATTTCCTGTTTCACAAAACTACTGTGTTAATGTCTTCTGTGTTTGATTTTCTACAAAATAACTGACCATTGACCGCTAGGATTGTACCATATTTTAACAGGTTTTCAACAGAGTCACCATGCAACATTAAATTCACCTTCAGGAACAAAAACCCGACAAAAAACATGTGAAATATTATTTTCTTGTTGTCTCAAGCTTATTTTAGGACATTTTGTCATGAACTCAAATGGGACCAATAGCTGCCTGGATGGTAAGACATTAATAAAAATTGTCTAAAACATGTGAAACCACAAATATGTTCTGTTACATTTTAGGGGGTCCTAAATGAACTCTGTTTAACCTTACTATCAGACCCTATTGGAATCCTGTTTGGCCTGCTCTGCAGCCTGGTCTGGACCCTGATGTACAGCCAGTGAGGACAAAGGTCATGGGAATAAGGGGTGAATGTTGTGTGTTTACACTCAGATAAAAAAACTGCGCATAATAAAAATAATATTACTGTGAGCATGTATTTTCTCTTCTGAAGGGAAAGTTGACTGAGCATCCACGCTCCTCACCCATTACCTTACCCTTTTCAATAAATGACCTTTAACATTCATGTGACTGTCACTTTGTGGTCTCTTCCTTTCTGTTCTTGCATTTTCGCTCTCTGCTGCTTATCTTCTCTTTTATCCAACACACAGTCTCCCTGCCTCCATTTCTCTCTATGCTTCATAAGAAGAGACATACATAAACACACACTTCTCCTTCCCTCCTCCCCCATGTCTCTCTCCCTGTCAGCCCCTGCGATCAGACTGATTTATAACTACGTCTCTTCTCCCCTATGACCGGCCTCTTCCCTCTCTCCAGTTTGACACACAGAGAAGATTGAGTCCAGGCTTCGGGTCCTGTTATCGTTAGAAAACAGAGGCCTGACACTAGACACGAGTGTGACTCCTGCCATTTTAATCACAGCTGTGACCAAGTATGTAGATGGGGTCACATCTGTATTCAATCAGCAGTGGGGGAAATCAAGTTTAAGACCATGATAACAGCATTTTAAAAAAAAATACACAATTGATAAGGTATGTGCTACCTTTTTGGACCAGTATAAAAATGTAAAAAAATACTCCCTGTATTTGACTGTTTTGTGTTTAAATAAACACAAAAATATTACTTCCAATAGCAGCCAATAGCTACTTTCCCCAGAAAAGGGTAGGCAGTTCTGTGTGTTGGTGTGTCATGGAGTAAATGCTCAAGAGAAAGACACCTAAGCGTGCATATAGATTTACTTGGATGTAATAGATTAAATGGTTTTGTGGGCTAATGTGCAAAATAAGTGAGTGTAGGCACACAGAAACAAGCACAAACAGTACAAACACACCTACAAAGATACATAAAAACCACACTTGTCCAATGTGGCAAGCTGAAGCTTTACAAGAGGCCTCTCGAGCGATTATCTCGCACCCAGTCAATCATACTATTCTCTGACCAGTACCAGACTAACCCAGAATCATTTATCAATAATCACCTCATTAGCATGTGTACATTTTTCACAATCTCCTCATCCCTCTGCCCAGCTATGCTGTGTCACACATTGAAACACTCACATACTATTCACTCACTGTTTTGTGCTTGACGTTATTCAACCCAAATTCTTTCTCGCTTATCACCACCGCTGTGGAGGTCCCCTCCTGCCCCATTAACTTCTTATTAAGTAAAGACATAAACCATTTAATTACTCCACCCACCCAGACACATTCTGTATCCATTTCTGTCTCATAAATATCTGTATTTCTATCTCTGTTAAGACCTTTCTGTGTTAAATAGTTTTCATCCTCCTACCTCAACCAGCCTATCCTGCGGCCGGAGCCCGGCGTGGTCTGCAGGTGATCCTGGGTCTAGGGAGCGGATGTACTGTCCAGGCCGGGATCGATCACTGTGGAGGTTGAAACCGTAGCCCATCTCGGACCGCACCAGGTGGCACAGGCGTGGAACGAGCTCGGATGGGTCAACTTGGGGCTGTGACTGGGACTGGGCTTGGGTTTGAGCTTCAACGTGGGCAAGAGCCTCCTGGAAGAAAATGAGGAAAGAGTGTACGTTCACCAGGTGGACTTCATAACCCTTTTGCTTGGTCCTGATAAAGTTTAAACCAAAACTGATTCTAGGCACAAGTTCTACGAGGTTTAGATGGTGCAGGAGGTGTTGGTGGACACAGACCTGATCTTTTAAGCTTGTACATTTTATAAACTCTATTGTGTCACTTCAAGGCATTATTATTGTATTGTATGGGAATGTAATTTTACCAAATCATACCTGATGTATTATGCTGCTAATGAGATGAAATACTTTGAAAAAAATCTAATTTATTTGTAAAACATTCTGTTGGCTGCAGATTTATTGTCCTTTTTATGTTTTCATTCAGTTGTAGAACAGGTGTGCCATTTCATTATAAATCCTGTTACATTCTGTCCATTTGCAGCGCATCACTGACACTTCTAACAGCCTGGATGAAGACATTTATAGAAGCTGTATAATTGAGCCTGGAGCTCACAGTGTGATCACACTGATTTACCACCTACACATGGGGGAAAAAAAATGTGCAGCGAGAGAGGTGATAGCATGGTGGCTTGCTCTGTAACCTTAGCTCATATTAGAGGTAGAGTGGGTGTCTAATGAGTTCTAGATACAGCACACTTGCTGCATGCATAGGACAGGTCTGCAATCATATTACGCAACATGAGAAGTCTATTGTTTCCACTGTATATGTGAAGCTCCCATCATGGTCCAGCTTGTGCCTGCTAAAAATACATATGGAGTATGTGGGCAGGGTGAGAGAGAGAGAGACAGAGAGAGAGAGTGTGTGTAGAGAAGAGAAGATGGTTTATGATTTATTCTGACAGAAAGAAAGAGGACAGTTAAAACCTTTTTTTTTTGCTTATTATTGCAAATGCAGCTTAGGAAGTGCTTTCAATTCTACCCCCTCGACTGTAAAAAAATAACACAAATGGCAACGTATAATTTAATTTCAGGCACTGAATTCTTTAGGGTAGCAGTGATCTTGGAAGCTTGCCCTGAGAAGGGAGGAGAGAAAAAAGAAGGAGAGTAACAACAAGTCTCATGAATCCCTCCAGATCCTGGTTGGAAAGGAAGTGCCTGGGTTGGGCAGCAGGCGTAGATCTAGATCAAGGGAGAGAAAAAAATATATAAAATCGAATGTATTAGCATCACGGGATCTGGGCGCAAGGAGAAAAATGACAGGACGAGGGAGAGGAGAAAGGGAACTAGCAAGGAGGGAGAGAGCGCGTGGGAGGGATAGAAAATTAGATGCAGTGACAAGGATTGAGGAAGAGAGTTCAAGAAAAGAAACAGTCAAGTTAAGAGTGTGCAGAGAAAACGCAACACGCTGATAAACAGATAAACAGTAATAAAGAGCGGTACAGCAAAATCAAGATGACAGAAGTTTCCAGTTAGCGACGACGGGGAGGAAAAGAGTTGCAGTGGAACTCCTCTAACGTAAACAGTGAGAGTAACACAGCTGGGAGTCATTATGTGGGGGAGACGCAAGTGTCTGCCAATCTAACCTCGGACTGCCTCTTAATGCCTGTCCGCACCCCACTAATGACCCCCTGGGGCCTGTGCCATCTCTTTGTGTCTTTCAACGTTAGTGTGCATTTTGGACACTGTTGATTTGGTCTTTTTGTGTCAAAAGTGTACAAGCTTAATTGTGCGTCGGAGATGTCACTGCGCGTGTCCTCTGCTGTTTACTCACAGTGGATGTGATGTCTGACTTGTGCTTGAAAGCGTAACGGACTCCTAGTTTGAAAGATGTCAGTCAAAGAGGCTTGGAGTCGCCACAATACCTCGACAAACCGAGAGGGCATCAAGTGAAATGCGGTCACCATATTTGTTTGAACTGCGGGTGTTGAAAACTTTGTGGTTTTCGTGAAAGATATTTTGATGAGAGAGAGAGAGAGAGAGAGAGAGAGAGAGAGAGAGAGAGAGAGAGAGAGAGAGAAATGACATGTAATGTTTTCCCCATTTGTCAGCAAACTAGTTTGTAATCAGGAAAGTCCTCAGTTATCAGCATTGGACATTTTTTTCCCAAAAGTTCCAATGGGAGGAGAAGCGTTAGGAAAACACAATGTCCATGTTTTGTTCCATGACCATGAACGTATCTGCAGCGCTGCTCAAAACAAGTTCAGTGGAAAATTCCGCAATAAATCAGGGTGCTTTTCTATAAGGAAAGCAATATGGAATATTTCACACCCACAGCAGAACATTATGGCGTTTGGTGGCTGAACACACACGCTAATGCGCACACACACACACACACACACATGTCCGGAGCTCAGCGTCCTCACTGTAACACACTGAGAGGATGTGCTGTCAAAGGGACGAGTGCCATCCCATGAATTCCTTTAGTTTCCTGCCACAATCAGCCTTTGTTTCTGTCAGTTACTGTGAGTGCATGTGTGGGAGAGAGCCATGTACACACAAGACTTGTGTTTGACTCTGTGGTTGGGTTTTTTTTTTTTTTTTTTTTTTCTTAATATTTTGCAACATAAACCGTAAAGAAATTCTCACCACATGCTTTAGTTACTGTTGCTGTCTATTATAGTTTTCACACGGTACACAGGGAGTTAATAACAAGGGCAGACTTACCATTTGAAATTGTTGGTAATGTTAATTCAATTCAATTCAATTTTTTATTTATATAACGCCATATCATCATTACTTTTAAGGACGCAGAAGCTTTTGTACAAAGGGACATTAAATGTGGCTTAAACCTGTGGGACAAGCAAGACAGAGTTTAGACCTTATTGTTGGTATTTTCACGCATTATGTTTCACTTTTAATGTTACAAGAGAAGTTCTGGATGTAGTCAGCCAGTCATACTAATGTTTAATGCTTAGCATACAAACAATATTTAATCTATTCATTACACTTTTTTGTTGTATTTCTGGTTTTGCAAAGGTTAAAGGAAACCACAGTCCCTCTCAGGGTATGGCTCTTTCTATATGCTCACTGTTTCAACATGTGAAGAAATCCAAAGCTTGACAGACCTGCTGTACCAAGTAGCTGAGGTTGCTAAGTTATGATTGGACAATCACTGCTCAGTGGAGAGTATAAGCAAATGGTCAACTGAAAGGTTTGTCTTAGTGATTAAAAATCAACACTTTGAGCATTAGTCAAGTGAAAAACAGATCTATTTTCTTTCTTCTACACTTCGTTTTACAGTTTTGTGATTGAATGACTTTTATTTACATTTGGATCTTGAACTTTACCTTTAATACGGTGAGATATGTGAAACTGAGTTATCATCAGACAACCATGAATGTATCAAATAGTAGTAATTAGTCTACATGTTTAATTTGTGTCTATTTGTGCACACAGATGCATGTGTGTATTTCCCTCTGCATGCGACCACTGGCAGTGGCGTTGGCAGTTGATGAAACTAGATCGCAGCTTGTTGAATAATTGAGCGGTGGCCTACTCCGATGGATGGATCGTGACCGCTGTTAACCCTTTCACAGCCAAGGATAATTTAGTTCACTGCTGGCCCACAAACACAATGAAGTGCGTTCGGGCATGCATGCATGTGCTTGTGTTTATGCGTGCTATTATGCATGTCTTTGACATCCAGAAACTTTAAATCCAGTGTGTGTGTGTGTGCGTGCATGCGTGTAAGGCATTTTGTTAACAATGCTTTCACTTGCATGCTTCCAATAGCGGATTATAGTGAATTCAATATCCCCATTCTAATAAATCAGGAGGTCAAGTTTCCTTTAAGCCCTGAGTCAAAAGTAGGCAGTCTTTCCTGCTGAGTTTGGTTTGCAGATGTGGAGAGGTGTGACCTGACTTAGAGTGCCAGCATTTAATATCTTGAAACCATTTTTAATTTAACATGCGTGTATGCAAATACACTCACCATTGTGGTTGCATGACCTATTTACCAACTAAAAACACTACAATTATCAATGCGAGTGCTTGGTGAATCAAAAGGAATACGTAAAACAAGAGTATGTACGTATTGGATAAATTGGAAAACTGACCAAGTCAACGAATGGACAGTAGGCCACTGTGCCAAACCATTTTGGGGAAAAATCCAATCTACAGTTAAACTAAAAGTGCATTCATCAGTTTTTGTTCCATGGCTCTGATGTATTTTTTTATGACTTTCCATAATTCGACCAGAGTTCTTCCATGACCTAAAAACTGTACCTCAGTTTGTTAATGTTATTTCTCAGCTTGGAAATTTTTTTTACTGGAGTTGACAGCCTGTTTTCCAGTGGAAATTATCACAAGCCCACATTGTTGAAACATTCACTGTATGGTTTAGTTAAAGCTAGAGTTTTACCGTTAGCATTAGCTTATGCTAACTAGCTATAACTAAAAAAAAACTGTTATCGACATGATGCTTTGGTTGACTTGACAACTGTATTAAATTACATGAATTCAGCTAAGCCCCGCCCTCTTTAGTTACTGTTGACAGCCATAGCAACAGTAACTAAGGGCAGGGCTTAATTAACAGTCAATTTGCTGATATTTGCTGCAATGGTGTGTCGGACTTTCACAGTGTCATTAGTGACTAATGTGTCAAAGAGTGTTTGTTTTATTACACGTTAGACGCTTGTTGATATTACACGTAACATGAACTATCAATGTTTTCAAGTTGTGAGGGTACATCAAACATGCCACTACTTTCCGTGATTTGCATGCTGTAATGGTAATCAAAATATATACCTCTGCGTTTAGATTGACAAGATAATTCAAGGACCCACAAAGGGACATTTCCTGGTAGCAGCAGAAAGGCCTGGAGGCTGTCGGCCTGAAGCCGGAGTTAATCTGTGATGGCTATAAAATCTAATTAAACACGGTGTACTGAATGGAAACACTGCTGATGTTGCATGATGCCCGTGTACAAACAACAGTAACACGTGGGACCTTGCTTTGCTGATGTCATGGTTCACAACCAATTACCAAGAGGACAACAGTGGAACCAGTATAGCCAGTTCCATTGTTCAGAGAGAAGAGGTGTAGCATTTTTGAGTTTTCAAAAGAAACACATGGACTATACTTATCTATAGATTTCACTGAGGTTAAATCTCTGTGTTTGTGTGACAGGATGATGCACAGACTTGCTTTTCAGAAGTGTAACCAAAGCCCATATATCATTTAAAATGTATTTACCAAATTAAGAAAATTGCTGTGTGTCTGATATTATGGCCTACCCTCAAACTGTGAGTATGTATATGTGTGTGTGTGTGTGTTTGCCCCACATGCAGCTGCTTAAAGTGTTGCTCAATCAGAGAGGAAAAAGAGCAGAGCTGGCCAGTTCACTGTGGGCGAGAAAGAGAGAGGAGTGGGAAGGGAAATGACAGGCAGCTGGAGAAAAGCAGAGAGGGATTTGGAGCTTTTGAAAATGAAAATGAAGGAAGGGGGACAGGAGAAAAGACAAACAGGGGTAAACAACAGAAGAGAGAAGGGCTCAGCAAGATAAAGAGAAATAGGGCAGAGAGAGGAGATGATGTACAGCATGTGGAGGAGAGGAAGAAAGGCAGTGCTAGAGAGAGCAGAGAGAACATGAGAACACGAGGACTGGCCAGAGATCTCGATAACCAACAGTTTTTTTTTGTCATGGTGTATTGCGTAACAGTGCTGTGATACCAAGGCTAGCTGTGTGAGTTTGTGTGTCCAGTTCTGCTCTACTAGGACAAGACCTGCTGAGATCTGCTTACAATGTCCCCTGCTCTGCTGCAGTGTGTGTGTGTGTGTGTGTGTATGTGTGTGTGTTACCTGCTGTTTAAGTGTTTCCTGAGATCATAACTCAGGAGCGAGTGAAAGGGAGAGAGGAGGTAAAAAAAACAACAGTGAATTCACCTCCTGGAAAAAAGATGGAAAGATAAAGTATGGAGTGGGAACTAAAGAGCAACAAGATCAGATTGGAGAGCTGATATACTGCATTAGTCATGGAGAAAGTTGTCATACTGATGGCTACCACAGATTTGAGATGTAAAGTTGGACTCAGATTTAGTGGATTGAAACAATAGTTTGACATATTCGTAGGAAATATCAACATTCTAATAAACGTCATTCGCTTGCAAAGATTGATGCCATTTTCATCTGTATGAAACTGGAGCCAGCAGCCAGTTAGCTTAGCTTAGCATCACGGCTGAAAGCATGGGGACGCAGCTAGCAGGGGTTTAGAGGGTACATGTTTACCACCTTCTATCCAAGTGTCAATCTCCCGTGCTGGGAAGGAAGCCAATGCGGAAGTCCTAAAAACTGTAATACCTCGAGTGGCCGCTTGAGGCTGGCTGCAGAAGTGACTCCATAAGTGCCCGTATTAACATGCCCAACTTCACAGCAGTACAAGAAGCAGTACAGCCAACATGGCGGTAGCCAGCATCACATATTTTTGGCTTCAAAACAGCGCTTCAGAAACCTCATTGCTTCTATCTTGTTTTCTTTTGCTTTCTTTTTGCTAAGTTTAGTGGACAGGCTGCTGGCTTCAGCATCTTGTCATCTAGGTTTCAGCATGAAGGAAAGTGAAATTTCCCAAAATGTAAAACTACTTTATTTCATCTTAACAATAACAAAAAACATGCTGTAAAAGTCAAGAGCTGAACTTGTCCCAAGTCATGGCTTATGACTCAACATGCTGTGCCATCACAATGCCGCAGAGTCAGATTTTAATGTCATCAGTCATCAGTGCTAATGAATATGGTCAATTCATGATCAACTGGATCCCTCTTCCTTCTTCTTCTTTGTATTTTATAGCACACTTTGCAACTTTCAACCCAGCTGTGCTTTATTATTTTTTGCAAGAATAGCAGCAGTCTTTAACAATTTGCAGTTTATGAATGTCACTTGACTTACTGATGAAAATATCTGATAAAGGAGGTCTGGATGTTGATGTTTGTTGTCATTTCACAGCCGTTCTAGATGCCTGGAGCTCAGCTGTCGGACTGAATGAAAAACTGCAGCACTGAAGCTCAAATTTGCTACAAAACACTCGAGTGCAAACATATTGTAAAGGGTGTTATAGTTCAAGGCTGAGGAGAGCGCAGATGAGATCATGATGGATTTGAAGGCACTCAGCTTGATTCATTATATACACAATTAGCTCAGAACAATATGATGCCGATTACACTCTGCCTGCCCGCAAAGTGTCACTTCATGCTGTAAGGACGGCTATATTTTAAAGCAAACAGTTACTTTCTCCCAATTGTCCAGCATGTGTGATCTAAAAACAATGAGCCTCGGTGATGCCAAAAATAATATTTGACTAAACGCATTTTTGTCCTTTGAGAAAATAATAAAAGTCACAACGTACATTGCACTACTTATACCACACACATTCAAATGCTTATCTGTCCCTTGAGGGTGTCAAAGGTCAAACTCCCTTACTGAGTGTGATATTATATTATATTATAATATAAGATATATTGTAACATTTTGTTTCAGTGACCCGAACATCCACTTGCTCTGTCATAGATCTTGCACTGAAACAATGAAACGAAGGAGGAAAACTGAAAACTTCGGAAGAGCCCTTTGATGAAAAGTGGAATTAAATGTGTAAAAACACACTAGCCTATAGGTGTGCACAGAAATGCTTCACCTACTAGCTACATTTGCTCTGCAAAACAGGAGAATACATGCAACAACCAGTGGTGTGACTCCTTAATGGTACTACTGTACTGCTAACTACATCAAATTCAATCAAATGTGTCTTGTAGTTGCTGGTATTTCTTGGCTCTGGCTGTTCTCAGGTCAGCTGTGGCTGTTAACCGGCTGTGGGTGGGACTGATGAGAGTGTCAATA
Source organism: Sciaenops ocellatus (assembly GCA_033000465.1). NCBI lineage: Eukaryota > Metazoa > Chordata > Actinopteri > Sciaenidae > Sciaenops > Sciaenops ocellatus. The sequence goes on from CP136877.1 coordinate 17,390,302, forward strand.
AGGATACGCACGACATGCTACATACAAGTGTTTGTACAGATCACATATTTCAGGAAGATTCTTGTTTATGTTTTTATTGTTTTCACTGTAGTCTCCTATCAATAGCGTCAGATGACTGCTTGAGTTTAAACCTGAAACAACCACATTTAAGACTAAATAGGAGCATCATCTAGCCAGTTTTTCATTATAAGGCTTCTGTGACTTGATGCCACGACTGCTTTGGCAACACAAGTGTTTGTGCATGTTACCCTGATATGGCCTTTCTGTGAGAGAGAGAGAGAGCTCCGTTTTAGTTTCCATGAGAACCTGCTCTAGGAAGTTTATTGAATTTTCCTGGACCTATTTCATGCTACAGTATCTGATGGACACCGCTATAAGGAAAATGGCTGTCCCCTTCATCGGTCCATAATGAATGTGTTTTCAGCCTGCGTGCAGTGTCGCAGTAAGAGCATATCATGAGGAGATTAGTGAAACTATGCAAAGACAGACAGGAAGAGAGACAGAGAGAAGGGGAAGAAGGCAAACCAGCAGGTGTTTCTCTCATACATTGTCTCCATCTGTCTCTCACAATCTTTCTACACTCCATTCTCCCCTAAGCTCCTGTTAGTTTTGTGCAGCACACGTCCACCCTCCATGTCATGGTATTTCATGACTTCTTTCTGTCCAAATTCTCTCTCACTTTCTGTCCCTCTCTTATCTTTGACCGACTTACGCGTGTGGTGAAGTGGCTGCAGAATGCAACATTTCTGCCCATTTGCATTTAAATGTCAATTTTGTGTGGGCTGCTGGCGATGCTGATATATTCAACAGTTATGCTGCTATGTGTGTCAGAGCTTTTAAAGGTGAATGCAGCTATTTTCTCCTCTTCTCCCTCTGCTCCTCTCTGGTTATTTAAATCTATTCATTGGAAAATGTTGTCAGATGTTTTTTTTTCCTCCTCCCATTAAATTCTTGGCAGTTTTTCATTATATTTGTTTTTCATGTGTGTAATAGGACCTCAGTTGATGTCGGTGATGTAATGTGTGTGCGTGTGTGTCCACACCCCTGTTATCAGTGTGTGGCAGATATCCCTCGTCGCTTTTAAGAGCAAGCAAGCAAGCAAGCGAGAGAGGAGTGCGATCGAGACAGAAAATCTGAAGAGTATAATAAGGTGTCAGTGTTTTTTTTTGTCTGTGTAAGAAATGTGTCCGTATGAAGTAGTGTGTCAGCCTCATACAGTTATGTAAGACGGTTCTAACATACTGATTTTCCTGGTCTTTTGATGAATGTATTTGTGCTTTGGACTGGAAAGCTAGATCATATTATCTTACTGCAGTATTGATGTGTATGTTGGCTGATAAGTAATTTCAGCACAGGAATATCAGGGTCGGTTTGAGGCCATTTCTAAACAGTAACTCTTTTTGTCCCACTAAAAAACAATCTAGAAAAAAAAACAACAGTGCCAACAATAAAAAAATCTACCTGTATTGTTTTGTGTTAAAAAAAATGGCTATTAGTCGATATGTCATTATTAGATATTGATGCTGATCTGCCTAAAAAAGTATTCGTGAGGTACTGGTGCCACTTTGATCTCTGGGAAACTGTGATGGAACTGTACTGCATATGTGATATCATGGAGACACATACATGCTCTGTGGGGAAGGCCTCATAGATGACATCAGGCCAAAGATTTACATAGTTCTGTGTGTGTGAAAGAGCAGATGGACATAAATTTCTCTCTCCCCACTTTCCTAAACATAATGAATCAATTAGAGGGGATTCCTGTCTGCTGTGATGCCACGCACGTACTTCAACACACACTTACCTCAAACACACACATCGAAACCTCTTCCTCTAATTGTGTTAAGTGTTACTTAAGCATCTATAGAATTCCCAGTTCATCCATACATCAAAATCTCTCTCCCATCACATTTACTCGATTCCCACAAACAGAGAAAAGGATTAAAGCTGATCCAAGATGCTGATGTGCGAGCTGGGTGAAACACAGCAGGGCCAGTGGGACATTAGAAACAAACGCCTGAGTGTGTTTTTTAAAGCGTGTGTGAACATTGCGTGGATCGATGTGTGGGAATGTACCCTGGCTCACAGCTGTGAGTGCAGCAGTGAGTAGATGCAAACTAAACACGTGAAGCGACTGGACACGGGTGAATTGGTCAGGAGTGAGAATAACAGCCCAGTGAAGCTGTGGATAAATCTGTGAAACAGCACAGATGTGACAATGAGGCTGAAGCCGAATGTGCTTGCCAGATCATACACATAATAATAGAATCACACTGGTTGCAAGGCTACGTTTACTGCTTTTAAGGACTTCTCAATCAGTAACAATAATGAGGTCTAGTGATGAAGAATTTCTTGCTGGATCCCTTTCAAGCTACAATGTTTGTTTCTCTTTTTCTCTCTCTCGCTGTCTCTCTGTCATATTTGTTGGCGGTGCTGTTGTGTGGGCAGCACATCGATCGATCCTCGGCCTGGCTACAGCCGACCTACGCTCCACTGATATTCCTACATCCAACAACATATAGTTAAAAGATGAGCTTCAGAAAATGTAGAGAGAGAACAGACATTTTTTGTTGGGATACAACCCAAAATCCAAAAGTTCTAGGAACTGACCTAATGTTATTATTTTAATGATTTAATGATTTTAAAAAGACGTTTTAGACGTCAGTCCCAGATGATTCAAAGATGGCAGGCCTGTTTTCTCATGTTCTGACCCAGTAAAGGCTATACAGAAGTAGTGCAATCTATAAATAATGCTGAAGATTTGGGTCAAGATTCTCAATTCCTACAATTAGGATTTATGAAGAGGTCAGTAAAGAAATGTTACAGCTTTATAACATGTATAATTATAGTTTGGGGGATAATAACACGCTTTATTTATACAGCACATTTCCATGTAAGGTTATATAAGTGAGTGTTTAGTAGAGATTTATTGGGAAGATGAGTTTCAACATTTTAAGCCTGAATGAGAGGACTGCTAGCAGAGTTTTATTGTAGGTCCTGAGGTTCAGTGCAGGTACATATCTACACAGAAGCTCATAAATATATGCTGGAGCCAGACCATGGAGTGAGTAAGTAAATGAATAACCACCACTCAGTCAATGAGTGATCTGGAAAATTCTGAATTATGAAACACATGACTGAACTACCTTTTTAACTTGATAATCAAACCTTGGAATCAGGAGTAGTTGTTTCAGATCTTACTGATACATAAAGGTTTGTGACATCAACATAAGAAAAGAAAAGTTATAATATTAATCCGCCAAGTGGAAACATGTAGATAAAAAAAATTGAGGGGGACTTGAGGAACTCCACAGGTCAGAGGAGCAGTAAACTAAGAGGTCGAACATAATTATTTTATATCTTACTAGAAGGGCACTCAGAGAGCGCAGACCTCCACCTGTTGTATGTGTAGTTACGGCACATTATTGACTTTAATTCCAATGGGTTTGCGCATGTGTGAACAAGTTTGTTTGTTTTGCCTTAAATACTAGTGATACAATTGACCCATCATGCAATTCCAACAAAACTGAAAAATAATTTGTAATTTCTGCCTCATGATTCAGATCCAGATAAATTGAATGGGTTCTTGCGTAGGCCATGTTACATCCTTCCAGCTAATTTCATGAGAATCAGCCAGTAGTTTTTTCTGTAATCCCCCTGACAGGCAAACAACGCAACAGCAATGAAAATATAACCTCCTTGGTGGAAGTAATTATGCAAGCACTGTAACCTAATCCATGACAGAGTGACAAAAACATTTCCTGTAGAAGTCAAAGAATTATTTTTGTTGGTAAACTGAATCTAATGTCTAATGCCTGCAGGGAGACAGTCAGGTCAACGTATTCGGGGTAAACAGAGGCAACATTTGAATATATTAGGGCTGCAAGGAGAGATAATACATGGAGACACACAGCTGTGTTCTCTCTCTCTCTCTCACACACACACACACACCCACACACATACATTTAATACAATACACTGAGTTGTTCATTTCTCTCCTACATTACCCACCTCACAAATTCAACCCTTTCTCTTTCTTAATTCCCCAGATGCACACGTCCCTCATTCCCCACTCATGACCCTCCTACATCCTACAGGCCATGTTTTTACTCCAGGAATTTGGTTTACTCTCTCTCCAACACACACACACACACACACACACACACACACACACACACACACACACACACACACACACACGCACACACACAGAATACGGACCCCTGCATCTTGATGTAACACAGTTGGTATTCAAAGGAGGAGGGGGGCTTGAACACGAGCTCCAGATGTTATGAAGAGGAATTACACACTCACCAACGTAGAGTCACTTAAAGAACAAACATATCTAAATTCATATTTCATCTGATACCTTACATGGGTTTTATCCATGTCAACTTTACCGCTCCTGTTCAGCCCTCAAAGTATCAAACACAACAACACACACTTTGCTTTGTCAAAGCGACGAGGAACAACCTCAGATGTGTGTGCGTCCCTTACAGTACGTCTGGCAGGCAGGCAGGCAGGCAGAAATGAGGCACAGATGATGACACAGACTTGAAGTGCTGACTACCTCCAGACGACTCCTGTGCTGTGTGCTGTTACATTAGAGCTGACAGGCAACATCTTTTTCCTATTATCCTGGGCAAAATGAGAAACTGAGTCAGGGAACAGGACAAAGGAAAAGATGTCAGCGAGTCTGACCTGAGCCATCATCTCACTGTTATAAACTAATGCCCAGAGATGATTGTTTAGGTAGCCGGGCCCAAAGACCACAAACCAGAAGGACATTTAAAGAATAATGTGCCAAACATAAAATGAGGACAGTTTGCCTCGTTTTGACAGTCAACATCTTTATAACACCAGTAAAGAGATCAGAAAAAGGATGTTGTAGCACATTTTCAGGGTACATTACTGCTGCAATACCTCCCATTTTTCTTCTGCGTATTCTCAGCAAGGACATCTCTTCTGTTGCTCTCTCTTTCTCACAGATCCACAAGTGTTACTATTTGTGTTTATTCAAGCCTGACCCCATGACCTCAAGTCCTGACCCTTAAAAACTCTGCTCAGCCCGTCCATGGTTTTCTCACGCAGATCTCTTTCACTCAAATAATGCAATTGTAAGCCTTAAACATGCACATGTTCAAGTATTTACAGAAGCTCTCTGTAGGAGGATTTTGCGAAAACTGTCGGGACTCTCTTGTGTACTTCGTCTCCATGTTTGACTTGTTTAGTCTCTGCTCGTGTTTAGATGGAAAGCAGAGTTTGTTAAGGTTTGACCATCTGTGACACACGTGTGTCCTCCTATAGCTGTGGACAAATATGCACATAAACTTGTATCTTCGTGTAAGTACACACTCATACACACTGAATAAAACGTTCTGAATCTTCATACGTCACTCAAAACCTTATTACATTCTTGACTGTGAAAGGACACACATAGACGACCACCACCTCCACAAACACCCTCCTCTCTCTCTGACTGTTTTAACAGATGTGTGTGTGTGTGTGTGTGTGTGTGTGTGTGTGTGCTCTACAGGGAGCAGATGATCTCTAGCAGGCCTCTGCAAATCCTACACATGATGTAGTGAAGTTTATTACAACACAAAGTGCTGTTCACATGTTAGTCTGTGAGCTAGCAGCTGCGTCGATCATCTGGACTACTGAAACCGTTTCATACTGATTTGTGTCTGAACATCAAAACATCACATGAGCTCTTGGAAACATTAAAAGTCAAAGTCATAATGGATATATCAAAGAGAAACTTCATGATTTGTATGCATGTTTTTGCAAAACTGCATCTCTCTTTGTATCTCTTTCCCATCCGCGAGTTAAAAAAAGGTTGTGGTGGGAAAGTGACACCTGAGACTTTATCTTGAGCTTAATGACACACCCACACGACACACCTAAGCGCGCACGTGTGAGTGTGTGTGTGTGTGTGTGCAAAGCAAAGAAAGACAAGCTTGAAGACGGTGCACTGACACCTCAGGTGTGTGTTGATGTAAGACAATACATCTCAAACTGAAGTCATAATGTTCTTGTCCTTGAAATGTCTCTTTTTTTCCTTCCTTTCTCCCTGGAACAGACACTGGCAGACTGCAGCATCACTCATTGTTTCTGTAAAATGTGTTTGACGCAGTCCGCAGGCTGACATTGTGGCTATGAGCAAATGATTGAGCAAGAAAGTTGCAGAAGAAAGAAACAGAAACAGAAAATTGTTTGAGGGAGAAAAAAGTGACTTGACTGAGCTCATGTCTCAATTTAGAGAGAAGGGCCGAGAGCAATATGATATGTCTTGATATGATATGTGTTTTTTTACACTCTGGGATCTGGTCCAGGTCTTTATTGTAGAGGCCACTTTATTTCATTTGTCTTTCAGATTCAATATACCATTAACACTATAAACTCTAAAGTGATACACAATGTACATTATTTATACACTCAGTTGTTTTCAAGGGGAAAGTGTACTGATCTGCATGCTTATATTAGGGCAATATTTCAAAATAAAAGTTGATTGATGGATAATAACCACCGAGAACAGTAGCCAAGGCAATATTTGATGTAACTTTAAACCCAAGGTTTTGGTGAGCAGACTTAAGAGTACAGAGGGCGAATCAAAGAGTGGGCCCAAAGTAGCTAAAAAATGAGTGATATGGTCAGTGGTATTTCTCTCCAATGTCAGCCTTTGAGTCTCGGGGCCCAACTACAACAAGAAAAGAGCTTTTGGCTATGCACAAGCCCCTACACTTACCACACTTATATAAGGTTGTGTTGGTCATGGTCAACAGTTATGGCCTATTAAGGCCTGAACATTAGATTTTTAACAGCCCAACATGACTCAAATGTAATCCTCTTTTGTTGGAGACCTTGTTGAAGAAAAGAGCAAGATAAAGAAATGGCTTTTGTTCATGTTTTTCAGGTTATGATACTGGATAGAAATGCAAGAATGGACAATGGAGAGGGTAAAAATGCAAGATCTATACACACTGCATATTGACACAAGACATTCTTGTAGACACAGGAATGTTAACACAGATTCAGAGGCCAACAAAAAAGAAAACTCAGGATGAGTGGCCATAAAACGGGAAAAATACAAGCAGTGTCGTATAACCTGGGGAACACACACACAAACACACAAAACCTGGTCGAATGTGCAAGTGATTAGTGAGCTGCAGAAAAGGTTCATGTCCATCAGTGTTTCTACTATGAGCATGAATATGTCTGTAAATGTGTGTGGAGAGTCTACGGTGCAAAAATTCCTGTTGCTTTGACAGAGAAGAGAGGATAAAAAAAAAACCAAACCATAAAACTTTCTCAAGTTTTGCTGACACAATTTGGCATTTGAGTCTACTGCCATATTTCTAATACTGACTCGCTTTAATACAACGCTTATATTATTTTCAAAGTGAGACACTGGGGAACACAAAACTCAGACAACTGAATGAATTTTGACATTTTGGCAATTGCCGTCATTAAAAGTCTTCTAAACTAGCCATTAGCAGTACCTGTTTGCAATGTACCCATGGATGGACAGGCTACTAACACTGGATTACTTTGATATGGAAGAAAACATTATGATTCTCAGGCAAGTTCTGGAGTAGTGGTGACTTCTTTGGGAAGTGCAAGGCACACTTACTGTAATATGAAAATATTCATATCATGTCTGTGTGCTCAGATTCAACTGAGCTATAACTCAGAGAAGGAGTACAAATTTTGGTGGATGTTAAGAGTTTTAAAGTCCTGTGTGCGTGTCACTGTGGCTGCTGCAGCTCCAACTTTTGACTGTGTTGACATGTGGGCCGAACTATAACTAACTCACTGTCACTTTCACTTCAGGAACACTTATTGTCCCTGTTTCTCCACAAACTCTGTTGTACTTTTCCTCTATAGTAACATTCAGCCTTCAAATCCAATCTGCTCAGAGTGAAATGGAAACAAAAGCACCACAAAATGAAACAGCATGAGCAGTGTTGTACGGCCTAGTTAATTCTGTTCCCTGTCAATCTGCGTTCAGATGTGTACATGCTATTTCACAATCCTCAGCAGAAGGCAAGGTGCTGAAAACATATAGTTCACACAGACATGGCCAAATATGCAAATACACACATCATAAACCAACATACTACCCCCATACTGTGACTCCACTAGCCTTGCAAACTTTTGCTTTCCCTACTCCCCTGCCCCGCCGAGGGGGGCCCACTTCCTGAACCCCCTTCCAACAAATCTTCATGGTTGTTACTGGCTGCTCTCATTCTTGGGTTTCCTTCAGTCCAAATGCTGTCTGCTCTCTGTCTCTCCATCTCTCCCTCATTCCTGTTCTCCTGCCTTTTCTTGAAAATAAAAAAATACGTGTAGAAATCTGCTGCCGTCAGCAGTCTCGCTCTTCTACGGATCAGAACGAGCAAAAACGTAACACATCACAGAAAACTGAGTCAACTTTTCCAGCTGTGAAAGACGAACAGACGCCAAGACAAAGCATCAGAAGGAGCAATGAATCTAGATTCTATTTAGCCATGATTGTTCACTTGGTGATTAATACTTTCATCACTGATCAGCCTCTGCTTTTGTTGTAGTAACTACTCTACATTGATTGCCAAAGCTCCTTGCCAGCCGAATGACTACTACACACTAGAAATAATATGCTGTATGAGTGTCAATACTGACTCTGCAAATTTGTGCGGGAACAGCTTCCTTTGAGATGGGGCAGGAAATAGAGGCATCCAACTCTTTGCAGACTATTAAGGTACCAATCAAGTGAGAGAAAAACGTTTCAATGCTCAAGCCCGCGTAAGAGGTAGCTTATGATCAAATCAATAGTCCACCAGCAGCTCATACATTGTTTTCCTTCTTTTGCACTGCAGTTGCCTTTTGGCTCATCCTGCTAAACCTTCTTTCCACTCTTTCATTAGAGTCATTAAAGTCTGAAAGAAATAGAGAAACGAGAGACCATTAAGCATTTCCTGAGCTTGAACTGGGCCAATCCGACCCCACCAAGCTCTGGGATTTCTCCCCACAGGTTGCAAAAGCTAGAGCTGAACAAAGACACTCACATTTAAGATTTTAACTGATTGGCCCTGTCACTGCTCTTGTAGAAATAGTGCCTAAGTGCCGTTCACATATTGGCAGGGCAAACCTAAGTGAAAACACATGTTGTGTAAATGCAGAAAGCAGAAGTTGAGCGGCCTTGTCTCGCTGCTAGGGACCATGTGAAACCAAAGCTGATCAGAACTTTGAGTTCCAGGAGAGACAGAGTGGACGGAAACACATCCTGTTTTCCATGTCAACATGGAGCAATCAAACAGTGAATTGAAAAAATAAAAACAAAAATGTATCAAGTGACTATTGAACGTCGGCAACCAGCTGTGACAAAAAGCATGTGTAAATAAACAGGGAAGATGAGATGAGAATGGCCTGTAAAAAAACATTCCTCTGGAATATCATTTCACAATATTAGAAAGGCATTCAGAAAATTTCCCGGCCAGCCGTCTTTATGCATATGGTCTTTACGAGATCTTCAGAGTCACCGCGTTGTCTATCGCCAGATTCCTAACTTCTGATGAGTGCCACCCTCTGACCTCCCATGCTCTCTTTGACCTCCCAACACAACATCTGGAACGCTTTCAGCAAGCCATGTTCTTCCCTCAGGACACACACACACACACACACACACACACACACACACACACACACACACACACACTGTACATGCACAGACATACTATACATGCTTGGAAGGACGTACAGAATGGAAACTTGCATGACATCCACTAATCTAATCTGAAACTGGCAAATCAACCAGAAAACAAGCGGTGGGGTGAAATGTTGTCTCAGCTGAGGAGAAGAATCTGTTTCAAGAACTGACTCACTACCTGCAATCTGTTTGCTAATGTGTTTAGTATTTTTAACTCTCTGAGAATGCTTTGTGAATATGCATAAAATGTGAATATTTACTGACTCCCTTTATTTTGTCTGATGTTAAATAGTATCTTGAGGTTTTGGACAAGTCAACTTAGGCTAGTTCTAGTTACTTTATGTTTTACCAGGTAATCAAAAATGATAACCAACAGAAAATAATTGTTAGTTGCAGCCCCCAAAACTTGAATATAGGAATACTAGTCTGACAGATTTCTCGTGAGCCTGAAAGCCTACCTCAGTTTAATTTTGACACAACTTTGACAGGTGGTTGGGAGTCCACAGAATAAAGACATACATTTCAGCAGGAGAACCTCACATCTTAATAGATTAACACTCCTCATAGAAATCACATACCATTTAGTTCGAACCAACAGCATTACAGAGAACCAAATCTGCAATGTGCAAGAGTGCATAGTCCGTGCAAGCGTGCACATTACATACTTTTACACTCTGTAAGTCGAGAAAGATGATGGTGATGATGATAACAGTGTTTTTGTTATTACTCTTAACCACACGTCCTGCCGAGGTGGAAGCCCAACTTACCTTCTTTGCAGCTTTAGATGGTGACCTCCTGGTGGGCTTCTGCACCTGGCTGCTCAGCATGACCGGCTGTTTGGACACCGAGCCGTTTTCCCGCTTCTTGCTGGGGGTGGATGGGACCGAGGATGGTGAACGGGAGGGAGAAGCTGGAGGAACGAAAGAAGAAGCAGGTCCGGTCCCGAGGACGGCCATCTCCTCTGTGGCTGTGAGGCGCAGGTTGCGCAGACTCTCATACGCTTCAGGGTCCACCACGAGCAACCTGGTCTCATTGTCCACAGCTTTGATCCGCTGTACCACCTGGGAGATGGAACAGGATGGTATTAAACTTGGTTGTTGTTGTAGTGTCAATGCACAAAAACTCCACATTTTTACTGCAGAAAACCATTACAGACTGCATCTATAAAACAAATAGTCCAATCACATTAAAAAGAACATTATTTGGTTAATCAGTCGCTCTAGCATCCAGTCAGTGCCGTGCCTGTTAGAGTGGTGATAAAAATTAACACTGACTACATGATAATTTATTGCTGAGGTAGTTTTTCAAACAAAAATACCAAACATTTGATGGCTCCAGCCTCTAAGATGTGGAAAATTGTTGATTTTCCCTGTCTGAAAATACTAGAAAAATGAATATTTTGGTTCTGACTGTGGGACAAAACAAAACATTTGATGAAATGATGGGTGCTAGAAAACTGTGATGGCATTTTTTAACATTCCGCTCTCATATCACTGATTTATATGCAATTGATTCAACATACTGGACAGGGAAGAGGTGGTCTCTAACAACTAAGATGTAGGCAAACATCATTATCTGACAAACAAAAGCCACTGATGGGAAAATGATGCCCCATCATCCTTTGTGGTAACCAAAATTAAAAGCATGAGGGCAGCAGGATTGTTCTGTGAGCTTCAAACACAATAATCAGCAGGTTTGTTTTTTATCTCCCGTGCAACAAGGTTACAGAGAAACCTAATATACACAGAGGTCATTTGTGCTGATGTTCCTTTGTGTCTGTAAGCTTGGGAAAATGATTGTCTGAGCCTGCTGCCTCTATCTGACCACCAGCCAAGACAGAGTGAAACGAGACCACATGCAAACAACAGTTTATCTGCAGTGACTGACATATTTAGAAAGTTCTAGGCATTTACAGGACTTGACATGTAAGCATTCACCCGTTTCACCTAACAGTCTTCTCATTTTGTCATCTGTCAGCACTGCAAACCTTCTTTCCAAACAAAGGGACTGTGCAGGTTAGTCACATGAAATAGATCATGTGATTAGAAAGTGCAACTGTGCCAAAGGCAGGCTTATAATAAAAGCAACACTTGGTTTCATGTGGACAATCTGTGAGGGATAAAAAGAATCGAAACCAAAAAGTTTCCATTTGCTGTAATAACTCGTAACTTTAAATTTAAATTTCAAAGGTGGTGTGGGTGCCTGGATGGCTTGATTGTTACTGAAACCGTCCCATGGCACAGTGAGTCAAGATGCATGTACCAGCCGGTGTGACCTGTTGATCTACCACTGCCAGGGCAACTAAAGCACGTCCTGTAACAAAATTCAAAACTACAAATACGAATGCACTTGCCTGGTGGTGTGTCTCTTTCTCCACGTTAACCCCATTCACTGCAACCACACGGTCCCCAGCGCGCAATCCAGACGCTTCTGCAGGGGAGCCGGGCTCCACTTTGCGGATGAATTGTCCGCTCTTCCCTTTCTCGCCATGCAAGTGAAATCCATACCCGTTCTCCCCTTTTGCCATGAGACAAATACGTGGTTTCCGATCGCTGGACATTTCCCACTGTCGTTTCAAACCTCCTGCAGTGTTCAAGAATAATAATTAAAATGAAAAGATGAGAGTTTAGGAGAGCGGACGCAGAGCTAAACTTCCCCAGAGCGAAAACATATCTACCCGATACGCACGCTTTCCCCCATGTTAGAGAAACCCCAAATCCCCCAATGTAAACAGCTCCAAGTGCAGTTCAAAAGAAGAAATCCAACTGTAAAAAATACATGCTAATAGGCAGCAATCTTAAAAAAAAAAACAACAGCAACGATGCGATCAGTCCTCCAAATCGTGGGTCTTGTGTCAAGCTGAAGCGCACTGCTGGCGACTCCAAAACTGATCCGTCGCAGCGCGCAGAGACTTCAACAGAGCATCATTGGAAATACTGCAGACGTGTTAAAGTCGAAAAGATCCCCGGCGCCCAACTCTCTCCTGGACATTTAACCATAACAACTGGTCGGAGAATATGCATGCAGTTATACTGCAGTTCGCGCTGGGTTAGCGCCTTGTGCGCAATAGCACCACCTCCCTCTAGCCTGGCTACCTGTTTGTGTCTGTGAGGAAACTGAAATATTCAGGGCAGAGAGAGAGAAGGTTCAAAACGACACAATACTGCCACTGAGTGGCTGAAAAGGGTTTGTGTACAAACTGATGACAAACAAAGTGATACCAGAGTAATACAGCGCTCTACACTGAATTGAGTTTATACCAAGATAACTCATGAAAGAAATGCATGCGATGGCACATTGTGATCACATCTCACTTTTGTTCACTGAGAGTCTCAGTTAGCACGATGCAATAGTAATTCATTGAAATCCATCTGAACTCACAACAATATTAAACAGTAACTTCGGTGTTTCTCAACCTGGACCTCATTTTCCTATGTGACTATGTGACTGTGACAATTTTTAAATTTGGATCACTAATGAGCAGGTTGGAAAATAGTGAAGTTACTGTTTGATCATGAAACGCACACATGTGGATTTCCGGGCAGGATTAAGGTCATGGACAGAATCAACTCTAATTGAAATTAATAATAATTCAATCTTTAATTAAGATTAAGGCTTGCTCCTGGTCTGGAGACCAGCCCGTATTATTTTGGATACGTCAATTGACGATGGCATGTACGTCTTTAACAGGTCAGGAAACTGTTTGAATTAAAACATCTTTATTTTTTATAAAGTACTAATACTGCTGGTGATACTGGTGTGGTTGGACATAATCGCACCAATAATCACTTGTATATACTGATATTACCAACGAATATACTGACACTAATAGCCAACAATTGAATGCAATGTTGCAGTTCCCAACTGTGACCACTGGAGAGCAGCAAATACTGATGATTCTATGTACACTCTCAAACTGTCCACATTATTTTGAAAAGGGTTGACTTAAACATTTCGAAGTAATTGTCTAATATTGTTTAATTAAGGAAATAAAGGTGAACGTGAACGTTTCCCAAAGGCAGCATTTTCTGGGCATCCATGATGGTGTGCTATTTGTTGATAACAAAGTGTATATAATTAATACAGATATTACTGACATCAGTATTATGTGACCATACAGAGCCAATAAATAATAATAATAATCAGTGACAACATTCGTTGCACTTCAGTTGTTATTCACACTGAAGAATTTAGAGTTATAATCTCTGTGGTGAATAAAGAACAATGAAAATGGTCCTGTTGTGATAAGTTCTGCTTGTGTCTGACTGCTTCAGCTTGGTCGTGTTCATTTATTTATTTTGAATGTATTTAAGTCTGTGAAGAGTCTCAGTCATCCAGGTCATCTTTCTTTGAGAAGAGTTAAATCTGGGGAAACTGGACATGGTTGTAGATCCGTGAAGGCGTTTCACCTCTCATCAAAGAGGCTTCTTAAGTACTTCAGTTCTGAAGAAGTTCTGAAGAACTGAAGAAGCCACATCGATGAGAAGTGAAACCAAGTCCAGTTGCCCCAGATATAACTCTTCTCAAAGAATATTCACAGGAACTCCTATTATTCCAACCGTGATGCTGGCATGAATATCTCTAAGAAGATAGGCTGGTCTCAAGAAAACTGTTAATGCTACATCTCAATATTAACACAATTATTTCAGACACATTTGTAGTTAATTCAATTAGTTGTTGAGCATCATAAGTAGTAAATATGCAGGTTTTAAATATGTAAACCTACATCCTTCATCCTTAATTGGCCATAAACGTCAGTTCACATCTAATTTAAGGTCATAGCTTTAATGCAATAAAAAAACAAACAGTCAGTCTCAGTTTATTTTGCTACAGATCTTCCTGTCCACAGTGATGGCTCCATTGGCTCAGAGAATAATTTCCTCTACGAGCTCCTCTGGGGAACACACACAAATAAATCAGTGTTTTCCATTCCATATGCCCACTCGCTGTGTGACGATATAATCTTGATGACTGTTCCATTTAATGCATCAGTTTCCAGTCAATCAGGCGATGAAGGGTAATCCTTTTGGGTACTTCAGTGAATTCAATTTCAGCAGAGATAACACAGATGGCAACAGTGTTATAAGTTGATATTGTTACTGCTTGGGGGTTTAGTTAATTTCTAGATATCCTGAGGAACAAACAAGTATTTTCTGGTTTGTGAGTCATTTTTTAAGAAAAAATACCAAAGATATACAGATATCTTTGGTCCAGCTTTTCAGATGTGGATATTTGATGGTTTTCTGGGTTTCTGGTTTCCTGAGTTTTGGACTTTTGGTTAGACAAAACAAGCATGTGAATGCGTCACTTTGGGTGCTGTGAAACTGGAAACAGACCTTTATGCGCTTTTTTTTTTTTTTTTCTGGCATTTTATAGACTAATCTATTATTAAAGAAAGTGGCAGAATATTGAAGAAAAATAGTCAATGGCATGGTGCATGTTTCAAGATGCACATCATATTAAATCTGCATGTGGATGCAGTGCATTCCAGCACACATGATGTGACTCAAAACAGACTAAGGCATAGAGAGAGACAATATGGCAGATGTTGTGATTGTCATTTTCCTGTCTCACAGTTCTCACAGTTCTTCCTGCCAAGTTTTGGAATGGCCAAAATGCTGACAGATGTTTTCCAGCAGTGCAAGAATTTTCACAGGCACAATGGTATGTGTGTGGGATGGGCTATACTGTGACCCTGATGAGGATAAACGGTTGCAGATAATGGATGGATGTTTTGTTATGTATGTTTAGTGCTATCACCTATACACCAGTATCTAGCCCAACATGGTAATTCTAGGTATTCTTCATGGTACCTACACTCAAGGGCGTATGCTAATTTTGCATTTAATAAAACTCTTTCTCTCTTAAGACGTCCCAGGAGCAGAGTGATTCCGTTTTAATTTGAAGTTATGAGCAGAGTTTCAGAAGCAGATCACACCTCAACTGTGCCCCCTTCTGACCTTCCCATAAATTCTTGATTAATTTTTTGGATGAAATCAGGATCACTATGTTCAAAGTTTCCATCGACCCACGCCAGCAGACCAAACAACAGAAGCCGAAAACTTCTTCGATGCCTCTGTGCCTGAGGCCCCACTTCTTGCAATACAAAAGCCATCCCGGAAAAGAGCGAGTCCAGCAAGCCTCTACACAATCTTGTCTATGGTCCGTATCCCACTCAGGTCATCTTTCCACAATAAGCAAGATAAGTTTAATTCACCTGTTCAGTCCATTGTGTATCCCAGCTCATCTCCATCATCAGAAAGAGAGAAAAGACAATTCAAGGACAGTCCATTGTCGTCACTGCAGTTGTCCTCCGAGGACAACTCAAGCCTCCAACCATTGTCTCAACTACTCCGGCCCACAATGCATGTTAGCTAGTCGCTTGATCTAACCCAGGTTAAAAGGTTTGGTATGAAAAACTAAGAACAAGGCTTTCAAATGATTTATAATTTAGTTTAGCTTTAGGATTTATTATTAGGCTGCAGTCGAATATGCCTGCAACTCCACCTCCTCTGCTCGTACCTTGAGAAATACTAGTATTAAAATTACTGGGGAGAGTGGATTCATTTAACTAGCATATTCTTTATCACCAGCCAGGTTTCGGTTAGATGAAACAAATCAATATCATAATCTGATATTATTTCATTTACTAATACAACTTTAGAGGACAGAGATCTGATGTTCAAGAGTTTGCATTGAATTTTCTTATTTTGTACTATCGCAGTGGTCGATTTAATTTTTATTAGGCTTTTAAGATTAATGTCTCTTCTGTTTACTTTTTCTTTAAATAATTTAGGTGGTCAGGGGACAGACGCACTCTCTAATCACATCTAATCTAATCTTATAATCAGAGCAGTCATCTCAGCCACCCACAATAGCATCCCCGAGCACTTAATACAAATCATAGATGGTAGATCCTTCCAAGCGGATCACTGCTACATTTGCTCAGATGTCAAAGATCTCAGATCTGCTCTGAAGTAAATGGAGTCTTTGCAGGTCCGTCGTGTCCGGGTGCTACGTTGGATTCCCCACCGAAGCTTCCCCACAGTGCAACATTAGACTAGTTCAAGCTTCACTCAAACTCTTTTAGTCTTGTGAATAAATAATTTAAACGTATCTTATTGATGGTGTGGTCCTTGCTTGTGAATTCAAGCTATCAGCAGAGTTTTCTGGAACAAGACCAAACCTCAACCATACCACTTCCCACATTCCTATAAATACCCTACTAACCTTCTGCTCCTCTTTGGTTCTTGTATTCTGCACGCCTCCCGCCAACTACATATCTTTTTCCAATTCTTCCTGTTGTTCCTACTCTTCATAGGGCCTTGAGGGTGTCTTTCGTGCCTGGGTGCTACAGTGGATTCTTGACCAAAGCTTCAGCGGAAGACGAAGTACAGAGTTTGAGCTTCACTCACAATCTTTTCAGCTGTGCAGCTAACCAAAGTGAGTCCTGGGATGCCAAGAACCAAACCTGGCAAGAAAACCCTGTCAAACTAGCAACCGCTGGTTTTGAAGGTTGTGCTTGGTCCTAGGTCTGGCCGTGTTTACTGGAAGGTAGACGCTGATTATAGCGCTAACTGCAATGCATAGTAGTGAGGCTGTAATGCAGACTTATTAGCTACTGCAAGCCCCAATCAATATCCATGATAAGTTCCTCCCTATCTGCCTGTTTTTTCAGGAAACATGTAAACCTTTAGAAACAAATAGCACTCTGCTTTTCATTTCATGGTGACTTTAGGTTCAAGCTGCTTTACTGTGTGTGGTTTTGTGTGTATGTAGGGGAGATTAAAGGTGACAGTTTGACATTCGGAACACAAGCTTTATGTCCATTACCAGGGTTAAATGAAATAATGTGGCACGTTCACTCATGAACACACACACGCACACCTACAGACACACTGCATATGCATATTGATGAAAAGATTAAACATCAATTATAGCAAACATCACATGAATCATGCTGAGGGTTGATTATGTTGAGCTCTCAATTTCCTGTTGCACTCCATATCTCTCTATATTTGTCGCTCTGTACACAGTGTGACAGATATAAAAAGGTAGCAGAGTGCAACATAATCAGATATTGGGAAAAGCTTGCCCTCCAGGCGTTGTGCCAGAAAGGCTTTCTGGTTTGTGGAGGGAGCTGGGGTTCATTGATTGACAGCTCCTGGATCTGAGCGTGGGGTAGGTGGGTGGGTGGGTGGGGGTGGGGGGGAGCTGTGGTGATACTGTGACCTTTTTCTGTGATAGGTAATGAATGGTTTTGTCAGTTAATGTCAACATCTTCCTCCCTCACACATACACACACACAGTTTGTGCAGCTATCCTTTCCAGGAAGTTCAATTCACTTCATTGTGGTTAGCCATTACCCAAACCCTGATACTGGTTTTCATTCGGAATGGGGACCACCTTTCAGATCATCACCTGTGGGGACCACACTTTCGTGAGGTATGAAGAAAATCAACACTGCCATTGCCTAGTTAGCTTATACATGCTTTCAAATACAAATTCACAAACAAAACATCCCAAGAAATGAATGCCAGTGATTTGGGCTTTCTTGTTAACTCTTGTCATCCATTTTTTCAGCACATACTCTCTCTTCACTTTCTTGAAAATAATCCTTCTCAAATGTCTGAGATCTTGTTTCTTCACACATGCATACACACAAACACATTTGTGTTGTCACAGTCTTGTTTACAACACCGGCTAGGTATTTGGTTCAGTTGCCCTGTATTTATATGAAGAAGACAGCATCTGCCATCAGGGAAGAATCCCTTCAGGGAAAATCTAAGTTTAGTTTAGCCTTTGTCAGAGCTTCACCTAAATGGCTCCATGTCAAGCACACAGAACAAACACACAGGACACACACAACGTCCACAGCAGTCTATATTATGTATAAGCTCCAGGTTTTTCTGGCATACAGCACAACAAATGTGTGCTCATTGTAGTTGTTTCCTGATACAGACTTAAGTTACAGTTTCTTAATTTAGCCAGACAATTGTGGATTTTTTTTTTACATAGTTGTAAACAGCTTATAAAACATTAACGTCAAACTGCCCAATATATCATCCACAAAAACAGTTTCTGTTTTATATATGTGCATCATTTGGTAAAAGTGTGGCAAAGGTGCAAACACGCTCTCTGCCACATGCTTCACAAAGTTTAATTTCTACTGACAGACCATTGCGCTTCCTACTGTGGCTTTGCTCCCACTGTGGTACATTCAGTTTAACAGAGTCACCAAAATGGGCATTGCTGAGAAAGACACCTGTGTGAAGAAAAGGATGCTTTGTCTCCTCAAAACTCCAGCATGCATCATGTTTGATGTTGACTGATGCTATGTGAACAAATATAGACAATGACAGTTTATAGTCCTAAAACCATCATTATCCCCATCATCATTGGATTACTCTAGTAGTCACTGTTATCATCGCTGACAGTAAATATTTCTGCTATTATATTAGGCTTGAAGCGCTGCATGCAATTTGTTTGAGATGGTATCATGACCCCTTCTACATTCTGTCTAATTACTTTCAAAAATAGCTATGGAAAGAGAAAGCGTTCAAGTGAACGTGAAAGACAAAGAAGGCATTGACATCTTGGTTTCAGTATGATGTTTTATGGCAGCGTATATATCTATCTATCTTGGGTTTGGCTAACTATCTCTTATACATTATTGAAATAGACAGAGGCAGAGGGAGGAGAAAACACTGTGGGGTGGAGAAGGGCACAGCTCTCAGTTTTAATTAGCCACAAACTGCAACCCACTCCACCATACTTTTGTACTGATCCCCTCAATGCTTCTCACTCCTCTATATGCAGACATCTGCAGCTAAACACACTGCAAACTGTAAGAAAATGATTCTGACTTGCATTTGAGGATGGAAAACTATACACAGTTTCAGTTCTCAGGTGGGGATTTGATTGGCTTGCTGTATTGCTGCAATGCAACACAGACAAAAAATAAAGGTAATCACTGTAGCCCCTAGCAAGCAAGTAGAAGTACTGCTGAAATGGGTTGAACAAAGTAAAAAAACTGACATTTCAAAAGCAGTGATTAAGTTTACTTGTGGTGTCTATTCATAATGGCCAGTCTTCAATCAGGTGCAGCGAAACTTAAAATATACTACTGCATTTCAGTGAGATA
This sequence comes from Sciaenops ocellatus, assembly GCA_033000465.1. Classification (NCBI taxonomy): domain Eukaryota; kingdom Metazoa; phylum Chordata; class Actinopteri; family Sciaenidae; genus Sciaenops; species Sciaenops ocellatus. Next base: position 17,410,134 of record CP136877.1, read on the forward strand.
GATGCACATGAGAAACTAAATAGTACCAACTGAATATTGTTTAAATGCCACAGCCTACCTGAGTATTATTGCTGACCGTGTCCATCCATTTATGACCACAGTGTATCTATCCTTTCATAGCTACTTCTAGCAGGATAAGGTTTTTTTTTTTACAACAGCGCTTTTCAATTGTCAGCTGCTTATAGAGTCTCTTTTACCTCTACCAAAATAAATACTTAAATTCCTCTCTTCATTGTCACTACACAGTCTGACATATAGTTTATTTAGTGAGACAAAATACTCACACTCCTCTCAAATGACTTCACTATGTCAACAAGCACATCTTGTGTTTTCGTAAAGCCAGGTGGGGTCAGATGTCTAATTTATGTCTTCCCAGCAGCACTAGAGCATATCTAAAAGGATGTATCCCACACTTAATATGATCTTCTGCTTAAAATTAATCAGATTGATTTCCTGGAAGTGACAATACTGAGCCCAGAGCACAAACATGGAAGTGCATGAACATCAACACCTTGTAAAAGCTGCCCAAAATAATTAAACCAGCATTCATCAATGTAAAATATCTAAAGTGAAGCACCTTAACAAGAAACTGAGAATATTTTACAAAGCCTCTTTGACTGCTCGGTTTGTTTATTCACTGTTTGCACTCTTTGAAGATAACGTATGCGATAGCTTCAGATCTAATAAAAGTCCCTTACTCATAAAAACATTTGTACAATTTATAGCTGCATCGACTGCCAGAATGTCCAATGCTATCTTTCATTTGTATGTGTGTGTGTGTGTGTGTGTGTGTACTGACTGATCAGACATTCAACAAGGCAAGTAAAAAGGTAAAACTGCTGGCCAGGAAGTGTAGATGGAAACCAGATGTGGTTTGTGCAGTAATTAACTTGCAAAATTCAATTTACTTCACAGAGTTAATTATGGGTACATTATGGGTTGATATTAACTCCATTACAACAAAAGGGGGAAAAAGAAGTGAGGTCACACGATAAATTGGATGACTGTGCAGTGGCAAATATATCTGTGATTCTTAGTACTGAAGACACTGTTGAAAACTGAATTTCTTGGATTGGGGTTATTAATTTATGTTTTTAGAAATAGATGAAAATGCAGTCCATAGCATGGTTACAGGCCAAAATGCCCATTTATTTTTGGTTTATAAATCTTTAAATCATGTTTGATATCACATTACACAGCATTATTATGTATGTACCAGGACCACCACAAAGGAGAACTCTCATGAGCTGTGGTTGAGGGTGCCTTTTAACAGAGGAGCAGCTTAAAGGAGTAGCATGTAGGATTTAGTGACATTTAGCAGTGTAGTTGCTGATTGCAACCCCTGCATCTCTCCCTCTCATTCTTTGTGTGGAGGAGAAACTATGGTGGCCACAAAAATACCTTTCTAGAGCCATAAATCTTACACACTGGACGTAGAAGGTTTTTCCCGTTATCATTGTTTTTACATAACTTTTTGCAATGTTCAAATCAAATGTTATCAAAACTAAATAGGGATGAAAGAATAAAGCAATGATTCATTAAAAAAGGCATTGTTTGATGCTTGATATAATGTATATTTGCATGACTTTGTAATCTGGAGTTCACCTGTGTTGCAAGGTTACTGTTTGCCTTCAAGGCAGGGCTACCAAAAGCTGACTTAGCAAGACTCAAAAGTCTCACTCAGAGCCATGCTGTGTGTGATGTGGCTAGAAAAAACTGGAGTTACTCACTCTTTTGGGATTATGTGAGATGAAATGAGTTTGATGAATGAGTTTCACAGCGTCTTAAACTCATCAAAAACTGCCCAGGGCTTTAGCTTTAGCACACAGGACATATTGCATATTTGTGTTGCAGTGGAAATGAATGCACTCTCTGCTTATATATAAAAACTAAGGTTTATAAGTTTAATTTCTTACTATGTCACAATGGGAGTCAGTGAGGAAAATGTAACACAAGTAGGTGTATGTGTCTAGGTGTACTACATTAATTATTTAGTTCAGTTACAAAACAATTGATATGTTCCTTTTCTTGGAAGGATGAAAGCTTTTCATGGCAGATTCTTTTTCTCAGAATGACCCGAGAATCAAAAAACAGTTCTAGTGTAATGTGCTCTTTTCTCTGTTTGATAATAATACTGGTTCTTTTGCTTGACATTGAGGTTGATGGAACAAAAGCGGCATGACCGTAAACACCAAGGTAACCAGAAGCCGCAGAAGGCACCAAGTTTGTTTTTACCTCTACACCCAGCCACAAAAACAGGTTGTCAGTAAACAGACATGCTATAAGGGCCAACAAAGAAATTACAGTATATAGAGAAATGAGGGAAGACTGTAGATACTGTAAAGATGAGGTTATGGAGCAGCAGGAAAGAGAGAACATGTTCACGGGCAGAAAGTGATGGATGTAACTAAAGACACATGTGGTACGTGTGTGTACCAGGTTATATTTAATTTAATTTCATGGACTGTGTTTTATATATATATATATATATATATATATATATATATATATATATATATATATATATATATATATATATATATATATATATAGCGATATAGTACTGTCTTTGCTCTTAGCCACTACACCCCATTTGAGGAAAGAATTGCTTAGTATGTCTCAAAAATGCATAAATGGCCCAAGGCATAGAGCAAATTTGCTGCAGATGCCTGCTTACTTGCTGAATCACATGCCAAAAAATGTCAACACGTCTGCGTTTTACCCCTTCTAGTGAAGCTGGTAGGTGAAAAGAAGCAGGAGGTGTCATGGGTATTGTATCTTCCCCAGGCTGTTTTATCAACTGTTGTTTCCTCTGCCCAACCAGTTTCACTGACACTTTCTTAAAACAAACTGTGTGTGCTAAACAGCTCATTGCATTATGTATTTATCTATTTAAAGCAGATATAAAGAATCAGATCAAGAACTTAATACTTAATATTTCAATTCCACATGTACATTTAAAGAGTTGTTTTCTCCGTCTTGTCTGCACAACCAGTACGGAGATAAAGATTACAGGAACCAATAACTCTTTCAATGTGCACATGTGAATTTATATAAAAATGGACTTGAAAGAAATCTAACTCTATACTTAAAACAATTTGCACTCCACACCGTGTTTTATCATGGTTGCATTTATTAAAGTGAAATTAATCTGGGGGAAAAACAAACAATTAAACAAAGAAAGTCCCACCACCAATAACAGCAAATAAAAAGTGAGCTCACAGGGAAATTTGAATCGAGTCCCTTCATTTGGCTGACATCAGCTTTGCAGATTTTTATGTAAATGTTTTGTTTTTTGTGGCAAGCCATGTCTAAAGTTCTATCACATAATAGATCCAAATCTCTTCCAATGACCTGCCCTGAGGAAAAAAAAGAAAGATATTATTTGTTTTGTTCCCAATGCTTTTGCAATAAAACGACTTAAACTTCATTTACAAAAATATGAAGCCAAATTGGTTTATGTGTAGAGACATTAAAATTTAAGTGTAAAGCTGCCACTGTTCTGTTTCGAATGGAAATAAATGAAGTAAAGTGTGTCATAATATTGCTCATAGTGACAATAAACATCAGTTCTCTGTTAATGGAATAGATTTACACATAACAGTTTTGTTTCATGCAGGCACATGACAGCAGCCCTACATTGTACTGTGCAGAATGAATGCAGGGTGAACATGCAAAGCAGGCTTGATTGTTTATTAATATTCATGATGTCTTCTTCAACACAATCACTAAGTTAGCATTTTTGTTATATATGTGGGAATGCCATAGAACTCAAGATTCCATATTTAAACTGACTTATTATTTCATAATTCACAGTGTTTCTATACAAATAAATCCTTTGTGTCCTGTAAGGTATCCATGTTTCCACAGGTCCATCTTACTGGGTAGCTTTAAAGAAGCTCAAACTCATCACAAACATTATTAGTTTGGTCTTGCTATGCTTTGGAGATGCTACAGTTGTCCAGCAACTTCCAAATAATGTCAGCATCAAATGTCAAAGCTCATAGTCCAGCAGCTACACGGCGAATCAGGATATGATAGGGTATGCTGCGGAGGTTCAGAAAATGATATGCTCCTTTACATCACCATAGTGTCCACTCCAGCAGATGTTTCTTGTCACATGCGGGAACGTGAGACAGAAGAGATAAATCCACGAGAGGACAATACCTGGCTGTGCTATTTCAAGGCATCTTTCACAGCTTTGTAACATCAAAATCAAAATGTCACAAAAAGCCTATCAAAACTAACAAGCCAAAAGAAAAATAAATGTCATGACCATCAAAGATATTTCAACCAGCTTTACAGTAACCAACAGCTCACTATAGTTGTAGCAATACAAATTAAATACAGTATATTTTCAAATTAAGGAAAGAGACATAGCTTCACATGGCAGTTTCAAATAATGGTTGGGGTTATAGATGGGTTGAATATAAGCATAACGCCCACTATGGTGCAAAAAACATTGAGCAGTGTGAAATTACCTGTACTATAATGGCTCACATGGTAAATTCAGCAAAATGTATATTTCACCAGACTAAATCCATCGCTCTACTGCTCTAACTTTCTCTTCTTAAAGGAACAGTTCCACTTTTCAGGGAATACATACATAGCTGAGGGTTACATGAGAAGACTGATACCACTTTCATGATAAAATGGAAGTTGGAATATCTTTAGCTTTAGTAATGTGAAGAATGTGATTGCATATATTTATGTAACCACCCCCAAGATGATGAGTGATCAAAAATAGTTTTATGTTTTAGAACTAGGAGGATATATTTTCACTGCATTGTGTCTTTAAATATAAGGCTACCAGCAGTTGGTTGTCTTAGCTTAGCACAAATATTGGAAATGGGGAAACAGTTAGCCTGGCTCAATTTAAAGTTAACAAAATCTCTGACTAGTACCTTTAAAGTTCATAAATTCACACATTCTATCTCTTTGGTTAATCCAATGAGGTGTCAAAACAATAATTGCCGTTTTATGGAGGTTACGAGCTGGACTTCTTGGTTTCAGTTGTCCGATCACTGTGGGTATGTGCACACTGTTGGCAGAAGTTAATGTGTACATACAGGAGTTACTTACGTTTGTGGAGCCTGGCATCTGAAGCCTACAACTGGCCTTACACTTACAACAAGATATGTATAATTAGTGGGCTTTAGGTACTGGTGGGTGGATTTTGTTACCTTTGAACATAACCAGGCTCACTAATTCTCTCTGTTTCTTGTCTTTATGCTAAGATAAGCTATTGCTGTAGCCTTGCAGCCTATTTAATGGACAGAAATTACAGTGGTATCAATCTCCTCGTGTAATTCAATACCAGACTGCTAATAAGCAGATTTCAAATGTCAAACTACTGCTGTAACAGATCTTACATCATTACATAAACGAATGCTTTGTATAAGGCAGCCAACAGTACAAACACATAAAGAATACAACAAAAATGCAGAGCTCTCTGCTATGTGTAGTCTCCTCTCACTACTTTGCTCCTCTTTTCTTCTCCACAAATGTCCCAGTCAGAGAGGGGGGATCATCAATGAAGACAAGAAACACAGATTAATACAAGGTCCAATAAAAGTATCATGGAGTAACACACTGGTGCATACTGGATTAAAAAAAAAAAACTCATAGCGATGGCTGGCCATTCACCACTGCTTTTGAAGGCTCATGGTCAAGGTCCCCAATAAGCTCCACCTCGAGAGTCTGCTGAAACAATAACACAGAGATTAGGAATAAGACGTAATTTAACAGTGATTATCTTAACAAAAGAAGACTCTGTTTTTATAGTTGAGGTATATAACCTCGGGCTTCATTCTTTCCTGTCTGACATAAAGTGGCCTTCATCTCTGGAGGTCACATTTTCACACCAGTCAGCCAATACACTGACACAACATTAAAATACTGCCTTCTGGCTTTGGGACCAGCTTGGGTCAGAAACTAGACCTTAATAACTTGGTCTGTGTAGGGCATCAAAAGCTGAAAGCTGCTTTTAAATGTGATAATAAACAATGTGTACATCTTTTTTAAGAAATTTCATTAATCACATGAATCCTGTTTGTGCCATACCTTAATGTTCTGCGTATTTCCATTCGGTGTGTGATTTTTGGGTGTGAAAATAGACTTGTGGTTCTCCTTGGGTACCTCCTGTCTTCCTCCCATCTGCTTTCTAGTGGTAACACCATCTGGTTTATGGACACAGAGCACCTCCTGGAAGCTCTGCTTGAATTTATCAGAGAGGAATCCATAGAGAATTGGGTTGGCACAGGAGTTGACATAGGTGAGAATGACCAGGAAGAAGTAGACAGTGGTTTTGTTCTCTGGGATGACGTGAATCAGGTTGACAATGTTGGTAGTGAAGAAGGGCAGCCAACAAAGTACAAACACCAACACGATGATCACCACCATGCGGGTCACCTTACGCTCTGATTTACGGCGCTTAGTGAGACCTACACGCGCACCAGCTGACCTCACCTGAAAATGAGATGGTTGATTGAAAAGCAAAATTAAAAAAAGGAATTACACACCAATACAAGCAAGAGGACAAATTTATCTGTCTAATTACCTTGATGACAATGAGCAGGTAGCAGAGGCAAATGATAACCAGAGGACCAAAGAAGCCCAGGATAGATGTGTATAGGATGAAGACAATGGACCACAATTCAAGCGGCTCAGGCCAGGTTATGTTGCAGGTGTTGAACTCCTCCTGTACATGTGAGTAGATCGTGACTGGCAGCACAACCAGAAAAGATACAACCCACACCATGGTACTGAAAACCATGGCTGCTTGTGGTTTCCGCCATTTGGCACTGCGAATAGGATGGACCACAGCCAGGAAGCGATCGATGCTCATCACTGTCAGGCAAAAGATGGAGGCGAACTGGCTCATGGCATCAGCAGTCATGCACACTTTGCAGAAGAAATTTCCATATGGCCAGTAGGAAAGCACACTATTAGTGCCCAGAAAGGGAATCCCCAGGATGTAGAGTTCATCCGCCAAGGCTAAGTTGAGGATGTACATGTTGGTTACTGTCTTCATCTTGGAGTAGCGAACCACTACATAGATGGCCAGTGTATTACCCAGAAGACCCACAATGAAGACAACGGTGTAGACGACTGCGGTGACCACATCAAAGGGCATTGGCTCGGGCACGTCTGAGATATTTTTGGAGGTGGTACAGCTGGGGTAGCTGGAGCTGTCATTGTCAGATATTGAAGTCCAATTGTAGTCTTCCATGTTGAAGCGGGAGTGCTGGTGTCTGTTTGGAGTAGGAAATAGCTTACTAGAGAAAAAACAGACAGAAATTTACAATTATTATAAAGCATATTTCACAACAACCCAAGAAAATCATATTATGTCTACTTTTCATACCATACATGCTCACAACCACTCATGGGTACCGTCTGGGCATGATGCCCATATCTACCAGGGGAGAAGAAAGACTTTCCATTGAAGTGTCTGGGCAAGTGGCCAACAAGCCATTCCTCTTAATGGGAAGTTGCACTTTAGAAGAAGACGACATTAGTTAATCAGGTTTCAAAAACTGTCACTGCTGTTGGATTAGATGTCCATAATAAGGGAACAGAGACAGAAACAAAAACCTGCAGCCAAGTGGCACATAGCCCACACTCTTAAGAGCCAGAGTGATAACTATATATATGATATTAACATTTATACTGTTGAAGTGGGTTTTTGGGCCAAACGTATAGAGCTAAAAGTTACTGATTTTTAAAAATAGTTCACTAGTTTTGTGAATCCCTCCAAGTGTACAAATGCAGATTAACTGCAAAGTTTAACCATACTATATAGCTCTTTAATTCATCACACAAAGATGTGATGATATGAATGATGAATTAAAAAGTTAGTCACATACTGTAGGTTAAAGGTTCAACAGGAGGTACACATAGGGTGACTTTATTGATTAGTAAGGACATTTACTGTGACATGCTGTCATAAAACTTCTGATCATAAAAAGATGTTGGGCATATTTTAGGAGTTTGTCCTACTGACATTTTTATTTTAGGTAGACAATGGATTGTTTATTGGTTGAAGGGATATTTGCATTCTGCAATCCAATCTGTAATAAAAAATAAAATAATAAATGTATGCACAAAACTGATCATGTACCATGAATATGAAGGCATTCAATAGGCATAAATGTAATATACAATGCATTCTTATATAGCCTGGAATGAGAGCTATCGCATCCTTATAATTAAATAATTTATGCTGCCATTGTAACAAAGTACATTTACAATTTCAGGGTACTTTTATTTCACTTGAGTATTTCCATTTAATGCTTTATACTTCACTACATCTCAGGGACAAATATTGTACTGTGACAGCTTCAATTAGTTACTTTTCAGATATCCTCTATCCAGTAAAAACAATGCATCTCAAAAAGTGTTTTTTAAAGTGGATGTTTCTGGTAAACAGAAGGAGTAAGTGTTCATTTAAGGACCCTACTTGTAAGATAGATAAACAATTAAAACACATTTAGAAACCTACAAACATATTTTAATCTGATAGATTATGACGCATTGCTGTGGATTAAACTACCCAACAGTATATAAGGTAAAGGTATAGCTCAACCTTAAATATCCACAACAGTAAAATGCAACAATGCATCACTAAAATTAATCCAAAACATTAAATTTTAATACTATATACTTGCTGATAATACTTTCATATTTTAAGTATATTAAGGTTTTGAATTGAATGTTTTTGCTTGTAGTATTTTCACAGTGTGTTATAATACGAATCAGAATACTTTGTATACTTTACTGCTTATGTCCTCACCTGTGCCTTGTGGCTGTCCTAAAATAATAATAATAATCTCATAACTGTCAGTTGCATCCCGAGGCTATGAAAATGTGTTGCACAAATAAATAGTTTGACGTGAAGATTCACTGAACCGCGCTTCAAAACACGGGAGTGACGCGCAGCCCACAGCATGTTGTTGAAAACACAAACATTTGAAGCCCCTGTCCCCTTCAGCCTGCATGGGGCTTGACATTTTTTTCCAGCAGACTATTAGCTATAGCCCACAGTCATGAGAGCCATTTGAAGCGTTCACTCGCACAGCTCGTTAAATCTGAGTTGAATAAACAAAACTTTAAGCCTTCTAATATTCCACATATAACAACTCTGCTCCACATCCTTTGTTGGGAAATAAATGACTAGAATAAGAGATGATTAAAAAATATATATTTCACGGCTATGTCTTTCTCAAAAGAATTTATATTTAAGTTTATAACCATTTTTTTTTTCTGATAAATGCTGTCACATTAGTAGATGAGATTCATCCTACCTGTGCGCTCCTATGCGTTTTATCCTCTCCACTATCCGGTGGCGTGATGCGCGTCTCACGGGGTATTCATGCGGTTTTGGAAGCGTGTACTTTGTCTGAGGTCAGAACCTTTCCTCGTCGCTTGAAGGAGAGACCACTTCACACTTGACTTTAGGCATTTTATTGACGTCAACTCGATCAGATTCCCATAATCAGAGACGCAAAATTAGTCAGTATTATCTTTCATTTTCCAGGAATTTCGAGTCCATAAAGGTAATCCTGCGAATTGAGATAAGGACTCCAATGATGATGATGAGGAGTCACTCATAGGGTCATACAATGTCGACAACATCGACGCACTGCCAGTATTTATGCGGAAAACGTCACCCCGCCTTTGGATGTTAAAGTCCCACCCATGGGTGGTTGTAATCATCTCACATCCAAGACCAGTTGTTGGTGCAAAAGCTGATATTGTAGTCTTCTTTTTCTTTTTTTTTCCTGAGGCATTTATAGCTAGAACTTACAGTCTTCCATCGTAAAGTGATACTAACTTTCTTCCAACTGTGTGTGTGAGACAAAGAAAGACACAGAGAGGGATGGAGTAATGCCCAAGTCTAGCCTGGGGAATAAATCACCTTGATGGTGGCCAGGGGCACCTGAGACGGAGGGAGAGAAATTAGGCTGAAATGGAAAAAGATGGTAGGATGAGATTGCACATTGGGGGAGAGATTTGATGGTAACTGTCTGGGAAAGCTGACTACTTTTAAGCCATTAACTTCATGTTGTTGTCACCCAGGTCAATGCAGCGTTAAAAACAGGCTGCCGCACATAGACACACTCACAAAAGAGTTTTTGACCAGTCTACCAGGAACAGGTACAGTGCAGATGAGTGTCTGTGTGCAATCTATGCACGAACACGTCGGTGTAGGTTTACAGTATGTCCTCCATTCCTGCATTTTCCCATCAGACTACAGCATCAGAGAAGGTTAAGAAAGGAGAAGTTGTTGACGTTTTATTGTTTACAGTATGAATCCTGTTTGACTGGTTCTTGGGATTTGTGACATTACACTGTAAGTAAACACTGCCACACAGCTGTGTGTAGAGGCTTGCCCTCAAGTGACAGTAGTGTGTAGTAGTGTGGCACTGAGGATGCCAGGATAATTATATGGCTTATTTACACTGTGTTTTTTCTCCGGTGTGGGTTTTCAAGTTTTCAAGGTTACAGTTGCTATTTCAACAACGCAGTGTAATACAACAGCCATGCAACAAATACTGTTTTTACTCTGCTGTCATAGGGCTATTATATTACTCGGTACTAACTGTACTAAACGATCTGATTAAAGAATCACAGGCTGACAGAGATATTTGATAATTCATGGACCAGCCACAGTGTAGTGAATATGGTAATAATTTTTTCAATCCCTCTAAGAGTTTAATCTAAACTAATCCAAAGAATAAACTGTCACAAGTCGTCAGTGATTCGGAACATCAAATATCGCTGTAGATGGGATTATAATAACTTCATCAGCTCAATGGACATACTCTGTAGAAGCACACATGCAACTACTGCAATGCAAAACCAAAAGGGTTGCAGGAGATTTGTGTTTGTTTTAAAAAATCTGCAGTTTTATAAACCAGGAAAAAGTGAATGTACCTGAAAATCTTTCTTAAATCGATCAAATCTGGAAGGAATTCTGATAATCAACAGAAAATTACTTCCTTCCTTTCTAACAACTGTGCTTTGTTACATACTAATACTCTGCCTGCAAGAAATGTTCTACTTTGCATTTATTCAATAACAGACCCCAGTGCACATTTGGCCGGGCATCCCTGTGCCATGTCAGAGGGCGACCTGGTTGATTCTGCCAGTAGTTATGCATGATATGATTACGCTGGCAGAATCAATGCATCATGCATAATCTTATTTTGTCATTGTTATTCGTCATAGTTTTAGTTCTCTTCAAGCCAGAGTCGGGAGATCAAGCAGGTGTCAGAATTTACAGGATTGAAAATAAGAGATGAAATCAGCATGGTTCTTTCTTATAGCTCTCTGTCTTTCTCAGATGAGTCACTCTGACTTCGAGCGGTCTGCATGCTCCTCCTGGCATCCTATATCAAGCTTCCTTGATATCACAGAGAGTGGTGTCAGTCTCAGACTTTGCTGGGCTGACATCAAAAAGCTGACAAGAATCGATCGGAGAACTCTCTCAAGGTGAAAGGAGCGTGACTGATGTGTGTGGTGTTTGTGGCCCACAGGAGCTTTCCACCAAGCTGAATCAATACTCCACCTCTGATCTACCAAGAGGAGACAGAAAGATGTGTGTGCTTATTTGTGTGTGGAGGGCAGGGTTGAAAAAAAGCTGAAACAAATAAAGGAAATGATGTCCAAAGTGGCGACTCTGTGGCTGATGCTGTGGGTCGAGGCCAGAAAGTGAAATAATCATCTCTGTGCCTGTGTGTTGAACTCATTCAGTCACGTGTGCACATCACTTCTGTCTAACTGATTATTTTCTGCTTCAAGTCAGCTCTGAAAGCCTTTATGAGTTTGTATCATAGTAATTTCATGTAATATCCTTTAATGCAGTTTCCACCTTTCCACCAAAGGCTACTTATTTACTTTTTCTAATTATGTTTACTTCCTGCTTCAGTCGTCAATTAAATTGTGTCAAGAAATGACATCAGGAAAGTTGTGTCAGTAAAGTTCTCTTTTGTTAGAAATGTGCCTGGGGCAGTTAATGTAGCTGTTTATGTGCACAGAGACTCCAGGTGTAGCTGTTGACTGCGGTGCACTGGACATGCAGCGAGGCAGCATCTCTGTGTCAGTGCTTGGTGTCATTAGCATGCTGTAAGCTAACAGAGATGGCAAAAAGCCTGTGTGTTAATTTTTGGATGTGTTAGTTTTATCTACAGTTACAAGATGTTGTACTAGAATCAAAGTTTGACCAGCTACTTTTTGCTGTTCGTCTCTTCAACCCACGACAACCATGTACCATGGACCGTGTAGTGTAAGTGTTTGGCCACTAACTGTCAAAATGGCAGCATAGATGGGTGAAGATAATTGCAATGTTTGCATGCTGAAAAGATGTGCAAAGATCTCTCTAAATAAGTTTCATAACTTTCTCTAAGACACGATGCTTCATGGCTCATGGTTCCAGGATCTTTTTCAGCTGTTCAAAGGAGAGTAAATGTTTCTTTCTGCTCTCACCCAATTTTCCCTCATAGTTACTTTAGAAATTATACATTGCTCAGCTTTATATGAAATGTTGCTACAAAAAAGGAGTTGTCTCCGTCATTTCATGACCTTTCTTGCACTGACTGCAAGGCAAACACCAAATAAACGTTCAAAGATTTGACTAAACACTGACCTGTATTTTGTTCCAGCTATTTTAAAACTTAGAGAAACATGTCCCCTAATTCGGAGACTATTAAAAACTGAATATCACTCAAATAGCAAAGTTGTACTTCTACTGGCTCTGAAGTCTTTTTGCGTTCACATTTATGATTCTTATTTGTTATGCTAATGAATTTTAGTACTTCATATTCCTGCTAACAAAGCCCCTTTGTACTTTGCCCTGAGGTGCAAATGAAAGGAGTTAAATAGGAAAGACCAAAAGGCTATTATTATTTTATTATTAAAGTAAACTGATTTGACACCTGATTCACAACTTGTCAGGACACTATTTTTTAAATAGTTCCAGGGTGGATGAGGGAATGATTTTCTAAAAAAAGATATGTTATAAGCATTTAGGCAACATTTGGTGTTGTGTTGTGTTGTGACAGCGTCGGCCTGTGTTTGGAGAAAGCGGGCTCAAAATAACCCCTTCTAGGGGCCAGGTGAGTGTAAATGAGAGAAAAACTGTTGTAAAAGTGAACATAATGACACATATACTTATCCCCAAAGGTGAGTAATCATCTTCATCGTCAAATGTACTATTGTTGTTTTATTCTAATAAAATTAAGGATAGTATATCTTTGTGAAACATTTATTAAAATTCTTCTTTGCATGTTTCATTTAAAACAACTGATAAAACAGCTCAGCTGACAGTGAGTAATTGGTAATCTGACACTGGCCAGCTTATATCATTTAAGAGTGGAAATTAAAATACATTATATTATCATACATACAATATAATATAAATGAACCGAGGTTAGAGTTATGACAATGGTCCTGACTAAGTCATTATCAGTATCATTCCAGCCAAGTAGTGCCATTGTATTATGTTTTTGAGTAAAAAGGCACGTCTCAACACATGACAACATATGGCGTGTTGTTTAAAGGCAATTGGCCCCAAGCATTAACACTATTTCAAGCAAAGTCAGAGTTGAGGTTAAAGATGCTTTATTTGAAATGATTGACCACAATTATGCCACATCTAATTTGTGACATGAGCTTTACAGCGATCATAGAGCGATCATAAAAACATATTTCAGAAACAAGTAGAGCAACATGCTGACATAAATTCATTTTTGTTTTATTGTTATTGAGACTGTTATCAGCATAATTGGATCCACCAGCTGGACTGTGGTCTTTGCATATGGATAACTGGGTTAACTTGATTTGATTGTTGGTGGTTTGACATGACATCAGTTCCTCGAAACTAACCCTGTCAGAGCAGAAAGTCCTTCAACCCCATCCTTGAACTAGTTTTTACATATATAGTATGAATACTTTTTTCTTAAAGAGCTGTTATAATTATGCTTTTAAAAAGAGAACTTCAGGGATATAAAGACATATTTTTTTGTTGGATAATTGGCCAATAATTGTTCACTATTTAGGGGAGATGAAATCTAGGAGAATACTTAGACCTCTGCCAAAGTCAACAGTCTAGTCTTCTATGTTTTCAAATATAAAGTGTATTGATTTCTTTCTCCTGACACTGTTGAAGTAATCAGAATTATAATCACTTTTTTTTGGCCACACACGAGGAAGGTTACACCTTGCTTTCAATGTACATACAAATATGGACATAAAAACATTTTTAAAAAACAAGGAACTTGACATGCATGCCAACTATTCTACGGAGTTTCCTTTTCACATTGTCTTTCTCTATTTGTTGCATATTTGAATCAAAGGCCACTAATCAAAAGAGAAGTGTAATAAAAGATAATGACCACAAAAAAAGGAAGCAGAGTAGGTGTGAGTCCAAGTGACTCATACGATGTTATCACAACTACGGTTATTTCACCTCAGTGGATCACAGCGTGTGGCAAGAATGTTGAAAGACTGCTCAGATTTCAGGGCCATGCGTGTCATTAAACTGTGTTGTTTCTATGCCAATGTGTGATATTATGCACAGAAAGATTGACCACACACTCATATGTAATTAGTGTACAGTATACATACACATATACATATATAGTAATTTCAGCATATTTAAAAATATGTTGAGAAAGAATAAATCTCTTATTTACAGACTAGTTTCAGCTTGCATACTCAGTAAACCCTAAAACTATATGTACCAACAACCAACAAAACTATATTTGCATTCATGATACATTTTTTCACTGTGCTCTGCTGTTTAAAAACCTTCACTGATGAGTTGCTATAACTGAGGGTCACATTTTGTAACTTTAAAAGACCATTATGACTACACCACCAGCCCAATATCGCCAGAACTTGAGGAGTGATGAATCTTGTCAGTTAGTGACTGTCCCAAAGGGCATCTGCAGTATTTTTAGAGGATGAGGATGAAATGCTCTTTTTTTTGGTAACAGAAACCTGAGGTGACTTTTAAAATGAGTCATAGGCTGTTTGGTGATAAGGAGCATTAAGATAAAAGACAACTTCATGTAAAGCAATGCAAGTTGTGTCATTTATTAACTGGTATAAATAAACTGATAAAAGTTAGTTTTGATTGGCATTGCTTGAGAAATAGCTGGATCCTAGGTCCTTGCTGTCCTTAGTTTCAGAGTAGTGAGCACACTGCATTACTTTGGCAGTAAAACAATGTGAATTTTGAGAATCAAGAACAGAGATTAAACATATTTAATTATAGAGATTATTTAATTACATTACATTATAAACCATCTATATACATGTCTATATATTGCTTATCAATGCTAAATAAGGACTGAAAGAGAAGTGTTACCAATAAAATGTCTGTCACGACTGCTTTACTGGCAGAACCAAATGATTTATTTCTCTACTGATACCAATCAATGAGTAATTTTGCATTAGTCTTTCTTTAGATAACAGAGTGAAAGGAGAGTTGAAGGACGGTCATTGATTTGATTAGCACCTCTTTCCATAGACACCACTTCCCTTTGTTAAGTGTTGGAGAAGTCTTTAGAAACCCTTATAAACTTCAGAAATTCTGACAATGGTTACAATGGTTCATGAAAGTCACAGGCACTATGCAAGGATATAATGGTTGATATACAGTATATGATAATATGTGTATAATGTATGGCTTGCAAAACTAAAACAACAATAACTTTTCCAACTGTTGTGTAGCTGCAAACGAGCCCAACATGGAAATTTATCTATGGATTATAAGTTTTATTTAGAATTTTTCACCTGAAGTGAATGAGACAATGTGCAGTACATCTACTGTTTAATGCATTTTGTCTCTCATGTGATCAAAGTCAAAGCAGACCCCGCTGTCTACAATTTGCTGCTATGTCTGACATGCACCCTTTAGACTAATGACTTAAACGTGGTCCGTCTTTCTGACAGAATGACATGAGAAGAAAAGCAAAATTTCCACGCTTCAGCTGCTCCATTTGACCCGAGTTCACTCACGCAGATTGGTGTGTCAGGAAGCACAATAGCAGGAGGATTACAAGTTAGATTTGGTTGACATTTCCAATTGGTTAAAAAAAGGAAATAATTAATTGACGTCATACTTTCTAGCTTTCAACCCCTGCCCACCACATCGCTGAGGAAGAAAAGAGGCTAAATTAAAGAAAAAAAAAGAAAGAAAACACCTCGCAACAACTCCATATGCTGCAGCTGCCTGCTGATTAAAGGATTTTCTTCTTCACTTTTCCCACACATCCTTCCAAAGTCTGGAAATATCTTGCTGTCCCTGTCTGTCTCCACCTCTATCTCATCAATCTCTGTCCTTTTACTGCCTTTTTTTCTTGTTCCTTCTTTTTCTATCTCATTTCTCATTGGCTGCTCTGTTCGCATCATCAGTGTTCATGTCCTCCTTTATTTGTGGTCACCGGACAATGCATTTATCACAAAAAACATTAGACTGTGTTTTTCATGCTATTATGATTTAAATATATAAATACTCCCAATTTCTTTCTTGTCAAAGTTAGATGAGAAGCTCAATACCTCTCTTAAAACTGCACAATAAAATATTGGGAGTGTAGATTAGATTAGATTCAACTTTATGGTTTATTGCACAAAGTTCAAGAACTGAGACACTGAAATGTAGTTTAGCATCTAACAAGAAGAGTAATGTAGTACGGGGATATATAAATAACAGTGGGAAATTGTCATATATGTGATGGGTTCGAGGGAGACCTGAATTATTTATTATGTATGATGAAATTTTTCATGTTTAAAAAAAAAAAGAGGTACGATAAATGTGAAGCTACCTCCGCTAAGCAGCTGGTTAGCTTAGCTTAGCACCAATATTTGTAAATGGGGGAGACAGCTAGTCTGGCTCTGCATGAAGATAATCAGGCACCACCTCTAAAGCTCACTTCTTAACACATTATGTTGTTTGATTAATCCATACAAAAAATGAGGCATAAAACCAGCATGATGTGGTTTTATGGGGCCGGTCTATTTCTTGGCCAGGTGCAGTAACTTTCTGACATATTTACCATACAGATATAAGATAGTGGTATCAATTTCCTCTCTACAAGAAATCGAAGCATATTACCCAAAATGGAAACTACTTCCTTTGATTAACAAGCTGCAGCACCCATAAATGACGAGATGACAACACACATAAATTCACAAGGCATAATTTGACTATAACCCAGTGTAATAAACTATAAGTAAGAGCTCAGTATTATTACTTGGACTGTTTGATCACTCTTTGTGTATCAGGATCCAAAGTTCCATCAGGCCATTCCTTATTTTTATGACAGTGATATTACAGTTTTAATCATTAACTAACTTTACTTCTTTTTCTAACGAGTCTTAAAGTTTACAGTATGGCTCTGGCACAGTTTAAAATCCTATACAGATCCTTTCATATCAGTTCAAACCTAGATAAACTTTGCTCTCAGTTAGTTTTGATAAAGCAACACCTTCACTGGTCACGGACACAGAACACAAGACGTATAGAGTAGGCACTGTCCAGGGTGTAAACAATCCAGTTGAAGATCGTCATAAAGGTGATCACCACCAGTTTATCCTTGGAACAGGGAGGGCTACAGCTGTGGCGAAAACTATACAGTGGCCACATCACCACAGCTGTCGTATACATCACTGCTGCCAAAATGTTATAGACAATCACTAGCTTGTCGAAGGGGAATGGAAGAAAAGAGGTCAGCTGTCCAAGGGTGAGCAGGATTATGAAGATGGCAAAAATGAAGCACAAACAGTACACGGCCACGCACCACCTCAGTCCTGGGGTGTGGAACTGGCTGGGCTCCAGGGACGTGTAGATGAGACAGGCGATGAATGTCTCCAGCATCTTCATTATACCAGGCAAAGTGGAGAGGAACCCAATTGTCTCCCCACGTGGACGAAGGCGAGTTAAAACCACTTCGCCCGCATACACCCCAAAACACACCCAGGACACCACAGAGGCACCAATCTCGCGATGGCAGGTCTTGCAGGTGAAAAAGGTCGGGTATATGATGGAAGTTGTAAGGCACATGAGGGTCGCCAGCATAGCGAAGGCAGTGGTGAAATCTTCCCAGGCAAAAGGTAATTTTGCACTGATAGTGCTGAACTCCAGGATGAGGATGAGAAAGGTGAAGAAGAAGCAGAAACACCAGGTGAACATGCACCATGCCCAGTAGGAAGATTTAACATATCCCGCTGTTGCCACCAGGCTAAAACACATACAAGTGAGGATGGCTGCCATTGTTCGCATGATGCCCACGGGCTGGGTGATTGACCGAAAATTCACGTTAACCATGGCTGAACAGGATCTGTTTGACCTAAAAATGTTGCTTTGTTTCCAGTCAGTTGGTTCCTCTCAGTGTTTGCTTCAGTACAGCAAAGATCCTGACGAAGATATCCATGTAGGCGAGGGCCCGAGGCAGGTGTGTTCTTCGAAAATGAAATTCAAAGTGTGGGTGACGTGTGTTCAAACAGGGCATCCTGGGCTTATCTGTGTAGTTTATGGCCCCTGTTTTACGCCGTGGATTGGATACTGGTTGGGTGTTATCATGTTCACCTCACAGCGCACACACTGGACTCTGGTCCTTGGCACAGGCCTTGTTTAGAAGCTAATCTCCAGCATAATGATGGGGTGTAGGTCACATCCTAAGGAAAATCTTACTCCTTCCTTTTTACTCTCAAGATTTCTTATGGTTGTTGCTGATATCATTAAGATAAGCAGACCAGGCTTTAATCCTGACCAATTACTTGCTTGCTTTCATTATATTATTAAATGCAGTATAAACATACAAGCTCTACTCATTTTTCTTGTCATCATTAAATGTGTCCACACATTTTGTAACAATAAGAGGTTTGTTTAAAGAATATTGCAGCTATTGTTACTTGCTAGTTCCATAAATAATGATTGTTTTTTTTTATTAAGGATTAATCTGCCAATATTGTTTAATTTTAATCTTTTTTTTAATCTGTTAATAGTGTAATGAATTATCCAAAAGTCTAAAAGTCCAAACCTCAAAGATATTTAATTTACGGTTATTAAATATGTAGAAAAGCAGCAAATTTGCACATTTTTCACTGCTTTTGCTTGAAAAATTGCTGAAACCATTAACTGATCATCAAATACTCTGACTCTACATCTACTTATATATCGTGCACACGTGTTAACATGTGAGAGTGCAGTCACTATTGAACATGGGAGTGGAGCTGTGAAACCTATTGCCTCTGCATGTTTTGTATAGGCACACTTTGACTCACCTTTGCAAACATTCTTTGAGGAGGACAAGGTTGTTCCCACTGCACCTCTTTAACCATTAAACAGACTATTTAAGCATTAAACATATTATTTAACTATTAAACCGACTATTTAACCATTAAACATATTATTTAACTATTAAACAGACTATTTAA
Organism: Sciaenops ocellatus; assembly: GCA_033000465.1. Lineage (NCBI taxonomy): Eukaryota > Metazoa > Chordata > Actinopteri > Sciaenidae > Sciaenops > Sciaenops ocellatus. Next base: position 17,429,580 of record CP136877.1, read on the forward strand.
CCATTAAACATATTATTTAACTATTAAACAGACTATTTAACCATTAAACATATTTTACGATTCATTCATTCATTCAGACTTTAATTTGTTAAAAATGTTAAGAAAAACAAATAATACACCCATAAGCATGTACAATAACCTCACACTTTTGTTACATTTTATTCATATTTCACATGACGAGATAGACAAGAATGTGCAGTAAATAAGTTTGCACACGGTCATATACACACTGTATTAAAATAAGGATCAGATGAAAATCATGGAAGATGAAAGTGAAAGAGGAGAGATTGGGATTGCATCTCTCTGTAGTTTGAATTTAGACAAAGCCATTGTTGCTTCATGTCATCATCATGACAGATAAAAGTTACATTCATTCAGATCAAATCTGCAACAAACAAGAGTGGTGACCATGAAAACAATGGAGAAATAAAATATGTGGTTACAAATGGGAACTTTGAGTTCCAGGCATATTCACAACCTATGCTCTGCTGACAAAGAAGACCAGCCTAAAGGAATAAACAGTATCCACAATATAAGCAACAAGGTTGAAACAGGTCATGAAAGAGATCACCACTAAATGATTCCATTTACAGAAAATCCCACCCAGACCGTAACTCGGGCAGTAACTCGGCTTTGGGTTGTCCTGGAAGCTGTACAACGGCCAGATAACCACAGCTGTGATGTACATCAAAACTGCCAACACATTGCAGGCCATCAGGACTTTGTCAAATGGTGCAGGGAAGAGAGACAGAAGGCGGCAGATGGTAAAAATAATAACAATGATGGCAAAAATGAAGCAAATGGAGTAGACAGCGACACACCACTGGAGCCCTGGAAACCTCTTGTACCGGTCCTCGTCCAAGCAGATGAAGATGATGCAGGCTACAAAGGCCTCCAGAACCTTGAGAAGACCTGGAACTGTGGACAGAAATCCACTAATCTCACCAGGTTTAGCACGGGTCAGCCCAACCTCAATGGCGTACAGAATGAACGCCAGACAGGAAGTAACACTGGCACCAATCGCTTTGCTGTTGCAGTTAGTGCAAGCGAAGAAGGTGGGATAGATGATGGAAGCTGCAAGCACCTGCCACGAGAGAAATTAGTGTGAAATTGTGGCCTCAAACATTTTTTTGAACCGTATTGTATTAATGATTTAGCATCAGTAAATTAGCATATTTACAGAGGCCTAATGTCAGAGTCAGAATCTGATTATTATCCCGCACAAACATAATTCAAGTTCCAATATGAGGCTATTTAAGAGGATTAGATACAGATATAAAATGCTGTTGGTTATCAAAGCTTGTGTCCTGTATTTGTTTGGTACCTCATAAATGTATTTAGTAGCAGCTATTCACTATAATGTATCTCACCAACAATCTGCAACATGTTTATCTGAAAGTATCTGTGGAAAAAGACAAATAACTGCAGAATGAAAATAGCACCCACCATTAGAGTAGCCAACATGGCAAAAGCACAGGTGAAGTCATCCCAGGAAATGGGCAACTTCTCCCTGAGGCTGGTGAATTCCAAGATGAGTATGAGTAAGGTGACGCAGAAGCAGAGGCACCATGTGAACATGCACCACGTCCAGAAGGACACATTTATACTCCCCACTGATGCCACCAGGCTGAAAGTGATACAGGTGAAGATCACCTCCAGTATCCTCACAATGCCCACAGGCGCTGTCAGTGTCCGGACATCCAGTGTAACCATGGTGATTGTAATCCTGCGTAGGTTCTGGATAGATAGCCTTTTCACCAGTTGTCTCCTCTATACTTGTTAGTTGTATTTCTTACAACGAGTACAATTTTGGCTTTCGTCAGTCCCAGCCACTCATGCTGTTAGTGCAGCCTGAATGTCTATTGCACAGGAAGTCAGGTGAATGTAGATCCTCTGGCCACTCCCTTGTTGCCGCCCTATCACCTTTTTCAAATGGCTAGCGCTTAATGTGCAAGTGCGTGACATAGTCATATGGAGTGTTTGTGTAGGGGGGAAGTTGTCCGTTGTTCACTTCCATATTCTTATCAGTTATGTGGCATAAGGCCTGGTCAATAAAAGCTCTGATTATTACAGCAGTTATGTGTCACAGGAACGGCACATTATGACACATGGGTCTGGCCTCTAATTCATTGCTCATCCACTATGTTTGCTAACTTAGTGGCATGTCCACCCATCAATATTTCAAGTAAATGTTTTACAGGTGGCTTTAGCGGTATTAGACCTTAGTACTAGAGTAGAAAATGTTTGTCTTTTACTAGAGAATGTAGGTGTGGGATACTGCAAAGGAAACACAAGATCCAAGATTTATCATCGAAGTCTTTAAGTCATTAAGGTGTTGACTCACCTCATAAAGGTGATACATACTGTTATTAATCAAAACCAGTCTACTGCCAAATCTTACAGACTACCAACAACTAACACACACATTAAGTGAGTCAGGATGTTATCTTAGATAAAATAATTGGCTTGTGTTGTGTAGGTATACAATGGAAATATGTAGATTTAAGTCCTATAAGCCTGATAGACAGACCTGGAGGAAGGAGAGCATGAATTGACTTTGTAAACTTGTCTGCATGTGTGACAGTTCTTACTGGAGTATGGCTATTCAATACTTTCTCCATTCTGGAAAAAAAAACTTTGCCACATGAAATCCTTTAGGCAAAACTACAAACCATTTTATGACTGACTTTACTTTATATGACTTTAGTGTTGAGATGACTCAACTATGACGTGCTTACCTTTCATGCCAAGTGATGATGGCAGGGCTCATGGTTGACCAATGTGCTAGCCTTACCCATTTCCCCACCCCACAAACCATGACCCCATTCAAAAGCAAAACTAATTTCAAAACTACGTCTAGATTTTATTGAGTTTTGCCAGTACAATACTCATTGTTTCTGTATATTATCAGCTTATACAGCTAGCCAGTAACGGATGATTTATTTAATACTACTGATACCAGAGGCTTTCTAGGCATGGCACTGCAACAACAAAGGGAAAGATAAGTTGCTTCCATTGTCATGAAGCAAATGCCGCATTCCTTGAACATTACACAAACACACACAGACACACACCTACACAAGCACACACACTCATCCACACACACCTCCTGTTTTCTCCTGTGAGTTGAAGTAAAAGATCAAAGATTTCTATTCACACAAAAAGTTTATTTCTATTAAGCTTTGCTCTGAAATGTGTTGAAATTCTAGATAATCCATCCATGCACAAGACAGGTGTGGCATATCAAGATGCTGATTAAACAGGATGACTATGACACAGTTGTACCTTGGACTGGTCACAATGTCACTCTAAAATGTACAGTTTCTTCTTGAAATGCATTAGGTACTGAATTATGGCTACTTCACATAGGCAGATAGCATTCTTTTCCCCAGAAAGGCAAAGCCAAGACCCATCCTACTCTGTCTCTGACTTGCTTAACTTTTGGAAGCAATTCTTCATTTGCAAATGCCACAAAAGTGACAGATACAGATAATGAATTATTTTGCAAACACATAAATCTCTGCTCCCCTTTGCTTGTCAAACCTTACAATGGCCGACAAGAGCAAATGTGGCACCGTCCTTCATTTTGACAGATTAACAATCAAAATGTTTAGGGTGATCTACTGTAACATTAAGTAATTCAAGTCAGTCACCACATGTAGAGCACGCTGCAAATACCAAGACGATGCAAAATCAAAAACTCACACTTCACAAACAAACAAATGTAACAGAAAAACGCTGCCAAGAGAATTGACCAAACCTATACCTGGCTCCAAACGTCTTGAACAGAGGGACACTCCCCCCTCTTGTGTTTATAGTGTAGATATATCTTAAGATATATCTACACTTAACCCAAAACTCAAGGCTTTGGTCAGAGTATAACTGCACAATATAGACTGGCTTGGTCACCAGAGGGCAGCAGAGCACTCACGGATAATAAAAGGCTAAAGCTCACTGGAGTTTCTTTTTACAGGTTGTATTTATATGCTTAAACCAGCTGGTGGTGTTGGTGTACAGCTATGCAGCAATCTAACCTACACTCCCAATAAAGGTTGAACGCAGCAGTTGTGAAATTGTGAAATTGTGACAGTACTGGACAACAAATTCAGTGATAGTGATTACAAATCAGAAAAAAATGAGATCCCATAACAAGACCAACTGTATTACACAAATTAATTTGTAGAGTAACAAGGAAACTTCACAATACTATCTAAATGTCACGTTACATTTGCATAACTCTCTGAATTATGAAGAGCCATTTCAACAACTAACAACTATGACCGTTGCCACTTCCCAACAGGAGGTGATGTCATATTGCCACCAATACCACAAGTTCACAAGGTTAATGCACACAGCTCCATCTGAGCTATAGGGGGTTGTTTTTGTGGTCACATGCCTTGATAAGAAGCTCTGCAGAAAAAAATGTTGTGACATTTCGTGGGAAAAAGTTCTCTCTCTCTCTCTTTCACACCCACACACACAAACAAACTGAAACACATATATGCATGTTATGATTCTGGTTTAACTGTGTTCCTGTTCATCATGTCACGTCTTGTTTACAAATGGTTTGGCTGTCCACATAATTAACTGAACATGTTATGTTTTTATGAGTTGGGTACTACAGCAATGATGTTAAATATGCAGTGGACATCTCCCCACTCATCTTGATGTTTCTGTAAAAGCAGAGCAGGGGTTAGTCAGTGATGGTGATGGTGAAGGATTCATCAAATCTCCAAATCAGCGTAAGGGTATGTAGCGTGGGTTTGGATGTTAAAAAGGTTTGCAGAGCACTTTGAGTTTGAGCACAATCTCTACTCTCCTTGTCAGTAGAGGTTGATGTTAAAATGTCAAGTTGTTGCTCTGTTGACAGATTAATTAGATTTAATAGAATTAATTGTGAAATCATAGTCAACATTGTTGTGGAGAAATTGCTGAAGTCAAAGGTCAAATGGTGAGGTCAGGAGGGAAGAAAGTGTTCAGGAGCCTCTGATGTCTTATGCTGTAATATTTATTGACACTTGGCCAAGGAGAATTAGAGACACTCTCAAAGTACATCAGAAGTGTCTGAGTCGGTCTCACATTCTGCCCAACTCATCCTGGTGGATAGACTTTAAACCCCAAGATGACACCGCAAATACTATACGCCCAGAATTAGCTAAAGAGAATGTCTTTACCCATGGAGGTGTTATTGTCAACATATTCTAGTCTGGAGACACAGATGTCTGTTTACGCAGATTGATTCAACAGCCAGCTATCTATTATGTCTATGAAGGCAGCAATAGGTCTCTTCGACCCTGGCCACCACAGTGTTGAGATAGACTGGCACCTCCTGTTCCCAATCAAAGCCAAACAATTAATACTGCTGAGGACCTCAAGGCCCACACGTGACCTCATGTAACCTAAGGATAGAAAATTCCATAACAAACATCATTTAAACTGTTGAAACACATTGAAAACATTTTGAAACCACAGAAAAAAAAACACAATCCAGTTTTTTGTTGTTGTTATTAAAAGATTTGTCCTGTTTCCAAGAGAAAGCTCACTGAAAAGACAAAGAAGTTTGGCGTGTGACTGTCTTTAAAGACATATCCCACGTAAAAACAACAGTTACAGATAGTGAATGAATGATTAAAGCAATGGCTTAATGAGTGCTTATGTCTGTTTGTGTACTGCAGTGTTGTATGTTGTACTTCAGGTTCAATGATGGATTCTTAATTTTATTCACAAAGTGCATAGTGGTGTTTCAGTTGACTTTTTAACATCAGTTCTGCTTTCTTAGCAGCCTAACAGTTTCACTTGCTTATGTTTACACATCAAAGTTAATGAGCTATTTTTCATCCATATGAAAATCACATATGAAATTCTTTTCATTCAAACTTCTACAGGTATTTGTAAAAAGCTGTATAGCGCTCAGCCTACAGCTGCCAGTTGATCCATGATAGTTTATGCTGGAAGTGGACATGGGCGAGTGCATTCCATTTAATTCCTCCACTCCTCCCCCATCCACTTTCCATCTGGTCTCCCAGTGGCCTCTGTGTGGGATATGCTGTTACATAATACCAAGGAATGACGGGAAATGTACGAAGGGAAGTAAAACTACTGATGAAATGCACCCAGGGTGTGTCCCCTCTGTCTCCCTGTGATAGCTTATTTTCTGTTTTATTGCATCTCAACCTTAAACACAACAATAACATAGATTTGTGTTTCTGGACCACTGCATTAGTATGAAATAGCAGAGTAATTGAGTGTTTCCTGGGCTATTGTATCAAGTCAAATCACTATTTTGCAGCAGAAATAACAATAGCAGAAAGAGAACGGTAAGAGTAATGCACACTCAAATACAACTTAAGCAGTCACCAAGACTTAAAAGAAAGCAGAAAAACATCTGCATCTAACACTTCATTAACTAGATATTCACCTAAGGCATTCATATCTGCATGTCTGGATTCTTGGCTAAAGATGGCATACGATGATAGATGGAATGTGTGTACTGGTGTTCCTCTTGCTGAAGTGCCCTTAAACTGACCCCACATCCTACTTTTCCAACTAAGGCAGGAAAGAAAAACAGTGTCGGAAATTACAATTTTGCTGACCTCTAGTGGGCAAAAATATGCAGTTTTTTTCTGAAGAGCAGCACCTTCCAACATGGGAAGGTACGGTGTGGATTCCTCATTTGCAATGTTCTTGTGATAGTCCTGTGACCACTCAGTAAGCCTGACAAGTCACAAGTCCTTTATGTGTCAAAGTCATGTGTTAAGAGGTGGATATGCATGATAGTACAGATGTTGAGGAATATTTAGTATTGCGAAAGAGTGTGCCATACTTCCGTGAAACACACCAGCGAGCAAGGAGAGAGAGGATCATATCCTGGAACTCATAACAGAGAGATAATGAGTTCCAGAGATTTCCTGTGCTGGTAGAACAGAATCAGATAATCACATAATGTTCTCATCTGCAAAAAAAATAATTTTTATTCAATTGTTGTTTATCTGAATGTTTCTTTATTTCAAAATTATGAACCTATTTTTTTCCACTACTTCACCTTAAAAGGATTTTCTTTCTTTACATGATTCATACTGATTCCATAAACTGTATGGGCAACTGTGTACTTTTACAGAGTTTTGTAATTTGCAGAGCAAGCAATGCAACTTCTGCAATGAAACACTGCAACATCCTAAAAAAAAAGTTCATTCAGTGGACCTGGATTCAAAGTATAGGCCACTGCATGAAACAGGATACGCTTAGATGGTAATATTCAACATTTTTTTTATATAGTAGCGATGACTACACGCAATAGCTTATGATAAAAAACCACCATGGATATTCACCTAGCTTTCTAGAAGCCTTATGGGCCTAATTTAGCATTGCTTCTGTTCCATGGCTTGTAAAACAGGCATTGGCAAAGTAAACTATAGACATAGGCAATTTTAATAAAACACAACAGTCCCCAGTAATATACCCCCCGTGAGAAGCAGAGACAGGATACACTTGACTATCTGAGTCACTATTAATGCATCATCCCACTTACTAGGTTTTCTTTTCATCTTTGGGTGTTACCTGTTGACTCATTAGAGTGTGAAATGTGAAATGAGGAATCTCCCACATTATCACCCATGACAGCTTACAAGACTTTAGTGGCTAAAAATCAGTTGTGGTTTTATTTTTTGTCTTGAACTGTTAGAGGGCAGTTTGGTAATTTCCTGCCTCCACATGCATCTCGTTAAATGAGTCATACAGAGAAAATGCTGGCTGACAGAAGAAAAAAAACAAGCTGTTGCACTGATAGGCTGGTAAAAAAGGAGAGTACAAACTGCATTTAGTTCTGTTTGTCTGAAGTAATCATTTCTTGGTCCCTAGACCTTAAGTGGTGTTCAGTAATACTAAACAGTGATTGATGAATGATATATGATATATGTTTGGTCGAAAAAAAAAAAAAAAAAAATCTTAACACATCTCTACCTCTCTTTTAAGTTCTGTATTTGTGAATCGTATTACCTTACTAATTATTATTTGAACAAATACTGTAATAGTATTCTGTTTACTTAGTACAGACAAACATACACACACTCCCAGTTACATAAAGAATGGGAGGAGATACTGGGGGAGGGGGCACCAGCAAGTTGCAGCACTACAGTCTTCTCACTATGTCGCACTAAAGGGAGCACAGAACAATCCTTTTCCTATAACTGTGCAATCTTTTTAGAAGTCGTTTTCCAATTGTGTCCAGTACCGTTCGCCATTATCTTTCTTCCTTCAGTGCTCTTTGGTTTTATTGTGTTTCTTTCATTCTCACTCAGGATCAGGCAGCTCCAGGAAAGAGGGTGCTTAACTCTCTCTTTTTTTTGGATGGAAAATCACAAGTAAGTAAATCTTATTATACCCATTTGTAGTTATACAGTTATAGGCTGCTGTTGTCATCATGTTAAAGTTTCCCAATTTGTGTGTGGTGTGAATGTTGATATACCTAATTTAGCTTTTTCTAGTATCACCACTGTATAGACCAAATGTATATATATATATATATATATATATATATATATATATATATATATATATGAACACAGTGACTGTTTTTCTGTCAGAAATTTCTATATTTCAAATATTTATTGTGTTACAAGCCTTATCCAGCCATGCTGTCCAAACACAACAGGGCGAGGCACAAGAGCAATTCTCTGTAAGTGCCTCATCAGTGTATGAGGCTCATGTTTCTCTAATTGATTTAGGATAGATTTATGATGAGGCATAGGAAGGCTTGCAGGGACTGACTTGGCCTATTCACTATGAGCAACAGACTGGCCAGCACAAATTGTGACACAACATTCTTCTATATTATCTAAATACAGCACTAATCCACTGATGCTGATTTAATGCATGTAAAAACTCAGTATAACGTGTCTCACTTCACTTGCCTCACTAAAAGAGGATCTGGATAGCAGTTGAGCAACATACTTAAACCAAAGTGCATTTAGACCTCAGCTCTATTACTCCACGCCTCTCACACTAAACAAATGACTATTACGGTAAAATCCTGCTCACTGCTTCCGGCTTCTGGACAAAGAGCTACTGTGGTAATACAGCTTGACATTTTATTTAAAGTTACACAGTTTTGCACTCAGTACTCACACTTACTTACACTCAGTACTTACTATCACCTATGGTGATAGTAAGTATATTTGCTCAAGCACAGTACTTATACTTCACTACATTTCAGTATTTCAGTGGCAAATATTGTAAATTGTATTTACTGTATTTTATGAGACTACTAATAACAGTAAATATAAGTTACAAATTGGCTACATCTTTCCAACCTACAACAGTAAGATCCTCTTTAAACCAATGTGACAGTTTGAAAAAAGGGGAATTTGTGCTGATGAACCTACATCAGCTGAGAACTATCATCTGAATCTGCAACTTCCTTTAGTCATACAGAGCTTTGTAGTGAGTTTAAGCTCATTGCTTGATGTCTGGTTTGTAACTTTACTGTTTTTCTGCTGCATTTTCAGTTCTTTAAAGGCCCCTGAACACTACCTTCTCAAACAGACACCGTTTCCCTTAGCTGTTGGTAGAAACTGAAAACCTAAATTTACCAGGTGGTCAGTCACACAACTCCAAGTTTGCCGTGTCAACTTAAAAGGTGGTTATTTGTCAGCGTTCTTTCAAAAAGGATGTGAAACTTGTGGTTAGAAAGTTTAGAATTAACAATACAAAACCTTAACAGAGCTCAATAATTCAGTCTGACACCTAATTTTTAAAAACATTTTGTCAATATTATTCTCTAAAAATGTCTAGAAGGTGTTACTGTTACTGTTTCTAAAGTCCCTTCTGCCTACATCTACATTTGATAAGATCTCATTTCCTCCTCCTCTGCATCAACAAACATGCACTTTCACTAGCATTTCTGCATAGCTTTTCACTATGTAACAAAATAGTGTTCACTAGTGTTCACTGACTGCTTGTATGTTGTCTTGTTGTGGAAATACTGTGTGAAACAAAAAAACAGGAAAACTTCAGGAAGGCAAGTCAGGTTGCCATCATTAGATACAAAGAATGGCTGGAGAGCACCCAAAAAAGGAATAAAGTGAGAGTAACAGAAGTAGTAGGAGAACAATCACAACTAAGCCCCACAATAGCTGGAGAATGTGAATGGCATTTAAGTGAATGCACTGTAAGATAAAGACACTTTGGATTCAAGTGGAGGACCCGAAGACATCTGAAGGTTTCCTCCCACAATACCTTACATTGGGGAAATTTAATTAATATGTTGGTAACATCAATTAGCATTATGTAAAATGTAAATCAAAACAGAATCTATCAAATTCAAAAGTAGTGCTTATCCTTATTAGAGTTGTAGGGGAGTGGGAGCCTATCCCAGCGGACTGTCCATTTACCATTTACCATTTACAACACAAGACTTAGTAGCCAGCTAATATTACTTACTAGTCCAACAACAAGAAGAACAGCTCTCTATCTGTCTTTCAGTCTTTTATTTCATGAAATCTGAAAACCTCCTCTTCCAAACCACCTGTGGTACAAACACTCCCCCTGCTCTGACAGTCTAGGCAGCCTGGCTAACAAACTGAGCTAACATTAGCTTACAGCAGCTATAGGTGTAATTGCAAGTCAGTGTTGCTCCAAATTAATTTAAATCTGGTCTTTATAGGTATTTATAGGGTAGAAAGGTTACACAATGCTGCTAAAAAATGATTAATAATTTTTTTTCTCAAATTTAGTAACGATTTCTGAAGATGGATAAAGGATACCCACCACAGGAATCAGCTCCACCTTACCCTGGGCCACCTATGAACTATGGGGGTGCAGCACCTCAGCCAGGGATGTACCCTCAGCCGGGGATGAACCCTCAGCCGGGGATGTACCCTCAGCCGGGGATGTACCCTCAGCTGGGGATGAACCCTCAGCCAGCAATGTACCCTCAGCCAGGTATCTCTCCCTGCAGCACCTCCACCTGTTGGATACCATGGAGACGATGCCTCTGACACGAGACGATGCTGTTTCATGTAAAGCACAATAGAGATACATGCATTATTGTAACATTTCTCAGACCATGCATTTACACAGCACACACACATTTGTGAACAGATGTAAATGTGATTCTGATCCAGTTCTGTTCTGCCTCTGCAGTGTCACAAAGTCAGTGGGTGAGGTCTTCGGTCTTTTACCAATGGGACGTGAAGAATAGCCCATTTGTAGCCTCTGTGTATAACAAAAAGCTATTGTTCACTGGTCTTCTGGTATACAGACGGTTTTGTTTGTTACAGGATATCTATCACAGGTGTATTAGAAAATAGACAACACACAAAACCTTACTTTTGGATGCATTGGTATCTTAAATTTCAGGACATCATCGATAGAAAGGCAGAAACAGAGGACTATCTCCTTATGAAAAAGAAGTTGTGGTAGGACTGCATCCTCTGCTGGTCTTGATGAGTCAGTGAATTGATATCCTCAAATCTGATAATGACAGCACAAATTAGAGTCTATTAAGTCTATTACAACAGAGATGTCTGGCCACAAATCTAGCTGGCCACAACAGTTGCACACATTTCTTAAATGATGTGTTAGAAAAATCGCCAATGTTACCATGTACTACTGTTGGTGTCTCATCTATATTTGTATTACATTGATTACTGGTAAATACTAACAAGGATTAAACAAGGATCTGTAATTATCAGTGAAAAATGGGGTACTACACTCACATTAAGCTTGTACAAGTGAATATGGAGACAAATCCTTTGTTTTTTGTGTTTCACATTTCATATTCTCAGTGACTCACGTGGTGGTAACACCTGCACTACATGATGTCCCAGGACAAACTGTGTGTCCCCATTGCCAGCAGTCAGTGATCACCAAGACAGAGCACACACCAGGCCTGATGACTTGGGCAATCTGTGGTGGTCTTGCCATCTTCGGGTAAAAACAATCTTTTAAGCAGAAATTTGTTGCACATGTAGCTTCTATATGTAAAAACAATGAAAGTTTTTATAGAAGAATTCTGCAACTACAGAGGAAAAAGTACAATAAAAACTATTATTACAAGTTATAATTCAATTTGTTTCCTCCTACAGGTGTTTTCTTTGCTGTTGCATCCCATTCTGCGTTGATTCCTGTCAAGATGTAGAGCATCGCTGTCCATCCTGCCGCAAAGTCATCTACATATACAAGAGACTATGAAACTGTCATGTCTGTGCCTGGTGGAGAAGAACGCAATGCTTATCTGTAGCCTATTAATAGCCTTATTTACTCAATACATTGTTTTGATAAGGATCAAATTATACAAACTGCACTTATTCCAATATATAAATAAATATATATATATATGTAAACCAACAAACACGACAATAAAAAAGCAACCTTTTTTCAGCTGCCTCACATTTTCTTCTTGTCTTTTTTCAGTGACATTTTTATTGCTTGACTGAGTTTATACTATTCAAAAAGGCGTTTGTTTAATGTACTTAATTGATTATTTAATTAATTGATAAATCATTTTAGGACATTCAAGAAAGGTCCATGGCACACTAAATAAAAACAAAAATAATTAAATACAGCCAGAAATCAGCAAACTACACACACACACGCACACACACACACACACACACACACACACACACACACACACACACACAATCTGGAGTGCCAGTGGCCCCACAGTCTGGATGAAAACCTGACTGACTCACTACTGCCACCTTCTGGTTTGGGGCAGTAATGCCACCAAAATGACGTCACGCGCCGAGCCAAATAGCGGTCCTCTTTCATGGAGTCCGCCATTTTGAACCATTTTGTTACTACAGCAGTCCAGAAGGGACAAACTGAACACTGGCTCTACATAGGACCTTTCATGTTTTTTCACAGCCACTGTAGTTTCTCCTTCATGCTTGAACCGAGAGGGAGAGCTGACAGGTTTTCAGTTGGTTGCAGTTTGAATCTTTTACCATTAGATGCCACTACATTCTACACACTGGAGCTTTAAGCTTTTGGAGACTTTCCTGACATTAGATTTTACTTTGGTGTGGTTATACTCTGACATTTATTGTGAATTAATTCTGTGAACTAATCCAAAAAAAATCAACGTCACTTGTCCATCAAAACAACACCTCTCTACTCTCACTCAATCTACCTCAAAGCCAGAAATATACAATTGTACACCTTGTGAATACAAGTTTCTCTCTTTTACCGAATTAAGATTAGCTTTGTTAAAGCAACATTGTGTATGTTTTCTACCTTAAAATAACAGATTTGAAATCCTACACTGATGTGTAATCAGGTCTATGATTATTTCTGAGAATTACTTAATGATTTATACCCAAAGTCACACACCACCAACTATTTCACTGATTTTAGTGAAAATGGCTAGTCTGTCATGCCAGAGCCAGAGCCAGGCTAATGGCAATGTAATTTGACCCATGAGCTCTATGGGCAATGGCATAGCTGAAAAGACTTAAAAGGACATTGACGGAAAAGCTAAGAAAAGAAAAGGAGATAGAGACCGAGCAAAAAGCTGCCGGTCAAGAGCAAATCTGGGACTAACTTTTAGTTGTTGGTGAGAGCTTCATGAAATAAAGACAGACATAGAGCTGGGTTTTTTGCTGTTGTACTAGTAAGCAATATTAGCTGGCTGCTATGTCCTATGTTGTTGCACTTGCCTGATGTTTGGTTGTTAGCAAAGTTGTCGACTCTAACAGATTTGATGCGCCTAAATCATGTCATTCTTGCAAATAAGTGTATTTCTAAAAAACTATTCCTTTCAAAAATTCTGCCTTTTGTGGCGTTACAGTCGTTTGTAAGAAGCTAACAGGTGAAAAAGCCATGTTTCTATGTTTTCTATTCAGGTTCCCTTGCTGAGTAAAATGAAGCCATTGTAGATATTTGTGCTTGTTTCCGATTTGCATATTTATCTGGTATTTGATAAAATTATGCAAATAACTGCACTGTCTGCAGGACAGTTTACAGTTCACAGCAGAGAAAAACAGTGAGTTCATGGGAGGACATCAAACTGGACCTAAAGGAATCCTTTAAACTCTGATATATTTTTAAGGGGCCATGTGAGGTTTTCATGTAAACAAACAATCATTGTGTGTATTCTTGAGGTTTACAAAAGATAATGGAAGCATTTCCTTCCTTCAGGTTGGATCCTGCATTGTTAACATCAATGTTTAGTAGTGCAGCAAGCAGTGCAGCGTTACTGGTGAACTACTGCCACCTATAGATCAACGGAATAGTATGAAACCGCTAGCAGGAATAAGTATTATGTGATTCAAGACAAACAAAACAGAACAGGGACCCATTCACCAGGGGTCTATGAGAGCAAGCACCTGAAGCAAGAGGTACGTCTCTACGGGTGATTATTAAGCATTATTAGATTTGTATTACTAATCCAATGAAATACTTTTTTAATTTTTTAAATACTTTAAAACTTCGGTTGACAAATTTCCTTTGCTGAGCATTCCAATAAACTGCATTTTTCCTGTGAAGACGTACCATTCAGAAATCAACATATATATTGGCATTAATGTGCTGATACTGAACGTCTAGATCAGATTATACATACAATACATTGTGCCTGCATGTCCACCAGAGGTCAGCATGTATCCTTTGCTGGAATCAAATGGTTTAACAAGTACTGTGCATTTAATTGTTTAACATTGTTCATTAATCCATATTCCAAATCGCTTTATAATGCATAATACATTATAATGCATTGATTTCTACAAAGATGTAGAACACCGCCTTGCAACAAATTAATCTACATGAAAAGATATTCTGTTTGTGTTTGCACAAACCTCACGAGACATCTACTATGATCTATGACAGCACAACAACGTAAAGCTCATGGAAATACACCCCAAAGCTGGGCTGTCTGTGGCCAATTGTTGCGGGTGAAATGTCTCCAAGGTTGATTCTCCATCTTTAAACAGATCCTTTGGGAAAACTCAAGATTCATAAACTGCAGGACAAAAAAGTTTTGTATTTTGTAGCCTTATGTGCACAATTACAGTTTACAACTTAACATCTGCACAGTGGCACACATGTAAATGTGTAGAAGAAAAGATGCAACCACCAGTTTTGTGAGGTGTAATGAGTAGTGTCTCAAATTACTGTTGGAATTACGTTTGAAAAGAGTAACGAGTAATGAATTACATTTTTTGAGTGACAAGCCTAATACAAATATGAAATTACCTCTAGTTTACTTGTGCTGTATGTATTTCATTTATGCTATTCATGACAAAAAGCTGTTGTTTAGCGTTTAGGTCTTGTGGTGTACAGTCACAGAATTCGTCACTTATGTGTAACCCCAAAAGGTATATTACTCAATTAGGTGAACCTTGTATGTTTTTAATGGATACCAATAAAAGATTTTATCACACAGTACAGATGGTTTTCAAAGCTCTGATTTCAATACAGTGGGCATAAAACGATTAAAAGGACATGATATCTAATGGCTTATCTCAAATCACAGTACATTTGCCAGCTGGCCTTGTTCAGTTGTGCAGTCAGGACATTTTTGTAAGGTCTACAATAATATCAGTCCTTCTTTATAACGTGGCTTTTTTTCCACCTACAATGCATTGTTATGCATGAGAGTGCTTTAATGCTGTCCAAATTATGCATTAAAATCCAGGATGATTATACAATAATGCAAGGATTTCTGTAAAGATGAACGGCACTGCTGTCTGTCCTGCCACAAAGTTATCAACATACCTGGACTAGCCATGGCATTTGTTGCTCAACAGCATTCCCCTGACACTGATCAAAATATTTTGAACAGCTATTCACTCATTGTGTGACTTTTTGACTTTGTATTTTGCAGTCATTCTGTATCAGCTGAAAAACTACTGAAACAGTTAAAGTTGAAGTGGATGTGCTAAAAAAAAGTTTAAACTTCACTTTCACGTGTCCCTGTGTCAGTTGAAGTGAAAGGGTTAAAAAAGATTGCGATGTTGGATTGTAACTACTGAAAAGCAGTTGAACTCTCAGTTATAGGATGCAAAAATAAACCAATTGAACTCTCATTTGAAGAAGCCACTATCAATAACTAGCAGAAGTAGAGCAAGACCACAACCTTGTGCTATAATAGTGCTTGATGGTGGGCCAAGGACCAGAACTGGGCGAATATGAAACCAAAATAGACACTCCAGTATCTCCACAGGTTCAACTGGACCCATGGGTGGCCAAGAACTGCTGAACTTCTGAGTTGCGGATGGGCAATCTGGAAGAACTTTTCAGATGATCTAACAGGGCGTGTTAGAGTAAGGACGCATTCAAACAGGCTGAATGTGACTGTCTGAATGCACCCAGTTGGATCACAAGAAGCTTAAGTTAAATTTGTGACACACCCGACCATTCCTTCAGCTACCACATACCTGCACCGAAACCGAAAGGATGGGAAAATGTTTAAAAAAAATACGATACCTATCAGTGTAGATAACACCACAGAGACGCCAACAACTACGTGGGGAAACTCAGGTAAAAACATGTCTTTGCAATTCAGTTGTTTAGGAAGGTGATCTTGTGTTATTATTTACACTTTGCTAGTGTCCTAAAATTTCTGCTCCTGAAAGTGAAAAATATTGTACAGTTTCTGAAATTTTAATTAAATAGAATTGATTCAATTGAAGATATAAGTACAAATTGTTTCCTGTTGCAGCAGCAGCTTGAGACAGCTTTACCTGTGAATTTGAAAATAAATATGAAATCTTAACGATTTTAGGCAATAAATAATTTAGTTCATATATGAACAAATTTTGTTTCTTGTTTACATGTTCCCTTAATATCTTATTGTAGCTATGTTTCAAGGATGGTTAAAATCTGAACCCTGCCCACCCTCTCCTGAGCGTAAGATACTACGTTAACATTACATTAACATCATTTAAATTTATAAATAAAAATAACAGATAATGATGAAAAGTTATTTCTTTAAACTACTTTATTTATCAGCTTTTATCAGACAATGGAGGAACATACCATGGGGGTGAGTGATGTGTTTTTCTTCAACTAACTATTTTAACTATTATGCAATATGCTATATAATGTATTGTGTTGGATATCACAGGTGTTTGAGACAACTAAGCAGAGAACACAAAATAAGTGCACTATATGAAAAACGGATTTAAACAACAAAGATCTGACCTTTTTATTGAACAGTGACAAAGACAGAGACCTGCAGCTTGTGAGGGATTATCAGCCTTATAATGATGTCCTCGAACAGCAAAGAATTCTGCTTTATGGACCAACTGGTTCTGGCAAGTCCAGTTTCATCAACTCTGTCGACAGTGTTTTACAAGGCAGAGTGACTGGTCGAGCTTCGGCAGATGCAATCTCTCTGGAGAGCTTCACCACAAAGGTATGAATTACTATTGTTTCATGCACTGCTAAACTTAATGTAACAACTCTTTCACTGTGTATTATAAAGTGGAATTTTTTAGGTGCACCTGCAATGATCATTGTAGTGTCATGCAACTAGTTTAGATGAAACTAGTGGGGAAGACAAAAATTGCTTTATGGTCACTGTTCAATGTGTGGCACTATTGTCATCTTTCTGTTTTACAGTACAGAACTTACAAAATCCAGAAAGGAAGACCAGGGACATTTTACCCTTTTGCCTTCACTGACATCATGGGCATTGAGAAGGAAACTAACAAAGGAGTTGTTCTGGAAGACATCAAACTGGCCATGAGTGGACACATAAAACATGGTTACAAAGTACAATTATTAAGTTCATCTTTCAACTTTGTTGGATATATTTCAGTATATAGCTTTGTGATATTTATTCACTTAAGGATACACAAAAAATAAATATTTAATTATTTCATTTCACATTGTTTCCAGTTCGATCCTGTCAACAAAATATCTGAGAACGATAAAGACTACAACAAAATCCCGACTCTAAATGACCAAGTTCATGTTCTGGTTTGTGTCGTCTCTGCCACCACAACAAATATACTGAGTGATGAAACTGTGACAAAGATGAGAGAGGTCAGAGTTGCTGCCAATGACATGGGTAAGAGTTAGGATCAGTTAATAAGTTGAATCAATAACCTGACAAATATGATCTTGACTGACTTGGATTCTGCTTTGTGTTGGCAGGGATTCCCCAACTGGCTGTTCTCACCAAAATTGATGAAGCTTGTCCAGAGGTCAAAGCAGACATAAAGAATGTGTACAGGAGCAAGTACCTGAAGGAAAAGGTAATTTTATATTGATGATTTTATGAGTTTTTCGAGTTGAACACAAACATCTCCTTTGATCAACACTTTGTCTTCAATTGTTCAAATTTAGATGGAGGAATTGAATGTGTCGCTCGGCATCCCACTGAACTGCATCTTTCCTGTGAAGAACTACCACTCTGAGATCGACACAGATGATGACATCGACACACTGATACTGAGCGCGCTGAGACAGATTATTCACTTTGGAGAAGACTTTGTCAACAACCTGTAGACCTATATACAGGAGAGGCAAATTTTGCTTTAAAAATTGAAAAGGAATGGGCACAGTATGGAAATAAAATAGACAATATCACTGTTATGAGATTATTCATTTTCAAGCATGTAATGCATCTACTATAAGTTTCCTCATAACCTGTTCTGTATTTGACCTTGCTCAATAGATCATGAATAGGCTGTATCCCTCTCACGATGTGTTTGAGTTTTTGCATTATTTTATTTTTAGCTCTGCTTTTTTGATTCACATGGTAATTTCTGATGTTCATTTCCCACTAATGATGACTCTGGTGATAAAACAGGTCAAAAGATATCTAAATGTCTCTGCTAAAACTGTGCTAAATGTGGTTGAAAAGTTATAGACTTCTGATTACATATACCTAATTCTTGTTAGCCCCACAGCTAAGCAGGTAGATGCTTGTGCCATGAAAGGGTGAAATGATGAGGCTAAATTAATCACATATTTCTATGTGCCATGTGACCCTCTCTTGATTTTGAATGGATACTTTGCATGCTCTGATTAATAAATGTAAATAAATAATGCCTTATTTGTGGTGACAGTTTTGTTTGTTTTGTTTTAACAGCTATCACCTAGTTGTTTAATGTACTAGTTTACTACTTGAATTCTTCAACACAATATCCTTTTAGGTCAGATCATTATTATTAATTTGTCTTGCTAGCAATTAAAATGTGATCACAAATATAGACACCTAATGTTCTAAACACTTAATATATATCTATATAAAGTTTAATTCAATCATTTTGCAGTAGATTGTGGAAATATATAGTTAATAAAGGTACATAAAACCATTTTGTTGCATGCCCCCAGTTTTAATTTGCGGGATTTCTGTTAAAAAAGTGCACTCTTAACTGTGTAAAAACAGTGCCCTTTTAAAACAATAATGTTTTTCAAACATCCTTTGCAGTATTTAGTATATAAAGGAGGACTAGGACTAGCTTTTCACAGCATTTCCTACTCTACAGCATTCCTCTGATACTGATCAAAATATTCTGAGCAACTACTCACTCATTCACGTGCGACTATGTATTCTGTATTCCTGTCAGAAACCAACGCAGTAATGCTGTGATATAAATTCTTTATAATTATAAAACTAGTAAAACTGTGTCACATTGAAATGTGGCAGGTGAAACAGTTGGCAACTGTGAGACAGTTGGATTTCTTTTTTTAAACTGAATATCTGTAGACTACAGTGAGTGTGTTAATGTCACAAATGTGTTGATGGTTTGAACATGCAGTATACAGCAATGTAACAATTTGATATCTGAGAGGACCACAGATCTGTCAATATGCCATCATTTAAGACTACCAGCACAGCCACTGGGTGAAGTTATGACAGGTGATGGAGAAATGGACCTAGGCAATCTGGAGGAATTTTCCAGCTGTTTTTTTTTTTTTTTTTACTTTTAACCAAATTTTGACCCGGACCAAGAAAATCCTCATACAAATTTTGAACTACAGATCTACAGATTTAGAATATACAAATAACCTATCTGACATTAATAAATTCATTAACCCCCCAATGCGTATTTTGGGTCACTTTAGGAAAAGTCATCAAATTTCAGGTTAAAGGAATGACATGCAGGGTATTTTTAATGCTGTCAAATGTCAAAACGGGTCAATTTTGACCCGTACAGTATGGTTAGTAAGGGTTAACAACATGGGTCAGGTAGATCGACAAAATAATTTGTGGACAAAGCTTCTGGTTCTGTGAAGTGAAGCCATCACAAGCCATTACACCTGCATTGTTTCTAATGGCCAAAGGAGGGGTCAGCCCTTGGTTGCAGAAAAAGCCTGCAAGACTGTATTGATTTTTAACACAGTGGCTGTGCTTCCTACTCCCACTATTACCTCAGTTAATAGTTTCCTGATGAGTTTATGATCTTAGTCACTATTTCAAGTCTTCCTCTATATTGCGGGAAGTTAATTTTGTAAATGATAGTCCTATTTAGATATCACAAGATATCACCAAGATGGCGCCACGGACAGTCGTCCCAGTAATGCGCTCTCTCTATTTGGATTAAAATAGACAATAAGACAGGGTACACTTTAGGGTGTGACTACCTTGTGATTGACATGTCATTCTTAGTGAGTCTGTCCAGCGCAACTTAGCATGCTCACAAAACTCAGATCAAACTGTTAAAGTAGGCAGTGCTGATCAAACAGAAATCGAGATTCTGTTCCTTGCATCACAGGTTTTCCGAAACACATTAGTGTACTGTTAAAATGAAATACAGCTAAGTCTGTGACCAGGGAAGCTCCCATTTTTCTGTGCTTGAAAATGTAGTCAAAACAATGTGCAGCTGAACTCACAGTATGTCACCCAACAGCTCCATCAAGAAAGACCAAGATAGCAATCGCCATAATGCCAAACTTATGGCTTCAAAACAGACAAACATCATTGTGAGATTACACGTAAGTCATAACAGGCTGCAGTTCAATGTGTGGCACACCAAACCGCACCCTCCCAAATATTCTTTCTAAACATGTGACACAAAAGAAACTGAAAGGGTGATAAAACATTGAAAAAGAGATACCCAGTGGATAACACCAAACAGACATCAGCAGCTACTACTAGAGACTTTCAGGTATTGTAACCACGTCTTTATGATTCAAGAGTTTAGAAGGGTCAAATTGTTATCAACTGTTTTGATTTGTCCACAAGTAACTGTTTTATTCACATCATTTGTCATAGTGGTAAAAAAAGAACTAGTAAAAAGCTTAATTTCTCATTTTAAAAATTATTACTTGAGGTTAATCATCAACACCTTTTCCAACAGGCACAACTGTTGAGGTGAGATTTTATTTTCGTGATTTGAACAGCGAAAAGTGTTAGAAGAAGAAGAACAACAAGAGATACTTTATTAATCCCTCAAGGGGGAAGTTCTTTTTTCACTTTTTTTTTAACATGTATTTTAACCCTGAAACACAACCACACACACACAAAGGGCTCATAGACATGCAATGCAATGTGCAGTTAGTGTAACTGTGTTAGTTTGCTTAGTTACTATGCTTAGTTTGAGAAAGCAGTGATTTAATAATGTTTGGACTGGATAACGCACCCACTAAATTGTATCACTTGAAACACTGTTCTCCATGAATGT
Source organism: Sciaenops ocellatus (assembly GCA_033000465.1). Taxonomy (NCBI): domain Eukaryota; kingdom Metazoa; phylum Chordata; class Actinopteri; family Sciaenidae; genus Sciaenops; species Sciaenops ocellatus. The sequence goes on from CP136877.1 coordinate 17,451,158, forward strand.
GCCTGCATATATTTACTTGACGTCAGAGTGGGCATCACTGCCAGCCTTCTACAATGCATAATGCATAACAAAATGCAGTTATTTCTGTACACGAAGAGCACAACAAAGTTATCTAATTATACAAGTGATAATGAAACTATCTTGTTGTTGATTGAATTCTATCTATCTATCTATCTATCTATCTATCTATCTATCTATCTATCTATCTATCTATCTATCTATCTATCTATCTGTCTATCTATCTATCTATCTATCTATCTATCTATCTATCTATCTATCTATCTATCCTTTTGTAGCTATGCTACGATGGACAAAATCTGAACCCTGCCCACCCTCTCCTAAGAGTAAGATACACTAAATATTATATTAACATTGTTTAAACTTAATTTAATAAGAAAATATTGTATTTTTTGTGTATGTATGAGGCATATCTATATTACATCAACATGCACTTTACTTGTCAGCTTTTCATGACGAATGGAGGAAGATACCATGGGGGTGAGTGATGTGTTAAGTCTTTGGAGTCTGCTATTTAGTGTTTTTTCTTCGACTAACTATTTTTAAAACCAAAATTGCATACCTGCACACACTTCTTTTGTGAGACTGCTGTTATGGCAATGTTTCTCATTAACAGAGTCTTTTAATGTCATGGGTGTCTGTAACAAGTAAGCAGAAACCACAAAATATGTGCATAAAAATTTGGTTTAAACAACTAAAATATGACCTCTTTTTGAACAGTGACAAAGATAGATACCTGCAGTTTGTGAGGTATTATCAGCCTCATAATGATGACCTCGAACAGCAAAGAATTCTGCTTTATGGACCAACTGGTTCTGGCAAGTCCAGTTTCATCAACTCTGTCGACAGTGTTTTACAAGGCAGAGTGACTGGTCGAGCTGCAGTGGATGCAATCTCTCTGGAGAGCTTCACCAAAAAAGTATGAAACACTTGGTTTTAACCAAGGTCATGTATTTTCATTTCAAACTTTGTTTAACAACTCACTGTGTATTTTAATTGATGTTTTTTTTTTATGTGCAATGATCATTGCAGTGCTGAGCAACTATGATGAAACTAGTGAGAAATAGGCTTCACAGTCACAGTTTATTATATGGCACTTGTTATTAAGTCAGGTTCAGACTCAAAATGCAAGACTTGGACAGGGAATGATTTAAGATTAAGTCTTTTAAGTATTGTATCTTTGATGAAAGAGTGATGGCTGGGGTTGGAGATTCAAAGAGAGCTTAGAATATAAGAACAATCGTGTGGGTAGTTGTAAGAGGTAGACCGTCTGGCCCTCTGATAGAAAACAAACAGAAGGCAGGGAAGACAAGGATTAGTCATGATGAAAACATGAAGCTGCAAACACAGCTGAAGTATTAGAAATGTTTGCCAAGGTAAAGCTATCACTATAGTTGAAGCAAGAATCAACAAGTGCTTATACTGCAGGTTGATGACATAATGAGAGGCAGGTGAGCAGACTGGGTGGCATGACACGCTCATTAGGCGTGTAGCTGTTGCTGAGTAGGAGACAGGTGAGTATGGAAGGGATGACCATGCCAAAATTAACATGCTCACAGACAAAAATAAACTCAGAAAGAGAAGAGAAAAACACAGGCTGACACTAGAAAAACATTAAAACTACTATATTGTCATAATAACTGCACCTTTTTGTTTTACAGTACAGAACTTACAAAATCCAGAAAGGAAGACCAGGGACATTTTACCCTTTTGCCTTCACTGACATCATGGGCATTGAGAAAGATAATAACAGAGGAGTTGATGTGGAAGACATCAAACTGGCCATGAGGGGACACATAAAAGATGGTTACAATGTACAGTTATTAAATTGATTCAGATTTGTTGATTTCAGTAATACAATGCAGCTTTGTGATCTGTTACGTATAAACATATCTACTCACGTAAAAATACACACAGTATTTACATACAGTAAAAAAAAATACTATTCTATTAACATGCCAAAATTATAAATTAAATTGATTACTTTTTTTTCTATTCAGTTCAATCCGTGCTCTACAATTTCTGAGGATGATCACAAATACAACAAAATCCCGACTCTGAATGACCAAGTCCATGTTCTGGTTTGTGTCGTCTCTGCCACCACAACAAAAATACTGAATACTGAATCTATAGCAAAGATGAGGGAGGTCAGAGTTGCTGCCAATGACATGGGTAAGGGTTAGATTTAGTTAAAATGTTGAATCAATAACCTGACAAATATGATCTTGACTGACTTGGATTCTGCTTTGTGTTGGCAGGGATTCCACAGTTGGCTATTCTCACCAAAATTGATGAAGCTTGTCCAGAGGTCAAAGCAGACATAAAGAACGTGTATAAGAGCAAGTACCTGAAGGAAAAGGTAATTTTATATTGATGATTTTATGAGTTTGTCAAGTTGCCATTCAAGTTAGAGTATCATGTTGATTTACATTTTAACATTCAAACACAAACATCTCCTTTGATCAACACTTTGTTGTCATTTCTTCAATTGTTCAAATTTAGATGGAGGACTTGAATGTGTCACTCGGCATCCCACTGAACTGCATCTTTCCTGTGAAGAACTACCACTCTGAGATTGACACAGACGATGACATTGATACTCTGATACTGAGCGCACTGAGACAGATTATTTACTTTGGAGAAGACTTTGTCAACAACCTGTAGAGCTCTAGACTGCAGAGGCAAATTTGACTTTATCACACCATGAAAAAAAATTGCAAAAAGAAATGGTAAATAAATAAAGTACAAAATATAACTATTTGATCTTTATTTTCAAGTATGTAATGCATATAATATCTAATATAAGTTATCTTACTGTATAACATGTTTTGTATTTTGCCTTGTTGAATAGATTATGAATAGGCTGTACCACTCTCATAATGCATTTTAGTTTTTGCATTATTTTATTGTTCGCTCTGCTTTGTCGATTCAGGTGGTAATTTCTTCATCAATCATAAATTTGGTGATTAGCAGGCCATAAGAAATCAAAATCTCTGCATTAAACTGAACTAAATGTGGTTGAAAACTTTCTTTATATTGTGGTTACATATACTATACTTATATAACATTTTCTATTTCAATGTTTAGACCTGCTACATATTGAATCATTGTGCTACAGTACTGCTAATTAGGTAAAAACACAATAAAGAAAAAAATGAAATTATTTTCCCATTATTTAATTCATTGTTTTTCATACAGAAGAGTATAATGTAACACATTTGAAATGACTCAGGTAGGTCTTCTCTTGCACTTTTGTATTTTTTATACATTTTGCTCTACTGCTGTGTGTTCGCAGTACACTCTGGGCCTGATTCCTCTGGCCATGGACAACAGGGGAAAGCTTTCCTTTATTAAGGCAGTAGAATGGTCCGCAATAATTTTAATGACCTGGGTTTCAGCATATACACCTTGAGAGAAAATAACAAGACATCATTTGATGTTTCAAATAGCTGTTGCTATACTGATGTTATGGTGCTAAATCATCACTACCATCACTGCCAGCCTTCTACAATGTGTCTAGTCTAGGATGGTTATGTTACAGTGCGGTGATTTCTGTAAAGATGTAGGGCTCAGCTGTTTATCCTGCCACCAAGTCATACAAGTGAAACAAATTTGAGGGAAACTGGGAGGGAGGACGACTGGCCTGAGATAGCATTTGTTGCACTGCAGCATTGCTCTGATACTAATAAAAGTGTTTGTAGGATATTTTCACTCATTCAAATGTGACTTTGAGTTTTGTAGTCATTCAGTGATTTTTTTTTCCTCTGGCAGAAATAATTGCAATAATGCTGTCATATAAATTAATAGGTGTTCTTGCTGAAAATGAAAGCAGTGAAACTGCCATTTGAAGAAGCCACCATTAATCCTTAGCAGTTATAAAAAGAGTAAGAGCACCATCTAGTGCAACAACAGTGCTTGATGTTGGGCAGAAGACCATAGGGGGGTAAAACTTGACCCTCATCACTTGAACTTACTGCAAGAATCTCACCACTGAGGTGTTTTCCAGAGTCAGCCATTGATATTATACAGGTGTTGGAGAAAATATGCAACATTGTCTGCAGAGGTCAGGTGGGCAGTGTGGTGCCATCATACTGTAACAGGTACTGTTATTTTGCCCTTAGAGAAATCAAAATAGACACCCACACAATAGATCTCTTGTTTGTGAGGGTGCTGGGCAATTTGGAGGGATCTTCCAGCTGTTTCCAAAATGTAACAGTAGTGTTACTTGGATCATGAGAAGCTGGCAATTCATGTGTGACTTGCAGACCCTTTACTTGAAATACTGCCAGGTAATTCTTTGAAATCACATGACACAAAAGAAACTGAAAGTATGATAGTAATTATAAAAACAGATACGTAGCATGTTGATAACACCAGACAGATATCAACAGCTACAGTCTCAGGTATAGTAACCATGTCTTTGCAATTCAGTAGCGTCAAATTGTGTAATGAACTGCTTTCATTTGTTGACAAGTAACTGTTTTTAAGTTCTATAGTAACATTATTTGTCAAAGTGATAAAAAAGAACTCGTAGTAGAGTATAAAAAGCGTAATTTCTCAATTTAAGAATCATTACTTGATATTAATCATCAACAACTTCTTTCGACACAGGCACAACTGTTGAGGTGAGGTTTTATCTTTGTGGTTTTTACAGAGCAAACTTTTTAGGGTAATTCTATAGCTAACAGTGTTGTTGACTGTTGTTAAACACTGCCAGTCTTTTACAAGGTGTGTCGAATAGCAGATAATATAAGGCAGTTATTTCTGTACATATGTAGAGCACTGCTGTCTGTCCTGCCACAAAGTCATCAAGTTATACAAGAGACAATAAAACTGTCTTGTTGTTGACTGAGTTGTATGTGTATTGTGCACTTATCTTTTGCACATTAAATAAATAAAATGAGATTAGGCTCACAGAATCAGTGACCTTTTTCACTTCTTAAAACTCATTTTTATAGACTTGATGTCATTTTATTCTTTTTATTTTGTTTTATTTATTCACTTTATTTATTTTATTGCCTTGGTGCCCTTTGTCTTTTATTTTTGTATTGATCTAAATTTTCTGTTTTTTAATTATATATTTCATTTATGAATGTTTTTTGCAGCTATGCTACGAGGACTGCGAAAATGGTTCAAACCTGAACCCTGCCCACCCCCTCCTAGTAAGATACTCTAAATATTACATTAACATCATTAACATTGTTTAAACTATATCTATCTATCTATCTATCTATCTATCTATCTATCTATCTATCTATCTATCTATCTATATATATATATACACATACATGTGTGCACTTTTTACTTGTCAGCTTTTACTGAAGAATGGAGGAAGATACCTTGGGGGTGAGTGATGTGTTAAGTCTTTGGAGACTCTAGTTTAGTGGTCTTTCTTCAACAAACTATTTTTTAAACCAAAATTGCATGGCTGCAAACCGTTTTTTTTAGACTGTTATATGTATATTATTTCTAGTTTGCTGTCAGAATTGATTTAAACAAGTAACACTTTGCCTCTTTATTTAACAGTGACAAAGAGAGAAGCCTGCAGTCTGTGAGGGAATATCAGCCTCATAGTGATGAGCTCAAACAACAAAGAATTCTGCTTTATGGACCAACTGGTTCTGGCAAGTCCAGTTTCATCAATTCTGTGGACACTGTTTTACAAGGCAGAGTGACTGGTCGAGCTGCAGCGGATGCAATCTCTCAGGAGAGCTTCACCACAGAAGTATGAATCACGTTGGGTGTGGTTTAACTGAGGTCATGTATTTTATGTGCTGTAGTTTAACAACTCTTTCACTGTGTACCTGACTTATAGTTTTTAATGACCAATGGTCATTGCAGTGCTGAGAAACTAGTCTTGTCGTCAGTCTAGTGATAAAGAGGCTTTAGAGTCTCATGTCATATGACACTAGTTAAGTCAGGTTTGTCGCAAAATGCAGGTCTTGGGACAAGGAACCATTAAAGATTAAGTCATTATTGTAACAGAGATTTGATAAAAGAGCAATGGCTGGGGTTAAAGGTCCAAAGATAGCTTAGAGTCTGGGAATACGGTATGGAAAAAGGAGTGGCCGGCTCTTTAGTAGAAAGCAAAGGGAAGGAAGGGAAGACAAAGGTTAGTCATGAAACAATAAAGTATCAGAAATGTTTGGCCAAAGTAAAGCTATCACTAAGGTTGGAACAAGAATGGACAAGAAGTTGAAGACCCGGAGTAGATATACTGCAGGTCGATGACATGATGAGAGGCAGGTGAGCAGACTGGGAGGGATGATGAGCTCATTATCATTAGGCGTGTAGCTGTTGCTGAGTAGGAGACAGATGAGTATGGAAGGGATGACCATGCCAAAACTAACATGCTCACAGACAAAAATAAACTCAGAAAAAGAAGAGAAAAACACAGGGTGACACTTTAAAAACACTAAAGCAACGTCACAGCTGAATCAGCACTACTCTACTGTCATAATAACTGCACCTTTTTGTTTTACAGTACAGAACTTACAAAATCCAGAAAGGAAGACCAGGGACATTTTACCCTTTTGACTTCACTGACATCATGGGCATTGAGAAGGATACTAACAAAGGAGTTGGTGTGGAAGACATCAAACTGGCCATGAGTGGACACATAAAAGATGGTTACAATGTACAGTTATTAAATTGATTCAGATTTGTTGATTTCAGTAATACAATGCAGCTTTGTGATCTGTTACATATAAACATATCTACTCAGATAAACATACACTATTTACATACAGCATAAAAATCTATTAACATGCCAAAATTATAAATTTAATTGATTTCTTGTTTTTCAGTTCAATCCGGTCTCTAAAATTTCTGAGGATGATCACAAATACAACAAAATCCCGACTCTGAATGACCAAGTCCATGTTCTGGTTTGTGTCGTCTCTGCCACCACATCAAATATACTGAGTGCTGAAACTGTGACAAAGATGAGGCAGATCAGACTTGCTGCCAGGGACATGGGTAAGGGTTAGAGTTAGTTAAAATGCTGAATCAAAAACCTGACAAATATGATCTTGACTGACTTGGATTCTGCTTTGTGTTGGCAGGGATTCCACAGTTGGCTATTCTCACCAAAATTGATGAAGCTTGTCCAGAGGTCAAAGCAGGCATAAAGAACGTGTATAAGAGCAAGTACCTGAAGGGAAAGGTAATTTTATATTGATGATTTTATGAGTTTGTCAAGTTGCCATTCAAGTTAGAGTATCATGTTGATTTACATTTTAATATTCAAACACAAACATCTCCTTTAATCAACACTTTGTTGTCATTTCTTCAATTGTTCAAATTTAGATGGAGGAATTGAATGTGGCACTCGGCATCCCACTGAACTGCATCTTTCCTGTGAAGAACTACGACTCTGAGATCGACACAGATGATGACATTGATACTCTGATACTGAGCGCACTGAGACAGATTATTCACTTTGGAGAAGACTTTGTCAACACCCTGTAGACCTATATACAGGAGAGGCAAATTTGGGGCATGGTAAAAAAAAAAAAGAGTAGACAGTATCACTATTTGGTTTTCATTTTCAAGTATGCAATGCATATAATATATAATATAAGTTATCTTACTGTGTAACCTGTTCTGTATTTTTAATTCAGGTGGTACACTCTGGTGTTGTAGTCTCCCTGTTATCATGAATCTGGTGATTATGAGGTCATAAGACATTTAAATGTCTATGTTTAAACTTGGCTCAATGTGACTGACTCAGGTTACATATACTATACCTTTAACAGCATTTTTTTGTTTGGACCTGCTACATATTTTGTTAAAACCTCAATAAAAAAACAAAAATAATAACAATTTGTTATTAGCTTACCTTTATTTAATTCCTTGTTGTCCCAAAGACTTCTGTAATGCAGTCCTTTGGAAGTGATTCAGGCAGATCTCTATATTTTTCAAAAAAATATTATGTGATACAATAGTAAGAGAGTAACAGTTTTCAAGAAGACCAACAAACTACACTGAGACAGAAGAAGCCTCTACGGTGACAGATAGTAAATCATTGTAGGAGTAATTTCTTTTGTGCCCATCAGAGAGCGTAGTAGAGTGCAATGATGGTGCTTGTCAATGAAAGGGAAATTTATAATGATAAAGATATATTAATGTTCAAGATAAGGGTTCTCTACGTGGCTCTTGGATGGTAAAATTAATTACTTATGAAATCAAAGTACTTTCACTACCCATATGTGAAAAATGTTTTGTGCTCTCTGAAGTTTTCTAATTTCATGGCAGAATTTCTTTCGTGACAAAATTGTTTTTTTTTTGTTCTTGTAAATATACTCTGAAATTATTCAGTGAGCACAATGCAGTGTTTGTTTATTGTAGCTATGCTACGATGGACAAAACCTGAACCCTGCCCACCCTCTCCTAAGAGTAAGATACACTAAATATTACATCAACATTGTTTAACTTAATTAAATAAAAAATATATACAAAAAAAACTGTATTTTTTGTGTATGTATATGTATGTATGTATGAGGCATATATATTACATCAACATGCACTTTACTTTTAATAAAGAATGGAGGAAGATACCATGGGGGTGAGTTGTGTGTTAAGTCTGGTATTTAGTGTTTTTTCTTCAACTAACTATTTTTAAAACCAAAATTGCATACCTGCACACACTTCTTTTGACAGACTGCTGTTATGGCAATGCCATTTCTAGTTTGCTGTCAGTCTCATTAACCACATAACCAGTGTTTCAATGCCATGGGTGTCTGTAACAACTAAGCAGAAACCACAAAATATGTGCATAAAAATCTGGTTTAAGCAACTAAAATATGACCTCTTTTTGAACAGTGACAAAGATAGATACATGCAGCTTGTGAGGGATTATCAGCCTCATAATGATGACCTCGAACAGCAAAGAATTCTGCTTTATGGACCAACTGGTTCTGGCAAGTCCAGTTTCATCAACTCTGTCGACAGTGTTTTACAAGGCAGAGTGACTGGTCGAGCCTCGGCAGATGCAATCTCTCTGGAGAGCTTCACCAAAAAAGTATGAAACACTTGGTTTAACCAAGGTCATGTATTTTATATATTTCATTGTATTTTCATTTCAATCTTTGTTTAACAACTCACTTTGTATTTTAATTGATGTTTTTTTATGTGCAATGATCATTGCAGTGCTGAGCAACTATGATGATGATCCCTATCATTGTTGTATAGTGGACACCAGCCTATTGTCTGCTAATTGTCATAATATATATAAGACATAGAGGTGAATGAGTTTACAAAGGAAAACAAGCAAAGAAAAAAATGACTAAACTATATTAAATAGAGGAAATAAAATGTATTTATAATAATAACTAAAAACGGGCAGGACTCTTTATTACATGTGCCTTATTTTCCTACAGTGCACAGTTGGGAATAGGAGTGTTTTAATAATATTTGGATTGGGTTATCAAATCAAATCAAATCAAATCAAATTTTATTTGTATAGCCCAAATTCACAAAACACATTTGCCTCAGAGGGCTTTACAATCTGTACAGGGAGTGACACCCTCTGTCCTTAGACCCTCGGTTCGAGTGAGGAAAAACTTGCCCACAAAAACCCTTTTAACAGGGAAAAAAAGGTGGAAGAAACCTCAGGAAGAGCCACAGAGGAGGGATCCCTCTCCCAGGACGGACAGACGTGCAATAGATGTCACATGTACAGAACAAATCAACAGAGACATATTGTACAATTACAATGAATGATAAAATGATTACAGTATACAGAGTACACAGAGATATGGTAACAATAATGACAGTAATAATATAAGTAGTGGATGTCGTGCAGGACCACAGAAGCAGCCACAATCCATGAGAACCGGCTGGACGAGAGAGCACAGAAACTCCGGGGAAGAAGTTTAGTTAGTAACATGCATTAACATGCATTAATGAGACATGCATGTTTACAGATGGTGATGGTGATGGGGAGGGAGAGAGAGAGAGAGAGAGAGAGACAGAGAGAGAGAGAGAGAGAGAGAGAGAGAGAGAGAGAAAGGAGGGAGAGGGAGTCCCCCGGCAGTCTAGTCCTATAGCAGCATAACTAAGGGATGACCTGAGCCAGCCCTAACTATAAGGTCTATCAAAAAGGAAAGTCTTAAGTCTACTCTTAAAAGTGTTGACCGTGTCTGCCTCCCGAACCCAAAATGGTAGTTTGTTCCACAGAAGAGGAGCTTGGTAGCTGAAAGCTCTGGCTCCCAGTCTACTTTTGGAAATTATAGGAACCACAAGGAACCCAGCATTCTGAGAGTGCAGTGTTCTAGAGGGATAGTAAGGTACTATGAGCTCTTTTAGATATCATGGTGCCTGACCATGAAGAGCTTCGTATGTAAGGAGAAGAATTTTAAATTCTATTCTAGATTTAACAGGTAGCCAATGCAAAGAAGCCAAAATGGGAGAGATGTGATCTCTGATCTTGGTTCCTGTCAGAACACGTGCTGAATTAGCTGCAAAGTCCTGAGAGACTTACTGGAGCAGCCTGATAACAAAGAGTTACAATAGTCCAGCCTAGAAGTAACAAATGCATGGACTAGTTTTTCTGCATCCGCTTGAGATACGATGCGTCTGTTTTGACGATGTTATGTAAGTGGAAGAAAGCAGTCCTCGAAATTTGTTTTATGTGGACATTAAAGGACAAATCCTGATCAAAAACAACTCCAAGATTCTTTACGGTGGAGCTGGAGGCCAGGGTGATCTCGTCTAAAGTAACTAAGTCTCTAGAAAGAGAGTTTCTGAGGTTCTTGGGTCCAATTACAAGAACTTCAGTTTTGTCTGAATTTAACATCAGAAAATTGTAGGCCATCCAACTTTTTATATCCTTAAGGCATGCTTGGAGTTTAGTTAACTGATTGGTTTCATCAGGCTTGATCGATAAATATAATTGAGTGTCATCAGCATAACAATGAAAATTAATGGAGTGATTCCTAATAATGTTCCCTAGAGGAAGCATATATAAACTGAATAGAAGTGGTCCTAGCACAGAACCTTGTGGAACTCCATGACAAACTTTGGTATGCATGGAGGATTGATCATTGACATGAACAAACTGAGATCGATCTATGCATATACTAAATTGTTCTCCATGAACATATCCACCAGAGGTCACAATTTATCTGGCTATTACATGTGTGACACTCCCGACTGCACCCTAGCTCACACCTGGATTGGAAATTCTTTGAAATCACGTGATACATAGGAAACTGAAACTATGGTAACAATTATAAAAACAGGTATGTAGCCTCAATACATATCAGTGTTGAAACGCCAAAAAGACAACAGCTACACTCTCAGGTATAGTAACCACGTCTTTGCAATTCAGTAGTTTAGCAGGGTCAAATCATGTAATCAAATGCCTTAATTTGTCCACAAGTAACTGTGTTTAATGATGAAAAGGAACTAGTAATATAGTATAAAAGGCTTAATTTCTCAATTTAAGAATCAAGGTTGATTCTCATCATTGCTTCTTTCCACAGGCACAACTGTTGAGGTGAGATTTCTTTTCTATCTTTATGGGTTGAACAGAGGAAACTATTTAGGGGATAGCTGACAGTGTTGTTGACTGAGTTGTATGCATACTGCGCACAGCAGGTATTAAAGTGTGTATTAAAGATTGGCCATCACTGCCCGCCTTCTACAAGGTGTGTAGAATAGCGCATAATATAAGGCAGTTATTTCTGTACATGCGTCGAGCAGTGCTGTCTGTCCTGCCACAGAGTCATCTACATACACAAGTGAAAATGAAACTTGTTGTTGACTGAGTTGTATATGTGTTGTGCACTTACCTTGTGCACATTAAATGGATAAATTAGATTAGGCTCACAGAAACGTTTTTTCACTTCTTAAAACTCATTTTTATGTCATCATTGTATTCTTTTTTTTTTTGTTTTATTTATTCACTTATTTATTTTATTGCCCGCATGGTCTTTATTGCATTTTAATTTTGTATTAATCTACATTTTCAGGTTTTTTAATGACATATTTCATATGAAAAAAAAGTTTCTTGTTGACAAATTACCTTCAAATCTAATTGTAGCCATGCTAGGAGGATGGTTCAAATCTGAACCCCGCCCACCCTCTCCTAAGAGTAAGATACTCTGAACATTACATCAGCATTTAAACATTAACATTACCATTCAACATTTATAGTTGTATAAATAAAATAAATACTGTATTTTTGTGTATGTCTATATATGTATATGACATATATATTACATCAACATGCACTTCACTTGTCAGCTTTTACTGAAGAATGGAGGAAGATACCATGGGGGTGAGTGATGTGTTAAGTCTTTGGAGACTCTGCTATTTAGTGTTTTTTCTTCGACTAACTATTTTTAAAACTATTTCTTGAAACTATTTTAAACAAGTAACACTTTGCCTCTTTATTGAACAGTGACAAAGAGAGAGACCTGCAGTTTGTGAGGGAATATCAGCCTCATAATGATGAGCTCAAACAGCAAAGAATTCTGCTTTATGGACCAACTGGTTCTGGCAAGTCCAGTTTCATCAACTCTGTCGACAGTGTTTTACAAGGCAGAGTGACTGGTCGAGCTGCAGTGGATGCAATCTCTAGGGAGAGCTTCACCACAAAAGTATGAATCACTTCGAGTGTGCTTTGGTCATGTATTTCATGTTCTGTAAAACAGCTATTTCACTGTGTATTTTAATTAATTAAAATAATTATATATTAATTAAAATAAGCTTTACAGTCACTGCTCAATATATGGCAAGTCTGGTTTAGACTCAAAATACAGGTCTTGGGGCAGGGAATGATTAAATATTAAGTCTTTATTGTAACAGAGATTTGATGAAAGAGTGATGGCTGGAGTTGGAGGTCCAAAGGTTTGGGAATAATTGTGTGGGTAGTGGTTAATGTAAGGAGGAGTGGCTCTCTCGCAGAAAGCAAACAGAAGGCGGGGAAGACAAGGGTTAGTTATGATGAAAACATGAAGCTGCAAAATCACACAGAGCTAAAGTGTTAGACGTGTTTGGCCAAAGTATAGCTATCGCTGAGGTTGAAACAAGAATCGACGAGTGGTTGAAGAGCCAGGGTAGATATAATGCAGGTTGATGACATAACTTCAATAACTTGACTTCAATAACAAAGACTTCAATAAAGTTAGTCAAAGGCAGGTAACCAGGGTCAGCCAGGGTCAACTGCAGGCCAGAGCAATGAACTGCAGGTGTGCTGTCTGTGTGAGTGACTGCTGAGAGACAGAAAATCTCAAAATGAACCCCCTCAAACTAGTGGCCCCTAATGCCAAAGCGTAGGTCGTATCAAAAAGCTGAAATGACTGTGAGAAGCAGTAAGACCGTGATACGTAAGAATAATAAGTATGGGAATAGTAAATAGTGCGCCTTGCAGGCACACTCAATGAAAGGCAGGTGAGCAGACGGGCAGGGATGATGCGCTCATTATGACCAGGTGTGTAGCTGTTGCTGAGTTGGGAGCCAGGAGAGTGAGGAGGGGATGTCCATGCCTAAACTAACATGCTTACAGACAAAAATAAACTCACAGGAAGGAAGAAAAAAACACAAGGTGACACTAGAAAAAAACTAAAACTGCTCTACTGTCATAATAACTGCACCTTTTTGTTTTACAGTACAGAACTTACAAAATCCAGAAAGGAAGACCAGGGACATTTTACCCTTTTGCCTTCACTGACATCATGGGCATTGAGAAGGATACTAACAGAGGAGTTGGTGTGGAAGACATCAAACTGGCCATGAGTGGACACATAAAAGATGGTTACAATGTACAGTTTTTAAATTGATTCAGATTTGTAGATTTGTGATCTGTTATGTATACACAAATGTATTCACGTAAAAGTACTTTGAGTATAAGAAACTATTCACATGCCAAAATGAATTATTAAAATTGATTCCTTGTTTTTCAGTTCAATCCGTTCTCTAAAATTTCTGAGGATGATCCCAAATACAACAAAATCCCGACTCTAAATGACCAAGTTCATGTTCTGGTTTGTGTCGTCTCTGCCACCACATCAAATATACTGAGTGATGAAACTGTGACAAAAATGAGGCAGATCAGACATGCTGCCAATGATATGGGTAAGAGTTAGGGTCAGTTAATAAGTTGAATCAATAACCTGACAAATATGATCTTGACTGACTTGGATTCTGCTTTGTGTTGGCAGGGATTCCACAGTTGGCTATTCTCACCAAAATTGATGAAGCTTGTCCAGAGGTCAAAGCAGACATAAAGAACGTGTATAAGAGCAAGTACCTGAAGGGAAAGGTAATTTTATATTGATGATTTTATGAGTTTGTCAAATTGCCATTCAAGTTACAGTATCATGTTGATTTACATTTTAATATTCAAACACAAACATCTCCTTTGATCAACACTTTGTTGTCATTTCTTCAATTGTTCAAATTTAGATGGAGGAATTGAAAGTGGCACTCGGCATCCCACTGAACTGCATCTTTCCTGTGAAGAACTACCACTCTGAGATCGACACAGGTGGTGACATGGATACTCTGATACTGAGCGCACTGAGACAGATTATTCACTTTGGAGAAGACTTTGTCAACAACATGTAGACCTATATACAGGAGAGGCAAATTTGGGGTGTGGTAAAAAAAAAGAGTAGACAGTATCACTATTTGGTTTTCATTTTCAAGTATGCAATGCATATAATATCTAATATAAGTTATCTTACTGTGTAACCTGTTCTGTATTTTTAATTCAGGTGGTACCCTCTGGTGTTGTAGTCTCCCTGTTATCATGAATCTGGTGATTATGAGGTCATAAGACATTTAAATGTCTATGTTTAAACTTGGCTCGATGTGGCTGACTCAGGTTACATATACTATACCTTTAACAGCATTTTCTGTTGCAATGTTTGGACCTGTTACATATTTTGTTAAAACCTCAATAAAAAAACAAAAATACTAACATTTTGTTATTAGTTTACCTTTATTTATTTCCCTGTTGTCCAGAAGACTTCTGTAAGGCAGTCCTTTGGAAGTGATTCAGGCAGATCTTCTTCTGCACGTCTCATGGCAGAATTTCTTTCGTGACAAAATTGATTTTTTTTTTTTTTGTTCTTGTAAATATGCATTGAAATTATTCAGTGAGCACAATGCAGTGTGCAAATAATCTCACGTTGTTAGCATGACGTGACGTCATCACGTGATCTGGTCAACAACTCAGCTGTTGTGATGGTGCCTTAAAGTACCGTCGGAAACATTGGAATTATAATGCTTCTTGGACGACAAAAAACAAAACAAACAAAAAAACAAAACAAAACAAAACAAACCAAAACAAAACAAAACACAACGTCCACAATAAGACTGGAAAGCTTGCGATCTTTTATCGCTTCCGAAGCATTAGTGCACTCCTAAATACAATAAATTGCATTAATATGTTGCTGCTGTCGCTTCTATTTTATGATGTTAATGGTTTAGCACACAAATACGCAGACTAAACGCATTTAAAAATAACATTAATGCACGTGTGAATGAAATGTTGTCAACGTATTTTTGACTTGTGGTGATTAAGTATGTATACAATATCCTGCCAAGCTAAAAAATACATAACAATCGGGACTTGGTGTCTTCGTTTGTTTTCGGTCATTTAGTGAAACTGGAAATTAGGAGCTTTGGAAGAGTCCGTGAAGGCAGCATGGGACAAGTGAGGGAAAAGAGGAAGAAATCCACGTAGCCTTTCTTGCATCGTAATAGTCCGGTGGTGTGATGTTTCCAATGTGTACGTTTATTTAAAGAAACGCTGCCTTCAATTAAGCGGATAACGGTGTTCATAGTGGCGGGGTAACGCGGACTAACCCACATCGGTCCCGTTTGCTGTAAGGGAAAGGACTAAAAATGGAGCTGGAAGACGGAGTTGTGTACCAGGACGACCCGGGGACATCAGCGATGATGTCTGAGCGGGTATCGGGCCTGGCCAACTCCATCTACCGCGAGTTCGAGCGGCTCATCGGCAAATACGACGAGGACGTGGTGAAGGAGCTGATGCCGCTGGTCGTGGCCGTGCTGGAGAACCTGGACTCGGTGTTCGCGGAGAACCAGGAGCACGAAGTGGAGCTGGAGCTGCTCAAGGAGGACAACGAGCAGCTCATGACCCAGTACGAGCGGGAGAAAGCGCTGAGGAAACAGGCAGAGGAGGTGAGTTGGGGAAGAAAAACACGGCACTGGGACGGTCGCCAGCATCCTTTTGTCCATGAACGGAGGCTGCTTCAGGTGTTTTGCCCTCCCAGCATCACCTGTGTGGGGAATTAACCCATCCACGTGGCCGGGGCAGCATCCCACCCGTCCTGCTAGGGTGCTCAGTGGGGATGTAAACAAGGCAGTGTCATGGCTAACGTCAGGCTGAAATGGCCCTGTCTTTGTATGAGCTGTGTGTCTGAGTCAGTGACACAACACCGTATCTCTAATACCAGGATGAGAGTTGTTACGAACTGCCTCAACAGAGGCAAAATATGACTCCTCTTTAGCAAACACACCTTTTAATCTATCAGCTCGCCTATTGCATCAGATAGTGAAGTCACGTCTGAGCCCCGTGAGACCCTGACTGAAGAGAGAGCAGGTGAAGTGACTCAGCGTTTTGGGACATCACTGTAACTTAAGTTCAGAAAGATGGAGACAGACAGGCGCTCAGAAGCATGACAGATTTGGTCGTAATGGCTCATATAGAAGGCATGGAGAGTAATGCATGTCACAAAACATTCAACCTTAACTATACCTGTGATCATATGACTTCATGACTGCCAAAACCCTGCACCGCCAGTGCCAGTTATCATTTCCACCCTTCACCCCTGTGCAAAGCACTTCAGCCACAACATCACCCACTTAATCACTCACTCCGTCGGATGTGTAAGGCAAGAAACTCCCTTACAAATCCTGGTCCCGGTCCTGGAGACTGAACCTCCCTGAAACTCTCACATCGCTTCGCAAAAGCGAAATGTCAGCCTTTTTCACCCCCCTGCTGTCACCACAAACAATAGTTTAAAGTCAGTATGTCTCACTTACTCCGGCAGTGTACTTCTATAAAACTGGGAGACTTGCAAGAGACAGATAAAAAGGGAAAACATATTCAAAGCAGCAGGGGCTGAGATATCTTGATTTTTAGTCCATATGCTGCAAAAACACTGGATCCTACATTTCCTGTGAGGCCGCTTGATGACATTTCTTATTACACTCCCCATGCCCGGTAAATGCCCTCATCTTTTAAACTCAGTACCTTCAGTTTATAACACAGTCTTAAAGTTATAAATTTGCAGTTTGTAAACCCAAGCTGAGATAATTAGATTCTGATTCATTCTTGTAGAAAGCGCCTCCAGAGCCACAGAAAACATTATGCTGACTGACTGTTTTCATGGGCTGAGTAGTGCTCCTCATGACTCGTAAACTAACTAACTAAAAAGACTTTGACTTGTAAAAATCAGCGGAGTGCCGTTTCAAAGCAGCAAATATGGAATCAAGTCAGCATCTGCTGCTACGCAAAGTTTGGAAAGTAGCAAACAAACGGCTCTCACTCATTACTTGATCTGACATTGCCATCAAAAGTCAACCCCTGGTGTGTGTGTGTGTGTGTGTGTGTGTGTCAGGGAACTTATGTTTTGCTTGGGTTAATCCTTAACATGTGTTAATCTGCTGCCTCCTCGCCTTGAGCTTTTTGTATGAAGGGCAGTGTGATGCGATGTGACTCAGACCTCCTGTCCAAGCTTGCTTCTTGCCCTGACTCAGGGGCATTGGGACAGCAGGGACACCAGCCCAGTATGATGTGGACGTGTCGACCCCTCTGTACATGCAGTGACAATGAACCGGTGTGACAGCCAGGCACACACATGCACACTGACAATATTAGTGTATCCTTCATTATTATAGTGTAACACATAAATGCACATGCTCACATTAAACCAGTGCTCATGGGATTGTCCTGGGAAAGACTCTTTGTCCACACCCATGAGGAGGAGACAGCAGAGGTACACTGAGCCTGTTGGAGAAGCAAGGAATTACTTCCAGGTCATGTGATCCTTTGTCAGAAAAAGAAAGGGAACGTCCCCTAGCTTGCATTTTTGCATTTTTCTCAGTTCCTTTCTTTTGGGTTTAAGTATCAAATTCTGGTGGCACAGACTGACCCCCGCCTTTCACCACCAGCTTCCCAGAGTCGTGAAGGGTGTCACATGTCTTTTAAGGAAGCTGCGTCCACATGAGATGAACAGCTGGCGCTTTCACATGTATTGACTTTTGTTTTCAGACCTTTTTACTGGCTGGATTGACCACTCATCGCTTTTTATCGCATGATAGATTGAAACATGAAACAGATGGTAACATCATCCTGCCTGCTCCGTCATTATTACAACCTTCTTTCTTCTAATCTTGAGTTTAACTTGAGACATAGGCTTAAAATTATTCACAGATTCCATATGATGTTGATTTTTTATTATTTGTCATTGAGTCTGAACCAATTATATATTCTTATTTTTCAGCCATAAAGAGCAAAATAATAGACTGCCCAGCAGGCTGTAACATGTCAAATCATCATCAAAGTACAGTAAGAGTTGTGCGTCCAAAGGAAGAAGGGCAGCCACATTAGGGCTTTGGTTTGCTCAGCTGGACAGGATGTGGGTGCTGACACACACACACTCTCCCACTCAGTCCGACTACAAGGAAACTGGGAGGAACCGGAATTCCTGGATGAACCAATAAGCCAAGATCCTGTCCATAAAGTCCCAGTTCATGCATATTTTTACATTCATCTCCACAAGCGTTTTGTTACTATGTATTACAGTGTGTGTGTGTGTGTGTGTGTGTGTGTTTGTGGTGTGTGTGTGTGTGTGTGTGTGTGTGTGCGCGTGCGTAGAGGACCGCAAATAGCATTTATTATTTTCATTATTATTAATCTGAAGATCATTTTTAATCCTTTGTTTGTATGAAATGTCAAAAAGTAGTGCTTATGTGTTGCATTGAAGTGCAGAAAATAATGTGCTGTTGCATTAATGTTTTTATTACCGTGGTAACATCAGTAACACACTCATGTTTAGACAGAGTATCTTAGTAACTATGGTGAAACATAGGTTAACTCAAGATTTTATTTTTTATTACTATTTTTCTCAGGAAATGTGGAAAAAAATCCTCCATTTTAAACAGTATCAGACTATTATTGACCAAACTCTGTGTGTGTGTGTGTGTGTGTGTGTGTGTGTGTGTGTGTGTGTGTGTGTGTGTGTGTGTGTGTGTGTGTGTGTGTGTGTGTGTTGAGTAGAAGTTCATTGAGTTTGAGGACACTCATGAACAGGATAAGAAGGACCTGCAGAACAATGTGGACCGAATGGAGTCCCACTCCCGCCAACTGGAACTCAAGCTTAAGAACTACGCAGACCAGAGTAAGTACACACACACACACACACACACACACACACACACACACCACATATATATATTACACCTTGTAATTCTTCTCACAGTCACTGTTCCCCACTGTGTTATAGAAAAACATCCATTCATTGAAATGAAAATTCAAATATATCCCAGTATAATTTTTATTTATCAGTCTGTTCCCATCATGAACATGACTATTTATGTTTGCTCTCTTCACATAATCTTCCTCACTTGTTTAATGTCTCTCTTACACAACCATGCACACTCACACACTCCTTCTCCCTCATTGTGGGGGTAACTGTAATGGGATTATAGGATTTCTGTTATTCCCATCCTCCTAATGCGGCAGTGCATTACCGCCCATCTTATTGGTGGATTAAGGAAAGGAAAGCGATTGGCTCTTGCGTTCTCTCTCAGTGGAAAGAATGGATTCACACTCGTATCTCCAACACAGCTGGTTAAAGTGAATCATTCATTTACACAAAGCTGTGAGGGGACGAAAACACCAACATGAATTTCTTCCATATCTCTGCCTTAGCAGAAGTGTTATGAAAGTAAACATAAGTATGAGTCAGGTTTATTCTGGAAAATGAAATTTAAATCATTTTGCTATTTTCTTCTGTTATCACTCAAATGACTATTTCACCTATTTTGGGAAAGGGTGTCCTAGAGTGTACATGCTGCTCATCGTAGTGGGTTCAGTCAAGGCTCTGCCACTCCCAGTGAATAGTAAATCATTCATTCATTACTGCAGCAGCGCCTGAGCCGGTTGCATCCTGAGGCATCTAGGACAGAGTCCACTGCTGCTTTGGAGTTTGCAGGTCACCGTTGGTAGCAGATGATAGGCAATGACAATATAGCTCATATTTTTGATACCGTCCCTCTGCTCTTGTCTTAGTTTTATTATCACTTGCCCGGCACTGAAGTTAATAATATAACCGCTTTTGTTTTTGTAGTTTTATATGGCTGTATATCTATTCATTCGTCTGGACCATCAGACTGACATCTAAGAAGTGCTTTTGAGATGTGGGACACTCCTCTTAAAGAGATATCTAATGTCAGTGAGCTCCTTTCCTGGTTAAATAAAGTTATATATTATTGGATTATATTTGCATAGTGCCATAGCATGTTGCGCTGCATTGGTCGAGCGAAATTAAACATATCCAACAATCTGATGATTAAGATTTATATGCAGACAAAAATCTCACCCTCTAGGCTTCCCAGCAGATTTATGACATTATATTGAATAGACCTTTTAATAGGTGATTACGCAGCTTCTGCACAGATCTGGGCAGTGACAGTATTTATAGTGGATATTACAGAAAGAAATCTATTGTTTTGATCAGGGTTTAAACAGCTTTTTAGGTAAATAAATTATTAAATCAGTCAGTATTAAATGTTCAGCCGCATATTCAGTTTCTCCACTCTCCACTATTAAACTTGCACATCACTAATACGAATACACAGGAGGGATTACTTCAGACTGAACTGTGTCCCTTGTGTAAATCCTTTTTCATTTCACTTTGTTACACGTCCGCATGAAAGTTCACAATAGCAAAATAAAATCCCTCTGTAGTGACAAAACACACACATAGGCATCATCATACAACATGTAGACGCTTTAGCTGCTGTAATTGATGGTGTTCAGGCTTTTCACTGTATATATGTCGCGGTAGCTCTCTGTGTGGCTTAGGCTAGACCTGACGCACTAATAGCAGATTAGGTGTTTTTGTCACTTCATAAGTCGGCCCAACATTGAAACCCATTTAACTGAGATTTACCCCCACCCGCTGGGTCCAAGTGCCTGCTTGGTAGAGCAAAATTAGGCAAGTGGGATTTGTGCACACTTTCATATAAAGGGTTATACTTCAACATGATACAATGACGGTCTTAAAGCTGTTAAGACATTGTTTACAATTTAATCAGCATTGAATTTTACTTAAGGGACTCCAATGAACAGGGCTCGTGGCACTTAAACACTTGATTGAGAGGGACTACTCTTAAGTTCTGGGTAAGAAGTAAAGATATCAGTGTGGAACTCAGAAAGAAGATAGTGGAAGAGGGAACACTATACTGCCATTTTGTGTGTTTTTCGTGTATAACAGCTGTACATTGCATCATTGCAAACCAGGAGACTGTTTGAAACAAACCTGTGTGTGGCCGAAAGTGCAAGATTTCAAAAAAAGAGGAAAACAGTCAGAGTTGTCAATAACAAAATTCCTGGTCTCGAACAAGATAAGTGTTGCTGAACTGGCCTCTTTTGGACTTGATGTTTGTGGTGGGCTTTGAGACCATCATCCCTCAGAGAGTAATTCTCAATCATATTAAGAATCTGTGCTGAGAGCTCAATGTTAATGTCCATGATTGAAAAACATGCATTTTGGATGAACTGTACCAATTCGGCATGGAAGAATGGACTAAAACTTCTCAAAAATCATATGCCAATCTAGTTAGGATCTACTGGAGTTTATGGTCATTTGTATATTAGAAAGCTGACACTATTGACTATTAATTGTCTTTGTTAACTAAACATATTTAATTACAGTAACTCCATGGAGAAGTTAAGGGCTGAGTTCAGTTTCATAAATGGGGCTATTGCTATTTTTGCCTTTCTAAATTGTTATTTTTTTATCATTTCACAAAGAGTTCATAGACAAAGTATGACCCTGTTATTGTGCCTTGTAAATAGACTACCTGAAACTAAGCAGTATTCTGTTTCAGTCAGCAGGTTGGAAGAACGTGAATTGGAGCTCAAGAAAGAATACAACTCCCTCCATCAGCGACACACAGAGGTAAGGACAGGGAGGAAGGATGGGGGAAGGAAGGAAGGAAGGAAATGTTGTGGATTTGTAATCATTAACAGCGCTCATGAATAGTTTCCTCTGGTTCTTTGGTTTGACTTTTGCAGATGATCCATAATTATATGGAGCATGTAGAGAGGATCAAAATGCAGCAGATTAGTGAGACTTCAGAGTCAAGCACAGTTGGCCGAGTCAGGTAAGACTTTTTTTTATTAATGTTATATTCATCTCATGTGGGATAGATGGCAGACATGGGAAATATTCCCATGTTAATGACTTAGCGAGACACGCGCCTTTGAAGAAAACATGGTGAAACACATTTTTCCTTGTTCTCTCAGGAGAGAGCGGCCTCTTTCTTTGGGGATCTTCCCATCATCTGGTGGGGTGTCATTGCTAACCCCAGACCCCCAGACCAGGGTAGAGACACTGGGCACAGAGGGCTGGAGGTTCACCGACCCAACACAACCACGGTCCAACACTAGCCTCAAGGTACGTGTGTGTGGATGACACTTCCGTGTGATATTTTCTCACAGGTGGTGGAAAATAATTACAGTGTGATTTTTCTTCAGAGAATAAACTCGTGTCTGATTCAGACTAAATGATGTCAGCCTGATAACTGATGTACTGTAGGTAGTTTGGACTGATAATCCTGACATGCAGTGTTACACAGTGAAAGACAGATAATAACATGTCTTTAAAGTCCAGACACAAACTCCTCTTCCTCATTCTTTTCTGTCTTATCTGGTGTTTGACCAAAATAAGTATCAACAGTATGCAAACAAAAGAAATTGCATAAAATATGAAGAATGATAAGATCGCCTTTAATCCCATTTCCTGGCTGCGTTTTCAGCCATCCTGTCACTGCTAGAAGATAGAGGATTTTTGGCTTTGGATCCATTTAAAAATAGAGAGCCTTTGATAAGGCTCGGGCGTGTAGGCAAATTTTAGTAGGCATCTGACAAGGCCATCTCTGTTTTCAGACATCCTCCTCTTTAGCCATTGATGAATATGCAAACGTGTCTGTTCCCTGGTGCAGCAGTCAGAGGAGATCATTAAATGTATCACATGAATATTAATAATAGCAACAACTTTCTATTTGATGCAGGCAGTTATAATTATAATACCGAGCTTTATTATATGCTCTAAATACTACTCGACTAACACAAGTCCTTCTCCTAACAGACATTATAATGGTTATGTTCTCTCAGCTAAAATGAAGCTGTTTATTATGCAAATCAGTGACTGGTACTCATCAGAATGTTTTTGGTGTGTGGTTTATGTTTTTATCTGTGACAGTTTGGACCTGGAGGGTGACAGTGTTAATTCATCCCACTGCTGTGTTTTTTTTTGTTAAAACTGGGACATCAGCTCTGTGGCGCAGTGCATGATGGGAGTGGTGCCGCTGTATGGCTCGCAGCCAGTCACTCAGGGAGAAAAAGGCGAGCTGGAATGTGATTGGTTCTTATATAATCAGTGCTGCTACAGGATGGTTATTGTTGAGCCATGGCCTTTTGAACACGAGCGGCTTTCATATGCAGACGGGCTCCTCGAGTTAAATGGAGACGTCATATTTATTTATGGGAGTGGGTGGTGCTGCAAGTGGAAGGGGGCGGCAGGTTAATGCCTATATATGCCTGCATGCCAGCCGTGATCTAATCGCCATCCACAGTCACATAAGCAAGACCATCCCATTGCCTTTAAAACTGGCATAATTATATTTTAAATCATTGCTTATTGTTTCATTAAAGGACAACTCCACCAATTTTACACATCAAACTGAAGGTCAGAGTTGAAAATGAGACTGCATATATAATTATATAAAGCCTTTGGTGAGCTGCACAAAACTAAAAAAAACCTAAGCTGGGGAATTTTGGAAATATTACAAATCAGAAACTTTCCATGGGAATTATGGGAATTATGGAAATTTATGGGAATTAACGGGAATTCATGGGAAATAACTGGAAATTGGGAGTAATTCAGTTATTGGGGGTAAACTAGCATCATGATAAGATAAATAATAATAATAAAATAAATTAAATGATGCTAGCTATATCTTATTTAGCATAGAATCTAACTTATCAGCTCTCTGCTGTATGAATACATTTTCATGTGCTGTTTACAAGTTAAACATCAATACCATACATCAAATATATTTACCCCATAATATAATAAAACTTACTTCACTTTTTGTAGTCCACAGGCTCAAATGTCTGGCTTCAATAACCTTGTGTTCTGGGCTCCAAAGTGTGGTCCAGGGTTGGTGAAATCATCTGTGCATGTGATGGAGGAATGCACAGTGCATGTAGGGGGCGTGACCTCGATAGCCCTGCAGTAAACAGTGTGCTATGTGCATGTGATTGAGGAATAGCATAAATATATATATATTTATTGTTTTAGTCAAAATTATGCTAAAATATATTATTTTCCCCATATTTTTCCCTATTAAGGGCCAACCTTCAATTTAGTAAATTCCTCATTTATTCCTGTTTATTCACATAAATTCTCATTAATTCCCATGGAAAGTTTCCAACTTTGCTGGAATTTTGCAACCCTAGCTCCTACTAGCATAACAAATCCGAATCTCCGGCTGAACTGTTGGCAGTTGTGGGTAAATGGGTAGGCCTGGGATAAAGGCGTGAAATCAAAGACTGTATCTCAGGTTCTGCTGCGTCAATTTTGACTGCAAATGCTTGACTGGTGGAGTTCTCTTTTAAACAAATCAAAGTAGATATATAATTATTACAGTACTGAACGTGTACTGAATGAAAGTATATAATTTGTGAGCCTTTTAGGTAGAATTTCTTCAGTTCACATTAATCCTAGAACAACTTAAGTTATTCTGTCTGTAGGTTAGACTAAAGAAGCCATTTGGTTTGAACAGCAACTAATGATTACTGTCAGAAATTCCTTTTCAGTATCATGGCTGTCATTGTTGTCTGACTGAAACTGTTAACTCAATTAACAACTGAGTCTACACTCATCAGTTAAATGTGTTTGCACATACACATATAGGCTTACCTGTATCTATACACTTTGTTACACACAATAGCACTTTTCCATTCACCTCAAAGACATGCACACTTTGGGGTGTATGCATTTCTGCTGAACTGCACATGTGAGCTTCATTCTTACTCTCCCACCCTCCCCAAAGCAGTTGGACTTTGTCGACCCCCCAAAGGAAAGGGAGGGTAAGGGTGCGCTGGACTCTTCTTGGGGGAATTCACTGGCAGACGACTGCAAGGTAGTTGGATGAGTGGCAGCTGGCGGAAGTGCCAGTGGCAGCAGCACGCCTGCATTGGCTGTAGACAGCACAGCGTTTGTGTTTGCGCGTGTGTGTAGGCTTCAATAGTCTCCTCCACAATGCTGTTTCATCTTTTTTTTCAAAAGCGTCGCCTCTCACTCTGTGCATTTATAGACCCTCACTTCACCAGACCACCTGTGCTAGACTGTGCTACATGCAACCATGTCCTGTGTGGCGGCTACATTTGGCTCTGACAAAATCTGAGTACACACATCAATCAGCTGTGTCACACATGGAATTGGATGTCAGTCTTTTAAAATCAATAACAGCGTGGTTGCATCTGGCTCCCAATTTGTTTTTCCTTTTAGTTAAAATGCATGGGGTTTATGTTTCACATGCTTTTTTTGTAGTTTTGTAGATCATTCATACAGTTCTTCAACATAACACTGACATTTCTGGTCATTCATTGTACAGTAACACACATTTAATCCTCCTGTCTAATGCTGTAGTTGTATAACATTAGATGTTTCAGTCTCTGTTCAGTTTCCTCTAAGCAGTTTTTTGAATTGTGTGTGGGATTGTGTTGTGTCGTGTACTTGACGTAGAAAGGCAGCTTTCATTGTGGCAATGCTTAATTTCAGTTGATGTTTGAAGCCCCCCCCTCCTCCCGCAATCCGTGTAACTGTCGACTTCCTCGTCTGTGTTTGTGTGCTAGCTCTGTGGCTCATATTCTTTGTTTTTGGTGTTATTTATAATATTTCTTTTAGATTCCCTGATGTTTTCATGAAAAAACAAAACAGTAGCTTAGTATTTCAACTTGCTGTGTTTAAGGGATTTAGAGGTAGAGTTTCCCTTTGAGATAATGACTGTGCTCTTGTGTCCTCTGTTATACTGCATGTGTGGTGTACTGTGTGTACTCTATGTAGTGAACTCTCTAGTTTGTGAATCTGTCCAACCATCTTAACCTGTTAGTTCGTGAACTGTGATGTTATGCTGTTGTTTTCTTTGTGTTCTGTATCCCCCCCCCCCCCCTTTTTTTCATTTTGGTACCAGCTCATTTGAACGTCTACTTGTCATTTTGACCCTTGACTTTGAAAGGCCATCTGTAAATATTGCTGTAAGTAAGCCACTTTTCATTCCAGGATGAGCTGTCGGACTTCAATGGCTCCAAGTCGGCCACACCAATGTCCACCACAGCCTCCGACATGGAGAGAGAAGACGGAAACAGTAAGAGCACGGAGGTGCAGGCTGCACCAGGGACCAGATCCGTATCAGTGGGTAGGGTCAAACATCATGAAACTGGCAGTAGTTACAGCATCACATCCATTAGTCTTGGTGGCCTTATGCCACTAAGACTATTTTCCCCCAATTATACATTATGTGACACAAGAGTCTGGGATACAGTATTTATGCTGTAGAGGAGTCCTAGAAGAAACTGTCTTTACTTCTTCAATCCAAAAATGTCCTGGTCTGATTTAATGAAGTACAGAATCCTTCTTTTTGGTATTCACATGCTGTGTTTTATGCAGGTCTGCCTGAAAATGAGGACAGCTCAGATGTGCAGGATATCATTGAGTCCACCCCTGAGCTGGACATGGATCTCATTGGATACAAGCCCTGCAGGTAGTACAGAAATCGTGGCCAGTCAGGCCAGTTTTAAACAACCATTCACCAGGTGGCATAACCTCACCTCACTCTTGTTGTCACTCTTCTAGTACCCCTACTAAAGGCATTGAGAACATGGCGTTTGACCGCAATACAGACTCTCTGTTCGAAGAGCTGTCGTCTGCAGGCACTGGGCTCATAGGTGATGTGGATGAAGGGGCTGACCTGCTGGGTGAGTAAAAACTTACATCTTCACTGAAGCAATGCAGCACTGAAAAGGAGTAATGTAGCAGCAATCCTGTCAGATCCCCTCAATACATTTTATCTGTGCTGGAATAGTCTGTATGAATTGACTCAATGATTGTTTAAGTGAAAAACCTGTACTGACACACTTTTATGCTAGTTATGTATCAATACCACATGAGTTATATGAAGTGTGTGCATGTTATGTGAAGATTAAACATAAATGTGACAATTATATCATAGCAATGGAAAATAGCCATGCAACTCATGGACATGAACGATATCAACTTTCCTCGGTTGCTGTTATTGTTATCTTCCTACAGGATTTCTTGTCACTACGTTATCAATAAGAGTTACCGCCCTCTCAGAGGTCAAATGTGATTGGTTAGTTGTAATGTCAGTCCAGAATGAAGATTTATAGAGAGACCACCAATCATAAAACCTAAACACTTAGATTATATGGTAAAATAAATAGTATAAAATGAGAGCTAAGACTATATACAGTTTGATTTAGAGTCAGTCTTTATGGTTCCTTGATGATGTATTAAATATAAGTGGCCATGGTATAATAAAAATAATAATAATCATTATAATCATGATTGTAATCATAAATAATACACTTAATAAGTCACTTTGAGGCGTTGATTTTGTGACTGTTTCTTGTTGTATCAGTGAAATCCATTTCATGCATATGAACTGTATAATAATGCAGATTTTTCTTTTTCTATAATCGCGGCTTTTCAATTTTTTTTTTTTTTTAAATGCATAAGCTGTCTTCCTGAAGCTCTACTATTAGTACTAGTTTTAAAGTCATTGTAACTCCTGAGTCCTGCTGTCCTTTTGCTGCAGTACTACACCACTGTCTTTGGTCCAGCTGTTTTACGCAGTGTTAGCCATCTACCCATGTTAACATCACCTCTCTCTCTCCCGTATTTCATCCTCTGGCTTTTGTCCCTAATCCCAGTGGAGTACTCTGGTGTGTATGACCTCAGACCTTTCCTTAGCTAAACATTCCTCTGTAATGTCCCTTTGACCTCTACTCATTAGTCACTTTCTGCCATACCCGCCATCGTTCACAGCTTCTTCTTCATTAAGTTTCATAACAAATGACTTTTGACAAAGTTTGCATGAATGATGGAGTTCAATGCCTCCTTTGTTGGCCTAACTGTTCTTTTTACAGCTTAAATTATTATTTTTGTTGCCCTTGTTTTTTTTTTTTTTTTCCTGTTTTCCCTCTCTGTACTGCTGCAATTGTCTGAACTAACTAGCTTTAGAGACTCAACATCTTTTGCTTGTGGAGCCTGCAGCTATACATTTAGCTCTGGCTCCATCATCATTTTGGTCATTTCACTGTCTCAAACTATATCCGCATTTCTTTCTCTCTCTCTCTCTCTCTTCCTTGTTCTTTCCGCCTGACTTGGATTGCATGGTTTTCTCAGACCTTAGTTTGATTGGTAAGACCCCACCCACTCTATCCATCCTTCTCCTGTCAGTCATGTGACATGTGCTGTGGGTATGTGTGTTGTGGTAGGTTCTCGTGCTGTGACACCGACAGTAACAAATGTTTCACCTCCTGCGTAGTGTCTTGTTGTTATTACCTTCATTAGAATAATCTACAATGATGCATTTTAATCTGTAGTGTGTATGTATTCACTGCTGCATGTTGTCAGATTGTTTTTTATGGAATAAAATTCTTATTTCAATCATCAATTTTGTTCAGGTATGGGCCGGGAAGTTGAAAATCTCATTCAGGAGAATTCACAACTGCTTGAGACAAAGTAAGCGATAACTTAGTGTTTTTTTTTCTGTTATGACTTTGATATTTGATTTCTAAGACTTTTTAATCGTTTGTCCCAATTCAAATGTGCCAGTACAGTATCTTACAAGTATCCTAACATGTCCTTGTTCCCCTTTTTCCAGGAATGCTCTGAACGTGGTGAATAAAGACCTAATATTGAAGGTGGACGAGTTGACCTGTGAGAAGGAGATGGTGCAGGGGGAGCTGGATGCTTTGCTGCAGGCCAAGACCAAGATGGAGGAAAAGAACAAAGAGCTGGAGGAGGAACTCAAAAAGTAAGTCAACAGTAAAAGCAGGTAGCACTTTTCAATTTCTTATTGCTGTTCTTGTAAACTGACGATAAATGGTATTTTCCAGAGTGCGACTTGAAGTGGAAGAAGTGAAACACAAAACTAAAGACGAAGAAGATGTGAGTCTTTTGCACCACAATGTCTGAGATTGCAGATGTATATACTTTACAAGACTCACACATGCATGTTTGTCCTGTTGCTGTCATAAGGTAGCATATTCGTA
Organism: Sciaenops ocellatus; assembly: GCA_033000465.1. NCBI lineage: Eukaryota > Metazoa > Chordata > Actinopteri > Sciaenidae > Sciaenops > Sciaenops ocellatus. The sequence continues at coordinate 17,480,754 of CP136877.1, forward strand.
TAATAATAAATGTGTTTCTGTGTCCTACGACAGAGTGATGTACCTACAGCTCAGAGGAAGCGCTTCACCCGAGTGGAAATGGCCAGAGTGCTGATGGAAAGGAACCAGTACAAAGAGAGACTGATGGAGCTCCAGGAAGCTGTTCGGTGGACAGAGATGATCAGGTACAGAACATAAGGCTTCAGATTTACATGTGTCCATAATAACATTTTGTTTATAAGATTATAATTAATTATCCATTTAATTATGCCACACAGTGGCTTTCTACCTCATATTTAAATGAATTAATATTTATATTAATTTTGTGGAAAGATGTCTGCTGTTTTCTTATCTTAAACCTGCAATCCATCACTTCCCAAACCTAGGATGGCAGAGCATTGAGTGTTTGAGTTGATCAAAATGATACAGTGACCATGTAACATGAGTATATTTTCTGAATTGATTGAGTTAGATGGTATTACTGCTGTCAGAAACCCACACAACACAGAGGCTATCTCCATTCACAATAAATTATGAGTGTTTCACCCACCAATACAAATAATTTAACATTTTACATTTAAATGCAAGAAGCAGTAGGATTTACTCAGCTTGTACTTTTGTGTCTTCAGAACTGACAACAGGTAACATGATCTTGTCCTCTTCTTTAGAGCCTCGAGAGAAAATCCAACTATCAGCGAAAAAAAGAAATCCAGCATCTGGCAGTTGTAAGTCCTCCTAATTTTCTCTTTTTTTTTAAAACTGCGGTCGTTAGGTCTTTTAGTTTTGACAACCTGTTCAGGTAATATCACATTCCAAATGAACTCTTGTGACATTTTCTCTTAAATATAAAAAAAATACACTTTTTTTTCATCTTTTCTGGGCATTGGCAGCATTAGGTAACAACGGTTTAAAAGCCTTCTCCCAGCCAAACCTTTCTCTTTCCCTCCAATGACAGTACTGCTCCTCCGTTACAACTGGATCCGACTTTGATGTGTCTTTATCCATGATATTTTCTCTCTGTGCAGTGCATCAGTTGTTGTTATCACAAACTGCTCAGACATGACTCTCCTTGTGCCCCCGGGCTTTCCTGTCTCCTGCCTGCTGTGTGCCTTTTTGATGTTTTCCTACTCTGTCTACTCATAGGGAGCTAAACAGGGATGGAGCCTAAATACATGTAAATGTTCTGTCTTAAGTCTTGTTGTAGCTGCAGATCAGTTTGCTTTTTATTGTTATCGGGCTTAATTGAGTAGATATCCATGAAATACTGAACAAAAAAGCAAGCTAGTACAAAGCTTTAGCACGAATAGTGCTAAAATACTGGTCGGAAATCATTGATCAGTCTGCTATGATTTGATAAAACATAGGTTAACCCATGTGTTTCTCAAACTTTAACACCACGTAACATCTCAAAAAATATTTGGCTCTTCAAGCACAACCATTATGACAGGTGTAAAAATACAGCACTGCAGGCCGACCCTATTTATGCAGATTATAATGAATATTATTTATTGCTGACTGTTGTTGAATCCTGAATAGAACCGGTTCAAGAACAAGAGTTATTTTTAGTGTAAAAGGCATACTCCTAATCTGCAGCTTTCCTCCTAATATGTGTTTTTGAACCCTTAATTTTTACCTCCGCTTACCATCTTGTCACCACATTTTAGCTTGTAACTAATCATGGATGTATGCACGCGCTACATGCATGAACGTGTCTACGTAGCAGGCAGATATTGAAACAAAATATTACTGGAAATGCAAAAAAACTTTTAAATTACATTCCAGGGATCTCAACATTTATTTTCATTATAAAATGTGCAGAATTTTTAAATAATATTGTAATATTTTAAGTTTCTTTTTTTTTTCTTTTTTATATATATATTTCCGAGATTCCTCCACATACCACTAGAGGGAGGTCACATACCATCAGTGGTACAGTGTCATATTTTGAGAGCCAGTGTTTATTGAAGGTTCTCTTATGTAGCTGATAAAGAAAGTATAAATTGCACAGGACAACAACGAAATTCGCTTTTCTTGATCTGTGATGTTTTTTTTTTAGTGTTTATTCAAATTTTTATCTACACATGCTAAATGATATAACTATGCATAGGTGACACAGGGATATATGCTACTTGTCAGAGAGACTTAGCCTGGGTATTATTGTGTTACACCGGTGCAAATGACACCTTTATTCTCAGTGTCCAAGTGCAAGACTACCTTGTGAAAACTATCTAACTTGAAACTAAATATATTGTTGACACAGTTTTGATAGTACTAATAAAATACTGATGTTTAGTCCTTGTTAACTGTGATAGGAAGTACTCAGGTATTCCTCGACTCCCAGCATGCTCTACGTCATTCTACAGTAAATGTTGGTGGTTCCTTGGTTGTCTGGTTGGTTGGTGACCCCATACCTTGCTTCTTCCCTGCACTCCTGTCTGCTCTGTTCCCCTCTTGGCTTTCTGTAACTTCGTCACCTGCAGCTTCAGCAGACTGTTTAGCTCCTCCTCCAGTGTCCCTGCTATAAAGAAGGTGGAGTCCCAGTCCAACGTGAAATACAACGCCCCGGGCAGCCTGGTGAAGAGGAGTAGCACCTTCTCCCAGTTTCCCACAGAGAAATCCAAGACTTTTGACTTCCTAAATGAAGAGTGAGTCAACTCACTGTGTATTGTATGTACTGTGTAGTGTAATATTTTTACCTAGTGGCCTGCGATAATGCACGTGTGTGTGTGTGTATATAATATATCTGTAAGCTGATCACCTCTCTTTACTCGTCTCGTAGTAAGGACCAGTGCAGTTCACCATCGCGTAAAGAGCAGAAGAGAGCCCAGTACAGACAGGTCAAGGCCCACATGCAGAAGGAGGATGGACGAGTCACTGCACACGGCTGGAGCCTGCCCAGCAAATACAAGGTAGTAAATGAAGTTTGTTCATGAGATCAGTGATTACGATCTGCCACACTCTTTTGAAGAACATAATAATTTAAATTGTCCACCAGATGGGCTCAACCTCATTAGACACATGAATGTAGAGGTACCAGTGATTAGGTGCAGTTGTCTGGGACTGACAAAGGAATGTTTTGTTTTCATTTAATTTACTCATGAATGTAGCCTGACCATAGACACTGTTTAGGAACTACAGTTCGCACAATGCTTTTGGGGTTGCACAGGAGCCCCGTATTTGTTTACATTCTGGTAAATTAGCATTAGGTATTAGCAGTCCCTGTTTGCAAGATACCCATGGATGTACAGACAACAGCTCTGATACTGAAGAAAATCTAACGTGATAGTTCTCAGGCAAGTTCTGGAGACATTAGAAGCATTTTTTTGTTCTATGATCTTTCAGCAAACTCCAAGAATTATTTGAAATTCTCACTCAAATTGCTGATTCACATTGATGTCCACCTCAGAACAAGTCCAATATGTCTTTATTTGGGTGAAAATCTGTCTTTTGTTCTGTTTACACCCTGACAGGTGGTAAATGGTGGACAGCTGGAGAACAAAATTAACTTACCTGTACCAGTATACTTGAGACCACTGGATCAGAAAGATGCTTCCATGAAGGTACGTAACATATAACATGTATATAAAATATATACATAACATACATTTTTTTAAATACTAAAGAATTTCAGATATTTATGACCTGATCTCTCTTCCAGCTGGGGTGTGCTGCAGGAGTCAACCTGTCTGGGGGAAGGACCACATCAGAGCTCGCTAAGCAGATCAAGGGTTCTCAGAGTAGCCTGGACCAGTTAGAGCAAGAGAGTAAGGTAAGAGTAACCAATGTAAAGCAGATGCTCTGGTTATCCTGTTGTGTTTTTTGTGTTCTAATGTTTAAAGTTTAGAGAGTTTAGAAAGTTCTTTAAACTTTAAATTCTGTCGACTGTTGGCTGATTTCGTGTTCTGTGTTTGTGTCCTGAAGGAACAAGAGAAAGGGGAGCAGGAGAAGGAGCTGGTCCTTCAGGACGAGATATCCAGCAGGGTGTGGGTGTGCACAAGCACCCACTCCTCCACCAAGGTGATGGTGCTGGATGCCAGTCAACCCTCTGACTTACTTGATAGCTTCTACGCATGCAATACCCACGTGGTCTGCATTGCCAGTGTGCCAGGTAGGCTGAGTGGTCACATGGTTTCTTTGTGTGGGTTAGATTTAAATTTTAAACTGTAAGGTTCATTTTAATTTTTTCCCAGGTGTGTTAGAGACCGATTACCCGGCAGGTGAGGAGGTACCACAAGACCTGGAAGCTACCCAAGGTGACGGGGTGTCACTGGCTGGCAGTGTGGCCAGTTTGGGCTCCACGGGAAGTGATGGTGCCATGGCAGCAGAGGGGACCACCGCTGTCCCCCAGACGGCCAATTCAGGTTCTACTGACAAGCTGGCTGAGCACAGTGGCATTTCAGGCTCAGGTATTTATCTGCTGAGCACAGTTTAATTACTTTATCTGTTCCTAAGTTTGTGTATCATGCGGCAAAAGAGCACCAAAATGTCACTACAGAAAATGTTTCACCTGATCAGAGCAGAATTGGAAAACTCAGAGTTAGTAATTAACCAACTTTGTAATCTTAGGAGCCATGTCATTTACCCTCTGATTAACTCTGTGATCCACGATGTCCACAGTTGAGCTCTCCAGAGAGACCAGTCCAGCAGAAGATGGCGTTCCTACAGCAGAAGAGGCAGCAGAAGAGGCAACAGAAGCGACGGAGGCTAACGCTGGTGTAGGCGAAGAAGGAGAGGAAGACCAGGGAGCGGATCAAAACCAGCCAGGAATCTACACGGAGCATGTGTTCACTGACCCACTGGGGGTCGGACCCACTGACTCCTCTCCCACTGACTCACAAAGGTAAGCAATAATGTTCTGGATTATGACTTCTGAAATGGTTTCAAATAAATATGTATTTAAAAAAAAAACTGATGAATCTTCTGCCTCCTGTGATCCAGGGGCTCCGGGCAGGATGGTGTGACATCCCTGCCAGAAGAGTCGGATCCGTCAGAGGGGGAAACTTTGAGGATGAGCAGCGCCCTCCCAACCATGTGGCTGGGGGCTCAGAATGGATGGTGAGCAGGACAACCACCACTGGATGGTGCTGTTAGTGCAGCAAATATCAGTGGTATCACTCCCACAACACATAAAATGATAAAGAGAAGTGATGAATGTGTGACTGGTGTCAGCATTTACTGTACTTTTTAATGATTGAAGATGCTGTTTAAATCAAGCCCCAATAACAGTTCTGTTTTATCATTTTATCACACAACTTTAATTGTGAGCAAATGAGTTTTTTAAGACTTTTTCACCAGCTCTTTTTCTCACATTTAGTTTAAAATCCATTCTTCATAAGCCACTGTTACCCTCTGATTTGCCTGTTTTCCTCTCTCCCTCTCAAGTCTGTATGTTCACTCGTCCGTGGCTCGATGGAGGAAGTGCCTCCATGCCATCAAGCTGAAAGACTCCATCCTCAGCATAGTGTGAGTACAAAGTCCAAATGTCAGGTTTATTTTCACATTTTGATGCATGTAAGAGAAAATTAGAAACGAACTACTGCAAAAATCAAGAAATGTGAATAGAAAAATGTACAATAGTGTCTCCTCTCTTCTTACAGGCATGTTAAAGGGAGAGTCCTTGTAGCTTTGGCTGATGGGACATTAGCAATTTTCCACAGAGGCATCGGTAAGTCTGTCACTTAGTGCTCTTTGTCGCTCCGGAAGTTATGTAACATTTTTAGTATTTACAGTCGTGGATGTATTTTTGTCAGAACCTTTGAGGCCACACAGATCATCAGTTCTCATATCTCTCTCAAGCAGACGGCCAGTGGGATTTAACCAATTACCACCTGCTGGATCTGGGACGGCCCCATCATTCGATTCGCTGTATGACAGTAGTCCATGACAAGGTGTGGTGTGGCTACAGGAACAAGATCTACGTCATCCAGCCTAAGGCCATGAGGATAGAGGTACAACTGTCACTGTTCAACAAATGTTCAGTTACTTTTTCATTCAACCACACACTGTTAAACTTTACTGTAATATTGTATCACCTTCCTTTTCCTACATTTAACATTTCCACAATATTCTAACGTCACATCATCTCAAATTTGTCGCGTCTGAGCAGAAGTCATTTGATGCTCATCCTCGCAAGGAGAGTCAAGTGCGGCAGCTAGCCTGGGTTGGAGACGGTATCTGGGTGTCTATCCGACTGGATTCAACTCTACGCTTGTTTCACGCCCACACCTACCAGCACCTCCAGGATGTGGACATCGAACCCTACGTCAGCAAGATGTTGGGTATGCATGCTTTTTAAAAATCAGTCAAGCTGACATGTATACAGCTTCTGTACAGAATACAATACAATACAATACAATTTACTTTATTAACCCCCAAGGGGAAATTCATTTGTCTGATAGATCATCTACCAATTGTAGAAGAATTAAAAAGTCTCATGGCAGTAGGTAAAAAAAAAAAAGTACATGAAAGTTTGAGAGCAGCATCAATATATTTTAGGTATATACTATACTGAACTCTTCCTCCAGATCTTTTGCGCATGGATCGAAAAAGCAAACAAGTGTGTGTTCTGTGTGTGTTGCAGGTACGGGTAAACTGGGCTTCTCGTTTGTGAGAATCACAGCTCTAATGGTGTCCTGCAGCCGACTGTGGGTGGGGACAGGAAACGGTGTCATCATCTCCATCCCGCTGTCTGAAGGTATTACACACCCAAAACTCTACATTTACTGACTGTGTGATTTCTGATGGTGGTGTCTTAATATTTACTGTACAGACACGAGTGGTATTTAAACCAAAATATAGTGGCTCACTCTGATGGAGCTAATTTCTCTTATTCCAACATTAGCTCCCTGCATGGACCGTCTACTAAACCACTCACTCGCTGCCTTTTAACCTCTTTAAATCCTGGCTGTCATACACCCTGTCTGCATCTTTCTCACTGTATCTGCGTCCTAGATTTCAGGCACGTCCAGACAATGCAACTATTGTTACCTCCCAGGCGCTACATGGTAAATAAAACACAACCTGGTTGCCATGGATGCAGTTGCCGCTGTCACTTTGTAGCACACACCACTGCACAGCGTTTGGCAGGTTCATGCTACACAGTGTCTCAGTAGAAATTGATGAGTACTTCTCGCTTTTAAATATTTAAACTTTGGAGAGCATGTTAAATAGTTTCTAATTTGGTAACTGAGATCTTTGTCTCTCATCTCCATATTCTTCCTTTTCCTTTTTTCACCTCTTCTGCGAGGTTCACTATGATTCTTCTTTCCCGTCTTGAACTGCAAAGTCTTGGAAAGTGTTTAAGAGCTAGGTCCTCCTTCTGTTTAACCTTTAGTTTCTCTCCCACAAGCTCCACTTGGTGGTCAGAAGCAAAGAGTTCCTCTTTCATCTGCTCGTTTATTGATCATTTGGCTCATAAGACCTGTTTTGAAGTGCCTGTCTTCCCAGCACAGCACGTCAAAAAGACAAATGAAACGAGACACCAAGATAAAGTGCACATTGCGATGCCAAAAGCTTTTATTAATTTCTGTCTGTCTCATTCTGCAGCCAACATGACAACAGGAACAGTGCCAAATCGGCCCGGCAGTGCTGTCCGGGTTTACGGTGATGACAGTTCGGACTGTGCCGTGTCGGGCAGCTCCGTGCCGTACTGCTCCATGGCTCACGCCCAGCTGTGTTTCCATGGACATCGAGAAGCTGTCAAGTTTTTTGCCACCGTGCCAGGTAAGCGGCAGGCACGGTGACAAGTGCTGAATGAAAATTGCCAGCCACGTGTATGAGTCAAATTTATTACATGCGAGTACAAACTGACATCACCGCCATTTATATGAATGACATTTATGTAGAACTGTAGAGGAAAATTTCTTTTGACTCTTGGTTATTTGACTTTTTGTCACAGGTCAGGCGATGCCCCCCCCAGGCACTGCAGATTCAGGCTCCGATGACCCTCCATCTGAATCCTCTGACACAGCGACCTCTGAACCCAAAACATTCTTGGTCATGAGTGGGGGCGAAGGCTACATTGACTTCAGAATGGGTGAGTTTACCACTGATGAAGCAGAAGTGGTGCAAAATGTGTTCACTTAGGTGGCGCCAACAAGTAGGGTACATGTTTGGTTGGTTGCATTTTAATCGACATTGAATATGTTATAGCTGTTTTACTGGATGATGCTGTCTGATTATAAAACTGGTTAAACCAAGGTATGCTGTGTGTGTGACTCATCATCTTCCTCCTCAGGTGATGAAGGCGGCGAGTTGGACGGCTTATCAGAGCCAACAGCCAGCCAACAGTCAGCACCTACCAAGTCCGAGCAGAGCCACCTCATCGTCTGGCAGGTCACAACCTCTCATGATTGAAAAAAAACAAACAAAAAAAACTGTTGTCGATGCCAGGGCCGCCCACCAACCCCCGCATGTCCTTCTCGAAGTTTTTAATTTGATATTACTGATTGTTCTTAATGCCTGAGTAGTTGACTACTTTGTAAAAGGAAAAAAAAAATATTTTTAGTCCATGTTTTGTACAGTTTATTCTTTATGAATTTGAAATAGGTATGGTGAGGTTTTGTTAACTTGAAGAATACGTCCAAGTGTGGAAAAGCTGGTGCACACGGGAAAAAGTCGGAGTGACTAAAGGTTGATCAGGTAATGTACGGACGCTGTTCGTCTCCCAGTTGTTAAAAAAAGGGAAGTAGATGTGAAAGATAAAAAGGGAAAAAGTGCTTGAAGCATTAAAAAGGAGCAGGAAGTTTTGAGTTGAACTGAAGTATATTTTATATTATACACATAAGACTTTTACATTTGTAAACCACATGTCTGGACGTATGTGAGCATCAGGTGTGTGTAGGCATTCACTGAAGTCTTTCCTGTGTTCAGCATTTTTATCATCTTTACCATTAGGGCCCGGTCAGGTGTCAAAAATATGATACATACAAGTCAAAGTGTATACAAAATTTCAAAAGGTTGAATTCTTTGAATGTTTTTCTGAGGCTGATTCCTCCACTGTATTGTCTGATTATTAGAAAAGCAGCTTGCACGTACACCAGTGGTAAATTAAATGTGCTTTTACTCAGCAAAAAGCTGTAGGGTGAAACATTGCTTGAGAAGGTTATATTAATATTGGATGACGCCGAGCCCTATTTACTACAGGTTTATGTTTTGTGATATGAATAACGTGTAAGCAGTTTGGGTACTCAAAGGTTTCCTGTGACTAGAAGAACCAGCTTACTGTACTGTAGGTTAGAATTAGCCTGCATGGGGGAAATCCTGTATCCTTGTCCAAGTGTGTGTGTGTGTGTGCGCGTGTGTGTGTGTGTGTGTGTGTTTGCACCTGCTTGGACGTTTTGAAAGCTAAACCCTCATCTGTTGTGTGAGGAAAATCTTCCTGTACCACTAGTGTGGTGCTTCCTGTTTGCTTCAGCTCATTGGCACTTTAAAATGTTACATGTTAGTCGCTTGAGGTTTGGAAGAAACACCCGTGGAAATGTAAAACTACACTACTGTGTGCTAATTGTGTGAAGGGAACAAAAACGTACAAATATTTCTAGCGAGGCGTCACCCCAGTAACCAAAGGACGAAAGAAGAAGCACCGTGAAACTATTTCGTTACTTTCCAACTTGTAAACGTGTCATGAGTCTAATAATTTGAAGGTATACATGTGTGTTTTCAGGGTGTTGATGGGGAAATAAGCTTGAATAAGGGAATCTGACTAAAGATAACAATTTTGTGTGGCACCTTCTAATGGAAATGCACACAGCACTAAAGAGTCTCCTGATTGCTTCATCATTCCTTGTTTTGTTGTTACAAATACATTTGGAGTCAATTATCGTCCATTTTTTTGTTGCATCATGTGTATTTTGTATTCTTGTGAGACACTTTTATTATTAAGTAATGAGTATTTTGATGATAACTGTAACACTATAGCAGGATACCAATATTAAGCAGGTGTTTTGATTTGTTTTTATATCAGAAAAGTTTGACCAAGATTGGTCTTCAGTCCATTTCAAAATAGTAACTTTATATTGTGTTTTTGCCATTCCAGTATTTATTTCCTTTATGGAGCCTATCTTGGTTCAGAATGTAACTTTCTACATGAGCAAAATATAATAGGAGGCTATTATAGTACAATGAGTTTACGTGATTGTTAATAATGGTTAAATAAAAGAAATTAATGTAATCATGTTGGACATTTTTGACAAACCATGAGATCAAAGTGTGCAAACAATAACTTGGGTTTTCGAACAACACATTCATGTACTAAGCTATGCATGTTTTTTTAAGAGAACACTGCTATGTTTCCAGCTAAATCTGTTTATTGCCACCGTTTTGGGTGGGGTGGATGTCTATATGTGTGTTTGTGTGTACAGTACATGTAGGAGTTTGAACGCAAGACACATTTGTCAGTGTGTGTTTGATTTTTTGCAAATGTGCGGTGTATGTGTGCCCACTGTATGTCCATCTGTCAAAATGTCAGATGTCCATCTGTAGATTGGTCCCATTTACCTGTTGTTGTACCGGGTATATCTGGACACCATAACGGTGGTTCCTCCTGGTCAATGTTTGCTAAAACAGCATCATAGCCTTATTTTTAACAATCTATTAAACTCAGTTTCATGGAGAAGTTTTTGTTCTCATGTGTCTCATTTTATGAATTCATGCTATTTTAATTTCTCACTGAAAGGTGTGGCCAGGTACATGAAAGGTTTTCGCAATCCGCTTCTTACTATGAGTAATTTTGGTTATTTAACATTACATATCTTTATATTCCTTTTTTTCTGTGCTATTCTGGTTTCAAGTGGACGCGGCTCTATTGGAAAAAGGGGATGTCACATACTTCTGTGCACCCATCAGGAATCTGACTATCTCTGAACCCATCAGTTATTTAAATTTATCCTCTGTGGGCAAAGGCCAGTGTTTCTGGCCAGTGGATATCTCGGCCAAGCCTACCCCTGCAGTCGGATTAGCAACATGATATGTACGAATGGCAAGATACTTTTCTGCCAATCTCTATGAACAGATATGTGCAGATAATAATAAGGCAGATAATAAAAAGCTAAATCGCCGTCAGATGACAACTGATGAATTCACAAAGACTGTTTCGGTCAATGAATTACTCCTTATTTGCTCTCCATACAGAGTTTTGCAACCACTTTGCAATCTTGGTCCCTTGCCTACAGATTCTACATTCATAAGCAGATATGTGTTTATAGAGATTATGAATACAATGACAGTTTGTTGTTTTATGCCTGTCAGTCAAATCTGATCAATCCACACACACAGTCCTGATGAAGCAAATTAGTTGTTTTTTGAGCATTTAACTCTTAATCAATAATACTTTAAAATGGTTTTGAATATTAAATATTATAAAGAAATATTTGAGGTTTTGAAGTTTTTTTTTCTTCTGTAACTGTAAATGCATGTCCCGTGTGCTTGTCTGCATAAATCTATATATGATTCAGTAAATTAAAATCTATCCCACTACACTGCATTAAGAACATCAAATGACAAATACTGTATTTAGAATTGAAGATCAAGTTTATTAATAAGCAATGAGTGACATTTTAATGGCTACAACACATAAAACCAACTCCTTCAAAATAACATTCCTATGTTACCACCAGATGGTGCTACATGCTTATTGAAAATGGGCAGAAGTGTCCTCTTCAGCTCCACAGCGGTCATATTCAAATATGATTTTCCTCTCTGGTAACAAAAAAACAGTCTTTTATTAATCTGTACTTGATTCCATCATCCTGCTTACAGCTCTTCATAAACTCTGCTTTTGTTTTCTAGGTTGCGGAACAACCAGAGAATTAATACAATAACTGTGAATCCACTCCATATACTGTATGTTTAAATTATATCCTCAGACTCCAAAATGGCACATATCAGTGCAGATGTCCGCTCAGAGAACAAAGGCTCGTTCATGCTCCAGATGAGGAAACACTGCTGCTAAATTTAAAGTGGCAACACAAACATCCTCTTTTCCTACACTCATCTGTTGTTGTGAGTTCATGTGGTCTTTTCCTCGGCCAGTAGGAGGCTTTGCTGTGCAGTGCTTCTGTAGGATGCAGCATCACCTCACATAACGATTTTCCTGAATTTACATCACAGTGTAAAGCCCACCTCCCACCTCCGTCTCTCTCTTTGTCCCTCCATCTCACCTCATCCACTCCTCCTCCGCTTAAGCCATGCGGGGGCTAACAGCGAGGCCCGCACACACATACAAAGAGCTTTCTGACGTCACAGTCAGTGTGTTGTTCTCAGACAGGGGATTCTTGAGACTGTGACATGCCAGGCTTGTGCTGCATTACAGCTGGGATGCTGCAAAACAATAACTGATCCCGACTTCCTGTGTATCAAATAGATAGTGATGTGGGCAAAAAGTACTTTCAGTGTCAGTCGCAGATTCTGAATAACAAATGTTTATGTCATGATGATCATGGTGATGTTAATGTCAGTGAGAAGTGTATCATATGGGTCAAGGGTCAGCTGCTATACTGTAATGGGAATTATTTACAAAAGTGTCAAATAAATAACAGAGGCGACTCTTCGGTGAGTAGAAAACCAAACTTGGATGCTCACATGTTACTTGGATGATCATTTAGTGAGACTGGTTCATGTGCAAGTGTTCAGGATGCCTGCTGGACTGACAAGGTTAAAAAGAGGAATGAATTAAAATAATAAACGGTTAAAATATGCATCATCACTATCATCTTAATAACTCTAATGCTTGAAGATTGACCAGTAGTGTACATACTGTTCAAGGTCAAAGACGTCTCAGATATAATAGATGATGGTAAGCCAGGTAGACCCCAGTATGTCTCTCTGTGTCCTCTCTCTGTCCTCTGTCTTTGTCTCGTGTTCACAGAAAAACTTCACTGAAAGCGAATAGTTCCATTTTTGTCTTCTTTCTTTAATGAAACATGCCTTTGTTGCTCATATGCTCATGTTAAATCTATAGAAAGGTTATTTTTCTTTCATCTTTCGTATAATAGCTTCACAGCATGTTATTTCTGCAGTTCAAGTCGTTTTTTCATACAGTGCCATATTATAAAATAAGTTTTTCACACTTTTCAAATAGAGCAGGTCCAGATCGTAGTCTTTATAATACTATTTATAGAGACCCAACAATTCTGCATCATTCAAGTACAGTTCATAGATGTGAATGAAAGTTGCAATACTTTTCAAGGATGCCTGTGGCGTGTCAACATAGCGGCGGAGCAGTGTGTTGATTTATTTGGTTTGGTTTGACGTTTCAAAATTAGAGTCATTCTTGGCGAGTGGCGAAGGAGGCTGGATGAAAGGAAAGTAAGGAAGGTAAAAAACCTAGGAAGTCTAAAAAAAAACAAAAACAAGGTAGAGTGGGGGGGAGAGACAAAGAGAGAGGGAGAGAGGAAAGATGAAAGGCTCGCCAGATGACATGGAGTAAAAAATGTGGTGAGAGTGGAAGAGATGCATGTGCTACATACAATTAGGACTAGCCCCCTGCAAGTAGTGCAGCTGAAATACAGCAGGCCTGTGGAGAGACAGTACAGGCACTCAAATATTTGATCATTAGCAGTCTCTGGGGTTTCTATCAGACCTCAAACACTATTGTCAGAGCCGTGACGTCTGCCTGGATTTTACATTTGAGTGCAAGTTACTACGTCCTACTGCTCTTGTTGTAACTACTGGATCCCATTCTCAGTTTCTTTCCAAACAACGCCTGATGCTGCTGCCAGAAATGTAAAATCAATCGCTTGCTCTTTGCCAGAGAATTTCTTTCCACTAAAAACCAACCTGATGGATGTGTTCTTCCTAAATGTAATGAGATAAGTAAAGACCTAAAGTGGGAAAATGCACCCAGCCCAGCAAAATGTAACTTATTGTGTACGTGAAGACACACACACACACACACACACATAGATGCAGTCAACCCCACCATGGTAGGCTGTTTCTCCTGTTTATACACCTTCACAGGCAGCCCCCTGTTGTTTGCTGTGGATATAACATGTTCATCACCACACAGTTAGACCAGGATCCAAGGACATGATTTTAAAATAAAAATATTAAATATTAGGAGAGCAAATAAGCTGAACGGTATTTAAAAATAGATACATGAGTATTAACATGATTGCACATGATTTAGAAGCCTCCCTCGGTCCTGGTGAGAGTGCCTTTGGCCTCCCGTGGAGGTGCGCATTATTTCACTGTAATGGGCTGGGGTAAGCATTTTCTGAGCCAATACAGCAAAGCATTCTTAGAGCGCACCGTGCACACCGTAAACAAAACACAACACTGCCTGCAGGTGATGCCTCATCACAGCTTAAATCTCTTTAGCTAAAAAGTAAAAGTAGACAAGACAAAATAGGTTGTTGGTTTTGGTGTGTGCGTGTGCGGGCGTGTGTGTGTGTGTGTCTATTTATAGCAAATGACTAAAGTGCTGAGGGGGCAGAACTAGGGTTGAAAGCAGGGACACAGTTTAGTGTGACACCATGTGCTGGCTAGCAGTAAGGCAGAGGTTATATATGGGTGCAAAGCAGTCAGATCCTCATCCTCTCTCTCTCGCTCTCCCTCTCCTTTGCTATATTTAGAGTGCTTTTGAAGTACACAAGTGTGCAGTTTAACCTTGTTTGTGGAATAGGAGGAAACCTGAATCTTATATCCCCCCTGCTGCCCTCTTACTCTTTCTATACATGCTCAAGTTAGACTAAATGTTATAAAAGGGTGATTGTTCACAGCATTTCTAAGTGGATGACACAGATGCAGAAGAAGAAAAACATATAAGGAGGCAGTGAAAGGCAGTGGTTAGCAGTCTTTGCATTGACAGTGTGCTATGAATTATTGATCAGATAGATATCGATGAGGAGGAATCATGTGCATGTGTGTTTGTGTGTGTATAAATATATATGCGGTGTGTTTAATAATTAAGCAGTACGTGTGTGTGCAGTTCTTTAAATACTCTGTGTTTATGTATATCGGAACAGAAAGAGCGAGCCTCTCTGTCGTCTGAGTGACATCACTGCCAAGCAGAGCATGACAGGCGACAAGGCCACAAGCAGCGGGGAGTAATATTACCCACACTTCTCGCTCCTTTATTTATCCCCTCCACCCCACGGGTCCGATTACGCTTTCATCAATGACGTAGACATACTGCTGTTATCACTCTCCTTCTCCCTGTCTTCTTTTTTTTGTGCACTATTGTGTTTTTGCATGCAGGCATCTGGATGATTTTTTTCCTCTTTTGAATTTTATGATTCATAGAGCTTCAGTGGTTTTCTCTCTGAAGAGGCACTTTAAGCTTTCAGGCACTCTGTACCCTTTCTGACAATCATTCACGATTCAGCTTTATATCTTATGCACACATTTAAACAAGAGAGCTGGGCCATGGCTACTAGTGAGAAAATCTTGGTTAATAAGACTCTGTCTGCCCCGTGAGTCACCAAATGTGAGTGAATTTCAAGTACTTTTAAAATCATGTTAGCTTTTACAAAATAATAATTGAAAAAAAAAAGATTATTATCATCATCACACTGTTTTTTGACAAATAAATGTGACTGAAGCTATACGGTCGGATTATTTTCCTAAACCAAATGGAAAGCAGCCACACTTTGACATCCACTTTGATTTCCGAGGGATGGGATTCTCTGGTTAAGGATTTAAAGTCTGTGTAAAGGAAGATTTCTTTCAAAATACATTAAATATGTTGGAAAATAGTTGCTGAAAACGTGTGACAATACTTTGAACAATATATTACTGAAATGTGGAGTTAGAGGTTAAAACAGTTTTTCACCAGTTTTGAGTCCAGGATTTTGTGGGCGGTCCTTAAAGGGTGGCTCGATGACACACTGAGGCCACCCTGAGCATACCCCTGCACCCCTAGCAGAAAGACAGAGATGAATTCATCTCGCTCAGTGTTTCAAAGTTAGTCATGTCATTTTCTGAACTCATCTGACACGTTTCAGTCACTTCAAAATTGCTGCTCGACTGCTCCCACGAGTGGCTGTGGCATCAGCGCATTCAGCGGACACGCCCCCACAGTCCTGGAGCTGAGAATACTGCTCATTTTTACCTGATTTTGACACCTAATTTCATAAATTTGTCGATATTATTGATCATTCAGATTTGCGTGGGTGGTTAATAACACTTTCTTCTTTGGTCTGACAAACTCAGAACACATATTTATTCTTACTTTACACAGACTTTAATAATGTATTATTTTAGTTGGTAAAAACAAGCCAAAGTGTGTTCTTCTTTGAGCTCTCCTCTGTTCCATTAGGCTGTTTTTTGCTCTGTATTTTTAACCATCATCAGGTCAGATGATCAATTTGCCCAACATTTTGATCCATGACCAAATACCAACTGAACTAATCATGTTCCCATCAGCCTCAGCTGTATTTACCACAACACTACACTGTATCTGCTAACATCAGCATGTTACTATTGTCATTGAGTGTGTATATATATCCCTCTTGGCCTTTCCCTTGAGGGATGCATGTCCACTGTTACCTGCCTTTCAATTCTTCTCACCTGTCATAATCTGTGACTATGTCTGTGTGTGAGTTACTGTGCACTAGTTGATCTAGCTTTGTTAGCCACAAGCATAATCATGTCTGGGGGATTTGGATAAGGTAGTCTGACACTTTAGTCTACACCTTTCAGAGTTAATTTTGCACTCGCGGTAGTTATATATATCCTCACTGAAGCAGCATCAGTTCTGTTAGTGGAAACACAATTATCTAATCTGCACTTGTCAACTCCAACTACAGAATTGACAAACACTAAACGCTAAAAAGAATTAGATCTGAAATAGAAATAGCAAATGATTTGACTTTGTCACTGTATGTCAAACACAATTTGCCTACAGAGGAGTTATGAAGGTTATTAGACCAGAATAATGAAGATGCTGACTTCCAAGTGCAAGGCTGCCACTTCCTGCTTACGTCTATCAAGTCTAACCTTCCTCCCACACCCGTCTCCTCCCCTTCTCTTTCAAGCTCCTCTACCACATCCTCCCTTTTTTCTCATCTCCCTGTCATCTCTCTTCACCCTCCACCTCTCACCAGGATCAGTTCTCTTTCGTGCCCCACTGTGAGGTCTCTACGGTGGGCTACATCCTTGCTTTTGATCCTTCAGTGTTGCATCTGATGTGCCCCCACTGGGGGCTATGAGCTGTACTGACCTTTCCCAGGGGCCCTCCCATGTCACACTCATCTGAAGACCCCTAGAGCGAGGCCCAGGAAAATATTGACATCTTCTATCATCAAAAAGCAGCTGACATCTTTCTGTGTGCAGTATGCGTGTATGTTTGTGTGATTGATGTATATTCATGCCTTCCGTGTTGTCTCCTAGTGATGTAAATGTTTTTCATGTCTTTGTTTATACTGCCATTTTTCTTCAGCCCTGCCTTCTCTTTTATCTTAATAAATGTGTGTGCATGTGAATATGGTGTAAGTGCCCGGCACTGCTTACAGATGGAGGGGTCTGTTTTGAAGTCATGCAGAGCTGATTAATACTGATTAGTCTAGATCTCATTGAAGTGTTATCCTCGTGGGTACTAAAGCTCTTAACTCTGGTGTGTTTATCAGCTCTCTGGGTGGGAGGGTATATTGACTAAAAATATTATTAAATATTAAAACATATTAACATGACTAACCTGTGTACGGCATAATTTTGAGAACTAACATTTTTTTGTGTATAAATATATAGCCTATAATAAGGTTCCTCAGTTGTATGTGACTCAGCTCACTTACTCACAAGGATACAACATGAAAAGTCAGTCCATGCTTGTCACATATGCAGGTGTAGCCTGTTGCTATAGACAAATCAATAGTCTATTTCATGTTTTGAAAGAAGCAGTGTATTCGATAGTGTAAAAGACTGCACGATGAAGCACAGATGGAAATAATTCAGTGCATATAAGTGGTGAACTTCAAGACCAACACATGAGACAAAGTGAAAATACGGCTCACTGTGGCTTTTCCAGAAAATATTATTCAGTGCATGGTGGCGGTAATGCAGACTGATTAGCCAACAAGATACTTATTGGCATAACAACCACTGGGACCGGGAAAAGTCCCCTGAAAATTCACAATGATAGCCCTAAGAAATAAACAAATCAATACAGAGACAAAATGAATCTTTATGAACCCATAAATCTTTACAAAAACATATTGAGGAAAATCTCCATTTGAACCATTAGGTGTAAGAGTATGCTAAAAATAATTTAAAATAAGCCTCCCTCTGGACCAAAGTTTCCCTCCATGCTGGGGTGTATTGACCAACACCATGCCCATAAACCTGAGCTGGCTGACATCATGTTGCTCATTAAAATGCCTTCCTGTCTACGTTGAACATGCTTCTAACAATAAGCATGCTGAGAAAGGACTCGTCCCTAAACACCCACGTCATTGAAAACATGAACAGTTTACGAATGGCATGTTTATTGAATATAATCGAGTGCTTAATATGGCCCACATGTGTTTGTGTGGGCCACATGTGATATTAAATGTGATAGATGGTCTATGTTCTCTCACATGCTCTATTTCATGAGTCACAGTTATGAGATGACTAATTAAAATGCAAATTTGTTCAATTATAAGAACAGCCCATACAATATATGTCCTTGAATTTGACTTCTATCATGAATCCTTTCATAGCAGTAACTTTTGTGGCTGCTGTTTTATTTTCAAAATAATAGCAATGGTGATAGAAAGACATAAAGTCAGGGACGATGTTGAGTCTGATTTACAACAGCTTTTTCAGGCTGCTCGTCAGACCAGTTTATTCAATCAAAAGTTTATGTCTCAGTGAAAGAATCAGTGAAAGACAATCATCTTGTGCTCAGACCTTGATGTCAGCGAACCTGAGGACTGATGTTGCGAGGTTAGTTGTTAGTACTGTATGATGTCAAGGCAACTGGAAGACATAAAAAAAGACAACTGAGCGCTTGTAATATGTGAAGACCACAGTGCCTAATAGATTTAATATTTTTATATTTAATATAGTTTTTATAAATGTTTTTGTTGTTATTATAGCCTGTCAACACTTTGCTTTGCAAAAATGACAGCGTGTAACAATAGTCTATATGAAAGTATGATAGGATATGATATTATATGTAATATGTTTCTCATAATACATAATACAGCAGCCAAAGCAATTGGCAAGTTGACAGAACTGTACCTGAAGCAAAATATCCAGATTTTAGGGAATAGGCTCATACAGTTTCTTACAGAGAGCTAAAGGTCCCAGAATTGACACTTTTTCAGTGTTTTATTTGAATACGTATTTGTTGTTTTAAGTACCAAAAACTATCCCAATGTATCAATATATCTCCTCTATCAACAGGGTGTTTCTGTGCGTTTTGTCTCATTACTATTAATGACCCTCTCCTCTGATTGGCTGAATGACGTACAACCAGGCCAAACACAGGTAATGGATTGTAGCCTACCCACATGGTGGGTCTGGATGGGCTGTGTGTGGGGGCATGGCTAAGGGCTGTGACTGTATAGCTGTGACATCACAGCCTTATGGAAGCCCTGATGACTTGTTTGAGGGCACAGTAGATCTCTGTGAGCATTGTGATACATTAACAATATTTTTATAGCAGAGAACTATAATAAAATATGGAAATCTTACTTTCTGAGACTCTTAATTAAGCTTGCCAACAGCTGGATAATTTTTACTTTACTACATAAAGACCAGAAACATGGACTGTACTGTAGTAAGTGTAAACAAAGTGTAAGAAATGACAGTTCACTGTGTTATGGAGGGTAATGTATCTGACATTTTCTAGGACTATTTCTTGGTCCAGTAACTTCCTGGAATACTCGTTGGTTGCCTGGCAACTCCCTGTTTTGTGTAATGGACCTAAAGTGGGACCATGGCGTTCATAGTCACTGGAAGATGTTATCCGAATGTTTGTTTAGGAGTTGGAAAGCACTTTGATTAGAGACCATTAGAGTCCATCAAACATTTGCTAATACGCAGTATGATGGTGTTATTTTGGTTATTTTGCATTAAGCACATTATATGACACGCACAAATATCTCTGTATTCACTCTCCTCCAGCTGCTCTATCACATACAGTGGTATACTGTAGTTCACTATCTCCTTTTAAACTTATATTTATGCGACCCGTCTGTATATTATGGTTTTTACCTGACAACTGTAGGCACAGAGCAACATCTGCTAAACTAAAAAAATATTTAATTATGCAGTTTGTATTTCAGATGCCTCACGACCAGATTGAAAATAAAGCGAGAGAGAACACATAGGGATGAGAAATCCACATTTCAGTATATCCTCTAGAGTGTTATAGTGTAATTACATTGAGAGAGACATTACACTGTATTTTGATGAAACTGCCTGAAATACAGAACATTGCTGACTACGTGTTTTAAAAAACAAAAGCCAGGATCATATTTCATTGAAAAAAAAACAACAACTCAATATACCTTATACACTGTAACAAAAATAATGAAGTGAGACAAGAAAAAAAACTTGTAAAAAGTAGCTCTATTATACCTACTCCTGGTTTCCATAAATAACACGTGGAATTGGAAAATGTGGATGTGGATGGAAATGCATATTTACATTGCTCAGCCACACACATACATTAACACATTGCACGTGCGCCTAAGCAAATGTTTTGCTCGCGTGCACCATGATGTGATTACCGAGCATCTTTGGGTACAGTGGCAGACTTGTGGTGAGACAGTCATAAATCTCTGACAGGGAGACAGAGAGATAGACAACCTGACAGATGGGAGCAGAGAGACTGAGTCTGCAATTCATTTACTGTAAGAGCACCACATGTCTTTGGTGCTGGGGTGATTTGTCATTTTCACTTAGTAGTACAACTAAGCAAAGTCGATTTTGAATGTAAACACATATATGTAGATTACATTTCAGGCGCATACTGCTAGACAGGAACATAAGTTGTAAGTTAAACCTGCAGTGTGAAAGTTTTATCTCCCCCTTCTGGCAGTGGCAAACAAATGTATGGTTTCTTACTGAGAGTAAGATGAGAAGCTTGTCACCACTGTCATATCTGTGTAGTAAATATGTAGCAGCAGGTTAGTGTAGCTTAGCAAAAAGACTGGAAACAGGTGAAAACAGCTAGCCTGTCCAAATGTACCAAAATATGCCTATACCAGCATCTCTAAAGTTCACTTATTGATGATATATAATGTTTGTTTGTCAGCAACAATAACTCCCTGGAGTGGTTACCTGGCAACTGGTCTCAGCTAAGAAATAGATTATCTCATAGCTTTGACAGAGCCTGATTAGCTGTTTCCACAAGTGTTAATCACTATTTGTGCTAAGTTAAGTTAGCTAGCTGCCCACCTCAGCTATGTTTAGCCTACAGAAATGAGAGAGGTATTTGAAAAGTACACAGGTCAGATCAGGTAAATCCAAACTCTGTAAGTGTGCACTGACTATGATCATTTGTTATCAGTCCAGAACATACAAATAAACCACCCAGCCACAGTATCTCGATGCATTCAACCGTCCGTCACTGATGGCTCTTGATGTCCCGTGTTGCCTTTTTTTCCCTTCTAGCGTCTGCCCTTCCTCTGCCTTTTGAGTGAGTTTCTGTGTTTTTGCTGCAAGTGAGCCGAGAAAACTGTCAAAGATGTGTTCCCATGACAACCTCCATCCAGCATTAGCAACATGAAGTGTCAGAGAATATCCGAATGTATGTATGTGAAAGAGAGAGAGAGAGAGTAGAGAGTTGATGTGGGAGGAAGCAATTTCAAATGAAGCACTGAAAAACTTGGACATAAATGTGAAGTATATGTGTGAGGAAAAGGTTGATATGGCAAACGGAAATGAATATTTACTCACATGCATATAAATATACCTTTATTTTATAACTTTTTCTACTCTCACTCATCTTTTCTAACGCTCTAAAAAAGCAAATTTATTTCCGTTCCTCACATGAATGGAAAACCCGTCACAGATGCATTTACAAATGCAAATATGCATGCAAACACACACAGACTTGCACACAAGTCACTCCATTTGGGACGACCTGCGTGCAAGATGAAGTTGTGTCAGGCTGAGGTCCTAGCAGACCAACTGTGCTGGATGTGTTTGTGTTGTTATTTGTGTCATGTCCAGCTCAGCGGTGAAGGACTTTTGCAAGTGTTGTTCTGCCACAAGAGTATCCTCTGAAAACATTATGTCACAAAAGTAAATATAATTTACATTTTACACAGTGCATGGGAAAAAAAACTGTTGATGTTATCTTGGGTTTAAAAATAGGCCATGGTTGGTGATATTAGCTCTTCTTCTGAAATAAATCATCTTGTGACAAGTTTCTGGCACCCGTCAGCTCATGGCCTGAGGTAGTCTCTCACAATGTTCTCCTGCACCTCCTGCATATCTTCCAATCATCTTCTCCTTCACTGTAGGTGTTGTTTTCAATCTCACTCCCCACTTCTCCCCTCCCTCTGCCTTTTATAATCCTTCTCGTTTTCATATCTCAATCACATGGAAGAGCAAACTCTCTTTCCATATCTGTTGTTGACATATTTCATATTCCCACAAAACATCTCAGAAGTATTGCAACTTTTTTTCCCCCCATGTAAGACTAAGCACATCTTCAAAAGTAGCAATTCTAAAATACAATCTTGCTAAAACTCCAATTTAGAAACCTCCCCTTCAGAGATCTGAACTTGTATTTCATACATGTCAAACGAAATGAATTTCTGCTCTGTCCCCCACCCCCCTTTCTTTCTCTCCGACGCCTATGACATACAGCAGGAAGAATGACACCTTCTTGGCTTTTACTTGGACGCTACACTCAGCTGCACAACTATAAGACATACAACAGGGCAAAGGGGAGTTAAATCTACTAATGTATCTGCCAAGGTTGGGCTGCTGTGGTGGAACATGGCTGCTTGACCTCTGGGACGCCTCGTAGGAACATCAGTCTCTTTCGTGACAGGTTAAGGTGAATAACTGGTAAATCTTTGCCGAAGGGGAGAATAGCATTTCTGACTGCACCGGCATCCATTTTTTAATGTGACATAGTACCTTGGTCTTTACGAGGGTTGAGAGTGCACATAATAGGATTGCAATGAATAGATTGATGATTGATTGGAAATCAATACAGCATGGTGTCAGATCTGCTGTTAGGCTGTTTGGAGCTGAGAACAGTTGGATTCAGTTTCATGTGACGTAATTTTGAAAAACAGTGTGAAACTGAATAATTTGTGAAGATTGGAGAAGACTGAAATTGGATTCAGTTAAAAATCTAATAGACCGACATATCATATTTCTGTGGAGAGTGTTTGTGTGTAAAATCATGCAAAATGCCCTGAGCTCACAGACAGGATATTGGAGGTTATTTCTAAATCTTATTTTCATAATCATATTACAAACTTTACATATTTCCAATAAATATCCTCATGGCTCCCTTTTTTTTTTTACATGACTGTTTTGTTTTGCAGTGGGTGCAGCACAGTGTCCTTTCTGTCTCTCTGTAGGAGCTTGAGTGTTTGCCTATTCCTCCAGTGTCCTGCTGGCATGTTGCACAATGCCCTTTTAGTAAAGGAGAGCTGGTTGGGTGTGAAAATGCCAGTGTTTGTGAAACTTCTTGCGCATTGAGGTGTAGGGAGCACATCCAACCCCGAGGGACATTTTAGTTTTATAGGAATACGGGCATGCACCATTCACTTACACATTTCTAACCTTTTTCTAGAGGGCGCTGAGCTTCGAGTGTGACTGCCCCTCACAATGCTGAACCAGTCATTTTAGTTTTCTAACTGCATTTTTTTTCTTTTACTTGTACTTGACAGTACAATGCTGCAGTATCCTGCTCTGTCTCAATGAAAACAACCTTGACTGAGCACCAGCATGATGATATCAAAGTTAAGCTCACATTATCAATCAAGAGACAATGCGTGACCTTTATATAGGCCAGTGCTGTGTTGAGACTTGTGCATGCTTGTATCTGTTTCTAGGCAATCACCGCAGGCTTGTTATGTCACTGTTCTCGATCTGACACAACTCTAAGCCTCATCACTATCTGGTTGTGTAAATGTGTTTTGTTATGGAGCGAAGATTTCCTATGAACTAAAAAAAAAGATATATTTGGCCCCAATCCAAATGATTGAATCTTTTTTCTCAAACCCCACAATCAACTTGTTCCCAACAGCAGTGGAAGAAATGCTCAGATTTTGTTCGACACCTGAACAAATTCTGTTTGTTTCTCTCCTCCCCCTCTGTCTATACCCATCTCCTTTTTCTGTTTTACACTTTGTGTACTCTCACATGCTTCCATGTTTTAGTCGTCACCTTCCCCCCTTGCCAGCCAATGTCATTCTGCACTGTATGTTATAAAGGACTCTACGAATCTAGATTTAGACTCTTAATTAATTCCCAAGGTAAAAGATTGTTTTGACTCAGACGTAGCTGCTGTAAAGCTTCAAGAGGCGGAGAGAGGAAGGTTCAGCTATCTAATGAGTTTTACATGCCAGATCTGTGGGTGGCAGAAAGTGGAGTGCTTGTTGAATATAGAGATATAGAGGAACACCTCACTCACTGTGGAGGTGCAGGAGTCTCACTGATGCTGCTGAAATGCAAAGTGTGATGTTGCATGCTGAGAGCTGATTGTACATAAATTGTGCACATGCACAGGGACACACAGTGTCACACTTGTCTGGCAGAAGCATGCTAATCAGCCGCTTAGCTAAGGTAGATTTGCTGTCTAGAGTATTTGACCAGTCACATCCTTGAGCAGAGCGGCTGAGGAGACAGAGAACTTTATAGAGTAGCTTTGGTCGGATATGAATAGCAAGTCTAATCGCCCCAGGCCATGGGAACCAGCTCGCTGCAAGGCTGAGAATATGCCGGATTGGTGCTTCGTGTGACAGCCAGAGAGCTGCTCTGCCGGGCAAGACAGTGACCCACAGTGGGAGGGGATTGAGGTCAGCTTTACGCTTTCTGTTACCAAAGCTAGCTCAAGCTTATACAAGGGGAATAAGGAGCACTGGAAGTTATTTTAGAATATGTACAAGGCAGATATGGGTGAGAGAGAGAGAGAGAGAGAGAGAGAGAGAGAGAGAGAGAGAGAGAGAGAGAGAGAGATGCTCAATTAGCTTATTGTGAGCTTATAGAAAGTGTAACAGAGGATTTAAACAGTATAAAGGCTAAAGATACACCGTTTGCTGGGAACAACACTGACCCATGGCTTTAATATTAACTGGATTAGTATGGACAGTGTTGCCCTGCTGTAATTGTTTCCTACAGTTTGCATTTGCATACAGAAATACACAGTGGTACTATATATTAATAATGTACATGCAGCGTTGAGATATGCTAGTTGTGCTCTGGGGTCATGTTTCTTATAACTTGTTTGTAAGAATTTGCAGACAAGCATTACACAGAGCTATGTCTGTGTGTTTTTGCATGCTGTAGCTCATTTACTACAAATCACTGCAGACTATTTCCCACAGGATATCATAGTAATTTAGATTTTTTTGACTGTTTTAGACCAATGGTTTATTTTCCTGTCATGTGAGAATCATAATTCATCATAATCAATCACAGTGAACATCACGTCCTGTTTTATTTTTTGCGAAAGTTGAAAGGGATCATATGAATTTGGTTTCCTTTTTCATAATAAAAAAAAAAGCTGCAGTTCAGGCTAAAATCTGCACAAAATATGACCCTTGAAGGTCTACAAACTGAATAATCCCTCTCTTGTGAACTAGTACTCGATATCAATACGTGCAGTAAGAAAATCATTATCCTGCAGTGCTCAGTTCCTTCAGGATCGAAGAAATCCTAACAGCATCTGACCTTCAATGATCACCCCCCAACTTGAGAAACATGTTGGTTCTAATTGAATCCTGTCACTCTGCACCTGATATGAAGGCACTGCATCTAATCCCTTCTACCCAGTCACTGTCCATAAATTTTTCAGTCCGTATTGAGTCTCCCTGTCAATATTTCTGATATGTAAAGGGGCCTTTAAAATTCATGAAGGGTACGGGTGTGTAGGTCAACCAAAATGATCACCATTCTCATTAACCCTGCAGAAATTCTTTGGAATCAGAAGTGAACACAATTTTTGCAGCATAACAACCCTATCCCACAACAGTAGGTCCTAGAGCTTTATCAATTTCTTTCCAGCAAATTTTGTGAAACATGTAAATGCCGTGAAAGTATTGAAAAAACTCTGCCTGCTTCTTCTTGTGAGGCTGTGCATGGATATGAGAAATGACCTGAATTGAAATGACAGAGTGGAATAGGATGTGGGGGTGAATAAAAAAAAAATTGAAAAGAAGAGAAACAAACAAAAAAAAAGACCAAATTCACAGTGGAGACAGGTAGATCCCTCGCTTGCTCTGCTCTGCTCCGTCTCTAACATTCATGATTCACATTCATCCAAAGCATCCTGACAAAATATAAATAAAATAAAGTCTGCTGCAGATGATTGGAGGTCAGGATAGTTTGCAAAACACTTAAATATTATTGCCGATATAAAAAGACCTCACTGGTTAATTTGTAAGGATAACGATGCTGTTTTGGACTGGTTGTTGGCCGATAGTTTGACCTGTGAATGTGCCGGGTCACTACACATTGGGAGGCATCAGCGGAGCTATTAACGACTAACTAAGCTCCATCCGTCCTCTGATTATCAGTGTGCCTGGGCGCTTGAGAAATAATCAACAGCGAAGAGAGTGGTGGCTTTCTCTCTGACAGCTGCATCATCTTTATTTCTCTTTTTCTCAAGCTTCTCTTGGCTTCTATCTTTACATCATATCGCCCTACCCCCAATCTTTTTTTTGCTCACCATCTCCTCTTTTCAGCGTCCCACCTTTCTGATTTCCATTGCTATTTCCCTCACCAGATTTCTTTCTCTTTGTCTGTGTCCAAATCTCTTTTTCCTGTTATCCCCTCTCCCTTTTTCTCTCTGTCTTCTCATTTCCTTTTTGGACAGTATGAATCTTTTGATGGAAAGCTGCAGGCTGCCTTGGCTTTCCCAAAAAAAAAAAAAAAAAAAAAAAAAGAAGAAGCAAATATTCACACCACAAAGGAGAACTTGAAGAATCTAGACAAGACACGTTGACACACTCTATCACAGTTAGGCTTACTATAAGGACATATTTTACTTTTAACAGGCAGCAGTTCTGAGCGGTGACAAGAAAATAAGTGGGAATGTTAGGATCATCAGCAATGAAGAAATTTGTAAAACACCATCCAAGTGTGACAGACAAATGCTGCAGATGTAATGTCATAGCCATCCATCTGAAAAAATACTGTACCCATCTGACATTTTCAGTGAAATGACTGTTGATTAATGTCCATAAAGTGTATTTGCTTCTGCAGCCCTGTCTATTTGTTTTCTTTCCTGCAGTTGTGTGTGTGTGTGCTGACAGGGTAAACATGAGGGGGAGGCTGGCCACCACATCAGTAAATGTCATGACCGGGCTGAACTCTTAATTCTGTTCACATTGGCTTTAATTACGCACTGATCCAAAATAAGTCTACACCTTTCCGCTTGTGAGTAACTTTAAGCCCTAAATAGCCAAGAGGAAATATCACGGTGTAAATGAACACTGAAAAACATACAGGGTTTTTTAAATTCATGTTAAGTCTTTGGGCGGTTAACGTCTTAACTATCTCACCAGGAAATCACTGTGCCCAGAGGCACAGGTTTGGCATTGATGTAGCAACAGTTGGTACTTGTTTGTTTTAACACATAGTGTAGATATGGATGTCCAAATAGACAATGTTTAAGTAGGGTGCTGATGCTGTTACTGCTGTAAAAAAAAAAAAAAAAACATGTTAACAAATCTAATACAACAGCTACATGCTATTCAAAGAGCATATTTGGCAGCAGGTTTCACCACTTTGCTGACGCTGTCCCTCCTAATCGAAACACAGATTGTTTTATGCAGTCTGACTGACGCTGAGCACAGTGCAAACACTGGCAAAGTTGATTAAAATTTGACTGACTTTACTGGGCAAACATTTGTTAGATATCTTGACAGAGAAAGTAGGTGCTATTTTACACTCCCTCAAGCAACATGTTTGACTTTTAAAAAAACAGGCTTGTCCTGCACTAACTGCTGGCAGGACCTGGAGATATACAGGGAATGCTTAAGCAGAGTTTAAGATAATCATAGAAAGAGGTGGATGCAAAGGTTCACATTATTTTCAATATTTTCAAAGTACACTGCAACATATTGTTTTTAAGTCAGTCAAGCAGCAATTTTGAAGCGACTGAAACGTGTCAGAAAAGTTCAGAAAATGACATGACTAACTTACAACAAACAATAATTAATCTCTATCTGCTAGGGGTGCAGGGGTACGCTTAGGGTGGCCTCAGCGTGTCATCGAGCCACCCTTTAGGACCGCCCACAAAATCCTGGACTGAAAACTGGTGAAAAACTGTTTTAACCTCTAACTCCACATTTCAGTAATATATCGTTCAGTCTTTTCACATGTTTTCAGCAACTATTTTCCAACATGTTTAATGTATTTTGAAAGAAATCTCAGAATTTCCTTTACACAGACTTTAATGGACATTTGCCAGCCAATCATAAGAGTTCTGTTAGAGGGTGAAGTCTCTGTAAAATAGAGCTCAGACTACAGTTGGTCATGTTTGGATCTTTTTTTTTTTTTTTTTTACAGCACATCATAACTCTTGCCCCTACGCCTCGCACCCTGAGGTGTCAGAGCACGGTGTGCTTTACGATGGTCCCAGGGGTGCCTGAAAGATTGGATGGACATGCCCTTATATCATGAAGGTCACCATGTTGGCTTTGTGTCATTGTGATATTGTGTGTTGTCATCAGACTCTATCCTAGCTGCATGCATCTACTGTTATAACAACATTGATTGAATAGTGCCTGAAACTTTGGCCGGTGTTGTAGCTCATAGAGAAGCAGAGTGTTTAGAAATTGATTTTGTTGGACTGAGCAGCATTTTCTTTTTCTTTTTTTTTTTTTTCATTTTCATCAGCTCTGTACTGTGGGATTTATGCCACCCCTGTCTAATAGTGCCCTCACCCTGTGCTTTATGGCACTAATATGAATCAGAGTTGGAGTACAGTGAGCATAGGGAGTGTAATATATGTCCACTGCCTCACCTCTCCCAAGCCCATCGCTCTGGCTTTACTACAGGTTTCTATTGGATGGTAAAACTGTAGGGACTAAACTTATAGACCATAATGATTTTATACTGTATAGAATTATAATTAAATCTAGGCATGTATGCGGCATGGAGCCATAAAACCTAAATAGGATTTCTCATTTATGAAGTTATCAATGAAAAATCTTATTAAGGTGATATAGCTCGATGCTGCAATTTCAGTTTAAATTCCAGACCTTACACCCTTCATTCCAGTGATATTATTTGGCATGAGTTGTAGGAATGCAACAAATAACACAAAATAGCACATTTAGTCAGATTTAGACCAAACACATGCACACACAAAAAAAAAAAAAAACTTCCGCATGTCAAAGAAATAGTTAAGCTATCCATGTGTCCAAATTTTATGTTTATGGGTTTATACAAATAACCATGTGTCTGGTACATATGCGTCATTTCACAGTGACAATCACTTTAATGCAGGAAGGTAACGGTGAATTCATAAACCACCTGGATCAGTCAGTTGAGCAAAGTGAGTCCAGCATCCAAACAGACTGGCTGTGTGACTGTGAAATTAACTAAAACTGGCTCCTGTGTGTGTTTGATTTGATTGATGATGAAAGCTCCAATTGATCTAGCAACAGCGTCCTGGTATTTGGATGCCTCCTACGCTCCTTTCTGCTTCCCTTCTGATCCTCCTGATCCAGCTGGGGGAGCATCTTCTTGTGAAATATCTGAGTCAAGTTGAAAGAAACTCTATATTCTTCTCTTCTTCTAGTCTGCAAAACAGCAGCTGTATACCAGCATTGCCCAACCTTTCTTATGTCTGACATAAACTCGGCCCTATCACGTGACACCTGTCATCTGCACTTATGAATGGATTAAAAACTGGATGTTATGTAACATTATTAATTATATAAAAGTGGATAATGTCACTGTTTTTTTTAATTAAATTGGAAATGTTTGGTGGTTTATTTTGCAAGTGTTTGGAGGGCAACAGCTGGAATGTTTCAGCCACTTTTGTACTATTTCATTTGTTTTGGCTTACTATTCCCATTTATTTATGACTTATCCATTTAAACAATTTAATCATTGCTTTTTGAAAACTATTTGAACCACTCACTTGCTAACTAGTTTTCACCAACACACCAAATTATTCCTATCTGGCTATTTATTTTCATCCATAAACAAATATGTGGATGTCATTTTTAATAAAATAGATTTTATTTGTTGTTGTTTGTGCGTTAATTCAGTTTTGTTGAGTTCATTTCCACACACCCCCTGGCAGAGCATACATGAACCCTCGAGAAATACTGCAATATGCCACAGACATTTGGAGTTAGATTTGATGTTAGGCATTAACTGCAACAGAAAATGTTACTAAGCAGACATTTTTTTTGATATATGTGCTGTGCAGGTAGTGTTTCATATTCCATTATCTATTGCGGTGTTTCAGTAAAACAATGCGTGTTTGTTTGAGGCGTGGAGAGCTGCTGTCAGTTCAGTGAATCAAAACAACACTGTGGTAACACTGTTGCCAAGTGATCAGTGGGAAATGCTGCCCACAACACCACGGTGATGACCTCATATCACCAAAGAAGCAAAAAGCAAATCAAACAATAAACCAAAACAAAGATCATGCACATTGAAGCACTGGATCTCGCAGGCTACCTACTACGTTTCTGTTTTGGATGAGACAGTCTAATCACTATGTGTGGATGAGTTTTGCAGGGACAGCCTAAATGTGGGTGAGAACGAGGAAACATAAATCAAATCTGAACTGGTGGTGCTTATAAATCCTCTGCATATAGCTTTGTTAGGTCTGGGTTTCTTCATCACCTATGACAATAACTAGTTGTCTCTAAGTATAATGTATGTTTCTGTTGCAAAGCACAGTCACATATGACTTTGTAAAACTAGAAATGGAAAAATTCTCTGGAGGTTCTAAAGATCAAAGAGACAGAAAAAAGAGGCAGTGAGCCCTAAGCCAATTTACAGCAGGAAGCCTTGGGAATATTAAGAGTAACAGTAACTGTAGCATTCATATTTGTGATAGAAAACTATGAGCTGAGTGAGTGTGTGGCCCCATGCAGTAAGCTCATGTTTTACTTTAAATTGCCCGACCTGGCCTCTCCCCTCTACACTCAATTAGAGTGCTATGCTACCACTGGGGCTTGTATAGGTGAAGCTAAACAGGCAGCACTAAATGAATTCATTATGCAAAAACAAAGTTTGAAAGCCTTTTTTTTCTCTCCATGGATCTTGTTATCTTTTGATCACCCTACAAACGTGGCGACTTGAACCTCTGACAATCCATTCAAAAATTTGAATTTTAAATCCCTTGATGTGTGGCCTGTGTATGCATTCACACCTAAACTGATTTACATTTCTATGGCTGCTGGGAAATATGAAAGTAAGGCACAAGTAACCACGATAGTGGCTCATGTCACTTGAGCTACACATATTAATTGAGACATTAAATTATCAGGTGTGTCTCTGGTATCAGAGACAGGCAACAACCCTTACACACCTACACACACACACACACACACACACACACGGTCTGTGTTGACATTCATTGAATGATTATGGTAAACAGTTGTCAGTACATGTTGTGCCTTCAAAGTCAGCCTCATGTACTGCACCACCCATTACCCATTCGCCAAGCAAACATCAATTATGCATCATATGTCTGACAACATTATATAAACACACCAAAAACACACATTGATCTCATGTCTTATGTTCAGTTTGTATACATGATTTTCATCTACAAAAATGCACATCGTATCGATCACATATGGGCCACTTTATTAAGCCGTGTGGCTCAAACATGCAGGTCAAGACCTCGACATATTAAAACAAAAAGCCACTTTCTCAGATTGAATCATAAAAAATGACAGATGGCCGTCAGATAGGAAAGGTGCTTTAATCTGAATCAATATGAAAAGCCACAGCTGATCAATATGTTGGCATGCTATGACTGCACGCTTCATCGCGTTCCTTTGACATTTCTCATGTATGTGGGAGATAGGACTTCTCTAATAATATTGATCACACGGAATTCAGGTCAGTCTCATTTAGACATAAAGAGCAATGCTGTTGCAATACAAACGACAGATTTTCATTTTAAACTGGACCTGACATGATTATTTTCCCCTCCCTCAGCACAAAACAGAAGTTAATAATTGATGATTTTTATCATGTGTGCTGTCGTGTGGTGCTCAGGCTTTCTGTTAATCTAAAGCTGATAAAAGATACTCAGCTGCGTTCATTGCTGACCTGACTGTTTACTTTTCCTTCTCCTTTTTTTTCCCAACCCCTTCATCCATCCATCTGTCCCTTAGTGTTCCCTCAGCTTGAGAATATGAGCAGATGGAAGGGGAGTGTGCTGCCTGATGCCAGGTGGTCAAGCAATAGAGGGAGTACGGAAAAGAGAGATGGAGGGAGAGAGGGAGGAGAAGCCAAAGTTTACTCCTGCGGTCATGGCACAGTGGTGCAGTCTGCTCTGACCTGTGATAAGACAGTGGTGACCCTTCCCTGAGCTGCTCTTGGAAAATGATGTGGATTTTTCCAGATCTTTGACCTTGCTTGCAATGGATGACTGCGAAATCACCTGATGTTTTCCCGTGCTTGTCCTCTTTTCCTCATTACACTTAAACGCACTTAACATTTTGTTCCTTCCTAATCTTGAAGACTGCGATTAAAATAAGGGTGGCTGTTTCTTTTACAACACTCTCCCTTGTCTCATCATATAAAGCAACTCATGCACCATGATGAATAAAACATGAGAGGGATGTCATAGCTAATTCTGACTGTTGTCTTCACCTCCCTGTTTTCCAAAGATAAAAAACTTTACTCTGCATTACACTGCTCAATGTAATGCATGGGGTTTGCATTGAACATGGCAGTGCTTTGTCTAGACTTCTACTGTACCTCCGTCTTTACTGATGATGTTAGAGGAAAAAATTTCCACTGCCCTCCTCCACCTCCACCCACTCTTGTTTTGGATCAATATCTGTTGTAACCAACTCCCGTTTGCACCATTCAACCTTTCTTGCTTAAGATCTCTTCCAGGTTACAGTGCTTGCTTGGTCAATTTCACCATAATGGGTCAAAGTGCAAACTTTGTGCTTGTTAAAAAGGTCATCTTCCTGTGGCATTTATTTACTCTGTAGTCACGCTGGGAGGCGAGGAAGACCGGTGAATAACTTATTTCTTGGTGCTGCCAATTGTGAACAACCTGGCAATGCAGCTCCTCCCTCTTTCGCACTGTCAACCCTCGCTTCAGGACTTTGGCAGCCTCTTTCTGTGTGTGTGTGTGTGTGTGTGCATGCGTAGGTATGTTAGTTTAGGGGGAAGACCGTGCCAGTGGCAGGCCAAGTGATGCAGTCTTCTTTGGACACAGGCCCATTAGGGATAGAGACAGAACATGTACCAGCAGGGAACAACCTCCACTTACATGGACTTGTTTAATCAAGTGGAGCACTTGCTATTATTTAAAATGTCTATCTATATGAAAATGGTTTCAATGACAAAATGTGACAATCGTTTTAGCATTTGTTTACCATGAAGTTACAGCCACATCATTTAAAAAGCTCTACAATTAGCTTAAGCTAATTTATGCTTTCTCTTTTCTTCCCATTTAAAAACATCATAAGCGCATGCCACTGTGCAAAATAGTGGTGGATCTTTTTTAATTTATGCTTTGTGACATTATTTGTACCAAACAGCTTCTCTCTGTGTGTTTAGTAGATCAGACTCCTCTCCCAGCAAGTTATTCCAAATGTTTGATTTCAGATTCAGTATTTGCAGAGCTGTTTGGCCACATTACTACTGTTTGCCTCAGGACTTGTGCATTGAGATGAATGCATGTAACAGCTGCATCAGAATTGAAACCACACCTGGTGAAAGTGAAAATGGTTGGTGCCCTTGCTGTTTTTAAAGAGCAAGGGTCTGTTTTTCTGTCTCATGATACAAAAATCTCCTTGAGGTCAAACAGAGAAAGCGCTTTCACTTTTCATTCATTCAGTGTCTTCCTTTTTAGACATGTATTTAAAAGTCCTGTTCTATGCCGACCTGAACCAGCATGTTTTAAACCATAATGCAACCAAAGAGAAAAACAAATACAAAAAAGCAAAAAAGCATCAGGAGGTTATCCAACTAATAAAACATTTGTTCCAGAAATGATTTGATTACATTTCTATTTGTGGGAAGTGGTTTATGTGGAAGTGAAAAGATGAGGCACATCCATTTACTGCATGATGTAACATGATTATCAGTTGTTTGAATCAACAGTGCCCTGATTTTGAGAGATTAGAATTCAGGACAACATCAACATACAGCCTCCATTTTCATCTGTGATACAACACAGATTGCTGGGATACTCATGCCAACTAATTAGAGATAGAGAACGAGGGATTATGATGAAAGAAAGAGCATTTGAGGTGAGGTGGATGGCTGCATATCATGATGGAGGGGCAGATGGCATAAGCTGAGAAGAGGACAGAGCCAGCGTGTACAAGATTTACAACAGGAACATCTCCTCTTTCACAGAAATTAGTCTCTCCCGAAACCCCTTTCACACAGCAGGGCTAGGTGCAGTTTGCAGGATTATATTATGCAATCTCACACCTGGTTCAAAAATCCTTTCCTGACCCTTGAATCACCACCCACATCTCATGTTTTTTTGTCGAGTGATACACATTTTGAGCTGCCAGACACAGGCATAACTAATATATTTAACAATGCCTGCATTCCAATTAGCTGAGCCCCATGGTTGGTTATGGTAAAGCTTACTGGCTCACTGAAATGGAACAGAGCCATCAATGATGTTATTACTTACAACTGTGCTTTTCCTATGACAAGACAAAATGTCTGCTGTGTAAAGTTTTATCTTCTTATGAGTGCTTGTTTACTCTCAGTTTAATACAATATCAAAGCAGCAAAAATGATCTCCTCCTTGTGCATGCACAGTGCCTGACTGATTATTCTCTAGAGATCAAAGATGAAGTTGTAGTGGAGTTATTTCAGAAGAAATTACACTGGCTATGTTTTCATTTTTAAATCAGATTTTTGGGCCTCTGGGCAGAAGCTCTGAACACAATGCTAAGCCCAGTATTCGTTCTTTTTAACTCTGTCTTTGGTCTCCACCAGCTCCTGAGGGAAATATCTGGCTATTTAGCAGCAGAATGCTAGCTTCATTAGCTAAAATGTAGCTCAGATGAATGGAGGAAGTTCAGGTGAGGGGAAAAAGCTGCTTTATCAGGTTGTGGCTATAAACAGACAATACTAGTTA
Organism: Sciaenops ocellatus; assembly: GCA_033000465.1. NCBI lineage: Eukaryota > Metazoa > Chordata > Actinopteri > Sciaenidae > Sciaenops > Sciaenops ocellatus. Next base: position 17,516,119 of record CP136877.1, read on the forward strand.
AACTGTATAGCTAGGTAAATTAATTGTCAGTTTTTCTCTGGGGCACTTGAACAGTGTTATATTAGCTTTTGATCCTGTTTGGCCAGTGGTAGGATGTAACTAAGTACATTTACTTATTTTGGTACTTGTACTATTATTATTATTATTATTATTATTATTATTATTATTATTATTATTATTATTATAACTATCAGCTTTAGTTTCTAATTACTTAATTTTTTCATCTTAACATTTATAGGCAAAACTATGAGGAACATATGAGGAGCTTATGAGGAACTCATATATCACTATGAAAGAGTTGTTTCTGCATCACAAATGCTTGATAGAAGTACATATGCCTGATCATACCTTTGTACTTTCATTTTTACTTTTAAGGATTTGAAAACTTCACCATTTTATGACGTTCACATAGAACACATAAACCTGAATATCCCTGTTTAAATTCTTCTTTCATTATTCATCACTGTCTGCGTTGGCACCTCGTTTCTGTACCATCTGAGTTACCTCAGCAGCTGAGCTTTAGCTTGTGGCAGCTGGTACATTTCGTGATTCGTCTTCAATCACCAATAATGGGAGGCAAGAGTGGCAAGTGATCAAATTCATCCTCCACACAATAACAATGTCAGACTTTCATTTGAGTGTGTGTGAGTGTATGACTGCATCATTTATCGTCATTGTTTTGTCAGTCTTATCCGTCTGATCCATAAGAGGCTGGGAAGAAGAGAGGGTAGATGATGTGGATGTCAAAATTAACCGCCCAACCTCACCCCTCTCTGCCTAACTTGTGACGGGCCCACAGAAAAACAAACATTGAAAGATATTTGAAAGGCCATGGATGATTAACTCCACTAACAGCACCATGTTCTTTATCTCACTGTCAAGTGCCTTTTATTGTGAGGGTGACATTGTATGATGGTACATATCAGTGTCTGTCCTCAGAGAAAAAAGTAAAGACTCATTCAACTTTCACAGATATTATACAAAACAAAGTTAGCTTTTGAAACCTTTAGGTCAGTCTGAAATTCAGTCGAGTGGTGTTGTGTACTGACAGAAGTAGGATCACATTACTTAACTGTGTGTTCTCTAACTTTAGCAGCTAGCAGATCAGAAATACCTGTCTGTGGAGCAGTTGTTGGATTTGTGACAGATTGGCTGTGCTTACAGAAGACACTAGTGTTCCAGGAGGTGGGGTCATAAAGACTGCATTAACCAATCACAGCAAGGGGTGGAGATGTGCTTCTACCCGGCAACAGACCCAGAGGGTCTCCCATTGCTCTGCTGGACTCAGGTGGGCTAACAGAACAGCCTTAGGCCTGAGAGGAACTCAGGTTGGCCCTGTCTTACCATATAGGTCATTGTACATGTTGAATGCAGTGACGTCAGACCGAGGGAGGAAAAACACATTCTCCCTGAATCTATTAAAAAAAAATGCTTTTAAGCTTTGAGTGGAGCATTAGGGAATGAAAGGCTGTTTTAATCAAGCTGACGTGTGTTTTGTGTTAGTCATGTTGACACAGCAAAGAGGGGAAGGAGAAAATGAGGCAGCAAAAGTACATATTGCAGCGCATGTGAGAGACAGTTATCGAAAATGTCAGGAAGGAAAGAGAGAGAAAGAGAGAGAGGTTGCGTTAGCACAAGCAGTTTTTCTCTCCAGGAGGCCCTACAGTGCATTTTTAGGAACTTGGCAGATCGAATGGCAGAGTGAGTGAAACATTAACACTCCTCAACCTTTGCTACTGCCAAAGGAGCTACAGCTGGAATCAAGACAAGAAGATATCTCAATAGTTAGTCACCCAGTACCTGTGTGTGTGTGTGTGTGTGTTTTTTTGTTTGACTACAAACAAGATGTATGCGTGTATGTGTGTGTGAGTCTGCTTGCCTAACATGTATGCACAAACACTGGTGTTGAAATAACCTCGAAATAACATAATCATATTTCTATGTGCTTTCACCACCAATGAAGAAGACATTTGAAGGGCTGTATTCCTTCACATGCCTTATCAAGAGCACAGGCAACCCAAAGCACCCTTTGGCATAATCTTATCACTGCTTCAGGGTTTCTATTATAAGTCTGAACTTTTCCACTGCGTTCACTTTTTGTGAGATAGTCTCACATTAACAGTGATTTTAATGCATGCAGAACACTTTGTCCTTGAAAATATGGCTTATATGTTGTGCATGCCTGCATATTAACTCCTGGACCATTTGTTTTTGGAGTTGACACCTCTCTTAATGCTGAAACTGTAAATCACTGAGCGAGGGTGACAGCAGTGACATTACCAATTCATGCAATAACAGAGATTGCTGAGCACACACTAAGAATGTACAATCTACACATTATGCATTTTGCAAAGCATGTTTTTTTTTTTCTATCTTCCACACAATTACATAATTCTAAGCAATGCAATCCCACTTCATCAACACCAAGTTTTTTTTAAGGGAGTTTCATTAGTCTAAATAGAAGGCTGTACTCAGATTTGTTTTAATGCAGCCACAAAGTTAACGCTTTCCACTTTTCTGTGTCAGCAAAAGTGTCAGTACCCTCACACAGTAACTACTACATCAATCAATGATACATAGATACACTCTGTTGGAGCAGATGCAAGGATGGGAAGGAGCAGGACAGGAGCGTCTTTGCTGTGTTGTGTAGATAAATAGCTCAAAGGACTTAAGTGGGGAAAAACTTTGGAGAATTATAGACGTGCCTGTGGTCTGACGAGAAAAAAGGAGAAACATTTCCAAAGATGGTCAAGCTTATGTTGAATTTCACAGTCTGATCCCAGACTGTTTAAGTGGCTCAGTGGACTATTGTAATTTTGCAAATCTTTATAATCATCAAAACCAGATGTGGATGATTCACATCGAGACTGGACTGTGATTGCACATATAATCTAAGATTTACATACATTTAATAGAAATGTTTTGATAGATTTGGTTAGAGATCCACCAATTAGCCACATTGTTTTGTTTTTGCGTACACTCATCTTACACCTTCCGAACAAGTTAGACAATAAAATACATTTTTGCTCCAACCCCTTTAATGTCCTGACAACCCTACTGGCAGAAAGACATCACTTCTCTGTGCTTTCGAAAACGGTTACAAAATGACTGTTAAAAAATAAATCCGTTTCATGGATGGACAATGCTACAGTTAACTTTTAGTTTTTAGGCACAGACACTGCTTGGTTACATAAGGAAACATTGTGACTCGTGTTCAAATTACTACTTGGTTCAAGTTCAGAGATTTACTATTATGGTTACAATAATAAACACATGGCTAATATTTGGGAGAAACTGTGGGCATGCTTAAAAAAATGTTGACTTTTGGTTGGAAACAGGAAGCTGACATTTTGTTGACCCATACATCCACACCGACCCCCCTCCCCGATGCAGACTTTGCCGCTCTATAACAAAGTCACAAACTTCCTCCTTAATTTGCTCATGTTATGTTGCTATAGGGTGTTCCACTTGAACATAAACATTTGTCATTTTGGGATACCGAAGTTCTTGTTGTTCCAATCATTGTCTGATGATCCTTTGGAGGAGGCACATAGCTGACTTCAACCTCCTCCATCAGTGAAGTAAGCAGTGATATGGACAGAGTAATTGGACATTCTAAACTGAGGGGAAATAGTAGGGGAGAAATGCAACCAGAGGAGTCACATTATCACTAACATTTTTAGACAGAGTGAAATGTGTTACTGCAGCCTTTGATTATTTAGTTAAATGTCAGGATACAAGCATTACTCATCAAGTGAAAATGTAGAAGAGCAGAGCAGCTGCAGGCTGTAGTCTGGCTGGTCAAAAAGAAACATGGATGGACAGGCTGTGTGACAAATAAGAGAAGATATCGTACAGATTTCCACCTCAGGGCTCAGAGTTTCCAGCAGCAGCACTGTGTGCAGTCCAACATTAATTGGCTTCAAAATGCTCAAACACTGACCGACTCGGGTTGAGTTCCATGACTTAATTCATGGAAATGAGACCACTTGTGTAAGCCAATCATTTATTTAGGATCTCAGATGCTGGATAAATATAAACAGTGCAATTCATAGATGTCTCAATCAGGTTGTGAGGGTGGAAAATGAAGCTACATAACTGCAGCAATAAAAAACAGCTCCCACGAGGTCTAAGGTGTTGCACAAATTCAAAGACCCTATTGTGTGAATGTGGAGGCCAGCAGCTTTTTCCTTCTTATCCAAACACAACATAGGCCTAAAGTTTAGCTCTATCCTTCACACAGGGAATATTTCAGTAGACAGGATGTGTGGTGCAGGGACACTTCCTAAAATGTTTCCCAGTACAGATACAGAGGTGTCCTTGATTTGTGCCTGCATCAGTTCAAAGTTAAAAATGTGCATTAATTAAAGAAGACCACAGATATCATTTTGTTTGTTTGTTTATTTGTTTTTTCCATAACATGTGTCATCGTTGTTATTTCTCATTCTTGACCATTAAAAGATAACAAGGTATCTTGGTATATTAGATTCTCCAGGGGGGAGGGGGTCATATGGCTGCTGCATTGAAAGCAGCTCTCTGCTGGCTAACGTCCAGGGAGCTGAGGCAAAGTCTGAGCATGCTCACTGACTTGTTATTGGCATAGCATATAGTCAGGCCAGCACTTTCCAATGCCCTCTAGCAACTGTGTATACAGCTGAAATGACTGAAGGCAGCATGTCTGGAGGAAAATAAGCTCATCCATATGATGCTCCATTACAAATCAATTCAGTGATGACACCTCAGGGTTTAGAAACTGTATTGTATTTGTATGTTATATTTGATTTGACACATCTGTTACTACTGCTTTCAGTGTGAACATTTCTCTGTGACATTGAATAACAGTGTGCACAGTCTCAGATTATTTCAGTATGATTTCTTTTTTTTGTTTAGGAGCATGGTAACATGACCAGAATTTTTCTGAAAGAACCATTGTCATTGAATATTGTGAATGCCTGTCTTCATTACAGGAGAAGAAGAAAGGATTTTTGGCTACTTATGAAAGCACAATCTAATTTACTATTCAGTGTTTTTGCACTACATCTTAGATGTGTTGATTAAATTTCCTTTGAATGTGTAACAAATGGGAGCTAGTCATAAGGGCATGGCTGTCAAATATAATGGGCGAGTTTTTCAGAATAACATCCAGACCAGAAAAATTGCCACATTAGACAGAATGTGCTCATGAAAAATAAATCATTCACTAAGTTACTAAGAGTAAAATGGGCCTCTCAGAAGGCTGCTGTTAACACCAAATTGTCAGAATAGTTTTTTTTCTGCCTCTTTCCTTTTTCAAATCGACCAAAAGAAGAAGTGCATTGCAGTGTGCTGCTTGAGAAACCGAAGCATGGCAGGGTCAGAATTGAGGCCACCCCTCAGGTGCCTTGTTGGCACTTTAACAAAGCAAGAAAACGGCCTCCAATTGCACTGTGCTGTCTGATGCCTCAAGTGCCCTGAGGTATCGATTATATGTTCAGAATTCCTGGAGGGCAACAATGACTCAGCGTTTTCCTCGCATCCACTGCCCATGTTGGACCATCTCCATTTCTGTTTCTGTGCCCATGACATTGCTGTCCTGTCACACAGCTTTTTTACAGTATGTGGGGAAAACAGCATCGAGTACAATTCTGTGTTGAGATTTACACCCTCGTCAGTTGGAGGATTTCCATTTCTCAAAGGGTTGTACGCTGAATCTAACAAGAGACCACTTTCATGGACAAGATGCTTTGTTAAACACACTCTTTCATACACTTAGCGTAGGTTATTTGATTTACCATAGAGATGTCGCAGGCCTTGTCAGAGCACATTGTGCCACAGTAGGGGATAATCATTGCTCAGTGCAAATGCTGTTGACACTGCTGCTGTTCGCTGTGGGGCCAAAGTAAATAGAAGATATGTTTTCCGGTGAGGTGATGATTAAACAAAAAGTGTAATAATGTCCGTAAAGGTTTAACCACCGGAGTGGGAGCCACATTGTAGTTTTTGTGGCACGTGCAAACACTCGTGTGTTCGCACACATACATGTGGTGTAATGGAACACACTTGGGAGCCAGCAGCATCACACCGCAGGATTTCTCATCCTTATTTAATGGGGTCATTAGAGTGTCCTTGGAGACAAGGTGGACTGTGATGTAATAAGTGATCTATCTGGGCCGAGGCAGTAAATGAAATAATCTCCAGGATGAATGACATTGTGAACACATGATTCTACTCCACAGGACAGATTATTTGGACTCCAAGTATCCTCCCTCCTAGGACACTGTTGGTATTGAACATCATCAAGCATCACTTTCATCATCATTTGGCATGTGGTACTGTGTTTGTGTGTGTATGTGTGTGTCCGGTCTGTGTGTGTGTATAAAGAGATGAATTGAATTGGCTGAAAGCAGCTGCTGGAAAGGTAGGTAGGATGACATTTCATGGCTCCTTTAACAAAAGAACACTGGGAGGATGTTGTCCTTCAAAGACAGCACTGTCAAATCTGGAGCTTTTACGTAAATCCCTAAAACGCTATTCACATGTAGACCTGCTCTGTTCTTGAGAAACATAAAGACACATTAAAAAGACAGAATGAATTAGACAGACAACAAAGAATTGTTTTTTCTTCTTCTTCTTTTTGCATGAATTATTTCTCTTCCGTCGCTGAAAGAGTGAAGGATGTCTTTTCAGAGACTGTTTTACATCTGTGACGTTCATCCTAACCATTCAACTGCTGAATATGGAAACACTCTGGAAACACATTTGTTTGAGGTGACCCTCCACAAGGTAACACAAGACATGTGAGACCGAGGCTAGTCGCTTTCTTTTCACCAGAATTAAAAGGCATATCCTTCACGAATATATAGACTATGACCGTTAAAAGCAAATAACACTCAGAAAAGAACATCATTGGTGCAAATTAATTGGTAAATCGTTTTTATACAATAAACTGAGATGACAGTGGACAGAGATTTTTTTTTACTTCAATCTGACATTGCAATTACAGTTTGTTGATATTGCTGCTTTTATGGATTATGATGGTGCTGTTTTGTGTACCAAACAGAAAACCATCTCTGGAGGGGGACATTAGGTATCAGTGCTAGCCGTTGCATTTCCATGAGGAAACTATAACATTTCTCAGGTTGATACATGAAACAAACATAAATGTCATATTTCCATCATGATTTCCGCATTGTTTTCCACCATATGATGTTTGACTGGTGCTCTTTATTTGTCTGTTTATTAACATTGTTAACACATAACAGTTATAGAGGTTTGTTTCTGTTTTTTTCCAGTTATGTATTTTTCTCCATTTTTTTTTTTTTTACAGATACAATGCATTAGGTGAGAAGATTCACTCAATACCCCAATATTATGCTGTAGGAAAGTCTTACACTAACACAAGGTCAAAACAATCCACTGGTGCCAGGTAAAGATGAAATAATATTGTGTCAGTGAAATATTGATGAACACTGAGTCAAACTTTAACCCAGTAATTTTTAGTATATACTACAGCCAGAAGAAAATCCCAGTATGTGAAGTTGTAGTTCAAAAGGAAAGGATGAAGTGTGGGAGAGCATGGACTGGAGTGTAAGGTTGGACTGTCAGCAGCTCTGTGCACCTGGTTTATGAATCTAGGATGCCAATAAGCAGCTAGTGGATGAAGTACAGGAGAGCCCACTCCGTCTTGCACACTTGAGGGCAACCGGATGCTGCAGCATCTTGGATGAGCTGTGGGACCTGAAGGGAATGCACTGGAGGGACTAAAGGAGTAAAAGATCTCAAATCTCTGTTAATTCATGTATTTATGCCATTAGAGCAGATCTTTATTTACATTAGATACCACCATTCATCATCATTGCATCATTTATACTGGACAAGCTGAGAAAGATTTACTATTTTATTGTATTAATGTGTTTTCCAAACTAATACTCTGAATATACATTAAGAGCAGATTCATATTAACAGTCTATATACCAGTTCATCTGACACAGTATTATTGGAAATTTGAGTTTCCTATTTCAGTGCTGCATCAAGCACTCAAGATGTAAATCGAGCCCTGGTTCATCAGTAATGTGAGATTGTGCTGTCAGATCACTAAATGCTACCTTTGTTGTTGTCCCTTTTCTAATTTCCAGCGCTCATATTTCACCTCGCGGCTGCTTGGCCACACATATTTTTAGCTCCTAGCTCCATTTTGTATTGATTGTATCTGCTCTTGTGTTTTTGTGTGGGCAACTTGGAGGTAAGCCACATTCCTCTGGCCCTCCATTGTCCTTGAGGGTGCCATGTCATTATGGACTCCTCATATTCCAGCCTGAGGCTATCAAAGCCTGGAGGTTTACATATTCACTTTCCTGAGCTGGACATCATGTCAGTGGTGTCATGTAATTAGAAGTGATGCAGGGTATTATGCACAGCATGCATGATTTTCTTAATTACATGACTCATAGTGTGTGTATGTGTCTTTACCTGTAATCTTTTCTACAGCATTTCCCCAGTAAAGTCTCATTAAACAGACTTGTAAGCCTGATGTTCAGGATACAGAAATGCACACATACACACAGGATAATGATATGATCCAGCAGCCTATACACAGGATGCTGATATGCACGAATATAAGCAGCATAACGTTTGTGACTGATTCCCAAGGCACAGTGATATCTGGCATCATCAGCATCATAGATATGAAGACAATTTCCCTTCTCCCATGTCTGCCTTTTCCTCTTTCCTCCTCTTTCTTCTCCTCATCATGCATCCCACGCAAGGTAAAAGAGGTCTCACACTTCCCCATACTGATTTTTCTCTCCTTCCTTTTTAGCTCTTGTCTCCTCATTTACAGTTGTGCCAGAGACAATAAATAAATGCTAATCTATAGGTGGAAGTTTTTACACGTCTTTTACATTTTCTTTTTTTCTTCATGCTGCCTTTTATTTGCACTTATAATATGACATGAAACAGCCCTCCTTGCTCACATAATGATCATAGCACTTGCTCTCCCTTTCAAGTTCCTCTTCCCGTCTCTGGTGGCTGCTGCTTGGACTCTGCAGAGTTTATATGCATGGCAATTTTTCCCGAGGACCTATCCACAAGTGACCGCTCCTCCACTGGCTTGCTTGTTACTTTTCATCAGTCTGTCATCCCTCCACATTCATCTATCCATGTTTATGCACAAAGGAACAAGTTTAAATGCTGCTTTTACAAAGCTTCACTTCTAGAGCAGTTGCTCTGAACAAGGGGACCATTGAGCGGTGTGGTAAGAGGAGGGGCGATCCTGGCATTCGGTCTGGCATTTGACAGGGGGTTGATCAAAGGCTGTGAGACTCTTGTTTGTAACACAGGCTGCAGAATGGGCGCTAATGGGAGATATGCATGCCTGATCTCAAATGGGCATGTGTAATGTCAGGATTGTTTTGGGCACCGAACAAAACAGTTTTCATCACTCTCTGTTTTATAATGTGGTAGTAGTTGTATAAAAAGAAACCTTGAACAAACAGGTGTTCCAAAGGCGTCACAATGACAAATAAGAGAAAAGCTGTTTTTTTAACTTCTGAGTGATTTTTTTTTTTTTTTTTTTTTTTGTGTAAACGCAGGCGACACACACAACACAAGTTTTCATAACTGGATTTTGAATTCTGTTCACATGACCCTTGGCTGACCGCCACCTCAATTTTCTGCCTCTGCGTGTGTTCATATTCCCTCCCTCTTACTCCTCTTTTTGTGTTTCTTTCACCATCTGCCTATTTGCTGCAACTACCCCCCCCTCCCGTTTGTTCTCCTGGTGGTCTGTTATTCTGTCTGCCATTTCTATATCTAATAATTTGGTCCAGAGTTTATAATCTATTTTTTGGGATCTAATTGCAAACATATTCGTTATTAAACAATAATTATTAATGGATAATGTAGTCTGCGGCGCAATAGTGATAACAAGGTCAGTGTATGTCAACATTACATAACAAGAGCAGCATTTGACCACGGCCAGTGAGACCTGACCTTTGAATGACCGTTCTGCAGACACCATGACCCGGGCTTCGACATAAAAAACAACAAAAAAAACCAAAAAAAAAAAACATGGATGAATGGTGAGTGCTAGTTTTGCTGCCAGATCTCTAATATTGTTTGCTTTAGTTTAATTATTGAGGTCATCACTTCATGCATCATTTCATCCATCTGAATCAGAGAATTCAAGTCCTCCACTTACTACTCTTGGATGCACTGTCATCATGTGATACCACCCAAATAAATTGCAATGTCTAAACAATATATACATATATATGTATATATAAAAAATATATATAACATAGTAACATATTTTCCCTCAGTCTCACACCTTATGCTGCTAAAGCCAACACAGCATGTAATCCATATGTTCTCCTTCTCCCACATGATGAAATCAGCACAAGCGGGCCAAAGCCTGGGGTGGGGAAGAGTGGGTGTTTCCTCTGATAGCGCTCTCTAAAAATAAACCTATGCCCTTACATAAGTCTGTTTGAGAGTGAGAGTGATCAATGCCAGCAGGTCTTTGCTACTATCAGCTATAGTAGGACGTGACAGACACAAGCAGCTTCAGAGCTTCAGACTTTTTAAATAAACAAAGTTCAGGAAGATACGTTTTTTTCTACTGTAAGTAAGACTTATCCATCTGATCAAGGTTACATCAATACATCATTATTTATTCATTTTAAAGTTGAAATATAAAAAGAGGAATTAAGAATTTTTAATGTGTATCAATATTTATGGAAATTATTTGAAAAGTTAGCTTTCAGCTTTTCAAGACTGGCTGACATTCAAAGAAAAATAAAAAACTCACTAATTAACACAAAGTGTAAAAGCGGACTGTTATGACTTTATGGAGGGTTATGTATTTCTTGGCTGGGACCAGTTGCCGGGCAATCATTGGAGACTCCAGGAAGTTACAGGTGGCAGAAATAATATGGTGCATAACTCCCCATAAAACAGCAAATTGTCAACTTCACACCTTGGATTTTGACCAGATTAAACAAACAAGATATAATATGTTAATTAGCAAGCTTTATAGAAGTAGCCTGGCTAGCTGTTTACCCTGTTACCAGTCTTTATGCCTGGCTGGGCTAATGGACTGCTGGCTTCAGACTACAAACATGAGAGTGGTATTGATCTTCTCATCCAACTCTCTGCCCTAAAGTGAATAATCATATTTCTCAAAATGTCACACTGCTCCTTTAACTGGAATAAATTAGGTAGCCAAGTGTACTGAGATTAATAATTAATATTTCAGGCTGCTACAGATATGCAGACACTTAAACAGAGTGCAAAGGGTAGAATACAGCTCCTTACAGTTCTACCTTGTGATGGGAGATGGAGATGGGAGATTCCTCATTGTCCTTTCAAGTAAATTTGTTGCCACAGTCTGTATAGCCTCATATAAATGTATAGATACAGCCTACACCACAACATAACCACTGCCTGCTGCCTGTTTTTTTTTTTGAGTGATGCTATGGCAGAGGGGACAAAACTCATTGCCAGTTTCTAGGCTAGGGATCAGTATCAGCACCTGAGGTCATGTGATACGTGTGCTCTGGGTGAAATGGCTTTGCTATTGAGGTGTGAGAGGTTGAGGATGAGGAGACCAGTAATTATGGAGATGTTCTGTATGATGCGTGTTCCTATTGAAGGCATGTTGAAGAAACAGGGGGAACAATAGAGGAGAATGGACTAGATATTTTTTTTATTGAGAAGCAACAGAAGATGGGGGGCAGTGGAAAGTGCCTTGAGTTTTTCGGTCAACATCTCAACAGTGTTATTATTGATGCAGGAGGGGTTGTGTGTGGAATCATGAGCTCTACTGTGCGTGCTAAAACTGTTGATTATGAGTTATGGTAATGTAGTAATAGGATAGTAGATCAGGATCAGGTTTCTAAAGCTGAACATTTAATAGTTTTCAAGTTCATATTTCTGCATATGCCCCCTCCCCTCTCCTTTCCAATGCTTCTGTGCAGTATTCACTATTGAGACCCTCATCAATCACCACTGCCTATCTCTCTCATCCATCTCAGAGGCCAATGTCCCCTACCTCATCCCTCCCTCATAAATCAACAGACAAATGCATACTAAACAGCAGCTATTTTTTTCTTTTTTTTTGGCCCTCCTCAATCTACCCTGTACCTTTTCTAATCACATCTAGTTTTCTTAAAAAAAAAAAAAAAATCCACCAAGGATACCATGCTAATGTCATGTTTTGCCGTGAAAAGTAAGATGTGAAGTGAAGATGCAGTACCAGCAGCGGTGATAGAGATAGACGGATACTTTATTGATGCCAAGTAAAATAATTAGGGGAGCAATAGACAAACATAGTATCATTACTATTAATTATTAAAAATGAAGTATAAAGAATGACAAAAGTTCATGTATGCAGGAGGATGGTGCGAGTAGGTGGATGGATGGATGGATCAAACAAACACAGGACTCTTTCAAGCAGCACTTTACTGATCTCCACATTTCACCAACTTTATAACAGCAACACTTCCTCGTTCGCACTAACCACGTGACCGGACTTACCAATCAGAAGCTAGGCTTAGACTGAGGTAAACGAGGGAACTAGAGGGGCCTTTCAACTCTCAGTATATTAATTAACTTCACTTCTAAACAACAAAATCTTGATATCTCAGAGAGTGAGGAAGGAAGTCGGTAAACTTTTACACATTTTCTCATATGTGAACATAAATTCACATCAGATAGTTTTAGCAATGGTGGTTGTTTAATAATGAAGATAACAACTGTCATGAATCTCTCATCACACTACTTCACAACATCATCAGACTGCATCTTTTGTGGTGTCTGCATGCAGAGTGACCACCTGTGTGAATTGTTTGAGCATGATGTGAGAATGTAGAGGAGGTGAATAGATATATTTTTCAGCTTCTCAATCATATGGCACTGACCCAAACCTCTTTTTTTTTTTTTTTCAACTCCATCCTGCCCCAGAAATGACGTCACTCTGTCCCTGGAATTATTGGCAACATTAGAGTCACACAATGCAGCCTGTATGTTTGCAGGAGAACGCATTAAAGCATCAGACAGATGGACTGTCACTCTTGCTCTGAAGAGATTTAAAGGATCAAAAAGGGTGAAAGGGAAGGAGGAGAAGGGGGGGGCGTGAGAATAGTTACCATGGTGACTATGACATCACCAGAGGCTTGTGCGCTGTGCCTCAATGGGAGTTTTGTTTGTGTGGAAATGAAGGCAAACAACGGTCTCGAGACGACAGAAGGAAACACTTTGTGAAATTTAAGTGACAGAAATGTGGCTCTCAGAGCTCTTGGATATTGAGGACAATCACGAAAATTATGCTTTTTTCTGCTGCTGTCTCTCCCATCCCTCTGCACCTCTCTGTCGTGGGCGGCTGTATTACGTCAGCACGCTAATAACACAGCGTGGTTGTGTGGAGGTGAATTGCATGTTCCAGTCAGCTCAGTCATTCTTAATTGAGTTATTACTTTGAGGGACAGAAACAGAGGAAAGGAGAAAGAGAGACAATGCAGGGCAAGTGTATTCTCTGGCAATACTGTGAATGAATTAAGGATTTATTCAGTTTTGTTCTGCCTGTATGGGCTTACAAAACACCATAAATTCATACAAATCAGGACCAGAGTGCTGCATATACATTTGTGAACAATAAAGGAACAAAATAATAAGCAACTTAAGCATCGTTCACGATCAAATCTTCTGACCATCATTGTCTCCAACTAAATCCATAAATCACTGACAAAACTATATACTATATACAGCAGTACTGGAGAAACACAAATGAAATCATCCATCTTCCCTGCTTTTTCAGGCTTTCAAGACAACAAGGTTGCCAAACTATAACAACCATTCTAATTTTTGCTCATCTGTAACCCAGAATATTTCAATTTTTCATTGTAAAGTTTGGTATTTTGGTATTGTAATTTTGGTTTCTTAATGACTAATTGTACAGCTCTGCCAGCAGAGTGAACAAGGGACTCGACTTTCCAAGCAGATATAGCCTAATCATACATTACTGAGTACATAAATACCATTTAGTATGTATATGCACTATGACATCATGACACTATAATGATATGATCGATACAGGCTTGTTTCTTTCTAAATCTATTCTGCTTATCAACAGCATACACCATTTCTAAATACTGTGTGAGCCTCTTGTTCAGTATATTAGAATACATTTCATTAGCTGCATGTAGCTCTATTCTGATTCTCGTATAATAAAAGCTATTCTGGGGTCACTCTTCAATGACTTTGGAACAGGTTTAATAATGGACTTGCCATGCTGACAAGATTATACCATATTCAAAGCATGCCTTGAAAAGACAGAAGACAACCTCTAAAAGATGAGAAGAATTTGAAACTTCATTTGGAGTTCCGTCTATTCTATTACCTTCTTCAATTTTGCTCTGCCCCCAGCCCTTTGAATGTCTGTAAGGGAGAAGCTTCTGTTCATTTGCTGTATAGTGTTGATCATTTTGCAGACAAAGGAAGAAACAAAACAAATGCACAAATAGAGACTTTCACGCACAATAACTGTGATGATGTAGCTCCTTGATTCTGTTCATTTTGCTCCTTTTTCCACACACTGTAATTGCAGTCATTTTCTCTTCACTGCTGGGTGCCTATTTACCTGGTAGAGGTAGTTTAGAGTTTCTTTTAGCTATCTCACCTGAATGTGGACGCTGATGTCAGTTGACAGTTGTGTGACAGGCCTTCCAGGGAGCTGTTAAGGTGCTATTTTGGAGGCTTGTGCACAGCATTGTTTATTGAGATGTCTAAGTACGGTAGAAATTAAGTGGTAAAAGTAACATGATAGAAGATACCAGAAACACTACTACTGTTTAGTATTGGGTTGCACTGATTCCTCATGTTTAAACATGTAAGATTTGACTGACTCCAGTGTTTGGGTGGGATTCCTACTTGTGCTCTGATGCTCTAGTTAACTTGCATGTTTCAAAGACATGTGGGTGGATAGGAGCGCAACAGTTGTGTTGCAAATGGACAAAGAGAGAACTAGAGAAAGAATTTCAAACCAGAGCTACGATTCCATTTCTGCATGCTGGCCATAGAAAACTGCGCATAGATGGTATGCTGCTGTGTTCAACCTTTCGTAAGTGATTAGAAAAAGCATTACGTTAGACACTGAACTTTAAACAACTTCATGTGTCTTCCCTTAAATTTCACAGAAACCACGACCTTAGTCAGATGCTCACAGAAAACCTCCCATCTTGTCCAGCGCAGTCCCCAGTTGTAGTCCAAAGATATCATCTCTGGCACCATTATGTCAAATTAAGATTTGTGTATGTGTGTGTATATGCTGTATGTGGGTGATGGGTCAAAGGTCAGGACAATAGATACGACATGGCTGTCCTACTGACATGGTTGACACTTGGGGGAAGGCGGTGACACCATATGCATTTCACTTGGGATCAAAGGGCATTTGTAAGTGATTCAGTGAGTCAAGCAACACCTCTGATCTCGGAGGTGAATTTTACATGACTGATGCAAACCTCTGAGTGTGAAGTGCAGCAGCTGGCTGCTTCCTTTTAGGAGCGGGCGAGAAGATTTAGAAAGGGCAGAGTGTTTGTGGAAGGGTGTTGTTTGGTGAGAGCTCTTTGTTTTTGGGGTCAACTATGAAACATTAGAGCAAAATAAACAAAGAGTTTGATGGATGGAGGTTTTTTGCGAGGTGAGGACTTTGAAAGGTGGAGGGGAATGGCTTGCTCTACTTTTGAAGCTTTTTTTGTGCCTCGGTCTTACTTGACATCGTTATGTATGAATTAGCAACATTATGGGAAAGGGTTTCTTTATAGTTTATGTACACATGCATGTTTTAATTTTGCTTGCACAATGTATTTTGTAGTGCAGCTGTATTAGAAGACAAGACAATGGGGAAAATGCATAAAGGGGAACTCACCTGATTTTACACATCAAGGTCACATGTGCTGCAAGTGGAGATCACACCATAACATACATGAAAAAAGCCTCTTTTTTGTGGCTCCGGAGGAGGCCGCACAAGGTCTGATAAATTGCCTCAAGTGATGTCAAACTTCAAGTTTGAAAATGAAGAAAATCTGCGGTGTGGAGTTAGACAGAAGTGAGCTTAGCAGGATTATCTAGCCCCATCTCAACTCTGCTTGAGGCTAGCAGCTCAAGCCATTACTGGAATAACACGCTTGAATCTCTGAACGGACTCTCAGCAGTTGCATTGTGGGTAATGTAGGCACTAGTTGTGGACAAGTTTGTCCATTGTGACTCTAACAACGTTGTATGAGTGCAATGTTAAATTTTGGAACACTGTTTTAACTCTTTATGGTTTATTTTAGGTTTATGGCGTGACAACTGAAATCCCTGCAATTTCTTTAATTACCCTTGTAGGAAATTCCAATGTCCACACACACCCATCCACTGCTGTCTGTTGCAATTTACTTATTTTTGTCTGCATCCTGATTCTCATTCATGGCCAGTCAGTTTGCCATCTGATATTGGTTCCCCTCATTGACTCCACAGGACAGAAGCTAAATAAAGGAAAGGTTAATATGCTGTACTCATTTTAAGTATGCATCAGCCACTCCATGATACCATATCTGTTTCTAAAACCATGAGCTGTTGGGAGTCACGCGCTGTTACCATTGTGTGTGTATGTGTGTGTATGTGTGTGTGTGTGTGTGTACACATGTTACTATGTTTGTGTGTGACTCATTGATAAGGCAGCAGGAGATCTAACATAGACCTGTCGCCTCACACACAAACTCATACGTACACACCCGCTGTGCTGAGCCAAAAGAGGAGGAGGTCTGGAAACACTGCAGTGGATCAGCAAAGTTTATGGACTGTGAATGTGGTACATTGTGTCTGCTCAAACCAGATACACCACAGGGCAAAGTATGTGTAAGTCCCATGCCAGAGATAAAGACGTTACTGTTAAGAGTCATTTATCCAGAACTACGTTTATTCAAAACACATAGAGGCTCCTTCCATGCATCATCCTTCCAGGAAAGAAATGTCATAAGTCATTTAGTTTTTTTTTTGTTTTGTTTTTTTTAACTTTTAGCTATAAACAGAATTTCATAGTTTCATTCATCATTTATATATGATACAGTACACTTTCTAAACAAGCTTGTGACATACAGTAAAGAGCCCTTACATATCTCTATGAAAATTGCAGTGAAATTATTTAGGGCCTTTTGTAAAATAAAGAAATACATTGTTGCTAGACTTGTCTGAGGTCATTATGCCATCTCAGCTGTTTCGTATGTCACCAGGGTAAAGCAAAGTCAGAGTGTTCTCAATCTTATCTCTCTCAATGGCTACGTAATTCTGGTTCAGGCCCAGAGCCAAAAGAACAGGGAAATCAGGGGTTGGCCATCAATCAGTGTGTCGATGATGTGGCTGTAGATGTGGAATATGAACCAACAGAACAACTCTTATCTTTTAGGATAAGGATTTTATGAGCTAAATCATACTTAAGATTTGATTCTAATTAAAAGAATTCAATATTAAATGAATCCCTAATCAGAGATATGCTGCAGCTTCAAATTGTATAGAATAGAAATATGTTTTTATATATAAACTTCTATTTATTGCACACTGCTCTCTGTTCTTATTGGCCATAACAGCCATGTTAAAATGCAGTCTGTATTCTGGAAAGTTATTCTTAGATCAGCCTTTGATTAAGCTGGTAAATGATTCAGTAATGTGTATCATCAAAGAAAGTATGTGAACACATAAAAGTAATGTAATATTTACACACACACACACACACACACACACACACACACACACACACACACACACATTCATTTTCTGCTTTGTCAGTAAGGGGACTTGTTGGGACTTGCCATAACATATGTCTCTGAGGTGCAATAACATTTGCATATTCAACTCAGACTTGCAATCCAGTGTGAGCAAACCGTGCGACCTCAATAGGTAGGCCACTTTAGCCTTATACATCTTTTTTATTTATCATTGATTCATGTGAGATTCTAGGAACTACTTATGACAGCATGAAAGATAACAAGCTAAATAATTTTATTAAAAAAAAAACAACCATGACGTTTCAAGATAATATGGGTGCTTTATAAAACTATCTAAAAGGCAGAATCTCATTTGAGGGCTCAGAGTTCGGCTGGTGTGTGACCACTTTATCTCGATTACCGAACACACACGCACACGCACGCCTGAAACAGACATACATGTATGTGATTAGCACAGGGAGATGTGATTACATATTCAGGAAACATGAAATGTATGAATATGTGAATATCTGTGTGCGGGGGAGTTAAACATACAGATTCAACAAAGTATTTCTCCACCGCCATGAATACAGAGCAGCCTCCGTCTATTAAACACAACAGTGGGATTATTATTCCCCCTCTTTCGTTCTTTCATCCCTCGTCCTCCTCCTCTGTTGCCTCACACCATCTCTCCTCTCATCTATCAGGCACACTTCTCGGCAGACAGCCCCTGCTGTTTACTTTTAATTTCTCTCTGTGAATCCTAATTGCATGCTGTGTCTTTCCAGGGTCAGTTCTAATCAGAATTATGATAAGTGCATCAGACTCTGCAGCCACTGCCTCGAAAACCGCCTTAACTGTTTTCGTCACAGGCTCTACTGTTGTCAGTAGGTGGTCCGCATTTTGATGACTTTGCTTTTTGAAAATAAAATAGATTTTGCTTTCCGGCAAAGAACAGAATTAATTTGAAGTTATTTGCATGGTATTATTTTGCTTGGCTCCCGTAATGTCAGATTTGTCCTCTTTGCATCTGAATCAGCTTGTCTTCACCCCCCCCCCCCCCTCATCTTTATCTCTCACTGTAAGAGGTCTCTCCTGCCCCCCCAGGGCACAACTGTCTTCTCTCCCTTCCTCCTTCCTTCATATCCTCCCAGCTGTCCTTTATACCTCTGTATTTCCCCTGTCTTCCACACTCTTTTCATTCTTGCACCTCTACACTCTTTCAACCTGGAGACTATTGCTTCCCCAACACCTCAGAGAGTCACACTAATGATCGCATCACAAGTAAATCACTCTATACAGGTGTGAATGTACCCAGGATGCACTGAGACTGAATTCCTCAGGCCACATTTTAGGTGGCCAAGGACACATGTGGCCACAAATGTAGTATAATGTGAATGTGGACGTCCTCTATCCACACTATAGGACTCACTGGGTGTTAGTTCATGCCGGAAAGCTTTTGGAGAAGCCAAAAATAGCGAAAGTCAAGAGTAAAGGGAGGTCTGTCTTGGTTTGAATGAGCACAGAGGCTTGGTTTATAGAAATGTGATGTACGTGCATATGAGCCAGGAAATGAAATCCAATCAAGTGGACACTCAAGAGACATTTGAGACATTCTGATGCCAGGTGTGACGGATTGCAATCTGTTTCAGCTGAATCCAAAAGCAATCTGGATATATTTCAATGCAGTAGAAATATTACAGGCAAAGAAAATAAAGAAATAGAGATGAGGAAAAGATTCTGGCATGACCACTCTTTTGACTGCTGAAGTAGTAGTACAATCTTTCATTTGTTGCTTTACATGTGAAATAAACCATTTGTGACCTACACCACCGGACATAGTCAATCCTTTTTACTTGAATAGCACATGAACATGACCATTCACCTGATAAGAAAATTACCACAGTGTGCTGGAGATAAGACTGCCATTTCAGAAATGTCAGAAATACATTGAAAAGAACACACGTAAAGAAAATAACACTTAACTCAGGAAACTTGTGAATTCCCAACAAGTGAATTAATGTCACCATTTATTTTAAGGCCAGGCACATAAGGCCTTAAATTCTCAATAATTTTTAAAATTAAAATTAAAATTCTTGGATTGTCTATACTGCAGTTTTAGTAAGTAAAGTATTCAACACACAATGTGATCTTTCAAATTATTATGCAGCTGCTGGAAGTTTTCTTTGTTTACTGATCGGCAATTTGGAGCACATCCACTTTTGCTTTTTGAGACTCATCCAGAGGACGTGAAACACAATAGGACGCTCCTCCCCTCCAGTCAGATCCTATGCACACATTAGGCTACTGTTTTGTCATATTAATGGAGCACCCTGCATTAAAAAGTAAAAAAATTATTGGGCAGAGAGTAAAAAATGTAAAGTAATCAGCATAATGTCAGGCACTAAACCACACAAAGTGATGTGCCTTGTCACCGACATAGATGAATCAAAAATAACTCTGCACTTTTTTCTATATATATATATATATATATATATATATATATATATATATATATATATATATAAGGATAAGGATATAGACAACTATCCTTGTCTCATTACGAAATTGATTCTTCATGTCCTTGGGGCACCGGAGGTGTCGCTCTGTCATTTGAAACAGTTTGTGTGCAAAGAGACCTGAGGGATGGGGAGGTGTGTATGTAGGCGTGTTTTCACTTAATTGAGTACATACAGAGCACAAACAGAGCTATCCAATGGCTACCTCCCTCTTTCATCATGGAACTCATGGAGCCATGAATGGTGTATATGATGAGGAGTAATGAGGAGGGAGCAACAGAATCAGGAGAAATGTAGGATGAAGAGAATTAACTTTAAAAAGAACACTGACAACCCATTAATGAGAACATACAGTACCGAGGGATACTGGAATAGTACAGCGGACTTGTACTGACCCATTCATTCGTGTGTGTGTGTGTGTGTGTGTGTGTGTGTGTGTATGTGTGTGTGTGTGTGTCTGACATTAATCACTCTGTTGTGTTTTCTCAGCCTGGAGGTTAAAGCTGAAACATGCCATTGTTTTTGCTGAGCAGTGCCACAAGGTCAAAATGAGTGAAGGGGAATGAAAGGCGGGGAAGAATGTACAGAAACAGCTGAACTCCACAACACACAGCGGAGAAGGCTAACCCTAACTTAATTTAATTTTGAGTCGAGTGTTACAAAGTTTTCCTTTACAGAGACAGCATCGCTCATTTGCATGTTTCAGCGAATAAGTAGAATAAACATGTTTCCATTTTTTACGTTTCTGGAAATGACCGTAAATCAATAATGAGCCATTTTACACGGCATACTTAGTTATAATAGGATGCTCTTGTGCATTTCAGCCTTTTTTTTCTCTGTAGATGGCGAATGGATCTATTGATGTTGCCCCTGTGGGCTGCCATTGGATGAATTATGTAACAGCCTCAGTGTGTTATGAAGGCGACTGTGCAGGAGAAAAAGTACTTACGCTGCTGTCGTGACAACTGATAACATAACCTCTGTATTTACATATCCTGTGCCATGTAAATCCTCCATGTGTATGCATGCTGTGTGACTCACTGTAGGTGATGTTTAATGGGCAACCAGAGCTGACAGACTGCTCCAGGATAAAGAAAAAGTAAAAATATTTTATTCTCTATTAACACCATCAAGTGTTGGTGTACAAACTCAGTGACTCATGAAATTTAGTTAATGAGATTTTATACCAGGGTGGTCATTTCATGTATCAATGACAGAATAAGTGAGGTCCTGATTGATTTGAAGGTTAAAGAAAGATAATTTGCTTTTTAGATTTAGTGTTCAGTATGTGTAGCCTGGTGAATACTAAAACTATAAAACACTTTGGCACACTATTGCTTCTGCTGTTTACATTTTAGTGCAGTTTTAACTGCTAATGCTAATGCTAAATGATGCTGATTGTGCTGTGTTGACATGCTACCATGCTAACAGAGATAACTAATTGCAGTCTACCAGTTTCCCTATTTAATCAGTATCTATATCCTTAGAAAGATAATTGGCCTTTTCCTCCTGTGGCCAGTCCACGGGGAAGATTGGGTCACTTTGTCAAGGAGAAAGCCTTTGAGATCATCAAATAGATGAAAGATGACTTTATCTTGAAATGAAGGAGACCTGTGATAAATCAGATACACCAAATTATCTACTGTTCATATATGTTTTCTCTTTTAAGGAAAATAATTTCTTGTGGTAATCTAATCAAATCAAAACAGCACACAGGGCACAAAAGTATGATTCAGCTCCTTCAGATATTACCATTATCTATTAGAGGGTCCTTTTTCTCAGTGGCAGTACAAAGAAAATACACTGAAAGTCCCAATCTTAGTGTCAGTGTTGCACCAACAGTGTTCTTTTCCCTTTCTCTTCTGTCTCCGTTGCTGCATGTCTCACCCGCTGCCTCATTTACTCTTCAAAGGGAGAGCAAAGCATCTGTCTATTACGAAGAGCCCAGGGCGCTCTGCAGAGTTGTGTTAAGTAATAACAACCAGTGACGTCAAAGGCTCTCCATCTGAGCTGGAAAGAGGGAGGGCGAAAAAAACGGATGAAAGGAGAAGGAGGAGGGGATGCAGACATGGAAGGAGAGTGTGTGAAAAAGCTCCTCTGCTTGTGTGTCACTTACCCTCCTCTTTATGTGTCACTTACTGCTGAACACCAAACATAAACACTGTGCAGCAAATGATTCTTTAATCGCAAGCCTTAAAAAGGCTGTTCCTCCTCTTTCGATGGCTCATGAATATTTTTCTGGGGAACCGATTGCTTTTTTCCCCCCACTGATTCAGAGAAAAGCGGAAGCAGTCTATTCCTCTCCATCACACATTTGTTGCTGAGCATAATTCTGTGTATTGCCCTATCACAGGGGTCTATGTTTATGTCATATAGGGCTGCAGCAAAGGAGGACAGCCTCTGTTCATCCTCTGTTGTCAGGGTGAGATCAAGTTTGTTTTCATTATGTTGGTGTCTTGTGATAAACGTTGATTATATGTGTTTATTTTTTGTTTTTTGGTGATCTTTAATTAATAAATGTAAATCTCAAGAAAACCCACACCTTCTTTTCTGCTTGCTAATTCTCAGAGAAAAGCCAGTATGGTCTGTGCTGTATTACTAATACTAAGCCCTCATGAGTCGGATTTTCATAAAACACTATAAATGAGCAACAACATTTGGCAAATTACTCATTTAACTTAATTTCCCTCTACCCACATTCTCATTCCTGGAGTCAAAAGCGCAGACTGAAGACTGACTTGGGAATTAGGGATCTTAGGGTGTTACACTCCTTCATAAGTACAAGTGACAGAAGCGGCAGTGAGTGGAGGATACATTAGAGGATTACACCCTAAGACAATATAGCGGTCTTAACATGCCTCATAATGGCTGCTGACCTTGCTCTGTCAGGTGATGGCTTGCAACCGCAAACACCACAGGAAAATGCCAACACATAATTGAAAAAGTACTTCTGTAAAATGCTGGCTTGGTCAGAGAGGACATGAGACATTAGATTGCATGAGCTGCTTACAGTAAACAACCTAGAAGGCCAGGACCGTGGAAGCTATGGTATTGTTGGCAGCCAAAGCACTCTCCCACCCACCTCACCTCTAAGCTAGAATGTGAATCTGAATCCACGGGGCAATGTCAAACCACATAATCTGTCCTCTTCCCCTGCCTGATCTATCGTCTGTCTCATGCATTTGATCCCCACAGCACTTTCTATGGGAGCCCTTTCGCACACATTTACAGCTCACAGCGAGCACATGACTCCGCTTGGCAAACCTAAGTGCTTGAAGAATGTCTAAAAGTCCACTCTTGTCAGCAGGCCTATGCAGACTTCCTTTTTCCATTACAAGCACAGCTGCTATGTTGACAAAAGACCTATCCATCTATCTATCTATCTATCTATCCATCTATCTATCTATCTATCTATCTATCTATCTATCTATCTATCTATCTATCTATCTATGTTACTTTAATCATTTAGTTCCATTACTGTGTTTAATGGTTTAAAATATATTTCTATATCCTTTGACTTTCCAATACAAACAGTAACGTTACACTGACATTGTAAAACAATGACTTCATATCACACACATACACTTTATGTGTGTTAGTGCACTTTAAATTTGGCAACAGCATGCGTACAGCCCAGCAATGACGTGCGCAGCCTACATCAGCACCTTGGATACGGGCACACCATTCACCGTAGGGCTCCTGCCCCGTTTTAGACCAATCAGAGCCTGTGTTTTCTAGATAGCATTCAGCACCACCCACACTGCTGCCAGCTGTATTGTTCCGCTAAAGGGAATCTCCTCTCCGGCAACATACATTCATCATAACTCCTGCAGTTTCTTCGTGGCAGATCACGAAAAGCCAAAGTCTAACCTGAATAACCTATAATAAAATGAAGGAATATGATATAAATGAATTTATGAATGTATAAATGTCGTGTTTTAGGGGTTTGCTTATGTGGTATAAACATGACACAAGCATTAAAAGAGCAGGAAGTCACGTGTTGTCATGTGTACAGTGATTAAGTATATGAGTTAATAGCACAGAGTCTCTTATTTTGTTAAATGATTATGGTTAGAGCAGCTTGTCTGTTCCTGGATAATCATAGAACAGACTGTTTTATCTGTAAAACATATACAATACGATGGTTTACAGTTTATACGCTTAAATGAAAGCATTTGTTTCAATTTAACAATCAGACACAGGCAGGATATCTCGTTATATAATACCTTTCTGCCTAAACATTAATTACTTTAGCCTTTTGCTGTCAGCACAGACCTAGGTTATCTCTGACGCAAGCGCTCATCATAGGCGTCTCTCCCATTTCACAGAATCATATGTCTCCCGACTGACACAGCAGATCAGCCAATGAGAGCACGACTGAGGCACGTCTCCGAGGGCGGGACTCACAGTTTGGACCAATCACAGCCGCTCGTATTGTTTTGACCTCTGAAACCGCATCACCGCCTACCTCGTGCCCATGGCGGAAGAAAGCTATAAATAAAGGCAACGCTTCATCAAGAGGCGGACGAAGTTGCTAAACTCCCGGAGAGTCGGGAGCTACTCTGCAAAGCCTGCTGAAAGAGGAAAAAAAAAAAAACGCAAAAATAACCTTAAAAACAGAAACCGAAGCGAACCGTGAACGCCAATCCTCCGAAATGTACATGTACTGGAATACTTTTTTGTAACGTTGATAATATACTCTATGTGAAGAAAGTATTTATACTTTTTTTGTCTATTTGCACTAACTAACGGTACTTCAGAACTACTGAGAATCTTTATTTTTTACAAAAAAAGTAAGTATTTTTCAGCGGACTTGTTTTTGTTATGTTGCTTGTGATGTATTTAATATTAGTGTCTTTATTTTGCTTGCTGTCGTACTGAACCTCTATTCATAGTTAAGCTGATTTGCTGCGTCAGTCCACGAAGTTAGGGAGGGGTGTGTGTGTGTGTGTGTAAGTGTGTGTGTGTTTGTGCGCGCGTGCATGAGATAAAAGTCTTTAATATGTCCTTATTTTGTCATATCAGTTTTAAAAAATGGCATTAATATCCACACAGAGCCTCGAAATATAGCTGTGAATCCAGACTGTAGCCTTTCATATCGTACTTAAACGTATCTTTTTATTTTCTTCGGTGTCCATGCAGGCTGTTAAAATCAGTATAATCTTATATATTCGGTGAAATTGCAACAATATTCCTTTTAACTTTATTAAACTGAGAAGATGAATCAAGACCTGTAGCCATTTCGCAACTGAAAGGCTATGGTTTCATGAGGGAGACGGTAAATGTTGCAGTTATATTCCTGTTACATAGATGAACAACATTTTTATATTAAAAAAGAAGCTGACCGTATCCAGCTTTTAGTCTTATTATTACTGCACAGCCTATTTCGAAGCCTAATTTGGTTTTACAGTTTGTGACATTTACATTTTATCTAACGTTATGTTTTTACATCCAAAGTGCCTCGTCTTTCCTGTTTAAAATTGCCAAACATATGGGTGTCGCCACAGTGCGTTAAGTCTTATTTCGACATTGTATTTAATATAGGAAGCGTTGCTGTACGCATATCAAACCAGCCCCAGTGACACGATAGTAAGCTCTGAAATCCACCCTAACTTATCCTCGATTAGGCTTTGTTGACAAGGTATTTGCTCAGTTCATTTTTTTTTTCGCACCGTTTTCTACGATTAAAAGCAACAACCTCGCATTAGTTTTCCTGTCTCATGCTGTATGGAGGCTATCCAGTGGGCTATTATGTAACAGGATTCCAGAGTCTTAGTGCAATGCCCACCTTTTGACATTTAAATAAACAATATATGCACATTTCAGTGCCAGATGAACGAGAATTATAGTTTGATTCTGGATCAGTGGGCTCTGTATGGATATTTCTGCAATGGCTGCACATTTTCTGATTGTTGGTGAGAGATTCAGCTCTGGTTGTCTGTTGTGACATTCAACTTAGGAGCTCACAGCAGTCAAAACTGCAACATGCACTGGTACTTCAGACAGGCTGTTAATAATTAAAAGACTCTTACTTGCACTCCCTTAAAAATAGACCAGAATGGATCTGTCTTCTGAGAATATTTAACGTGATGCTAAATATGATACTAACTGATAAATATTAACCTTTTTTTGTAAATGTGTGTAAAAAAAAAAATGAAGTGGAAAATTAATAAGTATTTTTCTTTTTTCTTTGTTGCAGGAAAACATTATCACACCCTGTGGAAGAAGGTCACTTCTACAAAACCAGCACTTTTGCTTTTGAACCTGTCTTGTTCTAGTTGCTTTCGCCATCCTGCCTGGAGAGCATCTGTGTTGCTAACCACGGATAAACAAAGCAGACCCAGTGGACACATTCAAGGTCAGACACACCTAATCTTCACGCACCTGGCAAACTTCAGCAGTTAGCTATGCAGCTTGAAATCCAAGTAGCTCTCAACTTCATCATCTCATACCTGTACAACAAGCTGCCGAGGCGGCGGGTCAACATCTTCGGTGAGGAGTTGGAGAGGCAGCTCAAGCAGAAATATGAGGGACACTGGTACCCGGACAAGCCATACAAAGGCTCAGGATTCAGATGTATCCACGTAGGGGAGAAGGTGGACCCTGTGGTGGAGAAGGCAGCCAAAGAGAGTGGGCTGGACATTGAGGATGTCCGCAACAACCTGCCCCAGGACCTCAGCGTGTGGATTGACCCATTTGAGGTGTCCTATCAGATCGGCGAGAAGGGGCCCGTCAAAGTATTGTATGTTGATGACAGCAATGAAAGTGGAGCTAATAATGTGGGGCTTGATCTGGACAAGGAGATCAAGAACAGTTTCAATCCCGACGCACAGGTCTTCATGCCCATCAATGAGCCTGTGAACGGAGGCTCTCCAGGCTCCAGCTCACCCTCTCCTCCTTTCGGCCACTCGGCAGCCGTCAGCCCCACCTTCATGCCCCGCTCCACGCAGCCTTTAACCTTCACAACAGCCACCTTCGCCGCCACCAAGTTTGGCTCCACAAAGATGAAGAGCAGCGGACGTAACAACAATGGCGGCAATAATGCCGGAAACAAGGTGGCACGTACCTCTCCCACCAACCTGGGCCTGAATGTGAACAGTCTCCTGAAACAGAAAGCCATCTCCACCTCCATGCACTCTCTGTACGGGCTGGGCCTCGGAGTGCAGCCGCAGCAGCACCAGAAACCCTCAGCCCTGTCCCCCAATGCCAAGGAGTTTGTGTTCCCCAGCCTTCAGGGCCAGGGCAGCCAGAGTGCTCTCTTCCCTGGGGACAGCTCACTCAGCCTCAGCCCGCTGCAGTACAGCAACGCCTTTGACGTGTTTGCGGCCTATGGTGGCCTTAACGACAAGTCCCTCATGGATGGCTTGAATTTCAGCTTGAACAACATGCAGTATTCTAACCAGCAATTCCAGCCAGTTATGGCCAACTAGTACACGTAAAGGTACTACTTAAGCTACTACTTCACACAGAAACGACCAGAGATAATGTGATGGGGGGAAACAAACACAAATGTACATTTTGAAAAATTAAAAAAAAAAGTGTAAACAAGAACAGAATGTCAAAGATAAAAGGAAAAAGTGACTTGTCAGCTGTAAGATCTATGTTACGAGTCCAAGAGCATGAGCCCGAGGGTGAATTACTTTGCCCCCTTGAGTTATATCTTTAGTACAAGATGTCCAAGCTTGGTTTCCTAAACTTCAACATGCATCATTGTTATTTCTTTTGCCAACCAAGCACAAAATATTTTTTTTATGTGACTGTTTTACGATATAAAAAAAGACAAAAAAAACACACCACCACAAGTCATGGCCTCTTTCAGTATTTAAACATAACAGGACACGGCCAATTTTTTCAAGAAATTGGCACAAATAAGTGGGATTTCCTGGTCTTTTTTCTAATTGTATAATTTAATTTAGTACAGAGTTTGTAAAATATCAGAGTATCTATTGTTTCTACGACATGGTATTGCATTTATATCTTTTTACTACTCCAGTGATCTGTGATGGCTGCAGCAACTTTATGTTTTCTTTTTTTATTGAAATTATAAAATGAATCCATCTTAAAAAAACATTGACTATTCTAAAGATTGTGTACAGAATATTCCGTAGTGGTGGGATTTAAGAATATTTGCTTTTTTGAAAAACATAAGAGTTGTATTTTCTGTTAAGAGTTTAAAGATTTTTGCTATATTATGGACAAAATGTAATCGTATATTAATTTTGTACCTACATTGTGCAATACTTGATAAAACAAACGGTATAACAAAGTATTTGGAGTCAGTGTCTTACATGTTAAGAGGGACTGATAGTTTATTAAGTTTGTATTAAAAAGCTTGAAAATAATTACACCTGCTCAGTTTGTCATTGGTTCTTCTGGTTAAGCCGATAGAGGAGAGTATTTTAGGCTTTTCAAGCATGCTGGGACAAATCCAGAATTCTGTCCTGAAGGAAGAAGAATCAGGTTTTTACAGGTACACCCACATCCATTTAGTTCCCCTGTTTGGTACATTGGTATGTCTTCAGCAAACAGTTCAGAGGTTTAGTTTGTTACATTATTAAATTTTATTTGGCAAAAATGCAACATTATATATTACATTCTTACACCCCTACCTTTAACACTGATATATTAGCACCCACCACATCATCACCACAAGCCCTCAGCAACATTTGTTCAAGCATGCAGGCGGCGTTGGCTAACAGTTGCCCTTGGGCCAAGTGTCATTACACATATGGATACTGGGAGTGTGATTGTGTCAAGCCTGATAACCTCCTGAACTAATGCCTGGCCTTATGTATGGCAAGGCTGTTAGCCAACAGGCTGCTAAACCATGTAACAAATTTCATAGGCATAAATTACCCAGCAGACAGGCGGAAACTGTAGGCACTGTTGGTAGACGAACCCTGTCTGATGAAAATACAGATCTGATACTGTTCCTATAATATGCTATCATGTTTATTGGGGCATGGGAGGAAACAAAATAGTTTTTAGTAACTCTGCATCATCCATCTATCAGATTGTGTGGGTGACAGGTTAGGCAGACGTCCTCGAGGGTGAAAGTCACAGCAAAGCAACTGCTGAAGTGCTTTTGATGCAAGATGCTAAAACCATACCAGCTCCAGGGTACTATTCCTCTGCACTTTGACCTCCTTGTAGATGGGAGACCAGATTGAAAACTCCCCTTCCAGGGAGTAAGCAGAGTCATTTATTAACTTTAATAATAAAACACATCATGTAACAATACTAAAGCATGTTCAGGAGAGTGTAGCCGAATGCAAAGCTGGTCAGTTACATTTTCAGTACCCTCAAAGATGTGGCCTGTTGATGGGTAACTGGCAGTATTCTTTATGTGGGGTTGAATGAGATCCAAACATGTACATCCTAGAAGAATATTGTAGTAGACTGGGTCTGGCAGTCAGGCCTGAACAGTTTCAAACTCAAGAGGCCATCTACTGAATGATTTATTGTGACTTTATTGCCTCAAATAAATTCTTAACCTCACAAAACTACTTAGGAAAATAGGTTTAACAACATGTAAACATAGGCAGTAATTGTAGGTTTTGGTTTAAGTTTTCACATTGTCATGATTCAGTCTAGGATTGGACAGACATGGTAAATTCAATCTTTTGGAAATACAACCACATATATAACTTCTGGTGTTGAGGATCCAAGACACATCATTAATACTGAAGGTGAATCATAGTTTTTGTAATAAAAAAACTCACACTGCTACACTGCTACATTTTCTTTATAGCCAATGTCTGGGTTTGCAGTGCTGAAGTTAAGACCTCTGTGGTGTTACTGCTACTGCTTGTGATGAGAGGTTGTTGGACCAGCCAGCACAGGCTGACTAAAATCACCCTGACCCTGCTGGCATATCATGGCCCCTCTGGGCCTGGCTCATCATCGCTTGTCTGTCTGCATGTCCCCTGATACACTTGGGGTTTGATAGGCTGTGAAAAGTTCAGCCTGTGTGTGTGGGTTTATCTCAGCTTCTGATACTGACTGTTACAGAGTCTGGTGGGGATGTGTGTTTATCTTGGTCTGTGACACTGTGTTTGTGTGCATTTGAAATCACCCAGGTCATTCTGAAAAAGCTTTGATGGATTAGCATCTCAGGACCGTGACTCTCCATGCTAGTGTGAGAGAGGAGTCATGGACATCGACACTCTCTTTATCTGGTCTGTGTTATTCTACACAGGGTGAGAAGGACTTATAGGGAGGGAGTGTGTACTATAACCTCCAGCAATCATCGAAGGGCATCACTATCACCAGTGAAGTGTTTCTGTCCCATTGATGTCAAGTATTTTATCACATTAATCCAACCTGATTACATTTGATCACTAGACTAGATGTAACAGCCAGATTTCCGTTTATAATACAGGCACATAAAGCTGTTTACTGTCAAGGGTCATTCACTCAGAGTCATTATAACATGCACAAAGATTGTCCAAATAAGTATTAGGATACTTTCTTGTCATATTATTTGTTTTTGTTTCATATACATGCTGATTTTAAAAAATATATATATAAAAATCACCAGTATTTGGATTAGGAATTCCAATTTACTTTAAATGTATTTGTTTTTGGAAGTAATAGTTACAAAGTGATGTGTTTGTGTTTACCTTGTCCGCACCTCAAGGTGTGACTAAAGGACAATGGAGGAAAGAAGGGAGGTACTGACACAAGAGAGAGGGAGGAAAGTGTGATATGAAGGTGACGACGCCATAAAAATATGGTCCTAGGAATACAAGCGAGAAAAAAATCCAAGTATGACAAGGCTGAGAGTGGGATCAGAATAGCACAGAGGAACAACAAGAGGCAGAAGCAGCTTGATGAGAGGAAGAGGACTGGAGCGATGTGACTGGGAGAGAGAGAAAGAGTAAGAGAGTGAACAATTGCCAGAGCCACTGTTGATGCTAATCTGGTGCCAAGCATGCCCCTCTGTCCCCCCCTTCGCCTGTCATAAAAACAGGTGGAGCTCAGCTCTGCTTGTGGTCCCAGCCAGCCGACAAGGCCTTATGGTAATGTCACCCTCCTCAGCAAAAAAACAAAACAAAAAAACAGTTAATGGCTTTTCAGTCCCTTGCCTTAGTCCAACCCCTCACCCCATCTATTTCTGGAAACACGTTGGAGCTGATTGAGCAATGATAAGCTGGAGGGACTTGTGCTCTCCCCTTAACATTACTTTACCACACCTTATATGTATATCACAGGGGGAAAGTAAAGGATCTGAGCACGGCAGAGAAGCACCCATCTGTTTATCCAATGTTGTTACGTCCACCTAAAAAGAGCAAACGATCTGTTATGGAGTGTGCAGTACGTATGAGAAATTAGAGTTTTTCCACATCTTGCCTCTGGTACACATTAATGAGAAAGCTAACATTTGTTGACTGGTCTCACAGCTGAAGCTCAAGTGTGTATCAAGGGCACTGACACACAGTTGCTTTAAACAGTTGCTCACACACCCATTTGAAACACATGAGCTGTTGCTGGTAGGCAGAGAAGAAACTGTTTACATTCGTTCAAATATATTCTTGCACTATACTAATACACCCCGCAGCTGCTGACTGTCTTGTGCTAATTCAAACAGAACTAGAACAAAGGTTAAATGTGTAGTATATCAGGAATACATGTTTTTTTTCTACCATGGTATCTGGTTGATACATTTTGTATCTTGATAAACACATTGCATGACTGGTCTATCTTCTCATACATACTTTCCTGCATTCTGTGTACACACTGCCACACACACAGCAAACTTAGAATTTCTGATGCATAGTGGGAGTTGTCCAGTTTGCTTTGTACACTGTAGATATCCCCAGTAGACACTAACGCCCAGCCCTTTAAAATACATCTGCTCTTATCTGCAGAAGTACACTAAAAACAAACACAGTCCTCTGCCTCCACTCCATCCCCACACCTCTCTGGGTGACGTACTTTGGTTTCCAGTGCAGTCTATCACGGCACTCCCATACCTGACACCGGATCCCCATGATACTTTGCAACCAAGGGGTTGGAGAGAGATAACTAACCATCAATTTTGCAAACTAGCCCTGCATAATCCAAGTTAATATGCAAACAACTTTCGGCTCTGCTGCTTATGGTATTTTTAGACACTGCTGTATCACGTGGAAATGAGTCCAATGAGTCCAGTTTATCTCACACTGACTTGTTTTTGTTTTGTTTGGTTTTAGTTCTGATCACATCTCTTTACTGCTTCATGACATGATAAGAGAATGAGGCCAGAGTTCTGTTGAAGCAAGTCATAGCATCCAGAAATATGAGTAAAATCAGCAATTGTGGGCGAGATACCTCTACCTTTTAAAAACATTCGCTGCACTGTCCGAATATGTCTCGTGTTTGCACCAGGAATTGCACCACTAGTTTTGGATAAAAAGGAACCGATTTTTTTTTTTTTTTGGCCTTTTTCAAACTTTATTTGACAGAGACAGCTGAAGAGTGACAGGAATGTGGGGAGAGAGAGATGGGGAATTACATGCAGGAAAGAGCCTCCTCAGGTCAGATTCAAACCCTGGGCCACCACGGCAAGGACTGAGCCTTTGTACATGGGGCGGTTGCTCTACCGACTGAGCTAAACGACACCCCAGAACCGATTTTTAAGATTAAAACCATCCGCGAGTCTATAAAACTGCACCACCTAAGTTGCATCTGTAATTTGGCTACTTTCGGCTGTAAACAAGCAACATGAATCAGACTCAGCTTGTCAAGCGGAGATTAATCAGCGCTGTGCAATCTGAAGATCTGTGTGGATGGCGGGGGCGTTGAGAGTAGGGAAGGTATTGGGAGGTGGACACCTGCTATTCATCACTTCCTAGTGTGTATACAAGTGTGTTCAAGTGAAAGAGAAAGAAGGACACTATAGCAACACCTCTTTCTGTGTTTCTGAGAGGCATCATGCTCAGAAGAGGCTGATTTGTAGACAGAAGAGAGAGAGAGAGAGAGGGGAAAGATGCCAGGGCATGCTGGGAAAGACTAGAGGGGGAAATCATGCAAACAAACACATACAGTATATCCATGTACACAAA
Organism: Sciaenops ocellatus; assembly: GCA_033000465.1. Lineage (NCBI taxonomy): Eukaryota > Metazoa > Chordata > Actinopteri > Sciaenidae > Sciaenops > Sciaenops ocellatus. Next base: position 17,549,404 of record CP136877.1, read on the forward strand.
CAGAAAAGCATACAATTGGACACCTTCTGCACATGTTCTGAGCTGAGAGGATTGCAACAAAACTGAAAGCAAGAAGAGAGACTGAAGTCGCTCCTGTGAACGTATTCACATGAAACTTTCTCTCCACAACCACTTAATTCATATTATCTTTAGCCGACACGTCACCACAAAGTCTCTTCTATTGCTAAGAAAAAATAGCTATTGCTTTCTTAACGCCCTGTCTGTCTACTTAGAGTCAGTCTGGATTTACCTGACTTATACCTCAGAATGCTTTGAACACTTTCATGAATAATATTTACACACATTAAAGAAAGAAACCCTGGTGACGACTGGCCATGCAGCTTCTGACTTTTAACTTAGAGTCATGAGACGCACACTTTGTTCCTTTAGCTTCCGTAACTGTGCAAGACTGAAATATTTTGTCAACACAGCTAATGTATTCTCAAGCTCTCAGAGGAAGTTTTTTTTTTTTTCCCCTGCCTGTGCTAAGTGTGAGGATGGAATTGTTAACCAGCGCAACCTGCGCTCATATGGATCAGTGGGACAGGAAGTCAAAACCTGCAGAGATAAAGCCATCTCTGTAGCCTTTACTGGCAGTGGGGCAGGGCACTAATCGTGAATGAACACAGTTTTGTGCCCTTGAGAGGTGCTAGGATGAGATTAACTCCAGAGAAAAAAGGGAGTGTGTGTTTAGAGCTGCAAAGGAGAGGGAACTAAGCCATAGACTGCTGGTAATGTCATGATAATTAAAGTGCTCAATGGCACATGTGGCTGAAGTAAAACTCAAGAATGTAATAGTTTTTGAGCCAAAGCTTTGTCAGTTGTTCACAATGCAGCTGAGGGTGAGACAGTGAACCTGTTTGGACATCACCAGGAAACGTCTCCACAGCTGGAGCAGCCCCGACTGACTTAGGACTCTGGAATTTCAACCATCTCGCTAATGAGGCTGCCCAGGACACTCAGGTGCAGGCCTGAACACACTTTTGCCTGTTTCACTTTCTCTGACATGCACCCACATTACTCCCTCAAATACCTAATTAGGCAAAAGTGTGAGCCATGTAATTCCTATTTCTACTATTTTATTTATGGAGTTAACTTTTGCTAAAGACCAACCACTGTGGCCTTAAGTGAAGATTCTAGTGAGGAGGTTATTGTAAATATAAAGATGTAGTTTAACAGTAGCACCAGTAGAAACAAATCAGAAAGTCTGCAAAAAGACCCAGTAATGTCAGTTACACAACAATATCTATCTAAAGTTTGCTAACATTAGCTAATATTAACTACCACCACACTGCCAAGTAGCTGCCTTTTAATATACTGAACTCTGCAAATATGCATTTTACTGCTTGTGAATACAAAACTTAATTTCAAAATATGCTATGCTAAAAATCCGTTAAAAGTTGCATAGTCAGTTTAAGATGGGAAGAACTGCATTTGACAAAAGGCAGTATAAGAGACAGTTTGAAGTATTATCAGTACTGTTGACTGTGCTAACTTAACATGGCCTGTTGGCGTGGGTGTGCACCTCTATGCAAATGAAAGTGTTTTTATTTAGATGCATCTACAAGACAATTATGCAAGTCATTTGCATTTGTAACTGCAAAAACACAACAGTTTAACCCCCGGTCATTTACCTTTCCTGTTTTTTTCCTCCCCCAAGAGTGTTATTTCTCACAGCCTGCACGTTTACACTTCTTAACGCATTAACCTCAAGGTGAGTAACAGAAACATTTTTACCATGAACAGATGTGCCTTGGTGAACTGATTAGGTCTTCAGTGTTTCTCGACTCACTATATTGCAATACTGGAGGCTTAAAATGTGCATTGGAAAGATCAGTGGTGGTCACAGTTCCCTGTAGCAGCTGATATTCAACATCATATGGAGGTAAAAGAGTAAACGTTTGAGTTAAATATGTCCACACCAAATAAACTGACCTCAGTTCCATTTAACCGAGTCGACAGATTAAGAGGAAATTTTACCAGTTGTTTAAACACTTGCTTTTCACTGCTTGCAGCTGGTCTTATAGTTCACCACCACTCTCAAGCAGATGTTCTGGCTGCCCTCCACTGCAAAAAAAAGAATCTACTTTCTTTCCTAATTCTTTGAACACTGAATCATGCACATTGTTCTCTCTTGAGTTTTCTTTTTTTTTTTTTTTACTTTTGGCTCTTTGTATTGATGGAAATAACAGACTTTGATGTGTATCTACTGAGTCAGACCAAAATATTTAATTGTATCTATTCAGCCTCCCACAGTGTCCTCACAGAAATAATGTCCAGTTTGTGCAATGATCTGGGGAATGTACCACACACCTGTCAACCAACAGCACTGCACAGAGAGGCTCTAATGAAGCCAGACTTGGTGGTTATGATAGAGATTCCTCCATCCAACCCACTTTATGTTGGTGTGTTGACCATTAAAGTAGATTAATTTCTATATTATTTGTTGATCCAGATTCCGAAAACACTTTCAAGAGATAGGGTCACCTCTTTATTAAGACTGTTTATATTGTTCAGTCCCAACATGAGTCAGTTTTAAACACTGTTGTATTGTTTTTACACTGAATATAGGGAATTAACCTCAATAATATTATTTTTTATGAGATTACTTTTTAAGATGAAATGTAATCTATTTCCAGTTACCAAGCCTAAATACCCGTTTAATCATCCCTCAAGTTAAACTGGGGACTGAAATATAACAAAATTGTTAATAAATAAAAGAAAGTTTCTTTAATTGCTTCAAACATATGGTCACAAACATATTACAATTATTGTTATTTTCTGTCCTTCCTTTTATCAGTTCCCTAACAAAATCAAATGAATTGCTTTGTGTATTATTGTGTTGTTGTGTGAAACATGCAAGCTTACAAAACTAATACAAACTGTCAAATCAGGTATCATCCAGGGCTATTTACAAGAGCTTCATCATTTGTTACACGTTTAAAATATTGTATGACACAAATAAATAGGAGTGAAGGAGTTGGAAGCTGTTAACTCACTGTAGAATCCAGTTTGGGCAGGGGACGCTTCCGAAATAATGGCTGAATTAATCACTCTGTGTGGGTGACTGGTGATGATGCAAATTCCTATGCCCTCGGCAATAAACACTGACACATATGAAACTGGAGCTCTGAACGAACCGGCCTCTTCTCATCTCATTGTCAACTTGAAATACCATTACCACTTTATCAAATGCATGTAACATAACACAGTGTTCATATTATCATGCTAATGAGTGTATGGTTCTGATGCAGAGATCAAGCACGATGTGTTAGCATAGTTGTCAGATATATTACTGCGTTGCACTCGGTCATGGCAATGTGCTGCAGGGTCTTTCTCACACACACACACACACACACACACACACACACACACATCACTACTTTCACCAGTCATTATGATCCGATTAACATAATACTCTCAAAGCAATGGATGCATTGTGACAGAAAAGGCTCCGTAACACATTACATTACAGAACAGTTGTTGATTCTGATGCATTATAGAACTACAGCCGTGTTCTAAAACTATGAAAGGAGAATTGTGTGAATGTGTGATTTGTTTGTGGTCACATGGTTCAGTATTATAGATTGTCCTTATGTGCCTGAGGTGCTTTGTCCCTTTTATTATGTGGTGCTAATTTCCTATGGATTTCCTATGGATACTAAAGATTATTGCATGTATTTACCACTTTAAACTCAAAGCATTTCAACATTGAGAACATTTTATATAGATGTGCACTGGTTTATATTAATACAGCCAATATTGAGAGCATTTATTTGATTGTTTTATATGACTGCTTCACTATTTTTGTATATGTACAGAAATATTGGGCAGCAAACAGTGAAAATCCTGCCAATATATGTGTATATATGAGTGCTTTTAATCAGTGTTGTCGAAACACACAGGGTTATTTCTGTTTTATTGTCAACTTTACCTTTAAGTTGGAGGAATAGTTCAATATTGTGGGGAATATGCTTGAGCCTATTTGTTTTTCTTGCTGACATTAGAAGACTGATCATGCCTGTATGATGTAACATGTTACGTATAGTGAGCTTTAGCGGTGCGGGAGGGTGTTTTTTGTTATCAAAGGCTAGCTGTTTCCCCTGTTTCTAGTCTTTATGTAAAGCTAAGCTAAACAGCTGCTGGCTGTACCTATTTAGTATACAGACGCAAGAAAGCGATGAAGTCTATTTTCCAAATGTTGAACTATAACTATTGTTGTTTGTCTTAGTATCAATTTAAATGTTGATTACATTTTCCCTCCCACACACTTAAGGAGTCTTAATCAGTGAAGTGAGTTTGGTTAGAATGGAAATCTACTGCTAATTAGCACATACAGTACATCGATCACTGAGTCAGACTGCACTGTATTTATGCTGTAGTGTTTGTTTTGTACACACAACACAGGTGGACTAAATGATGTCACTCCTCTCCCACACAAAACAAGATGCTTAAGGCTACTCCTTGTGTGTAGGCCGATTGTGTGTGTGTGTGTGTGTGTATGTGTGTGTGGGAGGCACTGATGGGTCCTCAGTGGGTGGCGTTGCATAAGAACATCAGTGCTGAAGAAAGGTTAGGTGGAGAATTAAGAGGACAGAGGGAGGGTGCGGTTCTACCACTACCACCACACAATGCCTCTCTCTCTGGTCTACTCTCCCATTCTCTCTGTCTCTGTCTCACAGCACACACACACACACATGGATTAAGCCCAGCGCACAGTGGCGTCTGAGTCAACTGCGTGGACCACGATTTGTAGAAAAGAAGCCCACTGAGCAGCAGCAGTGTGTAAAGAGAAGACCAGACCAACATCACAGATAGAGAGTGAGACACAGAGAGAGGAAGACAGAGCAACAAAAACAATGAAAATAGAAGATTCCTGGTCTAAAAACTAACTATGTGGGCGAAAAAAAATTAAATAACAGCTCACCTCAATGAAAACACTCTCTTCTCATTACATACCTTATCTGAAGACCTTATGCCCGTAGACAAACAAATGAGAATGAATGTGTTTTTTACCTATTTGAAGACTTGCTCATGATGTTGGCGATGAAGACAGGAACACAAGCTTCATCCTTCAACAGTGTTTAAATAACATCAACAACACCAAGATAATTTTAGATTTGATCATCTTCTTCAGTACATTAAAAGTTTACATGAAGATATCTTTTGTACCTTTTTCTTTTGTTGATGAAAAAACGTGTGAAAACTTGCTTGTGGTAGCCCATTCCTGGATTTGTGATCTTTTACATTTATTATTCTTTTTTGCAAATTTCGTACGGTGCATTTGTGTTGGAAAAAAAGGAAAAGGTTTCGAAAAAGTGTTTGGTCTCTTGTTTTCTGCTTTATTCATATGTGAGAAGAAAGCCACATTTAATTGTAACAAAATATTTTCTCTGCATTTAGGCACATATTGTCTCCTGAGTGCACTGTGGATTTTTATGCAAAGGTCGAGACTGAAACCCCTCACCTTGCACTGAATTGTCCTGAGTAAATTAACTACTCTTGCCAGATCAGCTGAACGTAGCAAACATTAATCTATTTTTATTGATGTCATATAATTACAGTCTATATGACTTTTGTGTCAACAATTTTCCCTCAGCTTAAACATCAGTGTCTTGTGGTGCTGACGTGCCTGTCGACGCTTGCCACCTATCTGCAATAAAATTCCATCTACCACAAATTACATTACTTTACTTAAATTATTACCACATGTAGTTGACCTCACTGTGTCTGCAATCAAACCTTTTTCACTATGTTGTTTCACTGTTGTGTTCCTTCTTTCCAACAATGAAAACTCGTTGTCATGCTGTTTCATTGTCTGTCTTCCTCTCCCACGTATCATGACGTAGCTATGAATTTAGCTACATCAGCAGCTTGACGAAGGTGGAATGAAAGACTTTTTTTTAATCTTAAGGAGGATTAAATGATTAAGGAGGGAACAGAAGTAAAGGAAAACAGGTGCACTTATCTGGTGATTTGCACTAAATCTTAGGTTTAGTTCAAATTAGTTTCACTCAAGAGCACTGCTGCATGGGGTGGTGAAGTGGTGCTATGATAGCAGCCATGACAGAGAACTTTCACAGTTAGTAGACCCAAACATGCGCCTTCCGCAGGACTGGGGAATGTTTGTTTGGTAAAGCACAAACTTAAAGACAGCCTCCTCTCTGCGTGGTGTTTTACAGAAACCACATTTCAGTCCTGATTTATACTTTGTTCCTTGCTCATGCTTCTTCCTGCCTTAGGCTGATAGAAGTCCACAGTAGGCCTATAAAACGTCAATCCCATAGTGCGATATAGTGCCTGCTGTGCTGTCAGCCATCGCAAAGGATTACTGGCAGTGTTGTGAGTTTTCTGGCGGCCGGCTGCAGCCAAACGAGGAAATGGAAGTGGAGAAGCTACAGAGGGGTTCTGCCAGGTCATGTCACTCTGTGTCACTGAAATGTGATCTGTAGGTCTCACTTGAAGGAGCACAGCCCTGATTAAACAGACTTTTTGGTTCATTACGCTTTGACCAAGTATACAAGTATGTCCTGTTACTGAGAACTGAATGTTAACATCTCGAAAGAGAATGAAACCAGGTGAAAAGGCGTCGGTAGATGAAAGCACAGGAAAATAGTGAGTTACTGCTCACTCATAGCTGCCATGTTTGTTTAAATAAATCATTCTTGAGCTAAATATGCACATTGTTTGTTTATTTTTGGTTAGATTTGAAAATATGGGTCAATGGACACAGATTTTTGGGCTCTGGGGACGGAATGTCTGAGTAAAAATGTAATATGGAACAGATGGGCTATCTTCTGTGTACAGCATTGAAGCCAGAGCCAACCAACTGGACAGTTTCCAGTTTTTATGAAAAAGCAGTAGGTGAGTTAAATCCCTCCAGTATGATGCTCTTTTAGTAAACAATGTTGACGTGATATGCCAACTATATTTGGAGACAGAACTCTACCCAGAGTTAGATTTTATGCACGCTCGATTTGGGAATGAAGATATTTTGTGTAATCTGATGTTTCCCAGCGAACACTTTCTCAAGGGAGACTACAACTAAATAAAAAAAAAACTCAAAGCACCAAAAGAGATATGTTTACCTGCGAGAGTAAGCTTAGAGGGCTTTATTGGAGTTGTCTTGACATTGCTATAGAAGGTAAGTTTAAATATGGCACATTTCACTCACTGAGAAAATATTCCTGCTTTTCACCTTCTATGCGGTGCACTGCATTAGACATGTGTGACAGTGTTTTAAATGTTTGTGTCGAGTTTGTGTGAATGTATTTCAATATGCATAAAGATGTGTTTCCAAATTAGTGCACTGTGTTTGTGAGCTTGTGCTTATGCTATTTATGTGTGCACGTGTGAGGATGTATGTCTGGTATCTGGGCTCACATATGTGCATGTGTCTACGTGCATTTCATTAGAGATCAGTTTGATTTAAGGCCGTTCTTGGCCGCGCTCCACTGCTGCTGCAGACGTCAGCAGCTCGGCCAGCTAGCTGAGAAGGATGGGATGAGGGAAGGGGGGGGTGGGGGTTGAAGAGAGCAGATGGAGAGAAAGAAAGATGGAAAGTTAGAGGTAGGAAGGAAAGAATAGACTGGTGACATGATTGAGAGGTTAGTAGGGACATGGATGGATGGAGAAATGAAAGAACAGAGAGAGAGAGAGATAAGAGGACTGAAATAGTGAAGACTGAGTGGGTAGAGCTGTAGGAATCCAAAGGAAGACAGAGAAAGTCTTTCAGTGGAAGAAGTAAAATCATAGAATATTTTGATCATATATCAAATATAGATAGAAGATAAAAATGTGCATCACCAATGCTAAATGCTAATTAAGTGCATTTTAAGTAATAGTAATATGCACGCTGCAATAAACTTCTAAAAAAAATCTCCAACAAAACAACAAACCTTTGGTTGTAGCTTTTAAATAAGTGTACTGCAGGAATTTTACACAGAAACCCTGTCTTAGAAGTGTTGTATTGGAAATAACCAATTAGGTGTTGGTGGATTTTAGAGCAGAATATGTAACATCATCATAACTTATCCTGATTACATAACAAAGATTCCTAAAAGTCCTTTTAGGATGTCATAAAAACACATTTTAAACAGACCATTAATTTAGTCATATGTGTGTTTCATATTTATGCTCTAAACTTGACTAGAGATAACACATTTTGTAAAAGAATAGTTTGACAAATATGCTTACTGAGAGGATCGATATTACTCACATGTCTGGACAGTAAAAATGTAGCTGGATCCAGTTAGCTTAGCACAAAGACCGGAAACTGGGGGAACAGCCAAATAGATAGATACTTTATTGATCCCGAGGGAAATTCTGTCTAAATCTGTACAAAAAAGTTGTGCAACAAGTTGCAGTTTTACAGGCAGTTATGTGCTGGACTTCTTCTCGGGTGGAACCATTTACAAGGCAATCAGCAGAGGCTCCAGGAAGTTACTATCTACAGTCTTTATACGAAGCTAAGCTAACTGGCTGCTGGTAGTAGCTTCATACTATAAAGAGATATGCCAGTGTCATTCATCTTCTCATCTCAACTTTCAGAAAATATCAAACATTATTATTTCATGTTTCTTCATGTTAGTACCTGAATTCTTAATTGTTGAATTGTTAGCCTGGCTATGTGCTAACTGGCTTTTGCACGAAACACAAACTCCACTTAAGTTCTGCAGTACAAACAACACTCATCACCTTGATAACAGCGAATAACATGCATTCTCACATAATCTTCTGAAATGTGACATAAGTGTTCTCCACAGCCAAACAGGTATGTGTGGGCTGATAATTGAAAGCTTAATGCCATGTGACAGGTCGCAGTGTCAGAGACAGCAACGAGCCAGCTAAGTCCCCAGCAGGAAGGTAGTCCTTATTGAAGTCAATAGTTGGACTGTGTAAGGAGAAAAGCTGATATTAGCATGGTCTCTGCTACAGGTACCTTAAGGGAGGAGAGGAGGGAGGAAGGAAGGAGAGATGGAAATTTGAAGATGAGATGAGCAGAACAATTGGTTGTGGTTATAATGATGCAGACGACAATGATAATGATGGTGATAATGGTGATGTCGCAGACGACAATGATCACAGTGGTTACCTAGATGACTATGAAGACTTTACACAGCAGTGATTCTTATGAATTAAGGCTGATGATGGTATTTTAGATCATAAATAGCAACACTGTTGTCAACAGTGACAAGTGTTGTATGACGCCAAGGCGAAATCTTTAGTCAGACATTGGATGGGATCGAAAGAAATGTTAAAATGTTTTTTTAAGGTTAACATAATGAACAACTCACAAAAGTAAAGTTAAGTGTTAAGTGTTGCTGATCTGTTGTAATTTATATTGGAATGCCAACAAAACAAAATCAATCAATATATGAGCTTGTTTGTAATAGTGACCAAATATTATGTACTCAGTTCATGTACTTCAGTTTTTACCAGCACCTACATGTTCACTAAAACACAGAGCAAAGTAACTGGAGCGATAAGGATGTGCCAAAGACAATGTGTGCCACAGTGCACACACAAGTTTCAGAAATGCCACCCACAAGCATGTGTGTTTTGACCAAACCCACAATAATAATCTGGTTGGTTCACAGTGACACAGTCTAATGATAAATCAACTAAAGACCCAGTTTCCAAAAGAGGACTGACAGAGTGAAATCATCCTCCAGCCTGTTATACTGAAAAACACCAGCAGTAGCAGGCTGGTTGAGCAATTTAAAAAGACTGTGTTGAGGTTGTATCCTAGATCTGTACACAGAGGATACAGAATGACCAAAAACTTGGTCACTTGGTTGTTGGTTGGACATGGACACCAACATGTAGCACTAAATATAGCTTCGTTTTAGCTTTTGGAGGCTTTTAACTGGTTATTTAGAAATTTCCATATTTCATATGGCTGATCTGTAACTTAATCAATTCAGACATTGTAATATAGGATCTCTCTGTCGTCTCACTTTCAGACTGGACTTGAGAATGTAAATGCTGTTGTCAAGCCAGAGATGAAAATATAATGTTGTCCCTCGGCCATAAGCTGTTGGGTTCTTCCTCCCACCCTGCAATTGAAGCTCCAGCCGTATTCATGGTGGCTTGACAGCCACACACAATAGACACGGTAATGGCTGGGTACAAACTGACGCATGCACGCACACACACACACAAAATAGAAACGTATACAGACTTACACTGAGACCACAGGCTTTCAGTGAACCACAACATAAAGATCATCATTTAGACTCTGCCTTCCCCTCCACAGGAAACTGCAGACACTGATTATATGCTATTTGTTTGTGTATGTGCTTTGTGTGTGTGAGAGAGACCAGAGAAGAATTTATAGATTACATTTCTGAGGTTAACAAATCAAAACATGTTTGATTTTACTACCTGTTCTCCATCAATTCCCTTATCACCAAAAAATATACCAGCAATTTCATTGCCTGTCCAAGAGACTTGAAAGACAAATCAAAAAAAGATTTGGGGGTAAATATGAAAGCAGCCCAACTTTTAGTCCCAAATATGACTGAAGCTCTGATGCTGGATGCTATATTTCCCATAAGAGACTCCCCGCCTGGTAAAAATCTTCAAGTGACTTAACAAAGTTCTCCCCAGAGCTAGACTGATATGATTAGTGAACTGATCTGTTCACCGATGAAAAGTGAGTTCCCTTTTAATATTATAGTATTTGCTCATATATAGGCAAGTCTGTCTCCTGGTCCTGCAATCTGATCAATGACTGAAGTGTTTTCATGAGTGCAAAATAAAATGGTTTCATAAGCAGCCCTGTTTACATCACTTCTGTATGCACACTACACCGCAAGCAAAAGATGAACTATGTGTAAATGTTCATTACCACTCTTCTTGTTGTACTGAGGCAACAGCTTTATGAGAATATACTGCTGGAGTTATTGAGCAGAAGATGAGTCCTCTGTTTATGCCCCCCAAAAATGATAACATCACCTATTTAAGACGGTTCCCTTGAGAAGCATGCAGCACTCAGAAAAAGGTAGAGAGTGCTCGTAAATTACAAGAGTGGTGAGTCTTCCCAGAAGAGTGCCTTTACTTAACTCATTTTCAGAGCATGTGCAGAAAGAGATGTGCTTAAAATACAATCATTGTAGCGATTGCTGTTGTGAAATATAAATGAAAATAATAGTTGATCCAAATCAATTAATCAGCTTTTTTGAATGAGCCAGTTTTGATTCAATTATTTACATTTTGACTCCTTACTTACTGACTAACTTTTTTATTTCTATTCTCATCATTAGTGAAATGAACAGCTCAGTGTAAACGCAGCTAATGAAGCAACATATGCTTTCGTTCACATATTTCTAGTCCCTTTCTAGTGATTGTTATATATTACTCTTTAATGTGTTTCTTCTCAGCCTGGAATGGGCGAGCAGCTAATACAGCTATTTGTCATCAAAATCATGATTCCAAGTTTAGAAAGCCCCCAAAATATATATCTAAAATGTGACTTTAATACAGTTACTTTTCGCTGTTTTAACCTTCTACAACAAATAATTTAGTTAGAGTTGTTGTGTGTTTTGAAATGAAGAAGTTAAATCTTATTTGGAATGAAACTACTTTTATTAGGCGGAGACATAGCTATATGGGTACCAGACAAGAGACACATTTTACCATCAACCAGTGATATCCTGCCCCCAATCTACTAATAGAAGCTGTACAGAGTGCTGTCACATGCTTGAAACTCAGCTGGAATCATTTATTTCCGTCACTATGTGATATCTAAGTGACTGGCCAATGTTTAAAGTTGACATTTGATGAAGCGGTTGACACATTCAGCTATTACACAGCAGGGAATTGAACCTATTCTGGTGTAACTATTATAGCTAAGTTGCTGGGAATTCAATCATGTGATCAGTGATCACAGGCAAAACCATTAAAGCACTGTGAAATATGTCACTTATATTATTTCTTTACAGTATTGATAATGGTGTTTTCAATAGCATGGAGACCCAGTATAGAGTGGAGGTTGAAATACCTGAAGGTGTCTTGGGGAAAGCTTTTTTTTTATCATTATGTCAGCTCAGCCCAAACAGCAGGAGCTGTCTGATGGGAATCCCCAGCCAAATGTTATCTGTGTGAGACTTCCTGATAAAATGCAGATCTATTTGGTGTAATGAGGTTTGAGAGCCTAAGGCCCTCACTCACAAAGGGATATTGATTGGAGTCAATATTGCGTTAGAGAGTTTGACTCTGAGAATATAAATCTTGATTATAGATGTTATTGTGGCCAAGTGGCTAAGGCACTAGACTAGCAATCCTTTGTGGTTACACTCTTCTGGTTCAGACAAAGACAAGTTGTTTTTTTCTTAGACGTTTGGTCTGAGATCTGCAGATTTTACAGTAAGGACATGTCCCTGGCTGCTTTACCCCAAATTGTTTGCTATATCTTATGTTGGGCAAACTTGACTTCTGTGTTTTGTTGATAAAGACACTAAAACCAGGTGCTCTAAAAATAGAGGCATCTAATTTTTTATATAGACTCAGATCTATGGTGAGTGATGCCCTGTGTCAGTATCATGTGTACATTAGCTTCTATCTGGCTAGCTATTGTTTGGTGTGTATTTTGTCATTCTTCCTTAAATACCAGATTCATTAAAGAACAGCTGCCAACATCACAGTAATGACTAGACTACAGGAAGTGTCCATCCACGTAACCCAGCTTTAGAGGTGCTGATGTGTGGCTTCTGTTATCTTTGGACTGAACCAGGTGAGGTTCCCCTTTGTTTCCAATCTTGGTGCTAAGCTAAGCTAACTGGCCCCTTGCAGTAGCTTTATATTTAGCATACACACATTAAAGTGGCATCAAAATTCTCATCTAACTCTCGACAAGAAACCCAATAAGCTGATTTCCCAAAATGTCAAACTGTTCCTTTGATATGTAGCAATGAGCTGTAATGAGCTGAGCACCTCTGAGCCGTATTATTTGTGATTCTTATATCTAGACAATCGCTTTCCTTCTAAGCATTCCCACTCCTGTTCAACTACATATCTCTCTTGTCTTTTACATATTAATGGTTGAAGCAAACACAATCCAACAGAGGTGTTGGTTTGAAAGTGTGAAAGCATTTCAAAGCCACAACTTGGTTTCCCAGCGTGGTTTCGTGTGCTGTTCAACCCTTACTTTCTTTTTCCTCTTCTTCCCACTAACAGTATGTTTGTCCATATAGGACTGAAATAGATGCACCAGTCAAACTATACTGAGAGGACATCCGATGCAGGGCGCTAAGAATAAGGACATGTGTCAACAGCACTGCTGCTGTGAGTGAACAGGCTCCTTACTGGGCCACATTTCACTAGAGACTGGATCAAAGTTGCTCACAGGGGAGGCTTTACATATCAGTACCTGTGTGTTGCTCAGTGGTTTGTCTTCTCACTGTTTAGTGTATTTTGGTGTGTATTTCACTATATTTTTTAATGATTGTACATTTGTAGAAAGTCACATGTGATATATGAATACGTTTGGATGACTTAAGTGTTTTGAAAATAAAAAACTATCTGTCTTTATCGCCTTATTTGTTCAAACTTGTAATATGAGTTGTTACCTGATCCCCCTTTTCCAAAAACATCTTGAAAGCCTGAGCTGGGTTTACTGCTGATCTGTGAGAAAGCAACCTCTGTGTCTGGAAAAGATTTCACAAGGCGTTTGTAAAACATTCTCCTAAAAAGCAGGTCAAGCTCACGGGAGACCATCTTCACACCCTGAAGACACACACTGGAGTCCCACCACACCCACCTTCTCATGTAGCTCCTCTCCCCAGTTCAGGTCTCCTTTTCCAGCTACTGATAGGTCAGCAGAGCCTATGTTCCACTAAAGATAGTAACACACAAATCACCAGCTATCTTATTGTCAGAGAGGGTGAAACACTGGCCTGTGGTATAAAAAGATATGGGACAGGGTTTGGCTTGCTTCCGATTTTTCTAATACACAGTGAACAGGCGGACAAAGGTGCAAACACACACAGGAATGCTCTTAAACACACAACCACCCACAAACACACAGACATACAAACACTCATAAACAACGTTTTCTCTAGAGCACTGTCTCTCTCTCTCTCTCACACACACACACACACACACACAAACGCACACACACACGTGTCCATTCACACTTTTTTCTGTCATTCCTCTGCGGTGAGGATACATTTTTGAGTTGAGGTCTGAGAGAAATCCAACGGTTTAAATGTAAGTAGACAGTGTCTCTTCAGATGCTGGAAGTAGGCTGTTGCCAACTTCATGGGCTGAAAAATGAAGCCAACACAGAAGTGCTAAAACTGCAGCTCCTCGAATGGCCACTTGAGGCTGGCTCCAAGAGCCCCCTAAACCTCTATGTTGAAATGCCCAACTTTACAGGAGAAACAACCATGTTTACAGCCTGGCGCCAATAGCCAATTCCCTTGTTCTTGACAAATTTAAGTTGAAATGAATTATATTAAGGCTTAAGATTATGCAGAATTAAGGGTGTGGCCATCAGTGGCTGATTTCAGCAACCGGGCTTCATTCACCCGCCTCAGTTCCACCCACACTCTACCTCCTGACAATTTTTGGATTAGCTGGAGCGACCACACTGACTGACTATCGGCAATGTCACGTAGACTACATCCATGTTTTATACAGTGTATGTCTGTTACATACAGTACAAGCATACACACAGTTCGAAGGGCAAAAAACCCTCATGTGTCCCTACATTCATGTGAAAGTCAGTGTGTGTTTTTGTGTTGCTGCTGATGTGAGTCAGCTCTCATGCATGATCTCACTGTCAATCTGTCATTCTCACATGTCAGCCATATCTGTTTGTAGGGAGCAGCTATGTATCATATTACAATAGAATAAAACATACAGTGTCTGTTTTGAGCCATTGCTTTGAATGCAACATGATCTAATCTGGCAAGGTGCTGTATTAACCAATCACATACATGTAAACAATCATTCCTACAGATGACTTTGTAACATGAACGCTGTATTTCTACTGTTTAAAAGCCTTGATATGTGGAGAGCTGGATGTAGCTGGTCAGATTACTGTATCTAAACATGATCTTCAGCTTGCTGCCTTAGCCTTAATTTCTCTCAATAACCTTGTTTCTCTTGTAAATGTAGTCAGTGACTCAATAACATTGCACCTGCTACCACATTAATCTTTGCACCAGTTACACCCATCAGATTTCGGGAACACATATTTCACTACCTCCCCCGCTCGGCCACTATTCACTATGTGCCCTCTGTCATGAGTTTTCTTGCTGTCTCTCTCTCGCTTTCTCTCTCTCTCCCTCTCAAATGACAAGCTGTGCCAAGTGTAAGTGATTCAGCTGACTCACAAACAGTGTGGGTTGCCAACTACCACCCTTCTCACCAACACACATACTCTAATACTGAAGTAGAATACAGAGCAAGGCAGAGAAAAAGGAGAGCTGAAATGATGAGGGGGAAAATATTGCTGTTACAGCTACTTATAGATTCCTTTTTTAGACGAGCAATCTTTCAGTATGAAACAAGTCAAAGGATTTATATAAATATACAATACATTAAAGAACTTGCCCGAATTCTCCTTTTTGTTTCTCTGCATCTGTTTTTTCCACTGAAACTGCAGTCTGGCAGATGTGGCTACAAATTAATAATTTGCTCCCCAGAGAGCTCCAGACTGAGTCACTCCTTCAATTAAAACTGGTAGAAAGTAAACACAGGAGCACATAAAGGTAGGCAGAGAGCTCCCCTGGGGTAAACTGCCGCCCCCTTTTACACAAAGACACACGTACACATGACATATCACACAAGAATACACATACACACACATAAAAACACACAAACTTCCCCTGTACTCATTCCATATTAGAGAGACCCACTTCTGCCAGTGAGAAACAGGGTCACCTTATGAGTTCTTTACCTATTGTATTCCAGCAATTAAAGCTGATTTTGTTGAGTAATACCGTTTGTTTTGTTCTTTTTTCATTTTCATGTATTTGCAGTACAAGGTGATGTGCTTTTTGAATGCTCAGATAGTTCTTTCTAAGGGTGTTTTCATTTTGTAAATAGTGGTTATAATGGCTGTACTAAGATGTATAATATGTAGTCTTATGATGAATACATACCGGGGGAAATGAATGGTGTGCATGCTGTATTTAGCTAATGCCCTAGTATCAAGTACAGATCGAGCTATGGGACACTGGTCGCTAGGCCTCATTAGCTCCAAGGGACAAGGTTGTCACCCTTAACAACACACAGGCGCGCACGCGTACGCTCCACGTGACTTGACATATGTGCACATGTGTGTGTGATATTGAAGGTGGACATTAATCATCTCTATTGTGCAGAAGCGGCCATTTAGTCTGAGGTGACCCAAGGTTATCTGTGCTGTGGTAGGCTGACTTCAGCGTCACGTTATACCACACACACACACACACACACACACACACACACACACACACACACACACACACACACACACACACACACACACCATGCGGACACACACACAAAAAATCTAATCTTGCTTTACTGTCACAGCACCTGGAAAACTGGCTTTAATTGCCTTCAAAATATATAGATGATATGATATATAAGTCATAGTAGTCGTAATAAACGCAGCTTCACCACATGAAGCTTAGGTTGTTATATTAAATAATTCATACAGTGTATATTAAAGGTTGGTTCTAAAGTCTGGTTTAAAGTCTAAAATACCTTTATTGAGTGAAATAATCAAAGTAAATATGCATTATTTGTACAGTTGTACCAGTAAATTAAATTTAATAGTGAAGTTCAAGGTGGCTTGTTTATGACTTTACACACATCTCTATGAATCTCAGCATATTGGATTTTTTACATTTTTTTTTTTACTAATTTATAGCTGAGGGCAGGAAGAGACAGAAACATGTAGTTAGAAGAAAAGTGGAATCTCATTTTTTATCTCAAACTCTTTGGATGTTTTTGTACTGTATATGCAGATAAGACCACAAATTGCAAACTTTGTGCACTTAACTATCCAACTCAGCAAGGCAGACTCAGACAACCCATAAGCTTGCCATCACACCCATACCAGCCCTAAACTTCACCACCCCTGATCCACCCAAACCTCCACCACTCCCCGGCCCCAAACGCCCACCCCACCCTCTCGGTTTATAATCAGAGTTGCCGAGCTAAGCAGAGTGAAAGCACAGGAAAGACAGTGGGGGCCGGTGCTCGACCCCCATTCAGCGCAGTCGGAGGGCCGGCTCGGGCCCCGAAAGCTCAGATTACATCCCACATAATGAGAGGCCTGGCTCAGCAGGCTCTGCCTCTCTTTCTCTCTCTCTCTCTCACTCTCTCTCCCTCTCTCTCCCTCTCTCTCTCTCTCTCTCTCTCTCTCTCTCTCTCTCTCTCACACACACACATACAGACAGAACCACTGCGGCATTATTGCTGAAGTCCTGTTCTGTTCTGTTCCTCTCTCCGGTTACTACACTGACATTTGCCAGCACAGCTGCTTTACATGTCACTGTATGGCTAAGGGAAATAGACACAAACCTGGTGTGTGTGTGTGTGTGTATGTGTGTGTGTCTGTGTGTGTTATGGTAGTGTAAGGGTCTGGTCCTATGGCCAAATTACAAACTGCATTTTTGTTTTCATTTTTAACCTCAATCCACACTAAGCCAGCATTTTCCACTCGTGAAGAGGAAGAGAGCTTTTCCTTTTAGCTTTAGTAACAGAATTCAAGTGTTGATTCATGATATAGCCTTCATTGTCAACCATGCAGCATCCCAGGACTTTTCTCCTTAGCAGCTTAGCCGCTATCACATTAATACTTTTGTAATTGCAGAGAAACTAAAAGATATACCCAGTGTAACACCATAACAGTGTCACTAGCTTTAAAATACGCATCAACTTAACATTCGACTACACCCCCTATCTGCAGATGGCAGTAATTTGCTATTTTGTCTTCCATCCATCCATCCATCCATCCATCCATCCATCCATCCATCTATTATCTGTAACCGCTTATCCTCAACAGGGTCACGGTGGGGCTGGAGCCTATCCCAGCTGACTTTGGGCGAGAGGCGGGGTACACCCTGGACAAGTCACCAGCTTATCGCAGGGCACATAGAGACAAACAACTATTCACACTCACATTCACACCTACGGACAATTTAGAGTCACCAGTTAACCTGTTAAGTGCATGTCTTTGGACTGTGGGAGGAAGCCGGAGTACCCGGCGAGAACCCACGCAGACACAGGGAGAACATGCAAACTCCTATTGTGTTATTTACCACCCAAATGAAAACAAAAGACAAAGAGGATGAAAAGGTCATGTGATTGTTTATTTTATTTCTT
Source organism: Sciaenops ocellatus (assembly GCA_033000465.1). NCBI lineage: Eukaryota > Metazoa > Chordata > Actinopteri > Sciaenidae > Sciaenops > Sciaenops ocellatus. The sequence continues at coordinate 17,567,731 of CP136877.1, forward strand.
CTTTTTGGAAATGGTAGTGTGAATAGAGTCCTATTGGTGGCACTAGAGGAAAATAGAGCAGATCATTGGAGTTAGTAGGATTCATCCTCTGGGGACTGTGGATGTCTATCCAAAATATCATCGCCATCCTTCCAAAAATTGTTGAGATATTTCAACCTGGTTCAAAGGGCTGACAGAGCAGCATTGCACCCATGATTATTAGTTTTGTTTTATATATCTACAAGTCTCACATGAGTTCACTATAGCTCACAGAGTGACACAACAATGAAACGCAAAGATAGAACTAGTGAACAGTGAACAGTTTGTCCTCTTTGAGCCCTGGTGGCAAGGTCCTTACAAAACCATATTGAAACATGGTCTTTTCTGGAAGCTCCGTGTGTGTGGAGTGCTGTGACAAAGCCCGGCTCCTTCGAAACACACACACACACACACACACACACACACACACACACACACACACACACAGATCCACTCAGCACACAAATCACAACCTACTCACTCACATGCCGTGTGGGCCGACATTTTGTTTATTGCTCGGCGCTTTCAGAGCACCAAGGCCATTGGCATTGTGAAAAGCTGGATTGGGACACAGCAAGCTTGTGTGTGTGTGTGTGTGTGTGTGTGTGTGTGTGTGTGTGTGTGCGTGTCTTGGTGCATTGGTTCATCAGCGTATGTGCCTATATGTGCCGAGGGGCCAGAGCTTATGTTTGTAAATAGAACAATATGACATCTCAGTGGATGTGTTTTTTTTTTTTCAAAGCGTCCACCTCTGTGTTTCCCCTCAGGAAAATGTGTATGTTTGTGTGTATGTGTCTATGTACTAAAAGGAATGAGTGAGGTCACAGACTTTCGCTACAAAGGCTCCCAGCCCAAGGTCTACTAGAGTACAAGCAGCCTTTGTAAAGGCCATGTGTAGAGTGCTCTGTGCTGCATTACAATGGATCTGAGAAAGAGAGACATAGAGAGAAAGGAAGAGTGAGGGAGAGAGGCTCTAACAACTTGTATTGATTAGCAGGAAAGAGTTCCACGTAACGCCCTATCTGCTGCTGTTGCTGCCAACAGGAAAATAACAGCACATAAATGATATCTACCTTTTTTTTTATCTTTTGGGAAATAGTTTTTCTGCACATAACGTGACATGATAATGTGTCTTCCATGGTTGTGCTGCCCCAAGGGTGGCATATTTTCACCGCTGTTTACACTGTGTGTACTCTTGTTTGTTAAGCTTATATGTGTTTTGATGTCTACATAATCTTATCATTTTGTTACAATCTACAGTATGTCTCAGCAATGAGCCTTGTTGTGTGTGTGTGTGTGTGTGTGTGTGTGTGTGTGTGTATATATGTAGAGAGAGAGAGAGAGTTATCCGTTTCAACCATGCCGCAGGAGAGTAAACATCAAGCTAATGCAGAGCAGGAGATCAGCACACACCCTAGTTAGGGCTTTTCTCACAGCTGTTCCATACACACATGCATGTTATGATATAACCTGCCCTGGATGGTCCACTCCAGGGGACTGGTCATCATTTATTGATAGGGCGAAGCCATAAACAGCACATACGTCAGACTTACAGCAACTGTGTGAATGCAAATAGTACAGCATGGCCATTTTGATGGCAGGGATTTACATGGGTGTACATCACAATAAAGCCTGGCTGGTGGAAGTGTGCTGGGGAGGTAGAGTGAAGGTTGAAGGAGCACAAGAATATTGCCCCTGGGTTGAAGGACATGGTTGTGAGTGTGCATGTTTATGTGTGTATGTGTTTCAGAGATTATTGTGTAACATGTGAGGGGCAGATGAGGGTAGGGAGGAGTCATTTTGTCTGTGTGCATGCGTGTACATGTGTTTTTATATCCTGAAGTATCTATGTATATGTACATGCATATGTGTTTTTCCTATTACATAACAAGTATCCTATGAATGCAGTGTAGCGTTAAGGTTAGGAACCCATTAAAATTTTAAGAACTGTCTGATAGACAGACTGACTCACTCACCCAATAATAAACTCTGCACCTGTCACTATGGGCCTCACGTACTAATGGCTGGAGCAAACACTAATATTCCTACTATTATTAAGTGAAAACTAATTACTGAATCATGCTCAAAAAGTATGCTACATGGTTAAAATATAATATGTGTATTAACTTGCACACATGAGAGTCTGTAGTGTTCTTTATTGATACATTTTGATTGTGGCTATTTAAAAAAATACATCCTTTATGGAAAAAATGTGAGGTCAAGTAAAATTGTAAATGCTAACACAAGTCCACAGACACAATAGTCAAGGTCACATTAAGACAAACTTCTATCTGAACAGTCAAAGATCTAATAAATATTAAAACCTACGTTTGTGTGGTGACTACTGTAAGATACATAAGTGTTCACTGTGCTTGGAGATACACACTGTTTTCACAGTCTTGTCATGGCTTCTTGTGGTGGACATATGAATCCATTTAAAATTCTATATGTCCATTTCTGTCTTTTTAGTGTCTCAGCTATCAGGCTGAAGGAACACAGCAAACCTACTGCAGCACTCATTCCTGTTCTGTCCCAAGGTAATATCCTGAGCAGATGAGCCTTCAAGGGGGGATAATTGTAGACTCTGTATGTGTGTGCATATGCATGTGTTTGTGTGTTTGTTTGACACAGTGAGAAGTGGAAGCTCTGGCAGACAACTGCACGTGCCATCTGCTGCTGTGCAAGTGTTATACACAAACACAAATCATAAACACATCTAAGAAAAAAAAACTAAACATATAGGCTAGTTAAATCCGAGCACATTGTTACTTATTTGTCATTCATTTCTTCTTCTTGCTGCCTCCTCACTTCCCTTCCCAAATGAACGCCCATGTGATTGAATGCCATCGTTTCTGCACATCAAAGTCGATGGTAGCTGGAGGTTGAAACTAATGGCTGTTCTGGAAGACAATTTCGGCTCTGAACACACATTAGAAAAGATATTAAAACCATCGAACGCCATATGGGAGAATGGCTTAGGCACCAAGGACACAATCATATTACCTGGCAACTGTACAAATCGGAGGACATAGATACATACAACTCATTTTGAAAACATGGAAGTCAAATGTGTAATATGACTTTATATGAGGCAATGAGTCATAATATCTCACTGTGAAATGAATTCATGGTAGGTGGGATTGCAGAATACACCTGGTGATGGCATTATAATATATATTATATTATATTATATTATATATTATCTTGGTAATTGGTATATATTTATCAGGTAGACACATGTGGTGGAAAGTTTTTCTATTAGAATAACAAGCAAGCAAACTTATTTAATCAAAATGGAGTTAATGATGTGAAAACATGCAATAAAAAATGTGCTGCTTTGACTTCATTGGTAAGAACATGTAAACACTGTCAGATATAAAATACAAACGGAAATAAACGAAAGGGTTGCCAATTTTGTCATCTGTAACTCTTCATAACTGCTGCAAGATTTCTTGTCTCTTTATGAATGAATACACAAACCTTTTTTCACTCCACTATAACCGGAGCTCCAGTTATCATGGCAACAGGTCAGGCGTATACTGACGTCCTCAGGCAACGTTCAATGTGATCTCCCTCTGGTCTGCTACGGTCTATTCAAGCAGCCCAATAATGGTCACTTGGCAGGTGCTGTCCACTTTGGGAGGTCATTAAGAACTGTCAACCTCTCTCCATCCCTCAGTGGTACTGAACTACACTTTATACTTGTCTCACCTTATTTTATTCAAATCTGTCTTTACCTCAGTGCATTTTATACGCAGCCTCTTTGTACTGTGTTTGTCAGATTTGCTCAGTGTCTCACTTTCGTACTCTATTTCACTCTGAGCTTGTGTCTGCAGGAAGCAACAAGGTCAGAGGTCAAGTGTCACGTGGTTTGGACGTTTAATACGCCCTGACATGCTGCCTAAGCTGCTCAGGATGACAGCATGACGTCATGGGATCTGCCACACATAAATGTGCAGACACACACACACACACACACACACACACACACACACACACACACACACACACACACACACACACACTCACAGAAACTTTGATTAGACGTGAGCTGCACGTGAGGATTTTGGCTGTAGCCAGCTTAGAGGCATTTGCCTTGCCACATTATATGTTAAGTAAACACACACATATGGACACAGGCACAGGCACTCCTGCCTCACATAGGCCCATCTGTGGAACGCGTCATTCATCTCACATTTTACCTGTTGATTAATCATCACCTCTCTAAACAAATCTGAAAGGACAAATTATTCATCCATGCAGCACAGCTTCCCTTCCACACAGCGGCTTTTATGTTCAAACAAGTCCTGTGCTCTCTTTCTGTGAGAAATGTTTTCGACTCATATGGTAATACCATCGAGGGAAAAACAGGTTTATGGCTTTCCTGCCATTCAAACACAGAGGCAGCCGTTCCATAACAAATGATAAAAGCATTGATTAATATTCATACTCTCTCTCATGGCGGAGAGGCACAAACTGTGGAGAAAACCTGACTGCAATCCCAGAATAGTCAGACTGCAACTTCTCGCTCGTTTTCTGACAGGCCCAGGCATTTCCTTCCATTTCAAGTAGTGAACTCTTATGTAATGCTTCTCTTAAAATAAGGTCAGACACCTAAGCCTTATAATTTGCATTAATGTGTGTGAAAGTGTGTGCTAAAAATAGAGCAACCTGTTTTCCATGCATATCTGTAAACTGTAGCTCAATGTGGTATAGAAACATTGAAGAACCAAATATATTGCCACAATGAACAATACGAAAGACAATTGCTGAAAATCATCAACTGATTATAAAGGCATTATAAACTGTATACAATTCAATAGATTGTATCTATTCATAGAATAGTCTTTAGGACATGATGACTTTCCAAGGAAACTATCTGACATGCATATTTCTCAACTACCCCGTGGCACCACTGTGCTAAATTAGGGTCTTAGTGAGCGACTTATTATGTAAGGGCCAGCATTACTCAGATGCTACAAATGCTAAGAGGGTAATAAACAAGGAAAGGTGCAGGATAACTGCCCCCCTCCCTCCCAGTTCACAGTGTGCTGTCTTGAAATGGAAGCATCGAAAACAGAAAAACAAAATGAAAAAGAGACAATAAATTTGCTTCAGTTTGAAAAATTAGCATTATTTGTACGTGTGTGTTTTATTGGAATACATTTCATCGGCACATATTAACTACTGAATGTACTTATTTGCTCATTTATTTACTTTAATTGAAAGGACCAGTGTGAAGGATTTAGTGCAGTGCAATCCCCTTGCTTCTAGGGAACTGTAGAAACATGGTGGACTCCGTGTAAGAGGACCTACAGCATCTGTAGATATAAAATGCCCATTGTAAGGTAACAATGTCCATTCAGAAGATTATACACCAATGAAAACATAGTTATCAATATTATATTCATTTTCTGCTGTATTCAGTCTTGCAGATAACAGCTGTAAGAATGTAGTGAAATCAGTGTGACAGTCTGGGTCACTCATACTGAGAATTATTACCTGAAACTGCAGCTTTACAGAGCTATACTGTGAGTTTCACGTCAATGTTTACTGCTTTGATTCACTCGCACCACTTTCGTAGCATTATTTCAGCCACTATTAAAGATCAACATGAAACTGACATTACAGCAACTAACACATCAAACAGACTGTCCAAACTAACTTTCTCTGTCTTCATCTCATTATGACAGACCAGCACTCCCTCCAGTGTTTCTTGAGCTTTATAGCATTTCAGCAGACACTTGCATCCGTTAGCCCCTCTGATACCACAGCAACAGTGACTATGAAGCCATTGTAACCATAAGCAGAAAGAGTGCTATTTACAGTGACTGTATAGCCATGTGGTCTGTGTCAATGAGGAAAGGCCTGGTATATTTCCTCCAAGAACAAAAGCAGGCTGGCTTCTGGTTTGAATTTCTCCAGTGCACATAAGCTCAGAAATTAATGGATGATATTTTGATTTGTATGTATATTTGGGTGATTGTAAAGTGGTAATACTTTACTAATACTAATAATTATGAAATAGCAATGCAATTTCTGCCTTTATTATAAAACAAATGAAATATTAAACACAAGGATTTGCAATGGCACACTTTGTGAAAGTAAATATGATCAGTGCTGACATGGTTCACTGTGTAAAACATTCAGCTCACATCTGTAAAATCCAATACTGTTAAGACAGCTCAGCTGTAAGGTCAAGAGCATTTACTACTTCTGGGTCAGTGAAGAACAGTCCCAATGGATCTAATTACAGCAAGATTTGGGGCTCCCCTGCTGTTTGTGAGTACTGCATGTGTGTTTGTGTAATCTGTCTTTCTATTTTACTGTCAGTGAAAAAAAAAGGACAAGATGAAGACTTCAAGGTTGGCAAACAAAAAACACACACTTACATATTCCTATGTGTGCATGTGTTTTTGCCAAGTCCTCAGGAACAGTGCTTGCCTGTGCTGCCATTTTGTCACAGTGGCCACAGTCAGAACTGCAGCTCACATGATGCCTTTGGACAAATTTAATAACAAGAAACATGAAGCATTAACTGCATGAAGTCCCGTCCTCACAGTGAAGCAGCACACCACCTCTGAACTAAACAGCATTTCCAACACAACCTCTCATACTGTCCATACTGTCTGATAACATCATCATTTTCATTTTAAAACACTCATAAAGTGTCCATATCACGTGTAGCTCCTGTGGCCATTCCCTTCATCTGCCAGAGGATTCTCTTTTGTCTTGTTCATATCTATTTACAGGTTCTTCAGAACATTTACACCTGAACCTATGACTGATATTTCTTGTTCCACTCCTGATAGCAACTGATCCCTGCTGACGTTCTGCTGGGTCACACTGGGAGAATAGTCCTCGTCCCAAAATGGAAACAATGTGAAATCCCTGAGTAATTCTCTGTGATGTTGCTTTGGGATTAGAACATTTTGTCCCAAGCATCCCTTTATCTCCACCCCTCCCTTTCTCTCATTCTTTTTTGGCCACTCCCAACCCTCTCCCTCTTGCTGTGTCATTTCTGTTTAAATTTTTTATTTTCTGTGTCTCTCTGTCACTCTCATTTATGAAGAAGCCTTGAGTGTAAATGAAACTAGAAACAACTTTGCCTCTTTTTTTGGCCTCACAGTGTTTACTTTTGCACATGCAGGCTAAACACACACATAAGTTTTGTATGTACATTATTTTCATTTCTATCCAAATTCAAACGGATTTGTCCATACACAGAGGAAACAGAGAGACAAGACGTGTGTGTGTGTGTGTCTGTGTGTGTGTGTGTGTGTGTGTGTGCAGAATACCTTTGTATGTGCATATATCAGCAAGTGCGTGTATGACATGAATCAAAACCAGGCTGGTGGGGTGACATCTCATTAAAGAGGCAGTCTGCCTGCATACATTGACAGCACATCCAAATTTCACAAACTGAAAGCCTCAGGCATAGTTTGGGGGAAAGAAATACTTTCAATGCATTTTTTTTTTTTATTCAATGATGGCTTGCAGCCTTTAACGATATAGCGGGTGCACACACATGTAAACTGTAATATAGCCAATGCAAAAGTAGTTTTGAATTTGTGTTGTTTACGTCCAAAGTTTCTTTTTATAATGATGTCTTATTTTTCTAGAGTGTACTTGCCTCTCTATATTCGATAATTAGAGGGCTCAGGTTTGTTCAGTGCATCATGCCGGGTTGTAATCTAATGAAGAAAATTGTTATTCCTCTTCAATAACATGGTTATTATTCACACTAAAGAGGGTGCGTGGAGAATGCTATCTATCCAGTGGGTATGGATACAACAGAGAGATGTGAGAGGTAACACTGTCCTAGTTTCCCTCTACATTGAGCAGGTACTATTTTTAGAAAGCAGAAAGATAAGTGGGGAAAAAGAATCCCCTGGAGTCGACGGCAGCAGTTTTATGTTCTGGACAATTTACACCCTCCTTATGCTACGATGACCTTTCTGCCTTCATCATTCAGTCATCCCAGCCCCCTTCATATCCTCATGCCCTCTGCTCCATGTCCTCCCTCTGTCCTCTTCTCCTCTCTCCTGTCTCCTTAACTTTCTTGACCCCACCCCCTTCCCTCCACTTTGCTCCCCTTCCTGCACATTTAGCTGTTCTCTCCTTTTTCTTTATTCAGTTTTCTTCTTGTATTATGTCTTATCTTCCATCCCCTGGCCTGTCTCCCACTTTTGTGTTTGTCAGCACGTGTCTTGTGTGTGACTGTATGTTTAAACTTATAATACCAAAAACTGTCGTGTCTCATTTGTCTGCTCCAACACAAAATGTCCTTTGTGTGACTGTACTCCCACTCATACTCCTTACCTAGTGCCAGCAACATTAATCCATTGGACTCTACATATGCACATGCATGCATGAATTTATCAAGTGGGTGAATGTAGTGTGCTGGTATTTCATATCTTGGTAATTTATGACTTTCTGTCTTTCTGTCCCTCTTCTCTATTCCTTCCCATCTGGCAAATTTTTAGTCTAACCCAACACACCGACCAGCTGTGCCCTGGAGAGCTGCTATTGATACTGTGTGCATGCGTATGTGTGTGCGTGTGTGGCTGCACACATAAAGTACAAGCACACATCCAGTGCATTGGGCACAATCTACCAGACCATCTGGCTGACTGCTTGTGGAGGCATTCATTGGGCAAGTGACACTGTGTGTGTGTGTGTGTGTGTGTGTGTGTGTGTGTGTGTGTGTGTGTGTGTGTGTGTGTAATAGAAAAGAAAATCAAGCTGAGGTCTACTGAAAAAGGGACAAGTAATCACCCAAAACAATTTTCACCATAACAATTAACTAACAACATATTTTGTGTATTTTTACATCCTAAACATCATGATTTGTGAGTGGAAGTAAAAAGAAAAGTCTTTAACTTCACGTAATTTTAGTGCTTCACTCTGCCCTAACCATATTTCATTGTTTTCTTATTTCATATACAGATTTTTGTCTTTAAAAAGAAATTACTAAAGGCTGAATATGAGTTAAAATGAATTGTTAAGATTTATTAAGACGTATTTTATGCATATTTTCTATATTTTGATGTGCTAATAACTAACTGATACTAACTGATAAAATAACTATCAACTGCTACACATGAATGGAAATTTTGATAGCAAGCATGACACATATGAAAGAGATAAGCAACAGTTAGTTCAGTCAGTTTACAGTAAATCCCACTCCAGACATCAGCTTTGGTAAGTATTGGGCTGCCACCCAGTGGACAACTTTATTAATTGCAAATGTTTCTCGAGTCAGTAATTATGGCAAACTGGAAATTAGTTCGGTATTATTGTGGGTATAAAATGTCAAATAATTTGAATTTAGATGCATTTGAACTTAACATACAGCACACTGTTGAAAGCAATAACAGTCCAGTTATTTTTAGTCAGGATTTACAGTTATCCTTTGCTTTACTGTAATGCAGTAGGTAATGTAAGCCTTAAATATGGTTATGATATTTATGTCTAAGGACTGAATAGGTCCATATAGCACATGTGCAAGCATTTGCTTGTCGTGTGTTTATAGTTTGCAGTGTGCACACAGATAAACCACCTGCATGCAAAGTGGGTCAAATTCCATATTCAATTCTCACACCCCATTTTTTAAAATCCATTCAGAATTGTCAAGAAAACGCATTTCACAGTAGACTTAAGTTTCACACTGTGCAATGTTTCTTAGTACACACACACAGTATTTGTGCAGAGATTGACCACAGTGACTGACACAAAAATGATTCTTTGGTGTATCAAATCTTGGAATGAATAACTGGACTGAGAAACCAGGGAAAATTAAAAGGGAACTCCATAAATTTTACACATCATGGTCTGTTTACCATTCTTGGGGAGTACTACTGCGTATGCAAGCAGTTGTATAAAGCCTTCTGTGGCTCCTGTTTGAAAATAAGATATGGGGATATGAAGTTAGAGCTTACCAGATCTCTGTAGCTGGCTCCTCATCTTTGCTTGAGGCTATAGCTTCTACTAGCATAACACACTCGTATCCAGGATTTGGGAGGAAAATTGGATGAAATGAAACATGAACAATAAACATTATATCTCTGCTTCTGTTGCATCTATTTTAATCTTTTTCTAATAACATAACTGTGTATTTGACAACATTAAAGGTGTGCAATGCTAAATTGGTAACCGAGTAATCTTTTAAAATAAATTACCTTTTTTATGAACTTGTTCATCCAAGTTTGTGTCTTCTTGATAAAAATGTCAACTATCTCTCTGAACACCTACAAGTTCCTCACTGTGTCACTGAGGGCATTGTGCACCCCACCCCCCTTTTTTGTGCCTGCGGCTGTCTGGCTTATTATTATGGTCTGTCTGGCAGGCTGCCTGGCTGGTGGTCTCTAAGTGAACTTGATACTGAAATCAGGAGCCAGCTGTGATGTGTAGGGCATCAAGGGGGCTGTGTGGAGTTAGTCTGGAGCTCGGCCAGTCACTTAACACTTGTCAACAGTTCTAATGAAAGTGGCCTTTTCCTCAGTGGCCTCTTTTTCATTAGCAGGGTCAGAGGTCGCCGCCCAAGGCTGGCTGGCTGTCGGCCTGAGAGGGTAGACAGTTGAGGAAGAGGGCTGAGGAAGGGGGTTATTGAAGGGGATATAAGGGCAGAGGGGGAAGGGGGAAAACATTCAGTGGCTGGTCCTTATGTTTTGTTTCCTGTATGCCCCGCTGGCCCTTGTGACTAATTTTGTTCTTACGGTATCCCGCAGCTCTGACGCTTGTCTACACCTGACATTGTAACGATTTGCACCTGTATACTCATTTGTGTTTTCATTTTTTCAATGCCTTTATCTCTTTCACACCAGGGTTTAGCCACAAGCTCCAGCACAAAAGGCTTAATATTCTACAGAATGATGTTGGGTTCATGGAGATAAATACACCATCAGCCTTTATATTAACTTTAGTTTAGTTCAGGGGTTACATTCTCCTTCAGTTCCTCTCTCTGTTCTCTATTATGCCCATTTAACACAGATGTGGCCAACAGAGTGAAACATAGAGAATCAGCCAACATCCCTCTCCTCCTCCTCTTCCCCTTCACCCCGGCCTCTTGCACATGAAAGGGGCCGCCCAAGGCCAATGGATGGCCGGTGGGGTGTGTGCTATGCGAGGGCCCCAGACCCAGACACAACACAACACACAGCTCTGCAGGCCACCACAGCTGGGCTGGAATGTGACCTGCTTCAGACTAGGCCCTGTGTGTGTGTCTATGTGTGTGTGAAATACAAGTGGACGGAGGAGGACATGGATGGAGGGATGTCAACTACAGAACACTGCACTGCCTGCATGAGCCTTTTGATAAGCTGTGAGCATGTTGGGTATTTTGTCTTGAAGACAATACAAAACAGTACAGCAGTGTCACAAAGCAAGGACATCTATGGTGTTTTCATGATCATCTTTATTTATTTTGCCATCATGTTCTATAAAAGTTTTAATGAACACTAATATATCATATAGATAACATAACAATATGTCGGTTCTCTATGCAATTAGATTCACAGAGAGACATTCTGCCTATATATATATACTATATACGTATACATATATATAAGAAAAAAATCAAGAAAAATAAATACAAAGTACAGAAGTCCATATACATATTCTGCATTGTAAATTAAAACTTATCAAAACAGATTCCACAAAATGTGGAACCAAAGAGCTTATTTGATTCTGGTACATAAACTGAGGCTTGCAAATTGCATTATTGTGAGCTCAAGTGCTCAGAGCTGATGTCATACAATGTCTTTTTATAACGCACAAAAACATAAAGCAAATGTATGAATCATATTAAAACATACTGCTACATGAATGATATTAGTGTATGCAAGATAACATTTTGAGAGGAAATCTATAATGCAATTTTAGTAAACACAAAGATTAAATACTTTGTACAGGGTAAATGTTTGTTACTAATACTATTCTACCTGCCTTTTCCAGACAGTGTATCCTCAGTGTGGCCATCAAAACAAAGAGCTATTTGGACAGTTGTGACAGCATCTGTGAAGAAAACAACTGACAAAAATGATCACTGACATCAATAAAAACTACGATGACCAAGTTTCTAAGATCTGCTGAGAAATATGGAGCAAAGAATGGAAAGAAAAACACCCGAAACAGACAAAAAACCTCAGATGATACGGATAAGCTACTAGTCTTGTGTTTACCGGCAGTCGTTCAAACTGGTGAGGTCACTGGAGCTTGGAAAAATTAGAAAACAACAACAACAACAACTGACTTTCAGTGAATGCACGACTTTTAAAGACTACTGGACCGCAGAGAAATCTTTAAGGAAATCGCAGGTTTTCTTGTGGGCAATCTCACGAAGTTTCCTGATTTTCCGAGTGCTGGAGGAGCCTACAAAGCTGTCAGGCTGCAGGACGGCCATCCCGTTATGAACATCGCCCATGATGATGAGCTGCCCGTTGGCTGTAGTGATGTTGGGGCAGGGGCAGTTCCAGTCCATGTTCAGAAGAGTCACCTCCAAGGGCTCTTTGCCAAAGAATCTCAGACCCATCTTCTCATCCTTCAAGATCTCCTCCACTGTCACCAAAGCGTGGCCTGACTCTTGCTCCTCTGTCAGCTCGGTTACACGCCCCAGGATCACAAAGTCACTCTTGCAGAAGCTGGTGACCATCTTGCCTCGAGGTTTACACATCTTGCAGTTGTGGCTTTTCGGAAAGGGACACATCTCTTCGCAAGCCTCTTTAGACTCAAAGTTGTTCTCGTTGCCACCACAGCCTCCATACACAAAGGACTGGCACTTTTTGAGGCTGCTGCTATAAGCCCAGCGAGGCTCGTAAGCCTTGCAAGGCCCTTGGAGGCTTGGTAGGCTACAGGGAGCCGCCAGCTCTCCTCCACATGACAGCATGCAGGCTTCATAGGCATCAAAATGGTTACGGTTTTTATTGCACTGACTGTAGGTGAAGGTGAAGCAATTGTTCCTCTTTGGTTCATAGTACCAGCTCATGCTCTCTTCTCCACAGTCGTCTGTGTCTGGACTCTTAAGGCATTCTTCAGCTGGAATTGGCAGGTTGGTACTATTCCCCTCAACATTCTTACCTTTCGCTTCTCTTTTGATCACAACCAAGGGAAAGTGTGACGATACACTTCCCCCAACATTTTTGGCTGTGCACGTATAGATGCCGGCATCCTGAAGTTGTGCATTGTATATGACCAGCTGGCCAATGTTAGTGACCACAACGTTCCCTCTGACATGATTTGGTTTCATTATGGTGTTCTCTTTGCCCTTCAGTTGTTTCTCCCAGGTGATTTCCGGACGTGGCTTCCCAGACACCTCACACAGGAAGCTAGCTGTCTCACCCACAAAAACAGCCTGTTGGGTGGGGCCGGTCAGTATGGTGGGGAGCTGGATGTCAGCTGGGAGGGTGGTCTGGAGGGCAGTGGTGGGATGTAAGGTGGTCTCTGCGGGGATTGGACTGGTGTTTGGCCAGGTCAGATGGTACCTGTAGGTAGGTTGAATAAAAAATTAATTAATCAGAGGCAGGATAGGTCTTTAATGATTATATCGACATATTAAACACAGCATAGTTTTATTTTTCTACACCACAGCCAAATGTCTTAATTTTGAGGAACTAAAGCGAGACAACTTTACCTCATAACACCAAAAACAAATAGTAGAGATCTAAAATACTTAACATGTTACCTGCAGGTGACCTCAGAGATAGAGATACCCTTGGAACAGGCCTCTGCATCCATGTAGCACTTGTTATAATAGGTCATGCCATCAGATGCACACGTGAAGTGGGGTTCTCTTTCACAGCGGTCCCGGCACTTACAAACAGGCTGGCCATCCCAGATGTCGCACTCGGACCCTTGCTGAGAGCACATGAACTTGTCGCAGGTGGCACCCTTTGGCATTCCAACAGGGCCTTTGTTGCCCTTGATGTCTATATAGCGTGCTGCCACGCAGCTCTTGTTACCGCAAACATTAGGGCAGCACTTTTCAAATGACTCACAATCCTAAAGTTGGAAAAGAAACAAAACCTTTTAGGCACCCAGATACCAAGATATGTCATTTTCTTTTACAGATACAGACTGAACTAACACAAATTTCTAATGGAGAGAAAAAGGTTTGATTCTAGGTGAAATTCCTATAAACAAAAGCTCCCTGCATATTAATATTTGGACAACATTGTACATTATGACTAAAAACTTGTAGGGAATAAATTTAGTAATAAATGTAACTTGTGTGACTTTACATAACCACTAAGATAAAATGTGTTGAATTTGGTTTCAGCTTGCTATTTTTTTCTGTTAACACACCCAGACAGCAGCTCATGCACAGAGTAAAGTAAAATAAAAAGAGACAATCTGATATTTTTGAACACCTCATGTACTATGTGAATTGCTAGGCTTAAATGTCTTCTTGATAGACAGACAGATGCAACTAAAGTTCTTCCAACAGTTTCTCTCTCTCACATCTCTTCCCATTTTACACGCAACAGGTCAACTCACCTGGTCAGATTCACACTCGCGCATGCAGGTGCTCATAGCATCCACCCACAGGTTGGGGTTCAGGTCGTTCGGGCATAGACCTGCGTGAGAGTACACCACTTTTGCCACAGACATAGGCATTGCTCTCACACGGCAGCTGTCCATATAAAGGAGTATAGTGTAACAATGTCCCAGAAGAAACCAAATCCATCGTGGAAACAACATCCACCACATATCCGGTGCGTAACAGAGCGGAGAGCAAAAAAAAAAAAAAAAAAAAAAATCTTGAAAATCCAACAAGTTTAACGCGATTTTAAACTACTGAAAAACTCTTTAAGCGATCTTAAAAGTGTCGTGTAATTATTTTTCTAACTACTGGAATCAGATCCTGCGTAAAAAAGAGCGAAAAGAGGAGCGTGCTGGACCGGTCTCGATGTGGAGAGCCCTCCAGGTTAGTCGCTCCACGTTTAATAGTAGCAAGAGATTAGGGCTGCGGTGTGCAAACCCACTTAAGATCTAACTACATGAATTACAGTGGCCTGTCTAGTCGGACAGCAAATCCCAGCTGAGTTACAGTTATGATCAACTTAATTAAAGAAGAAAAAAAAAAAAAAAAAAGTTCCAACAGTTTGCAGACGCTGATTCAAAGAGGACTGGAGACACCTGTGCGTAAGGCGCTGGCTGCCTTAACCCTTAACTTGCAAAGTCGGTGCAAAGAAAAAGATATCTAGCAATAAATAATGCTAAAATTTTGATAAAATAATGATAATCAAAACTACAATAGACAGATCACATGTATTATACAATTTAGGCACGATCTAAACATTTTAAAATCACGTCAGAATGTTAAAAATAGGTACAAAGATACTATATAGATTCTAGAGATAGTCACAAAGCTCTATTTTCAGTAGCAGTGTTAACAGAATTCTTACATTATAGCAAATACTTGTGTAGTATTTCATTTTAGAAGATATGATGCAGTATATATGCTTTTATATTGGATATGTATTCTTAACAACTATTTCTTTCTGGTCATATAAATTCAATTAAAGAGTACTGTGTGGCAATACTGTGCACTAATGCTGTATGATAAACATCTGAAATGTTTTCTGTCTCCTGCCCATCCGGACAAAATGTCAGTCTCCAGAAGATGGCACCAAACTCAGTGGAGCTCTTAGAATTATTATTTGTACATCTTGTACTGACACCAAGTAGTGCTTGAGTACATTTGAGTAGATTTGTAGAGGTGGATAAATTATATATTATTAGTTACTCATTTGTACCATTGGATCACGTTCTTGATAGTAAAACCATCCATCCTCCTCCTCCTCCTCCTCCTCCTCATCCTGGTACGTTGTGATTTATCTCCACTTCTTTTTCTTCAGAGGTTTCTGTACCATAAAAGCTCCATGACTGACAAACTTTCCAGATAGGTGATAACAAGTCCACTGGTGCACCTGCCTGTTCTAAAATTCAAGCTTTCAAAAAGATAATATTTTAGATGTTTTATTTAGATATAACCAACCTGTCGTTGATTTAATGCAAAATGCAGATGGTGTAGAATAAACAACACAGTTAGAGAATATAACTGAAAATCTCTTTCCAAACTTTGAAAATGCCCCCAATGAAGTGCACAAAAATGCAACTGTGCTGTTATAGTTTCAGTCATGATGACTTGCACAACGTGTCTTTATACATTATAATTAAAAACATTACTTTGATTATTAGTCACTCCTGCTATGACCACATTTGGGTTTGGATTGTCAATACTGTGTAGTGTGGTTAGTGATGACACAAAATGAACACAATATTGACATGTAATAAGTCACAAGTAGTACAGACAGTTTGATATCAAGCTGTAAAAAAAAACAGCTTGTTCCCCAAAAGCCAATTCCAGGAAGCGTTGCAGAAAGGGCTAAAAGGGGGCTTCAAAACAAAACAAATAGGTTGGTGGTCTGTTCGGCAGTGAACATGAACAGAAAGAAGAAGAAAAACAGAAAAAAAGGATCCTGCTACAAATCCGACCACATGGGGACACAGCTTGAGACTCATTTCAGTATACCATGTTGCTCAAATAAAAATGTTTTTGCTGATGTTAAAAGTTGGTACCTTTATCTTTATAAAAACAGACAACATCTTAGTAGCCTTGGTGTGGGTGTATGTATGTGAGAGAGTGTGTGTGTTTGAGTGTGGGTATGGAGTCTGTGTTTCCCAAGAGTCCCTGCTGAGCCCAAAGAGGCCCAGTGTTCTCTAGGCCAGACCCTGCCGTCTTAGTCTGGTCTGTGTCTCTGAACTTCTCTGAAAACACACAGGCGCACACACATACACACAGGTAAGACTTAAACACATGTATGCACAAAAAAGAATGAAAGTATATAGTGAATATGGTAAACAATATGATTTTTTTGGCTATACCTTGGCCACACTGTGGATATGCTTAAATAAAATATAAGTCCAGACTATATTCATCATTTCACACACACACATACACACATACACACACTCAATTGCCTGCAAATGGACAAACACAGTCAAGCTGTGTTTTCAGTGTCTGCTCACCCATTCGCCCCCTCAGGCCCTCCACCCCTAACCTTCACCCCTCAAGACCCTGCATTCCCAGCATAGCCGACACTGGAGCTACAGGGCATGTCACATATTGAATAAAGCCACACGGTAGACCCCACGCGGGGCACTCCAACAGTCTATCTGCCTTCAAGCGCATGTATTGTCTGCAAACAGACCTTGACTTTGACCTTCTCTGTGCACACTCACCATCTTTCTGAGCACAGTTCAAAACAACTTAATTCAAAGGATGTCTCCATTAATGTTTATTTGATCACAATACAAATGTATTCGCTACTTGCAGATATGAAGATAAACTGAGTCTTTGGTACTAAAATTGTTCAACCAGGCTTCACCTAAAGATACATATTGGGAAAATACTTCCTCAATGGTCTTAGTGGTAAAATTAGGCCTATTTGGGTTTCCTCCAGCGGTCACCCTTATACATGATGGGAAGAACTGTTTCACAGGCTTACGGAAAGGGCTTGACAACAATGACACAAGGATGCTATGACCTAGTCAGTCTCTCAGGTCCCAATCAATGTCACACGGGTTGTTTAGGGTGGTACACTACAGCAGCAGACCACTCTGTGTGTCATCACTGTCTTCTGAAATTCTGCCATTGCTTCTTCCTCTATAGGATTAGATTGGACTTCACACTGATCAGAAAGAAAAAAAAACTTGGGGAGCAGTTGCTAGGCAACCAGTGGAGACTACAGAAGCAACTCTGAGAATTAAAATAAGTCGTAAATTGTCAAGATATACAATGTGGGCTTTCGAAGTAGCCAGATTTTGTTACCTATATATACTGTATATGTAGCCTAGCCTAGCTGTTTTCAGTCCTTATGCTAAGCTAAGTCTTGAGCGAAGAGAAATGAGAGTGGCACTCACTGAAAGGTGAGCATATTTCTGAAAAATTCAACTATATCATTCAATTCATGGCCTTCACAGCTCACGTAACCCTAGTTCTTTAAATATTATTTGAATCACTCCATCGTGGGTTCAATATAAACTGTTGATTCATGTTTTTTTATATTCATATTCAGAATTAACAGCATCACAGATAAAATAGGCATAAATCTCTCACGAGGTCCCACCGTTTGTTATTATATATTAACCACTGTACATCTTACTTCACCATTAATCTCAGTGGCTTTACAGTGTCATGCATGTGTTTATGTTGTAAATAAGTAGCTCTGTATATTGGATTACATTGTGCATTATGCCTGTTAGAGAGGTGCACAAATTGTACCAAGGGCCATAGTCCAAGCACATCGACCAAGGCATGTACTTGTGAGTAATGTCGCCTTCTGCCTCCATTTCTAAAATGCTCTTAGGGGTTCTTGATCATGCAGGTCCACAGCTTCTCTTACTCATAGCTGAGGCCTGGGAAGCTGGTGGAGCTGGTTCAAAACAATGAAGGTGTTATGACTGTTCATACTAAGCTTATTATGAGTGTCTCATTCCAGAACAAAGGAGAGAGACACGTCCAGCCACAGCAGGGACCTAAGCTGATTCCTCAGCCCCAGTCTAGACACACAACACAACATGCCGATGGACAGACATGCAGGCATACATGCGCAACTTCACAGGTGTCAAGGGAAAATTATATATCCTGATTGTTTTACATCCCTTTGTCCCTAAATTTAGATCACACACTCACACAAACACTTTGTCAACACTGTTCTGCTCAGATTATGCAACATTTGCGCTCTCCGGATCGCAGTGTCTGAACATCTGCTCACCGCATGAACACTATTGTATTCATTTTCACACAAGTCTGTCAGTATGACCATAACATAGGTGTTGTTTATGTTCTTTAAATCAGAAAGGGAACATAACATTGGATTGTTGTGCAAATGCAGGTCAAAAGTGAATGCACTGGCCAAAGACAAAACCACAGCTGGACGATAGAACAATACTGAGTCTGAAGTATGGAACATTTCCAGAAATGCTTTTTTTTTTTTTTTAGTAGTGTTAATATTGCACAGAAGAGGACATGTTAAATTAACAGTTAAAGAAAGTCTAAACCAACCAGTGAAAGTGTGTATCTGAGCAGCAAATATTTGATATCAGATTTTCCATCAGTTATATATGTAAGAAAATGTTCAGCTGTCTTTCACTTGAGCAGAAAATTGATTCCACAAAAGGTGGGACGGGATGTAAAATGTAAAAAAAACAGAATGTATAGAGTGTATATTAAAAACAAAGTTTAAATATCTTGTCTTTGAACAGTATTCAGTTGAATATAAAGAAAAGGATTTGCAAATCATTGCATTCTGTTTTAATTTATGTTTTACGCAGCGTCCCAACATTTTTGGAGTTAGAGTTGAATAACGCTGTCAGTGTTTCCAATTCCGGGGTTTCTTTACAAGCAGGCAAAATTCTTCTTGTGAAGTTAAAGTTGAAGTATGACACTAAATAACATTTTTCAAGATGAAAGCATGGTAGTGACGTCCACATGGCTACCTGTTGGAAAAAAAGAAAAAAAAAGACCCCATTGATTGATCACATACATTTGACTGATATCGGGTTGGACACTATGACAAATTTACACTGTCAGATTATATAAATTTATCTATAGAGATTTATAATAAGTCAAGGAAGCTATCACTTTTATTAACTTTGGTTGTATTAGTCCATTGTAGGCAGCACTGTATATCAGTGAGGAGCACTGCTTTACGCAATATTGGATCATTTGTCGCATCAATGTGATGTAAAGTACTTTAAATTTGCTTGATGAGCCAAAAACATTTCCACTGGACTATTTTACAGTTTGTACTAGATCACGATATATGTCTTTACTGGGATAAAATTACATATACCACGATGAAGGATTTTATCTGCTGAAAAATTACTATTCAGGTTTATTAGTTGTTTTTTTTTCTAGTATTCAGTATTGAAACCATTAATTATTAAAACCATTTAAATGAATCTTTTGTGACAAGAACAGTTTTCATTTAGTGCTTGTAGACCTGCATGAGAACTTTTTTAATTGAATTATCATTATTATTATTATTATTATTATTATTATTATTATTATTATTATTATTATTAAGAGTTTACTATGGTCAATTAATCAGCACTCCATTTTACATGGAATGCTGAGGTAATTTTTTTTTTTTTTTTTTTAATGAGATGGTGAGTTGACATTTGTGGCCTCGTGTTAACTTACTCTGAACGTGTCTATTCCTAAGAGCTGGATAACTGAAAAGTTTCTACACAGACATCGTAAAAGTGGTGTATTTCAGTGTAATGATGTAATGGACCAGTATCCAAACAGCAGGTTTTAAAATATGTTTTATGAATTAAATTAAATCCAAGCAGATAAAAATAAATTCCTCTTGTTACCACTTAAAGTGGCTCTGATACCGCAATCTGTGGCTCATCTAACCAACCAACATTTGCTCTTTTGCTCCCTCTAGTGGCTCTTAGCTGAAACATACACCTTAATTCATTAACACCCCACATACACGTGCAGGTGCATACGAAGGATAACCTGCAACAGACGCCACGCATACTTCATTTAAAGTGAGAATTAAGATAGATACTCAAATTCATTACATCAATATGCTCATGGCATTAGTCAGATGAACATACTATGCTTTTAGAACCACACGTGGTCAGTTTAAGAGAAAAAGAGGGAAGAGGTCGAGTAATTCACCATGCTTTATCAAAGAACAGATACAGGTCTCAGGAACGAAAAAAAAAAAACACTTGAACTTTAACAGTGCCTAAGATTATTTCTACAAGTACACAGGACGTACTGTATATAAAAATATCAGACTCTGAATGCATAGGTTAAGTCAAACTGTATTCTGCTTTTTCTAGAACAATAAGCAACCCCACAAATACAATGTTAGTTATCTCCTTTCCACAGAATCAAAGAAGATCCTATAAAAACCCATTTCAAACATGCTGCTCGCAGTCACCCGGGGCACAAAACGGCCAGGGGGGTGTTTCCGCCATACACTGTCCTACTTTCTCAAGCAAGCTCCTGCCGTACACATGTGGCACAACTTCACTTAATAAAGCATTTAACATAGTTGGGAACATAAAATAAGCACTCTTGGTAGTCTCTTCTTCTGACAGCAAACTTTCTGGAAACACATTCTTCTTTCCGCCCCACACACACACACATTGCACTTGGCTTCAACAACAGCATCGCAGCACTTTCCCCTCCCGTTGTTGAACTCTCTCTTGCATGATAGAAGACTTTTTTTGACACAAACGCAACAGGCCTATAGCTGGTTAAAAAAAAAAAAAAGTATACAAATTAATAAAAAATATCTTAAAACATACAAATACAGTAAGAGCTTCAGGTATACATTTGAACAGTAAACAGTTACCACTGAGTAAGAAACTTTGATTGTAGGACATGTGTGGTGGCCGTGTACTGCAGCGCTTAAAACAAATGAGCCCCAGCATTGAGAATTAAGAAGGAATATAAAGTGTTGATGAAAGCAGCATAAACATTTCCATCCGACACAACATGGCTGTGCCTCGTGACCTGTCATGACCAGTTAAACTCTTAATATACAGTATAAGAAGGTTTTTTTTTTTCTTGTCAGTCTCTATCATCACTCCAACACCTCTGATTAACCACCAAGTAGAAAACATTGATATCATTTTTATTTCAAAAAAATAAAATAAAATAAAATACTGGCACTAGACTGGCCTTAATAACTAAACTGAATATCTATATTGATATTCTGTGTTGCTTTCAGTTTGTTTTAAATAAAGCTAGCCGCCGTCATCGACAGCCTAGGTTTAACGTGACACAAAGACAGTCATGTAAGAAAGGATCATTTGAGTGTTAGAGGGAACAAGGAAGCACTCAATCGTATAACCAAGTGTCACAAACGCAGAACATCATCTCCTTTGCTATATCTTACTTATTTCCTTTTCACTTTGGGGAGAGAAGAAAAAAAAAAAAAACTAACAAGGCTGCGTTCTTTCTGAAGCAGTCATAATTTCTGTTCTGCAGCTAGTTTCTTTGCTGGCTAGAGTTAGTTTTTGGTTTCAAGTCTAATCACAGTCAAACAGAAGGACGGCAACTGAACATATTCAACAGAAGGCTCAACTTATGATAAATCAAGTGGGAGCCTCATAGACAATCTCTGCTGGGACTCAGCAAGCCTTGTTACTCTAAGCGCAATGCATTATTAATAAGAATCGATACTAAAACAAAACAAAAAAAAACTTCACAGTTGACAGTTTAAGTCTGATGCTTTAAAGTGTTATGCTTTTGTCTGACATGAAGCGACACGAAAGAGAACAATTCAAACAAAACAAATTATTTCTTTGCCACAGTGTATGACAGGATGGTTTAAATATGTAGGGAAACCAGTACTCCTACTCAAACATGTCCATCCTAGTGTGGATGTAGATTAAAGCATACCGTATGTGTGGTCGGCAAATTAAAAAAAAAAACTATTAGTCCAAAGTCTCACCTGGTGTGAGATTACCTCCACCTTAAGAATTAGGCCAGTAATGGACGCCCTCTGCTGGAAAGACACTAAGGTTTATGCCTACAGCATATATGAAAGTGTGTACGCCAGCTAGAATATGTCAGAACACTCTATAGGTCAGTTTGCTAGAAATGTGTCCAAGTCCACTGTGCTGCAACTTGTTCTGTTCTGTGGACTGACGGTGAGCATATCAGTAAGAGTTATGTAAATCCTTCCTGTGGTCCTCTGCTCTCAGTCTTATCAGGCCATTTTCTTCTGTGACTATAGTCCACAGCCAGTATAGAGATGTGTCTATATAAGGCTATTGCAGAATCCCGTTCAAGTCCAGTCCATGAGGAAGACAAGCCAATGTCTCCCTCCGTTGTCCCACTGGAGCCTTGGCACAAAGTGCAGTGGGAGGAGAGAATAGAGATAAAGAGAGGAGAGTGGGGCCCAAATACTTTCGCAATAATCGAGGACACCATGCATCAGTAATCGCTTAGAACTGGTTGGGTACACTAAAGCGGCAGGAGGGCCAGGAGGAGGACAGGAGGAGGACAATAGCTACAGAACTTGAAGGAACAAATCCCAGTTAAGAAATTGGCAAAACACCAAAGCCAGACAAAGCTGTAACAGGGGACCTGGGCGGGCAACTAGTTATGGTTTTCTTGAGGGTAGCTACAGAAGCCCATTGTAAGCAGGGAGACCTCAGGCTCCGTGGCAGCTCTAGTAGGTGAGGCGGGAGGCCTTCATGTTGTAGCAGGGTCTGTCTGTTAGGCCCCCAGTCCCGGAGAAAAGAGACAGGCCCTCTGCTTTCTCCAACACGACCTCCAGCTCCTGAAAGTCCTGCAGCCGAGCCACATCCTTGTCCTGGACAGGAAAGGAAAAATGATATTTAAAATCAACGAGATAATTCATTTCTACGAGTAAACAGAAACCAGAGCTGTAATCAGCAGCAGACCCAGTTTGGAATCTCTGAAATAAACTGATTATCAAGAGTTCCTGAGTAGTCAATCAACTAATTATTTCAGCTCTACTGACCACCGACAAAAGCTCTCACTCTTTCTACAGTCACTAGCCTCCACACTGCATGAAGAAGAGAAGGGGAGGTATTATCAAAGGGCGTGAGGCTGAAAAGTTTCTGGCATTTTGTATCATACATTCATCAATAACAAAAGTAATTGTTTCTTGGAGCCATTTCTCACACAGCTTCACTTTCACTGTTATTATTTTTCACCTGGACCAGAAATTATATGTCATTATTTGTCAAAGGCAGCGGATAATGACACAAATATAACGTACACAGGGGAGGTTTCAGTGGGAAGGTAAAAATGAGTCACAAACAATTTAATGAGAGTGTTGGGGACAGTTTCAGACATGAGTCAGACAGACAGAGAGGGAGGCAGACACAGACTGAAGAGCAAAAATTGCTTCAATACATTTTGAGCAACAAAATTAAAAAAAAAAAAAGGCGGACAGGTTAATTTACTCTGACCACAAAGTCTCCTTTATTGAAAACAAAAGGTGGAATATGTGTGGTGGTGCGCAGGTTAGCATGCCTCCATGTGCAGTCAGTATCAAACCACAGTTGGAGAAGCCAAACAGTGCTCAGCAGAGTGTCAGTGTTCAAAAACATTTACATAGACTTTACATAATGTATCGAGTGTCGTCGTCTCAGCAGGGTTAGCAAAGTTTGACAGATCTTCTCATCTACTCTGATGAAAAAAGAAATATTGATAGTGTAACATGAAAATGTTATCATGTACCTTATCACTCCTATTATTATTCTTTGTCTTACTTCTATATGGAGGATGAGCTTTGAGTTTTGTATCTGTGTGTGCATGCTGCTCTGTGAACTTGCTTTCTGCGTCATACCTTTCTCAACATGGTGTTTGGCAGCTTGCGGATCTTCTCCACGTGCTCGGTGCTGATATCTAACTCACGGCAGCAGACCCTCAGAAGGGAACGGTAGGTGAGCTCCTGGCGGTCCAGCTCCACCTCAATGAAGTCGTTCTCCCGTGCGTTGGGGTTCTGGATACGCACCTTCAGCACTAGCTCTAGAGAGAAGGACCAGAGTAATACAGCTCTTGTAACAAAGATTGTGCTTTTTGATGAGATGATGGACGTAGACAGAGGAATAAGCTCCTTAAAATATGGTAATACATATAAATAAAATGAATTCAAGTTCAATTCAACATGATTACTCTCCCACCTTGCACATTAACGGGGAAGGTGCTGGTGAAGAAGAAAGGTTGGAAGGCTGGCATGGGCCCACCAGCCTGGCTGTAGCTCAGCTGCTGTGGGATAGACTGCTGCCTGCTCATAGTTGGGTTAGTGCCGGCCACCGGGGCCTGTACCTGGCTCCCACTGCTGCTGGCCAAACTGGGGCTGGGTGAGGGCAACGGAGGAGAGCACATGGTGCCGTTGTGCGTCACCGCATGCGGGTAGTCAGCATGGTTGACAAGGTGCGGCTCGACTGACAGGTCCATGGGCACTGTGCAGTTGACAGCAGCGTGGTTGTGGGATGATGCCGGGCTGGGTGACACACCATTTTGCTCACTCACAGGAATGAATTCCCCAGCTTGGGCTTGGGTGTGGTTGGCGGGGTTTGGGGGAGGAGTGGGGCCATCAAGGACTAGGCTCTGTGATTTCTGAGGCTCATGAGTTGGCGAAAGGGAGGCTGTATCGCTCTGTGTGTCCTCATCGTGTTCTCCAGAACCGTTCTGGGCAAGGTGCTGGGCCAGAATCGCCTCCATCTTGTTATCCATCTTGGAATACATGAAGGGCGGGTTTGACAGGTAGTTGGGAATGATTGGCATCTCAGGTTCCTTGACTTCAGGCACTTCCTCCACCTCAACTGCAGCAATAAAGTGCAAATTATATATATATATTTGCAACTTGTATCACACGCCAGCAACAACAAAAAACTTATAATGATGTGACAGGAGCAGGGAACGAGAGGGGAACAAATAGTGCAGCTTACCTCCTAAAAGTCGTTTGATCTCTGGCTTGGATGTGAGTTGTGCGGCCTGCTCATCCTTAGCCGTGAGGATTTCTTTGTCCGCTCCACAACTGAGTAAGTAGGAGACTATGTGCTTGTGGTTCCTCTTGCACGCCCAGTGCAGGCATGTCCTGGTGAGAGAGCACAGTTTAATGAACCACAATACTACCAACAAATTGACAAGATATCAAGAATATTTACATAACGCCACCTGTCGTCACAGAGGTGTGGAATGAACTTTACACTAGTCAAGTCGACTTTGTTGTCGTATGTGCAGGACATAGAGAATTGAAATAGTGTTTCCCTCATAACTCTGGTGCAAACAAGCAATACACATGATATATAATATATATGCAAGGGTAAAGAGATATAAAAAAACTATGGTAGATATATAAAGAGATTAACAGTGTTAATAAAGCTGTAAACAGTTAAGATGTAGATGAAATACAGCAATTGACTGTACAAATTTAAAAAACTACCACCTAACATTGATTTAATGTTTGAATAAACCAGGTTTGGCTCAGTAGCCAGCTCTGCTCTGCCTAATCAGATCACACTGGCCGGGTTTAATCCCTCCAACAACGCACTCAGCTGCACCGAACTTTTCCACCAACCACCAAACACTGAATATTTACAAATCTGTGGAGCAAACCAACTCTTGTCCGCTCGCGTTTCGTCCAAAAAAAAAAAAAACACTCACCATCCGTTTATTTCGTTCTGTGAGTTAACATTTACTCCACTCTCCACCAATGACCGCACTTCGTCGATGTCCCCGATGGCAGACGCCTCTCTCAGTCGCTCCTGTAATTCTTTATCCAACGAAGTGGTGGACATTTTGGTGCAGACAACTAACGCTGGAAGGTCATAGGATACACAAAAGCCTCTCGGATTGAGCTGTCAATACTAATCGCCCGACGATTTTCCTACTGGTGGCACACACGTCCACTATAAATAGACTTCCCAGCTAGCATTAGCTACCCAGCTAATCGTACCTGGTGGCTAGCTTAACGAGGCGCTAGCAGCAAATCGCTTCGGCTAATGCAACTTCGTGTTGACGCTCGGAGTCTTTGGCGTTTATACTGCAGCTCCCGTCCCCTGTGTTTATTCCTGGCGTTAGTTCACGTTATGTCTCCACTGCCAAACACTCATTCAATCAGTCAGCAGTGCCAGAGCTCCGTCAGAAACACCACCGCCTCATCGGGGGGCATCTTTAGCTGTAACAACAGCGGGCACATACTTTAGTTCCCCTCTGTCTGAATCCTCCAGATTATCTGACGCGGTTTGTGCAACTCCAGTTTTTGTGAGATTAATGAGACTACACAGTTCTCGTCATCAAGTAAAAAAGTCTGAGAAATGTGAAGTGAAATCACTGTTATTAACACACACACACGCGCGCGCGCGCACGTGTTGCTGGGTTATCTGTAGCCAGGCAACCAGTGGGTCATAATAATTTCCCGCATTTTGCATATTGAATCAATAAATATTCATTAGTCAATAGTCATAAATATGTGTAATCTCTCACTATGAATACTTAAAAAAAAAAAAGAACACCAGCAATCATTACGGTTAAGTCTTGTTTGACTACTTTGTTTTGTCATTTTATTTTGAAAGTAATAACCGGAAGTGATAGTGTCCACGCTAGCGAGCTTTACTCGTCTCCACGCCAGGAAAACTGTTAATAGATTATAACCAATACGGATGTTTTATTTGTACTAATGATGATGACGATTGACATTAATAACAGTTGTACTGATATTAATATTGAGTGTTTGTGCCATTATTTCAATATTGTGTTGCATTTCCTCATTGTGACCATGTACAAGCGATATTTGCATAGTTAACAAGGCTACCAAAAAGTAGCATTGACCTATTCCTATTTGTTATGGAAGGGAAGCAGTCCTCCGAGAGTCTTCGTCAAAGCCAGGAGTGTCCAAACGTCTTTTAAAGAGGGCCAGATTCGATATTGTGAAGATGCCCGGGGCCAATACTAACATTTTAAAAATGAACAAAAGTTACATACAATTGCAATTTTATTTTCATTGTAACAATTATCATTTTTTTTTTTAATGACAATGTCACCAAATTGAAGCCATTTAGGCGTGAACAAATCTAAAAAGCAATTCTTCCTTTCTTTCACATCTGTAGTCGGATGACAAAGGATAAATTGTATGGAACACGTCAAACTTGCATGAACTTAACCTCATGTTCATTCTAAACATGACTTATTATGAGTAATGCAAAGTCTGTTAACATTTAAGTTTAAAACATATCACTCTGGCTCTTGTCTTTCACAAAATCATTCAGGAAGTAATATTTTGTGTCACATCTACAGATATATAACACCAGCAGTTAGGATAGGTTAACGCTTAGTGCCTGTGCCTTAAGCCTGGCCTATGATAACTTTTATATTTACTTTATTCAACTTTTATTTCACCTTATTAACCTATTTATATACTGGGTTATTAGCCTGTATGTGTTTATGATTGATAAAAAAGTTCATGCATAATTATTATTGGTTATTAAATGGCAAGAGCTGATTCATCCACTTGGAGTGCAAATGCCTCCACTGTTTGTAGTTTATCAATTATCTGCACCCTCACTGTCACCATTATTTTGGTGAAAATTGTCGATTAATATGACAAAAATTGGGGGACCCCCTGCAGTACCTCTGCGGACCCCCTAGGGGTCAGGGACCCCTGGTTGAAGACCCCTGATATAAATGAAGATTCGGGCCGCATGAAATCTGACCGCGGGCCGTGATTGGCCCCCGGGCCGGACTTTGGACATGCCTTGACTCAAGGCAGACACATTAACATTCAGTTGCTTCCGGTCAAATCTTTCAAAATAAAACAACACAGACTATATAGGTTAGCAACGTATCCCTCGTTTCTGCTAATAGGAAATTCGTGTATGTGTGTATGATTTCGCTATTTATTCATATAATTCCTTCAAGAAATGTGCGGACTTCATCGAGATAAAAGAAGTGAAGGATCCAAAGTCTGTATGATCCGCGTGAAACTCCACGCCTTTGTCAAACTTTGTACTTCCGGCTCAGAGGCTGGAGGCGCTGCTGCTTAACTGGTCGTAGTTGAACCTTAAACGGGCGTTGTTGTCACTGCGTCTGCCATTTTGATTAGAAGTACTTTGCGCGCAATAGATGGTGTGAACTGGACTCTCCGAGAGAGAGATACTGTAGTGCTTTAAGTCAAGGCTACACCCGTTGGCAAAAATGCTTTCAGCAGCCCAGCTACTCGACGAGTTAATGGGCCGAGATAGAAACTTGGCCCCGGACGAGAAGCGATCCAACGTGCGGTGGGACGACGAGAGCGTAAGTTAGCATCCCAGCTAACGTTAGCCAGGCTAGACGTTGGCTCGCTTAAACGCCTCGTGCCACATTATGTATGACGTTAGAGTTGGTTTAATGAAGCAGTCATGTTCAGATTAGACCAAATAGTTCAAAAAATTTTAACCATAACATAAGGGTTTGGTGGCATATGCTGGTATTCTGTGTGCCCACGCGTGGTAGCAACATTAGCACCAGAGTTGACTAATGCTAATTCATTGCAACGTTGTAGATTAGCCCTGTACTGTAGCTTTGACTGAGTTATTGCTTGTTTATTAGCGCTCTGTCCTTCTTTGGTGTGTGGATCTAATGTTAACTGCTAACCTGAGACATAGTTATTAGATATCAGAGCTGAGTTCAATGTAAAACTGACTTGTGAGGCTTATTTGTGCCTGAATGTGCATGGATTAAATGTCAGGAGGTAAGATTGTAAGAGGAGTTCAGCTTGTAATGTTAAAAATGTCTTTATCCATGAAGGTCTGTCGATACTATCTGTGTGGTTTCTGCCCGGCTGAGCTATTCACAAACACCCGCTCTGACTTGGGTAAGTAAAAAAAACTTGTAGATTTATATAACTGGAGTTTTAATCTGTTATTTAAAAATAATGAAGTGTTACCGTTCTTTTCCAGGTCCTTGTGAGAAAATCCACGATGAAAATCTTAGGATAACGTAAGTTATGTTTGTGGTCTTTCACGTTTGTGTGTGTGCGCTTTGAAAATTCAACTTAATAAATGATTTTTGTCCCTTTTTCGTATCCAGATATGAGAAAAGCTCTCGCTTCATGAAGGAGGGCTACGAGCGAGACTTCCTGCGCTATCTGCAGTCGCTCCTGGCAGAGGTGGAACGGCGGATTCGTAGAGGGCATGCCCGGCTTGCACTTTCCCAGGCTCAGCAGAATGCAGGGGTTCGTGCTTTGGTTCTGAGACATCTCTCTGTCACTTCAGATGAGAGTGCACATCATCAACCTCCAATTATATTACAGCACTTGTGTGTGACTGTACTTAAAATTCAGTTTGTTCATTTCTGCAGGGTCCTGGTCCATCAGGAAAGAATGAGGAGAAGGTTCAGGTTCTAACGGAGAAGATCGAAGACTTGGTCGTACAGGTTTGTGACATATTATCTCGAAACTACTTAGACATTGATCTAGTTTCTGATTGACTTCTGAGAAACTAAGTCGTCGGTTGCAGTCTGATAAAATGGCTCTGCTTTGCTCGTGCTTAGATTGAGGAGCTTGGGTCGGAGGGCCGAGTGGAGGAGGCCCAGGGAATGATGAAGCTGGTGGAGCAGCTGAAGGAGGAGAGAGAACTGCTCAGCTCCACCCCCTCGGTAAGTCAGCTAACTCCAGGCTAGGGCTGTTCAGACAGGATCCTGCGCTGCAGCGATTAAGTGGGGGAATTTCTGTTTTTTCTTTTTTATCTAGACCATCGAGAGCTTTGCGGCCCAGGAGAAACAGATGGAGGTGTGTGAGGTGTGTGGGGCCTTCCTCATTGTGGGTGACGCACAGTCTCGAGTGGATGACCACCTGATGGGCAAGCAACACATGGGCTACGCCAAGATCAAATCCACTGTAGAGGAGCTCAAGGTAACTGGATCACCTGACTCAAAGGATAGCTGGGATGCAATATGCATGAGCTGTGCAGTATCAGTTGTAGAATCCACGTTGTAACAGAACAAAGAAGCAAGGAAGCATTTCTGTGGTTTTCATTGAGAAACACTTGACTTTGTACAGAGTAGTGATGTACAGTGTATTTTTTTTGTCCCCTACTCTACGGTAGATTTGATTCTGGTTTAAAATGTACAAGTTATTGTAATTAACACAAGGCCTCTTGCTCATTTGCTCTTAGGAGAAACTACGTCGGCGTTCAGAAGACCCCCAAGGTGAAAGCCCGGCGCTCAGGAAGGACAGAGAAGACCGCGAGCGTGAGAGGGAGGAAAGGGAGAAAAAGCGCAAAGAGGAGGAAGAAAAGGAGATGGAGCGGGAGAAAGAACGCGAGAAGGAGAGGGAACGAGAGAGGGAGAGAGAGCGGGAGCGTGAGAGGGAGAGAGACAGAGAACGGGACAGAGATAGAGACCGAGATAGAGACCGAGATAGAGATCGAGACAGAGACCGAGACCGAGACCGAGACAGGGACAGGAGAGCACGCCGAAGCCACTCCAACAGCCGCCACTCCAGTCGAACATCAGACAGGAAACGGAGCAGATCCCGTGATCGCAGGAGGTCGAGGAGCAGAGACAAGGACAGAGAGAGGGAACGCAAACGCAGCAGGTATGGCTGACTATGAAGCACACCCACCGCCATATTCTTTGTGTTCTAGTAACAGTTATGTGTTAGATTTTGTTTGTCTTTTAATGAAAATGCAGCAATTTTGGCTTGTTGTGATTACAAACCTCAATTACTGTCTGGTTGTTCAGTGACCCCTCATTCTTTTTTAAATAATAATAAAATTACTGGGAACGTCTTGCTCGCTGCTGACAGTACTAATTAAAATGACGCCTGCTATCAAAATTTCACTTGATTATCCTATTAGAAAATGTTCTTTTGTGTCATATTTGATAATATGTTTCTAGCAGTGAGAAGTAAGGAGGGGAACATTGTGTAAATGTAGTCATACACCCTCCTGGGGGAATATTCTTTCACCAGTTGTTGAACATAAAAGGTGCAAAAACAATCAATCACTTTCTCTGTTTCCTGAAACACCTATTATCCTCTCTTCTTTTTATAGGAGCCGGGACAGAGATAGGGACAGGGACAGGGACAGGGAGAGGAGGCGCAGCCGCGAACGCTCTGACAGAAAGCGCCGCTCCCGCAGCCGCGACCGGAGGAGGTCGCGCAGCTCAGAGCGCAAATCTCACCGCCACCGCAGCCGCAGCAAGGACAGGGACCGCGACAGAGACCGGGACAGAGAGCGGTCATCGAAAGACAAAGGTGAGGACGTTTGTGTAGTGTAGATTTTATATCCGGACAGGCGAAGTGATTACTTTTTGATTGAGTGTACATATATATTACGTTTTATCTCAGACCGTAAGGCGACGGAGGAGAGGAGCAGCTCTAAGAAAGACAAGCACTCCGACGGTGACGCAGCTTCCATCAAGGCTTCGTCAGAAGCGGAACCGATGGAGACGGAGGCGGCTGCCTCTGCCTCCTCCCCTCTGCTTAATGGCCAGCAAGAGCTCCTCCATTCTGAAGGTGACACTCAGTCCAATTAAAACTGATCTGATAGGACCTCAGATCAGGCTCAGGTAAGTGCGTCCTCCTCCTCGCTCCCCCCTGGCTCTTAACCCAACCCTTCCACCCCACCCCCCCTCCCATTTCCCCTACCCACCCTCTCACCCTACCTTTCCCACCCTTGTTTACGTTCAGTTCAATGCCTATGATTTTGTCTTATGTACTGTATGCATATATCTTTATCCTGTTTTTGAATAGTGCATCATAAGTAATGCACTGAAGATGAAGGACTAGGCCCGATGAATGAGAAGAAGGTAGAAAACATTCACACAAAGCCAAGAGGGAAAGGCCAGTGTAGCCCTGAGCAAACATGCCCGGAGGTACCCCTCGTTTTGTATCGGTTTTTTAACCTTATAGATGTATATTTTTGTCTTTGTAGACAAAATGGCAGAAAAAATATTAAGTGGTCCTGCCTGTATTTACCTGTTTTTATTTATTTATTTTACTTTGAAGTAGGAAAATGTAATAATTTTGGTTTGCTGAGATATTACACCTCATATAGAGAATTCAGCTACTGTGTGTCTACATGTTTCTATATCTTATCATGGGGATTTCTCCTGCTCACATGTAAACACACAGACGTACTTTCAGGTATCGTCAAAGACATTTCTTTTAATCATAACTCAAATGCCATGGATTTGTTGTCCAGCTTACTGTGCCTGATAATGCCATGCAGTGTGTGTTTGGGGGGTGTTTATAGAACCGGGGGCCTTAACGTAACTAACTAACTGGAGGGTAGGGTTTATCAAATGAATTGCAGCTGACTTCCATACCTCACACAGCGTTGGTGTTGTGAGCGAGACCACATGAGAAAAAGGGCAAATTAAAAATCATGGATACTCTCTGACTGTCAAACTGTGCAGGTACTCACCCCAGGTACTCCTTTCTCTACCCACATCCATTTCTGAATGCTGTTGCCTGTCAGAAAAACAATTCTGTACTACACCAGAACATGAACTTGAAAGCTTGACTGTGTATATTTCTTCTTGTGTATTTTTTTAAAAGTTTTTGTTTAGTTTTCTATTTTATACATTTCAAATATGTTTGGGTAAGAAGTCATTCTGTAGAAATGTCAGACACTTTTTTTTAAATGACATGAGCGGACAGCCTGCTTGATATACCTACGCCAACAGCTTAAGTTGTGTTTATTTCCTTGTAGTGTGTTAAGATATTTTAAATGTCACATTTGTTCAGTTGGTAGGGCGCTGTCATCGAATCTGCTTAAAAATGTCAAGTGCACTTTCGAAATGGCGTAAGGAATATCAAACAGGTTTGTCACCGTTTTTAAAAGATTAAGGTCTTTTAGGCCTTAGGGAGCAAACGTGTGAACCTTTTTAAGATTGAAGTGCAAACTTCTGATCAAAATAAGTTATTTTTACGTCCAATGCATCAGGACATTCAGGCCAAATTATACTTTAGTGCACTATTAACAGTGTCTCTCGTTTATGATCTCCACTTTCCTCTGTGGCTAGATTGAGGGAATTATTTGACCAGTAGTGTTTTTATAGACGGTATTGTTGCTCGAAAAGCAGCAGTTGTTGCCACAAGCACTTGTTGTGGGACCTTTGCTAACATCGCATTTTGTGAACATTTTTGCTCAACAGGGGAAGCTGGGATATCTGGTGGAGGAAGACGTGGAAGAGCGCACCCATACTTAACCTGAACCTGAAACTTCGCTGCTTAAAAACAAGGTGAACCACAGATGTGTAGTGGCTTATTTAAAAACGTGAACATAAAATGTATAAATGAGGAGAGAGGATAAAATACATTGGTTTTCATGTTCCATTACCTGTTTATATTTTGGCTGGACGAGGGTAGTTGTGGTTCATCTAATGTACTTCTTGGTCTAGATGTCGGTCGGGCATCACTTTAAATACCAAACTTAGAGGAAACCTTCATTATGGGTTTTTGTGTTCTTATTTTGAAAATCTTTACACATCCTCCTTGTTTTGTTTTTTTTGACATTTAGTGCAAATGAAATAAAAACCGTGCTTGTGGTTTGTTTTGGTTTGTCAGGTTCCACTTCACTTCTTGACCTTCTTTTAAAAAAAAAAAAGTCAGTTGAAACGCGTATGTACAATGTTAGTCCCGTGACAGGGCGTGTCTCTTTTCTCCTCCACTTAGAGCTCACATTGATTGCTCGTGTCCCCTTAATGTAAAATATACTGATTTCATTTTGATCAAAAGATTTTGAAGACTGAAGATTTGTTTAATTTTGCTCTGCTTTTAATGTCCATGTTGTCCCAATGAATAAAAAGTAAAAACTTGTCATTGCTGTTGTCTTTTGTATGTTTTTATTTAAGCAAAAGTGGGTGAACACAGTGGATGGGAAACTGGGAGTCTCAGAGAAATTGAAGCTTCTATACCTTCTTGTAAGCAAGCTGGTGAAGTGTCCTTGAGCTGAAGTTGAGTTATAGCCAGGCTAATTAGATTTGCTGTTTTGAAGTTTGTCTTTCAATTTGGTCTTCTGAGAAGCATGGACGGGGATCCTAGAGCGCTACGTGCACTGCTGTGGACCAGGTCAGCAGGAAAACATAAACAGAACAAAGAAAAACTATTATATAACAGTTTTTTTTTTCTGTTTTGTACAATCTGTAAAACATCCACTGTGCTGCACACTATTATCCTGCAGATCAGCTGCTTGGGTCAGAAGGTTGTGAGATCAACTCAGACTTCTATTCTAAAGATGCAACTCTGATCCAAACAGCTGGTCTGTGCTGTAATATAGTGCAGAGTGCAGCTTGACTTATGAATATGCAAGTTCTTTGGTCTGCTGACTATGACGTACCTCGTACAACCCCACTTCAAAATATCTAAACTACCCCGTTTTAGAGTACCATTATTTTACAATAAATCAAACAACCATTGTATCTCATACAACTACACAGATGTTGTTGATTAATTAAATATCCAGCTTTTGGATGATTTCGGATTTAATGAAAAGATGTTTTTGCTATCAAGAAGACAAGCGAGTCACAGCATTTTGCAGACATATTGTTATGCAGACGTTCAAACCACGACTGCAAAAAGTCACCCCTGTATAATTTCTTCACCTTGCTGAACTCTAGTCTGAGGATATCCTCACATACATTATTAACCAAAATTCACCTCATCCTCAGCCAGCCTCTTATTCCTCTCGTAATTGAGTGAGCACACCGCACAAGTGTCAGGTTACTGCCAGCCTATCGAGCAAGACATGGTAAAATGTATCCTGGCTGAAAGCCACCAACCTTGTAGGAAGTAATTGAACATTTTCATTAATCAGCAGTGGCAAAAAGCTTCTTGCACATTTATGCTTGACGCTGCGGCTTGAGTGTTCTGGGAAAGTCAAAGGACGCCACTGAATTATGCTTAAGTTTCAAAACATTTCTATTTCCCATTAAGAATTATTTGTGAACTTGTCATACTTCAGATCTAAAACAGGTAGTTTCAAGACAATGTCACAGGAGTAGCACAGTATGTATCATATCTTATAACTGGATCATTCAGGACCGTTGTCTAAGACTTTAATGTCACACTAATCTCTTCAAACATATCCGAATACGTTCTGCAATTAACAAACATCTTGTGCAACTGGATTGTCATTTTGGTACACTTAACATTATCTAAAGCTTTTAATCATGCACAATAAGTTGTTACCTCTCATTCACACCCATACATTATGTGCCTCTAACACTGCTCACGTACTAGGCCTGATGATTTTCCTTAGCACTGACCTTTCCTAGCCAGGTGCCTGCGGAGATGGCGGCAGGAGTTCGTTAGAGTTAATCATTTCAGTATATTTAATGGCCACAGTCCTGGGCACCCAGGTTAGTGCACAACCAGGGTTTACAACCCACAACCCGCAGTTTCATCAAAGACAACCTGATCTAGAGCCAAGAAAGGAAAGCTGCAGAAATACTTCTAAACTGCTAGTTTCCCACTAGATGTTATGAGATGCCAATATGGTGGAACACAAGCGAAATTCACTCGGGAGGTAAAATTATAATTCAGACAATATCCTTAATGGTCTGTACAGCTTGCAGGCGTAGACTGCTTGAGATTAATGATCATACCAACCATCTTAATCACTGACTCAGCTACGCTTTCCAGGTTAAGAGTGGAATTATGAAGAGAATTTAACGCCTTCACATTGCATGATTTGGCCCCAACGTCCCCTGCTGAAAAAGCTTGAAATGAGAACTGTCTGCTCATCCTTGGGTACATTTTAGTTTAGCCCCATTATTCCCATTGTCAGTGAGGAAATACTAGTTTTACGTGGTCTCAACATAGTTCAGTTTGTGTTTTAAAAATAAATGGCTTCAGGTGTTTGTGTACCCCACAAGCAAATGATCTATTAATTACACATAACCGTGCTGGATTGTTCAGGTGGACTGGTCCAGCTGTGACCTCTGCTCCTCTCTGTATGTTTCTCATGTGGCTGCTCAGTCTTGTACCTCTCGGCGCCCAGATTCGCACAAAAAGGGGGGCTTCCTCTCCTCCCTTTCTGTCCCAGAACACCAGAGCAGCAGGTGGGCTTCAGATGGTCTGTTAACTTCTGGGACAGAAGCTGAAATATGGAACAGTGACCCATGGAGGGGAGGCACTGGTTTGAGAAGCAGACGCCAGCGCTCATTTGGGGAGATAGATTGGCCCCAGGCACGAGCAGATATGCACGGTTAAGATCTGGATTCATGCAGCAGGCGGGAATGATGAACTGAATTCGGTTTTCTGCTGCACATAATGTACGTACTTTATAATCCTGCTTTAGGTGTTAATATACTGCAGAAGCGTTCCTTTGCATTACTGAACAGCAGGAGGCAGTATGTACTTATTTTTCAAGGAAAGCCTCGCAGCAGTGCAGATACAGTATTACTTTAGACATACTGTGCCTATTATTGCATGTTCATTTACATACATGATGATGGTGAATAGTAACTCACTATAAGCAGTGTCATGCTCAGGCAACATTAACATCCGTTTCTCTGAGCAACACAATCTGTACGTGTCATTAGGAAAAGCAGTATTTCCCCAGGGTAAGAGTTGCAGCTAGTGGAGACACAGAGGGAAACAACAGGAAGACAGTGAGCTGATGATGACTGGGGAAATGAAAATGTGCTAGAGCAGAAAACAATGGGAGAGATGGAGGGAGGGAGCTCGATGTGATGCAAAATAACTAGGGTGAAAATAGATAATGGAGATAGATTGTCTCCTCCTTTCTCTACTTTTACTCTTTCCTCACATAGACACTCAGTCAATCTCAAGTGAAGGTCGAGAGGGAAAGCAGCACGTAGATTATGCAGTCGAGAAGGCAATTCATCAGCACCGTCGGCGTGCTGTCTGATTAATGATCTAAACTCCAACACACACTCACAGCTTATGTCAGCTGTCAGTCATGTTCTGATAGGGCAATATAATTTCCCCTAAAGGCATCTCATTTGTGCTGAGCTATTGCATTTCTCCATGCACAGGTATAGCACCAGCATTCTATCTTTGAGGGGTTTTCTTTATTTTATTACAGGTGATACAGTGATATTGTCCTCACAGACACTTCAAGTGCAGACTGTTGGCATTGCAGAAATACTCAGACTGCAGCTTTGTGTTTTTATGTGGTACTTTTTAACCTTAATCCAATCTTTAAAAGGTTTAACGCCAATCAGGTTATTTGGCAAGAGCCACCTAATGTGTGCTTTAGTGCTACAACTACCATTTATGTACAGTACATGTTTCCCATTAAATCCATTAGTGGCTGTTATGGCTGTCACCAATCTGTCACATCAAAACCAGCTAATACTAGAAGAGAATGGCGGCAAATCTGCCAGACTGAATAATCAATTAACAACACATTAATATGGTAATGATGTATTAACATTAACACAATGCTTTGAAACTGTCCAGACAATCAATTGCCATATAACCCCGATCCCAAAAGAACTCTTTGTAAAGTTTAAATTTAGGCCAGAAGACACAAAAACAATTTGAAATGTGGACTTGTCGGACCACAGTCTATCACAGATGAACTCGAGCCCAGAGAAGTTGGCAGCGCTTCTCGATGTTGTTGATATATGGCTTCCACTTTGCATGGTAGAGTCTTCACTCGCATTTGTAGATGCTGCAATGAACTGTGCTTACAGACAGCGGCTTTCTGTAATGTTCCTGAGCCCATGTTGTGATACTCTATATATTCAGTCATGTTGGCTTTCAATACAGTGCTACCTGAGGGTGGTGGCGGCGAAGGTTCAGTGTTGGTTTTCAGCCTTGCCTCTTAGGTGAAGAGATTTCTCTGGATCCTCTGAATCTCGATATTGTATTGATATAATCTTGAAATGATATTACAGATTGTAGATGGTGAAATCCATTAATTGCTGGAAATTGTGCGCTGAGAATCGTTATCCTCAAATTGTTGGACTATTTGTCCACGTAGTTTTTTCACAAGGTGATGAACCTCAACCCATACTTGCTTATGAACGATTTAACCATTCTGTTTTCATTTACATTTTACACACCAACCCAACTTTTTGGGATTCAGGATTGTATATTTTCACACATTTTCACTCACTCACAGCTACCTGGCTTTTGATAACACAAAATATGTATTCTACTCAAGAGCCAATCAGCGCTTGTGTGATGATGATGATGATGATGGTGGATGTAAAGGAGTAGTTCACAGTAATGTGTAATGCCTCTCTATAGGATACAAGGTGTAATCTTAGCTAGATCTGGACTCTTTGTGGATGCTTTGAGCCAAATTGCCATGGAAATTACACCACCCTACTTCTACATAAACATACATACATTATTTCAATAGGATGGTCTTCACAAACAAACTGTTCTTATGTCCTGCTACATGGACATTAATAACACTGATTGTCATATTCCATCATTTCTATTCTTGTTGTAGTTTCGACTGTGATTCCCTAGTTCCATTCCAAAAACTGAATTTGATGGTGAAAGTTAATTAAGCACAACCAAAAGTTATGCCCAAAGCTATTCAAGAGACGCACTGACATCTTAAGGAGCACCTGCAGCATTTATGTATGATCTCTGTTTCCCCCATGTGGGAACAAAATCCATCTGTCACTTTAATGTTGTCCAGTACAACACCACTGCTAATTAAGCCACTAAAAGCACCACAGAACTGAGTCACCTCCTCTCTAATATAGCCTCAGCAAAAGTTGAACATTATGTGTTTTACAAAGGAGGATTATTGCAGCGCTGTTCTGTTGGGTTGCATTGCATTCTACAGGAACTTTGGATTTCTGGTCATATGAATGATTAGACTGACTGGCTGCTTTTAGGCCTTCAGCCGTTTCACCTACACGTTGTAAAATTAAAATTCTCAATAGTAATAATGGAACCAGAGCGGATCATGCCTTAGTGTTTGCACTGCACTTCGTCTCTCTTCTTCCCTCAGCAGATGGCTCCACCACAGGAATGGGCTCCGAATCAACGAATAACAGCCCAGCAGCTTTTCTTTCTGTCTTTCTCTCTGACTATCTCTTCCTTTATGTTCTCACTTTTTCTTTTCCTTCTTTTTTTTCCGGCAATGTTTGTGGTTCTGGCCCTAGATGAGCTACCTGGAGCCAAGAACCAGGGTGGCAGTCAGTGAGTTTTCAGTCCCTCCCACCTGAGCATCAAAGCTCTTTTGTGGGCGTTGGAGTGAAGACAGGACTGTCCACTGTGTTGTCTCCTCCTCTGAAAGCTCAAGAAGGAATAGTTGGACAGAGAGGAGGGACATTTTTTTTTTTTCCTGCAGAGTGACTTGCATTCTTTTTTAGGATGTGAAATATATGAAGCGTAAACAGCGAGGCTAGAGTTCAGAGCATGTTTGGAGAAGGGGATGAATTTTGATGCACCAAAAAAACTTAAATTGAAGTCTAAATTGAAATTTAGATATATAGTATACTCAATATTATAGTAGGAGTCAGAAAGAGACAACGAGAGACTTGCAGGGGTGGATAAGTGATGTGAAAAGCAGACAGAGACTCTGTTGGTAAATTGCTGGATCTGATATGTGGGTGAAATCTATTTCACCTCATGTCCATAAAGAACACACACACACACACACACACACACATAATGGACAAACGGAATACCAAATCATCCCCCGGTGTAACCCTGTCTCCATGGTAACGGCTCAAGCTGACCTTGCCTAATTTGTACCATAACAACAGACTGTCGCGCGGCACATGGAAATATGCACCAGGTGAAATGAAAATAATTCCACTCACAGAGCTAACAGACCTGCCTTTGTGTCACCCCACATGGGCAGCCGGGGAGAGAAACCTGGAGGAGAGCTGGAGCAGAACAAATGACAATTAACCACCAAAGTCTGGCTGACAAATGTAACACAATGAAAAGACCATCATTATAGAAGATTGTTGTTTTCGTTGACCATTTGAATGTCTCTCCTTTTTTATGCAAAGCCAAAGATAACAAAGGTTACCAAACAAATGCATGCTGAGCTGCACCAACAAGGTTGATTTTTTTTTCAGCCCTGTGATGAGCTCCAGCGTGATTAGAAGGCTCATAATGACCCTTTTATTTTGTTATTGATCTCAGACAGTGGCACCCAAAGGCTTCTCATTACAAGTTGAATGCATGATGCTCTTTTAAAAAAATCTTTGTCAGTCATGAGTGATTATTGTTCTCTAGATTTATTGGTATTGAACCACTCATTGTCTGTTGATTACCATCAGATCGATTTGTTCATTTTCCATTAGTATGGAAGTAACATTGATCTCACGCTTATGTGTTACAGAACAAGATTGATTATTTCATTATTTGCGCTTTTATTGTCTTAGAGACTGTCTTCTGAGACTTTAATTACATATCAGTCCTATTTAAGTGAATAATAAATTAATAAATATTCATCAAACCTTTTTGCTTCAGGGTGGTGTCTCAGCCCAAGAGGGTTAAATGAATCTACTACATTATATTTGTTCTCAAATAACAGATTTTTTAAAATTGGAAATGTAGTTAATGGAAGGATGTGTTAAGGTCAAGCACAGATTGGCAGTCAGTATACTGTGTATTGAAAAATGAGGCTGAAAGAATACAATATTGCATTGTGTTGAAAAATGAATTCAACCTTTTTACCCAATTGTGGGTTAAGATGGGAGAGATTGCTTTTGCTAGAGAACATTCTGGTGGAGATGGCTGTAATATTAAATGTTCCTTATTTGTTATTTTGTGTCAACTAAGTTTGTAAATAATATTTTTCGAGAAAAGAATGATGATGTTGTTTTGCCTCTATGGTTATCTATCAGTCTCAGGCCTGATTAATGGAAAAAAAGACAGATACCACTGTCTGCACTGGAGAAAAATTAACTGCCACTGAAACTCACACTGGTCTGCATTTCACTGTTTGCATTCTTACAGTAGGAAATAGGACACTTTGACATTTGTCACATTAGGTCAGCAAAGCTCTTAAATCTTTTTCATTTCATTATTCACACTAACGCTTTCTCCATAATGGCATCTTTGTTGGAGTGTTGGTCAAGCACATACATGGCATGTTTGTCAAAGACAAATAGGCACTCCAGTGTTCTCCTCTATCTCCTCTCCTGGAAAATGCTGATGGTGCAGTCTTGTCTTCTCCCTCACCCCTTTCACAGCACATTTTTCCATCCCATGAATTATGTATCTGATTAATTAGGCTCATCATTACAGTATATGGTCAACTGTAAATTCCCCTCTGTTCTAGTTCAAACACAAAATGGACCCTTTTTTTCCTTTCCTTTTCTTCTGCCGTCATTGTCGGCTCTGTGTTATGGATGAGAGGGAGGGCCCCGGGTATTTGTTGTACCCCTCGGGATGTTGCATGGCATTGCGCATGGGAATACAATAAAAATAACAAGATAACAAGATAAAAGCCTTGTGTTGGGCTTCAAAGCGTTACGGCTGCTTGAATAGACCCAGAGTGAAGCACAGTTTGTGCCGCGGTGATTTCAAAGAACAAGTCCGCGTTCGTGGTAGGCTGGGGCTCGAACAGGATCCACCGACATGGGATGTTCCATATAAAGACACAGATGTACAACGTAGGCTACATGGGATGGTATATGTGTATATAGACCCTTCAACTTATGTGTACATGTCACGTGTACATTAGCACCTTGCTTATCCTCACTGGAATGATCAGTGTAAGCTGCATTAATCCAAGACTAGTATAACTGCATTGCATCGCCAATATTACCTTTTCCCTTCATGCTACACAGTGTCACAGGGATGTTTAGCACTAAGTAACCTGAAGGTGTAAATCTCCTACAGACCTGTAATTCCTCACATGCTGAAAGTCTCCCAGCCCAAGGTGCTGTCTGTGCTATAAATTTGCTTAGCAGTTATTGATCCATGGTGTGCTCACATAGGTGGGCTGTCCTGGAATGTCAGAGACAGTAAAATGCACACAAATTCAGGCGTGTATCTTGGCAGATGCCACAAGCAAAGCTCACATTTTTTCCCTCTCTGTCAAATACACACACACGAACACACACGCACATATTCACTGTCACATTTTACAAGCTTTAATGCACCACTCTCACACCATGAAGCAATGGGATGGTGCTGGGAGGTGGCCTCTGCATTGTGAATCCTTTGGCCTTTCATCGATCCAGGGCTTCAATAGCTCTTTATTGATTGTAGCCTCTTTCCTTGTACAGAGATCAGTCATGTACCTGTCCGCTGATTCTCTGTGGCCAGTGGTGTTGTTTTTTTATGCTTGCACAGCAGTGAGATTACACAGACAAGTCAGTGATAGACAAGGTTTAATATCTAGTCTCTTATGCTGATTGTCAATATGGCTCAGAGCAGTATAGCGTTTTAAATACCTGAAGATTTAAGCATCCTTGAGCACAAGCTCTTAGACAGTGTATGTGTATGTGTACCTGGGTGTGTCATCCTCCTTGCCACCGCTCAGCTGCAAACAGTGTCAGATGGCATTACTGTGATGTACAGTATTTGTGTGTGCTCGTGTGTCTCAGTGTAGGTGTTTACACATGTTTATGTGTGTGTGTGTGTGTGGCTTCACTCACCTTCTCATAATCACCCTGTGTGTGTTTGAGGTGAGAAATGAATTGTTGGTTGCCTGGCGAATGCTGTGTAATCATGCAAATCAGCACCCAGCAAGGATATTACTGGCAAAGCTGGACACCA
Source organism: Sciaenops ocellatus (assembly GCA_033000465.1). Classification (NCBI taxonomy): domain Eukaryota; kingdom Metazoa; phylum Chordata; class Actinopteri; family Sciaenidae; genus Sciaenops; species Sciaenops ocellatus. The sequence goes on from CP136877.1 coordinate 17,610,933, forward strand.
AACAAGGCTGACCTCCTCCTGGATGATTTACTCTGCCCTGTTGCCACTGTCCCCATGAATGACACACCAAGGCACTAATGGGTGAGAGTTACCCAAAGAAGGGTAGAGAGTGGAGAGATTCTGAAGAAATTAGACAAAATAATCTCAGACAGAAACAAAGGGAAAAAAATAGCAGTAGGGGGTGAAAATAGCAGTAAAATAGAGGATGCTGTACAATTTGTGTTCACTGAGTATGTAACATGATCTGTTTTTTCAGATTCATTTGTAAATGACTGCAATTTCTTATCTGCTGGAAAACATATTTGCTATTTAGTCTTTTTTAGTCCCCTCGTTATATAGCTTATTGGCATGCAGCATGAATACAAGACACACACACACACACAGACATACAGGGTAAGTGGTTGTGCACGTTTATCGAGTGCTATGAAGGTATTCGGTATACGTGCATTGGGGTTTGTGTTCATGCGTGTGCATACATGGTAGTTGTGTCCAAGTGTGTGGTTGTGCGTGTTTTGGGGGATGAAGTCGATGAGTACTGACATTTGCACTGATGTGCACTGAAATGGAAAATACAGTGCCGACTGTCAACACCTGACTTTCATCTCAAAACTGGGAGCAGGTCCACTCTACAGCTCTATACACAAAGCACACAAATATACATTCATACTCATCGAGAAAACATTTTGCTTAATGGTTAAAGTTTAATGCTGAATAATGCCTGAAGCTCACACTTGAGCCAACACTGTTAGGAGGACATTTTGGCATTTGGAGGCAGTGTGGAATTTAGACCAAAATCTTTAATATCAATATTTTTAATATCACACAGACATCAACATAAACCCATTGTACACCTGATGGTTCAAAAACACAAATCGCAGGGCTTTGAGAGGGTTTTGAGAGGCGCTGAGTCATGTTATGATCTAAACACTCTCTGCTGATTGGTCCCACATATTGCTTTCAAGTTCAATTGATTATCACTGGAAGCATTTCAGAAGTGAAGCAAATAGCAGAGAACTGAACACGCAAAATGTAATCGGACTTTACAAGGCTTCATTTACAGAGACAGGGTCTGTTTCTTTCCATTATATTGTGGAATTTGATTTAAAGTGTGTAAGGGGGCTCAATGTTTTCATTAGAGTCTAGTCATTCATTTTTGTTACCTTAGAATGAGTCTTTTCTATCTACAGATGCTGCAGCTCCTCTTCCACACTTCTGCAGTGTTGAACTGTCATGTTTCTACTGTAGCCCAGAATGGACAGACTAAACACTGGCTTTTCGTGGCCGGCATAGTTTTGGTGGGGTGAGGGTGTTGCAACAGCAACTGTTCCCGATCTGTTCCTGTAAAAGATTTCCTCAAGATAACACAGATTCATGTCTGTTAAAACAAAGCTGGAGTGACGGCGGTATTGATTCATGCTTAATCGAGAGAGAGAGGGTTGTGATGCAACCTGTAAAAACTGCACAACAGATTAGGTTTTATGCAGCGCCTTCAGTTGATGCAGTATAGCCTCCTATCATTACAACACAGGGCCTTGTGAAAATAATGAGATTACAGGCCCCAGGTGAGTGGTGGACTGCAGGATCGCTTGTCTGGGCTTGGAAAGGAGGAGAGGGGAGGGAGAGGGAGGGTCGTACTCAATTCCAAACACAATTCAGGGTCAGCCAACCATTATAAAGATATTAACACATGCAGGTTCCAGACTTATGCTAGTATACTCATACATCATCTTTAAAAAGTTGAATTTCTCCATGCACTACTCCCAAAGAAACAAAATAAAGGTGTACATGTGCAAACACATAAATTATTCCCTAATACTGCTACTATACGCTACTACTATTTACTTATTTGTGTTCATATGAGATTTAAAGCTTCAAATAACATATGGAAGCAAAGTGCTAGGCAATGGCACTTATTACAGCCACAGCTTGATACACACACGCACACACCAAAGCCTCTTGTTGTTTTTAACATCTCCTGAGCATTCAGAGCGAGTGGACATCTACTTTACTCTTTTTTTAGTTGACTGCATACCATATGTGCAGGAGAGAGAACATCTGCCACAGAACCGGGAGGATGCATATACAAAAACAACAGATCTGCGACAAAGATACCCCTACAACAGGGTCACACTACACATGTCCAGCTCTTGTAAAAACTAACAAACCAAGGAAATTAGGCTAGTTGTCACTTGAGACCATGCGAGTAATAAAATGCCTGTCCAAAAACAATCCTTTGGCCAATATGCCACGCCTAAATAAATATAAGCCCATTTGGAAGGGGAAATTGGATTTTATTTGAAATGTAATGAATTTAAATTGAAGTATCACAGGCGTTGTTGTCTTTTCATGGTGGGAGCAACCAATTTATGACTGCCTTTTTTATTTTTCCAACAGGGTGTGTGTTTGCTCTATTATACTGTATGTTAAATCCATCAACATCAGCAATAAATTAATAGTTTGACAGAAGCAATTACCTGCAGTCAGAAGCTTTTTTTCCAGATGATTGTGGCTTACCAAAGCTCATCCTTTAATTCTTCTTTCCTTGAATTGCTTCTTGTCATTATGTCTAACAATCAGAGAGCCTAACTGAAACTCACAGTTGCAGATATTTTTAATATTACTTTGTCGAAATAGCTCTCACTTTTTTGCTTCGTGAAGACTCGTGAAAACCTCTGCACTTTATTCATACATGAGATAGACTCAATATCTTGACATTCAGTAACTTGAGTGACAGAGACTTGACATTGACCACAACACCCAATTGGCCATTTAATGGTTTTTATTGGTTTAGGGTTGTGGCTGAGAGTTAATGGCTGTCTTCAGAATCCGCAGTAGTTGCTCCAAAGAGACAAATAAAATCTGTTGGGAATAAAAAAGGGTTTAGGGATTGACAAGACCCACTTCATTATCTGTTTTCCATTATCTCCTAATGAGGCAGCTTCAATAACTTAAAATATCTGTTCTAAGTCTGACAAAATATATGAACTCAAGGTTCACTTAATAGCTTTTTCCAGGGCTTCATCAGTGATAGAGTTTGCTCACCTGGTTCAATTTCATGGAGATGAATCATCGCCTGTAACAATGCTATTTCCAGGGTCAGGAATTAACTTTCATGCTCATCTGTTATAGGAATTTGGACAACTGTTAAACTGAGATTCTTTCACACTTTGGATGATTGGAGACCCAAAACCATTCCCCTGAGAGTTTGGTACACTTTTACACAAAGTGTAAAAGTTTCAATCTAGAAGGTTTGCCTCAAACGACTGGCCTGGAGGACACTTTCAACCAGCTCTGTTGCAATCAGCTACACCAGAATCCACACTGAAATCTTCTAGAAATAATATGTTGAGCTTCTCACATAATTTTCTTGATTGTGTTCCATAGGAATATTGACTTGTCCTTGTTTACATCCATAAGTGAAAATGAACAGATCAGCGCTGGAGGTTTAAGGGAAGAAATTCCACGGACGGGTGTAAAAATAAAGTGATTACAGTTCTCTCTCATGTCTCGTTCTCTGTATTGTACGCCAGTTCCTTATTGACCTATTCTGATCTGTGTCCAGCAAACCCTAAATATAGCCTCCAGTCCCTTGACGTCCCTGTGATCACACTGAGGTCTGTTTGGTGATCCATAGACAGCCGAGAACACAGACGTGAAACTGAGGTGAGAACTTTTTGTCAGTCTTTGGTTTGATCAGTGGCTCTTATACACTCAAAATGGTGTTAGCTATCCTCTAACCACTTCTCATTCATTAACTGAACACAATACATCGAGCAGCACACGGCGATGACCTAAAAATAATACTTAATTGAACAAGAAAGTCAACCTAACAATGTGACCATTGATGTAAAAGATGTGGGAAAAAAGAAACCCTCTGGGCTCATGTTAAAATCTCCATCAGTGATCTTCTTTCTTCTATACCAATTATTTAAGAAATTCCTCACCTTGAACATCCCTGCATCACCCTTTTCTCTTTTCGCTCTCTCTGGGCTTATTAGCATGTGCCCTCACTTCATTTCAACATGAGCATCAAAGCCACAGACATCAAAAGTGAAAGAAATTTAATGCAATTACCTCTGTGTTCATGCTAGTAAGACTAAATAACACAAGCCTGCACACACACACACACATCTTATACTGAGGATATTTGATTTGAGTATATCATCAACCTTTGGACCGAGTTTGGGCATCCTATCACACACACACACACACACACACACACACACACACACACACACACACACACACACACACACACACACACACACACACACACACAAACACAAACACACAGACACATGCAAAATGTAGATTCAGATACACACACTATCCCAAAGCGTTGCTGTGTTTTCCAGCATGATGGACACCTTAACAAACCGAAGCTCAGTCGCTGTTCAATAATTTACCGCCGGTGAAAAGAGGCAAACTTGTATTCAACTGTATTGCAAAACTGTGTCAGAAATGAAGGGCGGTTTAAAGAGTGTAATATGTGAGTATGAATCATTGAGTAGTATTGCTGTAGAATTGAAGCCTTGTGTTAATCCCCTTGGTTATACTGGCAAATAAGAGAACATGTCCTTATTAACTTTCTGTGTAAGTGATGAGGACAAAATTCAGTCCTCAACTCTTTCAAAGTTACATTTCTTGTTAGAATAAAGTTATTTCTTTGTGTTTCCATGCTGAGCTGCTGTGGTGGGATAGTAACACAAAGATGGATTTTGTAATCACTTACATTGGAAGTTTTGTTTTAAGACAGACAAAAATTGATCCTTCCTTCACTTAAGTCATTTTACTGAAGAACTGAATTTTCACTGAGCATAGACAAAACAGTTTTTGTTAATTACAAAAACCATAGAGCGTTGCCCACTGGATCATGGCTGGTAAGCTGTGTGCGGGCATATGCAATTATTATACAAGGTATGAATATGTAATTATACATCCATGATTTTGTGAGTTATGAACCCGCCCTATCTTTCATTTCTCTTTTCCTTTTTCCTAATTAAATGGTCTCCTCTATACCTTTCTCTCAGGTCTGACTGTATCTCTCTATATGTTCTTGTCTCACCTCTCATCTTCTCTGCTCTTTCCTTCCTCAGCATTTTCATATTTTCCGGCTCCTTTTTCTTCTTTCAACCTTTCTCCTGCACTTGCTCTTGCACTCATCTCCCATTCCCTTTCTTTACACTCAATACTCTCAGCTCTCACCCTGTGTTTGTCATTGCAGACAGGGCAGAATGTAATTTCAATATGGATACATCCTGTGCATCAAGTGTTGGCTTCAGTTTCACTTCCTCGGCTCCTGTGGATGTACAACATATGCTCAAAAGCTAAATATGGACTTCTGGAATTCATAGCAGTGCGACACACTCTGCTTCAGTTTACTGATGCTTTCCTAAATGTTTCTGGCACTTTCTCCATTTCGTTTTTAACCCCATTCATCTGTCCACCTGTTTTTTTGCGTTCTTTTGTCCGCAGTGCCGCCTCTCCGCCTCTTTCACTCTCTTTGCCTGTCTTCCTCTTGCTCTCTAAGCTAGGTCTGTCTGTCAGCGATATTGTCACTGTATACGAGTACAGACACAGACACAGCAAGGACAAAAGACAACATTTTCTACAAAGGACGCCCAGGTGGCTTCTTGATCTAAGCTGCAACAAAAGGCAGTAGCACTTGACAATCAACGGGTGCTCAAAACTCCATTTGCAGCAAAGGTGGCAGTCTCTTTCTGTCTTTCTTTCTGTTTTTCTTTCTGTCTTTCTATTCACTTCTCTCTTACACACACTTGCACTCACACTCAGCAGGCTCCAAGGTAAACAGGGCAGACAGGCTCTCCAGTGGAGGAGAAATGCTTGCCCGGTGTGGGCCTACACGCTCAGCAGAGCGCCTAATTGCAGTGATAAATATGAGATGGTGGAGATGGGAGACAAAGGCTCGTAGGAACTCTCCTCACATGAACCTCTGGGAGGGAGGTGGCTGCTTAATGGGCTTGACAGAGGAATGCATAAATGGACTGTATACACAATAAAGAAGAAAGTAGTTATCCTCAGAGGTACACATGCAGCACACAAGCCAGAAAAACATACACAGAAAAATAGAGTTTCACTTCACAGTCCTAGTTTCTTAAATCCAAAGTATGCATGTTTGACTAGCTAGAGGTGAAAACAGTAAATGTGGCAGGGAACCTCGACTCTGTGGAGAAAATAAGGCTGAATTTGTTGTTTTTCCATCATTATGGGTCATTATCATCATGTCATAATCTGTAAACCAATTATTTCAAAACTAATGGGCTTAATTTCAAGATAATGAGGTCATAGTGAGATGACGGCAGTAGTCAGTGTAACATGCAGGATTAAGTTGCTCTTGATTTGTGTTTTTTGTTTCTGTTTGTTTCATGCATTCTTCTCTTTCTTTCTTTTTCTATTTTTTTATTTGCTGAAATGTATATTGCTGAGTCACTGTTAAATCATGTTGAATATCATGTTAAAGTAGATGTAGCAACCTTTGACATGAGAGAAGATAGATGGTAAATGGACTGTACTAGTGTTCCGACCACTCAAAGCGCTTTTACACTACATATCTCATTCACCTATTCACACACATTCATACACTGATGGCATTGGCTGCCATGCAAGGTGCCAACTGCTCATCAGTTTTAGCAGCTAACCAACCAACCATTCATATGCATTCACACACCAATGGCGAGGCCTTGGGGAGCAATTTGGGGTTCAGTATCGTACCCAAGGATACTTCGACATGCAGCCTGGAGGAGCCAGGGATCGAACTGCCAATCATCTGAATAGTGGACGATCCACTCTACCTCCTGAGCCACCGCCGCCGTAAGATAGATGTCCAGTATGGTAGTAAAAATGACCTTGGGGTGCCTCAGTTTTATGTGAAATGACTGTTGGAAACTGGTTCTGATTGGATTGGACTGGTTGATTGATTGGTGTTTAGAGAAGAAGACAAGATGGCTAAGAAGAGCAGTAAATGCAACTCTCCTTCTCTCTTTTTCAACTTGTATAACTTTGCTAGTGGAAGGGCTAATCTAATACTATGATGCATTTGATGTGTGGAGTCAGCTTGCTGGTATCAGTACTGTCTAAAATACAGACAGTATTTACCACAGTCCCTGAATTCAGTATCAACATATTCAAACTGAAATCAAGACACAAAGGCTACAAAGCTGTCATGTCCAACCAGTGAGACAGATGGAAAGCAGAAACAGAATAACATAGTGCAGATAAACTCGAAGACTGACGCAGATAAAAAGCATAAAAGAGTAAGAGGATTACTTTATTTATTCATAATTCTCTCATCTTTCAAAGTGAGAAGTTGAACACACGAGGTTGAGGTGGTTATCTATAGTAGAGAGCCATTATTTTATTTCATGCTTCATAAATATCTTTGTGGAAACCATCTGCAGATTTACAATGATCTGAGGGCAAGAGTGAGTTCATGTTTTTGAATTGCAATTCTGATTCTGATTAAATTTCAGACACATGAAGATATATATTACGGCAAATTTAAGGTTTTTGAAATTCATGTCCTCATAGTTTGCCTTCCTCTACAACCTTGTGTCATACATAAGGCGAATTTTAGTATCTTTCTGAGTTCAAGCTGATGTTCTGTCTCTTATTCTCACTCTCACCAGGCTCAGAGCGCTGCATGCATGAGAGGCTACAGCCAAAAGCTCTTAACACAAAGACCCAACTCTGGGAAAAAGAGCTCTTTTTAAGACGCTTCAGGCCACAATCCTAAACACTTCACCATTAAATCTTGACTCAGTAACTTCTCTTCAACCAATGACAGAGTTTGGGTAAATGCATACTGATTGAACCAACTTCAATAAAAAGTACATCTTTGCAGCACCATAAAATGCTGAGACAAGTAGAAAGTCGACAAAGCTAAGAGTTCAAGGTTGGCTTTGAAATAACTCGTACAATTGCTTTGAAGTGCATGGAGATTTTACAAGATTACCATAATTTAAAAGTCCAACTAAATATCAAATAAATACATTGCGTGAATAAAGAGTTTTGTTTGCTCTGGATGAACTTTATCATTTTCACAGCAGGGGAAACTTCGGCAAAGTTGGGCAAGACAGTATCCAGTGACCTTATGTAACTTTTCCTTAGAGGGCATGATTTATTTTTTACTCCTAATACTTATATTTCTGCTTTGTAAACAATTGTATTGAATATTTGGAGGTGCTGTGTTCCTGCTTGCATGCTGCAGCTGGGTAATTCAATCTGACCTGCGTTCTTGGCCACGGTCATTAAGGGGAGTTGGGTTGTGCTGGTAGGCTACTTTCTTCACACACACACACACATGCACACACACTTACAGAGATTGTGTCAGTGAAGCATGGGAATAGTGACTAAACCACAGCAAAACATTGCACCTTATCAAAAATGCAACTTTCAGATGGGGAGGAATCTCAACCAGCCTTTGATTCTGCAACAACAGATTTCTTTGGCCACTTTGGGCCAGCAGATGCAAAGTGTGAACACAACACTGACATGTAATAAACCTTTAGGTTGATATGGTGAATTTCCACCATTTAAGCAGCAATAATCTTCATTTGAAATCATATTTCTGACCTCTAAATGTATGAGAATATTCACTATCTCTCGGCTCTATTTTTTTCGTCTACACCAACTCCAGATACCAAATATCTGGCTCTTAAGCCACTTAACACTCCACTCTGTTCACTAGCTAATCGCTAACTGTGCCTGACTGTCGTTCGGCGCTGAGTAGATAATGTACAGTGGGGTTGTAGAGTTCAAAACAATTGTCTGCTCCTGCTGAAAATGACAAGTATAAGAGCGGTGAGAGTGTTCCAAAGCATTAAAGTTGTAAGCCAAACAGCTAAGCAATGAGTTGAAACTAGGAGTGAGGATTCGGGTCTCTGTAGTTCCATCACTATGATATAATACAACATTGTCACGTGTTCTGACCTCTAATTCACCCCCAAAGGGAGTTAGACATTTGTTTGTTGCTGCACTCTATCATTCGTTCCACTCAGCAGAACGTAATAGGCCTAAGTGGATTTCTTTGAAATACTGAGTGAGTTTTGCCAACCTTCAAAAGTTGTTTTCATATTAGGGGAGATTGCAAATTTCTAAATTCAGACAAGGCAAGAGATGTGACAGCTTGAACTGGGATTTCAAATCTGTGTTGAGAAAACAACCCAGCATATGACTGCATCTCCCGGGCTCTCTTCGAATAAATCTTTCAAAGCATAAACCAGTCGCTCAACATTGTTACCGTATTATTTTTCACTATTATCTTACAAAACAGCGGGGCCAGGTGTTGAGAAAACCAGTCAATCATCCATCGTGATGAAAGTGCAGCGAGGCTGAAACCAGCAGTGTCAGCACTGCTCCCAATCTCCTGGTTTCAGCTGTCACAGCTTCTCTTTTTTCCACTAATGGCTTTATGCAGAGGTAAAGAGGAAGAAACGGGAGGTAGAGAGAGAGAGAGAGAGAGAGAGAGAGAGAGAGAGAGAGAGAGAGAGAGAGAGAGGAAAGCAGTTTGTGAAATGATAAGCTTCAGCCATTAGCACTGATCCTCAGACAAGCACACTCCCTTGCAGGCTCACGTTGGGTGCTACCAGGGAATTTCTTGTTTGTGTGCATGTGTGGGGGAAGATGGAGAGAATAAGTGTGCCTGGTAAGTGTATGCACATGTCTACATGTGTGCATTTCTGTCAGTGTATGTGTGCAAATTATGTGAAACTTCATGAAGGACACTTGAAATAGTGCAGAGAGGGAGAAGTGTGGATACTGTACCTGCTTAATTCATCCTCTGAAAGTCAAAAAAAAATTTTAGGTGGTGATAAGAGAGAGTCCAGGCGTCTGTATGTTTAAATGGGAAAGTGATGAGAGACCAAGAGGGGGCACAAACAACAAAGAGACACTCGAATGAGAAAAAAATTCACAAAAGTAGTTAAATTTCAGAGTTTAAATATCATCTGGAGATTGACAGCCATTTTCTGTAATCTTATACAGTCAGCTCATTTCAGTGGCACATCATTCATCCTTTTGTTGTGCCACCTTCGCAACCTGCCCTTATCTGGCTCTTCTCCCTGGAGCCCGCGATACAATCGATGGGTCTGGACAACTCCCTGGGCAGTTAGCCTTGACAGCTGACAGGAGCTGGTTTCCATACGCAGCTTTGATGTATGTGTGTGTCAGGAAAGACTCAGGTGTGGGTAAAAGGCATTGCAGGCTGATGTGATTAAATAAACGAAAGGAAGAGATGTAGAGTGAGAGACAACTGTTGCTCCAAGGCAAAATGTTAACAGGTTCATTCTTTCAATTATAATCTCATAAAACCACATTACAAAAAATGGACCACTCATTTATCTTCATTTTTCAACCCTGTACAGTGAAGCAAAACCTCTCAGAAATATTGCTCCATAGATTTTTCATAATGTTCACTGGCCCTTCACTTTGTCCTCTTTGAGCATATTACATCCACTTGATGTCACTCCTTCATGGACCATGTTCCATGCTTAATGCAGCAATCGCGTCACCCCGCCACACATCAAAGATACTCTTCTGTTAGGAGACGGCGCACTAAAAAAACATCCTAATTTACTCACTTTTAGAATAACACGTTTCACACTTCACACTTGGATGTTGTCAGAAATATCCAGTAACTTGTGCACAACACATTAATGAGACACATCTGTTTGGACCTTGTTTATCAGACTTATGTTTGACAAAACTTCAGGGTAGGTATTCTTTTGACAGCACAGTATTTTTCTTAATTTTCCAGCTACCCTTTGACCGAGAAATAAAGATTTTCTTTCTTCTTTAAAAAGAAGCCTGCGTTAAACCACTTGAATTCAATGCACCCTTGCTTCCACAAAATCCCTTTGATTGATGCATTTTGGAGCGTTTGTTTTCCAATTTCACAAGTATAAAAATGTGAGTGACTTGAACAGCCTGAAATTTCCCTTCACAGCTGTGAAACTACAGCTTTTGTTATGACGCACTATAAAGGTTACAGCTGAGACAAAACTAGCGGGTTTCCAGGTGAGGTGAAAACATTATATTGTGCCCAAGAGGCCTTGACGTCTCGGGCCACTTTTTGGTGTTGTCATGCGAGGAAATCAATCAAATCATTCCACAAGTCCCAAGGGGCTTATTAGAATCTGGAAAGCGGAGTTAATGCTATAAAATGTCAGGAGACAGGACGCTTCTTTTAAAGACCTTACAGACAACTGAAGCAGTGACATATCCACTCAAACGCACCTGTTTGTACTAAAGCACACTGACTGTCGAAGACACATACGCACTTACCGCTCACCACGCGCACCTCCACTGTCCCGCAGTGACATTTGAAGGACAGGGGCCTGCAGGGAGAGCTGGTTTTGGGAGGTTAGACGAGGTGGAGGGCTGGCTGGATGGTTGGGGGGGGTGTGAGGTAAACAACACCTCGGAGTTCAGCGTGCATGCCTAATGTGCTCTCTCTCGCACTGCCGGCTCCGCTGGGTAAAGCTGCCGATGACAAGCTGTCTGGAGAAGTCTCCTGCTCCTGCAGCATCTCACTAACACAGTCTCTCACACTGTTTGTTAGCTTTACTCTGTCCAGCTGTCCACGACAACTCTGTACACCGCCTGAGTTTTGTGTCCCTGCTCTGTCACTGGTTTTCTCTTCTCTGCTTTAGACTGTCCTGACTCAAACTCTTCTCCAGTTCCTCACATATCAGTTGATTATTCATTTAAATGCAAACAACAGGTTTAAAGATGAAGACTGAACAGCAGTTTTTACCCCAAAATGTATTTTTTGTATTAGTATCATGTGAACAATGTGTGAGAAAAAAAGTTTTTTGTGGCTCGGACTGGTTATTTTTTTTAGTGGTTTTATAGCAGCAGTCAAAAAACACTGGGGCATTCCCTTTAACTTTGTACAATTTTATGAAATGCATACTAATGATATAATTATGGTCACTGGCAGCAATGCACACATGCAGGTCAAAATACAAAGATATGTACAAATGTGAATTGTACACTCTTAAGGTGTGTTCAGACTGAACGCAAAGCAAATTTTAGAGGTGGCGTGATTGCATACAAACTGAATGTAGAGGTGGGCGCAGGTTTGCAGCGTCAATTGAAGCAAGAACGTTTCTGCACAAGTTGAAAATCCCGAAACTTTAGCAGAAAAATGTGTGCTTATGCGGAGCTGTTGTACTCCACTTCATGAACACACACATACAAGAAGAAGAAGAAGAAGAAGAAAAAAAGAGGACAATAATAGAAACAAATTAGAATCCTGGTATGTTTCTTAACCAGTCTGAGTCAGAGCTGTAGCACACACATACTATACAAAGGCACACTCTGCTCACATACACACACACTTGGTGCATTTTTAGGTAGTTACAACTAACATCAAGACTGTGGGTGATTGGCTGTTTGTAGCATATAAACACTCCAGCAGTCAAATTTGTGCCAATAAAGTGAAGTGAAAATTCACTCTGGGTTCAGTCTGAGTACACCTTTACAGCTATCTTTAAAATTTTACTAGTGGTTTTTACCCCCCGACCTGAGTTCAATAACCTCATTTGTTCATGTTGTCCAATTGCAGCCCATCTCTACTGATTGGTCTCTGAGAGGGCAGAGGTGCTATCTGATTGGTTGTAAGTTCAGACAAGTAGAAGCAAAAACAGACAGTAATGAATACTGTTGTATTCTGAGGAGATAAAAATCACATTGACATCATTTACTCAGGGCATACACATAGAACATTTATTGCTGCGTAGTCAGGCTTTAACCTTTGATGCCATATTCATTGACACAAGGATTTGTCTCAGAAAGATAGGAGGATATATCTTTGAAGCTAAAACAGCCCTTGGTTGCTTCGGGTTTTCTCTCTTTAACCTTTAATCTCAGGTATCCTCACTGACAAACAGGACACTTCAGGAAAAGGCAATCACTTCACCTGAAGTCATAAATAAACACACACACACACACACACACTCACACGCACCCACACTCGGACACAACTGTCCTTACTATCAGTCATTAATACCCATAAAACATATGATAAAACATAGTCATCAAAGTGATTTTGCATGATAAAAAAGGTCATACCCTCAGATTTTCTCACATCACCTCATTCTTTTTGAGAAATTTAAAAAAAAAGCAAGGTAATGATCAAAACACTAGGGATACAACAGTCTACCTCTAAAAATCAGGCTTCAAGATGAGCATCTCCTTTTTGGATGGAGTAATTAATCAAGTGGCACAAGCCAAAATAAGTTTGCATTAAAAGATGCAAAGTTTTGTTCATTGTTACAGTGTCAGCTTATGATATCAAACTATGGTGTGTGTGTGTGTGAAAGGGTTGCTACAACATACTGTATGTGTCAGGAGATGGGGAAGAGAAGATGAGTGCATCAGGGTGTTATTTCAAGAATAAACATACTGTATTGCAATCCCAGAACCATGCTTAAGGAACACTAATGTGTCCGTAATCGATATGTTGTGATGTAACTCCCAAATTAAAGCTTTCATAGAGATGGTTTACGCTATTCATGTTTTTTTTTTTTTTTTTTTTTTTTTTTTTTTTTAGCAAAGGAGGCTAAAAGCAAACAAAGTTCCCTGTGTGCAGCCAGGAATGTCTGTGAGCTAGAAAGATCCTCATGTGCTGAGTGAATATGGCTGTTCCCATCTCTGGTTGTCCCCTGGGACTCCAATGTTTGAAAAAAAAAAAAAAAAAAAAAAAAAATCCACATGGAACCAGTGTTCCCAAAGAGAAATGTGCTGGAGGGAACAACCACTTCAGCGCACAAAGTTTGTTTGAAATTTTTTGCTTCATTGTTTTATACACTGTCCACACCTTAAAAAATGTTATAAAACTGGAAGCCACTGGCAGACAAAAAGTCCTAGACAACAAGTCAAATAGATCGTATGGGATAAATTAAATGGGGACAAAGTAACGGCAACACTTGCACGTGCCTATTCTCTTTTCTACAAAAATAGTGGAATAGAAATCACATTGTTATCACCCAACATTGACATCTTGATACACTTCTGTATATAGATAAAAATCTTGGTTAAATGCAATTCCATCATGCAGTCAAGGTTCCTCGCAACTCTTGTGGATTTGTCCATTAATCTGAAATCCTTAAGCATGGTGGGAGGAAGTGGTGTCAAATGGAGTGTGCTTAAAGTCTCACTTTATTAAAGTAGCTGTGAACCATTTTTTGGTGCACACAAGGCTGCCCCAGGCACGCATTATTGTTTCTTCTGATGGAGTTTGTAAAGCTCCATCTAACCTAGCTCTCTTTTATACTTATTTCTTCATTTTTGGGTGAGCACGAGATTCTGGAGATAGAAAGAAAAATAACCAATTTCACGAATCACTCCATGCACGGTTATACCTCCGCAATCTGTCAATTTCTTTTCATTTTCCGCTGCCATTCAACACTAAGTTGACAGAGGCACAAAGCTTTGATCGGTCCATACCCATCTCCTGTTTCAAAAATACAGAGGTACGGTGAAGTCATGAGAATAATTTAATTCATGCCTTGAATACCTGAGGCAGTGCTCTAACACACAAACACACACAATGAGCACACCCTCTTGAACTCTCCTCCACCTCGCATTTTACTCTGAACTCAGCAGAAGGTCCTGTGCCAGAGTGAGTAGGACCTGTTGTTTCCGTCTGCCAGAGCAGATGGACATTAGATCCGCTTTCTGCTTGCCCAGCCAAACAAATGACCTGCCTTCTCCTTTCCCAGCCTTCCTTCCGCCTTGATATATTCCGCAATTTCCGAGCCTCCTCCCTCGTACTTGATGCACTGCCTCTGAGACATAAACAAATCAAAACAGTCTCTGTTGGCATGGATAGCTAGTTGAGTTTGGGTACTTCTATTTTTGCATTTTCGACCTCGGTGAACCCGGACCGACATAGAGAAGAGGAAACTACAGTAGAGCAATAACAAAACTCTTTCTTTGAGTTTAAGCTCTAAGTCTCTGCTCCAACTGACTCCCTGATATGAATGGACCACCTGGTCTTCAATGTGAGCAGAACCTTCCATGGCCTCCTCTATAGGTACAGCCCCTAAGAGGGTATAAGGACATATCTTAAGTCCTTGGGCCCTATCTCTGCAGGCCACTTCCTCACCAGCAGGCTACAACCAAGACCACTCTCCTTGGTAGCACAAAATAGGACATGGGCTTGTCACAAATGTATAGAAAGGGGTTGAGGGGGCAAGATGAGGGTTTCATTTTGGAATACAGGACATCATGTGTCATCAAGCCTCTCTCTCACTGATGGGAGCAGAGAGAGTGAGAGGGACAGCAATGGGTTTAGATCCAAGGAATGGAGAGACAAAGAAAGAGTTAACAGTAGGTTTCATCTATTTTTCCGACAAGGCCCTACTGTTGTCTGGCTTGAGCTCTTCCCTTTAAACCCTTGCTCGTCATCTCCTATTTCCCCTGTTCCTTCTCCTCTTCTTGTATCAACTAATACCCCTGTCCAGGGGTTAGCCAAGAAACCTTGGGGATCCATAAGTTCCAGGCCCAAAATCTCCCTGCGGCCCTCCCTGCCCCGGGACGATAGGAGCATCCCCCCTTGTTCCAGGCTGCCTGTGCTGTTGCACTTCTTTACTGCTCCTCCTGGGTACACCAGGGAGCTGGGCGACAGCAGTGATGTCAGCGACAAGCTGCTCAGTGTCTCTGACAAGTGTTCACTGTTGCCCGCTTGGCTGGAGCCACAACCACCAATCGACGATCCAATGCCTATGCCAAGGTCCTCGTCTGAAGGGTCAATTGAGTCGTCACGGGTGTAGCCCGGACTTGTGCTACCTCGGCCACTGCTCTGGCTCCGCTGGTGGCCCCTGGTGGCCCGTAGGGTGAGGGCTGATGAGGGGCTTGGCCTTGGTCTCAGAGTCTGGACTGGAGAGGAAATGGCCGTGCTGTCTTCAGGCTGCTGGAGTGGACACACGAGTGGTAACGTTGCTGTTGGCAATGGCAACTCCAGGTTCTGTGGTGGAGAGACGCTGAAGCTCAGTCCTTCTTCCAGGGTGGTCTGGAGGCTGCCCTCAGAACTGCCTGTAGCTAGGGATGAGTCACTGTGGGAGGGGTACTGAAGACAGAAGGAAGGGAGAAAGGGGAGTGGAGCACGTTAATCCAACTGTTTTTTCCATTAAGAATGTGAGATGCAACATGATCACACAAAGACGAAAATGTATCTGTTCACCGTTTAATCTGATGCCTTGCTCAAGCCTCTACCTCAAGAAATCTATCTGTTCATCTGATTGTGTTTTGCCCCTCTCCTCCCTTCCCCCTACCTGTGTGCAGAGCATCCTGCTATGGGCTCCTGGGGAGCGGAGCGAAGCCCAAGAGGCTGGGGAAGTCAGCCTAATGCCCCTCGACAACCGTAGGCTCCTACTACGTGGAGGTGCTGGGATGGCTGCTGCTGCAGGGTGGAAGAACTCTGCAGGCAGATGGAAGAGAGGAGAAATGCCACTGGCTCCTCCTTCACCTTCTTTGTTTCTTCCCTTGTTGCTGCTGCTGGAAATGCCACCTTGAGGTTTATAGTATAGTGTATAGTTTATTATAGTATGCACAGTAGTAATAATATACACACATACCACCACTTTTATTTGGTCTACCATGTAAGCCGCTAAAAACAGCAAGAAATGAAATCAGAATTTAACTTTGCTGATACATATATATATACATTTTAAAATATTTTCCTCACCAGGGCTACATTGAGGTGAGCACATATGTGGTTGGTGTGTTTGCATCTCCATCTCCTGCAGTGCCGTCTCTACGTCACTGCCAGTGCTGAGGGCCCGGCAGGGCTGACCGAACCCCTGCACCTGGCTCTGCACCACGGTCTGAGTCTGGTGGCCTCCTCCATGACTTCCTCCACCTCCAGTCTCCTCAGAGCTGCGAGAGTCACTGCTGCACCTTCCCTGGAAGAGAACAGATGATCTGACGTTGAAGAGAAAAGTCTTTTCCAATGAATCTCCAGGATAGATTAGTAGTCAGATTATTGGGTGGATTGTTCCAAAACTTCATTAAAAAATAAGATAAATCAGACATGTAGGAATAGACTCAATATAAAAAAATAGATAAATGATGTGCTGAAAATTGCTGGGACTAATAGACATAAGACTAAACTTAGCCATAACCTATTATTTCCTCTGTGAAGGGACAATCTAAGTTTAGGATTAGCATTACATTTTGTAAAGTTACAATTCCTGAATGCAGCCTGATGAAAAATGAGTAAAAAACAGGCCCTCTGGCATCCTGTAGATATCAAACATGGCCTCTGATTCACATCATCCCTCGGGCTTTTCATTTAAATGCGATTGAAGGGGCAAGGACTGATTATGAGCTGAGAGAGCCTGTTATTGTCATGTTAATGTTATATATTGTTCAATTAATGTTTGGTTAGAAATTTGTGCGTGTGTAATGGATGCAACAGCTGCAAGCGGGATGCAGGAGGCAGATTAAGGCAGGAGTTCAGCTTTGTAAGCTCTTACCTTGTACGTTTTAATTACCATCATGTAGGGACTGCAGAATCATTTTTGCGCGTTTCTGCACACGTGTGTGTATGTGTGGGTACGCTTTTGTGCTTCCATTAGTGTATTGTACCTCTGAGTCATTCAGTCCTAGCCCCTGAACAACCCCCTTTCAAACAGGCACCCACCCACACCCATACAAACCTCAAACAACCTGGGCACACATGCCTAATGCCACCCTCTCTCTCTCTCTCTCTCTCTCTTACACACACAGACAGACCCTCCCCCCCCTTTCTCTTTCTCTTTCCCTCTCTTTTCCCCCTCCTCTAATGAGCAGTGGTTCACAGCCATGCATGGTGGTTGAAGGCTTATCTGGCTATCCAGAACCAAGGAGCATTACCCCATTATAGAGGAGGATATCTAGGAAGGACGGATGATAAGGGATGCCGATAGAGGGGCTAGAGGGAGGTGCAGAGAAGGTGTGCAATTACCAGAGGGGTAACACTGTGAAAGGAGAAGCATGACAGATAAAGTCAAAAGGGGGAGTGTGGGTGCAAGCGAGAGCCACCCAGGATTGCAACTAGGTAGAAGGTAGTTTTATTCATGAGAAGATCTGTGGTGGAGAAGGACTGTGGATTCTTCAAAGACAAAACAGTTACCAGTAATACAGAGTGATAGAGAGATATAGGGGGCTTTTGGGGCTTATAGCTGTAATCCACAAGAGAGCCTACAGCATAGCTTTGAAACAGATTTTATAATGGTCATTTGTTTTGAGCTTCCTGGAATTAATATAAAAAAGTCATCACGGAGCCTCTACCATTGTTTATGCTTACCCTCTTCGGGGAGTAGGACACACTGCTGGTATATGGTTCATGTCAAGTACAAAGTAGTGGGCATACTAAAAGTTAATCACTGTCAATTTGTTGCGCAACTGGTATTGTAGTGGTCGCTGCATCGTTTTTTTCGTTCTCCAAAGCCTTTTTTTTTACACCAGTGTGAAGAGATAAGCAGGTATACAACCTAACTAAATGAACCTGGTACTGACATTAAAGCAGGTGTTCACACTCTGTCTCACACACACACACACACACACACACAACATGCTGTTTTAGTAGTTTTTGCTGTTACTTATATTCTCTTCACTATATTCTAGTTATGACTGGATTTTTATCTGAGCAGTGTAAAGACCAAATTCTGGGTAGAGTCAATACAATAATGTCTATGTAAACTGCACATTATTATCTCTGATCAAAGTTCAGATCCAACTTTCTTTACCATTATAATCGGTGTAAAGACTTCATACTGTGAATCAGAGTAGACATACTGTCATGCAAATATGTGGAATCCACAAAATAAATGATTGCCAGATCTATTCTGCATTACATACGGATATGGCATTTTTCAAGGCGTATAAAAGATGTATTCTTTGTTCAAAAGACCCTTTCCCACCTCACTCTGCTGATACCCACCTTGCCCTCTCGCACCATTAGCTGATAGGCAGTATGTTCATCCAGGCTGAGGTCATCTGGCAGGGCAGGAGATGAGGACTTGTCTGACAGTTGCTCTGACTTCAGTGATGCCTGCTCAATCTCTGCCATCCTGATATGCTGCAAAAATGTTTCTCCGTTATTCATGTCTCAGAATAGGAAGAGATAGGGAATAGGAGCAGTAAATGTTTCAGACTTCCTAGACTGAATTAATACCATGGTCTCATCACACTTATTCTATGGTTCACAACAACCAAGACTTCAGTATCTTACATCTTTGTGTACAGTGATATTACATTTCTAAAAGATCAGCAACAATGTTTTGAAGATGTCTCTCATGATTCAGTTGTTTATACAGTATCTCTCATAGGCCAATATGAGCTGCACAGACAAGATAGGTAAAACCTCCACCAAGTTTCGATATGCTTCACCAGATCTTGACAATTCAAAGTGCAAAGTCCAAAATGCCGTGGCACCTGTCTGTAAAGAGAGCAGGGTGAGAGATTTCAAGAAGTAATAACATTGCTTTGTCATCATCAGTTGAACAAATATTTCCCAGTGCCACAAAAGTAGGTGACGAGAAGCTGAGAGGCGAGAGGCAGATATCCAAGCAGTGCGTATACAGTTGTTTTTGTGTGTGTACCTTCACCTACATCTGCATGTATATGTAAGCGAGAGTGAAGAGATGGGTTTTTTCCATCAGGAGTGGTGTTGCAGCGGCACCAGAACCTCATAATTCTGCCCCTACAGCTAACTGAGTATGTTTCCAAACAACAACTGTACAATAAAATGTTGCTGTGTGTATGGTAATGGTGTCATAGTGTTTGTCATATCTCACACCCATACAGCAATACTGAAGAGACAACATTACCAAACACAGAATATTTGGGAAGTGACAACAATTATTCCAACTGTTACCACCGCTCTTCCTCATTTGTTCCAACTTTAGCTCCAGCTAAGTTTGTTTCATCAGGACTGCAGGTAACTCAGCCCATATGGCTATTGAATTGGTTTTAAATCATCGCTACATGAGCCTCCAGTGAGCTCAAGCTTCTCGGCTGCCACTCTTCTCTATTCCTCCCCTTACAGCACTTTTTGTGCACAATCTCAAAACATACTGCAAACAGTGAGCTGGAGTGGAATTTCAGGGTTCTGGGGGGTGCTATGATGTGTTCAAGCAGTGTTTCTTTAAAGAGACAGAGCAATAAATAGCCAGAGAGAAGCATTAAAAAGGGTACTTAAAAAGGGCCAAGTGAAATCCAATGGAGTGAGGCCTGTTAGCGATATATTAACACATGCCCGTAGGTGAGAAAGACAAAGAGGCTCATAGCGAAAGATTCATGGCTGATATGCAGCAGTAAATTACGATTGCCCAAGAAGCCCCCAAGGGAGAGAGAAAGAGAGAGAGAGGAGTGGGATGAGGGTAGGCAGAAGCAGAGCAATACAACTCATTAATTTAAAGGACAACTTTGTAGTTTTTTCTGTTTTATCTCTGTATATCGTCCGTCGCTAATGCTACCATGTGACAGTACTATATCTGCTAACTTGCACTGTGTCTCATCGTTTTGTTCTTAGTCCTCTTGGGACTACTTCTTTGATGAAATATGCCAATGTATGACCATTTGCCAGAGTCCATTCTCATCATGCAGTGTCATCGTGGAATATATATCTTGCCTAACAAATGCCATTTTTGACCACATGACCCGCTCATGGCCGTAGATCACCCCTGGTCTGCCCCATGCCAGAAAATGTGAATGTACTAAAACTATGCTGTTACCCCAAAAAAGCAAACAAGCAATATTAATTCAGAGTGTAGCTTTACTGTGGATTAGCCTCTGCCTCATCATCAAAATAGTTTCAGATGCTGACTTTCAAGTTCCTTCCAAAAATCCTTATCTGGCTATCCAGAAATGATGTTGTGGAATGCATGAGAAGTGTCTCTTTATGCTAGCAACAGAATAAATGTCCAAGACCTTCACTGCTCCATTGAACTGTGTTCCCTGCAGACTCAACTGTATTTAGTCTCAAGTTGCAGTTGCTCTCAAGTCCTTATTAGGCAGTTTCTTGATGAATATTTCCACTGTCACACACACGCTGCACCCAGGAGTCCCACTGTGCCTTCCTGTCCCCTTAAACACAATAGGATTGTACATAACTCTCAGCAGTGAAAGACTCATCTGTCTGAAAATGGCATACACCCACACAATCTCTCCCTCACACACACAAACAAACAATATGCAAGTATTATGGTTGAAGAACACTGGAAATTGAAGGAGAACAGTACAGGATCAGATATAGTAAATCAGAGATAATACAGTAGATGGATAGTCATAGAAGTGGGGGGACAGATGGAAAGAGGAAGCATGTAAAAGAGGGAGGAAAGATTGATGGTTTGACAGCATCTGCAGACAGGCAGAAAGTAGGACTGACAGGTGGGAAGGTGTAGAGCCCAGTTATTGCTTCTTCTGAGCTGACCCGTCGCACTTTGTCATTGTGATGGACAACACTGGCACAGGACAGTATGTTTGTGAGTGTTTTCTTTTTATTTTTATGAAGGATCTCCTGTGTACAAAATACCCCAAAATGCAAGCACAAACAAAGGAGAGTGTTGGTGTGTGCATACATGCAGGCATATCGAAAATGGTTGCTTGTGTGTATGCATGCAATGGGCCTCATTAATCCACATTTCTGCTCATATGGAAAGTTGATATTATCTTGTGTTGTTACTGTGTTTAATTCAGGGCCAACAATCCCTTTGTTATACTGTACACATACAGTGGTTGACACGCTTTACAGAGCATGAACCTTCCATTCAAACTGCTTTGTGTGATGAATGAAGCCCTGTGTGTGTGTGTATGTCCGTGAAAGTACGTGCAAATGCATGTTCCTGTGTGTCCCCCTGTTGCAAATCTGCATGCATGCAACGCAGTCCCAAACATCATGGCATGTGTGTGTGTGCCTACGTGCATGAATGTGTGTCTTGTATGTGTGTATGTGTGTGTATTCAGGGTTTCAGGACTACTGAGTTTTACTATTTTGCAGAGTAATAGTTTGGTTTAGCAAGTTTTGTTTTTCCATACTACACACTGCCCACACCACATTCTAGTCAATGAAACCCCTAGTGTGTGTGTGTGTGTGTATGTGTGTGTGTATACTGGTGTATACCTGTATATTTTTGCACATGTATTTGGGCCATGTTTTTCACTCTTATATTTCTACCATCACAAATATTTGGGGCTTGTATCCATTGTCAATTTATTTCAAAATGTCCCACAAGTTTATTTTGATGGAGCCTTATTTACAAAGCACTGCAGAGCGAGGAATCAGACCGTTGGCCCAAGATTCTCATTATTATCCATATTTGATCCTACTTTCAGGCATGGGAGTAAAAGCATTTTAGAAATTAAGATAATCCGTTTTCTACCAGGATTGAGGAGATTAGCAGAACTGTAAGGACTAAAAAACTGCATAAACATACGGTCATATAAACCTAAAGAATATTGGTAAATGTGGCATTTGTTTGTGCCACAAAACGGCGTACTTTGCAGAAAACTAACTAAAAAAGGTTGAAATCTACATTTATTCAACAAAAAACTGAAGGTATAACAGCAATGACTTGGGTCCCTCACATCTGGAACCGTGTTAATGCATTTTAAAGCTTCAACACTGAAATGTTCCTTACCTACCACTAAACACGATAATGAACCAGGAATTGGTAAATCTAGTTTTGCTAAATTATGTGAGTGTAGATACACACAGTGACTAAACCAAATATACTATGAATACTCTGCCATCAGTTTTTATTTCAGTCTGCCTGCTGTGTGGTCGACTGAACACGCTGCTCGCTTTCGCTCGGCGAATGTAGCTGTCAAGCCAAGAAACTGCAGCAACAGTGAGCAGCAAAGACTGCTGATTTACCTGAAACTCCCTTTATGGGTAAGAATAATATTTAAAATGTCACGAGACTTGTTGCTGGGCTCATTTTTCTTGATAAAATTGCTAAAGGGGTTATAAAAGTGACTAACTCTAGCAGCATGGTTTCTAAATTGGCAACAATGGGCTAGTTTCTTTATGAATAGATTTTCTAACCTGAGTTGGGAGTATTCTGACATGTTTGATAAATATGGGCCTTCAGGTTGGTCTTGTGAAGCTCAGTGGGTAGAGCCTGTCTCTAACAATGTTCATGTTAAAAATGTATGCATCTATCCATGGTACTGTGAATAGATGTGTCAAATGTTTTTAAAAATAGATGCTGGTGATTCTGTTTCTCTTATAAATTCAAACCACAAGGATGAATTTAATATCTGAGGCTATTGCCCTCATTCGGTGTGTGTGTGTGTGTGTGTGTGTGTGTGTGTGTGTGTGTGTGTCTCTATTCATGCGTGTTCAGGGTGGTACCTCTTGTGGGTGGCCCTTGCAGTCTTTGCAGATGGGTGGAGGAGAGGAGTAGTGGTGGAAGACAGAACCGGAGAGGTTGTCGATCATCAGCATCTCCCCCTCCAATGTATCCTTGATCAGGAGAGACACGCTGTCCAGCCACTGGCTCTCCTGGAACACATACACACACGGACACATACACACGGGACGCAGGCCGGCAGACCAGTATTGCACGCAGGCGCAAACATGTGCACATGCGGACATGCGAGGACAAAGAACACGCAGGGAAATGCATACAACATCGTAAGGGTTATAAAAATGTCTGTGTGCACACGAAGGTATGCTTGTATACTTTATGTTAACACACACAAATACAAACAGTTAAATATGAGTATATTCACCCACACACACGTAAATTCCACATTACCTAACCCTTAATCTCTAAAAATTCCCCCACAAAACTAAAAAAAGCATCTTGAACACTTTCTCCGTATCATGTACAAACAAACCAGAACAAATCCACCTCTCATACTATGACGGCCTTTAGGGCTAAACACTGTTCTCTTTTGGAAAAAGGCTCCTCAATAATATGACTCCAAACCCTCATTAGCTAAGTAACACATAATTTTACTATCAAAGCCTTGAGCACTGAGAGCGGTGCAATTACATTTGATATATCACCTCAATTAGGCTGTTCAATACCTTGTTGAAACAATTTAAGATTTAAGCATTTGCTTTGTGCTCTGGGTATTATTAGGTTTAAAGCAATTTAGACTGAATCAGTCAGAGCTTTTTCTTCGACTTAAATGATCCCCCCTTGCTTGAATCTCATCTGCCAGATTGCCTTCCCCTAAACTCAATCTGGCAGAAAAAGGAAAACTACTGACAGAAAAAGGAAAGTACTTTAAAAATGATTTCTGTGTTTCTTGGCAGTGCACTGTATTTCACAATGAATTGGATGCATTGTGCCTGTAGCACATTCATAACAACCAAAATAACTGTATTACATCAGCAGATATATCCCAAAAGATACTGCGAAACAAGGTCACTCCTCTTCAATCCCCACACAAGCCTATTTTGATAACGCATTTCTACAACACTGCTTATGGAACTATACTTAGATCTGTTATGCAAAGACACATTTCTGACTCATACTGTTATATTACAGTCACTCATGGCTCATGTTTTGAAAATGAGGGGGCTAAGAATTCAAGAGACAGGTTACTGTACTCCCAGAAATATAAATATACTTAAATCATGCTGGTTTATAACAGTGTTGCAGTGCCACATTTTGGCGCAAAGACAACCTCACTGCAAGGCTGACTCTGCCATATCCACGTCTTTTAACACATGGATGTATAAAAAAAAAAACACACTCTCTCTCTCTCTCTCTCTCTCTCTCTCATATGCAGACAGTCCCAAGATAGTCCATTCTGTGTAGGTGGAGAGCTCAATATAAAAATAATGTTTGATTGACTGCGGTGGCCTATGTGCTGGCCTCCATTAATAACTGTATTAGTGGACAACAATAGGGCCGTCTATAAGGAATGGAAGTTAAGAGAGAGAGAGGAGAGGGCTGAAATTAATTACTGCGTCTATCTGACTGTCACTGGCTCAGCTATTATCTCTCTTATTCCCTTACTCTCTCTAGCTCTCTGTGTCGACTTCCTACAGTGTTCCCTCTAGTCTTTGCAATATATTACTAGTGTTTCACCATGGAGTCAAAAATGAATTTTTCACTCTATATTATGGTGCATTATAGAATACACCAGTTGTAGCTGCAATCTTTCTTGAGCTCTTAAAGGCTATATACTGTATATCATCAATCTCTTCTGATCCATCAACACTCTTTGGGTATAGAAACATCAATTTCATGGATGACTAAAGTACTTTAACATTGTTTATAAATATAGCGTACACAGGAAAATGGTTGTTCTGCTGGAGAAGCTACTAGTAATATTACGACAATATGTGGAGGTTCAAAACATTTTGAACCACAGCACTCAAAGTCACAATGTTTGGGTTTGTACTCTTCCTCACAAGCCTTTTTCAGCTGCACACACAAACATACACACACTCACACAACAGGACCTGTGCACTAAATAAATTGCATCGGCCTGCCAAATCCCTTATTGCATCACTTGAGAGACAGAGAATGAGAGAGAGAGGGGGAGGATGCTGCCAGTGTGCTCTCCCTAGTCTGCATTAAGTTCCTTTGTCAGCCAGCACTGAGCTAAAAATGGCTCCATGAAGCCAACTTTAGCTCTACAAAGGTGAGACACTTCATGGCAGCCGATGAGTCATCTTTTTGTGTATTTCTGTGTGGATATCTCAGACTATCATTAGCGATTTCATAATGGAAGAGTGTGTCTCTGCTGTCAGACTGTTAGTAGAAATGAGAGACCATCTACTCTCACACTGAGATATAGGCAGTGACACTATCATTTCAAAAATGGTAACCTGTGCATGCACGTCTACAAACTCATGTAGCGAGTATTAAAAGGTTAATAAAGCTGAAATGAGAAAAGCTTAATTGAGAAAGCAAAAATTGCTCATCTCTCCTTGCTGACAACATGGTTTGTAATGACTTCAGTAAAGACAAAAATACACTTTAAATAGATAAAATGAAAATATATGGCCTTGCCTTGAGTTTCACCTTCCTAATATCTCTTTAGTAGTTTGGTTTAATTTTGGAAAATGCCTTTAATTCCAGACCAATGTTTTTACATTTATATTAATCCGTTTCTTGCACTTGTGCAATGTCGCCATTAAGGCACAGCTTAGTGTCTCTTTCACCCTTTCCTTATATCTGCCTTTTCTTTTTATTTCTTCTCTTTGTGTTAATGTTTAACCTCCCTTGCCCTCCCTTCCTTCCCACAAAATCTGTAAAAGAAAAAGAACAAAAGTACAGGAACGAATTATACAAAGAGATTGGAAAAATGACCAAGTGCAATCATGCAACGTGGCTGTCAGTCAATTTCACAAAAAGAAACAGAGCAATAATTCCCTACTCTCTCCCATGTCAGCACCATTCCAACACTATACAGAAATTACTGTCTTATTGTTTACCTCTTTTGTATTCTGCCAGCTTGTGAATCGAATATATAATTTTCTCTGCATGAAATAATGCATTGATACTGTTTGAAGAGAAGCAAACTGACAGGCAGCCAGAGAAACAGAAAAGATTACCTAAAAGTAGGGATGTCTTCGTTACCTTCTTTACTCCAGTTATGGATCCAAAAATCTGATTTCCCTGCATACATATTTCATACATTATACAACTTCTAGTCATACTTTCCATAACTTCTACTTTGAAGAGAAGAGTGTCAGAGTGGACACTGCAGGGACGTTTGGATAGTATTTAGGTAAATGCATCCCCGTTGCATACAAAATAGAGGCATCATTCAGGTGGAAAATGAAATGGTTGCTATGCAAACATTCATTTTTTTTAGCCCAAAGCACCTTCACTGCCTTGCTGGCACAGACTGTCATTTTAGCAGGAACTGCTGGCCAATGTTGACGTCGCTCTGCAGTTTCATTACATTGTGCTGCATTATGCAATGGTTCCACTGTTTTAAAGGACAACAGCGAAGCTTTACAGGTAAGCTACAGCTGGGTCACACTGGGGATATAAAAAGAGGATAGCGGAAATGCTTCCATAGTGAAAAAAAAAAAAGCCATGATATACTCCGATCCCAATCCAGCAGATTGGCTCGAGACATCCCTACTTACAGTCACAAACACACGCGCACAACCCACCCACACATGGAAACACCACACATACAAAATAGGCCTTTCACACTACCAGGAATCAAATGTAAGAATAGTTCTTCTCTCGCTCTCTCTCTCTCTCACACACACACAGAAATACACACACTCACTTGTGCTGGTGAGTACAGGGTCCGGCTGGAGTCACGGGAGCTGTACGCCCCTGGGTGCGCAGTGGCTGCTGAATGCCGCATCTTTCTCACTCCTTCTCCCCTCTCTCCTCTGGCACCTCCTCTCTCCTTTCCCCCTGCTGTGCCTCCAGGCCCTGATCCAGCAGCAACTAACCCTTTGTCCATCCTTGCACCCCCACAGCTGGGGGCGCCCATGCAACAGAGGGTGCCCTGGGCCAGCTCCAGCTCAATTTCTGCATCCATCTCCGCCTCCTCTTGGGCCTCCTTGTTGGAGTCGTCCAGGTGCTTCATCAGCACGGCCACCACCACATTGATGAGCACGAACTGGGCGGTGAGCACGAAGGAGACAAAGTACATGGGCGAGATAAACTGAAGGCTAGGATTGCAGGCATAGTCCACATCGGTGCCGTGGTCTGGTGGGCACTCCCGCAATGTGTCCTGGTGTCATACAGGCAGAAGATGAGGAAAAAGGTCACATCTTTTTGGATGAAGTTTTTTGAAGATACAGGAGGTGGACAAATTTACAGGATCACCTCAACATAACATCTAAAAAAACAGCCCTGCAACAAATACTGTTTCTGAAATTTGCAACATTTAGTTTTTTTTGAGAGGTGTCAGAGTCAAAGAGGCGTTGACTGATGTAATGTTGTGGTAATTTAAAGGTCATAGTTTCATCTTGTTTTTGAATGTCATTGGATTTTACTGTATGAAATGGTAGATTAGTTTTTACATTGCTTAAGAGGAGGTTTCTTTTTTCTTCTGTAGCATTATTCCGGTGGTTTTCAACTTTAACATGTACACAGTGGAGTTCAGTGGGAGCAGAACCAAAGTGACAAGTGTTTTCTGGAGGAAGTACACATATCTCACCCAGGCTGTGACCACACACAACAATTTTAGCCCTCTGAGCTGAAGCTGGTCCTTTCTGCCTAATTTAGCATGACATTTACACAACATCTCCCCTTTCTGCCTTCACTGCCTTTCCATCTTATTTCTTTCCATTATTTTTTGTTCTGTCATCTTCAAAATCTTTGCTTTCACTCTTGCTGCTCTACCTCTCCCTCCTCCTACCTTTTTTCACTTGTGCTGCAATTTTCCCTCTAGAGGCGAGAAAGCATAATAACTAGTAAGTTCTTTTAACCCCCTTCCCATCTCCTCTCTTATTACAGTTCGCTGGAGCCTCTTTTTCTCCCTATTGCCCTCTTACCTGCCTTCCTCTCCCTCATTATTTCCTCTTTTCCCTATCGTCACTGCATGACTAATTACCACTCTGCCTCACCTGCTTCTTACTAAACCAAAGCAGGTCTACCTCTCTCACAGCCCAGGTAGTAATTTGACGACTAAAATGACAGAGATTTACTCTGAGAGGTAGCATCTGTGGCCCGCTGGTTTGCTTCATGGCCTGCAACTATCCGCACTGCCTGTATCCAATGTGTGTTTAATGGTCCACGCCCGACACGCTCCAGTGTAATCTCTATTCCCCTTGCAGCCTAGATGTGCGCAGGAGTGGTCATAGCCTCTGGTAGTAGATGTGTGTTCAGGGGAAATTGGTGTGAGGCACAGTCACTCAGTGAGGAAATCTGTGCCACTGGTGCTGAGCAAGCACAATTCCTTTTTATCAGTAAGCAAAGTGGATGAGAGAAATTGAGAAGGAGTTTGTCTCTCTCTTTATTCTTTATTTAACTGTATTCCTGTTTTTTCTCCTTTTAAAACACAAATATTAAATAGGTTGTGTGAAGTTTGTCATTGTGCTGTGGACCGCAGAGTGAGGCTTTGTACACTGTGCTCTGAATGCAACTTTGTACCTTCATGATGCCATTCCAGTTGTCGCCCGTGGAGACTTGAAACAAAGTAAGGAAGGCCATGCCAAAGTTTTCAAAAGTAGCGTGACGACTCATTCCTTCACATGGGTAGTCTGCATTGCAAACTGAGGATGAGAGAAAAGTTGGTGTATGGAGGAAGAGAAGAAGTTATCGGTTTACAGATAAGAAAGAGGTGGTGAGGGGATAAAGAGAAAGAGAAAATAGAACAGGAAGGGAACAGGGTTAACAAAAGAAGAAGAGACTTGGGAACCAACACTTAATATGTCATTACTCCCAAAAACTGTAGAAGCATGCATCGTTTCTGTTGCTAAGCTGCCTAGATGGCTGTCCAAACAAGCCAAATCAGTGCAGACACAGTCTGTTATCAAATCAGTAGCAATGTGACCAAACACTCCATTTGTCTTTGAGCTTATATCCCAAGATAATCTCTGGAATGGCCTCAAGAAAGATATATTTGCATTTGTCACTAATCCTTTCTCCTGCCAAGCTCCAATAGGAAGCAATGTTGCCACTGGCTGCAGCTGCAGTACACAAGGGAAATGTGACAGTTTGGAAGATATATCTTCTAACTTCAATGGGGATATTTTAGGAAAGTACTTATGTATCAGAATACTGGAGAGTGGGTTGATTCCCTAATGGCTGTCTGACTGCAGGAGAGAGAAGTGATGAAAAGGAATAAAGGATGGAAAGGTTATAAGGAGATTTTCTTACTGGAGTCCTTTTGCTTTTATGTGCATAAGATATGTTTACTATAATGAGTCACAAGAGCTCAAAGCCACAATTTTATTTACCCACTGGTACAGACATTGACATATGTTGACCTATAGTGATGATGTGTGCGCAACATTCCCTTCAACTGGTTGGAATAATCCTTCCATCTCAACATTACCATGTACATACGTTTGTATATATGTGATGAAAGGATTAATTCAACTCATGCAATAGCTTTTGTACGCTACATACAGTATATAATGGTGAATATTATGTTACATAATAATACAAAGTTTCTGAAAAGTTTTAAGTTATGCCTTGAGATCAAAGAGTAGCCCATCAACTGTAACAAGAAAATCTGTCCGTTCAAAATCCTTGAATTAACCCAGATTCTCCTGCACACAATTCCCCTTTGAAAACCCACAGGAAGCTGGAGTTATGGCTTCACAGAATCCCCTTTTTAATATTTATCCTATTACATTGGCCTAAATATCCTAATTGTTTTTTCACAATAAATTATCACTGCATCATGCAAGTGTCAATGAATGGGATGTTGTCTTTACTGTTACTGGTGCCAGTGACAAGTGCTACTTATTACAATCATATATCACAGCCTCTGCACTCTAGCTTGTAAATTACCAAAGTTCATGGAATAAATACATGGATTATACATTCATAATAATCAATCATTAAAGTGCAACGGTAGAGAAAGAAAAAAAGGTTTTATGTGACCTATTCCGTTGTATCATCTTGATTGATGTACTTACCAAGTTCTCCAAAAAGCTCTACTCCTAAGGCGGCGTAGATGAAAAACAGCAGCATGAAGAGCAGGCCCAGGTTACCCACCTGCAACACACACACACACACACACACAAACACACAGATACACACAAACACACATGTAGACACAGCCACAGACAAGACAACATCTTACCATGCACGTGTTATAAACTATTTGACAGCATTCTAACATCTGCAACAGCAAAATACTTCCTAAAGAACTTTATGGCAATGTTTTATGCTTTGGCTATGTCAAACTCGAATGCTCAAGACTTGTTTGCTTTAGTGAACAGCAATAAAAATCCTGAAATGCTGGCCCAATGCAAAATGTCTTCTAACAAAAAAAAAAAGATCAAGCAGTCAAATCTAATGGGACATATCTATAAACCTTATTTTAAATTACTACTCAAGTCAGTCTTCTTAAAGCAACTCACCAATTTTACCACCATTTTTAAACAATCCTCATATAATTTGAACAATGCAACTATGCATTGTTCACATTGCTACTGAGCAAATTAGCACTAAATCAAATACAGCGTGTAGTGGGTGTGCATTAAAAATGTTGCATAGGACTCCAACTTGTTTCTAGCCTGCTGCTTCTATATCCTGCTTACTTCTGCAGACCATGGCACAGTTTCCTCTGAGGCTTTGATACCACTGAACCCCTGCATGCTGTTGTGCATTTTTGAGTTTGGGGGTTTGGGATTTGGCTCGGTTCCACCACAAAACTGCCTTCTGTTACCACAACCTAATGGTGATGATGATGTTGTACGGTAAACACTCAGGGCAAAATCTAATCCCATTACAGGGATGCAAAACCCAGTCTCCTATTCACTGTCTTTAACACTCTAACAACACTGCTCCACCGGGAATGAGAAAACGCACTGACAAACAGTTACTATAATTATGCTCCATGTGTTCTAAAGAAAGGTTTAGAGCACTCCACCTGTTTTTCAGGGGAAAGATACTGGAAATGTGCTGTTTACTTGTAGAGTTCTGTCTAGGAATAATGCATCATCATTATGACAAAGACAGATCTTACTCTAGAGATATTACACACAGACTACAATGCAAATAAAGTTTATTTAAAGTAATTTTGATTTTTGGGGCTGTTATATGTTTAAAGCAGTTCTGGCTATAGTGATGCTGCAGAAATCTGTAAAGAAAAAATCATGGTGAAAACAACTCTCAGCAAATAGGAGCCAAGTCAAACGATTGTGATCGCATTTAGATTACATGAAATTGAACTACAATATATTTCATGCAATGTCATTTCTAGCAGAGGAAAAACTGCTTTTATTAGAATCCCCTCTCTTATAATGAAGGTCTATACTGTATATCTTTATGCATATTCTTTACTTTTATTTTACCTTTATTTAAGATAAATAATTTAAGGACCAATTGTCATTTATAATAACAAACTGGCATCTCCATCTTCTTCTCTCCTTTGAAATTGACCTCAGTGACAATTGACAGGGGGTATCAGCAAAATCTCAATAAGAATATACCATTATTTGCATTTTAATGCTCCCAAATTACCTGATATGATTCACCTGATTAATCTAAGCAAGTCAATTCAACACTTAAAAGAGCTCCAGAAGGTGGTGAAAAAAAAGCATGCATATAACACAATATAATTGTTTATCAACATCTACATTATGAGTTTACTTTTAATATAGACAAATACGCCCCATTACATGCAGAACAGTCCAATGAGTCCCTTTGGTTTTAAAGTAATGGAGGTAATTGCCATGCAACCTTTCATTTGGGGTGCTGTAATAATTCTACATGTGAGTGTTCTGGGGTTTGCATCAAGTACATCTTTTAAGTTAGTGCTACCCTGCCTGGTGTACTTAACAATCTGTGCTTCATAATGGCCTGTGCCTATGAGGGATCCAGGATAAGGATGCATGCACTTTTGAGAAAGTTTTACTAGGAGGAATTTAATAGTATATTCAATGCAGATGTATATAACAATAACTTACCCATTACTAGATGAAGATAAGCATGAGCATTACTATGTATTTTAACTAGTTTTTGCACAAATGTCCAAAGATTTTGGTCTCTTTTATCATTTTAATGACTGAATTTGAAAAGAAGGACGAAGACCAACATTCTCAACATCAATTATTTAAGCTAAGTACTAACTGTTTCGGGGACAGGCCTCCTAAAATGCAAATGGCCTACCATGTTGTGTCTACATCTGTCTAAAGCTATTCTGAAGGTTTCTCAGCCATTCCCAAAGAAGAAATAAAACAACTGGCTTGCCTTTAGTGCCAACATGATATAGGCTATTAGTGTTAGTGAGCAGGGTGTTGCAGCTCTTTTGCATCAGTTGGGGAGGAGAGGATAATGGAGACTGCTTGTGGGTAAAATGACTTTGTCTAACTGCATCTTTGTAAATACAGGCCATAAAATTGCATTTCTCCTAATATGTCATTGAGCTATTAAGCTTACTCACCCATTTAGTGTAAGTGTATGGAGCCCCCATTACATCTCCATGTCCTGTCACATCACATTTAATCTCATAAATAATTATTCTAGCAAAGATCTGTCTCTGTGTGCCCTCATGGAATTATTCATATTCCTTGCATCCTTATACCAATAGCGGCGTTCTTTTGTGAGGCTGTATCATGAAGCCTTTGTTGAAATGTCAATACTGTCCTCAATATCCTATGCAATGTAGAAATGTTGGCAGCTTGCCATTTCATTTTCACAGTAAAAGACAGTGTAATATCACCTCAGGTTTATTTCTCGCCAGGTGTAACACTTTCACTCTCACCATTTCAGCATCTCAATATACACACACAGCCATACACAGAGAAGGAGACCTACTGGAATTGTTTAATTAGCCCTAGTTTTAATTACCTCCCCTTGTGCCCTTGGGATGGAGCAAAGGGCTCAGTGTTAATGAGAGGGGGATCAATAGAAAAGAAAGACAAGGAATCTGTTCTCCCTCACCCCTGCCTGCCCTCCTTTCACCACACCACCTGTTTCCCTCTGTTTACTTCATCCGACTTTTGATGGTCAATGGGTCAGACTGTGTGTGTGTCTGTGCGACTGCATGTCCATAAATGAGGCTGTACACCAGCGAACCTGTCTGTCTAGACAACTGCCTTTCTTTTAAGGAGTAGTTTAACATTTTGGGAAATACGCCTATTCGCTTTCTCACCAAGAGTTAGATGAGAAGATCGATACCACCACTGCAACCAAAAGCTGGTTAGATTAGCTTAGTTTTAATAGATGGTTTTTGTACGGGTTAAACCAATGGGATATAATGTGATAAGTACTGAATTTAAGAGGTGTCAGTATCTTTGATAACTCTGAAATTGTTCTACGTTTTCCACGTAAAGTAATGATGATGTCAAAGTAACTAATGCTGTCAGATAGACGTCATTTAAATATAAAATAAACATTATCTATGCATAACAAGACTTTACAATTGTTCTGTTGTCTCCTATTTTATTCTTAGTTTATAAGATCATGTTAGAAAGAAAACATACGGTCAGCAAGAATAGCGGGCAAAGATGCATTCTGGGATTTTTCTAGGGAGTTAAACTTTTAGCAGACTGGAATGATTTTGACACTGGGACGGCCTAAAAACTGTTTCACTCTGTGGACATTTCACCACCAAATGAACTACAGGCTGGTTTAAGAAGCTCCCACTGTTTCTAACACGCTGTGGTCGCAGTCGGAATCTGGGTACTCTCCATGGTGCTGAAAGTGAAAACAAGACAAAGCCTATGTGTGTGTGTCTGTGCACGTGTGTGTGCCAGTCTACCAGTCTGTGGCACGGATGAGTCATCTATTAGAGTTGCCTACAGGCCGACAGAGAAAAAGAATGGGGGGGGGGCTAGTACCACCCTGGTTATTGACTGAGACTGGCCAACTCTCTCTCTGGGAGTGTGGTGTGTGTCTGTTAGGAAAAGAGATAGAGACAGCGAAGGAGTGTTTGGGTGCGTACCTGAGGCAGGGCTTGGACCACAGTATCCAACAGGGCTCTCATTCCTGTCGCCATCTTGAGCAGCTTCAGCACTGTGCATGTGTGTGTGAAAGACAGAGAGACAGAGACATTTTAAGTGTGGGTATTTAGGGGGAAATCCCTAAGGTTCAATTAGAGACTAAATGGGAAACATTAAACTGTGGAAAGGTCAGTTCTTAATTTACACCCTGCGTAACACACTCACACACACATGCACGCACACACACAGACACATGCATGCACACACAAAAACAGCCATTTAGGCATTCGCTGCTGTGCTACAGCCTGTAAAACCTGTAAAAGTTATTTACAGTTTCAATAGTTATGTTTTAACACACCAGCAAGACCAAGTCAATATTCCATTTCACTGAAAGGATTGACTGGAAGTGCGGATGGGATAGAGCGTGTGTGTGTGTGTGTGTGTGTGTGTGCATATTACACACATGTCTAATATATATACCTCGAGCTATCCTCAGTACTCTCATGATCCTGATGATAGTGGGGTTGATGGGTAAGGCGGCACTGATCTCAATCTCCTCCAGGGTGATACCCATCACTGACAGAAGCACAATGGCCAGGTCCAACTGGTTCCACCTAGCACAAGCACACAGACACTTATGTGATGGTGGAAAGTGCACAGAAGCATTGCGCCACACACACACACACACACACACACACACACACACACACACACACACACACACACACACACACACACACACACAAAGCAAATATAAACACAACAAACTGCATACTGAAAAGTTTGTTGGCAAACATGTTTAGAAAAAGATGAAGTCATAGTTACACTGTCGTACTATACGTTGTACACTCAGGGCTGTCTGAAGATTTCTGACCCTGATTAAACACGTTTGTAGGTAATCATCTGTCACCTTTCAACACATTACTCTCTCTTAAGATCTGCACATTTCTGCTAGTGATGCTACATTGCCTCATCCCCAAAAGCCCTTAATAAATTCATCATGTGCAGCAAAATGCTTGTCAGACAATTTATTTTTCCAGCTTGGGGACAGATGGTAAACAGATGTTGCCATATCAGATGAATATGGTAGGGAATCAAATAGCTTGAAGCTATCATAGTCATTGTGATATCTGACTTAAGGGCACTTGTTTTCACCTGATGTAACTATTCCACTATTGTTTAGCCTTTATTGCCTCATGTAATTGCCTCAGGAGATATTGCAGTTCTCATTTATCTTCTCAATTTTTTAGATGACAGCCTTAAAACTGTGTGAGTTTGTGAAAAAATGGTAAATCACGTGCACATCTGAGCTGAGATCTTAAATCAAGGCACACAAGGTGCTAAAACATTTGCCACTGCCAATTCATTTGTCAGAATGCTTGCCAAAGTCTCTCATTTAAAATGCCAATGACAGCAGTGTATCAACTGCAGCCTGTAACTCATTAGCATCATGCACATGATCATGTTTCCCTCTGTTGTCAGGACTGTGGGTCTACCTCTTTTTTTCCCCCCACATTTCTATTCCAGTCTTACCAACCATCGCAAATCATGATGCATCAACCAGCAGCCATCAAGCTCATTATGGTGGCGGATGGCAGCTACCTTTGTTCACATTTACAATATCACTTCAACACAAAGCCATCTAAAAAGTGTAGACCATCTGGGAAAAGTGCACCTGTAACTCATCTAAAGGTTGAATTTAATGTGTGTTTTCATTTCTCCTTTAAGGTCAGCCTTTTTGTCGGAACATTTTGGCAAGGCACACATATTTTTATACAGTGCACATTCACTTACATAAACTTACAGTACATGGTGGAACATGTGGCAGCAGGTTTGTGTGTTACCTGCTACTCTATTGACCCAGTTCTTAGCTGGTCTAAAGAGTCACCCCAGCCTATAAATCACACTATGTACAGTGACTGCTCACGGTTGTTGCTGACACTACATAAAAAAAGACAAAGTGCCAGCTGGTAACTGTGTGATAAATTCGCTCTATATCCGCCCATCTCTTTCTCATTTCATCACTCATTTGTCCTACTCCTTTTTTGTCTTTGATCAGTCCAGCTTCCCCTCCTATATATTAACAGTCTCTACCCTATCTCTCTCTCCCTCTCCCTCTGCCACTTCATCTCTCTTAACTGTATCTCCTTATCCCCTCTCTCTCTCTCTCTGTTCACTAACTAAAATAGGTCAATGACATTAGACTACCATTGGTGTAATATAAGCTCCCAAATCTGTTTCTGCCTTTAATTAGTCACCACACATCCCGGAGAAGAACAAGACATCAGTCTCGTCACTGTGCACATTTGGGTGAATGACAGATCAATTAGTCTGAGCTCTGAGTGAATGAATGTGGGAGGGAGCAGGCTGGTGCTGAGGTGTGTTTCCCATGGAGGTCAAACAAAGTTGAGTACAGTGAACTGGAGAAATGAAGAGTGAAGCTGGATCACATGCAGAGAGCTAATAGACAATTCAGTTTTGTTCAGCTGAATGAAGCTGTAGTTGAACAGTTTCTTTGAACAGGCCTATATATTTTTTTACCCAATAAATGATTACAGTGAAAAACTGTCCTCATGAAAGGACTGTCATATCCATTTAAAAGGCTTTATTAATTAAAAATGAGTTATGGTTTGTACTTACACTATGGAATAACTTGATAGTGAATGAAAAAAAGGGAAAGAAAACTATAATTCTTCCTTCTTACTGTGATAATTAGGACATTTCAGGAGGTTGTCTTTGACAGAACCGTTCATATGTGATTATTGCCAGGAAATCTGCGCAACACAATATGGTTTAGTCAACGCCTCAGAGCCAGCTCACATAATTTTGAACATATTTCATAATCCTCTATATCATCAAAGCCGTTATTCCCTACTCTATTTATAATGATCAAAGCAAAAGGCGGATTTGTACAGACATTACACTTTGAACTAAATAACTGTTTATTGTGGTACTATTTATATTGTATGTTATTTTAAGAGATTATACCATACGCCTAAAGCCCGATCGTCGCTTTAATGTTTAATGTTCACATCAAATACGTGATAAGTGAGTGAGCTGAATAGACAAAACCATAAGGTGATACTGGAATTTATGGTGACATTAAATCTCCAACTATTTTGAAATGTAAAGTTCATTTTGCAAACGGCATTTATGTTTCAGGCTAGACACTAAAAAGACAATAACATATGATGATTGACAATCATCATGCCGCTTCTCCTCAGGTACAGTACGTACAGTCTACCTCTAGACAGCAGATTAACAAATCCCACAGAGGATGGATGACTTTTGCAATGACACCAAGTTGCCCCAGAATAATATGCGTGTACATAAAGCTACGAATAAACACAAATATCATAAATCCCACTGCCAACACACGAGGTATAAACACACACTGTACCTGTCTTTGAAAAAGCGGCGAAAGCCGAAGGCGATGAGTTTGAGTACTGATTCCAGCACAAAAGTGGAGGTGAAGAAATAGTTGCAGTACTTCAGGGCGAGATCCAGAGACTGAAAAGAGAGAGTAAAAGAATGGCATGTGTGTGTGTGTGTGTGTGTGTGAGAGAGAGAGAGAGAGTGAGTGCAATAGGGTTTGGTGGAGTATAACCGTAATCAGCAGGGAGAAACAGTAGAACTGGATTCGTTCCCATTGTTTGTAGAGTAAAATCAGGCATGCCAGAGGCAAAAACAGAGCATCTTACATTCATAGCACTACATGTAAACACATTATGTCCCCAAACAAACACATATTTTTTAGGTAAAATATTGTGTTTGCAGAGTATTCAAATAGTCCAGAGGCAAGCATTTTTTAATTGCCTTAAACATCCAGTCCAGCATCATGAGTCTGGAGATTATTTTTCTTGGCTGTTGTCTCCTTTCATAAAATCAGCTGTAGCTTCTAACAAGTGGGAGGCTGCCAAATGTCAGAACCAACAGCTGACAAACACAGCCAAGACCTGTGATATTTATCTGATGCTCGGTCAGTTTGAGAAAGCTCGCTCCATTTTAAAGGTCAAACGGGCATCTTATATCTCAAGGATAATCACTTTTCTCTCCTTCACAAAAAATGCTATCAGGCTTCTGAACCTCCATTCATCACACATGAATGGACAGATGCATGTACAGCACAGCTAACACCACTCTGACAGCGAACCCATATCAAATCAGCAGTGCAATCACAGCTCCTTTGTGTAGACTGCAGCTACTCACAACCTCTGCTACAGAGCCTGAATACAGTTTCATGGTGGTTGACTAGTCAGTGGTTTTACTATGTATTTTTAAGATGCTGCTGTTTGGGTAAGGGAAGGCTTTATGTTAGGCTATAGTTATAGTTGGGTACAGCAAAACAGCCACAACAATTTGACAGACATTAATACTCTGGATAAAAAGCCCAGCACAAGTTCTTCCTACTGAGATGGAGCTTGTAGGACTGTTTTTGACCATATTTTGTGAAAGAGGAAGTCAGAGCTAAGTTAAAAAAAATAAATAAATCTCTAATTACTTATATAAAACCAAGAATGCAAGGTGCTTCCACCATATATCATCTCATAGCATCCACAGAAACAAATACACAACTGGACCTATGCCCACTGCACTATCCAAACATCCTACACAACACACCAGTTACACTCCTATGGAACCAATACACATGTTGACACACACAGGTAAACTTGTTCTTTCTTACATGAGGTTGGTTGTAGTGCTCTAAGGACATGGTGATGACGTTGATGCAGATGATGAAGGTGATGATGAGGTCCAGGTAGTGGTTTGTGCACAGTGTGTGGATCATCAGGCGTATGTGGCCATAGCTGGCATAGTAGGGCAGCTTTTGGGCTTCTGTTGGTAGAAAAGTAGATGAATGAAGCTTTAAAACATGTTAGCTTTGCATCCAGCGAGGGGTATTTTCTGATGTTGTTATGTCCAAATGATATACAGCGATCATTCAAACCTTTAAGCTAAAATAGAACTTATATTTAAAAACACAAAACAAAACTGCTCATGGCTACTTGAAACATACAACTGATCATGTTTTTTCTTCCTGCTCTTCCACGAGCGCTTGGAAATGTAAAATCTAAAAGCTTCGATGAAACTGGAATCACTTTCAACAGGGAAAAAACAAAACTCAAATTGCAGAGCACATTTCCAATTATGACACTTGCTGTTTGTGTGTTATTGTTATCTGTCTGTCTCAATTTCCATCTCTCTTTCATTCTACAGTACAAATTTTCATCAGTGTTGATCTGAACTCTACATGCTAATAGAAAGTGATTCTTGTAATGTGTCATAGTTACAATAGAGGTAGAAGTGAGCTATCTAAGCACTTGTTTGCCAGCACTTTGTGTTTTGCATAATTTAATTTGCTTGTTTGCTCATGTGCCTCTGTTTTTTTTAATTTCTCTTCTAACTTTTAGCCTCTTTCATACTCCATCTATGCCCTCTTTGCAATCCCTCTCCTGGCATCCTTTTCTCTTACTTCTCCTCTTTTTTTCCATGCGCCGCTGACGCTTCTCCTCACGCCTTTTGGCCTCCTCCACCTCCTGGTGCTGGCGGCACTTGTGGAAGTTCTCCACCACCACGCCAACAAACATGTTGAGGACAAAGAAGCTGACGATGAGGAGGAAGGAAATAAAATACAGTAGCATCCATGGGTTGTTGTTGGTCACCGGCTGGAGGTGGCGAGGTGAGAAACAAAAAAGAGATGAGAGGAAAAGAAAAAAAGTTTAACTAGATAAAGTGCCTAAAGTTTCTTTTTTCATGAATAATTTTTGTATAGCTTATACGCGGGTACCTGTTGGTCCACACCCACAGCATCCAGGCCATGATACATGATGTTGACCCAGCCATCTTTGGAGGCGAGTACAAACAGGGACATCAGAGCCTGGATAATAGTGGGCAGAGTACAGAACAGAAAACTATTATGATTGTTTTATGTTGTTTTTTTTTATTACCATAAGAAACAGAATGTACACCAGACATAATACACATGTGCCACTAACCTGCCCCAGGTTGTCAAAGTTGTACTTATGGTGAACCCACTTGTAGTTGGCTTGCAGACAGTCAGACTTGTTGGTGATGTTTTTGACATCAGGGCCAAAGCAGTAGAAGAATTTGCCTTTAAACAGCTGTCAGTAGAAGAACAATGAGACCAAGTCTTTGATGCTGTCTGTCTACTCACATAAAACAGAGAAATAAGCCTCCGTAGGATGAGATGAAAGGCTGCTTGTGAGTGAAATAATAAGTTGGTCAAAGATCCCGCCAAATGAAAATGTTGTGCAGTGATGAAAGAAGGAGGAAGACAATGCAAGCTCACTTAAGAAAGAAATGTGTCTTTCAAAGCTCACTTACTCAAAAGTGAATTAAATAATAATAATTAATAATAATTAAGGGAAACAAATAGTAATGGGCAAGAAACCAATGTGCAGCAGTGTGTATCATTAGAAACAGCTGTTCCCTTTTTCCTACCTGTACACCTAGAATACCAAAGATGATGAAGAATGCACAACAGATGAGGACAATGTTGCCAATGGGTTTGAGGGAGGTGATGAGGGTCTCCACCACCAGCTTTAGACCTGGAGCTCTGCTGATCACCCTAAAGAGAGGAGAGGGGTGAAAGCAAAATCAGAAAAACTAATAAAATGAAAAGAAGATAGAAGAAATCATAACAGCAACTATATTTTATATAATATACATTTCTTATTTCTTACAATGCTTATTCACTGTTTGTTTACCATGGGCAACATTTCAGATGCTGGGAGTGATGTGTGTTATTGTTCCACTTTAACATCTTTAAAATTGCACTGATTACCTCGTAGACTCATTGGAGCAAACTTGTAGAGGATAGAATTGATTAATTATGGTTACATTTTCTATCTGCTGTGGAGATTGTGAAATAAATTGATCTGCTTTAGAACATCATTTTGTTCAAGAACAACTATTTGATGAAGATAAAACTGAACAGGGCTGAACACAGAGCTTCCATATACAAGATAACAATCAGCTGATGCTGATAAAAAAAAAAAAAAAAAATAGAAAAACATGAAAAAAAAATGGCCTGACTTTGTCCATACCTGAGGGGACGCAATGTTCTGAGCAGCCTGAGTACTCTAAGCACACCCAGGATCTTAGCTCCACCCGCCATGGACACAACAATGTCAATCAAAGACACAAAAACCAGGAAGCCATCCAGAATGTTCCAGCTGCTCCGCAGATAAGCCTGTTCACCCACATACAGACCCATAGAAACCACCTGAAGAAAAGATATAAAAAAAAGAGCTGAAGCAACATGTTACAACATGTGGCAACATATTCATATTGTGTGTTTAGAACAAGCTCTGTAAAGTAAACTGTCAAATACTAAATGTGTAGCATGAAACTAAAAGAGGGCGAGAGATGAAACAAGAAAAGTAATCAGCAGCTGTAAGACAACAGGCTGTTGCCCAAACATGAATGTTACACACTGAGCTTCAGACGCACACATGTACATACATACACACCTACCAAGGGAGCATCCAGAACAGACACATGTACAATATCTGCACACGCACACACACAGAAAAAAATACAGAATAAAACACACTTAGTAAATGATACCTATGATACACACACACACACTGACACACCATGCATCACTGTAAAGACAACAGGCAACTGTGTTTACTGTAATATCCATTGGTGCTGCAATAACAATGTCTCAATGCTTTAATCTTTGCTTGTAAAAAGTTTATAGTGTAAGTGTTTGACAGATGATGGTGCTTTAATCCACTGTGACTTCTAGAGTGAGGGTTGGATGTTGTACAGGAATTGTAATACACATGCACACAGCCGGGTCTGGTGTTTTGCTAAGCAGCAGTGGGAGCACGATGCCTGCTTGAGGAAAAATCTGCAACTGACATTTGAAGCTGTTTGCCAAATATCCAGTAAAGCTTCGGAGGGACTTCGGGGGTTAGCGTACAAACATATCAAGATGGTTGAAAGATCAGCAATTGGCAAACATCTTTGGGCCTAAATGCCAAAATGTAAACTGACCATAATGTGAATGGACTTCACAATTCTGATTCTAGTTAGTATAATCTAAAACTTAATGTTGATAAATTGTATGGGATATAGCATTGCTTATTCATACAGCTACAGTACAATCATTAGAAGCACTTTTTTGTAGAGTGCTAACTTGTGTCTGGAGCTGCCTCATAAATAACACTCTAAAAAGTTATGCAACATGCTGACCAATTCCTCAACCCTGCTGTGCTGTGCTTTTTATGTGGCTACATCTTGCAGACAGCACTAAACACAGTGGTGGAGTCCTATGGAGAGATTAATGCTACACAAACAAACACACATCAACACACATTACAGGGCTACACGAGGCTCAGACGGACAGAAACTTGTACGGCTCGGCCAGGGGGCTGACAAGTCTGCGGTTCCTTGACGGGCTGTGATTGGTTAATAATTGATT
The DNA here is from genome assembly GCA_033000465.1 of Sciaenops ocellatus. Classification (NCBI taxonomy): domain Eukaryota; kingdom Metazoa; phylum Chordata; class Actinopteri; family Sciaenidae; genus Sciaenops; species Sciaenops ocellatus. The sequence goes on from CP136877.1 coordinate 17,653,901, forward strand.
GTGGGAGTGCATAATTGATGGCTCACTTGTGCCAAAGCCGTTCACAGAAAATACAGAGACAGTGGCAAAGGGAGGAAAGGGGGGAGAGAAAATGAAAGACAGGAAGGATGGGGAATGACTGAAAAAACAGACTGATAAGAACAGAGAAATCCTAAGAAGTTGTAGCCCTTAACAGCTTCAAACAAAGCAGACATCATCTGAGAGGACAGGAGGAGGAACAGAGTGTGGGGGAGTGCTGGAGATGGACCGCATCCATAAGAGAAGACTAGCCACTAATTAATGACATTGCTTAATTGCTCTATTCTCAAAAGGAACATGGGAATTGCCAAGAAAGAAGGGGTAGGGAAGGCGCTGGGCTGTGAGTACTGAGGCGAAGTCAGTTCTGTGAGAGAGACAAACAGGGAGACAGACAGACATAAAAGATGCCTCTGTGTACTGCCTGCACACACTGCACTCAGGACTCATTGGTAGTAATAGAGATACAGGTTATAAAATGTTACCTTGAGTGTCATCTCGCCCACAAAGATGGCAGTAAAGATGTAGTTGGAGATGGTGAGGAAGACTCTTTCCTGGACAGACAAACAGGAGGAGTGAGAGAGAAGTACTCAGTCACAAATAGAAGTAAGGAAATGAGGAGTAGTAAAACCTCACTTACTGCATCTTTTAGATAATAGAATTCATCCTCAGATAAGCTACCATACAAACACTGCATACAGGAGATGTGGCTTCAATACACACAAGCGCATAAACACATTTCAGGTGGATTTACCAAGCTGCCCTGTAGTATCTTGGGTCTCTCCAGAGCTACTGTGATGCAGTTGGAGAAGATGAAGGCCAATACCACATAGTCAAACAGCTTATGGGCAATGATGGACTGACAGATCTGTCTGAACCTGAAGTAGGAAGAGAGGAAAGATAATGGCAGGAAGGTCAAAAGCAAAAGGAGAAGGTTAAATAGACACTGTAATTGTTATTAAGCCAAAATGAGGCGGACAAAAGGGAGGGGAATACATAGAAGTAAGGAGCAAACACAATGTATAAACCTCTTCCATCCAATCAGAATGGAAGTCAAGTTCCCTGACAGTGCGTTGGAGATCCCTTACATCTCTGTGCGTAAACAGCCTCATTCAGCCTTTGTTTACATCACTCCTAATTCAAATCAAATTACATTAACAACACTCTCAGAAGCACAAGACTCCTGAGTACAGTGCTCTGCAGGGAGAAGAGAATAGAGAGATGAGAGAGAAACAAACAGAGAGAGAGAGAGAGGAACACAGAAAGCGATGGGACATATAAATACTGAATATGCATTTCAAAACTTAGCATGTGACGCTGTGACTGCCAAGAAGCAATTAAATATTTTTGCTGCAGTGTTCATTGGAACGGATGAAAAGAAACAGATTGAATAGGAGAGGCTGTATTTATTCTAAAGTATTTTAGAAAAAGCATGGAGACATTTAAATGCCTTTTATTATGAAACTCATCTGTGTCTATTCAAACCCTTCCTCTACAGATTGTAACACAACATCACTACAAGTTAATGTTGAATTTAATGAATTGCCTATGGTATCACATTTACCCCCCAAGGCCTGCTTTTGGCTCTCTAACAGGAGAGGAGAGGGTAGAAAACATCCCTTTGTTATTTGGAAGGTGGTGATCAATACTCTAGCGTAGTCCTTCTCTGAGGAAGCTCAGCAACCTGTCCTTGTTGTTGTTGAGACATTGGCGACAAAACAGTATTTTGAGTCACCCTATCACTCAATGCACTGGTTAAAACAGATTTTATTGAAAAAAAGATGAAGAAAAAGGTGACTCACTTGTTCTGTGGGGAGAATAGGAAGACAGACCAGTCCTCTCTGGTCTCACACCAGTCTGGCCTGTACACTTCTAACATCTTCTGGATGCGGAAGCACAAACTCTGCAACAAAGAACACACAGAGACATGCCAACAAACATGATGGCACGCACAAGCAGAGCCCCTATAACATGCACAGTATAATCATGCAGTAAACACAAAAACACACGGAGAATCTGCGCGTTTTGATTCCCCATGTAAATTATTCACGAAAGTGAAACACTTCTATAGCAACAGCTCGAAGCATCTTCCAACATTACCATCTGTATAGCTCTCTCCCCTGCTGTCTAAATAGTCCTTTCTAATTAACCTTGTTTCTCTCGCACACAGACTTGTTTACAATGAAAACAATGGGACTCCCGTGAGGCCCAGGTGATAGGGAGTGCAGGCTTTATACAAAGTAGTTGAAAATCTTACACAAAAGGGCAGAAGATTACTTCCTGTGTAAAATCTTGTACTTTAACATAAAAGCTAATGTTTCGGTTATTGAGAATAACAAGGCTAGTTTGTTTTCTTTGTTCGTTTCAGATGCTGTTACATACCATCGTATCCTAGGACTGTGTATCATAGGGAAGTCGTACGTTTGCATAAGCGTACATTTACTAACTTAATTTCCTTCCTCCCACACACACTTAACCATAACTTACATAGTCAATGTCATCATCCAGGTCTTCCCGGTCCTTGCTGCGTGTGTTAACCTGGGGAAAGACGTCAGTCATCAGTTGACTCTGGGGGTCTGCCCTTCCTCCAGCCTGCTCCGGTGGATGTCTAGGAGGAGGCTGGAGAAGTTGAGACAGAGGAGTCTTCCCATTACAGTCTTGGTGTACCCCTCCCAAGCCACCCAGATTGTCGAACCCGCTGCCACCACCTCCACCACTAGTTACCATCGCCCCAGAGAAGCTCTTCTTCCTCTGGTGAGCATGGAGCGTCATGGGGCGCAGCGGGTGGTGTGGCGGCGGTGGAGGATGAGGGGGTCCTGGGACCTGCAGCATGTGGGGCAGCTCTAGTGAAAGAGCTCTGCGGTCCCTCCTGGGCACAAAGTGGCCTGGGAGCATAGGATGGGGAAGGTGAAGAGAGCGTGGAGCAACAGCAGGAGGAGAAAGGAGAGACTCCTCCTCATCTGGTTGGACATGATAGAGGTGGCGGTGTGGGGATGAAGAGGCACGGGGACCCCGGATACGAAGGCTTCCTCCAACCACTCCGCCAAGACCCCCGAGGCCGTAGCCATAGAAGGGCCTTGCAGAGGTGGGGGTGAAGGCTGGACTAGTGGATGGAGACGAGGAAGAGCAGGGGCGACATCCTCCTAGGCTGTTCCAGCTGGAACGACGGGCCCATAAGGCCTGAGGATGGGGAGGCAGAGGACGGCCCCAGTTGTGGTAACCTCGACCTGGATACTGAGAAAGAGAAAGAGGCTTCTTTCATCTCCTGACCAATCCAACAAGGAAGAATATAGCAATGTAATCATATGCCTCTACCACAGTGAGAGGAGTCCATATTAAGCCATAGCCACAGCTAATTAAATTAATTAATTTATATGATTTAATTATATTAACTATAATTAAATAAGCTAATCAAATTGTATCCTGAGTTGAAAAAGTAATGTTGCAAATTAGTGTCCTGCAAATTAATAAGGCAACGTAAAACCATTTGAAGACTTGATTTTTTGATTTCAGACTTTTTCAGTCAAATGAAAATATGATGAGTGGTCAGTCAACCTCGAATTAACAAACAGCAGCTATGTATTTTTTTTTTTTTCAGATTCTCTCTTCACAGTCTTTTCCACTTACCACAGCCCTCTGCTCCAGGTTGGCCCTGCCAAGAGAAATAACACTGTTCTTCCTGGAGCCAAGAGCAAAGGTCAACCTCTCTCCTGGAAACAGACCAGGGGGCAGTTGGGACAGGTCCAGGTGCCCATTAGGTGTTAGTGTACAAATCTTTGGGTCTGTAGGAAAGACGGAGTGGAGAGAGGAAGATGAAGGAAAGGAACAAATTGTGATAAGGGGAGGCAGAAAGAGAGAGAACAGTAAAAGAAAGAAAGACAGCATTACAGTAAATAAGCTTGCTTCGGTCGTTTCCCTGGTGCTGCCATACAAACACAACTTGGTACTCTCCATCACTTCACAAAATAAATGTCCTAAAATGATGTTATGGCCAGCTCAGAGAGGCAGAGGAGGGTTTAATTTACACTAAATCACCTCACAGGATGGAGGAGGAGGCGCTCATAATGGTGAAAGAGTGGAATATCTGCCAGTGGTTTGTCCATTCTCAAGCACATCTTTTGGTGAAATAGGTCTCACAGAACCAATTACATTAATGTGTTTTTTTTCAGGTAAGCTGGCATTTAAAAGGCACATTTGGACTCTGGAGAACTGTGATCAGACATCAACAGAGTTGTCCCTAATGTGCAACTAAATGCTACTTTATTGCATGATGCTTTGGTTGCTTCGTGGTGAGTTCACTTTTGTTATGCCTACAGTGAGGAGAGGGGAGAGGAGTGGCATCAGACATGCATTATTTAGAGTTTGTCCAGCTTACATTTCAGACTGGAAAAAGGTTCACTGCACTGTTTGTGATTTTCGATGCCCAAGACACAATGAAACAGCTGAATGGCTTAAGGACTGGTTAGACTACGACCTTTGAGAACATATACTGTATTATAGTGTACTTTTTGCCAATCAGAAGGAAGCAATGGTGTGAGATAATACCCCACATTTAGGGGCGAAATGGTAATATAATTTCACAGGCGAGAAGAAAATCAATCTTTATTAAACAAAACAAAAAAAAAGAAGCTGTAAAGCACCTAGAGGCATTCAATACCTGAGAGATGCAGAGAGTCTTTCTGCTTATCATTTTCTTCAAAATTACAGGAAGACCTGTCATCGTCAGAGTAAGAGCGGTTTGCATCACCCTGTATCAGGAACAGTAAGAGATTGAGAGAAAATTAATGAGTGAGAGAGAGAGGGATGGGTGAGTATGACAAGAAAGAGGAGTTATGAGAGAAGATGAAGGAAGGAAGAATAAGAAGCAGAGAGTGGGAGAAAGAGTAAAAGGTGAAGAAATAATGATCAATCACAATCTAATTTAAATAGGAACCTCCAATTATTATTCCGCTCCTTAACCAACGAAGGGGAAAATTTTCTCCCAAGAACTCCTGGTCTACTTTCACTTGTCAAATCTAGCTCTGAAACACAAATGTCTGGAGCTCAGTTGTAACTCTGACACAGGTCTGAGGTTCAATATTCAACCTACCTTATTCCTCATTTATTGCTGTTGTTGAACAAATCCTTATACATACAGTACATGCAGCACGTTTTCTTTCTCAATAAGGACAAGAATACTTCTACTTCTTATTAATATCCATGCCATTCTTTAAATTGTGAGCAAGATTTTAATATGCTTCAACCCACAACATTTGAATAACTCAACATACAACATGGACCTTTCTCGACAATACAGGACAAGCACTTGCTCACACATGTCATATAATTTATCGGTATGCCTAGCTAGAGCCTAGCAGTTTACAAGATACTTTCCAAGTGTTTCCATGACTCTACTCTCTAATTTTCCAGATTTCCCAGGCTTTCCACGTGTGTCACATGTCTCACATTTAGTTTTGCTAATTTGTCTAATTTGCCAAATGAATACCATCTAATGTCATAAGTCAAGATGTCTTACCTCAGCTTGGAAACCCTCAACCAAGATGGCAACTAGTAAATTGAAGAGCACGTAGTTTCCAAATGTCATAAGTGCTACAAAGTAGAGAGCAGCACAGGGCGTGGTGGAGGCCATGCCATTGTACAACACCATGTTCCAGTCCTCCTGAGTCAAAATCTGCAGAAAAATACACGCAGAGTGGAGCAGGAACACACACATGTAGTACATACTGTACACAGACAAATGTGCATACAGGTGTGAAAAATAGGCATGTTTCATTGCACGTTTACTTTGACAGTGTGTGGATGGGTGTGTCTTTAAACTATTCATACCTGAAAGACAGTGACAATGGCCCATAGCAAGGAGTCAAAGTTCTTCCTGTCGGGTACTGTGTCTCCTGCCTCTGTCTTCAGGCTGAACTTACAACCAAAGATATGCATCCCAAGGATACTGCAACACATGAGGGGATTTCTCCAACAATTAACAACATAACACATGTTGTCATAGAATAAGAATATCCTGCAGTAATTATGTCATGGGCTCTTTGATCATAACGTGGAGAAAATGTGAAGAATTATGGGTTAGGATTAGGTTCATGTGGTCAAAATACATAAAATGACAGAGTAATTATGAAATGATACCTGCCTGATACCTATCTACCTGCATCCATCTGTTTTCTGTTGTCACAAGTCTATGACCGGCAGACAATGCCATTCAGATTAACTGTTCACTAAAAGCTACAGTGGATAGATGTATATCCCAAATACCACTCGCTCAGGCTAGCATCAGCTGAATAAAAGCTCTGATGCCATCTGTCTTGGCACACTTGACTACTGTGCTGCAGGAGTAAAAGAGCTGGTTGACAGGTACACACACATATGAAGACACAAACACACATGCACACATAAAGAGACAAGCAGATAGTTAATAGCTAATGGCATTACACTGCTGTGAAACTCATATCATGAAAAAAGACTGCACTTGCAACAATTATTAAAAATTATTCAAATGAGAATAATTCTGTTAATATTATCTTCATTTTCCATTATCGCCCACATAGGTGGAATTGGAGGGAAGGGTAGGTCGTGCTATGCTGTGGGAGGTTAACAAGAGATATTAGGCTCAATGATTATGTTACTGTAAATTATAGTTTTCTCCATCAAAATATTAATTTAGGTACAATGTGAATACTGTCTTGCATATTTAACAATGACATGTAATTTAGAGAATACTTCTGAAAACTATACGGACAGGTCACCCTTTTCATTACTTAGATTTTACAGCTGACCGACTAGAATTATTGAGCCGTAACTGAATTCATATAAAGGCAATTGCTGACATTTTTACAAACAAACTAAAGATGCCATATATATATAATATGTCATTGGAATTTGAAATCATCTATCAGTTTAATCATTACGGTTCTTTGACTTCAGGCCTATCTGTCTGATTGGACGGGGAAATTCAAAAGTTCAATGTCAAATATACTACTGTTGATAGATACACAAACAAGTTAAGGTACTCTTAACTTTCACGGATGTCTTCCGTGAAAGTTAATGCTGGAGAGGAGAGGGGTCCTGTGCCTTGGCACAACAGAAAAATAGGATGGAAGTCCAATAATTGGAAGTTAATCCTATTATTTTGCACAAACTGTGTTCAGGCCTTTGGCTATGGCACCATGCTCAACTACTATATCTTATCTTAATCTGCTGATATCCTATCACGGCTTTAATTTTTCTATACAAAGAACTGGAATGTCAACAAAACAACTACATACAGTACAGTACATACACATGCACATATATACATACATACAGTATGTATAGATACAAGTAGCGACCATAATTAAATACACACTACACATTCTTATTTACACTTCCTAGGCCTCTCTGTGTCTTGCTAATTTCTTTTCTCTGAGCCACATTCCACATAAATATGTGCCCCTGTGACTCTCCGTTACCTGAAGATGAAGATGAAGAGCATGAGCAGCATACAGAAAGTGGCCACGTTGTCCATAGTCTTCATCAGTACCACCAGCTGCCGCCTCAGCGCAGGCATGAACCTCACCAGCTTAATGACCCTAAGCAGCCTGAAAGTCCTTAGGACGGACAGGCCACCGTCTGCCTGGCCGATGATCTCACACACACTGGGGTACGTGTTGCATTGGGTGGATGTGCGTATGTTTAATAGCGATAGAGAGACAGTGTGAAATGGGAAGATGTTTGGAAAAAAGTGGAAATTGGTAGAGAAAAAAATCATATTGTTATTATTGAAATAGAAAGCTCCATGCGGAATACAACACGAAAGATGTGGCTCTGGATTCTCAGGTTTTAGGACAGAGTTTATAACTATGATATCTCATTTATTAAAATGTAGGATATGCTACTTGCTGACAATTTAACAAATTATATTTTGTAGATTGCAGACCTGATGATGACAATGATGCCATCAAAGATGTTATAGGGGTTCCTCAGGTACTCAAAGAAGCCAAAGGCAGTCAGCTTTAGGATCATCTCCAGGGTGAACATGCTGGTGAAGACAATGTTGCAGATCTCCAAGACATTGGTCAGCTCATCGGGCTGGGAGAGGTCAGAGAAACAGAAATACATAAAGTAAATGACAGTGGGTACAGACAGAGTGGTAGGCAAAAGATAAAAGTGTTCGAGTGAAGCATTCCAAGTTAAAAACAAAGCAGTGATAGACCCAGAGAGGCAAGTACAGACAAAGAGATAAAAACAGATTTGATATTGAACCACTGCTTTGCAATCACTGCTGCTGCAACAAAAGATGCGGGAGCCACTGCGAAGAAAACAATTGTGTACGCATCACATTTCTCCGCCTGTGTTGAAAAAGCTGTCACTCAAACTGTCAGTCACTTGAAAGGAGAATTCTCTCTTACCTGGCAAATAAAATTAACACATACACCTTATTTTAGATAAGTGTCTGACACAGGGATGAAGGAAGGGACTGAATAACAGGGAAACAAATTGTGTTTTTAAGCACAGCTGTTAAATTGTAAAGGAAAACTCAGGGAACATCACATTAGCAATAATGCACAGGAACATGAGAAATCAAATCGAGAGTGGGTATTGTCTGCGCGGCACATGGTGTCAAACACAGGCTGAATAGGGAGCGTGTTATCTAGAACTGGCAAAAGAACACACATACACAAACCGCATACACACAAGAAACAAACACAGGCATCAGTCAATCCCAGGTTTATTTCCATTCGTATGTCCGTGTGCACAAGCAGACTTTGTGTGTTTGTGCGAGTGAATGTGTGTTATGCACAGTATGGATCAGATGCTTTCTCTGATACCCCCTGTGAATTTCAGTTTCAAAGCCAACAGAGAAATAGCCAGATAGCCCTGCCAAAGTTAGCAACCATGTCAGAGAAAAACGCATTCTCAGCCCCCCCCCCTTCTCTAATCCGCTTTTTCTCCCAATCTATCTCCATCCCCCTAGTTCTCCATCTCTTTTTCTTTTTCTTTCTGAGTCTCATTATCAGGCAGACCCATCTCTTCCCAATCAATAGCCTCCTGTCGATCAGAGAAGGGAGAACAGTACAGGAAGAACCCAGCTGAAGGAGAGGGAAAAAGAGTAGTGAGCGGACGGATTGTGTAGGTATAAAGGATGACATGATGGAGGAGAAGAGAGGAGAGAAAAATACAAGGAAAGAAAAAGAAATAAGCCCGCAAAACTAGACTGAACTCAACTAAGCTCAATTCTGACTACAATGTTTTAATCTGGAAAACATCTACTGAAACTCTCAGCTCTGAACTGCAGCTGCCGCTGGAAGCTGGACCAATCAGCAGAGCAAAGAATGGTTTAGACGATGACATTACTCACCACCAGGTCATGAAACACATTTTTAAAGAGACACCTATACTTCTACTAGATTAGTTGTAAGAGAGAATAGGGAATGTAGGAATACATGGATAAAGATGCACAAACACAAACACCCTTTTTCCCTTATCCCTTCATTAACTCTAATCTCAACCTATGTCCAGAATTTCCTCACTAGTCATAAGTACAAACACAGGATATAAGATTTATTGCTATTGACAGAACCATCATGGCCCTTGACACCACAGTTTAACTCAGACAAAATACCACCATTCCTCTCTCCTCGCTTTCTCCCCTTTCTGCTTTTCTTCCTCTTGACCCATTACCTTTCATTCCCTATGTGTCTCCTCATATTCCCTATGTCTTTTCTCATGTCACTCTTGACCCGTTCCCTAATTTTATATCTCCAGATATCCTCTCTCCCTATTTCTCCATTGAAATGCTCTTAGTTAGCGTGTGAATGCAGCTGTCTTGAATATGAATGTATGAGCAAAAGCTTCTGAGCCTGAATTCGTGCGTGCCAATATCTTTTTCAGCTAGTCTTTTGCTAACATGAAACATCACATGATGAATTAGGGAGCAATAATCCCACCTAAATGTGATAATAATAAATAATAATCTTTGATAGACAATGATCACAATCAAAGGTATACTGCCATACCTATACAGAGCCATATGCATTGATTATTTAAAAATAGTGTTGTACAAGTCAGGCCTGTGGTTAGTCTTTTTTTTTTGGAGAGAAGCCCATCAGTTTCAAAGTTCCTGTTTTGGAACAAAATTACATGTGGTAAGACTTTTTTACTGCAGAGCAAAAACACACACTCGTGTCACTGCTTCTGTGTCAGCCCGCGGAAACTGTGAAGGGAGAAAGGCTCAAGAGACAGACAGACAAAGCATCTCTGAGTGCGTGCATGCAAATGCGTATGTGTGTTTCTGCATACATGCCTCCTTTGAAACGCTCACACACTAGCTCACACGCAGAATCACACAGGGAATAGAGCTGAAAACTGCTGTGTAACCGGCGTCTGCCTCATTCTTCCCCTCTCACTCGTCTCCTTCTCTTCCTTACCCCCACAACCCTCGTTTATTTTTAGAGTCTTCAGAGATGAGAGAAGGCAACTACTCTGTACGCTGTCAAAGAGTGAGTGGGTGGATGTGAGAGAGAGAGAGAGAGAGAGAGGGTGAAACTGAGGGAGGTAAAAGAGAGTCAGAGAGTAGATGATACACTTTGGGTAAGGCGGTAGGACGGAAAGAAAGAAGACAGCAAGGAACAAAGGAGCAAGTGGGGGAATGAACGTGCAAAGGGAAGGTGCACAGAGGGATTTGTGGAGAAAATAAAGGGAGAGAGGTGGAAGTAAAATTAACAAGGGAGGCAGTAGGAGGGAAAAATAGAAAAAAGTGAAGAGATAAAACAGAATAGCACGAGTTTAGAGAGAGAAATGAGGGAAAAAATAAAAAGTTGTTTTATGTAACAGCTTGTGAGTGTAAGCTACTGCATGTGTTTGTGTTGGTGCATACGGACAGACATAAAAAGATATTTGTTTATGTGCATGCACGCACAAATGGATGTGTGGTGTATGTGCACGTACTTATATGTGTTTGTGTTTTTACGCATACGTGCGTGTGTGCTCTTGGCAGGATTCTCCCACTCTCGCGCTCAGACACCTGCCTTGTCTGCCTCTGAGGAGCCTAGCCAATGTTAAAGGCCAGCTTGGTTTTGTCTACCGCTTGGCTAAATGTTTACACCTCTGTCAGGAAACTGCATGGCAGTGATGCTCCACTCCCACACTCATTCTTCTGAATGTCATCTGCTATTATGATATTCTTAGCAGCCATGCTTCATCAGCAGTGATAGTGGTTTATCTGCTGAGGCTGTGGTGATTTGTGGGAGTGAGAGAGGAACAAGAAATGATAACACTACCACACTCTATTGACACTATAGTATGTCAGTCTAAAGGATTAAATTCTATGCATATTCCTACAATGATGGCAAGGACCACTGTATGTACCAATTTCCACAACAATCGCCATCTTTGTTGGCAGTTACAGTTATTTGGAATCAGATCACAGAGACATAAGGCAATCTAAATATAAAATAAAAAAACAGTTCCCAATAAAGACCTGGAAAATAAATGGCAAAAAACATTGAAATTCCCTGTTATTATGATTTGATTAATTTATGTTGGTGATCAATTCAATTTTGCTTTTCTTTCTAGATACCTGTCAACGCTGCAGTGCTGCACTGCAAAGATTTCACAATAAAAGCACGCCCATGGCCTCTGAATTATTCGATGTGAAACACATGAAGGATGAGGCTTCTTATTCATATAAGAAAATCTAAAAAAAATAAATGAAAACAGTGACAGTAACAATGTTTATGTGATACTATTGACTATATCATCCTACCTGGTTATGGTGCTCGATGCCCATACTGATGGTGTTGATAAGGATAGCGATCATAATGCCCCTGCTGAAGTACTTGCTCTCCACAATGCCCCAAAGTTTCCTCCTCATCTCATTCCAAATGTCCTTACAATGCCCAAAGCATGTCCTTTTCTTTTTCCTCTCTTCATCTCCCCTCTCCTCTAGATGGTTCTCCTCTTTGCTCGTCTCTTTGACTGCATCTTCCTCATCTTCTTCCCTGTTGGGGGAAGAGTCTCCAACAGCCCTTGCCCCCTCTTTCAGTGATAATGCACATATATGACATTCCTCAGGATTCTGAGGGACAGCCAAACTGATGGAGTTGGCGAGTGGCTGAGAGCTGTGGTCTTGCTTATTTTGGTGTGGGCAGTGGGATGCTAAAAAATGCAGAAACAAGAAAATAAAAATAGAATTAGGCTATGAGTACACTCATTTTGGATTCAGATGTTATTTTGCAATGTAAAATCTAAAGGACTGAAATATGCGATTGTTGCAAAAGTTTTAAATATGCATTTTGAACAGAAATGTAAGAACCATATTTAATTTTAAATGTGTCAAATGTTACATAAATAAGACATATTCAGATGTCATTTGCTGAGGCCCTTCTACTCACATCTTGGGTGCCTGGAATGATGCCGTTCTCCATTCACATTCCCTCCACCACGCCTGTTACCTCTGCCTCCACCAGCTGGTGGGGGCTTGCCCCTCAGCGTGTAGTAGAGAGCTGCCGATCTCCTCTTAGCCTTGCGGAGGACATGGCAGACTAGCTGGAAGAGCTCCTCGTAGCAATCTCCCGGCTCAGCCATGCTGGCCAGGGTGGATGAGGACAAGCACTGCGCCCTTTGCTCCTGCATCAGCTGGTGTTCCCGCTGTTTGGTCTCTGAGAACTGAGTGGCGATAACTACCAGGCACAGGTTGATCATGAAGAATGAACCAATCTGGATGAAGGTAGAACAACCAACAGAAAGTTAGACCATGTATGGATGCAGAACTTGATGGGTGAGTTCAGATATACAGTAGAGGAAGTGAGATAAAGCAAACAATGACAAATTATAGTATATTATAGTATAATATCTAGCCCAAAGAATTAATTATTAAATAAAATAAAGGGGTAAAGAGTTAATGTAGAAATCATGATTTAAATAAACTTAAGCAATCCTAAACTAAAATAATAAGAACCAGTGCAGGGTCTTATTTAAATAATCATCTTATGGCTAAAGCAGATGCTGCTCATTTAAGAAACATGAGAAGAATATGTGAAGAACTGGGTTTTTCCAACAGTAAATACAGACTTGTTTTTACATCAAGCTCACACATTTGCTGATTCTGATAATGTGTGCCAATACCCCTGTAGAAATGTTAGCACACATGCTAAAGGTCTCTTAGGGCTGGCTTCCTACCAAACCGAGGCTGATTGGAGCAGACAGACAGAGCCAACACATGCCCAAAGCACAGTTTTGCGTCTGTCTATCTTTCGGTCTCTTTTTCTTTTATTCTCCACAGCTTACTTAACTTAACTTTGCCTCCCTCGCCTTCTCCAACTTAGAACCTTTAAATTCTTTAGTTTTCTCATACCCATGCTCCACAATGCTCCCCGTGAATATTTATTTACACAGTATATCTATTTGTTACTCTTTTTCACAAGAGTGAGAGTGAGAGTGAGAGTGAGTTATTACGAGTCAAAGTGAGGGAGGGATAGTCGCAGAGAAAAGATGGTGTTCATTGTGAATGGTACGTGTTGGCTGATCCTTTCAGTGGCAGTAATGGGAATCACTACAGGACTGCTGAAACGGCTTTTATTGGACTACTCCAAGCTTGTTACAGAACAATGATTAGATCAATATAAGCTGATGCTGAACAACTCAAAAAACAGCTCGCTGGATGGATTGAGCAGCTTGTAGCTTGTAGCTACGAGTTTCAGTTTTGTTCATTACAACTCTGAAAGTTTCTCCTTGGACAAAGCTTTCAGACACACACATATTAAGAACACACACCGATACACCCTTGCAAGGCCAAACATTTGGAGCAGGAACACTCTGTTAAACATGCATAGATAAAATCCAAACTTAATGACCTTCCACCTATAGACTTTCATCCACATTGATCAAAGATGCAGGGGAAGGTGAAGGAGAGACTAGAGAAGCTGGGGGGAATGAAAAAAAGAGACTCCAGAGATATTCACAGGGAGAGAAAGAGAGGAAACATAGACGCAGGAGTGTGTGTGCGTGCATGTGTGGGTGTGCGTGTGTGCGTGTGTGTGGAGAGAGGGAGGAGAGATGCCCATCTGTGGCCTGTGGGTCAAAACAGGTCTGCAGGTGTGTTGGGCTTTGATTTCCCTCCAGGATTGCATCTGTGTGTGTGTGTGTGTGTGTGTGTGTGTGTGTGTGTGTGTGTGTGTGTGTGCGTTTGTGTGTGAGTGAGTGTGTTTATTCTGTGATTCTGATCAGCAGACATCTTTGCGCATAATCAGGGGGGGCAGTCCAATATCACGCATTCAGATGATCACTGCATTATGTATGCATGCAAACACACACACGCGCGCACGCACACACACACACACACACACACACACACACACACACGTGCATAAACATTTACATAGACAAAAGGATGTGTGATCACACATCTACACACACAAATTAAGATGGCACGCTTAGGTTACAATTGATTGAATTTATGTGTATATATTTTCTCTCTTTCTCTGACAAATAGACACACACACACACACACACACACACAACCTCGTAATAATTAAGTCACTTAATCCATTTCCTCAGACTCTTCAGTGTGACACCAATATATACACTTGGGTTGCACACTTGACAGTATATCAAGTATCAAGCAGATAGAGATGAGACTCTGTTTGACACTGTGGAGGTCAAACTTCTCTTTGTCTCTGAATTTTGTATCCAAGAACAGACACTTAAAGGATCAGCTAACAAGCTTTAAAGAACAATGCACTGCAACTTCAGAACGACACAACACACACACACACACACACACAGAAAGAATTAGATAAGCAAAAGAGAATACAGGAAAGGACTACAAAATGAAAGGATGAGAGCACTGAGGTGACCCTCACTGTGTGAACAACACCTTTGGGAGGCATCATATAAGTGCCTGGCCGAAAAACTTCTCATAGCGTCAGCAACACTTCCAAGGCATCCCTTAGGACTTTTGACTACAAGCTGCCAAACAGATTGGACTCTTGCAAGGAAGCTCAAAAGAGGCGGCACATCTGTGTCAATCAATCATGCACCACAGAGGTGGTTGTTAGGTGTTATGTGGAGCTCTGCTCCAGACATTTCAAAACTGTAGTACAGGACTGTGCAATCCACACGACATGAGATTGTGATCAACATAGCAGCATAAATCTGGGAAAAGGGATTACACTGTGACATCTTATCAGCTATCTTTGGGCACACTGGTTACACTGGCAATGGCATCAGGACAGATGTGCCAAAAAGGGGATGAAATTTACAGCTGCAGTCATGATGTCAATGATTACCTCAGCCGTATAAGGCTAATGTTGTGAGGAAACATTGTGTGTTTGTTTGTGACTCACTGGTGTGTTTTTGTATTCTTCACTCTGTCTCATCTCTTTTAGTCACTAAATGACTGAATGCCATTTTACAGACAGCCAATGTCATGTGAATGCAGAATTAAACAACCTTCATTGTGCCACCATCTGGCACTGCATGCAAAGAGCTGATCTAGCTCTTACACACAGTGTGCATACAGTGCTTCTTTTGGACATACATTTTCTCATCTTTTTTCCATCCTCCTCTTCTCTCCCTTTTTTCCTACTCAACTCCAAAGATAAATTTACGTAACATCCACCGCCTTCTCTCTCTCTCTCTCCCTCCCCTTCCTCCTTCCTTCCTTCCCTCCCTCCCTCAGACATTGATTGTACACTGTCCTTTATGCTACTATTGATTTCCACAAGTCTATTAACACTTCAGTCCGTTACTCGGGAAATATCCTCATTCAATTTATTGATAGAAGGAGACCACTGATGTCCACATATATTGGAAATGTTATGAGAAAATGTTATAAGGGATTTTTATCTCTAGACTGTCTGACTGCAGTCACAATTCATTATTTATTTATTCATGTTTAAATCATCAGAACACATTGTACACTAGATGCGTTAGTGGGTAGTGATGTAGAGTACAAATACACTCATAAATGTAGTAGAGTTTTACTTACAATGATAAGTAAAATAAAGTAGATGAAGTTGTAGAAGGAATGGGCATCCATTACATAATACATGATTTCCACCCAGCCCTCCAGAGTGATCACCTAGGAAGTGTTAAATAAATATTTGCAAGTTAACACATTTAATGCAAGGACTTAGTCATCAGAATATAACTACAAAAAAAAGTTACCAAACATATCTCATGTTTAAACCCAAAGGATTGTTCTGAATTCATTCCATCTTGATTAAAAACATAGCAAAGTCTTATATAATATAATAACTTTAGCATGTATTTGAGATACAGTATGTAATTTGATTTATTTCTAGATCAGCATCCCACAGTTCAACCTCACCTTTACCTCAACAGCCTATAAACTCATGCAGAACATACCTGAAAAATTACAATCCAGGCGTAGACAATGTTGTCAAAGTTGATGGCACCTTTATGAGGGTTACTATTTCCTGTGTGGCATCGAGTGTAATACTGGTTCCAGTTGATGCACAGACCCATTGCTTCACCGGCACCACTCCCGTTGGCCAGTGGCTCGGGACTCAGGCCCAGAGCCTGTCTATGGAGTGCGTCCTCCCTGTCCAGGCAGCATGTGCGTCCTCCTTCGCGCCTTGCCGGCACATCAGAACATGACATGATGCCATTATCAGATGGCAGGGAGCAGATAAACGGGCGTTCGTCATCCTCCTCTGGCTGGTAGTACGGAGCTGGTAGGGTCATACCTGAAGAGCTGGGGTAGGGACAAGATAAGAAACTAAGTTATTGAATAGAATCTGCATAAAAAATGTACATTTATCCTGGTTCATTACTTAAAATGGAGAGTTTCATTAGAACTTCAATGAGAAGGAGAGTCAAGAGGGAGCAGGATGGGAATGGGAAACGAGAGATGTAATATAGATATGAATCCCCGGAAGTACTTAACCAAGCCTGTGGGATAAGTGCATCATGAAGGCAAGCGGGTGAATTAAGAAATGCAAATGATCCTGCTTAAATAGGAAGTATATAGTAAAGCTTTCTTTCTTTCTCACTCTCACACATATACACAGTACAGTATATAATTTAAGTTACACTATATATACATACATACATACATACATACATACATGTTCACACTCAGACCAACTTTTCTTTTGCACAACTTTGCACTCTTTTACCTGTTTTAAAGATATTTCCTCCAGTCTAGTTGAAAGCAACACAACAAAACAAAAAATGCATGCACTAGAAAGAAGCAGATCCAGAGGCTATTGACCTTACTAGACTAATAAATGGATCAGTTTGAAGGCGCAAGTATGTGAGAGAAAAACCTGACCCAGCAGTGAACAAGCGAACACCACCTAAAGCTAGTGCAGCAAACCAAAGGCGTGCTGACAGATGTGGTAAACAAGGGTGGGGTTATGCCTTGGTCAGAACATGACAAAAGTGCTTAAGGGGAAATCAAGCAACACTTAAGGCGTCACATTCAAATACATATAGTCTTTTATTTATCAGTTTGGAGAGGAAAAGTACATGGACCAATAATAATCCACCAAAAGTTTTACAGCACGGTGTTGCTCTGAGTTTGTAAACCATCTATTAAACTCTGTTAGTAAACTAGAGAATTAGAATACATTTTGCACTCTTTGCATTTCAGTTTTCTTTTCTCCTGTTTGAAAGGGTTAAAACCAATACATCCATTGTGAAGACCCAAAGGAGCCCTGGTGAAAGCTTTCCAAACAACCATCAATGCGTCATGAGATTTGTTTTGCACCATTTAAAATATATTAAATGCATGCCCTTAATGTTCTCTCTAAGCTACTCAGACAAGATATGAAGAAGTGCATCATTTTGCAGCAATTCTAGCAAATACTTCCTGTGCTTTACAACAGGATGTTCAATGCTCCATTAGTACTAGAAAATATATTAAGAAAATAATTAGTCTGATCTTGACAAAGCAGAAATAACAAGTGAGTTCTGCCATTTGAAATAGGGACAACTCTGCGCTGCTGCCCTGATTACCCAGCTGAACAAATGGACCTCATTTGACTGTGATAGGTGAAGATAATCATACATCACTTTCTGAGATGCAATGTGTTCACAAGTGTAGGGTTTTAATGAGTGCCACAAGGTCGCTGGACGGGAGCTCTGAAATGAACAAATCCACATATCTTCTAATGGAAACAATATGTATTGTAACCCCACCCTTGTGTTAATACTGTGAGAGGTAAAAGGCTTACTTTTTTAATGCGTCTGGATTTTTGTGGGAAAAAAAATGAAAATGGTATTTACTAAGCTAAATAACCATTTAATGAGCACATCATTGGAGATGAGTATGTTTAGCACCAGACAACAGATTGTTAAATCATGTGGAAAGTATATGTGAGCTTGTGTGTGTGTTCTTTAATTTAAAAATCAGCAGAAAAACAGATTACACTATCATGCATTGACACCTATTACACATGTACATTGATGTTAATTAACCCACTGATTCCCTGTGAGTGCCACTCGTGAGGTAGTGAGTTAATGACACGCATATCTCTAAATTTTGAATCTCAGTGACTGCCAGCAACCAATGCACTACATCATATCCAAAGACGGCTCTCATACCTCTCTGTTTTAATTGAAGCATGCCAGTCTGTCTTTCACTTCATATCAACCTGGGAACTCAGGTTTACCAATGGGAGCCAACACATTTTAATAAATCCACAGATAAATCTGCAGGCTTCATCTGCGACTTTATTTAAAGGGGAAGGTGGCTGATGAGGCCATTGTGATTATATATAGAAGCTTTATTATAGATACCAATAAACAAAAGCATTCAAAACCTTCTTAAAATAATAAAGATCTGTTAATTTAAAGCAACAGTCTAGAAGTCAAAAGAAAAGAATGAAATGGAAGGCAACAAAAACATTGCCGCTGAAATGAGTGAAAGAGAAATAATAATACAAAACACAAATGATATGACACAAATGCTAAATCTAGGGTAAACACTGAGAAGGGTCTTGGGGAAAAAATGGTAAAAAAGGATGGTGCTAAGCCAGTCAACGAGGCCTATCAGGTGTGTATGTGATCTGACATGACTGTGGAGCAAATGAGGGCAAGGTATGGATGCTCATACCAAGGTCTAGGCCTGGGGAAGACAAAAATAGACCCTCTCCATCAGCAGGCCCATTACTGAACACACACATTCAGGGTCACTCGACCTACAGTATTTACTCATTGCACTGTCTCTGTCTGTCACTCCAGCCCTCCTTTTGCTGTCTCTCAGTTGGCCTTTTTTTATTTTGTTTTATCTTTGTTTCTCTGCACATATCAGTCTCCTCTCTCATTTTTTTTCTGCATGGGAAATTTTATTGAACACTTTTACTCTTTTTTACTTCCTCTTTTTTCTCTTTTTTATTTACCTTTTTATTTTATTCTTATTTATTTACCCTCATTTATATCTTGCCTTTTTACAGTTTCTGTCCTATTTATTTCTCTTTTCCTCTCATTTTCTTTGCTCTCATTCTCAGTCTTTTCTCCCTTCTCTTCTTTTTTTCAGATTGGCCTAACTCCTCTAGCATTTCCACTCATGTCCTTTCCCTTCTCCTCAGTTCTCCTGATCCTCCTCAGTCTCCCTCAGTCAATAGCAGGATAGATTCTGCTGACATTCATAGGAAGAGAATTTATGCTTTACCTTGACTGTAACCCATACACATGCACACATGCATGCACACTTCTTCCAGGATCGATGGTAACAGTGGCCATATCAGGCCATACAACTAACCACTGAGAGTAGCTCAGAAACCATGCATTGATTTGGTGGCACAACAAAATGTGCAGGTATGCACTGGGACACACTGATCTTACACTGACTTACAACACAGTAGAGTTTATGCAATCCAATGGAGGACACAAGGGACTGACAAGAGAGATTAACTTCAAAGAAAGAATGCTGAGAAAGGTTGTCAGTGGCATTCATACTGGCGATTTACTAATAGTGCTAAAGTGGAGGAAGGGGGATGAAGACAGAAATAAAATAACGAAAAAGACAGATAGAGAGAGCCCCTGTCAGAGTAGTGGAGCATGAATGAAGTCTGTTGCCCCCCTGCCGGTGACTTGGCATCGCACAGCATGGCACAGTAAAACCTGCCATCACACTGAGAACGCACCTGCCAATGGAGAGCAAGATTGGGGGGGGGGGGATCAAGGCTACACAGTAGAAGAGAAAAGAGACAGTTTCCAGCAATTGTATTAAGTGAGACTCTGGGACAGTTGGGAAGGAAAATGCTTTGAAAAAGCATGACAGAAAGGAAACCACAGCATGTATAAATGCAGACAGTAAGGCAGATTAAGCAGGTGAAACAGACTTGGTGTCTGTCATGTATGATCTTGCTTAGGAAGTGCATCAGACAAATTCCCCATCACAATAAAAATGCCTTTTGAAGTGCCGTCGACCTGCTCTCTGTGGCTATTAGTGCAAGAAGTGTTTTGTTATGGAGCAGCTTTCTTCAACTTCCAGAAATAAACAAGACTTAGATGTCTTGGAAAGGGGCCACATATATTTAAAAGAAAGATACAGATATAGGAAATAAAGGGGGTAGTGGGAGCCTTGGTTAAAAATAAAAGAATAAGGCATGGAGGCAAAAAGAAGATGGAAGCAGGCAAGAAAAGAGACAGATAGAGATCAAAAGAGGGAGCGTGTAAAATGGCAATGTGAATGCTGCACTTGACTATGACACTTATCCCATTTGATTATAACCTCTCGAAGAGCTAATGCTAGCCCTTTACTTAGCATAATAGTCCTCAAGCGTTAACTGACATCGACCTTTCTAATTAAGCACACAAGCACCCTGATAAACCGGCATAATATGTTAGCACAATGCTTTAAAATAATGGGCAAAAATTATAGTTTGATTGAATAATCAGCAACACTCAATCAAGGTGAGATCACTGCTCAAAATCAGTTGACCAGGCTACTGCAAGACAAATGCCCTAGCTGGACTAAAACATTATAGTTGTCTACTGATCAAGCTTCTTTCTTTAACCCATGTGGGAAAGCCGCAGTTGGTCCTGCTAATCCCTACATCACCCTTTAACCCTGTTAAGATAAATGTAGAACACATCAGTTAACATGAAGCGATTACTGTAGAGGTTGTTGTGAGGACTGTACTAGCTGGCGGACATGTGGCCCCTTTCATCTGGCTATAAGATCTGTCATTAGTATACGCTGTGTCAGCATAATCAGAGACAGTACAACGAGGGACAGAGTAGTGTACGTGGTTTATAAATACACTAGAACGCACAGACATCAGGAGCATGTCTCTTTCTAGCAAGCTGATGCCAGCATAAAAAAAGGTAACAGAAGATGCAATGAAATCAATCCTGAGTGTCAGTCACACACAGACACAGTAGGTGAAGCTGTCACGGAGGGTCTTGAATAGATGGAATCTAATCACGTTCTTAGTTGCAAACTGGGAAAAACTGTGTTGTGTTTGTTGCTTTGAAGTTTGAAAAAGGAATAGCTAGAAATGCAGGAAACACAGAGTTAAGCTAATGCACAGAATGGACTAATGTAAAATATTTAAAACATGCAGTGCGTGTTTAATCTGGTATGAAACCCATGAAACCCAACTATGAGGTATGAGACGATTGTATGGTCTTATAAAAATTTCAGAATTGTACACACACGTACTGTACGGACTATCTACAATTGAACTCACAGGGTGAAGTTCTCCTCAAGGTAGCAGCGGTTCCTCAGGAGCCCCGCCCACAGCTGCACGCCGATGATGCCGAAGATGAAGAAGACGAAGAAGCAGAGCAGCAGCACATTGCCTAGCATGGGAAGTGTATCCAGCAGCAGGTTCACCAGGATACGCATACCTGTGTGTTTCAGCAGGTCAGTCATTAATTGATTATCAATGGCTTACACCATTGACAAGGACATGGAACAGTTAAACAGAAAGATTGCTTTCATAGCACAACTTCACTTGAGTACATGGGCTTAAAGAGAGCAGTAAAAAGCATTTTTATACACATTAATCCTGCAGATACAGTCAAATAAATTCTATTGCTCTCTATTTTTATTTTATGGAATGTTGTTATTTTGTTAAATAGTTGTTATACTTTGTTAAAAATGTTTCTTCATAGTCCTGATAAGTATATCAGCGTTGCATTACATTAGACAGTTCAAATTGTGTTATTTATTTATTAAACTGACAAATGAAGTGAACAAAGAAGTGTAATCAGGCTACACGAGGTCTCATTCATGATTAGGTGAAACCTAATTGCAGAAATACAAGTGTGTCCCCTGTCAAATAATGATGACCTCACCTGTCCTGCAATGATGACATATTGAGATGTAAATAGTGCAACATAATAACAGCTGATTGGGCTAAGAAGAGAGAGATGTGAGACCCACTGATGAGTTACACAGCAACCCCATACTGACACCTGAGAGAGACGTGTGTGTATGTGTGTGTGTGTGTTTTGGTGTTACTATGAGTGTCACTATGTGTGTATCTGTCTCTACTAATCTGTATGTGTGTGTGTTTCAGTGGCATACTGGGATTCGTGAATAACAACTCAACAGTAGGTTAATGTGTCATAAACACAACAGTGCATTTTAACTGCCAACAGGCTGAATGACAGGGGAAAAGCTGAGAGAGAGACAGAATGAGAGGAAGAGAGAGAAAGAGTGATGATGATGATGATGATGATGATGATGATGTACACACATGCCATATTTACACCTGGAATTCATGCATTACACACAAACACAAAACCATGTAAACACGCGAGGTAGCAGTAAAACAATGTTTAGTGATTACGTGCCCAATTAAAATGTCTGTGCTCATGCTTAGAGGTTCATTTATCAAGTCAACATGCAGTGCTTATCTGCGTGTGAAGAATTAATTGAGTTTGAAGAGTTAACATGTTGATCTTCAAAACGTTTTCAGCCAAGATAAAGAGTGGTCAAGGTGCAATTTGCATGCTTTGCCAATCTTTAGTAATACGGTCATGGCCAAGCTCTCTGTATAGAACCAAATGTGAATGACAGATTGTCATGACATGAATTTGTTTTGATTTTGGATTAGAAAGTAATGAAGCAATGAAACCGAAATTAGGAATTTATGGAAATCATCTCAAGAGTGCAGAAGAAAGAATTCTTGATATTAGCATGCCTCCATCTTTCTCCTCTGGCTAATTTTTCTCCCTCCTGTGGCTAATTTCTTTCATCAACTGGTATTAAATGGAGAGCAGTAACGTTGGTGGTGTGTATGTGTCTCTGGTGGCGGCTGGAGGCAAGTCTAAATGTGTTTGTTCCCCAGGGTCCTTGTCATTAGGCCACTGTTCCATTAGGCCTAATTGGGTGAAGAGAGGGAGACGGATGGAGGGGGAGAGAGGGAAGGGAACGAGAATGAGACATGGCCCAAGGGCGTGCCGAAAAATAGGAGTGCCAAAAGAAGAAAGAAAGCAGGAAAGAACGGAAGGGAAAAGGATGCAAAAAAAACATAAATATTAAAGGAAAGGAAAGCAAACAAAAGTAACCAAAAAGAAACAGTATGGTATCACACAAATCAATCTTTTTGCCGTTTTCTTTTCACCTGATCTACCTGCCTCCATCACTTTCACCTCCTGGTGACTGTAACAGTGTGCCAGCCCCTGCTGTTCCCAGATAAAGATGGATGCATCCCCTTGTGCCACAGTGGAAACACATTTACAACTATCTGCCTGTGCTATTCACTTAAGACCAGGGGAGTCTTCTCTTGTCTGTTCTTAACTCTTTCTTCTCCTGATACCAGGTTCTGTAGTGTTTATTGTCTTTGCCATTCCTATTCTTTCTAGAATGCCCTTTATCTCACACCAATTTCATCCCAAAAAGAAGTCTACCACAATGGTACACACACAGCGCAAGACTATTATCTGCCATTTTGTTGGAGGGTTACAAATTGAGGTGTGTGAGAGGTCAGGGTGTGTTCATGCTCCCTGTGTATCTGTGAACAACAACGATCCAACAAAACAAGCAACAAATAGCTTTATTCCCATGCTACCTCACCTCTAATGGGGTCATGGATAGGAGACACAATCAGGCTACCGCACACTCATGCAGTTTACTCAAACAATAACAGTATGCATATATCACACACACACGTGCACACACACACTACAGTATGAACAATGAACAACAGAAACTAGTCAAGACTCATGTATACTCATCTGTGCACGTACATATACACATGTGTGTGCTGTATCAATGATGCATATGCTAATAAACCCATGTGAGATTCATGCTATGATGCGTAATCATCTCCAGAAAAGCTGATTCGTTCAGAATCTGTACACTTGTCCCAGGAAACACTATGCCCACTCTACTGCACACAATATCTTCTAATCAAACCTCTTGAAGCGTAATGCAGTTAACATCCATATTTCCTGAGTGCTGCTGCTGTGCCTGTCTAAAATATTGGGCTGAGTAGGTTCCTTGTTGATGGCTCCACCTGAAAGGTATCTCGTCCTTCGGAATGTGTAGAAAATTGAAATCAACTGAAGACATGCTGCTTTTTCAGGTAATTACACTAAATATGAAGAATCTGCCATGATTGGACACTTACGGTATGAGGAAAAATTGGTACGAATTTGCTCTAGGCAGAGGAAAGGCTATAATTTTGGATTTGTGTGTATGTCTGTCTCAGAGGGCTGTTGAAAACAGAGCAGGAAAACAGCACAATATATAAACTGAAAAATTTAAATAATAACATAAAAAAAAGCTTCAGATGTTGGCTTGAAGAGTTAACACACAACTCTATTTGATCATCTCTCTCCCTCACATATAAAACCTTCTGTTCACAGTCACTAGAAAGGTTTCTTTTTCCTACCGTATCTACAGTACCTGTCCCCAAGGTCCAAACTAAATTAGGCAACAGGGCTTTCATGCAAGCAGCTCCACCTGCTGCGGACTCATTTCATGGTTATTTAAAAGTGGAAGTGCAATATCATAAGTCTCTTTCAGTGACTTTAGATATTGTTATTGGGATATTGAAGAAAGATTCCTAAGTTTACGTTTTTTGTTTAACCAAGATTTTCTGAAGGGAGGGGCAATATCAAGCCACCAAGGTGTGTCAAAACATTAGTAATATACATCTAAGACAAAGTATAACATTAGTAGAAAAAAGGCAATTGAAAAATGTACTAATGAAACAACAGATAAAAAATATCTGGCTAATTAGCTGAAACTTCATTACCCACAATTAGCATTAGCTGATAATGCTTGGCTAACTGCTAAAGTGCTGGAACTAAGTGATGAGAAATCTGAACCTAGCACAGGAAGGCTAATTGGCGCTTACAATGATTAAGAGCTGCCTGTTAGGGTAGCAGAACAAAGAAATCAATGGGTGTTAAAAAGTTTGGCCAAGAACTGAGTTTTAGATGAGAGGATCAGGGTTATGGTCACAGACTGATCAGTGAAGCAGCATTAATGGATGGTTTGTAAATCTGATAAAGCTGTGACTCGGGGCCTGAGCGGGCTGTGTGATTAAGCATGAGTTGAATGTTTAATGATCCCCATGGGTAACGGGTGGCATGCAGGTGCACTAAAAAAAAAGCCAGAAATGTAATAGATATGACTTTTCATGCTGATGCATTTGCTCTTTATGTAAACTGACAGACACACATAAGCACAAAGAGAAACAACACGCATAAATACAGAAAATGCACAGTCACATGAAAGCACAATTACCTTACATTTCACACACTTGTTCACAAACGATTACACACATAAAAACTGAAAGCTCAAAATGTTCTCACTTGGCACTCTGTTGATGGCTTTGAGGGGACGAAGCACCCGCACTGTCCGAATGGCCGACAGGTTGATATTCTGCAGGTCCAATGAGTACTCTACCATCCTGGATAAAGGATACAGACAGAGAGAGAAGGAAAGACAGAGAGAACACATTGAAAAGAGAATTTAACCTTTCTGAAGATACCTGAGTGAGCTATTGGCTCAAATTCTGACAAAAAAAGCACTACCACGGCTCCAGCTGGACCAGAGATCCCTGCTCATGATTCAACATCAGTGGTCATTCTTTGATCTAGGCACACCTGTCTCCCCCCAGAGCTGGGTGAGCCTCAACAGAATGGGGAATATAATGCAAAGAGTGTTGCAACACTCCAGAGAAAGTGGTGGGGGGATAAAGTGACAAAGCATCAAAAAGGGGGAGAATAACATGAAAGGGAGGTGAGGACGAGAAAGAGAGAGCGGGAAAAGAGGGATTCATTCTATTCTAAGTGTTGCCTGCAGGATGTTGTGGCTCAGTCGGTGCCTGGCATCTGTTAGCAAGTCATTTCCACAGCATGGCTAAGCTGTTTGTGCCCCCAAACCCAAACCGCTTTCATAGGAGAATGGTTCGCCATGTGTGTGAGTGTGTGTGTATATATGTTTGAATGTACCACACTCATACTACATGCCTATTATCATCAATACAAATAGTTCATAGGTGAATCACTTTTACAGTATATGTGTTTTAAATGAGAGCAGAAATGCCACTACATGCATGTTTATGTGTGCAAATGATTATGTACATTGTGTATAGTAGTTAAGAGGGTCTGTGCGCAGAATTAAGGTGCCCGGGGCTACAACAGTGTTGGGACAACATGATACCAGCAGCAGCACCACCACAAGCTAATAACAGCCAAAGTGCATCCACTGGCTTTGATAAAACAAGCCAAGCTCACTGTCTCTCACAGAGCTAGACTTATGAACCATGTCATTTACAATAATGTGATACTTTCGTAATCCCACAGGCAAGCTCTTTCCTTTTGCCCTTTACCACAGCTCATAGTCACCAACAGAGTAAGATACCAGCTCACACTTGAGTAGGATTACTTGTTGTAACAAGGGAGCGACGTCACAGACCAATTTTCTTTACCCGGTGTAGTCGAAAGTACAGAAATGCCACACAGCAGCTTGATGAAAATGTCACAGCATAGAGAGGAGCATAACAGTTGTTTTGGGGCCAGGGTTTTCTGGCTGGGAAATAGTGGTGTTATTACAACCTGCTTCAAACATTATAGTATCTGCGGTAGCTCTAATGATCTGATGTGGGCTGCTGAGAGACTGAACAGAAGGCTAAAATGTCAAAAAGGATTTTTGAAACAATTAAAACATACATGTCCTCCCTTTATTGAGCTCAAGGGCACAAAAACTGTATTTTCTCCCATTCTGCTTGATAAGGTTACAGAGCGAGTAATAAACTATTAAGTAAATGACAAAATGACAAAAGCATAACCAGCTGCATGGATAAGCACATGTACTGTCTAGTTAGTTAGTGATCCAATTGCATCTGGAGGATAGAGCAGCAAATAAAGTGAAAGAGAGAACAGAAGATCACAGATGTGCCCACATGTGTGCACCCACGCTGTGTTTATGTGTGTGCACTCTACAGAAGTGTCTCTTCCTGTACACATCAATCAGGCCGCTGTGTTTGGGAGGGTAATTAGCGGACTGCCGGAAGCGTCCTTTTTATGATTGTTCTCTATTTTTCACATTCCTTTTTTGCTCATGATGCCTTCATCTCATTCATGCTTTTATGTGACTAGTGTGTGTGTGTGTGTGTGTGTGTGTGTGTGTGTGTGTGTGTGTACATGTTTATATCAATATGAAATGCAGAGCTTCAGGGGGAAACCAAGTGAGAAGAGAAGACCTTAAACATGAGAGACAAGGTAAATTAGCTGAACTTAGACATGCAAAATCTGTAGTGGCTTAACTGTCAAAACATGCTTTCATTAAAGTTACCATCAAAGCTGAAGTTGTGTGTCAAGAAAGTAGTTTTTCTTGACAATTAAAAAAGAAACATTCTCAACTGTGAGGATGTCCGAGGTAAGGAATGAAAATTGTGAAGTAAAACTGCGTTTTCTTCTGTTTTATCCTATTAATTGTGTATTACAACTAAGCTACATGAGGCTACAAAGGTACGTTTAAATCTAATCAGGTCCTTGTTTCTTTGCATATCTATATCAAAAAAAAAAAAAAAATGCACCACGTGTCCACCAGCTTGAGCCAAGGTACAACTCCTTAACTCTGCTCCATGCTTGATAAATGAAAAGACCAGTCAGTCTTGCTCAGTGTGAAAAGTCTTTCATCATTCCTTTAACTTGATCATTTTTTTCAAACCGTCTTCGACATACATTAGAATAAATATGGAAGACAAAACTGACTTCTTGTAAAAAGGCTCGTGCTTCATCCCTGGATCAAGAATCTCAGCGGACACATGAAAGGAGACATGCTACTTTATTTCTGTTACTGCAGCAGATACCAGACAGGCTATGAAAAATAAGTCAGTACGGTGCAGTGGATTAGGCCAAAGAAAAAAAAAAAAATTATAAAATATACAGTATAAAAAAACAGACTTCAGGAGGGATATTGTGCATGTCAGGGTTATGGAGCAAAAGCATGATACTCCCTTTAGAGCATGTGTGGACAAAAACCTGGTCTTTATGGGGTCTGAAGGGGGTGATGACAAGGGATGATGTTCATCCGAGCATGCAAGAGAGAAAAGAAAGGGGGGGGGGGGGGTTACCAACATGGAGCTCATAGCAGACTGTCAGCTGTGATTTGGCCTGGCAAGTTTGGCAATGCCCTCTGCAATTAGCCTAGGCGCTAATCTAATGGATGCTGCCAAGAGGAAAATGAAGACAGAGGCGTTCGCACAAATGCATATACATACACACACACATATACCCATTAAACAAACTCAAAAGGCATGAACTGGTAGAGTATAATCTCTATGTGTAGTTCTGTGCCACAAATACACACACACACACACACACACACACACACACACAATGAGCATCCACTGGGGATCTTCAAATGAAGATGGATGTTCCTCCACCTACCCTGGTAAGTCTTTTGCTCTGCTTTTCTTTGTCTGCCATTATACCAGCCACTCTCCTTATCCATCTCTCTCTCTCTCTCTCTCTCTCTCTCTCTCTCTCTCTCTCTCTCTCTCTCACACACACACACACACACGCTTGCTTTATCCCCCATGTCTCCGCCTCTCATTCCTTCACAGCAGGTGTTTGCCCAGGTGTGTATGCTTTTGTTTTGTGTACATGCATCCGTCTAGCTTGTACGTGCAGCCTGCAGTAGAAATGTGTGATAGACGCTAAAGTAGCCAAACTTATGCAACAACTTACACAATATGACATTGGATTTGTACGTTCTCGTGGGCAGGTGTTTTTTTTTTCAACATGGTTTCTCTCAAAAACTAATTTCCTAATTCCCAGTTTCCGTATTTCATTCCTTCATCTCTTTCCTTCTTCCTGTCTGCCTTCCAAACCATTTTTACTTCCAATTTAAACATATGTGCTAATCCAAAACACCAAAACAACATTTGTGCCATCTATTCCCAAGATTCAAGTATTCCGATGTTTACTAAAGTGGAAGGATTCTAAAAATTACAGCACGTTTTCATCTTTACCCTTGTGAATACCCTATACTGTAGCATACTGCAGCATGCCCAGTATTCTCTTTTACTGTAGTGTCTGTGGAAGTGTACCAGAGATTGTTGCCTTACGGTTTCATTCTCAGAGGACACCCCACACATGTCCCATCTACTGTTACAATGTTGCATGTACGATGAGTCTACGGGTAAAATGCCTCTGTGGCTTTGTCTGACAAATAATATTCTTCATTAGATTGCTTCTGCGCTATTAAAATTTTAACTGCACCTTGGCAAAAAGGCCACATAGGTTTATCACCAGATTTTAATTATTTATTCTGCAAAAAGAAGGTTTAAGGATTATTATTTAATATTAAATACTGGACTTGTATTGTATGAACATTACTGACACGCAAATTAGTGGATGGAGAATACACGTTGGCAATGATTTTTGTTCACACTTGTAGTTTTCCCTCTTTTTCCCTCCGGTCCATTTAGTGTTCACACTCGCATGTTACAAACAAACCGGCAGTTGTAAACATGAAGTCATATGGACTGACAGGTTACTCATTCATTAGACTGTTTTAGTGACCTGTCATCTTGCATCATTAGTGCTAAAGAGTTGCAAAAAGCAAATGTGAAAATGTCCTAAGTGACTGAAAATGCTGCATTTAACGGCACTTGAAAGATTTACTAATATTCTTTTTGAATTTAATTAAGAGCTTAGAAAACCCAGGAACAAATAGTTGAACAAATAATACTGTAAGAAGCAGTCGGGTAGTCTGACTGCTATAGTTCAGATTTGCCTGATTCTGTGGCTCTATAATGTCACAATACTTCCTCCTTTATTCATAATGAACAACAGTCCATACAGCTGAGTGTTTTGTCACTTAATTGTGAAGAAATCTTGTTTTTTGTCATTTGCTGAAACTACTGATGCTGAGTGTTTGTAAATGGAGGACAGACTCCATAGAGCTGGCAAGATAAATTTGTCTGGTTCAGCTGTGTGACATCAGTTATCACATAATGCTGGTCTGTGTTGCAATCTTGCCACAAAATTATTTAGAATTAGACTGGAAGCAGGCGAAGACCAAATCCAAATGGTCCAAATCTTTATATAACAACTTTCTCACCAGCCAAAAGTATCCACACAAATGAAAGCTCAGCAGATTTCACCTAAAACATGGCAAGCTACAGTCATCATAGACAAGTTCTATACTTGCTAAACCCTCACTATGGCTGATATATTATTAAGTACAAGTGAACTAATTCAACATAAACTTTAATTGCATTCCAGTCTTTTTAACACACATTTAATTTATGCTCTATTGTGCCTCGATTTCAAGAAGAAGAAAATGCTGCTAGAACTCTTTGGCCATATCAATCCTCCTTAAATAACACGACAAACAAGCTTACCACCAAGTAGAATTAATGCCAACATTATGGCATAGTTGCTTACCCAGCCATGACGATGAAGAAGTCCAGCCTGTTCCAAGTGTCTCCCAGGTAACAGCGACGGCCAAAGATCCCAAGAGCCACCATCTTTATCACCATCTCCAATGCAAAGAAGATGTAGATGAATGCATCGAAGGCCTATGAGACGACAGAGAGACATAAAAAGAAGTGAGAAAATATTTTGTTTGACATCAGCTAAGCGTCTGTTACATCTGGTGTTTTCATGAAATTAGCAGGCACAAGCTGCTGTCAAAGCTCACTCTTTATTCATTTCATCATTCATTTTTTTCCTAACTCAGTTTTAGTTGATAAGGAGTAGACCTTCTAAAAAAAGAAAGATATATTTTGTTTGATAAAACAAAAAAAGTGGCACGTGTACCCTTTAGTACACAGTGCACATTTTGCTGTGTGACCTTTATGGTTTTGGCCCCTGTATACATATTCAAACACCTCAAAACAACCCATGACCTTCTGTTTTCCACCTTTTGAAGGCAATTTTAACACTTTTTGAGTGCACCAAGTTCACACTCCAAAGCAGACTCCCAGAGCTCACAGGACCTGTCAGGTTAGTTATTTTCCATCCAACTGCCCTTTTAAACACCACCAATTATGATCTAATAGCACACAGAATAAGAGACTCAAGACTGATGCGCTCTTAATGTGAGGATGCTCTACTAGTGAAAAAAAAGCTAAATGTGCGTATGTGTGCGCTGAGACTATGTGTCTATATTAATATAATACGACATATGGTGCCCAGTGTACACCAACCCATAATGTACTACTTGAATCACAGGAGAAGTAAGTGAAAAGGGAAAAGAAAGTGGGTGAGATCCAGGTCAAACCTCAAAGAACACAAAGATGAAGAGAGAAGAGACAGCGAGAGACAAATGTAGAGAGAGACAGATGAGCTCATATCTTTGCCATGCCCTGCTTGCCTTATTATGTTCAGATTACTAGCTAAACCTCCTCTTGTATTTTCGGAACAAATTTCTTTCCTAGTGCTTTGCCCCAGGCTGTATGACGGTGTTCGCCTGCCTTGTTACATATTCCTACTACGCATAACTCAAGTTGCTACCTCTTGACAAAGAGAATTCCAAGACTTGGACATTCAAATATGTAATAAAGCTGCATGGCTGCTTGCTAAAAAGTCATTAGTCATAATCTGGATTTTAGATGATGACAAACCTTTTTTCTTTGTTCCAAAACTGCCATTCATCCACAAGTTGTGCACACTATACTATTCGAAAAAGGGCTAACATTTTTGCTACCACTGTTTAATCTCATTTATTTTCTGGACCAAATTTAAAATAAAGAGTTTGACACAAAATGCAAGAACACAACGTCTGCAGTTAAGGCAGCAGCTTAAACTGGTTACAGTCTCGACAAGTAACCCAACATACTAACTTACTTAATTAGCTTACAAGCTGAAGCTGCCAAGTTTATAATAAACTTAACTTAAATTTGACAGCAGTCCAAATATAAATATAAAAAAGAGATTAAAATACTGAAGATACAGATTACAGATTTTCAAAGATCAAGAACTTTCTAGCTAAATGTTCCCCTTGGCTGCTAAAGTACAGTTGGTTTGCCCTGAGAATAGAGTTTGTGCACTCAACAAATTAGATGGCACAAACCAATACACATGCTGCAATGGGAAAACAATTTTCCACAAGGTTATTACCTTTTTAGGGTTTCAGGCAGAAGTTAAATGACAAACTAGAGCCTCGACAATAACCCATAGCAGTTTAGAAAACACTGATATGTGGTACATTTGGACTATCAGGAGCAATACGCTTCAACTGGAGAAAAGAGATTTTTTTTTCACGCTGCACTGATGAACAATTGCAAGATGGTGTTGTAGCTGTAGACCACATTGAATGAGATAAATGTGTGTGTTAAAGTTTGGTGGGGATTTATTCATGTTGCAGAATTGGCAGTGGCAGGGGGTGTTGTTTCATCTGAGTCAGAAATAGCAAGAGTCAAAGATCAGATGAACAGCCAGTTTGTTCTACCAGTGTGGACATTGTCTGCATCATTTGTTATTTATAGAGATTAAGATATCTAAAACCCAGGAAGGAAATGAGTTGGTGCTAATTTTCCCACTTGCTTATAATTAAGCATGTACTTACAAGACTGTAAGTGTATAAATTTGTGCTTTTTTGCACTTGTACAAGCATGGTTTTGTGTACACATACTATATGGGTATGACTGTGCCTTGTAATGCATTTAAAGCCAACATGTGTGTTCCACCCCTGCTCATTCACTCACTCACTCACTCACTCACTCACTCACTGACACACATGCACTGTACACAAGTTGGCAGCATTCAATGGGAACGAGGAGAAGATCAGTCTCACATGCTGTTTAAATGATGTTTTGATAAATAATGCAGCCTGCACGCTTCACATGTAATCCGACATTGGCTGCACCAGTTGGATCCCTGTCGCGCTCCACTCTGAGTGAAAGGGGAATGAATTCATCATAGTT
Source organism: Sciaenops ocellatus (assembly GCA_033000465.1). NCBI lineage: Eukaryota > Metazoa > Chordata > Actinopteri > Sciaenidae > Sciaenops > Sciaenops ocellatus. The sequence goes on from CP136877.1 coordinate 17,687,224, forward strand.
ATTTGTCACTACCGCCAGCTTCCTCTTCAGTCAGCCTATCAGGTTTGATCGCCAACATGATTTGTAAAGCGGCTGAGGCTGTCTTGTGATGGGCCCTTTCATGATTTGAAATAGGAGCTGGTGTGGAAGCTACTTCACATGCTGTCATTGTGCCACTTATTTGGCAGGAGAAGCCGGTGTGGTAAGTAGGTCATCAGGATTGTGATGGTGGGCCATTTAAAATAAAATATGTATGTGCGTCTTGTCTACTTGTGGAATGGACGAATGACAAGAGTAATCAGTGTATAAATCCAAAGGCACTTTGAGGACATATGTTCCCTTCACGCTCACTTACAAATAGGACAGGAAAAGGAATACTTGACACAGTCATTCAAGGTGTCTGTTTACTGTACATTCAAAGCCCTTAAAAAGGTTGAACAGGTGCTGATTTGATGGTTTAATGAGTCCTGTCCTATCCAAATCCATTTAGGTACAATAACAACTGTCCATTTCCAGATGAGTTCAAATGAGACTGTTACTGGAACAATCTACTAAAAAATTAAAAGCATCATTGATGTCTTACTTGTTTTTATTTGCTTTCCTGTGCCCCATTTATTCAGATTTATGACCATAGAGTGATTATGATGAGTAAAAATAGCTGGTCACAAACTGTCTGATTTGATATTTCTCTACAATCAGTGGTAAAGGTTCAGACGACCCCAAATTACACTTATCCTCACGGTGACTGGCCATGGAGATAGTTTCACTTCTATCTGCTGAAGTTTTGAGCTTGTTTGCCTCTAAAACTTATTTATGATCGTCAAAGCACTGAAAAAATAGGTTTGAGAAAAGATAAGTAGCTCCAGTCTTTTTGCTAAGCTAAGCTATAGCTCCAGCTTTCATATTTACAGACATGAGAGGGGTATCGATTGTTCAGCTTACATGTGGGAAGAAAGGCAAAAGGTGTATTTCCCAAAATGTCAAACTATTTGACTATCTGCTATCCTTTAAGATTGGTTGTATTTTTAGGGATTGACAGAGGTCTCCTCATCCCCCTCCACCCTTCACTGAGGCGTTGAACCCTTGAAGTCCAAGGCTCTACCTTGTTAGAAATTCCAATTCCACTACTGCATACAGATATCTGAACAGATCCTGCGGTAATGTATACACTGTTTGTGGCTGTTACTTTGTCTCTTTCCTCCAGGAAGTGAGGTCGCCATACTGTATTTCACACTGGGCCAAAGAGGCATATGAGGGCCACTCTAACAACCTAAACTCTGTCAGCAAAATCCCTCCTGTTACCATTAGCAACCACCAGAACAGGACCCCTCACACTACCTGGGGAGACAACATGCTTGTTAGAGAGACAAAGGATGGAGGAAGAGAGATAGAGAGAGAGAGGGGGGGAGAGAGAGAGAGAGAGAGAGAGAGAGAGAGAGAGAGAGAGAGTGTGTAGGATGGGGGAATGGGGACATAGGGAGGAGTAAATGTGGTATTGAAAGGAGAGGAAGGAGGAGGAAGAGAGTTAGTGAGGCAGGAAGATGTGTTGCACAGTTTTAAAACAGCAGTGAATATTTTTTTTTCAAATCTCTGCGCAAGGAGAGAGTAAAGGGAAATACCAATGAGATAAATAAACCTATTACAGTTGGCCAGGCCTGGGGGGGGGGGGGGGGGGGGTTTATTTGATATGATAATCCACCCTAATGTGCTGTAGGCAAGTGAGATAGTGCGGGAACAATCGGTCAACATAGCAACAGCACATGGGACAAACCAACAGCAGACACGTCAGTGCAGATTATTGTAGACAGATTTTCAAAGTCAATGGAGATTAAAACCAACAAAAAGCATAAGAGGCAGAATTAGGTCATCTTTGTCACACCTGAAATTGAGCCTGCCAAATTCCCTTCAATGAAAAGCAATTACAATCCCAGAGGCACAAACTCAGTCTTCAGCCAGATGGAAAATTACAGTAGTAACACATAACCCACATTAGCGCTACATGGCTTGCAAACGACGATGATTATGATGATTAATGATGACCTGTTATGGGATCAACCAAGTCCACGAGATAAGTCAAGCACATTAAAGCTATCGATCTACAAAGATTTTGCTCCATCGTGAGAAAGATGAGCACGGCCTCCTGCTTTATTATAATTTATAGAATAACCACATTAAAAGTCAAACTCATGGGCAAGCTATATACATGTATGTAGTACAGCGGTATATTTATGGAGATAGCTGTGGTATCGGAATAATGAAATGGTAAACCAGTAAAATTCAGACAGTGATTTAAACAATAAACTGCAGCAGAAGTTAATTTATTAAAGCCTGTAGGTGAAAGTTGTGTCGGCTGTGGCATTTGTGGTCATCCACAACCACAATTTCAACTGCTGGTGCTTAGCTCCACAAGAATATTCACATCACGAAGTGACTCCACAAGACTATATTAAAACAAACCAAGTCCCAATTCCCTGTTCAGAGTGTTGAGAGTGCAGCAGAAAATATAAACCTTTCAGGTGGGAAATATTTTAGCTGCAGTGTTTGTCTGCATCACAGCTTGAGGAACAGTGACAAGAAGAGTGGTGAGTTGCTCTGAGTTTATGTCAAATAATTGATCGTTTTGTTCTATCACTTCAACAGTGCACTGACATGTTGTTCCTACAAACACAGCCACACACAACCATCCCCACACACACACACACACACACACACTCACAGGGGTCTACCATACCTGCAGTATCTGGCAGCGGTCCGAGGTGCAGTCGATGTTCTCACAGGGTTGGTACATGCCCAGTGTCACACAGTTGAGCAGGATCACCATGATGCTAATCCTCTCGAACCACGTATTGACAGGACTGGAGTTAAGGAGCATAGCAGCTGAGGAGAAACGCGCAGCCATGCACACACTGCAGTGGGCTGTAGTGGTAAAATAAAGGGTCGGTCACACATGGTAATGGATGGATAGATGAACACAGGGGTTTCAAATCAAACACAATCTGTATGTTTTAAATATAATACATCTGTGTTAGGAACACTGAAAATGAATGATGTGAAATATAAAATCAACATTCTGTCAATTTTACTGCCTTAAACAACCATTAAACAGCATAACGACACCATATATTTTTGAATATATTCATAGTTATATAACATTTATTTAAATGTAGTTGTCATTTAATGTTAAGGCAACCGTTTTATAGCATTTTATTTTTTCATTTATAAATTTGTCTTAAATTACCTCATTACTGTAAGTAACGTTGTCTCATTATGTGTTATGATATGAACATTATGTCTCCATTACCTGACTCGTGACTTGGTTCTGAATTTTCTTTCTTTATCCTTTTCTTTAAATCTTTAATCAGTTGAACTTCTTTACTTTGAACTTCCATGTTCATCTTCATCTCTTCATTTCTACTCCAAGTCTCTCCTTATCCGTTTATTTACTACCTAAATCTAAGCTGACTACCACGAAGCTTTTCTTTAACTTAAGTCGCTTTACTTACACCTGCTGTTCAATGCAGGTGTGGGAATACATGTTTACAATCAAGCTGGCTCACCTGACGTTACCGTACAGACGCAGCTAAACAGGGCGGTGAAAAACACACAAATACTACTACACGGCTACTTATAACTGGCTGTGGACTTTTATCTTTACAGATTAAAATTAAATGTATGTATGTTTAGTTAGTTTCAAAGCGTCTGTGCCCTGCAAACTTTGAAACACTCGTCCCTCTCATGAAGGTTTCATGCCTGCTAGCTTTCCCGTGTGGGGTGGTGCGCTTGTTTTAAGTCCCGCGTTGAACGTGTGGGCGGTGAGCTGTTTTTACGTGTTAGCAGGATACAGCGGTCCCGGTTCTGACCCAGCAGAGACCAAAAAAAAAAAAAAAAAAAAAAAAAGCCAAATCTATAAATGGCTCCAACACAGTGTATTGTGTAATCATGGCTGTTTTCAACATTTTATGATTATTTGGTTTGTTTGATATTCAAGTATGAACAAGGATAGAAACATTTCAATATATGCATAACTGACTCATCCACAGCGTGTCGACAACACATCATGAAAATTCATATGAGAAGTATTTTACCAGCCAACCTATTTTTGCTACATGACTAGTGTCAGTCACAAAATCAGATCTGAATACTATTTCCTGCCAAGGCACGGGACACCTTATGCAACATTTATTTAAAATAATAATAAATAAAAACGACACAGCAGTATGAGCTCATGTGACTTCTTTTTTTTTAAATGGCATTGATAATTTCAAAAATATTAAGATAGATATTCTTTTCCAAGTATACTGAAGTGATAAATATGATTTACAACCACTCACTCTTTCTTTTCTTCTCATCTTGCAAAGCCACCTTGTCACCCTGCAGAGTGCTCCACCACCCTCAGTTGCACCTGCACCATATCTACTGGTGCACAGACTGCACTTTTTATCCCACTTAATTTCCTATATCTTGTTGGAAAATTGATCAATGAGTCTATCTATGTGCCTGTCTGGCTCACAGGCTGATTTTCTGACCCTCCAGCTGCTTGGGTTTGTTTCTACTTGCCTGTTGGTCCACAAGGCTTCTTTTACCATCTTTCCATAGTGCCTGCCAAGTTTCCCAGTTTTGTTAATACAAGACAATTATTGTGTCATTTTCAATACTATGCTAACATAGATAAAATTAAAAAGGAAAATTTGCATACTAAATTTATATTGTGCCTATGTACATGGGGGGTCTGCATGTGCGTGTATGTTATTATTACTGTCATGCAGTTTAAAAGTGTTTTACAGCTTTTGACTTCCTTCATATCTTAAGCTGTCAGCATATGCTCCTTTAGTTCTATACTCTATGCTCATAAGTCTTCATTTTTTGTCTCACTTTGTATATTCACACAATGAGCTTAACATCTTTTGTTCTATGAACTTTGCACTTACAGAACTCTCCAGCATGCAGCTGCATGCAGCTGTGTGTGGCATGCAACACAGCTGCATGCAAGTGCATTCACACTCTCGCCAAAGAGAGAGTTAACTAGTCACAGTTACATCTTATATCAGTTGGTAACCTCTGATTGAACCTGCCTTGCACTGGGACACACTCCATTTCTCATTCAACTGAATAAAAGATGTAACTTCAGAATGAAAAATACACACTTTTAAGAAAATCTCATCTCTAGATGCTTCATGCAACACAGATACACATTTTTACATGATTTCCTTACAACCAGGGATCATGTGTATAACATCTGTGTTATTCATTTTAGCAATATGTCTGTCTTCTGCACACAGATAACACAACACACACATACAAGCCACACTCTCTATTAATCTGTATGTCTCCCCAACTCCTCTCCGCTGTCACTGTTTTCTCTTTAGCACTACTCTCTGGGGGTAACACAGAAATGGGCAGAAATATTATCAGAAAGATGTTTGGAAAGAAACATTATTATGAAATCTGTGTCTTTTCTTCCCAGTTTCCTCATCTAACCACCAGCACTGTCTTTGAAATAAGAGCGTCTAACCCCCCTTTGGGTTACAGTGTTCTTTCTTTTCCTTTCTATAACTCCTCTCCCTCGATATTGTTTCAATTTTCCCAGCTGTCGCCTCTGCCCCCTTTTTCTTCTATCTCTCCCATTCCTCGGCTTTTCATACACTCCCATGTGTGACAGAGCAAACGATGGACACATTTTGCCCTCCCAGCAAAAACAAACGCAAACACTTTGGGACACATTATACTTCGACAGGCAATGAAAAATCAATCAGGCCTGCGTGTGTATAAAGGTGCATGTATGTGTGTGTGTAGCACTCCCACAGCACAACTAAAGAACATGCCCTGAGGTTCTGCGCTACCAAAGCTGGAGTCAAGAACAGAGGCATGGTATGAACTTGCAGAGCAACGAGGAATGAGACAGTCTGAGAAAATAAGTAAACACAAAAAGCATAGGAGAAGACTTGTTTGGGTGTAGCTATAAACAAAAGAACAAGACAGGACAGAAGCTATACTTTTTCACCCATCTCTTTACAGTTTAAGAATACAGGCTTTGCAAACCAGCCTGGAAGAGAAACACACACCTTCCTCTGTACTCATTCATTACCTGCAAAACACCAGCCTTCACAAACCCTGTGGACTCCTCACTTTAAACCCATCAGAGCTAACAGTACCGCAGCCTCTACATTGACATGTGAAGTGACTCAGCGCTGGTTTGAGTTCAGTTTCTTTGTCATACTGACCCCGGACCTTTTCCTCCACAGGGAAATGAAGCAGCGGGCGGCTGACTCACACCCAGCTGATTCCAGAGCACTAGCTGATGGCTGGTCATGTCACTCCCTAATCATGTTGGGAGGGCGCTAACCGAGTCTGACACGATGGATGCTTTGAGGAGAAAGGAAGGGAGACACGCTGTTATTGAGCTTCAGCATTTAATTTAATTGTTCTTTTAAAGCTATTACTTGTGGGATCTTTACCCTTACAATGTTCACATATCCACTCAGAGATCATCCAAGTGTGACTGAGGAGATTCAGCTTCTGTCTTTGTCTGTCTTTAGCGTCACGTCTTCTCTTCATCTCCCCTCGCTCCTGTATGTCTAATCTTCTTAGGATGTGGACAGGGCTTCCTCTCTGTCTTTACTCTCCTCTCATGTTTTCCCTCTTCTCTGTCTCTGCCTATTTTTATGCCTGTCCCTCTGTGTCAATACAGATTTTCGTCAGACACTTGCCCCCCCCATCCTTTTTTCCCCCTATTTTCCAACTTTATCAAGCTGTTTGTCTCTATTTTAGAGAAAAAATTCAGAATCCTATATGATTCTCTTTTTGTCTCTCTGTCTGCCTTTGCAATACATTCAAATATCAAAAGGCATGGCTGAGGAGCCCCATTTTGACCTTGTTTTTTAGAAAAAGCTAATTATTTTAATCATCAGAATGTAACAGTCGAGGGGCTCCGATGCATGTGAAAAAACAATTTATTACCTGAATGCATTTCTTATTTATTTTATTCCCATGAAAATTCTGTATTCCTCACTGGATGCAACATCTAAATATTTTACAGTAGCAGTCCTAAAGTTGAGATTAACTATAACATGCTGAATATTTAATATTTTGCCTTTTTCCAGCCAGATGTTTATTTTTAGGATCAGCTTTACTGAAAAAACACAAACAAAACATACTGTGGCCTGTATGCCAAACAGTTTTAAAACAACCGCTATATGTATTATATGATTATATGAATGGATACAGGGTCCAATGATATAATATATAAGATATCATAAGATATGATATACTATCATACTGTGAAAGAGTGCATGTATATGTCAAAATGTGTGTGTCTTCACATTTGTTCTTATGCTGTTTGTAAATGTTCTGTGACAGCCTGAATGGCAAGCTATACATAATTTGGCATGAATACACAGTGGCTTGCAATCTAACTGATTTTAATAAGAGCTTTTAATAACAAATTAAAGCCTTTCCGTGTCATTACATTTCTTTTTTTTTCTGCCAAGTGTAATAAAGTCAAGATTTCTCCACTAAGACTGAGCAGGAAAAAAGACCTTCACAAGTTGGCTGCATGATAATAATTTGGCTTCCTTTTCGTGTAAATAATTTAGGGACCAAATTCTATTTTTGTATAATTCTTTTCTCTGCTGCAAAATAGTAAAAGCAGTGTGTGCGGTGTGTGTGTGTGTTTCAATGTGGGGATTTATGTAATCTAATGTCTCTATTTAATGGATGCACCCAATCAAACAGCTGCACATGTGTGTGTGCTTGTTAAGAACAGGATGACTCATGTCTGAATGATATCTCTGTAATTTACAATGAGGCTTTTCGACAGAGGTCCCCTCCTTGTGCCCACATGTGTATGTGTGTCTATGTGTGTTCCTGTAAAAACCCTCAGGATCAGTCACATTCAGAGTGAATCAAAATGACATTCTGCTTCTCACTGTGGCACTGAAGCCTGTGCCTGTCTCTTTTCCCAACGAGAACACAAAATGATAGGTCACTCATTGTTACACGCACATACACACAATCACACACACACACACACACACACACACACACACACACACACGTACACACACACACACCAAGCTGCAACCTGTGTGGCTGGGAAATGAAGCCAATGCGGAAGTGCTAAAAACTGTAATTCCTTGAGTGGCCACTTGAAGCTGGCTATAGAACATTTCAGCCTCCATGTTAAAAAGCCTAACTTCACAGCAGAAACAAACAGCCTGGTCCAAAAAACGGTTTTGGTCTCTATAGCTAATTTCACCTTTCATGACAACTGTAATGAGTGTGATTTTTTTTTTTGTTTAGATTATATTAAGGCTTAAATTTACACATAATTTACAGCGTGGCCACTTTGATTGACAGGTAGGTGCCATTACAGATGGCTTATTTGAGCACCCAGGCATCATTCGGACCGCTTCAGATCCACCGATGATCCATGTTTTTGCCGATATTAAGATTAGCCGCCAGCGCCATGTATTTTCAGCTTCAAAACAGCGTTTAAGAAACCTATGTGTGACCTCACTCATGCGCTGTTCATTCTTTTTACTGTCACTGAGATACACACACACACACACACTTTGTTTTATTAAACCAGTACATACTGCATTCCTGCTCTTTACAAAACATACACAAAACAGTCACACACACACGCACGCATCCTCCTCCACCATTATTTTTGTGACAACCACTGTCCCATCTAGTTTGGTGTGTTTTCAGATTCACTGTCTTAAAAACAATCCATAGTTGTGGCGTATGTCAGTGAGGAGGGTCCCACCTGCTGACGGAAGAATCCGTCAGTATGGTTGAGTGATGATCAGGTCAGCCAGTGTTTAAACTGATAAAGAGTGTTTGCCCGCTGTCCTTGGCATCAGACAGTTGCACTATTGTTTTGACTATGTAACTGCTGTATTTTGCCCTTGCCTCCCTCTCTGCCTCTCTCTCACTCTCTTTTTCTCTCTCTCTGTCCCTCTTCATGATGAAGTAATGGGCAGACTGCCAGGGATCTCCCCACGTACCTCACTCTCCTCTCATCCCTCTTTTTATCCCACTTAATTTCCTATATCTTGTGGGAAAATTGATCAATGAGTCTATCTATGTGCCTGTCTGGCTCACAGGCTGATTTTCTGACCCTCCAGCTGCTTGAGTTTGTTTCTACTTGCCTGTTGGTCCAAAAGGCTTCTTTTACCATCTTTCCATAGTGTCTGCCAAGTTTCCCATTTTTGTGCCTTAATATGTCCTGCTGATTCCAGTAACAATAAACTTATAGTCATAACACTGACTATTTCTGCAAACAGCTGTGTATATACCCATGTTAACCTTTAATGAGAGTTCATAATGTTCTCAACAAAGCCCTTCCCACTGCATACCAGTGCGTCAAAAGCTCTCCAGCCAAAGGCCATGCATCGCAGAGCACCAAGAGTAACAAGCAAACAACTATCTTAAAAGCTTCAAGAAAACTGCAGTATATGTTCTGTAAGTGCTGCTATGCTTGTCTCAGCAAATGTAACTTTCACTTTGCCAGTCCCGAAAAAAGTTTGCTTATGCGCTTATGCACACTTTCTGCCCCTCCCATTCAAAACATGATTTGAAAATTGAGGAACTATATTTTTCCTAATTTCCCATGCACTAAAAATCTGTCACTTTGCTCAATAACAACATTGGCAGTCTTTAAGATCAGAGCCAGTCATGCAGTGAATAGAAATGGGTCCAAAAAAAATGTCCAAAACCACAGATTTGGTGAAAAAATAGCAGGTTAAAAAGTAGTTTGCAGAGTAGTGATGAATGGCAAAGAGTTAAATCAAATCAAGCCTGTTTGTTATTACATTTTGCCTTTTTTTCAAATTAAGTTTGCTTTTTATTCAATCATGTCTTCAAAACAAGATAAAAGTTAAGAAATTGAATCAATTCAATTTACTTTAATTTCATTTTTGTTTTTCGTCACACACAAGGGGATGGAAGATTAGCTTCCAGCGTGAAAGATAAATGTAAGCATAACTGGCTGCTCTGCATGTAGATGAGCATAAATGTGCACGTAATGCAATGTCAGCATATGCAGCAAATATGCTATATGGAGACATGTAGACAGTGTTTTTTTTAATGTCAATTAAAATATACAAGTGGAGTACACGTTTAATCTGGCATTACAGCTTAGCAGTCAGCAGAAATGAAGGAAAACTTTTTCAGCAAACATTGGTTATATTAAATGGTGCTGATTGAGTAAACCTTTAGGCCTCAATTCAAATGCATATAAACAGTGGTGGTGCTTCCCCACCCCTATTCTAACAAATTATAACCACTTTGCCATTTTTGTAGGAAAATAAGCAATTATGAAACACTAACATAAGGGAGTGGACTCATTACAAAATCCAAGAAGATGCAATCTAATTTGATAATTGCACTCGTGATTCATTTATCGCTGGTAAAATTGTCACATAATGTGTTGTGCTCTCTGCTGCTGCAAGGAGTGCTACACACACACACATACACACACACACACACACACACACACAGAGTCATATATAGCAACCCCCTCTCATACACAAACTTGCAGATGCACATACAGACACACATATGGTAAGAGCAGAAAGAAAGGGACAGATGGACACAGTGCCAGCCACACCGTCTGACATGCCAAGTAGAGACCTGGAGCACCTCTGAAGACAAGCCTATGGCCTGTAACCAAGGCAACGGGAGCAGACGGGGTTGACTTCAGCCACTGAGACAACACAAACTGTGTGTGTCAGTATTCATGTTTTTTGTTGCTGTTTGTATGGACACTTTTGTGTGTGGACAAATATAAAACATATAGTAATTGTGTACAAGTTTGGTTATGCGCAGTGTCTGGGTTTACAGACACAGGTTGGTTACATTTTTCATCCATATTTGAGCATTTGAAAGCTCATAATGTGTGTGTGTGTGTGTGTGTCGGCATTTGTGTGACTGTGTATCTGTCTTTCTCCTCATATCAGCTCAGCACAGCAGGTGCCTTGCTCCAGTACATTGCTGCCACTAGTGAAGCTGAATGTATTGCAGACACCATGGGAAATATAAGCCAATACTTGCTGCACTTGTGTGTGTGTGTGAGGTAGAGAGAGAGAGATAGAGAAAAAACGACATGACTCAGTGAGACGTAGAGGCGGAAACTGAAAGACAGACAGAAGGAGACCAATATAAACGAGTCAGGGGTGATAAAGGGTGTTGGTTGGTGAAAGAGGCATGCATAGGGTAAAAAAAAGGAGTATGAAGAGAAGGAAAAATAGATAAAGACTAGAAAATTTGGTGGGTCACTAGATAGCAGTGCACGCAGTGTACTCACAAGCTATTAGTTTGAATTCGACACAGGGTCAGAGTATTGGAAACCAGAGGACGGAGAGAGAGGGGAGGAAAAAGAAATGCAATGACAGGACTATGCTGCTGACATCTGCAGGGACTAGTCAGACTCTGATGTGACAAGCGACCATCCTCACCATCTCTCAACCTCCCTCCAGCCATCTGTCTCTCTCTCTGTCTGTAATGTATTCTAACTCATCACAACTAAAAAAGATTACATTTGCAAAAAAGCAAACCAAAAAAGCTGATCTGTCAGCCATTACATAGTGGATGCTCGTCAAGAAACACTATTAACAATCATGTGTGCCTCCAAATGCAAGAGCTTTTTGAACCCCTTTAGTCTTTAATAGCAACTTGACTGGTCACATGTGGTGATACCATCTGCTCTGTGATCTCTCCACCGACTTCCCACCTCCTTACACCCGCTACGACAGCAAGTGACGGTCAGGGGAGCAACAAACATTGTCAGCTTCTCTCTGCTCTATAGCGATCAGCGAAGCACCTGTTTGCCGTAGCACTATGGGCACTGAAAACAGGAAGTTCTTCCAGTGGATAAATTAGCATTACAAATTGATGTTATGCAATGGATTGACAATGGACTACCATGCAAATCTCTTACCCTTCATTCCTCTGTGAGTCTGTTCCAGACTAGTTTGGTATCAGAGTGTGAAACACCTACAACACAGAAGGAGTATACAGATCAAGGAGCCTGTGTCCCAGTTCAGGGGCTGGATCCTCCTTAGTCTGCATTTCTGCACCAAATACATCATGGAGTAGCAGGCGTGTCCCCCTTCTTTTGACTGAATTTGGAGGACACAACTAGTGTTTCCTTCAGTAGCAAATTACATGTTTATTTTTGGTAAGGAGTACCAAAAGATAGTCCAACCTCAAAAACTTTAGTAGTGTTGGAGGTTGGACTATCTTATTTGAGGAGTTGGAAGTGCAAGTTCAGTTTGCCCTTCAGGTTCAAGACCCACCTTCATGTTCCACTTCCTTTTCTGTACCCCATACTGGCTCATATTGTACTTTGGTCACTTTGCAAAGACGAAAAGAAAACAGACTGATAGAACAGACAGTCACACACAGTCATACGCCCAGTGACCAGTCAACCCAGCTGATCTATGGGCAGCAGGTGCTCACTTTTTCTCACAGATTATTCACGTTTTAAAACCACAGACGAACCTACCATGTTGAAGATTACATTTATATTATCCACCTTTGTAAGATGTAATCTTTCCTACAAACCTTTATTTCATTCTGCGCATCAGCCCGTTTCATTGCTTGCTAGTTTCACAACAGCAGGGATTAAAAGAGAAAAAAGTGCAGCACAATCATGACAAGAACACTGGGTGAATCTTATATGTTCAAAGGGAAGTGTGTAGCTCACAGAACTCCTGGGGATCCACATAATGCGACACAAGTCAGTGTGGAAATCTGTCCATATGGTCACATAATCTGTGTTCTCAGTTTCACAGAAAACTGTGATTAATTTACTAGTCTGGTCTAGTCATTCAGTGAATGCAACAAATGGATTTCTTAATTTAGTTAAACCAGGCTTACCAGAACTAAAATTGTAATTAAACAATCCTAACCAGAATAATACGGTGTGTTGGGCTATTCTGTTTAATTTGATTTCTGGTGAAAGAAAATATTTTAATATTTTGTTGTTGAGATCAATTAAATCACAAATTAATTAGATAGTTCTTGGAAGAACGCGTGCGATTCATGTACTATGTCGAATTTCAGGTTTTCCTCTGAGTAGTACACAAACAACACCCTCATTACTCTCTCTGAATGGACGGAAGAGAGTGAGGATAACAGAGATCAGAAGGAGGGGATGGGGATGAAGAGGATCTGGTTGAGAAGGGAAGTGTAAGCCCCCCCCTCCATCTCTCTCATCTCTTCATCCATATTTCAACAGGGGCCTAATGGGCTGACATGATCCCTTGTTACAAACAGAGGGAGAAAAACGACTAAGGGCTCACTAAGAGAGGGAAACAAGACATTGGGGCTTGGCTGTGACAGATATTAAAAGAGAATTCCACTGTGATCTGAGGTTTTGCTCTTTTCTTTACAATTTCCATCCATTTGACTTACATTTTGATCATTTTTACATGCACGTTGCTGACAGCTGAAGACAATTTCAACGCAGTTTGTTATTCCCATGAGAATATAATCTAATTTTAAAATTAGAACCATGTAGATATGTTTTCTGTCATTGAATAAGAATACCCAAAAAATGGATCTTTACCAATTCTGAATCATAAAAGACTCTCCCCCAGATCCCTTTCACCAGGCAGCATAAATTTAGCCTAAATGTCTGAAGAACTGAAGTGTATATTCACCAGCCACTCAATATGACATATAGTATGAAAGATCTCTTTCATTCTTACACAAGCATGATTGCCTGCTCTTCAAACCACACGGGTAAGGCCTGAACTTTTAGATTTTCTCTTCACTTTTTGTGGGTCTTTTCTTTCTGGTAATCGATTTCCTTGTGATTGGTTAGGCTCCCTGAATATACGACTCTAATTGCAAGCATGGCGAGTGGATCCCTGAGCTTCACAGGTGTTTCATGAAAGGAGAACAAACAAGCCGAGAGTAGCACGGTAGATGAATGAGGCGACATAGAGTGGGAGTGAGTGTGAGAGTGAGTGAGACAGAGGGAGAGAGACACTAAGAACAAAAAGAATTATTAATAGGTTGTGATCCAGCCATTTGTGATGCTAATTTTTTAGCCCAAAGGTGAAGGTTTTTCTGTCCTTCTCTTCCTCTCTGTTTATTGTTCTTCATACTTGATTGTATGCTGATATTGTTGTTCACAGCAGACCTAAATAGGGTATCTCTTCATAGTGACTTGACATAAGCCTTGCACAGTGGTACTCAAGTAAGTTTTTACCTTCTAAACTGCAATCAAGTTATGTCCATCATACAACATGATATGGACTCTGACTTCTAAGTAATGAATCACAAACATTTGCTGGTTGCAGACTGGCACCACTAAGACAAAGTGAACAGTCCAGCCTCCTTCCTGTGTAAACCTGAAACTTGTTGTAGTTGAACTTGTTGTTGAAGAACTTATTTTATCAGTGTCTGTATGTGCATCTGCGTATTTTATCAGGGGATCAAATAAGACAGCACCATCTGCCCCAAACATCTACCTACAACTCTGGTGGTGCAAAAATGTAATGCTTCATTTACCTAGGAAAACTAACAAAATGTTGCTTGTGAAAATAACCCAGGCAGCTATTACATGTCTTACCACAATGTAGCTGGACAAACAAATTAGCAGAATTAGTAGTAGTAAGTAAGTATGTGTACACATACAAGAAATTTAACTCTGCTTTTTTACTGTACTAACACAAAAATACACATGCAGCTCAGAAACAGAGCTGAATAAAGATAACCATGTAACTATTAAGCGGGTGAAAACATTTCGAAGAGTCAGGGTTAAAGAAACATGCTGAGACACCCGGAGTATCCACCAACAGACATACCCTCAGTCTACCTGTTTTACCTTGTTTCCTCATTGTCATTAAGTAATCCACAAGTATCAGGATGATAGAGGAATTCATCCTGTTTGACAACCTGATGCAGTTTATGTCCAATTAAGGTCACGTACCTGGGTCAAACATCAATAATTTAGCTAAACTTTGATGTCAGCATGCTCACAATGACAGTGCTAACAGGCTCAAGCTGTATATGTTTATGCCATGTTCACTGTCATAGTTTAGCATGTTACCATGCTAACGTTCTAAAACACAAAGTACATTTAAGGGTGATGGATGATGGCAATCAGAGGATAACCAAAGTGATTACTTCATTAATTCATCCTGAAGGAAGCTTGAAGGTGTGTAGTAAATTTCTTGGCCATCCAGTTGTTGAGATGATTCATTCAAAACCACAAACGTGAACCTCATGGTGGCACTAGAGGAAAAGTCAGTGGAGCACCAAAGTTATTAGAATTCATTATCTGGGAATCATGACTTTCTGTACCAAATGTTGTGCCAATCCAACCAGTAGAAGTTAAGATATTTCACAGGGTGAGTGAAGTATTTGAACCATTGACGCTACTAGAGGAAAAGTCAGAAGGTCACCAAAGTAATTTGGATTCATCCTCTGGGCTCATTAAATATCTGTACTAAATGTAATAACAGCCAATTCAATAGTTGTTGAGACCTTTTAGTCTTGACCAAATGGGTAGAATTTAACATCCCTAGAGCCATGCCTCTAGCATGGCTAAAACTTTAAAGGTTTAATTTTTTTTTTTTTTTTTTTTTTTTTTTTTTGTTATTGCTGAAAACTTATAATGAAAACGAAAACAATGCAAGATTTTACAATGAAAGGAAAATGGTTTGTGCTTTAGAGGGCAACAATTGTGTAAACCTCCAGCTTTTTCATGAACTGTTTTTCACTATAATCATATATTGATATTTCCTTTACAGGGATGACACAACACTTGTAAACACTGCACTCTATTGTAGAGTCTCAGAAATGCTATGTGGCATTTACTATATCCACAAATGCGTTATTGTAAATCAGCAGAGCCTGCTCTGATCCCAAGATGATGCCAAGGAAAGAAGTGCTATTGTGGCCTAAATTTTACCCCAGGCTCAGTAGAGCTGCTGTGACAGCTCCCACTCAGCTCTGCTCTTGCAACAGTCTGTCTACCAGCCCCCAAACACCAAAAGTAGTCAGTTCCACCTCCCCTAGTATAAGCCACAAGGCACGCTGGCTCAGGGATACAGGGTGACTGACAGCAACATGACTGACAGACTGAAGGCCTCCTGGGTGTAGCTGGTTGTGTGTGGACTAAAACTCCTAAATCAAAAGAAATTGTGACATAAACTTAACTTCCACTTTCAGCTTGCAGAAGTGAACTGTGTACTGATGAATGCCAATAGTCACCCTTGTGTTTACCGTGTTGTACAATGATTTTTCAGTTTGAAAGCTACTATGCTGTATTATTAGTATGATTAAATGACTATGACTACACTATGCTTTTGCCAAATTCAAACTGAACATTTAACAATAAAATGAGACTCACAGAGGGGGAAAAATATCCACACACACAAACACGCTCCATGTCCTTGTTTCCTCTGACCTTGCTTTTCTGCTCACCATTCCTCTCTCCTATCTTTGAAGTTATGGGAGTGGCGACTTTGTGACCCTGCTTTCTGTCTGTATACAATTTCTGCTTGGATGATGGGAAACAGTTTTTATCATTTACCTTGTTTGAGGCCGAGAGAAAGGCTTGTGAAAGTCAGAACACACATTCACGTTTACCTGTGTGAGACACACAAACTGAATACAGTTAATACTTGGTCGTGCACTGACTCATCAAAGCAAACCTTTCAATGAATATGCAATTATTTGCTATCCTCCAACTAGACTTCCCTAAAACTGAAAAACTAAATTAAAAAAGGCAATAAAATGACTAAATATGTTTAAGAAAGGCCCTTGTTAAATGTGAAATTCCATTATTTTCTCTTGAGTCTGTCATTTGGTCTGTTGAAAGCAGCAATGTGCAGGCACTCACACACACAAACACAGCTCCTCATCAGCTGCATCACCATAAACCACAATTTTATATTTTATTTTTCTCAGTTGGTTCACTTCGGAAAATTCTGATTGTTTCTGTTGCAGCGATTGTGGAAGAAACACTGCTGGTCCAGTAGTTAGTTTCCAGGGCGTACCCTGTTTGCGCTGCACTAAGTGGTTTTGTTCTGACTTGGATTTGTTATTTTTCTGCAAGTTAACTTTGTTTAGAGCTTCTTTGTTAAGGATTTAGAGGGTGAACAAAGTACTTTACCAAGGCGCTGAGTCTACACACCCTATTCTCTTACTGTCTCTACTCCAGTCATTCATTTTCTGTCCTTATCAGACTACTACAATATTAATCCACATGTGCTCCAAGACTGAAATGAAGTAGAAGAAGGGACTCAATAATGCATAGCACCCTTTCTGTATTGCTACCTTCAGGTGAAGCATGTACAAAATTAGGCCATTGAAATTAAGAGCAAGCTTGGCTGGCTAAATGAAGTCTAAGTTTACTTTATAACTGGATGAGAAAGTTTAGTCCTGGTGCAGTTGTTTGGAATAAGTTTGTCTTTATCTTGAGTGTGTGTGTTTGGATTGGTGGCAAGAGTCTCTTGTAGGCATGTCAGCACAGCAGGAGAGCCAATGTTCCTGTCTTTATTAATTACTACCTGACACACACACACACACACACACACACACAGTCCTGGTCACACATACACACACTTGCACATACATACGCAGATCTCCATTGAACTACTCCACAAAATGCACACGATTACATTTTGATTCTAACACACACCTGTCTCCAACAACATCCCCTGCTTTATTTTTTGCAGTAATTCACATCTCACCACATGCACCCCACCCCCACACACACATACATAGCTGCAAGAGGGAGCTAGTAATTTGTCCCCATATCCCCTCTGCACTTCTACTTACTCATGCTTGGTTAGGCCAGAAAGGACACTGAAGAAGCAGATGAAGCAGAATGACGAGCCAAGCTGCTAGCCTCGACTAGAGGCTGCTAGCATGACCTGGTAAAAACCAGAATGCAGACAGCATAACATTACATGACATACTATATATACATATGGAGTCCAGATCTGTTCCTGTTTTTCTCTTTGAGGCCACATAACAACGTTTTTCTGAAGAGCCAAAAAACATGTCAAACTGTTGTTTTGTTTTTTCATTACCCTAGCTGCCCCAAGGACTTGCTCACAAACTGTTGATAAAATAAAATAGATAAAAATAAACTGCACTGTTATTTCACCATTGCATAATGATTAGTCCTAATGTTCAGTAGGTAAACCCACTGGCAAGTCTCCTGCCCTTCTTTTTTATCATTTTGTTTTAGTTAGCATTCTGGCAAGGAGACTTGGCAGCTGTGCTCACATTGTGCCCTTCAAAAGTAGGCTGATTATCAGGCACATTAAAATGAAAGAATGGCCGTTTTGTCTCTTATAACGACGGTAATGAAAATGAGAATAAGGGTCAGCGCTGAGAAACTTAAAAGCATAACAAATGAGAGTTGTGAGCAATATGCAATAGCCAATATGCCATTTTTAAGATAGGGAATGTTAGGCAGATAGAACGTTAAGGTGGATGCAAGATGTTCTCTGGTCTCTCAGCCATCAAGATGCCCTTGTACAGAGCATGTAACCATAAATGGCTTAAGTTATGCTGTTCAGTAGTATCGGTACAAATGTGTGTCTGAACCAAGCAGCTCCCATGTGCAAGTATGCAGCTGTAGAATTTTATAAAACACAGGCCTACATCATTATTAATCATTAAATGGAAGCATATTCATCATTTATAGTGCCCAATAAAACAATGACAAAATAATACTTCTGCAATAATTATTCCACCAGTGTCATTATTGACCTGTCTGACTTGAGAGCGATGGGAAAAATTGAGGAACTGTAAGCTATGACAGAAATGTGTACAAAGATGTCTGCAATCTTTGCCAACCATTTCGATGAAAATAACAGGGTTCCTCTTTAATCTCATATTCTAACTTCAGAAATGGCAGCAGCAGCAAAAAACCCATTGAAACTCATAACACTGTGACACAAAATTGAAGATGAAGGAACAAAAGAACTTTCTCCCCTTCATCTCATCATTTGTTTAAATAGTAGCAATTTCAGTCATGCAATTGGTTTATCTCTTTTCCTCTCTTCCTCTCTCAGGCGGTTTCATCCCTCTTTAGCTGTGCCGGGGCTAAATCCTCCCTTGAGGCGATGTCAGAGTTCGTGAGGGGACAGGAGAGAGACAAGCTGTGTGTGTGTATGTGTGTGTGTATGTGTCAGTGTCTACAAATGTTTCAACCACAATGCAAAATTTTCAAAAGCAGTCATCTGTGACCATGATTTTTCAGGTCTCATACATACACCTGTATATGTAAAGTAAACATTAAGGTCAAAAGTTCAGGTGGGTGTCATGATTTCCATTATAAATTGAAATATAGCAAGCAATGCCTACAAGACATAGAAAAGATAGCATTGTAATGCAGGCTACATTAGCTCACCGGTTAGCTGAAGCATAACCAAGGTCAGTCTTTGCAGCCCAACTGGTTCCATTGATATTAATAGGCACTGGCAGTGACTGCACCCTGTGGGATCTCATCTCTGCAGGTTGGCAAGCTCAGGTATGGCCAAGTGCAACATGCACAAGCACACACAAACACACTCGGACACAAGGACAACAGAACAGACATGCTAAGATTCAATGGCATAAACATGCACACATTCATGCATGCTCTAACGCACACACACACGGCATACAGAAGCAGTGGGGAGATGCAACAGTGGAATTAGCAGAGGTATGTTTTTTTGAAAAACACAAACAAACACATAGTTTACACATACATTATCTATTTCTCCACTATGTTGCCAGTCCATTGATGTATAGATCCACTAAACACACACTGCAGGTGGGATCATTCAAACCTTTCTGCTTTTCTCGATAGGTACTACTTAAAATGGACGAGCTGTTGTTTGTTAATGTGAGTGCCATGCATAGTCCTCATTTCTAATTTCAGTAAAGCACTGTTGCCCCAATTGGCCATGGTATCTACTCATTGACTTGCTGATGGCTCATTGAGTGATGTATGTCACGCTGACACTTTGTCTCTTGTTCTTTAACACCCTCTTCCATCTGACTTTGCTTTACAGATGGCTAAAGTAATTGAATCGCAAAGAAACAGAGGAGAGGGGATGCAAGCGAAAAAGAGTGACAAAGCTGGGCAAGCAAGGAAGAGAGGGAGAGAGATATTAATCACATGTGGCAAGGAAGTAAATTCAGCACATACTAGGAGCTACTCACACAGCAGCAAGTCTGTCTTCTCATTAATGTCAGCCTAAAGACACATCTCTGTCAGAATCCATTGTGTTTAGTGTTTAGGTTAATTTATATTCTATGTTTAATTTAGAGAGTTATTAGTGGACTTTAAATAATTACAACAATGCTATTGATTCTCTATCTGAATATCTTACGTTACATTGCATCAATCAAAATGTTTGCTCTGGCTCAGCCGGACTACATTTGGCGACACTGTAATTGGTTTCAAGCCATGTGTGAATCCAATACAATTATTTATACAACAAAGTCAGAGTTTCTTCAAAATGAATATGCAAGTAATATGATGTACCCTAACCCAATGATCACATACAATGTCCTCGATGTCTGATAACCTTTTATGACTCAGTAAATAACAACAGCTAATATACTGCTTTTAACATGAAGTTGCAGAGCAGCAGGAGACTCTTTTCGATCCTGATGAGCGTCTGCAGTTGTTCCATGCAAGCTGCATACAGCCCCAATGACCTTCACCAGGAAGGTAGGGCAACTTGTATGTTGCCTGAGTACACAGCAATAAGTGAAGTCAGCTCAGATAAACATTTTAACATTTTAATCCATCTTCTCCCATCTGGATTTTGGTGGTAAGAGGACACCGTTTAGTGTTTTTTTTAATGAATAAATCAAACAGAAATAAATAAATTAAAGTGGATATTACACTCTTGGGTACACACACCAAAAACAGAAGGCATACATTATGAAAGGAAAGCCGTATACAGTATGCACAGATCCACACAAACAACCAGAATCTGCAAATTACGTGTCTGGTCTATAAACCAATATAACAGGTTCTCACACTGGTACTGGCCTTGGGACTGTACAAGGTCCTGTAGTACTGTAGGCATGTTCTGATCAATAACTTACTGAAGCACTAAATGATGTGGGGCCATGGCCAGAAGGGTGAAAGGTAGGATTGAAGTGTGTGCGCGCGCGTGTGTGTGTGTGCATGTGAGGTGGGTGTTGATAATAAGATGAAGGGTCACATTATCCGTCATGTTCCTGCCACATCTACAACAACACACAAACGTGCACACATAAAATTAGCACGCACGTGGTCACCTATCCGTATGACATTAAACAGTCAGTTCAATGTTAATTGTGACACACAGACTGAAGAAAATAATAAAAGATGATGAGGGATGAGGAACGGGAGTGAGAAAACGTATAAGTGAAACAGATGGAGTGAAAACAAATGTATTGTGATAACATCATTTACACAGTGCTTGGCGGCTCTCTAGGGGCCCTGGCTGCCTTTGCACTCCCTCTCACACTTGTTTGACTGGGAAAATAGCCAAAAGGATGGGCCAAAAGGACACGCACTCTCTCTCTCTCACACACACTCTCTCCCTCCCCTGCCAAGAGACTAAATTGTACAGAATTGTGCTGTCAAGTCTCATTTGTGAGAGAAATAGCACACTGGTTATTACTTGAAGACAACAGGTTGGTAAGTTCTGATGAATCATCTTATTTCTAGGTATAGGTTTAGATCATAATGTATGTGCTTTAGCTGAAGGATAAAGATATTTACGGAGAGATGTAAGTTGTTTTGTGCATATTCTATCATCGTACCTGCAGCACACATAAGCACACATACAACGGACCCTAATAGGAACCTTAATTGAGGTTATCAGCGGTCTTTAGACGGTAAACAAGAGGTGACATATGTCAGCCATTTTGCTCAGGCAAAGGTGAGGGCAGGGGGTCAACCCAGTGAAGCAAACTGTGGGTAAAAACATATTTTTGATTTTTTTCTACAGCAGAGTCAGCTTAGAGGCCAAGGTTAGGTCAGCATGCCTCACCTCATAGTTTGGCTGAGTCTGACATTGTGAGGAAAATAAAGGAGAGGAAGGTGAGGGATGACAATATTCATTTTGTTTTAGTCACATGCAGCACAACTGTCTGATTTTTTTTTATTCATCCATTTATTTTGCTTTTCTCCTTTCCTTCCCAAGTTAGTAGTTCACAGCTCCTCATTTGTGTCATGGTTTCTGTTACTTCTAACTTGGCCTGGAGAAGGGTGTGAAATGCCATGTGTCTGCTCCCACACACATAAAGTCACCAGACGACACTAAGAGTGTAACACGTGCAGAGATTCATGCCATCTCCAGCAGTTTCTCCGTTTCCCTAAAGAGATGCCCTGACAGTAGGAATCTCTGGTGACACAAAGACCGAGACACAGTCCCCTGCTGGCTTCCCAGGCTTCTTCAGAAGCTTTGTCTTGGCCAACAACCATACATGACAAGCATATGAAAATGGCACGTCTTTTCTTTTTTCCTCTTGAGATACCATTTCCCCATATCTCCTGGTTTATTAATCCCCTATACCGCCTTTCACCCCTTCTTTTGTTTCACCAGTTTCTACCCCTTTCATTTTCCTCCCTTCTCTCCCATTGAACAGTTTGTCCCTCTCTGAGCTGATATCATTTGAGCTTGTTGCAGTTGTGTCAGTGAGTCAGGCGCTGATTCAGTTACATGACAGTCTACAGAGTTTTAGAAGAAACCTACCAACTCAGCTTCTTGGGAGTCTATGTGTGTGTGTGTGTGTGTGTGTGTGTGTGTAAGTAAGTTGAAAGCTGGTCTTTAATGACCTAAGCCCCAAGGCTCATTTGAACTGCAGATACCAGCAGTCAACTAATGTCCAAACATCTGGGTGGTCACACATATGCACACAGATACACACACAAGGGCTGGGCTTTTATCACTGGCCAGGGGAAGGGTTTTAGCATCCGCCCTGACAGATGCCGCCCACGCGTCAACACACACACACACACGGATGCACACACAGACACACACACCACCACAACCACAGTCGCTGGAAAAACACTGGAGAAGGATTTAGACTGAGTATGATCCATATATGTGTAACATATATCTGACAGCTAGGATTATGTGTATATATGAGAGAGAGAAGAGCGAGAGAGAGGTGAATGTATTTCTGTGTGTGTGTGTGTGTGTGTGCGCGCGCGTGCGAGACAGTGACAAAGCAGGGCCATTTCAGTAGGTCCCCAGTGGGCACTAACGCTTTCCTCTCTCTCTACATGTCTTTTTTCTCTTTGCTACTCCCCCTGTCTCAAGCTGCATTCTCCCTGCCCCCAGGAGAGAGTAAGGGTCACTGGACAGAAGTCAGGCATATGTCGGGGGTCAGTGTTGAAAGTGTGTGTTTTTGATATATCAGCTTTCCACCAGGTCAAGGTGTGCAGATGAAATCACTAAATCACCAAGGCATGAAGTGAGTCCCGACTAACCTGAATTTACCGTACAAAAGACTCTATGCCCCTGCCCTTTCCATGAAACGCACATCTCTTCAATCATTCATCACTTCAGAGAGGAAAAATAAAGATGTTTAACATTCAACAGAATATTTTTTTCTGTATAGTTAAGCAGACGTTGATATTTTGTTATTGCACTGCACTTCCCAGACATTTTTCATCACTAATGTATTACTGGAAAGTAGACAATGGCAAACAGATATTTATATATATATCTTGTACAAACTAGCATTTCCAAAAAAAGCATCCTTGGCAGCCTTATTTCAAAACCGCAATAATTGATTTGTTTGACCATTCTTGGGGACTTAAGACAAGCACAACATTGACATTACTCTGGCTGGACCCATTATCACAATTGTCTTGGCCAGCGCTAAGCCAAGCGATGGTGTCCTTGCAAGATAGTGTCAGAGGGATCTTTCGGTGGAGTATTTGCACATAGGGAAGCATTAAACTGGTCGAATCCCAGCAAAAGAAACACCACATAAAACAGTAGACGTACGTCGACTTTGTCATATGACTTTTGCTCATAAAAAAAGACAAATGCAACTTGTTAATGAATGTTCTAGAGGTGAGGATTATGTATATATACAGTATAATATATAACAGTTCTTACACTATTGACATTAGATGCATGCAGCCATAGTTTGCATTGTTTTCCAGGTGGTACCCTATTTGGTATGTGATCTCTCTTTGAAGATTTCTGCATGTGGTTCATTTATAACTTCATTTAATCTCTCTTCCTGTTACTAAGACCTTTTGTCTTTTTCTGTCCTGATCTCAGTGTTACTTTGCCCTCCCTCCCACTCCCTGTCTCTCTTCCTTTCACTGTGGAAGAGGTC
This sequence comes from Sciaenops ocellatus, assembly GCA_033000465.1. Taxonomy (NCBI): domain Eukaryota; kingdom Metazoa; phylum Chordata; class Actinopteri; family Sciaenidae; genus Sciaenops; species Sciaenops ocellatus. Next base: position 17,711,527 of record CP136877.1, read on the forward strand.
TGAAGTTGCAGTCACCAGAGCAATTAGAGACTTCATGTTCCTCCTCACTGTCAAGAGGAGGCAAGGATACACACATGCACACGTACACACATATACACGTATACTCATGACGCACACACACAGACACACACACACACACACACACACACCACCCGTCCTCTGCCGTCCTCTGTACTGACAGGCACTGGGCAAAAGTTCACTCTGCCACTGTGCTAACTATCTCCCTTTCTCTTCCTCTCTCTTTTCCTCCTTCACACTGTCTTCTTCTCACGCTCTGCCTTTTCAAGAAAAGTGCTAACTAGCAATCTATCACTTCTTCCCCTTCTCTCTCTCTCTCTCTCCAAGGGCTATCATCTCTTTCGTCTCCATCTTTTTTTTCTTTCTGTTTCATCTGTCTTTCAGAGAGAAGTTACAAGCTGTCCTTCACTCAGTGTCATGCTTTTGTAGCTCTTACTAAATCTCCATTCCTCCCTGTGCATCTGCACAATAATTACTCATTCTCATCCACCAGCTTCATCTCTCTCTCCCTACCCCCCTTTTCATCCTTTTATCTTTCCCTTCTTGTCTCGTAGTCATTTCCTTCATTTTCATTGTCACATGTTTGCAGTAAATATGTACACATCTGCACTGCTCATTTGGCCAACTCTGATATCCTGTGATATAGAGTTGAGTCAGAGTACATACAGTATGAAGTTCTGGAAACACGCAGACTGCATTCATAGATAACCTGAAAATTAATATTCATTCATTTAAAATCTACAATGTGTCTGTATTCTTTGTCCCTATTTCTCAATTCCGAAATCAAATGAAGTGAAAAAAACATCAACTTGAAAGGGAAGAATATGAATATCGAGAGAAATTCATAATAAGCTTCTTTACCATGTAATTATAGATTGACACAATGGGCTTCCCCTTCACTTGAATGCTCTTCTTAGAATATTCTCCAACTATTAGACAGTCTTGAAATGATGCCACATTCTAAAATCAGAGTACTTTGAAGAAATTAAATTCCTCCATCTGTCAGCCCTGTGAAACTCACTTTGATCTCTCCCAGGTGAACAGCGGCTTGGCCATAAGCCTCCTACTCTCTCTTCATCTGAGAGGCCTCAAATGGCAATCTTACATCAAAACCTTTGCGGTCTTGTGGGCAGTTGTATGTCATTCATCTGTGAATGTGTGATGAGGGCACCAGCAAACATGACTGCCATTGTGAACTATTTTATGCAAACCTCATACTGGAGTTTTGTGTGAATTAATGCAGTATATGTCAATCACGCCGTTAAGTAAAGAAAACTGAAAGGTGCTGTGCGGTCTCCATGACTAATGATACGCTCGTGGGGGACTCATCTGAGCTTGTGGCCCATGAATTGGTAACATGATGTTTATGCCACATATAGCCAGAACACAAAGACACTAAAAGGGCGTGTGATCTGCTGGTGTCCTTGATATTGTAATGAGACTTCTTGGTCTGCTAATGTGCTCATATGTAATCATTACTGAAGGGCAGACCTCAAAGCCCGCACAGCAAGTGGGCAAATGATTCCTGCTCAAACATAGTGATAATCAATCAAAAAGCAGAATATCACACTTCCTACAAACCTATAAAATTGGACTGGAAGTGTTGCCAGGGTTCATAATAGCTGTTTGTTCTCCTTAATAAAACATTATGTTCTCTGACACATCCTCACTTTCTCACCTCCACAGTCAGGCAGAGCCAGGTTTTATAATTACCTAAAGTTTTTTTTTTCATTCAGTCACTTGAAGTACAGTCTGCAAAATCCATGCACTTCATTATAATTTATTCAAATGTTATGTGTATTTATTTGGTTAGAAGCCCTGCTTTCCCTTCATAAATCCAGGATGTAAATCATTTTAGAATTAATCTCCCCCATTTGCAATTAAAAATGTATGTATATAAATACAGTAATACTTTTTATGGGCCGACATGTTTAAGCATGCAGCAGGGTTTGCTCTTCATTGTTTTTATAGCATTAGCCACAGGCAAAACATGGCTGAATGAATGTATTCTGAAAAAGAAAATGTATTCTACAAAGTAAGAACAGTCTGTGAGCTGTCACATTTGATTTATTAGTAATTCTGTCTGCTGGCAGTTTAGCTTCCTACAAGACAAGAATATTTGGAGTAGAATAATTATTGCTTCGCTTATCTGTAGCTGACTTTACAGCTGCCTCTGGTAATAACCATAGAATTCATATTCAAACTAATAACATGTAAGCTTTTGTTGCTTTTGTTCCAATTCCTGTATTTCAAGGACGATGCCACGGAGAGCTGCCCTTCTGCTCTGAAGGAGCAAAAGAAGTAAAAGACGTGAACTATCTTTTACCTGAGGCTAAGCACTGGACTCTCACCAATTTATTTCCATATTGCAATTAATAAATTCTAGCATCACTTCCACCATAAAAACTTTGGATTAGCATTCCAGATTGTTCAGTTTGTTAGCAGTATTTACAATTTAGCATTGAGCATCATAACACAGTACATATGCATACTTCTTTCTCCTGTTAGATACTAGCAGGACTTAAATATCTGTATCAGTGATAACTTCTTGGGTGCAAAAAGGAACTAAATCTTTATTTAATTTTTTAATCATATTTATTTATTTATTTATTTTTTTTAAAAAAGCCCTCCTGAGCCTTATTAATAATTTCTTTAATAATAAAAAAAAAAAAAAAAAAAACTGCAACCTCCAATCAATATCTCAGTCTAATATATTTTCAGCATTGTATAGCATGAACATACAGCCACTCAATTTTCTACTGCAACCTTTTAAATAAACAGTTATTATAGCCAATGAGTGAACTTGGTCACAGACATCCACAAGCTCTGTGGATGCTGAAGTGCTTGAGCTCCTCAATATTTGTCACTGCACCCCAAATTATAGTAGCTTATATATAACTATATATCTCAACTATTAGATGAGATGGTGTTTTAGGCTGTTATGCATGAAATCCAATGTCTGTTAAAGCCAATTCCATGATGCCAAGTTGCAATTCCAGCCCTGTTGGAGATGTTTCAGCCGGACAGCTTTAATAGAGCATACACTCAAAAATCACTATATTGTGTCAATGATGGTGTTATGATGAGGCTGTTTGCCTCCTAGTTCCCAGTGCTTCCCTCCCTTGGAGTTTCTGTCTGTTTCTCTCTGTTTGTGTGTTGCTGGGTGTGGGCTCTGGTTTTCACTCTCACCTGCCTGTTCACCTCACCACCTGCTCCTCGTCATCCTATCAACACATGCTATATAAAAAGGCCGGCTCACCCTCACAGATCCCCCAGATTGTTCTGATTGCAGTAACAAACATTATGGTGTACCGTGTACATCATTTTTTAAATATTCTTTGCTGACCTTGCTCTCCCTCTGCTTCAGGATATCCTACTGCCATCTGCAAGCTACATCCAGGACTGCCTACTCTCTGTTTGGCTTTTTGCCACCAGCAGCCCTGCAACAGCTCTTGGATTCCATCTCAGCAAGAGCTCAACCTGCCACTGCACTATCACCTTTATTACCAATAAACTGCTTAAACTGTTCTTGGATTTTGGCTGGTGTTTGCGCTTTGGTTCTGCTAAAACGTTCAGCATAACAGATGGATGATGAGTCACCATCGTTTTGCCTTCACTGAAGGGTCTTGACTGAGGACTGGCAGGTCTGTTCCTAACTTGACCAGACAGCCAGTCATCTCATCGTTTTCAGGTTTTCTTCAATCATGTATTTCTATTTTGAGGAAAACTGTATTTGAGATCTGTTCTGGGGATTTTTTTTTGGGAGGTTGGAAGCAAAGAACAGACTCACTGCAGTGCAGAATGACTCATACAATTTATATAGCACTTGTGGATAATAGATGAGAAATAGCAAACTACAAAGCACTCACTTGGATAAAATGTACCCTGCAGTTAGTGGTGATGGAGCCATTAAATGACTTATTAAATTCTCTCAAGAGTCCCAGTTTGTGTAAAGCAATACATCTGAGTTGAAGTGACATACAAAAGGAAAACATTATTCTTTTATAAGTTAAAAGATAAGGCAGCAAGAATTTGATGATGACAGGTGGGAAACAAAAAGTGAGGAAAAAAAAAACATATTTGTTTGTATGTGCGTGTGAGAGCATGTGTATGTGCTTCTCTGTTTATGCACCTCTGACATTTATCTGTGCAGTTCATCCAGAAGCAATCTGCCCTGCTGTTACTGAATTCAGACAAATAGGTTCTGCTGTCTAAAGTATTGCTGCAATATACAAAACAGTATATATAGCATAGCACAGTGCCAATGCAGGATGTGGATAATATCAGTCAGCCATCTAAATGTAATTCTCTTCTAAGAATTTGACATTGAACTAACCCATAACGCAATTATGGCTGCATTTCAAGAACAGTGTCTAGATAATCTATAATCCAGTAGCTGTCGATCATGATAACACACACACACACACACAGAAGCACATTTATATAGATGGGATGATGCATGCACATAGTATGTGGACAGTTATTTTCACACAGACACTGGTAAAAGTATTTAACGCATGTAGCTAATCATCCACCCTGATGTGCTGCTACATCAGCAGTATGAAGATTACAAATGAGAAATAAGGCACATCAAAGACAGCAGGCTAACTGTTTAGACCACAAGGCGAAGAGGTACGTACATGCACACCAACACATTTCCTAAATAGCATTCCAAGCAAATCTAAATAGTCAAGAAGCGTATCTAAGAGTGGTTTCTAATTTACTGTTTCCATGATGGGCCGTTTGCAGAGCCGCTGATGGTTGTGACACTGCTCACAAACACACTGCATCTCAGCGAAGAAGCGGAGTGAGTTGCCGCAAAGGGAAAGTGGTAAATGGACGTGACATCATATTAGCTATGGGTAAAATCTTCTGAGGAAGGCTCTTTAGGCAAATTTCACTCTAGTTGCCCAATCTACTCCTCAGTGATTTTCAAAGATCATGATTTTTATTCAAAGATTGTTTGGGAAATGATTGCAGTTGTTCTGTGAAACTGTGGTGTCCTTTAGAGAACAAGGACATGGAACAGACAAAATGAGAGGAGTGAGTAGCATAATGTAGCATCATTCATGCTGTTTTTTTTAATATTCCTCTTCATCTTTTAACATTTACGAACTGTGAACTTCAAACTGCCATTGTATAAAAAGCACATGTTCAGTGCAACCTAACAACTACGAAAGAGCGATGCATGTGAAAGAGGTCAAACAGAGTATGTGTGCACTGAGGCTTGGTACTACAGTAGTCATTAGAGTCACTTTAAGCCCTTCATCTCTTCTCCACTGTCCCCCTCTCATCTCCTCTTCCTCCTCTCCCACAGTACAGGCACTAATGGAGTTTGGAGAAGAGAGAGGGAGCAGGGGAACGAGAGAAGGAGGGATGAATGAAAGAGTGAAAAATAGTGATAAGAGAGTGGGAACCATTAGAATGCAGTGGGATTTATTTTGGATGCATACGTATTAGTATTCTAATTTTAAAGTTTTATTTATTCTGAGCAGAGGTTTGTCTCATTAATGTTTGCATCTCTTTTAAAAAGAAGACTTTCCCTGGGGCAAAAGGACAACAGTTCATACTTGAAACAGAGGCTCATTAAAATAAGTGAAACACTCACATTATTACACAAGATGAAGGCATTCATGGAAATTTGGGAAGAGACAACATTTTGCAGGAGCGGGATGCTGATGCATACATAGAAGGGGTGATTTCGTTTGTAATCGAGAATAGGATAGAAAGCAAAGAAGAAGAAATGACAGAACAGACAGGAGAACAAACAAAGGATAGATGGAAGACACAGTGAGTGTCACTGTGGATTAAAGGCAGACTTTTGATGTTCTTTAATAGAACGTCTGTCAAAACAAGTGGAAAAAAACACTACACACACACACACACATCCATCAAGTGGAACACCTCACAGCAAGTGTCATTACAAAAGAAAAGACATCCATCTACAATGTGGCCCCACAGTAACTTTACCAGCTAGAATCACAGAATACAGACGGACAGAAAGCAAAAGTTGAGAAAAAGAAAAAAGAATAAGAAAACCGCAGAAAGAAGGAACAAGATGGTGAGAGAGAGAGTAGGTGATGTGTCCCAGGTGTGTGCTCTATCCTCAACAGTAGTTAAGAGCAAGGCACAGCAACGCCTCAGCCATCCGTCACCATGGAGATAACAAGCTGTCAAGGCCAGAGAGGATCATGGGCCACAGAGGCCGGTCACTCTGCTCGAACACCACAGGAGCCAATCAGAGTAGAAGAGGAGAGGGTGAGATAATGTGAGGAGAAGGATAGATACTGGCATCAAGCTCTTCAGTGGAAAAAGGAGAGGAGAAAAAGGAGAAACCAAGAGCATAGGAATGACAAAAGGCAGAGAGGATAATAAGAGAGGTGACAAAGCTAATTTCGGGAGGGAAAAAAGAGAAGGAGTCAGAAAATGTAGTGAAGTGCATGCAACTGATGAATGATGTTTAGATGGGGAAAGACAAAGGACGGTGCCCAGAGCTGTACATCAGTCAATGCTCTTCATCTAAACAACTCATATAAACATGCCAGCACATTTCCTTTCTGAAATGCTGCATACTGCAAGTAGTTATCATGCATTTCCCCTTTGAAAATACAGCCTAAAATGCCCATATACGATGTGTAGGAGTCCAAAAAACAATACAACAGACCACAATACAATGGAAATAGTTTCAAAGGGAGAGATTATTGGTCTTTCATATGTTGTATATTATGTGAAAGCTGCAAGCCAAATAGGACATCACATAAAACCGCACCGAAGATATTATACTTTCAAACAAGCCAGTATATGACACTTACAACAAGCAGATAAAAACTGCTTCTAGCATAAGTAACTGTTGACAGGTCAGGTTTCACTGAATGCAGTTAATTGTGCTGTCTGAGGTATAATGAAATATGAGTGGCCTGATGTGTTTTATCTTGATCTGTAAAATAAAGAGTTGATGAGAGATCTTCACCGCGTAGCTGCAACACAATGCGACAGACAGGCTGCAGCCTGTGCACGCAGAATTATAGTCTTTTCTTTCCATTTGATAGACTGTCCACCAGGTGAAAGCTGCAACCTGTTTTCACCTGCTATATTTGCTTTAGTCGAGAAGAGGAGACGCTGGTGAAGTGAGGAACAGGAGAGGAACAGCTTACAATCAAATCAAATTACCACATAGATACTTCTAAAGAGTAAAATTTAACATTTTGGAAGAGCTACTGATGCCGATATGCCACTACCTAACTATCAGCAGTGGAGGAAGAGGTACTCAAATCTTTTAGTTAAGTAGAAGTATCAATACCACAATGTAGAAATTCTCTATTTTTTTTCTTTTACTTAAGTAAAATAGCTGGAACAAAAAGTACTCCTTATGCAGAATGGGCCATTTCATAAAGGTGGGTTTACTTTCAACAACTTGATATATTGCTGGGTAGTTTAATCATAATTAATTAACATAAATAAGGTTTATATATTTTATTTTAATAACCAAAACCTACAAAGTAACTAGGAAATGAATCTGTCAGATAATGGAAGTGGAGTACAAAAGTACAATATTTTTCTCTCAAATTTAATGTAATAGTGCAGAAGAGTATAAAATATAACCCTGTTCCCAAAAAAGTTGGCACGCTGTGTAAAATCTAAATAAAATTTGATGATGTGCAAAACATTGAAACCCCATATTTAATTGAAAATATCACAACTTCTCAAATGTCGCAACTGAGAAGTGTTATTGTTTTTGGAAAACGATATGCCCATTTCACACAGCATGCCAACTTTTTTGGAAAGTGTGTCATAGCATAAAATTGAATTACTGGAGAAAAGTACAAGTAAAGTCGCACTTAAGTACAAAACTAAATGTAATTAGTTATACATGCATCAGAATACAGCAGTATTCAAATGTGTGCCCTTCAATGCATTATAATGAATGCATTACTACAGAACTATTGTAGAAAACAGGAAAATTATGCTGCAGGGCACGTAAATTGTAGATACGTACTCACACGGGAGAACAGTGACACAGAGGAAGGAAATGACAAGAGGGAGACAAGTGAGAGAAGATTGATACAGACGAATGGAAAAGAGGAATAAACAACAAAGCGAGACAATGATTTAATTGGCAATTAAATAGATCAGTTGCAAATGAAATATCAGTATCAACATCAACTTCAAAAATTATTAAAATGAGAAAACGCTATGGTTTTGTATGTCGTATGATGTGTGAGTGTGCACTTTGCAGTGCAAGAACAATAGGGACAGGCTGAAGATGTGTGTGGGGTGCAATATAGGATATAGAGAGGTGCTCCAGGTGCTCTGCTGCAGGCAAGCGTGGGAGAGCACCATTGTGTGTGCGTGTGTGTCACTGAATGCTTCTAACAGCTACTGTGTGGTGAACGGAATTATTGATCTGCAAAGAAATGGTGAAACAACCACTTATTGCCCCCCAAACGCTCATCTAGACTCACTACAGATACACTGCGCTGAGCACAAGCAAAACACTATTTGATGACGGTGAAATGAGGCTTATCTTGTCATTATCGCATCACTATGGTATGGTGGCATGCTGTTTCATCATTATTAAAGTCTTCAAAACAAAAGAAAAATGTTCTGCACTCATTTGGTCAGTACAGGAGCTATCCAACACAACATACAGTACTGTCTACTTTAATACGATCAATACACACACTCAAATGGGTACAAATCGTTGTTTGAGTTCACCAAACATCAGACTCCAAACTCTTGCTCCAGTTTAAGTCCCACACACATACACATCATTCTAGTCCTACACAATTAAAGGCACAAAGGTTGTTCAAAGGCACAAAGCCTGTGAACAACAGACTAAACACTTTTTTAACTAGTGTGGTGACCAAAGTGTATGTGTGTTTTCTTGTATTTTCTTGGCTCACCCGCTGATTCCATGACAGGACAGATAAACTTCAATCTTTTTCACCTTTCTCACACTCACTTTATATTTTTCTCACACCTTCTCTCTCTCTCACACACACATGCACACACACTCTCAGGTGTGCCTCTCTGTGTTTTAACATGCTCACAGTTTCAGCCACCGTGGGTGTCCAGCAACCAGTGAGCTGCAATAGGAGCTCAAGCAATGTGAAATAAGATTTGGAGTGCAGTGTGTGTGTGTGTGTGTGTGTGTGTGTGTGTGTGTGTGTGTGTGTGTGTGTGTGTGTATGCACAGGCATGTTTGTATCTTCTGGCTTGGGGCCAACTGAGAGTAGCAGAGCTGAGCCATTAGCAAGCAGTGTAAAATCCTTCTGAAACCTCTTTTCCTCCAAACATCAAAGATGGAGTCTGAAAGGCAAACAGAAAGTCTCGCTGTCCTGTTTTGTCTGTCTGACTGCCCTCCGTCTTCCTGATATTCTGGCTATTCATTTACTTGTCTGTAACAGAGTCTTATATTGAATATGAGATGGGCCTTTGCATCAAAATTTCACAATTTTTCTGTCAGGAAAATCTGTCTTTGTATCTATATTCAGACCTTTGCAATAACTAAATAAGTAAATAAAATCAACTCATTTAACATAGCCTTTACCTGACCTTCATCATTCATTCACTCTCTTTTCTTTTAATATTTCAATGGAATCTGTCTTGGTCTGGTGTTTGGTGTTTTAATAAACTTTGAGTTTGTTAGTTCACAAACTTCTTCTGAACCTTTCTGACATCATTTCATTACATGAAAGGTAACTCTAATCTAAATCGAAGAAATGAGTGACATTTTTTGTTATAGTTATATTTAAAAAAGTTCACAAATTTGTGTATGCACAAATGTAGTATTTATTTTATTATAGTCTCTCTACTTCTACTTAACCATTGCAGTTTAAGTAGTGGTGGAAAGTCTTATTTGATTAGTTAACCAATACAAAAGTTGTATTTACTGCCAAATAAAGCATGTTTATCTGCGATTCAGGCAGTTATTATGAGAGAAAGTAATCATGACATCTTTAGGAAGCTATCATGGAATTAAGGTATGCGTCAGTTTTCTATTCTTTGTTATTAGATCTTTGAACAATGCCCATATACAAACAGACATGCAGAATTTTAAAGCCATGGTTACAATATGTTTTCTGGCAGGCAAACATGTATGAGGAGTAGACCGAAATGGAAACATCACACCAAGCAAACATCTTACTGTCGTTGCAATCCTTAGAGACCTGCACTCTGACTAGTGGGAGTAAATAGGGCCACAGTCATATTGCACTTGGTGTACTCACACACTGCCAGCCCAGTGTGTTCTTCCCTGTCCCTAATGTGAAGGGGTCATCCTTAGCCCCACTGCCACTGTCACTGTAGTCAGCAAACAGACAATTGCTTGTGGGCAATTGCTTTGCAAGTAAAACCACGCACACACAAATACACACAAATGTACACATTGTCCAAGCAGTACAATGCTGATCACTGCTGTTGTAGTTGTAGAAAAATGTCAAACATACTTACTTTTTAAGAAGATTCTGGGATGTCTGCTGTACTGTACAGTAGCAAGATAAAAGTGTGAGGTTAGATGGGAGGGTGGTCAGGGTAAAGGTGGATAAAAATGAATCAAAAGAACACAAAACAGACAAAAGACAGGATATCACAGAGAAGATAAATTGTGAGTCTGTGAAAGTGGCTGATGGATAAGCAGGAAAAAAGAAATAGTGTTAGATGAGGAGATGAAAAGGTGGAGAAGTGGGAGGGGTTCAGGCCTCTCTCCATGAGGCATGTGGCAAGTACTTGAAGATGATATAAGGACAGGTGAATAAATAGGATTAGAGAATAATGAATGTTAAGTGATAAAGTAAAGATTATCTTTAAGGTTAAAGGGGCCAGTTCCACCAGTGAATAAAAGGATATGGGCTGGAGACCATACGGATGCACCAGTTGCGAGGGCAGGTGGTCTGCTTAAGGCAGAAGAAGACCACAGGCGCCAGCTCTGGGAAGGGCACCACAAGGGTGCTTAGGTCACTGCCGATACTGACATCATCACCTGGACCCACTTCCTCAATGATGTCATCAGCATGTGCTGAACTGTATTCCTCACTCTGCCCTGGCCCTGCTGAGGAAATGCTCCCCAGCGGCACAGGACACTCCTCGCTCGTCATGGCAACCCAGCCGAAATCTGAAAGACAATGTGAGTTGACGGATTAGAGGAGTGAAATCATTCATCACTTAAATGACATTGTTTTTCATGTTACAGATATTTAAATGAAATGCTTTGATTTAATTAACTTGCAATATTTGCACTGCAGCAAATGCATATTAATTGAGTGTGTTTATTTCATTAAAGTTTGATTGGACAAGCAGGTTTTTGGCTCTGCAGTCATTTCCCATAGACCACTAAATCGCCTCCATGTCATAACATCACCTCACAACTCACAGATATTTAATGCGTGTTGTTTTCCATCCCAAAAGGCCCATTAGTCTCTTGCTGTCTCTCTGCCCCGCGAAATCAAATGCTCTTATCGTAAACTCACTTGTCTGCATAGCAGAATGCATTGCTTACTGATAACAATCACCTCTCACAATCAAACAAACACAGAGGGGTACTACAGCAGAGAGTAAATCAATGTCAACAGTCATTGCACATTCATTGACGATTCATTTAGCTCCATCACAGTGTTGTGGGAGAGGAAATGGTTTTCTCCTACCACTTAACTCATGAATGGATTTACTTTTATCTGTGAATATAGAACACATAAACCTACACATACATGCACACATGTATATGTTTCTTTGCATGATCCAGTGTGCAATTTTACACATTTATTTACATATTTATAACAGAGTACTGCATATAATTTGGCTTGCAGTGCACTTACTCATTTAAAAAAAGTACCCAATACTTTGAAGTTTTAGTTTAGAAAAAAAAGTGTTGGCATGAGTTATTGTTGGCAAGGAAGTCCACATGTTGTTTTCAGGATTCAAGGGTAAACAGAGGGATAGTATAAGAAGAAAGAAATGAGCAAAGAAAGACAAGATGACGGAGCCAAACTTCACATGCACACAACCCATGAGCCAACTAGCAAGCCTTAGTGTATGCAAAATAACATATTGCACTATTGGTCGTCCTCTTGCTCATAACTGGCAGCCAGCAAGAGGCAAGGAGCCAAGCAAAGGCAGGACATAGCTGGACATACGGTCTGTGCACACACACTCACAGACAAGACATTATTGTTTGGCTGCCCTGGCTTGCACTAATGCACAGAAGTAATATTAGGACAATATTTGAGACAGCTGCATGATTATTTTAAGCCGTGCAATCATGTGTGAATGTTCATCTTTAGTATCGCTAATGTGATATTTGCATGTGTGCGTCTGTGCTACAAACACAGGCAGATAACGTCAAACATGCACGCGTAGGTGTGTAAATGTGTTTGTTTGCTCTAAATCCTACAGTAGGATTAAGTGCCAGTGGGAGAGCAGACTTTGTTTTTATAGGATAATAATATTAAAGGCTATTCATTACAAGCTAAGAAAATAGAACAGTGGAGATTTAGTGGCCGGTATCTCTCACAGCTCCAGAGCTAATCCTCTGATGTGATGTTAAAACCAGGTGACTATATCAGAAACATCAGAAAGGGGAAAGTCACCCACCACACTCAGCGACACATTAATATGTTGAGTCTCTCTCTCTGCCTAATTATCATCTGTTAGTATACCTATGTATCCATTTATTATCCCACTGCATACATACTATCTCTCAAACTAGCCAATTGTTTTGACTTTCTAAAACCAGCCTTTTAAATTAGCTTTACCATGGCAACAGCTGCTTCCTGTGGAGGCAGGAAGTTTATTCTTACTCTGCTGTGTTTTATTTCCCATGACAAAGCTTCTTAGAGAGACCCTGCAGCTATTACCGGCGACTACAATTAAGCAGGAGACGGCTTTGCAGAAATGGTTGGAAGGAGTGTGTTATGTGTATGTGTGTGTGTCTATAGCATAGACTATATAAAATAATGGGTGTAACCTCTGGGTCTGAAAAGTGAAGCCAATGAGGAAGTGCCTTAAACCTGCATTCTTTCTAATGACCAGCAGGGGACGACTGTACTGGTTGCAAAAAGAAGTCAGATTGTATTGATTTCTATGAGAAAAGTTCTCACTTGATTTATAACCTCAGTAAACATTTTCCTAATGAATGTATTGCCTCATTCTAGTCTTCTTCCATACAGTATGATGTTCATTTAGTAAATTATGGTCCCATTTAGACAACTGGCTGATTGAGTGTTACCACCATGGCAACCTGTCGGTAAGGATAGAGGCATAGCAATTTAAATGTCAGTGATCCAATAAACCAGTGGGTGACATCACAGTGGCCACGTCCACTTCCTTTATACAGTCTATGGACAGTGAATGACATAAGATGCACATTTGTGTATATCAAAATTTGATTCTGCACCATTTCACTGCTTTTTTGCTTCAACTCTCTTTTCACAGTATTTCTGCATGCTGGGGAAGCTAATGATTGATAAATGCATGTGTGTGACATAGAAACTGAGTCAGAGAAAGAGAGAGAGAATAAGAGAGAGACTATGCACAAGGCCTTCACTGCTGTGTTAGTGCTGACACGCACACGCACACACAAACAAATTCACACATTCTCAACATACACACTCTCACACATTAACACCCTTAATTGGGGTAGCGGATATACAGTCACCCATTTAGCTGCACTATGAGCTAAAGGCTGTGATGAGCCATGGAAAAACTTGCTTTCCCCCTCCCACACACACTCACTGCGACAGTCTGAGACAGACACAGGAAGAGGCTGGTTGGAAAACAACAGCGAAAACATACTGTAGATTCATAAGGGGTTTGGGAAACACATTCTTCATTTCAATCATTTCACATTGCCAATTTAAATATAAAAAAGCTGCGAAAAACTGCATTTTCAGTCCTTGCTGAGATCAAAAATCTGATGTATGATACCCATGGGAGACAAGTAATGACTAAAATTCTCAGTGAGTCATTGAATGAGCTCAAAAGTGAAGGCTCAAGATAAGGAAATGGATAAGAAATTATGTGAGCTTCCAGTGTTCTCAAATCAGTTATGAATGCCTGTGAGCTATGTATGTTCAGAGATACAGATAAGACTTGTAATATAAAGCACATTACAAGTCTTCCATGCATGGAACAAAGAGCTATGTTCTGTTTGCATGCCCGTGAAGCTAAAATCAATTATTTCTGCAAGATCAGCAAGAAGAAACAGTCATGGGTGCACTACACGATCCATTATAGTGTATCTGTGACATCATTTCACATACTTGTTAAAATGTCACTGGTTGACCAGGTGAAATGAATTTGAACATATACTGTCATATGAGCAACATCTTCTTTCACAGAGGACATTTTGACATGTCACTGTTGGAAAAGCACAGGTGTGAATAACAACATGAACGATGGCTGGATTCTGTCGCACTGTTTCAGTTTCAGGGTCCTGGTGTTGTGCACGCTGGCTCACACACTGTCACCCTGTCACACTGTAATGGCTTGCTATAGACAGGCTTCCCGTTTGCAAACAAGTGAGCATGCACAAGCCGCAGGTGGGTGGAAAACCCATTGCCACCATGATAGCTTATATATAGACGTTTTTAGCTTTGGAAATAAAACAACTTACTGGAAACCAGTAAAATTACTGTTCATTGGTAAATTTGTATTTGACACTCATCCTTATTTCCAAACCTTTTTTTATTTGTTTTGAACACATGCCACACTTTGTTAGGTATCTGTTGGATTTTAGTTAACACATATGATGATATGTTTGTTTTGCGCTACAGCCTTTAGGGGACTTTCGGGACGCTAAAGTGATATTTTTCTTAACACGGACAATGTTTTGGAGGAAGAAGGTTTTGATGTACAGCAACAATATATGCATTTCATATAACAAGGTAACCAATAAACAATTAAAAATGTGTGTCCTATGCACATGGCTAAAGCCAGCTGGACAGCTTTAGAAGGCAGCCCAAATCTACTACTAGAAAAATCAGGACATCTGGGAAAGAAATGATACCCTATCTGACATATTGCAGCACATAATCCTCAGTGTCTACAGGGAAAAGTTATTAAAAAGTGCCTCCATGTAATGTTGCATTATGAGTTTCAGAGGTTATAGAGATTGATGCGGAAAGTTGCAGGAGAAGATTCATTTTTTTTTCTTCAGCAAAAATGGAGGTGTGCATGATGTGTACTGTATGCACATATGTCTCTCTGTCTCTCTCTCTCCCTCTCTCTCTCTCTCTCTCTCGGTGTGTGTGTGTACCTCTGTGTGTCAGGTGATTTGGGACAATGCTGAGCCCAGCACAACACTTGAAGACAGCCAGGGATCTTCCTGTCACATCAACTTAACACAGCCCAGTCTTAACATTTCTTACATTTTTTTCTCTTACTGTGTCAAAACGTAGTAAAGGGAACACAGTATCATCACTTCTGAACACATGCACGCGCACACACACACACACACACACACACACACACACACACACATACAGTGTGTGACTGGGCTAAAAACTACTGTCCAAGATGTGTGTGTCTGAAGAAACATAATGCACCATTGGGGCATTCAGACAGTGGCTAATGCTATTAAAATCACTTCAGGGCAGGGATCCCTTGAGAACAAAACTTAGGCTACACACTCCATACACAACACAACACACACACCTTCACAACACACACTCCCTGTCTCGTCAGCTATGTCAGGCAGTGCTTCATGCAGTGACCTGAGAGAAACCAGTTTTGACAACTATTGCTGAGTGATCAAAACAACACACTACTTTGTCACTGACACTATCAATATATTTATTGAGAGAATATAATGCTTTTATAAAGCAGCCAGTGACGGGGGGGGCAATGCTGAATAAGATGGCTGGCTTTTTGACAGCAGTATAAAATACCTTTCTAAAATATGATAAATGTGAGTCTCGCACAATAGAGAAGAAAATATTTCCAACTTTGCAACTTTAACTTGCCAAGTAAAACTTAATATGTCTAGTTTAGCACCATTGAAATATTTAAATGTGTCAACATAAATAGACTTTCAAGCATAATGAAAGACCTTTATTGCATATTCTAAATGGGTTTTTGATAAACGTTACAGGACAGCCTAAAATAATTACTGCCATGCAGCTTAAATTCATTCTCCATTATTTATTCTGCATCATTGTTTTCTATTCAGCTGTGTTGCTTGTCCACTTTCTACATCAGTCAAGTTAATTTTATTTTAAAACAACCTTGACCACAGTGCTTTACGGGGAGATTGAATTACAGGATTATTTGATTGATGATTATGATCAAACAAAGAAAAGGAACAAGTATAAGCACAAAAACAATCAAATAAAAGTACAAGCATAATAGGATGGACAGGATATTGCTTAATTAACAAAAGTGTAGAATATCTTGATAAAATCACGCAAACAGCAAATAAAATACAGACAAATAAAAACCAAATGACTGTCAGGCATGTCTTCAGGATGACAACAAAGGGGCTAAAGAAGAGAGATGGTTCTTTAGATGGGTTTTAAAGGTGGAGAGGGAAGATGTAATTGTTAGCGGCAAACTTTTTCACAATTTGCCATTTCATGCAGCACTTTAAAAACATGAAATAATCTTAAAACCATTACACGAGTCTGGATTCAGAGCACAACAAATCAAGGACCCATGAGGAAGAACTGAAAAAAGCAAAGATAAATCATGGTAATTTTCTGGCTCAGCCATTGGCGCCGGAGCAGGGCACCTAGAATATTTCTCCTCAGAAAGTAAACGAGGCGAAGAACATGCTGCATCACCTCAATCTGTGACAGGCTGTCACAGGGCAGCATGCACGAGCTTCAGTCATTGAAAGGCTTTGTGGTTTGTCAGATTTTTGCTACAATCGGTGTGTGACTGGCAGCATCAACAGTGCAGACAAATGACATGGTGATTACTAAAAGATACATTAAATAGAGCTGAACTGATGACAAATGTGAGTTTTGAAATGTTTTTAGGGAAATCCACTGTATTTTGTTTGAAAACTATGGTAAGACTTAAATGAGCGAAGCTGAGCCCTCCAGAATCCTCTTATAAATCAAGCCATTCTTCGGTGGCTCATGGTGGAATAAAAATGAAGGAAACTTCTGGGAAAAGTCACTCTGAACTGAACAGTGCTAGTGCCTTTTTGCTTCATATAACAAGATAAAACAAGTGATCTGCGCTACCAAACTTTATACCCAAAAACTCTGGAAAGAATTCGTGGTACATTCGATTTTTCTCTTTTCTGTCTCTGTCTCTGTCAAGTCCTTTGAGACTTGTTTTTAGAATGCAACTTATATTAAAAACAAAGGACTTAGTTAATCCCAGTAACCAAAGTATTGCATGGTCCAGTTTTCATTTGTCATCTTCAGCATTCTGTGCTTGGTAGTTTCACTTTCTACGCTGAAATGGGTTAAAGTCTCCACAACCACTGCAGTGATTGTTAACCTGCAGCCACAGCCAGACGCTTGAAGGTATTTCTGTTGGTGGGTGACATATGGGTGTCAGACCCATCTCCTGCTTCCAGCAGTATTATCCTGACTCGGCAGAATGGCCAGATTGGCCTGGACATTTGTTATGGATCACAGACCAGCCGAGTGGGCAGATTTACCCCTAACAGCCATATGCTCTGGTCGACACAAAATCACAGCTTGTCATATTTGAACAAAAGTAATTATAATGTATGAATATATTCTGCAGTCAAACCAAGTAATAAACCTATCAACATCACCGGGCTGCTGAAACGCAGCTATCGGCCACTTTGAGCCCATGACCAACACACTAAAACTATTCCACTTCATATAAAAGAAAAATTCTCTTGTGCTTGTGCTGTGCAAACGGTAGCGATCTGAAACAGATAAGTGACTGGTCAAGTGAAATATTTAGCAAGAGAAACAGTTGTTAGCCTAGTTCTCTTGATAGAATTATAATACATTATCCATCCCTTGTGCCCTCATTCTTTCACGTAACGATGATACATAAACATCGTTTTTGGTCTTCATGGCAATTAACTTTTTGATCTGAGGAATGGCTGAAAGATTTGATTCTTCTTTAATCTTGCATCTTTCCTTTGGATTCTTTTTTCCATTTCAGTTTCTTAATCTGTCTTGATGTCTACCCATCCTCTCCCTCGCCTTCTTATCCCCTCTGTTGCCCCTTCTCCTGCTCTTATTCTTCCCTCCATTTTTCTCTGCAGTTCTTCTCATCTACTTCCTTTTATTTAATTCTCTCTCTCTCTCTCTCTCTCTCCATCACCCTGTCTCTCTCTTTCTATGATGAGCGTGATACTTAGCTCCGTGTCAGAAATCATCTTTAGAGAGTGGTTGCCAGACGATTACACTGAAGCAGTGGCCCCATCAGCCTAATCTGCTTTAACAGCATTAGCTTTTGCCAAGCAGCCGAGACTATCCTCGAGCATGTGCATTTTGAGTGGATATCAAGCACATCTTTGTGTCTTTAAGTCAGCATGAGTGCTCTGTTGTGCAAACATTGTGACGATTGCTGATGCTAATATAATACTACATAAGGGTAATAATATGAATACGTCAGCGGAAGGACAAAGGCTGGGAAATGAGCTGAACATAAGTGAGTGGAGGCTAGGAGCTACAAATTGGATCACACTTCACTGAACACTGAACGGAGGCTAGGTGTTGACTAAAGACCACAAACTGCTGACCTCACTTTTGATTTCACCATTGCACCAAGTTCTATTTCTTTTTGTAACGTATTTCAGTTTAGCTTTAGCTTTAATTAAATTCTGCTGACAAAAGCATATTCATAAACCTCATTGGACATTTTGAATTTTGAGTCAGCATGCTCCAGTCGAAGGCAGGCAATCAGATAATGTCACCATAGCTTTTCTCTTCCTGTAGGTGATAGCCACTTTGTTGGATGCTGTCGGTTGGCTCACGTCTTTCTCTCCATTCATACTGTCGTGTTCTGAGTGATACATATATACATATTTAAATGTAATATAATAGAAGCACGCACATAGACACACAAAGACACAAACATACAAATGAGGTAATATGTTCAGGAAACACAGCTGGGAAACAAACTGCCAGTATTAAATGTTCCTGTTCTGCCAGATAACATTCACTCAGTCTGTTTTCAGGTCGCCTTGACCAGATTATGGAGAAGTCAAGCACACACACACACCATACACACTCATGAGAAACACACATACATTACTACATTCACGTGACACTCAGAACATTGAGTATGTGATCATAACAAAGTACAGGACGGTTGGGTCCATATCTGGTGATTTGACTATGTAACAGTGATATAAGAATGGTTATAAAAAGCTGTAAAGATTTTAAGTAAAGGACTTCAGATTCGCAAGCAGCTGTCTCCATGATGTTCTTTCATCAAGTTTTTGGGAGTTTTCTCCACAGCAATACTAGCTCTGGTGTTGTTGGCCACCAACTGTATCAATGACGGAAGTGTTTAGAGCGTTGTCTGTCCATGTTCACAAAAAAATTTGCCAAAGGACACATAAGCTCTTCATTGTTTTTTTTTTTTTTACTTCCAGGTTTGCATCATGATCCCTCACATCACTCTCTTAATTGTGATCACTAATTTGGTGGCTCAGGTCCACATTTTAAAGCATTGTAATCAATCTAAAAGCAAGGCTTGTTTAGATACAAGGATGTAATTTCACAACAATATGACTTTTACTATTGTATCTATACTCTACAGAATACTGCAGAATTGACACCATGGGTGATCCACACAAGAAAAACTCAACTCCTTTCACAGTGTGGTTATCAGCACATTTATTATCATCTCTGATATGTTGTTAGTGTGTCTTTGTGTGTGTGTGTGTGTGTGTGTGTGTGTGTGTGTGTGTGTGCATGTGTCAGTAAATGATAGGGGAGGGGTTTTGTACTTCTGTGCTTTGTGGAAGTTTGTGTGCACACGCTCTTGTGTGTTATTGACTGATTTATAGCAGGCTCCCCCCAGCTTCCCAACACAAATCCATATTGGTGAAGGAGAGGAGGTCCAATAATGCTGCCAATGATTTACTATTAGAGCTCTTGCTGTCATTCTTTCACCCTGATAAATGACATATATTTCCCTCAGGCTGCCCGTGTGTGAGGCAGAGAGAGAGCTCATACTTGTAGGCGTGCCAAATAAAACAAACGGTCAATCTCATAGGCTGACGTGGAGTGCATCTACTGCTGGCTGTCAGCTTCGGTAAGTGCGTGTATATATGTGCGAGTGTGTGTTGTCAGCTCCAAACCAGATCAAGCAGTTGTCTGTTCTTTGCTGACTACACTGACAGTGGCAGAGGGTCTGAGGATGATCAATTCACATTAGGGACAGACTGCTGCACGGCTGCAGGTGTTCGTGTAATATGCGTGCAGTTTGTGTGTGTGTGTGTGTTTGTGTGTATGTGTGAGAGAGAGAGAGAGAGACAGAGAGACCATTGGATTTTGTGCTTTTCCTCCCCTCTCCTCTGCTTCACACGTGCAAACACACACACACCCTCAGAGTAGGTAGCTAGTAAGTAACAGTAATGAGGACAGTGGGTGCTATCATTGTCACAGGTGTTCCTTAATTGGCTAGAAGCACTATTATCTTTCTAATTTAAAACACTAGAGAGGCTGTGTGACTCCATTTGAGAGGCTTTGTGATTTAGTTTACGTGTGAAGCCTTCAGACTTCCTAACTTTAAGTTGAATTTAGACTTGTAGCCATTTGAATCACTGTCTGTGAAAGGCTGCAGATCTATTCTGTTCTGTTAAATTTACCTAAAAGCGTCATTGCCTTAAGATCAAAGGAATGGAGTCAATTCTGTTTATCATGGGCTTTACAAGGGAAAACAAGAAGGGGAGGAGAGAAACAGTGAGTAGAGGGAAGAGGAAGTGATGGAGGAGGAGGAGAAGTAACGACAGATCCATTCCTCTTTTTCTCCTCTGCGGGGCAAAAAGCGTTGAGTTGAACATCTGTCAGCACTCCTTATCTCTTCTCCCCCGGTCTCTTCACCCTCTCTTCCTCTCTTTTTAGAATTCTCTTTCTCGTTGCTTTCATGCCCTGACAGGAAACTGCCATCCAAAGTTTGAAAACTCTGGGAGAAATGGCATGAGGTGACGTGCATGTGTGCAGGCATGTGCTTTGTGTAGAACTTTGCCTCTGTGTGTGAGCGAGAGCACGAGACAAAGAGACAGCGCCGTGAGAAGAGAGAGAGAGAGAGAGAGAAAGAGAGCCTTGATATCGAGCCTAAGGAGCCAAGCCCAGGAAATGAGAGCTGCCTTAAGAGCACATGTATGTGAGTCCATGTCCATGTATGTAAGGTCTCATTATGCATATTTCCTGCTCTAACACTGTGTTTATGCTTTCATGTATCTATCTGTATGTTCATGTGAGTGCTCGCTACACACAGCACATCTGATTATCTGATGAGTGATAGCTCAGGTCCCATCAGATGAAAGACGGAGGCAGACAGAACTTTTGCCCAGAAATTTGAGAGTCTATCACAAACAATCACACAACACAAGGGTAAAGACAACAGATGGAGAGGAGTGATTGAAACAAATAAGGGGGAAAATAGATTCTATAGAGGAAAATAAGAGAGAGGGTTGTGGGAGGTCACAAAGGGGACAGCCTTGAGCAAAAAGCACAGGAAAAATGTGGATGAAAGAAGAAGAAAACAAGTTAGAGGGTCGGGTGAAATACGTAAGGCGAGCGGGACAGAAGAGACAGAAACAGAGAAAGACAACACAGTGAGTGGAAAGGCTGTAAGCAAGGGAGACAGAAAGAAGGTAGGAGATGAGAGGAGATGTGAGAAGGCTGAAGAGGAGGAGGAAGAAAACAGACAGAGCTGAAGCGTTTCAGGACATTTAAGGCATTGTGCCTCATGCAAAAATAGAGGGAGTATCAGGGAAGCATATTAAACTGCATTCAAACTGAGAAACATACAGTACCTTAAAGGGAATATGTGATAATATATGGATGTGTAACACTGATGAACCCTGATGCTCACACATACACTCTCACAGGCCTTCTTTCAAACAAACACCAAAGACAGAATCCTCATCCGTCCACTTCTCCTCTCTTTTCTCTCTTCACACCTCTTCTGAAACCTTAGAGCTCGAAGGAAGCCAGGCGGCTTCCTAATTACCTGATTTGCATAAACATGCACACTGTGCAATGGGGAAGGAAGGAGGGAAGGGCTGTGGAAAGTGGAAGGGAAGGAGGGGGACAGTGCTTCACCTGGAGAAAAGAGGAGGGAGTAAGGTACAGTAGAGAAATGTAATTTTGGAAATAGAAAAGAGATTGCAACAAAAATACGACGCCTGCTGACAGTGAGGAAACAGTCAAAACTTGTGTTCCTGCCCTACTCTGATGATATTCTGCTCTCAATCCTCTTTTTTATCCTCTCTCCTTTCTCCACCCTCCTCTTCTTCCCTTTTTAGAATTGTCTGTGTGCTGTTCATTCTTTGCTCCCTGCCTCTCTCTCTCTCTCTCTCTCTTTTGCTCCTTTTGCCATACTGTAGGTAGCTTAATGCCAACAGCCATTATTCTCTTCCTCTCCCACGTCGTGTCCCTCGCTCTCCTCCTCCACTTTCAGCGCTGTCTTTACCATCATTTCCTTCCCATCTCTCACATTCCTCCCTTCTCTACTCCTCTCATTCTCGCCCTCTCTTTCTCTTCCTCTCCTCCTTTTCTCACAGAGTGCTGTGTCAGGTCTTTTCACCCTCAGCAGTGTGAAATGTGATTTGAATATGGCTCTTGGAGCATTTGCGGCTTGCCTGCACTGCCACCCCCGTCCACACACATACAAACACACACACAGACACACACACACACACAAAGAGAAGGCCACTCGTAAAGATAAAGGACTGTGATGCTACTTAAGTGGATGCTCACATGTCAAGGGACAGGAGAAGGAAAGGAAATGGATGAAGAGAAGAAGCTGGTAGAGACAGGGAATGTGTTGAAGGTGAAGGGTGGGGAGGAGAGGAGAGTGGGCTATTGTAGAACCATGAATATAAAGAAGGGATCAGCAAGAGAGGAAAAAAACAGAAATGGATGAAAATGAACCACAGATAGGGGATCAAGTGGAGAAAGAAATGGACAGAATGGAGAGAGGGAGAGACTTTCATTAAAATGCACCAACCTTCTTGTTCGCCCGGTTTTTGCATTTTGAGTGGAATCCCTCCACTGAGGGAGCAAGAGAGGGAAGAATTGAGAAGAGAGCCAAACTGAGCTGAGCATAAAATGGCCATGAAGTGTCAAGTGCTGGCCTCCTCTCCAGAGACAAACAAGGGAGAGATAAGAAGGTCCCAGCATATGTTTTCTGTGTGTGCGTGTGTGTGTGTGAGTTCATATTTATGCTTGGTAAATGGTATATTTTCTATAAAAAGATGACGCCTTAAACCTAAGCTGACAGAATGCAAAACATGTGCTGCTGTGACGGTTTGCCAGATTGCCAGAGTGCTTAATTTGTCATAATTGCCCCACAAATCATGAAATTGTGATATACACAAAAGCAGCCTATTTCATGTCGGACATATATTTTTTAAGCCTCTCACATCAGCATTGCAAATGCATATGTTACACATGCAGAGAGATTACCAAGGCATGTAAATGCATGAAGAATTTCTCTTGGCATTGGTCAAACAGACATACCAGCTGCATCTGGATCAAAGACTTCAACCTTGACTTTCATTAAGACCAAAGACTTTTTATGTGTAATGCTGTTGTTGGTGTGTACATCAAGACAAAGCAACAACACATAAATACCCAGTTAACAAAGCATTAAAGTCCCACATTCTAGTATGCTAGTATGGACACAAAGCGCCGATGAGTGGTTTGCAGTCTGGCAAGGAGATGAATAATGGGTCACTACAGAAACAGCTAGTTGGCCTTTGACCTGAGCAATGGAGAGAGGGGGAAGGAGGAAGACAGAGCAGCTGACAACGGAGCAGGGAGAAGGAAACTTTTGGTTTTTATCACCTCCTTCTCCTCTCCCACTATGCTTCTGTTATTATTGGCCTTGCTTTGGCCAGATGAATGGCTTTCCTTGCTCTGCATGCTGTCAGCTGTTTTAGCAGAGGAGGGAGCAGAGCAAAATGGTTCTAACAGACACACGCACATGTTGTCAGTGTGTGCAAACATGATGATACTCGAACACATGGACAGAACACTTCAGTGCCTTTCTCACAAGCCTTAAATTTATCTTGGATGTGAAGAAAAGAGAGCCATTAATCTAAATTTGTATAATGTAAAAAGGAAGAACATGTTCATTTCAGCATTAACGGGAAGACTGCTCAGCCAACATATAAAGCGAGATGAATCAGATCTCGTCCTACAGTGGAAAAAAAAAACAAATGCACTTCAACGCAAATTGTGTTGAGAAAGCAGAAAGTTCTAAGTCGTACATATGCTCTGTATCAGCACTGTGTGTTTGGATGCATGTGAAAATGCAAATTACCGCATGTGCACATATTGCTGTGTAGGAATGAGGATATAACAAAGTGCATGCATTTGTTTGTGTGTGTGTGTTTCTGTGTTGATTGTTTGGTAGGTATGTGTAGTGTAGTGTAGTAAAGGCTAAGTGTATTGCTCTGCCGAGGGGATTGCAGCTACAGTACGTGGGAAAGCCATCGTTTTCATGCTATCATTAAATATTTAATCGCCTCCCTTACTCCGCTGTTTCTCTTTCTTTATCGCTCTCAGGACTCAAGGTTATTTTAAAGGACGCAAAAGGATTTTAAATGTTTTTTTTATTGTCGTATCAAGAGCTATGTGCTAATGTAATCTAACTGCAAGCAAGCAAATGGTGTAAAATTACAGATTTATTTGAATTACATTCTATCTATTTTCACATGTAGAAAGTCTTGACCCACTTCATGCTCAAGAAAGCCGTCACGTCAAAAAGTCAGCCTTGTGGAGGACATTAATTAGCACAGTATGATTACTCAAGAGGACTCAAGCTCAAAAACCGAACCCATCTGAACACTTGGTAAAATTCTACAATCCATCTTCTACCTAAATGGTTCCATTGCCACTGGGAAAATTATCTGGTTTTGCTTGGCCGCTTTTTAATTAGAGTTGACGTGATGTGGTTATCTACCCTTGGTCATGAGGTCATATTGATGTTAAAGCCTCATTGTGTAACTTTTCTACCATAAAATAACATATTTTATATCATTTTGATGCTACACTGACTTCTAATCAGGTAAATGGTGCCTCTTGCTCTATGTAACTACACCAACAACTAATTTCACTTATTTTGATGAAATTGGATCATTAAAATTAAGAAAATGTTTTCTGATGTTCTCTTGCTGCTGCTCTGGAGCGGGGCAATACAGCAATGAAACCGGGCTCAGCGGTCTCTATGGATGTAATGGCAGAGGTGAAAAGGACGTTGACTGAGGAAGCTAAGAAAAAAGGAGAGTGACAGAAAGGAACTACCAGACAAGAGTAAATCTGGGACTTTTAGTCTTGGGTCTTTTAGTATTTGGCAAGAGCTTTGTGAAATAAAAGGCTGATAGATGGACACTGAACTGGGCCTTTTGCTGTTGGACTTGTACATCATATTAATAATTTATAAAACTATAACAAATTCATGCAAACAACTCTATATTTATATATAGATAAATATTTACGACAGTGGTATTGCACTCTGAAAATGGGGGTGCTAAATTGCGAAAATATCAATTTCTACATAATGTTGCCTTAATGTGGCACACAGGTGATATGGAAGAGTAGGATAGTCTTGTCAGCAACAAATTGACTTGGATGCTCCCATCTGCCCTCAAATCCCCACCCCACATTACTCTTATTTACAAGCACTGAATTATTTACGTTTGCTCTCACTCCCTCTCTCTCCATCTCCCATATGATTACTGTACATGTCTCTACTAGTTTTGTTTGCTCTCTCTAGCTCTTAACAGTATCTACCTCTAACCTCATTTGACTTTGTCTCTAGTGTCTTCTCTCATTAAAGCTCCTATTCATCCTCTCTGCAAAATGTTGCTATTCAATTAAGGATCTGTAAGTTTCCCGGAATCTGCTCTCAGTACTTACCTCTGTCTTTCTTTCTTTCTTTAAAGTGGACACTCTCTGTCATTATTGCCCAATTAATCACAATTAATATCTTCGGCAATTATTGATTTCTAATCTTTACACCTTCTCAGTGATGCCTTGTAACAAATGATTTTTCATTTGATTCCCAAAGTGCTTCTTTCTTCTGAGCCAGAAACTTAACTCGCAGATCTCAATGTAAGCTATGTAAGACGGCTAAACAATAACACAAATGAAATTAATTTGAGATTTTCAAACCATATTTCAAAATGTCCACAAAGAATTGGAATGATGCTAGCATATTAGCTTACATAATAGGCTGAAAAACAAGCAAGTAAATAATAAGTAGTAAAAATAATTGCAATAATTGATAATAAAACACCAACTTTTCCACCTATCTGATAATGCATAGAAAGAAAAGCCAACATAAAGGTTAGTAACAGCTAGCATCTTTAAACACCCTGAATATGGGTCTTCTAGATGAAGGAATGTGTCATGTTGTCAATTTATCAACCTGCTGCTTATGCAGGTATTTGTCTATACCTGAATGAAAATATCCTTCTGTTTTGGGATTGCTCTAATTCACCATACAACTTTGATAATGTGAAACAAAACATCTTCATCTCTTCCCACAGAGAAAAGTTAGATTGCTTTGCTAATTAGCTGCAGATAAATCAGATAAAATGTTAATCCTTGTAAATCGACAGTGTTGTGTTCTCTTTCAGCTTCATACAGAGGTAGGTAGCAAGAAGCTGTAGCCTTCCAGGAAGGTCAAACTGAGGTGGAGGAAAGAGAGGGAGAATGAGAGAAGCTGAGCAGAGACAGAGATGAGGGATCCCAGAGTCTCACGAGAGAGAAGGATCAAAGGCAGTGTGCCACATCATGGAGTGAAAGAATACTACATACAGTAGTAAGAGACAGGGGATTGGGAAAGCTCCAAAAGAAGGACGGATGGCGCACAGCTTGAAGGACTAGTAAGTCTTGTTTGAGGCTTCAAAAACTGTTGTCACTGAGAGTCATATTTGATAAGGTTTATGGGACTGACATTAAAAATCCTGCTGAATTGCCTTGTCTCCGATGGAGTCCAGTGAAAACAGGCATAGACGTGTCTATAAAATTAATAGTGAAATAAAAGAGGGCTTGGTTATCCCTCCAGATATGCTAAAAAAAAAAAAATATGCTTTTAATATTTACACTTTGATTTTTGCTCAAAGCAGTGAATCACATTTTCTCACACTGCAGATGATGCAGCAGATACAGAATTTTTGTGTTTTGCGTTCGTAGCAATCTTTTAAGATGCAGCCATGAATAAAAGAACATGAGGACAAAAGTAATAGTGCACTATGTTGTATTCCTCAGTTACCGCTTAGCACATGAAATTACACAGAAAAAAAAATTCCACATTTTTACTTTAGAGCATTATTATTGTTATGTGTCAAATGTGCGTTACATCTGCTCCTTTGATGACATCTAACTTTTACTAAGCCACAAGCCTTGATGTAAGTGACGCTGTTTCATGTTCAGGTGCTCATTTAGATGAATCATCCTTGTCCCACTTGCTATGTGTGTGTGTGTGTGTGTGTGTGTGTGTGTATGTGTGTGCATTACATAACTTTAGTAACAGAAAGGCTGCTGTGAGTATTCAAATACAAGGACTCAGAGTCAGAATCACAGAATGTTTCTGCAGTGTCGATGAGCTGAACATTTTGGGCCTACACAACTATTGACCAAACAACAGGACTGTGCAAAAGACACAGAAGCAGACCATCATAAAACAAGAAAGAAACTGTTGCTCGTACAAGTAGATAAAAATGTTGATATTTTTTTCAGTCAAGAGGATTTTCTTTGATACAGTAAAGCAATTCAGTTAATGAGTTTTATAAGCTTAATTTACAATAAACAAATCTGAAAAAATACACATGGAAATCTTTAGTAAATCATTTAAAAACTTTATAGATCCAACATAAATGATTTCACTTTTCTGATCTGGACTATTGTTTTAATCTTTTACATATTCAACCCTTTTATCGTGGAGGTATTTGCTCATAGCATGTGGCCAGAAATTAAACACATAGTAACTTTAAAGTGTCCTGTTTCTTTTTTGCTTACATGATCAGATCTTTCTATGGGGGTGATGTAGATTTAAACTTGAAGTGTCAAGAGGGAGCAGACCGGGTGACAGAACCAAATAAAAGAAGATAGTCAGCTAGAAACGAGAGTTTATAGAAATCAAGAAGTAGACAGACAGAAGGAAAGTTAAAAAGAATGTTCGGAGAAAAACTGGAAGAAAGAAAGGGTAGAGAGAAAGGCAGAGATATTGTGACAGCAGGCAGAAAGGCCGTTCTACACTGTCAGGCATCAGCTCCCTCAGGAGTGGTTAAATGCATTAGGCCTGTCCACTGGGAAGCAGTGAAGTGATTAGCTGTACTTCAGCTTCAAGGCGGAAGCAAGTCAAAATTCAGGACACACATTCACACAGAAACACAGAAACACCTTATAACACAAAAGTGGATGTGCTGATTAAATTTGATTAGTTAATAAACTGATGAGACTTGACATTTGTTATAATTAGGACTGAATGTACACTAACACACACACACACATGTTGAAACTAGTACATGCTGTAATATACGTATGAGGCTGCTAAGCATGTAGACTCAACAATGGCATTCAGGCAGTGCAATAAGTATTTTGCAAGGTATTCTACTGACCGGTGAGTTTCATTCATTTCAATTTTAAAAGAGAGAAAGAGAAACATGCATGAAAGGGTTACACATCACATCATGTTTCGTGCCCAAACTCCTCTTCAACTTGTTTAACCTCGGATGACACAAACTGTCTGGTGAAGACAGTATGCAGATATGTGCGTCTGGCTAGAAAAGATCAATAGAAATATCAATAGTGAGAACACGGAGTCGCCTTAAAGTGATAAAGCAAAGAAAGGAGTAAAAGTATTCAAAGCTCTCAGCATTGCAACCACATTATCATAAATACATGTCATATATTATTAATCACCATATTGTCTATTGCATATTGTCTCACCAAGCACTCAAGGCCTATGCTAGACTGGGGCACGTGGGCGTTCACTCTGCATGCCCTGTAAGTAATCCATGGATGGCTGTAGGCAAAACAGCATCCAAAATTCAATTAGCCCAGACTTGACAGAGAAAACTGTTGAGCAATGACCTTACATAAATGTCAGACTAAATGTATGCAGTTTAATTTTACATAATATTGAAATCTCCCAGAAGACTAAATTCATCATGGAGCCTATTTGTCAAAGAGTTCATGGTAGCTAAGTGGACTAAGTATGCACACTGTAAATGTGACCTCATTGCTGCATGTCAGTGACCACTACAGTGTGTTTTAACTGATACAGCAGAAATGCACAGCTGTTGTAAGGCATTGTGGCTTTGGTTATTATAATATCCTCTAGTACTGAACTGAAGCTTCCTGATGCAGTCCTTTCAGAGAAGAA
Organism: Sciaenops ocellatus; assembly: GCA_033000465.1. Lineage (NCBI taxonomy): Eukaryota > Metazoa > Chordata > Actinopteri > Sciaenidae > Sciaenops > Sciaenops ocellatus. Next base: position 17,741,053 of record CP136877.1, read on the forward strand.
TAACCTAAAATATGTACTCAAATGTCGTTATCTATAAATGAAAATCACCCACATTTAAAAATATATTCATTCTCCGTGCTGAAGTTTCTGCAGAGTTCTGACATGTGGAAATTCTGGCCAGCAGCCTAGATTTGTAACCCCAAGCTATCGAGTCTGTCAACCATGCTGCCAGTGATCAGTGCATGGTCTGCTCAGCTGATTGATTACTGGAGCTGTTGGACTATTCGGAGAGCCCCCACACAAACACAGACCGGACAGGATTGCAAGAAATTCTCAAAAGAGCACACACATAATCCAGTGTGACTGTGTCAAATCATCCACAAAGGCCAGGGTTGAAATACCCTTTGAAGCTCCCCAAAGGCATACATTAGGCCCTTATATGTCACGCATATGAAACATCATGGTGGCAGCAACACATGCAAAGAAGGACTGACATATGATGATATAACTACAAATGTTTGCACAACACAATCAAATCTGACAAGTGACTGATTTTAATGGTATAGGTCACAAAAATATATGGATTTCTTGTTTTATTCACATATGAGCGGTTCATTTCGTCTCCGTTTGTGTTTATATCATGTACTAGAAGAAGACTGTCACCCTTGAACACATGGTTTAAATGTGTCTCAGACTGTGAACGGTGAACAAGACACACAGATGCAAGGACACAGTGTACAAACACACATGCAAACACACACACACAAGCACCATGGCAGAGCCCTACAATGAAAAGCCGACGCAATTATCAAAGGAATGATTCACCTGCTGATCTTCAAAGGTCTCTGCTCATTTTAATACATCTCTCATTCCTCTCCCACTCTGCATCTCAACCTCTTAATTCGTCTGTCATTTCTGTTGCCTCCCTGTTTCTCTCCTTTGTCTTTCGCTTACCACCCTCAGTGCGATAGCTTTTTGTGCCTTGGTAGGTTTGTTTCTCAATAAGCAGCAGATTGATGACATTTATAATGCTTGGTTATTCAGAAGAAAGATGGGTATAATGATTCAATTGACATCACTCTTCTCTTTCTCTATAGTATCACATTAAAGTTGGTGCCACCACCGTCTTCCTGCTGCGCCACACTTTTCATCCTTTTCACTCTTTGCCTTGTTATTTTCTTCTCCTTACTTACCTGTAAGCCTGCTATTGCTGCAGCATCGCCCTCTCAGCAATAGAAAATATTTATTGAGCCAGATTTTCGCTTTTTTTTTTTTTTTTTTTGCACATTTTTGTTTGAATACCAGCATGTCGAATACTGAATGACTCACTGTTGCAGATGAGCAAAGTAAAGCATCAGTCACTGAAGTGAATCCACGTCTCATTTCCTCTTTAAAAACTAAAGTATGATTTTTAACATGATTCAACTGAAAGAGACAAGAATAAATGAGCTTTTAAAAATGAATAAATATCGGCTATTAATAATAGTGGCTATAATCACAATTTCTACAGCAATTAATCAAATAAATATATCGCTATATTGAAAATTGCTTGTGATGACAAAGCCCATATTTTTATCACCTTATTCTGCAGTTTCCTTCAACTCTACAGAGCTTTACAGCTTTATAGCTTCTTCATGTGTTTGCCTATAAGTTTGCATTATAGGCTTAAAAGGTGATGATGTGTCAGTGTTGTGTAGACAACTTAATTCTGCTATTTAAGGTTTACACAGATACAGAATTTACTGTCTATGTGGTCCAAGAGTAGGGCATATCCGGGAAGAGCACTCTTGAATTTTATATGATTATATTATGCTAATTAATAATGATATAAGAAAAAGAAATCCCAGTCATGCATCCGCCACTGTCACCCATAACATGCATAGTTGTACACACAGTGCCTTCTATTCAGCTGGTGGGGGTGGTAGCGGTCGGTGCCTTTTAGCTATACAACACAGACATTGAGGGAAATGGCTAGTTTATGAATGAAGTGATGAAGTGAGTCGTACTGTAGCAGGAGCGAGTAAAGACTTGAGTGAACAATGCAAGTGTAGCCTTGGGTCTGCTTCATCATTGTCCTTAGGTAAATTATGTAAAATAGAAACTGTATATAAATGCCTTAATGCAAAACATTGATATTTGTTTTTCTCAGCAGTGCTGCAACTATCAAGAAAGACCTACACAAAGCTATAAACACTCCATACAGCAACAGTTTTTGAAGCAACTGCATAGGCCTACTTCAGGCGTGACTCATTTTCACCCCTGTTGTCCCCTGACTTTTCTCGACCTGTGTGTGTGTGTTTCCCAATCATCTCTCTCTCCTCTTCTCTCGACTTTTGCTCTCCTTCTGAACTCTTCCCGTCCTCCTCTGCAGTTTTCCCTAATAAGCGACACAGACTAAAACGCAGGGCGGAAGAGAACTTACCATTCACAAAACACCATGTTTGCTGTGAGGCGAGCAGGCCTAAAATACTAATGCATCTCTGCTCCATCTCATTAGAGGGTCTCCTGATGCAACCACATACACACACGCAGGTTGAGCATCAGGTTAAAAAAGATGTCGACTGAATAAGTAACAGAAATTACTTTTGGATGGATTGTGCCTGATGGCATTCAGTTACAAAGGTTTGTGTATAGAACCAGAAGCTTGATGTGATGTCTCACTGCACAAGAGAATGACCTTGTGTGTGTGTGTCCCACACATGCACACATTTTTCTGTATGTCAAAAGCCACTCCAGTTGAGCCTCATTGTTGCGTGAGAGCAGTGAATGTGTAGGGAGGACAATGTGACATTACTGATATTTCCCTGGCTTTGCAAATGAGTCAATGAGATTAGGCAACTTGACTACAAGACCGCTAATGTGTTTGGTTGTGTTTTTGAGTGTGTGTGTAAGTAAATCTAGCATTGTTTTAGCCTGAAACATTCTCATACAAAATACAAAACACTGGGTCATTAAGAAACACCTAATGAATGCCAGCCACCATTGCCTAGTATAGAATCATACCTGTAGGGGTGTATGACTTATCCCGCCCTGCACATTATGTTTGTATTCTTTTCTATGTTTGAAGAAAATGGAAACTACTACTTTTAATTTAAAAAAATAACTTCTTGATTGACATTTAATCTGTTTTGCTGCTGAGTCCTGTTTTAAAATAAATAAATAAATAAAATGCTGGCTCCCATTGTCCACAATCCACAAAGTTCAGGTGGTTCATATCCAAACACAAAAGGATGCACTTGGTAAATAGCAGAATTTCAGCAGGCTTTAGGGGATAGAAAGGGACAAAAACATTGCACTCTCCTAAAGCACCTTTACATATAAACATAAATCCCTGGTGTATTTGTATGTCCTCAAACAGCCATGTATAGCCTCCACTGCTGGGTGTACAACTGCATTTGTGTGTGTGTGTGTGTGTATATATGTGTGTCTAGGCAGCAGTGAGAGTGCCCCAGGATGCTAAATGCCTCTCCAGGGATGAAAAGTGTCGTCAAAAATAGAGAGCTTTCATGGTCTAGTTCACTGCTTGTGTCTGCATCCACAACAGATTAAACTGTCTTCCTTAATTGCTTGCTCCAGTTCTTAATAATAAGAATAATTTAGAAATATTACATGAGGCCATCTCCATTACTGGGGCATTGCATAGGAACCTGTGACACTTAATGAGCAACATGACTGTCAATGTACGTCTCAGTAGCTCTATCTATCTATCTATCTATCTTGTCAGTGTGTGTGTGTGTGTGTGTGTGTGTAGGTGTGTGTTTGTGTGTGTAGGTGTGTGTTTGTGTGTGCAAGCAAATGACAGATGGTCTCTGGTCATAGTCCCACTGGAGTATACACTCTACAGATGCTGCAGCCAAGCAAGGTGTCAGCAGTAATCTGCTGTTTCTCTCTCTCTCTCTCTCTCTCTCTCTCTCTCTCTCTCTCTCTCTCTCTCTCTCTCTGTGTCTCTCTCTCCTCTCATTTCCTCAAGATATCACTTCTGTTATGCAATAGTTTTTGGCACAAATTACCTTAAAAGTAAAAAAAAAAAAAAAAAAATTACAGGTATCTTACCATGCAGGTGACTTCTGTTTTTATGTGGCCTGATAGAGATACTGAAAGTTACAGTTACTCAAAATAATCCATAGACCTTGCTTTAGATCCCTCGCATACAGTGGCAAAAAAAAAAATCTAAAATCTAAAAAAAACTACTGTTTAAAGTATTTCTTCTGACTATTTTTTGGACCTGTAACCTTCCTGGAGTTATCACTTGTTGCCTGGCAACTGGTCCCAAAGAAGACATGGTCCGGCACATGACCCCCTCTAAAGTGGCTAATTGTCATTTGTACACACCGGTTTTTGTACAAGTTAAACAAACAAGGTATAACCTGTTAATTAGGTGCTGGAAGGAGGATTTTGTTACTTTCAGAGAGTGCCAGGCAGGATGTTTCCCCCTGTTTCTGTTTCTTTGTGATAAGCTACTGTAACCACAGCAGCTCCTTCATATTTTCAGTATAGACACCACATTGGTATCAGTCTTCTCATCTAAAATGATGAAGAAGAAGAAGAAGAAGAAGAAGAAGAAGAAGAAGAAGAGATACTTTATCAATCCCTCAAGGGGGAATTCTTTGATGAATCTGTATTCTAGCAAGATGTAGGAGTGCCTTAAGACCAGGGGCCTGTTGCCATGATTGCTTACTCCAGCCTCCATCACACTATGTATTGAGCACACACGGATGATCAACTACTGTAAATCCACCAAAAGGTCTCTCTGGATTCAGGTGCACCAGAGCTTTTAACCCTGAAGAAAGCCCAGGGCTGAGATGTCAGTGTCAATCAGTTTCATGCTCTTCAGAGAACAGCATGTGGAGTTTGATGTATTTGTCTTCCCCCCCCCCCCTACGTCTGGCCTCATACCTCAGGGTATGCGCTCACATGCAGACCTTTCGACACGCCCACCTCCATGTGGCCCACCCATCCATGAGTTAATATGCAGCTCAACTCCCCTATACAACAAGAACGCATTCCTACTCTAGCCTTTCGTCTTTCTCTCCATCTCGTCCCAGCAGAACAGACTTAATTGAATTCATAAAACAAAGAAGGGATTGATTGGTAAATGAGGCGTGTGAGGGGGGCCAGCGTAGAAATTAATTATTAGAGCGGCACAGTTCCGGCTTGTGATCAACAAGCGTGGACCTGTGGAGCCTTCTGCATGTGTGTGTGTATGCCTCTGTGTGTGTGTGTTTCCAATTAAATGCAGTGAAATTGAGAGACTTGGCCTGTAGGAATCTAATTACCAGAATCCTTGGGGGGAAAGAGGACAGAGTGTCTTCAATGTGTCAGCATATCTTGCATGAAGTGAATGTGTGTGTATGTGTGAAAGGGGGGATGATGTATGTTTATGTATGTGTGTTCACACATTTTTGATTTTGGCATTAAAAGTTTTTACACTTAGCTGACGTGGAAATTTGATATCAATAAAAGAAAAGTGTTTAATGGCACCTGACTGGAGATTAGCGCCACCGACTGTTTACGTGTTCAACTTCTGATAGTGGCATCATGGTAGATGATGGAAATATGCATAATTCGTATGTTCTTTTGTTGATTTTCTTGGTTCCAATTTGCACTTCATTTGGATGGAAACCTAATATGGAACAAGTGTATGCCTGTGTCTGCCTGTACATCTGCATATTTCATTTTATACTTGTGTGTATGTTTGTGCGTTCCCTATTAAAGCTTATTCGTTTGTGGTCAGTAGCTTTATGAGTGGCCAGGGGTAATGAATCAGAATGACGGGGAGGTGCTCAAAGGAACCACGGCGTCATCACCATCAACAACCGCAATAGCACTATATGTCTGTCAGCCCACGCTCTATCCTTAGAATACATGGCTGGCATTAGAGAGAGTGAGAGAGAGAGATCAGACAGGTAAAGAGTGAGAAACAGAGTGATAGATGGAGAAAGGAGAGCCAAAACATAGCAGACACAATTCAGCTAATGTCATATTGTGCCTTTACCTGACGCTGGAAAGACACACTATCTACTGTTGGGAAAGCACACAGACTGTTTCAAAGGCTCAAAAATCTGCTGAAACTTACACATTACTACACTTTACTGACTAATGTTTGTATATTCTGGTGTTCAAAAGATTTCTTTTATTTGGAGTGAACTTTTATTTTTGAAATTGTCTGGAGACCATGAACGTCTGAACCAGTCAGTGGCAGTCCATCCAGAAATTGTTGAGATATTACAGTCTTGATCAAGGGGCTGACAGACTGACAGTGATAGCCATAGAGCTATGCTGACTAAAAATTTACAAGGTGCCCTGTGGAGTTTTCTTTTGAACAAAGAAAAAGTGATGTTTACATTCCCTGTTTGTCACCGATTCACTGTGTGTATCCTTAAGGTCCAACAAACTGAATACTGAATACATTTCTCTCCTCAAAAAAACAATTGCGAAGCCGATTTTAACATGTAACATTTTTAATCCTATATGGTTTCTATTTATTATGTCTTCTCTGCATTTGTTGGTGCACTGGTGCGTTTCTTGGCATATTACCACCAAATGTAGATCAGTGGACTAGTGTGAAAGCATAGGCAACGTTGTGTATCGTGTCACACACCTGCATGTGCATGTGCCCTTCTACTCTACGAGACAAACAAAACGGGAACCCACTCATAAATACTCCATAGTACTACATCCAATTAAGGATAACCATACAGGTTTTCTTTATTCGGATGAAGGGTCCAGATGATAGGGTATATTGTAGAAACAAGTTCATCCAAAAATTATACAGTTTATAGACAGTTAAACCGTACAAACTCTGCAGAAGTCCACTGGAAAAGTTAAACTGTAAATGGAATATGAAAGGAGGTTCAAGGGGAGCTATCTTATTTAACTTTATTCACTAATGACAGACCAAATCATGAGCTACTTCTGTCTCACACACGGAAGAAAAGTAATCACTAAAGACATTTTATTATCTAACTTTTTTTACAGTGTTTCCGTGCTGTTACTTATCTAATGCAACATCACATTGTGGCCTCAAAGGACTCAAAACATCAGCACACACACATATGCTCGGCCCTTCAGGCTTCTCCTTTCCAGACTCCATCAATGTCCTCCAGCCAATGTAACATGTCATGTAGTATGACCACAGCAATTAGTCATATCCAATAACTCCTACTTCACATCATTATGATCCCAGACTATTATTGTAACATGCCAGTGACACTGAGGAAAAAGGAGGGGGATTCAAATGTCACGAGAGGAATGACGTTGTTTCCCGTCAAACTGGCTACACGCGTGAATTTCGCAAGCTGTTAATCATCAAATACTTGCACTGTGATTGGCGGCTGGGGGCATCGGACTTGATATATGCAGAGGAGTGAATAAATAGAAAATGAAAATGGAGACTATAATGGAGCCAATATATAAAACAAGGACCTAGTAGAAATTTAAATTGATAGAATGAGAGGCATGACGGTAAAACTATAAAATCAGTCACTACTATTGAACGGTTATATGTACCCGTGTTTCTTTGAAAATTTGTTGTAGCTGTAATTCATGCAGATGGACACACACACACACACACACACACACACAGAGAGAGAGAGAGAGAGAGAGAGAGAGAGAGAGAGAGAGAGGGCACAATCAATCAAATTGATCAACAAATAGACAGAGTGAGGGCTGACATTTACAGCCCTGCAGCTCTCAGTTTTGTGTATGTGTGTGTGTGTGTGTGTGTGTGTGTGTGTGTGTGCATTTGTGTGTCCTCTACCACTGTGCTGCAGAAAGTGGCCACAGTGTACAGGTCTTAATAGAAGAAGGAGAGAAAACATGAGATATAGAACCAGAGCAATGGTTCATTATTCTGGTTTCTGACAGGCCTCCCGTGTCAATATCATATTTAAAGGGTTAGTACAGATTTTTTTTTTTTTTTTGAAATGGGGTTGCATTAGATATTTATCCACAGTCAGTGTATTACCTACAGCACACCCCCAATTTGTAGAAGCAGACAAGGGAAGGCAGAGAAGCTAAGCAATGCACTGCTGTGGACAAGGACAGCAACAAAATGTATTTTAGCCAGGTTAAACAAAATCAATATCATTTTAGGTGTACACTATATTTTCATCACTTTACCTTGCTGACAGGGAAAGTGAAGCCTTTGTATTGATCTACGCTGTCTTCAAAGCCACCAGACATCTTTGACAAAAGGTATTTTACCCCGCAATACACAGCAGTTGCTGGCCCCAGTTGGTTAGTTTATTTGTATTTGTTGTGTGACTTTTGTGACTTTGTTTTTTTGACACATTAGTTTGGATCTGAACAAGTGTTGATTATTGCGGATTGAGGCAGTAGTAGGCCATCAACTTCCATATGCTGTGAGCTGAAATGACTGTTTTTGTCAAAGAGTCTGCTGGCTTTGGAGAGAGTGGTGTAAATGTGTCAGTTTCTTGTGGAAAAGAGCTGTGTAAATAAAATACTCTAAATGTATCATTCACACAGGCAGACTTTTTTTTAGGTGGACCTTTTTTTTTCGCTAGCTAAAATACAGCGTTTTGTTGCTGCCTCTGTCCATAGTAGTACAAGGTGGTCCTCCTGTCTGCTTCTTTAAACTAGGGGTGTGCCAACCGCTGTTTACTTTACTGCTTTCTTCAGCATCTACAAATAACACAGTATGAACAAGTAATTGAAAAAAAAACACAATCTAACCCTTTAACCCTCTAACAAACAAGAAAGACCATTTAGTATTGCCCAGCTTTTGTGGGTTCTATCCAAAGAGTACGAAAGGGGATGAAAATGAAAATGAGATGGTTACGATTAGATTTATTTTATAATGATGGTAATGATGATTACAGCAATGATGATGGCAGTAATGCTGCTGGTGAATTTGATGATGGCAGTGACTGTGATAATGAAAAAGCATTCGTGGTGATGATGAGGATGCCGCTGATGAAAATGTCCAACATGATCATGCCACTGTTTTTAGTCATAATGACCTTGAAGGCGTTAAAAGTGATTACGTAAAAGAAGAAAGCAAAATATGGCTCTTACCTCTTTTAATATGTGAATGTCATTACAATATAATGTCATAGACAGCAGACAAGAAAACAGAGTTGGGTGAGTCGAACAGCTACTGAAAAGAGAGAGAGAGTGAGGGAGTGGAGTGAGAGTAGAACAGGCTTCCAGCCAAAAGCAAGTTTGTTTTTGTACTGCCCTCCTCTTAGATGTCTTTCTCATCTGCACACACACACATGCAACCCCCCTAATTTACAAGCAACTGACAGAGCCCGCAAGAGAAAAAGAAAGAACAGAGAAAGTGTGTGTGTGTGTGTGTGCGTGTGTAAAAATGCAATTATACTGCCTAAAGCTAATCATCAATCATCATTAATCATCAATTAAATCGCTGACTGATTAATATCGGATAAGAATGAATGCATTTCCATGTGATATTTGGGCTGCTATTTGGGATTGTAGACAGCTACGGACTTATCTGTGTTTGATTTAAGTTTATATCAAAACATTTCTGTCAACACTGATAATTAACATGGCATGGTTAGGATAAGAAATTGGCTCCTTTTTATTTTTTGCAGAAAATAAAACGATTTCCTGTTTTAGATCCAAACCTTGTGAGAAATCTCTACTCAGCTATAATACTGCTGTCATAAAGTAGTTGTGTTACTACAACTACTTTATGACAGCCTTTAATATAAACTTTGAAACCAAGATTGCATCTTTAGCTTTGGTGTGTTACTGCCCCTTGGATCTGTTGCTGTATTAGATTCTTTAGCCTGCATGTTGTGTAAGAGAACAAGAGATAGAAACAGAGCTGTTTTCCAGAGATAACAAGTATCATCCAGTCAAATGTCTCCCCCACTCCAGTCAAATGTGTCCCTGGATCTCCAAAGTGCTTACTCAAAGCTGCTGTGGTTTTAATACACAATACAAAAACGTTTGGCGTGAGTCCTGGTGGCTGTTTTCTTTCTCTCTTAGATTGATTCCACTGATTTAATTGGTTTCAGGCACTGAAGTGAGCAAAGGCAGCACGGTGCTGCTATAATAGTTATAATACCCAAATTTGGATTTACAACTGGCCAATGGAACTCAGACTTAGTTCCTTAATAACTGAAAGTCCAAATGTGGATTATGTGTTGAGTGTCTATAATGTTCCGAACAGATCTGCATCTATTTTCAGAAAGAAATCCTAACCTGCTGCTTATATCACGGTATCTCATGAAACATAGAGGATCCAGGTTTTGAGTGTTACATTGTCTTAATGACCTAGAACCTTCATTTGTTGCCCTTTAAAAATTACCGTAATTTTCGAACAGTTTTTGCTGTCAGTCATTTTGTATGAATAAGTCTGAGTCATTTCAGAAGTCTCTCTCTTCTTAGAAGTCTTTTCTAAGTTATAGTTTAAGAAAAAAGATTGTCATCCCTTGCCGCGTCATAACAATTTCCAATAATAATTTAAAAGCTAAATGATTCAACTACAATATTACTCTACATATCCCTCAAGTGCTAAATGATCCATTAATTATGCAATCAACCATGCAGAACATTATAAGACAAGGCAGCTAAGGAAGTGCCACTCTGACACCAAAAGGTCACAAATCTTCATTGTGGGGGGCTCCCTTTGTTCAGATCACAGGGAGGTGAGCAGACTGGGGTTGAACGGCCGTATGTGGTCTCCGTCAAAATGACTTAGTGACGGTAGGACGTGCCTGAGATGACCTTCTGTACTGGTGTCAGGCCTGACAGGTGACAAAACAGCTGCGAAAGAGGCATGCCAAGGGACCACATGTGTGTGTCTGTGTGTGTTAGAAAGAGCAAGAAAAATAGGTGTGTGAGACAGAGAGAGAGAGACAGTTTAGTGATAAAAGAGACAGGCTTGGATTCAGTCCAGAAATATCAGGTGATAGGCTGATGCAGACAACAAGGATGTGTTTCTTGGGTTGACACTCACAATGCAATGATCTTATAATATGATATGCATGTATTATGCCATAACATATCAATGGTAACAGTGGAGTGACTACTTAACCATCATCATCCGCATATTTAATAAATTCATTTTATTGTCTTAAATATTGAGCATGTTCTTGAATGCTAGTAAGGTCAGATTTACATGTTGGACATTTAAAGGATCAGTGTTTAGGATGTAGAAGCATCTAGCAGTGTGGTTGCAGATTTGGTTTCATTTTAGTATATGATGTCTGTAGATATGAAAGGCTTATTCTAAAGTAACAAAAGCACAATGATTCTTATTGATTATATATTGTAGTGAACACATAGTTATGCATGTTATTTTTGCCATACTCTGCAGGTAGAGTCCTCCAAATCTTACACACTGGACATTTAGGGTACAGGTTTTAAGATAAAAGGGTGTTAATAAAAATGGAGCGGGATTAGTGTGAATTTTTGTGTCAAGGTAGCTGATCATTAATGTGGCGAGCAGGTGTGAGGTTGGATGTTTCTGGGACAAACTGAAGTTCCTTCTGGGGGTTTTGTGGTCCAAATTCAACCAAACACCAATGAGGGGATAGCATACTCTCTCTGATATACATGCTCCTTTCCTCTAAAACCCAATTTTCTAAAAAGGCACTCACTTTGAATACTGTAAGCTCCTGTGTTGGAGGCTATATTTACACAATATGGCAGAACTGGAATATCACATACATAACTATGTTTTCATTATTATATAATCAATTGAAAATAAGAGTCTTTATGTTTTTCTTACCCTCAGGGGACCACAATTGCAAAAGCAATTGATAGGGCGATTGGTAGGACCCCAGAGGGTTAGAAAGAGCTTTTTTTATTTCTACATACACCACAGGTAAACTTCCACGGAGTCCGCCATGTTGAACTGCCCTGTTTCTACAGCCTAGAACATACAAACTAAATAATGGCTCCCACATTTTGTAGCCACCGTATCTTCTTCCTCATGGTAGGAAGAAGAGGAGCAAGTGAGGGGGTTGCAATCAGCAACTACACAGCCAGATTTCAATAAATCATGCACACTGCTCCTTTAATGTTGGCTATATATCTTGTTATGTGAAGTTTGCGTAATCTGTAGAAAACCCAAAGTGTAAAGATGGCATTGGGTGTTTCATTGGGGAATATGTTCCCCTCTCTTTCCAGTCTTCACGCTAAGCTAACCTAATCACTGCTACCAATAGTTATGACATACTGCAATTTTTTTCTCGAATTATTTGTACAGTTAGTCAAGCACATTGTATCTAAAAAAGAAAAATCACTGGCAGTGGGTGACTCAAGTGAGAGAAGCACTATTTTAGTCACATGCTTGCTAATTCAAATCCCGCTATCTTACAAAAACAAACACTACAGACTTCATGGTTATATTTTCTGAATAATATACACTTATTAATATAATTTATACTTTATAAAGTAAATTAGTACAATGACATCATCTTGGACCGGTTTAAATATTCTGTTATCTGCTTGCACAGTAACATAAAATGTCATGGGAGAATCTCAATTCTGAATTCATCTGAACAATTTAAGCCTCCATTTCTGGATTTTATTTACTGCGTGAACTGCAGCTTAACCAGCAACAAACACCTGTCATGAGAATTCAGAGGACTGCACAGTAATCCCTGACATGACACACACACATCATTTTAAATAAATGCACACCCAGTTACCATAAATCCACACCCTCACATGCTGTGAAGCATACAATCGCCTATAATTGGGATGTTGTGTGATGGGGCGACTGCTGCTTGTCAACAGAGATTAGCTGCAGGTTTGTGTGTGTACTGCACCTGAACACACTGAGTAAAAGCACCTGGAATAAATGTGATACTGTAAGGACACACTGCATACATGCAGTCATACAAATGGAGGTAACGTACTATACGTAAACAAATGATGGACAAATACCCACATGTACACTTCTGGTGTAAGATCACAGAAGACCTGGCTATGTGTGCACACAGAGACACTATTTGTGTTTTACTGCCACTATTTAATGTCACATATGGCTATTTTAGAGCATTTAGACATTACCAGTGCAGCAACAATCAGGTTTAAAAGGAAAATGTCTTTCAGTTTCTCCGATGAAGGGGTTATTTCTGTTACAGAACCTTTGTCTTGCACAAGAACAGTGACTCTCAGTAGTTCTTCACATGATATGATACCATCCACTATCAGTCATGCTCTCTCCACCCATTCTTAAAGCTTAAGTGAGGCAATTATCATAGAGAACTGAAAATAAAACACACTCCATACAGGTCCACCAAAGCAACCAAGCTGAGCCAGGAAGAACCTAGATGTCCTGTTGAAGTCAACATTTGTTATGATCTCCTGCCCAAGGAAGTTAAAGGAAATCAATCCTGAAGTAATTTACAGGTTCCTGTATGCACATTAAAACAGTTTTTGCTTGCTGAATCATTACTCCTGTTTGATCTGGCTGTAAAAAGATTCCTTCTTAACCTGCATCCAATTATGAAGCTTCAGCAGTTGTCTCAAGTGGATATCTAATATAGTTAGTCTTCTAGGAACAGAATTCTCTGTTTTGTATTTCCTCAGTGTTTCTTTACTGTGCTGCAGCACAGGGACAGTAACACAAAGAGGGAATTTGATACTAAAGAGGCTGTAGCTCTGAAAGATACTATTTTTTTTTAATCAGACTGCTTAGGCCTCTTGTTAACTCATATAAGGATCTTTAAATGGCCAGGAGGAATGATGAGGAATGAACAGTGAGCTTTAATGTACATATGGGAACCTGAATATTGTTTTAAGATAGACTTGAATATGTAAACTTATTCTTAAGCCTTTAGATTCCATTGAGATGGTAGATGCATGAGGATTAGGGTTTTTTATACAGTGCCAGTGAGGTATTGACTCACTTTTGTGTTATCTGTCTGTAATGTTTTATCAGCTATCCTTATTAAATGTTGGTCTAACCCTCTTGTCAAGTGCCAACCTATGATTTCCTTTCGTCTTTGGAAACATCTTATGGCGCATATTGTCATTATTCTCAATACAAGACCTTATTTAATAGATCTGTAGTTTTTAATGGTGGAAGAGTTTATGTGTTTTATCCTTTTGGCATTTGGACAGTCTGTTAAAACACTGACGTCTGTAGTTTCACAGCTGTAAAATTGCCATTCAAGTGAGCAGCTGCATTTGTGATTGTGATTTAGCGGTCCTAATAAAAAAGAAAAAAACCCTCTTTGTAAAGTGATTGTACTATTTTGTCAACACTCTTTTTCTTTCATCTCCATATTTACGGTTCTTTGCATGCAATCTGCCACGTACCGATACACAAACACCCCCGTTGTCTCACATACACACACCTTGGGTCACAATCACGTTCAGTATGAAACAATTGCAGAGCCTGTGGGTAAGTGTACATGAGTCAACAGCCTTGCCTGCCTGTGGCATTCATAGTGACTCACAATTCCCTGGAAGAGAAACACACACACACACACACACACAGAAAAATAGAGGGGCAGGTTTGATGTCAAGACCACCTGATTTATAATACTCATACTTCAAGTAGGCACCAGGAAAACTGAAGAAACTGTTGAACAACCTTTGTGATTTAGCTACATGATGTCAGACAATAACAATAAAGATGTGTTGTCTAATCAGTTTTCTCTGTCATTTTTGTTTTCAGACTTTTTTGGTTTTTTTGCGCCTGGTCTTTGTCGTACACACTCTGCTGGTGTTTGTCCCTCCGCCCATCACCTTTCGTCTTTCTTTGCTCTCCATCATAGAATATCGATGGTCACAGCTACCAAACCTCTTCTCCACTCTCTCTCTCTCTCTCTCTGCTTCCCTCTGTCTGTCTGTCTCTCTCTCTCACTTCCTCTGGCCTTCACAGGAAGCTCTCAAGGCGCAGTATGTGGCTGCCCTTACCACACAGTTGTCAAGCATAAACCGATCGTTTCATCTAACTGAATAAGACCAGCATTCACTGCAGACCCGCTCCCATCCTGCTCGCTGTCCCTCTCTCAGTGCTCCCTCCAGCCCTTTGCCATTTTCATCCCATCCATCACTTCTTTGCTTTCTCTGCCTCCCCTAACATCTCCCTTGATCTTAACACCTCCTGTACTTTCTCAGCCACATCTTTTCACCCGCTGATTCACTTCATGTCCTCTCTTCGCTTTTGAGTCTTTCTCGTCAGTTTTCCCCTGATCGTCTCCTTGTCTTCTCTCACTTTCCTTTTCTTCCTATCTTCCTATCTCCTTCTATCTTCTACCTGTCGTTCCATCTCAATTTTTACACACACAGACTTTCTCTCTATTTGCACCACCCCCTGTTACTTTCAGGTCATTGTGAACTTCTGCTACAAAAGAACTATAAATGCCCTCTCTCTGCCCCCTGTGGTGAACCACAATACTAGATCTCTCACAGGCCAAAACCTGGCATCTGTTTGTGTATGTGTCCTTTTATGTGTGAATGTGTGTGTCTGGGCAAGTGCGCAAGAAAGTATACACGTATTTGAGTGTCAAGTGAATGACTAAACTGCAAACGCCCCTTGACTCTGGTCTACAACAGACATGTGACCATAATGCATTGCTCCTCCTTGTGTTCATTCTGAGGATTTTTGCATTGCTCCCTGCAGTGTTTGCTTTTTAAACAGGAGCACAGAATTTGTTAACTTCCTGTCTATGATTGGCAAAGATCCTCATCCTAAAATAACAGGCAAGACAGACTCAAGGACAGAAGGTGCTGAACATCCGATCCTGTGTAACCCTAACCCAGAATAAGACATTTGATCGTCACTGATCACTCATTCCAGTAATGTTGTCTTTCTATTTTAACTATTTTAACTATTTTTATATAGATAGTGAAGTGGTGAATCATTTTCAGAGTTAATAGAAAGTATATGATTGGATCCTTCTTTTGGACAGAAATTCTCCATGTAATCTTCTCAGTGCTTTGAACAATATTGTCAACCAACATAAGACAACAGCAGCCTGGGGTTAGACACCACTGCAGAAACTAACATCAATAGAAGGGAAGTGGAGGGGGGTGCGCAGATATGAATGATCAGGTTTATTGATGCTTTGTTCAAAGGGTCACTTAAAGGGGTCAGGGTTCTATTAAAACAATTGCCATTTGCCTCTCATTGTGCAGCTCCAGGGCATTTCATTATTGCAAGGCCTTAAGAGCGACCTCAGCATTAGCACGGATGCTGCTATTACCAACATGGACAAAAGGATTCATTTTGGGAGTGCAGATTGGAGGTCTATTCCTCTTCAACAGGGAGCAATACAGGGGCAGCATGTGTGTGTGCGTGTTTGTGTGTTAGTGCAATCCAATTATATTATGTTGTAGACCTTAAGATGGCAGTTTTATGCAGAGTCACTTACAATGGATGCAGCACGAGAGTGAGCTTACATTTCTAGAAAAATTACAAGCAGCCACTGAGTGCAAGAGTCAAAGTCAATCTGCCCAGACAATAAATATACAATAGTAAATGTCCATTTGCCCTTAAATGATTTAGTTCGGATGAAAAAAATCCTGTTAAAGCATTATGCAGTACTTGGATCTACAGCATCTAGTTTTTCTCAGTCTACATTTGGTGCAAGACACGCTAATGAGGTTTATATGGCAGCAAATTTCTCCATCAACAAGAAGATGAGGGGAGGAGAGAGGGGGCGGTTACTCCAGTGAGATCATGGTCTGTCTGATCAGATGTTTGCACCACTGTTTTCACTGAAAGTATTAGAAAATAGAAAATAATAATAATAAAATGTCAAAATATACATCAGTGGGGTCTCTAACATGACATTTTGCTCTTGGTAGTGTGATTCTTCTTAATGTGTCCACATGACATAACACAGGAGGCCCTTAAGAACTTTGTGTGTATCAGTGCATGTGGCAGAACCAGCAAATTTGAGAACAAAACAGATTTTTGCTGTGATTTCTGATTGGTTGCAAACTAAACCAGAATAGGAAATGTGTTGTTATGAAGAAAAAACATAATAGGCCATAATCCTGATTACATGTCGAGTCCATGTAATATTGAACATGTTCAGAAACGCTGTAGTCTGATTGCAGTCGCAGAGAAAATGTTTGCTCTAATTATTGTTTTAGAAACTGCGATATTTCTCAATAGTCTCAATTTCATATTTTAAGGCTAGTATTTTAAAAGCTAGTTTCATTCATCCATAGTTAATTTCATGGCAACTTGTTTTATTTTAATATTTCTTTCTCTTTGCAGAAATCTGAAGGTAAAAACGACCAAAAAAAAGATCACTTGTCGGATCAGTGAGGCTACAGGTCTATAAACAAGCAACACCTTTGCCTCATCTGTGCGCTTTCTTTCAGTTTTTTTTTTTCTTAAAAACATTTTAACATGTTAAAACCATAGCCCAAGAGTATCCAGGTAAATACAGCAACATGCGATAAAGACTTGAAGTGAAAATAGGCCAAACTTACCTTGACTGACATTAAAAAAGGTGTGTCCAGGATTTACTGAACAAAACAGCCGAGGTTTCGCCTTCTCTGAGACACCTGGCCGGTGAACACCATGGAGAATCAGTATCCACTGGCCCTTTATAAAATCGGTGCAAGAGGAGGCATTTCAGCGACAGAAAAGGCGAGAACGTCGTTGCGATGCTGCGGTGCAAAGACAGGTTCCCCCGATGGAAAATTGGATTGTGCGTTGCAGCCTTGGCGACTGTGTGTGGTGCGCACTGGTCTCCACTGGACTCACATTTTCCAAAAAGCCAAGAAGACAATCAAACGGTTCTCACAGTGTTTTTACCTGCCAAGTTTTACCTAGAGGCTCCTAAACGACCATTTCGAGCAAGGAAATGTCAGAGATAACCAGTAATTTGAGTTCCACTTTAAGCTGTATGCGCTAAGGAATTTGGGAACACTTTTTTTAACCACGGTCACGTTGACTTAGCACACTGCAAAAAAATCCTTCAAAGCAGTAGAAAAATATTTGTCCGACCTAGGATGTTTTAACGATGCCTATCTTCTTGTTTCCATTCCCCACAAAAATTGGCACGAAGAACATTTCACATCTTCACAGATCATTCCGACACCAATTTTACAGCATAACTTGTTATTCCCCGACGTTGTATCCAAAAGGCGTGCCTGTTTTCAAACCCAACTGCAACACTTGATTACCTGCAGGCTAAAATACATTTTTTTCTCTGAGAGCATTCACTTCATCATGCGCTTAGTCCTCTTCCCGGTGGAACACGCGATGGAGGGGCGCCTCTGTCAAGCCAGCCTCTTCATGCAGCCAAAATATCCCACGAAGGTTCACCCAAGGATCGTTTCAGACAAATGTATGGGTAAAAAAACAACAACAAAAAAACAGTGTCTAAAGACGTTCTCCAGTTGTAATGATCAGATGCTCAGAAAAAGTGGATCTTTTCTTATTAATCCCACACTCCATGGGTTTATTAATTTGTCTCCGGAGCGTGAAAACCTTGTCTTGTGCAGCGAAGAGTTCAGAGTGAGTGAAGGAGAGAGAGAGAGAGAGCGAGAGAGAGAGAGAGAGAGACAGAGAGAGAGAGAGATTTAAGAAAAATGGGCAACAATAGGCTTCTAAATGAAGAGTAACACACTACTGATTGGGGTGCATGTTCCACCTCATTATAAAGAGGGCACTCACATTTATTTAGTCCACATCTGAACAGTGCTGGTGTTACAGCAGTAAATCACTCTCTAAATTGAATTGAATTTAATTGACTTGAATTGAAATGAGTGTTACACTCCATAGACAGAGAAAAGAGATGAAGAGGAGCCGGTCTCCGCTTCTCGCCCAGCGCAGTGCGCGTGAGCGTGTGTGTTTGTGGCGTGCGGGGATGGCAATCTGTGGGAAAATGGTGTATGGCGGATTCAATATTTGATGAGGCATGCTTATTCCCATTAAAGCCGGTTCACACCAGCGTTGTGATTTGAGACACAGGAGCAATGTAGCATACAATCATATAGGTAGGCACACACACACACACACACACACACACGCACGCATACACACGTGCACACATAGCCTAGACACGCACACAGCGGTGGATAATCTGGTGTTTCACGTCTTCATTAAATCGGACAAGCGAACGCACCATCGCAGCGTGAACGCGAAAGACTCACGCATGAGCAACTTCGATTCAAACAGCACGGGGCGGCGGCGGCGGCGGGATGCGCTGGACGGAGTGCACTACGGATCATGTTGGCAAGTGGGTGGCGATACCTTGGCGCATGATAACATATTGGCAGCAGAAAGTCGTGTCAACTCCAGAGATAGATAGATAGATAGATAGATAGATAGATAGATAGATAGATAGAGCGCCTCTCCTTTCAGCACCATGGACAGCTAACAACCGAGCAGCAGCTCTGTCCAGCATGCTGAAAACTTTTCATTTGGAAGGACTCACGTTAGTGTAGACCATTACTCTCTTGTTCCCTCCATTTATCTGCCTTAACCTCCTCCACAGAGGGGTCAGAACACTTGGTCCACCTTCTCACTAACACTTGAGATGCTTCCCTGCATGGGTATTAGTGCTGCATTACCATCTATAACCACTTGGTCAATCTTAATTTTCTTCTCTCAGAACATTTTCCAAAACAGCCTGAGTGATTCTCATTAGTGGGATTTGCTCACGGGAGAGACAAATCTCAATTCTATTTTATGGTACCCATCAAAATATTGCATAACATAATATGTACAATAATAAACAGGCCAGCAGCAGATAATTTGGCGGTTATTCGTTTTTCTAACTCTAATGAGAAGGCCATAGCAACAGATTGTTTGAGTCTTTCAGTGAGATGACAAACTTAAAACAGTCTTTTACTGTTTGTTGGTCTGTAAAAATAATGCTGATCCATGCAACATGAGTGAGGCTGCAGAGATTTCAGATCAATTAAACATAACTACAATCCTTCACAAGCCAAGTCGGTCACACTGAAAGTGACGAGGTGGTTGCTTTGAAACTTAAGAACATGGGTTAGTTTTAGACACTCTCTTCATGTATTGACAGCAAAATACTTATTATGGCACTTTTATATGCCACACAGGAAAAAAAAGGCTGGAGGTATGAAAATTGTATGTTTTGCCATTGTGAGTTTATGACTTATTCAAGACACCACGTGCAAAAATACCCCCGCTTGCCAGCTTGAGGTAAAGTGCGTTATTCATAAGTTGTGAATAATTGAGGTTTAGGGAGCACATTTGGAACTGAGGGGGGTATTTGCTGACTGTGTACTTTGTCTGTGTTGGCACTTATGAGGAAATACAATGCTTGGGTCAGGCAATTAGCAAGCAGAACAATGAAACAAAGCTAGCTACTCTGTGTGTTTTAATGATCAAGAATAAACTCCCAAACTAGTCCTTCTCTATCTAGTTTGGATATTATTAACAATGGTTATGTCACTGACTCTGTGTTACTGCTGGTAAAATTTAGAACTTTTTTTGGTAAGGCCACTTTGGCGTGACAGCGTGACAACACTCATTAGGTTGCATTAGTTACCTTAGCGTGTGGCATTGCCTGAAAACATGTGTGAATGAGAATTTTATCATCATGTTGCATTGCATCACACATTGTGGCACATCATGTCACCTTGTGTCACATTTTATCACATCACATCAGGCCACTTCATACCAAGTCACTTACACCACAACAAAGCAAAGCAATAACACAATAAAATGAGACAGGCAAGTAACACAGTGGAGCGGTCTTTTTATTCAGGACAATAATATTAACAGTATGCGTTTTACTACAACCTGTCCTGTACAACAAGTGTTTTTTATATCAAGAGCTTTATTGAGGAACATATTTTACACAATCTTAATGTTTATACCACAGATGTGGCCCCATGGACAAGAGTGATGAAAAATGAAAACATTTAGTCACCAAGAAAAATACCCTCACTACTGTCAGTTTTTGAGAGATTATAGACCTTTGTTTTTGGCACCTAAATGTACCTGATCATAACTCAGGTAACAGTTCTTTATTTTTATATCATACATTTTATCTCATATTTATATCTGGTTACCACTGTTGCCTCACAGCAAAAAGGTTCTTGGTTCCAATCCCTGAGTACACCCCGAGTGCTCTGGCTTCCTCCCACAGCTTAAGTGTGAATGTGAGCGAAAATGGTTGCTTGTCTCTATGTGTGAGCCCTGTGATGAGCTCGGCCAATGTCAGCTGGGACCGTCTTCAGCTCCCCTCGACTCTCATAAGGATAAGTGGTTATGGACATTGTTTTTAGAGTCTGCTTAGGATAAGCCAAACATGCCAGAAAAGTCATGTGAAACTTTAAATCAGGTGTGTCAGTTTGGATGACCACGTTGATAGAGGTTTCCACAGAGATGTCAGTTGTACACAGCCTCCAGGGCTGCTGGGAAGAGATAGAGTACAACTTAAGGTGTGTGTGTGTTAGTGTTTGTGTCCATGTGTAAAAGTATGTGTTCCCAGCCTCTCTGGATATAGATAAGGGGGAGTCCTGAAGGTACCTGCAGGAGGAAAGTGATTAGTGCCACAGGCTCAAACCACACACTCAGTATTCTAAACTGGTAAAAACAACCATCACCAGGTAACATTTCAGGTAACTATATACTATTTCATCTCTGTGATCTCATGTGACATGAAACTATGTTTAAACAGTGACACTCCTCCTCCATAATGTCATCTATAATGTCGTTTTGAACTTCTTTGCCGCTCTTTGCACACACACACACACACACACACACACACACACACACACACACACACACACACACACACACACACACACACACACATACACACACACACACACACACACACAACTGAAACCTGAACTGTGGCTCTCTGTGTTCTTATGAAACATTCAGCGTCCCAGTTGACTGGACATGTGTTCACCTTTGAGTGGATAATCTACTGAGAGTCTGTGTGTGCAGGTGTGTTTCACATCAGTCATGTCTAGGCCACACAGAGGCATCCTTTCAAAAGGGTCATGTTACTCTCACATCTTTCAATGCCACTGGAGAAAGTGACTGGCTGAGAGGGGGAGCAAGAGGCATAGGGGGGCTCAAAATGCCTATCCCCTTTGAGAGGAGTAAAGACTAAAGAAGAGGGGAGGATTGCAAAGGACTACAAAAGAGAAAACGACAAGCCAAGAAATGAGACAAAAACATTTAAAAGAGAACAGAACAGAAAGTCACAGAAAAAGCAATTTTATTATTTGAAATTGTTCACATTTAACAGGCCTGGACTGTCAAATCTGAACACTGCTACAACAAAAGCAATTCATACAATAACTCTGCTTCCATTGAACCCCAACTGTGAGGTTTTGCCCAGTGTACTGATGGATTGTTTGTTTAGCTGTGTGCTGTTAGCTTTGTGCTTTGGCAGCAAGTGATTTTGTTTCAAACAAAAAACCATACAAAGCTAAACAATATTTCTAATTGCATCCTTTTAATTGTTTCCTGTTGTTTCAGCTGCCGTGAATATAATCTCTTTATGATCTCTCTTTGGGTGTTGTTTAAGCGTTGACAAGATTATTGAACAGTGGTTTGCGAAAATATGTGAAAATATGTTGTACTGAATTACAATATTTTCCCAAGATTAGACATTGCATGAAACAAACTGTTGAATTAACATGCTCATTGCTATATGTACTTCCACTGGCATTTTTAATGCAAAAGACTTGCTATCTGTATAGATACGAAACATGCTAAAACCAGGACATTCATTGAACACGTGAGATGTAGACATGCACAAACAGAGAACTCTCTCACTCCTGCTGTCCTCAGCCGCACTCATCACTTGTGGAAAAATCCATCTACCTGATATTGAGAATGAAGCTGAAGAATTTAATCCAATTTGACTTGATTTCAAGTCTATTTACAGTATCACCCTTCCCCTTATGCACAAACATGTACACACACAACCATACACGTAAAAAACACGCACACATACATCTTTGACTCATTTCACAGTCTGCTCTTTACCTACCCAGAACCCCCCTGGAGGGATTTAGTAAATAGAAAGCTAGTTTGTACTTTCCATTAGAGCCTAATTCTATTACGCAGCCGGCTCTTATTGATCCTAACGTTCAGGGAGACATGCAAGAAAAGTAGCAAGTGGAGCACAGCGGAGGTCACAGTGGTTTGAGGATGGAGGCGGGAAAAGGTGGGAGATTGAGGGGGAGAGTTTGGTTGAGGGATGAAAAAAATAAATAAATAAATAAATAAAGGTACGATGGAAGGGGAAGACAGAAATGAGAAAGGATTAAGAGAGCTCTAATGTATCTGCACCCATCTGTAAAACATGAAGCAGTCTCACACACAGTATCATGGCAATGGCATCTGTAAAACAAAACAAGAAATTTGCCATGATTTGTTACATTAATAAGAAATATGTGTATAACATATTTTGTATTACATCATTGGTTATATCGTTTAAAGATAAAGATAACTTTGAAAGCACCATGTTGAAAGACTATAAAATGCCCACATGTGTGGACACAATCACACTACACACAGCATTGCTTTATTCTATATATTTCCAAGTAATACTGTGCATATGAGAAATTGTGTGGGTGTTGTGTTGCCCTGACATTATACGTACACATTCGCCGGTGGGTCTCTGGGGCTCCACAACACACTGATTCAAATTGACAGCGTGCCTATCATTTTAACAGTGCAGAGACCTGAAAAAGTGTCACACGCACACACAAACATGCACAAGCACACATACACACACATCTACGCACACATTGGTCTGTGATAGGTGACCATAGCACGGCTGGTATGGGAGCAAGAGCCAGGCAGATATGAAAACCCATATCAGAATGAGAAACCTGGGGGATGTGTGTGCTGTACGGTGTAGAGATTGGAGTTTGTTGTTGTTTAACCCAGGCAGTTCTTGGAACCAGAGATGTGGTCGCACTTGACTCACCCCGCCTGAGGGGACCAGTGTGAGTAAACCTAAAGAAAAAAAGGGAGAGATTATGAGGGACATTTCAGCAGAGGCGCCGGTAGATGAATGGTGAGAGAGAGAAAAGTGTTGGCAAGAGGTAGCAGAGCGGATAAAAGCAGAGAAGGGTTCAGAGAGGGGTGTGAAGGAGCTGAGGTGATCGGGGGATCAGGTAAGGTGTGGAGGACGGAGATGAGAGGTGAATGGAAAAGAATTTTGTCAAAAAATACTGAACATGTAAAAATGCTATAAAATACAGGCCTCACTGCTACCGGAAAAAAGATAAGGAGTTGGCTGTGTATGCCCATTCTGTCAGAAGCAAAACACAAAGACAGGGGCTGATGAGATATAGACCCAGTGACCACAAACTATTAAAAGAGAAAGATATAATTTAAAAATCTACCCAGGGATAGGATTGGACATGTGATCAGAGTATCAATAATACACTGATCATTTAAATAATTATTGTTTGATAGAATAGTAGAAGTAAAACCTACATTTTCTCACTCACTCAGAGGACAAATTTGAAAGATTTTAAAGGAACACAAGAGATAGCTCCCTCGCTGAGTATGCACTTAAACACACACATGCTAGTGGATGTAGCTCATTGTAATACAAGTGGATGTAAGAGATTTATAAATAAAAGCAACTGGGACACAATAAGGAAGACGTGTGCACGCAAGCTGCTAGATGAAGAAAGCCAACATCGGACTAAACAGACAGATGGGGAAGAGGATGTCAAAGAACATTCAGTTTGAAATTCTTTCCCTGTGTTTGCAATCGACAGTACGCAAACTAACAAGGGTGTTATCTGGATTAACACCACAGTGAAGCTTATGGCTCCTTATGCTTATTTTATCACTGACGCACACCCACAATCACAATGTGTTTCCTGTCAGCTCTGTCAGTGTAGTTTTGTCATTTAGAACAATGTTTGATTTGACAGCTCAGCTCTGACAAAGTCTGAAGACAAAAAAGTTTATGAAGCATCTTCTTTTATTTCTGCTGTTAGAATGAAGAGAACCTGTTTTCTCTGGTTGAGGAGTATATTGTTTGTCCTTGCAGACACATTTTAAATATGAATCATAAAACTCCCACAATTTAGCCCACAATTTACTTGATGTTAAGACGACATAAAAATTCCCAGAACTGTGAGTGCCTGCATGAAACGCACACCCAGTAAATGAAATTGTTGTTCAGCATCAATAGTTGCCTGATGGACCCTATAATAGTTGGTATCAAGAGGTTGTCAGATTAAAGATATTGTAGCATTGTGATTGCGTTGTACAAGTTTGTAGGGAAATTCAGTTTTAGAGGTGGGCTTGGCATTACAAAGGTATAGCCTGAATGTGATTCGTTATATGTTTGCTAGAGGTAAATGTATGTTCTTGTTGGACTACACATTAAAGTAGATGGAGGCTTGACTTACAAAGCCATTATTTGTGTTCTGCAGTCTTTGCCCCAAATTAAATTTGATCCTGAAGCATCAACAGTGTACACTGATTCCAAGTGCAAAGAAAACCTGTACACGAATTGGAGAAACATTGATTATTAGTGTTGTAAGAACAAATGCACATGCACAGTTAAGCATACAAATCTATAATTGTATTCATATTATACGCCCGCAGTGATTTGGCAGAGCATTCAGGTCACATCCTGAATGTTTGATTGTGGGAATAGAACAGAGTGGTATCAGGTCTTACAAATTGTTCTTCAGATATGATACCAGAGGCCAGTCTTAGTTTAGCTTGATGTTTGTATGCCTTAGACTGGTATTTAAAAATAACTGGCTGTAAGTCCATGTCTGTTAGCATTACCGTGGTGTTAAGCTTTACTTCAGCCCAGGAGACAACTCAAGTAAACAAGGTGACTGACTTTGACATGATGTGTGTGAGGTGCATTGCAAATCTAGTTGGAGGTTAAAGGCAATGAACTCCTCATCATAGGAGCACAGTCTCACTATCTCTCTATATTTAGTGATATACAGAAATTGCACATTCACTGCTTCACTTAAATCATCTAGCATTTTCAGTGATGCTGTAAAAGCAGCTAAGCAGCTACAAATTAAAAAAAAACACGCATATTTCACTCAGCTGTTTCAGTAGGCTGTAAGAACAAGTTTGATAACACTAGCCTTTTAAGCTAATCTAGATTTGTACATTGCAGCAAACTGATACTGATAGGTGTTTGAGAGGGTTTAAATAAAAGATCACCTGTGCTCCTGTGCATACACATGTCTGCACACAAACACACTGTCACTGTAGGGCAGGTCAATGACAGTGCACTCTCCAAGCTGTCAGGGCTATTCTGTGGTTTTCCTAGAACAAAACGAAAAGTTCCCTTGGGTTTCCAGCTTGACTGATACGTTGTATTCCTCACAAATACAGAAGCAAATCTAGAATGTCCATAATATGTTCATACTGGCAGAAAACATAAGGGTCCAATGTGTACAATTTAGAAGGCTATATTTACAGAATTTGAGAGAAATTAAATCTAATGTGCATCTATGTTTAACTATATACCATAATAACCTAAAAAAAAGGATTGTTGTATGTTTTTGTTACGTTAGAATGAGAATATGTCTACAGACACCATGTTAAACTACCATACAGTAGTGCAGAACAAACTAAACACTAATAAGTGTACAATAGATCTCTTCTCATAGATATTTATATGGAGACATTTAATATAGCACTCTTCTGGGAGTCAAGCTAGGTTTTATGATCACTGCTCAGGTTTTATAGGACACAGTGCTCAAAGTAGAACCAAAGAATATCATTGTCAGTCATATCGTGTTGAATATCACATTACAAGTGAAGAACTGCAAAATTTCTTCTCCATGAGACACTCTTTCTATCCTATCTTTCTATGCATGGATGACTAAAGATCAATTAAGAAAGGGAGTTCCACAAGGTTACATTCTTGGACTTCTTTTAGAAGATGATTGTAATTTAACTCTGCATCTAAAACAGATTGATTTATTAGTAATAAATGCAAAGATCTTCTGAATTTTCCAAATGGATTCAGCTTTATTAAGTCGTAATAAAATGCTGTTCTAATATTGAATTAATTATGTGGGATTTTTCAATTACAGCCAAGTTAATACCTTAAAATGTTAGCATATAAAAAAAATAAAATAGATTGCTGAAATAACACACATTTAGATATACAGTATATACTGCCTTATATAATTTTCCGTCTGGCTGGCATCCACATTTCCAGACTCTCTTCATTGAGTTTTATCTTGCACAATACTATCACCCACCACATTACTCCTTTTAATCTCTATAATCCAACATTTCTAAGCTGGTGCTATTCTACGCCCCTTACCCTCAAGTGTCTACATCTGCACACAGAACTCATATTTATTTGTCTTTTGTTGCTGTTGTTTTTCTTGCTTTTTCTGCATGCATTTCAGACTTGATTTTCAGTGCTCTTTGGGGACAATTCTAACAAGCACCACCTGGATTTATGTCTTCTTCTGCACAGCCATTATGTTTATGTATCTTTGTTTTTTATGTTATAGTTTGTGTACAAATGCATAAATCATAATCTTTATTTAAATTCCCCAAGGTAACACTATCATACTGCCCAACAGGTGCTCTTGAGTTTATGTGTTATCATGTTTCTAAGATTAAACTAAGCCAGAGGTGAGGCATGCATGCAGAACATGAATCCAGGACCGCAGTCAGCTCAGAGCGGGCCCACGCACATCTCAATGTGTGGCTGATAGCTTCGGTGCAGAAATCTGGAGTCATGCTGGCGCTAAATATAGACAAAGGTTTTATGTAAGCTGAGGTGAATCATTCTATTCCACACATTTCAGCACATTTACTCACATG
Organism: Sciaenops ocellatus; assembly: GCA_033000465.1. Taxonomy (NCBI): domain Eukaryota; kingdom Metazoa; phylum Chordata; class Actinopteri; family Sciaenidae; genus Sciaenops; species Sciaenops ocellatus. The sequence continues at coordinate 17,768,714 of CP136877.1, forward strand.
CACACACACACACACACTGAGTAAGTGACATGGCACAGGTGAAGGAAACACGGATGTGTTAAACATCCGCAGTTCTCATCACATGAAATAAATTTAGAGAACTGACAACAAGGCATATGCCTGCTGTCAGCCCACACATTTAGATGTATGTGTGTGTGTGTGTGTGTTTTCCATACCATGACCAAGGTGATTGGAACATGTTAATAAAATCCCTAAAATAATTGACTGGATGTGTGTGGAAAGACTGGAGGGTTGTTTTCCTTCACACAAGCAGCAGATTGTGGATCAGTGAGTCTAAACACACAGATTTATACTCAGTGGGATAGATCCCATGTAACACTTCTGTAATATAGTACATACAAATTTGTGTCTCTTTTGACATATTGTGGTCTGTTGGGTTCACACACACCATTTCATACTATTTGTTTTACCACAAGTGAACAAAGGAGACATGGGTGGAGATTAAGTCAAGTCAGTTTTATTTATATAGCCCAGTGTTAAAAATTTGCTTCAAGAGGGGAAAGAAATGGAAGAAATCTAAAGAAGAGCAACAGAGAAGGGATCTCTCTGAACACACAATAGATGTCATGTGAAGAACAGACCAATGTAAAATTACAGTATGGACAATTAGGATGACAAAATTATAAATAGATTGTAAACATATGGTGCTGAGTCTCGAGCCTAAGTGGCTGCAGAACAAACACAAACACATATGCTAACAACACAGCCCTGAATATCGATCGTGTCTGCCACAAAATAATGAAGCGGGGAAGTGTTAAAATGAATTATTTCCAATTAAGAGTGCGGGAAGAGGGATGGGTAACAGCTGAAGAATGACTGAGAGAGAAGGAGAACAAGAGAGACAACTCGACAGAGAAAGGAAGAGAGATAGAGAGAGATGCAGAATAGAAACAAGAGGAGAGGGGCTGAATTGTGGTCATCATGGTAACCATATGTACTCCTTCTCCTCCTCTAGAGAGATCACCTTTGACACTGCCAGGTTACTTCAGAGCACTGATTACCTTACACACACACACATATAGTACATACAGTACATACAGTACATGCACTTGTGGGTCTTGAAGAAACCATTTCAGACTGATAACATGCACGCACACACACACACACACACACACACACACACACACTGCTGTATCACTGTTAATACATCTTGACAAACCAAAGAAAAGAAAGGTCATCCTGCACGACTCCGTCAGCCTTTGTCTAAAGATCAGAGCATGGGAACCTGTTCTCACACATAAACTCTTTTCCTCACTTCCTCTTCTCTCCTCAAATCAGCCTCACATACATTGCCTTCTGTTACATCACTTTAGATTTTAATAATACTCACAAGTCTCTTAAACAAACACACGCACACAAAATGGTGCCTTGGTGTAACTACTGCATAGTTTGTGCCAACCCATGCATTTAGAATACATTATGCTGGTCAGCACGAAATCAATAGAACAGTCAGAGTATATAATTTTTTGTTTAACCCTCTGGGTGCCTATCAATTGCGACTGCCCGGATTCCAGAGGATTCTTGACAGTGTTGAGTTCGACCAGGCTTTGCACAAGTTTTGATGAAATGGAATCGTTCACCCGTACATCTGTGCCAGTTTCTATACTACCTATAGTCGTAAACTGTACCATTTCAAAACTGTCTATAAATCGAAAAATTGGATTTAATCATGATGGAATCATGGAAGTTCTGCCCCCAGCTGATGGCAGAAAAAAAAAATGGTCAGGTGATTTCTCAAACAATTTCACAGAGATCATAATTAAGTGACAGATGCAAAAGTCACTTAAATTTTGTAAACAGTGTGTGACCTGAAACGTTTTCCCCACCAGCCTCAAGTTGTATTAATATAGCAATGGCGACATCTGCTGGCTAACATGGCTAGTTGTGTTTTCATGGATTTATTTGACTTGTGTATTACATGAAACTCAAACTAGTTACAGATGGAAGGAAACTAAGATTAAGCCTTTCCTGTCAGCTGTGTTGAAACTGGATTAATTGCTTGAGAATGAAATAAGTATACTTAAAATAAGAACATTAGTCTTGTTTCCACATAATAATCTGCCAAACGGTGATCGTCCTCTCTAATCATCTGATCTTTAGGTTGGACGTCCTGTATGCAACAACTGTGTCAGCAGATGATCACATTTGAAACAAGTCCAACAAGATTTAAATCTAAATCTAGGATTACCTCACTTATTTAGATGTACAGTTTTTGCAGTGTTCACTAGCTTGTTTATAGTGAAGTCATGTGTCTTTTCAAAGTCAGTTGCTGTAATATAAAAAGAGACACAAATAAAGACTCAAATAGAGACACAAATAGAGTATTCATACTAGTCAAGGACGGTACTTTTTGATAGATCTGAAAGAGTCATCAATGTCTTGGACTTGCTTTAATACATGTTGTCATGGCAAGCAGTATACTCAGTTACAAATCTGGAATATCGATAGAACAACTGTTTACATTTTATGTGGTCAACTAAATACTGCAAACTAGAAAGAAACTCAGATAACATGGGTGTAAGACTACTTTATGCTTGTTTTGCTTTTCATCCAGTAACTCTGTGAAGTGTGCGGTTATAATATTTATTATATGTTTGTTTTTTCTGTGTGTACATCTGAGAAGTAATAACTGATAACTTAATTTCACTTGATCTCAAAGCTTCTGATACGAACACCCCCATCAAAGCTGAAGAGGGAGTATTTCTCTGCACCTATGCGGTTGGGGAAGCAGATTTCCGAGCCATCTGATAAAGTCACCCGGAACTCTGTAGCGCTGAATTTAATGATGATCTAGATGGAGAATTGTGTCCGAGAGACAGAGAAAAAGAGTAAGAATATGCAGACAAAGATGTTACATATTAAACTACTGATCTATTAAGTATTTAGTATTTAATGAAGAATTTAATTTTCTGCAGACACACGTGTAGCAGGGTTACAATATGTACAAACAATTCTCACCTTGAACTCCTTTCCCTTTCTGAAAGGAAAGCCTCCCTGACGGACAGCCTCACCCCAGCGGCCGCCCTGGAAAGAGTTACAGACCACCGTATTCTTATCTCCACGAGCCTCAAAACGAGGATTTATATGCAGAGCAATCTCCTGGTCATCTGGGCCAATATTGATCTCAAAACTGCAGCACAATGTAACAAAAAAATGTATTACATTTTAATACCGCTCCTCCTTCTGTATCAAATTGTTAAGAGGACACTAAGTGCACAAAATACTGAGGCAAACCGAGCATGCTTATGACTTCACTTTCTAAACGTCATCCACCTTGTCATACACTGCATAGCTGTCTATAGACAGTACGTGGTCCTGATATCATTTTAATTTCATTAAGGGATAAAATATCTTATTGTCAACACCAAAAAGAACCAAGAGGAGATGAACTAATTCAGTTTTACTGCGATAAACTTATTTCACAAGTGTCAACATTTACATTACTTACTTTGTAGCCTCAGGTGTGATGACTCCAGCAACAGTCAGGGTCTGTCTGACTTTGAAGGACATGTTCTGTACAGTCATACACTGTGCAGAAAAGGAGAGGGAGAGGGAGGAGAGTGATACAGTATGCTACTGTCTGAAAATACCGCTGGATTTTATTAGATCCAATTATTATTGCAGCCTCAGGCAAAAAACAAAAACAAAACAACAGCAGTAGTATCCTTAGCAAACTCCTCAACCCTTACTTCATCCCATTACATGTGTTTTCAATTGCACTCCCATTGACACAGTAATAAGTGAACAGGTGGAACATATTGTACTAATTTTGTCTATAGAACCTGAAAGAATAAAATAATGAAGCTTCATATCTGTTGTTGTTGTGGTTGCTCAGACATGGCCATATAATTACATGCCTCCTCAATCTACCACTCCTGACTTGTTAACTCCAAGAGGTAAACTTGTGTGACTGTATAGTGGCATCTATTCTAGCTTCCTCATAATGACAAGGTCTTTATTTTAATTCACTCTGTTCATGAGTCCAGACAGATCGGAGTCCATTACTTCCTGTGCTCCACCCTAGATGAGACTGAGATGAGGCTGAGATGATTAGAATGAAATGGACAATTGTTAACGAGCAGTTCTTGTTGCAGCGTAATTAAAGTGGCAGAGGACAGAATAATGTAAACAAATCAGTAATGTGCATTCATGTGTGGTCTGTGGTTAATATTTTGACCAAAAAAGGCAACCAAAAAAAAATCTGTCCAAACATAAAACACTCTATGCAGTTGCTAAACGCCACAATTGATTGGAGACAGGGGGACGGGGGGGTCACATTCTTTGTGACTCTCTATCTTGCTCAAGGGCTCGCTTTCCTCCTGATGGTCTGAAGAACTCACTGCACGGTGCTCTGTCCCTGTCAGTGTCCTCTCCGCAGTGTTAGTTATCAGATGACAAAGTTCGACAAATGCATTGACTGTATTGTATTGAAGGCTAATTTATTCCCATGCTGCTGCTCAGAGTAATCTTATGTTATCACCCTCCGTTTCTGTCACAGTTAGATTTGTGGTCATTTTCAGACTTGGTTTATGAAGTTCTCCCAACATGTGAGAACACGTCTGACATGGAGAATCTTCTGTTGTGTGCTACATGTGTGGAATATATTTGTGTAAACTGATTCATTCGGCAGCTCTTCTGGCAGCAGCACAGCATATCTCCCTCTCCTCTTTCACCGTATGTTACTATGGTTACGCAGACGCTCTGAAACTTTCTCATGATTTCCAGTAAGAGATTTTTGGTTAGTATGGTGATTCAAAATCACAAGTTTAGCCTGATTGTTCTTCAATGCTGAAATCTTGTATTATAGCTCTTCCAATGTAGTCTTCGGTAAATATTCAGTTAACATGTGTGAAAGCACCTCTGCCATAATAAATGAGAAAGATTTGACAGATCCAAACAAAATAGTTCAGCTAAGAACTCGTTCCTTCTCTTCTATTTCTAGGTTGACCTTCTAGTTTAATAACAACTAGTTTGTTCTGTATTAAATTGACTTTTTACTTTTGTAGCTACTTGCCAACCCTCAAACAAAGTAAGATTTTTGTTGTAAATTGAATTGTTCATCTTTGTTGTGTGTGTGCAATTTGTTGATTGCACTATAGTGTTTTGGGGCCACAAACAAAATCTTTGTTTAGGGTCATCAAAAGCCAACGGCCGGTCCTGACCAGACTTCTCAAAAGCACATGTTACAAAATCACAGTTTAAGTGCAATGAGTTGTTTTAGTTGTGCTGAGCTGGTTAATTTTTATCAGCATGGCATTCAATAGGTAAGTTCCCCTTTTAAAAATATACTGCTGCTCACAATGCTCGTCCATCTGAATCATAAAACACAAAGTAAAAGCAACACAGCAGAACATTATTGAATAAAATTGTACTTACTTTCACCATCTTTGCAAATTTAGTCAGTCAAGTACAGCTAAAAAAAAGTTAAAGTTCTGCAGGGCCTTGCCTCACTGCACGCTGCCAGGACAATATATACAATGTGGGTGGTTCCTTCTGCCTGACTGACATTTCAAGCAGCAAATAATATCAGGCCATTATAGAACATTAACAAATTAAGTCAAAGTGCAGTTATTGCCCATAAATAACTAACCTGAACATAATTTTAGTGCATAACATGTTACTGCTGATGTTAGTGAAGTGAGGATAATTAGTAATAGATTATTTGTTGACATCAGACCGTTACATTGTAACCTGTTGGTGTTGAGTCTGACTGCGAGAGGGACACTAGTAGCCAGAGTGCCAGACAGAGCCGGCCCGTGGCATAGGCAGTATGGGCAAATGCTAAGGGCGCCTTCCATTCAGGGGGCGCCACAAATGGGGGAAGAAAAAAAAAGAGGAACTTTCACTTTTCTTATACTAAAACTCGTTGGTACTATTATTTCTTGATATGAAAACATAAGCCCACGTTAATTTAACTGAATACCAAAGCCTATTAAATAATAATAATAATAACAAGCCCCCCCTCCTCTGACTGATTAGACTGTACCTGCTCTCAGTTTTCTGACGTCACCTCGTTATTGACAATAATAATGTGAAAACACCAAATCTCTCTGGTGCTCGGGGGAAGGAAGAAAAGAAAAGAAGAGGAGGAAAAACGCGACAAAGACAGAGGGTTACAGTAAAGATGATGTCATGAAATGATTTGTCTGTTGCAGAACGATAGTAACTTTTATTCTAACACGGTTTGTTTTTTTATGATTAGACTGTAACACCCACTGGTTTCAGACACTCCTCTTCTCTCATCAGATGTGCTGTTGAGAGATATCTGAACCCCACCCCTGCCAATCTTGGGACGTCACCAGTTATCTCCACTTCAGCAACATCAAGCGATCCTCCTGTCGTCTCCACCCTCTTGTTACAGTTTTTCTCAGTCGCTTTGGTGCTTTTCTCAGATCAGAATGAAAGTTCTCACAACTATTATCTCAACCTCCACAACATTGAGTCATTTGTGCACATCATCGTAGCAGTTTCTCATTCCTTTGAACAAATTGCAAATGCTTTTGGACATGTATCAGTTACTTTCATACAAATCTCTGCTGTTTTATAACATTATCATTTGCTTATGTCATGTCAGTCAAAATGAAACATACTTATGGATGCTGAATAGTCATTCCCTATAAAACTCATAGTCCTCATTTCATTGCTTGAGTCATTACATACAAAATTGTTGAACTAGTTGTCAAAATCTGTCAAGCAAATGTGCAAATGTGCATGTGCATTTGTGCACAGTTCTACCATAATGGTATTTCTTATGTTTGTTCTAAATAAGTGACTGCGTATTTTTTTTTTTTTTGCACAATGCTGTAGAATTGCAAAGAGCATATGCAGTGAATATGTGAAACATACATATGTGTCTTGTACTCAGTTACCTCACCTAATACAGTAATGTGTAACTTCACTGTAGTTTTCAAATGGCTGTACAGGTAGTGTATAGTGCTGTCTTGAGCATTTTCAGGTAGTGTCACCAAGATCTGACTTTTTTGCATTGGAAAACACAGAGAGAGTAAACTGTCATAATGAAAAGATGACAATTTGACTGTCTTGTTCATAAACAATGGTGTCAGGACTCAGGATTATTTTGATGACACAAACAGTTTCATTGACATGAATACTTGCTTTTGAGGAATCAACTATTCATTTTGAGCAAGTGACGCACTTTTGCAGGTTATCCACTAGGTTTTGCAGTTTGTACTAATTGTTCTGAGAAATGCACTAACTGTTGTGCAAATGTTAATAGTGATGTGAGAAATGCACCAAAGCGACTGAGAAAAACTGTAACAGTTTTTATTTTGTGGGTAGTTAAATCTTATACTCTGTATAGGCTATTTATATTAAATTAATAATTTATATATGGCATGGCATTCAGGAAATTAAACCTTTGAATATACAGAATGAAACTTTGAATATATGGAATGAAACTTTGAATATATGGAATGAATCTTGAATATATGGAATGAACCTTGAATATATGGAATAAAACTTTTAATATATTGAATGAACCTTTGAATATACTAAATTAATCTTGAAAATATGGAATGAACCTTTGAACATATAGAATGAGCCTTTGAATATATGGAATGAAACTTTGAATATATGGAATGAAACTTTGAATATATAGAATGAACCTTTGAATATATGGAATGAATCTTGAATATATGGAGTGAACCTTTGAATATACTGAATGAAACTTTGAATATATGGAATGAAACTTTGAATATATTGAACAAAACTTTGAATATATAGAATGAACCTTTGAATATATTGAATGAACCTTTGAATATACTAAATTAATCTTGAAAATATGGAATGAACCTTTGAATATATTGATTGAAACTTTGAATATATGGAATGAACCTTGAATATATGGAGTGAACCTTTGAATATATTGAATGAAGCTTTGAATATATGGAATGAACCTTTGAATATATTGATTGAAACTTTGAATATATGGTATGAACTTTTGAGTATATTGAATGAAGCTTTGAATATATGGTATGAACCTTGAATATATGGAGTGAACCTTTGAATATATGGAATGAAACTTTGAATATATGGAATGAAACTTTGAATATATAGAATGAACCTTTGAATATATGGAATGAATCTTGAATATATGGAGTGAACCTTTGAATATACTGAATGAAACTTTGAATATATGGAATGAAACTTTGAATATATTGAACAAAACTTTGAATATATGGAATGAACCCTTGAATATATTGAATGAACCTTTGAATATACTAAATTAATCTTGAAAATATGGAATGAACCTTTGAATATATTGATTGAAACTTTGAATATATGGAATGAACCTTGAATATATGGAGTGAACCTTTGAATATATTGAATGAAGCTTTGAATATATGGAATGAACCTTTGAATATATTGATTGAAACTTTGAATATATGGTATGAACTTTTGAGTATATTGAATGAAGCTTTGAATATATGGTATGAACCTTGAATATATGGAGTGAACCTTTGAATATATGGAATGAAACTTTGAATATATGGTATGAACTTTTGAATATATTGAATGAAGCTTTGAATATATGGTATGAACCTTGAATATATGGAGTGAACCTTTGAATATATGGAATGAAACTTTGAATATATGGAATGAAACTTTGAATATGTTGAATGAACCTTTGAATATATTGAATGAAACTTTGAATATATGGAATGAACCTTGAATATATGGAGTGAACCTTTGAATATATTGAATGAAACTTGACTGACGTCAGACTTCACGGCAGTGCCTGCGGCCATCTTGTATAACGTGTGGATGCTGCAGCAAAAAGTGAATGACAACGAGTCAATCCGTTTGGAATCTCGTAGCAGCAATATTAAACAGTGAGGACATCATTAACACGCTGACGAATGCGTGTACGGGCCAAAGTCCTCCCGATACCCCTGCCCAATACTGTTCTTCTGACGAAGAAGTTCACTCCCTTTTTAATCGTGGCAGACCTACTACAACAGGCCAGGCAGCTGTTTATCAGGCCGACCTCAGCATGCCTTCAACCTCACAGGAGTGCCCCACAACAGCCCCTGTGTACAATCTCCACCCATACACAAGAAAGGGCCCAAGACACAAGATGTAAGAATAGCTAAGCTTCATTTAAACTAGATGAGGGCTCTCAGTAGAGTGCATATAAAGATATAGATCATATTCTATATCTCAGTGCAGCTATAATGAGCCCTGGTAACAGGGCGTCTCCTTCATAAAAAAGCAGAACTATTAAGGGAACACTCTGCTGTGTGTAGAGGTCTGTATGTAGGTCTGTATGGTTAGCTTGATATAGTTTTCAGGTGATTCCTAACCTAACCCGGTTTGATAATCAATAAATAGCGTTTTAACGTCAGTTAATGTTATAGAGGGGCCGAACAGCTGTTATGGAAAATAATAATATAGGTAACTGCTCCCACCTTACATTTCTCAGGATCATTTGTAAAGATTAGATCTATTCAGCAGGTGTTATACATCTGTCTACATTTTTATTGACACGTGGTTAGCTAACGTTTGCTCTGCTTGTAATAGTCAAAATGTTATTCCTTTTCCACATCTTCATATATTAGAGTTGTAAGGCTGGTTGTTTGTTGTGTTACAGTTCATTTATTGTCTAAAGTGTGTTTATAGTGTTAAACTTTACATCAGTGTTAGCATTCCCATATTTTATATTATACTGCAGTTTACTGCCTCTTTGCATTCTGCTAATCAGCAATTCACTTTAATGATAATAAGATTGAATCTAATTTGCATATCAGAAATAATTGCATTGTATATGATACATGTACAGAATAGGGGAAATCATGCCTCTCTTAGGTCTTTCGTTTCATTTTATTCCTGGTATCATGTTTTTTTATGATTAGACTGTAACACCCAATGGTTTCAGACACTTCTCTTCTCTCATCAGATGTACTGTATCCTCCTGTCGCCTCCACCTCTTGTTCACAGTTTTTATTTTGTGGGTAATGAAAATTGTATTACTGCTGTATAATGGTGTATATAAACCACGAAATACATTAATGAATGCAGTGTAAAATAAATTCATGAATTTATGAATTTATTTAACATTTTTTTAATTCCATAGTAATTATCTCCGTAAGGCATAATCTCATTATGCATTTGTCTGTCTGTCCACAGTCCGCTGTGTGAGTAACGTGCCCAAAGCTGACAATGTGTCGCCAATCATCAAATACGTTCAATACTAAACTAAATATTCAGCCTGCATTGCTCTATGAATGTGGGTGATTGCCGCCGCTGCATTGCTGCCTGTGCTCCACCCTAGATAATGAGACTAAGGTGATTAGAATGGGATGTACAAATGTTAACCAGTGGTTCCTGTTGCAGTTTAATCAAATTATAAGAGAAAAGATCAACCTAAACAGAAAACTAACGTGCCTACATGTCTGCTCTGTTGTGAATATTTTGACAAAAGGCAACCAAAACAATCTGAGTGCCCACCAGACCCAGGGCCAACCACAACTGTGCGTTAGTCCAATTCGCTGTGACTTTCTATGTTGATTGCTTCTCACATTTTGTACAAATTAATATTTCTAGCTGGAATGCTGTCATTACCAGCATGGACAAAAGGATTCATTTTGGGAGTGCAGATTGGAGGTCTATTCCTCTTCAACAGGGAGCAATGCAAGGGCAGTGTGTGTGTTTGTATGTTAGTGCAATCCAATTATATTATTTTGTAGACCTTAAGATGGCAGTCTTAAGAGTGACTTACAATGGATGCAGCACGAGAGTGAGCTTACATTTCTAGAAAAAAATAAAAATAAATTGCAAGCAGCCACTGAGTGCAAGAGTCAAAGTCAATCTCCCCAGACAATAAATACACAATAATAAATGTCCATTTACCCTTAAATGATTCCGTTTGGATTTAAAAAAAAAAAAAAAATCCTGTTAAATGCAGTTTATGCAGTACTCTCAGTCTACATTTGGTGCAAGACACGCTAATGGGGTTCATGTGGCAGCAAAATTCTCCATGCATAAAATGAGGGGAGGAGAGAGGGGGCGGTTACTCCAGTGAGATCATGATCTGTCTGGTCAGGTGTTTGCACTACTGTTTTCTTTGAAAGTATTAGAAAGTAGAATATATATTAACAATGAAAGGTCAAAATATACATCAGTGGGGTCTCTAACATTACATTTTGTTCTTGGTAGTGTGATTCTTCTTAATGTGCCCACAAGATATAACACAGGAGGCCCTTAAGAACTTTCTGTGTACCCCCATGTGGCAGAATACTGTTCATCAACATAGACAGGATCGAAATAATGATAACAAAACATATTTTACTGTGATTTGTGATTGGTTACAAAACAGAATAGGAAATGTGTTGTTATGAAGAAAAGAACATAATGGGCCAAACTGTTGCTTACACCGAATCCATGTAATATTGAACGTTCAAAAAAGCTGTAGTCTGATTGTAGTTACAGACAGTGAAAATAGGCCAAACTTACCTTGACTGACATTAAAAAAGGTGTGTCCAGGATTTACTGAAACAAAACAGCCGATGTGTTGCCTTCTCTGAGACACCTGGCCGGTGAACTCCATGGAGAACCAGTATCCACTGGCCATTTATGAAATCGGTGCACACAGAGGCATTTCAGTGTTTCAGTGGTGCAAAGACAGCCAAGAAGAAAATCAGACACTTTTCTTGAAGTGTTTTTACCTGAATAGTTTCACCTAGAAATGACCATTTCGAACTCAGAAATGTCAGAGATAATCAGTAATTTTAGTTCCACTTTAAGCTGTATGGGCTAAGGGATTTGGGAACACTTTTTTTTTTTAACCACAGTCACGCTGACACTGCAAAAAATCCCTCAAAGCAGCAGAAAAATATTTGTCCGGCCTAGGATGTTTAATAATGCCTATCTTCTTGATTCCACTCTATTAATTTGTCTGTGGCGCGTGAAAACCTTGTCTTGTGCCTTGGTCAGAAAGCACACACACATTCACATACTTTGTATGGAAATTGGCATGCCTTGGTGCTTCCTTTCAGCACCATGGACAGCTAACAAGCGAGCAGCAGCTCTGTCCAGCATGCTGAAAACTTTTCATTTGGAAGGACTCACGTTAGTGTAGACCATTACTCTCTTGTTCCCTCCATTTATCTGCCTTAACCTCCTCCACAGAGGAGTCAGAACACTTGGTCAACACTTGGTCAATCTTAATTTTCTTCTCTCAGAACATTTTCCAAAACAGCCCGAGTGATTCATAGTAGAGGAATTTCCTCGCTGGAGAGACAAATCTCAATTCTGGCTATTAACTCTAATGAGAAGGCCATAGCAACAGAATGACTGAGTCTACCAGATACCGAATGTTGGTCACTGTTAGTTGATCCATGCAACATGAGTGAGGCTGCAGAGATTTCAGATCAATTAAACATGACTACATTCCTTCACATGCCAAGTCAATGCTTATACTTATTATGGCACTTTTATGTACCACACAGGGAAAAGACTGGAAGTATGAAAATTGTATGTTTTGCCATTGTGAGTTTATGACTAATTCAAGACACAACGTGCAAAAATGCCCTCGCTTGCCAGCTTGAGGTAAAGTGCGTTATTCATAAGTTGTGAATAATTGACGTTTTGGGATCACATTTGGAACTGAGGGGGGTATTTGCTGACTGTGTACTTGGTTGGTAAGTTGGCACTGAGGAAATACAATGCTTGGGTCAGGCTGAACAATGAAACAAAGCTAGGTACACTGTGTTAGACATATAATGTATAGCTTAGATTTAATGTTCAGTCATGTTCAGACTCCTCCTTGACTTTTTGTGAATTCAAAAAGTCAGTCTCCAGTCCAGTACTAACACGGTGCAAGTAATTTGCTTCATGGTATGCACATACTGTACATGCAAGTCAGTGTGTGCCAACATTATAGATGAGGGCTTTGGGCTGCTTTTCTCAAAATAAAATATATAAAAACGTATATTTAACATGTAATTTTCCTGCCTCACGTTTCATTGCCTGGATTCTCTATGCCGTTTCTGTGTCTGACTTCATAGATAGATAGATAGATAGACACACAAAAACACGCGCACACACACCAGCCTCAAGTTGCATTAACATAGCAATGGCGACATCTACTGGCTGACATGGCTAATTGTGTTTTCATTTATTTATTTGACTTGAAACTGAAACAATTTGCAGATGAAAGGAAAGTATGATTAAGCCTTTCCAGTCAGCTGTGTTGAAAACGAGTTCATTGCTTGACAATGAAATAAGTGGTAAAACAGCTTTGCACAGTGAGCACTACATAACCTAATCCACACTTTAAAAAAGTCCATCTAGATTTTAAATCTAAATCTAGGATTATCTCACTTTTATTATCTCACAGTTATTGTTATGTGTCAATTCAAAGCCAGTTGATGTGAACATTAAGTATATAGTGGACCAATGTCCGCGTTTCACAAATAGAGTATTCGTACTAGGCAAGGATGCGACTTTTTGATACATAATATGCTTGTGTAACAAGATGAAGGAATCACCAAAGTCCATGTTTGTCGTAAAAGGACGTGCTTTAATCAATGTTGTCAAGGCAAGCATTATACTGGGTTATGAATCTGGAATGTCTGGGAGGGAAAACAAGAGAGCATAAAGCATTTCAAGGCACTTTAAAGAACAACTCATCACATTTTATATGATCAGCTAAACACTGCAAACTAGAAAGCAAAAAACGGTCAGTTAACATGGACTTGGGACTACTTTAAGCTTGTGCTGCTTTTCATTCAGTAACTCTGTGACAATATTTATTGTACATTTTTCTGTGTGTACATCTGAGTATTATGACTTATATCTTATCTATTCAACTTTCTGTAAATGTGTACTTTCATTTGTGCAAGCCAATAAGCTAAATTCTTACATAATACATTGTCTGATGAGCATGTAAGGCACTACTGACACCATGTGTATTCAGCAACTTAAAAGCCGGGGCTAGATTTGACAAATCAACACCAACAAATCCTTGGAGGTTGGAAGTTTACTTGATCTCAAAGCTTCTGATACGAACATCCCCATCGAAGCTGATAACGGAGTATTTCTCTGCACCTATGCGGTTGGGGAAGTGGATTACCGAGCCATCTGATAAAGTCACCTGGAACTCTGTAGGGGTGAAGTCAATGATGATCTAGATGGAGAATTGCAGATAGAGAATTGCAGAATATGCAGATAAAGTTGTTACACATTAAACCTGCCATTCATGGAGACAGATACACAATTATATGTAATGTAACATCGTGATTTGATTGCATTTACCTCCTGCATGCTGTACCATATAAATACCTGAAACTATGTTATCTGATGAAAGATTCATATATTTAACTTGCAGATCTCCACAAGTCCATAAATTGGTCATCAAAGAATTATAGTAATGTTATCAGAGGTACAGTGACAAACATTTTCCAACAGAGGTCACTAAAGGAAAAGAAAGAGGTGGGACAGACTATGTCTGCAGACACGCATGCAGCTGTGCTAGAAAATGTACAGGCAAATCTTACCTTGAATTCCTCTCCCTGGCGGAAAGGAAAGCCTCCTTCACGGTGCTCCTCACACCACTGGCCTTTCTGGTAAGAGTTGCAGACCACCACATTCTCATCCCCGTGAGCATTAAAACGAGGGTTCATATGCATGGTGATCTCCTGGTCATCTGGGCCAATATTCAGAGCAAAACTGCAGCACAATGTAACAAGAAAGTTGATTATATTTTAATATAGCTCCTCCTTCTGTTTTAAATGATTAAGAGGACACCAAGTGCACAAAATCTTGAGAAAAAGCAGTTGCTCTTTTCATCTGCTAACCATTATCTTCATGAACCCCACATCACTGAGGGGAAGCACATAGTAGTCACTGACTGTAACTGATTATAGATAGATTATAGATTCCACCTCCATCTCTGTGTAAGTGTGTAGATAAACACTGGCCCACATGTTGAGATCAGTCACTGCCTTTCACAGGGAAAATAGAATAATCACAGAAAGTAGAAAATAAGAACGGGAAGGAAACACAGATCACCATGATTCATTACTTGTACTCTTGAAGCCTCAGTGACCTTTTGTTATGTATCTAGGGAAGATAAACTAGACTGAAAAAGAACATTGAACGCTCGTTGTCCTAATTTTAATAAAAAAATATTTGGAGGGAACAAGGAAGCCTTATGACTTTACTTTCTAAACAATCACGTCTCCACCTTGTCATACCCTGAACAGCCGTCTATGGACAGTACTTGGTCCAGATATAATTTTATAATAATTTCATTAAGAGATAAGCTATCCAAATATCTGTGCAAAGGAATCGCATTCAGTAAGACAGGCACGGCATTCTTAATATAAGCTGAACACCAAAAAGGAACAGGACCAGTCAAAAATATCTGGATGGTGTTTTACATTACTTACTTTGTGGCCTCACGTGTGGCGACTCCAACAATAGTCAGGGTCTGCCCGACCTTGAAGGACATGTTCATTATGATCATACCCTGTGCAGAAAAAGAGAGGGAGGAGAGTGATACAATACACTATTGTGTGGATATACTACTGGATTTTACCAGATCCATTTATTATTGCAGCTTCGGGGCAAAAAGAAACACCAGCAGTAGCTTCAGCAAACTCCTCAACCCTCATCTCATCCTCTGAAAAGACATGTGTTTTCAATTATACTCCCACTGGCCCAGAGTCAAGGCTTTCCTGCAGGACTGTTGCCACGGCCTTTTTTCCTCTACAGCGATTTTGGCAGAGGCTAAAAATGTAGAAAAATGATGAGGGACGGCCGTTGTTCAACTGAGCAATATTTTCCTATGTGCAACACTGGATGGCAAGTACACAGAGGAGAAAAAAGGCTGAGTGCAACAGAAATCCCCAGTATGGTTGCTCCTGCACATGTGGCAGGGGAATACTGAGCTGTGCCACGATTAGGAAATTGTACTTGAGTCATCTATTATTGGTTGTGACACACAGATCACTGTTGTTTGACATTTTGTCACTTTGTTAAATTATACATCTGGGGAAATGTTAGCTGTAGTCAGGGCAATTATATAACTAGCAGGACTATGAAGATTTACCATTTTTTTCAATATAGTTTAACATAAAGTAGAAGGTTATAAAATATTGGAAAAATCAGATTCTAAGTAGACACAGTAGAACCAGGCTAAAACACAAGCTCCTTTCACAGTTATTTATCTTCTGGTGAGTAACACAGTGATAAGTGAACAGGTGGGTGCTTCTCATTGGTGAGGTGAGTTTCCCCTCTTCACTGCATAAGCTTTGAGTATCTAAGTTTTAAAGCTATGTAAAGCAATCAGTTATTATTATTATCATTATTATTATCGGGCGCAAATGTAGATGGTTTAATCACGGGCGTGTCCAGGTGGTGGCCTGCGGTGGCACCAGCCACCCCTGAAGCTATTATCCTAAACTACTGGCTACCGATTTCTATGTAGGTTTGGAGTTTTACACAATTTTGTGAATACAATAATTTTGTCCACACAGGCTTATTTATTTTAATTTTGTTAGTAATTTATACTGTGGCTGTATTTTGTGTTTTATTTTGTATGTAGCCAACTTTTGGGAGTATAATTTCTTCTTTAGGACTTGAAAGAATAAATCATATCTGTTGTGTTGTGATTTGTAGATTTGTTAAAATAAAAATCCTAAACACAGGAATGTATGAAACTGTAAGATACTGTAATGTTAGTAGCTAAAGTAGATATGAGAAATGTTAAAGGAATGCTTTTCGTACTTCATGCCACTCACTTGGGGCAGATAGTAAACCTGATTTGGGCCACCCCAGTCGAAACAGTCTGGAAATGCCACTGATTTTAATGTTTTAATTTTTGTGTAGTGTTTTATCATTCACACCTACATTTGAAGAAATGTTCCAAAAAGTTTAAATTTAAGTTTAATTGCAAGTTACATTGTTTACATATTCTTTTCTCTCAAGGACAGGAGCAAGAATTCAAAAAATCAAATCTCATCAAAAATCAATCTGTAATAAAAACCAAAAATAAAAAGATGTACTGTATATGAAGATCAACAAAACCATGAAATAAAAGAGAGTAAAGGGATAGAATGACATGGGTAGGACATACTTTCCATGTTAGAGTCCAACTGTAAAGTGCATGACCACATAGCATTGGGCTGTGAAGGGTTGGGCTGAGATTTGAGCAGGCAGTCATCCTGCATCTGTCTCACACACTGCTGTTTCTGTTTGGTAAAAGTTGCCAATTCACCTCTCACTGACACTGATGCTGACTGAGTGACCAGCCACCAACTGAACAGAAACACTAAGTATGTACAAGTAAAAAACATCTATCACAAATAAAGGAATTACTGCCATCCTGATAGAATTTCGACATGATATGAATACAAAATGGACCTTTCACAGTGCAGGAAACATTCCCTGATATAACTGCATTAAAACCTGCCTCCACAATATACCACTGATGACTGTATAGTAGCATCTGTTCTAGCTTTCACATAATGACCTTATTTCATTTTATCTTTTAATGTAATTTAAACCTGGTTCCTCCCACTCTTGCTGTTCCCTTTCCAAACACATGTTTACCTCTGTAGCCAACAAAAAGCCAGAATGATACAAAGTCTTTATTGTAATCTACTGACTTTATGAGTCCAGAGAGAACAGAATGCATTACCTCTGTGCTCAGCTCTAGATAATGAGACTGAAATAATTAGAATGAAATGGACAAATGTTAACAAGCGTTCCTGTTGCAGTGTGATCAAATTGTAAGAGAAAAGACCAACCTAAATCGATGACTAATGTGTATGCATGTGTGCTCTGTGGTGAATATTTTGCCCATAAAAGGCAACCAAAGAAATCTGAGAAGCCCACCAGACCTCTTAAAAGCACATGCTACAAAAACTCAGTTTAAGTACAATGAGTTGGTTTAGTTAAAGCTGGTTCACTTTCATCAGCATGCCATTCAATAGAGTGAGCTATGTCAACCAGCTGTCAGTTCCTGTTTTAAAAATATGACCTAACACTGCTCGTCTATCTGGATCATAAAATGCAGAGAGTGAAAGCAACACTGGAGCAGAATATTATTGTCAAAATTGTACTTACTTTAAGCATTTTTGCAGATTCAGTCAGTCAAGGTCGGCTGAGAAGAATTGAAAGTGGTGCAGGGCCTTGCCTCACTGCACTGACAAGACAATATATACAGTGTGGGAGGTTCCTTCTGCCTGACTGACATTTCAAGCAGCAAATAATATCAGGCCATTATAGAACATTGACAAATGAAGTCAAAGTGGAGTTATTGCCCATAAATAACTAACTTGACCATAATTTTAGCGCTTAACAAGTTACTGCACGCCTTAGTGAAATGAAGATAATTAGTGATAGATTATTTGTTGACATCAGACTGCTACATTGTAACCTGGTGATGTTGAGTCTGACTGCGAGAGGGTGCACTAGCCAGAGTGCCGGACAAAAATAGAAATGTATTTGTTGCCAAGGAGACATCTAAATATTTAGCACAGCCAACAGTCTTAATGCCCACTTACTGTATATAGCTTGTCACTTACTGTAGGATCAAATGGCAGCATTTGAGATCAACCAGCCTGCCAACTGAGTAAACTTAAGTTAGGCGGGAAATAAGTGGAAGTGGACTGTTGAAAATGACTCATATCCTCCAAAAATGCTGCAGTGTAATACGGCGTTCTTTTTCTACACTAGTTCCCCATTTGTGTGATGTGACCTGAGTAGATGGTTGGGTAAGATCGCTCATGTGATGTGCATTCAAATCTATCTTGCATTAATTCTGTACTAATAAAAAGCATTCAGTTTTGACTGTGCAAAAGTTTTCTTACATGGCAGCAACATCAATATGATATATCAAGACAAACATTTCTGAATGAAACTTAGTTTGCTAACCTCAAACCTCTTGGAATTACCAATGAACCAATGTTAATTTCATGTGTGGTGCGATTCCTGTTCAGATCTCTCATTTGTCAGAAAACCGTGTTACTAGTTGATATAACCACTGATTACAAAATGTTGCTAGGTGGCAAGCTCACATACGTAGACACTGGTTGCTATAAGACATAGGGCCAACAAACAAAATCTTGAGGGTACTTCTGAAGAATAAAAGATTTATATTTGATTACCTTTGGTTTCCATGGTTACTTGAACACTGAAAACACATCTGTGAATGGGGTACGAAAGACTCTTAGGGGAAAGAAGTGTTAAAGGAAGTGTTAATCACGTGTAACGCATTGATGAGCTGTATGTCTGCTGAATAAAACCACATCTGTTTTTAATTATGATGACAGACAAGCACACACTCACAGTTACAGACTAACATACAAGTGCACAACTGTGGAACTTAGTTCAGCTGTTCTTTCTGAATGTTCACTGCCAAACAGTGTGTGGTTTGTTCTTATTTTGGACAGCTGGCATCTAAAGTGATCCAAGGAATTGGTAGTTCCCAAGCCACAGATTAAACCGTAACAAAATTAGAGGTACCTTCCTCATCGTGTCATCTACTGGATAATAGCTTGATTTTAAAGGTGTATCTCTCCAGGTACATGATGTATCTGGGAAGCTATATTAATACGGGTTGTCACAGCTCTTACATCAAGTCAATGCTTAATGTGGCATAAACATATGATATTCCTTTTGCCTCAAGACCCAGTCTTAAGACAGTCAGCAGATCTTATGACACAAAGACCTCTATTTCACAACAGAGGAGGAACACACACACACACACACACACACACACACACACACACACACACACACACACACACACACACACACGCACGCACACACACACATACATATATATATATTTAGAGATTGATTTTATTATTATCATTGTTATGTATGCAAATTACAGTATTGATTGCCATGTTGTGTTAATGTCAATCTTTATCATTAATAAACCTAACAAAGCCTTAGTACCTCTGCATGTAATGTAATGTAATGCCCTGGAATAGATATTACCTTTATAAAGGTTGCTACCCCTGTATATACTTTGTGGACTTTTCAAAGGAATTATCAGTTTGTTAATGTGTCTGCTTTGACGCTATAGGTGGGGTTGAAAGTTGACGTGAGTGTATTTACAGACATGCGTATTCTCTGCCCTCCAGTGGTCACAGTGAAGAACTGCAACATTGATTTGATGGCTGACTAATGACCAGTATTGTGCAATTTAACCTTAAAATACTTTCTGGTAACTACATTTTCAGTCTTTAGATTCAAGGGTCATGTTTATTCAGCTCTCAGATTTCACCCAGAATAAGACAAACTGCTTTGAAAAATAAAAACTGCACATTTTAGGCCCAATCTGGATCTGAGTCTCAGAAATACTTGAACCTTATTACTGCAGTCACCTATATATCTGTTAAAGAAACTCTCTTAAAGACATTTTATGCTGAGCTGTATATATTATAGCTATCAGGGAGTGTTCTTACTGCTCACAAGCACGTCAAGGCCTTGACAGGAGAGAAGTGTTATTACACAGTGGCTTTATCTCTTCCATATCTCTCAGATGAAATACAACTGTATGACTATGATTTCTATCTTCAGCAATGAAGGTCTGCAGGCAAGGCAACAATTCACAAGTTTTACTTTAGATTATTTCGTCATTTGAGGCAAACAGTTCATTTTATAAGTGATTCCTTCCGCTCAGAGTTTGTCAGCAACATTTCACCTATGAACAAAACCCAGCTGTGTTTAGTTAAACAGGATGGGTTTCTTGTTATGAATATTTAAGCGAAGAGTTGTAATCACGACAAAGGGAATCACAATCAGGGAGTGAAATTTTCCAATGTCCAATTTTCCCAAATAGCCCATTATTATCTTATTATTTATCTTATTATGAATTAATAACATAAACACCACAACAAACCATTACAGGTTAAACATACCCCCCATTTCTGATGTTTTAATACTACAGAATCTGTAGAACAATCTTTGAAGGATGATGACATTTCGAAGACTGAAAAGTAAGTCATTTTGGAATAGTAATTCTTTCCTTGTGACTGATTTTTGATTTTTTTTTTTTTTAAATCACTTCTCATTCCTTCACCGCCTTTCATCATCTGTCATCAACCTTGGTCAGAGTATTTTCCTTTAACTATGTATTACTATAAGCTGACTGCTCTGTCAGAACAAACTGCTACAATTGAAGTGATTATTTCCTAGATTAAGATTTTTTTCAGGGACAGGAAAATATATATTTAAATAATGATAGCAAACATTTTCTATGTTTATAATGAATTACCCACATCAGCATTTCAGCATTTGTTACTGTCATTACATCATAACACTAGTACAGGAGTATTACACTCTCATTACACCATTACCAGCCCTTTGTACGACACAGGGACAGCTCTATCTTGTAATCATATGAACGACCCCCTCACTGGTATTGGTCTACTGCTAACATATTCACAGTGACTTTAAACACCATTGGTGAGTGAGAAGCGAAAAGGCGTACCCACCTGCATCTTCCTCATTAATATTGATGAGATGGGGGGCCGTTTAATTTTAAATGCCTTGAATGAAACCTGACGGTATATAAACAAGCAGCATGTTACTTTAAAGTTATCTAAAGTGAGATTGTACAGGCTGACTGAACTACGTTATCTGAACAGACGTACGCGCATATAGCTCGCGGTGTTGTGTGCATGTGTGTTTGGTTACCAACCGTCATCACAGTTTGGGTAGCTTGAAATTTATTACTGCAAAGGCTGGCATAGAAATGGCATCAATAGCAGCGGCGCATGAGCCAGGTATAAGCCCAGGCTCCATACCGCTGGCTGACGCTTTAGTCCCCGCGAGTATATTTGCTCCAGACCGGGTAGGGTGCGGGGACGACACGGGCGACGAGTGTTTCGACGACGGGGACTTGCTGAATGGCGAGCCCGAGGACCGTGGGGTTGACTTCACCAACAAGGTAAAAGCTAGGCCCTGGGTGTTATGGCGCTATGAAGCTAACGCAAGCTAACGTTAGCCGCTCCAGGGAATGAATGAATGAAACAAATGATACGTTTATTGGATGTTGCTATTTAATCACCAAACACTGTATGCTGTTCCACACTATAGCCACTGAGTGCACTTAGTAGCAAATATTACATACGCCTGACTTTCTGGAGGCAAGTTATGTAGCTTTTGCTGACGTTAAATAAAATAGCCATTGTGGCTAACGCTAGCCCCAGCTGATGCTTTAGCGCGTAACCTAACCTAACGTTAACCCAACGTTGACACAGTTGCCTATCAGTAGGAGCACATTGCACCATATGCTACCAGAGCATGTCTCTAACTAACCACATCTCATGATAATGCTGCTGTCAGAAGCAAGGCAGAGCAACAAGGGGCGCCTCTGTTGTCAAACAAACCATAAAACGCTGACTTGACAACAAGTGATCAACAGTGACTGATGAAACACACGGAAACGAGACAATGTAGTCAGGTTAGCCTGCTTGAACCACTGCCAGCGATAATGCATATGAGCTAATGGGTAGAAAATAGTGTCAGGCTACAACTGTTTTGATAGATGTATGTTACTTTGGAAAGTTACTATCAGGTATGGACTTTCAGATGAGTTTTAAAATGGTGTGACAATCAGGTTTGCGTCAGGAAGGGTCAAATTACACATTACAATGGTATTACAGTCCTCTTAAACAGATTGCACAGGGTTGCATCAAGGAAGCAGTCTCTTGTTCACTTTTGTTCACCTGTCAATTTCATTGGTTTGTGTCGGCCTCTGATAAGTTTACTTTAGTTTACATCTGTAGATATTTTTCATGTGACATCACACTTGGCACAATGATCCCGCCAAAGGTGACTATTGTACATATATTGTCTTTATAATATATATATATATATATAATAATATATATATGTTCTTATTTATACTTCTTGGCCTGCAGTACTTGACTTGCTCTCATCTTTATACACTGTCGCCTATGAAGTTGCAATGAAATATTTTTACCTCTTGTATGTGATTTATTCTTGATAAAGTGTATCATATCACAGTGAAAATTAAACCACAGTTAACTTGATGTGTATAAATGGGAATAAAAAGAGGAATGTGTTTTCTTTATACTATGTTTATTGTTACGCACCAATATTAACATGAAGTCTAAATGGTTTTCTTAATTGTAGCTATAACCTAATGTGATAGTGATAGTGATCTAATGTGTGATAAATCCTTAACCTTATGTCCACGTACAAGTAGATTTGTCTCATTTAAAGGTCATGCTGCCAGAATTTTTGTTTGTGTTTAATATCAGACACATGGTTAAACCACCATAAAAGGCCTTTACAGTTACACTGAATGAAGTGTAATGCTTCTGGTCGTATTTTACTTGAGCTGCAAGCTATATCAGCAGGGATTGCGTTCACATGTAATCTTGAGGTGTTTCGTGGGAAGAGAAACAGCTGTGTTTGTGGGTTTGGAGAGCAGACTTTGAACTTGCCATTCCCTGTAGGTTTACTTTCTGCTGTTGCTTACATTTTGAATATGAGAGTTGTCTGAACCGAAGGAAAAATGTCCCAAGTGATGCTTACTCCGAAGTCCAGTTACTATCTCTCCTTAAAGCAATCACACGTGGTGCAATCACTACCAACTTTTGGACAGTTAATGACTCACTGATTTTGACACATTGGAAAATGTTGTAGAACAACCATTAAGCCAGCGTAACTCCAACAATTTTATCTCTTGTGTTTCTTTCTTCGCCCCTGCATGCCAAATCCAACAGTTGGCACTTGTTAGCCCAAATGGAGAGCAGTATGACTCGTTACTTCGCCAGCTACGGGACAGGATGGAAGAGGGATGTGGAGAGACCATCTATGTGGTTGGAATGGGCTCAGGTGAGAAAAATTAAAATGCAGTTCACATGCTGTGGTTATACATTTTGAGTGTTTTTGGACTGTTGCAAAGTTATCAGACTATAAAAATTAAATTCTCTTTTCCCTGATTTTTCGGTCAATTTGTGCCAAAGCCCTTTATAACACCTGAACAAATCATATCTTGTTAAACTGTCTACTTACCTCTTGTACTTCTCCCTCCTCCATCTCTCTGTTGTAGATGGTGGTGACTGGGGTCTGGATGAGAAGGATATGGAAGCCTCAGTGGCTACGGTGTGCTCGATGTGTGAGCAACTGGATGCTGACCTTATTACCCTCCGGGAGCGCAATGAGGCTGCTGGCGTGGTACGCGACTATCTGATCCGCCGACGTGTGGGTGAGCTGGACTTCTTGGAGGTCAGGTGAGTTGTCAGAGAAATCAATAAAGATGGGTCATGGTTACTATCCAGTAATAGATCCCACTCATAAAAACTATGCCAATGATGACATTTGTTTTCTTTTTCACTACATTTGTTACGAGACATGTCAGAAAGTTATGCCTTTGTTCACAGTTTTTGTGATATTTTGGTATTCTTCTATATTCAGGGTTGCAGTAGTGGGTAATGTGGATGCCGGTAAGAGTACTCTGCTGGGAGTGTTGACACACGGAGAGCTGGACAATGGCAGGGGCTTTGCCCGCCAGAAGCTCTTCAGACACAAGCACGAGATGGAGAGTGGCAGAACCAGCAGTGTGGGCAACGACATCCTGGGGTTTGACCAAGAGGGGCAGGTGAGGGGTAGAGCAGAGAAGGCTACTAGTTGGCATGCTTTAGAGAGATGGGGAGTGTGCAATAGCATTGATAGGATGTTTTATATGACCTTAATGTGAGGCAAAACATGAAAGCACTCTGCTTTCATGTTTTGCGGTATGAATGCTGTGCATATAACTCCACCTCCTCTGTCTGCTCGCAAGGTGGTGAACAAACCAGATAGTCATGGAGGAAGCCTGGACTGGACCAAAATCTGTGAGAAGTCCTCCAAGGTCATTACCTTCATAGACCTGGCTGGCCATGAGAAATACCTCAAGACCACTGTGTTTGGGATGACTGGACACCTGCCAGACTTCTGCATGCTCATGGTCAGAAATTGGTATTACATCAATAAAAAACAATGAAAATGTATATATATCAGTTTTATATATATATCAGTTTTCCTTGTTTATTTTATTAAAATATAAATAATTTCTTACCCCTTTCTCTGCCCTGGCAGGTGGGCAGTAATGCAGGTATTGTAGGGATGACCAAAGAGCACCTGGGCCTTGCCTTAGCCCTGAATGTACCTGTGTTTGTAGTAGTAACCAAGATAGACATGTGTCCAGCCAACATCCTGCAAGGTCAGTCCTCTGGAATCTCTTTTACAACTCCTTCAACTGTAATACAACGAAACAATAGGAAGAGCTAAGTTAGTATACGTAAAGGTTTCCTTGCTCAATAAGCTGTTAATGTCTCAAAGTTGCACAATGTGTTGATGTGCTATAATTCTTGTGGTCTTTGCTCCTAACAGAGACATTGAAGCTGCTCCAGAGGTTACTGAAGTCCCCCGGCTGTAGGAAGATCCCCGTCCTGGTACAGAACAAGGACGACGTCATAGTCACAGCTTCAAACTTCAGTTCAGAGAGGTACTAAGTCCGTCTCAGCAAGATTCAGAGTAAGCGTAAAAATGCTCCTTTGTAATCTGTGTGTGTTGTGTCCCTACAGGATGTGTCCCATCTTTCAGATCTCCAATGTGACCGGAGAGAACATGGACCTGCTCAAGATGTTCCTCAACCTGCTGTCCTCCAGGACCTCCTACAGAGATGACCAGCCCGCTGAGTTTCAGATAGACGACACCTACTCTGTGCCGGTACTCTCACCAGTAACAAATTACCTCAGTAAAATGTATTTTACTGAGGTACATACCTCAGTCATACCTCATCTAAACCACCAGTTGTGTTGTGTTTATATCTCAGGGAGTGGGAACAGTAGTATCAGGAACTACTTTACGTGGACTCATACGTCTGAATGATACAATGCTACTCGGGCCGGACCCGTTGGGCAGCTTCATTTCTATTGCTGTCAAATCAATCCACCGCAAGAGAATGCCTGTGAAGGAGGTCAGAGGTGGCCAGACTGCCTCATTTGCTCTCAAAAAGGTAGGAGGAGAAACTCTGTCATGGTGAATTCATTAACAGGCTTACATGTATGGCTATTTTCCTTGTTTCTTCCATCATTTGTATCACGCTCTATTACTCAAATAAGTCGGATCTTTAAAAATGATCCAGAGAAATTATAGTACAGTAGTGTTAAAAATGTAACATTTCTTTTTCTGTCTGTGTCCTCTGTCGTCTTCACCCCTCCTATCACATGACTCTTTGTAAAGATCAAGCGTTCATCCATAAGGAAAGGCATGGTGATGGTTTCTCCGAGATTGTGCCCACAGGCCACCTGGGAGTTTGAGGCTGAGATTCTGGTACTGCATCATCCCACTACGATATCTCCCAGATACCAGGCCATGGGTATGTACAATGCCACAAGAAAGTGTCAAGAAAAAAAAAAGTGCATGTACTGTGGTAGTTTTATATTAAGTGTTGCTTGGTTTTAAGTGATGAGTTGTATACAGTGATGAACTTTGATAGAAGCACACCAACATTCAATAATGAAATAAATGTTTCCCTTGTCTGTTTCTTCCAACCACCTTTCTGTCCTCCCCCACCACTCAGTTCACTGTGGCAGTATACGGCAGACAGCCACCATTCTGTCTATGAACAGAGACTGCTTACGTACAGGGGACAAGGCTTCAGTCCACTTCCGCTTCATCAAAACCCCCGAGTACCTGCACTGCGACCAGAGGCTGGTGTTCAGGGAGGGACGCACCAAGGCCGTGGGTACTATCACCAAGGTAATACAGCCTTCTGCTACTTACACTGGGATAGCTAACATAGTGCGTGGTTGGGGGCACAGTACTGACCATATCAAAAGTTCAGAGATAAGTATTGTCAGCATAAATTCATGTTACAAAGTGATTTTTATTGCAATATCTAAAATATCGACTCATATTTCTTTCAGCTGTTGCAGTCCACCAATAATTTGCCATCAAATTCCAAGCCTCCACAAATCAAAATGCAGTCTACAAAGAAGGCACCGCTCCGAAAAGAGGACGGCACCACAGCAGCCGGTGATGATGTAGCAACGATAGCACAGCCCGCAGGCCCAAACACGACACAACCGGTGAGACACAACTCAATAAAAATGTCTACTTGTGATGTGCTGTGTAGCGTGGTAGTGATCTTCTTGTGTTCCTCTGTATTTCCTGCCTCTCTTCCCGTGTACTTGCCCTAACATAGCTGCTCTTTTCTAGCTTGTTAACGGCTCTCTGTCCTCCTCCCTTTTGTTTCCTTTGTTTACTAACCCACCCAATACATCCTGCTTTAATTATCATATTTCATCCTAAACCTAAATTTTGTCATGGCAAGCCACTCCTTCATGCTCTCTTCCTCTACTTTGCTTGCGCGGCTGGCTTCCTAAGGGAGAGGGAGATGAAGACCCTCAAATAAAAGAGGGCAACAAAGAGAACAAGGTAAAAATGGGTTCATTCAAAATAAACAAAAACAGTGGAGAACCTGCACCTGAGGGGGGAATGTTTTTTACTTAGGAAGATGGTTGAGTTCATAGCCGGTAGTCTTGGTTCTTCATACATTTTGAGTAAATGTTTTCTGGTTATATTTGTCTTACAGTTTCCAAACAACACTGCTTGCAATATTAAATACTATATTAAATACTGCAGATATGAAATTAGGAGGTACCTGATTGTTTTTCGTTCTCTCTTCCTTGCAGCCAAAGTCTGGAGGAGGCGGAAGGAGAAGGGGTGGCCAGAGGCACAAAGGAAAAGGCCAGAACAGCAGCACCAACTCCACATCAGCTCCTTCCTCATCAGGAATAGGAGGCTGCTGAACTGCCCTCTCGTCTCCTGTAAACCCCCCTCTCTGCTATCACTCCGCCAAGTGTCTTCATTCCACAAAATCATGAAGGAAACAAATGTTTGGACATTCCTCACTCTTACTACACCTCGCCTTTTTACACCAGGTCTTACAGTTTTTTTTGTTGTTTTTTTAAAATGGAAAGATAAAAGGAGTATGTCCCAAACCAAAAGGCATACACCCTTGATGCATTAATGTCAGCCTTCACCATTTCGAATGGTTTAGGTGATGGAAAGCAGCTTGGTTTCTGGGGTTAGCCTCACTCAGGATGAGTTAATTTTATCCATATTTTACGTGTCTAAGCTACAATTCAGTCCTCTGGCTCGATGTCAGTGGTGGAGAGGGAGGCTAAACCCAAAACAAGAGACCAGTACCAATATGAGCAGCTATAAATGAAACTCCCCCATGCATTCCCTGTGTATTTGCAATGAAAAACATTTACTATTTATACTGCATATGTAAATTAGCTGTTAGTTGTGCTCTGATTGGAAAGATGCCATTGTACAAAATGTATGCAAATCATAAATGAATGTAGCAGAGGGCACATAGTGATTTCAAATTCTAGATATATGGAAAATATAAGCGGTTACATTTTATAATTGTCAGTTATTTATTTGGCATACATGCAGAACGTTCACTCTTGGATGGTCTTTAAATCTACTCTTCACTTGCAGTCTTAGATTCAGTAGTATCTATCACGCTTCCACTGTCTGTCAGTCATAGTCCAAACCTTATATCAATAGTGTTAGTACAAACAAATACAGCACATAATCTTGTCACTCCAACAATTGCTCTTGATTATAAGACATGCAGTACTTGCAGTGCTACTTGTAACTGTAGTACCCCATGCGTTATGGCCTGTTGTTGTTAACATGTTGTGACATTTTAAACACACTTTGCCTCTAAAAAACTGACCATTAATAAACAAGCTTTACTGAACTTTTCAACAGTGCCTCTTTTCATGTCAAATATTTCACATTACATATTAAAAAGTATCAATACTGTGTAATTTATTTGTTTGAAAAAAATATTTGGATGGGTTTTCTGTATTATCTTTCTTTCAATATACTAAGCAGAAGAGTGTTGTGTAGTCTCAGTTCCACGTATTACAGGTGATAAATGGCAACTATTTACACCGGCTACGATGGCTACAATCATATAAAATAAGAAAGTAAAGTTGATTGTGTTTTCTGCACATGGGAAAGTTATGGTTACCAACAGAAGTCCAAAAACTTCTAAACTAATATTACATGACGATTTCAAGCTCGACACCTGCAAGATGTAATTATTTTGGCAGGAATAACAACAAGAACAACAAAATCTTTGCATGAACAAAGTTTCCAAAAACCACCCTGCTGAAAATGTAACAGGTAAACATAAACTTGTATAAAAATTCCTGTGCATCGCAGATTTCTCAAAGTAATTAAGTTCTGTCAGCACATCAAACTTAAGTCCCCACTTACAAACTACCATTATCAAGAATGGTTCTAACAGAAGAAATAAAGAGAAATGTCCCTGTTTTCTGACATTATATGCAGGTTTAAGTTAGAACCAAAGGCCAGTTCATAAGTCAGAATGTCAACTTGAAAGTCAACTAGAATGATAAAGTTCTATGCTGAATTGTTTAAACTTGCAAGGGCACATTTAGTCACAAGTGACAGTTGTTTTTACTTTATATACACAAAAACATTACAAATGATATGTAACATTTATTTACTGTAGATTGTAACACAAAAAGTATTTATCTGCTCCATTTACATTTTGTCATACACGTGCAGACTGTTCACTACCACTATTAAGGTAGCACACATACCCATGATCTTGTATTACAATTTGAAAAGGCTTCACTTGGCATGTGCAACATTAGTATTTAATGAAATATTTTGTGGAATCCATGATATTGAGGTAAGTAGCATTCCTCTCAAAAATAATTTGTAACTTTACAGCTCCATGTTTAGGAATGTTCTGTTTTGGTCTTATTTATATTCGGGAATTTACAGGGTAATGTGGAATTTAGAACCACATTAAAAAATGTCCAGTATTTGTCGTTGTTACAACGTGCTGCTGTGTTTTACAGACACTCAACCAAAGTGAGAGAACAGACTGTACTACTCACCTCCGCACAAAAAAACATACTCAGCTACAAAAAGCTAAACAGCCTGAGCAGTGAGTGCTGAAGAAATACTCATCGTTAGGACACAGGTAAAGACTATTCAACCACAGGAGGGTTTTACTTGTATATATCGTTTTCATCATGTAGTGTAACCTCCTACACTGGATCTGAATTAAAATAAAGTATGCACCACTGCATAGTCAGTGTGTTACCTTTAGTAGACAGCAGTCAGCCCACTCACTGTTTGGAGAAGCAGACAGAATTACAGACGGAAGTAGAGCAAAGCACTGCTGTGCACTGGGTCAGCAGAAAAACTCATTTTAGCCACATAAAAACAAAAGGCCTAAAAAATAAAAATATCTGTTTCAGAGAACACTATAGCGAGCATAGGTAACACACTGACTATGCATACACCTCATACAACCCCCACTTCAGAAAGAACCCAATTATTCCTTAAACAAATGTTTCAGCACATACAAACTGGCTGACCTTTATGATGACACAAGAGTCTCAGTAATTAGTTACCATTGTATGATGCTGAAAGGTGATGACACAGATAGGGCTCTGTAAAGTAGTCACTGTAGCAAACTGTGTCTAATTTATGATTGACAGTCAATAAGAAACGGGAAGAGACATCAAATATACACAGACACGCAGGACAGGATAGGATTCAGTCGTTTTTCACTGTGTGTTTAGCCATCAATGTCCCAGCTGAAGAGGTGATGTTTCACCAACATATCCTGCACTCCCTCTTTCAGTGGTCTCTGCTCCTTCTCCTGGGAAAAAAAAGGAAATGTAGAAAACCTAAAGATTATATCAATACTACACCAGAGAGGATAGTTCCATTATATTAGATATCTGACCACCCACCAATCAGCAATTTTAAATATAGCACTTTGTGACAGCCAATGCAAAAAAAAACTTGCTGACGTGACTGAAGTCTGGCCAGAGGATTACAAACAGACTACAGTCATACAGACCACTGCATCTACTGAAGGGCTGATAAATGGTGATAAACAGGCTTAAAGGCAGTAAAAAGCACTGAATGGTCACGAGCAACTCAAAGCAAGGCAATGCTATGAGGGACTTCAAACTTTTACCTCACTTTCAAATGATCAAATATAAACAAGGTAAACAAATTTGGGTGAAGAAGACAAATAGAGAGTGAGTTGATTTGTGTGATAAGATACAAATCTTGAATCATCAGAAGTAAACTAATAACTAATGACTATACTAAATCATCTACAGTCTCATATGTGACATGTTACCTAGAGATCCCAACTAAAGAGGTGATGCTGAATCAGCACATCCGTAGCTTCTGCTTTCAGAATAGTGGATTTCTGAAACAGCATGAAGTCATAAAATTTTTCCCCCCTAAATACTAATTGTTGTCTTTGAATAGTAAGACTTCTATATACAATAGACTTGCTCTATATGGGGCTGCTGTGGTAATCTCTTTGGCTCACCTCTTTCTTGTCAGGGAGCTCACAATCTTGAGAGAGGCTGAAGGCAAACTTTGACAGGACCCTGAGGAGACAGCAGTAGACTGGTCATTATTTGTTTATTTAATTTAGTCAGTAAGTCAGTAAGTAAATGTGGAAGATACTGGGTGGATGAAATACAGTATAGTAAAGCCAGACTCAGGAATATAGTACCGAGTTTGAAAGCAGTTTGTCGTATTTAACCATTACCAGTAACCAGTTAAGTGTTTGTTTGTTTTTTTTACCTGAGTTCACACTTGATCTGCACCCATCCTGGGCTGCGAAGGAATGACCATGGGTGATACCATTTTTCTACAGCAGGCATGCTGGAGCACAACACCTCCAACCATAGGTGCAGCACCTGCTCACTGGTGGGGGTAGACACATGTTAAGTAACCACAAAGAGTGACTCTGATTATTTCAGTTTCAAATTAATCATGAAAACTCACTTAAGGCCAACGCAGACAAGAGACCTAAACTTGATGTCCATCTGAGCATGTGCCGTGTCGTGGCTCATGTTGACTGACTGCACCGCCTGGGAAAAGCAGACAGAGGGCGCTCATGCACTTCCTACTAACATTCATTCTACAGGGCTGAGACTACTGTCAAGAAATATACTCAATGTCCATACAATAATTGAGGATATTCGTAAAGCTTGCACAGTGAAAATTTGTTTACTTTATGATTGTTTTTTTACGCATGAATTAAATGCTTACTTACTCTGTATAGCAACTCCTCTGGTGTTAGAACTTTCCCATCTTCATCTAACCTGGTGAATACCAGAAGACAATGAGTCATTACCTTAGAATTCTTGCATACACATTGTAAGTGGATTTTCTCCATCCTCTGCCAACACACACACCTCACACTTAAACATTTAGGTTCTAACTGATGGTAAACATGTCAGTTGTTTCACACCCTAATCCCTTTATTTATTTATTTTTGCTCCAACAGATTACAATCCACCACACCCATGTTAAATATTCATGTAATTCGAGAGTTTGACAAATCAACTGAAAACACAAGGACACTGTTTTACCTGTAGGTTTTACACAGCACCAGTCTGGAGTAGACAGAGTTGAAGTCCCTCTCTACCTCTCTACTGGCAGCCTGGGAGAAAACCAGAAGACAAAGAATGATTAAGTCTTACGGTGGATTTAAACAGCATTGTGCAATATAGTGCCATCTGGAATTACCTCTTCTATGAACAACCAAGGGTGACAAGGCCCTCCCAGTATAGATGGTTTCTTGAGACCGTGTTGAAATATGGCCTTTAGGGCAGGACACAGCGTGCCCCTGGCCAGGTCTGTCACTGCCTCTGTCACTGAGTCATCTCCTGCTAATGAATACTGGGCACAGACACAAGAGCACCAATCACTGTTTAGGTTACTGTGAATTAATAATCAGGATCAGGAAACAAAGATAAAAACTGGTGAATAATGCATGGATTGAATATTCTGGAGGAACATCTGCTGGGCAAATTAAAGTCAGCATAGAGACGCATATGCCTTATTAAGCTGATAATTAACTGCTTCCATACCTCTTTGCTTCTTTCATCTAAGATCTCCACAAACTTTGCTGGAAACCAACCTGTCACAGAGAGCCACATAATTTATGTTAAGAGAAATAAGGTATCCAGATGTCAACAGTGGGTGCAGATACATGAGAAGAGTACACACCTCTAAGGCCATTGAGCTCTCCAACCCAACAGTGTTCATCTTTCTGTGAGATGATCTAAAAAAAAACAAAAAAAACAAAAACAGAGGGATATATTTAGAGGTAAGTAGAGTGTGTGTAGATGCTTGGAAAGAATAAGAATCAGTGTTTTGTTTGGGTGCATCTCTGTGTAAGTCATTACTCACGGTGATGATGTCATTCTTCCTGAAGCCCAGTTCGTCGTCATCGTGTCGCTCAAAGTCCAGCAAAGCCTTTGCCCGTCTCCGTCGGTTACGAGACACCACAAGAAAGTTTTCGTGATCTCGCTGGTGGCTCTCCATGGAGTAGTCAGGAGTCAGGTCCTACAGAGACAAGATAGAAGAAGTCAGGCCAAAATGAAGTCAATGTGAATAGTGGTATCTATAATGAATACTGCTATTTGATGGTATTACAATATTAAATTTAGGACTAAACAATTTAGTCTGACATGCCAGCAAATGAAGGGATGCCTCTTTTAATGCTTCTCTTGTTTTGGTTGATTCATAGTCCACTACAAATAAATAAACAAACAAATAAACCACACTCTTCCTATGCTGCACTGTGTGAACCAAGCTGCAACATCTGTGGCTGGCAAATAAAGCCAAAAAAGACTGCACCACACTGGGCTTCACAATGGCTCGTCATAAACCTATAGGTGATGTCACAGAGACTGTGTCCATCCATAATTAGATATTCTATGGTGTGAACTCACAGTACTGGAGTGACGTGGGTCCAGACAGTGGAAGTGATCTGCGGTGCGGGATATGGCCTCTCTCAAAGCTGCCACCAGCTCTGTCTGCTTAATGTTCTTGGATTTCAAGGCATCTGCCTCATCATCCCCAAACAGCAGAGAGCTCAAAGTGGACTTCCTACGCAGGGACTGTCTCCTCACCACCTGAACATACACAACGCAAAATAAATAATTTACTTTTTTCCTATTTTTGAATTAAAAGAAAAAAAAAAAACATAGGACGAATGGACACACACACACACACACACACACACATACACACTTCTTAATTAATATTTCAGCAAACTAACTTTTCAAAGACAACAACGACTGACCTTGTTGAGATTGGTGTTGAGTGTTGCGCTGTTTCCATTGTTGAGCTGCGTCTGTTCATTTAGGATGTAGGCTAGGTGCTTGTGTCTGTGGGCTTCCAGTGTTTCCTGGGAAAGTGTCCCTGCTAGCCTCATAGCCTCTCCAAGAACTGCAGGCCCATCTCTCAGCTGGCTTGGCAAGTCTGACAGAGTATTAAAAATAGACGCGGAGTTCTCTGATGATACGAGCTCCTCCTCCTGGGGTTGGGAAGTAAATCATATATGAATAAAAAGAATGAAAAACTAATACAAAAACATTTGCAGGAGTAGCCAGTGAACAGCTGGTGTAAGGTGATTTCTAGGAATAATCTGTTGGTATTAATGCTGTAACTTTCATTCTTTATCGTCTTCTCAATAGGTAACTGGACAGAGTGAGTGAATAGAATAATTACAGCATCTGAGCACAAAATAAACTATCACAGAGTCAAGACTCTGAGTAGTAGTCCAAATACCTTGATCTTGAGCATGCCCAGTGTGACCTGGAAGAGAACTAATGAGCCCTGGTAGAAGAGCAGGTCCCAGATCCTAAGGAGCAGACGGATGTCCACGACACTGGCAAACGATGTCAGGAACCAATGCAGTGTGATCAGTGATAACTCTGGATGCATTAAAAGGAGGGGGTTAAATACAGTTTATACTCATTCAACAAACATTGGTTCAGAAAATGTAAAATGTGTTTGTTACATCTAACTCATAGTTTAGTTTTTGCTTAACGCACGGCAGGTTGAAACTCAGTAGATAACCTCATGTTCATCAAACGCTCACGTTGCTTTCTTTGACCCCATGCACTACTTTCTCACCATCTTTCCCAATAGCCACCCTTACCTATGTCATGCTCCTGCAGTAATCGGTCAAGAGCTGGCAGGTACTGAACAATGAGCTGACGGAGAACCCTCTGGTCTGTTTGGACACCCAGCAGAGTGGAGGAGAAGTATGAAGGAGGAAGAAGGTCTTCAATCAGGGCACACATCATCCATAGCACATCCTCCTCCTCAAGAAAGAGCAGCAGACAGGAAACCACCTGAGGGGAATGAAGACATGGGTGTCGGGAAGAAACAATGAAAAAGGAGCAGTCAAAGGTGCCACAAGTGTGTGTGCATTTATATGTGTAGATACAGCTGGTTGATGTCATGTAGTTGTTTGTGGTGTCTGCATATGTTCTCACCATGCCAGTGCCCTGACAGTACCCAATGTCTGGGTAGAGCCAGGCCAGGCCCCTCAGTATCCGTCTCAGCCTCGGCACTCCGACACTGGTCAGACTACTGAAACACGCGTTGGTTGGCATAGTCCGTAACAAGTCCTTCTCTATCTGAGGGACAGAGGTTAACAACACATCACACTATGATTACAAAGAACAGCAGGAGAGGTTGGATAAATGTAATAAAGTCTTCATTCGTGTGTTTTATGGCTGTGCAGAATACACAGATTCTAAGCAAAAGTGTTTAATATAGAAAAATGCCAATGAAGACATGGTATATGGTATGGTGACTGCAATGGGATTGTGTTTGTTTACAGGTACAGTAACAAGAGATTTTACCTGTTTAGCTGTAGTGGTGTCATCATTGGAACTGTTCTTAATGATTTCTCTGTAAGAGATCTCAGAGGTCCTCTTCTTCTGCAGTGCTCCAGACAGACGCATCCAAAGCTAACAGACAAAACATCTATAAAGCACTGAAGCTTGTTTTGTGACTTTGGAGAGAACTAATACAAGCAAATAGTCAAAGGCAACTGTGGCACTCTAGTGTGAACTGAATTGAATGAATGAATCTCTTTTAGCCCAATGATACACATAGTTCTCCAATCTACTTACCTGTGGCCTCATGCTGTGAGGTATGCCACCTAGCACCAGGGAACGCAGGCGCTCCGAGCGTGGAAGGACGGGATCAATGAGCTCCCAGGTTAGGTCACCCACTGTGTGGTTGTGGGTGAACTCCAGGTGGGCTTGCCAGCGCAATCGCTGCTGGGGGTCTTCACGCTGGGGTGAGCCTTCAGTGCCCAGCCAGGACCTGGTCTTCCCACCATCTTGAGTGAGGAGAGTGTAATGTATCAGGTGTTAATGGTGCTTGTGTTCTTTGTAGCCAAAATGCTAACTTAAGTAAACACAAAGCCACCTCTTCAAATGAGGAGGCTAGGATACTGGGAAACGACAGTACTGTAATCAGGCAAGATACGGACAGAATGGAAAGTGGAAAAAAATCAGTGTGAATACGTGAGGAGAGAAAGTCAGGAGGCGACAAGCGTCCGTATAAGAGATAAGTGTTTAAATAACAAAGCCAAAAATAGAACTCCCTTATGGGAGACATACACTGTACTACTAGCAGTTGACCATTTGTTAACCTGCCAAAAATCATCTGAAAACAGAAAATATACTGCTGCTGGGAAACGGCAATATTGGATACTTTCACTACAGAAAACAGCCTTCTGAAACACTACACTAGAAGAGACATTGAATGAAAAACTCTAACATTTAAAGTGGTACCCATCAGCAAGAAAAGAAAAATAATGAAAGAGCAACTCAGTTAGTTGCAGTCATAACTCAATTTGTGCACATAATGTAGCCACTGTCCCCAGATATGAAGTTTTCACCAGAGTGAGAAAAATGGAGTGAGGACAGAAGAAATGGATATGTATGTATGTGTGTGTGTGTGTGTGTGTGTGTGTGTGTGTGTGTGTGTGTGTGTGTGTGTGTGTGTGTGTGTGTGTGTGTGTGTGTGTGTCCATGTAAGTGAAGACATTACCTTCAGTGTCCACTCTAAAGCCAAACTCATCATACTGGAGTTCAGGCTGTTCTGAAGAGTCTTTCTGAAAATAAATAAAATGCATTTCATTGGCAGAGGGAGACTGTGAAAGAGCCAGTTAAAGACAGCCACAGTAGCTTTTCTGAGCATTTTTTACTTAAGTTAACAAATCAGATGTAAGTGTCACATGGGGACAAAATGTTGTTTGGCATGTGCCATAGCTTGTTAACTTAGTTTCTGCGTTTTTTTGTTATTTATACTTGACTTAATGCATAAGACGTGATTTATATTCTTTCCCCGTTTCTCCAGACTTTCACACAAACAATGCATGAAGTCACATCCTCACTTGATGGTACTTGGCCAAGATGTCCTGGGGCCACATGCTTGGAGTGAGAGCAGAAAACGGCCCACCAGGGGCTGGTGTGTAGGTACCTAAAACAAAGACAGATTCATATATTAGAAAAAAACTGGTACTTTAACATAAAATATGATACATACTATTAAATATAAAAGAGAAATGTTCATAATAAAGTAGAAACCACAAATGATATTTTCAAATATAATATATCCAAAGGAAAGACTAAGGAATTTATTCAAGTGATGAAATTTAATACATTTAATCAAATATTTTAATTATATTGCAGTATTTCAGCAATCCACTGTCAGTATTTGTAGACATGAATAGGACCTCTATTCAAAAGGAGAGCTATTCACATTTATGTTGAAAATCAAATCCATACAAATCTTTACCTGACATTTTGTTGATAGTAGAGTGAAAGACTTCTACATACAAATACAGCAGTCACTCTGGAAAAGGGAGATCAGCAGATCGTACCCGCACTGCAGGAAGGACAAACAGAGAAAGACAAATGGTTGGTGGTTCAATTCCAGGATCTTCTAACAGCAAGAAGAAATGTCCTAGAGGAAGATACTGAACCCTAAAGTGGTTAAGATGCGTTTGTGGGTGATTGAGAGACATTCTGTAATTCTACACCATTCTTGGGATATCGGTTCTTTATGAGTGTAATTAAGACCATTATTTTGTGCCTCATCTACTTTTGATACCATCAACTTCAAATTATCATAGTGCATCTTCTCCAAATAGGCCTCCTTGTTGTAAACCATTGTTGCAAGTAAAATGATGCAAGTACCTTAACAACGAAGAAATAGAATCCAACAATCCTGTCACAAGCACCGTTCCTTTTTCAAGCATTACTGAAGGAAGTGTGTCAGAGGTTCACACAATTACAGTAAGTGAGAAAGGAAGAGATACTGACAGAGAAAAAGAGGCTCATTGTCCTCTCATGGCATATGACTGCTGTACTTACCAGAGGCTAATTACTTCATTTAATCTTGTGTGTGTGTGCGTGCTCTATTTTAACAGTATAGGTCCTGGGGCAGAATTAAACATCTATGAGAACATTCAAGTAAAAATTCATCACAGTCTCTTCATTATTTACTTTTTTCATTACTTTCATTTACTTTTTTCTTTCTTTTCTTTTCTTTTCTTTTCTTTAAGTTTTCATCATATTCAACATGGCAGGCATTCAACTAAATGTTTGAAACTGTACAATAAACCTATGAGAGGTACATACTGTAGGTGGCCAACAGGAAACAAATGAATGTTGTTCTACACTGTCTAGTTCATAATTAGATTTTTATGATCATATACATTATTTTTATTTGGAGTGCTCTTGTACTATATTAGCATGCTTCTAGTGTTAGTATATTTTGATTGTGTCAAATCTCCTTTGAAAACGAGTGTTCAAACCCAATGTAAAAAGCGTTTCTTTGCAATTCCAATGACTTGTTGAAATTACCATGCAATTAATTATACAGAAATTAAATAATGAAAATAGAAAAATTAACCAATTGCACCACTTCGGAACCAATCACAGTAATCTTTTCTCATGGTGGCAACAGCCATCCGGGACCTTGGCAATTTTAGTCCTGGTTATGCAACATATAAAAGCACCATCTCAAGTGCACCAGTAATGCAACACTTGTGGAATGCCTGAAATAAATGACTAAAAAAAAAAAAAAAAAAAAGCACCCCAACTGGTTTATACTCTCTTCCTTCTGTATTCATCTATCTACAAAAGTTCAGCTGATATGGCACCTACAGAGTTTTATAACATGTTATTAAAACTGAAAGTGTGTCTGGCTTTATTTTTTTATTTGCATAATTTCAGCTCAGTCTGTTGGTTTATAGGCTGTTATCTTGAATGGCCATTTCATTTTAATAAAACTGTAGCATTATTTAACATGTGCTGCTTGAACATGTGTTAAAGCAAGTCAGAGCCAAAGAACACAGATCCAAAATGCCCACAACAAATGTGCTGCTGTCCAAATACGCTTTAAAAAACACAAAACAATAAACACCCCCTGATTATGGGAAATCATTACTAATTATCTGAATATGATCCAACGTTTCTTCATCAATTAGGGAGGGAGGAGTCTGGTTGCTTAGAACATCATGAAATGCTTTGATGTTCATACTAAAACTATCATGATACAGGACACTATTTGGCTTGTAAGCACTGATGAACCACTTACAAACATCCACAGACGGACACAAAATAGTACAACCATAACCTGCAAATGAAGCTCTCCAGCATACTAACACCCTGCCAAAATGATTCATTCCAGCAGCAGGCTTGTGGCATCTGAAGAGGGATTTAGGACTTAAGAGAGATGAGAAATCAATTTGAGGTTTGGAGGATGGCCAAGTACTTTCAAGCTAGTGTGTGTGTAGCTCATGGGAGTGCTGGGATTTTGGAGCTTCTCCCTTACAAGAACACTGACAGTTTAATCACCTGCCAAGAAAACCAACACAACTGAAGCCTTCTTGCAAACTGTTGCATTTATTGACAATCTAATTGCAAAATTCTGCTGCAGAAGGACGTAAAAGTTAAGACTTTAAAGGATTGGTTGTTTAATCAATTGGTTATGATCAACAACTGTTTTGATTAATTGTGTAAAAGTCATTTTTCAAATACAAATGCCAAACATTTGAGATCTGATCATTGAAAATTGTTAACAGGACAACTACTTTAATTATAATCTGCTGGAAAGTAGTTAGTGCGTGTTAGCTGTTAATGTTGGTTAAAGTAAAGTAGATATCAACAACTTTACATTATGTCAGGTACAGACGCCATTATCGGCAGACACTGGGTACCACAGATATATCATATTTGGTATGTGTTAATGATATGGCACAAGAAAGACATGTTTTTTGTGTCATTATATTTATTCTATAATTTAAATATTACATTATTTACCATTTCAGATTTTACCAAACTTTCTCAGTATATCAGGTTTGTTTATAATGTTTTTTTATTTAGAAAAAAAATATCTGAAAAACAATAAAAATTTACCGTAAACCGCCAGTATCAGTTGGGCTCAGGTCAAGAAGAATATATATAGGTGCATTTTTCTACACATGGGCACATAAATAAACTCCCCTATCAGGACAATCTGTACATCAACACATTTACTCAAAGCCATAAAGCAGACCTACCCATTGATTTACTACACCCCCTACATTGGCCAAGCACAAGCAGAGATATTGAAGGGAGAGCAACCACAGTTTAGACCGCAAAATCTGAGATATTTATATACTCTTACAGAGTATACATTGTCCACAATCTTACAAAGGGTAGACTATACAATGTGTAATACTGTACAGTAAAGCATCAGTTGATTTCAGATAAAGAACTGATGTATGACATTTAAATCAGCAGGGAAAAGTCCGACAGCCGCCACTGGCACTGAATAGAACTGAATTGGGGATTACAGTAGAAACCTGTCTATTGGAAAAACCTATTGAAAAAAACTCCATTCATCACAGTAAGAAAGTACATTGTCTGGTAATATAATCTTGTTATAAAGCCATGCACTACTAAGGATGCAATACCACAAAGAAACCAAATCATTTTAGTTTTCTTGGCTGGATAGGATGTCTTTTACTCTGAACACATGAAGATCTATTATTGAGGCGTGGCCGCACTTACCTGTGTTTGCACACATAGGTCAACACCCTTCAGCAAGTAAAACAAAGAGTAACATCCTGCTGCACAGATAGAGCAAGTATGTGTGTGTGTGTGTGTGTGTGTGTGTGTGTGTGTGTGTGTGTGGCTTGTGTGTGCGCATGGCAAAACCCTTCCTCTTACAATTGTGGAGAAAGGTCTTATAGTTACCTTGATAATTCAGTTTGTGTTGACTGGCCCTACAGACACCGCTATCCCCCACCGCCTCCTCGCCCCCTTCCCTAACACGTCCTCCAGTTGTTCCTCACGGCAACCACAACAATAGTGACTCATGCTCTCCTCTTGTGAACACACCCACCTACACAGCCATGTATGTCAGACAACTACTGCCTCATGCCCGTTAGCTTTGGCTGAATAATGATAGACAGTCCTTCATTCACTCTTTGGCAGACTGTGTCCATTTCCCTCTATTTCATACACACACACACACATACACACACACGGCCATGCATCACATCTATCCATTCACACTCTGAGAGGGATGTGCCACTGTGGTGAACCGGAATGTCACTTCCTCAAGACACTGGAAAACCCCTCCAAATCCACCGCTTTCCAGGGAGTTTAGAGATAGAAACACCATTCTGCAGGGGAAATCAGCTTTTTATAATAACTTGCAGCTTTTGATAATTTTAGTTCTACAGAGTCAAAGCTTAACAACAAATAAATCATCTAGATTTGGTATGTGTGGTTAGAGAACACACAACATAGCATTACCCGTTTAAAGGCATACCATAATTATAGTTTCTATATACATACAATGCAGAATTTAACCGCTATGGAGGCGTCACTGTTTAATGAGTCACAGTGAGATGATATGCTGAAAAGCTACGGTTATGTATTGTTTATAAAGCAAAATATCACTTGAGGTCTTATAAAAGTATACTTGAAGGTGTGTGCACATCGCGTGACGATTCAATATTAGCTAAATTACGATTACGTCAAACCCCAGCTGACGTCAGCTCCAGTCAAAAGACCAGAAAATGAGCAATACTTCATTTTCAATGGCAATGGTTACATTTACATTTATTTTACAGTGTTACCACACATAACGTGTAGTGCATTAACAATGCATGCCTACGAACTGATAAAACTCCTAACACCTGTCCACAGACCAATGTAATGTATTCATGAGTTGTCAGCTGTTAGCTACACATGCTACTGTACCGTTCGCTTAAAGCTAACAATTACATACAGCGGCGGACGTAGCCTGCTCGCATATCTTACCGTGACATTATTCTACCGAGAGCACAAGGTTGTGGTTTGTAGCGGACGTGTCTTCTGTCGTCGGAAACGGGAATACACCATATGCTATGTCATCTTTCGCCTCGTATTTGTGATTTCCCTGTGTTATGCACCTGCTAGCGACGGGCAACTCCGTTGTATCCTTACACCTTTAAAAGGTTTTCAATTTCGATCTACCATCACGAGAAGTAGTTCCAGATCCCGGAACTACACTCCCTAACTGAAAATATCCTTCCGCAGGGGAATAGATGACGTAGGCACACGACGCTTGTTTGTTCCATTCATTCATGAGTTTTCTCTTCCTTTTGCTCATTCATTTCAGCACAAACGCCAGCCAGTCACGACTCTCCAAGAGTAGTAACAGTAATGCCAAAAACAAGACACTACAGCACCTGGTCGTGACAGCCTGACTCCGTGCTAATGGTTGTTTTTTTTTGGCTAGTTTGTGTGACACGTCTAATCTTTGAATCATGCCTTTTAAACAGGATGTCTCTCCTGTGAAGTAGCATCAAGAGAAAAGTATGAGCTTTATGTTTTATGATTTTTAAGACTGAAACACTGTACTTGAAGGGCACATGCTCCAATAACGTTAAAATAATGATGTGATTATTATATGACATAAAAATAAATAATGCCACATTTATTTGGCATTTATTTTTACATAAATGATACCAATGAAAGAAATAGGTTGTAGCCCAGTTGTCACCCCTTTAACTATTGTGAGACTATCACTGAATTTCCACTGATGGATCATGGTAAAGCATAATGCTATTGCACCATTGCTCCACAAGATGTCTCTAGTGCAATGAGTTAAAATTGGCACATTCATTATAGCTCAACCATTAAAAGTAAGACCTGCTGTATGTTCCCTGTGTTACAGCCACAAGCATCCATCCTCCACATGTCCGCCAACCCACTCACCAACAAACACAGACCTAAGATCCTGCAGAATAAATAAGCCTCAGGGGACAGTTCCCTCTTAGTCACTTTAGTTGGTGGATGTCACACTAAATGGGCATCAGAACCAAATGATCATCTAGAAAAACGAGATAATTCGTGTGTGACAGGAGCTAGTGCTTCGATGCCAGGACTGAAAATTTTGCACAGTGAGAGACTGCAGTTTATTTTCTTGCTCTAAAAAAATTAGATTGTGTGTCTATGAGTTTGTGTACATAAAAATCATGTTGCATAGCCTCCTGACTGAGGTGCCAGTAATCCATTAAAATGCAAATCACTCAGTCTCTCTCTTTTTTTTTTAACCCATTACACTTATATATACCTCAGTTCCAGTTTTCCTATAGGAAATCTCAATTTTTTTCTCTTCTTTCATTCTTTTCTTCACTGACACATACATACAGTGAAAAGTTAGTATGTCCTCTCTCATTCACCTTCTTCTTTCAACTCCCCTCCTCCCTCTGCCCTGTGACACAACAGTATGACGTTCTTCTGTTCATTCTAACCCTCTTGCGTTGCTTGCTTGCTCAGTTTGCTGCACCATGCCAGAGTGAGTCACATCATTAAAAATGCTGCAGCCTAAAGCCGACCTTGCCCACGGCTTGTTGGCCAAATATTCCTAATAGTGCAACCATCCCACATGTCAGAGTGATGTGGGTGTGGTTCAGTGCCTTTCTGCCACCTCTGCCCCACCTCCTCTAGTGCTCATCTGTCTGGCCATCTTCCTCATCGTTGAGAGAATGACGGGCACTGTCAAGCCTTGGATCTTACACTGCGGTTGCTATGACGTCAGACAGAGGCAGAGAGAGAAGCGGAGGGGGTAATGAAGAGACAGACAGAGAACGAGAAACAAGGAGGAGGGTGGGAGGACATGTGGGAGACGGAGTGGAGAGAAAAAAGCTGCGATAAGGGCAGTGTGAGTGAAGAAAATATGGGAGAATGAGCAAGAGATTCATCTGAGATGGTGTGTGGCTGAAGCACAAGAAGAGGGAATGATTGAGGGCAAGGATGAGGTGATAAATAAAGAGAAAGCAGTGAAGCACGGAGTGGAAAAGTAGAGGGGGAGAGAAAACGTAGGCTGAAAGAGGCTTTTTTCTGATATATTTTGTTCATATGTAGCAACAGAAACCTCACAGCCTCAGAGTATATGTGGGTGGGTTTTTTAGTCACCTCAAAAGCTTGCACGCACACACACAAGAACACATGCAAGTGTTATTGACAGGTTCATTGGATCAGATGAAAGAGCTTATTGATTCTAGATGAATCAGCAGGTTGCCATCAGATAAATGGGAGAAGAAGAGAAACAGAGAACCACTTGTTCACACTGACTGAATTTGCTGCATTCTTGCAGTTTTTCTTGAGGACAGAAGATAGCGCTGTTGCTTTACATCAGGCAGTATACAATTAACCATGTATGTGGGCCATATTTCAGTAGATTATATTGTAAATGTACGTGTGTGTGTATTCCACACATATGTCCATGCGTGCAAGCATGCATTGATGCATATGAAAATGGGCTTATGTGCGTACATGTATCAGTGCTGGTCATGTGTATTCATTTATATGCATGTATGTATCTTTATCATGTCATATGTGTGTGCTATGTTTTTTCAGAATGCGTAATGAAATCACAATGGGGCTTGAGTCTCTCTTAC
Organism: Sciaenops ocellatus; assembly: GCA_033000465.1. NCBI lineage: Eukaryota > Metazoa > Chordata > Actinopteri > Sciaenidae > Sciaenops > Sciaenops ocellatus. The sequence goes on from CP136877.1 coordinate 17,813,601, forward strand.
GTCTACATTTTAATTTTTTCATGTGGATGTGGTCACAACATGAGCTTATTTGAAACCATTGAGCCGGAACATGATTAAATCTATGTGTCTCCACTGTCATATCAGAATGGATAGAGCACTCCTTAAACAACACAGAGCACACAGGTCTATGTAACCTGCATGATGGGGCCTCTGCCTTTGGGATAATTTACATCAGTTATGCATGAAAGGCCATGATAGACTGAGCCAGGCTGGGTCTCTTGGGCTGGATCATGGGGGGCTTTAACGCAGCTGTTCCCCCAGTCTCAGAGGACCTCTCCTGTGATGAGAAGGATTGAAGGTAAAGGGCAGGGGCTCTGAGGCTATGTGTTGCAATGGCAAGTGATTTCTCTTGGGCGTTGTGATGGGAGTGGCTGCTCTTTGTATCTATGAGTCTCTGTTTTAAATCTATTTCGTATGTGGATCGTGTGCAAATATGTTTTGTACCTGTATTACCAAATTCACAAAAAAGGTCTTCATGAAGAAAATGTTATATTTATTAATAAGCGAGTTTATTGTTTTTGTTGTTTATCAATTCTGGGTCATGGGAAAGGCAAGAAGGAAAGGAAGAGTGACAGAGAGCAAAAAAAAAAAAAAACAAGACAGTGACAGGAGTCTCATGGGTATCATGACATCTTTAATGCACTTTTATACAAATCCTACATTTTCTCTTTTCTCTGTCTGGCTTGTATGGAGGTCAAGTCATTTGGGAAATGATGCACTAAGCTGCCACTACTACACACATCTACACACACTCACACTGGGATTTGATGTGATGTAGAGGAGGTGAATGTGATGATGGACGTAAAGGTCGAGAGGGGCCAGCAGAGTGAACATCGGAATGAAGGAGAGAGAAACATAGGAGTTGGATTTGTGACATGAGATGTAAATTACAGAGCCAAAGAGGAAGAGATAGTAATCATAAAGCCACAGCAGAATTTGTAGATGTTATATTCACTGCGGACCTGCAGTAATGCATCACTGCAAAAAAACAAAACAAAAAAAACCCATTGTATTTCTACTTTAATAAAGTGCTACCAGAAATCTCAAACAACATAAAAGGATATCTAAATTTGTCACAATAACAACATAATTGCAGTATGTGATGTCTACAGCAATCACTTGATTGCAATTTGTAAAACTTAGTTATGTAACCTGTGCTTACAACAATAAGAGACACTGCATCCAACAATAGTATCTGGACTTATTCAGATAGCATCTGGAATATTTGATTATTGTATAGTGATGGACTGTTTCTAAGGCAATTATGTCACTTCATCTTATCCATCTGTTGTTGAATGAATGTTGTAGCTACATAAATCCGTCTGACCTCCACCCTCCCTTTCTTGTATTTATGACCGTGAATGTAGTGCTTGTTAACCCATGAACCCTTTTGCTCAGTGTGTTACAGTGTCTGCATGTCTGTGTTTGTGCGTTGTGCAAATTCAGATTAACTCCCAGCTAACAATGTCTAAAAATAGGATGGATCACAATCCATTATAAACTAGCAGATTAGTAGACATGCATTTCGATCTATGTCATTCTATAGTATGTCAGTACTCCAGTTGTACATGAGTGAGAGCTGAGAATGTAAAAACCTTAGCATAGGCTTAGAGTTTCAGTCACTTATTGTGCAAAATTGTTATAAATGTAAGCAATAAACTGAGCAAATCATTGTATGGAACGCCAGAGAGCCCATCTCACCTGTTCCTCGGTTATTTTAAGTTACTTCTTCTTGTGGCTAACCTTATTCTTGTCTGCTGTTTGGCACTTGCATTATGGTGTTTTTATGCTGCTCATTTATGTAGAGTTTAAATAAGAACATACAGTAATAAGCATTCATGTTTGAGTATTAGTAACATTATTTGTTGAACTGGTTTTACCTTCCTGCCTGTTGCCATTGTCTTGTGGTGAGGGCTTCCTTTTGGCTTACTGTGAACCAGGGTTCTAGCAGAGGATGATATTGTATATTAGCTTTAGGGATTTGTCTTGCACACTTGTAATTATTTCTCTGTAATATTGGCATCATGAAAGACTCAACATGGCTTTTGTCTTAGCCAGTCACATTTCCATTAACTCTGCACACTTCTTATTCAGCTGAGCATTAGAGAAATATATATTTATGTCACAGCTTGCTTTACTATTGTTTATTTCATAAACTGCTGAGCCCCAGCTCTTTGGTTTACACCGCTGCCGCACTGAACCACAATTACAAACATTCAGCTTAGTTTTATAGTTGTGCCTAGAGAAGTGGGTATACTTTTAATTTATGCCCCAAAATTTTTTTAAAGCAGCCCAACAAATGATAAACTGTTTTATGACCAGTGACATTTAAGACTACTCCTGCATATGTAGCTCACCCAAAAATGGGCAAGTAGTATTACAGCACATTATCACTTAACTTGTGCTGCTTGACTTTGAGAGTAATGATCATTATAAAAATCAGCATAGCTACACGTTTTACCATGGCGTTTTATATTGGGTGCAAAACTTAACAGAAATTACACCTTTTTTTTTTCTTTGAAAAACTTTGATCTAACTGAAACAACATGAAGCATCTGAGCGTCTGACTGCAGAAAAAAAGATGTGTATGTTAATTGCATCATTTATTGAGATGGATTGAAATGGCCCCCGCTGTAGCTTGTCGTTACCTCTCCCATTAGTCTGTGTTAAGGAAAGAAAAAAGGAACATAGAGCAACAGACTCAGAGGACAGTAAAGGTCTAGGTGATAAAATAAGGGTGGAATAGAGATCATGACTTATGTCTGTCTATGCATCTGTGTGTGTGTGTGTATATATATATATATATATATATATATATATATATATATATATATATGTGTGTGTGTGTGTGTGTGTGTGTGTGTGTGTGTGTGTGTGTGTGTGTGTGTGTGTAGCTATGTGGTTTCTGTTTGTCACTAAGTACTGGCTAAGAGGATAAAAAGAACAGTGCGCCCCTGATCCATGCTGACTTATATATCACAATTATAATAGTAATGGGTACACATAGACTCTTCTGCACTGACAATAATGGCTGCAATCATACATTTGGTTTATAAAGAGAGCTTGATACAAAGCCTTAATGAATAAAAAGCAGAAAGATCATGAAAATGTAAGAGAGAGACTATAAGTCAGTCAGGTTGTTATAAGTTAAATGACTAAATGTGTATGTGTGTGCGTGTGCGGGTGTGCGTCTGTGTGTGTAAAGTAGCGTAAACCACAGATGGTCTTTTGCCATAGAGTTCTTGCTGCTGGTTTTGACTCAACAAACATCATTTACATCCCATTTTTTCTGTTGGTTTCCATCATGAATATTATATAATGTAAACAGAAGAGTGTAAAAAATATGCTGTAAAATACACAGTTCCTTCCTCATTTTATTTTTATTTTTCATTCAAATTTCATCATGTCAGTTCAGGATAATCGTTGTCAGTCTAATCTACCTGACTCCCTCTGAGACAGCTCTGAATGTTGCCAGTTGTTGCAACATCAGACACAAAGAAAATGTACTGACTTCAGACAAGTAACAACAATGCTTATAACATTCATGCATAAAAAACAAGACAATTCCATGTTATCCATGATATGTGCAATTATTATTATTATAATTATAATTATTGATTGATTTACATGCATTTTATATTAAGAGGTGAGTAAGAATGAATATACATCTTTTTTTCTAAAAGTTACTCATTTATGGCCCTAGGCTATAGGTTAGAACTAACATCTTCCTTGACCAATGAATCTGACCTGTACATGCTCAGTGTCCACAATACTCTTCAGCCTAATTTTGTGTGAAAATTGGCTTGCATTGGTACATTATTTCATATATTTTCCGTATTTAAATCCACAGCTAAATCTATTTTTAGGCAAGTTCTGAGAGGGACAATATTTTTAATTTGAGTTATATAGTATCAACCACTCGATTCTCTTTCAGAACAATGATCGAAATATGAATGGTCATGGAATGGAAAACATATGCGCAAGGAGGTATTCTGGAGTTTGTGTCAGGAGATGAAGAATATGCAAGTTTGTCAGAAACATCACTGAAGTGTTCCTTTACAGTTATGTAACTGGATAAGACGTCATGGTTACATGCATGTTAGTGTTAGTGGGAGTCGGAGTATAGAAGCAAAGAGAGGTTTGCTAACTCCAGTGAAAAGGATGCGTGACCTTTCTCTTCTTTCAGAGTGACCCATGATGAGATCACACAAAAAGTTCATAAAAGTCTGTTTTAATAAAAAAAAAAAGAAGAAAAAAAAAAGCAGCAAGTCGTAGATCACAACCATGCATTATGGATATTAAACACCAGCACTTAGAATAACAACACTACCTTCCTCAAAAAGAACAAAGAGAGGATTGTGCCACCTAAGATTAAGATGCTGCACCTAACGCCTGAAGTGTTACCACTGAGAATTCAATAAAACCTGTTTTGAGTAAACACATCCCATGGGGGCATCTGAACTAAACAAGTGGCACTAATGCCTCCAAATATTCGATTCAACTCCATCTGTATAAAAAACATACAACCATACAGAAAATACAAAAAAATGAACAGGCACAACTCACTTACTGCACACTGAAACATATCTATATAACAGATTTGAACAAATGTGAATTATGTGCATGGCTACATGCGTAGCTTTTCGAATATCCCTCTCAGCACACAGACACACAAAATATGTCCAAATATACACAATTTCAGAATGCAGTCTTTATGCCCAATATCAGCTGGGATTGACTCCAGCCACCCACGACCCTGATAAGGATAGCAGGTTACAGAAAAAGGATGGATGGATGGATGGATTTTTATGTCCATTTTTAGTGGTCTGACAGGACTCTTTACCTATTGAAACCACATTGAGTGACAGGTGAGTGCCGTCACAGGTAGCTGGTTGCAGTAACTAGTCATCATTTGGCCCACCTCAGCTCTCTGTGTTTGCCCATTTTTGGATTAGACATGAGGCAGCGTAGTCAGGACAGCCAAGCTGGTAATGTCCAGAGACACCACACAGCATCATAACAGCTCTTGTTAACCTATGGGTGATATCACAGAGACAACATCGATTTTTCTTTATACAGTCTATACTTATAATAATTATTATTAATAAATGCTAAAAAAATGTGTTTATTTATGTAATTCCCAATTATCTGGTTCATTTAATCATGACTCAGTGCATATTGTAACGCATATGTCTGTTGTGCCTATAATGTGTAGCATGGCTGGCCATCAGCTTTGCAATGCATGTGTGTATATGCTACTTTTATTTTAATGTATTTCTCCAACTTCTCAACATCAAGATTTGCTATGAGTTTCGTTATAAGTAGACCGTGTATTTGCTTTAACTGCTTACCCAGTTGTTGACCTCTCTGCCCTTAAGTCCACATAAAATTGCAGAGAACGGCTGAAATAGCTTTCCATAACCTGCATTGCATGAGGTCAATATAATTAGTTTACCAACTCAAGAGCCTCCAGTGGTCACAAGGGCTCACGCAGTGAATGTAACTGCACTGCGTTTTTCTCTCGAAACAATGTTAATCTCCTCTGCACCTATGTATTCAATTTAAAGCCTGGTAGGGTGCTGATATTACTTTATAATATAATTTAAGGTGTACTGTAAGTGTAGAGAAAAATAGATTCAGTTTTTGTTGCACTGTTCCTGAAATATGCACAAAAAATCTAAATCTGACAAAATCCTCTTTATCTTTGTGTCAACACTTACAAAAGGGCCAGTCTGAAAATGATGCTCAGTGTTTTGCCTTTCTTCTTTTTAGGCCATTTGTCCACTTTTCAAGCAGTCAGAGCACACTTTTTCATGGCTGTGTGTGCTACCTGGGTTTGATCAAATATTGAAGATACTCCTTTCACCTCACTCATCCTTGAAGCTTCAACACAGGAAATCAAATATTGAAAATCTGTGTTTTAATAAATAAATTTGCCATGCTGCGCACACATAAAGTTACACACAGTGACATTTGTGCACACATGTACAGTCATGCATACAAAACTGCATAATCCTATAATATCCCATGGCCAATTCTTTGAGAGTGGAGAATTTGTTCAAGAAGAGGTCAACCTTAAGTCCCTGATTACATTTGTGGCCCTGCATGTTGCCTTGTTACCCCTTCCCCCCTTAGCACTTTATAACCAGGGAGCCCATAGGGATTAGACTGCAGGGGGGCACAAATACTCTTCTTGTTCAGTTTGATGTGTGCTGACATATGTGCATGTACACTGTATGTGTGTGTGTGTGTTTGTTAAAGATAGGGGAAATATTATGTACTGGGATGAGACATGCACTCTGGGCCCTAATGTACATTAGAGGATCATGTGGCATGACTGAAACTGACTAGTTTTGTGACACTGGGCAATCGGGATAGGACAGTTATTAAGTTTTGCAGTGAAGTATACAGTGATATGATTACTGCAGACATTTAAACTGCTTTCTGGCGGTTTAGCCTCTTGTCTTTTGCCAGTTCATAGCTGTTGAAGGGAACTTGTCCTCCCCATGAACCTCTATGAAAATCTCATGATTTGCAGTTAATTAAAGGGAGACCTATGCTTGATATTTTAGCACATTTTACCCTCAGATGTATCAATGCTATGTACTACAACAACACATACAATAATATTTGTATTTCCAGACTATTTTTCAATAAAATTAATACGTATAATACAGCTTTCAGGTATATGCTTTGCATTAGCTATTTTACATACCATTTTGTATACTTTGCAAATTTGTAGCGCTGCTACAGTGTTTAACTTGTCACAGCAACAAGGTCTGACATTGAACCTGTCGTCCTGTCACCTGTGCAAGTTAGGCTAATTGGCAAATCTAGATTGCCCGTAGGTGTGAATGTAAGCGATTGTCTGTCTCTGTGTGTCAGCCCTGTAATTGATTGACAACCTCCCCAGGGTGTACCCTTCTAAAAGATAAGCAGGTATAGCAAATGGACAGATGTGAATTTGTGGATTTATGCAAAAGAATTTGTATTCACATGGACATGAATGTGAAACTGCAGTAGTTGTTACACTTCCCTTACACTGTATCTTATTCATCTGTCACGAACCTACTGTTTGTCGTTAGCTACTCATTATATTGTTGTGTCGTAGGGATGTGATGCAATGTGAAGCAATGTTGTCAGTGTAAAGAATATGTGTTCTGTTGTGTTCTGCCAGTGTTGACCTTTTGCATTGTGTATCACCAAAAAAAGTAACAGGTACATTTTGTATCTGTGCAGTTCTGTGTGTTTGTCAGTGTGTGTGTACCAATTAATATTTCAGGGAGCTAACATAACTGTCACTGTTCGTTCTGACTAAGATCTTCTGTAACCCTTTTCCTTCCCTCGTTTCTCTCCATCTTCATCGATGTCACTCCTGTCATCGTGTCTCTCGTCTGCTCTCAGCAGACATTCAAGTGTCACTCTGTCTGCCTCACTTCTCTCTCCCAGCCATTTGTCCATGCCCACTGCCCTCTATCCCTTTTCTTTCTGTCTTTCCAGTCATCTGTGCCCTTCCCCCTCATTTTTCTCAATCTCTTCTCAGCCTTCCATTCACCCCCTTTTCCCCTGCTCACCAGCCCCATCTGACCGTGCTCTTTCTGTTCTCGCTTTCTCCACCTGATAACAAGCAGGGTAGTGCCATGCTACGCTTCGCTGGCTTCTGTCCCTGTTATACACACAAAGAATATGAATGGTATACAGAGAGATCCAGGAGACACACACACACACACACAGAGACACATGTATATGCACACCACTGGAAAATGTTTGATTTATCCATTTTCACCATGAGTCATCAGCCGATAGTACCCATGAAGCAATGAAATGTTAAGCTGTCTTTCACTAGCCAGTATTACTTTTAGTAGGAGGGCTGAACCAGCAAAAATGTATATAAATAATGCCATAATTCATGCCCAGATCATTAATTTTTCAGCTTTGCCAGCTCTAGATCCTTGTAAAATGTTTTGAATAGATGAAGTCTTTTGAATGGGGAAGTTTGCTGTAGCTAAGGCTGTAAACATGTTTATTTGTGCTGTGAAGTTGTGTATGTTAATATGTGCGATTGAGGATGGTGACTCTGGTTTTGTAGCCAGCCTCAAGTGGCCACATGTGAAACTGCAGTTTTTGACACTTTGTAACCACAGAGGTTGCTGCTTGGTACTAAGGCTTGAAGCCAACTGAAACAGTTGTGTTGTTGTCTTTTCATGATGTTTTTTGTGTAAATCTATACACAGGGCTGCAGGATGTTCGGGTCTGTGCTGGTGTGTGAGTTGCCGCTGTATGTAAATTTACTTCATAGACATCCCCTGAAGGTAATAATACATCTATGCGTGAAAGCAAAATAGGCAAACTGCAGATGATCATTTGCTTTGCAGGGTTGTGTAACTTTCATTAGCACCCATGAGTTGTAGTAGATCACTAGACAGACACATACAAATTGGAGATGGAGTTAGTGTAACCTCTAACTGTTACCTCCATACAGGTCAACACATCACTACAGTGACTTGCAACAAGGGATGCTTTCTGTCAAACAAACCCACCACAGAGACACATTGGTAGACTCTTTAGCCTCACGTCAGGAGTGCAGGTTTGTAGCCTGATATATCACGGCCAGAGGCCAGCAGCATCAGTAAAGTCTGGGTATCCACAGGAAGATGTCTCGGTGACGGAACAGCTACATTACCAGGTAACACCTCAGTATACTAGAAACCATTTACCAAGATCAGGACATGATCTGAACAGTTTACAAAAAAAGGTAAAGTTCTGATCATTTTACAATTTAGTAGTAAGTGTAGTACTCACAAAGGTTTTATGAGAAACTTCTTTGATTGCCCGCAATCACAAGGGTCCATTGACCATCATGGAAACTTGTAATTTTGATTGCCGATGTTCATTCTTTGTTCATGATTTCAGTGATAACGTAATTTCTTGGATCTGACCTGCAGGAAAACAATGTTTGCTTTCATTCTATGAACAAAATCATTAAAACTTCATCAATCGATTCAAATACTTACACCTAAGAAGCCTGCGATCAGACACAGCCAATTCTTGTCATGTACAGCCTGGGAATTGATTGTGGCTCTCAAAGGGAAATTTATGAGTGGCGAACTAATAATAGTCTGATTAGCAACAGAAGTCTTGCACCCCTATCTCTTCACAGTACCAACTAAAACCAAATTCATTCTCAATGGTCCCAACACACCACTCATGCCGTTACTTTGAAGTTAACATGCTCAGGAAGAAGAGAGTAAAAGACACCACAGATGACTAATTAAAAGCATATTAATCGCAACTTTGGATTAATGTCTGACTAATTATTCTGCTGCCTTCTGAAGAAATCATAGCGATAGAAACTGCAGGAGAGAACATAGTCAAAAGACGGCTTTTAATGTGACCTCATTAAGCAATCCATTTTAACAGGCCCATATTATATAATTGCCCAGCCTCTGGTCCAACATTCGAACTATATCTGGTTGAGTGAATCATAATGGGTAGATGCCTTTGGTGGAATGGTGGTGTGAAGAGGGCAGGCTTTCAACTGTCCAGCCAGTTCAGGCCCACATGGCAGGAAAACTCTGCTTTGCTTTAGTTTTATTGAACTGACTCTGAACTTATAAAAACATTTCCCTGTAAGGACCAAACCAATGACACTGGGAGACAAAAAAAGCACAACCACACTGGAGAAAGGGAGGTTTTGTCCTACATATATAGATTTATTCCTAACACGAGGCTCTGACTGCATATTATATTTTTGTAACAAGGTTAGAGGCAAGGAAGAAAGTGATGGATCGGGTAAGTTAGCAGAGAGTAAAAGCTACAGAAAGAGAGGTATAAATGCAGTGGTTTAGTGACAGGTCATGTGATGGAGACTTAAAGTGAAGCGAGACAATATGTACAGTAAGTGTGCAAAAGGAGCAGGCAGAGGAGGCAGAGGAGGGAGAGAGTGAAGACAAACACAGCAAAGAGAATGAGAAAGCAGTGGTGGTAAGAGGATGAGGAGAGAAGAGAAGGAGGCTCCTGTGGGGTGTAATTAAGGTTCTGAATCATGTTCGCAGTTGACCGCTAGAACTTGAGAGAGATAAGGGGAGATGCAAGAAAAGATGCAATGAGAAGGGCTAGAACACAAGGGAAAAGAGAGCCTTAGTAAGAAAAGGTAAACAAAGAAAAAAAGGAACCATGGGAGGGAGGATGATGAACAAGTGAGGACAGTGGGGGAAAAAAAGAAAATGCTAACTACAGCAGAGCATGTGGCATATGGGGATGTGTTTAAAAAAGTAAATCACAGATAGAGTAAGGATACAGGAGGTCTGAAATCTGGAAATTTGAGCGTCAGCATGGTTTCAAATGGTTTGGTTTATTGATGTGCACCTATCCATTTAATTTTTCACTGTTTGTTTTTCATTCATTCTTTGTAGAGTCCTTGTTTTTAATTTAGGTTATTGATGAAAGAAAACAGTCTTGGCACCTTAGGTTTGATGTTTGGTGAACTCTGGTACTGTAAATCAACCACAGTGTAGAGATAATACATTAATCTAGGCCAAATATGGAACACTAAAAGTGATGTTGTCCACCGTGAAAGTCCTACTATGAACGCAGCACTGTCATTTGTCTGACAAATTGATTGACCTTTAGTAAATCAATATTTTTCTTGGTCGAGGACAGCCCTTGTAGAAAGAGTGAGAGAGAGACACTGGTGTGTTTCTGCTCATGGCACTGGGCTGTCATGAGACTCTGGTGTCAGGGTTTGAAAAGACAGAGGCACAAAGGGATGAGCCATTGGTAATGCCTTAATTGATCCAGATCATTTTGGATAAATATTCAGCTTCTGCATTAGTTAGCCTGTTGTGTGTTGGTAATAAAGCATAAGCATTTACTTTTTTCAAGGTGCTCTCACCTCTACTACCTTTTTTGTGTTTCTTTCATAGTCACAGGGAGAGAGAACTAATGCAGGTTGATGAAAGTGTTGAGTCATTTGTGTATGGGCTAACACTTAATTCAATTGTATAAAAACTGTGCCAAATTTGAAAAGAAATTCAGTTATGGATTGACTCAGCTGTTTAAAGAAAAGAAAAGACAGCTGTGTGGCTTTTCACTGCATCAACACTGCAAAGAAACCATTAAAGCTTCCATACCAACTGGTTTCAAACTTCAATATGTAAAATCAGTGTGTGAGGCAGGCATGATCTGCATAGTGCAACTTAACATATTTAGTAAAATGACATGCCTTTGAAAGAAGCTCTCTTGGGATTTTCTTGCTCCCACAGGACAGCGAAGTAAAGCCTGCAGAACATCTGCACTCTAAAATTCAACGATGATCCTATTACATTGGGCATGAGTGACACACACAGAGATAGACCCAACTGATGCTGTTGTTTTATCTGACATTTGGCCACAGTGGAATGTTCATTAAGATAAATTACAAGTATAAACCCCTATTAATATTCAATCATCAAACTAACACCAAACCTGATATCATGTCTGATTGCAGAGCACTCACTTAAACCCCTGAGACCATGGCGGAGGATGGCAATTTAGCTCCAGTTTACTAAGATGAATCGAAGCATGAAGATGACTTGAAAAGTCACCGTAATTGACAATGACATTCATAGGATAACTGTGTGTTGGGTGCTGTTTCCTTTTCCAAAAGGAGGTTTGTTGCTGCGAGCGGTTGGCTGCATCGGCTTGCCGCTGATGCTGAGGCTCCCTCTGGTACTGTGGTGAGTCAGGTTCCCTGTCGCAATGCATTCGCTACAACACACATGCTCCGGGGAGTCCATGACTGATCCTCCCGCTCTGCAGTGCGCTGTTTGTGTGCACGTGCATGTGTGACTGTGTGTCTTAGGGTGGGTGAGAGTGTACACCATGGCATGTGTCCTGCAAAACTACGAGACAGACTTGTATGTAATGTGTGTCTTTGGACCAACAGTACTAAATTCTTAATGCATAAATACAGCAAAACACGGAAGCGTGTAATTCTGGACACACACTTTTGGTATGACGTGATGCAATATCTGTATGACATGATATATAATATCTGGCGACTCGATGGGTCTGCACTCACAAAACACTTTGCACACCATCAGTCTTCATATATGTCCTAGTATTTTTCTGCCCTGTACAAAACCATGGAACCAATTAATGAACACTACACACAGAGCAACCCTCCTTCTGCTCTCCCTACATCTTTTCTCTCTCTTGCCCCCCCTTAATTTATAGGCCTCAATCTATTCTCATTTCTCATGTTTTAGCTTCACATTGTGCTGGCTGACTACTGTCCAATATACTATATATATCTCACAGAGTAGTCATCTATATTTGCACTGATACAACACTCTGGAAATCATACCTGTGTTTATACTCTATGCTAAGTATAAGAACTGAAATAAATAGATTTTGCTGCATGGAATACAGGGTAAGAAGCTATTGTTATTGTTATTGTTAAGCTATTGTTAATTAATTAATTAAAAATTAATTTTTAAAAAGGTAAATCAGTAAGTATTGGATGGAGTACTTACAATTGAGTACTCTGATAGACTGTTTTTGAAAAATGGCATCAGTGCACCTCTAAGTGAATGCATCACTCTCTGACAGAAGTTAATTCATTTTACATGACAAACACACCGTTGAATTTTAGATGCCGTTGTTGGATTTATTCTACAATATGATGCATGACTGAACCTGGATGAAGTGGATATCGTTTTAACTCATCAGCATTGTTATAGCATTGAAAGATGCAGCTTAGAACTTCATTGTCCTGTCTTTAAAACAGCTCATTTTTCTCCAACAAGCTTTTCATACCTGACACTTGGATGGACAGGTTGACGTGCACTGCCTGAGTTTAGATGAGTCTATTTTATACTTGAATGTTGTTTTCATGCTTGCTATAATTGACTGCAAGTTGCATACAGCTACTTTTTTTTTTTTTTTTTTACAAAGTACAGCTTCTTACTGTCTCTTTAGTTGGAAAAAAATGGATCTTATATGCCAGTCTTACATCCTTATATTCATTCCAATCCATTCTAGCTTGTACCTGTCATATTGGTGACAGTTTGGCTCCCAGGAGCCTATTGTCAGCTCCTCCTGTCATATGTAATATAACACTAGCAACACGCATCTGCTATGGTCCACCAGGCTGAAATACTGCACTATATTAATTTGAGATTCAACCCTGGGATCTCATAGCTTCAAGATGGTGGCAATGAAAATGTCTGCTATTCCTAGCCCACTGAATGATTATTTATAAATTGTGACCTGACCTGATTGTTGACCCGTCTCTGGCCTAACCCAATAAAACCCTCAAGCTTTTAAACTTTCAAACCCAGTGGATAACTTAATATGTGAAAATAAGAAGTTTGCATCAAGTGATGCATCACTGTTTTAGGCAGCCCAATACAAACACTGTCTAAATAAGGTATGTTTAAAAAGGCTACAATTGATTTTTGAAAGAGGTCACTCATATAACAGAGAATCATCAGAAAATCATCACCCGAGTCTGCAGCTCCCCTCCTCTTTGCTAGTGTTGTTGTCAGCTAATTGTTTTGCTGTCTAGCTCACAACTCCACTATTTTTGTTTACTCTCACAACTGTCATAGCATCGTTTTTGGCTGCAGACCCACAAGGTTGGTGCACTAGCTGGTGAACATAGTGGATGATTTAGCAGCTAAGGAGCCAGATATTTCCCCCATGAGAACATCTAGCTCGCATATCAACTTAAAAATGGATTATACTGATGTTGTGTTCATAACTTGTTTCTGTTGCCCCCAAGTGGCTAAAAATGATAACCTGAAATTTTCACACGGATGTCAAGTAGACCCAGAGAAGTATGCAGTGACAATTAAGTGTACAGTAAAAGTTTAGCAATTTTTCCCCATGAAACTCTGTTGTGAGATCCCCACTCAAATTGTTGGATGAACTACCACAGCTCAAATAACCTTGTTTGAGGGGATTTTCACTTGTCACAAGTATGCAACTGCATATTCATGACCATATGTAGAGAATAAGACACCAAAATTCTCATATAATCCTTTCATGCTCTCCAGCCTATGTACTCTTCTTACGTCTGTAGAGAAACCACTCAAGTGGTAAATTGCCTCTCAAGAAATGCTTGTCCTAAGATAAGTGAAGGAGTTTAGGGGTGAAGGAGATAAGTGGAAGGAAAAAATTACACAGAGGAGTTAACATTAAACAGTTAGGTAACCTCCATGTCTCTTTCATGACTCCTCCATCCCCACAAATCCTAGTTTACATGTCCTATTCTTTATCTCAATGTTATATCCTTCCTCCTTAAACCAGCTTATTGATCCAAGCAGATAGTGTGACAAAGGCAGAGAATGAGGACCCAAACACAGTAAGCAGACAGGAGACTGAGGTAGTTTCTCTCTTCAGGATTTTCACTAAATGTTTGAAGCAGCGAGGAACGAAAATACAGACTAGCCTAAATGAAAACTGTCTGGAAGCTCAGTACTATAGCCAGTGATATCTATATATAGCAACATGTGTATTCAAAAAACTTTTATTATTTATTTTATTTTATTTGTTTTTCCACCTTTAGTATGTAATATATACATGTCATATGTGACCACATGCATCATTTTAATAATTATGTACACAGTAGTATCCCTTTTTTTTTGAAGACTGGTGAAGACTTCATCTGGGGAGCATAAGCCCCCTGTCACTCCGACTCCTGTCAGCTGGGGTATTGGTGTGCATGTAAATGCACTACAATAGGTGTTTTAACTTTATGTAGACAGTGAAGACAGAGGAAATGATGGTAAAATATAGTGATTTTCATAGACTTTGATTTGATTTGTGCATCTTCACTGTCAGTATTTTCAAGACGGTGACTCTGTGTAGGTGACTTTCTTTCTGTGTTTGTGTGTTATTGATCCAAGATGAAATACAAACTTTGTTGAACACTTCAAACTCACTCCCCGAGACCTGTTTTGTTGTGTCTTGGAGCCAATTCAAACATTTACTTGGCCACAATCATTCAATCTGTAAAGTTATTCAGTATCACACATAATATGTGGTTGGAATATGATAATATGGATTACTATGTTTGGATGACTTGCATCACTGCATAAACAGAGCTTCTGTATGCACAGCTATCATGTGTGCTGTGACTGCTTATAATCGGTGTCTTTCAAAAGTCATTTGCAGTTTTTCATGAAGTTGTGTGAAACATGGAGACGGCGAGAGAGCATTATATTTGCCTGTGTGTGTACTCCTGGGTGCACATGTGCTTCTGTCTAATTACAGTGCATGGCAGCTGAAACCTTTACAATGCCCCTTCAACTGTGTAAATTATCATAATCATGTTTTTCAGAGTAGTCTGACTTTTTTTTTCTCCTCCAATCTGCCCTCTCTTTCATCCTATTGCTCACTCCCCTTCCCTCTCTTCCTCTATTGGTGTTTTTGCAGCAGCGAGGTAATTACAGTCTACACACACACACACACACACACACACACACACACACACACTGGAGGCCTTGCATGGAGAAATAGAGCACATTAAATATTTATGTGGGCATTCTGAGAGGTTATTCCTCCCTGAAATTTTAATGTCTCTTCGCTGGTAGAACCTGGAGAACAGTATATACGTATATACATACAGCCTTAGGCCAGAATTAGGTGAAAGGTGCTTTACGAGCGTAAGACGTTTTATCATCTAATCTGCCACCATTCAAGTATGTCACCATAACCGTATTCGACAGTGATGAGTAATCCCTAAACAATAATGTAAAACATTATCACTGAAGCAATCTACTTTGTACTTGTTCTGCATCTTAATAAAATATTTTTAAAAAATTAAATGAGAAAATTCAATACTTTAATAAGTAAAATAATAAATAAATTACAAATGTAAGCCATCTGTTGCAAAACTCAATGAATACCTCCCATTTAATTTAATAAAATTGATATGAATGCAACTCCTTGGCTGGCATTGTTCTGATTAACCTTTTCTTGTTACAGTAAAACTCTATTTTAAGAATGAAACTATGAAAAATAACAAAAAAAGAGCTAACAAAATAAATAAATAAATAAAGTCCTATTTGTGTTATTTTATTCCTATATATTTGAACATCATCAAGCCCCACTAAGAGGACAACAAGGTCTATGACCATGACAGCCTGTCAGCTGGGGTCCATAGCGTGATGAGCTCCAAGTGGAGCATGACAGGCCTTGCAGTGGGCTGATGGTGCGCAGCCTTCTGGGAAGGTCAGTTCTGCAGGGAGGGGGGAAGAGGTAAAGGTTAGTCATGATGCAACAGGGAACAGTTGGATTTAGGACAGAGAGTTCACGTGATGTGAATGTAGAGGGTTACATTAAAAATAATTACACAAACTCCTCGGTAATTGCTAATGAAAAAGTAAGGAAGAAATCAGGAACTGATGGCAAATTAATGAAACATATGGTGGATAATGAGAACAGACTCCTGGTTCTAGAGTAACTTTAATGCTTAGATATCTGTAAATCTACTTCTTTCATGAATCCTCTGTTTGGCAAAATTTGCTACGACCTATTTTCTTTGTGGAGTGGGTTGGGAATAATTCCAGCAGAGTGTGGATGGAGCCAGACAGACAGAGAGAAAAATTATTGTCATAGTGTTAATATAGACATGGCCTGTTATAGCAGCACAACTCAAACAGATACCATATGTAATTGTGATTGTGACACACACACACACACGCACACAAACACACACACCAGGAAAGACAGCACATTTTCAAACAAAATTATCCACCCATACACACAATACACACACAACAAAGACACTAAACCTTCAATTTTTAAAATGTCATAATATGAATCTTTCTGCACAGCCACCATGTACTGTAGCTATACTGATTGTTGATCTCTTACGTGGATTGACTGAAGAAGCTTAGAGAACTGAAATCAACAGTGCACAGCCAATTTCTCCCTGCACTTCGCACGCCCAGTATCAAGCTCTATGTTTCTGAAAGCGATTTTGGTCCCATTTGGCTATATACAATAATGTGTGGATATCCCACACATACATGAAACAATGATATGAAACATGAATCCACAAAACAGTGGATATGAACTTTCATAAAATTTAAACACACATACTTCACATATGCTGGTAGCCTACACATGAATATACAAATAAACACACACACACACTGCACAGACTTTAAAAAGCACAACCAGGAGCACACACACCTAAACACACACAAAGAATGTAATTGATCAACTGCAGCCCTTAGCTGGAGGATGTGTCACAGTACGATAACCCATGTGGGATTAATGGTATCAGATAGAGAACATAACATCAAATGAGCTCAGAAGATGAGGCAGTGGTGGTATGTTATGAGTCTATTAGTTTACTTTATTGCACATATAAAAAATGCATGAAAGAAAATAATGAGAAAAGTAAAAAGAAAAAAAA
The DNA here is from genome assembly GCA_033000465.1 of Sciaenops ocellatus. Classification (NCBI taxonomy): domain Eukaryota; kingdom Metazoa; phylum Chordata; class Actinopteri; family Sciaenidae; genus Sciaenops; species Sciaenops ocellatus. Next base: position 17,831,032 of record CP136877.1, read on the forward strand.
AATCCAATAAAAGCTAAATCAGAAAAGTTGAGCCTGTGAAAGGGAAGGAAAATATTTGGGAACAGATTTTAATGCAAATCACTGTTTGAATTTGCATGCAAAAGTGGTGAAGCTAGGCAAGAGGAAATCAACTTTTTCTCCGTTTGAATTGTTTGGCATTTTTTGTTAAAGCCTGTTGAACAACCACAAGTAGACAAGCTTAAATTTGCATTAAAACAACATAGCACAACTTTTCTACCATAAAATAACAGAATTTAAATAATTTTAATGTAACACTGACACGTAGATAGAGAGCCACAAAAAGAAAGCAAATCAGTAAGAGAGAGAGACAAGTTTCTATATTCGGAAAATATGAATACGGATCATCTTGTCACTCTGTCAGAGCAACCCTCTGCTCATCCATCAATGGTTACATTCCGCCGCAACCTCCGTAACTTATCCCCAACCCACTTCTCCTCTATTGTCACCTCTGCTCTACCTCCACTCAGCACATTCTCCTCTCTGAAGGTTAATGATGCCACTGATTCACTCTGCTCTACTCTGAATTCATGTCTGAACAGACTGTGTCCTTTATCTACGAGGCCTGCTCGATCCAACCAATCCCACCCATGGTTGAATGATACCCTCCGATCACAGCGCACCAAACTCAGAGCTGCTGAAAGAAAATGGCTCAAATCCAAACTAGCCGATGACATCAAAAGCTACCAGACACTCTTATCCTCCTTCTCAACCAGCGTCACTGCTGCAAAGACTGCTTTTTACAACGACAAAGTCAACAGTGTCACTGACACCCGGAAACTTTTCTCCACCTTCAAATCACTACTCAACCCACCGCCTCCTCCTCCTCCTACCAGCCTTACCGCCAATACATTTGCATCATTCTTTACAGGCAAAGTGGCAGCAATCAGCAGCCAATTCTCTGATCAGCTCACTCTTCATCCGACTCCTAACACTGTAACATGTAGCAGTCCTACTACATGTCTCTCTGTATCTCAGCTACTGAATCAGCTACTGCACTTTCGCAACCTAGCACAGTTGCTAGCACTTCATTTTCTGGCTTTACACCCCTCTCTGAGAGTGAGGTATCCAAACTGTTGACATGTAGCCGTCCTACTACATGCTCGTTGGACCCTATACCAACAAACCTACTTCAATCAATTAGCCCAACCATCACTCCAGCTATCACACATGTGATAAATGAGTTACTAACCTCCGGCACTTTTCCCACCGCATTCAAAGTGGCTCGGGTAACACCGCTACTCAAGAAACCCTCTCTCAACCCTGTTCAGGTCGAGAACTATCGTCCTGTCTCGCTTCTTCCATTCTTATCCAAAAGTATTGAACGGGCGGTCGCTAAACAACTCTCAGAATTCCTCCTACAGAACAATCTTCTTGATCCAAATCAATCTGGTTTCAAGAGCGGTCACTCGACTGAAACTGCTCTGCTATCTGTGACAGAAGCCTTAAAAGAAGCAAGAGCAGCAGCAAAGTCCTCTGTCCTCATTCTACTTGACTTATCAGCTGCCTTTGACACAGTTAACCATCGCTTTCTCCTCTCTACTCTCTTAAACATGGGCATCTCTGGCTTGCCTCTTTCCTGGTTTGAATCCTACCTGACAGGACACTCATTCAGTGTATCCTGGCTTGGACAGTCGTCCACTTCGCATCACCTCACCACAGGGGTCCCCCAGGGCTCAGTGCTGGGGCCCCTGCTATTCGCTATCTACACCACCTCCCCTGGGTCTGATTATCCGCTCACATGGCTTTTCCTATCACTGCTATGCAGATGACACTCAGCTCTATCTGTCATTTCCTCCTGATGACCCCTCGATCTCTGCACGGGTCTCTGATTGCCTCTCAGACATCGCCGCATGGATGAATGCACATCACCTCCAGCTGAACCTCTCTAAAACTGAACTGCTGGTCCTCCCAGCCAAACCGACATCAACATCAAAATTGATTCCCTATGTCTCGCCCCCACCAGGGTGGTGAGAAACTTAGGGGTTATGATTGATGACCAACTAACCTTTTCTCACGACCGTTGCGCTCCTCCAATGAATGACACCTGGCTCTGCCACCCGTTCGTTCAAGGCAATCCAAACTCTTCTCGTTTGTTGTTGCCCGCTGGTGGAACGCACTACCAGTTCCTACCAGAGCAGGGGCGTCCGTCTCTACCTTTAAAAAACTCCTGAAGACCCAGCTCTTCAGAGAGTACCTTCTCTCCTAGCACTACACGACAAATCTACACCTTAAAGAATTGCCACTAGCACCTATTACTGCACTAACGCTTCTTATCGCACTATACCTTGATTGTTCCTTTTTCTGTAAGTCGCTTTGGATAAAAACGTCTGCTAAATGACTAAATGTAAATGTAATGTAAATGTAATCTTCTTGTCTTGACTTTTTATCAAATGATCAAAAATAAAACTGCTGAGATGAACTTAAATAACAGTGATCATGACCCATCGTGTTGCTGTGATGTCAAAAAATGAAATTGGTGTCTCACTGTGCAGTGCACAAAGACTTATACCTATCTCTTTAAAATGACCCGGCGACTCAATGAGGCTGAAGTTTAATCATTTTGTATCAATACAATAATCTACTAATTTGATCCTGACAGTTGTCATAATTGCACAGTCTCTGGTGCCCTCCCTCTCTCTAATGCATGTATAGATTTAGTTGTTACTGAGGTTCTATTATGTAACATTGGGTAGCCTCAGTTTATGTGTGCCATGTGTCATTTATCTTTTATATATTTGATGCTTTTGGATTATTACCTTTGAGTCAGAATAGGCCACTGTACCATACAATAATGCTTGCTTTCATTTCTCTTGCGACCTACATGAAATATCACATGGTTGAGGTTAACAATGGCTGGTCCATTTCTGCTCCACCGGAGCAACCACTTATGTTTGTGTCCATATCTCTGTGTGTCATTAGATCAAATACAGTGGCAAGGATGACATTTTAAACCAATTAGTATTATAGCAACAAATAAAATATGTGAAAAATATGAAAGAGAGAAATATCATTACTTCCTGCTTATGGCTAAAAGTACTGATTATATTGTATTATTGTGACATGACAATTTGCCCAAGGGTTTGACATGAAAAGCACTCAAGTGAAAAGATATCTGCATAACGCTGGCTGTAATGTGTGTAGTTGGGGTTCCTTTGAGCCTCAAAGAGGTTGAAGTGGTACTAGTTGATAAATCTGTTAATTTATGTAGTATTGATCAAGTATGTTCTTAGTCTTGAGAGACAGGATTTGGATTTATTGTTTAAGGGTCTCACAGGTACAGTTATGTGCTTGTCTTTGCTAATGGCCTCTGTGTGCATAGTTGAGACAAGAACAGCTGTTACTGGCCAAACATACTGTACATTAGGTTTCAAGCAAAGCTCCTGGGTATGTGAGTGCCTTTTGGTGATTACTTAGAGCCTGCTGTTTATAAGCCTGGGTTGTTTAGTGGCTGAGCTGAAGTCTGACATTGCTACACTTGAGTTAACAGCTCTGAGTTCCTGATATATATTCGTCTATGTGTGTTTTTTATGTTTGCTGATATTCTGCGGCTATACTAAAGAAACTGTGTTGGCAGTGACAGAGTGTGACTGCGGTTATTTGACCTCAGAATCCGATGGATCACTGGAGAGCAATAACGTTGCTGAAGCTGGTGTTGAACAGGTCTCTGACTACATGCACACCTACACATAGTATGCTGAATCATACTGTATAGTCCCCTATCTTCCATTCATCCCTTTTGTAATCCACATCCTCCCTTACAGACACACACACACACACACACTTACCGTACACACACACACACACACACACACATATCCACCAGGGAGATCAGTCAATATTATTTCATAAAAACAGGAAGCCGAGGAGTTCAAAAGGGTTGATGCTTTTATTCCCTCAAAACATCTCTGCAAGTGTTTGTTGTTATATAAACAGCCTAACACTAAATACTTTTTCTTGGCACCAGTTACACCTAAGAAAATTCAGAAAATGATGCCTGAACAAACTGTATACACCATGCATGTCTAATGCAGTGGTTACAAACTTCCATCTTTTGCATTGAAGTCAGATGCATTATATTATGTCTTACTTTCTGACCTTTACTTACAGTGGTTGTCAAAAGTTGAGATACTTTGTTACTTTTTCGATACTGCGTTCAAAATGATACAATCTGTTAATTTTAGATTTGATTGTATCTAAAGTACTGAAGTTATTAAGAATGATGCCATCCGCGATCTATTACAAGGTGGACAATCTTCACCTTCCACGGCTCTGCTGCAGAGACAGAGAGAGAGAGATGTTATCTAGTATTACGTTAGAGACACTGGTCTAATGCGTGGACCAGGTAAAGCAACACTGAACACTGCCAGTGAATTGGTACCACTTTGGTTTTGATCGGCTACATCGGTATCAGAAAATGTCCTCCACACGTGGATTACAGAAAACAGAATTTTGAGTGAAAAAAATTCAAAATGTTTTGTTCTTTGGGCAACTTTATAAACACACTGCTATCCCTGTTTGATACAGTGAAAGAGAAACATACAGTAAAGAGATGGGGTGAAAGCAGTTGGGGTGTAGGTGAAGGAAAGAGATGGAAAAGCAAGGTATCAAATGAGGTACTGAGTATAGTTTTTCAATACTAGTATTGTATCGAAGTTTAAAATTCTGGCATCCTGTCAACTTAGTACTTACACATACTTTATGAGTTTCTACATGCAGGTGTTGATCTGCAGCACTGAGTGGTGACTTGTTCCTTCAGTCCCCGAAGAGCTGATCCAAAAAAAGTTCACTTGAGTTTTTCATTGAAATGGAGTGACACTTGTCATGATGGCAGGGACTCCCTCGAGAGCAAGTGCCAAGGGGAAGTCAATGAGGACACGTTGAACGACTAATGAAACACAGCTTAGGCCTGGAGGGAAAGGGGTTATTGCTGGGCAGATGAGGGTCTGAGGGCATCTGGTGGATAAGAGGAGAATGGCAATGATTGGTGATGGCAAGAAAATACATGTTAATGGGGAAGAGAGATGACTGAAGGTTGGACTGACAGAGAGGAAGAATGAGCCAAAACAGGACTGAGGAGGATATTGTGACAATTAGTCTGAAATGCAATTAAAGCTGTAGTGTTGAAAGGCAATTACGAGTTAGTCTTCTTTATAGAGTTTTAATCCGTGATTTGGAAAATAACAAGCAAACAATAAAACTGACAAATTATGCAGTTTGACATTGCTGATACCAGCACAGTTGCTCACAATTGAAATGCAGCCAATACCAGTGGAAATCTGACGCAGAAACGCATGCAGACACACGTGTACATAGCATATTATCCACTTCATGCCTTACTAGATTCCATGTTTGCTATCTCATCACTGATCCTGTCTTCCATTAACACACACTGAAACACGTGCATACACACTGAGCTGAATCAAATGTAGCAGAGAACACACATGGATGACTCTTGCATAATCAACGGGGCTATGAGCAAATATGTCTAAAAACACATTCAACATTAATCACATGCCATTTTATATTAAAGCACAATGAATAAAACATCTGGCAGAATCCCGAATGCTCACTCCACATAAAAAATGTAGAGGGCCCTTCCAACAGGTTTTTAATGAGCCTGATTGGTTGGAGGAGCCATGTGAGTGAGTCTCATTCATTTGTGTCATGTTGTTAAGACATGTTGGCTATATTTCATGACATATTTGTATTCGATCACTGCTGCCGCTGCACATTTAATATCTTTGTTGCACTGTTTTCAGCAGCAGCAGAACTCCACTGTGATTATCAGAGGTAATTACAATAACAATACATGACAATTATCTTTAAGATGGTGTAGAGCTGTATAATTAAACTGCTATTCTTACTTATTGTAATTAGTATAAATGAAGTGACACAGCTGTATGGAGGAATGATTGTTGTATGAGCATTGGGAAATTCAATTTCTCTGTTAAAGCTAACACTTGGTATCTGTGTTTGTACATTCTTTGAAGATATATTTTAAAACTGATCCTACATCTTACAGATATGCCGTTATAAAGAGGCGACACCTAGAGTGCTTAGCTGGGGCTTTTGTATATTCTGTAATGCATTAGAGATTCACACATTAACACATTTGATGATAAAACCACTTTGACAGTTATTTACTTAGGTGTTGTGCACATGTACTTTCTTGCACTGAAAAACAGCAGGGTATAGTGTTCAGTTCCCAGATAGACTACATTAGAGAGTGGTTTAATAGGCGCGCCAATTCCCCGTGGGAGTAAACACACCCATCTAAAAACAGAGAAATTATAGTGTTAGGTCACAAAAGGGAGAGGGGCTGAACAAGGTCAAGTGCAACAGCAATAAAAACAAATCCCAGTCAGCCAGCATCAACAGTAGTGAGACTGTAACATGACCAAGAGTCAACAGTCATACTAGTGGCTCTGTATTTAGGTGCAGCAGGGCTTTGAGCTAAATGCTAACATCCGGATTTTAGTATATAATGACAATGCTAATGGTTTTGCAGTGTTTGTATGTGCCATTTATGTCTTTTGTCTCTTGATCTCTGGTTACTATGGCTGCCTATAGTAAATACAAGTCGCCTTCATTCAGTCTACTATACTTTCATACACACATTCATATTTAATGGCTTGACAACACCACACCACAGATTTTGGATTAAAAAGTCTTAATTAATTAAATCATAATAGATCTTTTCATCCAACTATGTAAAATATGATGATTTTATTGATAATATAATTTGTAATAATTGCACAATACAGTTGAACAATACTAATTGAAACAAGCTGAAATAAGCACAGAACATTTCCAGTGGAGTTCACGCGTGGTGGGCTTGCTGAAAATGTTCTTGTGCTGTTGAAAACAGGATGAAAACAGACAAACTGACTGATGGCATAGATTCCCCATTAGCTGCACTCTGCTCAGCAGCCAAATGTACGAGAGGAGACTATGCAAGTAGTGATTGAACTAAAGAGAGATAAGAAAGGCTTATGGGATGGGAGAGGTTTAAAAAAGCGAAAGAGGGTGGAAAGGAAGGATGAAGAGACATTTAAATGAGCGTTAATAGTTTTATAACTGCACAGGGTGGTTCCTGACATGCTTTTAACGCGGGAGCTCGGATGACACATATTCAGAGTAATTACATGGTGCCACGGAAGGCTTTTAAATCCTTACCAGCAGTAGCTGACAGAGCAGTAGTTGTTGGTTAGACAGAGAGAACATCAGAGTCAGATACTGTTCATCTTACCACTGTAATGGAGGAGAAAGAGGTTGACAGGCTGTTTTGGTGTAATTGTATTATTCAAAAAATGTTGTTTCAAGGTCACCATTAATTAATATATTTTGTATATCATGATATCTATTTTTTCTCTCATGAAAATATCATTAGAACATGTTTTTAGTGAAAGTCCTAAGTGCTGGCAATGACCATATGTAAATAGCGTGTCCCAAAGGCTCTCCCTGCCTTCTAGCCCTGGATCCACCTCACTTGTGATCCACACTCACTTTAAATTAAGTGTTACTCCATAACCCTGGAGAAACAGCCTATTAATATTTGCTCCAGTCCCACAAAGGCTAGTGGAGCCCTTTTGGGTGTTAATGATTAAGATGCATATTTAATTCTGCACAGGAATTCACAGCTGTCACCAGCAGGCCATGAATTTACTTCTCTGGCTGCTTGTTTCAAGAGCAATCACCCACAGTATACTCTGGTGTTACAAGATGAGGGTGCAAGATTTTTTTTTGCATTTATTGGTTTAGTTGCACAGTGCAACCCCTTCTACTCACCCTCCCATTCCAAACGTGAAGGATAAACTAAGGAGGTCATGGAACACTCAAAAATGCAAAATGTCCTATTTAGAGCCTGTGTTGTGTTTGTCCGTAGAAACATGACAGTTCAACATGGCAGACTGTGGAAGAGCAGTGTCTGTAGATATAAAAGGCTCATTCTTACAAAAACGTAACAGTTCTTATTTTAATGTGAATATACACCAATGAAAACATAGTTCTGCATATTTATATTCCATTTCTGCCACATTGTTTAAATAGAGCCCCTCTTACACATCTCTAATTGTGGCTCACTGTGATTCAGCACAATGCAGTGTAGTCTGCCAGAACAAAGATGACGAGATAAATGAGCAAGGCTACCTATAATGGATCATTAAATGGTTGGAGATATTTTTAGCATCACTTTCCTACACAACCTTTTGTATTCTTTGATATCATTATTGTCAATGGGTGGCATTAACATTAAATTCTCACTAAATATCATCTTCGTCAGGGATATATTTGTCATGCTCAGAAGATGATGCTAATCATAGTTTATATAGTAAGTTGGTTTCTTTGAAGTTATATCCTAAGTTAATATAAGTTAATAACATTTAAGTTATAAGTTAATAACATTTACAGCCACATCTAGGTTACTTCCTTATTAATAGGCATCACACTTGACCTCCTTACTCTCAGTGGCTTCTGAAGTAGCTTGGTTGAAACTTCCTCCTCTAATATTTGCATAGACTTCTGAAAAGTCACTATGATGGATGTGTGATCCACAGAAAGGGTGATAGCATTACTCTGAATCTTGAGAGAGTTCAGGTAGTTCTATGAGAGTGCCTCTCACCAGTTGAGGATTGTTGAGTCTGTAAGCCTGGCAGAATGGGCCCTATACATGTCCTTCTCCCAGCTGTCACTAAGCCATTTGTTGCTCTCTGTAAGTGGTTCAAATGGATATTTTCCACACCACAAAGATTTCTCGTCACTACCCAAGAGATCTTCTAAAACAGTATGGGTTCTTCTTGTAAACACAATAAACACAGCCTCATTTGAAGCTACCACAAGATCCAAGCCAGTGCTCAATTCACAGGTTGGTTGTATCATTTGTATATAAACGAAAGGAAAAAGGGAACGGCTGTTACCCCTTTGCATTTTTCATGGTTACTTCTCACTTTAAAGCACTGAGAGCAAAATTTGAATGTTGCAAAGTTGCAGTTTTTCTTTTACACTTTATTTCCCCAATCTTTTAAGACTCAAAATACAGAGAGATTCCTAGGGAAAGAGCAATGGATACAATAAATTATTAATATGTTGTTTTTTTAGAAAACTGATTTCTTTTTCCTTCTGGCTTTTCCCCCCTTATTTTTGTGCATACACCTCATGCCTTGTTTACATGTGTGATTCATAAAAGTTTCAAAGGGAGTAGGATGGTGTTTGCAGAGACAAGAGCAAGTATTAGGTCTTAGTGTAGCCATCGTTATCTATTCTATTATAATGTCAAAATATTTCAACAGTTCTACCTGATTTTCGCATAGGTGTGTCCACAAACCACGCTGTACACAGTTTTCATATAAACTATTTATTCACAAGAAAGTAGTTCCATTAAAAGCTGTAGACATTGTGTTCTGTACATGTTGATTGTGGATGCATGAACACACACACATTCAAGTTAATCCTCTTAACTTTCATCACTTTTGATTCATATCATTCTTCTGCTCATATTCTTGTGGACAGTTAGTTCCTCCATCGAGGGGGCTACTGTCATTTTCTCCCAGCTGTCTGTGTGTGTGTGTGTGTGTGTGTGTGTGTGTGCGTGTGTGTGTGTGTGTGTGCACATATGTATGTGTATGTTTGAAAGATGTGAGGTTAAAGGGAGATTACAGTAAGTCTCATGTTCTCTGGTCAATGAAAGCTGTAGAGTTCCCACAGAATTGTGCTTTGATAATCTGCTCTTTTATGTCTTTAATTTTCTTTGTCTTTGTCTCTTTTATAAATGCACCCAAACAAAAAAAACCCCACAATGTAGTAACACAATGAGAGATATAGGCGTGAAAGGGCACAGACAAATAGCAGGCAGGATTAACTGTTAGTTTAAAATGCAGAATGGAAATTCAAGGGTTAATCCAACCCCCTAATCCTTAGGCGATAAAGAGCTTAACATGGATGGGTCAGAGTTATGGATATTCAGAAATATGGGATATTTCTATAGCTGCTGAGTTTGGCTTACACTCAGACAATGAAAAAGGCAACAATGAAAGGGGTAAGAAAAGACATGACATGAAAACAAAGATGATGGAGGTGTCGGTTAGCTCAGCTGGTAGAGCATCCGCCCTATGTACGAAGGCTCAGTCCTTGCCGCAGCGGCCCATGGTTCGAATCCGACCTGCGGCCCTTTGCTGCATGTCATTCCCCATCTCTCTCCCCACATTCCTGTCACTCTACAGCTGCCTCTATCAAATAAAGCTTCAAAATACCAAAAAAAATATCTTAAAATACAGTACAGTATTTTACTTTAGAGTTACAACACTACTATATAAACAGAACTTAGCACATAGTAATTAATACAGTAATAACACTGAATTTGGTTTACAGTAAGTTATTTGTTATTGGTGGCATGAACTAGCTGCAGTAACAAGTAACTTACTGTAAAAAGAATGCATGGGTGACTGGGATTGTGTAGATAGCTGCTAACAATCACCAAATGCATGGATGAATAGAATGTGTGTCCTATTCAACTGCATATCCAGTCCCTAACACCCCTTTCTTTTCTTTTTTAAGATAATGAAGATAATGAGTTTATAGTTACACCTTCTGCCTGTATAAACTGTCTTTGTTTCCTGTCTTTGTACATAAAATCTCTCACATTGTGTAGTGTGATGAGTAAATACCAACCTCTGTTGTCAAAACCTGACCAACCAGCACTTTGAATGTTACAAATCCCTGGCCATCTCTGCCTTCAGGTTCAGAAAACTCCATGGTCATTCCTTGTCATCCTTATCATTAATTTTGTATGTTCAGTAAAGCGTTTGCTCACACTAGCGTCAAACATCTGACTCCCAATGGAACGATGACTGAGGCAGACGCGTTTGTCGTTTTTGTGAGTCATCAAGTTTCGATTTTTCCCCCCTCTTTAAGTACCCATCTGTGCCTTTGAGCCAGAGCTCTCAAAACACTGAAAGGTTTTAATGGAGAGTACAAGTGGCCAGTGGTGTGTGTGTCGTAAGGGGAATCCCACAAACTCTCACAATAGGCAGCTCAGGTGCTTTATAGCTCTCAGTGCATGAATAATTGGATTACAGGACCCAACCAAAGATAGGATAGAGTAGCACATAGTATAGTATAGGCTATATATAGAAGTACACACACACACCTACACACACATTTTCAATGGCAGTCCAGTGCTACATATTATTCATTATTGAAATTATCCCACTGAAGACATCTTGGACACATTTTTCATTTTAATTACAAATTTATTGCAAATATAGAAATAGATCTTTTGTACAGAAATTGCAAAGGGAAAACATGTCAATATCAGCAACAAATAATTAAAGAAAGAAAAAAAGCCAAGAATTGTTCCCATCATCCAAACCTTTGTTTTGTCTTTCCCTTTTGGTCTCTAAACATGAATACGTGTAGAGCTGAAACCAGAGGGGAGAGTCACATTAGATTTGAATAGAATATGACCATGGGACTTTTAATTTGGTACAATGATGGCCCATTTTTAGCTCTTGCCTTTTAAGACTAAAAGACCTCCTGAAACCTTCAACCTGGCAAGAGCCGTGTTTTGACACAAATGTTACATGCATGGCTGAACTAAAATCACACGGTATTGATGTGAGGATTTGCTTTGGTCCTTGGCCTTAGGGATCACACAGATGGTGGTTATAATTTAGCACTTCAGTAATTATACTGTACATTACATGGTTGTGTTGTACTGGGCAGGATCATGGAAACTACTGCTGTTATTTTTTAAGGGGCAGTTCATACTATTTATATCTATTTTCAGCTGGAGCAACCTGTAAGACAGTGACATGCCTCTACTCTCAGTTCCTTAAGATTATATTGTATTGGAAAAAATATATCTCTAAAATAAAAATAAAATGTCACTAAAGCAAAAAATTGCATTGTATACTGTCTGTACTGCATCTTTCTCAGATGTTTTTTTGATATCCAATCACATTATACAGTGACATCTCAAATAGTTATGGAAAATTGTATCCTGAAACTCAAAGGAGATGGAGCTCAATTCACTCATTACTGACTAAGCAGGTTTTGACACCCCTAATCCTTCCTAAATAACAGATTTATTTAGGCTCAGAGTTTTTGCATCATGTGTACATAAAGGCTGAATACATTTGTCGCTTCAAGGCCAAGACACTATTAGCTTTTGAACAGATCAGTCCTCTGACATTTAATTTCCCCAATGTGCCCCTCTTCCTTGCCTTCTGTCTATGAACTAACAGCCATTTTTGGAGGCCGCTGTGTTTTCAATCTCTGGCACTGACAAGGCCAATCATTCTGGCTTTGGGAGTACCACAGCACTGAATTGCATGTTTGGAATAGCAATGGATGCCCAGCCTCTGATATGTGTAACACTGATCAGAATGATGTGCTTCTGACACTGAACAGCATCTGCTCTCACTGCAATGAGGCCTTAAAGCAAGTTTTACTGCTCTGCATGTAGAGTACAGAAATGGGAGCTCTTACTTACAGATTACTCCCCCCCCAGTTTTAATAAACAACCGCCTTGTTGCAGTGCAGTTTTACTCAATTAAAACATCAATGCACAATCTGGCTCATGATATAATATAGCGTAGCCGTGCTGACAAAATGAGGAGCGGACTTAGCTCAGAGGTTAATGCATTTCATTTCCTCTTTGTAATTGACATGGGGAAGCCTCTTAAGGTTTTGGCAAAGACTGTGCCACAAAATAGACTATATATCTCTGTTAGAGAGTCGTGTATTATCACTGCAGAATGTAAACATGGCTATGACTTACGACTTGCTGTCATTGCATGAACCCTAATGTAATAACTAATGTATCAGCAGAACTGCAATAGGTGTTACTAACACATTATTGGATGTGTGCCATATGAAATGTACTCCGCCTCTACTCTGTCCAGTGGAACACATTATACTTAATTTCTTTCTCTCTGTGTACATACCCATTTATTCAAATTTTATTTCTCAAAAACAAAGGAATATCTTGTTTTGTGTTTGAGTGCTGTGGAATATAAACATTCATCTTTTGAGGACCTCATAATTATAATGGTTTCAGAGGTACCACATTTAATGGCACAGCAATCCCCTCTTTTTTTAATCAAGCTGAGATAGTCTTATGTTTGCACATACAAAACATGTAAACTAGACTGTATAATGAACTAGTCTAATGAAAGACTGATTAACAACTGGCTGGATTTATGGTGAATTCAATTAACTAGTTGGATACATAACCAGCAGGCTCTGAGAGCAGAGGATGAAGAATGAAAATCACTGACTTAGTTAACAGCAAGTGGGCTGATGCTGAGGGAGTTGCTAATGCTGCATTTGCCAGTGACTTGTAACTGATGGATCGGGATTATGTAAAGACCATAAGACAATCCATGGTGTGTGTGATTGTGATTCAACACACTCTTCTTTCCCACATATTTTCTACTATGTCTTTATATGTAAAAAAAACAAAACAAAAACAAAAGTATGGATCTTTTGCCTTAAAGAAGAAAGACAGAAGTAAAGAGTTAAGACAAAATACAACCACAAACTGCAACAGGGCCCCGCCTCAAGACAGAAAAGATAGCTTTGCATGTCTTCCATGGTGAATAATCTTTGTAATGGAGAAGAATAGAGTGGAGTTTCTCATAACTGATGAATGTAAATACCCACCAGCAGCCCACTTTGCACTGCACACTCCAGCCTATGGCTAAAAGAGTTGGATTTGCAGTGTCGGTATACAATACAATCACCCAAATGAAAACCAATAGGTAAGAATGTAAATATAAAACATCACAGAGAATAAAAAACGGCTAAAACCTAAATGTTCAAATCAAAAGGTACTTGACAATACTGTATTTCAGGCCCTACAGTTTTTGTTTTCAATGTACGTCCACTCATTGTACACAACAATATATTTTTGTCTCTCAAAAAATACAGGGAATCATGCAAATATAACAACTTTTCTTTTATGTAGTACACTATGTTAAGCTTTCTCTGTTCTTAAACCTTTATAACATATATCATTGCACGTACTAAAAGTCAATCCCGTGGTTCCCCAATAACCAACCCCCCACCCCCCAAAAAACCCAAAATAAATTAAACAAAGACAGCCAACTGAAAATAGAGAAACACACAGACATATCAAGAGATCAGGCTGAGTATAAAACATCCATAGAAGCATTTTTTAACCTTATAGCATTTTTTTTCTTTCATCTAGTGTACAAAATTCACAGATATTTCACAGATTCTTTAAGTCCTTTGTCCATCTTTGGAAACTAAACCTTGCAGAGTTAATGCATATTGTGTCAGTCTAAATAAACATTTCTGTTTTTGTGTGTGTAAAAACAAACAGGTGGCAAACATTAGCCCAAGTTGGCTTACTCACAGGATTTTCAAATGCTCTTCTGCTCAGAAAACCTTTGATTTAGAAATATCAGAGGATTCTCAATGTTAAATGCTTTTCCAACTTAAAAAAGCTGATGTGTACAATACACGTGTTTTTGAGATTAGATCGTACATAGGCAGACCTTTATTTCTCAATTCATGAATTTATCTGGCCAGCATGGTTGTTCAATAACAGATCTAAAAACATATCTGATATCCATTTGCAGTATGTTACATTCTCAAGACTTTTAGGTGTCAGTGAATGTTTTCCATATGAACATACTCTACGAGGCTATTCATGTCCAGATTTTTTAGAGCGCTTGCCAGTTGAAAAGGCAGCGTTGGCACAATGCACAGCCTGTCGGAGCTGCCTCATAGTGTGAGGAGTGACCAAGAAATCAGTCACGCCAAGACATTTTATTTGTCTCAGCTGACTTCCTTTTTTATTCTTTAGATAAACAGAAATTCACATTTCAGCAACACAAAAAATGACATGCATTTATTTATTTATTTATTTTATCACGTCAGCCCTTCTGTGGCTATCATGAGGAGACGCGCAGTATAGTTCACCATTTATCAAATTTGGCACATTATCCACACAGGCTAATCTCCCACACAGTAAGCTAATAGACTAGACTATTAGACAAAGGTATAAAGATACCAAATGAAAGGATTTGCAACCCACACTCTGTGCTAATAATTCTCTGTCACCTGCCTTAAAATTAAGTGGAAATGAAGCTGTCTTCCTGAAGGCTTTAAAGCGGGGCAGGTTTCAGTTGTAAGAAATGCTGAAGTTTCAGTTTGTAAGAACTGTTCCCACGGTATGCTTTCGTTATGCATGCATGTGTGTATGTGTTTGTGTGTTGGAAGCGGCACACTGACTGCACACTGAATCCTTTTATTGCTTTCTTCTCTTTGAGACCTTGCCCATTACCTGCCTTTTAGAAAATGAAATCGTTTTGGTTTAGTCAGACTGTGACTCACTCTGACTCACTTTTTTCTGTTCCATTTTTACCATCTACTATTGTTGTGTTGTCTTGTGCATGTGTTGGGAAGGGAAAGGGAGCGGAGGGAGAAAAAAAAATGTTTAAAAATCTAATGTTCATTCAACAGCCTGGAAAAAATACTTTGCTGTTGCTGTGAATGAGTTGACATGGGTTATTAAACATGTGTATGTTTTTCTGGTTATGACTAATTTATTTTAACTACACATCATGCACTTCTTTGCAAATCTCTTTCTGTTTATATCATTCTCTTTGTCAGGTTTATATATTTATCATATGAATTCGTGCATTGCAATATACTAAATAATTGGAGTGGTCGATCCTGTAAATGATCAAGCAGAAGAATGACCAAAAAATCCCACAGATTTCTCTATATTAGTAATTAATATTAGTACTGCATCCTCAGATTACCCTCAAATGATGATGATTGCACATTAAGGCAATGTCTCACTTTGACTGTGAGTGCTTCAAGGACAGATCACTGTGCCTGGCACTGTGTCATGGGAAGACTAAAACCTTTTACTATGGTCTTTACTAATGGAAGCATTTCATTCCTTTAGTAATTTAGAAACTGATAAGACATAAATCCACACCCAATCTTATGTTCTGATTCATTATTCAAGAATCTGGAGTTCAGTTTAATTTGGCCAGACTTTAAATATAAGAAAGCATGAAAGGATTAACATGTTAGAAACTGAAAGTGTCTGTGATTTTCTGGGGTATACAGAGAAAGGGGAAGCAACCAGCCTCCCACAAAAAGGATTAAACATTAATAGCACATTAGATGGCTTTCTCACGTCTGGCTTTCCTGTGACTCAGAGACAAACAAGGACGATGCTACAAAAAGGACCATTGATCTTTTAGTGAGCCACCCTCCAGGGGTTCAACAAGGATATGAGCTGAGAAGGAAGAGAAGAGTTTTGTGTTTGGTGCTGGCTTTGGGGGACAAAAAATTCAGCTATGAGCGCATTGTTAATATTTTTAGAAATATTTGTGGTCCTGTTGAGTTCTCAGTAATTCAATGATTTTCCAATACCCACACCAGAAAAGTAAAATGTATTAATTACCTATTCTGTTCCAAGGCCAACATCTCTTTGGTGTAAAACACCCATATCAAAGAGACCAAAGAGATGCTGGGGGGAGCAAGCAATTATAAACAGCAGAGGTTTATTTGGGAGTGCAGCAATGATTGCTTTGAAAAAAAGATTTCTCTGCCTCTTTTGTTAATATTAGTACCGGTTTTACTGCTATTTGAAAATTCCTCACACACTGATTTACATACACTTGTCAAATTGAAATTTTGTGTTAACTAGTCATCACTTCCATTTGCATGAATCTCTATTTTGGCAGCAGGCTTTCAAGTAATTATTAATAATCAGAAACACAATATTCCCTAAAATTACAGCAAGCATTCATTTGAGCAATGGTGAAAACACTGTTCATAAATCAATAGAAAGATCACCAGAATTGAAAATGTTCTCCACTGGGCCAGAAATTCTGTGTAATCATCGAGAAATTTGAGCAGAAGAGCACTTGAATGTGCATCTTTCCCCTGAAAATCTATTTCTTGAAATGTACGTTAGTGTGTTAAATGTGTTAATTAAAATACAAAAACTAAAACAAAAATAAAAGTCATCTAGGAAAACAGTAATTGTCTTCTATCGCATTATACTCTGTCAGGTAGAGGAACAAAAGTAACAGCTGAAATGATGAGCAATGCTGATATCACTTAACATTTCTGAATTTGCTATCGTCAGTGTCCATTCCTGTAAACCTGTTATGGCAGTTGAGGATCTGGGGAGTAAAACACCAAGTTCCCCCTGTGAGATAAGTACTCTTACGTACCAGTAAAGAAAATCCTTTCCTCTGATTTGGTGAAAGTCTGAGTTAATCACAGTAACATGTTCCTTTGGAAACTTTCTTATCTCAGATAACTGGGCATAAACTGGTAACTAAAAATGTCCAAGACTGTATAATAATTACATGGAGTTTTATCATATAAAGAAGGCAGATGGAGTGATGCATCCCAGACATGCTATTACTAAAAGATGACAGTGAAGCTCTTGATCTTGGGTATCCAATTCAATTATAACAACACAACACATTGATTCTAGGGTTTATGACCCTGACTGTGCGCACACAACTTATTAAAATAAGAAAAAAAGTGTCAGAGATAAATGTTTTATGAAAACAAAAGATGAAAAAGGAAATACATAGCAAGATGTCATTACATACCGCCTTCTCAGATTTGCCCATGCTAAAAATCAACTGCTAAAGAAAAAAAAAAAAAAAAAAAAAAAAAAAAAAAGCAGTGTTGATGTGTGCTGCACAGACCTGTCCTTTCTCACTTTTCTAATATAATATAACAGAACAGGTCATGTTCAATACTCTGCTCAAGCCAAACCCATATCCCATTGGACCTGTGGGAGCAGGGAAGATGGGCCAAATAACATCATCCACAGTAAACAAGAGGTTCAAAAGACAAAAACGTTCCTGAAATTATACTTGTCACTGTAACTTGAGTCTCTTGAATAAAGCCCTGACAGAAATGTGGAGCAAGGACCACTGATTAAGCTTTCACATTTTTAGGGTAGGATGTCTCAGATTGTGTATGTCAGCTGATGATGTGAAAATTCAACAGCTATACAGTACTTTGCCTTTTCGTCAGAATGCCATGCAATGAAACTATCAATTAGGAAAATCGTGATTAGATCATTTCAATAAAAAAGACCAGGTAAATGGATAATACTATCCATGAATGTAAATTAGATTATGGCTATTTAGCAAGAGGCACTGCGCTTCTGTGGTATAGATGAGCATCACAGTTATGTGATGTATGTCTGGGAAAATACAATGAACATTGATGATATTTGTCCATGCCATTAATAATCTAGTATTGTTTAGACTCAGACATCCAGCCACTGGGAAAGATATTGACTAACTATTAATTTAAGTCAATTTGGGCATATATAATATAATCTGACAAGGCATGCCAACACCCACTTACACTGACCACTGTATACCACACAGCCACACACACACAATCATGAGGCGTAAAGTGCAAGCGAACATGCCTGTCACAAGTTGGCTAATTAAGTTATCAATAGACAACAATAGTATTCATTTCTGGAACAGAACACGTTGGCAGTAATTAGAAGTGTCCTTTCCTTCTGTGCCTGATTCAGTTTTCATGTTGTTATGATTTGGAATGTTCTGTGGTGCTCACATTGACTGATACATTTTACCATAACCTACTTGTAATCTACTTAAATTAGAATTCTTTATATCCTTGCTTGTGTATCATGTTTTTATTTTATACCCCCTCATGCTTTCAGTTTTTCTGGGTCTGTCACATATGGGTGACATCTCTCATGCCTTTTTGTAAGGAGATTGTGTTTTCCAATTGTACAGGTATGTAGCATCCAATTACCTTTTATTAAGGGAACAATATTTTGCCCTCTGTACTCTATCAAATCATGTCACAGTTCTGATCATTACTTGGGCATATGCTGTTTAGGACAGTTTGGGACCTGTGGGACCACATTCTTTAAATGACTCACTGAACCATGCAAGAGTTTTACTTGCAAATATGTGTTAAATCCCATAGGGTGCAATTAGAGCACTATTTTAGGCTAGGGTCCATTTTAATCTCTCTCTCTCTCATGATGTCCTCATGCTGCAGGACCCTTCTTGACTGTTTGATTGTTTTCACTTTATTAATTAGTTCATTTCTTTCCCCTTTCTTTCTGTGTGACAGATGCTACTGAAATGCAAGTACCTCGGCTGCATGAAGGATGTCATGGAAGAGAGATAGAGCCTCCATTTGACAACTCATGCATGCTGTCACTTGTAACAGACCACAGATTCCACCCCATCTTCACTGAGAAGACTAAGCATATCCAAATGCACACTGCAAATTGACACAGCACCCAACACAAAATAGGAAACAAATCTTGGATCACACAAGCTAAAAATGAAGGGTATCATTTACCTTTTGTTATTCCGATAATTAAAAACATGGCACTGATTAAGATGGTCCATATGATCACAAAATGTGACCAGTCAAAGAGTATTAAAATAAACACAGTTGGCATTTGCTTCCTGTGCCATAAATAAAACCAACAAAAAATCAGAATGATCCAGAAATGGTGCTACAATGAAGTGAAAAATAACATTATAATGACTCTCCTATCTCAGGCACAGTTTAAAGTCCTTGCTTTTAGCACAATATTCTATACACCTAGCATGCCAAAAATAACCCAAAGGCAAAATTTCATCCTACATGTTTCTCACCATATTTCTCTGGCCTACAGGCCTATCAGGAAAAGAAGTATATAAACTCTTTTTCCCTCAATGCTTATCTCTGGTCCCCCAGTCACAGCTTCTGCTGTGCTGACACACCTTTCCAGTAATCAAGGATGTCATGCAGGTCCTCGCCTTTAGCGAACTGCACCTTTTTTCGAAGGGCATTTCCGGCCGTCACATAACAGGCCTCATCCCGCTGGCCTTTCCGGTAGGGACGAAACCGCTCCCAGATCCGCAGTGAGCTCTCTGAGGAATACTCTGGGCTGGAGGAATAGCCAGAGTAGCTGGAATGGTGGCGGGCAGGCGAAAGTTGGGAGTATGATGCTGCATCCCTGCGGGACCGTGTCAGGGGCTTTAAGAAGGAAACCCTCTGGGCTGGGGAGCCTTGGTGGGAGCCTTCATAGTAGAGAGCTG
The DNA here is from genome assembly GCA_033000465.1 of Sciaenops ocellatus. NCBI lineage: Eukaryota > Metazoa > Chordata > Actinopteri > Sciaenidae > Sciaenops > Sciaenops ocellatus. The sequence continues at coordinate 17,851,149 of CP136877.1, forward strand.
GGACGGAGTGGCGATGCTCCGAGCAGTGGTAGTCCTGCTGCACCTCAAGCTGCTGCTGTTGTTGTTGTTGTTGTTGTATTTGTTGCTGTTGATGGTAATGATGTGGCTTCTGGCTGTCCTGATGTTGGGCACCAACACCACCACTGTCGCAACCACCACCACCCCCTCCACCACAGCTCCCGCTCCCTACTAAAGGCAGCCTCTCAAGGGGCTCCCCACAGCCCACGGGACTGGCCCGGTCTGGGTACTGCTGTTGTTGTTGATTACAGGCATCTGGGCTCCTTGGCTCAGGAACATCCAGGCTATACACCCTGGCTCCTCCACGTTCCCTGTCCCGACCCATGGAGCCACAAGAGGTGGTGCTGCACTGTTTTTTCACAGCATTTACAATAACCACTGCTGCATCTGCACTCATTTGTCGTTGAATGGGACGTACAGCAGTGGCTGGTGGAGGGGGCCTGTAGGGGGGAGAGACAACAAAGCCACCACCACTGATCCCTGGGCGCTCAGAGAGAGGGGCATTCAAAGCAGGGAGAGGAGGTGGCGGGGGTATTTTGTTGGGAGCAATGACCTGGCATGCCTCTGTCAACCCTTGGAGTGGGATTAGGCCACGGGTAAGAGAGGACGTGCTGGTGGGGGGTGGGGAGGTGGGATTGGAGGAGGCTGTAGTGTTAGTAGAGGCCCCTGAAGCAGCAACTGCTGCTGCATCCAATTTCAGTGCATCGATGCAGTTGTTAATGATCTGGTTAACCTTGTCTACTTCCATGGCAATGGTGGAAATCTCTGATGCAGAGCCATGTCCGTCATCATCTGAGTCATCCCCAACATCAGTTTCATCGTCCCTCAAGTCTGCCCCCCTCATCCCTCCATGTCCACCATCTCCCATTCTTTCCATCCCTGATCCTCCAGTTCTAATATCCATGTAATTCCCTTTACTTGAGGCCAAGGCCTCTGAAAAGGCAGTGGCCATCTTTTCAACTTGCGGGATAGAGGAAAGTCTGGAGGAACTGGTGTTGGCTGAGTGGAGCATTCCCAGACTGGAAGATGTGGACATGGGAAGTTTGCCTCCATGGTGGTGTTGATATTGGTGATGTTCTCTGGACTGCTCTTGAAGCTTGTGTACTGCTGATGGATCATTTGCCACTGCTGCCGCCACCTCTGGTCCGTAGCGCATTTCCAGAATAGTTTTCTTGACACAGATGGACTTCTTTTTCTCATCATGCATCCGTTTCTTACGTAGACAATAGTAGACAAAGCCTAAAACAATGAGCATGCCAAAAAGGCAACCCACAATGGTCATGATATAGTGAGTAGTGGTGGAAGGTGTGGGGAGAATGTCATCTTGATTTTGAGCCCGAGTAGCAAACTCAAGGCAGGTGTGGTTATAACGTTGAGAGTTGCGGATGGATGCTACACAGAAGGTGTAATTGGTGTGTGGTTTTAGCTTGTCGAGGGTAATCATCTCCTTCTTGTTCTTTAAATTCATGACGTCAGACACGTATGTGTGGTTGTATTGTGTTAAAATATACATTTTGCTGTAGGGCCTTGGAATCTCCACAAGGATAGAAGCTGATGACAAAGACACATGATGGAGCTTGATGGTGGGAATGAAGCTGTGTTCAGTAGATGAGGAAGAAGTGGTAGGCTGGTAGTACGGTCCCACACCACCAAATATCTCTGGTCCAATCCCAGAAGGGCCATCCAGATCTGGCGGGAGAGAGGTCATTCCAGGAATCATCACTCCATCTCGACAGCGATGGTACAAAATGTTTTTTGCATTCCGACCAGCATGGCCAGCAGCGATAAGTAAAGGGTAGCCAAACATCTCCCGGGGTGTCTCACACTGGAGACGGTCATAGGTGTGTGTGACATTATTGAAGGACTCCAACCAAGTTAGGAAGCTATAAAGATCACAGCCGCAATGGAATGGATTCGCTGCCAGTTCACACACCATCAGCCGAGTGAGAACTGTAAATGTGGATGGGTCAATGCGGGCAAGTTTGTTGGATGACAAGTCAATGCTGCTTAGGCTGGGGCACTCCCAAAATGCATTGCTGCCAATAACCTCAATGAGGTTGTGCTGCAGGAAGAGACATTGCATGCGACCAAGCCCTCTCATCATACCCTCAGTTAGGTTTGTCAACTTGTTGTAGCCCAGCTGAAGAACCTGAGAAAAACACAAATACAGCATTAGGACATTTTTATTTCTTTTTAAATTTACTGTTTGTACTGTTGATAATGATGAGAATTCAATTTAATTCCTAAAATTTTGCTGCATTATGTTCTAGTACAGAGTTCAGTAGGGAAAGTAATAGAAGCGGTCCAACATTAAAATAAAATAAAATAAAATAGTTCAATGATCTTTCAAAAAAAAAAAAAATGCTAGTCTCATGCATTATGAACAATATTCTTGTATTAAGCTCAGTTAAGTTTTTATCAGACATATCCTCATCACCTGTAGGTTGGCTTGTCCTGCAAAGGCTCCATCCTCAATATAGCTGATTTCATTCTTGGTTAGGTTGAGGTCAGTCAGGTTGGTGAAGCGGTACATGGAGCTAAAGAGCACCGCTTTTAGCTTGTTCTCATTCAGTCTCAAGTCATGGACCGTGTTGTTGATGTGCTGGGGGATAGTCTCGTACGGCGGCTGGTTCTGACTGCAGATAGCCAGCCACACATAGCCTTTGTCTCCCTCAATGAGCCAGCAGTCCCCATTGACCATGCTGGGAAAGTGGGAGAAGAACAGGAGGGATGGAAGAATAAGAAGAAGGAGAGAGGAGGTGGTGGAAGCACCCTGCATGATGCCGATGAAAAGAAATCAGAAGAACGGGAAGCTATAATTATTGAGAGAAATGTCAGGGCAGGCAGGAAAGGAGGTTGTGTTTGCAGGATAAAAGGAAGTAACAAAGGTTGCTTGGCAGGATTTCCAAAGAAGAGGAGGGTCTGGGTTGGGTGTTGAAAAAGGGGTAAAGGCTTCACAATGCCAGTCACAGCTTTATGGTCATCATGGTGATTAGCAGGGGACCCATGTTATGTCATATCTTGTTGGGCTGCGATCTGGGGTGACACAGCTTGTCCTCATAGTCCCTCCTTAGGCTTCTGCTGTGACTGACGCAAATGGATAGACCCTTGGAATAATGGACAATCTGTAGGAGAGAATATAAACAAAAGTAACATAAGAACAATGCAAAACACAAAAACACAAATGCACTGAAGAATGACAATGAACAATCTCGAATCATGGATCTAAATGAATGGTGAAACAATTCAGACTCTACATAATTCTTATACATTTAATTGCCTCAGAATTATTCTACTCACTGAACCTGCAGGCATCCCAAAATCGATCTCAATTTTCCTTGAGGCTTGTGCCACCCTTGTTTCTTCAGCTGGTGTTCTTTCTCGTCATGTTAATATATGCATGCAGCATTGCCCCAACAGATCCCCTTTTAACCTACTGCATCTGCAATTTGTCACCCCCTCTTTGGTCCCCCAGCTCATAAGGCTATTAGGTCATAAGGCATTGACTGATACCCGCAGCATATGCACCTTCCAATCTCTCTTCAGTACTCAGAGGGGAGGACTCTTTTTTTAAACATGAAATTCAGCATTAATCACCCAAATGCTGACAGCACATTGTCTCTACAGACATGCGTTGTTATGACACTGCTTGCCAAAACCTAAGCTCTCTATCCCATCTGCATGTCATTTGAATAGCAGTCAAGTGTTTACATAAGGAGAGGATTAGCTGCCTGTTGCATCTTGACAGACATTGTCCTCTTGCCAGCCCAGCAACTAGGAAACACATACTTAGAATTACACAGACTTTACACAAACCTGCACGCTAAAATGGACACATGCCCTCAGAACAAGCATGCGCATGTGTAGACATGCACACAAATAAACCCAAGCACAGGCATGTCCTCATTTAGAAGTATGCATGTATGCTCACATACATGTCAGAGCTCTCAAGATGGGCCCTGAACAACGCACCAATAGTAAGCTGTCGGATATTATACAACACTGGATGAGTGTACACAATACAGTACTCTCATTGCACGTCTTTTATTTCACATCTCCTCCATTTTACATTCTCGTGATTTCCATCATCATTCCATGAAAACTGCAATGAGAATCTTCCTCTCTCTCTCTCTCTCTCTCTCTCTCTCTCTCTCTCTCTCTGAACAGGCCAAATTTCTTCCTTGTGCTCCCAATTCAGACTTCTTTCTAATTCCGACAGAGAATTGAACTCATTCCATTCTATTCTGGTCCAAGCTCCCTGGAGGTACCAGCATAGAATCAGGTCCATCCTGTTTTTTTTAATCTACTTATTACTTAAGAAAATTGTAATACCTAAAGCATGTGTGACATGGTACATTATCATGTAGATCTAACATTACAGGCACTTACTAAAATCAGGTCAACTATTTCCCTTTTATTAGGCAGCCACAGGGCACAGAAGATACAACACGTGGCCTCAATGCTGATATAACAAATGGATATAAAAACAACACTGCATCAAAATGCATATCAACTGGTGACAAGCCGACAACTAAAAGACAGGTGTAAATGCACCCACAAATCACTATGTACATATTAAGTTTTGATTTCTCAGGCCACCCTCAACAGTAGTCAATGATCTATTTGATTTAATTAGAAAATAAATGTATGTCTGATTGCACTAAAAGGACCACTTAGTCAAATCTGTAGTAAGCTGTCCACAAACTAGCATATAAATCGATTGATTTTTCTAGGCAAAAAAGTTGGGCAATGTTTTTTATGTTTATACCTGTGTATATGTTATGCCATTTGTGCCGCTGAAAGCAAAGCAAAGTCTGTCCAGCGGTGCTCATTGAAGACCTGTGTGATTTACAATCAATTGATTGGATCCTGACAAAATCTGTGTCATGGTCCGGCTGTGCTTCTCCCTCTATCCTGCTGCGTGTATGTGTCTGTCTGGTTGTAGCACTTCAATTATTGTCCTCCTGCTGCAATCACTTACACACCTGTATCCTATCCACTATCTATTAATACTGCAGTGTATCAACCTCAGCTTCTTCAGTTTGAACATCACTAAAAATTTGCTAGTTGAGAGTCACCTAATACCTGCACATAATATTTACACAATAAGGATATTTCTATTTTAATTTATTCCATTGTCACAATACTAATACCTATACACACCGTGCACAAATGTATGTACTGGGACACTCCCTTGCAACTGATTGTCATGCTCCTGCTCACTTGTCTGAGGTTCATCCCCTCCACATGAGATGTGATCTCATTTGGTGCTCCACATAGTGAAACCCCGAGGGTTCACATGAGGGAGAGGAAGAGCAGCAGGTCTGTATGTGAGCATGATGAGGGATATGATTACATAATTAGGAATATGGGACATGCAGAATACTTGTCTCTAAGGGAAAGAGCATGAGTTATAACACTGATCCACTTGTAACTATAAAAATGTAGGACATAAGACTAAACTTTTTCCTTCACTGCTGCAGAATGCTGCTGTGCTTTGTAAGATGTGATTCCATAAAAAATATGAGATATATACGAGACATACAAGTTCCCAATTTCATTATTCGATAATACAGTATGCATGTAATTAAATTGTTTTTGTAAACAAAAAACATATGTATTTATAATACATAAGTATTATATATATTATAATACATAAAATACATAAAAATAAACATATTTATCAGCATTTTCTATTAGCATTTTTCATAATGCATATTTCATATAAACCAAATGAAGTTCAGTAGAGATGACAACATGCATTGTTGCTTTTTGTCTGCTTGATGTATCATCAGTATCCACATGATAACAGCTTCTTTTCTTGGCAGTGATTTTTGACCTGCACTTGCTTGTAGAACAAATAAAGTCATCTAATATGAATAGATCATAGCAGCAGAAAGGGTTAAAATCTAGGAAGATAACAGGTGAACAGGTGGTACAAGAGTAGCTGCAGGTGTCTGACTGTCCTACTTCCACCTTACATCTCGTAGCACAAATCCTTCTTTTTCAAAAGCCTCATCTTGTAATTGAATCACTGCCATGTACCACAAGGATGATACAGCTGGAATTACTAATTGAACATCATTCATTGGCACATTTTAACCACTCACTGTAAATGGGGTGTGTAAACTAGCAATCCAGACCCAAAACAGCCAAATTCAAGAGCTCTGGAACCTGAAGGTATTATTACAATGCTTGTATACACGTCATTTTGAGAATTTAAAGAGTGAATATGGATGGCTTTCTCCATCTGTAACTCCCATGGTCAAGCCTATTTGATGGCCAAAGAATTCATCAACCATACACACATGCAAAAGCTCACATTGATCCCCAATGTTATGAAAACACACTTATGATTGACAGTGCCAATTAAGCCTAATGCAAACAGAATAAGGTGTTATTGGCATTTGCATCAAATCAGTCTCTTTTGCTTCTTCAGCTACGATGATGAAACTCCTCCCCAAATCCGAATAACATCCAATGAACATTGACTGTGACAGGTGCTGGAATTGGAGAGGGTCCATATCTCTTCCATTACCAACACGACTTTTGGATCTGAGCCATTGTCAGTCCAAATGTAAATGTATTTACTATGCCGCTGGCTGCATGTGATGCTGTCATTTTGAATTGTGTCACCTGTGAACTGACCCATTGAACTGAAATGTCAAATGAAAGAGAGGCAGATTTATGCACATGAAAGTGCAGGGCAAATATACGCTGTGCCTTTCATTCAATTTGTGCTCACAATCTGTGTGTAATTAGCATCTGATTTACTCAGGCGGTAGCTCATTATGTAATCAGCCAAGGACCTTCTGCCTTTTAGGTGCATCCTTAGAGAAGAGTACTAGATTTATCTGTGACCTCTCTATGAGACTATGGTGGTGCTGAAGTATAAATAATCATTAATAAAGTAATTGCATTCTAAAACATTTACATCACTGATAAAATTATAATGATATTCATTCATGGAGAGGCTTGTAACACTAATGTTGTGGGAGTGAACAGTACAGTGTCATGTAGTTTGATTTTTAAAGGCAGTATGCCTGCTGACTTAATGGTAATGTGGTAATGTAACTGTTACACTTGTTCTGTATTATGTAACATAATGACAAAAATAAGTTTGTAAAGCATTTTTTCACAAATAAACTCAACATATTTCTATATGTTCTTTGGAGAATGAATTTGTGTTTTATTTGCGAGTGTTCACACTCTGCACACAGAACAATAACATTTCCCCAGGCAGTGGCAGCCATCCCAGTGTTTTGCTGTTGCTGGTGTTTGATTTAGAAATAAAAAAAAATTAAATAAGTCTATGTGTGTGTGTGTGTGTGTGTGTGTGTGTGTATATATATATATATATATATATATATATATATATATATATATATATATATATATATATATAACAGGGCTAGAATATAAAAAGTGCAAAGAAAAGGAAGGACATAATAACTAACACCTGTTGCTAACTCAGCAGGTAACTTTGAGGATTCCTGCCTTAAAAGTATCATTTAAGGTTTGATGGCCTTATTGGACAACATGACAGTAACATGCTGTTCATGAATTCTATTATTCTTTACTACAGTGATTTGGGAAAGACTCAGTTCACTATGGTAAGCGCCTATAGCTGATGACAGAAGAAAAATACAGTAACTATCAATCAGTCATCTGCACACACATTCACTTTATCTAACTCCTGCTATCCACCATCTGTATCCACAACATCATGCAGCTCAGTACTTTTCAGCACTTAATGCACAGATTAGTGTAATGCAGGCCCCAAAAGGTGGTAGTACACACAGAAACACACATGGAAAGATAAAGACACACAGGAAAATATTTGATTACACTAAAGCTTATTATCCATAAAGCTTAAGTATCCATAAGCTTTATGGACCCCTACAGACAAGAATTTCTGAAAACTCCTTGTTCTGTCTATGCCTGTTTTTTCTCTTTATCTTTCTCCTCCAAGGTCTCTCTAGACCCCCCCCCCCCCCCCCCCCCCCCCTCTTTTCTCAACCCCTCTTACACCCTTCACGTGCCTTGATATTTTTCCTGTCTCTTAATTTCTTTCACTTTGTCTATGCCTCACCTCTCTCTGTATCCCTCTCTTTCCATCAGTCTGCACTGTTGTTGTACTTTCTTCTTGTCCAGGCCAGTTCCCCAGAGTACAGTCAGTGCAGTGCAGAGAGGTTGGGGCTCTGAGCAAAACACTCTTTCCTCTCCACTTCACACAGGGCTTAGAGATGAGACAAACACAACTACAGACAGATAAAGCTCCTCTGAGAGCGTCACCGTGTGTATGTGAGTTGAACAGATCATTTCTCACTGGCCATATGAGGAACCTGATAGAAGCCGCTGTACAGTACTACTTTGTTAAGCACTGCTGAACAAAATGTTGCTCGTTCACTCATGGCAGGGTATGAGTATGCACCATCATAAACAATATGCATTTCAGTGTTTATATACATATGAAGCTATATAAATTTGTATTTGTTATTCCCAGCTATTCACAGACCAAATAGAACAGAAGGAAATGTAGGAAGATATAAATAAATGAGGACGATGAGAAGGGAAACATAGAAAGGGAGGCGAGAGGGCAGTGGGAGAGACAGCTGAGACAGAAATGATGAGATGCTGCGTTGATCTTTGATTCATCCACAGCCACAAAAAACAGAGATAAAGTCCCAGACGCTGAAACACAAATCACCTCGGATGCGCTGTGGTATTATGAGAAGGCCAACTTTTGAGAGTGAGGTGTATATGCAGAAAGAGAGAAAAAAGGCAGAAAGAATGAAAGGGATTGGGCAGGGGGAAGAGTTTTCTAACTACCTTTCACAGGTTTGATCTATAATTCATATTTCATCGTCATGTACGCTTTGAGAAGATCTTTTCAACCTCTCCTTTTTTCTCTCTTATTTATTTTTTTTAACCCCTGTCTCACTTTTTTTCTGTCCTCCCTGACCTTCTCTGTGTTTGTCTCTATATCTGTTTGCCAATGTTTGACTTTTCGACCACTGTCATCTGTGGCTGCTCATGCATGACATCATATCCATTTCCTGGATGCCTCACAGGAAGAAGAAGTGATGCAATGGAGCATGACAGAAAAAGGCCCCAAGGTCTGGGGCTAAATGGAGCAGAGCACCTAAACCCTCCCACCAACTGACCACTATATCGACACTACTACCATTGTTTCTTTTCCGACCCAAATGACTGGGCACAAAGCCATGGGACATGGTTCCACGGTGAGGCTCGGGTCTGTGAGATGATGGGCCAGTTGAGAGGTTTGTAGTAGAGAATACCACCCAGAGCTGGGGTTACAGCCAGAGAGATTTGGGGATTGAAATTCAAAACCAGTTATGGCAACCATGTGGAAAGAAGCAGATTATTTTTGCTAGAAGCTTGAACAGGATTTAGGGAATAGCAGAGGAGAAAAGCAAGACATGTGGCTTGGACCCTGGCAACACAGAGACCAAGAGAAAACAGAAATTGGATGATGTGAACTACAAAGGGTAATCGGGGTAACTCAGTGATGGAGGTCAATGAAATATCACAGATTGACAGACTGGGCAGTAATGTCATTGAGGGTAGAATGGAATAATGATCTTATGATACAAATGATAACAATGGTCTCTACAATACAAACTTGTGCATACATGCTTTAGCACGTGGGGTGAGATCTTTGACAAGCTCTCAAGAGCGGAGGTGAATACAGCCTAAATGTTAGGAAAGAGAGATTTAAACTTCAAATCAACAGGTCAAAATCATTAAAAATGTTAATGAAAAGTGAATATCAAACTAAAGCTTCCATAAAGATTGTAGCTACAACTCCATCAGTTATCAAAGATTTACATGAGACCCAAGACTAAAAATGTAGTTTAACATTTAGACAAGCAACTATCTCAGCCATGCCCTGGTTAGAACAACCAACTATATTGTTTTAAGTCCCCCCTGCAGTGCAACAAGTATGAAATGTTCAGACGTGAGGTCTCTGAACAGACCAGCCATTACTTAGTTCAGTATGACAAAAATAGGCCTACATATAGATAACTAAAAACAGTCAATCAGGTCATCGGATTCCAACAGCAACTGACAGAAAAGTCCAGTGAGGCACCATATATCTCAATGTGGATTCAATTAATAGATAGATAATCGACAACCATTATGGTAAGTGGAAGGGGATTGAATTTCATGTTTATGTCAGTTACCTCAACATGACTACAGGATGAATAGTTATCTGTGATTTGTAGAAAATAAAAAGTCTGAAAGTAATTAATCAATATGAAACTGAATAATTACATCAATTTATGGATCTACAAATTGAATAACAGCTGACTTGCACAGCGAGCAGAGCTCAATAGACCAGGTGGCAGCTAATGAAAATGAATAGATGAAGTAAAGCCCCAGTCAGACAGGATTTATTTTGACCAGAGGAGGCTGGGTGATTTCAATATTGCATGTGCTGATCAGTAATTTTAATCCCATAGAAGCGCATATTGAGTGTGATTTTCTCTCCTGACAGTCCCAAATACCTTCAGTTTTATGCCAACCAATAAGGTTGTCCCATATTTTAAATGAGGGATGAAAGCCCTCTGGTGACAAGTGAGACAGCAATTTTTCTGCAGAATATCTTTTCTTATCCTGCATTACAACAACAATGGGTATTTTGACAGTAGCTGGAAAGCCATCCTGAATGAGTTAGGTTACTTAGCTGACAGATTTGTTTATACAAGCTGAGTTTTCTATAAAAAACTATTTCATAATCATAAAACATCTGTCACTGATTATATCTGAATCACTTGTGTATGATCCTGTGCCTTTCTACAGTCTCAGTCACAGTTTCTACTTGGTGCTCCTTCACAGAATGCAGGCATCATACACCTATTGGTCATAACCTATAGATTCTATTGATTTTCCTCTGGCTAAAATATCCTGGAGACTTTTCATTTGCAGGAACTTAATAGATTTGTATTCCCTGACATGAACTCTGACAAACACACGCAATCAATTACAAGGATACCACTCTTCCTCCACAGCTGTAGGTTTAACATTTACCGATTCTCACAAACGAGTCCACAGGTTAAGCTGTTCTCTCAATCAAAGAACCATACATTGGCCACTATCAATGCATGTGTTATCCTCTGACCTACCTACTTGCACCAGTGCTGTCATAGCAACAATGTATCAGTGTTGAAGGCCTGAAAGCACAATCATTTCTTGGTCACAAAAAAGCATGATGCATAAAATATGGGAGAGGAAAGGGGGGCGGGGGGGTTGAGATGTGGGGGCCAGATAAAGATAGTAAATGAAGTAAATTTCAAGTTGGAAAGGCTTAGAGGAAGAAATACAAAGAATGAAAATGGTATGGAGAGCAAAAGCACTCCAGGTCGGAGATGGATGTGTGGAAGGAGTAAATGGGGAATGGATAATAAATGGGGCACATGGGGTGTCAAGAGAAAGAATGAAGAATGACGGTGTCTGCAGTGATGAGTCAGCAGCAAGTTGCACACATCGAACTGCTGTGCTCACAAAAACAGCCTCACAATTATATTCATATCTTTTTTTATGGTGATTCTCACAGCCCAGAGATGGAGACAGTAATCATTTGGGCAACACTCCTCCATTACAGACTTGATATGAGTAGAGTGGTGCGACACTTCCATCGAGATGTGTGGATGCACTGCCAGGCATAATGTGTTCAATAACTTTTGATGTTTGGTTTTGATTGGTTTTGCCTTCCCTGTGATAAACTGGCAATTCTGTCCAGGGTGCCCCCTGTCTGTTGTCCATTGTGGGCTGGGATAGACTCCAGCTCCCTGCAACCCAGACTACGAATAGTTTAGAAAATGGATGGAAGTATCATGATCAGCTTTGCCTCCACAAATCAAAGAAAAACTGAAACTATTCTGCCTAAAGGGAAAGAAGTTCACCATGTGAAATAATCTCATCATCATGATGAGATTATTTCTGGATGCATCACCCCATCAGGATGCACTTGTCATCTTTTGTAATATTGAACTACAAAATACTTTTGTTTGCATTTCTTTGTGTATGCGTGTGCATTTTTCATGAAGGCGGACCAACAAACTCACTTGGGAGAGTCATGTGCAGCACTATCTATTTATGTGTAAGTCATGAATATTCTAGATGCCTAATTGCATCTTACAGTGTTGAGGAATTCCATCCGCAAGCCTGAAGGTAATTAAACTGCCATGTTAAAAGAAAAGCAGAGAAGAAGAGAGAGGGGGAAAAAAAAGATGAAAAAAAAATGCTTTGTTTCTAGAAGCTTAGCAACCCTCCCTTTGCTTTTGCACCATGTTGCAGATGTGAATTACTGGGCTGACTTGTTTAGCTCTGTCGGTTGATAACATGGCGCTAACATTGCCATGCTTGGAGTTTTGGAAAATTAGATGCTCTCAGTGAGCGCTAACATTTCATGAGTACATTCACCAAATGGCACACTGTGGCATCAGTTCATATTAAGAGGCACAAACACTTCAAAGGGCTGATGTCTCCAATCTTACAACCCTTCCCGCTCTGATTACTCATATATATTTCAGTCAGAGACACTTCTGATGAGGAATTGAGCACATATTGCAAATGGTTATACAGTTATATCTGGTGCAAAAGGCTGCGCTCTTAAAGAATCCCAACAGCAACAAGGATTCTGCTGGGTGCACTAATCCTTCAGAGTCTTAAGCACATTAAGTTTAGTATGCAGAATTTAGAGAACACTGTATACACATATCAGATTTTAGCCAAATAAACACTATTTAAAATGCTTTAACACAAAAGAGAAGGAGGAGATTAGGGTGTTGGAGAGTGCTGCAGAAACAAAAATGAGATGAGAACAAAACCCAAAATCTGGACCAGAATGATTAAAATTAAACCGGCATTACAAAGGTTTTCTCAATAGCTATACAGCTTAAACTGTGCTCAGATAATTATCAGTTTAATATTATAGCACCATGTTTACTTGCTGCTTATATATGGATGTCCCCATATATGTTTATGGGCATGAATGTGTGCCTGTGCAACAGGCTGCCACAGTTTAGTCTTTAGAAAGGGAGACACAGAGGCAAGGAAAGGTTGAAAGGGTTGAAGTGGTAGTGTTGACAGGTTGAGGCTCTCACAGGGCTCAGACAATTCAAATACAGACAGAAAGATAAGAACAGAACAGAACTGGAGAGAGAATATGTTAGTCATGGTGGCTTATTCACATTCTATAGCAGTTAGATTACAAAGATTGGTGATTTAAATGCTGATCTAATGTTTTCCAGTCACATTTTCAATGTAAATTAAAGGGGTATCCATGTTCAACAGAAGATCTGAACTTGACTCTGTTCTTTTCAAGTATTTGCGTTGCTCCTTCGCAGTATTACTTTTGGGAGACATGACAATTTAGTGTAATGTTATGATGCCCCTCCAGTGGCACATTCCTGGGATGTCTTTATTTATTTTTATCATTTATTTTTCAATATCATACTGGCTGAGTTTGTGCAAAGTGTGAGGCGAAACTGCTGTACTGCAAGTCTGAGACACAACTACTACTGGACCCCAGGGTTGCTCAGGGGGCAATGAGAACAGAAGACAGTTTCTTCTATGAAAAAATCAATTTGACATTGTGGGGAACCGCACTATGCCCATTTTTCTCCACTTATTGTAACTCTGACAGACTCAGTAACCAAAAAACAAAGTTTTTTTATGGATAGAAGAAAAAGCTAACCCCCTATTGAGTACCTTGAGCTTAGAGAAGGGAGTGCCTTATTGGATGGCTGTTGGCTGTTGAAAATAAAAATAGGAACAATGAGTCAATGTAATATAAAACACAATATCAACAATGGATTATCCATGTTGAATCATGTTGAAGTTTCAGAGTATTAGGGTTCAGGGAGGACTGAAGGATGGAAATGTGCTAATGGAACATTTTTTTTGTTCTTATTCCTCCTCTGTGATGTTCATTGGTCAGAAAAACAAGATGTGCCCTTACAGGCAAACAAGCCTGGGTTTTCCACGATGATTCAGTCAGCTTTAGAAGAAAGAAAAAGCCTTTGCAGGACACCTCTTATAATTAAAGACAGAAATGAATGGTATTCAATTTTAAATCAGTTAGTTTCTTTCAAGAGGAACATAGTGCGACATTATGGATAGTATAGCATCTGTAGTCTTATCAGATAACTGATAACACTGCAAAAGAAAAACATTTTTACACTTTATATTACTGTGTTAACCAATACTCCTCTGAATAGTTTTGGGGCATATGAGTGTATATTGATTCATTTTATTAACTATGAGTCAACAGTGTATCCAGGCAATGAGTCATGGTTAATAATAATGGAGATGGGAATGACTGTCTAGAGCCCCAGATGGATGGCTTCTCATGCAGTAGCCTGCAGGCCGGGATCTTATACTTGTTGCAACAGATTATAACATGGGTCAACTGAAACCCAGCACTGGTTCAGACAATTGACACGTGATGACATGTTTGACACATGTACTTTCTATTTGTATGTGTAAGTACACATGCAAATGGGAAAGCAAGCATGTTGATCTCTGATTTGTTTTTGTCCGTCTGCCTGTTCTTCTCTCTTACTGTGTTTATATTTTCCCCTCTATTGTTACAGTAAGTAACTAGTGTGATTGCTGATTTTGTGAATGTGTGCGTGTGTGTGGATGAGCCTATTTCTTTTTACAAAAATCAAGTCATGTCAATCAAGACCCCAATTGATTACTCCCATAAATGGACTATACAAGTGTATAGTAAGTGCAGTAGCAAGCAGCTTCATTTGTGTGTGTGTGTGTGTGTGTGTGTGTGTGTGTGTGTGTGTGTGTGTTTTGAGCAGGTGTGCTTTGCTCAAAGCAAAATGTTATATGCTTCAAAGAGATTAAGTTGGCAGTCATGCAACAATGCAAGCAAAGTGTGGGGGTAGACATGTATGCTTGTTTTGTGCATCTGCTTGGGCATCTACTACAAGACAATATGAACATTTGAGCATCTGCACCACTTTACTTGAGACGTATATAGTATATTAGTATATGTCCATCTATGCATGCACACAGATTTTTTTTGTTTTTGGGGGGAGGGGGGTGCTAACAAACCTTCTGCACTGCAAAACTAGGCCACTGCATGGCTGCAGGCAAGAAAAAAAAGATGGAGAGACAGAAAAGGAGAAAGAAGTGGACAGAGGGAGAGGAAGTGCACAAAATGAAGTAATGAAAAAATTACATTAACAGTGCTCCTTACACGTCACAGTAACCTACAGATTGCTATTATCACATCAGACAGGTAAAGGAGGTGGCAAAATACAAAAACAAATAAATAGATTTTGTCTTGTTTTCAGGCTTTGCTAAAAAGAAAAGGGTGACATATGAGTGGTAGTTTTGTTTGTACTTGTAAGCTGCTCAGAGTTAAGAACATCTTAGCTCAGTGTCTTAAAATCTGCCTAAGAGGCTTTCATGTTACCATCTATTGTTTCCTGTTAGCAGTGCACTGTGATGAAATTAACAGTGTTCTTTGATACTGTAGACTGAAGCGTGTGCAACGTATTACAAGGAATTAGTACCATTATTACCTCCAGCAAAGAGGTTATGTTTTCTGTGCCATTTGTTTGTTATCTGTCAACAGGATTATGGAAAAACCACTGGCTTGATTTCCATGGCACATGCATGCAGCATGGACCGAGGAAGACCCCATTTAATCTCCCGTGATACCCACCCACGTCAAAGATTTTTGTTGTTTTCTTTTTCTAAGTGGGGTTCCCAATTCCCATCTCATCTTGTCAACTCTGCTGGTGGTGAAGACAATAGAAGAAGAACCCAATATGTATCCTTATGCTTCCTTTAGTTACACTCTTACACTCATGGAGGGCCAAATCTGCAAATGTGAGTGTCAGCATGTGATACCCAGCATGGTGTTGATGACTCAGGCATCATTCTTGAATCTTGCCAGGAATTTTTATAAACAGAATGATAAATGGTAGTAAATAAACATGTATTATATCAAGAAAATCTGACTCACTGTAGATATAGCTTTAATGAAAGTCTGTCTTATGAAATAAGACAGATCTATATCTCATTGCTTTTATTCCGCAATAGTTTTGCCAACAAATGCACTATTTTTGGCCTTAGTTTACATAATATCCTCTCATAATTGTTAAGCCTCCCTTGCCTATTGTAGACTTATGCCTAATTGCTGCCTAACAAGCAAATGAAAAGCCACAAAAGGCAAAGCTTTATATCAAAAATGTTGTTTTGCCAAGAGTAGAAAAGCAAATAAAGAAACAATTTGAAGATTTTCATCTAAATAAATGTCTGTTACGCCACAATCTATCACCGAATGGGGTAACAAAATCGATTGAGGCTATGGCCCATTGATGAAAGTATTTTGATATTTATATATTTACAGTATTATGGACTGTTTGACACATGTTTGACTGATACATGCCATGTGCTACATGAAATCACATTACTCACAGAATGATGGAAAAAGGCCAATTACTGCCTGAGTTCATTATTAAAATGTCAATAGTTAGTTTTGCTGTGACCTGCAGTATTAAACTACATTGGCTGTTACCACAGCAACTATGTCATTAAATCACCCAGGACTTAAATCTTAAGGCCTAAGATTGCCACTTAAAGAGAAGAGGGCTTTCACTTTTAAATGATTATTACCATTTGTGGACACTTATCCAAGGAAATGGAATACAGAGCTAACCATCTCTCTTCCACCAACAAGGCAATAACATGAGGACAAGGCATTTGTACTGTATTGTACTGCATCTAAAAAAAATTGATAATTTTCTAATCTCATCTGAAAAGCTGTTCTCTACTGCGAATTATGTTCACAGTACAGTATGCGCCTAGCTGTTTTGAAGTTATCAGCTCTTGGGACTTGTCTTCCTGCAGGTCTTCCTATTCAGTGTTAAGCTTTAAGAAGAGCACATGCAAAAGCGTTGATCCCATCAGTATTGCGTGGTATCAACTGTCAAAGACATTTATTTTGTAAATCAGCATGCAGTAGAGAGGGGAATGTGGTAGGACATAAAGTGAGAGAAAATGGCGGCAGAGAAAAAGAGAGAAACTGGGAAATGGGAACTGAGGAATGAGGCTGATAAAGAGAACAAAGGGCTTAACACCAGATGAGCTGTGACAGATCATTTCTTGTCTGTTACATCTCAGAGACAGGCACACACAGAGTGAGAGAGAGACACACAGAATGATAGCGTTTGAGAATTAAACACAGTGAGAAAGAACTTTCTGGTCTGGAGTCAGAAAAAGATAAAAACAGTTACATAAAACAAATAGCTGAGATATACAAGCAGACAGGAAAGTATGAGGAGAGGAAAGGTGAAGACTAGAGTGTTACAGGAGGAAGAGATAAGAGAGAGCTTTGTTTTTCCCCCCTCATCTTCTCACTCATGGCTGAACTGAACTCTGCCTCTTTCATTGTTTGGTGGTTCTCCAAAGAAAAAGAGGGAGCATGGCAGGGAAGGAGAGAAAAATCAGATCAGCAGAGAGTGAAAGTGATGAAGATAAAGGAAATAAAGGAAAGGGAGACTGAGGCAGAAAACAGAGCGGGGGGGGGGGGGGGGGGGGTACAGGAAGAGGGCAGAGGAGAGCATGGGTGTAATTAGATGGAAGTAGAGAAAACAAGGCTCTGATAAACAAGGCAGAGGAAAAGGCAAAAATGACAGAGTAGACCAAAATAAAAATCAAGAAAATAACAATAGAAATTTCAACGGGGCAAAAGTGCAATAGATCTGTAAAGAGATGCAGACATGAGAGTGCCACAATGATAGTCAAGCTTGGTAATTGCCTCTAAAGAAGACTAATTGCAGGAGGTGTGTTGGCACTTTTAGATGTATAACCACTGGACCGACTCTAGTGACAGCTGATGTCAAATGCACACAAACAGCTTGACTCAGCACATACACATTTACAAACATCTTTGACATAGGCATTAAAAAAGGATACATTTTAATGGTTTGTGTTCATTTGAAGGGCGGAAGGTGTACTAATGTGAGGAATGAGACACAACACTTCAAACTATCCACCTAGCTCTGAAGAAAACAGTCTGTTTTTCAAAACAAACACACACATACACAGATACAATCACGCACATACACAGACTCAAACACTTTGTTCAGTGTGCAGGATGCTTGTAATGGGCTTTCACCGGCATATGGCCACTTCCAACGGCATTCTCACCTGCACCTATAAATCATCCTGAGTAGAACAGATAAGCTATGGGACGCTGACCTGTGTGGACTCAGAAGTCTACAGGATAGTCACTGTAACGTGTTTTAATCAAAAGTGGTAAAAAGAGCAAGCAAAAAACGGCTTGTCTGTCTTATCCTTGTCTTATACTGTCAGTCCTTTGCGATCCTGTTGAGGGATGCAATTTGTCATCATCAGTTAACTGGGGTTAAGTAACTCATGCAGTCATAATGCACACCTGCATAGCCAGATGTGCATGTCAAACCCCCGGTGCGATGCTGAAAATCAGTTTACTGTCACTTTAGTGAGTACTGTGGATATTTTGCTTGCCCCATGTAATGTTATTTATTCTATATCACATAAATCAAAACCAATATCTTCTAGAAAAACAATGTAAACGTGAAAAAGGCCTTGCGTCACAGCTACCTCTTGAATGGTTACCCACTGCAGCTTTCTCTCCTGAACCCAGATTCCCTGTTCGCTGCTCGTCTCCCCTGATGTCCCTAAAGCACACCCCCCCTACGGTGAAGTATATTATCTTACACTGGGAGTTTTAACTAAGTGCCACTTCCCCCAATTAGCATTTTTAAAATGACAAGATTTGTGCACTACAATTGCAGTGCTTAGAAGATTAGAAGCATGGACTGGAATGAGACCAAGATTAGATACATCTGAGACGCTATATGCATCAGGACATGTCTCCCTCCTTTGAATGTTTTTTTTTGTTCTTTTTCTAATATCCGTTCTTATTCATATTGTATCTCATTGCTACTTGCTTTTGCCAGTGTACTTTCACCATGGGGCTCATTAAAGTTTCATCCAACCATACACCTTGTATGAGTGTTCACAATGTTTAATTCTCTTAGTAGTTTTGAAATACATGATTGCACATGTATAAGTTAATATTTAAGAGAAGACAGAAGAACTGAGCATGGGTCAAATTGGCACATCCCGAAGATATAAATATGAATACAAAAGTAGATCAGCTTGTCTTACTCATCACTTATATGATTTACTGAGTGTGTCAGTCAATCTGCTGATCCAAGCCAATCCAAAATGTTAATAAAACATTCACCTAAATTATAGTTACAGCAAAAGTGTTTCCAGTAAATATACTACAGACATAAAAATAAAGAAATTGTGCTGACTGATTCCTTTCAGTGTTATATAACTGTTAAAATCTTGTGCTTGTTATATCTGCTGCAAAATCTGCAGCAGGCAACTCATAAAGAGATTTTCCCAACACATCTCTTGACACATTGTCTGTTGCCAAATTAAAAGGGCATGTTACCTGGTGTGACATGGAAAGGGAAGCTGGCTGTCTGGCAGCAACTTCAGTCTTGTAAAATGCCACGCATGATGCTACTAATCAAGCCAAATGTGAACAATAAACTAGCAGGATGATGAAATTTTAAAAATCACATTGTTAAATGGTTATTTATATGCCTGCTATTGTCATATCACAAAAACAGTGTGTGTGTTTGTGTGTGTATCACGTTACACTTATGAGAACATATCCTGTACACATACAGTACATGCACACATATGGATGCACTGGGAATGAAACTAGAAAAGTACAATTTGTTTCTGGGATTAAACAGTAGCTCCAGATGTGAGTAGATGTTTCAATGAACTCACTGCTCCTCACCACATCCAGAACAAGGCGCCTAGAAACACAGAGCTGAGTATCAAACTTGTGTGTGTGTGTAAGAGAAGCATATACATTGTATTAGGATCAACGCTTGCTGATTTAGTTTGAGATACAGACAAAGATGTGTATACACAGACACAAACATATTCAAACAAACACAAAGCTATTATGTTTTCTATCTCTCAGCATGTCATTGTCCTCACATATTCCAATGTTCTTCTGTGTTTAAGTATTATGGCAGCCTATGGAAAATAAGCCACAAGAATTAGGCAACAAATTATAAGAAGAAGTAAGGAATTTAACATGTAGTGCTAGGCCAGTATGCACCCTGCTGTCCTGGCAGTGCTGAGTTAAGAACTGCAAATACTTGAGCCTGTGACTACATTCACAAGATTTATCACCATTTCACCCCCCCCACAGACACACACACACCTCCTCTCTCTTTCCCCCCAATCATATGTTCGCTCACTTCTCTGCTCTGGCAATAAAACATTTCTCCAGTATTTTATATTCACACTCCATTCCCTCTCTCCTCTACTCTGACCACACTCCATCCTTCCTCGACTTCCACTCTTAACCCTGTGTCCCTTCTTAATTGATTGTCTTACCTGTCATTCTCTCACTTTATCTCCCTTTTTTCATGCTTTACTGTTGGAGCGCCACTCTGAGCTGAGGCCCATTAGTGTCCCACTTGAAAGCAAACTCTTCAGTCTGATGCAAGCAAGCCAACATGAGGTTACTGCTCAAGAAATGCACATTAAACAAATCAAACTCTCGCTTTTTTTATGCCTTAATTTGCACATTGACAAACAGAGAGACAGGGAACTGGGGGTAGAGAGAGCGAGGGATGATATGGAACAAAGGGCCTCAGGTTGGAACTGAACAAGGGTCGCTATGGTAAAAACTCAGCCGTAGTACATGGGGTGCATGTTCTACCAGCTTTGATAATGGGGTGCCCCATCTGTGTTAATTCTGAAGAAGGACTGGTGTGTGGGATTTAATGGCATCTAACTTGGGGCTGAGCGAGAGAAGTACTCTATCTGAGTGCGTGGACAGAAAGGCTGTTGAGATGAATGATAGATTAAAAGTGGAAATGCAAGGTAGTTGAAGTGCTGTATCTGCCTCGCGTCACTATAAGGTGATGAGGTCAGGTGGTGAAAAGTGGGTCGTGGGTGGGGAAGAAGGTAGAAAAGAAGCACAGAAAGTAGTGCTGGATGAAGGAACTAGCACAAAGACTCAAGGAGAAAAAGATAGAGCAGACAGAGTGAAAAAAGCGTGGGAGAGAGGGAAAACTGTGATTAGAAGAAAAAGTGCTAGAAGAAAGAGAGTGTGGCTGAGAAAGTGAGAAAGAGATAAAGAGAGGGAAAAACACAGAGGGGGAGAGCACGAGATGACAAAGAACAATGCTGGAGAAAGTAAACAGCTGTTTTTGAGCTGACACTGGGAGACAGATAACAAAAACAAGCCTCATTATAACGCCTGTATTCCCCTTGGCTGCTTTGGAAATTTTAAGAGCCGTCATTATCAGTTTACCTGCTATTCTCTATCTCTCTGGACCTCTCTGTCTCACCTCTCTGACAGCTTGGCAATGGTAAGACTATATCCCATAATTATGTCTTGGTTTTTTCCTGTCTCTCTCTTTTCTACCTGACACCCTCCAGCAAGCCACAGCTGGAGATCCAATTTAAAAAAGAGGAATCAATGGCTGTACCTTTTCTTTCTAACAATGTCCAGCGCCCACTCTCGGTGGGATGATGCACACTCTATGCACACTATCTATCTATCTATCTATCTATCTATCTATCTATCTATCTATCTATCTATCTATCTGTCTATCTGTCTATCTATCTATCTATCTATCTCTTCCTTTACCTCTGTCCGTGGGCGACAGTATTTCTTTCCAGCGATGATACGTGCATGTAGGCATATCAGCATATGGTCTGTGATCTTACAGAAACTGGTTGGAAGAACAATAGCTTTGGTTGTGAGAACAATGGTTTTATACACCGTTGACTGCAACAGTAATGATCGCTGCCACATTCTCACAGTTTTGTCAGCCAAGTGTGCCTCGATTGCACAGACTCTAATTTTAGCAAAAGCACACAGAAATGACAAAAAGCATGTTTGGTGTAATTAATGTGGCTGCTTTCACTACTTTAATATAAATAGGTTTCTCAGAGTTTTATTTTAATTTAAATCATATATTAGTTTGTTCGTTATGAGAGCTGCACAGCAATGTAGCTCATAATATAAATAAATAAATACATAAATGAATAAAAAATTTGTCCTAGAGTAATTGAGAGCAGGACATGACATCCAGGTATAACATGATAACTTTGTTGAACTCTTCAGAGGTTGTAACTCACCTTCAAACCCTGTTTATTACAAGTCATTAATCATAGAGTGATGGTGGTGTAATTTAGATTTCAGATATTTAGACCGAATGAAATCAATACATTTTATTCTATGCTCCCGTTGGCTACTGTATAATCACCTTACCTCCTCCTTTGCATGATTACTACAGCCGTGAGTGAGCTCTGCCACCTAAATGTAAACATTAGTCGTTTTTGGGCACTTGCTAAAATGACTGATGGTGTTGTTTTCTTGGGAGGATGGTGTTTTTTCCTCATTACTCCAGGATTGTACATTAGTAGTGCCAGTAACAGTTGTTGCTTCACACTTAGCCATACACCACAGGAGTGAGTAGTGCAATATCTGATTCACACTTGCTACAACAACAAGAAGATTGGAACACTGATGGCCTCATTTTATACTGCTGTGATTTACATGGCTATCAAAATCAATTTAAGAATGATAATAATCATTATATGATCATTACAAGTGTGGGCCTCAGAAATGGCCACAAGCACCAATAACAATTTGTTATGTGATCACTAAATACTTTGTAAAACTGCTTTGACTCCCTACCTTTCTCGACTTCCTTACCTCTTTTTTTTCTTACTGTGGCTAAGTTTTGAATTGGATTGTCTTTGAAGCAACCTTTAGGACTTTACACCTATTTACCAACCTGTACAGTGTGCAGTATGTGCTTGCTAACAGGTCGCTGTCATTCTAGGCTACCTAGATAATATAACCCTGACATGTTTCCCAGGTTTAAAATAACACAAGGCTAGGTCTCAGACGACAGACTGTTCCTCATTTAATGCTCCAGTTTCATCTTCTTGGCAATGGACGTGTGTGTGTGTGTGTGTGTGTGTGTGAGTCTGTGAACATCTTAATTGAGACCCCGCCACACACACATTATGGCCCAGTAATAAGTTCCTGTAACTCTTCTAAAAATTCTGTATATCCAAACTTTTTAATGGCTCGTTGCTTATTTGAGTAGAAGGCTGCAGCAGAGAGGGGCATGAAAAACAGCACAGAGCAAATCTTCCATGAAATGTAGTATTGCTTGGGAGCTGAGCTCAAAATGTAAGCAGAACCTCAGTTCAGTTCTTTGCAGATCTCGCCACGTTCTTGTCAGAATCTGTAAATGTGTATTTGTAGACTGAGCAGAGTTGCTTGTTTGTTTACTGGGCACACAACAGTCCTATGTCTTGTATAATTTCAAATTCTGCAAATATTCACATTATTTCTGTAATGTAATCCTGTAATCCTTCACAGAAATAATGTGTACAGACAGTCATTTCTACAGAAATTTTTCTGTGACCAAACCAAGTTATAAAGTGTAAGTTGAGGACTAAGCATGCTTTTTATTTGTATATAGAATAATAATAATAATTTGCAAATAGAATAAGATGAATATAAGAAATACAGTATGTCTCAAAGTAAAGTCTGAATGCCACTCTTGTCATAAATGAGGCGAAAAACTGCACAACTTTGAAACTACAAGCAGCGGTTTCTGTTCAAACAGATGCATATTCAAAGCAACTGGGCCAAACAGAAACAAAATGCACCAAATTGCTGCTTCACTGCAGTTCCACACACACACACACACACACACACACACACACACACACACACACACACACACAGACAAAATAGCACAACTGCAATATTGTCATCACACTAACATGATGGTTTTATCATGCATCATTACAACGGGTGTTACATTAGTGGTGTCACATTACTGTACCGGGTGAGGGAAAACCTCCATCAACACTTCAAGGTATTAAAGGAAATCAACACATTCTATTTAAACTTTTAGATTTCTCTCACAGTTATCAGTGTTGGATCTTTGTCTAAACTCCCTTTTTATTACAGTTTCAAGTAGACTAAAGCTAGCCTCTCATGTCATTAATACCCACATTTCTGATTAATTTTAATGAGGTTTCACATCACTCACAGGGCAAGGTAGTGGACTATTGCCATCTTCCCTCCAACACATCACTTCCCTTTATTAGAGGACAGAAAAGCATGACCAGAGGAAGCAGCAGGTAGGTCTTTTATGAATATGGTAACTTCACCTTGCCTGACGGGGAGCTGGTTATGACTGATATGATGTCCAAGGTGTCAGTAAAACAGAAGGAGCTTGAATGGCCTGTTTTCAGTATTTCAGATCCGCATAGAAGTCTTAACTGTTATAGAAGCTACTGGCCTGAACAGTGCTGGAACAAAATCTGTGTCAACAGCGTGTTAGTGGACATGCAGTGTATGGTCATACTCTGATCTCCATCCCCCACTTTTCTCTCTCGTTTTCTGAGAATAGTGAGCATTACAGATTACATGGACCTAGAAATGTCATAGTACTCATAAAATATAGATTGTAGATACACAGTAAAAACTCACATAATATGCACTATTCCCTGCTGCAAGAAGTCTGCACATGAAAAAAAGAAAAGAAAAACACATTCAAAGAAAACCCCAAGCTGGTTGTGGATGCACAAAATCACCATGGGAGAATTGTCTGGATGATGCTTCATTCTTTCTTTGATCATGTTTCTCTTTCTTCCTCTGCCTCTACCTGTGACTGTCAGTCATTACATTTCTTTAGTTGAACTGCTGTGTTGCTGCTCCAGATTAGGTTTTTGCATGCATACTGATCTGATTACAGCACTAGATAGGTCAGCTTATGCAACATGTAAGGCTCGCTGCATATGTGCTCTCTTCTCTCCTCACTCTTTTACTGTTTCTTCTCCTGTGTTCTCCCACTCTCTTGGTCCATTGGCTTAGCTCATGGTGAATTGACCACACTGTGTTTTGTTATTTTGTACCTTTGTGCCCCTGTATGCTAGAAAATGTTAGAGAGAGGGGCTGCACGTAACCTCCTACTCTTCCTAGACAAATGCACATTGCTCTGTCTTCCTCAAACTTAAATGTTCTCCATTTATGCGTCATGAACAAGTACCATGCTATCAAAGCATGATGTCTCTTCATGTCCTTTCTTCTAATCTGTTCAGTTTTTTCCACTCAGATCGTCCCCTTCCCCCACTCTCATGATGTCATTTCTCTTCTCTTCTCTTCTCTTCTCTTCTCTTCTCTTCTCTTCTCTTCTCTTCTCTTCTCTTCTTGAGGATATCCTACAGGCAATGTGTGTGCATGTACTGAGTGAGTGAAGTGATGATTAGTATGATAACTGGTGTCCTCTACAGCAACCACAGCTTCACTGATGAACTAATTACACACTATATGTTGTCATTGTACTGACAATTTACTGTGCTGTAAACTGAGAGCCATGTTGGACTGTCTCTCTCTTCTGCAGAAATATAATTGCAATTACATTTATAATTGCAATCTCTCCTTGGTTCTTTTTCTATCACAGGCACTCTTGCACACATACAAGGCACTTATAATTACTTCAAGGTTGCAGCTTTATTAGCCAACAGACCTGGCAAGCGGATTAACACTTCAAAGAGTGGAAAGAAAAAATGAGTGAGGATGTCAGGAGCCAGAAAAACGTGAGGTAATGTTAAAAAGTTGAATTTAAGCATGGGAAAGAGAATGAAGTCTGAGCAGGGACATTTTCACTGCATATGTGCATTAGCCTCTGTATCACTGGGCATATCTGTGTATGTGTACATCTATGTGTACCGTCTGTTCTGTGTTTCTGAATGCACTCATGCAAGCATGAGCACATCACAGGACTGGGTAAAACAACACAGACACATCTATAAATACAGAGACAGAATGACAAATGGATTGGGAGGAAGTGAGAAAGACACAGACAACATTTTGTTTTACCTTCTCTCTGTGTGGCAGCTAGACTCAAAGCACAAGCCCAGGAATGCTACAAATACTGTATCAAAGGAGGAAAGGGCCAGTGATGTAACATAATGTGAGAAGGATTAGTAAATTCTAGACATCAGCATACTGGCACGCTTACTGCCACCAGAAAAAAAAAAAAAAAAAAAAGGAGTAGGAGAAAAGTAAAGCAATAGAAGGAGAGAGTAAGTGAGAGAGAGGGAGACAAAGAGGACTAGAAAGAGCCTGGTGTTTATTAGTTTATTTTTATAAGAAATAGAAGACCAGCCATTGTTTCTCACAAACAGATATACTGGAGAGAAAATATATACAGCCTAAAGAAAACTAGAGAAAAATTTATGGAAAGAAAATGCCACAGTGATACAGGCGACAGTCAAAGGTAGAAGAGGTGTGATACAGGATATAGACTTGTCTATTTGCATATATGTGACACATACTAATGTCTTCCTTTCCTGCTTTTTATCCTATTAAGAAAAATATTTAAAATCCAAATGTTTGGACTGCTAGAGACACAAGAGACAATATCATCCAACTCATGAGAATCTTTAGGATTATTCCACCTGAAAACATGCATGTGCACACCAGTGCACATGCATGTTTATGTATTGCTCACAAACAGACAGACTAACTTCCTAGGCTAAGGTAAGGATGGGTCAATGCAGGCCATTAAGCTGGATTCAAGGAAAGTCAATGCAGTGCCATCACATACACATAAATAAAGATGGAAGTCATATAAATAAAATGTTGAAAAGCACACCTGTTGCGCTCACACACTTATGTTCCTGATTTCTGTTTTTTATCTGGAGAATGAATTGTAGTTCCAGTGAGCAACTGAGTACTGTTCACGCAACCTGTTGAATGATGCAATGTTTTGCAATGTTGAAAGGATAATAATCATGTTTAAAAAAAACCCCAGAAAAACACAAATTTGGACGTCCAGTATATCCAGATGAACACACAAGTTAATTGTTTTGAGGTTATTCAAAATAAACTTGTGCTATCAAGAAACATTTTGAGGTACTAAGAAACAGCAACC
Source organism: Sciaenops ocellatus (assembly GCA_033000465.1). Taxonomy (NCBI): domain Eukaryota; kingdom Metazoa; phylum Chordata; class Actinopteri; family Sciaenidae; genus Sciaenops; species Sciaenops ocellatus. The sequence continues at coordinate 17,878,232 of CP136877.1, forward strand.
AAGTGTAAAGAGAATATAAATCTGCACTTATGCAAATTATGGCATAAAAAATCTGGAGAAATAGGAGTCACCACTTGCCAAATAAACTTTGTATGAAAAAGGTAATGCATTTTTGATTCCCAGTTTCCTGAAATGCAGGTTTTCTGGTGGCTATCAAACGTGAGCCTAGCTGCAATAACCATTACCAATTTTCTTTTTCAAGTCAAAAAGGGCCCCCGAAGGACAATTTACAGCCATTTTGACATCTGAGATAATGGGAAAAGCAAAATAATGAAAGATTTGGTGGATATCGGTCAAAATAAGCTCAGAACTCATCAGTAAAACATGTCACACACTTGATGAGACTCAAGCAGTGAGGTAATTTAATGCTTCATTCCTTCAGCCCTTCACTGTCAGCACCCACAAGACAAGACTCCAGACGCTCTCTCTCTCTCTCTCACTCTCACACACACACACACACACACACACACACACAAAATGTCTTTCCATTTATCACTTCCGGACTGCGCTACTCTCAAATGTAGTACGTGCACAGCTTAAGTCACACACAGACACACACACACACACACATAGCCAGACACAAACATACACAAAGTCTCAGTTCTAGGCGGCCACCCAATCAATAATCCCATTATAGCTGAAAAAAGCTCTTTTTTTTTGTTCTGATTGAGTTCGGGGGTAGGAGGAGGCATAGCTCATAACTAAATCAGGATTTGCTAGATGGATGGTTAAATGGGGTGAATCAGAATGTAAGCAGACACTCGGGCTGTACGGCACATGCAAAAAAATGATGATGAAATAAAAAGACAAGGCTGAGATGTTTCCTACATATTCCCCTGGATGTGGTGAAGAAGGTGAACCTTGGCTTCAGTTGAAATGTGTGTATGTATGCAAAACCACTCAAAAGTTGGTGGTCGCCTCTCACAAAACCTTGGTTCAGTACTGTCAGATGACTTAGTGGTCTACTCTATATTTTTGAATGGCCTTTCATGCTTTTAGACTGTAGAAAGTCCTCTTTTCATTTAGTTTCATTTAGCACATGGATTTTGTACAATGGTTTAACTAGACTGACATCTGAAAGGGCAAAAAGAGTTAAAAATACTTCTGAGCAACAGTTAAATAAGAATATAATGAATCACCAGTCATTGGTAAAAGAAATTGGAAGTTTAGCATTAAAATCTGTGCAGATATAATTACGAACAGGTTCCAGTGTCAAGTGTATAATAATGCCTATAACAACCTGGAATTAACAACCATGTTGCTTCAGCAAAGTTATTCTTAAAACTTCAAAATAGAAATAGAAGATTTGTCCAGGTTTAGTCCTGTTGAAATTGGATTACAGAATATCAGCAGACCATACAGTACTATGAACTGACGGTTCACAGTTTAATCCTATTCAACCTAACCACTTAGTAGACTGCAGGGGACTTAAGGAAAATGGGTTCCCAAAATATTTTGTATATTTTCAGTTTTAATAGGGCTTTATAGCAGCTGCTGCTCACATTTGGTGTCTGAATTCTACAGTTTTTACCTGTTGAAATAGACATTATTTAAGGAATGAAGAAAATATAAGTGACTCTGAACTTTTGAGCAGTAGTGTGCACTAGTGCAGGCTGTTGCTGGCAATCACAATACAGTCTAACTGCCTAATTGCCATTGTTAGGTACTTGTTTGCTAAGTGTGGCACCATGGGTTCAGCAATATAGTACATGAAACATATGCTAAACTACAGTGAAAGAAAGCAGCTCCTTCTAAAACATCAGCTAAGGTTCAAGTCAGTTTTCAGTACACACAAATATAGACATGTTGTAGTCATCATGTGGACAACCTTCCTAAAATTGCTTACAGCATCAATGCATGGTTTGTTACCTGCTTGACAGAATTACAGCGTAAGAATACAAGAGTGTTATTTCCTTCAGATTTAATTTGGCAAAACGGCACTATAACAGAAAACAGAAAGTGGCCACCGACGGCACATATCTCAAATTTGTTCAAATAGCTTGTTCAAATGGCTCAGGGTTTGGGATGAACCTTTCAGGATGTCACCGCATATTATGTGTAGAGATGTAGATAACCTTTCTGTCTTTAGACGGATTTCAACCTGGACTCATTATTCATTGCTAAGCTAGAAGGCACCTCATATGATAATACAGAATAGTTTTATTTTGCAAGACAGTATATCCCTCTCCACATCCTTTTCATCTGAACAGACAGTGCTGTTTCTGAAAATGTTGCCACTAATAGCACCTCAACAATTGAAAAGCCTGTGACATTCAAGGGCACGTTTCCTGTCTCCCTAATTTTCTGCCTTTTTTGTAGAAAATGGGCACATCTCTCCTAGAAACAATAGTGTATAAAACACCTGACACATGCCAGTGAAAGGCTGCAGTTATCCAGGAGCACAGCCAACATGAAACTATGCAAACACCTGAAGTGTTGTATACATGCTAATAATGGCTTAGAGATCTTAGAGTGGCAGGCGTTTATGGCATCCTAAATGTCAAGTGATTGTATCAAGTCATTGGCTCCCTTAACAGGCTATATATGGGTTAATAGTTTCTCTGTTGGTAAACTTAGACAATGTTAATGTGCAAATATTCTCTCCTTAGCATCAGACTACATGCATCATATCTCCTTAACACCACCAGTGTCACATAGAAGGCCAGATTGTTAATCAAACTTAATTGAGAATTTAGCCTCGATTATTGTGAATAGTACTCAGAAAGGTTGTGTGCATTTAAAAGGGGTCAATATGCTCATGAAATACAAACTAACTAGTTCATTAAATATACAGTACAAGAAAACAACGATACACTGTCTATCTGATGTTGATGCTTTATTAAGCAGAAGCTATTTTATGTGGAGAAAAGCATCAGAACTTTTTCTTAGTTCTCCTGTCAGTCCTATAAAGGCCCCTAGAGGCCATTCTGCTTTTATACCTGATTGGACCAAAGTGATTTGAAATGACTGACTGAAAAAAAGACCCTTCAAATATAAAAAGGAAAGGGGATTTACTCATGTAGGTGATTATATCACTGTCGGATGTTACTGTGTGATCAACCGCATACATTTCCACAGTGTTACAGCTACTGATTAAGCAGGTCACGGCTGATTATATAAACATGCATTTAGATGACATCAGACACAAAGTATGATATTTACTAGAGACTAACATCTGATGTCACGTTGTCAATGTGTACACATGCAGTCATACATACACAAAGTGACACAGTAAATAGTTTGCTTGGGTTTTCCTTTGAAGGGAAGATTTGTCATATACAGTATATGCACGGATGCCTAATCAGTGTTAGTAAATGTAGTCAATCGAGGCAATAAATTCCTCAGTGCGTGCTATAATGACTGACAAACCTGAGTTCTCCTTCTTGTGGAGTACGGTGCCTGTATGCTGTATGCAAGCTTCTGATTCCTACACCCACTGAGCATGCTGCAAGCTAAGTTAGCCACTAGGTGCTAATCAAAGTTACACAGCGTTGGCAAGCAAATGAATTCCTGCGGTTTGACCATTTCTTTTCCATAGCTAATCATTACCTTCAAGCTCCAAGCTGAAATAGCCAGTGGTTGACATCAAATTCCCTGTATGTGTCGAATGACAATGCTGGTGCCAGGAAAGAACAGATTTTGCAGCTTTTTTTCCAGATAATTCAGCACTGAGGAATAAAGTATTTCAATTGACTGCATATACCATCAACACTGATTGGATATCTACATAAACCATGGCCAATTTTTCCTGTGTAAAAGTACTGGGAAGTTTTGTTATGAAGGGTGGAGGTAGCGAAGCAGACTGTCTTACATGTAATAAACAACAGTCTCATCAGTAGCTCAAACTCACACCCTTACAGAAAAAAACACATGAATCACATGTAGAAAAGCAGTTACCACATGTTGCACGTGGAAATTATGGCAGATGATACCCACATTATACCACAAAAATATTCCAAAAACCACGTTTTCCATATGCAAATGTATGTTTAACGTGTGCAAATCATATGTATGTTTCACATGTGAATATGCCCATGTGAAGTTGATATTTTTCTGTAAGGGCATTGACCGGTGGTTTATCTAAGGACACTGCGTGTTGAAATGTGAGTGTGTGCTGAAATGAATGTGGAGCACACACAGTCTTTGCTTGAAACCATGTCTGACTTTGAGGAACAGGGATGATTGTGTGCGCATTAATATATTTTCAAAATGTCCACTGCACAACAAAACAGATTTAACCGGTCAAATAATGAGAGGTTAAAAGACTGCCTAACCTCCCTATTCAATTGCCTAAACTACACATATTTGACAAAATATACCAACATCTATTTTTGTTGCAGTCACCTTTCACAAAATGAATAGACTTAATATTATTTTTCTGTGTTTACTTTTTAGGCAAATGTTCATATGTTGAACATGATATATAAAGCTACAATAGTTGCTCAGTCAATTCTACATTCACTTTTACCAGTGATGGCACTGCTAATGTTCATACATGTGGATACAGTTTCTCATTTTTTTGATGTGCAAAATCAATTCAACAAAGAATACATGTCTAACCTTTCTTCTTTGTGATGCTATTTGTCAGGCACTGACAGTCTGTCCCTGCAGCAACAGCAATTAACATAATGACATATGATCATTACAAAATGGTGCTGAAACTTTATTTCATGACTACGAAGGTGGATAAAATGTGATGAGTTTACTCTGTATTAGATTCTTCGAAGAGCAGCCAGATTTTCCTCAACATTAGCACAATAGGTGGGAAGAGAGCGGAGATGAAATAATTACAACAATTACTTCTTTTACTTTATCCCTGCCTGACACACAGCACACTCACATATGCACACATACAGGATATAATAGCTGTGGTAAGTGAAGTACTGGCAGCACTAATGACAGTGTTGCCAGTAAAATAAGCGCAATACAAGTAGGGAAGATGGCATAATATATGCCTGAGAAGACACTAACTAATGCTTTCACCCAAGTGCTAAACGGTATGCCAAAAGCTTCACATATACTCACGCACTGCACGTACACTTACAAAGAAACATATCTGGCACGCACATAAACTTATATATACCGGCAAGAACTGAGGTTGTTTTGTTGCATAAGATTATATGAGTATGACTGTTACACTACTGATCATAAAGGTCTAACATTCTAGGTAAACACACAGAGTCACATTCATGTTGTGAATGAGTTACAGAAACACAGGTTTGATGCTATCCATCGTACAAAGGAGTTATTTTTTCAAAAATCAGAACTTAAGACCACAAAATCATTTTTTATAATAAGACTAAAGTAATCTCCTACCTCCTCTCACTCCTCCGTTATCTTTGTCAAGACACAAAAGTGTTCCTTTCTCTCGCCTGGGCTCTCTTCTGTGTATCCTTTATGAAGAGTATGATCTGGTCAACAATGTTCCCAACACTGGTAGATGGTTACGGTTGAACCCACAAAATTAATTGGCTTTTGCTCTTGATGGACTTGCAGTGGGTCCTGAGTGGTTCTTTCTGGGTTACAGGGGACACAACTGGACCTGGAGCTGAAAATACAAATAGAAAAATGGTTAAAGTGAAAAAAAGAAAAAATAAATAAATATAGGAGAATTTATTGGCTATTTTGCACGGCCGACTCATCTCAAAACCATATTTAGTGTTTATTTGTCATTACTAATTCCAAATTGTACAATGACAAGATACTTTAGTAATGTACAATCACATCATGAATTTAAGTGGCAGGAAATTAGTCACAAGCAAGCGTCATATGAATGCCAATCATGCTAATAATAACACTCAACATTTTCACAAAGACCATCACCACCAACTAAATCTCTTTGTATGTCCCAGTATACGTACATACGTATGTGAGTTTTTTAATCTGGTGTCTGTGGTGACATCCCTACTCTGCGCTCCAGTCATGATCCATTTCACATCAGCTAGCAATGTTTAGTTTATCCTTAAAGGGGAGAACAACTTTAGCAAAGAGTAGGCTACAGTGTGGCAGAGTCTATGGTAGGTATATGTTATAAGCACACCTAACACTGTTTGTGTAATTACTCTCACTGACAGAACGGGGAAAGAAAAGTTGCAGGTTTAAATGTCTATGAAAAATGCCATCTGTGATGGCATAAAGTATATCCATCTTTTAGACAGAGGTGAATAGAAAGATAACAGTAAATAATGCATCACTCAGCAGAAGAACTATCTATAACAGAACTATCTATCTATCTATCTATCTATCTATCTATCTATGATTTTCTCTTTTTCTCCTACTCACTTTATCTCACTTCATTTCAGTTGCTGTGGTTCACTTAAATTAACATTACCAGGGCAGATAAGCAGGATGACAATAATGGCTGATGATGCATCTGAAGGGTTCAGTGTGACAGATGGCTCGGTCTGCAAGTGGTACTATATATAATGAGATGCTACCTATCCTCCTGTTTCAGTCACAGAGCAGGACACCTGTCACAGCACACCTCAAGCCATCAGTACACAACACACTGCCTGTCTGTGACTAATTTGTGCATATAACTGTCAGAGAAACTGACATACACAGCCCCACCCCCTCTCTCTCTCTCTCTCTCTCTCTCTCTCTCTCTCTCTCTCTCTCTCTCTCTCTCTCTCTCTCTCTCTCTCTCTCTCTACAGTACTCTCAACTTCTCCCACACAAGCACAGGCATACCCACACAGACAGTCTAAATCAGTTAGGGCGGGCCCGGCCAGCTGCCCCAAAGTGGGCTGAGCATGACATCTAATTTTCAGCAGTAATACTGGGATGAACCAGCTCCTCCCTTACAAGTTAAATGGAGACAGAGCACTGCATTACACTTACTCAGGACTAAACACAGGATATGCATGTAAGAAGATGAGAGCACACACCTCATGACCACACACACACACACACATATCGTATAAGCGCTCACTCACAGTGAAATATCCTCACAAGTGACATGAGTGTGCACACAGTTTTAGGCCTGCATGCACTCTGCAGGCCTAAAACAAACATGTTAAACAAACAAGCTCATATTGTAGAAAATCCCCATAAACACAGGGCATCAAGCTGACGAGTGAAAGAGATTACAAGTATCTCCCCAGTGCGTTCTTACGCAGAAACTAAAACTGAAACTGAAGAAATTTAAAAGCACACAGTAACAGATCTCATTGTTTCGGTTGTTGTTTCTTCGCTCAATAAAATAGCGATCACAAGAATCAAAGAACTGATTAAAAAAAAATAAGAGCACACTTGAGGCCTACTTGTTGTGGTGTTATTATTTGTTAAACCCTAGACTTCATAATCTGAATATAAAAATGTTGTAAAATAAAATAGACAGTATTACCACATTCCTCAAAAATGCTGTATAATTCTAATGAATATTAGTTTGATATTTATGTATATCTGATATAGGTTAAGGTCTAGTGGCTCCAGTGTTTTCATAACAGGGGTCAAAATGGATTTCCTAGGGAAATTCTAGCTTAAAGCACCATACTAGAGCTGACAGTTAAACTCTGATGAAGCATTGCCCAAACGTACGTTCATGCTCGAACCATTTCCATTTTGGAAACCCCAAGAGTTTTCCTCTGGGGATTCCCTCAGGTCGAATTGTCAACTTTTTATCCAAGATGTCAAAAAGTAATGGCTAGATTTCCATTAAATTTGCCGGGGAAGTTTATGCACCCCAGAGGATGAATTCTAATATACTGAGTCAACTCTCTGACCTTTAATGTCGAGGCATTTCCAGCTGTGCAAAATAAATTTGTTCTGAATCTGGCAAAAAGTTACTAAACAAATTTATGCACTCCAGAGAATAAAACCTTTACACTTTGGTGGTTCCATCTTTCACAATTCTCACTGTATGCCCTTGACTGATGGTCATAGACTATAGTTAGACCTTTATTAATATTTTTTCATGTTGTTTCACTGTAATGTAAGACAGTGTCTTCATACCAGTCACATTAAATAACTTTATCTAGGGTATGGGTTAGAGTTGAGACAAGAGCTGAACATAATGAACCCAAACTAATCCAACTTGTACTTGCATTTCATCATCCATGAAACCACAGAGGACGGATATCATGTGTCCCTCCGTCGTTAGGGAATAAAGCACTGTGTTTTCCAACAAGTTTCAATGGAAACCTCAATAATGGATGGACACCATGTCTGGTTAAAGCCTCAGCTTTCCGTGCATATTTATAATAGTGAAATGCTGTAGATACAAGACTCATAAATATTGAAACTAACTCAAACATGTTATCACATCACTTAAACAACTTTTGTCGGACACTGGCTTGAAAACATGGCCCCCAGGGACTTGGAGCTACTTGTTATTATTGCATGACCTGTTAAGCAATTCACACTGAGTGTTAATATTTTTATGCTCATTTATCTCTCTCTTACAGATGCACACTGACCCCCCCCCCCCCCCCGAATATTTTTCTACCTCTCCCACTCATAATCACATCACACAAGAGAAGCAGCTGCTGACACAATGAGGGGTGGAAGTGAATCAGTCATTATTCCTCTGTTCCGCTGTGTGAGCACGCACACACACACACACACACACACACACTCACACAGAGGAGAGAGAGCCTAACTCGTAGCCTAATGTAGTCAGCGTTTTCATAGCCTCCACACCTTCTCATGGGCCCATGGGTGGATTACACAAATAAGTTACTCATTTCATCATGATGAACAGTGAAAACTAACCACAAGGAAAGAAAAAGAGAGGAGTGGGGGAGATGAGGCTGGAGGAAAAAATGAGAAGCAGCAAGATGCACCTAAATGTGAGAGGCGGAGGGAGGGGAGTCATCACAAGTAGATAAAAAGTGGTAGGAATGCAGAAGGGGTGTTTATACAATGTGGAGTGGTATAAAGTCCATTACACCTGGTTAATCTGGTGTGTCTAGACCAACGGAAATTGAGCAGTTTCTGCAAGTGTGTGGTTTTCTTTCAAATGAGGATGGACCTGTAGTGTAGACAAAGTGACAGTAATTTAAATTTCATCGCTGTCTGCAGCTCAGAGCAGCAATTAGAGAGAAAATTAACGTTAGAGCCAATCAATCAAAGCCTCATTTAGAGTTGAAGCAAATATTCAGTGCTGTATTCGGCATGTCTGTCACAACTAGTGTATTAGGGTGATTGGTTAAATCAATTAGTCATCATCATTCGATAAAGTGTGACATGGGCCATATGGGTGGTGGTGTTGGTTTGCTCTCCAGGTGGGCTTAGGTGGAACAGTCTGAGTCAGAAGTTTTTTTAATTTTTGTTGCCAGTCCTAATGGCTATGTGCCTCTGACATCTTTGTCCTTACTCCCCACTCATGCTCACTTCAGCAGTCTCACACAGAGCAACACAAGAAAATCTTCTGCCAGCCTACAAATAGGATTTGCCCCCCACAGCATGGAATAGAATGAGTATACGAGGGGAAAAGAAGAAAGTAATTATAGGGGAGCAAACAGCACCATGTACCACTGGTTCAAATCTAAAATGGACACCAGTGTGCTCCAGGCTCTATTACCCCTATAACCAGCTGGCCTCCTGCTACATATCTAACAATGCAAGCATTATCCTCTGTGCACAGTGGTCATTGGGCTTAATTCTTATCAGCATTACTTGTGTTAGGTGTGCAATGTGCCTCGCTATTGCATGAATATGAAGAAAAAGGTGAAGCAGTGGAAGACCAAGACCTTTTCTCCAATCACTTCATATGAATTTAGAGCTTTGAGTGTGTGTGAGCAGAGTCTGCATATATTTTTTTTTTGTTTGTTTTTTTGTTTTGAGCCTCTTGCATCTGGTGGCTGCCTGACTGCACCTGAGTTTCTAATTTTAGAAGAAATAATTTCGTGAGCATGAAAAAGTTATGACCTCTTCATCTATATCTTAGCACGCAAACATCCCTCAATTAGCTTGATATAATGTCTAAATGATAGGAGATATGCAAGGGTGTGATCTCATTGTATGTGATTTCTTGATGTAATGAAAGAGCAATAAAAGATACCTAATTATGCTTGAAATGTTTCCAAGCACTTTGCGCATACAAATTCATAATATCATCAGTTCTCAACAGACAAATAACGCAGGAGGAAATCTCCTTTACACATGAATAAATAACATAATCAGTCAGTTGCGACGTGGTCATTTGGACAATTCCCATTTGTAAATTGATTATGCAAACATCCAGTCATAATGTCTCATGCTGCATGATCTTTGTGAGATCAAGGCACAGACTCAACTCAAAATGAGTCATGTGTTTAAAACATTATATATATATATATATATATATATATATATATATATATATATATATATATATATATATATATATATATATATATATATATATATATATATATATGGGGTCCTGGTGCTGCCGGCAGATATTCTGGGCCAAGACTACCTTTGCAGTCCGATTAGGAACTTAAAACTTGAAACTGAAGAGAAAGATGCGTTTTTATTCAACTCCATAAGCAAATATCTGTATATGAATGCAGATAACTTAAAAAAAAAAAAAAAAAAAACTAACAGAAAGCTAAGTTCTCATCAGATGATAGCCAATGGGTTCCAAGATTGCATTTTGGCCAGTTCTCTTTTACTCTCCACGTGGACTCCTGCAACCAAAGCCCACTCAAACACAATTCAACTTGGACTGAAAATGGATACCAGAATGCTCAGTTGCCAAAATTGCTAGCCCTTGCCTAGAGATTATGCATTTATTATACTGTTCATAGAGATAAGAGATTCATTATACCTTATAACATCAGTCTTTTATCCATGCATCCATGCTCATAACAAACCCCATTAAGTAAAAACACCAAACACTCCTTAAATGTTTTAATAAACACCCTCTAAGGCAGGAAACTGAGGCTGCCAACAAAGACAAGTTTAACAATCTGAGGAGAGCAGGTGTGTGAGTCAATAACCAAGGTGAAGTCACAAAGTCGGGGGAAGCAGGTGGGCCAACTGAGCTAAGAGGGAGCAGGCATCTGTTAAATGTGTTACTGTGGGTTAGATAACAGTGCCAAAGGCTAGATCAAGCATGACCCAGACATTTTAGAAAACGCTCCCCTTTTTACACATTTACAGACATAAAGCCAATAAGAATTTTAAAGATACCACTTTCATTAAAGACTGCATGAGTGTTGTAAATTGTCCCCAGAAGAACAGCATACCAAGAAAACCCAGCATTACTGTAAATCACCAACAACACTGCTAAATTAGCCAACACTCTAAATAAGTTCCTCTATTATAATTTGGGAGAAGGGGGCTGGTAGATTGACAATATGCCCACTACTTCCTATTTAACAGCAACACTGACAGAGTGGAAGGACTGGGGAGGAGGGAGGACTGAAATTGAGCTCCTAACAAATACCGTCTATCTCCATTGCCCACCCATCTGTCCTTCTGTCTCTGTCTTTCCTTCAAGGCGCATGTGTCCTTAGTACTCCCAGGCAAAATCTGCCACTCAGTCTCCTAACTGGAGAGCTTCAGGCGGGTGAGACAGAAACTGAGGGAGAAAGAGAGATAAGGATCCAGAGTGATAGAGAGAGTAGGAAGACATGAAAAAAATAAAGTGACAAAACATGAAAAACTTAAAGTCTGTGTAAAGTAAAAATAAATATGTGTTCTGAGTTCTGTTTGTCAAAGTGTTGGAAGAAAGTGTCATTAACCAGCCACTCCCACTCATGGGAGCAGTCAAGCAGCAATTCTGAAGTGACTAAAATGTGTCAGATGAGCTCAGAAAATTACATGACTAACTTTGAAACACTCTGAGCAAAATGAATTAATCTCCGTCTCTCTGTTGGGGTGCAGGGGTATGCTCAGGGTGGCCTTTAGGACCGCCCAAAAAGTCCTGGACTTAAAACTGGTGAAAAACTGTTTTAACCCTCCGGGGATGGATTGGGTGGATCTGCCTAAAAGTCTAAAATTTTACATATTTGTAAATATCTCAGAAATGATTTAGCAAAGAAATCTTAGAAGTCCCTTTACACAGACTTTAACATCAGAAACTGCTGGAGACTTTTGCATGAACCTTTCCTTCCTCAAGGTAGTTTGTTGAATCATGAGTCTGATTCATGAGGAAATCTCTCAAGGTGCGTGTGTCACTATATGATTGTACATTTAAAACATGAATGTGTGTCTATGTGGCTGTTAACCCATGTGTACCCATATGTGTTTAATGTGGGTGGGCGTAATGCATGCTAGGATATGCTTGAGAGTATCAGCCCTCAACAGTGGCCAGCAGTACTTGGACATACATATACAGTATACACATGCATACACACACTCTTAGAGTAATCCATCTGGCATAAATACTATTTTACCTCCAGAGATGTCCATGTAAGCTCTTTGGTTTTGTCTCACTTTGACACTTAAGCATTTTTTTGTGTTGATGGTGGCATGTTTACATTTATGCAGCAAATTGGTCCTTTTCAGTACTCAGCACCATTTTAGATGGCAATCCAAGCTCAATCTTCTACTTTCATCACGAGCACCCCTCAGTATGCCAAGATGCATAAATGAGTAGTAACCATTTATGTTGTCAGCTATGCCTGTGAACATAAATCAAAGGTTTTCTAGCTTGCAAACAGCTACAATGCAAGCTGATGTTTTAACCAAACCTTTGGCAGAAGGGCTTTAGGTTTTGCACTGTGCTGGTGTTGCCACACTCTCTAGTAGAACATTGTGGATTAGAGGGAGAATGGGGACTTAGATAATCCTCCCCTCCCCTATCTCTCTCTCTCTCTCTCTCTCTCTCTCTCTCTCACTCGCTTTCTCTTACTCTACACCTTTCTCAGGATGACAAATCTCTGTGGGCCTTGGTTGCTGTCAGAATGATGTTAAGATAATGTCAGGACATGAGTTCAATTTTGTTGGGTTTTTTTTTTCTCTTTGTTTTTTTCTGATTTTGTTTTCCAAAAAAAAAAAAAAAAAAAACTTACTTGTTGCATTGCTTTTGTTACCTAGAAGTGCCTTTTGACAACTCAAAATCCACAAAACAACACGTTATGGTTCTGCAAAGAGCCAGTTTTGAAGCTAGCTTAATGTTAGCCACGGTGACTGCACACAGCACGACAGAAGTCTCTTATACTAACAGTAAAGTCGCTCACTATGATGACACAAAATATGTAAATTAGTTAACTTTAAAGTGAATAATCACATTTCACCTTTTTTCTTAGACGTCAACTGCCTCCCCACATTGTCAGCCCCTGGGCCAGACTAACATGACACAAACCTGCCTACTGAACACAGAGTAAGAGCTCTGTGTTCAGTAGGTTAACTGGTTAACAAGCAGAGCAACAGAGAGACTTTCTTTATATTACTCAATAACTTTATTTATTGTTTTTTGGAGCAGGTTAATACCATGCATGCACATCCATGTCTGTACAGAAACTCATTTATATTGTAATTGCTTTCATATATGTTACTATGTTAATATGGTTTATTAATGTCCACCCCACTATAGAACAAGGGTTAGAGTGAGCTTGTATTTGTCACAAAAACACAACATTACAATAATCTCCACCTCTCTGAATGAGAGGTTAGCATAGATCAGAAACATAATCTATGCTTGACGCGGCTGTGTCAGTTACATAACAAAGGAAACTGTGGCCCATTTTTCCAAGTGACATTCTTAAAAAAATTATATTTGTTTTCATCTGTAATATACACAAGCTGGCCAATTACCATATGCTTGTATAGATCAAGTACATATTTATAAACCTTAAGTAGTTATTTCCCGACAGCAAGACTAATTTAATTTGCAAGTGATACAATACTATTACTGTGGTAAGCTGTTTGTTGATACATCAGTGGCTTGTCATCCGCTGATATAATACTAAATAAAATGTTTGTACACTCGCTAGCCCATTCTCCATTCACCAATCTGAGAGTATGGCAACTTTTCAGGCAACAGATTTGTGTTGGTAGTGTTGTTATTCTCATCAACACATTCATGCAAACGACCGTTTATGAGAACAAAAACAAGAACACTCAGAATTGATAAGAATCACTCTTACAGAAGGCTGTAAAAAAAATAAATAAATAAATAACATGCCTTAGGACATTTTCTTCCCAACTCCTAGAGTCCCTGAACGGCACAACACATTCACATTTTAATTCAATCTGTTTTCACATGAGCTTTTTAAAAAAATGTGTAGTACAGTAAGTAAATAATCACAACCTTTTACCTTTTTTGTAAATAAAATAATTGTTCTAATTTTCACATTAAACCACAGCACAGTACAGTACCACACAGTCTCACATTCGCACACACACTTCTCAGCTCTCAGCTGTCTCAGCTTTTGTCGCATAGCTGGTGGATTGAGTGTGAGAATTTGTGAAATCATTTGAACCCCGAGGGGTGCAAAGAGGAGTGCAGACATTGTGTGCGCACATACGTATGTGTGTGTCACTATGTTTACGCGTGCAGTGTGGTGTGTATTTGGCTTAGGTTTGTGCACATTTTACACCGTATGGCTGTTTGTGTCTGGAGCCTACAGTTTGTTCATCTCTGCTGGGAATACACAGCAGCAAAAATTGTAAAAGAAGATTTTAGCAGTGAGTTGTAAAAAAAAAATGAAAAAGGAGAACAAATGAACTTCCCTTGGCTTGTTTTAACAGAGGATGTACAGCGATCAATATTCTTATTGACTGAGGGGAAAGGTAGCATTTATTTGACTACTGATTACCTCAAGCCAGCAGCTTATTTTTACATTCTAGCATCCACGACTCCTGACCATGAGCCTGAGAAGCTGACTAAGCATCACAGAGCATCTGAAGGAATCTGAATGGACGAAATGTGAACTTTATTTTTATGTACACTGTCAAGGTTTAGCCAGTCTAACAAAGAAACCAGTGGGCACACAGTACTTTCAGAGTGTAGATGTGTGTCTGAAAGCCGAAGGTTATGGTGAGAGATGTGTTTATAATCTGTAAAACTAGAATTATTCTGCCCTACAAAACACCTGTCTGTCTAGCTATGTGGTGGAAAATAACTACAATTCCTCAATTAATGTACGTACAATTTTGAGGAACTTGTACTTATGAAGGGTATTTCTATTTTATGCTATTTTATACTACATTTATTCATAATTACTAGTTACTATGCCATATTTACTAGTAGCTATGTCTGTTGAATTTCTAAAATATGATGCTTTTGCTAGTTGTATTAATTTCAATTGAAGCATTAGTAATGATAAATCAATAATATTATAAATATAATTTTTGAGGGAGTATCCTGCTGAGTACTTTCATTTTTTATATTTTAAGTTAATTTAGCTACTACTAGTACTTAACTAAATGACTTGGCATATATGAAGTATAAAACAATATCAATAATTCTTTCTGGCCTGCATTTTTAGTCAGTATGCCCTGTAATAGTACCTGTGCATGCATGGATTTTCCTCCTGTACCCCACGCCTCTTCACCGTCTGTCACTCTCTCTCCTTTTTCTCTTATGCAAAAAAAGCTAAATTCATAATGAACTGAGATGAAAAAACTGGCTGGATGAATGACTGTTGGATTAGAAAGATTTTCTACTTGAAGTAGCTCTCGAAAAAGCTCTAAAAAAATCAGGAACTTCTAGGATGTTTTGCTTGTTGTTTCTGCCTCTCACCCAAACACAAGTCTATTTGCATCCCAAAAAGGCAAGCTGTGTGAGTTGTAGTGAATCTACAGTGTTCCAAGTTTTAAATATGAATTTTACAGGATATACAACATCAAAGTTAAAGGAAATGTGTAAAACTGTACAGTAGCATATGGATTTGGGTTCATACTGCCTTATGGACATTTTCAGTGTCACACACAGGCAATCTATCCCCAGAACTCAACACTCTATTTAAGTAAAGAAAAAAAGACATATTCCTATATCTTAAATCATCTTTTCATACTTAGTAGTACTTAATAGTAATTAATTACATGTTTAGTGAGTGGGAAACCTTCATTGTAAATCAAGCCTTTATTAGAAATTGCCCCTTTTATTAGTATTAGGTTAGAGACTAGCTCTAGTGTGTCTAAGATTGTAGAATATAAATTGTAATTTTCTTGCTCCTAAAAAACACTGATTGCTCTTAAAAACACAGAGTGCCCTAATCAAGCTTAAACATTGAGGGGTTATCACTGTGCATCTGCTGAAGTCCAAGTTCAATGTGTTCAAAACAGTCTTGACTTTGCAATTGACATTAGCCCTACATGAAAAAAAAAAAACATCAACCCAACAAATGGGGCCCATCTGTTGGCTCAACAATTGTGCCAATGTTGACGGCTCTGGCGAAAAAACTACATGGTTGTCCAGGAAATAAGTTAAACCTAGGTCAACGTTTGCCTCAATAAAAACGAGTGGCTGTATTTCTACTGCAATTCTTGTGACAAAAAAATAAAATGATTGCAGTCATCTAATAACTGCTGTGCCTTCACACTCGTATTACTCAAACCAGCTTTCTGGATTACGTTTTTTAATTATTAAAAAATATTAGTTTGGACATTTTATTATTTTGGATACTGTTAACATTGTTTTCCTTTCTGAGCTATTACCATACATGTGCCTGTTTCTAGAAACAAAATTTAAATTTAAACTCAGACCGATTCTTCATTTTTCACATTGAAACATTCAGTTTCTGTGGGCCATGGCACAAAATAGAAATAGATGCTTCAGTAGAGCATACTGCCGCGTACTCATCCAACTAACTGTTCCTAGATGTACAGACACACACATACACACACTAGCACACACATGGGGGTGGGGGACAGAGATACTGTCTCTCTGTGAAACTGCAGATGCAGAATGGGTGACAAAGCTAAAATATTTATACCCAGATCTTAGCAGTCTGTACTAAGAAATGGAGAGAGAGGGGAAGAAGGATAAAGAGAGTGGAAGAGGGAGAGATTCAAAAAGAGAGGCAGGCCACAAGAAAGAGGGCAATGGAAAGTGTCAGGGTGTGTGTGTGTGTAACAGGAAAAGCAGAGCGATAACAGAGAGGGAAAGAGAGAGAAAGAGAGAGATGAGTGTGCAGCACAGATGCCAAATGAATCTAGGGCAGTTCAGAAAAAAAACAAGGCATTATTCCAAAATCCACTTTGTATTTGTGTGCAAGTATGTGTGTGTAATTGTATTCCTGTATTTGTGTGAGTGTGTGTGTGTGTGTGTGTGTGTGTGTACGATGTACAGACAAATATGTAAGCATCTGTCTAATGTGAATATAACCGGCCAGAGGCTGAAATTTAAGTCAAAGAAATAAGAAATATAACATCTTTCCTTTTTACTCTCTCTTCAAGCTTTTATAATACTGTCTGCATCTCACCCACTCTTCATTCAGCATGCTCTGCCCTCTCTCTCTGAGATTTTACAATTTCTTCATCGAACTTAAACACTGAAGGACTGTGTATGTGAGCATAGGTGTGGGTTAATGGGGGTAGGGGGTTGGCACAAAGTAAGAGGATGGCAGATGGTGTCCTTACTTAACACACATACAGTGAACACGTGAAGTAAACACTGACTAAACGGATACAACATGGCTTGTAATATCTAAACGCCCACAAATGCAGGTTTCAGTAAAAGCTTTGTTAACTCCATCGAGCCACCAGTAAGATAATCCTTTTATTACTGGGTTTTACAATTCAATTCTAAATAAGTTGCTGCCACTTTAATCTGCTGTTAATTCTATATGCATGAATTTTACAATTCAGGAATTTATTGTACTTATCAGCACTAATATATTTTAAATGACCACAGTTACTTAAACTCGTTCAGATGAAAAGAAAAACTGCATACTCCTACACATCTATCTTGCTTGCTTCATTTGTCAGTGTTTTCAGTCAAGTGGTGATTTTGATTAACACTTATTAGTTGTACAGTTGTGCACTGAAAACATGAGTAGATCAGTTGTGTATTAGTGCATAGTGCACTGCTGTAATAGCCTGAAAATAGCACTCCTAACAGTAACAGCTGCATATTGTATGAGTCATGTCATGCTCTTTCTTCCTCGGGAGATTATTAAATCCGAAATGCGTCCAAACGCTGGGCTTCACTAAAGATCAGACTGGCTGAATTAATTTTTCCCTTCTTTACAGCCTCATAGAGGCACTCAACTGCATTATAGCAAGCTCCATCTATACTGTAGTGTTAACTTAGCATTAGCTAGTATTTTTTTCCCACCCGTATATATCATGCTCTGATACATTAGGACAGTATTTCCATTTGATGTAATGGTATTGCCATAATTTTTCCAGTATAAGGATCATAGCAACAATGAAATGTTGAAACGCACTAATACATATCCAGTATGTGATTCCGTCATACACAGCTACTGTGTTTTCTATGTTTGAAGAAACACTGAGCAGGAAATATAAGATCCAGGCATTTAGTGGCAATGTGCATGTACTACAAGTACATTATAGTGGTGTCGTAACTGCACCATATATAAATGTGCACAATCAAGAGTGAATTTGTGCGTGCGTGCTGTTGTTTCTTGTGGCTGATATACACATATTCATTCTATATTTCAGGACTTCAGGTAACAACGCGTCATGCACATCTTACCCTACTGACAGGAGACAGGGATGTCCATACACACATCTAAGCACTCACATACACGCTGCTTCGGTATGTCACCACAAGAGAACCAACACCTTCCCTCAAAGAGACACGCATCGCTGCGTCCTCCTCTTTCTGCTCGACAGCTTTTCCCCGTCAAAACCATTTTGTCAATGTCAGGTCACATTGCACCACTTTGTCACTTCAATTATAGTCATGAACTGCTGAGTTGTGAATCTATTAACGTGAGAGAAGGAATACAATATCATCGGATGATTGGCCTCTACATAAAGACTGCTTTTGGATTTCAGTCATTTACAAAATATGGTTTTAAACTTCAGATTGTTTCCAGTATTTTCTATAGATCTACATGCTGCAATGGAAGCAATGACATAGAGTATGCCTGCAACCAGCTGCCAATCAAAATGAATCATCATAAAGGATTCAACCTGGATTAAGGTAGCACATGTTGAGTTTCTGCCACTCAAGCGGTACTTTAGGGTACTTTAAGGTACTTTACACTCAACATTTGGTGTATGGGGTATGAGACATAACCATACCTGCATACCAGGGCACCTGCTATGGTGTGGTGTTGAAAATTTGTTGTTCACTATTACTTATTCCTTTCTTATTTACCTATATACTGTAACATTCTTGTTTCCTGTTTCCCAGCCTTTGTCTGTACACTCTCTGCACATCACATCTCATCCTCCCATAGAATAGAAAACAGTGGTTTCAACACACCCTACAAAAGTACAGCTAGTGAAACTGCATGCAAATTTCTCAAACCTGCCAATGCTGTTGCATTTCTGAAACCTCGTCAGCGAATCACTGTCTACCAGTCTCTCGCCTAAGGGGACCTCCCACAGGTTCCTGGCAGTGAAGGAGTGACGGTTGTTGTGAAACATGACTGTCGTATTGATTGCACAGAGCACTGCAACAGCTGGTAGGCTCAAAGAGAGCACAGTGTGCTATGGCCAAGAATGTGATGTGGAGGAGTGAGCAAGTGTGAATGTCTCCCAAGGGTTATTCCTCTCAGGATCTTTGCATAATCCTTCCTGATGGATACAGAAATCGATTTGGAGGGCGTGGCTGGGAAAGGGAGGCCAGGGGGAGGTGGGGCTGGTGGGAATGGCTAAAGCTAGAAAGCTAGAGCTTGCAGGAGTACACACATCTAACACACACACACACACACATAACAGATCTGTAATTAGAGAGACGTGATGCTGAAATCTGTATCTTTTGTATGATAAATTCTGCAGAGGTTTATATTTTCATGGTCTCAGTATAGTTGAATTTGATAAGCCTACATTATCTTTATATACACAATATGTATGGATTAAAAAGTAAAAAAGCTGAATAATTCATGAGGTTAGCTAAAGGCTCAATTATAAGGTTAGTTAAATACCCAATCCACATTTTTATGACCATCGTAAATTGTGTATATGTTTGCATAATTAAAGAAGCTGAAAATAAAGATTATTATTGAAATTATAGCCCTATTGTACAGCTCTTTCTAACATTACTGGTGTAATCAGACCTTTTACAGTATCAGTGGTGGTAATAACTTCCCTATGCATTAAATGAATTGTCAATCAACCTGTCATAGCAAATTCCAGTCCTGTGTTTTGGATCATGGATTGTGCCTTTAAGGTTGCATGGTATCTACTGCATGGAGTTGCTAATGGCAACAACTCAGCAAAGCCAGCTGTTGATTGTGAGATAGCCTGTGGTTACTGACTTAGACATAATGAATGTCAGACAGTCAGTGAACTAGTCAACAAAGCAGCCTGTCACAATCTGCTTTATTAGTCCATCAGTAATCATCAAAGTAACAGAAACAGACACTATACATTGCATGACTGCATATATTTCATCAAATGGCAAGATATGTGTCAAACAAAAACTATATATGTATATAAAATAAATGTATGCATAAATTAAGGCATATAAGTGGGTTTACATCCATGTGTATTTTGCTGCTGTTGAATTAATTACAGAACATCGTCAAAATCTCTGCACTGTGATAGCATTTCATTACAAGCACATCAAGACCATAATCCATTTCACCTGTATCCACATGCAAGATGACTTAATTAGGTCAGTGTAGCCTTAAGTGTCTTGGCCTCTAAGTGCACTGAGGTCAGGAAAATATATTGGCACTAATGGCTTTTCTTACTAACTATTCAATAACTACTCAAGCTCTCGCCAACTGGTTCTCTGTTGACCCTGACAGTTGATATAAATTCCAGTTAACTTGTGGGTTGAGAAAAGAGAGATTCCTGGAACATTATTCTTACTCACCTGGTTCAGACTGCTGTGCAATCTTATTTACTCCATCAGACAAAATTATATTCTTGATTTAGAGTATACAAACTTACTATCGTATCATATCTACTGTATCTTTCTCTATAGTTAATCCCTATGTGTCCATTGCTGTGTCTTATTTTTATGTTGCTCCACTAATCCAGTCTTTCACTCACATTGTTATTTTTTCTCATTTTATTCACCCCATTCACACTATCAGTTTACATGTCTTGGATTTCACACAAGGGAAGTAAGCAGGAAGAAAATTACATTCAGGTTTCTACCAGAGTAACATCCATCACCTCTTGAGAGCAACCTCAACAGACAACGCTATGGATTTCCTGAATTATGGCTAACGTGGTTCAATAGTATTCTGATGAACTGAAGATTACATAGCAACAAGGCAGTGGGTTTGGTAGGTGGGTGGTCATTATTCAGGTCTCCCAGGCCTGCCTCCCCTACTGATTTCCTCTCCCCTTTTTCCTGGTAGACCACTGATCTGTGATTGCAATTGATTGGAGTCTGCTCATCATTCCTCCAAGGGCAACATCAGGAATCATTGACATCAGGGGGAAATGGATTTAGGGAGATAAGCACGGTGGGATAAATGAATGCAGAGGGTGGAGAGAGAATTAAGCAAAAGTGTGAAGAATGTGGGGCATATAACTTTATGTGTATTCTTCATGTATTTTCTTAATTCAAGTGGGGTGGCCAATGATTGATGGGACCAGGCTTAGACATGGATGGTAATGACACTAGGAGAGGTTTTCCTTATTGAGTGTTGTGAAAGCAAATTTACTACACTGTATAAGAAGGAATCCACCTACTAAGTGAGCCTATACACCCCTGTCATTTTGAACAAAACTTGATGGAGCACTTATTAACTATTGATCAGCAAAGAAACAGTGCTGCCTTATTGACATTCACATTTTTAGTTTAGGACCAACATCAATTGACTGTAGCAGGTGTCTTGACATCTGTATTGAATTCAAATTAATCTATCCACTAGCTATGAACAAAGATAAATGTAGTGACACTTTGTCACTTTCTTCTTAGGTTATTTGAATTAATTTGGAATGAGACTGTAGATTTTATTTAATCTCAAATATATTGAGTCACAGGTGGCATTTTAAACAAATTCATTTTAAGTAATTGTGTGTGTGTGTGTGCTGGTTTGTAAATAATCAACAGTTTTAACTGTTGAGAGTGAAAAGAGTGATTGTGCTAGTAAAAACACAAAACATATGTAGCTTTCTTATTCCAGCCAACTTAATTCTTGATTCCTCTATGTGTTTCCCTGTAATTATTCTCCAATCACCCAAGTGAGCAAGAAAATGGTGCCTACATTTAGATTATGCATGCAGATCATGTTCAAGCATACACTTATTACATCTTAGAACCATCCAATCTCCCCAACATGTGGCGCCTACAGCCAACCAAAGCCCATTTTGCGCTAGGTCAGCACAATGCGCTGTCCATGGTGCTGAAGCATTGCACTCTGTCCGTCGTGCTCTGCTGTTTAAGACACAAATCTGTGTTGATGGACACATGAGCCTTTGACTGTGTACATACACTGCCGGTTAATTTAACCAGCGTAGTGAGAGATGATTTTAAAATGTCGTTCACAGTTGCTGCGTGTTATCTCGTGCCTGGCAGTCCTGAATGTGTGGGCGATGGAATCTGTGTGGTCCATCAGTCGGACACTGTTGCTGCTGCTGGCAGGAAATCTCTCTCTCTCTCTCTCTCTCCCACACTCACTCACTGACTCACACGCACGCACGAGCACTGAACTAAAGGCAGCTGCCACCAAAGCCCCCCACTGCAGGTAAAGTGTGTGGTCAACACTGCTAAAAAGATGGGCCATTCACCCTCAGAAACATAAGCCAGGGAACACACACACACACACACACACACACGCACACGCACTCACGCATCGCCAGTTTTATCCCCTGCGTGATTCCTCCCTCGATACTAAATCCCTTCTCGCACATCTGTCCATGGCGCGTACACTGCCCGTCCATCCTATCCCTGCAGAACCAGGAATAAATACCAGCCTGGCTTCGTGTAACACTTTAAATCTATAGCCACAGATTTTAATCACTTCTGTTTGGCATTTAAACCCAAACGTGCAGAAATAGCGCGCTGTGATACAACAATTGTAGCAAAAACGGGGAAAATGTAATACCCAGCAATAAAATCGTATTCCATATACGTACAACATTATTCAATATCAAATGTATGCTCAAAATTACAGTTCATGCAAACCCCGGATAAAAAATAAACATGGTTTCATATCCTCGTAAAATCAACCATATGGGCTTCTGTTGCACCAAGAGGACTCAGAGCGTTGGAGTCTGTAGTGCAGGTGCATGCTCGCTTTGCCGTCGCTTGCATCCATCGCATATATCATACCAAAGCAACATGAAAAAAAAAAAAAATTAATTAAACAAAAAAACATATTTAAATGGTATGAAGGGAACGAACAGTTTTATACAGTACCTTCACTTATTTCCCTTCGAAATTATGCGTCCGTTGGCTGAAGCGAAGCGAGATATATTATTTTTCCATCCACTGCTACGTCGCAGGCTCAGCAGCACGGCGGGAGAGGATGACTGGGAGAGAGAGAGAGAGAGAGAGAGAGAGAGAGAGAGAGAGAGAGAGGTGTAGGATGCACAGACCTCTGCGTAGAGTAATGTAGTTGAACTGCAGTGGGCATCTGCTTCTACGGCTGGCTTCTTTTTCAGTAAAGCCAATGCCTGCAGATGCACTTTGTGGTAGTATTAACGACTATGGAGTTAAACAATAGCAAATGGTATTGATATAATATTACATCAGAATCATTAGTGGGCATACTCAGGCATATGGGAGAGTGAGAGACGCACACAGTTATCAGTGATATAATGTAACTGACTAGACATAGACTGTGTATTCCTTTAAATCAACAACTGACAGAAATTTCAGAGACAAAAATAAATGAACATGTGTGACCACAAACAATTTGGTTAGCCTTTGTAAGTCTTCAGTAGTAAAAAGTAAAAAAATGAAAAATAAACACACTGGGTGTGTGTGTGTGTGAGAGAGAGTGTTTGGGGTTGGGGGGAAGACATACTCAATTAACACGTCCCCCCCATTCCTAACTTGCTTTTTTTGTGCCCCGTGTCTTTCTTTCTCATACAAGCATGCACACATAATAATGCAAGCACACGTGTACTTCATCTCATTAGTGCACTCTCGCTCCATCACTGTCTTTTTTTCTGTCAGAGGAGGCTTATTAGCTCAAGAGACTGATGGGGTATTGAGACTCCCATTAATATTTTCTCATTATCAGTGCAGTAGTGTTAAGCAATAGCACAATGACTTGTCTTGGCATGATGGTTGGCAAATGTGTTATTTATTGCTGCTGCTTGGAGGATATGTAGTCATGTGTGATGAGCTATTTAATGCTTTCACACACAATAGGCTACATTGTGTACCATAAGCAGATATAATGTTGTTCCTATACCAATAATGAATAATGATGATTTCTTGCATCCAAAGTAATTTGTAACTCCAGAATTACATCATTATTGACATCATCTGGAAGGTACCAATGCAGCCACAACCCATTTTTTTTTCAGATCCACACAGCTGAGTTGCAGCCCTGCCTTCAGGGGTGCCATCACACTAAGAAAATCCTGTTCTAATCAGTCTGTATGTGATGGCTTCAAAATACCTGTTTGAGTCAATAAAGTTATTCGTATTTGAGTTACTTTATTTAAGGATCTGTATCAAGTGTTCGTGAGGTAGAATGTTCCATCCTCTGATGGTGGTTCTAGTTGAAAGGCCAGTAATAGGCCAAAAATCAGCCTAATCCATCTGTACCAAACATAATAGCTCCCTAGCCAGTTTTTGCTATGATATTGTCTTGTGTTTGACAGAGAGAAGGGCAGACTGATTGGCCATTGTCAGTGCTCTGTCATTAGTGGGCCCATATGGCATTAAAGAGATGGCACATATTTCAAAAGCATAATTTTGTCTGACCACAAAATGTCATGTTTCAGGCTAGTGCTGATTGTCTTGTGGGATACAAAGATTCTGGCTTGTCTGCTTGCATTTCTTAATCACCTCATCCAGCTGTCTAGTCATAAATAATTCTTTCCTGACAGCAAAACAATTAAAAGATGCTCTTATATTCTCAAGTCACTGCCAGATACTTTAATTTTGGATCCTTTTTGTGTGGCTAACTATTAGCATGAAGACAAGTAGGGTTGTCTGCCATCATCATGCCACTGCACCAGGTTTTAGGACTATGGCATTGGCTCATCCATTAATGAATCTAATTTGAGATGACTTACTATTACAGAAATCTTTCCAGCCAGGTTCATTTCGCTTCACTCGTTGCACTTTTCTACTTGATTTATTTTTCATACTTTTCCTGTGAAACTGCTTTGGCCCATGTTGACAGCTTCATCTGCTCATGTGAAATCACATGTAGGCCTAGTCACTCTTTTTTGTCAAAAAAATAATGTCAGTGTGTTGTTGTTTTTTTTTTTTGTTTTGTTTTTTTTCTATCATTATTATTTTATTTCTATTGTTGTATATTGTTAATAGTGTACTTTTTATTTTTTACTCCTCCACTCCTGGCCACGTGCCAATGTTACACCTTCTTGTTACACACATCTTCCTAACATACAAAAAAAAAAAAAAGAACCTGAATGATCAGTTATTCAAACAAACAACATGTTTCTCTGATGCAAGGAGCATGTTAGAACATCTTTATTGGGAAAAACTGGAACAATCTGATTTTGTTCGATTGCACTGCTTCCAGTTAGAAACTGGTGTAAAGAATTAACACAAAGTAAATATACTTGTGCTGCAGCTTGCATGTCATGGGCAGAGAGAATGTTGTTAATGATATTGAAGATTATGGACCACACAAGCATCTACATCATGTACATTTCCATACTGAGCAAATGATTAGCTCTATTGTCTGCCATTAGCAGCATACCTTTCCTCTGTGAATGTTTGTTTGGCTGCTCATTCAACAAGATAAGGTGCAGGACAAGACGTGTGTTTATGTTGCTGCTGTCTCATTACTGCTTTATGCAAGATTTGATTCGCTCTTTTGAAATAAGGTTTCCATCTACGTAAACATTAAACAGGGCATCATCATAAAATCAAAAAATGTAAACATTTCGTTATTCCCCTAGATTCTCATAATAGCAATGATAATAAAACTGCAGACAGGATTATAAAGTTAGGATGTAGAAGGCACAATCTAACATGAAATTGCACAAACTTTACTGATAAATATGAAGAGTGATGTTGTAAACACTGCTGAGTGATTCTCTGCGTATCTTTCTCTCCCTTTATGGCTGTAAAGTGACTTAAAAACATTAGGCAATGCCTGCAGTTGGTTACCTGTGTCAGCTTATTAATGTCCTTAGTCTAGTAAATTAAACAGGCTCATAGTGTGTGCAATGTGCTTTAATGCAAATGAAATAAAACATCAAACCTCACACTAGGAAAGGTTTTACACTGTCACAGCTGCTGTTTCGGCTCCATCCTTGGTCCTGCTACCTTTCTGGCACCTTTTACCTTTGACATTTACACAATTTGACAAACTCAAATGCATAGCCAACATATTCAGTTCAGATTGTAGGGTTGTTTACCAGACAAGGTATCTCAGCTGACTGGCCTCACGACTCAAGCACTGCAAGTGTGTTTCCATGGTAACCAAGTATAGTATTGAGAAAAGGAGCAAAGAGTGAGAGACACTGAAGCTAACCCTGAGCACTGTATTCTCTCGTTTATCACTCCTTTCCCCGTCCATTATTTTGTTTCGGATGTAGCTGTAACTTGAATACGTCATGTCAGTGGTATGGTAACATGACTGTATATTAATTTATATAAAAAACAATCAAAAATGTGTCTCGATAACATTTCTGCATATACAATACAATTTTCAATCTATGAACATTATTGCCTTTTACAACACCAGCTCAGCGAAGATGCGCACATTTTTGATTTGGATATCAAATTTGTTGGTAGGTTGTTAAAAAAATGATTCGACTCTATTTAGCATCCATTGAAGGAACATAAATACTGCTTATGCAAAGAGTCTAAACCAGATCCAGTGATATTCAGTAGTAAAAAGAACCTGCTACACCAGGTTTTAGAAAAAGGGGCTAAATAAACTCAAGGAAGCATGAGATCACATGTTTTATATAAAAGGACAATGTATAATTTACAGAAAATCAAAAGTGATTCCTGTAATGTCTCAGATCTCCACAAAGATTGGACTAGGTTGACGACAAACCCAATCAGAATTATCTGAAGTTGTTTTATAGGACAGCTGATTTGTACATTTCCCAGTTGTGGCGCATGTTTGTGAAAAACGGACTAAATAAAATAGATTCAGTGTTTAGGAAACTGAATAAATGGTTGTGAACAGAGTTTTTAGAACGTCAGTGTTAGCTGTGTCATCATCAGCTGGACAGAGCTGAGGGCATTAACACAAGACTCAACTGGAATGCAATCAGCACTCAAGCAGACTGAATGACAGAACAAGTTCCAGCTGATCCTTACAGAAGCTACATGTTATTAAACAGATTTGATTGTACAAAGTTTCTTTTATAATTCACATAAATATATGCATGCAAACATACAGTCTCACATACACACACACACATCTATGAATTATTGCCTCAGACAAAACAGACAAATGTCTACAGTCTACAAGGGGTTTATTCTACACCTTATAATAAACTAACATCATCACCAAACAATAGCTAAAGCATTATCATAGCAGTATCATGATAGAGAGTATAATGTGTATTATTTTATACAATCCTATTGCGTCATAAACATTTGTGCATAAAGCAGATGGATATATGCTGTGCATTACATAATTGCCCCTTTTTGTCTTTTTAAACTGGTGTTTTTATTGAGTTGTTTTATGGCTATTTCTGATTGTACTCTTGATTAAACTTTCTCTTCTTGACAACAGAAAAAATATGAGGAACATTCAGTGCTATCATACCATCCACTCAGGTATGGATAAGAATCTGTAAAGTATGGCCCTTTGGTATCATCTAGTGGTAGTCATGGAAAACTACACCAACATCTGCAAGTGTGCCTCATGTTCTACAGTATATTGGATTTGACTCACAAATTTAAAGCGGAGTCCTGTTAGCCAACTGGTGCAATTCTTTAAAGATGAGACATGAGGCTGTTGGCATGGCATGAAGTAACAAAGAGTGATGGGCACTGTTCCCAAACATTTAACAATATTTTTCTTTTTTTTTTTTTTTTTTGCAGTGCCTGTGAAATATTAAGTGCACCTTTAATCATCTAATAGATGGTGTTCAGCTGTAATCAAGAACACTTTTTCAACCGCATCTTACACTGTTGGCTACTCCAAAATGATCATTCATGTGTATAGCTATGGGAAGTTAAGTGTCTGTAGCTTAAGAGCACCAAGTTTGCAGTTGATGAGGGTGTAGAGGGAAATTTATTTCTTCTGTAATCTTAGACCCCAGTCACTCCACTGCAGTTCTATTGCATAATGGGTCATTCTTTATCATGGGAACTGATGGCAAAAACAATTGACAACATTTACAAAAGACACAGGGAAATATGTGATCTTTTCTAACAAAAAGAAAATTATTTTTTTTATAATCTGTTCCTTGTTTAATCCTCAATGGAAACAAAACAGGACTGTGTACCTAAAAACATTCAAATTATAAGCAGTGTTTCCATGACAGACTTCTGAGTACCATTTTATTTGGACATAATTGAACAGTTCAGAAGGAAACACTGGGACCCACACATTAGCCAATTTTATTTAGACCAAGAGATCATCTTTGTGAAAAAATGCAACAATTGCACTGCATTATATGTGATTAAATGCTGCTCTCTGGAGGTAGATAAATGTATTGTACTACTGTAGAACACGCAGGCTAAACCCTGTGTTGTCTGTGTACAATATTTCTGACATGTATACACACTTAATAAGCAAACATATAAACAAACAAATGTCTGCTTTATGTAACATTACTTTACAACTCTCACATTCAATTAAACTTGATTCATGGTGTTCCTCTTTGTTTTCTTTTTTTTAAATTAAATTATTTTTTATTTGTCTGCATTTGGTTGTCTAAGTACTTGTTACTTTGTGCAATGACAATAAAGTTGAATCTAATCTAATTCCATTAAGGATTTTACATCTGCAACATAGTGCAAACCATATCATAAATGGTGATATCTGTCATTAAAAAAACAAACAAACAAAAAAAACTTAGAACACTCCAAGAAGAGCAACATATGCAGAAATTTAGATGCCAGCAAGAGAAATTCCAAAGAAAGACTTGTCAGTTGGCTAACACTGCCATGGTAATATTGAATAATGTGCATTACCACTGTAAAGATAAACTTGCAGTGTTGCCTTCCAATAATGATTAAAACCAGTAAGGCATTACATGCATGTCTGACAAAGAGTTTTTTTTTTTTTTTTTTTTTTTTTTTTTTGATGTTACCAGTCTAATAAACATGAGTTTAATTTGCTTCTGTGATCACTGGATGTTATTTTGAATCAGTGTGTGATGCAATTTAAATGCATACAATGTAAATGAGAGAGATTATGCTTGGCTTTTCCCGTCCCTAAAATTTGTTTTGTAAAGTTTGACACACCTCAAAGTGTCCCAGCTCTCATGTAAATGAAATACAAATGAAAAGAGAAAAAAACAACTGAGACATGAATGTTTTTACTTTGGAGAAAGGTTGTTTTTTTAGACAGTGACTGAGGGTGTGAGCAGTAACATGTTTGTGAAAGCTCACAAGGTGGAGAGATGGTGACAATTTCAACAAGTCCTCACGGTGTTTCATAGGACTTAGAAGATTTCTTATATTATTTGCCTCATTTTGTAAAATATTTTGTGCACTACATTAAACTGCAATTTAATTGTTATAATAGTTTAATGCAATAAGTTATAAGAACATAGTGTAGACATGACAAACAGCAGATTTATAAAAATGTGTACTATAACTGTCAAACATTTTAAATTCTTAAGCTATATGAGCTAAACTGTATGCAGTGCACGTATTCAAATGCATTCAACACTTAAATAATCCTATAATAACTTGAATGAGAGTAAATGAAAATAGCCAGCTAAATAGCAACCATAAAAGATGGACAATGACACAAAAGAATCATGTTGAAATACATGTTACCTTTTGCATCCAGTAACCTATAATCTATAAAAAAGATAAATGATAATAACAATAAGAATAACTAAGATACAGATCTTGTTACTGTTTCTGTTCACTTCGCAAAGATTAGTTGTCATCCTTTTTTCCCTCATCTGTCTTTTCTTCAGGCTTGTCCCAATCCTCAGAGACTGAAGGTGCATCTTTCTGTCAAAATAGATTATTATAATCTGTATTAGTACGGTTGAATACATAACAAACCAAATGCTTAAGCTCTGCACTCACACCTCTATTGCCAGAAGGATTGCTGATCCTTTTCCCATATGAAATTTGGCATAGAAGTTAGCACATTAAATATCTATAATATAGTTAGGCCTATGCCTCATTTAAAGAGATATTCCAGTCAACATTTTGGGCACACCTTTTAATTTTTTTCACTTTCATTCTTTTCACTTTTCATTTTATTTTTTTAATTATTAACACTGACAACATCAAAACTATGAAACACATGGAATTATGTAGTACACAAAAAAAAAAAAATGATATTATTGTACCAAACTGTGTCTTTGTGAGATACAGAGAAAGTGAATAGATGGTATGCATGTGTTGTTCCCACCTTGAGGCATGGAGGAGGAGGCGTAATGCTGTTTTGCTAGTAACACTGTTGGTGATGTATTAAAATCTCCAGATACACTTAACCAGCCTGGCTACCACAGTATTTTGCAGTGACATGCCATCCTATCTGGTTTGTACTTATTGGGACCACCATTTGTTTTTCAACAGGACAATGAGCCAAAGCACACCTCCAGGCTATGTAAGGGCTATTTGACCAAGAAGGAAATTGTGCTGCATCGGATGACCTGACCTCCACAATCACAGGACGTGTTGGCTAACTAATGCTTTGCATATTTGGCAACTCCTTCAAGGCTGTTGGAAACGCATTCCAGGTAACTACCTCATGAAGATAGTGAGTCATCAAAGCAAAAGGTGGCCACTTTGAAGAATCTAAAACTGTTTTGCTTTGTTTACACTTTTTTTACACTTTTGTTCACCGCATAATTCCATATGTACTTTCATAGTTTTGATGTGTCAGTGTTCAGTGTTGATCTGCAATGTAAAAATAATAGAAATAAAGAAAAAAAACATGAAGATGAGAAGATGTGTTCAGACTTTCAACTGGCACAGTATATTTCTTTGAAACTTTTCAGTAAAACTTTTTGATTAACTTTAAATAAAAACAACTTGAGATTATTTGTTGTATTTTCAGGGGCTCACCACAGTTGGGTCTTTTCCAAAAGAGCATGTCAGCCATTTAATGTATTCCTCTCGCACCTGGAGAATACAAATCAACAATTCAATGGTGTACAAAACATATACATATAACTACAATTCAAACCATTACACAAAAAGTAGTGCTATATGATTGATAAACTATCCATAGTATCAAATATTATAGGCAAAACATATGCAACTTAACTTTGTATTCACAATCTCTTTATGGCATTTATTGGCATGGCTAAATTCCATTTTGCACAATAAAGAAAAGAGGAAACTGAAGAGTACCTCCTTATTGAGCACGCAGTGGACGATGAAAAGAAAGGTGCCTTGCTGAGAGTTGAGTAAAATGAATAGGACCTGGAAGAAAAGGTTCGACTGGTAGAGGCCCAGTATCCAGGTACAGCCCAGTATGACAAACTGGGCTACAATCTTGAACATAATCAACCTATAAACAATAAACATTAAATGAGTTTAATGAGTTTTTACTGTATTTTTAACATTTCCTCTAATAGTTGACAAAATGTATTTAACAATGTGATTGTTGCCTTTTTTTCTATGTAATCCCAACCCTCACTTTAGTGCAAATCTAAACCCAACTGTGATCACACTTAAAGCCTAATCCAACTCTAACCTGGGTCTATTGCAATTTCTGTCCCCAAACATTCCATTCATCATAATACCTACAACAAATTACTTCAATCAACTTTATTTTGCACCATTTGTTTCATTCTTAGAAACTAACAGTGCTATTCAGCAAGTAAAATAATACAAATACATTTTTTTTTCATTTCAAGGCAATCTTGAATACTCCAGGTTCATACCTGGTGTCTTTGGATTGAGAAACATCACTTTTCATGTTGGCCAAGGTGGGTCTGAGACTCCATAGAGTTGCACAGAACAAAATCCAATTAAGCTTGAAGCAAAAAAAAAAAGACAATAAATAAATTAAGGACCTCTGCAAAAACCTTCAGTACTACTTGTAAAGAAATCTCTCTTTGTGAATAATGAATAGAGGCCTGATACAGAAGGAAAGTAGGAAAACCCAGACCTTTTTAACATGTGCTAGTGGTAGGGGGTCCTTGTAAGTGATGTAAACCATAGAGTAATGTGTCTTTAATAGAATATATCTTTTGTACATGATGAGCCTTTTATGAATTAAAGCTGAAAGGGGACAAATTGTGCAACATTGCCCGGGGACTGCCTATTTTTCCAGTGGTCTGTTATTCTGAAAACCTCATCTGAAAAATGTTCCATTGAAAACCAAAAGTCCATTTCCCAAACAGTCTGTGATCTCGAAAACAAATGATCCATGCTCCAACAGCCCACCATACCAAAAATAAACACTCACTGGAGTTCTTTTTTTACCATAACATGCAAAGATCAAACTGACAACTGACTGACAACACTGTCATGATGATAATAGTTAGGTAACTTTCATCACCATGGCAACAATAATAAACATTTCATTCAGCCAAATCACTCAAAACATTGGTCCATACAAATTAAAATTAATGAACACACCAGGCTGAGCTGACTGTGTTTTCATCAAAATGCATGGGATGCAATTGCCTATATGCAATGTACTTACTCCAAGGATAACAATGACAGGGCCTGTTAAAGCCCAATTGAAACTGCGTTTTCTAGAGAGCCAGCACCTGCAACGGAATCAAACAAACAAACAATCCTTTCAACGTGCACATCAGGTATACAGGAGAATATAAAGTGCAGAGTGAAGTAAAGAGAAGTGTGCATGAATTATTGTTGGTTTTACTTACACCTCTGCTTCAGTGGCACCATATCCATCAGAATATACCAGTGCAGAAGTACCCACAATCACAAATGGAACGCCGTAGCCAATCAGGTAAAGAAGTGGCCTGGGGAGGCCATCTCTCTGTATGACCTGTACCTTAGAGAGCCTTCGGACCAACAGGTGAAGCTGTAGTGCCTCCAGCAGCATCCACACAAAACTTGCAACAACTAAGAAGTGAAGAAGGCCCGCCATGACGGTGCAGGCCAGCTGTGGAGATACAAGATAAAATCTTGAAACCAATTAAATGTCTCCTTTTTTTCATACAAGCACATGCACCAAGTGAATACAAGAAAAGCACAAGCGGCAGTCTATGTGGCTCTGAAGTGAAGCCTAAGAAGTGCCAATAACTCAAACTTCACAGCAAAAATAAACATTTTTACAACCTGATACAAAAAAAGTTTTTGGTTTCTACGGTTTCCAATTCATAACAACTGTACTGTGTAATTTTTATATAACTGACCCAATCAAATTATATTAAGGCTTAAGATTATGCATGATCAACAGGTCGGCAGCTTCAGTGACAGGTGGGTGCTGTTACAGGCAACATGTTTGAGCACCCGGGTGTCATTCAGCCTGCCTTAGGTCCATTGATGACCCACGTCTTTGCTGATTTTTAGATTAGCCAGGAGAGGCAGGACTGCCAACGTGGTGGCTGCCAAAGCCAAACATTCTGAGCTTCAAAACAGCTCTTCAGTAACCGATGAGTCACAGATACAACGTCCATTCTCTCTACTGTCAATGGCACAGCAGAAAACTGTTTTGTTAATGTACTTCTATAAGGGTCCATGAAGTATTACTCCTAGCAAAAATTAAATTCTTAATGTGTTGCAGCTGTACACACTGGAATTCAGGTGTTAGTCTGACTGTACCTCTTGTTCGACATATTCATCATTCCACAGCAGCAGTAGATGAGTGAAGGAAAGGCTGAGGCACATGTGCAGCCGGGCTGTGTTGTTGATCTTGGGGTTCCAGCTACACAGGAGGAAGGTGAGGATGGCCAAAGCAAAGAAGAACAGCCCAACAATCACACATACTCGGTTTAGCCACTCTAGGAAAGGATCCTCTGGTGGAGGCTGAGAAGGCAGAAAACAACAAGCATAGATTCTGTTCAACCTGATCTTTGTTTTGCTCCTCTTCTTCACCTGGGTACATAAGCACCTGAACGATGGAGCTACCCCACTTTTCGTCATAAACAAGTCATAAAAATTTCATACAGTTTTGGACAACCCTTTTAGTTGGTTTTGTGAAACTCATAACTGATCTTTTTACCACAGCATGCTTTTACTATCAGTCACAGCCTATTAATCCGCATCAATCAAGTTGTGCACCTACACACATACACTTACTGGAATATTCCCAAAAGATTACAAGAAGACAGATGACGAAGTACATAACTGTCGCTTGTCACTACTTTACCATAATCCAATTGGTCAAATCATGTCGCGTGAGCATACTTAAATCTAACAAAACAAAAATATGCCAAGATGTGAAGTCTATCATGTCCCTGACCTTAACAACATGCATTTACCATGTACATGAAATCTGGTATACCTCCCCAATCTGCATGATGAGGGCAAAGGTCGAAAGGTGAGAGCAGCTGCACACTGTGTAGTTTTCATCAGTGTATGCAACCCAACAGCCCTCTACGGACCAACGCATTGTCTCTCCCTCTTCTCCTCCCTCATCATTCTGCTCCTTTTCTTTGGTTTTGTCTTCCCAGAACACACAAGTGACTATTCCAGATTTAGGTACTTTCTGAGAAATCAGAAACAGAGAATAGGTACATGAAAAGTTGGTTTGCTTGGAGACAGATATGGAGATGTACAGTGGTTAGATGTTTGTTGATACTGCACCTTCTTATGTTGGATGGTAAAGTTGACAGGCTCGGTGAGGTTCTTGTTGGTTACTGTTGGTAAGACTGCAGTAAAAACATCCGAGTACATTTCTGTCTTGTTCTCTGTTTTAAAGTATCGATGACTAAGAAGACTCTCCATCCCAGTCAGTGTCAGGAAGGCAGCTGCTGCAGAACCTGTCCACATGACATGAGAAACAAACATCTGTTTTTGTGTGTGTATTTGTGTTGATAATGACAGTGATCATCAGCACAAATACTCACAGATATTATCAGGTTCTTTATATTCTACTTTCTCTCACCATTGTTAGCACTGGCTAGAGCTTGCAAGTTGATTTCCATAGTCTGTCCTTTGGCAGAAAGGGGGGCACTGTTGTCATCAACACTCCCTGGACCAATGGCCTTTAGGCTCAAATCTTGCACATGGATGAGGATTACAGTGAGTATAATTGATATTGATTAAGAGTTCAATTGTATCCCATCGAAACTAAGAGGAACATCTCTTACCCACTGTTGAAGTTTTCAGTGCTTTTTTAGTTTGGTTCTGAGTTGGAGTTGTTGGCACCATCGCAGCAACTAGACGGTCTGAGATGCCCAGGATCACACTGCCAGTCTCCCCGTCTCCTTCACTACTTACCTTGTTTAAGCTGGCCTGTGGTCCAACACCTGACACTGCCTGGAAAAATTTAAGTTGATTGAATAAATAAGAAGACATACTAACATAAAATATGATATTAAGCTTTGATTTTTCTTTTGCATATTAAGTACCATAGATGCAGAAAAACCATTTGCCACTATCTGCAAAGACACCAAAAAAGAGGGAAAATACATGAGAAAGAATATATTTGCCACTGAACTGTCTTTAAACCAGTCAGAAAGTGTGTGATCTGTCTCTACCCTCAAACAACATTTTAAATTGCCCTCATTTGGTCATTTTAAGTTTAAATTAAAAGATAAGTTTAAGTTTATCCACAGTAGCAATAAATAAAAATTCTGAGTGTTATTTGTTACCATTAATTATTACTTAAAACAAGCCATAGTTTTCAAGATAAACATTTTCTACTTACCGCTTCTGATAAGACAACACCTGCATTGTCCTTTAGTTGTTGTTCCAAGTTGTTAAGGAAAGCTCTTTCTTTTGTCTGTCCCTGTGATACAACTCTGCCGTTAGTGTTTGTTTACTATACTATACTATGAGCCAATGATTTGACATTTATGTTTGAAGAAAAAGATGCAATATAACTTTGTATGATCACAGAATCATTGAAACATCAGTTTAAGGCTGTCATCATGGAACCGGCTTGGTAACTGCCAAGTATAACATTGAGCCAGGGTAAGGACTGAAAGACTGCTGCTTTATTTGACTGGAGTTAAGATATTTGTTTGAACATTATTATGCAAAACATGGTGAAAAAAAGTCTCAAACTTTAAATGAAAATGTCATCTGGGCTTACCTCTGGAGGTACTATTTCATCTAGAATTTCTTCAATACCTGTCAGTAATTTAGATATTTAAATATTGCACATGAACATCTTTACATTTTCATGAATTTGATTTAGCTTTAAGTTTGATTTTGCTCACTTTGACAAAATGTGATCCCCATCTCCCACAAGAATCCAGTTGTAGGGTAAAATCCATCAGGACAAGAACAATCAAAGCTCCGTGGAACATTAGTACACAAAGTTTGTTTACCACATAGACCAGGTGTCTCACTGCACTCATCTATATCTGTAGAGAAACAAGATACACAGGACTATCAGTTCCTATGGGTCATTATACATATACAAACAGCAAAAGCACAATGTATGTCACACAGATACTGCACAACAGCCCCCACCTGTGCATGGGTTAGCCACACTGGCTATCAGATCTGGTTTGTTCAGCTGAAAACCAGGAAAGCAGGTGCAAATGTAAGATCCAATTGAATTTGTGCAGTTTGAATTAGGCCCACAGACAGTAGCATCTTCAACACACTCATCAGCATCTGTAAAAATACACAAATTAAGAAATATACTGTACACAGTACAAACTTCTTGGAGACATAACAAAAAAACTGCTGCCCTCTATTTTGCTTTGCCAAGATGTCAAACTGGATGGTGAGGGTGAACCTCATCCTGCACAGGTGCAATATTACATCAAACGTCTATTATCTGAAGATAAAAGAATTGGAGGTTGTGCAGTGGAAGCTGTGGTGGTGCCTGGATATACAGGTCTCTGAGTGAAAGGTACATTTTATACATATTACATATAACATTTTAAATCAATGAACATTTCAAATGTGCTAGAATGGCAATCAATAAGCCATGCACAGACATTTCAACTCTCTGCTACTGCAGTGTCTGCAAATACCAATACAGATGTTGGTCTCGCTGGGTTCCTCGTCTGGATAGGTTTCAGGTGTGTAACCCAGTTGACATTCACAGGTATGAGCTCCATGAGTGTTAGTGCACACAGATTCGGGACCACAGATAGTTGAGTTGAAACACTCATCGATATCTGAGGAAGGGACAATTACTGTAAGTCATAATGTTCTCATTCCTTTTTATGTGTCTCAGACTTTGACTAGGCTAAAAGGTCACAGTGCAAATTTATATATATATATATATATATATATATACACATATATATACTGTCAAATTTCCACTTTGAATAAACAAATACACATACTCCATCCTCTTTATCTACCTAGCTCTGTGTTAATGTTCCATGTTTTTGTCCATATTCTAATCTAGATGTCTATCTCCTACTGTAATAGATTGTAATATTCACTTTCTTATATTTGCAAAAAATATATATACATATATGTTATGTATTATTAATATTGACCTGTAGTATAGTATATTACAGACCTTGGCAGAGAGGAGTTGCATCCACTACAACATGGTAGCCCGTATGGCATTGACACACAAAACTTCCTTGGTTGTTGAGGCAGGTCCCATTATGACCACAGACATTCTCAAGACATTCATCAATATCTATAGAGAGCAATTGACAACAGACTCACATCAATCTGTGAACACATTTTGCAACCTGGATAAATAATTGTATTAAAAAGACAGAGATAAATCCTCTTGGTACCTATGCACTGGTTGGACTTTCCAGGTAGTAATGTTGGATCTGTTGCGTTGTATCCCTCCAAACAGGTACAGAAGTGTGCTCCAATGGTGTTATTACAAGTGGAGTAAGGACCACAAATGTCTGGAGTCCTCACACAATCATCAATGTCTGACAAGATATATCATAGGCAGGATTT
Source organism: Sciaenops ocellatus (assembly GCA_033000465.1). NCBI lineage: Eukaryota > Metazoa > Chordata > Actinopteri > Sciaenidae > Sciaenops > Sciaenops ocellatus. Next base: position 17,916,453 of record CP136877.1, read on the forward strand.
TAAAGAAAGACTGCACTACATACACTGCACACTGCATACTTTAGGAGTACATGAGCCACTAATAATTTCTGCCAGTTATGACATTATGAGTGGTGACGCAATCTATTTTGGATTTTCTGAATAAAATATGCATATGTGCTTTCTCTATTGAAACTTAAAGTCTAAAGTAGACTATCTGTCTCACATTGTTTGCTCAGCATTTAAAAGACGTTCTCCCAAAACCAAAAAGCCTGGTAGAGTTAGGTAAGTTGTACTAGAATTACTGTAATTCATTCATTATATACCATTTAGATGAAATGAAATGTACTTACCAACACAGCCATAGGAATCTGGAGTGGGTTGATGAGTGGGGGGGATTTCGTACCCAGGAAGGCAGGTACAGCCTCCATCAGTTGTACACTGAGCAAGGGGTCCACAGGAGTCTGGGTTACACTCATAATGGTCTAAAGAGAGAACAATAATGATATAATGTAGTAAATTGGAATAAGCTATGTTTGAGTTTTGCATTTCTCCAACTACTGTTTAACGACTGAAAGCAATTTTGGCACTGTTATTTTATTAAATGTGGGCCCAGAAATGGACATCTCGTGTCATGGTTGTGAATGTGTTATATGTTTGAGTAATTTAGGGATTTGTTACACTGCATGTTACTGGTGAAAGCAATATCATTACGTTGATATTAACACTATTTATATATTACTGCAAAATAACACAAACAGATTAATGTCATTAGGGAAAAACTGTAATAGACTTTTGTTTTGATTACAGTTTAGCACACTCTTGGCATTCTCTACTCAGCTTCATGAGGTAGTAACCTGGAATGTTTTTGTTTTTGTTTTTCATCAAGATAATGATCCAAAGCATACTTCCAGGCCGTAGGAGCGCTGCATGAAGATGACCTGACCTCCATAATCACAGGACCTAAACCGAATTGAGACTGGATACATTGGACTGCAAAGCAAAGGGAAAAAAACGGTTTTGGTCTCTATAGCTAATATCCCCGTTCATGACCACTGTACTTTAAAAATTTTAGGCTTAAAGTTGCGCATAATCAACAGCATGGCTGCTTTGATTGATAGGCAAGTGCCGTTACAGATGGCTTATTAGAGTACCCAGACTTCATTCAGCCTGGCATAGGTCAGCCAATGATCCATGTATTTGCAGATATTTAAATTAGGTGGGAGGCAAAAGAAGCAGTACAGCCAACATTGCGGCGGCCAGCGCTGCATATTTTCAGCTTCAAAACAGCGCTTCAGAAACCTGTGGGTGGCGTCACTCATGGCCTGTCCATCCTTTATACTGTCATTGCCTCATTAAGGAAACAAGAAACTGCACTGGTTAACTTCTGACAAAGAACACCTAATTGAAAAGCATGCAGGTGACTAAATCATGAATGCCAAAACTGTCATCAAAGCAAAAGGTTGCTACTTTGAAGAATATAAAATATAAAATATATTTCATATTTTTGAGGTCTATAGTGTTAATCTACAATGTAGAAAATATGAAAAATGAAGAAAAGACATTTAATGAGACAGCATTTCCAAACTTCAAATGACTCAAATGTATATATTTCATAATATTTCATTAAACCAAGGCATATACATTTGCATGGAAACTGAAAAAATAGGACAACAATTAGCCACTACTCACAAGTTACATATCCCATGTTAATTGCTAATGTTGTGTGACGCAATGGTTTGTACACGTAGAATCCTCCAGGACAGAGAACCACATCCACTGGTACAGCTACACCGTTGCACCTTCCATACCAGCCATATGCAGTCCCTCTTTTTGGAGTCAATGACTCAGTAGTTGGATATGTAAATGTAAAATAAATTGTATTTGGTGTACCACCAGTATATCTTCCCACACAGTTTCCAACAATTCTGTCTCCACCAATGCCTGTGAAGCGCCACCAATAGTTAACAAGTGCGCTATCATCATTAGGAAAGCCGGGGAAAGTTCTAGATAAAAAGTCTCGGTTGCGCCATGGATCAGTTATGTTGGTGTATCCATTACAAGAACCTACAAGGTGCAAGAAAACATTGGCAATAATGGTGATTTAATGGTTATTTCAACAATTTTTGAGCTTTTTTCTTGTCTTTAAGAGTCAAATGAATATCATCCGTACCATTAGGAAAAACACAAGTGGCTGGGATGACAAGAAAGGCTAAGAAGGAAAAAACAGTGGAGAGTTAGTGCTTTGTCAGTTCCATAAAATTTGCTGAACTTTATGTAAACTATGTAAATTTTAAACAACAAAAATGATGATCATCTCAAAATAAATTTAAAAAAATACTTTATCTTAAAATTGAAATTTAGCAGCACTGACATAGCAACACTCACATTTTTAATTAATTCATTTTAAAATATATTTAACTCAAGATTCTCACATTTCTACACAAAAAAAAGTCATTCACTTACCCAGGAGAAATGACAAGGCACAGTAGTTCATCATGACACCTCGAATCTGCAGGTCAGGTCTGACTGCATGAAGTCTACATTGTAAAATTTGCAACACCCCAAAACTGTTTATATAAGATTTGATCAAAATGCAAAGGTACAATTCAAATTCAATGACTCATGGCATTAAATAGCTCTTCAGTTTCAGAGCAAAAGAAAGGTTTAGATGAGAAAACATTTGCTGAAAGGTGACAAGTTTAGATGCCTAGGGTCAAGAAAAATAATTATCAAATACATTCTATGAGCTGTAGATCAGCTCAACAGTGGCAGAAATTTTGATGTAACATAACATTAAGATTACCACAATGATGGAATTTTCCAATGTATGACTTTTTGATACTTTAATCTTTTGACTGTCTGGACAATATAAAAATAAATGTAACCTGTTAATGCTTTGATCTACTGATCATAGACAGCAGTAAGGAACACATACCACCCAATTACATATTCAGCATTTGTTCGCAGAAAAGTTTGTACAAATATCAAAACAGAGAAATAAATTTCCCTCTGAGGAACTTTTGCACCTAACACCCGGAATGCACTCGAGTGAGGGCAGCACACCTGCCCTAACCCTTCGTAAGCGTGCTCTAATCACAGAAACCTCCTCTTTATAGCCGGCTTGTATAAATATCACCTACACACACTTTGTTTAGAGAGCCTCACTGACAGACTGCATGTGCACTCTGTTCCTGACTGTTCCTCTGCACAGAAATAAATGACAACTGTTGTTGTCCAACTCTTTATTTCAGTATTTCTCCATGGTTTTTTGTAATAGTTAATAGATTTTTCCATGAAACCACTAAATAAAATACATGAAGTCACAATGTCTCTTATTGCAGTAGATGTTAAATACACTATATGTCTACACATGTAACGCATTTTGCGTACACTAAGAGCTAGATTTTATCAAAACCAAAAGAAAACTGGACAAAATTAAGTTTTATGGACTTTTTTGCTGGTAGTTCTGACATGAATTTATATCAACATGCCAAAGACAACATGTCTGTTAATAGGAAATGATATATCATATCATTAAAAATCAAAAAGGCAGGTGGCTATTTTATAGCTTGCAATCACTAACTAATGATAGTGCTAATGTTTGTTTCAAAAAATGATTTGCGTGTTGTCTTATATTGGTCAACATTACAATGACACTGATCTAGGTGAGCAATTAAATGCAACTTTTGCCTCAAGTAAGATGAATACTTAATACAAATTTTGATGTAATGAATTACTTTTCTTTGCTTGATCTTGCAATTATGTTAGCTTGTGACAAGCACTAGTATAAACCCAAAAGTCATTATAAATAAGCAGTATTTATTTATTCATTTTAAGCATAACCCACCTAGCAGGTCATAACTATTGATAGCTGTACATGTGCATTTGTTATGATTACATAATAACTATTATAATCATAATTTTATTTATATAGCAGAGTTTACAAAGTGCTTTAACAGACAAGCACAAACAGGATAGTCAGGTAAAATCAAAACAGAGTGCAGGCAAAAGCAAGACAAAATTAAGATTTAAGAAAATGGTAATGGCAACTGCACTCTCTCCCCTGTCAGCTGCAAAAAGGAGAGGATTAGTTATGTTGAGGAGGGCAGTTTATGTGCTGTTCTGAGCTCTGAAACCCAACTGGAATTTCTTAAATATGTTGTTGTGACACATAAAAGCTAAAATCTGGGATGAAACCACCTTTTCTAAAGTTTGTGAAGGCTCTCAGTCATCGAAGTCACTTTTTTTCAAGAAGAATTAGAGCTGGGGCAACTGGACTTAGTTGATCCATCCAAAGCATTTCAACTCTTATTCAAGATGCTTCTTCAGTTCTGACTGACTGGTAGGGAGACCCAAGTGTGTACTGTTGTTCAGTCAACTGGGAAGTTATAAAAGGACAGCATTGTAGGTGGGAGATAAGGTCTGAGGCCTCCTCCTCTGTTTAGGATAGTTTCTCTATTTTTCATCGATAGCCTCCTTCACTCCTGTTGTAAAACCACCTGCCTTCCCTGTCCAAAACATTATTATCACTAAAAGAGTGTGCCTTGTTCCTAAAGTGTAATAAAATTGCAGTCTAGTCCCGATGTGGTGGTCATGCTGTGTTGAGCCATGTATTTGGCTGTTTGGTTTCACCAATGTATAGGTCTGTGCACTCCTCACTGCATCAGATCGAATGCACCAGATTGCTTTTTTCTGGATGTGGAGAGTGTGGTCTTTGGAACTGCCAGCACACACAGCAGCAAGCAAGCAAGAGGCACAAGACACAGCAAGATCAAGAACCAACAAGAAGAAGAGAATTGTGTGTGCCAAGAAACACAAGGAATAGACATCAGACCAGTGGAAATCTGTACTTTGTGACACAGAGAAGGTAAACAGAGGATGTCTAGATGTGTGGTCCCCACGGTGAAACATAACACAATTCCATGTTTTTTCAGCAATTTAAGTTTTGATATACAATATAGAATTTTACTAGTACTGTTTGGACTTTGGATTATGGTATATCAATATGAACATGGAGCTATCCACTTGTGCTAGTCAGAGATGAAAAGACTTTCAGGAAGATCTGATTCTAACTATTTTACAAAACAAGTAGCTAGTAGCCCTGTCACAAACACATATTAGTGCATTGCAGAGATCAGTGGTTGACAAGACATTTTATTTGCTGCTGTAATAAAATAATAAAATTGCTGTTGTATTATACATCCCAAAAGCTGTGGACTTGCATAATTATGAAGTCCTGGTTTCTGAATGATGAAACAAGTGGCCTATACTAAAAAGAAAAAACTGCAATGACCAAGGAAAATATTTACAATGATGATTACTTTTTTTTTATTTAATTTGAGTTGCCTCCAAGTGAATGCCATCCATAAAGACACAATAAATAATAGTACATACAGCTGAAGTAGATATGACCTATCATGCCCAGCTACAACAGTATCAACAAGAATATAATAATATGTAATGTTTCAAAGTGAATAAGGCTTGTGTTTCTCTTCTCTGTCTTCCATCTTTTATTTCTCATGTTTCATTATAATTAGCCTGTCCGTTCTTCAGCCTTGTCAAAGTCCTCAGTTACTGATGGTGCATCTTTCTGTTGAAATAAATATTTCAGAATCTTTATATACATCATTAAAATAGGGGTGAAATGAATGCAACATTACAGAAATCAAAATGTTCCATAGCGCAATGAAAGATGAGACTTTTTGAGTATTGCTTATTATGCAATATTGATCGACATTATGCAGGTACACCTACGATCACCTAGTGTAGCATTTTGTGCCTTCAATGACATATAAAGGCTACAAAAACTCCTCAAAAAGAAAAAGAGGCATACAAAAAAATGATAAACATTTCAAAATGATTAAATCAGTTCCTGGTATTATGCATTGGTGTTTTGATATTAAAACTCACCACAGATCCTTCTTCTCTGTGCTTATTGATAGAACAGGTCAGCCATTTAATGTATTCCTCTCTAACCTAGAAGATTTAATGAATAAAACAAATGAATGAATAAAAACTCTAAAAAGGGTTTAGTACTATGTGTTAGTGCTAGTAAATGTTAGTTAATGCCCAAAAAGAAAGTTAGCAATATGTGTTGCTGTCATTCTTAGTAGTAGTGTTCTCAGTTTTTAAAAAAAAGATACAGAGAGCAGATTAACAACATTAAAATCATCTGCATAAAGAATCTACCTCTTTGTTGAGCACACAGTGGACGATAAAGAGGAAGGTGCCCTGCTGGGAGTTAAGAATTATGAAGAGGACCTGAAAGAAAAGATTTGCCTGGTACAGGCCCAAAATCCAGGTACAGCCAAGTATGACAAACTGGGCCACGATCTTGAACATGATCAACCTGTAAATATTAGAATTTTAGCAATTAGCAATTTTTATCTTAAAAATATATAACTCAGATCATAACTTAACTTAGATCATATTTTATGACACTTCAGTATATTGCAAAGTCCACAAATGAACATCATGTAGAGCGTGTGATGTGTGTATGTATAAATTGCCATCTTCAATTATATAGAAAACTAACAATTCTAGATGAAGTCAAACAATACAATCCAAACACAAATTTCTGATTTTTATGCAAAAGACAATCTTGCTCACTACTCGTTCATACCTGGTGTCTTTGGATTGAGAAACATCGCTTTTCATGTTGGCCAAGGTGGGTCTCAGACTCCACAGAGTTGCACAGAACAAAATCCAGTTAAGCTTATAGAAAAAAAACACAAAGAGTGAGTTAAGATAGAACAGCATATTTCAAAAAGAAAGAAAAAAACAACATGAAGCACCGCCACACAAACCTTCAATACTACTTGTAAAGAAATACTGTATGTCTTTGTAGAATGAATAAATGTTGTCTATGTGATACACAGGTCAAAACTGTACACCCACCAAGACACTGAAGGTTGATGTGCCAGCAAACAAATATTCCTGAACATCAAGACTGACCTAAACATTTGTGAACAGATTACAATACACAGTAATGCACTAAAATTAAGGGTCATGCAATCAGCCAATCTACTTTAATTGTCATACGTAATAATACGGGTATAATTATAGTAAAAGTATTTCTGTAAGCTCCTATGATTTGTTCAATTACATTTGTCTAAAATTAGTCTAGTAATAAGAATAGAAGACGTAATAAATAATAATGGTTATTATGGAAGTAATGTGAGTAAACAAGTAAGTAAAAAGTAATCACAGTGGAACTTAAGGTTGATATTTCAATTTCAGTATTCGTGTCTGCTTAACAATCATCAATGCTGTCAGACTGCAGCCCTAATTTGCAGGCTGCAGTGTAATAGTTTATGATGTCCCTTCTTTCTGGTTGATGACAGTACATAGCAACCTAAAGTTACCCTCATAAACCTCACTCACACTGCTCGTCATATATATATTATAATAATAATATACATATGACGATTATCCAAAGCAAGCTGGATTAGGTTGGGTTGACTGAAAACCAGGCATGCCTTCGTGTTCTGGATCATCTGAAAGGGTTTCACTGTGCAGCATAGGAGGCCTATCAGGAGGGCATTACTGTAATCGATGACCACAGCCTGTATAAGGAGTTGGGTAGCATGCTTAACTTGTGTCAAAGTATATGTAACATATTGGTGATTTTACACTCAGGTTTATGAGGGTAACTTGAGGTTGCTATGTACTGTAACTCTGGTTTTCTGATGGTTTGGTTATGCTTCGAACAGACACAGGCTTTCCCCATGCAAACTAACTATCTTGCGATCAAACATATATACACCTTTGTTGGCTTTAAACACAGCCATAGAGGTGTAAAGGGAAATAAAAAATTCCACTCCACATGTATGTCTCTGATGTAACACGCGTTTCACGCTTGTGCGCACTGAGCATATCGTGTGTAGAGCAGAGACACATACACATTTTCTTCTGCCACTCACAGGCACATGCACGCCATTCACCAAAACCATTCACCAACCACCAGTTGCACCAAAATAATCCAATTTAATCCATCTGGAATCCCCCAAAAGAACTACACCAAGCTGAGCTCATTATATTTTCATTTAAAAAGTTGGAATGAAATTGCAAATATCCAATATACTTACTCCAAGAATAACAATTACAGGGCCAGTTAATGCCCAGTTGAAATTGCGCTGTCTAGAGAGCCAACACCTGCAACAGAATCAAACATTTCTTTTAATCAGAAGCAGAATCAGATTTATTGCCAAGTAGGTTGGTGTTTTGGTCCATAACAAAAATTAAGTAAAAATATAAGGAAGATAAAAAATCAAATATTAAAAAATATAAACAATATGAATATATATACACAACATGTTTTAAAATGAAAAGAGTCGTAACGTTTGGTGTGAGATAGAGGTAAATATGAATGACTGCATACATTACTGTTTTTCTAACTCACACTTCTGCCTCAGTAGCACCATATCCATCAGAATATACCAGTGCAGAAGTACCCACAATCACAAATGGAACACCGTAGCCAATCAGGTAAAGAAGTGGCCTGGGGAGGCCGTCTCTCTGGATGACCTGCACCTTGGAGAGCCTTCGGACCAACAGGTGAAGCTGTAGTGCCTCCAGCAGCATCCACACAAAACTTGCAACAACTAAGAAGTGGAGAAGGCCCGCCATGACTGTGCAGGCCAGCTGTGGAGACATAAGATGAGAATGAGTTGCCTCGACCTGTGAATAATGATACAGGCAGGAGGAAAAGGAGGCATCTTGTACAGTAATGATTCAGGGTTTATTAATGTGTCACTGTCACTTTTTAATGGACTGAATTAACCAACAAGAGAGTACAGCGAGGAGGATACAAGCACAGCAGTTTTATGAGCTTTTGAGCTATTAATAAGAGCAAATACCCACGCTAACACTGACATCACTTGACTCACTGCCTGAACAAATTTCACAAACAGCAGATAGATTTATGGATAGTTTAGCTTTTGAAATAATGCCAAAATCACATTTCATAAAATCCTGTGGTTGGTTCATCAGCTTTCACACCACAAATGAAAGAGACACTCCTTTATAAACAGTCACAGAGCTATTTGGTCTGCACTAGGCTTCGACTGACAGCTTTCACACCAGCCCAAATAAACAGTACTCATCCAACCAAACAGTGTGAAAGCACCATTAGTTTTACTGCACCTCTTGTTCGACATATCTGTCATTCCACAGCAGCAGTAGATGAGATAAGGAGAGATTAAGGCACAGGTGAAGACGGGCTGTGTTGTTGATCTTGGGGTTCCAGCTACACAGGAGGAAGGTGAGGATGGCCAAAGCAAAGAAGAACAACCCAACAATCACACACATTCGGTTTAGCCACTCTAGGAAAGGATCCTCTGGTGGAGGCTGAGGAGACAGAAGACAACAGGTGTAGATTCTGATCATAGGTAGTGCAGCGTTGTCTTTACCTGGGTACACACTAAAAAATTTTAAATATATAATTGCAGGTCCTAAACTACGCTAGACTACCCCATTTGTCAGTTCATGTGGTGTGAGCATAAACATGTGAGGTCCAGTATGTGTGATGTAACTCCCCTTTAAAATCACTTTTAGGAAAATTTAAGGATTTTAAGGGTACTCTGTTATGGCCTTGACTCTAACAACACATTTCTACCATGTTGATAGAAATCTGATATACCTCCCCAATCTGCATGATGAGGGCAAAGGTCGAAAGGTGAGAGCAGCTGCACACTGTGTAGTTTTCATTAGTGTATGCAACCCAACAGCCCTCTATTGACCAACGCATTGTCTCTCCCTCTTCTCCTTCCTCATCATTCTGTTCCATTTCTTTGGTTTTGTCTTCCCAGTACACACAAGTCACCATTCCAGATTCAGGTACTTTCTGAGAAACCAGAGTAACAGAGATTAGATACTGTACATTAAAAGTTCTTAGATTGAGAGGTGTACAATTGTTACATGTTTGTTGATACTACACCTTCTTATGTTGAATGGTAAAGTTGACAGGCTCAGTGAGGTTGGTGTTGTTTACTGCCGGTAAGACTGCAGTAAAAACATCCGAGTACATTTCTGTCTTGTTCTCTGTTTCAAAGTACTGATGACTAAGAAGACTCTCCATCCCAGTCAGTGTTAGGAAGGCAGCTGCTGCAGAACCTGTCCACATGACATGAGAAATAAACATCTGTGAATGGTATTTGGTGTTGATGATCACTGTCATCTTGTTCTTTATATTCTACTTTCTCTCACCATTGTTGGCGCTGGCTAGAGCTTGCAGGTTGATTTCCATAGACTGTCCTTTGGCGGAGAGTGGGCCACTGTTGTCATCATCACTCCCTGAACCAATGGCCTTTAGGCTCAAATCTTGCACATGGATGAGAATTATTGTGAATATAGTTGACATTGATTAAGAGTTTAAATGTATCCCATCTAAACTAAGAGGAACATCTCTTACCCACTGTTGAAGTCTTCACTGCTTTTTTAGTTTGGTTCTGAGTTGGAGTTTTTGGCACCATCGCGGAAACAAGACGGTCTGAAATACCCAGGATCACACTGCCAGTCTCTCCATCTCCTTCACTACTTACCCTGCTTGACTTGGCCTGTGGTCCAACACCTGACACTTCCTGCAAACATTTAAGTTACTGTAACAATTAAATAAATAGGAAGACAGACTTAACTTTTTTTTTGCATCTTAAGTACCATAGATGCAGAAAAGCCATTTGCCACAATCTGCAAAGACACCAAGAAAGAAAGAGGGACAATTGTTAGATCGAACATAATTATCTCAACTTCAGTTGGTCATTTTAAGTTTCAAGTACTATTTGTTACCGTTCATTATTACAGTGAACAAACCCCAGTTTTCAAGTGTTTTCTACTTACTGCTTCTGATAAGACGACGCCTGCATTGTCCTTTAGTTGTTGTTCCAAGTTGTTAAGGAACGCTCTTTCTTTTGTCTGACCCTGCAATACAACTTTGTGTTTAGAGTTTGTTTACTACACTGTGAGCCAATGATTTGACATCCATGTTTTGATTTTTTTTTAAAAACATACTTAGTAACTTTGTGTGATCTCAAAATTACAATATTTTGATTTCACATCAGTGAGAAATAATCATGAAACCGACTTCATAACTGTTAAGTACCACATCAAGCCATGGTCAGTGCAGGTATCTAAACACTGCTACTTCACTTGACTTGAGTTGGGGATATTTGTTTATTAAGCAGAACGTGTTGAACTAAATTCTCAACCATGAAATGTAAATGTCATCTGGGCTTACCCCTTCAGGTACTATTTCATCTAGAATTTGTTCAATACCTGTCAAAAATGTAGAAAATGTTATACATGAACATCTTTACATTTTCATGAATGTGAATTAGCTTTAAGTTTGATTTTGCTCACTTTGACAATATGTGACCCCCAACTTCCACAAGAGTCCAGTTGTAGGGTAAAATCCATCAGGACAAGAACAATCAAAGCTCCCCGGTACATTAGTACACATAGTTTGTTTACCACATAGACCAGGTGTCTCACTGCACTCATCTATATCTATAGAGACACGAGATACACAGGACTATCAGTTCCTATGGGTTAGTAGTATTAGTGTATGTCACAGATGCTGAACAACAACACACACCTGTGCATGGGTTAGCAACACTGGCTATTATGTCTGGTTTGTTTAGCCGAAAACCAGGAAAGCAGGTGCAAAAATATGATCCAATTGTGTTTGTGCAGTTGGAATTAGGCCCACAGACAGTAACATCTTCAACACACTCATCAGCATCTGTAAAAATACACAAATTAACAAGTGTGAAATGTGAAAATTACTGAATTGTTTCTTTTCTTCTCACTCAAACTAAATAAATGAACTAGCTGGCTTTCCATACTGCAAAGACATTTCAACTCTCTGCTACTGCAGTGTCTGCAAATACCAATACAGATGTTGGTCTCGCTGGGTTCCTCGTCTGGATAGGTTTCAGGTGTGTAACCCAGTTGACATTCACAGGTATGAGCTCCATGAGTGTTGGTGCACACAGATTCAGGACCACAAATAGTTGAGTTGAAACACTCATCGATATCTGAGGAAGGGACAATTACTGTAAGTCGCAATGTTCTCATTCACTTTAAAGGAACAATATGTAACTTTGCTTGTTACAGTGATCTATAGTGGTTAGAAATTGGTACTGCAGTGTAAATTCAAAACACTGGAGGGTCATCCCAAGCCTCCACCTTCTACAGTGAGAGCAGGGTAGGTCAGTAACAATGTCTTTGTCACTTTCCATGATGCACTGTGGGTCAGGATCTTTCTCACAACAGAATCTGACAGTATTCAGGGATTATGATGGTAGAGATATGTTTTGATTTACAGAGAAAACTCATTAAGTCTGTTAGTCCACTTCGTTAGCTAACCTCCATGGCTGTTTCATATCTGGCAACCCAGTGTGTCAACATGAGCCGTACGTGGGACCAGACCAGATCACACAGAACAAAACATAAACAGACAACCTGGTCCAGAAGGCAAATTTCAAAAGAAGATTCATACTGACTATAGTAATTTGTCAAGAAGCTCATATTTCAGTTGAGCATGTTTCCTTAATCTCAGTTGACACAGCATATTCATTTTATGGTTGAATACAGTAAATATCTATCTAAAACATGTTCCATGCTTTTGTCAATATTCTAGTAATAATTATATTAATTAAACTGATTGTCAATTGTTGTCTTTGACAATGCTGATAGCCAAAATTGATGTAGTATAGTATAGTATAGTATATTATAGTACAGACCTTGGCAGAGAGGAGTTGCATCCGCTACAACATGGTAGCCCGTATGGCACTGACACACAAAACTTCCTTGGTTGTTGAGGCAGGTCCCATTATGACCACAGACATTCTCAAGACATTCATCAATATCTATAGAGAGCAATTGACAACAGACTCACATCAATCTGTGAACACATTTTGCAACCTGGATAAATAATTGTATTAAAAAGATAGAGATAAATCTTCCTGGTACCTATGCATTGGTTGGACTTTCCAGGTGGTAATGCTGGGTCTGTTGCGTTGTATCCCTCCAAACAGGTACAGAAGTGTGCTCCAATGGTGTTATTACAAGTGGAGTAAGGACCACAAATGTCTGGAGTCCTCACACAATCATCAATGTCTGACAAGATTGCAGACAGGATTTCAAAAAGAGTACTCTGTAAATACACTGCCCACTTTAAGAGTACAAGAGCCACACATAATTTTAGCAAGTTAAAACATTATGGGTAGTTACGCAGTCTATTACAAATTTTCTGAATATAATGTGTATGTGTGTTTTCTCTGTAAAATGGTAAAACTGAAAGTCTATAGTAGACCATCACATTGTTTGCTCAACATTTAATAAATGTTCTGCAACCATAAAAAGCCTGGTAGTTACTAGAATTTCTACTATAATTAATTCAACTCATTTTATATCATTTAGACAAAATAAATTGTAGTTACCGACACAGCCATATGAATCTGGAGTAGGTCGGTGAGTGGGGGGGATTTCATATCCAGGAAAACAGATACAGCCTCCATCAGTTGTACACTGAGCAAGGGGTCCACAGGAGTCTGGCTTACACTCATAATGATCTAAACAGAGAAAAAAATATTATTATATCATATAATAAATTGACTGATGAAAAGGCTGTTAACTGTGTAAAAGTTAGGATGTATAAGCTACTAAAGCTTTGGTACTGTCATCATATTAATTGTGGGCCCAGATACTGGAATCTCGTGTCATGGTTGTGAGATGTTATTTTCATTGTCATTCAAAATAATCTTCAAGTAATCTAGGCATTCGTTACGCCACGTGTTACTGGTGAAAGTAATATTTTGCACACTCTTGGCATACTCTCGTCAGCTTCATGAGGCAGTCACCTGTGAGCTTTGTCAAAAGTTAATAACTGTAATTTCTTCCTTCCTTAATGTGTCTGAGATCACTGTAGTCATCCATATGATGGCAAGACCTGATCAAATAAGTCAAGATAAATGACAGCATATTATCACTTTCAGACATGAAGGTTGGCTATTCCAGAAAGTTTCACAAATTTTGAATGTGTCTTCAAGTGTAAAACCATCAAACACTACGATGAAACTAATTCTTAATAGGATATAAGTGTTTCATCCCACCCACCCTCGGCCGATGCTTCAGTTGCCTGTGAGATCCTTCACAATATGGTGTTACAGTTGTTACAGCAGACATCGCACCCACAGTCAATTGTCTGGAGAATTTAACAATGCTTTTATGTTCTCTACACTCCCCACCGTCAGCCAGTATGTCAAATGTCACACCAGAGACAATAAATCATTGGATCTTCTGTATGCAAATGCAAAAGACACATTCAGTTCTTCACCCTACCCCTGCTTGGACACTCAAATAACAACCTCATCCATCTGCTTCTGGTTTACATACCTATGGGGAATAAACAACTCCAACCAAAAGGTATGTAAGAAAATGGTCTAAGGAGGCCAGTGATCATAGTGTTTCTTAAAATGATGGTGAACTGTGATTTATCTTAACTTAGTTAAGCAAATTGCCACAATATAGATTACTACAGCTGCCGAATAAGGCTATTTACTGTATGCCAGTCTACCTCTGAAACATTAAGGAAGCAAGAAACTGCACTAAATAACTTTTGAAACACTTGTTAATTGCAAAGCATTACAGGTGACTAACTCGATAGTGCCAAAGCTGTCATTAAAGCAAAATGTTACCAGTTTTAAGAATCTAAAATATAAAACATTTTTTACTTATTTTTTTATTTTTATTTTTTATTTCATTATTTTTGGGGTCTATAGTATGAATCTACAAATTCAAGATTTTTACAGAGAAACTGAAAAGATTGGATAACAATGATTAGTCACTACTCACAAGTTACATATCCCCTGCCACTTGTGGTATGTAGTGGTTTGTACACGTAGAATCCTCCAGGACAGAGGACCACATCCATTGATATAGAGATACCGTTGCAACCTCCATAGTATCCATATGCAGTCCCTCTTTTTGCAGTCAATGACTCATTGGTTGGATATGTAAATGCAAAATAAATTGTATATGTTGTGCCACCATGATATGTTCCCAAACAGTTTCCAACAATTCTGTCTCCACCAATGCCTGTGAAGCGCCACCAATAGTTAGCAAGTGCGTTATCATCATTAGGAAAGCCGGGGAAAGTTCTAGATAAAAAGTCTCGGTTGCGCCATGGCTCAGTTATGTTGGTGTAGCCATTACAAGAACCTGCAAGGAACAAGGAAACATTGACAATAATGATGATTTAATGGCTATTAAATTATATTATTGTTGTCTTTAAGTGTCAAATGAATATCATTCATACCATTAGGAAAAACACAAGTGGCTGGGATGACAAAAAAGGCTACGAAAGAAAAAACAGTGGAGAGTTAGTGCCTTGCCAGTGCCTTGAAAGGATTTTGCTGAACTTTAAATGTAAATTTTAAACAACAAAAATTATGATCATCGTAAAATATCAATAAAACAATAACTTCACTTTTAAAATATAGAGATGTAGATTGAGAAGACATATGACACATTCTAAGGCACACATTGTGTCCACATTTAACCACATTTAAAGGTTCCTTGAAGTGCCAGTGATGTCCTTAAAAACATGGTGTACATTAAAAGGAATTTATCATGATAATAACAATAATTTGACTATTTTTTTCTTCATGTCTCAAACTTTCATGTAAAATGTTCTGTCTGTCATCCTTATTTTCAAATTGAAATTTAGCAGCACTGACATAGCAACGCTCACATTTTGAATCGTTTCATCAGTTCAAATATACTTACCACGATTGATAAGCTTTGAGATTCTCACACATCTGTACAAAAATCAAATACACTTACCCAGGAGAAATGACAAGGCACAGTAGTTCATCATGATGCGTCAAATCTGCATCTCGGGACTGACTGTCTGAAGTCTACTTACACCCCAACTGTTTGTATAAGATTAAATCCAAATGCAAACGTAAAATTCAAATTAACTGACTCGTTGCATTAAACATTTATAGAGCTAAAGGGAAGTTAAGAGGAGAAAACACACATGCAAACTTAACAGTGGAAATTAAACCACAATTAATCTGATGTGTATGAATAGGAATAAAAAGAGGAATGTGTCTGAAAAAAAAATTATTCCAACTTTATGGGCAACAGTGTAGTTGTATAAGTTGCAATAGATCAGCTCAGTAGTGGCAGTAACCTTGACGTAACATAACATTAACTGTTACCAGTTAACAAAATACATTAAGTCGCAATGTCATTGCATCTTTGACATCTCCACTCCACAGTGCAAAGGATGCAGAAATAAATGCTGTTAATGCAGCAAGTTGTACTATTTACATGAGGAAGGTAAATATTATAGTATGTACAGTATGCACAGCATGAGTAGATTGTCAAAGGATGTCAGACGTCAGGGTGATAGAGGCCATTTAGTCATGTGATGGAGGGTTTTTTGGGGACTGAGTTTTTTGTGGAGCATTTGAAACATAATAACTGGCAATAAAAAATAAACCAGGGGAACTAATCAATCTTTGTTGTTGTCACAGCCAGCCATTTCTGTTAATGTTTCTGTTCTAGTTTTTCAGAATGAGTATGACCTCCCGATTGTGTGTGAGGATCTTTGCATAGTTACTGACCTCCAGCTGATCGACCACAGCTGATGGGAATCCAGCTGATCAGGGTGTGCCTATTTAAGATCCAGTTTCTGCCAGAGAAAGCAGGAATTGTAGCTTGGTTCTCCTCTTCACGTTTAGTTTCTGACCTGTTTTGTGATTAGGAATTGTAATTTGTTTCACCAGTCACCTTTGTCTATATTGTTACCTTACTGATTGTAAATAATCAATGTTAGAATTGAAGCAGTAGGAGTGAACTGCCTGTTCTTTCAGTTTGTTTTCTCCTGTTTTTGTTAGTTTAGTTTGTTTTGTTTATTGCATTGACCGGTGTTCACTCCGAAGAGAAGCTTCTTTTTCAGTTGTGTATATTGTTTGTGTTTTCGTAACAGCGATAAACTGCTTGCTCTTTGACTGTTGATAGTATTTATATTAAGCTCCCATAACCCTATACTGGGACGTAACTGTTGTGCTTACTTTATTTAAAATTTAAAATTAAATTCTATTAAATAAACAAAATTGTTCAGTAAAGTCAGACTAACTTGTTTGACTGGAGCTGTTTAGAAAACACTTAGAAAGAACAAGTTAACTTCACTTGACCATTTTAAGTTGGAACAAACTTTACAAGTATATTTAAAGTAAACAATAGCTATATTTTTCAATTTCCTAGTAAATTCAACTTATCAGATTTTACACTGTAGCTAGTACCCCTGTCATAAACAGGTAAAAGTCAACTTGGTACTTGGTGTTGTATTATAAGTCCCAAAAGCTGTGTAATTATGCAGTTGAAGTTTCTTGATGATGAAATAAAAGGCTTTATCAAGGAACATAATAGATTTCATCTTTATTCGTTTTTTTTTTTATTTTGTTTGTTTGTTCGTTTTTTTTTTTTTGGTCAGATATTTTACATCCATATCAAAAATGACAGGCAATAATAGTAGATTCAGCCGAAGGTAACTTCTCATAACCAACTACAACAATGAAAATAAAATAATATGTAATGACTAATGGTTTGAAGTGGATAAGGCTTGGTTTTCAATCTGTCTTCCATCTCTCTCTCGTCATGTTGTATCACCATTAGCGTATCCGTTATTCAGCCTTGTCCAAGTCTTCTGACACTGATGGTGCATCTTTCTGTTGAAATACATTTTTCAGATTGTTTTTGTACATCTTTAAAATACAGAGTGGAATTCAACATTACACAAATCAGAATTTCAGAATAACATTTGAAAGAAAATGAAAATAAAATCTACACATCAGTGATACACAAGAGTAGTGCCTTGTATACAAAATTTGCATTATGCTGGTAGTGTAGAGAGTTGTTTTGTCTGTTCAGCACACAATTTTGTGTCTTGACTGCCATATAAAGGTTTTTAAAGATAAGAAAATTATACTAAAGTAATAAACATTTCAAAAGTATTAAAGTGGTTTATTTTAATATTAAAACTCACCACAGCCCCTTCCCTGTTCTTATTCAAAGAACAGGTCAGCCATTTAATGTATTCCTCTCTAACCTAGAAGATGCAATGAATAAAAACTTGTTTAGAGTTAGGTGTTGAAGGTGGGATCAGTCATACTGACTCATTGAGTCTCATTACCAGGTTGTTCAATACTAATGTTCTGGTTATGGTAAATGGGAAACAAACAAAGTGGGTTGGAGCCACAAAGCACAACAGGTGGTGTTCAGGTTCCCAGGTCATCAAATACAGACGCTTTGAGTTGGTGGCTCGAACATAGATCAACATAGAGCCATTTTGTCTGTTTCACATTTATCATAACTCAAAACTTCAGCTATCAAATGTCTTTTTCCTGTATGACTGACACAATTTTTAATGTGTTTATTACTGTTATTGTTAATAGGAGTGCTCTATAAATTAAAAACATATCAGAAAGGAGATTAATGACAGTGGAATCATCTGCATAAAGAATCTACCTCTTTGTTGAGCACACAGTGGACGATGAAGAGGAAGGTGCCCTGCTGGGAGTTTAAAATTATGAAGAGGACCTGAAAGAAAAGATTTGTCTGGTACAGGCCCAGAATCCAGGTACAGCCAAGTATGACAAACTGGGCCACGATTTTGAACACAATCAACCTGTAAAAAGAATTTGTCAAAACAAAACAAAACAAAGAAATGTTAGCAAGTACATGCAAATGAATGTTATATAAAGTGTATGACATATTGTTATACTCTTCATTATTATGTTCATTTTGTATAAACTGCCATCTTCAACTTTCCTAGAAACAAGCAATTCTATTGAACAAGTCAAACAAAATAAACCAGACAAAAACATCTTCTTCATTTCTATGCATTCCAGGTTACCTGGTGTCTTTAGATTGGGAAACATCACTTTTCATGTTGGCCAAAGTGGGTCTCAGACTCCATAGAGTTGCACAGAACAAAATCCAATTCAGCTTAAAGAAAAAAAAAGACAGAGGCTGAGCTGAGATAGAACAGCATATTGCCAAAAATACAGTAACAGCCAAAAGTATGGACACACCTTCTCATTATTATTTTTATATTATTATCTTAATTACTCTCTACGTTGTAGATCAACACTGGATACATCAAAACTATTATATAACATATATGGAATTTCATATTTTATTACAGAAAAGTGCATTATTTATATTTTCATTTTCTTCAAAGTAGCCAACTTTGTTTCGACGACAGTTTTCTACACTCCTGGTATTCTTTCAATCAGCTTCATGAGGTAGTCACATGGAATGCCAACATCTGGCTCTTTAGGATTCAGACAGGTATGCCCAAAGCTTGGTTGAATGGCGCACACGCCCACCTACTCCACCTGTTGGCATACCTGGAGGGAACTCTTTTGCCAAATGTTCACAAACGCCAACGAGGTGAGGTGCAGAATCAACTGTGCTGTGTGAGAAATGGCCCAGGTTTGGACATGGCCGTACTGAAGTCATCTAGATAGAAAAAGACCCTCATGTCCTGGCCAAACAGTAGCCTGTTGTACTCGCAATCTATCACCTGAAGAAACTGCATTACTGAACATCACTAATCCCTCTGGCCTCTGATCCAAGTGATATCAGTTCCATGTTGAGTTAGGCAGGAGCAGCATGTGAGTTGCAGGTGAGCTTCAACAGGACAGTCCAGCTAAATGCAAATGTATTTGGAATGGCATTATGCTTTTATCATTTGCATGCTAAACTGTTGAGTTTGAGGCTACATAGTGCACTCTCATAGATAGCTGGTTTTCATATTTGTTTACATACAAACTGATCTTGAAACCTGTGCAGTGGCAAAGCAGTTTTTCCTGTCCATTAATCCTGTGATCATTTTCATATGTGATTTTGTTCTGGTTTGAAGGTGTTGTGCTTTGAGTAATGCTAAAAGAAAATAGCATCATGCATTTATTTATATCCTGAATGCTGTCTTTCTTAAAGAGTCTTATATTATCAGTGTCAAGCATTTCAGCCACATGTCATAGGTTGTTATAGGTTTTGTGGATGTGTGTTGATGTGCAGCAGTGGAAATTAAACTGAAAATTATAAAAGTAACTGAAATGTTTCTTTTTCTTCATAAATATGTGGGGGTTTCAAGGTTTGGCTTAAAAGTACATTTCATATAAATAATATTTATTTTCATATGAAATAATATTGTCCAAAATCTTCTACTCTAGCGGTGGCCATGGCTTGCTGTCCACTGACCAGCTAGCTGAGTGAGGAATCAGATGGGCAACAAGAGACTCTGGCGGAGTCTCTTTTTTGCCATCACTGAAGAAAAAATAATGCATAAAGCAGCGAAGACATTTTTTTATATGTCACACACATATCACTAGCGATGTCGTGGTTGGCTGGCTACACATATGCAATTATTTGTGTTTGATTGGATTGAGCTTTTACCCATATAGTCCAATAATGGACAGAGCCTGTGTAAGATAGAACTGATGTAAAAAAGAGAGAGAGTAATGTGTCTTCATGAAAATATCTTTCACAGATTTGAAGTTAACTGTGAAGACCCACTGCAAAGTAGCAAATCATGCAATATTGCCTGTGGGCATGTCGACATTTGCAAGCTAACAAGAAGCTTGCTTAGGAGCAAAATAATGTATATAAGTAAACTAAGACTATCTCCAACAATTTACATAACTCTCATCTGTTTTTTTTTTTTTTTTTTTTTGTCAGATTATTATACAGTGCCATTGCATATTTCACCCTGATTTGCATTCAGTTAAAACTTTTCAATTCCTGCCTTTTTGCATGTCTCTGGTTATTTCTTTGTTGTTTGATATCCCATAATGCTTTGATTGTCAAATCACTCATGCATTTAAATAGATGGGATGCAATTGCTAATATACAATGTACTCACTCCAAGGATAACAATGACAGGGCCTGTTAAAGCCCAGTTGAAATTGCGTTGTCTAGAGAGCCAGCACCTACAACAGGATGATAAAAACAAACAAACAAGCAATCCTTTCAACCTAGATGCACATCGTATTATTATGGTTTATTACCTTATTATGGTTTATTACCATATTATGGTTTGTCTTACTCACACTTCTGCCTCAGTGGCACCATATCCATCAGAATATACCAGTGCAGAAGTACCCACAATCACAAATGGAACGCCGTAGCCAATCAGGTAGAGAAGTGGTTTGGGGAGGCCGTCTCTCTGGATGACCTGCACCTTGGAGAGCCTTCGGACCAACAGGTGAAGCTGTAGTGCCTCCAGCAGCATCCACACAAAACTTGCAACAACTAAGAAGTGGAGAAGGCCCGCCATGACAGTGCAGGCCAGCTGTGGAGATACAAGAGTTATGAAACAAAGTTACATGCAAAAGTATATTATTCACAGTCACATTTAATATTTGAGTGGTAATCAATTAAGTATTTCTGAAAGCAAATCAAAAATTTGCATTCTAGTCTAACTGTACCTCTTCTTCAACATATCTGTCATTCCACAGCAGCAGTAGATGAGTTAAGGAGAGGCTGATGCACATGTGCAGACGGGCTGTGTTGTTGATCTTGGGGTTCCAGCTACACAGGAGGAAGGTGAGGATGGCCAAAGCAAAGAAGAACAACCCAACAGTCACACAAATTCGGTTTAGCCACTCTAGGAAAGGATCCTCTGGTGGAGGCTAAGAGGGCAGAAGACAACAGGTGTAGATTCTGATCAATCATAGTTTCTGTAACTTTGTCTTCATCTGGGTACATGCTAGAAGATTTTAAGGCTGACAGATGTCTAAGCACATAATTGTAGGCCCTAGCCTAACATCATACCATTTTTCAAATCATGTCATGTGAGCATAATGAAATCTGACAGACAAAAATATACACATATCTTAAGTCCAGTATGTGTGATGTAACTAATCTTTAAAATCCGTTAGGCTTTTAAGAGTATTCTATGATGGCCCTGACCCTAACAACACACATGTGAACATTACCATGTACATAGAAATCTGGTATACCTCCCCAATCTGCATGATGAGGGCAAAGGTCGAAAGGTGAGAGCAGCTGCACACTGTGAAGTTTTCATTAGTGTATGCAACCCAACAGCCCTCTACTGACCAACGCATTGTCTCTCCCTCTTCTCCTTCCTCATCATTCTGTTCCATTTCTTTGGTTTTGTCTTCCCAGTACACACAAGTCACTATTCCAGATTCAGGTACTTTCTGAGAAACCAGAGAAACAGAGATTAGATACTGTACATTAAAAGTTCTTAGATTGAGAGGTGTACAATTGTTACATGTTTGTTGATACTACACCTTCTTATGTTGAATGGTAAAGTTGACAGGCTCAGTGAGGTTGGTGTTGTTTAATGTCGGTAAGACTGCAGTAAAAACATCCGAGTACATTTCTGTCTTGTTCTCTGTTTTAAAGTACTGATGACTAAGAAGACTCTCCATCCCAGTCAGTGTCAGGAAGGCAGCTGCTGCAGAACCTGTCCACATGACATGAGAAATAAACATCTGTGAATGGTATTTGGTGTTGATGATCACTGTCATCATGTTCTTTATATTCTATTTTCTCTCACCATTGTTGGCGCTGGCTAGAGCTTGCAGGTTGATTTCCATAGACTGTCCTTTGGCGGAGAGTGGGCCACTGTTGTCATCATCACTCCCTGGACCAATGGCCTTTAGGCTCAAATCTTGCACATGGATGAGGATTACAGTGAGTATAATTGATATTGATTAAGACTTTAAATGTATCCCATCTAAACTAAGAGGAACATCTCTTACCCACGGTTGAAGTCTGCACTGTTTTTTCAGTTTGGTTCTGAATGGTTGGCACCATCGCAGCAACTAGACGGTCTGAAATGCCCAGGATCACACTGCCAGTCTCCCCGTCTCCTTCACTACTTACCCTGCTTGACCTGGCCTGTGGTCCAACACCTGACACTTCCTGCAATAATTTAAGTTGTTGTAATGATTAAATAAAGACAGAGAGACATAGTAACATAAAATGTAATATTAGGCACTTAAGCTCTAAGTTTTTTGGATGTTAAGTACCATAGATGCAGAAAAGCCATTTGCCACTGTCTGCAGAGACACCAAGAAGGACAGAGAAAAAATTGTTAGAACGTAACTGCAGTGTCCTCAGTATTACATTACGTTACATCAATGCCAGGAAGCATGTGATCTGTCTTTACACTAAACACACTTTCATTTGACTGCTGTTGGTCATTTTAAGTAAAAATCAAATATAAGTTTTGATTAACCACAGTTTTAACATATGAACAAATAATACTTCCATAGACATATTATTTGTCATTATGTGTTAGTGAGAACAAGCCATGATTTTTGACAGTGTTTACTACATACCGCTTCTGGTAAGACAATGCCTGTGTTGTTCATAAGTTGTTGATCCATGTTGCCAAGAAAAGCTCTTTCTTTTGTCTGACCCTGCAAAAAAATTGAATAGGTGTTTATTATAGTACACTCTAACATGATACAAAGATACCATCTGACTTTGTATAATCTCACAATTTTAAACTTTTAAATGAAAATATCATCTGGGCTTACCTCTGGAGGTACTATTTCGTCTAGAATATCTTGAATACCTGTCAGTAATTTAGATATATTAAAATATTGCACATGAACATCCTTACATTTTCATGAATTTGAATTAGCCTTAAGCTTGATTTTGCTCACTTTGACAAAATGAGACCCCCATCTCCCACAAGAGTCCAGTTGAGGGGTAGAATCCATCAGAACAAGAACAATAGAAGGTTCCCGGTACATTAGTACACACAGTTTGTCTCCCACATATACCAGGTGTCTCACTGCACTCATCTATATCTGTAGAGAAACAAGATGCACAGAACTATCAGTTCCTATGGGTCATTTGTTCCATATGTATACAAACAGCAAAATCACAGTGCGTCACACAGATACCAACAGCACACACCTGTGCATGGGTTAGCAACGCTGGCTATCACGTCTGGCTTGTTCAGCCTATAACCAGGAAAGCAGGTGCAAATGTAAGATCCAACTGAATTTGTGCAGTTGGAATTAGGCCCACAGACAATAGCATCTTTGACACACTCATCGACATCTGTAAAAAATACACAAATTAAGAAATGTGTTATACACAAAAAACCATATACACTTTGGAGATGATATATGTTTTTTTTATTCAGTAAAACATACTCTGAATACTGAATACTGTGATGTAAAATTCATCCTCATTTGATACAAACCAATGCTGTGTGGGCTAGGTTTAGCAGTGTAACCTGTGATTCAGTTTCTTCTGTCAACCTGGGATTTACTTTATCTTACACAGTCTTCTCCTGGTGTAGTAGAACCTTGAGCTTTACACACCAATCGTGATTGCTGAATAGTGTATTTTATTAGGTATTTAATGTCTCCAGCAAAAAAATATTGGGTATTAGCTTTACCTCTTTCTTCTCTCTCATGCTAAATTAATGCACTCAAAATGGTAATCCATGCACAGACATTTCAGCTTTAACATTAACTACTGCTGTATCTGCAAATACCAATACAGATGTTGGTCTCGCTGGGTTCCTCATCTGGTTGAGTTGGTGTGTAACCCAGTTGACATTCACAGATATGAGCCCCAGGAGTATTGGTGCAAATAGAATCAGGACCACAGACAGTTGAGTTGAAACACTCATCAATATCTGAGGAAGAGACGACCACTGTTAGTCACAATGTTCTCATTAAATACATTAAATACACTAAATGATCCCTACTATATCATCTCAGGTTTTGACTAGGCTGAAAAGGCTGATGTTTATTGTCCAGATTCCACCTAAATATGCATCTATCTGTGAGAGTTTACGGTATTCAAATATATTCTTCAAATATTCAAATATATATCTTAGATTTGTTAAGACAAAAACATAATTTTAAGGGCATTCAACAACAAAATATATTGTATGAGGTTTGGCCAATGGAATGCTTTCAAAGCCTATAGTTGAAGAGCATGTATGACTGGCCTAAGACAGTTAGCCTCTATTTATTTTCCTATGGTGCCACAGTTTGTAGCCTGAAATAAATTGTTTGTTAGTAACTATAGAGACTGGCATATATTTTTGGCTCACTACGTATAGTATAGTATAGTATAGTATGAATAGTACAGACCTTGGCAGAGAGGAGTTGCATCTGGTACAATGTGGTAGCCCGTATGGCATTGACACACAAAACTTCCTTGGTTATTGAGGCAGGTCCCATGATCACCACAGACATCATCAAGACATTCATCAATATCTATCAAGAGCAATTAACAACAGACTCATATCAAGCTGTGAACAAATTTCACAACTTGCAAAAATCTAATGTGATTGCATCAAGGAGTTAGACAGAGATACATTCTTTTAAATGGTACCTATGCATTGGTTGGAACTTCCAGGTGGTGATGCTGGATCTGTTGCATTGAATCCATCCAAACACGTACAGAAGTGTGCTCCAATGGTGTTATTACATTTGGAGTAAGAACCACAAATTCCTGCAGTCTTCTGGCACTCATCAATGTCTAACATGATATATTATAGGCAGGATTTTAAAGATTTAAAGATCCCTGCATACGTTTGAAACACTTGAGGCTCCTTGATGTGCTACTTGCTATAATTGACCCATTTTCACAGTTTTATTTAAATAAAATGTACTTACCAACACAACCATATGATTTGGGATCGGGTAGGTGTGTAGAGGGGATTTCATACCCAGGAACACAAGTGCAGTCTCCACTAGTTGAACACTGTGCAAGTGGTCCACAGGAGTCTGGCTTACACTCATAATGATCTAAAAACACATGGAAATGTTTAATATGATCATAAAAATGTTGTCTTTTTAAAAAGTTCTACACTCCTCAACATACTGTTTAACAACTGTTTATCTTGTGTAAAAGTAAATGAGTACAGGCAGCATAAGTAACTTGGGTCCCATATTATATGTGGCTCCTGATATGGAACATTAAATATAAGTTCTTTTTTTGTATTAGGAAAGACTTTAACCCATACACAGCTAATAGAAACACATGTAAAACAAGCAGGAAGCAACTATGTAAGGCTAGAAAATGCCTTACATAGTTGTTTCCTCCTTGTTTTACAGGTTTCCAATAAAAGTTACAAAAAGCCATATCAGCATTCAGCAATTCATATGAGCAGAAAGTTAATCAGCACGCCAGCTTATAGAATTATATAACGCTTTGTTACACTTTGGTAACACAATAGCCATAATTAATTCCTGAGAATGTCACAATCACATGGGATCCATGAGTTATAAATCATTTGCTTTTTGTTTTGTTTTTTAACTGTGACATAATGATTGTATGATATTTGAACCCATGTGAATATTTCTTCCACTTCTGCAACAGCTGTTTTGTAAAGTCAATAAGTTAACAAATTAAAATTTTGATTACACATGCTCTGTAAAATTATCAACATCATTATTATTGATAACACCTTATATTAGACTGAATATAATCCCCTACTTTTGATTAAGTCATACTCTATACTACTATACAACCCCTTTATTACGAAAACAGAACATAGGATCAAAACAATCAGCAGAAACTCACAGGTCACGTAACCCATACTGCCATGTGGATGCCCCAATGGTTTGTATACATAGAATCCTCCTGGACAGAGAGCTACACTCACTGAAAAGCTTGTACCACTACAATGACCAACATAACCATATGCAGTCCCTGTTGTAGGGGTCACAGACTCAATTGTTGGATATGCAAAGGGTATATAAATCGTATAGGATGTGCCACCAATATTGTATGATACACAGTTTGAAGTAACTCTGTCTCCACCAATGCCTGTGAAGCGCCACCAATAATTAACAAGATTGCTATCATCTTTAGGAAAGCCAGAGAAAGAAGTAGATGTAAAGCCTCGGTTGCGCCATGGTTCAGTTATGTTTGTATATCCATCACAAGAACCTGCAAGGAACAAGGAAACATCGGCAATAATGATGATTTCATCTTTTTCAGAAGATTTCTTTCTATGTTCTGTAAATATGTAGATTAATATCCTTACCAGGAGGAAAGTCACAAGTGACAGGGATGATAAGTAAGACTAAAAAAAAAAGAAAAAAATTAGCGTTGTCTGTGCCTTGAAATGGAAAGAACACTGAAGACATCTAAACCATTAAATAACACACATGGAATTAAATGGTATACAAAACAAAAAAAAAAAAACTGTAAACAAGGCAAAATATGTTTTATATTACAGATTATTCAAAGAAGCCATCGTCATCTTTTTTTTTTTTTTTTGCACACTAAGGACACTGTTCTTGTGTTACAATGTTACCAGCTCATAAAATTTCACAAAATGCCCACATAAATGCTTCACAGATTTCAAATAGCAGACTCATATCCAGGCTATTTATGGGTTAATGTAAATATGTAGATTGAGATTAAATGGATTTATAATTATTATTTGATTGGAATGTTTTGTCTTTTCTTTATGTCTCAAAACCTTAATCTAAAATCAGTCACGTTCCATGCAAACAACCTCATCTTCAAATTAATAAGTAGCGGCACTGACAGTTTTTGAATTAAATTCACTTACCCAGGAGAAGTGATGAGGTACAGTAGTTCATCATGACATGTCAATTGTCAATGCTATGAGTGCCTACATTGTTAAATATACCCAAAAATTCAAACGTTTGATGCAAATGTAAAAAGCTATGCAAATTCACTGGCTCGTGGTCTTGTGGGCCTCTTTATTTATGTAAGCAAACAGGGAAAGGTGAGAAGAGGAAAAAAAGGAAAGATACAACAAGCACTTAACTTTTAAATTTGTTAGTTACCATTTTGTGAACATCAGAAATTTAAAAAAGGATTTCATAACCAAGTGCAATGAGCTTGTACCACAGTTTAAAAAAAAAAAAAAAAAAGACAGCTGCCAAATCAGACACATTATATCTGAAAGTTCAAGGGTGGACTGGCCATTGGGAGTACTGCAGGGATAGAAGCAGCTATTCACGTTAATTAAGTCATTTTTTGGGATTCCTTTTTTGACACACAAAAGGCGGAAGTGCCGCAAAGCACGCCAATACAAGCACTGCCCACTTCCTTTCAGTGATCATAGTAACCAAGTAAGGCTGTCACAATCTGCAGCCAATTTTGACAGCTGCTCTGTTTCTTCTACACACTGTGAGCAAACAGACTACAGCCCAATGAAATCCATGAGGTAAAAATGCTGCAGCAAGCAGGCTTAGGGAGCTGATCACACTAAACAGAAAAGTGCAGGAGGAGCAATTTAGGGAGATCAGTCTTGGTCTCAAGATGACTTTTTGAAGGTCACGTTCTCATCTTGGGATTGACTTATCAGGATCACTGCTGAGATTGCCTGTTTGCTTGATTTATTTATTAACATTGTTACTGTGATTGGAGGTACCTAAATCACCATGAGTTCATCCGTAAAACAGCATCCAAGAGAAAACACATTAGGAGTACTGACACAGCCTCACTCAGATAAGTTTTACATGTGGTCTACTGCTTTTGTATTTGTTTGATCAGAAAACAAATTACCTTAGTTTGATCCATTCATTCCATTAAGTATTTTTAACACCAGTATTGTTACTTAAAGATGAGAAATATTTTAGTAATGTAACAGTAGAACTTGAGTTCAATACTCATTCCACCATGGTACTGAGTGATCGTGCAGTCATACCAAAATTTAGTTCCATATCACTTTTTTGTCAATCAGTGTGCAAGTGAGACACATTCGAAAATTCACCCACCTCCTAAGTTCTGCTCTGATTGAACTTAGACACACAAAATTGTGGGGATCTTCAATGTCCAGTGACAGACCTCTCATTCAGTAAATATAGTTTGTTTACATTTGTTTTATTATTCATCACATTTTTATCACATGGCAAAATAACAGCAGAGAAGAAGTGATGTGGCTTGTCTTAAGTGAATGCAAGAGGAGTGGCAGTGATTAATGACAGTAAAAGGATTGATAAAATATTCTCTTAACAACTGACTGCTGTTGTTAGCACACTAGCCATGCTATCTCATGTTTAAAACCCAACCTATGCTATTTTCTCACACACACACATACTCTCTCTTGGTAATCGTGTTGTCTTATGTAATTGTGTCCTTCAATTATTATTATCATATCTGTATGGCCTACTGTAGAAACATAGTGGTTCAAGATTGTGGACTCTATGGAAAAGGACCCATGGCATATGTACATATAGAAAAGGTAACAAAAACATAATGATTCTTATTTTCAGGTGATTATACACATAGTTATACAAATTTATTAAATTTCGGCCACATTCTATAAATAGAACCTCTTAATCTTACCTAGTAATCTTAGTATACATTAATAAACTGCTCACCAGATCATGGTATGTTCAAATGGAAGAGAGAAAAGAAACTACACTGAAGAAAAGTAGCTAGTACCTGTCATAAACATACATCTGTGCATTGCAGAGGTCAGTGGATGGCAAGACATTTAGCTCGCTGTTGTATTAGTATTATAGTTGTAATTTACGTTCCAGAAGCTGTACATTTGTGCATAACTATGGAGTTCGATACAGCTGGAGTAGACAAATAATGGCCTGTTATCCCAAACTACAACAATGTCAACAATAAAATAATAATATGTAATGACTAATGGTTAATAGGCAGGCTTGCATGTCTCTTCTCTGTCTTCCATCTCTCTTTTGTCACGTTTGATCACCATTAACGCGTCCGTTCAGCCTTGTCAAAGTCCTCGGTTACTGATGGTGCATCTTTCTGTTGAAATACATTTTTCAGAATCTTTTTATCATCAAATCTTATCATAATTCCAGCACAATATTTTACAGAAAGTCCTATAGATCAGTGAAACAGACTTTTTCAGTACCTTGTATACAAAATAGATTTACATTACTTGGAGTTCTTGGTAGCCATATCAACATTACAAAGACATCTCAAAAAGAAAGAGAGGTACACTAAAATATATCTAATCATTCAAAATTCTGGTTTTAAATTCAAAGTTATGGTTCCTGCTATCTTGGATTGTTGTTAAAACTCACCACCGATCCTCCTTCTCTGTGCTTACTGAAAGAACAGGTCAGCCATTTAATGTATTCCTCTCTAACCTAGAAGATGCAGTGAATAAAAACTTTAAGATTAGAGTTATGTCTTATATATTGAAAACATATCCGAAAGCAGATTAATGAGAGAGGCTAAATAGTGGCTACATTTGCATAAAGAATCTACCTCCTTATTGAGCACACAGTGGACGATGAAGAGGAAGGTGCCCTGCTGGGAGTTAAGAATTATGAAGAGGACCTGAAAGAAAAGATTTGCCTGGTACAAGCCCAAAATCCAGGTACAGCCAAGTATGACAAACTGGGCCACGATCTTGAACACAATCAACCTGTAAAAAAACAACAACAGAAAAACAAGGAATTAATGAGGTTTTATCTTCTATGTATTTAAATTTTACTACTGTGTACTTGCTCACTACTCGTTCATACCTGGTGTCTTTGGATTGAGAAACGTCACTTTTCATGTTGGCCAAGGTGGGTCTCAGACTCCACAGAGTTGCACAGAACAAAATCCAATTAAGCTTAAAGAAAAAGAAAGACTGAGGCTGAGCTGAGATAGAACAGCATCTTGCAAAAAATATACTTGTGAAGAATGAATAAACAGAGGCCCAATACAGATATAAAACAGTTGTCTTTAGCCTGCTCGAGTGGTAGGGCATGCTTGTAACTGATATAATACGTGGAGTGTAATGTGTCTGCATGAGAATATCTTTGATATGACTTGAGGCTAACGGTGAAGACCCATCGGAAGGGAACAACATTGCCTCTGCAAGTGTCAACACCTGCAAGCTAAATCATGTAAAAAAGCATCCTTCACTTTCTCCTACAAGTATCACTTATATTTTGTCTGTAATCCTGAAATATCCACTACACTCACACTAATCTCCTCTACTGCTCTCTCTACCTCTACAGTGCACAGATCACTTTTTTATTCATCATTTTTTTGCAACTTATTACGCAGTCTTATTGCATTTTACCCTCCTTTACATTAAGTTTATAACTCACATCCTAGAGAAAGTAATAATTTCCCTTTAGATTGCACCACATTCAATTGGTCTTCACCAGCAGGGCACTGAGAGATCATCGAGTAACTCATCTTGTATCACCTTTAACATGCCCAACAAAAACACTTTGTCAAAAGTTAGTCTGTTAAAGTAGTGCTGCAGTGTAGTGTTGGCTTGTTGTTGTTTTATTTTTTTTGATTAACTAAAAATTGGTCCAGACAAGCTAAGGTTAGTGAACGCACCATTTTCATCAAAACACATGGGATACGATTACCTTTATGCAATATACTCACCCCAAGGATAGCAATCACTGGGCCTGTTAAAGCCCAGTTGAAATTGCGTTGCCTAGAGAGCCAGCACCTGCCACAGAATTAAACAAACACATCCTTTCAACCTAGGTGTACATCAGCTAGACAGGGGAATGGGAATGACTGCATGTATTACTGTTTGTTTTACTCACACTTCTGCCTCAGTGGCACCATATCCATCAGAATACACCAGTGCAGAAGTACCCACAATCACAAATGGAACGCCGTAGCCAATCAGGTAAAGAAGTGGCCTGGGAAGGCCATCTCTCTGGATGACCTGCACCTTGGAGAGCCTTCGGACCAACAGGTAAAGCTGTATGGCCTCCAGCAGCATCCACACAAAACTTGCAACAACTAAGAAGTGGAGAAGGCCCGCCATGACGGTGCAGGCCAGCTGTGGAGACACATTGGGAGTACTGAAAACAGTAGTATGCTTCTGGCAAGAAGGGTCACATTTATTACGTGTGAGAGATTCCATTAAGTAATCTGCATCATAGTCTTACTGCACCTCCCGTTCGACATATCTGTCATTCCACAGCAGCAGTAGATGAGTTAAGGAAAGGCTGATGCACAGGTGAAGACGGGCTGTGTTGTTGATCTTGGGGTTCCAGCTACACAGGAGGAAGGTGAGGATGGCCAAAGCGAAAAAGAATAACCCAATAATCACACATACTCGGTTTAGCCACTCTAGGAAAGGATCCTCTGGTGGAGGCTGAGAAGACATAGCAAGAGGCAACCAGATATTGCGGTCAACCTGAACTTGGATGTGGAAACCTATTAACAAATGCACATTCCCAAACAAATCAATAATACCTCCCCAATCTGCATGATGAGGGCAAATGTGGAGAGATGAGAGCAGCTGCACACTGTGTAATTTTCATTTGTGTATGCAACCCAACAGCCCTCGAGTGACCAACGCATGGTCTTGGTCTTTTCTCGTCCTTTTTCACTTTCTTCTCCCATTCCCATCTCCTCTGATTTGTCCTCCCAGTACACACAGGTTGCTAAACCATATTCAGGTGAACTCTGATGACAGCAAAGAAACAAAAACGTGTTGAAACATGTGAGCTGTGTGCTATCTTTAAAAAGTATTTATCTTAAAAACCTGATTGCTGGATGAATTGGGCAGCACCTTCTTGTGATAGATAGTAAAGTTGACAGGCTCGGTGAGGTTGGTGTTGTTCATTGATGGTAAGGTTGCAGTGATGACATCTGAGTACATCTCTGTCATGTTTTCTGTTTCAAAGTATTGATGACTAAGAAGACTCTCCATCCCATCTAGAGTCATGAATGCAGCTGCTGCAGTACCTGGAAAGGTGATTAACACTTTAAAATTTAATACCAGCACGACCATACCGAATTTCACATGGGCTACTCATTGTTCGTGTTGTTTTCCACAGCATTTTTCAACTGGTGAGCGTATATTTCCCATTGTGCATGCAGGCACTGGTTTTGTCACCAGTTTGTCTACTGTCTTAAAGTCAGTCTACCAATTAAGCTGCCCTGAGCATGCAATGCCAACAGACATTTAAAGTCTGTGCAGGATGATTTACTCTAGTCAAATTAATTAAATCCAGTTGCATTGCAAAAGGTAGGAAAACAAAGTAGCACTACACATCATCACTCACCATTGTTATTTTTGGCCAGACTTTCCAGGTTGATCTCCATGACGTTTCCTTTGGCTGAGAGAGGAGAGCTCTCTGCATTGTTGCTTAAAGGCCCAATAGTTTCAACACTTAAATCTAACACAGAGATTAAAGCTAGATTTTATATCAACCCAGTTGATACACAGTTCATCTCTACAATCAACTAGAAAGAACATCTCTTACCCAGTATTGGACTCTTCAAAGTTTTCTTGGTTTGGTTCTGACCTGGCTGCACAATTGCAGACACTAAACGACCTGAGATACCCAGGATCACACTGCCCGTGTCCCCATCTCCTTCACTACTCACCTTGATGGACCTGGCCTGTGGTCCGACACCTGCCACCTCCTGCAAGAATAAATATATGAATAACTGACCTGCCTGATGATGCAAACACAAATGTATGATTAATGTATCTTATAATGTATCTAAGATTGCAAAGTTACAATGACATAGGTTTTTATGGAAGAACAAGTACCATACATGCTGAGAAGCTGTTTACCACAGTCTGTAGAGAAAGCACAAAAGAGAGAGGGAAAGAATTTTTAAAATACATCCACATTTAATGCACACAAACTTGAGGTTAAACCAAATCTTCATACTTTGAGAAATTACAGTAGCTGAGTGCTTGAGTAAAGCTCCTTATCTTGAAACCAGTGAAAATGTATAGACTTAAGCAGTGACAGTCCCCTTCCTGGCTGTCTATATAGACTGTTTTTAGCGGCAGAGTTAAGTACTAATACAGCAAGTAATCTATCATAGAAAGAAAAACATTTTGTATTTTAAAGGTTTCTTGGAGAGGGTCACTCTCGGTTTTATACTCACTGGCTCTGGTAAGATTACACCTGGATTGTCTTTCAGTTGTTGGTCCAAGTATTCAAGAAAAGCTCTCTCTTTTGTCTGTCCCTGCAGCAAACACACAAATGGAACCTCATCTATAATGTCATAAGCTGGAGTGTAGTTTGCAGTATTCAATCGTTGGCATGTTTGTCAAATCACATTGGTGCAACATGTAATATCCAAACATTTTCACCTCTGTCTTCTCACATAAGTGTAGTGGCTTAGTGCATCTGTGTGTTGTGATGGTTACCAAGTAACTGAGGTGTAGATGATTTCTCAAGCTAACAACAGGCCACAAAATGAAAACATGAAACCTAATTTTGATTCTAACAAAACATCATACATGTGCTGTTGCTTTTTGTGATAGACCGTGGATATTATACTCAGATAATATTTACCTCAGCTGTGGTTAGTGCATCTAAAATATCCTGAAGACCTGTAGAGGCAGTGTAGAAGAAAATGATATATTGTTGAACACACTGAGAATATTTGAGTGTACTGAATATACTGTGACCAGTTAGATCCTAAGCTCACTTTGACAAACTGAGACCCCTAACGTCCACGTAATTCCAGTTGAAGGGAAGAATCCATCAGGACAAGAGCAATAGAAGGTCGCTGGTCCGTTTGTACACACAGAATCTTTACCACATATATCAAGTGTCTCATTGCATTCATCTACATCTGTAGAGAGAGAACATAGTTAAACACATAATAGTAAAATATATGATAGTAAAATCAAAAGTTACACTAGTGAGCATGTTCACACACCTGTACATGGGTTAGCAACACTGGCTATCATGGCTGTGTTATTTGGCTGATAACCAGGGAAGCAGGAGCAGCTGTAAGATCCGATTGTATTTGTGCAGTCGGAATAAGGACCACAGATAGTGGCATTTTCACACTCATCAACATCTGCCAAACAAATGAAACAAACGAGAACTTTGTGTATGACTCATAACTTCTGTTAAATTATCGGTTTTCCATCTGCTCCTTGAGGCCAGAAAACATCTTGCATCTTGATGCAAAACATAAATTCAAATACCAATACAAATGTTGGTCGCATTGGGTTCCAGGTCTGGTTCAGTTGGTGCAAACCCAACTTGACATTCACAGATGTGAGATCCTGGTGTATTGGTGCAAACAGAATCGGGACCACAAAAGGTGTCATCCAAGCACTCTTGGATATCTGAGGAACAGTTAACACAACTGGCATGAAATTGTGAAAAATAAATGTGAAATATGAGTAAGAGTAAGACTAATGATCCCTATCAACCATGATTCTCTTCCAGTATAAGGTGGCCTATGATGATGAGGGGTGATGGTGATGATGAGGGGTGGTGAGATATTTTGAGTCTTGTTCTTGAGTGGGAGTTACTGTAGATGCACTGTGACACCAACCTCTGTACAGGTGGTCAAGCCCATGTGGTGAACACAACAATGAAATTTCCTCAATTAAAAAGATAAATAATAAATAATTGATGATAGTATTGATGTTTTAACAAGCTTTCTGGCAACAAATTCCAAACATAACATTTAGACCTGCATTTGATTAAAAAAAAATTTAAAAAAAAGATGATGTGTAACTAATTATTGTAAACAAACCTTCGCAAATAAAAGTTGTATTGGGTACAAAGCTGTAGCCTGGAAGGCATTCACACTTATAACTTCCTGGGTTGTTGAGGCAGGTCGTATGATCACCACAGACATCATCAAGACATTCATCATTATCTATAGAGAGCAATTAACAACACACTCTTATCAACCTTTGCACAAATTTCGTAACCTACATAAATGTCACGTAATTGAGAAAGAGACAGAGATTTTTTAAAAGTGGTACCTATGCATTCGTTGGAATCTCCAGTTGGTAATGTTGGATCTGTTGCGTTGAATCCACCCAAACACGTACAGTTGTATGATCCAATAGTGTTATCACAAGTGGAATAAGGACCACAAATTTCTGGAGTCTTCTCGCACTCATCAATGTCTGACAAGATATATTACCAATAGGATTTAAAACAAGTTTAAGGGCACATTAGGCATCTTAGAACATTTCCTACTTGGGAGTTATGGTAGTATGCATCAAACAAATTCCTGCAATTCTCTGACACTCATCAATGTCTGACAAGAGATGTTATCCATCTATCCATTATCTGTAACCGCTTATCCTCATCAGGGTCATGGTGGCCTATCCCAGTTGACTTTGCGAGAGGCAGGGTACACCCTGGACAAGTCATGCACAAAATGCTGACAGTCAAAATTGTGATTTATTACAGATGAGACAAAATGAATGGACTTACCAACACAACCATATGATGTTGGAGTAGGTTTGTATCCTGGGGAGATTTCATATCCTGTAACACAACGACAGCCTCCAGCATCTGTACACTCAGCAAGTGGTCCACAGGAGTCTGATGTACAACTATAATGGTCTAAATAGAAATAAAATGTCCACAGAAACAAACACACAAATTATATTTGTATTAAAAAGGGACATGACTACACTATAAAGTATAAATGAAAGGATGACGATGAGTAATCATTCCTTACACGTTACATAACCCATAGGGCTGTATGGGTGATTTGCTGGATTGTATATGTAGAATCCTCCAGGACACAGGACCACACTCATTGTAATAAAATAAGAAGTACAGGATGCCACATAAGCATATGCATATGCCGTGGTTGGAGTTTCAGATTCAATTAGTGGATATGCTGACGATGACAAATGAATCACATAGGGGGTACCACCCATAGGGCCTTTATAGCATAATGAAACTATTCTGTCTCCACCAATCCCTGTGAAGCGCCACCAATTGCCGACAAGATGTGCATCATCGTTTGGGTAACCAGAAAAGTCAGTTAAGTAAAACCTTAAGTTGCGCCATGGTTCAGTTATGTTTTTGTATCCATCACAAGAGCCTGCATGAAACAGCAAAACATATATGTTAATAACAATGAACAGAAATTACTATTATTTCACCTATAACCAGAATATGTATCTGATGTTTACAAGTCAGTATCATCCATACCAGGAGGGAAAACACAATGGCCAAGAACGAACAGTGAACCTATAAACCACAGCAAAGACAAAAAGGAGTTATTGTTTATAAGAATAGCTGTAAGTTGTTAAAATGTGTACTAATGAAGATAATTTGTATAGTCAATTTAGCATATTAATTTATTTTTACATATTATAAACTATATGAAATACAAATTAACTCACCCAAGAGAAGAGAAAAGGCACACCAGTTCATCATGACAGGTCCCAGTCTGCAAAGCCCCGATCGCCACTGTTTTCAGCTACATATAGGTACATTTTGGAAATTTGCACAGCATCCAAAAACAGTTTTTACAAGGTTTAA
Source organism: Sciaenops ocellatus (assembly GCA_033000465.1). Lineage (NCBI taxonomy): Eukaryota > Metazoa > Chordata > Actinopteri > Sciaenidae > Sciaenops > Sciaenops ocellatus. Next base: position 17,953,664 of record CP136877.1, read on the forward strand.
AATCAATGCAAAAAACAATGCAAATTAAATTACTTGTGATGCAAAAGCTTAATTGCAGTACAGCTCACGGAGGGACCCGAGCTCTGAGTGGAATACTGCAATTCATTTACATAACTATGAAAATTCACCATCTGTTTAGTTGTAAGGATGGATCACCCCAAACAAGATACAAGAAAGTTAAAGGAAGATTTGAGGAAAGGCACAAACTGAGCACTGAGTTACAGTTTCAACGAGACAAGCTACTGAGCTTTACAATATGTACAATGTAAACATACTGTTTACACACAGATTGAGAAAATAAGTGTGTATGAGGTGATGATTAAAAATTCTTCAAATGATTTCAAATGCTGCAGCCACAATTTTACAATATTACACCTATAGCTTCACCTTTAGCCTTTAGCCTCGCCTCATTGTTCCTTTCTCATGACTTAAAATCGGCCCTTCATATCTGGCTGATCTCATTATATCCCATCCCGTGGACTACGCTCTCAGAATACAAGGCTCCTGTCTGTCCCCAGAGTTAGAAAGAAGTCAGCAGGCTGCAGACTGTTTTTTCCCATTGTTCTCTGGATTATTCTCCTTGTTGGCATCAGGCAACCTGACTCTATTAAAGAGTAAAGTTAAATCTCTTTTTTATTTTATTTTATTTTTTAAATAAGAAATCCCACAACGCTCTGTTGTTTTTGTTTGTTTTTCCTACAGTCTGCTACGCTATATGCATCTCTCACTTCTCCCTCTTCCACTCTGTTATTTGGACAAAACAAGTCATTTGAAGATGTTTATATTATTGCATACATTAATAAATAATAAAGCTGACAGTCGCTCCATTTGACTGCTGACATTTCACCATGGATTACTTTTCCTGGTGAGATCATGGTATGTTTTTAATGTTCAATCAAGAGTTAGATTTCTGCCATCACTCTCTCTGTATCTTCCCTGCTTGCATGTATGAATGTTACACTATATTTCATACAGCTGTTATCCCATTGGTTGCACTTTGTTTGGTCAATGTAGAAATAATTTGTACTTAGAGCACAGTCCGCGATAACAATTTCCCTGAGCTGCTTGCTTGGTTTTACGTTTCCACAGAGTTGCCACACAGAAACTTTTATAAACAATCATGAGTTTGTGATTGATTGTCAAAGCTCCAGTAGACTCTCTGTTTTTTCAGCAGCTGCTCTGACTACTGGCAGCTGTATTCCTGCTACACTGAGTGGTGTTCAGACCCCCATTAGTGATCGTCCTGTTCAGGTCTCTGTGCATTTTTGTTTCTTATTTTTGCTGCAAGATAGAGAGCTAACAGAATTTGAGGCTGCAGTTACACTTTAGAAACTCTATTCCAACTGACCTACACACTCAGTAACTATGAGTTATCCCACAGGACATTAGAAGCAACTGTGTTCCAAAACTGAACTCACAAACTATGAACATATGCTTTCAAAATGTGACATGTCATGGAATCAATTAGGAGTTGCTGTCTGCTATCACCTGCTCTGAAAGTGGTCCTCGCCGGACCTTGAGCGAAGTTCGTGGTGATCAAAGATTGAATCAGGGCATGTAGCCTATGTCCAAAATAAAAATGTTCGCATGGTGAGCAAGGTCAGTCTCTTCTGGGTCATTGTGTTGCTCAGGATTTCGGAATAACAAGTTTCATAGTTCCTATTGCTCTGTAATGCTACGCCTTCATGTTTCAGAATCTTTGCGGACAGGAAACGAGGCACAGATATGTCCAGTAATTTTACCAAAATGTGTGAAACATTTTGAAGTGATTATTGTTACTGTTATTTATACAATAGTGTTCAAAATCCTTTCAGGGGGGCATGCCTCTTAAAACATCCTATTTCTAAACTCTCCTCAGTATTCTTAATCCTGGCCTCATCCTGGCATTTGGATCTGGATCATTGTCAGAAGATTCCTAGTTTTGCATGCTGCTCTCTCTCTCTCACTCTCTCTCTCCCTGTCTCTCCCCTCTGTGCTTATGTGGCCTGTCGTCTTTCCAGGTACCTCTGGTGGAAAGGAGGTCGTATGGCGCAGGTTCTACCTGTTTAGAGACACCTGAAGTTGCTCAACATCTACTGGATCAATTCTTAAAATAGGTTTTATAATCTACATATAATCATATCTTAATTTGTGTCCTCATAATTTGTACTGATATTTATTTTTTTTGTTCTGGAAGAAGAATCCCTCCTCTGTTGCTCTTCCTAAGGTTTCTTCCCTTTTTTCCCCATGAAAAGGATTTTTGGGAGAGTATTTCCTCACCTGAATTGAGGGTCTAAGGACCATGGCATATGCTGTTCAGATTGTAAAGCCTCCGAACTGTGATTTGTGATATTGTCCTATATAAATAAAGGCGACTTAACTTGTTGGGCAAAGTAGAGATGCTTCAGACTAAATGATCATGGCTATCAAAATCATCATTTCTCAATGGGTGTATTTCGCATGGATTCAACATTTATAAATATGCCATTGTTTGTTAAGTTGTTGACTGCTCTGGCCTGGGTGGCTGGAGAGCTCTGCACCTTTGGTGTGGGGCCTCTTGTCTGCCCGGGTCGGGGCTGTCTTTGTAGCAGCACTCCCTGTAGTCGTGGGCTGGGCCCTCTTGACGTGGTTGGCCCCCCAAAGGTGGCTTTTTCCTTGCCGTAGGTCTCGGTGCCTGGCCATGTCTCTCTCTAGTGTGTGCAGCGTGTGTGTGTGTGTGTGTGTGTGTGTGTGTGTTTTTTTTGTCATTGTTTTTAGCCTCTGTGAGGCACTTTGTGTTGAAAAGTGCCATATAAATAAAGTTTGATGTGATTTGATTTGATTTGATTTGAAAAATGTAATGTAAGAAATATGCGTTTTGAGAAATCACACGTACCATGTGTTATAGTTAGCATGCCTACAAAGAGTGAAACATGTCAGTAGAGAGTGCGTGCTTCACCTGTCAGGACAATTTGTCTTGTAAAACTGAAATGGTCGTGTAACTAAGGCAGTAGGCCTATGCAAATGACTTACAAATCCCTGCAAATACAAACAGAGAAGAAACAGTGACGCTTTCCAGGAAAAAACATCATAAGTATAAGTACTAAATACAAGTGTAAATGCAGTAAGAGAATCAGAGAATGGGTGAAGGATCATTTCTTGAAAACATATTATTTAGAGATTAATGATATAAATGAGAAACATCAAGTGGCTATTGTGCTATAATTAAGTAATTTGTTGACTAATTTATTAAATAAGAACCAAAACTATACCACAAGATATTATCAAAAACACAGAGGAACCTGACAACATGTGAAAAAAAAAAAAAAAGTATTTGAAGCTTGATTTTAATGCCAGGAATTTACTGACTAGCAAAGAGGTTATGTATTGACTCAGGAGTGTTCACTGCCCTCCAGTGGTCAACGTGATAAACTGCAACACGACCACTTAATTAACAGAGTGTAATTAATTAGTACAATAGATAACATACAACTCAATATTAGTGTGATTCTTGTAAATCACATTAACAACAATATTGGTAACAATGCTTAATAACGAGTTATGGAAACCGTTATACCTTGGTAAACATGGCAGCCTAATGAAGAGTACTGATTATTTTTATCGTATATCAATGGGTTATAGTTCAGATGTTTGACAGCATACCTAGAGATTTAACTTTGATGTTAACAGTATGTGTATAACTGTTTAACGCGTTTATCGTTTTAACAAACCCTACATGCACAAAAACCTACAACTTTTGTAAAATTTTATCCACTTCCAAACTTGGTGGCGGAAAACAGGTCTCCTGTACTGAAAAGTTTTCACTGGAAGCGAGCGCATGGCTTCAGTTGACCTGAGAATATAGAGTCATTACTTTACCGCCCTCCAGTGGACGATGTGAAGAACTGCAACCCTGTATTGACTTTCTAAAACACAATTACTTACCAGTAACATTTGGAATAATTGTAATTTCATTAAGACGTGTGAAGAGATAGTTTATCCTCACCTCTTTATCTAACAGTGTCTGACTGCTCTCCTGCAGCCATACTGGAGGGAAGACTGACAGAACCCGCTGAAGCTAAAAGTATCTGTAGCCTAGCCTTTAAGATAATAGCTTATACGTATGAAAGACAAACGTTCTTGAAACGTAGAGAGTATGAATAAACCTGTCACGTTCCTGCGCGGGAGATTATCAAGGTGGATAACCAGCAACACGTCTTTACGGCCTTTCTAATAACTTGTTTGATTACTGTATTTTGAAAGTACTCACCGGAAGTGGTAGTATGCTGTCGTGACGCTGGTTTGACGAATATAACGTGTTGCAGTTCCACACTGTGGCCACTGGAGGGCGGCACACACACCCAGTAAGTCCGGCCAAACCGTCTCTGGCCCTCCACAGCATTAAGCCTGACGTGGTGCCTATGCCGCCCTCTAGTGGTCACAGAATAGACCTGCAGCCCACTCCATTCGTTAAACTAGCGTCAGTAGAGACGTGATAGCACACTGGTGCTTCCGGTCTTACTTTCAAAATAAAGTCTGAGCAGACGGGAAACTCCCGTGGGACAACTAGTAGGACTTCCAGAATAGCTAGCGTCATTGTGTCGTTTAATAGGCTATTATTTTGCAAAAACAGAGGAGGATGACGGCAAACTGAAATGGACTGAAGTCATAATTAAATACAAACTGGCCTACTTTTATGTTTAGTATTTTTTTAATGCTGTTAAGCTGCAGCTTGTGTTTTATTTATTTCAAATTGGGATATTTTTTATTTTATTAATTTTGCACAAATAAGGGAAGGACTCAAACTGGCCTGCATACTCTTATTTCAGCCCCACGAGTCAACCTACGCTGCTAGGAACCATTGTTTCTCTCTTCTTTTTTTTTTTTTTTTTGGTTCCAGTCGACGACATAACGTAAGGGAACAAAGCAGCGAGACTCCGCGCACCGCACTGGTAAATCATCGAGGCTGTTTCAAACACAGGACTTCTGTTTGGTGTGTTAATACTGTAGATTTCTGCGTGTGAACTGAACTCGTACTGTTCCTTCATTGCACACACACACACACGCCACGTGAGTTTGAAGCCGGTGCATGCTTGTAATGGTTAGCAGCTTTAACGGAATGCTAAATGTGTTGTTGTTGTTGTTGTTGCTGTTTATTTTAGCGCCCGGTGCTAACATGAACAGAAAACCATCCTCTTGTGTTGTAATTTAACCCGCATGAAAACAGGAGACGTGCTTCTTTCTAAAATAGATCACATGTCACTGATCGTTTGCAGCTCGCTCAGTTCAGCTAAATCAGCACACAATGGGCATATTGGGAAAACTTCCGCTTGCCAATAGCATCAGGGCATTTATTCACATTTAACCTGGTTAAGCTTACTATTAATGCAGCTCTTATTTATGTTAATAGTGTACACAACTAGCCTGAAGCAGCTGTTGACTGGGTGTTCAGACAGACGACCAACCATGACTTCACTGGTAAGTTTTCACTCTACTCCAGGGGTCTTCAACCAGGGGTCCGCGGCCCCTAGGGGTCCGCCAATTTTTGTCATAATAATTGACAGTTTTCACCAAAATAATGGTGACAGTGAGGGTGCAGATGATTGAGAAGCTACAAACAGCGGAGGCATTTGCACTCCAGTCGGATGAATCGGTGGTCATGTCCAAAGACGCACACCTCTTGGCATTTAATAGCCAACAATAATCATGCAACTTTTTAATCAGTCATAAACACGTGTAGGCTAACAACCCAGTATATAAATAGGTTAATAAGGTGAAATAAAAGTTGAATAAAGTAAATATAAAAGTTATTATAGGTCAGCCTTAAAATGTAACACATGTCAAAATATTAATTACGTGTGGGGGTCTGTGTTCTGTTTGTCTCTTGTCCAAGGGGTCCTTAGGCTGAAAAAGGTTGAAGACCCCCGCTCTACTCTGAACTCATTTTTATATTTGTAAATATTCATATGTGTTAACCTTCTGGGGACTAAGCCATTTTCAGCTCGTTTTTATTTCTTTAACATGTGGGCTTATAAACAATACTTAATGTATATGGAACACCGTGTGTTTGGTATCTATAGATTCAGGAGAACCTAGGCTATCACAGGCATCCATGTAATGTGCTTATAAAGAACGTATGAGTGAAAAAATCTACAATGCACTAAAGAATGTCAAAAACGAAAAGTAGATTTTTGTCATTTTTTTACTCAAAATCACACCTCAAACAGTACTAGTGAAGAGTTTTTGAATGAAATATTATTTTTCAATCCCTTTGCCTGACATACATGTGCAGTTTTTCAGCCAAATATGTGAAGAACAATAAAATAATGCCCTTTCAGTACAAAAGGTCCCATGCGTTTTTGCCTTATTTTCCTCAGGCATGCCACTTAGCAAAGCACAGACCCTCCAGAAAATTGAGGGGAACCTGTCATTCACTTTGGGCCGTCTGTCACTCTGCTCTGTGTTCTCCCTGCTCCCTTCACTCTGTTCTACACGACACACTCTCTCTCTCTCTCTCTGTTGTCCCTCCCCCACAAGACCCCCAGAGTCCTTTGATTGGCTAGAATACGTCATAGATATCCTCTACTGATTGTTTGAAAAAGAAACTGTTTCGCCTAGTAACGTTTGTCCATTCGTTGGCTGCGCTTTCAGTCTGCCGAACATCCATTTTTCGATTGGTCTTTTACGCGGTGGCATAGAACGACATGAAGTGTCCGACAGACACAAACCACGCATCTCCGTCTTCAGCGGAATCTCAGGAAAACAGTGCAAAAAACCACGTCTCGGAGATGTTCACAGATATGTAAAACTGCCCAATCTGTCCCCGGAGGGTTAATGAAGTGTATGTGTACTGCTGGAGACTAGTTATCCTTCACATAACATGTTTAAAAAGTTTAAAAGAGGCCGTGTTTGATGCTGCACATCCTTCAAAATTGCATTACAGATGAAAACAAAGTGTTAAGTCAAAGCTGGCTGAATGAAATCCTCTGAATCTGTTTGTCTCACAGGGGAGCAGCAGTTCTTCAGCCACAGAGTACACTGTGCGGGTCCCCAAGTGAGTAACATGGCCTGACAGATATCTCCAGTAAAATATCTGCCGTACCCCTGCGAATAGAAATCGGTTTATTGGATTGCATGATGAATTGTTTATACTGCAAGTCTCACTAGTTGTTTATCTGCAGTAAGTTAGTTATGATCTGACAACTACTCCAGTGACCTTCAACAGGAATAAGCAGGTAAAATGTGTTACTTTTTGTTTCACCTGTCCCATAGGAACACCAGCAAGAAGTACAACATAATGGCTTTCAATTCAGGAGACAGAGTCAACTGTTCAACCTGGACGCAGGTATGCTTCACGTCAGTGTGTCGACACACGGCAGGTAGTTTGAGCTGCGCTCGCCTAACCTAGAAATAGAGATAGAGATTAGCAGCCACAGCAACCATCTTTCAGTTCCACTTTTTCATGACATAACTTTTTCAACCCTCCTTTTTCCCTTCTCAGGCCCGTATGGAAAGAGACATGAGCGCTCGGCGGATATATGGGGAGGAAGAGACGCAGGAAGGTGCGGCTGGCAGTGAGTTTGGCAAAAAACAACGCGAGGAAGCACGGCGGAAGAAGTTTGGTATCGTGACGCGTGAGTTCAAAGTGGAGGACCAGCCCTGGATCCTCAAGGTCAACGGCAAGGCCGGCAAAAGGTGGGGAGAAAGACACTTCTTTACTGATTTATTCTCATTTTCACCAACACACAGTGCGTCTTTTTGAACCTGTCTGTCCTTGTGTCAGGTTCAAAGGCCAAAAGAAGGGCGGCGTTACAGAAAATGCGTCCTACTACATCTTTACACAGTGTCCTGATGGAGCCTTTGAGGCTTTCCCTGTCCACGGCTGGTACAACTTCACACCACTGGCCAAGCACCGAACTCTTACTGCTGAGGAGGCTGAGGAGGAGTGGGGCAGGTGAGAGAGGAGAAACAGGAAGGGATGGTTGTTTTGTAGTACCTAACTGAGTTAGACAGCTGGTGCGAGTGACATGTAATATTAGACATCACCTTCTTTTTACAGGAGGAACAAGGTGGTAAACCACTTCAGCATCATGCTGCAGAGACGTTTTCGAGAGCAGGAGCGTGGTGAGGATGATGAAGATGAGGGAGAGAAGTCGGGGAAGAAGAAAAAGAAGGGGGGTGGGCGAGGGGGCGACCTGCGCATTCATGACCTGGAAGACGACCTGGAGATGAGCAGCGATGACAGTGACAGCAGCATGGGGGACGGTAAGGAGAGAGAAACAGAGGGGAATAACCTGAAATGTAAAGGCATCATGAAATCAAGTGATTTTCTTCTTTCCACCCCTCTCTTCAATGGACAGATGGAGAGAGCAAGACAAAGGCGAAGAAAGACACAGGCAAAGGAAAGGGAAAGAAGAAGAAGAAGAAGAGCAATGAAGAGGCCTTGGAGGACAGTGATGACGGTGACTACGAGGGTCTAGAGGTGGACTACATGTCAGATGAAAGCAGGTCAGATCCATTGCATTGTCGCACACGAAGACTCGTCCTTTTTCTCTTCTTCGGTTGTCTTTCTTCTTTTACTAATATGTCCTTTTTGTTTTCTAAAAACAGTTCAGACGAAGAACCAGAAAAGGGAGCAAAACCCAGCAAGGGAGAGGACCTCCCTAAAGGTCAGACCAATACTGATCTATTAATTACTAAATATGAAATAAACACTGAGATAGAGATTTGACTGGGAGTTTTATGTAAGTGCCCAAAATCTAGTGTTTGTATTTCAGTGTGTGTGTGCTGACATAACCTACCAGTGTAGGCAGACATGTATTTCAGTGCATTTCAGTGTTGGCTGAATGAATTTCTCATATATAGATATGCATATTCATTTTTATAGGCATTGATGAGGCGTCTGAAAGTGAGGAAGAGAGCGAGGAGGAGAAGCCAAATGAAGAGGAAGCAAAAGAGGAGGAAGAAGAAGAGGAAGGAAAGAAAACCCCGGTCCAAGTGGAAAAGAAGAAGAAAAAAGGTACAGATCTTATGGAGGATGATTGAACAATGCACATACTTGAATGAGGTTTTTAATAAAAACGGGCAGCGTTAAATGATGCTCATTCCTGCTTGATTTAAGTTTGTATGGTTTGTGTGTCACAGACAGCAGCGGAGAGTCGGACAGCTCAGACGACAGTGACATCGAGGGGGAGACGGCTTCTGCTCTATTCATGGTGATAAGCGTGTGTGTGTGTGTGTGTGTGTGTGTGTGTGTGTGGCTGAATAAATTGGTATTTTTGCGTTTTTAGACTGTTCTTGAGTCAAATCAAAACTCTTGTAAAATTCTGACTATGTTCAAGTTACTCTGCAGCAAATTGCACAACAGCAGAGCGCTAACTGTTGAAGTTATTTTAAAGTGGGAGTGAATGCTTGGGTGATTCTGTGTTTATTCTTTTCTTTTTGTTATCTCATCATCTCCCGTTCCATCCCTTTCTCAGAAGAAGCGCACACCTCCTAAACGTGGAGGTGGGCGTGGTTCTGCAGGTAGCTCCAGAACTGGCAGTCGCCCTGGGACACCATCTATAGACTCTGCTTCCACCTCCAGTACACTCCGTGCTGCTGCAAGCAAGCTAGAGCAAGGTGTGTGCACATACACCAAAATGCAAATACACTCGGCAATGTAAAGTTCTAAGTAAATGAGACACAAGAGATTAGTTTTAGGGTATGTATGTGAACTTTTTAAATGTGGCCACCAATTCAAATTGAGTTCCCTCTTTTGTTGTCTCTCAGGGAAGAGACAGACTCAGGGTCCTGCCACTGACTCACCAGCTGCCAAAAGGCTGAAGATGGAGCCGAGCAGTCAGAGCCCTGTTCCTTCTGGGAAGAGTACGCCTCAACCCCCATCAGGCAAATCCACTCCTAGCTCAAGGTCGCTGGTGTTTTTAAGCAGTAATACGTTATCATAAATGACATCACAATACAAGTTCATTTAAGCCTAAAAAAAAATAGTTTGTTTGTGAACAGGGTAAAAATAATTTCTATTCTTCTACTCCACAGTGATGTGCAACTAACAGAGGAAGCAGTCCGGCGGTACCTGATCCGTAAACCGATGACCACCAAAGACCTGCTGAAGAAGTTCCAGACCAAGCGCACAGGTTTAAGCAGTGAGCAGACTGTCAATGTGCTGGCACAGATCCTGAAGCGCCTAAATCCAGAGCGCAAAAATGTCAATGACAAAATGCACTTCTACCTCACCGAATAACCGATGGAAGGGAGGGATGCAACGGGTGGGTGGGCGGTGGAGAGGATTGAGAAGAGAAGGAGAGGCTAAAAAATGAAACTGAATTTTGGTGTTTTCAGAAAAGGCTTGCCCCTGAAGGAGAGGTTTTGTGTTTAATGTTGTGACATGCCACAGTATCAAGGATGAAAAGACTCTTCATGGGAGGCATTTATCAAAAAGTATTTTGTTATGTATCTTGAATTTGTTTTTCATAGTCTGAAATATCTCTGTAAATAACAGGAACATTGTTAATGAGTGCGCTGAGTGAAAAGCAGCTTAGTTTCTTGTGTGAACAGTTGAACCTAGAACTTGATAAATGAAAAAGTCTGAAACTGTTTTTTCTTATGTAGAAACATTTGTAATAAAATTTAAAATCTGCTTCTGTGTAAGGGTTTTCTTCCATCTTCTGTCATATACAGTTTGTTCTATAGTTTGGAAAAAACAACACCCACAAGAAGTGGTTTAAATGTTAATTTATTATAGAGATACTAGTGTGTGGAATAGTGCAATTTTAATAGCATTAGATAAAGATATAGAAAATTATTTATTTCTCAGTCTCATTCTAAATCATTCAGTTTTATTGGATTAGAATTACATTATTCATAAATCATTACATTAGATAAGAAAGATGTAGGTGATAACCTTGATGTGAAATTCCAGAGATTAAAAGAAGGCTTCAGTGTACCGAAGAATATGTCCAGTATCGGTTAATGTGGCTCTGAATAAATATTGCAATGTGACACCAACTTGCTTGACACCAGAACCAAAGAATAATGTGAATTTCAGCTCAGCGTTTGATCACTTCATGTCCGGGCAATATCATTGTTGGTCACAAACCAGTCGCAGGTCATCTTTATGGCTAAGAGGAGGAAAAAAAAGAGAAAAAACAAAAACAGGTCACCTCCAGCAGGCGAAGGGGGGCATGCAAATCTCTCATTTGTATGTTTTTCCACCAGTGTTTTTTGTGATTCTAATCCATTCACCACACGCGTCTTGGATATTCAAAAAAGCCAATCCTTTCAGGATACATGTTGCATATATTGTCATAAGTATAACGTGTTGATATGTATCTTATAGAAGATTTTTCTACCATGAAGTAAAGATTTTGATTGAAATACAGTGAACTCTGACCTTCTTCAAGTGGCGTAAAGGTGAAGTCAGGGAGGTAGCGTCTGAGCTTGGCATTGCTGGCAGTTTTCTTCATCTGGCCATCAGGGAGGCTGGTGTCAAACTGATGTTAGTGGTCAAGGGGAGACCAGATTTTAATTCTTTATCTGTGAGCTGAGTTTAACAGACTACATAAAGCATATTGTTGTTTGAAACAGGGTCATTTGGGAACACTGAATGGATACATGGACTTTGCCTTTAAAGTCCAGAGCCTTTGTTATCATGTCCACAGCTTCTTTGATAGACACTTCATCCTCTTCACTCACTGAAAAGAAATCAACAATGAATAAATGAACTGCACATATCATGACTGTGTACCACACCTCTAATGTTTTAAAGCAATAGTCTTCCCTGTTTTGTTTAGTACTGTATGTCACACAATCACAAAAATTCCCAGAAATGCATAATGATGCATGTCAAAGGTGAGCAGACCACTGTTCTCACCAGAAAGGATAATGGGGTCAGTTTCTTCATATTTTCTCAGGACCCAAATGATTAAACGGCCCAAGTCCTGAGAATAAACACAAATTATGAGACTTAGTTGGCTTTCTTAGTTGACATGTAAGAATATTGTCTTACATACTTATTTAATCTTAATAGAGTCAGAGACATACAATATTTGAGCCATAACCATCCACAAAAATCTAAGGGCAATTTATTATATTTATTACAATATAATACACATAATGCATATACATTACACCCATACCATACCAGAGAATAGATGAACTGCCTTCTAGGAGCTCCAGAGCCACATACGTTCAGAGGTGTTCCATCGTCTATAAAAGAGACAAGTGAAAATAGACTGTTACCTCTTCATTGTCTGTGTTTCTATGTATTATTCATAGTCTGTGGGTGTTAGTGTGTTAATCACTTTTGGCTTTGTATGTCTTGTTAATGAGTGCTGACAACACATGCCCCTTTTCTATGTTGAAGTTGTCATAGGGACCAAAGACATTGGTCGGTATGACTGCTGTGTAACGATGACCGTACTGCTGGAAGTATGCCCTGTCAACACAGAAACACACATACAGATCAATGATCAGACATAATTTAAAAATATTTTTCTGCAGGCAGTCTGGACACTAAAGTTGAAAGTGATCCAAGAAGAGGGCTTTTGTAAAGGGTTGCTAAAATTTCACTGTGAATATAGCTACTGTGATGTGTTGTAAAGCATATGTTTTTAATTTGCCCATGTAATTTTACTGAAGTTTGCCATTTAAGTACACATTTAAGATGTAAGTTAAGGGGTATTTATGTTTTCTCACTGAACTTTCTGTCCAAATTTAAAGTGTATTTTTGAAGCAAGGCTTCAAAAACACACTGAAGGCTATTTGCCATATTATATTGAAAACCATTTGTTTTGTTTTAAACTTTTAAGTGACATTTATGTTTGAGTAAGTGTTAAACGTTTATGTAGAAGTTTCATTTACTATTTACATTTTCTGTTTTTCTGTCAACTTCTTGTGAACCATGAGTAAGATGAGCAGTGTTAGAGAGAGGCCGATAGATAAGAATAAAAAGGAGTAGCATGCAAGCAGGGAGCAATTTTTTGAAAGTCACAGAGCAGGGAATTATAGGTTGACGTAAAGGTGCAGCCACAGTTTCAATAAAAGCTACAAATGACAGATTAGGAACTATATCCCGTGTTATGTGTATGTCAGATACACCCTTGTTTGCCATGCACAGCTGCTTACCTGTTCTGAACATCAATCATCCTTTTAGCATACGAGTATCCAAAGTTGGAGTCATGAGGTGGTCCATTGTGTATCTATGAGAATAAAGATAAGTTAAATCAATGCTCTTTATACTTAATTTCATGGCTATGTAGCAACATTGTACCCTAATACTGTAATTAGTGTCAGGGTTTGGTGTGCAGATTGCATTGACTGTCTTGGAAATCTGAGCCGGTCACTACCAGATAATTTGCTTCCCCATTCATTGTTTTTTTATTTACAATAAAACACTACCATCCATCCATTCCATCCCTTTTCCTCCGCTTACCCAGGATTGGGTTGCAGTGGCTGCAGGTTTAGCAGAGTGTTCCTAATGTCCCAGTGCATTCCAGCTCATCCTGAGGGATCCCAGGGTGTTCCCAGGCCAGATGGGCTATATAGTCCCACCAGCGAGTTATGATCTTCCTCCCAGGTTACATTCACCAAGGGGGAACTTTTTGGACTATTGATTGGTAAAACATTTTTACCTGTTTTCATCGAATCAGAAAGTTTTAAGGAGGCGCAACAGCTCTCTATGGAATTTGCTGAAAACGTGAAAGGAAACAAACAGGAGCACTTGTTGAACTGCGAAAGATTTACAACTGCACCCGTCTATACACCTGGTAAATGTTTGCTGGATGGATGAACCGCCGCTCCACACAATGTAGACACTATGCTACATTTTCATAAACTTTTCATATATTTTCATAGGTGAGTGTTATTCCAACTGTGATGCCTCTCTCTAACCCTCCCCTCACCTGTTGTCAGATGTATGGTAGATAGCCTGTAAAACTGAGAAGTTTGCCTACCAGCTCAGCACCCTCTTACCCACAACGATTTGGTACAATGTCTATATTACTGCTGACACTACATAAACTATCCATCTGATGACATTAACACTTTAAAAAAAAATTTCAGCATTACCCATGTCTTTCCAAAACATAACCCCATAAACCTTCCTGAAATAAAGCTTGAAACAGTAGGGAGGGTGTTGCTAAACATACAGGACATCAGCAGATGAAAGAAAAAAAAGCTTACCATGGTCTCATCAATGGGGTATCTGGTTTTGTCAGGGAAGATACAACTGGACAGGCAAGACACGACCTTGGTCACGCCCATCTTGTGGGCTGTATCTAGTATATTGTCATTGATTTTGATGTTGTCCCTCTGTGAAGATGTGAGACAATGTGTCAATGATTGGCCATTACAGTTAAAAGATAATGTAGACATTTCTGATAGACACCACCTTTTATTTTAGGCTTAAGCTCATTAATGTACTTTAAGGCAGCATTTTCTCACCAAAAACTGCAGGTTCTCCTTCATGTGTTGATAGAGTCCTCCAACTTTTGCAGCTAGGTGGATGACATGAGTGGGATGATACTTCTCGAACACTGCTCTGGTCTGCCCAATATCTCTGTTCATGTTTTAACACCATATTTGGGCAGAGATTGGAAAAATATAGGTTATACAGGTTTGAAAAGGTACTTTGTAATCTTAAGATGTGTAGCAACCAATAATGTAGTAACGTCCAGTAATGTAATACCTGCCAATAACGTAATAATTCTGGCCATTTTAAATGTAATAAAGTCAATAACATAATAATATGCCAATAATGTAATAACGTTTTTGAGCCAATCACGTGATAACATTTTGCCAATAATGTAATAACTTATTACATTATTGGCTAGTTATTACGTTATTGGCGTAGCATTAAAGAAATCCTTTGAAAATGTAATAACTGCAGCCAATAATGTACTAATACATAAACAGGACTGCATTTCTTGGAAATAAAAGATTATTTTGCAGTTTTTGTGCATTTTACTCATTAAAAATAGATATAGTGGATGGCATAGTTGTCACATTCATTCATCAAGGGTACGTACTATGCAGCACTCTCTCTCCTTAATTATGGTTCTAAGAGCCAAATTGAAAATTATTTGTTGTACAAAATCTTTATTAAGAATATTGTTTATTTGCTTAGATATGTAAATTCATAATTTCATGTATGGAAGAATATTATTTAATTCATTACTGTGAAGTGTATATGGTAGTTAAACCACTTTTTGTCTTTTGTCTGCTTTCTATCACCTATAATATTTGCATAACATAATCCAGATTGCATGTGTGTATGTCTTCCAACATTGCAGTGCACCGATAATGTTCGTGCCAGTAACACTCATTTAGTGCAGTTTTTGTCTCTATGAACTTTCAAACACATTCTTTATGAATACAGTTATATTTGATTTAGATTTGACCAATGAAACATCCTACTAGTTTTTGAAATAAATTCATATTAATGATTCATGCTGGTATGCTTAAAGTCAATGTTGTTCTGATGGTATAATGTTTTTTTCTAATCAAGACATCCATTTTGGTGGTTTGTTACATAATGCACCAAATGAATACATTTTCTTCATAAAAAAGTACAACACTCGCATTTTGTAATAACTGATGCAACATGTAACAACTTATTACAAAATGCTGCAAAGTTTATTACATATTGCGCTCAAGAATTTTATTACAAAATGTGGCAGATTATTACAAAATATGGCGTTAATACATAATGAGGTGAAAATTTATTACATTATTACATAATGCAGCGTTATTACATAATATGGCGCTACAATGTGTGTGTGTGTGTGTGTGTGTGTGTGTCATTTCCTGAATTCTAGCACATTTCACTAAGTGATCTAACTACCATATACACTTCACAGTAATTAATTGAATAATATTCATCCATACATTAAAATATGAATTTACATATCTAAGCAAATAAACAATACTCTAAATAAAGATTTTTTACAAGAAATAATTCTCAAATTGGCTCTTACAACCATAATTAAGGAGAGTGCTGCATAGTACGTACCTTGATAAATGAATATCAAAACTATGCCATCCACTATATCTATTTTTGATGCGCAAACTGCACGAAAACTGCAAAATAATCTTTTATTTCCAAGAAATGCAGTCCTATTTATGCATTATTGCATTATCGGCTGCAGATATTACATTTTTTAATGCTACGCCAATAACGTAATAACTAGCCAATAATGTAATAACTTATTACATTATGTAATAACTTATCACGTTATTGGCAGGTATTACATTATTGGACGTTACTACATTATTGGTTGAATTCCTATGCTCACTAGGTATCTGGGTAGGAGAGGTGAATGTCCTCTGAGGTACTGTAGCCCTGAGCCCTCTATATGAGTACATTAACAAGGTGAATAAGGGCATACATGCTTTTTTTCCTTTTTTACAATATATTGAATGTATTGGTTGAGTTAGTATGACTTTACCATAATAGCTACAACTATTTAATGGCATTTTCTCCAGCAGATATAAAGCATAGAAGGAGAAAGAAAAAAACACACCCTATATAGCCACAATAAGAAGATGCAAAGCAAGAGGACACGAGCCACTCTATAGCAAGTGCTATTTAATCAATATTTGCATTGTTATCATTGATTTTTTTAAATGAAATTCAACTATCTAACTCTGGTGTCGTTTTCTTTGGAATGCATACATTATAGACAAATTTGTTTGCAGGCACACTCAGGTAGAGGAATACAATTGAAGCAACTTACACAAGATCAGCGTCTTTAGAGGAGAGGAAGATCCATTCCTCTCCATCCAGTTTCCCACCTTCCTGCTGCACCACATGCTCAATGGCTTTACCCACCAGTCCAGATCCACCAGTCACAAGGACACGCATTGGCCCAGCTTTAATTTCTGACATTTTCTACATGCACAGAAAAGACATTTCAAGAGTCAAATAAATATTTCCCGATTGCATTACTATAAATAGACCAATCTAATTAACATAAATGCATTCTTACACTCTAAGCCTGGTGAACCAAATAATTACACAAATTAGTTGTCATATTGCCATAAGTCAGCTCTCTCCTTACCTATGTGTTTGATGGCTGAATAGATTGGTGCAAATGTTTCAACAGGGTTGCCAATCTTAGCATTCCTGTCTAACAAGGTTTTATGTGTGTTATATTCTTTCAGCCTGTTCCCAGTTCCCAGTGTGTAGACATTTGTAACTCCTCCTACAGTATCTGTCTCCCTCTTGATTCATGGAGAAAATATTCTGCTGCCATCCACTGGTAATAATGTCTTTTAGGTCTAAATCTATGACAATAAAAATGTATGAATCTGTACACAAAGCGAACAAAGTGAACATTTTAGTTGAATAGTGACACATAAAGAGCTGAACTCATAATATTTACATTAGAAATATTTATTAGAAATACAAATCAGATTCCCACAAAGAAGACATGTAAAAAGCAAGCAGAGCATTTATTGCATCCAAGTTCAAGAATTTACATGAGCAAATACGGAGGGTTCACCACAAGGTGCAAACCATTAATAACCTTCAAGAACAGAAAGGCCAGATTAGACTCTGTCAACAGCCATTTAAAAAAGCCAGCCCAGTTCTGGAACAGCATTCTTTGGAAAGGTGAAACTAAGATCAACTAAGATTCGAAGAAAAAAGTATGGAGAAGGCTTGGACCAGCTCACGATCTGTAGCATACCACATCAACTGTAAAACATGGTGGAGGCAGTGTGTGGCATGGGCATGCATGGTTTTCAATAGCACTGGATCACTAGTGTTTATTGATGATGTGACAGAAGACGGTAGCAGCTGGATGTTGACTGGACGGGGCTTCACTTTACAGACGGACAATGATCCAAAACATTTTTAGTTTTTTAAGACAAACAAGTGTAATATTCTGCAATGATCAAGTCAATCACTTGATCTCAACCCATTCAGGCATGCACTTCAATTGCATCTCGGTTATTTAATTAAAAATCCATTGTGGCGGCGTGCAGAGCCAAAATTATGAAAATTCTATCATTGTCCAAATATTTTTGGACCTAACTGTATACACTCATTTTATGGATGAGTGACAGGTATGGAATGGCGATCTTTGCTTGGGCATCTTTGCTCCACCAGTTGATAGTTGAAAGAGATGTTGCTCAGAAGGTTGACAGATTTGTTGTTAAACTACTTTACGTCGATTATCCCTTCAGCAGCCCTGTAATCACAAGCTCCATGCTCTCTCTTCATCAGGTTTTTGTCTGTCATCATCGGAGGTCCACTAACGTGGTTTGGTCAGACAGTGTTAAAGTTGTCACGGAAGATGACAGAAAGTCTTGGCTGTGTTATGGTTTTGCATGGTGTTGTCACCACTTTGGCCCATAAAGGTAGCCTCTGCTCCTGCTCACGCAGGGCAACATTGAAGAATATGGATGCCCCTTGATAGAGTAGTAGGTCATGCATGATGCCAGATGAACTGGCTTGTCAGAACAATTTAAAGCCCCACTTATCTGGCTTGTTGGCAATATGTTATTGGAGAGTTCCAGCCCTTGTGCCTTTAAATGCTTCCATGAACTCATCCACACTGTGCTTTTAAGTGGTTCGTATTAGGAGAAACTGCTCATGACGCATCTCAAGAGGGGATAGATTTTGTAAAATCTGTCTGGATTCTCATTGCACTGCTGATTATCATTTAAATGAATGAACTACTATGAATGAACTGAAATAATGTTCAAACTACAGACAAGCTGGCAGTTGTTGTTGGAAGGTCTGCTGTTTATTCAAATCAGCCATTGCCCAAACTTTAAACATGCTCAATATAACTAAATCTGTTAATAACAGGCTCATTCAGTACATTATCCCTGAAAATATGAACACTGTGCATCATTGTAGTATTCTTGACTTTGACAGGTGTGACCCGACAACCCAATCAACATTTCACAGTACACACAGTACAGACAGTGTCTCAACTAAATGACTAAAGACACTACCATAGATGTATATTATTTATTATATACATTACAATATATTAACCAAAAACTTCAGGAATGTCAGCTTTAATATTTTAAAGGAGATCACTGACACAGTCCTCTAAATTCAGGTTATGTTCTGTTAATATCCAAGCTGAGTCGAAGTGGATGTTAACCCGGAAGGTTCCGACAGATGACTGAGATACGACGCAGACGAGGCACTTTCTGTCCATTAAACACAGACTCCTCATCTTTCAGGATCTCGTGAGTGAAGTTATATCTGGCCTGGTCCCTGTATGGATGCAAAGAGGACAGGATAAGATACAGGATGGCACTGTTTAAAGTTAGATCCTGCGGTGCATGACACATCTACAGCACACTCCATGAGGAAGTGTGTGTCAGTACTACGAGCACTCATTGCCTTTGATTGCTACTCAATCTGCATAACAGCCATGATTACTATTAACTCAAATACAAATATATTGTAATATATACTGAACCTCAGTATGTAGAGGGAGTATCGGGGCAGCAGTAGGTCCAGCCATTCGTTGGTGGCATCTTCTTTCACCAAGCGCATGATACTGTCTGACAGAAGACACAATCCAGCAATGGTGCTACCACAGAACTGCAATGACAGTAAGAGAACAGCTGAGGTAACAACATAGCCCACAAAAGGTCCAATGTTTTTTTAGTGGAGCTGAGAGCATACAGTTAGGTCCAAAAATATTTGGACAGTGATAGAATTTTCTGAATTTTGGCTCTGCAAGCCTCCACAATGGATTTTGAAATTAAATAATGCAACTGAAGTGCAGAGTTTCAGCTTTAATTTAATGGGTTAAACAAAAAGATTGAATGAAACATTTAGGAATTACAGCCATTTTATACACAGTTCCCTTATTTCATGGGCTCAAGATTAATTGGGCAAATTAACATATTCATTAATAAAATGTCTTTTTTTAATACTTTGCCGAGAATACTTTGTAGACAATGGTTGCTTTAAGTCTAGAGCCCATGGACATCACAGAATGCGGGGTTTTCTCCTTTGTGATGCTTTGCCAGGCCTTTTTTGCAGCTGTCTTCAGTTGTTGCGTGTTCGTGGGTCATTTTACCTTAAGTTTTGCCTTCAGCAATTGAAATGCATGCTTGATTGGGTTGAGATCAGGTGATTGACTTGATTATTGCAGAATATTACACTTGTTTGTCTTAAAAAAACTCCTTAAAAATGTTTTGGATCATTGTCCATCTGTAAAGTGAAGCACCATCCAGTCAACATCCAGCTGCTACCGTCTTCTGTCACATCATCAATAAACACTAGTGACCCAGTGCTATTGCAAACCATGCATGCCCATGCCACACACTGCCTCCACCATGTTTTACAGTTGATGTGGTATGCTACAGATCATGAGCTGGTCCAAGCCTTCTCCATACTTTTTTCTTCCAATCATTAAGGTTGATCTTTGTCCAAAGAATGCTGCAGAACTGGGCTAGCTTTTTCAAAAGGTTTTTGACAGTCTAATCTGGCCTTTCTATTCTTGAAGATTATTAATGGTTTGCACCTTGTGGTGAACCCTCCATATTTGCTCATGTAAATTCTTCTCTTTATGGTAGACTTGGAGAATGATATGTCTACGTCCTGGAGAGTGTTCTTCACCTGGCTTGATGTTGTTAAGGGGTTTTTCTTTACCGTGGAAAGGGTCCTACGATGATCTGCCACTGTTGTCTTCTGTGGACGTCTAGGCCTTTTTTTGTGTTATAGATCTCACAAGTGTGTTCTTTTTTTCTTAGAATTTACCAAACTGTTGATTTGGCCACTCCTAATGTTCCTGCTATCTCTCTGATGGATTTTCTCTTGTTTTTAGCTTAAGCATGCTCTGTTTCATTTGCACTGAGAGCATCTTTGACCGCATGTTGTGGGTTCACAGCAACAGCTTTCAAATGCGAATGTCACACCTGTAATCAACTCTGGACCTTATACCTGCGTAATTGATGAAGAAATAATAAAAGAATAGCTCACATCTGTCCATGAAACAGCTTTTGAGTCAACCGCCCAATTACTTTTGGTCTCTTGAAAGAGAGGGAGCTACATATTAAAGAGCTGTAACTCCTAAACCTTTTGTACAAATTTGGATGTGGATACTCCTGAGAGATTGCACTTCAAGCCCATATTCACTATTTAACTAAAACTTGAATATATTTTGGTAAACAGCCAAAATAACAAAACTTGTCTCAGTGTCCAAATATATAGATCTAACTGTATTGTCCATGTTGGAACCTAACATTTGTGACTGTCAGTTTTCTTTGTATGGAAACCTACCTTGACACTGTCAATGTGAGGCTTGATGTAGCCAGTCTTGTCCAGATCTAGAATGTGTACAGGCCCGAGGAGTGGACTACCTTCAGGAAACGCTACAGATCGGACACGACTCAGGATCTCCTCACATGCTGCTCCCCACCTCTCACGCTCAGTCTCTCGGTACCCGTGAATAGCCTAAATGTAGGGAAAGTGAACACAGCACAAATAAAGTCACTGTCAAATACACAAATACATTTGTGCTCCAACTATTTAATTTTGACAAGCTTTGTGAATGATTAAAGTTCATCAAGAGTGTGTGACTTTGCTTTCCAACTATAGGCTTTGTGAAATGATGTTCAGAAATGATTACACAGCCTGTGGCTTAACTGTACCGGATGTTCATGTTTATGTATTCACTTGAACGGCCAGGATAAGTTATAGCCTATCTAGAGGAGACGAGCAATTGTCTGACTGTTAACAGACTGTACTGATAAACTACAGACCTGTAGAGTCAACATCAGACTTCATGATCAAAGTTTTTATATCATGTCAATATGTTTGCCCATATTCACACACCCTCTCTCTCTCTGCTGTAGTCTGCATTTGCATTGATTTTTTAATGTATGGTTGTGAATGACCGAATGGTGCGTAGCATATTTGTTGCTGCTGCAAGGAATCATGGGACAGCATTATCTACTTTCTTTTCTTAAAGGATGGTTCAGTGTATCCTATGCTAAAGTAGATGAGAAAGGAAGCATTGAAGCTCCTTCCTTAGCACTTAGAGAATTCAAAAAGCTCTTACAATGACTGCTAAATAAGCACTTCCAGGTCATTTCACCCAGCTAGGGAACCTTCCAAAGCAAAATAGGTATAAATAATATAAATATCGGTGGACTAAGGCGGGCTGAATGACGCCCGGGTGCACAAACAAGCCACCTGTAACGACACTTACCTGTCAATCAACGTGACCATGCTGTTAATTATGTGTAACTTTAAGCCTTAATATAATTTGAATGGGTGAGTTAAAATAGTACAACTGTCATGAACGGGGAAATGAACCACACAGACCAAAACCGTTTTTTGTAACAGGTTGTTTACTTCTGCTGGGAAGTTGGACATTTTAGTATGGGGGCTTATGGAGGTTGACATGTTATGTAGCCAGCCTCAAGTGGCCACTCGAGGATTTGCTGTTCTTGGCACTTTGCATGCTTCATTTCCTAGTCATGGAGGTTTGCTCTTGTTTTACCAGAGTCTAATTTACCAGGAAATCTCAAACTCTAAAATACCTCAAAATTACTTCTTCTGTTGTTATAGGACCAGATACCAGCGTACACGTGACATATAGCGCTAGACATATGATAGAAGCACTTAAACATCAATTTTGACTTCACTGGGAAGTTATGTACTTCTGAACCTAACTTACATCGTCCCAATGGTCGAACTCGTAGCGTTTTTTCTTCAGGCCTGGCTCCACCTCTCGCATAAGAGCCCCCTCCTCCTCCTCAGTGATGAAGCCCGTCCTTACTTCCACCTGTGAGCCGAGTCTCTGCACGAGTTCACGGCTTGACCCGACGATCAGTGTCTCATCCTGGCGGGCTAACAGGCCGCTGCTGCTGGAGCTCAGACAACGTTGGCGACTGGTGTAAACAGCTGGTGTATAGGTTCGTTTTAATACTGACAGCAACAGTTTCATCCTCCTGTCTGAAATATTATTAGTCAACCCGCCACAAAGTCCTCTGTACCTTTAGCCACGCTTTGGTCTTGTTGACAGAAGTCAAACTGCTATGTGGGACGCCATGTTGGAAACGCAATGCATTGTGGGGGGTGTAGTCTTCTAGCAGTAAACATATCACCTAAGGTGTGTCTGAAGAAAAGAAACCATTAAAACTTTTTGTGAGTATTTTCCAGTTAGGTTTTAAGTTGAGAGTAGAAACAGTCGAAATAAATTTATATAAAATGATGTTGAATAAATGCTTTAAAAATACAGCCCTACTAAGTAACCTTGAGCAGGTGACATATAGTTAACGCTTCACTGAAATAACATTTTATATTGAGGACATACACTCACTGGCCACTTCATTAAATACACCTGTACAATCTAAAGTGACCCAATACAACAACTCTGCCATGACTTTTACTACGTTTTTATTTTTATTTATTTATTTCAGTTTTTGTTGACACTGTCATAAAGGTAATAAATTCTACTTTATGTCTATAATTAAAGTCATGGTGAGTGGTGTTGTACTGAAAGGTGTTTCTAATATTATGTCTCTCAGTATAATGCAGACCAGTTCAACACTACTGTAAACTACAGCCACATATAGTTGACAACTCTATAAACGCAACTTCGTTTTTTTAAATGAATCGTCCACAATTCATAATTCATACAGACATGCAGATTTGCTACTCAGTAATATCAATGATCCTTAACTGTAAAAGCTAGAGAAGCAGACGAAAATGAACAGTGTTGATTAAAGTTAATTTGCCACCTGTTAAATCTATCATTGTCCGACAGTTTGCCTCGGTATATCTGTTTGTATATATCTTTATGTGCAGGATTCCAGGCTTGCATACATTGCCCACAAAAAAAGCTGAGTGCACTGAGTGCAAGACTTCTCTTTGCTTTCTTGCTCTCGCAGCTTTGGGATATGAACACGCACACACACGCACACACACACAGAGAGAAGAGCGGCCACACGGGTAAGTGAGTGAATGCAGATGTTGCAGTTCATCAATCTGACCACTGGAGGGCAGTGAACACTAATGATTGTAAGTATGACTTACTTGTTATTTTAATTACTATTATTATGAAGCACTTTGTGACGTCTGCTTTTTGAAGTTGCTGTATGAATAAAGGTATATTAGTTTATTTTATTATCATTAAATAATATTTTATAAAACCGTAATAATAGTAAGTAATATTATTATCAAATGTCAGGGAGGTTATCGAGAAACAGATGACGAAAGAAGATTTTGCTTGTGAACGACCAGCTGTGTTACCCTACTTATGTCTTGGTTAATAATTCTAGATGTTTATAAGTGCATAAAAACTTATTATGTGGGTGTATTTTTGTGCATTGCTACCCAAAATGGTCAATCCACTATCCTATCAAAGACATAGACAAATGCTGCTTTTGATACATGTGAGCATGAGTGTATGTATGTAACATGCACATCCAAACACATCCACTGTATATATACAAGGATTAGTGCTCCTTCTGTGAGCCGGCTGTTGGTCTCGGTCAGTGAGCATCCACAATAAACAAATGCACCCGCCTCTCTTTTTTCTCCAACACACATACACACAAATGACGTGATGCCCATTTCATTGTTGGATGCCATGTTGCTGCCCCCAGCATTACATTCATCCAGCCATGATGAGTGTTTTGGGTTCATATTCTAATTCCCAGTTGGCACACTCATTTAAAGCTTCTACGATTCACTGCATTATCATCGGTCAGCCTGCCCTGGGGGCATCATTATGCCTTCTGTTGAATCATGCAGTTAAACTGAAAATAGTCAGAAAAATACTTGGCAGTGGTCAGTTTGGAAGGTACATGTGTGAAACCTGTCTGCCATGACTGTAGAATCATAAGCACCAAGAAGTCAGAATGTCATAGGACAATCTAAGGATTTTTATGCCTCATCAAATTATGAAAAATGGATGAAGGACTGAGTGGTTGTTAGTGTAGCACTTAAGAGAGGGACAAATACCGCAGCACTGGTAGGGCACAGGGACAATATTTTTGTTTTAACATAATGAATTACAATTTGTTTTTAAGGGAGAGGGGAAGGGTGTGTAATTAATTAGTCAATTTTACACACACTAGAATCTGTTTAAATTTTCACTCACTCACTCACTTTATTAATCCCCAAGGAAATTTAGGCATGACACACAGCAAACATACATTAATATTAGACCTATAAAGATTAATTTGAAGTAAACCTGTGCAAAGATATGAATAGAAAACTATATTAATGATATATGATATACAATTAAATTTGACTGTGTGTAAATGTAAATGTGTAATTAAATTAGAGATGTGAATCTGCATTCCTGCCTTTGTGTGTCTGTCCTGTTAACCAGTGTCCCATTGGGTTTCACAGCCTTCACCAGTTTAAGGAGAAGCTGAAGCCATCCCTGCAGATCCGCCCTTTCTTGATGGTAACATACTTAAACACACCATGGCAAGTTGGCTCATGACTACCCTTGCCTACTCTTCCAATAAAGTGGCTTGTTAGGGTATTTACTCTTGATTACTGATTTTAGAAATGAGTTAAGTTTGAAGTATTGCATATGAAAGTGGTCATGAACCAGCTAGACTGACAGCTCTTCACTATGTATGTGATGTATGTTTATGTGCATGTGCTCTACTGATTCACTGTTATCCCTTAAAGCTTGTATCAGTTTTGGTGTAGTGTGTTTGCCATTAATTATCTACTACCTTGTTGCTAGCTAGACTCAAACTAAACTAAACACAGCATCTGACCCAGTTTGCTATGGCTGGACACATCTTCACCCACCTTACTTTTCATGCTGGTTATATAAAGATGTAGGTTATTGAAATGGCAAAATTGTATTTTTGGCACATACTGTAAGATTGCATTACCTTCTGTTTTTTATTAAGCACATTTTGTTGTGTATGATGTGGACCAGTCTTGCAGAGGTTTACATGTAAGTCTGCATTGGGTCTGTGGAGGGCCTGGTTCAGCAGGGGCGGAGTGCTCTACATGCATTCAGCCATTGAATTATTCAGCCTTATGAATCATTGAGTCACAAAACTCCTTTTTAGGCCCTCGCCTCAGAGCCCCAGCCTCACAGCTACCCACTATTTGAACATCTGACAGAGAAATAAAAACAACAGAGAACAATCCTGACACTTTTAAACTCTTAAAGAAAAAGAGATGAAATGGCTGGTTTGTAATCGTGTTAGAAACTTGCAGTGCAGACGATGCTTTCACCAGATTTTGATTTATTTAAATTCACAAAATATAGGCGTTCCAAGATCCAAGTCTTAACATACTTTAATTTATAGGATGGTAGCACATAATTCTCATTCCTGTTAGAATTATTAATTTGAGCATCATTCCCCTTTTGATTAAATTCATCAAATTATTTATTCCAGAGGATGTGGTTGTCATAGCTGCTGAACATATTTATACATTATTTCTAAAATGGCATATAATTTTATTGCATTACAAAGAGGGCAGTGGTATCTTGTTTCACCTACCTTCCTCTAAAACCCATTATCAACTTGAACCACGTTATGAACTTGTATACTCAACTGTGGGTCATTTATGTGTGTGCTCCTGTCTTAAAAAAATGTTCTGAGTTATAGTTACAGTCCTTGTCAAATGTAGACTACAATTTACACTGCCATAGGACAAAGATAGCCTATCATGGTGCATTATTTGTCTCAACCAAATATGCTATAAAAAACATATATCTATAATGTGGAGACAGTGCATGTGTTCTTGTGAGGTAACCATGTTTTATGCATGGGCAGCCTTGGAGCTGTTGCTCTTCAGTGCTGTGCTGGTTGTGTGGAATAACAGGTTAGGACAGAAGGCTGATGCTCCTCAAAGGCTCAAGCTCTGAAGGGCGAAAGATAATTTCACAGATCATCACACCCAAGTGTAAACACAAACATTTATGAACAGACATGTATACATTCTATACCATAAACATCTCCCAGAGATAAGTGCAACATCATTCTTATGTAAAAATGCCACAAGCAAACTGTGTACAATATTGTAAAAATGTTACCATCATAATCTATGCATGCACACACACACACACACACACACACACACACACACACACACACTTCTCATATTAAAAATGCTGACTGTGTGGGACTGTCCTTTTGTCCTGACTTGTTTGTGCTTGCTAGTGGCATGGTGCTGTCTATGGCCTGTAACTGGTACCAGAGGATAGCACTATCTATCTATCTATCTATCTATCTATCTATCTATCTATCTATCTATCTATCTATGATTAGGAATTACAATTTGTGTCCTTGCGGTGGGGTCAGTCTCGCTCTTGCGGCCGGAAGCCTTGCTTAAGTGGACACAGAGCAAAACGATCTCTTTCTGACATATCGGATAGACGTTTAAGGTCGTGCCGGTATTGATTGGCGTTCGCACGTGCAAGGTTTCTCTACTGATTCAATCTCTCCAAGAGGTGAATTAATTCTCTCGGTCACCCTTAAATCTGTATATGGACGATCATTTCCCATTCACGGAGGCAGCTATTTCTAGAGTCAATCAATTAGGTCACATAATAGATTAAGAGAATGTTGTCCTGTGATGTTGTGGGTTAGAGAGCCTTCGTCTCCTCTTCACCGAGCCTTAACATAACGTGGCACCAGTACTTTGCCCACAGTGCAGTTGTGAGTGAGTGAGTCATGACATTCATTGAATATGAGACCACTTTTTGCCATCTTTCTCCTCTCTTCTCTCCATCAGCATAAAATCCAATACAAACCATCCTGTACAATTAAAGATTAAAACTCATGATTAAACTGCATTTTTGAACATTTCAGTTTGAAATTGGTTTCGCTGTAGACGAATGACAGATTTGATAATTCGCATCGAATTAGTGTATTGTGTAGAAATGTTACCACAAGGAACAAAACGCTGCAGTTCTTATTATCTCACGGCATTGTCCATCCACGTTGTCCTTGTTTGCTGTGTGCTATGTCATTGAACATCTTTGTGGGCTTTAGCGCAAAGCATATGGTCACACCTTGAACAGTCACTAGTGTTTTGATGAAGCTATGAGAAAAGCCTCGAGGAGAGGAGAGGGAGTCAGGGAAGAGGATCCTCGACTCGGTTTCGGGGAGGGAGGGAGGGAGCGAGGAAAGAGCTCTCTTCGTCCATTAATTTCCAAATGTCTGTTGCTAAGAATAGCCTCCCCCCCCACCCCCCACCTTCCCTAACAAACACTCATAGACTTTCGCGCGCACACTCTGACGCGCGTTTACTCTCCTCACGCGCCCGTGTGCGCGCAGTCATTGTCAGCTTGCGTTGCAGCTGTATCTTTGCACGAGCTGCATGATGCCAACACCCCTCCTCTCCGCCACATACACTCACCATTTGGCTATAATAAGCATACTTAATGGGTCTTCATGAAACACACACTTCCATACAAAGATGGAAGGAAATGAGAAACAGAGTTGCCGGTGTCACCTCATCCCCCTTTCAGGCTATTTTACGCATTATTTGAAATTGATTTGAAGTTGGACGGTTTGACAGGTCCGGTCCAGCTGGGCTATAGCCCGGAGCACCTTAAATAAACAGGCGATAGACGATGCCTCTGTCCGTGACATACCTACGTCTGGAAGTTGGACGAGCTGCGTGCGTCATGTGCTGCGGCTGCAGAACCGATCAGGCTCGCATTATAGTTCACACAAACTGAAAGACAGCGATTTCGCGCTCTGTGCGATTTATTTCATTTATAGAAAAAGAAAAAGTCGTTTTATTTTTTTGTCTTCTTCCATTCACCGATCCATCCATCCGTTTGTCCGTCCGTCTGTCCCTCTCCTCCTCCCCTTGGGGCCGCTGGAGGAAGAGAGAGGAGGCCGTGAGGAACGCTCTACCCTACTCCAGTGAGAGAGAGACAGAGAGAGAGAGAGAGAGAGAGAGAGGACGCTCTGCCAGGACATTCGGCTTATCAGTGCGGGCGAAGGTAGACTTTTCGGGGCGGGGATGGTGAGGGACTTTCTCGACACTGCTGCACCTCGAACAGCCAAACCAAGATCATGAGAGGGTGTAAGACGGCGGAGAAGCGGCCGTCATACCCTTGTCTTTGACGAAGCCGTCCGTGTGTCCCTTGCTCAGCTTCTGGATGGTCGCGCAGGTGACGGAGAGAAGATGATGGTTTCAATGAGGGAGGATGCTATTGAATTCGTTTGAGAAAATTATTTCATCTACAGTGCTCGACAACAATGACACCGACATTCCAAAGGAAAACGGTATTTCTCTTTTTCCTTTCTACTCGAGATAGTGCACTCTGAAATAAGATGCATTAATAACAGATGTCACAATTTTCTTGGTCTCAAGGCTTGACCGAGCCACTGGTAAAACAACTGTAAGGTGGCGGGAGCCACATTATTGCCACACACTGTGCCAAACATTGCGGATGTTTCAAAAATAAATAAATAATAGTAGCTTTTTCCCTTTTTAATGCCTTTTTAAAGAAACGCGACGTTTCCAAAATGCAATGTTGAATGCCACTGACAGCTGTAGCTATAGGCTGTTAATTATTTTCAGATTTATTTTCGACAATCTGATTTACTGAGGCCTGTGTGACATTAGAGGCGTTTAGGCTGTCATTACATGCTGTCATGAGAGTAAAGAAATAAATCATCCAGAAAGGTGCAGGAGGCTGTGGTGCGCTCTGATACAAGCATGAACCATGAAGAACATGAAAGATTCATGTTAACTCGCTACAGTCTCCCCATGATTTCATGTTGGGGGCGAAGCCTGCTTTATACGGACATAAGAAGCGACTATGACTGAGACACCCCACAGCTCTACCCCACAGTGCAACCAGTCAGCCAACCGACCACACATTTAATTTCCTCACACCCACAATTGGCCGTTGGCAGAGACGTACAGAGAAGAGACGGTACTTGGGCGTCCTCGTCTGCTAAAAGCAGCATATAACTGCTCGCCGGTTGCAGGTGCTCAGCATAAGCTTACAAGACAACCCATTGTGCATATGAGACGTTCTGATCCAGATGGGATGTAATGTTGTGTGGCTGCACAGCTGAGCATTGGTCTCCTTCTCCGCTGCTTCGTGAAGATTGGCTTTTGGTGTCCAGAGAATGGCGCGGTTCGGAGATGAGGTACCGTCCAGGTATGGCGGGGGGCCCGGCGGAGGGGGCCCGGGCGGCCGCGGTGGTAGCAGGCAAGGAGGACCCCATGGACACGGTCACGGCCACGGGCATGGCCACGGTCATGGCCACGGTCCACCAGGAGGGCCCGGGACCCAGAGAATGTACAAGCAGTCTATGGCGCAGAGAGCCCGGACCATGGCCCTCTATAACCCCATTCCCGTGCGCCAGAACTGTTTCACTGTCAACCGCTCACTGTTCATTTTCAGTGAGGATAACTTCGTCAGAAAATACGCCAAAAAGATCACCGAATGGCCATATCCTTTACCTGGTGTTGTACAGTGAGTAAAATGTGCTACTGTAGACCCTGCCTGGATATCAGGTAGGCCTCGTGTGCAGACATATGTCTGAGTGAATGGTTCACATTTTTCTGCTCATTGCATGAGTTAAAGGCTTTTATGTTAAGTTGTAATGGCAAAGGTGTAACAGGCAGATGCATCAATGCAAACCTGTCTGAGGTAGGTTAAAGGGGGTGACAGGGGGAATGCTGGACATGTAATTTATAGTTAATTAAGATGAGGGGGCATGAACCAGCGCCTTCTTTATGATGCTGTTGATCACTATCAATCACATTTGTTAGTAATTTCATGTCACAGTCGCGTGGGGCTTGCTTGATATACGTTCCCTGTGTGCGGTGTGTGTGTGATGGTGGTGGTGCTGGTGGTAGTGTTTAAGGAGGGTATGGGGGGGTGGAGGGTCTAGGGGGCGCTGCTGGTTGCTGATGTCAGCATGTGCAGTTTAGGCCCAGCGCCTCGCGCGGGTATAGAGAAACAGGAGAGAGAGAGAGAGAGAGAGAGAGGGGGGGAAGGTGGGAGAGACCAAGAGAGAGAGATGAAAAGAAGCAGTTACAGTTTGTGTCTCTGTGTGTATCCTTGCAGAGATGCACACACAAGTTCCCATATCAGCATGATGCAGGTGTCTTTCTAGATATGGTGTGTGTGTGTGTGTGTGTGTGTGTTGAGAGAAAGAGAGAGAGAGAGGGGGAGAGAGTGAAAGAGAGAAAAAGGGAGAGAGAGCAGATGCAAGTGTGAGAGCAGATGCAAGTGTGAGTACTGGCTATTAACTTGTGCATTGACACAGTATTTATTCTTCCCCCATTTTGAGCCTCCTCTTAATCACACAAGATGCAGGTGTCAGTGAATGAATGTGCCACCATTTCAAACTGTGTGTATGTACGTCCACTCCATGTGTGACAGTATTAAATTTCCTGCATTTCCCGGCATTTCCATCTTTCATGAAACCAGCACAGATTGCACCATTCTGGGGCGAAATGGAGAGTGATTTCAGTATTTTCATTTGCGGGATTTGTGTAAGTCTGTGTGAATACATGCAAATGTGGAAGTAAGTTTCTATTTTAGTGTTAATGACAAGAGGGGAAATTGGAGTAATGATTGTATTGATCCATGCTGATGCTTGAGCCGTGACATAACTACACACACTAATTGGGCTGCTCCAGTGAAATGCAGGAGCTACTTATAGTGCTTCTGAATCATGTCTATTCACCATCTAAATGACAGACGTGTGTTAGAGAGAGAGAGAGAGAGAGAGAGAGAGAGAGAGCGTGTGCAGAAAATCTGATGTTGTATATTCATTTAAATTCCAAAATATGATACAGCAATTTAATAACTTTTATGAAGTAGGACATTTATTTCGAATGCAACTAGTCATTTGTACAATGTTCTTAAATGACACAAAATGATAACGAAATGTTTTGAGAATTAGGGGGTCATTTTGGTTATTAGGCAGGATGTATTGAGTTATATGAGTTTAGAATGTTTAAAATTAAAAAAATGTTAAATGTTTAACTAACTGAAAGCTGGGAGAAATACAGTGGTTGTGCTGCTTTATAGCTCTACTGTGCTCTGCTGTTTTAGGCAGTTAGGGATGCACAGGGAACTATAGTTTTTCCTTGTAGTTGCTTTAAAAAAAGTGGACCTCATTACGTTAAAGTTCACAAAATGACTTCCCCGTGAATGGCAATTTGCAATAGATGTTTTTTTTTTCACAGAAGAGAATTTGACATGTCACAATAGGAAAAGCACAGAGTTCCATTTAGTTGCACATTGTCACACCGATGGCTTACTGGGACAGATGAATAACACAGAGTCGTCGTTAATGTTATTAGTAACACCTGTTCTTTTCCAACTATGAAAAGTAGTCTGCTGTGAAAAAGGTCTATGCTTCACTACACAAACCAGATAGCTTTAAACATCTGTAAGTAAAGTGTATTACGCAATTTTATTTTCTCATTACAGAAATGTTATTTTCTTTCTTTCCATCAGTATATTTGGCAGCATGGAAAATATCCAAAGCCTAGTGGAGATCTGGTGGTCTGGTAAAGAAAGGAAAGCCCAAAGAATACGGTTGAATTGAACTGTAGCTAACAGTTATTGTAAATGCAGGTAGTACAAAGTATGTTGTATTGTGCAAAGGCATGAAATGAATGGAGTAATAAATGTTCTCCTCGATCAAATTCTTAATCTAATCTATAAGTAACTTTAGATTTAGAACTGTCTTGGCTTATTTTAAGATTTCAGAAGACTGTTTTATCAGATATTATTATCTAAACTTGTAGCTACACAAAACAAAAGAGGTTAATCATTTTTGTATAATGGTTAACATGTATTCTGCTGACATTAGTGAGATGGTGTCTGGGCGCTTCATGGTTGGTCTCTCATAGCCTGGAAAGCTCTGTCTACCTGGGCTATTTGCACTGCGTGGAGGTGTTTGATACAATAACACGAACACTAGTAAAATCTAATGTAATCCAACACAATAGCTCTGCAATAACTCCTATCATTGTGAAGCTTATAATGTTCAATATTTGTTGAGACTGTGTCAGGGTGTTGATTCAATTTATTGGTAATTTCTGAAGCTTTGCTTTGTGGTTTTGGTGTTTATTGGACTGTAATAAATTGTGAGGTGTACAGCATTTTATCCCTCTCCCCAGGGAATATATTCATGGTATACTGTCAATCCTCTGTATAACTTGGCCTATTGTGGGCAACCTTGAGTAAGTCTGAGATACAGATGATATTATTGTGTGGCTTAATGTGGGAAAGCTAACCAAGCTGAGGCTAGAAGACGGGACAAAATGGATCTCATAATGAAATTCTATTTTGAGATTTTCATAACCTCTTTCAATCGATATTCCAAAGACGAAACCCACTGCATCTTTAGAAACTCTTTCCATTTATTGTTAAGGATGTTGTTACTTCTGCCTGATTTATGTTTAATTGTTCTTAAAATGGATTAGGTTATACTAAATAACCTACTGCGCTAAATCTTGAGTGCATTGAGGAAGTCACTCTGCAGGGGATGGTGTAGTGACAATGCCAATATACTGTAAATCTAAAAGGTCATCTCAGGTAACTCCAGACTCCACTGCGCCACGGTGGACTGTGTCAAGATCAGCTGATGTTCTTTCACGCAACTGGTTCAAAGATAGATAGTGATTCATGCTCTCATGTACTTGCTAGTGTGGACCACATCAGGTCCACTTTAGCAATTCCCCCACCACAGATACTCCATCACAAATAAAATATGTGTACTTTATATCTATGCCATGTTGGAAAACATATATAGCAATCACATACTGGCAAACATTGAACATTAACAGACTCAAATCATGATCAGGGGCAAAAGAAAACATCTTGAAGGTTTTCTTCTCAGTGGTGAACATTCAAGTAAATCATATTGCTAACACAACAAAGAAAATGACTCAGAAATATTAGTGGTACAGTTCATAAGAATATAGAATTGCAATTGATTCAGTAGACAGTGTTACCAGATGCATTTTAACTGACTGATGTTTCACTGAATGGAGACTGAAACAGCTTTTTGATTCACCAGATGTATGAGTCTCAGTGGATTCACTATTCAGCAGATTTATGACCTGCAGCTTTATTTAGTTGTGAACTGACTCTGGACTCATGGGAGTACCTTATAAATAACTATTCTCTCACATCCACATTTAGATACAGTAGACAGATATTTGGTTGTTTAATTAGAATTAGCATTAGAGAATTCAGGCCTGTTACTGTGCCTTTTTGTTTTTTTTTTAAACAAGTGGTAGACAAATAGTGCCTTGTTAAATACTATTATTACCCATATTTATCTTTCTCACTGAGTTTGGTAAACAAACTGAACTTTAGAGCATAGTGTTCGGATACAATACCATACATTACAATACAAATACAAATACAAAAATACTTCATATAATGTAGGCCCTACTGTCGATTTTGACATTAGAAGTCTTCCACTCTTAGGAGCCATTGTAGTAGGCTTTACGTAATTCCACTACCCTTAAAGCTATTATTTGATACTCATTAATGGCGTTTAATTGGTAATTTATAGTAACTTTGTGAGATTATGAATGAGTATGTGCAGTCCTTTGTTACCTAGCTACATACCCAATTAAACACCTTCTTAGAATCACCCATTGTCCAAAAAATTATAAATGTTGTCCTCTACTGTGTCCAATGCTGACAAAACTGAAAAGCAACTATGCAACGATATCATAACCAATGCAGCAGTGGCACCAGAAACGTCACAAATAATTTACCAAGGCAATGTAACAGTAAAGAGCTGTCAATGAGAAACAAGTCCCACTAACATTACCGTCTAAGGCCACTTCCAAAATACACTAAAGTCCATCCTCTCCTAGTCAAGGGTAGTATTTGAGGCCATGTGGTTTTATTTACATATACCACTACAGAAAATAGCAGACTTTAGATGGAAGACACTGACGCTGGATCTACAGTTACAGTTCACAACATTTCACTGCAATACTCCTCTATGGAGCTAGCTTAAATGTATAACTGCTCATGTTTAGCTAGCTAATTTTACTGTCTCTTTTGTGAAAGAAGAGGCCATTTTCAGTGGCATTTCGGATTAGTGTTGGTATTAAAAATAGAAATTGATTCAATATATGGTCAGTACTAGTCAAAGCGAATAAATTAATTAACAAGTCTATTAAATCTATGCAGAGTCAATATTAAATCACACACCCCAGAACTGTTGCACAGAGCATGTATCATAGTGTATAAGATAAATAGTGATTATGCTGTAATGTACTCAGAAATTGCACATCATGTTACATGCTGGGGAAAGTTGAAACTAAAAGGGTAATCCTATAGGACCTTAGAAATTAAATCCCCATCAGCAGTCCTACTGACCTTTTGACCCTAATAAATGCCCATTTGACCTTGTTGAATGCATATCAGGTGTTATACAATGGAATTAGTGTGGGTCATGTAATCCTGTAATGTATTAGGTGTCAGCTAGGTTCATAATGTTCACCTCTGCAGGAGACTAATTTTAGAACCCACGAGAATGTACATAAGCACGCAAACACAAACAAGCACACACATATTAACCCCATGACACACACCGTATGGTGTTTCCTGTGCCATGACTGTACACTTAAGTGCGTTTTCCCTTGCTGTTGTAAATGGAGAGGTAGTCGATAAATGTTCCAGTTATCTATAGTAACAATAAGCTCAATATGAAATGTAATAGAAGTAATGTGTTTTATAAATCAACCACCCTCTCATAATCATAGAGACTGAAAGGTGTTAAGTTAGAAAAGTTCATCCATGAGCATGCCATTGGTTAGTTTTTTGTGCATACTATACATGCCATGAGTTTTGTGTTGTTTGCCTTGTGTGTGCTTGTGAGTGAGTAGTAGTGCTTTAATCTCCTAGTTCCATATCTGATCCTATATGACCCAAAATCAATGAGATGTCAAATGGCCATTCAAGACTAAAGCGTTTAAACTGTTTGCTCAGCTATTTCCCTAAGCAGTCAATCTCCATCTTATTTCTAGTATTTAAGTGTGGTTGGTTGGTGTGTTGTTGTATGTGATATTTTCTGATTCACATATTTCAGGTGTGTGTGTTCACACACCTCACTGGTGTGTGAGTCAACAACATTTTTCCCACCACATATTTAGTGTACTTAAACCACCACTGAGAATAGTCAGGTCTCTCACCCCTTTTGCACCCATTCGAGTTGGGTCAAGAGACACACACATAGCCAAGGTATATATAAGTGATTAAGAGAGACAGACAGAGAGAAAGTGAGACACACCTAGGAACAGAGACAGAGAGAGAGAGGGACCTGGGTGTGTTTGGGTGGATGTGGAGAGTCAGTCAGTGATCTATGTTCACTGCAGAATCTAAATTATTTATTGGCCTTTCTCCAGCTTGCAACTGTCAGCTGATAACTACGGACTTAACATCAGCTTAGTCTTTGTGTGTGTATGTACAAGTTTTGTCTGTTTGCATATATGTATACATCCTCATTCATTTATTTACAAGACCGTCACAGACTGCGATTCAGTCATCCCCTCGCCTTAACCCCTAACCTACTTCGTTCAACCTCCTTTTCTATTATGTTCTCCAGTTTGATGTGATGCATTTCATTTTAGGATAAAATGAACTTTCCAAAAGTGGAGAGGAAAGAAATGAGACGAGAGAGGGGGTGAGAGAGAAAGAGAGAGGAGGTAAAAAGCTGTTTTCTGCTCTGCTTCTAAGATGTAGCTGGTCTACAGATACAGAACAGTGAGATAGAGTATTGAGTGACAGAAGCAGAGAAAGGAGGAGGGAAGTCAGAAAGACAAGAAAGACGGAGACAATATAGAGAGAATATAGAGAGGGATAGACTAATGAGAAATTAGAGAGAGAGCGAAAGAGAGCAAGCGATCGAGAGAGTGAGTCAAACTGCCTGTCTGCATATAAATCATTTAACACAAAGTGGTGGAGAGACAAACACTCAGGGCTGGCCAGCTACACTGCAGCCAGATCACACAGATAAACTTGTTTTTGTCACTTAGAAAGACATTGCATTGACTTACATTTGTTCCTTAGAGACTTACCGTGCCTTAGCAGCCACATGCCTAAACCCAGTCATAACCCTTATCTTTACCAGGTCTCTGAATGGGAGATGAGTTCCCATAATGTGACTTAACAGATTTGGCTAACACTACCAAAACATTTTTTTATTCTCTCTCCTTTCCTTCTCCCCCTCTCTCTGACTGATAGGAAGTGAAGTTTTGTCATCTCCTCTCATGTTTGACTACCTGTACTTTTTCTCTTTCACTCGAATCCTATCCATCATTCTTTATTTTTCTCTTTCCTCCCTGCCACTGCTCTTCCACTCTGCTCCATTGTATCTTGTCCTCCCTCTAATTGGGTGCATCCGCGTTTTGTGATGCTAATTTAAAGCATTTGTTTGAAGTTTTGGGAATATTTCGCGGAACATCCTGACAGCTGCAAGTCTAGTTTGGTTTGCTAATAATTGTTGGCAATACGAAGTGCATCTGAGTGTGCATGTCTCTGTTACGATTCCTGGTGTGTGTGTTTGTGTGTATGTACACGCGTACCCTCTGGGCTCAATCTGCCTACCTCATACCTTTGACTGTCTGGTAATAAATGTGTGAATTGATCTGTATCCTTAGTGCCTATGGGCAGACTCTGCGCTGGGGTTTTCATGAGCCTACAGCACACACACACACACACACACACATGCACACACTTACAGAACTATAAAACAAATGTAAGCTCAGAAGAAAGCCAAATCTGTTTAGGTTGTTTTCTTGATTTGTTTTTTTCACCCTTTCACTAAATGCATTTATTTTATTATGATATGCTGTATGTATCTTTCAGAAAAAAAGTGACCTGACTAATCAGTCGATATATTTGTGATAAAGGGATTTAAAAGTGTTACTTTTCAGAAAACCCCTGAAGAACTTGAAATACCCACTTTCCATTTAACTTGCAACATCTCATCCTTGTGCTATTGATCAATGGCAGAGCATTGTTATTTTACCTTTTCTGTGTGTGTGTGTGTGTGTGTGTGTGTGTGTGTGTGTGTGTGTTTATGTACTGAAATATATCTGTCTGTCCTCCCACAGTGTTCTTAGATAGAGGTGGAGGAACACTGAGGTCATTCGAGGTAGTGAGGAATCTACATTTCCCTCTCTGTTTCTCTCCTTTTGTTTCTCTCTGTTGCTCTCTTTCTTCCAGTTAACATGTTGAATTGATATTTTGTTCCGATTTTTCAAAATGGCACACGTAGTAATAAGTGATGTTACACAACGTGAAAAGCTTTACAGATAAACTCAATAGGAGCATGCATTTCAGATCATTTGCATCGCAATATAAAATTATTTTTAACACAAATATTACAGGCACTCTGTCTACATCATTTAAATACATTTATTATCTAAAATTCAAACATTATAATAAAAATCTAATAACTTTTTGAAGATAAAACATACACATTTATTTGTTTATTTTTTAAATTAATTTAACACATGAATCTTTGGCGTTAAGAAGTGCAGTGAAGTGCTTAGGAGGAGTGGTTCACCAACAGCAACTAAAAATGACAAGCTACACTGTTCTCAGATTGTAAATTGATCCTCTAAAACCTGATAAATGCATCGTGCTAGCTGTTTTTGATATACTGCAGATGGGTGCCCTTGTAACATATATGGCAATTGAGAAATGGAAGCAAAATCAATATGAAAACATGTTGCTGTGTAGCCCCTAGGGCATAAATCACAAGAAATATTGGTATCAATAGCTGCTAGCAAAATTTGCAAGTGCCACTGCTTCAGTCAAACCTTGTATGTACAGATGTTTTACAGTCTTGGTGCATTGTTACATCATTTTGCCTTTGAAAGTCTCTTCTCTGACATCATACATTGAATGTGGTCAGAAGAGTCAGAGAGTTAAACCTTTCATCGCACAGGGATCAGTGTAATAGTTCAGTGTAGATTCACTCAAATTCCAGAGTCACAATGTGTGTCAAACATTTTGAATTTTGACATCATCAAGGACATCTCATTCCTATCGTATCAATATGTCACCAAGTCATGCACACACACACACACACACATATATTTCCAGTGGTAAAGTCCCACTGTTCCAGTATCTCTCTGTTTCCCACTGAGGTCGACATTCCCTGAGTCCTAGCTTCACTACTGCCGGTGTTTAAGTCAAGTGTGTGTGTGCTGTTCATGTTATTGAATGCACATGTATGTATTTATTGTAATTTATCTCTTTTCTTTGTCCTATGTCTCTCTCTCCTTTTCCTCTGCATTTTTCTCATTCTCCTTTATCTTAGCTGTGCATTCTGTCTCTGTTGAATAATTCAGTTTCAGTTGCAGGCTAGTTTGGATGTGTATGTCTGTTTGTGTTAGGTGTGTGTCTTTGTGAATACGTGCGTCTGTGTGTTGGGGGTGGGGGGTGGTTGGGTTGCAGTGACGTGAAGGAGAGCTATTTTGGGGATTTGGAATACATGGAGAGAGAGAAAAATAGAGAGACAGGGAGAGAGTCTGTGATGCATTGATTTTTTTCATGCCCGTGTTCTTTAGTCCTGTGCTGCGGCTGTTACTAGACAAACCCTGCTGGAAGCCTGCACTCTACCTGCAGGGTGTGCTGGCACACACACAAACACACAAACACACTTACATGTACAAGCACACATTGGCAGTGAAAAGCAGGCACACAGTTAAATCAGCAGATTGTGGGGATATGCAAACACATTCATACTTATACACCTGCACCATCATCCTGAAGACAGAGCTAATGTGAAAAACATATCACACTGATATTCGACACATGGCCCATGGCACAAACACACACGCACCACCGTCAGCATCTTGTACAAAGTGACAACTCGGCTATATGTGGGTGGTGAGGGAGAAGCAGTGGCAGGGGTGAGATAGAGACACAACATATGCTATATGGAATAAACAGGTAGGAGAAGTGGGCGACTGTAAGGACTATACACACTGATTGATGCTAAATCAGACTGAGAGAGGCCAAGCAGGGTTAAAATGCCCTTCGGGCACTCCCATTTGTTTGGCAGTGTAGTCAAATATGGTGCCAAAGTAGGATAAATGTAGAATTATCAAATGTTTTGTAGCACTGAGGCATGGACATGTTTGGTTTGGGTTTCACATCAGATTGCATATTGATTGCAGTTCTTTTCTTGCTTTTGATCACAGTGTTGAATGCAACAGCAAAAATAATCTGTTTGTTTTGGAGGAATATTGTCCCATGTGACAACGCCTCTCAGTGGAGAACATTTTCTTGCTGTGGAGGACCTCCACTGCCAAATGAATGTACTCTTGGGAGACACGAGCAAAGTGATTTATTCTTATTCTGAAATGAGATATACTATGTGAAAATATAGAATTACTACTTAGACTGTAAACTCCATATCAAGTATGGTGGAATCACTTTGTAATTTAAATTAGATGACTAGTTTAAAGTAAGATTCCTGTCTAGAGCTTTAACAAATTGAAAAAAACTTATATCCATTCATATTTTACAAATGAAAGTGTTGCTAAATATGAAATTCCAAGGCAACATTTGAAACATGAAAAGACACTTTAATTGTGATTCATGAGATTCTATTTAAAGTCTAAGATGCTGGAATAAAATGAAGTGCTCCAACCATGTCTCCTATCTTTTATGGCTGCTGATTATCAAAATAATTAGATAGGTTTCAGCCACAGTGCTTACTCCCATTCGTTTTATCAAATCAGTGCTTCTGAGGGAAAAGTGACAAGAAAATGAAGTAATCATTTGAGCTGTTCTGCCAGTGCTCTGCTGCATAATATAACAGGACAGACAGAGAGAGGAAAAGGAAAGGAGGGGAAAGGAGTGAGGCATATAAAAAAAGCTGACACAGAGAAGGGGAAGCTGATAAGTTATGAGTGTAACTTCTTTTTCTTTAAAACAACACCTTGTTCCTGGGGCTTCATTATTTTTCATAATTGCATATTTGGTTTATCTTTATTTTATTATTTTCTATGTTGTAGATTAACATTGAATACATCAGAACTACAATAACCCATACTGAACTGTGTGGTGAACAAAAAAACATGTAAACAAAACACAATATGTTTTAGATTCTTTGCTTTGAATGGGTTTAGGTTGGGTGATTGTGGAGGCCAGCTCATCTGATGCAGCACTCCTTCTTGATGAAATAGCCTTTACGTAACCTGGAGGTGTGCTTTGGGTCATTGTCCTGTTGAAAAACAAATGATGGTCCCACAAAAGACAAAACAGATTTGATGGCATCTGATTGCCTTGAATTTTAAATAAATGACCAATAGTGTCACCAGAAAAACACCATCACACCTCCTTCTCTGTGCTTCACAGTGGGAACCACATACGCAGATACCATTAGTTCACTTTCTCTGCGTCACACAAAGGCACAGTTGTTGGAACCAACAATCTTTAATTTAATCATCAGACCAAAGTAGATTTTTCCACTGGTCTAATGTCCCTCCTTTGTGTTGTTTGCCCCAAACAGTTCCCTTCTTCTTGTCAGTGTCCCCTAGAAGTGGTTTCTTTGCAGCAATTTGACCATGAAGGTCTGATTCACACAGTCTCCTCTAAACAGTTGATATTGAGATGTGTCTGCTCCTTGAACTATATGAAACATTTATGTGGACTATAATCTGAGGTGCCATTAATTGGCGAATTCTGAGTCTGGTTACTGTAATGAACTTATCCTCTGGAGCGGAGGGAACTCTTGGTCCTCCTTTCCTGTGACAGTCCTCATGAGAGCCAGTTTCATCATGGTGTTTGATGTTTTTTTAGACTGCACTT
This sequence comes from Sciaenops ocellatus, assembly GCA_033000465.1. Classification (NCBI taxonomy): domain Eukaryota; kingdom Metazoa; phylum Chordata; class Actinopteri; family Sciaenidae; genus Sciaenops; species Sciaenops ocellatus. The sequence continues at coordinate 17,995,387 of CP136877.1, forward strand.
GAATACACATTCAAAGTTCTTTAAATTTTCTAGTGTTATATCTCAAAGTAATGATGGACTGTCCTTTCTCTATGCTTAGTTGAGCAGTTCTTGCCATAATATGGATTACAACAGTAGTCGAATAAGGCTATTTATTGTGTGCCAAGACTACCTCTGAACAACACAACTGAAACATAAAGCTACAAAAAGGTACCTTAAAAAATCTAAAATCTAAAACATAATTTTATATGTGTTATTTCATAGTTTTTATGTCTTCAGTCTTAATCTACAGTGTAGAAAGTAATTAAAAAAATAAAAAAATAAAAATCATGAGAATGGGAAGGTGTGTCTGAACCTTTGACTGGCACTGTAATACAGTAAACAAATAACAAGTGTGGTTTATCAAAATTAAGCAAATAGAGAGTGTCAGAGTGAGAGAGGAGGCCCATACTATAATGCTCAGTTTTATTAATAGGGAGGCTGGCACCTTCCCAAAGGGTAGCAGCTGGTCTGGACTCCACTGGCAGACAAGTGTAGTTTAGTGAAGTGAAGTCTAGCATTGGTCCATGTGTGTACAGTACATGGACAAATATGCATGCTTCAATGGTAATATGGCACATGCATGAAGAGAGGAAGGACTGAGGAGTGTGGGGCAGACATTTTGAAAGGAGTATTTAGTTCTGATTGTGTGCATGTTTTTGCATGCATTTCATCAGAGCTGCAACAATTAGTCAGTTAATCAGTTAGTTGTCAACTATCAAACTATTTTGATAATTGATTAATCATTTTGAGACATCATTTGATTCTTTCGGCTTCTCAAATGTGTCAGTTTTACACATACATACTTACATATACTGTATGTGACAATATGTATGTATAGCCACATTCCCCCTCTCTTTATATATGTGCCAGTGTGTTCAGCCACTAACCTACTTTCAGCAGATTGCTCAGGAGAAGAAAATACTGCAATACTCACAAACCCCTCTGTCATTCTCTCACTTTATCCATCTCTGCCCTTCTCTTTTCCCTCTCGCTTTTATTCCTCACGACTCATTCAATTAAGTCGGTGCCTACAGGACTGTTTCTTTCTTTCTTTCTTTCTTTCTTTCTTGTGAAGAAAAAAGGTGGAGGAAACAAATTGGAAAACAGTAGATGGAGAGATTATTGAATAAAATGATGGAATAATGTAAATGTGAAGGATGATACAGTTATGGGAGAAAAAGAGAGACAGGTGGCTTAACAGTGCAGGCAGAGAAAGAAATATATCAGTGAGAAACAGGCATGCTTTACTGAGGAGGATAGAAAGTAGGAAAGAGAGAGAACATGAAGACAGTATAGAACCGTGATCGACAAGGTTAAGAAAAGGCCATAGAAGTGTGTGTGTGTGTGTGTGTGTGTGTGTGTCTGTGTGTGTCTGTGTGCGTGCGTCATTTGGCTCCAGCAGTGTACTTTGAGGGCCTCACTTCCCTTTTCTTGGCGAGACATCACCGTCTACGACCTACTACTGTCCCCATTACAGTGCATACACACACACACACGCACAAACACGCACCTAGACAGATAATAAAAAGCAAGCATATGCAGAATCACGGGTAGAGCAAGAAACACAGGGGAGGCAAAAGAGAGAGACTGAGGACAAAGAAAACATTAGAAAGATGAAGGGCGGGGGAATGGTGAGAGAGCATCTACCCCCCCCCCCTCATCCCCGATTCTTCCCTTGCTCTTAACTCTGTCATGTTGCTATATATAGCCATTGAGGAAGGAAGAAGAGGAGATTCATTATTGAAAGGTTTATGGCAAGAGTGTGAGTCATTTATTTATATTATGAATTTGTATAAAAGTGTATGTGTATGTCTGCAGGGGGCATCTTTGAGGATACTCTGCGACTGTTTCACACAGCCATATTGACGCACACACACTTAAGAGGGAGAAAATCATTTGGCACCTTTAAACATAATGCAGGGACAAATGTGTCAAATGATTATCATCATCATCATCATCATCATCATACACACACAGCAAACAGCCATTCCGCTTGAGAAGCATTTCTAATACATAACACACTCGTACACACACATTTGTCCCTTTGTCCCTGTGTTTCTATATCAGTCTCACTCCCCTTGCACTTTCTCCTTCTCTCTCTCTCTTTCCCTTTTTTCAGTCAAGAACACCCTGCCCACTCAAAGCCCGACACACACACACACACACACACATATACATATGTACACACTCACACACATTTGTACACGCACACTTTGCTGGGGGGCAGGGAGGCTAATTGAGTGGTGCCCTGGGTGTTGTAGTAATGTGTGCCTGGTGGTAAGAGCGGTCAAACAGATGCGCATGATCACAAACATACGCGCGCACACACACACACACACACACACACACTGCACACACACATTGTGGGCTTGGACAAGGCTGGAGTAGCCTTTCAGTTCCCCTTAATCTGGAGAAAACAAACATATGCATGCACCTTTAAGTCTGCACACGTGCGTGCACACACACAGGCATGTACATGTAACAGACATGTTTCACACATGCACACATGATGTATGTTTCCATAAATAGCCCCCTCTTCAATTTTTCCCTTCCTCCCATCTGCCATGGGAATGGCTGCTCCCAAAGGAAGCAGGCAAGTAGAAAAAAGGTGAAGAAGAGGAGAAAGAATAGAATAGAATAATAGAATAGAATAGAATAGAAAAAAGATATAAAGACACAAAATGACACAAAATCATCGGTCATACTTCTCTTTTTATACTTATTCTCATCTTCCTGTCCTTTTTTCTTCCTCTATTCATTCCTCCCTCTCTATGTTTCTTGATCACTCATTCATTTCCACTCACATTCATTCTCTCAGTCACTCTCTCTCTCCACTCGCTCTCTCTCCTCTTTTAAATGTAACTATTCATCTTGTGACCTTAACGAGACAGGGGAATTGATTTAAGAAGGCACCACGAGAGAGTTTGTGTGTGCGTGTGTGTCTGTGTGTGTGTTAGAGAGAGACAGAGAGAGAGAGATTGTGACAAACACAATTACATGTGCAATGAGATACTCCCCCTTTCTTTTTATTTCTCTCTCCATCACTGAACTAGCCTTTAGACTTTATGTACATAGAGCCAAATGGTGATGTCACAATAAATCTCACTCAGTGTCCAGTCATGCTACCACACGCTTTGATGTAGCCTGTGTGCGTGTGTGTTTGTTTGTTTTGTTTGTCTGTGTGGGTGGTGTGTTACCAGAACATACACTTAGCAGAACATATTTAACTGACTCATAATGATGGCTTGTTGGTCTGTGTGTACGTGTATGTGCATCCGTGTAAACAGGCGGCAATGGCGGTGAGAAGCCAGGCATCGGTCTATTTGAGCTATGGGCTGTCTGTCTGACTCACTTACACTCACTGCATTCATTTAACCTTACATTTAACCTTTTCACATGAGTGTGGTAATATTAACTTGTTAGAGAATTTTGTCACTAAAGTTACCCTTTTGAGCCTTACTGGTCATATAGCCCATGAGGTAAACCTAGGAATTACCAAGGAAACAGGACTCTGATTTTTAAAAGCTTAATGAATTTTGTTCCCACCACCATGCCACATGAAATGTAGGATTTAAGTTTAAGCCATTATTGCATGTTGCTTTTGTTTTCCATGGACACATTTTTAAGGAAGTATAAGGAATAAATGATATAGTCACCAAGGAGAAAATGTAGGACTTTGCCCCACACAATTCCATATCAGTTAAGTAATCATATATCTTATATTTTTCCCACGACTGGAAGTCCTTGTAAGGATGACAAAAGACAAAATAATGAAAGTCCACAAAATGTTTTTGGCTGTTTATGCATCCTTTTCTTTGGGCCATCTCTTTAGTTCTTTAGCTTAATCACTGAGTCTGTCTAAAGTGCAGTATGTTGTAATTAAGGTACCTCCTGTTGGAAAGTTATAAAGGTAGGATACCTTGTGCCATGATTGTGTACAAAACAGCACTTATCATGTTGTAGATTTGATTTGGGATAGAAACTGTTTGGATTTATGTCTTGACAAGTGTTTCTTCCTTGACTGACTCTCCTCACTCCATTTGAGTGGATGATTCTAGCTACCATCATTGCCAACTGCATTGTCCTGGCTCTGGAGCAACATTTGCCTGATGGAGATAAGACACCACTGTCTGAGCGCTTGGTAAGTTCAACAGACGTGATACAGTATGTGAGCCATATGTAAACATGGTTAAACCCAGGTGACATTTCTGACTCTTTATTGATTTTACATCAGTGGAGATGCATGCAGTCTAACAAGCTGTTAAAACAAGGATTTCTTCACCTTGCAAAAACATAATGATCCAAATGATCTATGTGCACTGTGACACATTAGAAACAAATCCACAATATTTATAAGACAGATATTTACAGGGAAATGGTATATCCAATGTAAAACTAAATATGCAATTTTAAAGTTAGAAAAGACAAAGTAGATGCATTTAAATTTTTGTTCATTTCTACACAGCAACACTGAAGTTGGTGCCAACAAAAAGTTGACACATATTTATGAAAATATTCTTCTGAACTCCCTCTTAACCATCTCTTCTTTTCTCCCTTCTTTTCTGCCTTGCATCCTTTGCTTGATCTCTCTCTCCTTTTGTCTCTCCTCAGGATGATACAGAGCCGTACTTCATAGGGATCTTCTGTTTTGAGTCTGGAATAAAGATCCTAGCACTTGGTTTTGCCTTTCACAAGAACTCCTACCTGAGAAATGGATGGAATGTCATGGACTTTGTGGTGGTGCTCACAGGGTAAGTGGCAGGCGACACGAGCCAAACACACACCTATACACCTATTACACACACACACGCACATACAGGATGTACCTGCATGAACACTCAAAAATGCATGCACATTTATGAAAGCGAAGGTCAAAATCAGATGTAGTTTGCCTTATTCAACTAAAACTGGACAAAATTAAGTGATTTGTCATGTGGTTTAAAGTGTGTTTGTGTATGTGTGTGTTTGTGAGTGTCCTAGTGCTGCTCCTTTGCTCTAATGAATGTCCATTATCCATCCTGGGTAAGGCATCAGTCAGATCACAGAGCAGAACTGCAGGCAGCCAGCAACCTGGGTAGTGAACAAATGTCACCACAATACACACAGAGACAGAGGGAGGGAGTGTTGCTGGGGGGATCACGGAGGGAACAGGCATTGGATAGAAAGTATGAAGAGAAGATGCAAGACAATTTGCAGGTTCTGATAGCTAAGTAGAAACAAAGAGGCATTTGGAATGAATGGAAAGAGACAACAAAATAGTGCTGGAAGTGACAAACAAATAAGGTAGGGAAAAAAGCAAGCACAACAACTCCATCTTGAAATAGGACTCTAATCGTGATTTGGACATCTTTAACAGCAGAACAGGGACCACGTTTAAAGACCAAGAATGAAAATGTGTGTAGCTGTAGATGCCAGTGTATATGGCCACCATGACATTTCATTTGACTGTTCAGTGACTGTTCAGAAGGTGAAAGCAACATAAAGTGAACGTGAAACGGGATGCAGCTCGAGGTGTAAATGATGGTGAGTTAAGACACTTGATAGGATTAGCATGATAGAGTTACTATCACCAATTAGATTAGAGGAATGGACTGGAGTAAATAGACAATAAGTTGGATTGACAGAAATAAAAAGAGGGAAAAGGAGCAGAACAATTATTTATTTCAGTGATGTCCTAACGGTGCACTGATTTGTCAGTGCCAGGTGCTTTGGGTTTTCTCAACATCTGTTGATCCGTTCATCCATACATATGACTGTCAAATGTCACTCCTTCTTTCTCATGTAGGTATTGCAAGCTGTGAGATAATATGTTTACAACTGTCACATGATGGTGTATGGTTTGTATTTAAAAATTATTATGAATTAGATGAATGCGATGGTTGAGTAATGGGCTTGTGAAAAGAGGAGAATCAGAATTAGATGTCTGTTAGAATACTTTCAGTTAATTGAAGCGAAAAGCAGATGCTGTTTTAAATCTGCCACAGTGGATCTTAAAATTTTAACAAAGCTTAAGAATTGGTTATTGATTCCTGTTCCAAATTTTAACAACATAGATAAAACCTGGTTCTCTTGTTCGCAACTAAAAATTTCACATTACACTGATTTGTCTATTATAACAGCGAACCATAGAGTAAATCACTGCATTTTGACAGCAGTAATACTGTTGTCCTGTGTCGTTCACTCACTTGAGAAGTCACAGTGAAACTGTGTTACTATATGCTACTGTATCTAATGAAATGCCTGTGTGGGAGTGCTGGCACAGATTATGTTGTGATATGTTGAGGTCATAGCATGTTTTTGGCTGTATGTGGTAATTTGGAGAGCATCATAGGTTATATAAACCATGTGCATCTTTGCTGACAAAGGGAATCTAGTGATTGCCCCCCCTTCTCTCTCTCCCTCACACCTACAACACACCAACACACACATATACTGAGTCAGTGAGCATTCAGTTTGGCAGTATGTCCTTATGCTTTAATAAGAGCAATCATGAAGCCAAGCTCATCTCAGCATGGCATAACAGAGTGACTGCAAGAGAGAAGAGAAGTGAGAAGACGAGTGTCAGCGAGACAGCAGGAAGTAGCGAGATGCAGAGAGCAGAAGGAAGCAAGGCTGTCCTTAAAACTTCCAGTAAACGCCTGGCCTCACATAATCCCTCTCCCGTCGTGTTTTATAATGGGAAATCTTTATGTTTTGACAGTGAAACACTCAGAGCTGCAATTGCACAAGTTAAATCATCAGTCTCCTATAGGCACATGCATTTCCTGTGTTGTAGTGGAGATGTTGAGCCAGCATGGAAGCAGAAAATCAGATGAGAATAAAGCCTGTCTGTAATAACAACCTATTCCTAATATTGTAACTCTGCTTTCTTATTTAATTGTTGAAACCAACAAACATGAGCATTGCTATTTAGGTTGAGATGCTTTAGACCATCTTCAGGACGCATTCTCTATTTTCAAAAAAGGGATGGACGCGGCACTTTAACATTCCTCCAGACAAAAGACAAAAGTAAGGGTTTAAATCTTCTCATCTCCTCTCCTTCTCCCTCCTGCTCTCTATAGCATCAATAGGTCTGTTGGTAGATCCTTCAGATGTGAGCTGTCTGCTAACCTCAGGGTAGTGAAAAATCAATACTGATTTCTAATAGGCATGCAGCTAAAATTAAGTTGATAGTGTTATCGATGTTTGACAAGGGCACCAGAAATGTCTGAGGCAAGACATTTAGCTAAAACGTTCATTTCATTGTGGATGTTCTGAGAATTGACAAATTTTCACTTTTAAAGCCTCCATGTAAAATTAGTGGAAATGACAGACTCAGTCTGAATTGCTTATAACATATCACAAAGCACTATTTTGCAAGTTTGGATTCAGAGTACGGAAAGTAAAGCAAGATGTAAAGAAAAACAAAAGGATAATAGAAAATATGATTAGAAATAAGAAAGAGGAACGAGGCAAAGAACAGCTAAGCAAGGTGGCAGGAAGAATTGAGAAATTAACAATACCATTGAGCATAAATAAAACATTCATCAAAATATTTTCAGTCACAGAACACACCCTGTAGTCTTCATTTCTCAGTCAACCTGCTGTGTTGTTACCATCTAGTAGTAAAGCAGGAAGCTGCAGCAAGGTGTGTAGACAGAGATAGAATATGCCGCAGCACTTACAACCACATGTACCGTATATTCCCATGATACATTATGTACACTGACTGAAGTCAATACATTTTACACTCGCACACACACACATACGCTACACACATATTCCTTGTTGTGCTCTCTATGAATGGGGACTGTGTTTTTAGCAGAGTAGCTCTTTGAAGATGAAAGACTATTTGGCCTTTCTACCCACCTCTGTCTGAAACCTTTGATAACACACTGACCAATGCATGCACATACACACACACACAAGCACACACACACACACACACATGCGTGCGCGCACGCACGCACACACACACACATGCACATGCATTTCCACTTCAAACATTTCTTTCCATTTCCTACTCATACAAAGACAAACACACAAATGGCACTTAACATGTCTGAATAGATTAGCTATTCACTCTACAGCCTTGTTGGATGTCAGTGGATTTGTGTGCACCCTTGTTTCTGTGCCCAAGTGTGCGTGTTGACCTATCTCTTGTAGTAAATTGCCTGAGTGATTTGGCCCTGAGAATAAGCTAGTTGTTTTTTATGCCCACTATTGATTATTAGTCCAATTACCCTTAGTTTACAGCCATTCTTGGCTTGCATCCTCACCTCCGTTCCTTCTTCTTGTACCGCTGCAGAGGTTCTTTTGATTATATGCAACTGGCACAGGGAGGTATAGGAAGAAAGGAAGGAAGCCTATGAGTGACCCTTGTGAGATTTGCTAAATCTATGTTTACCTTGAAAAAAAGACGAGTAAGAATAATGATTGACTGATTGAGAACATCTTTTTTCAGCCCTTGAGGGGATTACATGCCATTTTTGTGGTGTTAAATATATAAACGTTCAGGGTCCAGTGCTCCTTATCCTGCTTTGTTGCAGTTGTTACATTACACTGAAAGCTCTTAACTTGCTAACTCTTAACTCAGTGCTACTTTGTTGATTGTAAGTGAGAGAAACACTTAGTGTAGCTGAGCCTTTACAATTACAAATAAGTGACGTTTTAAACTGTGGTTAATTGTTAAATCGGTTAATCGCTACATCCCTACTAATTAACACCTTTGTTGGCAAAGGTAAGGTATTATATTAATATAAGAGAGCATTTATAATTATGCAGATACATGGAATATGAAATAGTTGAATCATGGTAATAGAGATCAACAAGGAGACAAGGAGAGATAAGTTGGGAGTTTGGGGAAGAGATGAAGTGATTTAGTCAGTGATGTGGACAGAGATAATTAGCCATATTTAGCTGAAGTCAGCAATGAAGCAGACGGCGAGAGCGGGCAAAAAAATTGTGTTTGTGTAATGTGTTGGTGTCCCATGAGACCGGGTCAATGGGGAGATTGTGCAATAGCAATATTGCTTAATGTGATTTTCCTTAATCATTTGTGTTCCATTGCATACAGTGCAGTGTGTGTGTGTGCGTGTGTGTGTGTGTGTGTGTGTATGTGTGTGTTTAGTTTAAGTGTATAAAATGTGCTATAGACAGGATCTCTGTCCCTGACAATGTTTTCCATTGGTTATATCAAATGACCTACTTTCCAGTGTGCATACGTGAATAAAATTATTCCCACTCAGTATGTTTGATCTCCAGCTAGCGCCTGTTTGCTGTGCAGATGTGTGTGTGTGTGTGTTACTGTATTTGCTTTTGTCATTCTTTTTAGTGTGTGTGTGTGTGTGTGTGTGTGTGTGTGTGTATACACCTGTGTTTGTCTGTGTGAGTTGTGATACATTTACATTAAAGAGAGACGAGAGGAGAAAAAAAAAACCCCCAAAAAAAACAATCAATCAGGCTCCTCCCTTGGCCCTGTTACCAAGGTGATACAGAGATTCTATCAATGAGCCTAGGTCCCTGTTGCCATGGAAACACTTATGAATGAGAAAAGGCCCAGTAACCGTGGAGACGGTGTGAATGAGGAACTGCCTCATCGGCCTGACACCGTTTGTGACGGCGGATGCTTTTTAGAAACTGAAATATTTATCACTGTCACCATATTGCTGTCGTCATCATTGTCTGTTATTATCATCATCTTCATATCTATTATTATTGTTATTTCTATATTCATAGTCATGAGACTGAAATAGATTACATAAAATAATGTGTAATTGCAGTGAAACAATTTTAGTCAAATGGTTTCTGTATCTGGCAACCTTCATCTTATTTATAGTTCTTCACTGATCTCTCGACGTTTTCATTTTATTTTGACTTTACCTGTTTTTCATCTGTAATTCACGTATATTCATTTAATTTTTCTTGCATTTTTTACTCTATTTCACCTTTCTTTCCTACATCATATTCCTTAGTTGCATCAATTCAGTCTTCTGTATCTTTCTAGGCTAATGTATCCTTGAACAAAAAATTAAATTCTCACCTGCTTTGTGGGTGATATTGTGTAGCGGAGCCTTTACTCTGACCTCTGTGTGAAGCAGTGTTCTCAGCAATGCAATATTGTTATGAAAATACAACAATACAAACTTTGTGTCAAAGTAATACAATGTCACTTACATTCCAGATTAAATATCATGAAGCTATTAACCCTAAAAACCATCAGCAGAGTTTAAATATTATGTAAATGAATCTCTTGATGGTTATAATGGAATAATTGGGGGGAAAAAAATAAAACACACAATACACAAACACATATGCGTCTGTCAAAATGTGCTAAATGTATTTTTAATTGTACTTTTAATCTTTATCTTGATTCTTTGTAAAGATGCACACTCGATAGATACTCATGGGATGTGTGTCAGATGTTGTTATTCAAGTCGCTGTAGTCTTTGACAAATGAGAAAATACCAAAAATGCCTTTACATAACCTACATGACTGAAAATAATGACATTGCATTGATATAAATGTGTTTGTTGAGTACATCAGAAACATACTGACTGTATGGTATTTTTTTTAACATAACCACAAAACAAAAATGTTTGATTTAATAGTTAAAAAATAAAGTTGCCAGTACTCCAAGGTAGACAAACTTCGTAATGGAGGTACTGTTTCTGACCTCTTAACATGTTTAGTATTTGTGCACTGCAATATCTTATTAATGGCTCTTAATAGCTCTAATATCACTTCCAGTAATATATTGAAATGTGTTTTATTTCTTTGCAAGGCACTTCTACCATAATGTTTTAGTTATACACACAGCTGAAGTACAGTGTTGCCTCTTGGCCTAACCAGAAACCTTCCAGTTTGAAGTCAGCCTCTGATGAGGCATTTGGTATCACACAATGTCATTACAAGGACCCTAGCCTATAGTGATGGAGGACCTACCACTGGGGGGCTTCCTGGTAATGCAATACAGCATTCAAAGCCACAGCTGGGTATATATTCACCCATGGATCCTGGGTCGGTGTTACTTTTCCCTTCCTGCCAATTCTGTAAGTTTCCAAGCAAAGCAGGCTGACTTCAAACCTGTGATTAAGGCTCTGCTGTGTCACTGGGCCTCTTAGTGGAACAGAGGAAAGTGGAAATGTGTCAGAGAGACCGAAAGCGAGGGAGAGAGAAAGAGTGAGAAGGTGGGGGGGTTGGGGGAGGGGGGTGGATGATTCACAGTGTGCGTCAGACGAAGGGACTGACTGGAAGTCTGGCAGTGCAAGGGAACATCTTAACCCTCTCAAGTACACACGTACAGACACATGCTGTTTGTTTTTATTTCGACGATGAGTATCGAAACAGGTACTGTACACACCTCACACAACACATTTACCGTGCAACCTGGTGGTGGCTTGAAGAGAAAACATTTTAAATAATATATATATAAATAAGCAACTCAGCATCTCTGATTCTCACTATCTACCAGAGCTCCCTCTCTCTCTGTCCGCCTCTATCTCTTTGTCCTCCCATCTTCTCTCTTCTCCCCGTCACTCCATATCTCCTTTTTCATTTTATAGTCCTTCTGTCATCCTGATACAAAACATTCACCCTTCAGCCCATCTCTTTGTCGTCTTGATACACTTCTCTGTCCTACTTCACTTGTCAGTCTCTATTGATCAGCCTAGGTCTTACAGGATTTACATACAGTGCTCACCCACTTGCTTGTAATGACCTGTGTGTGGGTTTGTGTAACAGTGTGCATACGTTTGTAAAAGTGTGTGCGTATGAGAGAGAAAGAAAAAAACAGGGAGAGCTTAACTGACAGTGTCAAGCTTGAATAGCTTAAATATTGATTGTCTGTGCATGCTTTGGTACATTTCTCTCTTTCCCTATAGGATTCTGTCCACTGTGGGTTCAGATTTCGACTTGCGGACCCTCAGGGCTGTGCGAGTATTGAGGCCCCTCAAACTGGTGTCCGGTATTCCCAGTAAGTCAAAACTCCTGACTTACTTACATTAAAAAAGCTTCTCTGTTATTCATTAGTTGGGAAAAATGACAGTTCAGAACAGTTTTAGATTTTATTAGGGGATCAAAATAGCGCATAGGACCATTTTGTGTCGAGGTTTTATGCAGTTTTTGTGTTCTGCATAATGCACCCGTGTTCCAACAAAAGTGGTTCTTCTATGCACTCTCTGCTTCTTTTTTAAATGTTATAGTGGCAGTAGTGTTCCAGCACCACTGCAGTATTATTAATAGCTTGTACGCCACTACAGGGCTGAAACCAAGGCTTACTCATCATAAAAGTCACTAAGCTTTATCTGAAGCTTCTGTGTGATATAGATTTGAAAATCTTGGTTATTTTCCACAAAACATTTAATATGTAATTAAATCTTAGGGCAAGCAGGTTTTTCAGATCATTGTACCTGTTTCTGTTTTTCAGTTGAAAACATATTAAAATTGATGACAGATAACTACAATTGTAAATATATTAATACTGTATAAACTTTGTCTTACAGGCTTACAGGTGGTGCTCAAATCCATCATGAAGGCCATGATTCCTCTGCTGCAAATTGGCCTGCTTCTTTTCTTTGCCATCCTCATGTTTGCCATCATTGGTCTGGAGTTCTACATGGGCAAATTCCACACAACCTGCTTTGACAATCACACAGGTAAATGAATAGTCTGTGTGTGTGTGTGTGTGTGTTTGTGTGCTGTAACTGTTTGCCCCACTGAGGACCGCACCTGTTCTAGTTGAGGTAGGCTTAGACTAAATGGTTGCAGTGCTAAAATTACAACAGAATAACATCTTTGACATTAAATTGTTTGTGGTACTTTCATCCATGTCTATGTTTTTGTCTATGTTTTTACATCTTTTCAAGATGTAGGCCTATTCATTGCTAATATCTGTCTCATTTTTCCCTTTCCCTGCTGTATGAAGTTGAGATTATAAATTACGTTTCAATTACAAAGAATCCAAGAAGTCGTCCATAATTCAAGTAGATTAGCCTGTTTTGCTGTGTCATGATTTTGTAGCCTATTCCATCGCATATTTAATTCCAGAAAGTAAGTTACAAAATCATGGTTTGAGCCAATCCGTAGAATTTGTTTTTCTTACAAAACAAACAACATATTTGGCTTTTGTGTTTTAAAACAACTCCCAATTTCACCCATGTTCAGGTGAGATCCGAGAGGAGTTTCCATGTGGGACAGAGCCTCCGTCGCGACTGTGTCCAGATGGCACCACGTGTAGACAGTACTGGCTGGGACCAAACTATGGCATCACCCAGTTTGACAACATCCTGTTTGCTATTCTCACCGTCTTCCAGTGTATCACCATGGAGGGCTGGACTGAACTACTCTACTATGTATGTACCGCTAAACAGTGCTTGGAACACATTTATGCACTCAGTAGCCACCTTATTATATACTTTAGCCTGCCCAGAAAAACAGTGCATGTGTATAAAAAGCTATGTACCTAGTAAAGCAGGAATGAAACACATTAAAATAACCAATTACTGTTAAAGGGATTTGAGGACGGGGCTAACTAGTCAATTATTTGAGACTTGCAGGGCTCTGTGCTAGTAGGTTTAAGGGATCACTCAAGTGAAGAGGATGATAACCCAGAATGCAAAATCCATCAGTCCTTGTCATGGATGGGCTGCACCAGCAGACAAAGACCATAGCCAATTAATTTGAATCGGAGTGGAAATTATGCAGTATCAGTTTGCTTGACACATGGACCCTGATTTTAAGCAGCATTACGTTTTTATTTTTTTTTTGTATTTTTCGCATTTGGCGGCCATTTTGTGTGGATAATACTGCCATACAGTATCTGAAAATAGCATAAATTAGTCTGAAGTCTGAAGTTAGGTCTTATTTTAACCAACGTGTCTGTAAATAATTGCAATAGTATTTTTATTGAAGTCTAAGGCTGCACAGCTAAACAGTCCAAGATTATTTTCTCTCATGAAATCCTAAAATTCAAGTGTTAAAACGCCCAGTGGTTTTCACCTGTGCGTCTGCCCGTAAAATAGGTACCAGGTCTTGAACAGTGTCATTACTCATGGCCAAGACTAAATAGTTCCCTACCATCAGTGGCAACGGTTGCTAGGAGACCAGAGGTAGATGAGGGTCTTTGAGTGTTACTGTAGCCGTCTCTTTTCCCATCTCCACTCCCCCTCAGTCTGTCTTATTCTTCCCCTTGCTTTTTTTATTCCTTCTTTTTTCTTTTCTTTTCTTTTTTCTCATCATTCTCTACTCTCTTCATTCCTGTCCCTTCCTTCTGCCCTTTCCCTCTCACTCTGTGTCTCCCTGTGTCCCTCCTTCCCGTTGCTGCTCTATATTTAAAAGGGCCTGTTCAGCCCAAGTTATTCTTGCAGCTGCCGGGGAGGGGAGCGATAAAAGTTTAATGGTAGAAAAAAGGGTCTGCGGTACATTGGGTACACAGCGGCAATACCAGCTTACGTGCAGGAAGAAGGATGGAGGAAGATGGAGGAAGGAGGAGACAGGGTGGCGATGGGATGGGGAGGCTATGAGAATGAGGGTGCAAAATGGGAAAGAGAAGAGGGGATCCAGAGGTAGGGAAAGGTAAAATGAAGAACCAAGTGTAGTGTAGAGGCTGACAGTATGACAGTATGAGAAATGGAATGATTGCACAGTGAAAGAAAGGGATGGTGGAATGGAGGAAAGAATAAACAAATTAACAAACATCAAAATGAGTGAAATAGGATGGAAATAGCAGGAGAAAGGGGTCTCAAAGAAGCAAAAGGAGAGAGCAAACAATGAGTGAATAAAGAAAATGGGAGGAGAGTCTGGACAGCACGATGATAGAGACAGAGAGGGAGAGACCAAAGCATTTGTTATACATTATTTACTCTGCACTGAGCAGCTAAATAGAGTGGCAGATATGCATTTACTTATTGAGAGGACTTAAAGCAAAATCATGTCAGTCCTGCTGTTGTTGAAATTTCCAACAGCAGTGGACAGCACTTCTGAGTGCCTCTATTTTTTTAATGGGCTTATTGTCTGGACATTTAATGATGACTTAAAGATACATTTTCTAACATAATGTTCCCTCCAGTCTTCACTGTAATAAACTGTTAACCAAGCGATGTTTCTGGTAGCTTAAATGCTCTTATATCAAGTTCAGAGGCGAAGAGCACAACATTGATTACTCTGTCTGATGTGTGTGTGTGTGTGTGTGTGTGTGTGTGTGTGTGTGTGTGTGTGTGTGCGTGCGTGCATGTGTTTCCAGAGCAACGATGCCTCAGGGAGTGCATGGAACTGGATGTACTTCATCCCCCTCATCATCATCGGCTCCTTCTTCATGCTCAACCTGGTGCTGGGTGTGTTGTCAGGGTAAGTGTGTGTGTGTGTCTGTTTATGAGTGCTTGTAACAAAGATAGTATAAAGGTTATTTATTCCTAATCTTTCATCCCATGTGCATTAATTGTTAGATAGATTTTAAAAATTGATTTTAAAATGTGCATTTGTGTGTATGTCCCTGCAGGGAGTTTGCCAAAGAGAGAGAGCGTGTAGAGAACAGGAGTGAGTTCCTGAAGCTCAGAAGACAGCAGCAGATTGAAAGAGAACTAAATGGTTATCTTGAGTGGATCTGCAAAGCTGGTATGTATGGTATACTGTAGTTCATTTATACACACATACAGCCATAAAAGTAGCTTGCAAGAAAATACCTGCTAGATTGTATCATAGTACTTTCTGTTCCCAAGTTTTCAGACATATTGTAGATATAGATGTTTTAATGAATTTATTATTTAGAATTATTAAGACAGCAATTATAGTTGTGGCATGTTTAAATAAAATGGTGAAGACAGGCGCATGTAATGTTAGTCAGCTGCAGGAAATACTCCAGTGACCAATAGCAATAAAAAACCAATATTAGACTAAACAGATGATATTTTTGAGGTAACATAAATGTATGTTAAATTGGATTTTATTTGCAAGAATAAAATTTAAGCTTTATAGTGAAGTAAAGTAGTCTGAAGCACACTGACCCTTCTTCCAGTCACAGTTCACAACCAAACCATTCAATTATGAAGCTTATTATCAGACACACTTCATACTAATTGCTCAGTCCAGTTTTTTTCTCTCCCCAAATGTGTGGTGTTATTTCCATCATACAAATTCAATATTTCAGTGATGCATGTCTACTGGAACCTAGGTAATAGGTATAATTCTCATCAGAATGTTAAACAAACAAACTTTAATTATAGCCAGTGCACTTGTATGCCTTGATTTACATAGTTAGAATTAAAGATGTTTGATGCTTGGATAGAGAAGACCTGCTGTGTGTCCGTGGTTCTCCTTTGCTCTCCTGTCTTTTTACTTTGACCCATCTGCTGAGGGCACGAAAGATGTAGAGAAGATAAGAGGAATGGAGGGTTGGATGTTGGAAGGAGCGGATAAAGGGGCAGATAGAAAGGAGAGACCTTTGATCTTCTTGAAAAGACAATCTACATAAAAACAAGGAAGCTAAAAAACAAAGGAGGAAGGGATGAGTAACAGGCACAGGTGCAGGCCAGCTTTAATTAACATGAGAAATGACAATCGATGATCAAAAAAGATTGATAGATGATGTGGAAGTCATCCAAGATTAATTTTATGTGGCTGGATTCTGTATTAACATTTTTGTTTATGTGTGTTTTGTAGAAGAGGTCATCTTGGCAGATGATGAAAATGAAAATGATTATGATGGTATGAATTGCTCTTTTCTTTGTTCTTGTGCATACATGAATGTGATTTTTAAAGACATATACTAATGCATGTAATACATTCAAGCATAACAACACTGTTGTATCGTAGATTAAAAACTTTTTTTTCTATTACAGGCTCCCGTAGAAGAGCCACAAAGAACCATAAAAGCAAAGCTGAGCTTCTAAACCCAGAGGAAGGGGAGGGGGATCTGGCAGTAGGTAAGATACATGCTCTCTTTCTCTCTCTGTCACTCACTCATATACACACACACTCAAAGGCAAACCACAGGAACATACAGATGCTATCTTATCTTGCATATCAGCATTACCTGACCCTCCTCTCCATCCCTCTCCTTCCCTCTCCTTCCCTCTCCTGTCCTCCACTGCTCTGCACTTCTCTCCTCATGTTACATTTGTTTTCCTGTCCCCAACCTCCCCCATCTTCTACCTTTCTTTTCTCTAACATGCCCTTGTTATCTCTTCTCTGCTTCCCTCTTACAACCCCTATTTCTCCAGATTTTTTTATGTTCTATGTCGTGATATTTTGTTTTGTAATTGGGACAGCACAATCTGTTAACAAGATCACAGATCATATGCTACCAAAACTAAATTATGCACCTAAAAATAAAAACAGATATAGAAAGTGCTTGTAAAACTCATTGGAGTATCAAGACATGGGAACATCTGGACTTATATCTCCTGTGTGTCATTGGTGTGTCACCATTTTAACTACTATATATGATCTGATTTATTGTATTGTGCACTCTAGCTCTTGTTGTGTTAAAGTCAAAAATGAAAGAAACAGTTGCCTTTGTACATTAACATCTTAAATGTACACAACCATACCAAATAACTACTGTTTATTTCACTAAAGCTGATAATATACAATGTGTCTTGCGTCTTATCCAGGGTCACCATTTGCCCGTGCCAGCTTGAAGAGCTCCAAGCTTGAAGGATCGACTTTCAAGCGGCGAGAGCGACGGCTACGCTTCTTAATTCGACATGTTGTTAAATCCCAGGCCTTCTACTGGACCGTACTGTGTCTGGTGGGCCTCAACACACTGTGTGTGGCAGTAGTGCACTACGACCAACCAGAGCCACTTTCCGATTTTCTGAGTGAGTAGGAGGAAAGGGGATACATGCATACTTACTGCAATCATGCACAGATTATTTCCACAAATGCACAAATACCCTCATCACAGATTACTGGAATGGAGTGGGTGAGCAAATTCAAAAGCAAAATGTGACTAAATCCATGAAACAACTGACCTAACAGTCGAGCTACCAAACAACAGTGAGAGAGAAAATTTTCACTGTACACTCAACAAAAATATAAAAGCAGCACTTTTGTTTTTGCTCCCATTTTTCATGTGTTGAAGTTAAAGATCTAAGACTCCTTCTATGCACACAAAAGATTTATTTCTCTTAAATTGTGTTCACAAATTAGTTAATATCCATGTTAGTGAGCACTTCTCCTTTGCCAAGATAATCATATTTTATATTCATACTTAAATGACCAGTGTGTGGGATTCAGTGGAATCTAGTGGTGTAGTTGTTGATTGCAACTCACTTGCCTCACAAAAATGCATTTTTTTTTGCCATTATTATATTTCCATATTTTGTAAATAGAACCCCCTAAATCTCGCACACTGGACCTTTAAATACATGTATCATAAAACACTGCCTACCTTACAGCCATGGATGGATGGGTAGGTCGTAGCTTGATTTAAAGATACAGGTTGAAGGATGCAGGGATTGATGATCTCTTCTCACTTTTGATCTTCCCCTCCTCCTCCTCCTCTTCCTCCTCCTCCTCCTCCTCCTCCTCTCCTCTTGTCTTCCTCCCTCTGTGTAGATTTTGCTGAATTCATCTTCCTGGGGATATTCTTGACGGAGATGATGGTAAAGATGTACGGCCTCGGCAAGCAGGCCTACCTCAACTCCTCCTTCAACTGCTTCGACTGCATTGTGAGTCCCACAGCACCTGAACACACACAAACACTCACAAGCAGGTGTAAACACTCACTTCACACCTATTAGGCCTTACACACACACACACACACACACACACACACACACACATAAATGCATTAATGTTTTGCTGATGTGTGCACATTAGCTGCTTATTATAATGAATGACCACATGCTCGCTTATGCTTGTATCTGTATTAGGTGATATGTGGTAGTATATTTGAAGTGCTGTGGTCCATCATCCAGCCGGGTACATCATTTGGCATCAGTGTGCTACGAGCTCTCAGGTTATTGAGGATCTTCAAAGTCACCAAGTGAGTCTGCTGTATTATAGTTTTTATTATTTCTCATATTCATAGAATAGACATAATATTGCTCTTAACTAAACACACACTTTCTGTCTATTTTTGTCAGGTACTGGGCATCTTTGCGTAACCTCGTTGTGTCTCTGCTCAACTCCATGAAGTCCATCATCAGCTTGCTCTTCCTGCTCTTCCTCTTCATAGTTGTCTTTGCCCTGCTGGGCATGCAGCTCTTCGGAGGACAGTCAGTGTTGTTTTCATTTAGCGTGGCTTCTCTTCCTGTGTCTGTCTCCTCCTTTCTTTTTTTTTTATTAGTCCTTATTTGATTTTCTACTAAGTGATTGGTCTCTTTTCATTGCCTGATTGAGTCATTTTTTGAGTAGTTTCTAAAAAAAAAAGATGCTTGTGTTTTCACCTTTATACTTCTTTCTATTCCATTTGACTTTTTTCCCCTGCTAGGTTTAATTTTGAAAATGGCACTCCTCCAACCAACTTCGATACCTTCCCTGCAGCAATAATGACAGTGTTCCAGGTGAGAAGAGGGGATGATGCAAAGGGGAGGAAAAGAGGGAGAGACTGGTGGAGGGAGGGAGGCAGAATGGTGGGAGAAGACGAGGGCAGGAGTATGACTAAATGATTAAAGGACTAAAGCAGATTTACACACATTGAAGTGATATAACACGTTCTTTCGAATTGTTAAATGTCATTAGTCAAAAGCATTATCGTGCTAAAGCTTGTCTATATATTTAAGGGTGAGGGCAGCTGTGTCTTTTGACTGAAGCATTTTAAATGATTGCATATTTTGTAAGTGTGTGTTTATGTATTCTGTAGCAAAGTATAATTTATCATCATATAACTACACAGAGTGACTAAGGCCTGTAAGTATATTTATGTCTGTGTGTGTGCTTGTGTGTGCGCCAGATCCTGACCGGCGAGGACTGGAACATGGTGATGTACGATGGCATCAAATCTCAGGGCGGAGTCAACAAGGGCATGGCCTTCTCTGTCTTCTTCATCGTACTCACACTTTTTGGCAACTGTATCCTTTGACAGTGAAAATGCAAAGAAGTTCACAAAACACTTGTATACTGGAAATAAAGACATTCGCTGTTAAATTTTAAATTTTTGTTGTAGTTCCTGACTTACGACTGAATGCATTGCCATGAAAATGCAACTGTCCATACACAGATATTGACTTTTTTTTTTTAGTTTCACTATGGTCTTCATTTTGTAATCAACAGTTTTTGATATTTATCCTACCTTTTTCCTAGTTTAACTAGAAACAGGTACAATGTTGAATGACAATTACAGCATATCAAGTGTTGGAGCCAATTTTAGTCAGTTGCTGTATGTGTATGCTGTATACAAATGTACGCACAAACTCCTACATGCTGGATTTCCTTTAACTCGGTGTTCAGATACTCTGCTGAATGTGTTCTTGGCTATCGCTGTTGACAATTTGGCCAATGCACAGGAGCTGACCAAGGTCCACTATTGTCCAATATTACCTAAAATCTCTGTATCTTTTCTGAATGTTAGAAATCACAAGAGTTATGCTTCTCTACTAAATGGATTCATTCTGTTTCTCTCATTTGCCTTATTCCCTCCTCATTTATCTCTTGCTTTGGATTTCCCTCTTAATCTCTGTCTCTGCAGGATGAACAGGAGGAAGAGGAGGCTGCCAGTCAGAAGATCGCTCTGCAGAAAGCCAAGGAAGTGGCTGAAGTCAGCCCACTGTCTGCTGCCAACCTCTCCATCGCAGCGTGAGTTTCTGTCTCTATTAAGCTTGCACTCTTGTTTTTGTATCCACTTTAGAACATTTTCACACCAGGCAGGGATTTTTGGGCAGAACATTTGCATATATATTTCAAGAAACACATTCAAAAACTAGGAGTCAAGCACTTATGCAAGATTTAACACCTTGAAGAAAGCACAGTATACAACACTAACACAAAGAGGTTTTGGAATAAGGACTGTCAATAAACCACTGTCATCTGTTTAAGTTTGGACACATCCAATATCACTTCATCAGGTGCTGGTCTGGCATTGGTGATTGTATTGCAAAGAACTTTATACATCACAGTTTATGTTATGAAGTGAGTCTCATAGACCTTGGCCCACTTAACAAAATATTAACCTAAAGCACACACCTTGATGTTGCTTAAATTTGGAACCACACTGACTTTCAGAAATGCCCTCTAAATCACCTGTGATATAATTTTTAGTTGTGAATTTCAGTTGACTGTGTAGTCGCTGTTCCAAATTGTTGACTAAATTCCCCATTAAAATGAAGCACAGTAACAAAACAATAACACCATATTAGGTTTGGGAGGATTGTAAGCAGAAAATCTGCAGATAAAGTTTTTGTTTATTTTCATCACAGTGGTGTGAAGCAGCTTTTACAGGCAGCCTCTTATATGTTCATTGAGCAATACCAATCATATGCTTCATCAATACGATAAATAAATGTCTTCAAAAATATTGCTTTGCTTAGAATAAAGGATAGTCCAGTTTATTACATCCATATGTAGACATGCACAGTTTAAGAACAGCACATTTAATAATAAACTAAAACATGCAGCTTACTTGCTTCTTTCTTCTCTCTGTCAGCTTCTTCTTCTTGTCCTTCTCTCTTTTCTTCTTTTTATTTCTTCTTCTCTTTGTCACACTCTTTTGTGCATACTAAAATACACACACACTCACACAAGCCAGTGTTGGATTGATCTGGGCCAGGCCTCCCCTGGTCAGGAGAGTTAGAGTCTTTGATCGTTTTTCTCTGTATACACAGGGGTCTTTCCTTTCACTACTGGTAAAGTTCACACATGCTCACTCATAGAGACACAGGCACACACACACACACACTGTGGTCTGTCCCCTTTAAAAGAGCACAACATGGGAGCAAGTGTGCTCAAAAATACCACACACAAAACACATACACACAGCTCTGACCTTTACTGCTTTGATACATCAGTCTCTGCCAGCTTTATATCACACACATATTACCACACAGAGACGCAATAAACACACACCCCTCAAGAGGTAAAGTCATAACATGTTCATCATTTTGTGAATCACATTGTTTATTGTTACTGTATGTACTGTGCTTCACCGTGCTGTGAGCATTTGTGTCAGTGAACTTTATTTTACACAGGAGTCATAATCAGGTTTAATATTTCTTTTTCAATACAATGCACATGTATCTGTGTGTGTCTGTGTGTGAGTGAGAGAGAAAAGGGTGGGTTTTGGTTTAGTTAGAGAAGCTACATTTGTGTGCTGAACCTGCAGCAAACACCTACCCAGATATCTGGCCACTACTATATGAAGAAAATGGATTCTACATGTTGCTTTATTCTTTTGTTCTTCAAAATATGAGGTTAGGATAGAGTGTGTTGCAGTACTAGCAATGTATGGCTGCAGTGTGCATTACATTTTACTGTATCAGTATAAATCCAAATCTCTCATTTCTGTAGTGAAAAAAAGTAAAGACATTGAAATTCCAATGAAGATAGTTTTTCAAAGCAGGGATTTTAAACTTGGGGACATCAGTGGTGCATGAAGAATCTCTTAAGAAGATATTCTATGGTAGGTTCAGAAAGGAGGCTGCCATGAAAGCTACATAAAACCCATGGAAAACAGCTGTAAGGCTATATAACACTAACTAGTACTCTCAGAATGACAATGCACGCCTTAAACAGCCAAACAATCTAGACATCTTGCAGGAATACAGTAATAATTTGGTAAATCCGTTTTTAATTACTTTAGTGTTGTGACTCTAAAAAGCTAAGGGAGTTGCACTACTGTGTTTTAACAGTCTTGAAATTATGCTAGCTTTTAAGGAAATGTAGAATTTGTAGAAAAATGTAATTCACTGGAAAAAGCAAGAAATGTTTTTATATGAAATTTTAGAGTAAAGATACTGTAGAGATAACGCTAGGAGTTGAGAAAGATATAAAAGACGCAAAAAATGATCGGGACAGAACAGCAGTAGTCATGCAGGGTATGTGAGTGATGCAAGAATGATGAAATTTGTGAGACTGCAAAAAGGAGGACAGCGGAAAATATATAGGATTGTTTCAGATTCACAGATGGAACAAACTGCTGTGTGTAAATGACTGGGTGCATGTGTTTTGCGTGTGTGTGTGTGTGTTTGTATGTGCGAAGGGTTGCATTCCAAAATGTTGAATATTTTTGGCAAATATTTGACCATTTCTTAGGATTTGTTCTGTTTTTGCATTTCAGGAATATATGTTACTTATTTTAGTAATTCATTCTTTAAAGGCAATTTTATTTGTTTAGTGACCATGTTTCAAGGTAGAATAAATTAAATAGTGGATGGATAGCCCATTTTGGAATGAAATCCTCCTTCTGTTCTTTCGTGCCATCTCACTCACCAGCTGTTTCCCTCCTCAGCAACAAAGTACACAGTGAGTGTCACAACGCTACCGACCCCTTTCTGGACTGGTATTTATTTATTTGTTTATTCATTTCTGAATCCCTTCTGTTGATTGACTTTACAACCATTCCTTGCTTTCTTTTGTGTTTTAAAACACCATCCTTTCCTTGTTCCTTTGTTCCTAACTTTTTTATGAAGTACATACCTGGCTTTCTTTAGCTGTTTTTTGTGTTGGCTTATTTTTAAGAATACATTTTCTGTTGCCTGCACCTCGCAGTACGGCTGTAGCTTTACTGTGGTTGACTATTGGCCCTGGGAGAAAAGGGAAATAAAGTTGATTACTGGTAGAGGTTTTGGAGGGTAAGAAAGTAGGTGGTCACTGACAGTTTTTGAGTGTTTTGTATCAAGTAGATAAAAATACTGCTCAGTCACTTTGCCATCCATTCAATTAAACTTGGTGGGGATTTTGGGGTGCCATTTTGGCTTTTAGTCCTGCTTAAAGTTTGTTCATTAAATTGTGTATACTTTAGTTTAAGTAGGTTAATTATAGATTATAATGTATATGAAATAAATTCTGACCTTGCCTTAGCGTTATCCTCCATTTTGTGTCCCGACATGGTTTACCAAATTAGGGCTGTCCTGCCCAGTGCTTTGGCAAGCTGTGTAGACACCCAGAACCTTGTTTTGTTGAGCTGCCTTGTTCTATAGGTCCAGCCAAATAACCCTTTAAATGTCTGTGGCCCCCAGTGTGTCTTTATGTCCTGGCTATTTTATGTACTTATATTTTCAATGTTGGTTTTCACATCATTCTCATGGCTTTGTGTGTATATTTTCACAGCAATAAATGTCGTTAAACAGGTCTTTAATGTTGTCAATCCCTCTCTCTCTCTCTCTCTCTCTCTCTCTCTCTCTCTCCCTTTCTCTCTCTCTTTCTCTCTCTCTCCACCCTGCTTCATTTTGCAGTAAGGAGCAGCAGAAGAACCACAATAAGGGGATCAATAAGTCAATTTGGGAACAACGCACCAAGGAACTAAGGAGACAGACTCTGGTGTCCAGTCGCGAGGCCCTCTATAATGAGCTGGACCCTGACGACCGCTGGAAGGCAAGGACAGGGAGGGAGGAGCACAACAATGTAAAGGACAAGGCAAACAAAGGCCCCTAGACTTGTGCTATCAGTGTACACAAGTGACGGCAATGATGATGATGTAGTATATTATTTGTTAATGGTAGATTTGCCATATATATATTGGCTGGAATTTTTTTGCCACTTCATGTCTAGCTAGAAGGACTCTTGTCTCTTCTATCTTCAGTCTCACCCTCTCTATGTCGCCTCTCTATCTACTGTACTTCATGCAGGTTAACTATTCACGTCACATCCGTCCAGACATGAAGACCCACCTGGATCGACCCTTGGTGGTCGATCCCCATGAGAACCGCAACAACAACACCAACAAGACCACTGCAAACAATTCAGACCTTTGCTTCAGCCAGCACCACCCTGCTGATGAGCTCCACAGACAAACACGCCTCCATGAACATGGTGGCCAAGTAGGAGGGGGTGGTGGAGGAGGCTCGGGTCCAGTCAGGCCTCCCTTGGAGCGGGGCGAGTCCACAGAGAGCAGGCGGAGCCGTAAAGGTGAGCACCACCACCACACCTCACATGTCCGACTGGATGCTACAGTGATCCCTGGGCCAGGCTCCGAAGAGAGGCCGTCCAGACGCCATCACCACACCCGGAGTGGCAGCCGAGGTGGAGGGCAGTCAGAGCACAGGAAGCCCAGGTCACATCGAAAATGTGCAGAAGATGGTGAGGATGGCGGAGGAGGAGCTGGAAAACCAGGGAGACATAAGAGTAAAGGAGTTGATGGAGGTGGAGAAGGGGGAGAACAGGAGGGAGCTGGTGATGGCAGTGAGAGGAGGCCAAGAAGAAATCGCCATGGCAATCAAACGGACGGCGAGGGGAAGAGGATGTGCCAACACAGAAGGAAGTATGTCCATTGCACGTGGCTGTAGATATGATGCAAATATCAATTGCAACAATGACTAAAACGTTTTTCTGTCTTCTGATATCCTCTAATCCAAAAAGTTTGTCTGTTCTCCTTAGCGTTCTCTGGCTGGTATCTTCATCTTTTTCTTGTTCCCTCTCTCTTCTCCATTGCAACTTTCCTTTTTCTATTACCAATTGTTTCTTCTGCCTCCCTTTTTCTAGGGATTGCAGTGTTCCTAACCTTTCTACCACACGGCCAATCCAGAAGAGCCTCTCTAGGCAGGACAGCCAGTACAGTGAGGACATGGACAACCTCATGAATACCAAACTAGTCTCTGGCTCTACCCCACCTAGTGAGGTTCACCCTAATCCAGTTACCAACCACACCGTGGCCCCTGGCTTTGGATCTGCCCTCCATCTTGCTAACAGTGGCACTCATGGGAGTTTGGTCACATTAGATAGCTATGGGAGCATCGCACATCACCGTGCCAACAGTGTCATCAGGCTGCCCCACCCTGACTACACAGCTGTAGACATGCCAATTTTTCCATCCACCAATGCCATACTGCAGGGTAAGGACAGAATAAATGTCTGTTGTCTCTTCAATCGTTTTCTTGAATAACAAACTTTCATGTCCACCCCATCTTTCTCTTCCTCTTTGATCTAGTCAATAAGAATGCCAATACAGAGCCTCTACCAGCGAAGGAGGATAAGGATGATGATGATGATGAGAAGGGAGGTGAAGGAGGACCCAGGCCCATGCCTCCCTTTAGCTCTATGTTCATCCTGTCCACCACCAACCCGTACGTGGGATTGTTACAATACATGCACATAAACTACTAAATTAGTTTATGTGTAACACTCTTCCCCCCTAATTTCTAGTTGTGTATGTGGTACACAAACTATCTACACTATGAATGAACATGAATATGAATAAATGAATATGCTGACACACAGAGGAGCTCATTCTTGTGGAATTCACCCAACATTTGTTTTTTGTTGATCTTTGGATTCAGAGCTAAATCCTGGGTGGAACGTGAATCTACTACACTATATATACTACATACTATTGTCCCAGCTACAACACTTGCATGTGCACACACAAACAGATGCATACAGATGCATTATTCTTACAAAGCAGTTCTAATAATATGCATAGCACTATTGCACAAGAAACAAAAAGTCTTTGTTTGCTTCTAGGTTTCGCCGGGCATGTCACTACATCTGCACCCTGCGTTACTTCGAGATGTGTATCCTGCTGGTCATTGCCATGAGCAGTATTGCCCTGGCTGCTGAAGACCCTGTCTGGCCCGAATCCCCTCGCAACAATGTAAGAAAGTTGACATGTACCACTGCTATCGTCTATTTATACATGTTTTAACATAACTATTACTTTTGTCGTTGTTTAATAACATGGTTGCTTTATTCTTTGTAATATCACTCAAGCCCTCTACATGTTTGGAGCTGGACCGATGATAAACAAATAAATCATAAAAAGTTTTATATAAAATTTAAAGGAATAGTTAATTTTTCTAGATTTTACAGATCAATAAGTTAAAATTGTCCTATACTTGCAGTCACTTGTAAGCACTGCTTCTACCACATGTACTTGACCACCACATGATACGAATTGGATTTTTTATATAATTTCATTTGACTTTTTGTTTGTAAAAGTAATCCATGTATCCATATCTATAAATAAATTGCACCCCAGTGTGAAATGGTCATCTGAGACTAGCTGGATGCGGCAACAAATCATTCCCGTTTTGTCTTTGTGCAGGTGCTGCGCTATTTCGACTATGTCTTCACAGGAGTGTTCACATTTGAGATGCTGATAAAGGTAAGGCGATGTCTGGAATCAAGAATCAACAACTTCCTCCAGAAGAATTGAGAAGCCCAGCCCTAATGAGGAGTAGACACTTTTAATTGCACACAAAGGACAAATCACACACCCATTTAACAGCGGTTTACATCTCATAATCATCTTCTCTTTTTCTCTTTAAGATGGTGGATCTTGGATTGGTCTTGCACCAGGGCTCTTATTTCCGGGACTTGTGGAACATCCTTGACTTTATAGTGGTTAGTGGTGCTCTGGTGGCCTTCGCCTTCACGTAAGTCTCCCTTCCGCCTCCTGCTGTCCTCTCCTCTCTCCACCCCCTTGCTCCTCCTCCCCCTCTCTTGTCTGTCTACTGCCTCACTGGCACCTTGGAGTACAGCATCACGTCCTTCTTTATTCACCCAATTCAGGCTCTCTCTGCCTCTCCCTCTCTCTTCTACTTCTGTTCTGTCATACTATCTCACACATTTTCTCCCAGCCTTCCTCCAGTCTGCTGTCTTCTTCTCTTCCATTAAACTGTTTCATACCTATGCTTACAAATGGCCAATCCTCTGCAGTTGGCCATTTTATCTGCCTTTTCGCTCTTATTTAACTTTGCTACCTCAGTCCTGCCATTTCTAAGCTCCTCCACCAATCCCCTATGCCCCAACATAAAAAAAAAAAAAATAGTATCCCAGCATTCCCTTCCTCTCCACCTCTTCTCCCCCCTGTGAGAGGTGAGGACCACCCTTTGCACCTGTAACCCTTTAGTGCCCAGGGCGTTCTAGAGTTAATGCCCATGCAAAGCCAGGCCAGGTCATGCTGAGCTGGCACCCAAATATCTCCACACCCTTCTCCACGGCAAAGCAGGTACTCTAAACCCTACTTAATCTGCATGACTGTGAGGATAAAGTACGGTTACATTTGAATAACTGGGTGATGTTAGGCTTTAGTTTATGAGCACTGTGCTGGGTACAAAGCATGAATTGTGAGTTTTGGGATTTGCTGTCATGCTTTTGCATGGTTTGGGAGAATATGAAGAGAAGCAGACCTTCAGGACTGTAGTCAACCTTAAATGTAATGTGCCATTGCAATAGTTTGACATGACAAGACATGTAGTACAATAAGTAATGGTAACACTGTATCCTCCAACACAAATTCTCTCACAGGTGATCTGCAGAATAAGAATATGCTTGATCCTGTTTCATAACTTTAAAAATACAATCAAATACAACCATGTCTGTGCACACATGCCCCACAAATGTTAAGTTTTTGTGGTCTTGGGTGGCCTCCTCACATGGTGATCAAGCTACTCTGGACATAGAATATTGTTTTTTTCCAAAATCCGATTTACTACTTAAATCTGGCCATATTTTTACTGTGCGACCATTTGTAATTTTCACCAGAGCAAATTTGCCATAGCATGAGCATAGCACAATGTTAGCTTGCTGTAAAGGTCAACATTCATTGGCATTTTGAAGTCTGAATAAAAGTCTGACAACTTCACCACTAACTACATCCTCCAAAATTATCACATAGTTGGAATAACACACATTGTCAACATGTAAGATTCACAAAAATAGGATTTATTGCTTGCTCTTGTGTTGGAATTTATTAGACTGTACAGGTGTAACTGGCAGTTATGTCTCATTGAGTAATAGAGCTGACTTGGAAGAATATTAACAGTTAAATTACCAAGTATATCAAAAATGGGAATGGCTGTGACATAAATAATTGCATGCATGGTGCAAACTGCATTTTAAAAACTATGCTTGGTCCTGTCTTCACTCTCCGTGACTTAGAGTCATAAGCTGATAGGAAGTTTGCCAAGTGTAAACCAAAGAAACCCCCCCTACTTTACATGTTCCCAGCATTGTATCTCCTTGCATTATGCCTTCAGTGCACCTGAAAAAAACCTTTTTTTTTTGTCCTGATCACTCAGCTTTCAAACTACCTTAAATCGGCGCAAGCTGAATTGCAGTAAAACCTAAAGCATTGCACAATGGTAAATTAAGATTATTGCTTTCTGTTTTTGTTTGAGGGACCTGTTCTGTGTTAAACATGGTCTCACATAATCCAGGTTATGTAGCCTGTCTGTGGATGTCAGCAGTATAGCATGTGCTTGAGGATGACAGAAATTGTTTGAACATCTAGTTTGCACAGTTGTACATAGTTACTATTTGGAGGTCAACATGAAGATGAGAAACTGCTTGTCCTATAAAGATAATATGACCTTGGCAGGTGCTCCAGGGTTCTAGTGGTGGTGCCCCATCTATAAGACTGGCTTTTGCTCCAGTCCTCTCTGAATCATTTTTATTTGTGTGTTTTTCCACTAACACTCTTCCCCCCTAATTTGTAGTTGTATATGTGGTACACAAACCTGTCTGTGCTTCTGTTTGTGTGTATATATTTGTGTTCTTCTGTCCTTAACTCTGTGTCCTAACCTCTTTGTGTTACATATTTATATGTGGGTCAACTTTATATATGTCTGTATTTCTTCTCTCTGTGGGTCTATACATCCTAGGGAAGTGTTAATTATGGGCTAATAATCAAGTAATTACAGACAAAATAAATCAAGCTTACAAACTGGCACAGCAGATACACATATTTCAGCTATTTTACATGAATGTTGAAAACACAATATTAGTTATAAATGAGTACCAGAGAAAGAAAACTGTAACTATAGAGAGGTTCTGGTACATATTGTTTGTTAACATAAAGACAAACTCACAAAACAATCAATTAAGCCAGTTGAACCTATTAAGTCAGATTTAACTATGATATGGGAGTAATGGCTGATAGGGAGATCCGAACCAGTCAGAACAGACTCGCACACATCTAGATAGTGCCTTAATTCAATTGGTGGAAATCAAACAGCACTCCAGAAAGGCTCAGCAGCCTTATTGAAGATATTTATCGTTTCTTTAATCCAATTAGTCTGGTCTGAGGGCTGCTGGTGTCTTGGACCTCTTTTGCCGCTGTCCTGCACATTTCTTTAGCCGGACTGAGCTTTATGTCCAGACAGGACCCCGATGCAGAGACACTCGCATAATAACTGACCGAGTTTGGTTAGCTTAAAGGGATACTTTGACATTTAGAGATTTTTTTTTTTCACCAGGCGATGTCCTTATTCATAGTAAGCTAAGCACTGGCGTGCAGTATAACTAATGAGGTTTCAGATCACAGTTTATATATGGTTTTGAATTATTAATGCAAATAAGCAATTAATACAAATTATTCTGTTGATATTTTCCATCTTATCCAGTAATAATCACTCCTAAATCCAACATCTGGCCTGTAAACCTGTCATTAATGAAATGTCAGAAATGATGGCAGTAGTTCAGTGCTGTGTTCTAGTCACACTTTTTGTTCAAATTTATGTGCATTTGTGTGATAGATTTGGTAACAGTAGACTTTGGGTGGGAGGGCTGATCTAATAAAAAGCAGGCCTTGTGTTCTTTCTCTCTCTTTCTTTCTCTCTGTCTCTCATATGGATGTTTTCCCTCGAAAATCCCCCCTTTCTCTGTGTCCCATTCTGTTCTCCCACCTTTTGTCTTTTTGTCTCTCTTCCCCTTTGTCTTGCTGTCTCTCACCCCTTTCTCATTTCTCCGTTTGGACCACAACAGCGGCGGCGGGTAAAGTTCTCTCTCTTTTTCCTCCTCATTTTCTCCCTCTGCACTCTCAGCGCCTGTTCTTCTAATCACACATCTACTTCCTTTTCATCCATCCCTCATCACAGTTGACTTTGTACTTGTCTATTCTTACCTTTTTTGCCATTGTTCACCATGGAACAGCTCTGACTCAAACACAACTACAGGTCAGGTTCAGGTACTCAACTGAATCACACAGATTCAGACAGAGATTTGATATTTTTGCGTAATCACAGGAAATTACAGAAAAATGTAATTAGTGGAAGACCCTATAAGGAAACTTCTAGGAAATTGCTGTAGAACCTTGCAGTGGTTTGCACACACACACATACTTACACACACGTGTGTGGACACCTACACACACAAAGTCTACACACACACACACACACAACCACCAGCAGTCAACCGTCTGGTATAACAGCTGTAAGACACAGGCAGCTGTACATACAGCTGTCTTCTTCCCTAAGGATCACTGTGAGTGACCTCTGACTTTATTGTCTTCACCCTGAGCTTCATATCAGATATGTGAAACATTTAGAAAAATCAGTTAAAATAATCATAATTTTTTTTTATGATGCTGAGA
The DNA here is from genome assembly GCA_033000465.1 of Sciaenops ocellatus. NCBI lineage: Eukaryota > Metazoa > Chordata > Actinopteri > Sciaenidae > Sciaenops > Sciaenops ocellatus. The sequence goes on from CP136877.1 coordinate 18,026,790, forward strand.
AGGTGACTACTTATTTATGTAAACAGTATGTCTTTTTTAGCATCAGTTAACTCCTGTGTTTTTCTTTAGAATCTCATTAGATATTTACTGTAGTTTGGTACTAAAGTACACAGTCAGTTTGTTAACTGGCAGGCTTGATTTTGTTTTTAGCTATGTGAACAGTGTTCAGTATGTTTTGCATTTTTTTCCTCACACATGTACCTAGAAAACCAAAGTGACAAAAGAACGAGGTTTGGCACAGCATTTCAATCAGGAAATGCTCGCTAAAATATCTTTGTCTTTGCCAAAATGGCCTACAAGACAAGATTCCATGCTGTTCGAACAATGCTGTGAAACCAGCTTATCCTAGTTTTAGTTTATTGTTGATAGAAATACGCTGGTTGAGTCATCAAAAGAGAGAGTTTGGCTGTTTATTCACGTTTTTATCACTTTTAACTTTTACTTTTAACCCGTTGTAACATGACCAAATTGTGATTTGTGTTTAAAGTTATGGGACAAACTATAAAAATTAGCTTTTTTAAGTTGTCATAATGTTAATAGGAGGGACTGAAAGTGTTGTACTGTGAGTTACTACTCTAAACAAGGCTTCGCTTAGTCAGCTGCTAACACAAAATATAAGGATATAAAATATAAAGGGTTTATGTCTCACTGAGACCACGACTAAACTCTCTCTGCAAATGCCTCTGTGTAGAATAGAGTTCTCCGTCACTCAAACTGCTGCTTAAAAAAATAAAAATAAAAAATAAAAAAAATACTGCAGCATGGAAAGCAAGGTTTCAATGCAGCATGAAAATATTTCACCATTAGCTGGGCATGTGCAAGCCGAAACTTTAGCCGTCTTTGTAAAGCATTGAAATACATTGCAAACAAGTGTAGCCCTTAGATAGCATTCAGACAGGAATGGCATCAAGTTGTTCCCATAGCATGTACTGTAGTTGTAAAATACCACCTAACTCTAGCATGTAGCTACAATGCTAACCTCACACTTAGAAATAAGGCTAAAGCATAATATAATAGCAATGCTGCATGTGTTGCTATGTATTTAACCCAGACGCAGTTACTCATTTTGAGTTAACTCGGACACAAATACCATCAAGGAATGGCTGCCCACTGCCATTTTGGAATCAAGAGGACTAAGCCTCATATCATAAGTCATATCTACCTGAACCTGCTGACTCTTTTTATATATGTGTGTGTGTGTGTGTGTGTGTGTGTACACTTGTGTGTATGTGTTTGCCTGTCACGATGTGTTGGTGTGCATGTGTGTACACATACAGGGGGAGCAGCAAAGGAAAAGACATTAGCACTATCAAGTCTCTGAGGGTGCTGAGAGTGTTACGACCTCTGAAGACTATTAAACGTCTTCCAAAACTCAAGGTATGTTTACATGGAAAAGGTTGACTTCAGATTACCCTTACTTTAAGCATGAGAGACAGCTAATCAATCATCATTTTGCACTGAAATTTACATACTGTATCTTAGATGTTTTCAAGTTGCAGTCCTAGACCAAACCACACAAATAATTTCAAGACAATGTATTTCTTTCATACAATAATGACCTCTCCCTCCATTGTTATCTTTCTTGATCCTCAGGCTGTGTTTGACTGTGTGGTGAACTCTCTGAAGAATGTGCTCAACATCCTGATCGTCTACTTACTCTTCATGTTCATCTTTGCTGTGGTGGCTGTGCAGCTCTTTAAGGGACGTTTCTTTTACTGCACTGATGAATCCAAAGAGTTTGAGCGCGACTGCAGGTCAGGAAGGACCCCAACTATATTTACCCTGAGTGATGAAAATGCTGAGGTCACCTTTTTAATATTAAGTAGAAGCCATTCATGCATAATGCTTGCCTCCTATGGTTTTTACACTGCACCCTCTGCATTTTCAGCATCTATGCAGAAACACAAAAATACATACATTGGAAGCAAACCCTCCCTTTTACACACTGTGGCATGTGACTTGTGGTGTTTCAGGGGCGAGTATCTGGTGTATGAACGTGATAACGAAGTGAAGGCGCAGAAGCGGGAGTGGAAGAAGTACGATTTCCACTACGACAACGTGGCTTGGGCCCTCCTCACCCTCTTCACTGTGTCTACCGGAGAGGGGTGGCCGCAGTGAGTATACATGAACATGCACAACTGCAGCACACATGCTTTTTGACAACCTATAACCTTTTCCCACTTCCTCTGCAGGGTGCTGAAGCATTCAGTGGATGCGACTTATGAGAACCAGGGCCCGAGCCCGGGGTACCGGATGGAAATGTCCATCTTTTACGTGGTGTACTTCGTGGTCTTCCCCTTCTTCTTCGTCAACATCTTCGTGGCTCTCATCATCATCACCTTCCAGGAGCAAGGGGACAAGATGATGGAGGACTACAGTTTAGAAAAGAACGAGGTGAGGAAAGATTAAGGGAGTGAAGGAGGATGGAGATAATGAATATTGGGAGGGTGACTGGAAGGCAGGATTATAATTTTGAGGTAGGTAGGGAAGAAGGGATAGTTTAAGGGAAGACAGGAGAAGATCATAGCAGGATGAGAACATTATTTTGTGTTTTTTGCAGAGAGCCTGTATAGACTTTGCCATCAACGCCAGGCCCCTGACACGCCACATGCCTCAGAACAAGCTGAGCTTCCAATACCGAATGTGGGAGTTTGTGGTGTCGCCGCCATTTGAGTATACTATCATGGCAATGATCGCGCTCAACACGGTTGTGCTGATGATGAAGGTAAAAAGTCTACATGCTATAAAACATAGAACCAGTAATGCACGCAGTAACATAAACACACATTAACAAAACAACATTAACTACTTATGATTGAGTTGCTGAAGTTAACATCTCTCTCTCTGTGTATCTTCATCTCTTGTTGTCTTCCTCTCAGTTACAAAACATAAACATTAGGCTGGACTGTGTACACTATTTCCTGTGATAAAAACATGTTAATGAATATGTCTGACTCTCCATGAACAGCTCGACAGTGTGTCTCTTTGTATGTCTTCATACTCCTCCTCCTTTCTGTCCCTGGCTGTGTGTGTGTGTTTTTGTGTCTGTACGTGTGTCTGTGTTAATGCACACTTATCTGTGTGTATGGCAATCCATTTTCTTCTATTTGTACACTGGTTTGTTGGTATGAATGTGTGCGCTGCCTGTGTGTGTGTGCGTGTTTGTTTATAGTATGACGGAGCTTCTGCTACCTATGAAGCTGTGTTAGTCAACCTGAACATAGTGTTTACCGCCCTCTTCTCCATGGAGTGTGTACTCAAGATCATCGCCTTTGGAGTACTGGTGAGTATGTGTGTGTGTGGTTGTGTGTGGTGAGGATGTACTGCTCTACTGTATCTTTGTAGAAAGTGCTGAAAATTATTAAATGGCATCACTGTGTCCACGTAGATTAACGTTAGCCGGCAGTGAATAACAGTGAGACAATACAGATGTCCTCTGGGACACAAAATGCAGAGCCAAAGGCTGAGATTCACTCAGCACATAAACGTAACAAGAAAAACACTCCAGAAAGATTTTTAACATTTTATTTCGGGAAAAAGAAGTTGTGTTTGGACAGCCCCAACTGCTGAAAGCATCACCTAAAATTTAGTGGAGATCCACTGTACAAAGCCTGAAATCCACTCTGACCTTATAAGCCCAGGAAAAAAGTTCTATGTTGTGTTCTTCTGTAATTATAATAGCTATATTTGTAGTGTAGTGACATTAAGCATATCTTGGTGCATAGTAAGGCTCAATATGCCTAAAAGGGACTAAGATGTAGAAAACAATAGGTTTAGTAAGACACTATTTCATGTCGTGGAGGTTTTCACTGCAGCCCTGTCCATTATTTTATTACATTGGGAGACTGTCCTGAATTATTGTGTACATATTTATGGAAAAACTGTGGGGAAATGGTGAGCTATTATAGATTAAAATAAAAGATGCAAAGAAATACAAAACTGCCAGAAGTCAGCAGTAAAGTGTGCAGACATCGGAGCTGCAGAGGAATGGGAGGGAGGCAGATGAGGAAAAAATAGGTTGAATAGATAGTTTAGGGGTGAATGTTGGTTGGAGGTACAGGACAGAGGGGGGATGGTAATACAGTAATTAGAAGAATGTGGGTGACAGATAGGCAGTAAAAGAGAGAAGCAAAGATTACAGAGAAGGTGGAGATTAGGCAGGATAGGATTTGAATATGGGAAAGTGCACTCAAACACACGCTGAACATGTACAATCATACACACTGTGTGTTTGTCAAGGTGGTTTATTTTAATAGCCACCTCCTTTGCTCTCTTCCCTTCCTTCCACTTTTCTAATGCACAGTTTGGCTGCAGGCAATATGTAGGAGAGCAAAAGAAGCAGAACTCGATCGTCAGCATCACTATCCCTCTTTCTCTTTGAGTCGCTCTACTTCTAAAGTAAAAATGAAAACATCTATAATTATGTATATCTGTGGATAAATGTATGGATGGAGTTAATCAGATGTAGGAGAGGTATGCGAAAAACTGGAAGTGTGACTTTCTATGGGTTTGGTTTATGATGTACAGTGATTACAGTATGTGATGTTTGATGGCTGGTGTAGTGTTCTGATGCAGTACAAGTTGTCCCTAGCCTGTCTGCAGGCATCCATCCAACATGCCGTCACTGATGGTCCATTTGTCTTATCTGATTTCTTTCCTGTTCCTGTCGGACACTGACATGTCTTTTTTTTTCACTTTCTTGTTCTCTTTCTCTTCCTGTCTGACGTTTGTTCTCTCTGTGTCTTTCTGCATTTCACACTTTTTATTTTTTATTTTAATATTATTTAAATCGCTGCCAATATTTTATCTTTCTTTTCCTATCTATCTCTTCCACATCCACATTCCTCTACATTTTACTGTTACATTCTCCTCATCTCATCCTCCCTCCATCTTCTCTATCCCTATCTCTCTTCCATTTCTTTTCTTCTTTTCCTCACAGAATTATTTCAAAGATGCCTGGAATATTTTTGACTGTGTGACAGTTCTGGGCAGCATTACTGACATCCTGGTTACAGAGCTTGGGGTAAGTAACAAAATCTGTATTTATATATATGTTTATGTTTAAGAGATCTGTACTGAGAATAGATGGACATTATATTGTATTAGCAATGTTGGTTGAGCAAGTATGACTATTTGTTAGGTGAGCTTCGGCATGTGTCAATGGGCTTGTACATCTGTCACATTGTTTAAAAACATACAGTCGACAAGACAAGGAGCTAGGGGAGAGCATGAGTTAGAGGCCACTGTTGAGTCTTGCATTGCTCAGTCATGCGTGAACATCTCTTGAAAGTCTTATATAATTGTCCCAGTTGGTGGGATATGGAGACCAGACTCTAGCTAGCCAACACTGAGCCACTGGCAGCAAGGCAGGAAGTATGGTGCTGCTCTGCAGTCATCCAGTGCACAGCTCCTGCAAGTAACCTAGCAGCCAGTGAAATTATCCAATTGCATCTCAGGTCTTCTTGCAGAGCCTTGCGTCAGACATCTTTTAGTAAAATCTTGATGGTCCATTGGATGTCTGACTGCGCACAAACAATTAAAACAACAGGACTAGAAAATAAATATGTGAACGATAAATGTTACGGGTCCATTCTTTAAATCATAGATAAAAGTAAATGGTCTGTTGATCACTAGTTTAGATTATGTAAGATGGCCAGGCAATTTGGTTTGCTAGCAACACAAACGTTATAATATTTGTAAAATCTATTTTTTATGTACTGCAGTGCAGTACATCCATCATCTCTTAAAAACACTAGTTTAGATTGTGTTAATGATATTATACAGCTGTTCTTTCCCAAAATCAGACCTCCAATGTGGCTACCTGAGGTTGCCTATTATCTATTATATCACCTGAAAGTGCTATTTAGGGCAAATGAAACCAGGCAAAAAACAATGGTTATTTTCTTTGTCTGAATGAGGTAGCATATGCCGATGAAACTATTGACATATGTGCAAGTCTGTCTATGCAAGTACATATATTTGGGAGTGTCATTTTTGAAACATTTTTATTTAGAGATTATTCCAAAGGTGTGTTCAGACAGGACAGATTTTTAGACACAGCACATCTGCATACAAAGTCAATGTGGGAATGCAAATGCTCACATTACACATCCAAAATATTCACAGCAAAATATGCACATGTACATGTACAAATATGACAGGAAAAATGAGAGACACACACCATACTTGTTCACAAGCCTAGAGCTAAGGTCCTAACAATTTTGGTACATTGGCTGGTTGGAGTGAATTAGCACAAGTTGAAAATTTGCTTTTTGTTCTGTCTGAGTTGCCTCAAATTATTGAACTTCTGCAAATTACAGGTAGACCTGGTAGGAATGGAATACATAAAATGTATCTGAGATGTATCAATCTCTTGGATAGCTTTGATCCAAAAAGGTTCAGAAAGTTATACACAAGAGTACCAAAGTCAAATTTGTGCAGAATTTGCCAAACCATATTCAAAAGCTGCACAGTCATTATCCTACACATTTTACCTACCAGTTCTGTCTGGGAAGGGATACCAATGATTCAAGCCTTCTCAAGGTTTTAATTGATCCTCCAACCAAATTCTAGGGTCAGTGACTGGTTGGTCTCTCTTGGTATACAGTCATATTTATTTGTTTACAATCCATCCATAAATTCCAACAATCTCCTCCTGTCTTGATCCTTGGTATCCCCGCTATATGGATGTACAAAATCTGCAGACAGAAACCTGCTGTTGTACTAATTTGTCTCTGTATTGACTGTTGATTTCTTTCTTGTTTTTATCTTTTTTACATGCTTTCTTTAAATCGTCCACAAACTTAACTGATGATCTACTGTAATCTACTTCGCCCCACCCCCTCCTCCCCTACTACTTCCTGTGATTCCGTCCAATCAAAATGCACTATGAATCCTCCACCCATGACAACCGGCTTGGTCAATCTCTCTGGTTGTTCTTCGAACCAACCAAAAATCCAAAAATTTGCCGCTATAAACCATATATCTGCAACATCCACATGTAGATGGTTTGTAATTTTTTGGAGATCTTATTTTACTGCATCTGTTTTAACTGCAATGTGCATGTTTTTGCTTGACCCCCCATAACCCACAACCCTGAACTGAGCTCTAAATTTGTCAAATTTTAATTTGTTGCCAAGTTTACTAATCTCTCTAGCAGTCACTGTTCATCTCATATATTGTATTCGGCTATAAATCCTAACCATACTGTACATCCTTTACAGAAAACGAGTGTTTGTTATGTAAAGGATAGGATTGTATAAACTGGAATATATTACTACATCTATCCTTTAAAGTCAGCCGTTCATTGTATACACATACATAGACACACATATGACAGTGACTGGGAGAGTGTTTCCAGTAGCGACAGGATGAATCTAAAGCCCCTGGCAGAGAGAACAAGTGATGCATGCTGCCCCTTGCATGTCTTTGGCAGGAACCCTTTATTTTCACAACACATACGCAATGTAATACATTCTGTATTGTAGATGGAGCCTGCATGTGCCTGCTGCCAGTCCCTTTTGAGTACTTCAAGTCTCATGTCAGTAGCACCTCAACTGCAATCTTATGTAATCTTAACTGTGGTACGTGGTTGAAGAACTCTGTATTAACAATTGCACATAAATTGATAAAAATATTACTACATTTTTGACAACGAAACAAATAAAAATGAATACACTTTCTATTCAAAATTAATTTTAATCACTGCAGATGTCTCAGCTCTTTAAAACTTGTAAGACACATAATCACACTGATGAGACTGAAAATGTAAAAAAACAAGACAAAAAAAAAAACACTTAATGATATAACAACCTCAGTTGGTCCTTCAACCACGCTCTTGCTCTTATTAGGCTGTGACATCACTAGATAATGTCACATGTCTTTGGCAGCCAATCCTATTGGATGTTGCATCAGCTGCCATTAGCTTTACTGGTTTGCCTTGTACTAGTGCACATCTGCATGCTGTAGGCTTGCTTCATGATAAAATATTGCATATTTTGCCTTGAGAGAATTAGTGCATTTGGTTGTCTTTCCAAGGAAATGTCCTGACATCCCTGCACTTTAACTACTCACTATTCCCACCACAATTACTACTACATTACCCAATTGGATGAAACTAGTTAGATTTGAATGATTTCCTTTCCCGTGTGTTGTTTGGTTTTGGACTTAATGGATATGAAAAGCTTGTTGGAGCCTTGCTGATTTGAGTTTGGTTTGCTTTGACTTGTTTGGCTCCTGATTCTTTTATTTGTTTTGAGTTTGAATCTTCCTCAGTTTGAGTTTGACTGTTTTTTCTATCATTTTTTTATGTTGGTTGTCTAAGGAAAATTGTTTGCAGACTTTGCACTAAAACTAACTACTAATTCATTATTTCAACTCCAAATCCTTCTGTCCTTTTCCTCTCTTCTACTGTTTCCTTTCCCCTTTACTTTCCCATCTTCAACTTTCAATCCTTTCTACCCCACTCTCTTACTGTCTGTCTTTCTCTTTCTGTCTCCCTTTCTCTGTGGTTATGTTGTGGCTGTATTGTAGAATAATTTCATCAATCTAAGTTTCCTGAGGCTGTTCAGGGCAGCTCGTCTCATCAAGCTACTGAGGCAGGGAGAAACCATCCGCATCTTGCTCTGGACCTTCGTTCAGTCCTTCAAGGTTTACACTCAATTATACAGAATAACACACACAGAAATCATAGGCATTCACATTTGTATATTTTATTTATTCAATATTGTGTATATATACATACATAGATGATGCCTAGGTGCAGTCTCAACCATGCACAGTGGACTATGGATCAAACTTAATACTAAACGATTAATGTGTCTCCCCTCAGGCTCTGCCTTATGTCTGCCTCCTCATTGCCATGCTGTTCTTCATTTACGCCATCATTGGGATGCAGGTGGGTGAGAACCTCTACCTAAAAATTGCTATAGTGCTTTTGGGATATATTAAATATATTTTACAGGACAATGATGAGGAGGAGGTAGAGGAGAATGAGGATCATGATAATGGTCATAAGGATTTGGTGCATAACAGGAGGAGGAGGAGGAAGATGATTATGGAAGCAGTTGTATATAGCTTGTTTACAGTGTTAACAATGTGATTGTATTCAACAGCTGTTTGGGAATATTGCTATTGAAGAAGACGGAGACAGTGCCATCAACCAGCACAACAACTTCAGGACCTTCATACAGGCTCTCATGCTTCTGTTCAGGTGCTTATGTGTGAATGTGTGTGTGAATCTGCATACAATGTTTATTTGCCAGTCTAAACAAATTCTAGGGTAGGGAATCTTTTTTTTTACAGTATTAGCAGACCTCATACTCCAAATGCCTTTAAAAAAAATCAAGGAAATTCTTTGTGTGTTTTAGGAGTGCAACAGGAGAGGCATGGCATGAGATCATGCTGGCGTGTCTGGGGGGTAAGGAGTGTGACCCCCTGTCAGGGAATACAGACCCAGAGTGTGGCAGCCAGTTTGCCTACCTCTACTTCGTCTCCTTTATCTTCTTCTGTTCATTCTTGGTGAGTACATGCTACATAATTCAACACCTTCATCTGCACCCCTCCCTGTTTTATGACTCAGTATCTTTCATAAAGCGTAAAAAGGAACAATGCATCAGATTTGTTAGAAAAAATGAAAATAAATTTATGAGAAAGTCATGTTATGTCAGCATGTTGTTTAGCAAGGTGTTTCACACCCCAACACTCATATTTTGTCTTTGTCTAAACAAAGAACTGACCATTTATGGCACTCTGCTCTTAGCTACAGCTCAGGGAACAAAAATCAGGAATTCATCAATGGACAGGCACCTTAACATGTTTCTGGTGCTGTTCCATAACTTTTACCTGTGTGTTTGTTCATGTGTTCGTGTGTGTAGATGCTGAATCTGTTTGTAGCCGTCATCATGGACAACTTTGAGTACCTGACTCGAGATTCATCCATATTGGGACCACACCACCTGGATGAGTATGTCAGAATATGGGCCGAGTATGATCCTGCTGCCTGGTGAGTGGTAACGTGCACACACTCATACACACACATACGGACACACAATAGTAATTTGGCAGGTTATGATACTGACATGATGCACCTTGTATTATTACCTAATAACAAAGTGAAACAAGTCACATTACTTAACGACATTACTTAAGACATTACTTAAAACATTACTTAAGACCTGTATATTCCTTGTGCTTTGTTTTGACTTGATCACGCAAAGCAAGGCCTAAGCAATGGAATCAGTAACTTATCAACAATACTATAACTGTGTTCTTTTTTAATTGGGTAAAACATCAGCCCCAGGAGGTTTCAATTGGTAAATAGACAAAAGATGAATAAAGCACAACTATCAACTGGTAAATAGAGTCGAACTTTCTAGCAAAAGAGCTGAAAGGGGGCTGTAACGGAACTGAGTATAACCTCATCAGGCATCTGGTTATCTCTCTGACACCGTACAACCCCTCCCTCCTTCTCCCCTTCCTCCCCTTTTTGTAAATTGCCCTGAAACCCCTTCCCAGAGTGTTTCCTTCTTCTGGAATCTGCATACTGCTTAAAAACTTAATGTGGCAACGTCTACGCTGCAAATAAAGCTGCCATGTTCAAAACTGTAGTCTAAATGTCTACGGTAGACATGCCATACCATGGTATCTGTATTCCAGTGCCTGTGTGTTGTCCTCTTGCTGTCCTGTAGTCTGCTCATAGACTACTTTAAACAGGGAATGTGGGAAAAGGATAAGGAAAGGAAGAAGAGAATGGAAGGCGTGGATAGATAAAATATTGAAATAGGGGGAAAAATAGTGACTTAAATAGCTGACTGCTATTTATTAAAGGCTTAACTCTATGTTTTTTTTTTACCTTAGAAATCATTACGTAACTTTTAGAAATGTATAAATTGCATGTTTTCCAGTTACCTTTCCAGTTAACTATTATCAACTGCACCTTACTGACTATGACATGGACACCACTGCACAGGAAACAGAAGACAGGGAACAAAGACACATGGCTGACATTGAACACATATTTAAGAGGGAGGGGATCTGCACATCACAAGCAGCTATTAAGCATTTAGCTGTTTACCAAGCACATGCTTTTCTACTCAATTCCTTAATTACACACATCCAGTCAGGGGTTGGACTGGAGAGAGAAAGGAAAGGGCTGTTGAACTACTCGAGGAGTAAGAGAAAGAAAAAGGACCACATTTAACAATGTGCGGCATGCAGTGAAGTGTGTACTGTGTGTGTATAGGTGCTTTCAGGTGTATATGTGTCTACAGAATTTTTTATTGACAGTAAACATATTATAACATATTTTCAGATACTGTGTACTTGTCAATCTTGTGCTCTTCCTCCCAATGTTTTCTCTTCTTTCTGGATGTATCTGTGTGTGTGTGTGTGTGTGAGAGAGAGAGAGAGAGAGAGAGGGAGAGAGAGAGTTTTTGTCTTGTCTACATGTGTGTTTCTTAACTCCCCTGTATTCTTCTTGCAGCGGGCGCATTCATTATAAGGACATGTACAGTTTATTACGAGTTATCGACCCGCCTCTCGGCTTAGGCAAGAAATGCCCCCATAGGGTGGCCTGCAAGGTTTGACTTCCATTCAAACAAAATCTCTCAACCACACTTGCTAGCCACAGCATCCAGGAATGGTTTGAATGCCGCTTTATTTATTTTTTTTGTTCTTTTTTCATTTCAATTTTACAACTTCTTTTCCACCATTATCGACTTGCATTCTGAACTGCTGAGAGAATGTGTGGGACAATGCAGACACCCAGAGAAGCATGTGAAATGCACTAAGTGAAATGGAAACAAAATCCACATTAAGAAGTTTTACCACAAAAAAAAAAAAAATTTTTTTCTTTTTTCTTTTCTTAATATTTTTTTTTTCTTTGCTTGCTGTGGAGCCATGGCTATAATGTAGCAAGCTACGGTTGCCCACTGTAGTGTTGCATTGTTCTTGGTTTTTGGGGGTTGGGGGAAAGACAGAAACTGCATTGACACCCCTTCCTCTTCCTCCCCTCTCTCCTCGTCCGAGCAGGAGCAGCTTGGTGCCTGTTGTCAAGCTCGGCCCTGCTCTTCCTCACAAACACACTGAATCAAACACACACACATATACCAATGTCCTTCTTGCACAGAATTGTCTTATAGTACAGAAGAGAACACTTACTTCTCAAATTCCAATCTTAATCTTCCTCCTGTTGTCTCCCTTCCCTCTGTCATTTACTCCCTCTCTTTTTTGACATGACCTACTGTTAAAGAGTACTGTAGCTCATAGAGAAGCCACACGGCCACAGTTTCTCCATATCAGCCCAATAACCTTGTCTTTCTGTTGTTTTGTTCTTTTGCTTTCTTTTGGTCCTTTTCTCCCCCTTTCTCTCTCAATCTCTGACACTGTCTCTTATTCTCTCTTTTCAACTCTATCCTCTAATCAATCATCTCCTCAATCTCTCTCTCACTGCATCTTTTCTTCCACTTCCTCCTCTCTTCTTTCTCTTCCCCTCTCTCAACATCTCCATCCCTCTTCTTTTTTGTGCTTTTGTAAACGGGGTGGTGGCACTGGCTGATGATGCAGTGGCAGGATCAGTTGCAGGGAAATGTATGACATGCTGAGGCACATGTGTCCTCCACTAGGCCTCGGGAAGAGGTGTCCAGCACGGGTGGCCTACAAGGTCAGAAAGGACCCCATCTTCACCTGAGTTTCCTATGGTTGTCGCGGGGGGTTTGGGTGGTCCAGGAGGGAGGGGCCATGGATTAAAGCGCTCAACGTGGTGTAAACCTTAGTGTTGTTGTTTCTTTGGTTCTGTTTCTGTTTCTTTTTCGTGGAAAGTGGGGGTGGGCTGGTTGGTGTTGTGGCGTTGTGTGGTGGTGTGGGATTGGGGGGTGGAGGTAGCAAGACAATTAGGGTGAAGGGTTAGGTGGGGGTGCGTATCCACAGGAGGGGACGAAAAGAGGGACCTTCTCAGCTCGTTTGCGCCGTGTATGGTGGACACACAAGCTCACCCACACAAACATGCAAAAGGCACGCATATTATAATCAATAATGTCATATTATTCTTCAAGTAAAGTGAAATGTAAAGTACAAAAAACATGAAAAATTAAAGATATTTATTGGGGTGCCATGGTAGCCTTCTGGTACAGCACCCAGTGCGCCCCATACTCAAAGGCTAAGTCCTTACCGCAGCAGCCGGGGTTTAATTTCTGTGACCCTTTGCTCTCTACCTCCTTTATTGCCTATCTTCAGCTGTCCTATCAAATTCAAAAAAGGGTATTAATTAATCAGACATTACACACATGTAGACACTGCTGAACACACACACACACACTTACATAAAAGGAAACATGCGTGTGCAGCAGGGCTTGGAAGGTCCACTAGACTTATGTCCTCTGACTCGTTCCGTCCTGTGGATGGGGCAGACACACAAACACATGCACACATGCAAACACACAACAGAGCTAAGTCATATCAATCTACATGTAGATATTTTCTGTTATTACTGATGGTAGAGAGAGCAGAAGGACTTGTGTCAGTGATGTGTTTTCCTCAGAGAGCCTTTGGTTACCATACAGACAACAGTTGTTTTTCCGTTACCCTTCATGTAGCAGCTCCAAACCCTCAAGCTGCCTTTTCTATCTGCAAGTCCAATCTTCTCTTTGTCCTTTGGTTCTGTCGTCAATGCAGTTCTATTCTGTTTCCAGCCCCCTCATCTCTGCATATTGCTACCCTCCCCACACATAAACACTCCCTCACCTGCCTTCTGCATGGCCGATAACCACCAACCCCATGCACAGACCCCTGTCTGTCATATAATCAGCAAAGACACAATTAATCTTACTCAAATTGTTATCAGAATAGAAATATACATAATGATAACAACAAATTTACCTTCATGTTACCATATGTACTTGTAACACCTCTTGTGACCAACATGACACTCTCATGAAACATCATTGGCAGATCACTGTGTGCCTCAGGGGGCAGCCGGCCAAACAGCCTGTAGGCACAGGAGATCACTCCATCGCTAACCATTGCTTTATCCAACTATGTTCTCCTTCTCTGGCAGACCTGGGGTCAATTAGTACTAACATTTTATACTATTTACAGTTCCATATGGATGGGGCTTAAATATGTGATTATAATGTGTCAAGAAAAGTATACCAAACTAATTTATAGGATAGTTTCCTTGCCTCATAGAGAAATTCCCATCTATGATATCCTCTTAATTGCACTAATAAGGGAAAAAAAAAAAAAGATTGTTACCTGTGTGGACTAAAATGTATTATTATTTGACCCAGGTTTTTGCACCTCTAGCTCTGTCTCTTTCTCAGTGATTCATGATTTTATTTTTAACCCTGACCTTAACGTTAGATCCTCTCTTTCTCTCCTCATCCTTTTGGTTTTACCCCAAGACATTTTTCCTAAAAGCCTCCTCCCTGAACTAAAAGATGGATCCTTAATCCCCCTGCCAAACAACCTAACATGCTTTACATTCATGGTTTTGGCAAAACTTCCCTGACATCTTAATCTGCCCCTTGATTATCACTGGAGCAGTTTTGCAGAAGGTTACCATCTCTGTGTTTATGCCTTACCTCTCCTACCACTTTCCCTAAGCACCTTGCCAATGAGAGAAATCCAAACCTTACCTTTGACCTTCCAACCAGTCCACAGAACAATGGCCCATCTAGCTCTACTGCTTTTAACCTTCGTCCTTCTCTGTCCTGAAGAGAGACAGCAGAGCCTTCAGGCAGGACCGCTTTCTTATAGACACAGCCAACTAAGTGTGGTATTGTTTCTTACTTTTTTTGTCTTTTGTTTGTCTATTTTTCTTCACCTTTTCTCTTTACATGCTCCACTCATGACCTATTAACCTATTGATTTAAATTTTCTATCATCTCTTATCCGCAAGCTTTCCCTTTCAACTCTTATTATGTCTATGTTGTGGCAGAAGAAATATTTTGTTTCACCTCATATTTCCTACATATACCTGGATTATGTTCACCTGAACAATCATTGAGCATCTTAGCACCAAAACACTTTCATGGTGACCATTTCTTTTTTGTTTTTTCTATCTTTTTCATAGAGTGCTGCTCTCTCTCACCTATTAACCCTCTAAGTCTGTGCCCATTTTTCCCACATTAGACATTAGATAATTAGCGATAGAGATTCTTGCTCTATCACTTCAGCCTAGCCCCATCGTCTACAAATTTTCCTATTCCGTCCAATAACAGCCACGTTAAAACAACTCACAAACTCATTTTAATGTCGCCAACTGAGGATGCTTTCTGTGTAAGGCTGCGCAGCTGCTTGTCCTGTGAGGCATATTGCGTGTGCATTGCATGCCGCATGAGGGTGGGATGTGCAAGATGGGTTTGGGGGGAATAGAGATTTAAAAAAAAAAAAAAAGTTTTAAAGGATGAATTAAAGGAGAAGCATTTAATCGGGATGTGAGGGGAAGGCATGATATGCTGCATGTCTGGGTTGTCGCCGTCTTCTGTCACCAAACACACACAAACGTTTGTCATCTGTGAGTTGGTGTGTGTCTGTATATTGTTGTTTCAATAATAAACCAACAAGACCTATAAAGGATCAAACCAATAAATGAAAACCCCTTTCTTAGATTGGTCCCTTGGTTGTTTTTGGTTTATTGGTTGATCATCTGGTCTCTGTTGTTTTCACTGTGAACCTCCAAACCCCTAGGGGGAGCTCTGGATAATAGTAGCCTCTGTTCAGCCTGTCCTCCTGTTTCTTCATTGAAGGCTCAAGATCACTGGTTTAACCCACCTGTGAGGTCTTTTGCATATCAGCAAACATACATGGAACACATGGTTATAGAATATATAAGTTTAGGTATCAATGTGATAAAAGACTTTTCATGTAATACCTTTGCACTCACAGGTTCTTTGATATCACAAAACAAATTCAAATCTGTGACTCCCTACATGTGAATTTGTTTTTTGAAAAATATACCTAATTTGACGCCCTAGCTGAATCTGAGCCATTTGTTGCAGGCAGACAGAGTCAGGGCTTGCTACAGATGCTATGCACAGCTCCTTCAACCTCCTTTCCCCAACCCCTCCCTTCTCCCTGCTCCCCTCCCCCTCCCCTGCCACCAACTCCCCCCATCACCTGGAGGTTCCACACACATGCCACCTCAGTTTATTCCCTGATTTTCTTACCACTCACCCTGATTGGCTCTCATACAGAGACTGCTCCGTATGGATCTGCCTGTGGCTGATGACAACACGGTCCACTTCAACTCAACTCTCATGGCCTTGATCCGCACAGCACTGGACATCAAGATCGCCAAGGGTGCGGAAGGTTTGGAATCTCTCTTACTTCCTTTGATCTGATTTTCACATGTTTTCTTCTCCTTTTTCTTATTTCCCCCTTAGTGCAGTGCTGTCTGCTATTTCTGTGCTGAACCCAGAAACCTTCAGCTCTTCCTGATGCTTCTCCTACTGTAGCTTGAGTACAATATGCTTTCTATGGCGGTAGATCCCATGTGTAGCGTGTGAGGCTGAAGTTTGAGATCCTGTGGAATTGAGGTTCTGTCACTTCAGCTGAATTGCCTGTGTACAGTTTTTAGTGCACTTATGATTTGATTGTATCTTTTATCATGACCTTACTAATAACACAAATTTTTCTGTTTGTCTTTGTTTTCATGTTTGTATGTCCCCTCTTATACCTTTTTGTATCCATCTGAATGGTTTGTGGGCACTTGTGTGTGTATGAATAAACCTTTTTTATGTACATTCCTGTGTGTGCATGTTGATGCGTCTGAATTTACATGTGCCTATATACTTGGGCATGGTGTGTATCTATCTATGTGTGCATGTACCTGTGTGTGTGTGTGTGTGTGTGTGTGTGTGTGTGCGCGCATGCATGTTTGTTGAACCTGCCTAGGTGGTATTGACAAGCACCAGATGGACGCAGAGCTGAGGAAAGAGATGATGGCGATCTGGCCCAATCTTTCCCAGAAGACTCTTGATTTGCTGGTTACGCCACACAAGTGTAAGTTGCAGAGTGTGGGCGCAGGCACAGCAATGTGGCTTGGATGTAGCCACCCTGTGCCGCCCAGTGCTCCAACGTTGTTTCTCTTCACGCCACCAGAGGACCGCTTCTCTCAGTCAGTCTCTCTCACTGCTCCACCCTCTGATACAGCTGGCACCTTAAGTCCATACATACACATCAACATACCTTAAATCATATGTGAACATGAAGAAAAACAAACAGAGGCACTGAAAAACGCACAGGCTGTATGGCAGAGCAAAACAGACACACACACACACACACACACACACACACACACACACACACACACACACACACACACACACACACACAACTCCTGTCTTTTCTTTCACCTACAGAAACCACACTCACCAGAATAGACCCACTACCAGTCCCAGACCACAACACTTCTCCATCTCTCTCAGTGCCTGAGATCAGAGGGTGTCTCACTATAGATCAACTCTCTATAGACGTCTTTTCACTTCAGGGGCAGTCAGCTGCATACACTAGATGGCTGTGCTTGACAGAAAACACTGCATATTTTGAGTGTTATTAACAAATGCACAGGTGCTAATGCACTAGTTGCATAATAAAGTAGTTGCTTTAGTTTGTGAAATGCATGTGATATGCTATCAAAATAGCTAGGAGCTAGGAAATGTATTATGCATTTAGCGTTACATATGCAACCAAAGTCCAAAGAAGTTATCAAGAGTCTAAATCAAATATGACATATTTTATTCAATATATTATTTGTTTTATTTTTTAATGACTTGGTTAAATTTGTGTTGATTATTGCAATCAGATGATTGCAGATTTCTGGAGCGATTGAGTTTTGTTTAATCCAGTATATCACAATAAGATGCTTTGATTACACACGTTTATTTGTGAGAATAATTAAATGCTATAAAGTATAAAGATAAAAAAAATCAATCTGTCTGTGAAAAGACTATTTGCTCAGTGTTCGTGTGTGTAACAGTCCAAGTGTGTTTCTGTGTTTTGTGTGCATGCCTCACCCCTTTCAACCATCCCTCGCGCTCAGGGTCCATTCCAAAGGGTCTAATCTTGCAGGGTAACTTGTCATTCTCTCAGCAGCAACAGACCTGACAGTGGGGAAAATCTATGCCGCCATGATGATCATGGAGTACTACCGGCAGAGCAAGATCAAGCGCTCGCAGGCTCTTCGTGATGAGCAGGTACTGCCGTCTGAAAGGGGAAAAAAACTCCGCTCTACCTGCATCTGACCCTTTAAAAGTCAAAGGCAGACTGACGCACTGAAATCAAGGCTGCAGGGCTGTAGTCCCTTTCATATAAGCCAGGGCTGTGACAACCTCTGTCCAGAACCAGGGAGGAGTCCTCATTCAGTGCTAAAAGGAGCATTCAGGAGGCAAACACATTAACTTAACAATTTAATGCAATCTCCTATCTCCTATACAATGCTCCTTTTCTGACAGCAAAAACAGTGCTGCCATCTGCTGGGGACAGTTTGTTACTTCTTGCCTTTACAGTAATTGTATTCGTATTAAGCAAACATAAATCATAAGTATACTTTTAATAAAATTCCAAATGTTCATTTAGTAGATGATTGATACCAACATTTTGGAGTTATTTAGTTGTTTGCAGGATTTGGTTGTCACAACCCCTGAGGTGCCCATGCCAATGGCAGCTATCAAAATGGCTCCTTTTGCTGAGCTCGATTCTTTCCTGTGTCAACTGCGTGTAAAGATATCGTACCTCCTCACTCCCCATCACCAATGCTTGGAACTTTGAACTATTACATATGCATAATGATATTGCTTCCCCCTACCCTTCAGTCATGACACTGTCCTTTGTTAAAGGAAATAAAAGAGCTGACCGCCCTCTACATCTATATCTATATCTTGGTGATCATACAGTAAGATGATATCAGAACTGAAATTTGACGGTCATTAACAGGTTTATGCAGCCAGATTGGATCATAAACATTTGGAGCGAGCTACATGCTTCTGAGGACACACCACCTGATTTTTCATTGCACGTGTTAAACGTGTCAAACATTAGCGAACCTCCCTCATTCTCTTTTTGCTTTCTCATGTGCCACCACCAAGGAAATCCTCCTTCCTTCATGGTCCTCTTGCCCCACACAATGCTCCACCCTCGACACGTTGCTGTACCTATTCTACTTCTTTCAACCCTTCTTTACCCCAACACATACTGTACATCATCTCTCCAGTCCACCTGCCACAATGCAGACCGCTGCCTGTCTTGACCAGGGCAGCAGAGTTTCATGATCCAAAAATGTCATTAGAGCAGATACCGTCACATAAGTATGCTTTACATAATGTACTTTATTAGTACGATGTATTTAGTGTTTTATAAGGGAGGTATGCCACAGATTGGGCTTGAATAAATGTAGAGGGAACAAAAAAAAATCTTCTTCAAACTTCTTATGTGGATGATTAATAAATGAATGCCAATGAATGTAGCATTTGTCCCATCATGCATTTCACCTGCTGTATGTTCCCCTCCACAGGATTGTTGCAATGATGTCATCCATCCTTCCTTTGAATGAGGCCCTTCTTTTGCTCCCTTTTTATCAACTCCAAATGTGTAATAAAAGGAAACGTGTCATGTTTCCTTTTTTTCTTCTGTTATTTATATCAACATGACAGTATTTAGATCATCACCCATCATGAGATGACAACTGAGCACTAGATGAAACCTGGAATGATTCCCTTTAGTTCCAAACTGAGTGGGTGAATCTTGCATCCTAATTGGACCTTATAAAGCACTCAAATTGTTAGAGTCCTACCTACAGGGTTGCCAGGTCCCAGAATGCACTTTGAGTCGACCCATCTCTTTCTCCTGCTAGCTGCTGGACATCAGTTGCTCAAGAGTCTCCCCCACCCCATTTATTCTTTTACCATTATCTCTTTTACCTTGCCTTGCTTCAGCCGACAGCCCTCTCTCTACATGCCCTCTGTTCCTGCTCTGCCCCGTTTCCCTTCATTTCCCTGTCAGTCTGCCTGATAGCTGGCGACTGCCATGTTGTATATCTCACACAGAATCGAACGCCATTACTGTTTCAGCGCGTGGAGCCACCTTCCCCCGCCCAGGATGGGGGTCCGGGACTTAACAATGCACTCCATCCACCTGAGACAACCGAGACTGTCAACAGCCTGTGAGTTGAATGTTGTCGGCATTTTACAGGACATGGTTTGTTGAAAGCATACCAGTTAAGGAACGTGTGTATCTGTGACGTCTGTGTGTCACAGGCCGGTGGAGGGAGGGGTCCCGGAAAGCCATTCATGGGTGACAGCTCGTGCTCAGGAGATGTCCCAGAAGGTTGGAAGCTGGAGTCCTGAGGGACACCCTGAGGATGGCCTGGGAAGCATGTCCAACTCTCAGGTAGAAAGCTCATAGACACACAAACAGGAACACACACCTAGCAGCATACACACACACATTTTACAAATAAAATACATCTTTGTTGCACACCAAGTCTGTGTGAACAAACATTTGATCCATTCAACATTTTTTTACTTTCATGTCATTGCTACCAAATGAACTTCCAAAGAACCATTGGGGATGCTTAAATGGTAAAATGAACTATGATCTTCACACAGTGACAGATTACAATTTCATCTCCATTGAAATCAGTGTCCCCCTTATTCATAACCCCTAAAGAGGCATATGGACATTAGGCTTGTGTTCTCCTTCATTATAGCTTAGGTTAAAGTAGCTGTACAGTAACGGATTGTTGATCAGAGACATGCTTCTTGTGTCATGTTTTACACTCCATTTCAGTTCAGTCAGTATCATCAATACTATCTTATGCCTATATATTCTTCTTAAACACTTCATGTACTGTATACTCTGAGGCCACCATGGCACAAATGCTTAGAACTGTCCCATTACTGGTTTGTTGCTTTTATTATTTTTACTCAGTAGGTCATTTCCTGCTATCTCTTTTACCTTGATTCTTCCGTTTGTTTGACACATAAGCTTTCTTTGATTAATTCCATCTCTCAGACCTGTTTCTTCACACAACTTTTTTATCTTACTATATTTGTTCTTCACTGTACATTTCATTCAGAGTCTATCTTGCCTCTGCCTTCAGAGTGCCTCATTTCTGTGTCATCACACTGTTAAACCTCTCTGCGTGTGGACCTCCTGGAGGGCCTGTCAGGTCTCTGTGTCATTCAGCTCTGTAGCATATTAATACATATCAGTCAACAGAAGTCTGGAGAAGTTTAAACTCAGTAGTTGGATAGAAGAGGGTGGCTGTTGGCTTCATTCAAAGTAGTTTGAATGATAACCTACAGTTTGCTATATACGAGAAAGATCAAATCATAAAGCACAACAACAACAGCAGGTAATATTAGACAACAAATACCATTACCGGAAACACA
The DNA here is from genome assembly GCA_033000465.1 of Sciaenops ocellatus. Lineage (NCBI taxonomy): Eukaryota > Metazoa > Chordata > Actinopteri > Sciaenidae > Sciaenops > Sciaenops ocellatus. Next base: position 18,048,179 of record CP136877.1, read on the forward strand.
CCACCCAAACTTTAAGAATGTATCTATTGAGGTGACAGACTAAGTCAATGAGCAGCAGCAAATGCTACCAGTGGTTTAGTTTCTAGTCTTACATAATTTTATTTTATTTAATGGTTTATTCTGTCTTTCTGTAGATTAGTTTTAATTTACTTGAATAAATAGCTGCACTCCATCCCATCTTATGATTAAAGTTTAAATGGAGGTGTGGCTAACCAAGATGAGGCCAAGCCAACAGCTCCAGCTGCCGAATTCAGCTCCACTTAAAATAAAACTTTTGCCTCATTTACTGCCTACTGTATGTGTCTTTACCTGGACAGTATCATCAGATCAGTTGTAATTTTCCACATCTTTTGGACTGCATATGAGTTTTCCCGTTATTCATAACTGCTGTGGCTCACAATCTCATCCATGTGGCGCAGATGCCAAAGACTCTGAATTTGCTTGCAGCTCCATTTTTCACAGCAGCCTATGCAAACATAAATTTTTATTTTATTTGGAGTATACTCACGATCTTATCTACGTGAGTCCCAAACACTCGATTCCTTTGTTTTTCATTCATTGCACAACCTAAAAGTAAAACAACAAACAAAGAAAAAAAAGTCCCTCTTCACACACCCATTCACCAAATTCTCCCAGTGACTACTTTTACCTCTCTGAGACCCTCAGTTCTTTCTGCTTTCTTTGGATAACAAACTTTCCTACCTATCCCCCTACTCCCTATCAGTTTTCATGGCAGCCGTCACACCATCTCCTACTCTCCTGCTCTGTTTACAGACGGTAGAGATGAGAGAGATGGGGCAGGATGGTTACTCGGATACCGAGCACTTTCCACCAATGGAAGGCCATGGCAGGGCCGCTTCCATGCCCCGCCTCCCAGGCGACAACCAAGTGAGCAGCATTCTCACCTATTTCCCCCCATTTTCTCTGTACCTCATCTTCTTTTGTTTGAAAGGATCATATTCTCAAAGGTCTGACTTGTTGCTTATTTATTGCTGTGGTTACTCGAATCCATGTTGGAGAAAGTTTATGAAGGTCACATTGAAAAACATACTACTAAAGTAAACATTTTGTAGGTAATTTTTTTTTTTTTTTTTTTTTTTTTTTTTGCCAAAGAAAAACTGGTACACAAGATATCCAGTCATGACAATATTTCTGGCTAAAACAGAAATGTTTTGCTGAAATGTTGACCTCCAGATTTGAATTCAAAAGGACCGTAGCAAGGCAAAGTCAGACTTTCTGCTCCTTTTTCTCTTCTACTCCTGTTGTCTTCTGTTCTTCCTCTCATCCTGCCACCTGCATGGAGGTTTTTAACCGTGGTTGTCCCTGTTTCCATCTAACATATCATCCATTTTATATTATTTCATGTCCCAGTGAGTGCTCTGGTTGTCACATGCACACAACATATTTATAAATACAAATGTGCACACACACACACACACACACACAGACAAACACACTTATACATACAGCTTACACACTTCTTTGCCCTCCATTATTTCCTCTTCTTTTGTAAAGACCCAATTTTTTTTTTGTTGTTGTTGTTGTTGTTGTTGTTGTTTTTTTTTTTACTAAACTGTCTCTTCCCTTCTGAAGGTTTTGCCTGTGCTGAAGTCTATTTAAATTTTGGGGGCTTTTTATTTTTCCAACCAGGACTGGAACCAGCATGACACTGTGTGTTACAGATGTGTGTGTGTGTGCGTGTTACAGGTGTGTGTGAGTGTGTGTGTGTGTGTGTGTGTGTGTGTGTGTGTGTGTGTGTGTGTTGTGTACGTGTGTGCTCTCAGTTTTTATGTGCTCTCACTGTCCTCTGTGCCCTGAAATTCACAGTTTCTGTCACTCTGTTGTCCAATTGTAATTGTGTGTGTGTTTGTGACTATGCATATCCATTTGTACTTATATTTTGCTGATTGTTCTCATTGCTGTTGTGACCGTGGTGCCGTTGAGCATTTTCATGGTGACCTTGTCTATACTGTATAACCCTGTTTTGGTGCCAACCACCCGCAGTGTCTGTGGTAAGTGTTTCTCTTCCACCTTCACTGCTGCTTTGGTGTCTAATCAGACTCTGTTTCTCTGTCCCTCCTTTTCTTTCTGTCTCTCTCTTTCCTTTCTTCACTGTGGCACCTCATCTCTTTTTGGGTTGATCCTCCACCTAATACTCTTTGGTTTTTACTTGTACTTCCTTGTACCCCTTTTTCTCTTTCTTTGGTTGTCAATCCATCCCTGTCTCCCTTGCTTCTGTCCCTTCCGTCTTCTTCCCTGTCTGGTTCTGTGTGTGACCACACCTTTGGTGTATTTTGTGGCTCTGTGTGTGTTTTTGTGTGTGTGTGTGTCTTCTCTGTGCTCATACAGCAGCGAAGGAGAGGGAAACAACGTGGCAGTACCCTCAGTGTATGTACCCTGTCTTCCCTGTCTCGTCTCTCTCTTTCTCTTTTTTCTCTCCCTTTCACACTCACACACTCTTAACACTTTTTTTCCCTCATCTGTTGTGTCCTCATGTTGTGTATCATGGCAGGGATTTGTTTCAAATTTATTAGGACAGCAGTTTTTTTTGGCATGATTAGATTTGATGCCAGCCCAGCTTCCAAACTGATCCCAGCATCCTTAGCTCCTTCTCTAACACAACGGGTTTGGAATTGGGCTGAACTCTGCACGTCACCTGTCATTCTCAACAGTCATGCCACACTGTCTTGTGGCCTCTCTCTCTCTCTCTCTCTCTCTCTCTCTCTCTCTCTCTCTCTCTCTCTCTCTTTCTCTCTCTCTCTCTCTCAGCTGCTGCTACTGGTGCTTTCGTGCTCCATGTCCTCATGCCTGTGTGCTCGTCTAATGATGTTGTCAATGTTTCCCAGTCTGTGTCCGAGTCTCCATTCACACCTGCCCACCTGCATGCAAGAAATTTGTTGAAATGTGTTTAAGTGGGGGTGTGTTTATGTATGTGTGTGTGTGTGTGTGTGTGTGTGTGTGTGAGATGAGAGACAGAAAGAGGAATGTTTGGTTTATATATTTGTGAATGGATATGTTGTTGGGATTCTCAGTGCTACTCCTATGAGGCCAGATAATCTGCTAATCTGTCAGTTGATTTGTCTAACTAGAAAAACTGACTCACTCATCTCCCAAATGGATCTAGCACTGAAGTAGCCTGATATGGTTTACATGTCCAGGTCAGCAACTTGTGACACCATAGGCTCTGTCCTGCTGTCCCGCCTCGGAGCATGAGGCCTCACTGCAGAAAGAAGTTCTCATGTGGGTAGAGGACTCAGGACAAACCCCTATGTACCTGCATGGCTGGAGGAAAGCACGCTGAAACAGAGCAGAAATAGAGGAGTTTTGTGCAGCCCGGAATGTGCCATGTTCAGGGGTTTATGGGTGGTGAGGATGGAGGACGATTGCAAGTTGTACTGACCCTTCTATCCCATTTTACAAAGCAAGTTACAGAAGCATGGAAGGCATTGCTGTTTGCCATCATCTCTTATTTTATTTATTTTTACTCTTTGTCTTATATACATTTTTCCCCCTGTATCAGGGGTCGGCAATTACTGTAGTCTCAGCCCTGAGTGAGTTTTGCTTAATGCTGCGGTGGAGACATGCTGAATGTGGAGAATGAAAACAACATTTTCAAATAAACAGAAATGTTTAATTTTCCCTTGTTTACCAATACCAGGCTCCTTTGTCTCCTAAGCATCACAGCTTTTAGTGAATAATAAAATCTTGCCATAAATATTTTTGGGTTAAATGCTTTTGAATTAAACATGTTTGATTCAAATAGGTAAGATCTAGTTTTTAATAATTAAAAATATGGTTTTATTAGCTGTCTGTTAACCTCATCTAGTTACTTTTTAACACTTCATTTCAGCACCAGGAGCTGTTCACGTTGACTTGTTCAGTGGCCTTGTGCATGATTTTCAATGACATGGGCAATTAAGATAAGTTGATTTATATTTATACATAATTTATATATTGCTCCATCTGTCTACTCTATTTACTTTTTGTAGGAGCCAAATAATTGTGATGGATGGCCAAATTTGGCCTATGGGCTGGTTTTTGCCGACCCCTGCCCTATAAACTGTACACAGTGTCTATATTTTGAAATGGCATGATTGGGGCAAAATTACTAATGTGGGAGTGTATGATGGGATGCGGGAGGAAGGCGGGCGGGGTTTCATTTGAAGAGCAGACCCCATTCACACACATGCATAAATATACACACATGCCTCTTACCCTATAGATCATAGAAAACACCGGCTCAACAATCAAAGAATCAAGGAATCCACTGCATCTTTCCCTCTTTCTCCCTCCCTGCTTTGGTGGTCTCTCTTTTTCTCTCTCAGACCATTAATGATAGCAGTCCCATGAAGCGCTCAGCCTCATCACTGGGCCATAGCAGGTCTGGACGTGGCCACAGAGACAAAGGAGGGATGGACGATTACAACATGGAGCGTGTAATACCCGAGGAGGGGAGAACTTCTAGACATGGACACCGGCGAAAAGACCGGGGCCATCGGGCATCAGAGAGGTCCCTCTGTCGCTACACGGAGGCTGACACAGGTGGACCACATACACACATGAACAACCACATGATGGTTGGATAGATGATGTATTAAGCAGTCACTGAAGGGATTGTTTAATATTTTCACTTTCTTACAAGATTTATGTTATTTTTATTTGCCTGTATCAGTGTGTTTATTATTCCACAAGGAATTAAGCACATTTGATATTTAGTTTTGTGTACTCATTCATTTTAATTGCTGTTAAACTGTGATGTCACATCAACAATCTTTATTGTTTTCACTGCACTTAACTGCAACAATAACAATAATGATAATAAACTCCACCATCAGGCCTGGGCACAGACCTGAGCACAACCACCCAGTCAGGCGACCTTACGTCCAAAGACAAGGATCGTGACAGAGATCGCGGACGGTCCAAAGACCGTAAGCACCACCACCACCATCACCACCACCATGGCTCTGTGGACAAGGAGCGCTATGTAGCAGAGAGGGGCGGCGAGTATGGACACAGGCACTCCCGCGACAGAGACCATGACAGGGAGAGGGAGCGAGAAAGGGACCGCCGCTGGTCACGATCACCCAGTGAGGGTCGCGAGTGTATGACACACAGACAGGTGGGCTTCTGGGTACTTGTGTGCATGTGGTGTGTAGTTTTGGAGCTTTCTAGTACAGAATACAGTGGCATTAACACATTTTCAGTGTTATGCTGAAAAATATAACACAAGGGCCTCTAGTTTGATGGTGCTTAACTGGTGGCAACTTTTTCTGCTAATAGCAACACTACTTCAATGCTGCAAGGTGTGGCATGTTTGATGTGGTTTTGTTATGATGCTACACTATATGATGCTGCCCTCAAATTAGAGGTCGAAATGTGTTGTTGTCCTTAACAACACAAAGTTGTGGTCAAAATGGCAAAGATAGTATGGGCCATTTATGCACATTCATATATATGTATGTTTGACTACATGCACACAAACCTATTCATTATTGTTGGTATATTCATGCAAATATAAGTAAATGTTTGTTAAATAAAGTCACTGTTATCAAATCACTGTTCCAACAACCAAACAAATATGCATAAAAATGTATATTTGAGTACCTGACCCGCCCCTATCTGAGAGACTGCCAATGTTCTCTCACGTTCCCCTCACTACCTTTCCTTTTATGGCATCTTTTTCCAAACACATAACCCACAAAACTTTTTAAATATAATAATGTGATGCACACCTTTGAATTTTTATGTTATAACTTGAAAGGTCTTGCAAAGGAAGACAAATTAGGGAATACATTTTGATAAAAATTGCACATACAGTATATCACACAGCTCACTCAATAATTTAAAACCAAACACATTTTATGTATGTTTAGTCATCATATTTACCCTGTACCACATTTGTTGCTCCTGAAATCAACCCTTTACCCTTCTTTTCTCCTGTCGTCTTTTGTTTTCTTTCCTCTGCGTGACATGTTGCTTCTCTATGTATGGTGCTGTTTGGAATCTCATCTTTTTTATCCACATCCTCTGCTCTATTACTTTTTGATACCTTTCATTTCTGCCTTTCTCTTCTCCACTTCATGAACATTATGACTGGTGCTTTTATTCTTATTGTTGCTGTGGTTCTTGTTCTTGTCTTTTCTTGCTTTTCTATCTGGACTCTCTGTATTCTTACTTCCTCTCTCTATTTGTTTTATACTCTATCTTTCCCATTCTCTACTTTATTCTACATGTTCTGTCGTTGAATTTGTGGTTCGTTCTTTTTATTTGCTTTATTTCACTTTTTGTGTAGGGCAGTAGTTCGGTCAGCGGAAGTCCTGTCCCCTCAACCTCGGGGACCAGTACGCCACGTCGAGGCCGTCGACAGTTGCCTCAGACCCCTGCAACACCCCGGCCCCATGTTACCTACTCCCCTGTAGTCCGTAAGGCCATGCCCACACCACCTGGGGGGCCACAGGGCCGAACCCCAGCCCCCCGCCGCTTTTCTCCTGAGCCACCCCAAGGCCAGGGACCTCCCCCGGCTGGGCTCCCATTGGCCCACCATGGCACACCCCGCCAGGGTCATCATCCCCCAGCTCGCTGGGGAGACACAGGTGGAGGAGGTGGCTCCATGGAAGGGGATGGCTGCTTCTACAACCAGGAGTACCAGGACTATGAGCCCCACCATGAACCACCTGCCTATGAGCAGAGCCCCATGCAGGGTGGCAACCCCCACCCCCATGCCTTGGCCAACCACCCACTGCCGCCTCCTCCACAACCACAGCCACATAACCCCCATCCCCTCCCTCCACCCCAGCCACACCCTGTAAACAATCCCCACCCTCATCCACAGCCCAGTCGCACCTCACCTAGGACTGCCCACCATGCGCCCCCGCCCACCACCGCCCTGACTGGGCCTGTGCAGGGCCAGATGCAGCCTGCTGCCCAGCGCCGCCTACCCAATGGCTACCGCTCTTCATCACCTTCCACACATCTCCATGGACCCCCACATACTGGACCTCACAAGGTCCCCCCTCCAGCTGGGCATCCCAGGGGTCCCCGCAAGGGCCTGCATGAACCCTACAGCGAGACGGAGGACGACGACTGGTGCTAGCCTCTGGGGATGGGGGAGGGGTGTAAGGAGGAAAAAGAATTTATAGATGGACCGAAAGATGACGATAGGAAGCTCTGAGTGAGAGCGCTGACTGCCAAGGGAAACCATGATTCTTTCTTTCTCGTCTGTTCAGTTTTTTCCTCTCCTCCACCACTTGACATGTCCCAGGGACGGTGGGCTAGACGAAGGGACAGGTATCAGGAAGAACGGATGAAGCAAGAATGCTGAGGCAGGATCTGGAGTAACAAGTAGTGTAGGAGGAGGTAACAAACCACCTCCATGTTCTGCTTGCATTGTTGTTGCATTCATCTCTTGATGCCAAATAAGACCAACCTCAAACTGCAGTTTTTAAGGATGCAAGCAGGAGGGGTGATGGACACTAGTCTTTGTGTGTCTTAAATTATGCCTCTGGCAATGAGCTACAGCCACTTACAAGATGTCAAGAGTTGCGACTCGACAAAAGACACTTTAACAGTCAGAGACAAAAGAACGACCACTGTTTTGTTTTGTTTTATTTTTTTGCTTCTTAAAGCTAACTTCACTTAAGTTAGCTACAAAAAGAATCAAATCCAACCCTCCCAGCCACCAGTTGAATATTGATGAGTTTTATCATCTGTGTTTTTAAATAAGAACAAAACTGACAATGAGCCCTCCACCTGTATGAGGTGAGATGGCTAAGTGGGTGGGAGAGTTGGGGAGTGTTGCACGGGGTTGACAAGTCCTTCGATCAAAATCTAGAGGACAGGATGGGTGTGTTAGGGATGTTTACCCCTGTCCCCTGGAGAACACCCTCCTCAAACAAACAAACAATTTAACCAACCTCAACCTATGACCTATGAAGGAAGAAAAACAAAAAAAGTGGAGGTGGGTTTCAGAAACAAAAAAACAAACAAACCAATAACTGTTTTCTGCAGTATTTCTTCTATTCCTGCTTCTTCTTCCTCCTTCTCTTCTACTTCTTCAAAACATTGAAGCTTGAATCTTCTGTTGCACCCCACACAGCTTCGTTTTTTAGACTTGCGGAGTTGTACACCCTGTGGAATCCTGCATGAATGATACAAAAAATAATAATAATAGCAACAATGAGAATCTACTGTATGCGGGGGGAAAACTTTACTTGGTCATTTCTGTTGTGGTCTTTGGGGTTTCTCTCTTTTTAGTAAAAACGCCTTTCTATTTCTCTTTCTCTCTCTCCTCTGTATGACATTCCTCTCTCTGTACCTTCATTAACACTAAAATCAAGTGACAGAAGGCTATAGGGAGATTGCATAGTTACTGTCTCTATATCTAGAAGGAACAAAATGATTACTTTTTGCTTGCTTGTCTGTATGTTATGTACCAGATGCCTGCCACTGATACAGTTGGAATTGCACATATTATTTGTGGAAGTAACCTTTTGTAACTAAAGAAAATAATCCTAAAATGATATACTGGGAAGCAGGGTAAAGCGGGTGAAAGATGTGGTGTCCATATTGGTGAATGAACAAGTCTGACAAATCAGTAACATCTCAAAGTCTTCCAGGGTTTGGGGTTAAAACAGAGACACCAGAGAGAAAGAGACCAATAGAAAATTGGAGAAAGGAGAGAAACTCTTCATCTTTGTTTTCGTTGTTATTGACTGTAATAATGGATAAACAAATAATATAATAACTTATAATGATCATGATGATCGTGATAATGAGACAGATTGTCCATGTTTGGTCTTATATTCTGTTATATATGTTTATTTTATTTTGAGCCCAGCTAATCATTTTTCCAACCCTGAGGTGGAGCTCTAACCCACAGTTGCATTGTGGGAGAATGAGTCTGTAGGTGGGCAAATGTGAGTCAAAGCTAAAGACTATACAGAATTTAGACAGTGGGTGAGTTTGACTGAAATTTGATTGGTTAAAAATTGGTCAAACAAAGCAGTTCCTGACAGGCTTCTGCACTGAAATAGATGAGTCTCCTGCAGATGCTAAAGCGAGTTCCACCACCACTTGTGACCTTTCGGTGGCGCTGTATGACAAACAGTGTCCCTCGAGTTTTTGTACCTCTCCCTTTACGTCACTTCTGATGCAGAGTTGTTATACAGTATCAGTGCACCAACATTACAGTTTAACTCATTTTCTCACTGGTAGACCACCTCGTCTGTGTTCATCACATGTAAACACAGGCGACTGAAGTCACATAGCTCAGATGGGTTGGAGAAAAGATGTCTGGGCCTTGTCATGGTCCTGAAAAACATCTATGTTCTGTGTGCATCACTCCTATATACATTTAATTTCTTTCTGTGTGTTTCTCTGTGTGCCTCAAACTAACACTTGTCACTAACGCACACCACTGTCAGCCCCAACATTATTATTATTATTATTATTATTATTTAATCTATCTGACCTACGTTTTTACCTGGAGGCCTATCACATGTTGACCAGAGAATGCACCGAAAAAATTGAAAAGATAAAAAAACTGCCTATTAGTGTCTTTCCAACCTCAGTGGAATGTCACAGACAAGTATTTTTTCACGTCACTACACTTAAAATCAGAAAGCACACTAGGTATGTAGCTCCTGGTTGTGGTGTGTGTGTGACTGGGTTTTTGAGTGTGTGTGTGTGTGTGTGTGTGTGTGTGTGTGTGTGTGTGTGTGTGTACATGAATGAGTTTGAGTGTTTCTGATAGATTTTGGTGTTATGTTTTTGTGCTTGCTTTGCTTTCTATTATTTGTCTCCAGAAATTGTTTGAAACCTTAAGATGTTTTAGTCAAATCATTGTAAACAAACTTCGACTTTGTGTGTGTGTCTGTATGTGCGTGTGTGTGCGCATACGTGTGTGTGTGTGTGTGTGTGTATATGATGTCAGTAACCCCCTGAATGAAACATGCAAAGCCCCAAACATTCACCATCCATCTTTGTGTCTATGCTGCAGTGAAATCCACTAACACGCTGATTAACCACACAAAGTCTTCAAAAAGCAATGTAAAGCCGCTACTGAGAAAAAAAAAAGAGTTTTTTAAGTACAAAAGATTAAAAAAAGGAAAAAATATCTAGTTCCAGAAATGCATGTGCTATGTGCATGCCACACCGTGGGTTAACAGTCATCTTCAGGACATAAAAGAAAAAGCAGATTAATGAATTCAGAGGAATAAAAAAAAAAGATATATAAATAGATAGATGTTTTTAAAAAGCAACGTTTCCTTTTTTCCTTCTATTTTTGAGAACAAAAAAGGTTAAAAATTACAAAAAAAATGTCTAAAGAATAAAAACACAAAAGAGACTTTGGTGAGAGTCAGTCTCATTTGTTTTCTTCTGTTTCATGGGATTGAGGCACAACACAACCATGTTCAGGACACCACAAAAAGAACTGTTTTTAATGAAAAAAATAATATATACAAAGAAAAGAAAGTACAGTTCATACGATGGTGTATTCTCTCTTCTACTTTTTGTGGGGGTCAGGGGGTGCAGGAGCAAGCCAAATCTGATGATATACTCATTATAACTGGCTGTGGAACCTTTGATCTCTCACTCACTCCCTTTTTTTTCTCTCTCTCTCTAACTCTGTCTCTCTCACACTCTTATCTGTCGCACTCTCAACCTGTCTCACCGCTATTTCTACCAGTGCATTTTGTAATTCCAAAAAGAACTCTTCCTAAAGAATAAAATCCAGAGAGAATGCACACCGCTTTGCCTCATTTCTTGTCCATGTTATTGCTTTAGCCTTTATAACTGTGAAGATGTGTCTTGTGGGTGTGTATGGCTCATATTTTGGCTCAAAGGCCCAGTGTGTAAGATTTAGGGTGCTTTATTTACAGATTATCATATGCATAACTATATTTTCATTAGTGTATAGTCACCTGAAAATAAGAATCTTCATGTTTTTGTTACTTTAGAATAACCATGTTGAGCTGCCATTTCTCTATAGTAGCTCAGAACAGACAAAAAACAAACAAACACTGGCTCTAGATAAGGTCTTTCGCAGTTTAGCGGCCACCATAGTTTCTCCTTCATGCTAGGAGAGGGTGAAATGAGGGGGTTGCAATCGGCAACTACACCGCCAGATGTCATTAACTCCTACACACTGATCCTTTAAAGGTGCCTCGTGGAGTTTTCTTGTAAACAAACAAAAGTTATGTTTACATGTAACGTTATTCATCAAAACGCAATGTATGAATCATTGAGTTCCACCAAACATGTTGAATGCATTTCCTTCTTCACAAGAAGAAGGAAACCAATTTTTATTTTTTTATTTATTCATTTATTGTTACATTTTAAAACATGCATTGTTTCTCTCCATATTTACGAGCTTGCATTCTTCTTCTCCTCGTCTTTGCTGGCACATTGCTGTGTTTCTTGCATTACTCCCACACGTGTCGATCAGTGGAATAGTGTGAAAGTATTGGCAGGAAAACAAAACGCGGACCCACCAGTTCAAAAAACTTATTAACTTCTTAAAGCTACATTGATTTGCTTTGTTTTTTTGGCCATCTTAGGGCAGTAGAACAAGCAATAAACACAACAACATATTATCACCTTTTTAAGTTGTTGTGGTGCAGAGCTGGTGCATCGAGCAGAGACAGAGCAGCATTATTGTTCATTTGGAGTTTTATTCCAGCTGGAAAATGTAACTCCAATATTCAGTCTCTTTTAGCCTTGTTCCACGAGCTCCTAATGGAAGTAGCTCTGTTGTTTCGTGCTGTGCAGGTGGTGTCCGGCAGGTTTTTCAGAGCTTTTTTTTTTTTACTAAAAACAGCTGCCTGCTGTAGCAAGGTACAGGGTTGATGAGAGTGGTGGGACTAAGCTAGACATTTGAAGGGTGTAAACCATGATCAGTAATGTGCTAAAAACACTCTGTAGACCTGAAAGGAACTGCAGAGTTGGGTGATAATTCTCTGTTGGTCAGTCACTACTGAGCTACATTATTCACATAACACATATTTGATCTGTCATAAGTAGAAAAAAATCATTACTGATGTTTTAGTTGAACAAATCTAATGGGCTGATAAAGGTACGGTTATCTAAATGACACCAGTTGCTCTGAGTGAACTCCATATAAATTACAATTCCTTTTTTGCTGTTTCTGTAGTGTTTGAATTTTAGTAGATTTGAAAAATGCCTGATAGAAAATGCTTAGTCATGCAGAGGACATATACATGTCAGCACATTCATACACAATGAGCGTGTGTGGGAGAGAAAGCAAGAAGGAAGAGAAAAAACAAGTGTAATGAAAGTGAACGCAGTAATCAGAGCAGAGTTACACAAGAAGGCGAATGTGTGTGTTTGTATAATGTGGATGACGTGAGTATTTTCACAGGCATGTCCAGACAGTTCCGGCCACCCCTCCCAGCACTGTGTACACAGACAGGGTGCTCTGGTTTCAGCCGGAAGAATAAGTAGCACAGTTGGGGCCTCATGGGGCTCACACAGGCACTTCCCCCCACATTCCTTCTTCTGTTTTCCTGGGTTAACCCCTTCCCCCTCCAACATTGGTGGATCCTGATTGCACTACCCACATAGTCTGTGTAGGACATTGCATTCCATCCTAATTTAGTATAAAAGTAAATAAAAGCTCAATTTTATTATATTACATAATTACTTAAAGGTAAAAAAACAACTTTGCTTACAGCTGGTTCGGTGCTGTGGCTGAAAATGACAGTGAGTTGCTGTTTCAGATTCTTTTCTACCTAAATTAAAATCAGTAATCACCTTATCTTTACCCAGTTTTAAAGAATCACTGCACACGCTTCTGTAAGCTTTAATCCATAAATTATATAATGTTTAACCTAACCTTTTGCACCCTTCTTGCTGTATCTTAACCAACGACTGTCATTACTTTATTCGTGCCACAGTAAAACACTTATTGAAGAGCCGGTGGACCCCGATTGTTCTCGCTTCTATGGCCAGTCAATAGCTTTAGCCCCCACCCCCTCAACTCTTTGGACCACAATCTCCTGAATTGTCCCTGCTTTTGTTCTGCAAATCAGTGTGAGAGAGTGTGAAGTTGTGGGGGAAGGAGGCAAAACTTCTTCACACCCAAACCAGTTTCCTGTCACATACACACACACACACACACACACCTCTTTCACACTGAACAAATCTACCACTACTTTACACATCTGGCCCTCTCCAGCCTTCCATCTCTCTCCATGTTACACTCCCTTATTATAAACAGCACACCACTCCAAATTATGTAGAAAAATGTTTAATACTGAGGTAGTTGTAGTCATTGCATGTTTTACAATTGAATTCATCAACACATTTTCCAACTTCTTTCAGCATTTTCAGCAACACACAATACATTTGCTGATCATTTCAACAAGCTGACTTCAACAGACTTGTAAATGGTCACAAAGGCAGCTCAAGGCCTCATCGAGATGAACCAGTTCCTTTAGTTCCGCCTTTGGCCAGCTCAAGTCAGTCCCTGTAGTGAGCCGAGGCCAACAATTAGGCCAAAAGTCACCGGTACTACTACACACCAACTTGGACTGCTTCCGTGATACCCGCAACATGCCCCGGCTTGTTCAGAGTCATGTCTGGGACATACTATCCCTGGTGTTTGTCCCGAACGAGCGGCTGTAAGGCGCGTTCAGGCTCCCGTGTCGTGTCGAAAAGTTTATACCCTTTAATATGCGCAGGGTTTCAACACGCTGCAATGGCTCTCTGTAGAGGCATGGGGGTTGGGGGTGCCCCCAGTTCGCTGCTGCAGTTCACATAGTCCATCAAAACTGAATTCACAATGAGCTGTTGAGGGCAGGTTCCCTGCTCAAGCTTAGCTTTCTTGCACGGCAGAAAGTCCGGCTCCACGGCCGCTTTACCCCGCCTTTTCCTCGAATGCTGCACCGGGCCACCCTGGCACACATTCTCCTTGTTTTCTGCGTTGGTGCGCGCTTGTGCGTCACGGTGCAGACCTTCGACCTCCTCTTGGGGTAAAGTCCGAGGCGAAGCGGGAACCTGAAGGTCCAGCTGAGCGCCATTAGGTCCCGTTGTTATCTCACTCGAACGTTGTTGTTGTTGTTGTTGTTGTTCACATCCTGATGCAACACTTTCTGTCGGCGCCTGGGCCGCATGGTACATGTCCCGGGCGGATTTCATCACCAGAGTCAGGAGGAGACTCCGGTGGAGACGGAGACCCCCTCGCTGGGCTCGGGAGCTGTACAGTTTCCCCAAAGCCACTACCATGATCCTCTTGGCCTCAGCACTGACCTCCATGTCACAGCTTGTTTTGAAACTAATCCAGGAAAAACAACCAGCGGTTGAGCTCTATGGGTTCAGTCTCTCCCCTTTGACTTCACACAGGAACTACGCAGACTGGCTCGGGTGCAGGACAAGCAATTATCACCTCGTTGACGTCACATACTCAGCGTCATATGAAAGAGCTCCGCCCACCGGTCGCATACCCGGTCTGCTATCTCAAACAGGCCTACAACAACTGGTGTGGGCAGCTGTGGCTATTTTAATCTGCCGGTATAAAGATATGACTGTTGATACAGAATAAAATGAAGACGTAACGTAACTGTGCGGGAAAAGTAGGTACAAATGACTCATATCTGGTGATGTGACCATCTATAAAGAACAACAACAACAACAATAACAATAATAATAATAATTTGGTTTGTTTGACGTCAAATTCTACCACAAAGGCTGGAAACAGGAGACACATTAGTGTCGTTGGAACAGTAATTAGTTAACATTACTGTTCCAAAGACAATTATAATAAATTATTATATAAATAGTCGTTTGTAGTGGCTTATTGCTTTAATAACAGCTGCTGGATTGTTGGATGGAGACTTATAAAATGCCATCCAGGACACTCTCTGAAGCATTATACATTTTGTGAGCATACACAAGAGCAATGTGTTATTAAAATTTATCTAGCTGTTTTATTTTTGCTTTGTTTCATCAGTAAATTCCTTTTAGAAAATGACTTCGACCTACCTGTAAGACAAATTTCTAGTTTTTAGGTTTTACTAGAACAGGTTGCGACGGCTTAGGACTTTAGACTTTGCCCCTACTTTACAATGGTTTTCCAAAGTTAGGTCAGATGTTGCCAAGTTTTGTTTTGTTAGATTTAGCTCACCTAAATGATGTTCCATCACCAATTAACCCAAAAATTAATATGGGTTCAGGCTACTGTGTGAGCTTTTACATTCAAACTCTGCAGCTTTAAAGGGGGGTGTGATTGAATCAGCCTGTCACATTCAAGTCATTTATTTTACTGACATGCAAAGGACGTCTGTTATGTTGTCGGAATACCGTCAAACATTCAAACTTCTTTTAAACACTCTTGGATCCCTATGGGAAGTAATGTCAAACAGGTAAGAAAGGAACCCAACTTTCAAATAGTTACATGTTAAATTTAATAAAAAATAAATTTAAAATAAATAAATGATTACATTTAAATGTTTATGGACAGGTTTCAAGATAATGAACACATTTTTTTTTTTACCACAATGCATTTGTTTGATTAGCAAAATCTGGAGCAGGAAAAGTCTAATCTGTGAAAGATATTTCTGTCTGTGTTTAGTCTTTCTCACTCCAGGAATGAACACCATACCACTGCTCCTATGTGTCTGGAAGCCTTTAACAGTCACTGACAGTCAGTGAACTCCAGTCTCACCCATCCCCCCCCTTGTGGGTTGCTTCCCTTTGAAGGAAAAAAACAAAAGCATGGGAGGAGGTTAACAGACAGATGCCCATATTAAGCACATCCTGCTCCTGTGTCACATGCAGAGGAAAACCCATGACGCGAGTGGAAGCCCTATTTCCTGGAGCCATTTAAAGTAACAGCAGTGAAGGTTGCGTCAAGGCTTGCTACTTCCCTCAGCCCATATTTGGGCAATGGAATCCATTCTAGGAGGTATCAAGATCAAAAACTGCATAGTAATATATATACTAAATTTAGCTTGAACTGGCTGCACTGAATAGGACATCAACATAACTACATAATACTATACATTTTGCTCTCGAGCGTCAGTTTGAATGAGTTTAATTCTTAGTGAGAAAGAGAGAGAGAGAGAGAGACCTTCTCCCCAGCTGCCATGTATTTCTAGAGGAATTTGTGGTATGCAGGTGATTGTTTCTGATGTGGCTATAGTTCAACACAACATCATTTGCAGGGGATGACGGGTCATGTTTGCATTTTTTAAAACATGCTGTAATTGTCTGAAAAGTAATACTTGTATATGTGGTAGGAATGCATCAAAATCAGTAGGCGCCATGTGAAAGGAAATTTTAAAAAGCAAGTATCATGCATCACCTTTTTTAGTTGATTAATTGCTTCTCTAAAAGACACAATCGGGTTTTGTTATAGTGGCCAATAACATCCCAAAAGTTATCACATTTTGTCTAAACCTCCTACTGATGTTTTTAAAGGCAGCACAGTCATAGTGAAATCTGAAGTCATCAGCAGCGGTGAAGGGAAAGTTTTGTGCAGACACAACATTTCAGTCCAGTAATAGATCAAAGAGTGCCCCCCTGTGGTCACATTGTGGAATTGAAGCAAATTTGTACAACCTGGGGCCTAGTAAAGAGCTACAATAGATAGATAGATAGATAGATAGATAGATAGATAGATAGATAGATAGATAGATAGATATAAAATTAACCTTACTGAGAATTAATCACATTATTAATCCAATCTAAATTAATATGTATCCTGCATTTCATATACAGTGTATCAGGCAGTAGATTGCCCGTCTGTCAGTAGGAATCTACGTACAATCTTGAAAAAATATTGAATTCCCCAGATGGCATCAACACACACATACTCACTGGTGCTCCCATGTCCAAAAAAGCACAGCCTCGTGCACTTGGGTGTGCCCCTTCCAGTTGAATAGTTAAAAGTTCCCTGTGTGTTTTATTACAGAGGTGCAGTGGTAATACTTACATAATAAAACTATTTAAATCTTACCTACAGTTTGTAACTGTTTGAGCATGATACCTGATTCAGATTGGATTAATAAAATTATTAATATATATATATTCAAATGTTGATATCAAAATATAGATTTATGCGGATTTAAAGCACAGAGTAAAAGTTCTCAAAGCTGCTTCCTTGGTTACACTTTTAACTGAGCTGACAAAACAGTAGATACAGTTGTCTTGTCAGCCTTTCAACACAGGGTGGTGCACTAACAAGGGAAATTGAAAAGTAACTTTATTCTGCTCTGAGCTATGTAGCGCCCTGTGTCTACTTTGAAGACAAAGTGAAGGTTTGAGGAGGTCATACATGCAGAGAAAATCAAGAGAGTGCCAATGGTTTATGTCATACAGGATCTATGTTCAAAAGATTACAGGGCATCATTCTGAATTTGTTGATCTAGTCACATTTACATAATAATATTGTCATTTGTAAAGAGTTAATCATTGTTGATCATTTTCAGCTGAACCACCATAGCCTCAGGGCTGCGGGCCTGGTGTTACATATGGTATTATTGTAGCTCTTTAAAGTGCTCCAGTCGCCACAGATTTGCTGCAGTTCCACAACGTGACCACAGGTGGGCACTCCTCAATGTATCATTGGACTTAAATGTTTTCACAGCTCTTGAAAGTTAACCAAATACAAGTTTCCCTCCACCTCTACCGATGATTTGAAACTTAACTATAAACTGTTCTGATTTTAAAAACATCAGAGGTTAGTAAGAGTTTTTTAATGTCTTTTGAGATGTTATTGGTCACTATAACAAAACTAGATGGTGTCTTTAAGAAAGGAATTTGATCAACTAAAAATAAAGTGATTTATTTGTGAATTATTTGTCATTATCAACAGAGGAATTTTATTTAGCTTTTTTAAACTTCCTGTCACATGGTGTCTACTGATTCTGTTTTTTGATGCATTCCTATATTTTTGAGACATTACAGCATATTTAAAAACAAATGTAACATAGGTCTGTTGTCCTCTGCAACTGATGTTTTGTTTAAGTGCAGCCACACGAGGAAACAATCTCCTTCTCTGTGTTTGTTTTTTCTCCACTGCATCACGATTTTTTCTATACCCATGCAAAATCTTTCAGCTTTTACAGCTACTGAGATGCCTGTGCTCCACATCTCAAGAATTGTGTAACATCTCCTTTACTGTAGTAAATTCATTTGCAACATATTATATTTCCATTGCCATAAGCAGATATTAATCACATCTTTCTACTAAGGAGCAGTGAAACATCACAACAAGAAAACAGATAATACACAGATAATACATTACTGGGGTCATATTTCAAGCCACTGACAAAATGCCTTTTAGTTCTGCCTTGGTTTTCAAATTTAGTTTTGTAACCCATTAAATAATTGTTTTTCTTCGCCAGCTATATGCTATTTTATCTGTTTCAACCATAAATTAAATGTAAGTAAGTATAAATCATCCCGAAAGAGACTAAAAATCAAATCATGGCAGTATAAGAAACCATTTTGACTTACATTATTTACACAGAGTTAATTGGTTCAGTGTTGATATCAAAATATAGATTAATGCAGGTTTAAAGCAGTAAAAGCCATCCTCAAAGCTGCTTCCTTGATCACACATAGTAAATTGGGCTGGAAAAATAGTGAATGTATTAAGTTATATAGTTGTCTCTCAACACAGGGTGGTGCACAACAAGGGAAATTTAAAAGATAACTTGATTCTGCTCTGAGCTATGCAGCGTGTTGTGTCTGCTTATGAGACAAGTGAAGGTTTGAGGAGGTCATACATGCAAAGAAAATTGAGTGCCAATGGTTTATCTCATACAGAATCCACGTTCAAAAGATTACAGTGCATCATTCTCAATTTCTTACATGATATTGTGGTGTTTGTAAAGAATTGACTGAACTGAATTTACTAGTTGATCATTTTCAGCTAAAAATATACCCTAAAATCCCCTGGTGCAAAGTTACTGCTGACAACGACTTATTGATTTAGTAATTCTTTATTTTATAATGGGTCTTCACTTGGAGGAAAGGTGATTTTAAGCCAACATGAAGCCCTATTTCACAATTTATATAAAGTTGAGTTGTGTCATTTTGTCTCAAGTGTCATGAGGCAGCTTTCTTTTCAAGTAAATTACAGTATATCAAGTCTGAAAGCAAAACCATAGTCAAATGAAGGCGGAAACAACTGTGTGAGATGATATGTTCGCGAAGCATGAACAAAACTGTTCATACATAGCAGAACTCCAGGTGTGAGTACTGAAGTGTGCATAAAGAGGAACCTTCAAGAATGGGAATGCATGTGTGAACTTCAGAATTAATTTGATTAAGAATGACTAGTTTTCTCTGAGTTTACTTTATTTCAGTGTCATATAAAGAACCCCGAATGAACATGAAGATGCAGTTTTAGCTGAGCTCTTATAGTCTTTATCATTATGTTTGCTCACATCCCAGCTGAATGTTTGAGGTCTGTATTAAAAACAAGTAAAAAAGGAGTCAGAAAGAAATTGTTACAAATCTTTTATTAAGATATTCATTATTTAATCCATTTTGACATTTTCTCTATGATTTGTATTTATTTATTTTACAGTCGTTAATGTGCAATTACCTTTGATAATGTTGGGTCACAGTTACAGGGCTTTCACAAAGTTATTGGCACTTGGAACACAGAAAGAATAGGATGAGCAGTACAGGATGTCCACTGGCGCTACAGGGTTACAGAGGGCAAGGAGCAGGGGCAAAGACATGGGCAGACCAATTACTGCACAGGTTGTGAAGAAGCGTTGTTTCTGGGTAAATATATACCTCATGCTGCGAGTGCACAACAAACAATCTGACCTCTATGTGTGCGTCTATATATAATATACAGTATTTATCTATACATGTGTATAATCATATTTATATATGTACTGTTTAGTGACAAAAGGTTCCCCATGCCGTGCCACACCTTATCCATTCAAGTGTGTAGGTCTACATGTTTTGTGAAGTGTAAACACATACGTTGAAAAGTACAGAAATTACAATTTGCTCAAAGTGTAATGAAAAAAAAAAGCATGAAAGTTTTCTATTCTCAAATGCAGACAAAGGAAAACACACTCACACACCTACTGTACATAAGCACTGTGAAAGTAGGTTGTGAGTGAGGGACTTTTTGAACATTTACTGGAGTTGGCCCTAAAAGCTGACTATAGGTAAAACCCCTGACATGTACTGTAATGTAATGTACACAGTTACTTCACTTGTTAAACTCATTACAAACACAGGCCCTAAACCAGTGTTTCTGGGCTAGGCTCATGAGGTGCAGCAGGATATTCTCACTGGGTTAGTGGTGCAAAGTGGACATTTTGGGATTTAGGTTGAGTTGCTGTGGGTGAAAGCTGAAAAAAAATGGCTTCCTTAGAATCAACGCTGATTCACTGGTGATATTTCAGTTCTAGTGAGTCAGAATGGAGTACAAGTCATTCAGTAGGTCAGTGTTGCATGGTTATTGTAAGAAACTCATATAAGCCCTTGTTGTTTTTAAAGCTTCTTTTTTCATCTTAAAGTATTTTGTTTTCATATGTTTTTTTATGAGAGACTCTTTTCTAGGCGTGTCAGTGATTATCATTATACTCTGGTTTTACTAAAACCTCTGTGAAGGACATAATCTACAATCAACAATAACAGTCCTGCAATAGTGGAACTAAATTAAAACTTTTGAACAGTAATTTGGCTGCTGTCTTACCTGGTTTTATTTCTCTAAGCTAGAACACTGACTGATTTAGTAGACATACTAAATGAGATATTAAAACAAATAATACAGAGGTCCTCATGTTGGGACTTGAACAAATGTGCCTTGGTTAACTCTGGTAATATAGTAGATTCATTTTGTATATATATTTCAAATCTGAAATGGCATGTTTTCTGTATAACATCATATGATAAACTCTTTAAGGGATTATGCTAACATAAATACACCTGGCAGAGGCTAACTTAAGTACTGTGATAATTAAAACGTTTTGGGGTTGGAAACATGACAGTTTAATTTGAGTTGTGTTGAACTGGTGTAAACTTGGCTCAGTTAAAAGCCACTAAGCAAATTAAACATACATATTACAATTCAGATTTAACCGAAAAACCACTGCTTTGCCTCTCTCTGAAACACACGAATAAACTTGTGGGGGTGAAACATGACACCAGCTGCATGAAAGACAGGAAGCACAACAGTCTTCAAAGATACTGGAGAGGTAAGTGGGGGAGGGGTGCCCATGTGGCATCTACAGTCAAATGCAAAGCGTACTGAGGTTTTGTTGTCATTACCCGGAATACTTACAAGTTACTGCATTTCTGTTCTGTCCATAGACCCTCAAGTCAAACCATTTAAGTAAACATGTCCATATAATTTGAATTAATAACGAAAATAGGTTGAGCTAAATCTTTCATGCCTCTAGTTATTTTTGCAATAAGATTGACTCAACTGCCTTGAATAAGAAGCATTAACTCCTTCCCTGTTTTTATGCTGTACCTGTCTTCAGAAAAAAAAAAAAATAGAACCTTCTTAAAAAAGCCTTTCCAGAAGGAGAAAGTAATCAGTCGTCTGTGAGAGCATTTCAGGTTAAGAACACATTCTTTAGTTATACCCAGACTACCTGCAACAGGAAAAATAAATCCCCTGTAATGACCTGTGAGCTACAGGTCAACATGCATTCAAAAAGCTTCCAAACACAAACCTTCACATAAAAAAAAAGGTCAGTTGTTTGATTATTTCATATTCAGATGCCTCCAGTAACAGAAAGGAAGAACACTTGGGATTTAACTCAACTTAACAGTCTTCTTGATTATTTACAGTAGGAGTTTGTGCCACTTCTAAACAAGAAACGAGGCAGACATGAAAAAAAAAGACAAATTCCACCTACACAGGGGTTCAGTTGCTACACAACATTTCTCAAAAAGGTGCATGAACCACTGGTTCTTCTCATTAAGGTGCAGAAACCTCCACTCTACCTCATATGGAAGGTGCAAAATTAAAGAGGTGGTACATTAGATACATGAATAAACTACATACCAATAGACACAGCCATGCAATACACACTCCCCTTCTTTACCAAAGAACACACATGGATAGTACCATAAAATCTATTTGCTTCAAGAAATATTGCCTCCTCATGACATCACTGTACCCACCAGGCTTTTGCTGATTGATTTCAATTAAAAGGCACGTTCCAATATTCAATAACTATATTCCTGTGACTTTTGCATTTGCACAAAAATGTCAGCAGTTTTCTTCTTTTCAGTAATTTCCGTACAAAGAAGAAACTAGCTGAGTTGTTGAATCAATATTACATTTATATCTGTAAGTCATCTTCAAAATTGTGGGCCAGTGTTTTACAGAAGGAGGCAAACGTTGCAGGTTTACAACCTAACAAGAAATGGTTATCATAGACAACAGTCAAGCCAGCTGAATCAGTCTTATTATTCCTTTTAAGCCTGTGAAGATGAAATGCTTCAAATTTAGCAGTTCAACTGCTCATTCCATCACTCTGCACTGTCAAATAAAGATAAAAATAAATGACTATGGGTCCTATGATAAGACTGCTTTATTATACTCCTTTTTTCTGCAAAAATAGCACTTTTCCTTATTTGACAAGACCCCTTTCAATAAAACATGAAGATAGAGATTTTAAAACAATCCCTCTCACTCTTTTTGCTCACACCATTCTAGGCATGGGCATTGTATAAATATAGTTTAAACTCTAAAAATATGACCATCTTTGATTACCTGTTGCCCTTATATTTTCTTTACAATCATCTCAGTAAAAAGCTTTCCCCTTCTCTCTGGGTTACTTTTCAGTTTGTAGACAGAGAAACATGCTAAAAATTCAGAAAACAGAAAGATGAGATATATTCCTATAAGACACTGCACAGTGAAACACTCATGTGAAATTCTCTGGTCTCAAGAAAGGTGATGTGGGGTGAAGAATACTTGCAAGGTGATGAGTGGAAGGTACAAAGGGAGGAAGAACAGGTAGTGTTAACTCATTTTATTATTATATCTATTTTAGATTTAGTTCCTTTTCCGTGGCTGGAATAAAAGTTGTCAGGCTTGCATAGAGAAAAATGCCACTGACACTGAGATTTAATATACTCGCCACCTCTACTCCTAGCCTGTCCATCCAACCGTCGCTTCCTCCTCAGGCTGCACTAGCAACTCCCCCCACCACCTGCATTTCAGGGAATGTATTTAATGTGCAACAGTGGATGCGCTTACACAACTTAAAAAGACAAGGGGAGGCAGAGGGCAGTTAGGAGAAAACTTAACATCCTCTTACTCTCTCCGTTCCTCTACTAACTCCATTGTACAGTCATAAAGCAAAAATTTAAGTTTTCATGTCCTGGTTACATCAGGGCAACAACAACTGTTGACCCTAGCAGTGTAGTATAGACAGTCAGATGTGAGAGATCAGCGTGGGCCAAAGAGTGAGGAGGCAAGCAGAACTGGGGAATACTGGTATGCGTGTCACCAAATTTCAACCTTCCCCTGGACACAATGTTCAAAATAACGGTCCTCCGTCCCCGCCCACACCCGGTAGCGATTCACCTGAAGAACCACCTGACTCCATACCAGCACCGCCGGTGGCCTCCAGAGAGGCAGGGTCGAAGGCCGCATCCGCCCCCAGGGTGTCATCCTCCATCTTGACACCGTCGGGAAGGAAAGCGGTGTAGGCATCGCTCTCAGCCATCAGTAGCTTCAGCTTGGGGATCCAGCTCTTACGGACCACACGTCGGGCGTTGGTGCACATGTCGGCCGCAATGGCGTTCATCTCGCTCTCTTTGAAGCTGGTGGCAAAGTTCTGGCAATAAACTGATGTGAGAAAGAAAACAACACAGTTAGGCTGATTGCACATTATGCTATGAACTACAACTAAGACTAGAACTAGTGTCATGAGCAGATAGGAACCTAAACAACAAAAACAGTGGTCAGGGGAAATGTTAATATTGTGGACTACACATTAACTTAATGAGTAATGTGTGGCATGGTGCTCATTAATTCTGAACTTTATTAAATGTTGTTTTTCCACTGGGGGCTTCACTTACTTGCAAGGGCAGTCTGAGGTATCAAGACTCCTTATAGTGTAAATAGTGTAATATATGAATAACATAAAAAATACTTCAAAACTGATTTTTTTTTTACAACCATCTCCCCAAGTTAGGATCAAGAGGACACATTTAAAAGACTAGAGATAATATTTGCAGGACTCCTGTAGTATAAATGTAAACTGTAAATGGAGCAGCTCAGAGACTGATTCTGAAAACATGTCCTGCTGCCCTACTCATTTCACTAATGAGATATAGGGAAATACATTCATCTTCACAAAGCAAGCTCTAGCTTTCACAACTTTTCACATGCTCTCCGGGGCAAACTCTGTCCTTTTTTTATAAACATCTCTACACATTATTGCCTGGATATATATAGTACACACAAACACACTACAATCTACATTTTTTTAGGGCCTGATCAGTTTCAAAGTGAATGTTGCTATCTAGTGGTCACTGTGAGTTATTACCTAATGCTAATCATAATCAGAATACACAAGGTAGCAGATAATCACCCCTTTGCACTTTCTTCCAAATTGACCTAGAATCTGTTTCACGGACATTCACCACTCAATCATTAAATACAGCAACAATGCTCTTTACAATATGCATGTATACTATGTTTGTGTACGAAATGAATCCATGCACATTCTTCTCTATCTGCACCAGACATCACAAGCAAATTGCTTGCATGTTTGTGGGTAAACACCCACAGACAGAAAAACATCTACGCTCACATTTGACCGCATGCAGCACTCTGTTGTCCAGGGGCTTGCGGCTGGGGTCATTGGTGGACGAGCGGATGCCTGTTCCACAACTGTTGGCCAGAGTGTTCCTGAAACACCAAAACAAGAAAAAGTTGCACAGAACAGAGTAAAACAAAAATAAATGTTATATCGCTTTAATGCCAGCAGATAAAAAAAAATTTGAATTTCTATATTCAAACAGCTTTTCTAACTTCACATCAAACACTTGCAGAAATAGACCCAGACACACAGACAGAAGGAACAAACCTGTCAAAGAAGGCAGCCAGCAGCCTCCTCAGCAGCACTTTGTGTCTGGTCCCTGCGCTCACATGACAATTCATTAGCTGGGCTCGTGATATATACACAGAAGTACCTGCAAAGGATATCATACAAAGACATGATCCACCAAATCATTTACCGAGCTCATTTATTGTCTCACTGTATGCCATGTTTGACCTGTTCAAGTTCAGATTTGTCTGCCACAGATTGCATAGGTGCTATTGCCATGTATTTGATTTACTGGAACTGAGAAATTGTTTATTTAGTGACAACGCGGATTCATCTCAAACATTGCAGCTGTAGGTGTGAATTAAGGAGGCTGTGCTTTGGTTACATGTCAGAGTTTTTTTCTTTGCCACCTTATTTTTTTTTTTTTTGCTTTGTGCGTTTAATGCATTTTATTTTGAATTTGCATCTGTCACATTTCATTATAGGTATGTATTCCTAATGCACTATACATTTTATATTCAATTATTATTATTATTATTATTTTACCTTACAATACTAGCTTGGCTTACGTTACCTACCTCCCTTTCTTTCTTTATTCATGTCTCTCTCATTCTTTCTCAGTCATGCACACGCACGCGCGCGCACGCACACACACACATACACACACACACACTATATTGAAAGATACGAAACTCAGCCTGTAAGGTAACACAGACATTGTCACAGGATGTCCTTGACATAAACACACTGTGTCAAATGTGCAAGACTGCCACGTGATCTGCATGCCAATGCCAAGCCCAGTCATTTGAGGACAGCTTCTTCTAAATATACATATCATTGCCATTGTCCCTTGAATCAACTAACATTAGTATATTGCTGTACGACTATTTTGTTGTTCAAGTGTATATTTTATTAATATATATTACAAATATGTCTTCCAAATGTGCATTTTACCAGCTCCTCTGCAACTCAAGTCCACACACACACACACACACACACACACACACACACACACACACACAAAACAAAACAAAACTAAACTAAACAAAACGAAACATACCTGAGACTAACTCTAGTTTCTCAGCAGGGTCACCTTCCTCGTACAGTTTGGGATGACAGCGGTTGCCTATCTGAGCGATGAGTTCTGCAGGGAGGCACGTAAGGTCTCTGCCTCGCATCCGACCCCGTGTCTCTGTGTGGTCTGGTAGAGCTTCAACACGCTCGCCAGCAGCTGGAGAAACACAATACTGCAAGATTAGAATAAAACCACATCACTGTTACACACAGAGAATATAGAGAGCACAGTAAAATGTATGCAAATATCAGAAATGCGTCATATTATTATTAAATTCGTAAAAATAAAATAGGAAATCTCGGCAGAGAAGGCAGCAACATTTATATGTACTGCATGGTTTCATGTCCATTACCTGCAGCTCCCATGTTGAGCATGCTGTACATGGTATACATGTTGCAGATTTGCCTATACTGCTCTTCAGCACTTTCGTCTGTCCCCTCTTCCTCTTCTTCATCATCATGGTAGCTGATGGGTGAGTCACTGGCGTAGGTACTTAGGGTGCCAGGACTGGCACCTTCCGACATGCCGAGACCTGCTGCAGAGCTTCCGTTGGTGCCACTACTGCCACTAAGCCCACCACTGGCAACCATGCCTGCCAAGCTGGTTGCAGTAGCACCCATACCCATGGCCAGTCCAAGGGCTCCAGGGCTCTGAATCGCACTGCCCCGCACTGCTTCCTGGGAATAACGGGCTGCCTTTCTCGCTCCCCCTCCTCCCCCTGATCCTACCCCACCTCCATCTCGACTGCTACCACCCTCCCACAGCCGCTTGGCTACAGGAGTGCAAACCACTGAGTAAGGAGTGGCTGCATCCGGCTGGCTAGCTGGTTGCTCTGTCTTGACTCGTGATACCAGAGAGAGTGGCGTGAGGCAGGAGGTTGGTCGGGTTGCACCATTACTGGTCTGCGTTACTGGGCTCTGGGGCTCAGAAGGTGGGGCCTCTTCAGCATGAAGTCCTTGGGAGTCACAGCTGGGTGATGAGACCTAGAAATGAATGTATACATTAACTTCGTGTCAGCATACATGAACATGCCGATGTAGCAACCGAAATGTGTTGACTTGTTTTTCATCTCAAATTGGTCAGATTTTGCTCAAATTTGATATGATGTTTTTCAGTAAATGATTCCAAATGATTACGTGACCTCCTCGCTTATCTAGAACCAGCGTCACACTATAATGTTACTTCCACCAACACTTTGTTCAATCAATGGCTCCTCCTGCATACGTGCTCCCCTGCAGATGAACCGTTGGCCAAACACTGAACAGAATAAACAGTATGTTTCAGAACTGTTCCAACTAGTATAGACTTAATTCTGTTCACCGAGATCACAATCACATCTTCCACCTTAATACAACAGATGTACAGTAAATGGTATTTGTTTTATGTGTTTATTCTACTCAAAGCATTAAAAACTTAAATGTGGACAACTCAAAAGTTTCTTATTTATATTTACAATATATGATAATATGTTATAGTTCTACTGAAAATGTCAGCTTTACCTTGAGGAAGAATTCAGTGCCTTTTTCCATGATCTGTTGGATCTGCAGGAAGCCAGCAGTGTACATGAGAAGAAACTGGTCCCCCACTGTCATGCTGAGACGGCCTGTGTAGCAGAAAGCCAAAATCTGCTGGAAACTCTGGGGCTGCACAGCCGATGGGAGCTCCACCACAGTTGGGCTCGTCTCATTGTTACTACCACCTCCACTATTGCTGCTGAAAATGTCCCGGAAATAAGAACTGCTAGCAGCCAGCACAGCTCGATGGGCCTAAGACAGAAACAGATAAGTAAGGCATTGCATTAGTACTGTACCTTTAAGATTAGTGCTGATTTTGAATATTAAATGTAAAATTCTTGCTGACATCAATCCAATGGGCTTGTGATAAATGAACCCCATGCAGAGCACCCTGACATAAAGATAGGGTGACAAAGAGATTCTTATAAACTAATACATGGATTTGTTAAAAGTTGAATATAATTATAGGAGTTTTGGTGCCTATCACTTTTTGATGCCTCATTTTGCTTATTTTTATTTAACAGAATAAGCAAAACCTTTCAAACAAATCAGTGTTTAATGTCTTCATGTGAAATAGCTGCAGAAGATATTAACCACTGAGCCAGCATTTGGTGCCAACTATTGGTGAATTGAATTCAGTCGGTATTTAAGTATTGAGGTTCTATGCCCAGCCATTTATTTAATTATGTATTTGGAGGCATATGACTAATTTTTACACCCTAGCCTTAACTTCTTCTTCTAATTTAGCCTCATCTTTCAATATAAGCGTAATTTCCAGTATAAAAACTGAAAATTAATAACTTGATGTGTCCTCAGTACCTTGAAGGCATGGCCCTTGACCACCACGGAGACATCGCAGTAGAGGCCCTGCAGCCGCTGCTCATTCAGACACTCTAAAACATTGTTGCCAAAGTTTGGGATCGCCATTTGGAGGGTCTGGGCCATGGTGCGCCTACGCACACCACCAAAGGGTCTTGTTAGGAAAGAAAGAGAGGCAGAAAGAAAGAGACACAATGACACAATTATAACACGTGACTAAGTTATACCTCATCCACACATAAACTAAACTTGATAAAATGGGTTATTAAACATTGGTTTGGCATCAATCTGTGGGCTGTAGAGTTGATTTTACACTGGATGTTTGTTTTGATTGGGCAATTTTTAATTTTTAAAACTGTTTTTTTTTTCTGATGAGCTCTTTTGTGATTTTTTTGAGCTGTAGGACTGACTATGTGAGATTAAGATATTAGCTTTAGATAAAGTGACTCATCTATTAAAAGTGTATACACTGCTTTACCTCTGGTCATATGAGCAGGGTCATGGTCCCGGGTGGAATAACTTCACTTCACATTCACTCGCAATAATGACAAAAACTGTTTTATCCTGTGCTGTCTCTTTGGTGTGAGGAGGGTTAATGTAACAATGCTACGTTAAAAGAAAGAAAGCTCAAGGGGAACAGACCTAAAACAAAACAGGTGAGGGGGGCCAGACTGTTCCATTAATGGACACAATAAAATGGCTGACAGACTCTCACTGGGACAAAGTAATACCCAACATACACTAAACCTAATGGAAGTTTATTTTTTATTACTACTACCCCAAATTCGTCATAATGAAATGTGTCTATTCTAGAGAAACATAGTCCCAAGTAAGAATTATATCCCTTGGCATATCCTGCTAACACAGGCCACAAATATTTCTTCACACAGTCCTACTGAAGGCTTTTGGCAGGCTGACAGGACGTTGGTATTTGAAACAAAGTTTTGTTGTAGCTTATGTGGATAATCTACATTGCATGAATCCTATACATCACTTCAGCCTTGCAGTAGTTGTTTTTGCCAGGAGCAGGCTCAGTAAAAGCCTTTTTATTCTGTCTTCTATGAGCTATAAAATCCTGGTGTCCTTAGATAACTGGGTCATGCTCTGTTATTCTATGTGCAAAAGTATGTGTGGCCTAAACAAACACCACATAGCATGTTTCCATTCACTTCTCTAAACAGTCAAAGGCAAACATACCCCCTTTTACCCAGCACACTCTTAAAGACTTCTATATTATGCCTGTAAATATTAAATTAAAGTAAACCACAGTCCCTTCTGCTGTGGATATGAACACGCACACGGTGTGCAAGCTACGTTATTGCTCGATTCTGTGAGATAGCTTCATATTCAGTGACAGGATATGTAAAGACATTGCAGATATGTTTTCTTTTATGTTTTAGAATTATTATGCATTATCTTATTCTAAAGAATAGTAGGAGCAATCTACTTTTCAGTGCCGGGACTTCAGATGTATAAGCAGTATATGCTCTCTGTACCCACAACCACTGTATAATAATAGAAGTACACTGACAGCAATGAAAAAAGAGAGTCAAATTTCTTGTATGTGTACATATACTTAGTAAATAAAGCTGATTCTGATAACCTCCACAATAACAGATAACAATAACACGGATCTATTGATAAGCCCATGGGGAATTTTCATTGACCATAAACCTACAGTTTTAAGTGTTTTCACAGATGAGTATACAAGCTTGCACTGTACAAAAGTGTGCATGCACACCCTAGACAAAGCTACTTTTCACACGGATGCTTTACCACTTAAAAGTGTTGCATGAATGCATGCTGTACACACACACACACACACACACACACACACACACACACACACACACACACACACACACACACACACACACACACCCCAAACAAAGAGAAACTCCAATACTGTGAAAACAAACTGACTGAAGCCCACCCTGTGAGAGGCATACAACCAACTTTGGTGTGACTGACTGATGAGAGCTGGAGTGAGCCACCCCATCATATCCAAAGCCTTTCATTTGGGACCTAGCCAAGCTCCAGGGTAAAGAGAAATGCTCTCTTTGTCTCTGTCTCACTCAAGCTCCCTCTCCCTCATACTAAAACACAGATGCGCACACACAAACTCAAACAAACCCACAAAAGGCACACTGAGTCACACACAGACATTAGACAATACTGCTTGTTTACAGTTTGGCGAGCCGCAGTAAGCACACATGCGTGCACATAAAGACACACAAACATGGGGCTGAGAGCAGGGTGTGTTTGCACAGTTTGTCCTGACAGTGAGAGAGAATGTGGCTGTGTGTGTGTGTGTGTATTTGTGTGTGCATGTGTGTCTTTATGCACCAAGGAGGGGCAGTGAGGCCTGCAGAGATGAGAGGGATCATCTCAGGTCCTTATTCCATTAAATATATAGAGCGCAGCAATGTGAACGAATGAAATTCACCCGAACTAACCCTGTGGTTTAGATCTCATACCAACCAGCCTGGTGAGAAAAGTAGGTCAAACATACTCACAGCATAGAACTTAGACATTTCATAGTGTGCCTTTGCCTGCATTCAAAGGGCTTAGGATATGTTATGATGGGACGGCTGTCAACATATTGCGAAATGTATAGTATCCAACTACTTTCCAGTTTATCCAGCTCTACTCTAAAAACAGCATGGGCACTTATCCAGCTATGTGGGTGATTACTGTGGAGTCATTGGTGCAGCTGGCACACAATGCATTCCCTCTATAGGCATTTCCTGGTTCCCATGTGCCCATGGCTGCATGGCTGTGCTACTCATATCAAATCAAGAGATACAGTAAATACAGGCCTGATTTATGATTATTCCACACATAACAAAAAACTTCTGAACTCCACATTACTGAAGCTTTACCCTGTGAGTGTCCCCGACTACAGTCTGCCTCTGTACATAATTGTTTAAACTGGATGCCGGCTAATGGGGAACAGATAAGAAGCTCTTTAACACACCGGGGTGACCGCGCCGTGTGCCAGTCTACCGCCGGGAGTGCTCCACTGTCTGCTGGCACCGGAGCCGGGAGGCGATAGGAGGGGAGGGGGGCGATAGAGGATGGCAGCGAGCCCCGGTGATACCCGGGTGAGGGCGACGGTGTGTTACTGTTTACGTGCCGCCAAATGGCATTCAAAGTATATTATGGAAGGCATTTTCAGCGGAACACGCGGTCGTAATTTGCCCCCCGTTCCCTTGTGGCTGACAGCCCTGAAATGTTTGATGCCCTCTCCCATCCGCAGCAGGCCTATAGAGGTGGCTAATGGCTAAGCTAACACTACTGTTAAATATTTTGGGTTCGCCCCGGCGCACCATCCACCTCATGCACACTCAGCCCTGCTGCACAATGTCAAGCATTTCCGCGATAGTCCACACTCGAAAGATAAACAAGACACTTACTGCCTGTGCGGACGAGGTAGCTGTGCTGCGACGCCGGTTGTCAAGCCCAAATGTTGCTTATTTAAATATTTTGGTGATGGGGGAAATCGCTCCCCCTGCCATTCTCCATTCTACCGACATCAACAGGTCATCCCAGGACACGCAGCAGCTGAGGGCGAGCCAGACGGAACCAGTGCGGCACGGAGCGGGGGGTGGGAGCACAACAAGGCACAATTCTTTACAACCGGCGCTCGCAAGAGCTGCCGTGCCAAAAAACCTGACTGCCATGGCATATTCGCATATTTGAGAGATGAGCTCCGGGGTATTAACCATTTAACTACAAATATCGCGCTTCACATGGAAAATAGTATAAATCTGAGTCGGAAGCGCTAAAGAAAGTTTAGTACTGTGCCAACAAGGACCCATCCCATGAACTGCACACTTATCCCAAACTTAAAATTGTCCCGAAATCCACTCCTCTAACTAAGGACACCGGTACAGACCCCCTCTCTTCCCTCTCCGCCTCCCCTCGTCTGCCGCCGACTGTGGATCCTCAGACGACCCCGGGAGGACTCCTCGCAGAACGGCAGACAAGGCACTCACCCCCTCGCTGGGAAGTTGATGCAGAGCGTTGGTTCAAAGGAGGAGAAGCAGCGCTCTCTCTCTCCGCTTTCCCTTGCTCCAGGCAGCCATTCAGTGTGAGCGAAACGCCGATAGCAGAGCCATCGAGGGCGGTACAGTATCCCAAGGGATTGCGGAACACAGAGCCACTGATCGCACAGAACAGAAGAGGAGGAAGACAAGCATGACGCGTTCGTCATTCAATCGCATGATCGTTTCGAGCGCAGCCTCAATTTGGGGAGACCTATCCCACGGCGTACACTGTTTGCGCATTGGCACAGAAACAGCAGCAGCCTGCAAGGAGAAACCGTCTACCACGCTCTCCTCTCTCTCTCTCTCTCTCTCCGCATATGAGCGATAGTATTGGGAAAAGTAGGTCGTGTGTGTGTGTGTGTATGCGTGTGTACTTATTTAACCTGACTGAACTCGGCACGCACATATAAAGTAGAAATAAAGCCGCGCCCTTGTTGGCTGTAAACAAGAGGAATCTTATGTGCAAAATGTGCTATGACACCTATAATACCTATACACGCACCTGTGATTTGGCTGTAAGCAAAGCATGTTAGGGCCTTTCAAATCCTGGCTAGACTTCTGCTCCACCAGGCAGCATTCTAGGACTTGATGTGAATGCAATAACACCACACTGGTTGACTCTATGGTAGATAAAACATAATAAAGTGCCCTCCAGGGTGTCCTTCCAGTGGATAAAACTTGGTAAAGTGCCTTCTTGGGTGTCCTTCCAGTGGATAAAACTTGATGAAGTGCCATCTAGGGTGCTCACCCCAACCGCAACTAAGCTGTTAAAGTGCCCATGAAGTCAAAACTGATGTTTTTATCACTTAATTTTATCACTTGATATCACTTTTATAACTTTTTTTTGTGCTAAAGGTGTATGTATCATGTACACAACAACAAAAAGTAATTTCTGGGGTATTTTCAGGTATTCCTATGGTGTTTTAAAGTTTGTCATTTCCTAATAATAATAGTCATCCTGCACTCTGCAGGCTGCCAGAGCAGAGTGATTCCTGTTTTATGCAGTCTATGAGTGTTTCTGCTACATGCATCTATGGCTGGGACTCAGTGATTACTGTACAAAAGAACCATTTTATTACTTTATTTGCAGGGAATAATGCTTCACTGGGCGATTTATGCACTTTACTGATTTAGTACAGTGTTTCATGCTTTTTGTTGCGGAGATTTCTAACTAGATATGAACTTCTAACTGTCATTAGCTAACCAAACTGACTCAGCCCCAGGATGGCAGGTGCCAAGCCTGTCATGAAAACCACCTCGGTAGGCTACTATATTCTGTGCCAAAGCACACCTCCAGCCTATGTAAGGGCCATTTGATCAAGAACGAGAGCGATGGAGTGCTGCATCAGATGACCTGGCCTCCACAATCACCCAAACAGATTGTTTGGGATGAGCTGGACCACAGAGTGAAGGAAAAGCAAGCAACAAGTGCTAAAAAAACATTTTGACAGCAAAGTTACAACAAATTGAAAATAAATAGTTAAGTATTGATTACTTTTACTCTGTCATATCAAAGCTGTCGCTGATGGAGCCAGTGGTTTTTAGAAGTCACAACTGCTGCTTAGTCAGTAACCATTTTTTTTTAACAGCAGACATTTTGACTTGTCATAGAAGGAAAAGAGCAGGTGTTAATAATAACAATAATTTGGTATTTTAAACTGGAATTAAATACCAGGTGTAATATCACATTACATAACATACATTTTTAATTCATCTTTCTTTTCCTTGTTTCCAAGCATAGACAGAATATCATTTCCTTTACACAATGATTCTCACAGCTTATGAATAATAAGAACTTTAGCACTGTATTACAAAGTAGTTTATTCAACCTACACCTTATAAAAATGATGTGTGATTTTCTCTATTATGTTTTCAAGAAAAGCTGTGGAAATTGCTGTAAATTTATCATGAAATAATATTACAACTCAGTTGTTGTTTCAAGTCCAATCACACATTTGCTTGATACACCTGCCCAGAAATGACTGTGGCTATTCTAGAGACACTGTTTTATCACTTAGAATTATGTTGTTTTTGCAGTATTATTATGTATTATAATATGATATATTATTTTATTCTATGTTTCAATGAAAGAAGTTGCTGTTTTTTTTTTTAGCTACAAGGACATGTTTGTGGTTCAAAATGTAGTTTTCATTACTTTGTCCTGTATATCATTGCAATTATGGTTTTCTGGAGCTGATGATTCAATGAAGAGATGAGTCCAAGATCTGAAGTTCAATGCACTTTAATATGAGCTCGGATCCATTCTGACATGCAACGGAATGAACAAAGACTACTCACAACTCTGTATACCAAATCTATACTATAACATCTGTAAAACATTTGGTGGTACCGTCCTCCCTGGATCATCTTAGCATGATGTTTACTATCTAAGCATAGTCGTAGATGTGGTGGCTCTTAACACATGTTGTATAGGTCATATGTTACATGGCACAACTAAAACTACATGCATCATGTAAGAAAAACATTCTAACAATCATATAGCATGTCCCAGTATGACATAAATTAAATTCAGCATCCCACTTTAGAAAGATTTAGTCTTTCTCAATATATCTTGGTAATATCTTTAGAATATAACTATCTCCATAGAATAAAAGATGCACTAAAATTCAATGTGAAGAGGTGGATGCTATGTCGCCTCTGCAATTAATTAGTAATGTGTAGTTTGTCACTGGGTCACACTCCTCATGGAAGCTATTGACAAAGCTGCCATTAATTTCTATTAAAAAAATTATGTAAAATACATTAAATAAATACAATAGGTGTGATACACAAAACCAATTTAGTATAATCTTTCTATCATAATTTTGTGGCATGATGTTATTTATAAAGACATTGCTATTACGGCAAACACATAATAAAATCTGACTTAATAAATTAAAATTGTATATTAAAAGTACAGGTATAATGATTGCTCTGATTCATTCAAGTGTCACAAGGAGCCTTGACATGTGTAACAGTGGGCCAGCATGCATAATACCAGGACCCTTATACAGAAAACAGCTGAATGGAATTCAGCCTTCAATAAGTGTATTATTTGCACCTGATCTTTTCTGTGACATATCAAAATGTGCAAAAGGATTACTCCTGACACCACATTCTAGGGCAATATGATTAATAGAATGTTGCCACCTGCTGGAAGTGTTTATAACTAAAATGAATAATGAATTATAACTGAAATGTGACTTTTGTTTTGTTACAAACATCTGATTTCAATACTGTTATGGAGCATCTAGATTTGAATATCCAAATATAATTTGCTATCTGGACAAGCCCTCATGAACTACACTTTGCTTGCTAATATGTAGACTGTGATGACACCAAAGTATCATACAAATATTATTTGTCAACTGCCAGCACAAGTTTGTGTTGTGGTTTACTGGTTGAAAAAAATGCTTGTATGTGGTGGAAAAGCACAAAATGTATGTCCTTATTTAGAATTTGAAATATTTTATATCATATTTGTGGTCATGATTTATGAAGTATACTGTATTGCCCTATGCACAGATTGGCATTTTTATGTACGTATGTATCATGTAAATGATGTTGGCTTCTTGCACAGCTTTTTCTTTACACTGTCTTTTATTTGGGTCATGTTGGTCATACAACTCTTAACACACTTATCAGATTTTGCCCCAGAGATCATTTTTGATATGTCCTTGAGGTCAGATGCCAAGGCAATGCCTGTGTTCTGTACCACTGCCTTTTCTTTTACAGATTTGGTTGGTTGCAGGACCTCTGAACGTGTGTTAGAAATAATATGATGGCAGCTTATGCAGAATAAACAGAACATTAGTGTACTTACATATGTAAGTAGCATAATGTGGTTGGTATGGCTGGACTCTGGGCTTATAGATATATGTTCCTTATCAGTGGTGTTTTAAGGCCTGGCGTACCTTAATTTACTGTTCATGCTGTCTGTTTCAAGTAAGATAGACCAAGAAAGTACTTAAAGTACTCTCTCCTTCCTTTAATTATGTAGTTTAATTGAAAATGTATTTTAGAAAGTGCATTTGCCTCTAGATTAGGTTTACATTTTTCAGAAGATTACAGATAATTATAAAGATAATAAAATAAGATAATTCCTGAATTTATTGTTTGTGTAAAAAGTTAAGATAGACATTCCTCAATCTGATCATTGCTCTGCTGTAGACCATGTATTCAACTGCATGCAGAGTCAGTAAGACAGAACACTTAAGTTGGCATGCAGATAATGCTGATCATGTATAAAAGGTTTAAAAGGTCTGAATGCTCAACAGACAGTTTCGTTCTCCATAACAATATGATTAATCTTTCTTTACGTTAAGTTGAATCTTCATTTTCCTGACTGAGTATGCTCTTTTCAGCACTGCATGTTCAACACTGTGAGGTGTTCAGTACAACCACAGCCCCCTACAGTTGGCCAATAGGCAGTTTTTGGTTGAGTACCTTGCTCAGAGTGGTGCATCAACAGTAGTTGTAGAGAGAGAATAGTTGTCCTGTATATGTGAGGATGTCTGGTTGTTACTTTTCCATGGTTTACATTGACTGAAGGGGTCAAACAAGGACCCAGAGGGAGCAGGCTTGGCATCAGAATATGGGAGGGTATGGGGGTGTTAGACAGGGAGACGATCTCAGGCAGCCTGCTGGGCATGGTGCCCTGCTTCCCTGTTGCCAGTCCCTTGGCACTTGACTGGCAGCAGCATGCTGTGACTCCATCCCAGCAACAGCGTCACAGATTTGGGCTGGCTGCCATGGGGTCCCTGGCCAATCAGGGCACACACAGTGCCAGATCACTCCAGAGGTAGCCAATAGTAAGCCTTGATGTGCTTAGTGTCATCCCTCCCAGATGTGAATTCCTTTAATCCCACAAGGTACACAAATGCAGACACAAACATGCAGCTCTAACTCAAAGACAGAGTACGCTCACATTTACAGCTACTCTGTGTGCGTATGTGTATGCATGGAAAAGAGAAGCGATACAAAAACAGTCTGTACTTTCACATGAATGTACCTCTGTATCATACCATTGAGTAAGTTCAGTTCTGACCTGTCAGCATCTTCAAATTACAACACAACTACTGTTTCTCATGAAAGTGCCCTACTGCATGTAGGCCTAGAGCGTTGTCTCACTCTTGTGGACAATCAAAGTAATACACAGGTCACATCTTTTATTGTAATCACTGAACAAAAAATTACAAACTCTGTCTTCCATATTTGAATCTTTATTTTTCTAAATGCAAGAATCCAGTGAGTCCTATGACCAAATATTTGTACTTTGTAGTTTACATTACAGAATTTAAAGCTTATTTTTTTTTTTATTTTCCTTCTACACACATGCATACATGTCACACCGAATAGAAACCTACAAAATGAATATAATATACACCAACTCCATGAATTATAATAACAGAAATACATATTTTAAAAAAAGAAATGTCATTCATGAAGTAATTAATTAGTCAGTTAAATGTCATAAATGGGATCTGTCCTGTGATCGTCATCATCTAGTCTAAAAGGAGAAAACAAAAGGAAATGTGTCAGGATCTAGTGCTTATTTCATTTTGTATAAAATATCCCAAAACATTCTCTAGATTAATGGCAATATTAAAAATAGCAGAACAATTA
This sequence comes from Sciaenops ocellatus, assembly GCA_033000465.1. Taxonomy (NCBI): domain Eukaryota; kingdom Metazoa; phylum Chordata; class Actinopteri; family Sciaenidae; genus Sciaenops; species Sciaenops ocellatus. Next base: position 18,086,274 of record CP136877.1, read on the forward strand.
AAATCATACAAGTAATATGCAATATTGCACAGGAAGATTAATTTAAAATACAAAAACTAGTACAACTGCAGTTTATCTCACCTTAATTATGGTAGCCAAGACACCATAGATGAGGGCGATGAGGAAAAAAAGGAGGAAAGTGAAAGCCATATACCAGCTTTCCACATCTGGGTTCACGTCAGCATGCATGGTGTCAAAGAATCTACAGTCCTCCAAGACGTCTGCGAATTAAAGGGGAAAAAAAAAAATTGTCAGCTATTGCACTGACTTTGTGACTATAATCAATGCAGTAACCAAACTGGGTCACAGATGTGTGAAATATGTGATTAACCTAATTTGTGTAATCTTTAATGTGTGAGAAAGATGTGGATCAATGGATGAAGTAGCACCTGGTTTAGATATATTCAGGGATAGGGTGGTGTTAACATGTGTCACCCTGCAGGTGACAACTGTCCCAGGTGACCAGTTGACTTGGGTCAGACGAAGGTGGCTTTGGATGCTGAACTTTCCATTTGGGCCTCTGTGGGGTTCACTAGTGTAGTAGTCCAACAGTTCCTTGGTGTCATTAAGAAACCAAGTGATGTTAATGGATGCAGGGCTGAAGCCAAAGACCAGGCACACGAGTTCACCTGAACCCTGGAGCAGTGTGGCTGAAGGTTTGCTGTGGGTCACTGTTGCTGGAGAAAATAGTCATAAATGAATACATTGTTATTAACTTGCACTGAGGAAGGTCATGGAGCAAGGAAATAACTTAACATTTGGAAACTTATACAGTATGTAAGCAAAAAGCTTTAATAAAATGTATGTATGGAGGTTTTTGTTGTTTTTAACCAGAAGAGAAGTTGTATTTGGCCTGCCATCAACTTACTCATTGATTTAATATTAATTTAATTTTGCAGCTAAAAATGAGAAGCTGCTGCCTCGATGTTTTGTACTCTGCTAACTTTGCTAATGAAGAAGAAAGAACAGAAATATGGATCCTTAGCATTAGCAACACCAGTGAACTACAGTTGCAGATTTTCAGCTCACCAAACACATCTTTTATAGTGCTTTCAAACAGCGTTTCAGATGACTCGTGTTTGACAACACAAGAATATGTAGACTCTTTGTCCTCAGTTTTGGAGGTTTTCAGTCTGCTGCTCATTGAATAAGTGCTGCTCCCTGTGTATTTCCACGCAGGACTGTTGGTGTAGCGAGTTGTAGGGAGTCTTTGGCCATCCTCTTCCCAGTACACCATGATGTTAGATGGGAAAAATCCAGAAACTAAGCAAGTAAGTGTGAGGATGTCTGTTGTAGACAACTCTGAGGCAGTGGGTTGCATTATCTTCACTGTTGGTGGATACAGATCTTGAGAAGCACAAAAAGAAGACAAAGTGAATAATTTGTTTAAAGGCAAGTTTCTGAAGCAAGAAAAGGTATAAGCAATCACAAAAAATAAAATTCATGCTTTTTATGTGTAACACCACCTCTGTTTTTGCTTATATGGTCCTTGTAGCTCTGGTTGGAGCATCGATGCTTTCCCTCACAAGTCACTTGTTTATATGCATGCCAGTCCTCTGCTGACACATTGAGGAAACTCCTCAAAGTTTCTGTCCCATTGCTGTGAGTCACTATTGGCTCTGTATGGACATGGAGAGATTTTTTTCCCCCGCCTACTTTCCAAGTGATGGAGAAATCATTAAGAAGAGGGCCGACCAGCAGACAGGTTATAGTCACTTGTTCCTTTTTCTGAAGCTGCTGGAGTGGTGGTCCCTGAACATATACGCCAACTATCTGAGATGAGGCTGGAGTTACTGGAAAAAAGAACATGACACCCATCAAACAATTATTATGAGAAAAATTGTCTTGAATGCTCAATGGATCAGATATAGTGCGAAGGTATTTATACAACACTGAATGCATTAATATTTATGTTTTAATTTCACCTAAGCAGAAGCTGATGTCCTTCTTGACATTTTTGTTCAGAGACCTGTCAGATACTTCACAAGTGAAGACCTTCCCTGTTTTCCACTCTGTTTGAGGGATATGAAGTTGACTGATTACTGCCACACGTCCGTCTGCACCCATGCTGATGTCATCCATTGAAGAAGATCTTTGCTGAGACTTAGTGAACCATTTAATTTGAGGGTTGAAGCCCCATCCAGAGCACAGGAGTCTCTGTGGTCCTGACTCTTCACTGGGGGCCAGAAGGAGCTCTGCTGATGGGTCCACTAAATGAGAGATGAGAGAATCAGAGATATCAGTCCTCAACAAATCAACCTGTTACAAATCAATAATGGTTGAAATATTAAATCATTAAGTGAAAGCAGAGTGTAACTCCTCTCACCAAAAATATTGCCCGTGGAGTTGGACTCAAAGTTGCTGGAGAAGCCTTGATTCACTTTGCAGGTAAAACTTGTGTCTTTCTTCCAGTGACTTGGAGGGACAGTGAAGCGTCTACTGATTGAATGGAGGCCCGGGGCTTCAGGAAGATCAACATACTGTTTGTCAGAAATATCAACACTGTTGGCCTGGAAGGTGACATAGAGGTCAGTGGAGGAGAGCTGTGTGATTTCACACTCCAGCACAGCACTGTTTCCTTTCAGCAAATCTGGGAGAGATCTCCTGATCTCCACTGATGGAGCTGTAACAGCAGGTTCTGGATGATAGAGAAAGAAACCAAAGCAGAACATATTCCTTTAGGTCATTTTCTGTGACAAGACATCTGATTTTCATGTTGTATAGTTGTCTTACCTGCAACATTCACAGTCCTCTCAGTGGATGAGAAGCAGTCATGTTCCACTCTACAAGTTATTTGGTTCAGTCGTTTCCACTGACTTAAAGAAACCATCACATTACTGATGATATGAGTTGTGTTTGTGTCCCTGTTCACTGTGTTTCTGGTTGAGACTGTCCCATCCATCAGCCAGGTCACTTTGGCATCAAAAGCAGTACGGACCAAACATGTTGCTTTTACTTCAGATGTTGCCATCATTACTGTCTTGAAGCTGGGAATCTCCACATGAATGGAGGGAGCGACACTTGAAGAAGCTGTTAGTGAAAAGTCCAAAGAAAAAGAATCATGCAGTAAGACAAAATCCTGAGTCAACTATGTCCTGTTATTATGTTTACTTCCACATTATTGCACCATAATGATATTACGCTTTAAACCTGCATAATTTAATATTTCTGATCATTAAAGTTCATGCCATGAGTTTGTTTGTTGTAGTGTCGAGCAGTGATCAGACAAGAATTAGTGAATGAGTGACTGGGGTGTCACTATACTGAGGCTTCCAGCAGGGGGAGCTCGTTGGGCCACGAAGAGGAATGGAGACTGTGAGTTCACATAGGGTTACTTCCACATTATTTGGCCATATTGTTGTTCACTTTATTAGGCTACTTTGATAGTATGCTTTAAACCTGCATAATTTTATTCTAATATTAATTTGAAATAAAATTTCTATTCAATGTAAAAGGGATCACTTAGGATTACAAAATCACTGAGAAGCACCATTCTGCTCCTATACAGAGTGATGTAACCTTTTTCATCTTATCGTCATGGAGGCCTGTGCAGACTGTACATTAAGTGTATGGTTGGGTCTCCAAACCTGGTGTTTGTTATCTGTACAGCACTAAATGCCAGACAAAGTTACTGAATGGCTGGGGAACAGCAGAGCAAAGAGCAAAAGATTCAGATAATTCTGATTGTCATTAAGAGAGGGAAAAAGATCAGTTAATATTGGATTTACATCCACCAGGTGTCCAGGAACATAACTCCAAATGGATGCTAATGTTGGTCATTTTCTGCCTGATGGCAGAGTAGGCCAATGTTTTATATCGCTTTAGTCTTACAACACTGTAAGCAGATATAAAAACCTTCTGTCTTGGATTGCTTTTTTCTGCCCCCCAGTTAACATAAATTGTTTACTGTGGTTTTAAATTCACCAAAACAAATTCTGATGTTTGAGATTTTTATGGATTTGTTTTAAGTTTTTTTTTTAAGTTTTTTTTTTTACCTGAGCAGAAGCTGATGTCCTTCCTGACAGTTTTGTTCAGAGACCTGTCAGATACTTCACAAGTGAAGACCTTCCCTGTTTTCCACTCTGTTTGAGGGATATGAAGTTGACTGGTTACTGCCACACGTCCGTCTGCACTCATGCTGATGTCATCCATTGAAGAAGATCTTTGCTGAGACTTAGTGAACCATTTAATTTGAGGGTTGAAGCCCCATCCAGAGCACAAGAGTCTCTGTGGTCCAGACTCTTCTCTGGGGGCCAGAAGGAGCTCCACTGATGGGTCCACTAAATTAGAGAATCAGAAACATCAATCCTCAACCAATCAAACTGTTACAAATTAATAATGGTTGAAATATTAAATCATTAAGTGAAAGCAGAGTGTAACTCCTCCCACCAAAAATATGGCCCGTGGAGTTGGACTCAAAGTTGCTGGAGAAGCCTTGATTCACTTTGCAGGTGAAACTTGTATCTTTCTTCCAGTGACTTGGAGGGACAGTGAAACGTCTACTGATGGAATGGAGGCCTGGGGCTTCAGGAAGATCAACATACTGTTTGTCAGAAATATCAACACTGTTGGCCTGGAAGGTGACATAGAGGTCAGTGGAGGAGAGCTGTGTGATGTCACACTCCAGCACAGCACTGTTTCCTTTCAGCAAATCTGGGAGAGATCTCCTGATCTCCACTGATGGAGCTTTAACAGCAGGTTCTGGATGATACAGAAAGAAACCAAAGCAGAACATATTTTTTTAGGACATTTTCTGTGACAAGACATCTGATTTTCATGTTGTATAGTTGTCTTACCTGCAACATTCACAGTCCTCTCAGTAGATGAAAAGCAGTCATGTTCCACTCTACAAGTTATTTGCTTCAGTTGTTTCCACTGACTTAAAGAAACCATCACATTACTGATGATATGAGTTGTGTTTGTGTCCCTATTCACTGTGTTTCTGGTTGAGACTGTCCCATCCATCAGCCAGGTCACTTTGGCATCAAAAGCAGTACGGACCAAACATGTTGCTTTTACTTCAGATGCTGCCATCATCACTGTCTTGAAGCTGGGAATCTCCACATGAATGGAGGGAGCGAAACTTGAAGAAGCTGTTAGTGAAACGTCAGAAGAAAAAGAATCATGAAGTAAGACAAAATCCTGAGTAACCTATGTCCTGTTTTAATGTTTACTTCCACATTATTGTGCCATAATGATATTACGCTTTAAACCTGCATAATTTAATATTTTTGATCATTACAGTTCATGCCATGAGGTTGTTTGTTGTAGTGTCAAGCAGTGATCAGACAAGAATTAGTGAATGTGAGATTGGGGTGTAACTATAATGAGGTTTCCAGCAGGGGGAGCTTGTGAGCCATGAAGAGTGATGTAGATTGTGAGTTCATGTGGGGTTACATCCACATTATTTGGCCATATTAATATGATGCTTAAAAATGCATAATTTAATTTCAAAATTAATATGTAATCACATTTCTATTGAATGTAAAAGGGATCACTTATGATTACAAAATCACTGAGAAGCACCGTTCTGCTCCTCTAAAGAGTGATGTAACCTTTTTCAACTCATCATCATGGAGGCCTGTGCAGACTGTACATTAAGTGTATGGTTGGGTCTCCAAACCTGGTGTTTGTTATCTGCACAGCACTAAATGCCAGACAAAGTTACTGAATGGCTGGGGAACAGCAGAGCAAAGAGCAAAAGATTCAGATAATTCTGATTGTCATTAAGAGAGGGAATAAGATCAGTTAATATTGGATTTACATCCACCAGGTGTCCAGGAACATAACTCCAAATGGATGCTAATGTTGCTTTTTTCTGTTTGATTGCAGAGTAGGCCAATGTTTTATATCGCTTTAGTCTTACAACACTGTAAGCAGATATAAAAACCTTCTGTCTTGGATTGCTTTTTTCTGCCCCCCAGTTAACATAAATTGTTTACTGTGGTTTTAAATTCACCAAAACAAATTCTGATGTTTGAGATTTTTATGGATTTGTTTTAAGTTTTTTTTTTTTTTTTTTTTTTTTTTTTTTTACCTGAGCAGAAGCTGATGTCCTTTCTGACATTTTTGTTCAGAGACCTGTCAGATACTTCACAAGTGAAGACCTTCCCTGTTTTCCACTCTGTTTGAGGGATATGAAGTTGACTGGTTACTGCCACACGTCCGTCTGCACCCATGCTGATGTCATCCATTGAAGAAGATCTTTGCTGAGACTTAGTGAACCATTTAATTTGAGGGTTGAAGCCCCATCCAGAGCACAAGAGTCTCTGTGGTCCTGACTCTTCACTGGGGGCCAGAAGGAGCTCCACTGATGGGTCCACTAAATGAGAGAATCAGAGACATCAATCCTCAACAAATCAACCTGTTACAAATCAATAATGGTTGAAATATTAAATCATTAAGTGAAAGCAGAGTGTAACTCCTCTCACCAAAAATATTGCCTGTGGAGTTGGACTCAAAGTTGCTGGAGAAGCCTTGATTCACTTTGCAGGTGAAACTTGTGTCGTTCTTCCAGTGACTTGGAGGGACAGTGAAACGTCTACTGATGGAATGGAGGCCCGGGGCTTCAGGAAGATCAACATACTGTTTGTCAGAAATATCAACACTGTTGGCCTGAAAGGTGACATAGAGGTCAGTGGAGGAGAGCTGTGTGATGTCACACTCCAGCACAGCACTGTTTCCCTTCAGCAAATCTGGGAGAGATCTCCTGATCTCCACTGATGGAGCTGTAACAGCAGGTTCTGGATGATACAGAAATAAACCAAAGCAGAACGTATTTTTTTAGGACATTTTCTATGACAAGACATCTGATTTCATGTTGTATAGTTGTCTTACCTGCAACATTCACAGTCCTCTCAGTGGATGAGAAGCAGTCATGTTCCACTCTACAAGTTATATGCTTCAGTCGTTTCCACTGACTTAAAGAAACCGTCACATTACTGATGATATGAGTTGTGTTTGTGTCCCTGTTCACTGTGTTTCTGGTTGAGACTGTCCCATCCATCAGCCAGGTCACTTTGGCATCAAAAGCAGTACGGACCAAACATGTTGCTTTTACTTCAGATGTTGCCATCATTACTGTCTTGAAGCTGGGAATCTCCACATGAATGGAGGGAGCGACACTTGAGGAAGCTGATAGTGAAAAATCCAAAGAAAAAGAATCATGAAGTAAGACAAAATCTTGAGTAACCTATTTCCTGTTTTAATGTTTACTTCCACATTATTGTGCCATAATGATATTATGCTTTAAACCTGCATAATTTAATATTTCTGATAATTACAGTTCATGCCATGAGTTTGTTTGTTGTAGTGTCGAGCAGTGATCAGACAAGAATTAGTGAATGAGTGACTGGGGTGTCACTATACTGAGGCTTCCAGCAGGGGGAGCTCGTTGGGCCACGAAGAGGAATGGAGACTGTGAGTTCATGTGGGGTTACTTCCACATTATTTGGCCATATTGTTGTTCACTTTATTAGGGTACTTTGATAGTATGCTTTAAACCTGCATAATTTTATTCCAATATTAATTTGGAATAAAATTTCTATTCAATTTAAAAGGGGCCACTTATGATTATAAAATGACTGAGAAACACCATTCGGCTCCTATACAGAGCAATCTAACCTTTTTCATCTCATCATCATGGAGGCCTGTGCAGACTGTACATTAAGTGTATGGTTGGGTCTCCAAACCTGGTGTTTGTTATCTGTACAGCACTAAATGCCAGACAGACAAAATTATTGAATGGCTGGGGAACAGCAGAGTAAAGAGCAAAAGATTCAGATAATTCTGATTGTCATTAAGAGAGGGAAAAAGATCAGTTAATATTGGATTTACATCCACCAGGTGTCCAGGAACATAACTCCAAATGGATGCTAATGTTGCTTTTTTCTGTTTTATTGCAGAGTAGGCCAATGTTTTCTATCACTTTAGTCTTACAACACTGTAAGCAGATATAAAAACCTTCTGTCTTGGATTGTTTTTTTTCTGCCCCCCAGTTAACATAAATTGTTTACTGTGGTTTTAAATTCATCAAAAAAAAAAATCTGATGTTTGAGATTTTTATGGATTTGTTTTAAGTTTTTTTTTTTTTTTTTTTTTACCTGAGCAGAAGCTGATGTCCATCCTGACATTTTTGTTCAGAGACCTGTCAGATACTTCACAAGTGAAGACCTTCCCTGTTTTCCACTCTGTTTGAGGGATATGAAGTTGACTGGTTACTGCCACACGTCCGTCTGCACCCATGCTGATGTCATCCATTGAAGAAGATCTTTGCTGAGACTTAGTGAACCATTTAATTTGAGGGTTGAAGCCCCATCCAGAGCACAAGAGTCTCTGTGGTCCAGACTCTTCACTGGGGGCCAGAAGGAGCTCCACTGATGGGTCCACTAAATGAGAGAATCAGAAACATCAATCCTCAACCAATCAAACTGTTACAAATCAATAATGGTTGAAATATTAAATCATTAAGTGAAAGCAGAGTGTAACTCCTCTCACCAAAAATATTGCCCGTGGAGTTGGACTCAAAGTTGCTGGAGAAGCCTTGATTCACTTTGCAGGTGAAACTTGTGTCTTTCTTCCAGTGACTTGGAGGGACAGTGAAGCGTCTACTGATTGAATGGAGGCCCGGGGCTTCAGGAAGATCAACATACTGTTTGTCAGAAATATCAACACTGTTGGCCTGAAAGGTGACATAGAGGTCAGTGGAGGAGAGCTGTGTGACGTCACACTCCAGCACAGCACTGTTTCCCTTCAGCAAATCTGGGAGAGATCTCCTGATCTCCACTGATGGAGCTGTTACAGCAGGTTCTGGATGATAGAGAAAGAAACCAAAGCAGAACATATTTTTTTAGGACATTTTCTGTGACAAGACATCTGATTTTCATGTTGTATAGTTGTCTTACCTGCAACATTCACAGTCCTCTCAGTGGATGAGAAGCAGTCATGTTCCACTCTACAAGTTATTTGATTCAGTTGTTTCCACTGACTTAAAGAAACCATCACATTACTGATGATATGAGTTGTGTTTGTATCCCTGTTCACTGTGTTATTGGTTGAGACTGTCCCATCCATCAGCCAGGTCACATTGGCATCAAAAGCAGTACGGACCAAACATGTTGCTTTTACTTCAGATGCTGCCATCATTACTGTCTTCAAGCTGGGAATCTCCACAAGAATGGAGGGAGAGACACTTGAAGAAGCTGTTAGTGAAAAGTTCAAAGAAAAAGAATCATGAAGTAAGACAAAATCCTGAGTCAACTATGTCCTGTTATTATGTTTACTTCCACATTATTGTGCCATAATGATATTACGCTTTAAACCTGCATAATTTAATATTTTTTTGATCATTACAGTTCATGCCATGAGTTTGTTTGTTGTGGTGTCTGGCAGTTATCAGACAAGAATTAGTGAATGTGATTTTGGGGTGTAACTATAATGAGGTTTCCAGCAGGGGGAGCTTGTGAGCCATGAAGAGTGATGTAGATTGTGAGTTCATGTGGGGTTACATCCACATTATTTGGCCATATTGATATGATGCTTAAAAATGCATAATTTAATTTCAAAATTAGTGTGTAATCACATTTCTATTGAATGTAAAAGGGGTCAGTTATGATTACAAAATCACTGAGAAACACCATTCCGCTCCTCTAAAGAGTGATGTAACCTTTTTCAACTCATCGTCATGGAGGCCTGTGCAGACTGTACATTAATTGTAATGTTTGGGTCTCCAGACCTGGTGTTTGTTATCTGTACAGCACTAAATGTCAGACAGACAAAGTTATTGAATGGCTGGGGAACAGCAGAGCAAAGAGCAAAAGATTCAGATAATTCTGATTGTCATTAAGAGAGGGAAAAAGATCAGTTAATATTGGATTTACATCCACCAGGTGTCCAGGAACATAACTCCAAATGGATGCTAATGTTGCTTTTTTCTGTTTTATTGCAGAGTAGGCCAATGTTTTCTATCACTTTAGTCTTACAACACTGTAAGCAGATATAAAAACCTTCTGTCTTGGATTGGTTTTTTTCTGCCCCCCAGTTAACATAAATTGTTTACTGTGGTTTTAAATTCATCAAAAAAAAAAAATCTGATGTTTGAGATTTTTATGGATTTGTTTTAAGTTTTTTTTTTTTTTTTTTTTTTACCTGAGCAGAAGCTGATGTCCTTCCTGACATTTTTGTTCAGAGACCTGTCAGATACTTCACAAGTGAAGACCTTTCCTGTTTTCCACTCTGTTTGAGGGATATGAAGTTGACTGGTTACTGCCACACGTCCGTCTGCACTCATGCTCATGTCATACATTGAAGAAGATCTTTGCTGAGACTTAGTGAACCATTTAATTTGAGGGTTGAAGCCCCATCCAGAGCACAAGAGTCTCTGTGGTCCAGACTCTTCACTGGGGGCCAGAAGGAGCTCCACTGATGGGTCCACTAAATGAGAGAATCAGAAACATCAATCCTCAACCAATCAAACTGTTACAAATCAATAATGGTTGAAATATTAAATCATTAAGTGAAAGCAGAGTGTAACTCCTCTCACCAAAAATATTGCCCGTGGAGTTGGACTCAAAGTTGCTGGAGAAGCCTTGATTCACTTTGCAGGTGAAACTTGTGTCTTTCTTCCAGTGACTTGGAGGGACAGTGAAGCGTCTACTGATTGAATGGAGGCCCGGGGCTTCAGGAAGATCAACATACTGTTTGTCAGAAATATCAACACTGTTGGCCTGAAAGGTGACATAGAGGTCAGTGGAGGAGAGCTGTGTGATGTCACACTCCAGCACAGCACTGTTTCCCTTCAGCAAATCTGGGAGAGATCTCCTGATCTCCACTGATGGAGCTGTAACAGCAGGTTCTGGATGATAGAGAAAGAAACCAAAGCAGAACATATTTTTTTAGGACATTTTCTGTGACAAGACATCTGATTTTCATGTTGTATAGTTGTCTTACCTGCAACATTCACAGTCCTCTCAGTGGATGAGAAGCAGTCATGTTCCACTCTACAAGTTATTTGATTCAGTTGTTTCCACTGACTTAAAGAAACCATCACATTACTGATGATATGAGTTGTGTTTGTATCCCTGTTCACTGTGTTATTGGTTGAGACTGTCCCATCCATCAGCCAGGTCACTTTGGCATCAAAAGCAGTACGGACCAAACATGTTGCTTTTACTTCAGATGCTGCCATCATTACTGTCTTGAAGCTGGGAATCTCCACATGAATGGAGGGAGCGACACTTGAAGAAGCTGTTAGTGAAAAGTTCAAAGAAAAAGAATCATGAAGTAAGACAAAATCCTGAGTAACCTATGTCCTGTTTTAATGTTTACTTCCACATTATTGTGCCATAATGATATTACGCTTTAAACCTGCATAATTTAATATTTTTTTGATCATTACAGTTCATGCCATGAGTTTGTTTGTTGTGGTGTCTGGCAGTTATCAGACAAGAATTAGTGAATGTGAGATTGGGGTCTAAGTATACTGAGGTTTCCAGCAGGGGGAGCTTGTGAGCCATGAAGAGTGATGTAGATTGTGAGTTCATGTGGGGTTACATCCACATTATTTGGCCATATTGATATGATGTTTAAAAATGCATAATTTAATTTCAAAATTAGTATGTAATCACATTTCTATTGAATGTAAAAGGGGTCACTTATGATTACAAAATCACTGAGAAACACCATTCCGCTCTTCTAAAGAGTGATGTAACCTTTTTCAACTCATCGTCATGGAGGCCTGTGCAGACTGTACATTAAGTGTATGTTTGGGTCTCCAGACCTGGTGTTTGTTATCTGTACAGCACTAAATGCCAGACAGACAAAGTTATTGAATGGCTGGGGAACAGCAGAGCAAAGAGCAAAAGATTCAGATAATTCTGATTGTCATTAAGAGAGGGAAAAAGATCAGTTAATATTGGATTTACATCCACCAGGTGTCCAGGAACATAACTCCAAATGGATGCTAATGTTGCTTTTTTCTGTTTGATTGCAGAGTAGGCCAATGTTTTCTATCACTTTAGTCTTACAACACTGTAAGCAGATATGAAAAACCTTCTACCAGGTGCCTTGGATTGTTTTTTTTTCTGCCCCCCCAGTTGACATAAATTGTTTACTGTGGTTTTAAATTCACCAAAACAAATTCTGATGTTTGAGATTTTTATGGATTTGTTTCAAGTCTTTTTTTTTTTTTTACCTGAGCAGAAGCTGATGTCCTTCCTGACATTTTTGTTCATAGACCTGTCAGATACTTCACAAGTGAAGACCTTCCCTGTTTTCCACTCTGTTTGAGGGATATGAAGTTGACTGGTTACTGCCACACGTCCATCTGCACCCATGCTGATGTCATCCATTGAAGAAGATCTTTGCTGAGACTTAGTGAACCATTTAATTTGAGGGTTGAAGCCCCATCCAGAGCACAAGAGTCTCTGTGGTCCTGACTCTTCACTGGGGGCCAGAAGGAGATCCACTGATGGGTCCACTAAATGAGAGAATCAGAAACATCAATCCTCAACCAATCAAACTGTTGCAAATTAATAATGGTTGAAATATTAAATCATTAAGTGAAAGCAGAGTGTAACTCCTCTCACCAAAAATATTGCCTGTGGAGTTGGACTCAAAGTTGCTGGAGAAGCCTTGATTCACTTTGCAGGTGAAACTTGTGTTTTTCTTCCAGTGACTTGGAGGGACAGTGAAGCGTCTACTGATGGAATGGAGGCCCGGGGCTTCAGGAAGATCAACATACTGTTTGTCAGAAATATCAACACTGTTGGCCTGGAAGGTGATATAGAGGTCAGTGGAGGAGAGCTGTGTGATTTCACACTCCAGCACAGCACTTTTTCCCTTCAGCAAATCTGGGAGAGATCTCCTGATCTCCACTGATGGAGCTTTAACAGCAGGTTCTGGATGATACAGAAAGAAACCAAAGCAGAACGTATTTTTTTTAGGACATTTTCTGTGACAAGACATCTGATTTTCATGTTGTATAGTTGTCTTACCTGCAACATTCACAGTCCTCTTAGTGGATGAGAAGCAGTCATGTTCCACTCTACAAGTTATTTGCTTCAGTTGTTTCCACTGACTTAAAGAAACCATCACATTACTGATGATATGAGTTGTGTTTGTGTCCCTGTTCACTGTGTTTCTGGTTGAGACTGTCCCATCCATCAGCCAGGTTACTTTGGCATCAAAAGCAGTACGGACCAAACATGTTGCTTTTACTTCAGATGTTGCCATCATTACTGTCTTGAAGCTGGGAATCTCCACATGAATGGAGGGAGAGACACTTGAAGAAGCTGAAAGTGAAAAGTCCAAAGAAAAAGAATGATGAAGTAAGACAAAATCCTGAGTAAACTATGTCCTGTTTTAATGTTTACTTCCACATTATTGTGCCATAATGATAGTACGCTTTAAACCTGCATAATTTAATATTTTTTTGATCATTACAGTTCATGCCATGAGTTTGTTTGTTGTAGTGTCGAGCAGTGATCAGACAAGAATTAGTGAATGTGAGATTGGGGTGTAACTATACTGAGGCTTCCAGCAGGGGGAGCTCGTGAGCCATGAAGAGTGATGTAGATTGTGAGTTCATGTGGGGTTACATCCACATTATTTGGCCATATTAATATGATGCTTAAAAATGCATAATTTAATTTCAAAATTAATATGTAATCACATTTCTATTGAATGTAAAAGGGGTCACTTATGATTACAAAATCACTGAGAAGCACCATTCTGCTCCTCTAAAGAGTGATGTAACCTTTTTCAACTCATCATCATGGAGGCCTGTGCAGACTGTACATTAATTGTAATGTTTGGGTCTCCAGACCTGGTGTTTGTTATCTGTACAGCACTAAATGCCAGACAGACAAAGTTATTGAATGGCTGGGGAACAGCAGAGCAAAGAGCAAAAGATTCAGATAATTCTGATTGTCATTAAGAGAGGGAAAAAGATCAGTTAATATTGGATTTACATCCACCAGGTGTCCAGGAACATAACTCCAAATGGATGCTAATGTTGCGTTTTTCTGTTTGATTGCAGAGTAGGCCGATGTTTTCTATCACTTTAGTCTTACAACACTGTAAGCAGATATAAAAACCTTCTACCAGGTGCCTTGGATTGTTTTTTTTTTCTGCCCCCCCAGTTGACATAAATTGTTTACTGTGGTTTTAAATTCACCAAAACAAATTCTGATGTTTGAGATTTTTATGGATTTGTTTTAAGTTTTTTTTTTTTTTTTTACCTGAGCAGATGCTGATGTCCTTCCTGACATTTTTGTTCAGAGACCTGTCAGATACTTCACAAGTGAAGACCTTCCCTGTTTTCCACTCTGTTTGAGGGATATGAAGTTGACTGGTTACTGCCACACGTCCATCTGCACCCATGCTGATGTCATCCATTGAAGAAGATCTTTGCTGAGACTTAGTGAACCATTTAATTTGAGGGTTGAAGCCCCATCCAGAGCACAAGAGTCTCTGTGGTCCTGACTCTTCACTGGGGGCCAGAAGGAGATCCACTGATGGGTCCACTAAATGAGAGAATCAGAAACATCAATCCTCAACCAATCAAACTGTTACAAATCAATAATGGTTGAAATATTAAATCATTAAGTGAAAGCAGAGTGTAACTCCTCTCACCAAAAATATTGCCTGTGGAGTTGGACTCAAAGTTGCTGGAGAAGCCTTGATTCACTTTGCAGGTGAAACTTGTGTCTTTCTTCCAGTGACTTGGAGGGACAGTGAAGTGTCTACTGATGGAATGGAGGCCCGGGCCTTCAGGAAGATCAACATACTGTTTGTCAGAAATATCAACACTGTTGGCCTGGAAGGTGATATAGAGGTCAGTGGAGGAGAGCTGTGTGATTTCACACTCCAGCACAGCACTTTTTCCCTTCAGCAAATCTGGGAGAGATCTCCTGATCTCCACTGATGGAGCTTTAACAGCAGGTTCTGGATGATACAGAAAGAAACCAAAGCAGAACGTATTTTTTTTAGGACATTTTCTGTGACAAGACATCTGATTTTCATGTTGTATAGTTGTCTTACCTGCAACATTCACAGTCCTCTCAGTGGATGAGAAGCAGTCATGTTCCACTCTACAAGTTATTTGCTTCAGTCGTTTCCACTGACTTAAAGTAACCATCACATTACTGATGATATGAGTTGTGTTTGTGTCCCTATTCACTGTGTTTCTGGTTGAGACTGTCCCATCCATCAGCCAGGTTACTTTGGCATCAAAAGCAGTACGGACCAAACATGTTGCTTTTACTTCAGATGCTGCCATCATTACTGTCTTGAAGCTGGGAATCTCCACATGAATGGATGGAACGGTTGTTGCATGGACTGCAGAAACAAAAACATTATCTAATTTAAAGTTTAAAGCTTTTACAGTGCTTTTTAAAACATTTCATGCTATATCAAATCTTTTTATATTGTGGTAGTAGTTGCAAATACTTACTCTGACAAATACTTATTGTCTTTATAAATTTAATGTTGTTGTGATTGGACTTGCATGTAAAACTTGAGCCATCTGCCCACTCTTTCATATTTGGCCCAATCTCACTGCTTAGACTAAATGTTTTCTCCACTCCATCCACACTCTGCAGCTTCCTTTGGATTTGCGCAATTTTAAGAGGCTGGTTGTCCCTTTGCCAGTTCACACTTAGTTTGTCTGGAAAGAAGCCACTTAGGGTGCAGATGAGTCTGACTGGTGAGGCCCCAAATTCTCCTTCCCAGACAGGGTGTAATGTGATGTTTGGAGAGACAATCCGCGGTCCTGAGATAGAGAAGAGATTATTTTGGTTTTACTTGGTACATTCTAAACATTGCATGAATACTTTTTTTGTATAAATTTCATCTCCTTAATCATACATACCTTCAGATTTTGGTAAAGTAACCCACTGTGTTGTCTCAGTTCTAAGTGTAATGTCTATATTTAGGTTAGATGGCATAGTTGTACTTTTACAGTTTCTGGTGGGGTCAGGTAGAGACAGGGCTGAAAGTCTGTTACACAGATGTTGCAACATGCAGCAGGGCAGAGTGATCAGGGCTAGCAGCAAGCGGAAGCATTGAGTAACACCCACGTCTCAAAAAAGTACCAAAAGACAGAAGTGAAACAATGCTAAGAGCAACGGTGCATCACAGACACCAGGTGTGAGGTGTGGTTATGCCAGTAAGAGAAACAGAGTACACATTTAAATATCTCATATCAGTTTACATATGTTATCACATGGATTACATTTACATGGCTTCTCATGACTTTGCTTAAAGTTTTAGTTCTAGTTCTCTATTATTAATAGACTCCAGAACTAACAGACTGTAAAATCTCTTTACATATTGAGTTTAACATGGGCTGTTGATTCCAGGTGCTGATGAGGTGATGAACATAACAGCATATTACACAATATATATTAATTTTAATTTAAAATCTAAAAAAATTAATAGTGCACTTATGAGCATTATGAATTAAATTTTATGGGTGAAAATGTTTCACAATTTCCAAATAAATAGTACAATTTTAAAATAATGGAAGAGAGAAAAAAAAGTTATTTCCATTTAAACATTTATTTTCAAAAAGACACAAAACTCTTGAATTCAAATGAAAAAAGGACATTTGTGATTACTTACATGATACAGTGAGTTTATGAGAAAACATGTAAAAGTTTATTTTATTTTTTTTTTGCTTTTTTACAGAAAGTTCACCTCATTTCACTTAATCTGAAAAGATAAAGACAAAAAAATAATAGATTAGTAATATTGCACCATAATAATTGTATGGTTACATTGCTAATACATGACCAATGTATGCACATTCCAGTGACTACATTGCTGTATTATAAAATTTCATAGTACAATCACGAGTACTGAATGGTGGCCTGACCTCTTTGTAAGTATGCCCTTTATAGTTTAACTATAGTAAAACTTTTGGATTTCAAAGGCGACATCTTTTTAAAGTGAGATCAACTTCATTTTTGTCAAGTGAGGAATTTTCTGATGATCAGTCAAACCCATATTTTAATGGCACAGACAAAATGTTACAACTAAGTTGTGTTGTGGTTTGCTGTTAATATTTAATAAATAATTTATCTTAATTAACTTTGAGAATATTTTAAAATAAGACTGAACAGACAATAATAGCCACAACTGCAAA
Organism: Sciaenops ocellatus; assembly: GCA_033000465.1. Classification (NCBI taxonomy): domain Eukaryota; kingdom Metazoa; phylum Chordata; class Actinopteri; family Sciaenidae; genus Sciaenops; species Sciaenops ocellatus. Next base: position 18,103,417 of record CP136877.1, read on the forward strand.
ATATAGTTTGATAAAATAAAATAAACTAAAAAGTCGGTGTAATAGCCCTGAAATTTAAAATAATTGTTGGGCTCAAAATGATACAGAGTTGAGTCAACACTAAATAAATTCAATACAGACAGTCAATTATGTAAAACTCTTCATGCTTTGCAAAAAATAACAATTAAAAAAAAAAAAATGTTGCTGTCTTTGTGACCACTTCCTGTTAGAATTAATAAATAGTAGTAGTGGTAGTAGTATAAAGTATATATTAGAGCATAAAAAGGACCATTTAAAAGAGATAGTGATGCTGTGTCTAAAGGTCATTTTAGTTGTTGGTCAGACAAACACTATTTACTCAGTTATCTTTTTCTGTTTTTTTGTGCACACACTCTAATATATAAACTCATTATTACCTTGACAGCAGTGGTGCCAATGGTGAACAGCAGAGTGATGAGGAAGAGAAGGATGAAGGTGAGGGCTGTGTCTCCCATGTTATCGTCTTCTGTCTCCATGGTATTGTTCCATTGGTAGTTAGTTTCAATCAGGAACTCTGGATGTAGTGTACAGTAATTAGTCAGTTAATATTCGGGATGACCCTCTCCCAGATTTGAACAATACCTCACGAGAGAATGACCAAATTCTATTTATATCCTTTTCTCTTTTATCCTTTTTTGAGAAATAAAAAGCGTAAAACCCTAACAGTTAGTCAGTGAATCAATCGAAGTATAAATAAATGACCACAAAAAACAAAAAACAAAACAGTAGTGGCATATGTCTTAGTTATTAAATTGTTATGAGCGTGTCATAAGGCATAATAGTTTTGTGCCTCCTTTTAAAATGTTGATGAATATAAAATAATGAATCCTACTATGATCCTGAATTGCTTTTGAAAGACCCCGTTATTAGTGTGGCATGCATGACTTGGCTTGTAAAAAAGTATTTTCATCATTTGACTGAGAGACCACAGAACTGGAGTTAGACCTTAAACAATCATCTGTCATCTGTGTTGGGGGTGCAAGACCCAGTAGAGGAAACACACATACACAAAGACAAGTCACACAAACAATGTTGATGGACTATCTACACATAAAAATGAACAAATATAATTTATTTAATTTTTGTCTTAAGTTAGTGGGATGGTGGTGGCCTTATTTTAGTCAATAAAATATGATGTTCAAAGTTTGACATATTGTTAATGTCAATGACAGTAAACGAAAAACGTGTAGCTCAAAATATTGGTTAAATAAAGACATGAACTGCATGCGACATACATCAACAGAATTGCAAAGTGCTTTTTTTTTATTTTGATTTTAAATCTGCATGAAAAAGACAAACACAATGTCATATCACAAGCAACAAACATTAAACATCAAACAGCAGAAGACACAACAACACAAAAACATCTACTGGGGCTTGCACTTTTCAGGGATGTTCATGTTGAGGTTGACCAGGTTGTTGTTTTTCTCAAATGTTCTGTATCCAATAGACCTGACAATAGCTTTAGTTGTGTTAGCCACAGACTCGTGGTGAACTACACAGCTATACACCACATCATTCCTTTTCCACTGCTCAAGGGTGAGTGATAACTGGCTATAGGCAGAATAGGATCCGTAGTTCTCGACAGGGTTTGTGGTATGGAACTCGTAAGTTGAATCTACTTCCTCATCATCAACAAGCCAAGACACATAAACTTCCTGAGGGAAGAAGTCTTTCACAAAGCAAGTCAGGGTCACGGTTTCTTTTCTAGTATGTTCTACTGGAGGCATCATAAACACTGAAGGACGCTGAGTCTGTCCTCCTGCAAGCATGAGAGAACAGTTAGACCTCCTGCCACAGATAAAACTACAGCCTACCTAGAGCACTGAAGGAAATGTCTGCTACAAAATACACTTAACAATAACACTGTGTATGATGACATGACAAAGGGAATTAAACACACACACTTTTAGCTGCTGAATAGTTTTCTTACCAATACTCCTTTCATAGAGTTTCTTGACTGGCTCAAGCCACTCTGAGTGTTCAACAATACAGTAGCGCTTGATCCCCTGGTTCCATTCATCATATGTGATGTCAAGTGAAAGATTTATTATTTTTTTTCCATTATCGGTGGATTTTGAGTACTCAACCAACTTGTTTCCAGAATCGTCCTCCCACCAAACCTTCGTAACAGATGGCTTGTTTTCCTGGACTTGACATATTATCTTTCCTTTTCTGCTCATAAACATGTCCTCATTTGTAGGGCCAATGATAGTTATGTCCACATCTGCTCCAACACATGTGGGCAATACTGCAGAAAGAAATAATGAACAATTATTGAACAGAAATGACTGCAAAACCATGGGAGCTGAAATTTACAAATAAACTTACAAATAAATTTTTTTAAGAAAAGTTTTTTTACTCACCTGGACATTCAGGACCGTAGCTCACAGATTCATTCACATATGTTTTAATGCTGTTTTCACCTTTCCCCTCAAACAGACATGTAAACTGAGTGCCTGGACTCAAGCCATCGGATGGTACACTGAGAAAACTTCCCAAACTGTACAAAGTACCGTTCTCGTCCTTTCTTTCCTGAAGAGGTGTTGTGATCTCGTATATTTTGTTGGTGATGTCCCCGTCCCCATTATCTTTCAGCCATGTCAGTTTGTGATCTTTTGGTGAAAAATCTTTAGCAAAGCAGGAGAAGTAAGCCTCCTTTTTCTCATCAGAGGAGGAGGCCGACACACTAAGAGTTGGCAACTGATAAAGCAGCCCTGAAAAACAAACACACACACACAAAAATATGTATGCGGAAGCAGCAAATAATTTACAGTATATATGCAGAAGCAGAGGTGAACAATATATATATATATATATATATATATATATATATATATATATATATATATATATATATATATATATATATATATATATATATATATACTTTATCTATACTTTTATATAACTATAAAACTTTTTCACATTTCTGTATATGGTAACTCATAAGTAAAAAAGTTAAAAATAACTGACATAACTGAACAGCAGAGCTTTAATCCTTGCTTCTGCATATACATTGGCTGCTCAGGCAAGCAAACGCAGATCTAGTGTTACGTGAATGTTAATGATCAACATACAGTTTCCATCTATCTGCATAACTAGAATTATACAGATAGATGGAAAAAAGCAGAACAAATTGCAATAACCTGTTGTCAGATAGGCAGGGGGCATACAGTATATTAGTAAAGAATAAAATAGAAGCTGAATACATATGCTTCAGCCTTCTTGTTCCACCTTTGATTTAAGAATTATAAAACCAGAAATATTTATATTTGTCATGCTATTTAATTTGGCAACAGTTATCTTATGTTGCTTTGAAATCACCAATTATTGCTCTCTCAACAAAGCAGCTCAGGATAAATCTACAAAGTCTACCGCTAATGGCATTTTACAGTAAACCCACAAAAACAAGAATTATTTATTTATTTATTTATATTGGGTCCCTTGTCTTTTTTGTCTCTCTATTGTACGTTGCATTTAAACATTGAGTTGCATATTTACATGAGTTCTACCATATAAATATAATAATTGTTCGGTAATTCTAACAGTTTGAGTTTTTGTAACTTAGTGCAATTTAAGTTTATTATTAAACTTCTTAAAAGTAGTGACTAGAAGTAGCCTTGTAGTACAGTTCTGTTTCTTCTATTATGTTTGATACTGAATTCTACCTCACTTTAGCCAGCCCTGACATTATTTATCATTATCATTACTTATCATGATCAAACTTATACGTTTTTGTATAATGCATTTAATTTAAAAACTGCAAAATTGTTGCACTATTATAAAATATATCAACAACTCCACCATGTAAACCTGCTAGATTTCAAGTCAGCTACTAAAAATATATCTAAATATGACTTAGCATTAGGCTTACTTTGCTTCTGGAAAACAGCCTGTCCATTTCCCGCTGCATGTGTCACGGCACATTGGAAAATCTTCATTGCGTCCCAGTCCTGTTTGCTCACTTGGATTTGACTGATTCCAGTATAAAGGTTGTTTTTCTGTACTGGAGGGTACTGAATAGAGTTTGTCAAGGCAGTCCCCTCTTTGGTCCATGCATAGGTCAGTGAGGAGGGTGTGAAGCCGGTGGCATAACAGCCAAGAGTGACCGTGTTAGTCCCAGAACCACATTGCATCAGAGGAAACACAGTTGGTCTAGTTGAAGTGGCTAAAAAAGGAAAAACAAATGTGTTAATAAAATACCAAAATTAAAATAATATTCTACTTTCAGAGATGTTTTCAACCAGTCAATTGTCTAAGAAAGCACAGCACTGAAAGTATTTTAACATCTTGAACATGGACATATTCAAACAGACCTTCGTGTTTCCCCATCTTAATTATTTAGATGTTGTTTGTTGCACTAAGGTTAACCTCCCTCAATAATATTATTTGTGGTTGTTTTGTTGTTCTATATATAAACCGGTAAACTACCTTGAATGAACAACTTTGACAATAATCATTGCTGTTGTTTTCAAATTGAATTGATGAAGGTGTAAAGTTGGTGAACATCCGTTAACTGCGTTGAGAAACATTATATTCAGATAAAAACATATTAAATTTGTTCAAATTCAGTGATTATGTATGACATTAAAGACTTTTCTTACCTGAAGAAACAGTTACTGTTGTTCCCTTTCCCCAGTAGTCAAAAGCAGCATAGTAGCACAGTGCTGAATCTACTTAGCTGTTAGTATCAAAACTCTACGTCTACTTATGTCAAAGTGCAAAGTCTACCTCAACACTTAATGAATCCCATTATGTTATAAAATCTATTTAATGACCCAAAATACACAAGCCATAAATATCCACCAGTGAGTCACACTGAGAATATCACTGTTTGTCTTTTTACCCTACGTACTGTATTACAACACTTTACTTTTGAGGTGACACTTGACACACTGAGAAGTTACAGTAAAACTTAAAATGACATCTTACATTGCACATTTCAAACAGGACAAATCTTACCTGATGACACTGTTACCATAGTGCCTTTTCCCCAGTAGTCGAAAGCCCAGTTATCACAGTTAAGAAAGTCAATTAACCCTTCTCACAAAAACTCATTGCCATGATATCCCGTTACTTCATGTCATACAGTTTGGTTTTGGTGCCAGTTAAAATCTATTTCAAATAGACACCTGTTAAAACTAAACTTCCCTTCTAATTTTTAAACTATTCGAGACTTTTTGGTCGGGCCAAAAAATATTATCAGCTATCTCAAAACTGGCCAACAGTTGTGACAACATAAAAATTATAAAATATATTTTAGTAATATAATCAAAAATTTTATTCTCTAATCAGAAACATTAAAATTACATACCTGAGGTGACGGTGACCATTGTGCCTTTTCCCCAGTAGTCAAAACCATAGTCACAGTTGAACAAACTATAAACCACTGCATACAAAAACCTGTTCCCAGATATTTACGCTTTCTATGGTCAGTTATTTTATGACGATCTAACTTCTGACACATCTTTATTGGCTTTTGCAAAGAACAATTTAGAAGATGGAGCCTAAAATGACTTTCACCGCCAAACTTTAAACGGAGTCTATTAGTTTTAACACATTTTACTTACGGTATCCAAGAAATTAATGACCTGAGTCCCAACTGTAATTCTCAAAAAGTACTAAAACGTTTTTTAAAACAAAATGTACACATTAGAAACAACAAAATAAGATGGACTTACCTGATGTAACTGTAACCATTGTGCCTTTTCCCCAGTAGTCAAAAGCATCGTCACAGTTCATCAAATTATAAACCACTGCATACAAAAACCTGTTCCCAGATATTTACGCTTTCTATGGTCAGTTATTTTATGACGATCTAACTTCTGACACATCTTTATTGGCTTTTGCAAAGAACAATTTAGAAGATGGAGCCTAAAATGATTTTCACCGCCAAACTTTAAACGAACTCTATTAGTTTTAACACATTTTACTTACGGTATCCAAGAAATGAATGACCTGAGTCCCAACTGTAATTCTCAAAAAGTACTAAAACGTTTTTTAAATCAAAATGTACACATTAGAAACAACAAAATAAGATGGACTTACCTGATGTAACTGTAACCATTGTGCCTTTTCCCCAGTAGTCAAAAGACTCCCAGTCACAGTGTAATATATCAACACATCCAACATACAAAAACTAGCGCCTTAAAGATGCTGTCACTAAGGTTGAAATATGTTATAACAAACAGTACAATTATCACATTTTCAATATGAAGATTAAATAATCTTATTTTACCTGATGTGACGGTCACCATTGTTCCTTTTCCCCAGTAGTCAAAGTAATCGTCACAGTGATAGATTTCAATAACACTTTCGTACAAAAATACTAATCCAAGCCAATCTCAAAAATTGTTGTACTTATTCAGTGATCTATTGTAAATACCTAATATTTACCCTGATCCTTTGCTTTTGCTACAAATTACATCAGAGTTTAAGTACAGAATGAATTAACATAAATTTAATAATAAACCAGACATAAATTAAATTGTCTTTACTCAGAATATTTTCAATTATTACTCACCAGAAGTTACGGTGACTTGTGTCCCTTTTCCCCAGTAGTCAAAGTAGCCATCACAGTGACATATTTCAATCTGTTTCTAATACAAATACTAAAACTATCGTTTATACAAAGAAAAGTAAACATGTTTCACTGACAAAGCAATTACCACTGTACTATTTATGAACCACTTCCCTTGAGATATTTATTTCCTGTGGTCTGGGTTACATAAAATTAAGTGTGTTTGCCGACGGTTAGTGAACACTTCCTCTTTATCAGACCCTCCTGTCAGCTTCAGTTTCTGCAGCATGGAGTTCACATAAGCAGATACCCATGAATCACTGAATATATTGAATTACTGTTAAGTTTGATATAAGTTAATGGTCTGTTGTTGTTCAACATCATCATTATTATTATTACTATTATAATTCATTTTTATTTTAACAATTCTATCATAGCTATTTTAATCAGCTGTACCGTCCATCTCTAGAATATCTAATGCTTTTGACCATTGACGTGTGCCAATATTTTAGTATTAAGTGCTACTTGCAAAAATAGCAGACTAGCACACAACCTTGTTTTCCACTTGTGTTGTCAGACTGGTCCCCTCCTGTGTTGCCTGCCTTCCTCCTAAATAAACAAACATTAGCCATTACACTCCTCTCTTGCATAAAACATCCATTTGCATTACCAACATGACCCTAACATACATTAAAAACATCACTATCTTATCTGTTCCGGTCTAGGAAGGACCCACGACGAGGGTTAGCTTCTTTGACGCAGGTTTGCAAACTGGTCAATTCAAGCTTCATTGTCAATCTTCTCAAATTTGCAGTGTTAAATTGAAAGGAACGCTATGTTTCTGAAATTTGCCCATTGCGTTCATCAACAAAGTGTGGATGCGCCTCAGTACGAAGCAACTGAAATCACCTTAGGTGATATTTTTATCTACAATCTCAGAGTTTGACAATCTACTGTCAATTGACAAAAAAACACCAACTACAGGGAATCCATCAGTCCTGCTGAGTGGCTGAGCATTTGTTTGCAGTAGGTTATGTTTAACGTCAGCGTTAAATTTTGGGCTTAGATTTGCCCAGGGAGACACTGAAAGTGAGCTAATGTTAGCTTAGCACAAACATAAAACTGTATGTTACCATTGAACTATTTGTACATTTTAAAACAGCTTTCCAGAAATCTCATGCACCATGTTGTAAAATCATAGCGCTCTGGGTATCCAGCAACAGCCACCACTCGTTTTTCCTCCATCGTTATAACAAGGCGACTGTAAACCTCATCTCTCTTCAAAGATGTGACCACAGACACTAAATGCCCTCTCTGACCACACACTAGATCCAGTGATGCTTGGGATAAAGTTTTTGAAAGCACAGGGAAGTGCTCTCTGATAAACTTATGCCATTGAAGATTGCTGTTTGAAAGTGCTGAGATGTTCCGCTATTTCATCAACAGGATTTGGTGCAGAGATGCAGGATGCATTGTCTTCAGAGTGAATGTGAATGTGAATCTTGTTTTGCTTTTTGGCTTGTGGAGGCTCATCCTCCGCTGCCACCAGGACCAGGTAAACGGTATCTTATCAATCATATGTTTTACAGTTTTGGATTGGATTACTTTATTATTATGCCTATAGACCTTTTAACATAGATATGTAGCACCCAACCTATGTAGCTAAAGGGTGTTGTATCATTATGGACGGGACCCTGGGCACTTTTACCTATTGGTTGGCTAACAAATGAAATGACTATACAAATACTGTAATAATACTAATATCATTAGTATTTAATTTTAAATCTGAGACACACACACACACACACACACCTTTCTCCAAAGTTTTAACCATAGAGCATTGGTGTTTTAACCAAAAACAAAATGATGCCAACCTGAGTTGCTGCTTTGGAACATAGTGACCTAAAACAAATGGGTGCTTTACTTGCCAGTGCAAGCTATCAGATAAAATATCATGTACATTTGTTACTTATTACTCACAAATTGTCTCCTAAAAAATGAAAGAATGATGAACGGATGCATGATGAGGGGAACAATGAATTGAGTTAAAGGCTGGTTGGTGACAAGTGTCCAGATGAAGTGATGAACAGGAGTGTTTCCTGGTCCTCTCTGTGTAAGAGTGTACAGACAAGTGTTCTCAGTCTCTTTATTCATCCCAAAATCTTTAATCGCTTTAAACGAGTTGACAACATGAACACATACCAGAAATACAGAGTAAAATTGAATTGCATTTGGTACAACATTGTATAATGGGCTAATACAGCTAGCATGCTAATGCACTAATCACCATTATTATTACCATGTCACTTCAACGCACTATTACGCACCAAGTTATCTTCTTTTTTGTCAGTAACAACAGTGGATGTCAGTGTCTCTTGGATCTGGCTCCAGCATCTATTGCATTTTAGGAGTCGGGAGCTTTGTAATCCCGTGGAGGGGGTTTTTACTGATGTGTCACAAGCATCCATCACACACACTGGAAACTTTTGAGAGCAGGGATTCGTGGGATACAGTGTTCAGTGAGTCTGATGGACTACGGCATTACAAGCAACGTGCTGGGACTTGAGATGGTGGACTCAAGGTCATTGGTAGCATCCTTGAATAACTTGAGGAACAGAATCACTGACTTGAAAGTGTTTGATCTGTGCAATTCTTTTGTACTGGCTATTGGTCAGTAATGCAGATATCTCCTCGGACAATTGCAGTATGGAATCGAACATATTATAATTTCAGTTCCATCAGGTCTGGATGGATTGCTTGAGGGATTTCTTCAAGCTATTCCCTAGACCTGAATGTCTGAAATATTTCACAAAGTTTGTTTTTTTTACATTGGTCAACAGTACAGACAGCACAGGTGTTTGGGCCAGCATATGTCACAGACACATACGTTCAGCAGGGTGACATTCAGCATGTGTGCATTGCAGTTGAGCTTGGTTTATCCATGGAGGGGAGCAACTACTGTTCTGTTGGCTCCGGAGTCAATAACAAAGACAACATAGCCAACTAACAGTGATGTGTCTATTCCAGTTTCTGGGACATCAGGTTCCTGACTTGTTTTTGACACCATCTTTGAAGGAACCCACAATCCTTGAAACAAGACAGAAATAATTTGTGTAATGGATGGTACTGAATATGAATGAGTGAATGAATGAATTTAAATTTAAGTTTTTTTTTTTTTTTTTTTATCCAAAGACTCACCATGCCAACTTAATTTGTTGACTCAAACTCCTGCTGTTTATGAGCAAAGTTTAAACAATATTCGTCCTCTCCAACATGAATTCCTTTCATTCCCATTCTGCTGCTTTCTTCTTGGCTTAATTTGTCATTGTTCTTGTAACAGTCCCTAACTTTTTTATAGAAATGCTTTGCCATCTCAGTCGACCACATACCTTCTAGAGTGTTGTGTATAGCCTATTTAAAGTAGAACACTATGTAGACAGTTAAAAATGTGCTTGCAAAAAGACTTTTTCATTGAGAGGCAATGCTTCTTGGTGGCTGGCCTGAGCTCAGGCTTGTACACCACCACTTGCTCCACTCATAACAGAGGCCCAGACCTAATCTTGTGCCACACAGACAACATCAATGAAGCCATGTCTTTTTAACAATCTTCTGATTGTGTTATAATGTCTGCATTAATATTGAACTCAAGGAAATGTTTTACCGTTGTACAGTTGTTCTGAGTAATTGTCCATAGTCTCATCAGCCACTATAGCATACATGCTAGATTCTTTCATTTCAGGTACAATGAGGGTGGAAGGGTGGAAAATAACAGATTGTTTAAAGGTTTTCATAATGTTTTAGAATTACATGAAAAACTCTTAGTTAAATGAAAACTGTACCAGTGGATCTGCGGTTACTACTCTGGGGATAAGATCTTGTCTGAGTTAAAAAGAAGTCAGCAGGCTGCAGGGCTTTTTTTTTTTTCTCAGGATAATCTCCCTAAAAACGTGCTTGTCTCTATATATTTCTCTCTCTCTCTTATCCCTCTATTTCTTTCTCTCTAGTTTTATCCTCTTTTGCCTCTTACTCTTTTGACTATCTGGATCATCATCTACAGGTGTTTCAGCCCCTCCTCTTCTCTCCTTAGTCTCTCTTGCAAAAGAGATTCTCATCTCAATGAGACAAGAAATCAGCATTATGCCTGATTCAGATTTATTGTGACTACATGTCACGCCGACATTTATTGCTGGCATTTACCGTGGTCTGTAAAAGCCAGAAGAGTCTGTATTGATTCAATGTTTTAAGTTTGTATTGATTAGGTGGACATGTATCATCAGTGGTTGTGAGGATGGGGAATGCACTAACCAGTTTTTCTGTGCATTGTGAAAATGAACAAATGGTTCTTATTATAAAACAATACAAAATATGTTATTATAACATGAACGTGAACTGAAATTTCACATTTAATATTGAAATCTTTAATTATTTATCATAGTCTTATTTATCTATTATTGTCATTTTTTCAATTGATTTCTACAAATGGTGGGATATACCCTGAACTGATGCTGCTACAAATCCAGTTTCTCCAGCTTGCTTTTGTATAATGTTATAGTGTTATCAGTTCTGGTGTTTGAGCCTTTGGCTTTCAGTCTAAAGTTTCTGTTTGTTAACTGGATGAGGAAGCACCTGTTGTGGTGAAGATTGTTTCCTCTGTGTTGCATAAATATTAACCAGTAAGGATGTTGATAACCACAAGTCCAAAATTTACAGACATTTTTTGTTTCTCTTTCAATAGTATCTCAAATTAAGGTTTGAGTTTAACCCTGCATGTGTGTTGGTACAGAAGTTTGATTAAAGTTAAGGTTAAACAAATAAAAGTTTATGTGATAACTAAAAACTCATTGGACACTTCATTTGTGGCCATTAACTTACATTTTTAACAGACTTTGAACAAAAAATATTTTATTTTATCTCTTTTTTTTTCACTGTGACAAAACTCCATACAACAATTCCATGTGCACACTGGCTATCATGACAAACCTGCTGTCACTCAACTGTAGGGTTTTTGTTGCATTTGTTTTTCAGTATGTGAAATAAATTAAACTTTTCTGAGGTGTTGTTATTTTCCATTTTTTTCTCTCCATGTCTAATACATTTGTGGGATGCTCTGGTTTTGTGAATATCATATCTTTTTCACAAGGACAGTAACTCTCAGGCTTCAGTTGAGTTCAGGACTGGTTTTTGTATTACCACATATCACTGTGGTAGCCCCCATACACAATGTCACACACTAATACAAAAACCTCTGACTGATATGTGTGATATGTGTGATCAGTGTTTTGTACTCTTTGTACTCAGCAGGAGAATTTACTATATTTCAACACCATTTTACAGTAAAGCTATGAAACCATGAAAGACCATTCTACTTTTTTGATACTCACATTTTTACTTTTGTGAATATTTACATGATCTCCTGCATGGTAGGAAAACTGCATCTTTTTTAAGCTCACGATGACTGAATACAATCCTTTGTCTAAGAACACATTATAGTCAATCTTTAAACATGAATTTTATTGGACACGTCTCACCTACTTGTTTTTCATATCAGCACCACATTTCCTTCTCATTTAGAGGTTTTTGTCACAGGCTATATCACTGTGGTTGTAATCATACACTGTGATATAACTCCATACAAAAACTCTTCATACATCTTTATCATGACACAAAACTTCTGTCATTTTATCTTTAGTGATTTCACATGAGTTCATCAAGTATTTTTCCGATCTAATCATGTGAAAGGAATCAGCAGCAAAAAGTTACCTGTTCATTAACTTTTTTCATTTGGTTTTGTTGTACACCCTCCTGAAAGGGGATCCACAATTAATATAATGATACAATATAACAATGACATATAAATATAGTTATTGATCTACATGCAGTAAAAACATGGACAGATGATATCCACCACTTTGAATGAGGAACAAAACAATTGTTGCATAAAACAGGATCAAATTTTATAAAAACAAACAATTAAACATAAATCCAATTTACCCTTCTTTCTATTCCAAAGACAAAGAGACTTTGTGCTTCAGTTCAATTCAGGACAGGTTTTTGTGTTACCACATATCACTGTGGCTCCCACTCCATACACAGTGTCACTTGCTCTTACAAAAACCTCTGCGTGATATAGTGCATTGTTAGATTTCTATACCCACTCAGCAGGAGCCATCATAAAACATCATTCTACATTATTGTTTTAATTTTACCCTTTAAACTAAGATTATTCTGTGTTTTTAAAATATTATTTTGGTCACACTTTGGTGATTTTAACTCAAGATAGCAAGATACATTTTTTTTTTAATTTTTTTTTTTTACATACGTTCATGGTCTCCAGATGATATATCCTTCCCAAATGTTCCTATAGTGCCACCAGCAGCTTGACAGTTTTGGCATTTAGTGAAACACCTTGACAACTATCACATGCTAAACTAAGATGGTGTTCATGGTAAAATGTATATATGTTTAACATAAGTGCACTATAGCCTTGCAGAGCTGCTCACTTGACTGCAGATCTTTAGTCTTGTTATCTTGTGAATATTTACAAAATCTCCTGAATGATAAGGAAACATGACATTAAACTCAAGATGGCTAAACATATTCCTTTAAGAACACTTAATTGTTAATCTTTAAATATCTTTGCTCTTTCTATGAAAGTTTTTTTGGACACGTCTCACCTACTTGTTTTTTATATCAGCACCACATTTTCTTCTCAGTGAAAGTGGTTTTTGTCACATGATATATTACTGTGGCCCGCTATAATGCACTGTGATGTAACTCCATACAAAAACTCCACCCTGCACACTTGCTATCATGAAATTGCTGTCATTTTATCTTTAGTGTTTTTCTTATTAATTCAACAAGTAATGTTAGGAACTAATAATGTGAAAGGAATCAGCAGTAAAATGCTATTTGTTGATTGTTTTTCAATTATTATTATTATTATTATTATTATTATTTTTTCATTTGGTTTTGTTGTACACCCTCTTGAAAAGGATTTCAGAGTTATGATAAAGATACATTAAAACGATGACATATTAATATGACATATAAGAAGGCATAAACTATATGTGAATTAGAAACAAAAGAACTGAAACAGGATCAATAGGTTCTGACAGGAGGATATATAATTCATAACATATTTTTGTCAGGTATATCATCCAAAGGTTGGGTGACCTAACACAAATGGGTTGTCATCTTTATTTTAACACTAGCAATAATAGTCGTTTTAATAATTAAATACTAACTGAATACTACATTTATGACCATAACCTCACATTTGAAACATCTTTCAATAATCCGACAACAACTTAACTATAAGTAGTTGTAGAACTGTCTTTTTATGTTTGTTTTTCAATATATAAAATGTATTACCTTTGCAGTAGGCAAGTATGACGAAAGAGAGCTTTTCTGAGATGTCATTTTGCTAGCAAGTGCAATTTACCCTTTTACTATTGCATTAAATGTGTGATTTGGTGAAATGACCCGATCTTTTCTTGAGGCACAGAGACTTTGTGCTTCAGTTCAGTTCAGGACAGGTTTTTGTATTACCACATATCACTGTGGCTGCTACTCCCGTAGTATCACAATGTCACATCCTCATACAAAAACCTCTGACCGATATTTTGTCAGCTTTTTATAGTGTCTCAGCAGTGGCAATCACAAAATGCCATTCTCCTTTTTCTCTATTTTAGTTTTAATTTTACCCTTTAAACTATAATTGGTCAATTTTTAGAGAAATTACATTCGTCACACTTTTATGATTTTTAGTCATGATAGTAGGACAGTAAAGCTGGTCTGATGGTCCGTCCACGGCTTTGGTCCAAGCTGAAGTATCTCAGCAACAATTTGATGGATTCAGATACAATTTTTTTTTTTTTTTTTTTTTTTTTTAAATATTCATGGTCCCCAGATGATGAACTTTTTTGATTCACAATTTTCCTATAGTGCCACCAGGAGGTTGACAGTTTGGGCTTTTAGTGTAATATCTTGACATCTATCACATGCTAAACTAAGATGGTGTTGATGTATACTTTATATATGTTTAACATAAGTGTCACTGTGTCCAAGTGCACCCTTGCAGAATGACTTGCTTGATTGTAGACTTTTAGTCTTGTTATCTTATGAATATTTACAACATCTCCCGAGTGTTACAAACTATCACATTAAGCTTAAGATGACCAAACATATCTATTGCATTGAATGTGTGATTTGGTAAAATGACCCGATCTTTTCTTGAGGCACAGAGACTTTGTGCTACAGTTCAGTTCAGGACTGGTTTTTGTATTACCACATATCACTGTGGCTGCCACTCCCGTAGTATCACAATGTCACATCCTCATACAAAAACCTCTGACCGATATTTTGTCAGCTTTTTATAGTGTCTCAGCAGTGGCAATCACAAAATGTCATTCTTTTTTCTCTATTTTAGTTTTAATTTTACCCTTTAAACTATAATTGGTCTATTTTTTAGAGAAATTACATTCATCACACTTTTATGATTTTTAGTCATGATAGTAGGACAGTAAAGCTGGTCTGATGGTCCGTCCACCGCTTTGGTCCAAGCTGAAGTATCTCAGCAACTATTTGATGGATTCAGATACAATTTTTTTTTTTTTTTTTTTTTTTAAACATTCATGGTCCCCAGATGATGAACTTTTTTGATTCACAATTTTCCTATAGTGCCACCCGGTGGTTGACAGTTTGGGCTTTTAGTGTAATATCTTGACATCTATCACATACTAAACTAAGATGGTGTTGATGTATACTTTATATATGTTTAACATAAGTGTCACTGTGCCCAAGTGCAACCTTGCAGAATGACTTGCTTGATTGTAGACTTTTAGTCTTGTTATCTTATGAATATTTACAACATCTCCCAAGTGTTACAAACTATCACATTAAGCTTAAGATGACCAAACATATCTCTATGTATCCTGTGATGAGCTGGCGACTTCTCCAGGGTGTACCCCACCACTCGCCGAAAGTCATCCGGGATAGGCTCCAGCCCTACTGTGACCCTGATGAGGATACAGATGATGAATGGATGGATGGATGACCAAACATAATCCTTTGTATAAGAACACGTTATTGTCAGTCTTCATACATCTTTGCTTTTCTCGAGAAGAGTTTTGTTGGACACATCTTTCCTACTTGTTTTTTGTATCGGCACCAAATTTCATTCTCGGTTAGAGGTTTTTGTCACAGGATCTATCACTGTGGTAGTAATTTGGCACAGTGATATAACTCCATACAAAAACTCCACCCTGCACACTGGCTAACATGACATACTCAATCTGTTACCTTAAACATGTTAAACTTTTTTTATTTTATTTGAGTAATATTTAGATTACGTGAAAGAAGTCAGCAGTGCAAATGTTTCTTTTCAGAATTTGTTTATTTTGGAGTGGTAATTTATATATATTCCTGATACTGATTCACTATTACAAAAATATATAAACTATATAAATACAGTTATATATTTGTTTGTTTAGTGTTCATTTGTTTCTGATAGGATGATGGTTTTTTAACATTCAGTACTTTTTTTTCAGTTATATTGTTAAAAGGTCGGGTGACGACAGTAATGTAGTAGTAGTTGTAGTAGTGCTACAAGCGCTTGTACTATCAATGTT
The DNA here is from genome assembly GCA_033000465.1 of Sciaenops ocellatus. Taxonomy (NCBI): domain Eukaryota; kingdom Metazoa; phylum Chordata; class Actinopteri; family Sciaenidae; genus Sciaenops; species Sciaenops ocellatus. The sequence continues at coordinate 18,119,587 of CP136877.1, forward strand.
ATAAAAACACTACCCAGTCTTTAAATAATTATTTATATTAAGATTTTAGTTGATTTGGGCTGACTGTATGATAATGAAGCTCTTAGATTTGTACTGAGTGTTTACATTCAGCTTTCATTTACAGTATAAAGACCTTTGCCTGCCTTTAGAGGTTTTTGTAACGGTGTGAATCACTGTGCCCACCCCACCCCAGTACACAATGAAAAACCACAATGCAAAAACCTTCACCACAGTGTAGCTGTCATACTCTGCTCTGAAAAACACAATACAACAGCTCTGGTTCTTTTCATTCAAATAATTCAAAATCAACATTATGTGAGACTGTTAAAACCATTGGACCTATTTTGTTTTGTTTGTTTTTGTTTTTATGAATTCACATGGCAGGAATAATAAGTCTTCTATTCTGTTCTATAGATAACACAAAATATTTTGGGACCCCTTAATTAGTGATAATTAACTCACATATGAAGCATACTTAAATTAACCTGACATCAAATTAACTCTGAGTGAACACAAAATATGTTTTTTTGTATGTGAAAATCTTTGGTGATAAATAGTATGATGAAAAAAGAGCTTTGTGAGGTGATATTTTCCCTTTTTTTTTCCAAGGGTAAAACTGGAAAAAACAAAACAAACAAACAAAAAAAACCAATTTCATATATTCTTCCAGTGTTCTATTGAATATCACATTTCTTGAGTGTCTAATAAACATGAGATATTGCCTGATTTTTTGAATATTGTTCTTTCTCAGTGAAAGAGGTTTTTGTTACAGGATTTAACATTGTGGTGGTTATTGTTTACTGTGATATAACTCTGTACAAAAACTCCACCCCGCGCATTGGCTACTATGACACAAACCTACTGTTATTTTGATTAGTCTTTTCTTGTGATTGTTTTTCAGTATGTGAAATAAAATAAAACTTTTCTGAGATGTTGTTTTTCTGCTATTTCAGGGTAAAACTGAAAATAAATGAATCAATACCATTACACATAAATGCAATTAATTTATCTACTATTCCAATATCAATAGATTTGTGAAATGCTCTGGTTCCTTCAGGACATTGACTTTGTGCTTCAGTTCAGTTCAGGACTGGTTTTTGTATTACCACATATCACTGTGGTAGTTCCATACACAATGTGACATACTCATACAAAAACCTCAGCCTGATATTTTGTTAGCTTTTTATACTGTCTCAGCAGTGGCAATCACAAAATGTCATTTTCCTTTTTCTCTATTTTAGTTTCAATTTTACCCTTTAAAGTATAATTGGTCTGTGTTTTAGAGAAATTACATTCGTCACACTTTTATGATTTTTAGTCATGATAGTAGGACAGTAAAGTTGGTCTGTTGGTCCGTCCACCGCTTTGGTCTAGGCTGAAATATCTCAGCAACAATTTGATGGATTTAGATAAAAAAATAAATAAATAAAAATAATAATAATAAAAAAAAAAAAAATCAGACATTCATGGTCCCCAGATGATGGACTTCGCAATTTTCTTATAGTGCCACCACGAGGTTGACAGTTTGGGCCGTAGTGTAATATCTTGACGTCTGTCACATACTAAACTAAGATGGTGTTGATGTATACTTTATATATGTTTAACATAAGTGTCACTGTGCCCAAGTGCAACCTTGCAGAATTACTTGTTTGATTGTAGACTTTTAGTCTTGTTATCTTATGAATATTTACAACATCTCCCGAGTGTTAAGGAAGCTATCACATTAAGCTTAATGTGATAGCTTAGACACATATTTCTATGTATCCTGTGATGAGCTGGCGACTTCTCCAGGGTGTACCCCACCACTCGCCGAAAGTCATCCGGGATAGGCTCCAGCCCTACTGTGACCCTGATGAGGATACAGATGATGAATGGATGGATGGATGACCAAACATAATCCTTTGTATAAGAACACGTTATTGTCAATCTTCATACATCTTTGCTTTTCTCGAGAAGAGTTTTGTTGGACACATCTTTCCTACTTGTTTTTTGTATCGGCACCAAATTTCATTCTCAGTTAGAGATTTTTGTCACAGGATCTATCACTGTGGTAGTAATTTGGTACAGTGATATAACTCCATACAAAAACTCCACCCTGCACACTGGCTATCATGACATACTCAATCTGTTACCTTAAACATGTTCAACTTTTTTATTTTATTTGAGTAATATTTAGATTACGTGAAAGAAGTCAGCAGTGCAAATGTTTCTTTTCAGAATTTGTTTATTTTGGAGTGGTAATTTATATATATTCCTGATACTGATTCACTATTACAAAAATATAACAACTATATAAATACAGTTATATATTTGTTTGTTTAGTGTTCATTTGTTTCTGATAGGATGATGGTTTTTTAACATTCAGTACTTTTTTTTCAGTCATATTGTTAAAAGGTCGGGTGACGACAGTAATGTAGTAGTAGTTGTAGTAGTGCTACAAGCGCTTGTACTATCAATGTTATAAAAACACTACCCAGTCTTTAAATAATTATTTATATTAAGATTTTAGTTGATTTGGGCTGACTGTATGATAATGAAGCTCTTAGATTTGTACTGAGTGTTTACATTCAGCTTTCATTTACAGTATAAAGACCTTTGCCTGCCTTTAGAGGTTTTTGTAACGGTGTGAATCACTGTGCCCACCCCACCCCAGTACACAATGAAAAACCACAATGCAAAAACCTTCACCACAGTGTAGCTGTCATACTCTGCTCTGAAAAACACAATACAACAGCTCTGGTTCTTTTCATTCAAATAATTCAAAATCAACATTATGTGAGACTATTAAAACCATTGGACCTATTTTGTTTTGTTTGTTTTTGTTTTTATGAATTCACATGGCAGGAATAATAAGTCTTCTATTCTGTTCTATAGATAACACAAAATATTTTGGGACCCCTTAATTAGTGATAATTAACTCACATATGAAGCATACTTAAATTAACCTGACATCAAATTAACTCTGAGTGAACACAAAATATGTTTTTTTGTATGTGAAAATCTTTGGTGATAAATAGTATGATGAAAAAAGAGCTTTGTGAGGTGATATTTTCCCTTTTTTTTTTTCCAAGGGTAAAACTGGAAAAAACAAAACAAACAAACAAAAAAAACCAATTTCATATATTCTTCCAGTGTTCTATTGAATATCACATTTCTTGAGTGTCTAATAAATATGAGATATTGCCTGATTTTTTGAATATTGTTCTTTCTCAGTGAAAGAGGTTTTTGTTACAGGATTTAACATTGTGGTGGTTATTGTATACTGTGATATAACTCTGTACAAAAACTCCAGCTCCGCGCATTGGCTACTATGACACAAACCTACTGTTATTTTGATTAGTCTTTTCTTGTGATTGTTTTTCAGTATGTGAAATAAAATAAAACTTTTCTGAGATGTTGTTTTTTCTGCTATTTCAGGGTAAAACTGAAAATAAATGAATCAATACCATTACACATAAATGCAATTCATTTATCTACTATTCCAATATCAATAGATTTGTGAAATGCTCTGGTTCCTTCAGGACATTGACTTTGTGCTTCAGTTCAGTTCAGGACTGGTTTTTGTATTACCACATATCACTGTGGTAGTTCCAACTGTGGTAGTATCACAATGTCACATCCTCATACAAAAACCTCTGACCGATATTTTGTCAGCTTTTTATAGTGTCTCAGCAGTGGCAATCACAAAATGTCATTCTCTTTTTTCTGTATTTTAGTTTTAATTTTACCCTTTAAACTATAATTGGTCTATTCTTAGAGAAATTACATTCGTCACACTTTTATGATTTTTAGTCATGATAGTAGGACAGTAAAGCTGGTCTGATGGTCCGTCCACCGCTTTGGGCTAGGCTGAAATATCTCAGCAACTATTTGATGGATTCAGATAAAAAAAAAAAAAAAAATCAGACATTCATGGTCCCCAGATGATGGACTGCAATTTTCCTATAGTGCCACCACGAGGTTGACAGTTTGGGCTGTAGTGTAATATCTTGACGTCTGTCACATACTAAACTAAGATGGTGTTGATGTATACTTTATATATGTTAAACATAAGTGTCACTGTGCCCAAGTGCAACCTTGCAGAATTACTTGTTTGATTGTAGACTTTTAGTCTTGTTATCTTATGAATATTTACAACATCTCCCGAGTGTTAAGGAAGCTATCACATTAAGCTTAATGTGATAGCTTAGACACATATTTCTATGTATCCTGTGATGAGCTGGCGACTTCTCCAGGGTGTACCCCACCACTCGCCGAAAGTCATCCGGGATAGGCTCCAGCCCTACTATGACCCTGATGAGGATACAGATGATGAATGGATGGATGGATGACCAAACATAATCCTTTGTATAAGAACACGTTATTGTCAATCTTCATACATCTTTGCTTTTCTTGAGAAGAGTTTTGTTGGACACATCTTTCCTACTTGTTTTTTTGTATCGGCACCACATTTCCTTCTCAGTTAGAGATTTTTGTCACAGGATCTATCACTGTGGTAGTAATTTGGTACAGTGATATAACTCCATACAAAAACTCCACCCTGCACACTGGCTATCATGACATACTCAATCTGTTACCTTAAACATGTTAAACTTTTTTATTTTATTTGAGTAACGTTAAGATTACGTGAAAGAAGTCAGCAGTGCAAATGTTTCTTTTCAGAATTTGTTTATTTTGGAGTGATAATTTATATATATTGCTGATACTGATTCACTATTACAAAAATATAAATACAGTTATATATTTGTTTGTTTAGTGTTCATTTGTTTCTGATATGATGATGAATTTTTAATATTTAGTACTTTTTTTCAGTCATATTGTTAAAAGGTCGGGTGACGACAGTAATGTAGTAGTAGTTGTAGTAGTGCCAAAAGCGCTTGTACTATCAATGTTATAAAAACACTACCCAGTCTTTAAATAATTATTTATATCATTATATATATATAACATTTTCTGAGATGTTGTTTTTCTGCTAAAACTGAAAATAAATAAATCAGTACCATTACACATAAATGCAATTAATTTATGTACTATTCCAATATCACTTTTCTCCCAGTGTCTAATAGATTTGTGAAATGCTCTGCTCCCTTCAGGACATTGACTTTGTGCTTCAGTTCAGTTCAGGCCTGGTTTTTGTATTACCACATGTCACTGTGGTAGTTCCCATACACAATGTGACATACTCATACAAAAACCTCTGCCTGACATATATGTGTGTGTGTGTTTGTGTGTGTATGTAGTTAGTATTTTGTATTCTTTGTACTCAGCAGGAGAATTTACTATATTTCAGCACCTTTTTACCATAAAACTATAAAACCACTTAAGACCATTTAACTTTTTTGATAATCATATTTTTACTTTGTGACTATTTCCATGATCTCCTGCATGGGAAGAAAATTTTCTAAAACTCTCTTTTAAGTTCATGATGACTCAACACAATCCTTTGTGTAAGAACATATTATTGTCAATGTTTAAACATGAGTTTTGTTGCACAAATGTCTCACCTAATATCTTATATATATGCACAACATTTCCTTCTCAGTTAAAGAGGTTTTTGTCACAGGAAATATCACTGTGGTTGTTATACTGCACTGTGATATAACTCCATACAATAACTCCACCCTGCACACTGGCTATCATGACACAAAACTGCTGTTATTTCATATTAAGTTTTTTTTTTCATATTAATTCAACAAGATTCAATGTTCAGATCTAATCATGTGTAAGTAATCAGTGAAAAACTGCCAGTTAATTCTTTTTTGAATTAATAATTTGTTTTTCATTTGGTTATGTTGTACACCCTGCTGAAACACAATTATGATAATGATACAATGATACAGTTTACAGTACTGCATCAATGTTCATACTGTATCAGTCATATCAAAATACTACCCATGCTTTTCATAATTTTAGTTTATTTGGGCTGACTGTATGATAATGAAGTTCTTAGATTTGTACTAAGTGTTTAGATTCAGCTTTTATCTACAGTATAAAGACGAGTGAATTTTTAACATTCAGTACTTTTTTTCAGTGATATTGTTCAAAGGTCAGGTGACGACAGTAATGTAGTAGTAATAGTTCCACAAGTGCTTGTTCTATCAATATTATAAAAACACTACCCAGTCTTTAAATAATTATTAATATCTAGGATTTTAGTTGATTTGTGTTGTGGAGAAATTGCTGAAGTCAAAGGTCAATGGTGAGGTCAGGAGGGAAGAAAGTGTTCAGGAGCCTCTGATGTCTTATGCTGTAATATTTATTGACACTTGGCCAAGGAGAATTAGAGACACTCTCAAAGTACATCAGAAGTGTCTGAGTCGGTCTCACATTCTGCCCAACTCATCCTGGTGGATAGACTTTAAACCCCAAGATAACACCACAAATACTATACGCCCAGAATTAGCCAAAGAGAATGTCTTTACCCATGGAGGTGTTATTGTCAACATATTCCAGTCTGGAGACACAGATGTCTGTTTATGCAGATTGGAACGTCAACAGCCAGCTATCTATTATGTCTATGAAGGCAGCAACAGGTCTCTTCGACCCTGGCCACCACAGTGTTGAGATAGACTGGCACCTCCTGTTCCCAATCAAAGCCAAACAATTAATACTGCTGAGGACCTCAAGGCCCACACGTGACCTCGAGTAACCTAAGGATAGAAAATTCCATAACAATTTGGGCTGACTGTATGATAATGAAGCTCTTAGATTTGTACTGAGTGTTTACATTCAGCTTTTATCTACAGTATAAAGACCTCTGTCTGTTAGAGGTTTTTGTAATGGTGTGAATCACTGTGGCTCCCCCCATATGTACACAGTGAAAAACCACAATGCAAAAACTTGCAGTGTAGCTGTGATACTCTTTTCTGTGATGCACAATATGCACAATACAACAGCTCTTTTTTTTTTTAATAATTCAAAATCAACATTATAGTATATACAATATATATATATATAAAATTGCGGGACTGTTAAATCTTATTAAACGCCCTAATGAAACAGCTTCGACTGAAAAATTTAACCCTAATTAAGAGCACAGTATATGAACATTTTAACACTTCCTAACATCAAAGAACAGACGGGGATAGTGACAGTGTGGTCATTAAATTTGATGTTCACTGAACTGCTCCTGCATTATGGAAAATTGACTCTTTTAAGAAGACACCTGAGGATGTATTTAGCCGCAGCTAATCTTGGAATAGGGAGATATGGCATGAATCAGAACTATCTGCTTCTGAACTATCTGAATATAAATAGATACAGATGTTAGATGAATGACTCACAGACTCACAGACCTCAGACAAATACCACCACTATACGGAGCTTTTTAAAGATTGATTATACACTTAAAGGTACATGGCAGAAAAACTTTGTTGCACTGACCTCTATGGGCTGAAAGGGTCCAGTCTTTTGCACTTTGCCACAACTCCTGTTGTCAGACAATAATATTACAAGTGCTGTACTTTACAGCGTGTCAACAGTGCACATAAAAGCCAGTAGATGGCAGCACAAGCAAGATTTTCAACTTGTATAGTTCATCTTTGAGCTTGTCTTCACTGGCAAAATGCAGGCAGTACGATGAATTGGTTTATTTGTTATAAGCTGCTGCCCGAATGTACATCACACATTATACACATTATAAACAAATTTGATACAGTGACACGGTTTCAATGTAGGCCTGCTTAAATTTAGCAAAACTAACCATTTACAACCCTTGTATATTGTAGAATTATATGATTTCATCGTGTTTTACTTTTGTATGAATATCAGATGTTTCTATTGTACAAAACTGCTCATGGCTCATTTGAATACACAACTACAGTGGTTTGGGGTCCAAGATGCCTCACATATATGTACTGTACATATACTGTGTATGATGGAGTCTCTCTGTGAGGAAAAGAGTAAGAAAAAACATACATCCTCATTAGTACCTGTATTTATGATTCCACAATTAAAGCACATAGATATTGTTTGAAACACACAACAAACATGTTGAGAAACATAATGACTTACTACAGTTGTTGTAGTGATATTAAAATCTTTCTGTTACTATGGAAAACAAAATTGTTTGTTTGATTGATTGATCAGATCATTTGCCACTTAGCGGTATCACCCCACAGGAAGTCTCACCGATGGCTCTATACGCGTTGGGTGGTTTTTCTGTCAGTGCTTAAACACCTGCGAACAGATGCAGTCAGATAAAAGCTTGACATTATAGAGAGAGTGACAGTTAATAGTTCTGTGTGTATCAGTATATGATGGACTTGGTCAAGATCAATAAATCTGTCAGGAAAATAAAACAATATCTTGTAATCTTCTTACATACATGTTTCCACTCACATGTCCTTTGATTTACTGCATCAATACCAAGTGACGGAGCTTCACAAAGCCTTTGCCACTAGATGGTAGTCTTCACTCACTATTTTGACTTCTCTTAACCAGCTGGAAGATGTCCTTCTAACACATTAACCAGCTGTCATTATAAAACATTTTATGTAGTGAAATTGTTCATTGAGCAACTTAAAACTGTTCTCGAGAAGGACATATTTTTGTGGTAATTATGAAAGACAGATTTTTTTCTGAATGAATAAGCTTATTTCACATGTACATTCAAAGTAACCTTTATATTTGTGTGTTATGTACTTTTACACAGGCACAAAAGATAATATATCAGATAACATTTCAAAACCTCTGTGGTTTTAAATTGATAATTTTTGCAGCAACAAATTGTAACGTTAATAATAATGAAATATAGGCTTAGTGATCAAGTAATTAAAACAAAACATGTTCAGTAAATGTACTTAACACGGTATTTCTGCATTATTTCATTATATTGTTACTGGCTTTAAACGCAACTGATTTTTTCTCCACACTTTGCTCTACTGTACCTTCATTCACTTTGCTAAAGAACACCCACAAATATGACGGTTTAGTCTGTCTTCATCCTTTGTTTGAAATAACTGCCTGATATGTGCGACAAAGCAAGAAACACTGTGGAAACAGTTGGCAGCCTGAAAATTCATGTAAGAATGAATGAAAGCAAATAAAATCCAAATACTATTTCCTGAGAACGCTATAAATGCTCTGTTGTTGAGAACGCTGAGGACTTTTAACATTAGGAATCACTTGGTTTTTGATGGACTCTGTACCCTCTAAAAATGTTCCAGTCAAACAAACCGAGCCAATGAATGACAATCGCCAGACATGACTAAAAGGAACTAGTTACAAGGACAAACTCATCACATAAGATCTCAAAGGCCTCCAGCTCCTTCTGCTATACACTGCCATGATGTTCTAGATACTAAAAAGAACACCACTATGAAAATAACCATCAACCATGAACTTACAGCTCTGCTCTATGTAAATTTCCCCAGTGTGGGATCAAGTCTCTTCTTATCTTATCTTACTACAGCAAAACAAACATAATTCACAAATATAATTGTACTGTATCTGGTATCTGTATCTGAAGTTAATAAAATTCAGTGTATTTGATATCTTTGTTAATTTATCCAATTCATCACAGTGTTTCACATATGAAAAATTGCTTAGGATGTCTGTGACAATGTGTGTCTGCTATGTGTCTGTCAGCCACTTCACGCCTGGATACACGTTGAGATGCAAATATATGCAGTGAAACTCGAGTCTCATGCTTCAAGGAAGTTTATTTGTAGCTGTGACGGTTTCTACTAAGTTTCACTGCTCCAGGTGTGGTCCCAGAGGTAAAGAGAGAGGGAGGAAGTGACTCTTTAACGATGATATGCTTAGAAACACCAGGAAATTGAAAAACCTTCAGAGCTTAACTGATAACAGAAGTTCACGGTATGCTGACTTGATGTGGTGTTATTTTAGATGTTCTTAGACCCCTGCGTTGTGACTCAAACGACAACAAAATCCTCAAAAGCTTTTGGTGTTTGTCACAAATACACAATCACTCATATTTTTACTCTCTTTAATTTTTTATGATATTGTAAGTATCAAACAGGATCAACCAAACATAAGTAAAGATTTATAGTCAAATTCCAAGATGCAAACCCACATACAGAATATATTTATTTCTATTATAGGAACAATTGTTATTTACATATTAATCAAAAGTCTATACTACATTTCACTGATGCATTTTAATGACACTTCATGAAACATAATAAAGAACTTCTGTAATCATCATGTATCAACAGTAACCACATTTATTTATACAAACAATTGCAGCTGCATTTTTCTATAGGTTACAGAAGAATATATTTTTTAAATCATTTTGTTAATCATTATATATGAGGATAATTTGTATATTAATTATTATGCACATGTTTTAAAAACTAGATAAAAAAGGACAAAAAACAAATGAAGACCTGTTATCGTCTATGCCGTGCATGCATCTCATCCTTTATTTTCTCTTCATCTGAAAAAACAAACAAACAAAAAGACATCAAACAATTAAAATATATATGAGTTATATTCACTTGTCAAATAGTTTCACGAGTTTCACCCAGCTGCAGAATTAACACCCAGATAATCTCTGTGTCTTCAATAGAGCAGATTTGCTGCAGGTGACTGTTGTTCTAAAATATTTATATTAACTGTTGGACGACATGATTAGTTCATTTATAGAACATTTTTTTAATAACTTGTATGGAACGCTTTATCCTCACACCAAGACATGTTATTGTTGTTATTTTAAGCTGGTATCTGTATCTGTTTAATTCATTACATTGTTTGTGCCATTGAGCTTTACAAAACACAAACCAGCAACATTTGCTGTGGTTGGAGACAAATCTTCACTCATTACATGTTGATCAGTCACACAAGTAAACCAAGTGATGCATTTCACACTGCTTGATTGTGTTGTGAAAAGGTTGACAGAAAATGATGATGAATATTTCTGATGAATATTTCTGTGCAGTTCAAAGTATTTTCGTCTCTTGCACATTCTCAAGAAACAAAAGGAATTTGCAAAGATGGGTAAATAAAAGTGTCTTGCTTTCATATTTGGCATTTTTATTGTTAAATAACTGGGTTTTATTTTATAACTTGTAACGTACTTAGTCAAACTGTTTACTTATTTCCTATGAATGTAGAAATCCTGCATTTTATCCTACCCAGTCTTTGGTTTTAAATATGACTTAAATGTGAAACAGGCCTGCATGTTTACCTTGACCAGGCTGAATATCATGCTATAGAAGAGAGAGGAAATGAAGAGGAATATGAAGGAGGAGGTTGTGGACCACAGACTGCTGAACTCATCCTCTTCAATGGCTTCGTCTGTGCAGCTCAGAGCACAACTCAGTTCTGACTCTGGAGCAAAATCTAAGAAGAGGGAGGTACAGGTGGTTAGAGGTGTGTGTGTATGTGTGTGTGTGTGTGTGTGTGTGTGTGTGTACTAAAAAATGTTTTTTATAAAGATAACACAGTCTCTCTTGGAAATTGCTCATTAACTTGAACTGAAACTGTGCTTGTTTTTCAGTTTGTTTTAAAATAAAAATATTGTAGTCATTGATAAACATGTAACAAACGTTTCTCCATGCAACATTTATTTGAAACAATCAGCACACTCAAGCTGTTGTGACAAAGACAGATTGAAACACAATATGACGACAAACAAAACTAATCCGACACTTTTTTTTTTCCACAATAAGAAAGACTAATTACATCACAGAGGACACAGGTTCCCATAACAGAGAGTACACACAGAGACAGAGCAACACATGAGCACAACATGCCACATTTAAAGCCAATCTACTAACGGCATTCTAACGAATTACCCTGTTCATAAGAAACTGTCTTGAGAACAAAGTCATTGACACCAGCAAGCCAGACGTTGCACCCAAACGAAGAATTGTTCCACTTGTCCTTGGTGGTGGTGTAAACACTTGTAACTGAGTAGCCATTTTGGGTCTTCTGTGGGGGGTAGTTAATGCCATCCTTATAGATGATGTCTTTTTGTCCAGTATGTTCTGACCAGGCAATGTAGTAATCCTGCTGAACAGGACTGGAAACCAGACACACCAGAGTGACTGATTCTTCTTTTTGGATGTCATTCTCCGGCATGACGTGGATTGTTACTTTTGGCTTACTTCCATCTGAAAGAGACACCCAGTTTAATAGGTTCATATATAAGTTCATATATAAGCCATATGTTTGTTGTTATGAGATATTATGTTTGTGTGTGCATGTTACTGCTTATCGACCAATCAGCCTCCATTACTCAGTAACATACCTCCTTTGTGGACAGTCAGAACTTGAATAACTGGAGTCATATCCTCTTTAGTGGCAGAACAGCGTACGTTGTTGACACTCTGCCACTCAGTAAGACTACGAGTCATTGTGCTGGTTTTGATGTGCTGACTGTTCTCGGGCGTTGTTGATTCACTAATGTTGTTGGTCACATCATTTCCATCAATTTGCCATGTGATTCTACTTGCATCTACAGTGGGCTTGTCTTGTCCAGTAATGACACACTCCAACTTTGCCTGGTTGTTGCTGAAAATTTCTTTGGGACTTGGTTGGTTCAATGTCACCGTGATCAAATCTATACAAAAGAGAGCACCAGATAAAACCATGTATTAACATCTGGAAATTCAGTAAAGTGTATGATTATGTCACCATTATCCGACACTTTTTTTTTTCTTTATTCCACAATAAGAAAGACTAATTACATCATAGAGGGCACAGGTTCCCATGACAGAGAGTACACACAGAGACAGAGCAACACATGAGCACAACATGCCACATTTAAAGTCAATCTACTAACGGCATTCTAATGAGTTACCTCGGTCCTTAGACACTGTCTTGTGAACGAAGTCATTGCCACCAGCAAGCCAGACGTTGCACCCAAACGAAGAATTGTTCCACTTGTCCTTGGTGGTGGTGTAAACACTTGTAACTGAGTAGCCATTTTGGGTCTTCTGTGGGGGGTAGTTAATGCCATCCTTATAGATGATGTCTTTTTGTCCAGTATGTTCTGACCAGGCAATGTAGTAATCCTGCTGAACAGGACTGGAAACCAGACACACCAGAGTGACTGATTCTTCTTTTTGGATGTCATTCTCCGGCATGACGTGGAATGTTACTTTTGGCTTTCTTCCATCTGAAAGAGACACCCAGTTTAATAGGGAGGTTCATATATAAGCTATATGTTTGTTGTTATGAGATTTTATGTTTGTGTGTGCAGGTTACTGCTTATCGACCAATCAGCCACCATTACTCAGTAACATACCTCCTTTGTGGACAGTCAGAACTTGAATAACTGGAGTCATATCCTCTTTAGTGGCAGAACAGCGTACGTTGTTGACACTCTGCCACTCAGTAAGACTACGAGTCATTGTGCTGGTTTTGATGTGCTGACTGTTCTCGGACGTTGTTGATTCCCTAATGTTGTTGGTCACATTATTTCCATCAATTTGCCATGTGATTCTACTTTCATCTACAGTGGGCTTGTCTTGTCCAGTAATGACACACTCCAACTTTGCCTGGTTGTTGCTGAAAATTTCTTTGGGACTTGGTTGGTTCAATGTCACCGTGATCAAATCTATACAAAAGAGAGCACCAGAGAAAACCATGTATTAACACCTGGAAATTCAGTAAAGTGTATGATTATGTCACCATTATCCGACACTTTTTTTTTTCTTTATTTCACAATAAGAAAGACTAATTACATCATAGAGGGCACAGGTTCCCATGACAGAGTACACACAGAGACAGAGCAACACATGAGCACAACATGCCACATTTAAAGTCAATCTACTAACGGCATTCTAATGAGTTACCTCGGTCCTTAGACACTGTCTTGTGAACGAAGTCATTGCCACCAGCAAGCCAGACGTTGCACCCAAACGAAGAATTGTTCCACTTGTCCTTGGTGGTGGTGTAAACACTTGTAACTGAGTAGCCATTTTGGGTCTTCTGTGGGGGGTAGTTAATGCCATCCTTATAGATGATGTCTTTTTGTCCAGTATGTTCTGACCAGGCAATGTAGTAATCCTGCTGAACAGGACTGGAAACCAGACACACCAGAGTGACTGATTCTTCTTTTTGGATGTCATTCTCCGGCATGACGTGGATTGTTACTTTTGGCTTTCTTCCATCTGAAAGAGACACCCAGTTTAATAGGGAGGTTCATATATAAGCTATATGTTTGTTGTTATGAGATTTTATGTTTGTGTGTGCAGGTTACTGCTTATCGACCAATCAGCCACCATTACTCAGTAACATACCTCCTTTGTGGACAGTCAGAACTTGAATAACTGGAGTCATATCCTCTTTAGTGGCAGAACAGCGTACGTTGTTGACACTCTGCCACTCAGTAAGACTACGAGTCATTGTGCTGGTTTTGATGTGCTGACTGTTCTCGGACGTTGTTGATTCCCTAATGTTGTTGGTCACATCATTTCCATCAATTTGCCATGTGATTCTACTTTCATCTACAGTGGGCTTGTCTTGTCCAGTAATGACACACTCCAACTTTGCCTGGTTGTTGCTGAAAATTTCTTTGGGACTTGGTTGGTTCAATGTCACCGTGATCAAATCTATACAAAAGAGAGCACCAGAGAAAACCATGTATTAACATCTGGAAATTCAGTAAAGTGTATGATTATGTCACCATTATCCGACACTTTTTTTTTTCTTTATTCCACAATAAGAAAGACTAATTACATCATAGAGGGCACAGGTTCCCATGACAGAGTACACACAGAGACAGAGCAACACATGAGCACAACATGCCACATTTAAAGTCAATCTACTAACGGCATTCTAATGAGTTACCTCGGTCCTTAGACACTGTCTTGTGAACAAAGTCATTGCCACCAGCAAGCCAGACGTTGCACCCAAACGAAGAATTGTTCCACTTGTCCTTGGTGGTGGTGTAAACACTTGTAACTGAGTAGCCATTTTGGGTCTTCTGTGGGGGGTAGTTAATGCCATCCTTATAGATGATGTCTTTTTGTCCAGTATGTTCTGACCAGGCAATGTAGTAATCCTGCTGAACAGGACTGGAAACCAGACACACCAGAGTGACTGATTCTTCTTTTTGGATGTCATTCTCCGGCATGACGTGGATTGTTACTTTTGGCTTTCTTCCATCTGAAAGAGACACCCAGTTTAATAGGGAGGTTCATATATAAGCTATATGTTTGTTGTTATGAGATTTTATGTTTGTGTGTGCAGGTTACTGCTTATCGACCAATCAGCCACCATTACTCAGTAACATACCTCCTTTGTGGACAGTCAGAACTTGAATAACTGGAGTCATATCCTCTTTAGTGGCAGAACAGCGTACGTTGTTGACACTCTGCCACTCAGTAAGACTACGAGTCATTGTGCTGGTTTTGATGTGCTGACTGTTCTCCGACGTTGTTGATTCCCTAATGTTATTGGTCACATCATTTCCATCAATTTGCCATGTGATTCTACTTGCATCTACAGTGGGCTTGTCTTGTCCAGTAATGACACACTCCAACTTTGCCTGGTTGTTGCTGAAAATTTCTTTGGGACTTGGTTGGTTCAATGTCACCGTGATCAAATCTATACAAAAGAGAGCACCAGAGAAAACCATGTATTAACATCTGGAAATTCAGTAAAGTGTATGATTATGTCACCATTATCCAACACTTTTTTTTTTCTTTATTCCACAATAAGAAAGACTAATTACATCATAGAGGGCACAGGTTCCCATGACAGAGTACACACAGAGACAGAGCAACACATGAGCACAACATGCCACATTTAAAGTCAATCTACTAACGGCATTCTAATGAGTTACCTCGGTCCTTAGACACTGTCTTGTGAACAAAGTCATTGCCACCAGCAAGCCAGACGTTGCACCCAAACGAAGAATTGTTCCACTTGTCCTTGGTGGTGGTGTAAACACTTGTAACTGAGTAGCCATTTTGGGTCTTCTGTGGGGGGTAGTTAATGCCATCCTTATAGATGATGTCTTTTTGTCCAGTATGTTCTGACCAGGCAATGTAGTAATCCTGCTGAACAGGACTGGAAACCAGACACACCAGAGTGACTGATTCTTCTTTTTGGATGTCATTCTCCGGCATGACGTGGATTGTTACTTTTGGCTTTCTTCCATCTGAAAGAGACACCCAGTTTAATAGGGAGGTTCATATATAAGCTATATGTTTGTTGTTATGAGATTTTATGTTTGTGTGTGCAGGTTACTGCTTATCGACCAATCAGCCACCATTACTCAGTAACATACCTCCTTTGTGGACAGTCAGAACTTGAATAACTGGAGTCATATCCTCTTTAGTGGCAGAACAGCGTACGTTGTTGACACTCTGCCACTCAGTAAGACTACGAGTCATTGTGCTGGTTTTGATGTGCTGACTGTTCTCCGACGTTGTTGATTCCCTAATGTTATTGGTCACATCATTTCCATCAATTTGCCATGTGATTCTACTTGCATCTACAGTGGGCTTGTCTTGTCCAGTAATGACACACTCCAACTTTGCCTGGTTGTTGCTGAAAATTTCTTTGGGACTTGGTTGGTTCAATGTCACCGTGATCAAATCTATACAAAAGAGAGCACCAGAGAAAACCATGTATTAACATCTGGAAATTCAGTAAAGTGTATGATTATGTCACCATTAGCTGATTGTAGTAGCCTGTACCTTTAGATGCCTTCTTCCGATATGTTTTTTGCCTGTGTGTCACCTCACACGTGTAAACAGCTTTACTGTCCCAGTCTGTGTTCTTGACGTTCAGGACACTGAGAGCTGAATATGTATCTCCTTTGATTTGGGGATCCCAATCAATGGAGCCAGTTACATAATTTCCATTCTTTTTCCATTTGACTGAGAACTCTTTTGGGAAAAAATTCTCAATTGTACACACCAGTGCCTGAGTGTCTCCTTTTGGCACTGATAGCAAATTTACCTCTGGAGCAGATGAAGTCTCTAAACATATGGAAGAAGAGCAGAGATAGGCATATCTGTTTAAATTGATAACAGTCTGTGCTTATTCATCTCAGACTTTTAAGACAAAAATGTAAAATACCAGACAGATGAGGGGAAACATGAGAAGCAGTGAAGGATAAAAAAATGAACAAGGTGATATATAAGTGGATTCATAGACATAAGAATGTAATAATAGTTAATGTTAGAAATTAAAATCACATACCTTGCACATTCACACTCCTGGAGCCTGCAGGGTGAGTCACGGTACATTGAAAAGACTTCTTGGAATCCCAGTCAGACTTTGATACTTCAAGCAAACTGACTCCTGTATAAATGTTGTTTTTCGCAGATGTAGGATATTGAAGAGGGGTCAGGATGGTTCCACTGGCATCGGTCCACTTGAAAGTCAGACTATTTGGGAAGAAGTCACGTGCAAGACAACCAACAGTGATTTTATTTTTACGCCCAGCTCCGCATTGAATCAAAGGGAACACAGTTGGTGATGTAGATTGTGCTGTGAGAGAGAAAACATATAAATACTAATGCAGAGAAATTAACAAACACAGATGACCAATAGCGTGTTTAAAAGATAATTACTAATATTAATAGAGAGAATAACAAGCTCCTTTGTTGTCTCTACAACCATCTGAAATAAAAATAAATAAAGTGTCATTGTTTATGTTGAAATGCTGCAGCTAAAACATGAAATTATCTTTTTCTTTTTTTTCCAGCAGTGAATTTATCCAAATTATCTTATTATTATTTTATGAATTACTTAATAATACTTAATAAGTTAATAACAATATATTGGCTAATGGAAAAAACAGCCACAGGGTAGCAAGATTTTCATGATGACTTTGAAGAGATTTGAAGAGAATTCTATCCAAAGGTCATTTTAATAAAAAATACATTTTAATAAATAATACATTGTAATAAAAAACATGCTGATAAATTGAATGATTATTTTTCAGCACTCTTTTGTGAAATATAATTAATCAGCTAATTTTCTTTCTTCCCATTTCTGCCATTGTTCAACTGCAATTTTAAAGTTCAAAATCATATAAATACAAATGCGCATATATTTTCTCAGATAATCAATTGCCTTTTTTGAAAACAAACAAACAAACAAAAAAAATACAGTTATTTGTTGAATAGTTCAACCTCCAAATTAAAATATGGAGAACCAAAGATTTCCATTCACACATATAAACTAGAGCTGAGAGTGTTAATACAATGACCCCCCAATTGACATTTAAAACTAAAACCACTGCACTGTTATTTGAAACCATGACCTCATTAAAATGTATAATTTTATATAATTATTAATTTATAAAATTATATTTGATAAGAATTTTGTGCTCCTTTTGGAGAATCTTAAGAATCTTGTTGGGAGGAATTACAGATCACTTAATGTAAAATATTCCTTTCAAAGTTAAATATATTATTAATAATGGAGACAAATGTGCAAATGCATATCCTCCTTTAAAAGTCTCTGTTACATTTTACATGTACACTACTTTCTATATTACAGCACGCACTTGATGAGGTTTTTATTCAATGTTCAGTTTTTAAATTTAAACACATACTGACCAGGTACATAAAAACACAAATAAAAAATATATTCCTATGTTCAGATAAAGTAAGTTGTCATAAAAAGGCAAACGTGGTGTATAATTACTTTTCACAGTGTTAAAAATGTATTACATAATAATGTGACTAAAAAGATGCAGACATTGGTATTTTACCATTTTAAGATCGACTCAAACCACCTCTTGCATTAAAGAAGAAACTTTTTTCACGTTTTCTAAGAAACAGCAGCATCAAAAACATCTGTCTTCTCTGTTGTCTAGTTTATCCAACATCAGTACAAAGCTAAATAAGACCAGGAGTTAAATGTCTCTATCACCAATAATCACATCTAAAAAGTAAAATAAACTAGTCACTAAAAATATGATGTTTAAAAGTGACTTACCTGAAGATACTGTGACTGAAGTTCCACGACCCCAGAGGTCAAAAACATCACAGTGCTACATCTCCATTTACTGCCTGAACAAAAACCTGACACACCTAAAAAATGTGTTAAAACCTCAAGAAGTGTTTGAAATACACTGAAATCCTGGTCAGTCTTATACTCTGGTGTTATCCTTTGAGAATATGTGTTTCGTGTTGATTCTTAATCAGTTCTTAAAGTTAAGATTTACAGAAGGATAACATTTACATCCATGCACTGTCTGTGACTTTTATCTACCAATTAACTAACTTTTAACTACTAATTTACTCATTAAAAATGACAAACACAGAACTTACCTCATGTTTCAATGAGAAGTATTTTGTATTGTCCATTTTTTCAATCACTAGAATAGCAGAGTGTAAGATGGTTGCTCTTAGGTTTTTGTATGGATCTATATCTCAGTGCTCCATACCCCACCCACCCAGCCCATCACAGTGAGAAACCATAATACAAAAACCAAACACTGCTGCACTGGAGACTCAGGGGACCTGACTGTCAGCAGTGGGTAAGAATAAACAAAACTCTAATCAACAAAATTATATTTAAGGTTATAAGTTGGTGAATTTATATTTAGCATTATATCTATTGTTATGTTATATGTTTTGTATATTATTATGGACATATTTTAATCTGAAGAATTCAAATTACAAATAATGGAACATTTACTTTTTTAATGCCGGTAACCATAATTTATTCAGACCATCATGTTCAATAAAACTGTTTCACCATAACCTGCTGAATCAGTTCAATAAACTATTATTCAGCATATTGAAAATACTAGGTCCTTTTCAACGTGTCATTGGACATGTGGAACCCTGAACAAAACACATTTAAAAAAATAAAAAATAAAATAAAGAAATGATATGGGGCTCTATTTACAGAATATGGCAGAAATTAATTTTGCATATCTATTTTTTCATTAGTGATCAATCACCTGAAAATAACAGTCATTATGTTTTTGTTATGAGCGTCCACCATGTTGAACTGCCATGTTTCTACAGTAGCCCAAAATGTTTTAAATAAACTTGTATGAACTTGTTTTACAGCACTTTTTTTCAGGGACTGTCACAATGCCATCTGCAGTGGTTTTTGTACTGCTCTGTGGCTTCCTGTATCACTGTGGCTTTCGAGCACAATAATAAACAGCAGAATCTTCAGTCGTCAGGCTGTTCATCTGCAGATACACCTGGTCCACGTTGTTGTCTCTGGAAATGGTGAAGCGATTCTTGACTGATGTGGAATAAGCTTTAGTGCTTCCACTTGGAGCAGAAATATAGGCAACCCACTCCAGTCCTTTTCCTTCAGCTTGTCTGATCCAGCCAATAAAAGCGACATCATCTGATATTCCTGCATATGTACAGGTCAATTTGTGGGATTCTCCAGGCCGCTTCATTGCTGGATCAGACTCGGTCAGAGTCTGACTGCAAACACCTGGAGAGAAAGACAGTTTGATCACAACAGAGCCAAACAGAAAGCTTGACAGTGAAGAAAAAGAGTGCAGAAGTGTGTATTCACCATAATCAGTGATAGTATCAGAAACATTACACATTTAGTTAAAATCATTGCGGAAATATGTTGTATGTCTCTCTGGTGGTTTGGTTTGTCTTCAGTTTGCAGTCACATAAATAAAGATGGAAGAGATCAAGATTTGCATTGACTCCTCCTCACAGTGCTGAAAAAAAAATCTACTAACTCAGAATTAATGTGATTATATTATGCTATTCGTAATGTCATCTTAATGATGATGTTAATATTCACATCATCATCATCAACTCATGGATAAAGGTAAACATATTCATCAAAATCAGCACTGAAATAACAATAATGATGTACACCCATGGAAAAAAAAAGGAGCAACAGCCAAGAATGTTGCTTTTTATAAGTTAACATGTTTTCAATTAATTAAAACACATTTTAAATATGAAGTCACCTTTTATTTACTGTCAGCACTTCCTACCTCACTTTACTGATTAATTTTAATGAGCTCAGTTTTTTTTTAACTGCAGCATTTATTTATACGTTTATTTTCCTGCTTACTGATTGTATTTGCTCAAACAGAAACACAGTGGCAGCAGCCAGTGTCATGTAAAACGCATGAAAACTTCAGTCTGAAGCTGCTGGATTGCAAGTTTACATAAAAGACTTTTAATGGTAAACACTGATTGTTTGCAGATGTTTGAAGAAAGAGAAACTTGGAGCTAATCTGATATCGTGCATGTGTTTTATAGTTTTTATTCATTTGGTTTACAATATTATTGTTATTGTTTTCATACAAAATAGAAATTTGAAAAATGACTATAAAGAGACATACCTACCTTTTCTTGATGTTCAGATATTCATAAACAACTTTACTGTCTGTATTATATTATATTATATTATATCTATCTATCTATCTATCTATCTATCTATCTATCTATCTATCTATCTATCTATCTATCTATCTATCTATCTATCTATCTATCTAATGACATAGATATGTCATGAAGATCACATTCGTTGTCTGTGGAGGTTTTTGTGCAGCCGCTCCACTGTCTTTAGTCACTGTGTCTGTCGAGCAAAGAAGTAAACAGCAGAATCTTCTGCTGTCAGGCTCTTGACCTCGAGGTACTGAGTGCTGCTAGACACATCTTCAGTCATAATGAAACGACTTTGAAAGGAGCTGGCATAGCTAGCAGAGTTTGAACCTGCATCCATCCTCCCAATCCACTCCAGAGCTTTCCCTGGCTTCTGTCGTATCCAGTGAATTTAGTAGCTTGTCATGTCAAACCCAGATATGATACATGACATCGTCACTGTCTCTCCAGGTCGTTTCACCTCAGAGGGAGACTGGTCCATTTTCTCACTCCAAACTCCTGTAAGCAAAGAAATTGTGATCATGATCCAACACATTTGTAAATTGGAGGTTGGACATTTACAAAAGAATTGAAGCTAAATTGATTTTCTCACCATGAATAGCAACTGCAAGTAATAAATTCCAGATAATTGTATTTTTCATTCTATAATAAACACTGTAGTTCAGTGCTCTCTGATCTGAGTTTTACAAAAATATATCAAACTGTCCCAATGTTCTGCCACGAGAGGCTGATGTTGTGTTTATAAGAGAGCAAGAGTTTGCATAGACCTCCCTCTACAGGTTTACAGAAGGAACATGTGACACGGATACATTTTTCATTTTTCCCCAGTAGAGGAAACTACATTCTTGGAAAAAAATGTGCTCTTCAATGACAATCTAACTCATGATGTAGAAGTTTAGAGCTTTTTCACCTTGGTCATATTACAAAAAGGAAATAAGGGAACATAATTCACAAATATAATTGTACTGCATCTGGTATCTGTATCTGGAGTTAATAAAATTCAGTGCATTTGATATCTTTGTTAATTTATCCAGCTTCATCACAGTGTTTCACATATGAAAAATTGCTTAGGATGTCTGTGACAATGTGTGTCCGCTGTGTGTCTGTCAGCCACTTCACGCCTGGATACACACTGAGATGCAAATATATGCAGTGAAACTCGAGTCTCATGCTTCAAGGAAGTTTATTTGTAGCTGTGACGGTTTCTACTAAGTTTCACTGCTCCAGGTGTGGTCCCAGAGGTAAAGAGAGAGGGAGGAAGTGACTCTCTAACGATGATATGCTTAGAAACACCAGGAAATTGAAAAACCTTCAGAGCTTAACTGATAACAGAAGTTCACGGTATGCTGACTTGATGTGGTGTTATTTTAGATGTTCTTAGACCCCTGCGTTGTGACTCAAACAACAACAAAATCCTCAAAAGCTTTTGGTGTTTATCACAAATACACAATCACTCATATTTTTACTCTCTTTAATTTTTTATGATATTGTAAGTATCAAACAGGATCAACCAAACATAAGTAAAGATTTATAGTCAAATTCCAAGATGCAAACCCACATACAGAATATATTTATTTCTATTATAGGAACAATTGTTATTTACATATTAATCAAAAGTCTATACTACATTTCACTGACGCATTTTAATGACACTTCATGAAAAATAATAAAGAACTTCTGTAATCATCATGTATCAACAGTAACCACATTTATTTATACAAACAATTGCAGCTGCATTTTTCTATAGGTTACAGAAGAATATATTTTTTAAATCATTTTGTTAATCATTATATATGAGGATAATTTGTATATTAATTATTATGCACATGTTTTAAAAACTAGATAAAAAAGGACAAAAAACAAATGAAGACCTGTCATCGTCTATGCCGTGCATGCATCTCATCCTTTATTTTCTCTTCATCTGAAAAAACAAACAAACAAAAAGACATCAGACAATTAAAATATATATGAGTTATATTCACTTGTCAAATAGTTTCACGAGTTTCACCCAGCTGCAGAATTAACACCCAGATAATCTCTGTGTCTTCAATAGAGCAGATTTGCTGCAGGTGACTGTTGTTCTAAAATATTTATATTAACTGTTGGACGACATGATTAGTTCATTTATAGAACATTTTTTTTAATAACTTGTATGGAACGCTTTATCCTCACACCAAGACACTTGTTATTTTAAGCTGGTATCTGTATCTGTTTAATTCATTACATTGTTTGTGCCATTGAGCTTTACAAAACACAAACCAGCAACATTTGCTGTGGTTGGAGACAAATCTTCACTCATTACATGTTGATCAGTCACACAAGTAAACCAAGTGATGCATTTCACACTGCTTGATTGTGTTGTGAAAAGGTTGACAGAAAATGATGATGAATATTTCTGATGAATATTTCTGTTCAAAGTATTTTCTTCTCTTGCACATTCTCAAGAAACAAAAGGGAATTTGCAAAGATGGGTAAATAAAAGTGTCTTGCTTTCATATTTGGCATTTTTATTGTTAAATAACTGGGTTTTATTTTATAACTTGTAACGTACTTAGTCAAACTGTTTACTTATTTCCTATGAATGTAGAAATCCTGCATTTTATCCTACCCAGTCTTTGGTTTTAAATATGACTTAAATGTGGAACAGGCCTGCATGTTTACCTTGACCAGGCTGAATATCATGCTATAGAAGAGAGAGGAAATGAAGAGGAATATGAAGGAGGAGGTTGTGGACCACAGACTGCTGAACTCATCCTCTTCAATGGCTTCGTCTGTGCAGCTCAGAGCACAACTCAGTTCTGACTCTGGAGCAAAATCTAAGAAGAGGGAGGTACAGGTGGTTAGAGGTGTGTGTGTATGTGTGTGTGTGTGCGTGTGTGTTGTACTAAAAAATGTTTTTTATAAAGATAACACAGTCTCTCTTGGAAATTGCTCATTAACTTGAACTGAAACTTCACTCTCTCTCACGTGTTGCGTGCTGCATTTCGACATTTCTCGAGTTAAACTGTGGAACAGTACAGTATACTACTGTGACTTTGTGCTTGTTTTTCAGTTTGTTTTAAAATAAAAATATTGTAGTCATTGATAAACATGTAACAAACGTTTCTCCATGCAACATTTATTTGAAACAATCAGCACACTCAAGCTGTTGTGACAAAGACAGATTGAAACACAATATGACGACAAACAAAACTAATCCGACAGTTTTTTTTTTTTTTTCACAATAAAAAAGACTAATTACATCACAGAGGACACAGGTTCCCATAACAGAGAGTACACACAGAGACAGAGCAACACATGAGTACAACATGCCACATTTAAAGCCAATCTACTAACGGCATTCTAACGAGTTACCGTGTTCCTTAGACACTGTCTTGTGAACAAAGTCATTGCCACCAGCAAGCCAGACGTTGCACCCAAACGAAGAATTGTTCCACTTGTCCTTGGTGGTGGTGTAAACACTTGTAACTGAGTAGCCATTTTGGGTCTTCTGTTGGGGGTAGTTAATGCCATCCTTATAGATGATGGGTTTTTGTCCAGTATGTTCTGACCAGGCAATGTAGAAATCCTGCTGAACAGTACTGGAAACCAGACACACCAGAGTGACTGATTCTTCTTTTTGGATGTCATTCTCCGGCATGACGTGGATTGTTACTTTTGGCTTACTTCCATCTGAAAGAGACACCCAGTTTAATAGGTTCATATATAAGTTCATATATAAGCTATATGTTTGTTGTTATGAGATTTTATGTTTGTGTGTGCAGGTTACTGCTTATCGACCAATCAGCCACCATTACTCAGTAACATACCTCCTTTGTGGACAGTCAGAACTTGAATAACTGGAGTCATATCCTCTTTAGTGGCAGAACAGCGTACGTTGTTGACACTCTGCCACTCAGTAAGACTACGAGTCATTTTGCTGGTTTTGATGTGCTGACTGTTCTCGGACGTTGTTGATTCCCTAATGTTGTTGGTCACATCATTTCCATCAATTTGCCATGTGATTCTACTTTCATCTACAGTGGGCTTGTCTTGTCCAGTAATGACACACTCCAACCTTGCCTGGTTGTTGCTGAAAATTTCTTTGGGACTTGGTTGGTTCAATGTCACCGTGATCAAATCTATACAAAAGAGAGCACCAGAGAAAACCATGTATTAACATCTGGAAATTCAGTACAGTGTATGATTATGTCACCATTAGCTGACTGTAGTAGCCTGTACCTTTAGATGCCTTCTTCGTATATGTTTTTTGCCTGTGTGTCACCTCGCACGTGTAAACAGCTTTACTGTCCCAGTCTGTGTTCTTGACGTTCAGGACACTGAGAGCTGAATATGTCCCTCCTTTGATTTGGGGATCCCAAACAATGGAGCCAGTTACATCAATTCCATTCTTTTTCCATTTGACTGAGAACTCTTTTGGCAAAAAATTCTCAATTGTACACACCAGTGCCTGAGTGTCTCCTCTTGGCACTGATAGTAAATTTACCTCTGGAGGAAATGAAGGCTCTAAACATATGGAAGAAGAGCAGAGATAGGAATATCTGTTAAATTGATAACAGTCTGTGCTTATTCATCTCAGACTTTTAAGACAAAAATGTAAAATACAAGACAGATGAGGGGAAACATGAGAAGCAGTGATGGAAATTATAAAAAAAATGAACAAGGTGATGTATGAGTGGACTCATAGACATAAGAAAGTAATGATAATTAATGTTAGAAATTAAAATCACATACTTTCCACATTCACACTCCTGGAGCCTGCAGGGTGAGTCACGTTACATTTAAAGGACTTCTCGGAATCCCAGTCAGACTTTGATACTTCAAGCAAACTGACTCCTGTATAAATGTTGTTTTTCCCAGATGTAGGATATTGATGTGGGGTAAGGGTGGTTCCACTGGCATCGGTCCACTGGAAAGTCAGACTATTTGGGAAGAAGTCACGTGCAAGACAACCAACAGTGATTTTATTTTCATGCCCAGCTCCGCATTGAATCAAAGGGAACACAGTTGGTGATGTAGATTGTCCTGTGAGAGAGAAAACATATAAATACTAATGCAGAGAAATTAACAAACACAGATGACCAATAGTGTGTCTAAAAGGTAATTACAAATATTAATGGAGAGAATAACAAGCTCCTTTGTTGTCTCTACAACCATCTGAAATAAAAATAAATTAAGTGTCCTTGTTTATGTTGAAATGCTGCAGCTAAAACATGAAATTAACTTTTTCTTTTTTTTCCAGCAGTGAATTTATCCAAATTATCTTATTTTTATTTTATGAATTACTTAATAATACTTAATAAGTTAATAACAATATATTGGCTAATGGAAAAAACAGCCACAGGGTAGCAAGATTTTCATGATGACTTTGAAGAGATTTGAAGAGAATTCTATCCAAAGGTCATTTTAATAAATAATACATTTTAATAAATAATACATTGTAATAAAAAAACATGCTGATAAATTGAATAATTATTTTTCAGCACTCTTTTGTGAAATATAATTAATCAGCTAATTTTCTTTTTTCCCATTTCTGCCATCGTTCAACTGCAATTTTAAAGTTTGCAATCATATGAATACAAACGCGCATATATTTTCACAGATAATCAATTGCTTTTTTTAAAAAAACAAAACAAAACAAAAAAAAACAATGATTTGTTGAATAGTTCAACCTCCAAATCAAAATTTGGAGAACCAAAGTGTTCCATGTTTAATACATTAAATGTAAATATCAAAATGCTAGTCATCGTAGGAGAATTTGAGCATTTCACTGAAAGCATTCTTTACCTTTTTGCAGGAACAAAGCGCAGTTTATCTTATAATGCTTTAAAAACATTACATACATTTTTAATAGTAGCTGACAGCTATGATGGTAGCCAGTTTGCACAATATAATTGAAGACAATTTCTTTTATAAGTGACAAATAAGAAAATATTATTTTTGATTTCCATTCACGCATATAAACTAGAGCTGAGAGTGTTAACCCAATCGACATTTAAAACTAAAACCACTGCACTGTTATTTGAAACCATGACCTCATTAAGATGTATAATTTTAAATAATTAATAATTTATAAAATTATATTTGATAAGAATTTTGTGCTCCTTTTGGAGAATCTTAAGAATCTTGTTGTGAAGAATTACAGATCACTTAATGTAAAATATTCCTTTCAAAGTTAAATATATTATTAATAATGGAGACAAATGTGCAAATGCATATGCTCCTTTAAAAGTCTCTGTTACATTTTACATATACACTACTTTCTATATTACAGCACGCACTTGATGAGGTTTTTATTGAATGTTCAGTTTTTAAATTTAAACACATACTGACCAGGTATATAAAAACACAAATAAAAAATATATTCCTATGTTCAGATAAAGTAAGTTGTCATAAAAAGGCAAACGTGGTGTATAATTACTTTTCACAGTGTTAAAAATGTATTACATAATAATGTGACTAAAAAGATGCAGACATTGGTATTTTACCATTTTAAGATCGACTCAAACCACCTCTTGCATTAAAGAAGAAACTTTTTTCACGTTTTCTAAGAAACAGCAGCATCAAAAACATCTGTCTTCTCTGTTGTCTAGTTTATCCAACATCAGTACAAAGCTAAATAAGACCAGGAGTTAAACGTCTCTATCACCAATAATCACATCTAAAAAGTAAAATAAACTAGTCACTAAAAATATGATGTTTAAAAGTGACTTACCTGAAGATACTGTGACTGAAGTTCCACGACCCCAGAGGTCAAAAGCATCACAGTGCTACATCTCCATTTACTGCCTGAACAAAAACTTGACACACCTAAAAAATGTGTTAAAACCTCAAGAAGTGTTTGAAATACACTGAAATCCTGGTCAGTCTTATACTCTGGTGTTATCCTGTGAATATGTCTTTCGTGTTGATTCTTAATCCGTTCTTAAAGTTAAGATTTACAGAAAGATAACATTTACATCCATGCACTGTCTGTGACTTTTATCTACCAATTAACTAACTTTTAACTACTAATTTACTCATTAAAAATGACAAACACAGAACTTACCTCATGTTTCAATGAGAAGTATTTTGTATTGTCCATTTTTTCAATCACTAGAATAGCAGAGTGTAAGATGGTTGCTCTTAGGTTTTTGTATGGATCTATATCTCAGTGCTCCATAGCCCATCACAGTGAGAAACCCTAATACAAAAACCAAACACTGCTGCACTGGAGACTCAGGGGACCTGACTGTCAGCAGTGGGTAAGAATAAACAAAACTCTAATCAACAAAATTATATTTAAGGTTATAAGTTGGTGAATATATATTTAGCATTATATCTATTGTTATGTTATATGTTTTGTATATTATTATGGACATATTTTAATCTGAAGAATTCAAATTACAAATAATGGAACATTTACTTTTTTAATGCTGGTAACCATCATTTATTCAGACAATAATGTTCAATAAAACTGTTGCATCATAACCTGCTGAATCAGTTCAATAAACTATTATTCAGCATACTGAAAATACTAGGTCCTTTTCAACGTGTCATTGGACATGTGGAACCCTGAACAAAAAACATTTAAAAAATAAAAAATAAAATAAAGAAATGATATGGGCCTCTATTTACAGAATATGGCAGAAATTAATTTTGCATATCTATTTTTTCATTAGTGATCAATCACCTGAAAATAACAGTCATTATGTTTTTGTTATGAGGTTTTCTACTGCCATGTTTCTACAGTAGCCCAAAACGTTACAAACATTGGCTCTATAGTGATTGTCATGCTTTTCTCAGCTTTCATGGCGACCATAGTTTTTCCACGTCAGGAAAGAGAGGGTGAGGCGATGGGGTTGTTATCATTAGCTACATCGCTAGATGACACTAAATTCTAGAGACTGTTCCTGTATAATTTGGCCCTTTTGCCGCCATCAGTAGATATGAGGTGTCAAGAGTTTTGTTATTCTTTTTACGGATAAGGTGCTGCTCAGCCTTAAAACAAGAGATCATCGACCTGATAATGTGTAAACTTTGCTCTTTCTTTCAGTTAAGGAAAAGTGGTGAAAGAAGTATAGTGTGGGGAGATGCATTCTGAATTAGGGGTTATTTTTAAATACAACTTGCATGAACTGGTTTTACAGAACTTTCTTTCGGGGACTGTCACAATGCCATCTGCAGTGGTTTTTGTACTGCTCTGTGGCTTCCTGTATCACTGTGGCTTTCGAGCACAATAATAAACAGCAGAATCTTCAGTTGTCAGGCTGTTCATCTGCAGATACACCTGGTCCACGTTGTTGTCTCTGGAAACGGTGAAGCGATTCTTGACTGATGTGGAATAAGCTTTAATGCTTCCACTTGGAGCAGAAATATAGGCAACCCACTCCAGTCCTTTTCCTTCAGCTTGTCTGATCCAGCCAATATGAGCGCTATCATCTGATATTCCTGCATATGTACAGGTCAATTTGTGGGATTCTCCAGGCTGCTTCATCACTGGTTCAGACTCGGTCAGAGTCTGACTGCAAACACCTCCGTTTCACAAAGCAGGTTCAACAAACTCTGAGTCTAATCCTAAACTCTGAGTTGATCTACTCTGAGATAGAAAACTCTAAATTTCCGGTTCCAGAACATCGGATTTGAGTTACTTTAATCAACTCGGAGTAGTTTCACCCGGAGTTAAGCGCGTGCACCACAACTATAAAAAGCCAGCATCAATGGAGCCCCGATTCGACGAGTCACCATGGCAACGGGGAAGAGGAGGGCTACGTTTTTCACCAACCTCGAACTGGAAATCCTAATACGCTCATACGACGAGTTTCAACACGTTTTTAGAAAGAAGTTTAACACCGCTGCAGCTGCAAAAGAGAGGGAGACGGCGTGGGAGAACATTGCTGCTCGGGTCAATGCGTAAATTTAAATGTAGTCCTTTGCAATCACAAGATTATTACAGGGGAAAGCTCCTTGAATGGTAGCCTATTCATTTATTTCATTTAGGTGCAATCCCGCGGGGGAGAAGCGCACTTGGCAGGAGCTTAAGATGAAATATAAAAACATTGTTCAAACAGGTAAGACCTCGACATGGAGGTACCTCATTTTGATCATGTTTTACACTGTAAAGTAAATATTAAGTGATTTTTCTGACCGCCCTGCATACAGTTGCCTTGCTCACGTGCTCTGCATCTCCGACATTGTACAAAAAACTTCCATTTGCAAAGAAACGCTGTGCAACACACAATATCTGCTGGGATGTGAGAGCATGACTACGGTTGGTAATGTTGCAAATGTAAGGACGGATTAGGTTGTGTATGTAAATGATGGACTGTGACGTGAAACGGTACCGCTCAAAAAAAATAATTGTCTGGAAATGCTAAAACATCCATGCGCGGTCTGATAACCATCTCCTGACGAATATATAATTCTCTGCGCAGTAATGCTGCACCTTCATCCACGGGATCGTTGCCAAAAGGACATGCCATGTTCGTGAAAAAAGTCGCCTCCTACTGTGCCTAATGGACTTCTGATATCGCCTACTGACTCTGATTTTTTTAATGATTTTTGACGCCAGAACAAGGCTACGCCAAAACTCGCCTGCTGACTGAATGAATGAAAGAGGAAATTAAATGGCGTGTGTGGCTGAAAGAGGGCGGAGACAGAGAGAAACTCGAGGTTCATTGAGAAAAACCTGGTCCCGACCAGGTTAGGTTCATAGAGTCTGTTACTACGGTAACTGACCGAGAGCTTAAGTTACCGCTCTCTGTGAAACAGGCTAGAGTTACCCCTCTTTCTCTGGTTTGAGTTACCTCCCTTTGTGAAACGGAAAACTCAGAGTTTCCCTCATTTCAGGGTTAATAAACTCAGAGTTTTCACTAAACCTGCTTTGTGAAACGGACCTCTAGAAAGACAGTTTGATCACAACAGAGCCAAACAGAAAGCTTGACAGTGAAGAAGAAGAGTGCAGAAGTGTGTATTCACCATAATCAGTGATAGTATCAGAAACATTACACATGTAGTTAAAATCATTGTGGAAATATGTTGTATGTCTCGCTGGTGGTTTGGTTTGTCTTCAGTTTGCAGTCACATAAATAAAGATGGAAGAGATCAAGATTTGCATTGACTCCTCCTCACAGTGCTGAAAAAAAAATCTACTAACTCAGACTAAATTTGTTTTTGATTTTGTGTGGTTATATTATCCTATTAAGATATTCATTACAGGAGTGTTCTGGCTAATATTTGATTAATGTATGTTTTTTATTGAGGTCAGAACTGTTTGTACAAGACACACAGATTAAATGGCAGACATTTAGAGTTTAAAAGGTGGGACTGCAACTATTTTTAGTTTTAACATGATGTAACATGACTTGAGACCTTATTCCTATGAGATAGTTAGAGTTTATCAGCCCAGTAAAGATGAGTACTGTAGGATTTTGTACAGCTGCTCAACAAACTCCAGTCACTGTGGCTCCCGAGCACAATAATAAACAGCAGAATCTTCAGTCTTCAGACTGTTCATCTGCAGATACACCTGCTGTCTGTTGTTGTCTCTGGAGATGGTAAACCGGCCTTGGACTGACTGAGAGTAGTATTTGTTGGTACCACTAGGTTGACTGATTAATGCAACCCATTCAAGTCCTTTTCCAGGAGCCTGTCTAATCCAGGCCATAGCAGAGGTGCTGAATGTGAATCCAGAGCCTGTGCAGGTCAATCTGTGAGATTCTCCAGGTATTTTAATCACTGGTTCAGATTCTGTCAGAGTCTGACCATCAACACCTGTCAAGATTTGGAAGAAATAAATGAGTGACAACATGAACTGAAATTCAAACAACTACAAAAGATCAGTGAAGATCTTCACCTGCCCAGCAGATAGTTAAAAGCAGCAGTCCTGTCCTATAGTCCATCATGTTAAACTGTGTGTCCACTGTTCTCTGTCATCCTCTCTGCAGTCACATAAGTAGAGGTGGAAGACATCTGAGTTTTGCATTGACTCCTCCTATGAGACAAAATGTTTGCATGTGTGTATCCACGTCAGTTCTGTGGCTTTGTTTATAAAACTATTAATGACTAAATGTTTTGTATTAACAACAATTCATTATTTAAACATCATGTAAATTCTTTTATCATTTCAAACAATGATAATCACATCTGCTATTCTTAATGTGATTATATTATGCTATTCATAATGTCATCTTAATGATGATGTTAATATTCACATCATCATCATCAACTCATTGATAAAGGTAAACATATTCATCAAAATCAGCACTGAAATAACAATAATGATGTACACCCATGGAAAAAAAAGGAGCAACAGCCAAGAATGTTGCTTTTTATAAGTTAACATGTTTTCAATTCATTAAAACACATTTTAAATATGAAGTCACCTTTTATTTACTGTCAGCACTTCCTACCTCACTTTACTGATTAATTTTAATGAGCTCAGTTTTTTTTTAACTGCAGCATTTATTTATACGTTTATTTTCCTGCTTACTGATTGTATTTGCTCAAACAGAAACACAGTGGCAGCAGCCAGTATCATGTAAAACGCATGAAAACTTCAGTCTGAAGCTGCTGGATTGCAAGTTTACATAAAAGACTTTTAATGGTAAACACTGATTGTTTGCAGATGTTTGATGACAGAGAAACTTGGAGCTAATCAGATATCGTGCATGTGTTTTATAGTTTTTATTCATTTGGTTTACAATATTATTGTTATTGTTTTCATACAAAACAGAAATTTGAACTATATCTATAAAGAGACATACCTACCTTTTCTTGATATTCAGATATAAACAACTTTACTGTCTGTATTATATTATATTAATCTATCTATCTATCTATCTATCTATCTATCTATCTATCTATCTATCTATCTATCTATCTATCTATCTATCTATCTATCTAATGACATAGATATGTCATGAAGATCACATTGCTGTTCGTTGTCTGTGGAGGTTTTTGTGCAGCTGCTCCACTGTCTTTAGTCACTGTGTCTGTCGAGCACAGAAGTAAACAGCAGAATCTTCTGCTGTCAGGCTCTTGACCTCGAGGTACTGAGTGCTGCTAGACACATCTTCCGTCATGGTGAACCGACCTTGAAAGGAGCTGGCATAGCTAGCAGAGTTTGAACCTGCATCCATCCTCCCAATCCACTCCAGAGCTTTCCCTGGCTTCTGTTGTATCCAGTGAATATAGTAGCTTGTCATGTCAAACCCAGATATGGTACATGACATCTTCACTGTCTCTCCAGGTCGTTTCACCTCAGAGGGAGACTGGTCCATTTTCTCACTCCAAACTCCTGTAAGCAAAGAAATTGTGATCATGATCCAACACATTTGTAAATTGGAGGTTGGACATTTACAAAAGAAGTGAAGCTAAATTGATTTTCTCACCATGAATAGCAACTGCAAATAATAAACTCCAGATAATTGTATTTTTCATTCTATAATAAACACTGTAGTTCAGTGCTCTCTGATCTGAGTGATTCAAAAATATATCAAACTGTCCCAGTGTTCTGCCACGAGAGGCTGATGTTGTGTTTATAAGAGAGCAAGAGTTTGCATAGACCTCCCTCTACAGGTTTACAGAAGGAACATGTGACACGGATACATTTTTCATAAGTCAAGTATCTCTTCAACAACAGAGGAAACTAAATTATTGGTAAATGGGGGGGAAAAATGTGCTCTTCAATGACAATCTAACTCATGATGTAGTTTAGAGCTTTTTCACCTTGGTCATATTACAAAGGGGAAATTTGCATTGTGTTTATGCATTTGTGAAAAGATATAGCTACTGTTTAAGTTAGTAATTCAATGTTATTTGTATAGAAACATGAAAAATGTTTTCTAGGCATCCCAATATAAAAATAAATTCATAAAAACATGTCATATGTATTTTAAATAAAAAAAACAACAAACAAACAAAAAAAAAACAATCTTGAATCAAGTCGAATGGAATGGAAGCAAATACTTAACACTTCTTCTGTCACTTAATAATATGATCTATATAATAATGATACTATAATACTCATGATACTATAATTTCAGCAACCCGATTGTTGTGTTGTCTTTGACCCATTTATCACCAAGTGATCTTTGTTGTGTTTTTTTGTCAGTTCAATTTTTTAGAATTATATTTCTCAGGAAAGGTTTCAGGACTTTGTGTAATGCAGTATTTAACTATATATACAGTATGAAAAAAAAGAAAAGAAATAAAAGATATTAAAAAAAAATATTAAAAAAAATATTACATGCGTGTGCTCTATCAGCTCAGTAAAGATGAGTAATGTAGGATTTTTAACAAAAAGCAAAAGCTATTATGAAGGATATATGTTATACAGGCAGAATAAGTGGGGATTTAGCATCAGTGTGTGATTTTCCATTTTACTAGTCAGAGATTTTGGAGATACGGTGGTTATACATAAATACCAAATCTGGTTGGTGTTGTTCAGTGTTTCTCTTTTTTCTGTGTATGTGGAAAGTTTTTCACATGTGTACATTGTTAGAGACTTAGAATGTGAGGTGTGTATTTAGAATCAACATTTATACAGTACAAGCTGTGCTGTCAGTCTTATAGACTTCCATTTCTGGGTCACCTCAGTAATCGTGATTACTGGTGTGAGAAAAGAAAACAAAGCTTATCCTCCGAGAGAATAAACAGCACCTCCTTCAGTCTTCCAGCTGTTTATCTTGAAATCTATTTGAGATGGTGAACTACAAGAAAATAAACATATGAAACTGCAGTCACAGCTGATTCAGCACTTAAAATTCATTATTGATTAGTCTTTGCTCAGAAATCCCAGGAAATGTTTCTTTCTGCAGTATTAGTTATTCGTGAATTTTTAATCACAGATTCTACATCATTTCCAAACATTATTATGTCTTAATTTGTGGAAATGATTCATATTTGTAGTATTCTAAAAGTGAACTTTGGTCCTTTTCTGAACAAGTGACCTTTATTGTGTTTTTTTATTGGTTGAAAGTTAAGTAATACTATTTCTCAGGAACACTTTTCAGGGCTTTGTGTGATATGATAAAAATAAAATGTAGAATACCATAAAGTTTATATCTGTCAGTCATCAGTCAACTCTATCAGTATTGTTGGATTTTGTACAGCTGTTCAACCAGCTCCAGTCACTGTGCACTGTACTGTCGAGTACAATAATAAACAGCAGAATCTTCAGTCTTCAGACTGTTCATCTGCAGATACAGCTGCTGTCTGCTGTTTTCTCTGGAGATGGTAAACCGGCCTTTGACTGACTGAGAGTAGAATTTCCTGTCATTGTTATTTTCAATCCAGGCAACCCAGTCCAGTCCTTTTCCAGGAGCCTGTCTGATCCAGGCCATATGGTAGTTGTATAGTATGAATCCAGAGGTTATACAGGTCAATCTGTGAGATTCTCCAGGTCTTTTAATCACTGGTTCAGATTCTGTCAGAGTCTGACCATCAATACCTGTCAAGATATGGAAGAAATAAATGAGTGATAACATGAAATGAAACTGAAACAATTACAAATGATAGATGAGTGAAGATCTTCACCTGCCCAGCAGATAGTTAAAAGCAGCAGTCCTGTCCTATAGTCCATCATGTTAAACTGTGTGTCCACTGTTCTCTGTCATCCTCTCTGCAGTCAGATAAGTAGAGGTGGAAGACATCTGACTTTTGCATTGACTCCTCCTATGAGACAAAATATTTGCATGTGAATATACACGTCAGTTCTGTAGAACCTTTCATGTCTTTGATGCTTCATTATTCTACAAGCTGTAGTTGGTGAGAACAGGCCAGACACAGACAAGGTGTTCAGTAAGTCAAAAGGTTTGTTTTCATGGGATGTTTTTTCAAATGATGTTTGTTAAATTGAAATGAGGTGTAATCACACAGGTTATTAGGCCCAAGGGTTTGAGTATTTTTCAAATCCTATTTATTTATAGTGACCAACAATGCTTTCAATGTGCACATATGCAGAATAAATTGTGCATCATTTTACTGACTAAAAGCTCATCATCAGTCTGCAGATTTGTAAATGCAAGTTAGACATTTTGCAAAACCATGATATTGTGCAAGAACCTATAGATATATACATTTTAGTAATTTCAGTTGTCAGGAATTGGTTTTATGAAACTTAGAAGCTCTGTTATTGACTTGTACATTTAAGTAACCTTCGAAACCCAATAAAATATCACAAAAAGAGGTTTAGGTTTGTAGGAATTAGATCATTTTTTTAAACTACTTGAAGTGAAGATCATCATCAATATGAGCGAGTCTGAGTACAGCTCAACCAACTCCATTTACTTAATAAACATCAGAATCTTCAGTCTTCAGGCTGTACAGATACACCTGCTGTCTTGTTGAGTGATTTACGCAAAGTCTGTGCCACTAGATGGTAGTCCTCACACACTTCTCATCTTTTAACTAGCTGGAACCTGAACGAAAATGTCCCTCTAACACATCAACCAGCTGACATGATAAAACATTTTGACATAAAGTACACAGGTTTAATCTTTTTTCTGAATGAATAAAAAATAAAATTTAAACATGAACATAAACATTATTTTCTTTTCCAGCAGCAAAGGCATGTTTATCCAAATTGTCTTAGAAATATTTTATGGATTACTTAATAGTCGTTAATAGGTTAATAATAATATATCGGCTAATAAAAAATTTTGATATATAATTTTTATTTATTTTTTTCTGTTTAGCACACAGACTGGACTGGAATGTTTACAATGGCTGTTGGGAAATATAATTAATCAGCTATTTTTTTTTTCTTTCCCATTTCTGCCATGAGTCGACTGGAAAGTTTCTGTGGGTAGAAATCACGTTCAAGAAAGAAAACAAAGTCAATTGTATAAGTTTAAAATTATATAAATACAAATGCACATATATTTTCACAAATAATCAATTGCTTTTTGATTCGTTGAATATTTAAACCTCCAAATTAGAATATGGAGAAATAAAGTCTTCCGTGTTTAATACATTAAATGTAAATATCAAAATGCTACTCGTTGTAGGAGAATTTGAGCATTTCACTGAAAGCATTCTTTACCTTTTTGTAGGAACAAAGCGTAGTTTATCTTATAAAGCTTTAAAAACATTACATACATTTTTAATAGTAGCTGAGAGCTATGACGGTAGCCTGTTTGCACAATAAAAGTGAAGACAATTTCTTTTATAAGTGACAAATAAGAAAATATTAAAACCAAACCAAAACCACTGCACTGTAAAGTCCCACGACCCCAGTAGTCAAAATCATCACAGTGCTACATCTCCATTTACTGCCTGAACAAAAACCTGACACACCTGTTGATTCTTAATCAGTTCTTAAAGTTAAGATTTACAGAAAGATAACATTTTCATCTGTGCACTGTTCAAATCTACTCATTAAAAATTACAAACACAGAACTTATCTCATATTTGAATTAGAAGTATTTTGTATTGTCCACTTTTTCTATCACTAGAAGAGAGTGTAAGACGATTGCTCTTAGGTTTTTGTATGGATCTATATCTCAGTGACCCCCCAGCCAAATGATAGACTTATGACTATTGAATGGTCGAGTGTGTAAGAGCTCTATTTACAGAATATGGCAGAAATTAATTATGCATATTTATTTTTCATTAGTGATTTATCACCTGAAAATAAAAATCATTATGTTTTATGTCATGCTCTTCTCAGGCGATGGGGTTGTAACTACATCGCTAAATTCTACAGACTGTTCCTTTAATGTGGTCCTTTTTGCAGCCATCAGTAGATATGAGGTGTCAAGAGTTTTGTTATTCTTTTTATAGATAAGGTGCTGCTCAGCCTTAAAACAAGAGATCATCGACCTGATGATGTGTAAACTTTGCTCTTTGTTTCAGTTGAGGACAAGTGGTAACAGAAGAACAGTGTGGGGAGATACATCAAATACAACTTGCATGAACTGGTTTTACAGCACTTTCTGGGACTGTCACAAAGACATCTGCAAAGGTTTTT
This sequence comes from Sciaenops ocellatus, assembly GCA_033000465.1. NCBI lineage: Eukaryota > Metazoa > Chordata > Actinopteri > Sciaenidae > Sciaenops > Sciaenops ocellatus. Next base: position 18,157,804 of record CP136877.1, read on the forward strand.
GTACTGCTCTGTGGCTTCCTGTATCACTGTGGCTCTCGAGCACAATAATAAACAGCAGAATCTTCAGTCATCAGGCTGTTCATCTGCAGATACACCTGCCGTCTGCTGTTGTCTCTGGAAATGGTGAAGCGATTCTTGACTGATGTGGAATAAGCTTTAGTGCCTCCAGCAGAAATATATGCCACCCACTCCGGTCCTTTTCCTTCAGCTTGTCTGATCCAGTGAGCATGACCATCTGTTATTCCTGAATATGAGCGGATCAATTTGTGGGATTCTCTAGGCCGCTTCATCACTGGTTCAGACTGGGTCACACCTGGAGAGAAAGACAGTTTGATCACAACAGAGCCAAACAGAAAACTTGACAGTGAAGAAGAAGAGTGCAGAAGTGTGTATTCACCAGAAATCAGTGATAGTATCAGAAACATTACACATGTAGTTAAAATCATTGTGGAAATATGTTGTATGTCTCTCTGGTGGTTTGGTTTGTCTTCAGTTTGCAGTCACATAAATAAAGATGGAAGACATCAAGATTTGCATTGACTCCTCCTCACAGTGCTAAAAAAAAAATCTACTAACTCTAAGACTATTTTTGTTTTGTTTGGTTTGGTTTTATTATAACAGGAGTGTTCTGGCTAATATTTGCTTTATACATCCAGACTGGTTGTACAAGACACACAGATTAAATGGAACAGAGTGAATCCAACATTTGGTGATTCAGAGCATACAGCTTCTAACCAACAAACAGACAGTATCAGCAAAATATGATCAACTTTTGCATTAATTAATGGTACAAAACAAGTATTGTGAATACCTCATACATCAAGTTCAGTTTTATTTTGCTTTTGAAAGTCAACCAGCATTTTATGGTTCAATAAATTACATAACAGTTATTCTGATGAGCCAGTCTCTGTGTGTACATATTAAAAAAATGTGTCTTAAACTCACCACCTAACCTCAGCTGGCTAAAAGGACACTGGAAAACAAGTATGAGCCACTTCACTAAAGATTTGAATCAGGATATCATCAGGAGGGACATGTACAGGAACTCTGTGAGTGTTTCATTTAGTCATATCATATATTTTGTCTTTGTGTTTTAATGTTAATGTTGATGTGATGTTTAATGGCTTCACTGTTTGCAGATTTTTAAAGACATGCAGAGAAACTGAAAGCGTCCTCTTAATCAAATATCATGCCTGCGATTTATAGTTTTTATTAATTCGGTTATGCTATTGCACTGTTTTTATACAAAACAAAAATTTGACCAAACTACTCTTTTTAATATTTACATATATTAACGTTATTGTCTGTTTCATTGCATCAAATTGTCAGTATTCTCTCCAAGAAAAAGTCTGAAAAGAAATATAAGTTCCCATGAAATATAACAAATAACAAAAATAAAATGTAGAATAAAGTACATATCAAATATTTCATGCTTGGCCTCCACAGTAACAATGAGTTGTGTAGGATTTTGTACAGCTGTTCAACCAACTTCAGTCACTGTGGGTGTCGAGCACAATGATAAACAGCAGAATCTTCAGTCTTCAGACTGTTCATCTGTAGATACAGCTGCTGTCTGCCGTTGTCTCTGGAGATGGTAAACCGGCCTTTGACTGACTGAGAGTAGTAGGTGTTGCTACTGTCATATCTGATATAAGCGAGCCACTCCAGTCCTTTTCCAGGAGCCTGTCTGATCCAGTGCATACTGTGGCTGCTGAATGTGAATCCAGAGCCTGTACAGGTCAATCTGTGAGATTCTCCAGGCCTTTTAATCACTGGTTCAGATTCTGTCAGAGTCTGACCATCAACACCTGTCAAGAGGAATAAAAACATCAAGAGAAATAAAGTGACAAAAAGAAAAACTGTGTGACTGAGATCAGTAAAGATCTTCACCTGCCCAGCAGATAGTTAAAAGCAGCAGTCCTGTCCTATAGTCCATCATGTTAAACTGTGTGTCCACTGTTCTCTGTCATCCTCTCTGCAGTCAGATAAGTAGAGATGGAAGACATCTGAGTTTTGCATTGACTCCTCCTCACAGGGAGGAGGTTACAGGATTAGTCTTGGCATTTAGAGAATTATCTGTCCAGTTTATCTGTTAATTTTAACTGTTTTGGACATGTTTTAATTTTATTTGCAAAAAAATAAATGATAACAAAATGAGTATCAACAACACAACCACATTTCTTTTAACAAATCAAAATGTTAATTCAGAAGATTCAGAAATCTGTAAGATTTAGAAATAAGGTTTGGAGTAGTTCAAATCTAATTCATCTTGGCATCATGGTTTCTAATTACTAATATTTCGGGCAGTTATGCATTTCAATTACATAGAAAATTTCCATTCATTTGAATGACATGGTCTTATTATAAATTCACTAACAAACTTAATGTGAAGCAAGTAATAAGATGTATGTAATAGTAAATTCAAAATGACTGCATTCATTTTCACTGCTGGGTTTGAGCAAACAAATTGGCTTTATTAATACTGAATGCATAAACTTGGCTACTACTACACTACTGTGTATTGGAAGCACATTGAGTTTATTAGTACTATTACATAAATCTTATTATTTGCTTCACATTAAGTTTGTTGGTTAATTTATATTAGACACATGTAATTCAAATAGATGGAATTTTTCTATGTAATTGAAATGCATAAGTCCTGTATGTTCCAAAACTTTTTTTTTGAGTGTAGGGTCGCGGGGGGGCTGGAACCTATCCCAGCTGACATTGCGTGATAGGCGGGGTACAAAAAAAATAGAATAGAAATGTAATGTGGATACATAAAAGAGCTTTTGCAGGTTTTTGTACAGCTGCTCCACTGTAGACACTGTCTCTTTGAGCACAGAAGTAAACAGCAGAATCTTCTGCTGTCAGGCTCTTGACTTTGAGGTACTGAGTGCTGCTAGACACATCTTCAGTCATGGTGAACCGACTTTGAAAGGAGCTGGCATAGCTAGCAGAGTTTGAACCTGCATTCATCCTCCCAATCCACTCCATAGCTTTCCCTGGCTTCTGTCATATCCAGTGCATATAGTAGCTTGTCATTTGAAACCCAGATATGATACATGACATCTTCACTGTCTCTCCAGGTCTTTTCACCTCAGAGGGAGACTGGTCCAATTTGATCTCACCCCAAACTCCTGTAAGCAAAGGAACTTGTTAATCACAGGTTGGACATTTACTAAAGAGGCAAAGCAGAATTGATTTTCTCACCATAAATAGTAACTGCAAATAATAAACTCCAGATAATTGTATTTTTCATTCTAAACACTGTTCAGTGCTCTCTGATCTGAGTGTTTCAAAAATTTCTCAAACTGTCCCAGGAGTGGCTGATGTTGTGTTTATAAGAGAGGAAGAGTTTGCATAGACCTCCCTCTACAGGTTTACAAAGGGAACATGTGACACAGATACATTTTCATAAGTAGAGTATCTCTACAACAGCGGAGGAAACTAAAGTATCAAAGTCATGGGAACTAAATTCTGGACTGATGGAGTCATGAAAAAATATGATCCTTTTCAATGACTTTTAATGTCTTTAATTCATGGTAAAGGTTTTTTTTTTTTTTTTTTTTTTTTACAAATCAAATCAAAAATTGGATCGTGTTTATGTATTTGTGAAAAGAGTAGAGTAAGTCCTTATTTTTAATTGAAAAAATATTTCCCCATCCTTTCTAGGCATCACAATACACAAAAATAAGTTCATAAAACATGTCATATGAAAATCAATCCTCTCTAAATCTCTATGCTGATGTATGTATTCGAAGTCACATGAGATCAATGTGGAAACATGAAAATAAATCAACTTTTCTTCTTCAAAGAGTACTGTATTAAGTGATGTTCACACTGAGAACGTGTGTGTGGTTCAGTCACATGGTTTTGGGGTATTTGTGCAGGTATCACTGTGGGATGACGTGCACAGTAATAAACAGCTGTGTCCTCTGTCTGCACATTCTGTCATTTTAGAGTCACTGTTGCAGCAGAAGTGTCTCTGCTGTAGCTGAACTTGTTCTTCAGAGCATTATTTTGATAAAAGCTACCTCCACCCCACTGATGGAAAATCCAGTCCATTGGTTTTCCTTCACAGTGTCTGACCCAACCTGTTGCATAGCTGTTATCAGTCAAAGAATATCCAGAGACCTGACAGGTGATGGTCAAAGACTGTCCAGGCTGCACAACCATTGATTCTGGCTGCGTGAGAGTAATACTGTTCACACCTGTGGAAACAGAAATCAACATTATTTCCATCATTCATCTGAATATTTTAATGTGTTTATTAGTGTGAATCCACTGAAAGCTCCTCACAGGATCCAGCTGCCAGCAGCAGTATCAGAGCTACAGAGAACATGGTTGATGTTGAAGCTGAACTGATGTGAGCTCTTCTGTCCTCTCACTGACACACAAACACACACTTCACTTCCTTATAGGTAACACCCAAGGAGTCTAATTTACATACTGGTGAAAGTAAATCAGCTGACTAAAGTATATTTAAATAATTCAAAATTAAGATGACATGTTCTGGTGTTCATCTCACACAAAGAGAAAGCGTAAGTTGAATCTCTGACAAACACACTTTGGATTTTTTAAAATGAAAACCTTTCTGTAAAATAACAATCATCAGCACAAAGTTGGCTAAAACTACTGTTCATTTATAAATGAAATTATAAATCTGATTTTTCTTTTCAACAATGAATGAGAAACATTTTGAGATTTTATTTGTACTGTAGTTAGATCACAAGTTTTTAAAACAAGTTTTTAAAACAGGTTGGAAGCTAAATTTGTTCCATCACTTGAAAGTCTGATGATTTAATCAAAAGAAATTTTGAACTAGGACCTTAAATAACACCTAAAACATTCTTTTTTGTTGTTGTTTGTTTCTTTTTTTATTGTGATTGTGTTTGCACCAGGTTTGTCAGAAAAACAATTATTGTTCTTACCTGCACAGTTAATAGACAGGATGAGAAAAACAACCAAATAATCAGGTCTGATCATTGTAAATGCCAGTTGTCTCTGTCCAGTCTGCAGTGTGTATGACTCCTCCTCCTCACAGAGAAACACACCACATCTTACATCTCTGGAAAAAAAAAAAACAAGATTTAAGTCATGGTTTTACATTTTATTCATATTTATATATATTTTAAATTATGATGGTGATTTTTAAGTAATTTACCTGTGATGTTTATTTATACCCAGATTAGATATGTTTATTTATTTTGCTTAGTAGCCTCTGGTGAGCCATCCATATACTGGATTTATCCATCATTATACATTTATTTTTTTACATTGTATCATGACCATTTATTTCAAAAGACTTCCTGAAACAGGAAATCAGAAATAAGTTTTTGTACGTCAATTGCTTCAAAAGGAAAAACACAAACATATGTTTTACTTAAAAACAAATAAAAACATGTTTAAATTGTAACTGACATTTATAGTCATGACAGTTAATCACAATCAATTTTGCAAAAAAAAAAAAAGTGGTACAGAGACAACCGAATGTGCCCAGTGGTGGTAAATAGAGGAAGTAGTTTTTGTATGATACTCCTGTTACTGTCTCTCACTGTGGATCTCTGGCACAGTAATATACAGCAGTGTCTTCAGTCTGCAGATTTTGTCCGTTTAGAGTCACTGTTTTGCTGGAAGAGTGTAAGTTGATACTGAACTTGTTCTTTAGTGAATCTTTGACGTCTGTGTCACGACTAATCCATTCCAGTCCTTTCCCTGCAGGCTGTCTGATCCAAGCTGTGTAGTAGTTGCTAAGAGAATAAGAGACCTGACAGGTGATGGTCAGACGTTGACCTGGCTGCACAGTCACAGAGGCTGGCTGTGTCAACTGTTCACACTTCACACCTGTTAAAAAAGAAAATGTTTTGATGCCAATGATCACGTTATACTGCAAAAGATGAACTGTTAACCTTGAAAAATCCAGAGAGACTCACATCCAGCTGCCAACAGCAGTAGCAGAGCTACAGAAAACATGGTTTATGTTGAAAGTGACGATCTGTGAACTCCACTGACAGCCTGATGTGAAGTTTTTATAGCCGAGTAACAAGGAAGGTCACTGAGTTTGCATAGAATCAAACACATAAAGCATCAGTGTTGGTCTAGCTGGAGCCAATAGAAGAGTCTGTTGACTGTTAATATATCTGCAGAGTGAAGACATGCCTGGAAATCACCTCTGCTTTACATTACAAATATTCCATTACAATTGTAACACTGAAAATGTCCTTTGTTCATTAAAATCAGTATTGTAATAACAATGATGATGTGCACCCATGGAAACACAAGGCAACAATAATGTTGATATTTATAAGACATGTTAACAGTTTTTATTATCATGTTTTCAAATCCCAAAACACATTTTAAATATGAGGTGAGCTGTTATTTGCTGTCAGCACTTCCTACATCAGATTCATGATTAACTTTACACATATGAGCACTTTTTTTTTTTTTTTTTTGCAACATTTATTTATTCATTTATTTTATCACTTACTGATTATATTTGCTGCAAGCACAAATACAGTGGCAGGAGCCAAGATCATGCAAATATTACTTCAGTCATGCTGCTGGTTTGCAGGTTTGCATAGATGACTTTAAATGGATTTCAGTAATTTGCAGATATTTGACATACAGAGCAACTTGGAACATCTAGAAAAAAAAAAAAAAAAAAACATCTGCTCAGGAAATGCAACTTTTGTGACAAAATAAGGAAACTGCATCAGTGTTGAGTGACACCAGATCTGAAAATTCTGGGAAACTTGACACTGACTGCCCTCTAGTGATTTTATATGGGGAACTGCAACATTATTTTTCACCCTCATATTACGACTCTAATTCTCATCAGAAATGTTTAGAATTTAAGAATCCTGGGCCTCCAGGTCACCTAGGACTAGATGGTCCTCTGGCATCTGTGTCTTCAATTTGATGGTTTAATATTATGGATCAATAATACTAACGTTGTAAATGTTCAATATATATAGCTAAATTGTGCCGATGAGACCTCAGTGCTCATCAGCAGTTCATCATGCCTTTGTCTGGCAGTATTGTTATTCAGTTAATCTGTTTTGTTTTTGTTTATTTTCTGTACTGACTGCAGCTCCTGTTTTGTTTTTGTGGTTGATACAGTTGCTTTGTGTTTGTTTCATTGCTTTTCTATTTTTTTGTCTGCAATAGCGGAAGTAGTTTTTGTATGACTCTCCTATTATTGTCTCTCACTGTGTCTCTCTGGCACAGTAATACACTGCTGTGTCCTCAGTCTTCAGACTGTTCATTTGTAGATACAGTTTACTGCTGGAGTCATCTCTGGAGATGGTGAATCTTCCCTTGACTGACTGGGAGTAGTAGATGTGAGTACTGCCTGTGTGTATGAAAGCAATCCACTCCAGTCCTTTTCCAGGTGCCTGTCTGACCCAGTTCATAACGTAGCTGCTGAATGTGAATCCAGAGGCTGTACAGGTCAATCTGTGAGATTCTCCAGGCCTTTTAATCACTGGTTCAGATTCTGTCAGAGTCTGACCATCGACACCTGTCAAGATGAATAAAAGATAAAAAAACATCACATGCAACAAATTTATAACTTAAATTCAGACATCAACACCTTTAAATAAAGGTTTAAATAAAATGAAAGATGAGTGAAGATCTTCACCTGCCCAGCAGATAGTTAAAAGCAGCAGTCCTGTCCTATAGTCCATCATGTTAAACTGTGTGTCCACTGTTCTCTGTCATCCTCTCTGCAGTCAGATAAGTAGAGGTGGAAGACATCTGAGTTTTGCATTGACTCCTCCTCACAGGAAAAGTGAATTGCATAGTGAAAACATGCCTGGAAATCACGTCTGCTTTACATATGATTTTTTAATTTCATTGCATACGCACTGTAATATTTTGAAATTGTCTCTAAAGTAAAATACTTTTAATGGTTTGTATGTTTGCAGATGTTTGAAGAGAATCTTGGATCCACTCTTATTACTCTCACATTATGACTCATTTTAGATTTCACATCATTCACAGCAACAAAATTGTTGTGTTGTCTTTGAACCCTTTATAAACAAGTAATATTTGCATGTGTAATATGTGTTTTTTATTAGTTTATTATTTTTTTTAAATAATCTGTATCAGGAACAGTTTTCAGGTCTTTATAATGCACAAATTAAAATATTTAACATTGATATGAAATATATAAAAAAACATAACACAAAAATATCTACTGAAAAAATAAAATAAAGTTTGAAATATGAATATGAAGTAAAAATATTTCATGCTTGTGCTCAGACCAGTAAATGCGAGTACTGTAGGATTTGGTACAGCTGCTCAACCAACTCCAGTCACTGTGAGTGCCGAGCACAATAATAAACAGCAGAATCTTCAGTCTTCAGACTGTTCATCTGCAGATACAGCTGCTGTCTGCTGTTGTCTCTGGAGATGGTAAACCGGCCTTTGACTGACTGAGAGTAGATAGTGCTGCTACCACTATTATCAATCCAGGCAACCCATTCAAGTCCTTTTCCAGGAGCCTGTCTGATCCAGTGCATCCAGTGGTCGCTGAGTGTGAATCCAGAGGCTGTACAGGTCAATCTGTGAGATTCTCCAGGCCTTTTAACCACTGGTTCAGATTCTGTCAGAGTCTGACCATCAACACCTGTCAAGATAACAAAAACCATCACATGTAACAAATATACAACTTGAACGCAAACATCAAATGAAAGATCAGTGAAGATCTTCACCTGCCCAGCAGATAGTTAAAAGCAGCAGTCCTGTCCTATAGTCCATCATGTTAAACTGTGTGTCCACTGTTCTCTGTCATCCTCTCTGCAGTCAGATAAGTAGAAGTGGAAGACATCTGAGTTTTGCATTGACTCCTCCTCACAGGGAAAAGTGAATTGCATAGTGAAAACATGCCTGGAAATCACGTCTGCTTTACATATGATATTTTAATTTCATTGTATACTCATTTTAATATTTTGAAATTGTCTCTGAAGTAAAATACTTTTAATGGTTTGTATGTTTGCAGATGTTTGAAGAGAATCTTGGATCCACTCCTATTACTCTCACATTATGACTCATTTTAGATTTCACATCATTTACTGTAACAGTTTTGACTTTGTTTCTGTGTTTCCTGTTTTATTTTGTAGTTCCACCCTGTCTGTCTTGTCTTATTCTACTTCCTGTCTTGTTTCCTGCCTTTTTTGATTTGGCACCTGCCCCTGATTTGTTTCACCTGTCCCTGATTAGTCCTGTCTATTTAGTTCCTGTGTTTCCTTTGTTTCCTTGTCTGTCTGTTCTTGGTTTCTTGTGTTCTGTGCCTGTGTGTTTTCTACCTTGTTTCTCAGAGTGTCCGTGAGTTCATGGTTCCAGTATTTGTATCTTTTCTGCTTTTGACCCTGCTCATTGCTTCTTGCCCTTTTGGATTAGTTGCCTGTTTCTTTGAGTCTTTTGTTTGTGATTTTTGCCTGGTTTTCCCAGCCACTGTTTCTTTAGTCTGTTTTTTTGTGCACTTTGGTTGTTTTGTATCCTGCTCCTGGTTTCTTTGTGTGTTATCTCTCACCGTTTTGTTTGTCATTAAAGTTAGCGCTTGTTTAATTCCCTGCATTTGGGTCCTTTCCTGTAACCTCCCCACACCCTCGTGATATTTACAACAACAAAATTGCTGTGTTGTCTTTGAGCCCTTTATAAACAAGTAATATTTGATGTGTTTTTTTTCAGTTTTGAGATCTTTATAATGTACAAATTAAAATATTTAACATTGATATGAAATATCAAATAACACATCTATAGAAAAATAAAGTTTGAAATATGAAGTAAAAATACTCAGTGTGCTCAGTCCAGTAAATGTGAGTACTATAGGATTTTGTACAGCTGCTCAACCAAATCCAGTCACTGTGAGTGTCGAGCACAATAATAAACAGCAGAATCTTCAGTCTTCAGACTGTTCATCTGCAGAAACACCTGCTCTCTGCTGTTGTCTCTGGAGATGGTAAAGCGGCCTTTGACTGACTGAGAGTAGTAGGTGTTGCCACTGTCAGTGCTGATGGTTGTAACCCACTCCAGTCCTTTTCCAGGCACCTGTCTGTTCCAGGCCATCCAGTGGCTGAATGACAATCCAGAGGCTGTACAGGTCAATGTGTGAGATTCTCCAGGCCTTTTAATCACTGGTTCAGATTCTGTCAGAGTCTGACCATCAACACCTGTCAAGATAAAAGCAAAAACTATCACATGTAACAAATATACAATTTAAACATCAAATGAAAGATCAGTGAAGATCTTCACCTGCCCAGCAGATAGTTAAAAGCAGCAGTCCTGTCCTATAGTCCATCATGTTAAACTGTGTGTCCACTGTTCTCTGTCATCCTCTCTGCAGTCAGATAAGTAGAAGTGGAAGACATCTGAGTTTTGCATTGACTCCTCCTCACAGGGAGGAGAGAACTGGATTGGATTTGGCTTTCACATAATCAGTTTTCAGGAGTCTGACCATCAACATCACTACTGTCACTTTACCTTGGAATTTAATTGCACTTGTATAGTTTTTATTTACGTCTATTCTTATTTTTGTTTCATAATTCATTTTATTTGTTTTGCTTTCTCTACTTTTATTTCCGTCTTTGTGTTGCTGCAACAATGAATTCCCTTTGCTTTGTATCCATTGACCATTTATTTCAAAACAAACAAACAGGTAAATGTTTTCAAATATTCTGTTTTGAGAAGAGAAACATCTTTAGCACAGGAGATCATTCCTGCCAGTTTCCATCAAACAGTTTTGTCGCAGTATGGACAGTAGTGAATTGGGAGGCTTCTGTGGCATCGCTGTATTCACTAAATAGATTTTGTAAGTACAATTCATGTAACTTCTGGTACAGTGCAACACATCTGCAGGCTGTCTGATCCAAGCTGTGAGGTAGCTGCTACTGCTAAGAGAAAAAGACACCTGACAGGTGATGGTCAGACGTTGTCCTGGCTGCACAGTCACAGAGGCTGGCTGTGTCACCTGTTCACACTTCACACCTTCACAAGAAGACGTGTTAACTTTGACAAATCCAAAGAGACTCACATCCAGCTGCCAACAGCAGCAGCAGAGCTACAGAAAACATGGTTTATGTTGAAAGTGACGAGCTGTGAACTCCACTGACAGCCTGATGTGAAGTTTTAATAGCTGAGTAACAAGGAAGGTCACTGAGTTTGCATAGGATCAAACATCAATGCTGGTCAAATTGGAGCCAAAAGAAGAGTCTGTTGTATGTTATTATATCTGCAGAGTGAAAACATGCCTGGAAGTCACCTCTGCTTTACATATCATTTTAATTTTATTACAATTGTAACATTAAAAATGTCATTTGTTCATTAAAATCAGCATTGCAATAACAACAATGATATGCATGAAAACATGAAAACTCATGAAAACATAGGGAGAAACCACCAAGAATGTTGCTTTCTATAAGACATGTTTACAGTGTGTTTAGCATGTTTTCATTTCACTGAAACACATTTTAAATATGATGCAAGCTGTTATTTACTGTCAGCACTATCTCCATCAGATTCATGATTAACTTCAGACGTATGGGCAGTTTCTTTTTTTTTTTAATTGCATCATATTCATTTATTCTTATCACTGATTGTATTTGCTGCAAACAGAAACACAGTTGCAGCAGCCAAGATCAGGCACATATTATAAAAACTTCAGTCATGCTGCTGGTCTGCAGGTTTGCATAGAGGACTTTTAATGGTTTCAGTAATTTGCAGATATTTCACATACAGAGCAACTTGGAACATCTAGAAAAAAACAAAAAAAAAAACACATCTGCTCAGGAAATGCAACTTTTGTGACAAAATAAGGAAACTGCATCAGTGTTGAGTGACACCAGATCTGAAAATTCTGGTCTTTGGAGTAGAGAGAAACTTGACACTGACTGCCCTCTAGTGATTTTATATGAGAAACATTATTTTTCACCCTCATATTATGACTCTACCTTTCCTCAGAAATATTTAGTGTTCTTTGCAGTTTAATTTCAGTAACCATATTGTTGTTCTGTCTTTGACCCTTTTGTCAACAAGTATTTATGTCTAATAATAGTATTTCATAGGAAGTTTTCAGGACTTTGTATACATTCATGACCAGAAGGACAACATGTCTCCCTTCAGAATCACTTTCATAGAGGAACAGATAAAATCCAGGATGCCTGGGCCTCAGAAGTAATCCAGATGGTTAAACCTCCTGTGCAAGAATGTGCATTGTATGCTGTTACCCCTTAACATAGGCTGACAGAACTTTGTTCATCTTTCCAAACCTAAAGTTTTCGCAAATGGTCACCCTATTTCTGTAGTCAGGCCTAATCCATCTGTGACACGCCCTGACACTGAGGAGTGTGACCTGTCTGTGGTGGTTAGACGAGCGACTGGCAGAGCACAGACCCCACCTGAAGCTGACCCAATACTTCATTCTGCAGCTGTGACAGCAGATTCACCTGAGGTCTCTCCTGGTAATAGTTCCTGTTGAATCCCCTATCCCGTGGTGGTAAAAAAGTCAATCTGTGAGACAGCCAATAACCACTCTAAACCTCATCATTTGCTATTAACAGTCGAGAGGAAGGAATATGAAGCTACACATTTCCACATATTTGGTTGTAGTTCCACTTCAGCTGTCTACGGTCCCTTGGCCTTTGTAAATTGTCGATTTAAGAACCCTGGTCCAGAAGGCACCTCAGTGCTCACCAGCAGCTCATCATGTGATTGTATGGCAACATTGTTATTTGATTAATCTGTTTTGTTTTTGATTATTTTCTGTACTGACTGCAACTCCTGTTTTGTTTTTGTGGTTGATACAGTTTCGTTGTGTTTGTTTCATTGCTGTTTTATGTTTGTCTGAAATAGAGGAAGTAGTTTTTGTATGTTTATTTGTTTTTATCGTTATCAGGAACAGTTTTCAGCATTTTTTATATAATGCAGCAATTAAATTAATAATGAATAATATTTAACATTGTTATGAAATATATAGAAGACAACAAAAAAAATCAATAGAAAAAATAAAATAAAGTTTGGAATATGAATACGAAGTAAAAATACTTAAAAATTCAGTAAATATGAGTACTGTAGGATTTCGTGCAGCTGCTCAACCAACTCCAGTCACTGTGACTCTCGAGCACAATAATAAACAGCAGAATCTTCAGTCTTCAGACTGTTCATCTGCAGAAACACCTGCTCTCTGCTGTTGTCTCTGGAGATGGTAAAGCGGCCTTTGACTGACTGAGAGTAGTAGATGTTGCTACTGTCAGAACTGATAAGAGCAATCCACTCCAGTCCTTTTCCAGGAGCCTGTCTGATCCAGGTCATGCTATAGCCACTGAATGACAATCCAGAGGCTGTACAGGTCAATCTGTGAGATTCTCCAGGCCTTTTAATCACTGGTTCAGATTCTGTCAGAGTCTGACCATCAACACCTGTCAAGACATCAACAAAAAGTCAAAAAATCGCATGTAACAAATTTACAACTTAAACATCAAATATCAAATGAAAGATCAGTGAAGATCTTCACCTGCCCAGCAGATAGTTAAAAGCAGCAGTCCTGTCCTATAGTCCATCATGTTAAACTGTGTGTCCACTGTTCTCTGTCATCCTCTCTGCAGTCAGATAAGTAGAGGTGGAAGACATCTGAGTTTTGCATTGACTCCCCCTCACAGGGCGGAGAGAACTGATTAGACTTGGATGTCCCTTGCCCGTCTTTTCTGATGAAACTAGACTTTCTTATTTTAAAACATATTGTGTATGTGATGATGTGGAACTGTCCATCGGGGTCAGTTAAATTTTGAAAGTTTCTGACACATTTCAAATTGAGTAACTTGTTCATCAACATTAACACAGCAACAACACACAGTAACACCAGACAAAAACAGCAAAGTCCACTCCTTCACACATTGTGGACATATAGCAGCAGTTTGCACCCATAAGATCAATAAGAGATCCACAGAGACAGAGAATGTAAATTGATGACTTAAAACAATTGTTTCAACAATTATTTCAGTTTAACACTGAAATAATTTTGGCTATAATCTAATGACTTATTTAGTTCTGTTTCATAGAAAGCATGAAGAAAGTTCAGTCTGTGTGTCTCCATGATGCTCTGATGTCAGGTGTTGTGTGGTGACATGGGGCCTGTAGGACACAATTCACTTTGGGAAATATGTTACTGGGGCATGTATTTCTATATGTAGGCTATGTTTATGTGCATGAAATGAAACTATACTCTGAATCAATTTTCTGACCATCAGTAACACAACTGTCACTTTACCTCAGAATTTAATTTTGCTTGTACTGTTTTTAATTATACTTTTATTTTAATTTCATTAAATTAATTTCATTTCAATTTTTTTCATTTTTTACGTTCTCTACTTATATCTGTCATTGTGCTGCTGCAATAATGAATTTCCTCTCATTTGTATCACGACCATGTATTTTAAAACAAATGTTTGACTATATCATGTTTTGAGAAGAGAAGCACCTGCAGCACAGGAGATCATTCCTGCCAGTTTCCATCAAACAGTTTAATTCATCCCAGTGTTGTCACAGTATTAACATAAGTAAAACAGGAGGCTGCTGTGATCTCACTGGACTCAGTCAATGAATTTTGTACTTTGTGTAACTTCTGGCACAGTGTAACACATCTTTGCAACTTCAATATTCAATCATGGCAGTTGATCACAATCAGTTTTGCAACAACAAAAGAAAGTGATACAAAGAAAACCGATTGTTCCAAGTGGTGGTAAATAGAGGAAGTAGTTTTTGTCAAAATATCTTCATGCTGCACATTCTGTTTGTTTAGAGTCACTGTTTTGCTGGAAGAGTCTGTCAATACTGAACTTGTTCTTCAGTGAATCTATGTATTGTGAATCTCCAGTATTTCTCATTCCAATCCATTCCAGTCCTTTCCCTGCAGGCTGTCTGATCCAAGCTGTGTAGTAGCTGTCAACAGAATAAGAAACCTGACAGGTGATGGTCGGACGTTAACCTGGCTGCACAGTCACAGAGGCTGGCTGTGCCAACTGTTCACTTAGTCTTCACACCTGTTAAAAAAGAACAAAAAAAAAAAAAAAAAAAAAAAAAAGGACTGGAGGGCCTTGCTCAAGGGCACCTCAGCAGTGCCCAGGAGGTGAACTGGCACCTCTCCAGCTACCAGTCCACCACCATACTTTGTTCCATACTGGACTTGAATCAGCCACCCTACAGTTCCTAAGCCAAGTCTCTATGGACTGAGCGACATTAATTTGTTTATACAGTGTGATGCAGACCGCAGCCGAGAGAGTGTGTGACAGATGTGTTGACGTGCTCTAAAAACTTTGATGATGAAGTGGGTTCGGTTGTTGACTGTGGAGCTGCGTTCACACAGAGTGAAAACCTTTTCTAACTGTGACATCCAGCGACCTGCAGATTATCATGGAAGTAACCGCTGATTATTAATCATATATCTTTGTCTTTATCTATATGTTTATATATGAGTGGACAGGAGGGTGAGCGACCATACCAGTGTAACAAACACTTCATTTTACTTCTGTGACAGGTGGACAATATTAATTTATTATTTGAAATCTGACGTTTTATAATGAAGTCATATTTTCACCGGGTTGTCCACGTTTATATTTCCTGCATGAAACAACACGATCAGAACGCACGGGGAGTATCTAGTAAGTATCTCAGATGCGCGTTTTGTAGTCCATCTTCTGAACTTTGTAGTTTTACCACAGATCACGTCAATAACATTCGCCGTCACATAATAACGTAGTCTAAATGTAAGTTGATATGGTGGTTATACAAGAAAATGCAATATTACTTTTGACTTTCATGTTATGACCATAATTTGCAGTAGTGTTTAATAGTCTATTTCAGCAGTGTTGTGATGTCTTTTACCCTAAATAATAATAATACAATAGAAAACAAAGTATGGAATATGAATATGAAGGGAACATTCTTCATGCTTGTGCTCTGTTGGCCCACTAAGGATGAGTAGGATTTTGTACAGCTGTTCAACCAACTTCAGTCACTGTGGCTCTCGAGCACAGTAATAAACAGCAGAATCTTCAGTCTTCAGACTGTTCATCTGCAGATACACCTGCTGTCTGCCGTTGTCTTTGGAGATGGTAAACCAACCTTTGACTGACTGAGAGTAGTAGGTGCCGCTACTGTCATAACTGATAAGAGCAATCCATTCAAGCCCTTTTCCAGGAGCCTGTCTGATCCAGGCCATGGCATAGTTGCTGAATGTGAATCCAGAGGCTGTACAGGTCAATCTGTGAGATTCTCCAGGCCTTTTAATCACTGATTCAGATTCTGTCAGAGTCTGACCATCAACACCTGTCAAGATAACAACAAAAACCATGACATGTAACAAATTTATATCTTGAATCCAAACATCAAATAAGAGATCAGTAAAGATCTTCACCTGCCCAGCAGATAGTTAAAAGCAGCAGTCCTGTCCTATAGTCCATCATGTTCAACTGTGTGTCCACTGTTCTTTGTCATCCTCTCTGCAGTCAGATAAGTAGAGGTGGAAGACAACAGAGTTTTGCATTGACTCCTCCTTATAGGGAGGAGAGAACTGGATTGGACTTTCAGAGAATCAGGAAGTCTGACCATCAACAACACTTTACCTCAGAAAGTAATTGCACTTGTACCGTTTTATTTGTACTTTTATTATCTTAATTTTTGATTGGATTTGTCTATTAGTGAGATATTCCCCCAGATAATTTATTTAAAGTTTATCTGGCATGCTTTAATCTCATTGAAATAGAGTGTGTATCTGAGTATAAACACCACAACCACATTTTACACTTTCACCAAAAAAAAAAAAAAAAAAAAATCAAAATGTGAATCTAGTTTATCTTAATAATTTACAGTATTCACCAACATCCCAAAAGATGGTTGAAAATTGCTTTTCTTGTCATCTCATAATTAACACCAATGTTTTAAATATATTTAAATCAACAACATTTATGGTTTGCTGTTATGAATGCTACATTCACAGTTTAGTTTTAAATAATTATTTGACAACTAAAGGAACTCTATTACTGTGAGTGATGTAGTCATAAAGGGAGTAAATATGTGCCTATGAGTTTATGTATTCAGGCACTGTGGCTCTTTGAACACAGAAGTAAACAGCAGAATCTTCTGCTGTCAGGCTCTTGACCTCGAGGTACTGAGTGCTGCTGGACACATCTTCAGTCATGATGAACTGACCTTGAAAGGAGCTGGCATAGATAGCAGAATTTGAACCTGCATCCATCCCCTCAATCCACTCCAAAGCTTTCCCTGGCCTCTGTCATATCAATATAGTATGTTCCCATGTGAAATCCAGATATGATACATGACTTCTCTATCTCTCCAGGTCTTTTCACCTCAGAGACTGGTCCAGCGTGATCTTACTCCAAACTCTGGTAAGCAAAGAAATTATCATGATCTAAGAAACTTGTAAGACTTGATAAACACTGTGGTTCAGCGCTCTTCAGTGTTTCACAAATTTCTCAATCTGTTTAAATGTTGATGGCATGTTTATAAGAGATTATTTTTTTTTACAAAAGGGACGTTTAGATCGTGTGTATATGTATTTGTTAAAAGACATAGCTACTGTTACAGATAAAGTTAACTTATCAGATGTTTTTTTTTTCTGTTTTAACATCAAAATACTCAACTCTTCTTCTGTCTCTCAGAAACAAAAATGACCTCTATGATTCAGTAGATAAAATAAAACGGAGAACGTGTGTGTGTGTGTGTGTGTTTGAGTCACATGGGTATTTGTGCAGGTCTGTTGGTGGTTTGCATCACTGTGGGGTGACGTGCACAGTAATAAACAGCTGTGTCCTCCGTCTGCACATTCTGTCATTTTAGAGTCACTGTTGCAGCAGAAGTGTCTCTGCTGTAGCTGAACTTGTTCTTCAGAGCATTATTTTGATAAAAGTTACCTCCATCCCACTGATGGAAAATCCAGTCCATTGGTTTTCCTTCACACTGTCTGATCCAACCTGTTGCATAGCTGTTATCAGTCACAGAATATCCAGAGACCTGACAGTTGATGGTCAAAGACTGTCCAGGCTGCACAACCACTGATTCTGGCTGCACGAGATTAATACTGTTCACACCTGTGGAAACAGAAATCAACATTTTCTCCATCATTCATCTGAATATTCAGTGTTTCTAATGTGTTTATTAGTGTGAATCTACTGAAAGCTCCTCAGTACCTACAGATAGTTAAACAGCTCATTAGTTACTGTAATTCAGCAAGATTGTGTTTGTACCAGGAGGTTTGTCAGAAAAACAATTATTGTACTTACCTGCACAGTTTATAGACAGGATGAGAAAAACAACCAAATAATCAGGTCTGATCATTGTAAAAGCCAGTTGTCTCTGTCCAGTCTGCAGTGTGTATGTCAGTGATTTACATTTTATTCATACTTTGTTACGTAATTTAAATCTAACATTAATTTATATTTGGATGTATTTATTTATTCTGCTCAACAGGTATTAGTGAGCCATCCATATACTGGATATATCATGCATACATTTTCAAATATTCTGAACACTCTGCTGCTGAAAATCAACAATGGGAACATTATTAACCATCATTGTTAATGAAAAGCACATGTTAAATGTAACACTGAGAAACAGGAAGTCACAAACCAAAACATCAGCTGTTGCTTTCATAGTGTGCACGCATGTGTGTGTTCAGAGGCATTGTGAAACTCTCCTTAGTGTCATCTGACTTCATATCTTCTGCTGCCACCCTTAGGTCTTTGTAAACAATGCTCTGTGGAGTTTTTGTAAAGCCTCTCTGCTTCCTTTAACCAGTGTGTGTCTTTGGCACAGTAATACACAGCAGAGTCTTCTGGCTTTAAGTTGGACAGTCTCAGATTCACCATGCTGTTGCTATCATCTCTACTGATTTGTACACGTCCTCGAAGACTGCTGGCATAAGTGTTTTTACTGGCATCAGAGAAGCCGCTCCCTATCCATTCCAGTGCTTTTCCTGCAGGTTGTCTGATCCAGTTCATAACACAGCAGTTAAATGTGAAGCCAGATCCTCTGCAGGAGAGATTGACAGTGCTCAAAAATCAAAATGTTTCTTTCCACAGGATTAATTATTCATCCATCTTCAATTACAGATACATCATTTGCAGGCATTTGAGTACCATCATTTATTTCATTTATCATTTATTTGTTTATTTTTGTTAACACTGACTGCAACTGCTGTATTGCTTTTGTGGTTACAGTTGCTTTGTGTTTGTGTCATTGCTGTTTTATTTTTATCTGCACTATAGAGGAAGAAGTTCACCTGTCTAGCAGATAGTTAAAAGCAGCAGTCCTGTCCTATAGTCCATCATGTTAAACTGTGTGTCCACTGTTCTCTGTCATCTTCTCTGCAGTCAGATAAGTAGAGGTGGAAGACATCTGAGTTTTGCATTGACTCCTCCTCACAAGGAGGAGACATTAACATTGGTCTTGTCTTTCAGAGAATCATTCCTTCATATCAGTTTGTCATGTTTGACATGTTTTCATCTATCTGCATAAAAATGTATATGAGTGTTAGCATCACAACTAGGTTTCTGTTAGTAATAGTTCAAATTTAAATGAGTTTAAAAATAAGTTATCTCAGCATCATGGTTTCTCATTACTCCCTGTCATTTAATCAGGATCACCATATTTAAATCAACAACATTTATGGTTTGTACTTATCAATGTTACATTGGCAATTTAGTATTAAATAATACTTTGACAACTGAAAGACCTTTATTAACTGTGAGTGATGTAACACCATAAAGAGTAAATATGAGGTAATATGTTTACCGTAAAACATATATAATTCTAACGTGGACATATCAAAGAGCTTCTACAGGTGGTAAAATACCCAGATGTTATTAAGATCACATTGTAGTTTGTTGTCTGTGACCTGGAGGTACTGAGTGCTGCTGAACACATCTTCAATCACGAAGATGAGCTGGCAAAGCTATAGCAGAAGTTAAACCTGTATTCATCCTCCCAATCCACTCCAGAGCTTTCCCTGGCCTCTGTCCAATATCCAATGAATATAGACGCTTGTCATTTGAAACCTAGAAATGATACATGACATCTTCAATGTCTCTCCAGGTCTTTTCACCTCAGAGGGGGACTGGTCCATTATGATCTCACTCCAAACTCCTGTAAGCAAAGAAGTATTGTGATCATGATCCAACACATTTGTGAAATGCAGGTTGACACCTACAAAAGAAGTTAAACAAAATGGATTTTCTCACCATGAATAGTAACTGCAAACTAGAAAATTTCTAAAGAAATTTTGAGTGCTCTCTGATCTGAGTGATTCAAAAATATATCAAACTGTCCCAATGTTCTGCCATGAGTAGCTGATGTGTTTATAAGAGAAGAGTTTGCATAGACCTTCCTTTAAGTTTACAAAGGGAACATGTGACAGAGACTCATTTTTGGCAGTAGAGTATCTTTACATCAGTAGAGGAAACTAAAATATCAAAGTCATGGGAACTAAATTCTGGACTGATGGAGTCATGAAAAAAAGGATAATCTTCAAAGACAATCTTTAACTCATGGTGTAAAAGTTTTGAGCTTTTTTCACCTTGGTCATATTTCAAAAGGGAATTTTGCATCATGTTTATGTATTCGTGAGAAGATATAGCTACTGTTTAAGTTATAGTTAAATTATCAGATACTATTTGTATGGAAATAGGAAAAATGTTGTCCCCATCTTTTCCACCTAACTATTCTTTTGTTTTTGAGACACAAAAATTGCCTCTATGATTCAGTGGATTATTATTATTATTATTATTTTCAACTTACTGGAGAGTACTGTCTACATTAATATTCACACTGAGAAAATGTGCGTGTGGTTCAGTCACATGGTTTTGGGGTATTTGTGCAGGTCTGTTGGTTGTTTGTATCACTGTGGGCTGACGTACACAGTAATAAACAGCTGTGTCTTCAGGCTGCATATTCTGTCCTGTTAATATCACTGAGCTAGTAGAGGTGGATGTGTAGTAAAGAAACTTCTTCAAAGCATTATTTTGATAAAAGTTACCTCCACCCCACCGACTCAAAATCCAGTCCATTGGTTTTCCTTCACACTGTCTGATCCATCCTGTTGCATAGCTGTTATCAGTCAAAGAATATCCAGAGACCTGACAGGTGATGGTCAAAGACTGTCCAGGCTGCACAACCATTGATTCTGGCTGCGTGAGAGTAATACTGTTCACACCTGTGGAAACAGAAATCAACATTATCTCCATCATTCATCTGAATATTCAGTGTTTCTAATGTGTTTATTAGTGTGAATACTCTAAAAGCTCCTCACAGGATCCAGCTGCCAGCAGCAGTATCAGAGCGACAGAGAACATGGTTGATGTTGAAGCTGAACTGATGTGAGCTCTTCTGTCCTCTCACTGACACACAAACAGACACTTCACTTCCTTATAGGTAATACTCAAGGCTAATTTACATATCAGTAATAGTAAATCAGCTGACTAAAGTATATTTAAATAATTTCAAATAAAGAAATGAAATGTTCGGGTTTCCATTGCTTTTCTTTTGATATTCAGTTGTCTTAGTGCATTTTTTGCAGTGCCAGATGAAAACGATTCAGTTGGATGTTCAGAATTGAAATGATTAAATTTGTTAAACCGGAGGATGTTCCATTTTTTTAAAATATATTTTACATATGATATTTTAAGTTCATTATACACAACTGTAAATTTTTGAACCAGCTGATAACTATGTTTTTTAATATAAATGACTAAATGTACTGTATTGACAACAATTCATTATTCAAATGTTATGGAAATTCTTTTAATAATAATAATGTTAAACAATGATAAGGTTTATTTGTTTTATTACATGAATCATGGATAATGGAATTACAATAATGACCAAGAATGTGGCTTTCTATAAGACATGTTTACAGTGTGTTCAACATGTTCTCATATCATTTAAACACATTTTAAATATGATGTGAGCTGTTATTTACTGTCAGCACTTATATTATAAAGAAAAAATAGATACAAATAAAACAGAAAATAAATTGTTGGATATTAATGTGAAGGATGAATTCTTCACGCTTGTGCTCTTATAGTTTAGTAAAGATCAGTAATGTGGGATTTTGTACAGCTGTTCAATCAACTTCAGTCACATCAGTCCATCAGTCCATCCATCTTTAATCACAGATTCAACATCATTTACAGATATGATCGTGTCTTCATTTGTAATAATGTTGTTACTGTGTTTTTTTATTGGTTAAATGTCGAGTAACAATATTCTCAGGAACAGTTTTCAGGACTTTGTATTATTTAAAACATTTGATATCAAAAATAGAAACAAATAAAACAAAGATGAATAAAAAAACAAAAATGAAAAGATTAATATGAAAAATAAAATTCAGAATAGCATGCAGTATATATTATGTCAGGTACTTCATGCTTGATCTTTATCAGCCACATAAAGATGAGTATTGTAGGATTTTGTGCAGCCGTTAAACCAACTCCAGTCACTGTGAGTCTCGAGCACAATAATAAACAGCAGAATCTTCAGTCTTCAGACTGTTCATCTGCAAATACACCTGCTTTCTGCTGTTGTCTCTGGAGTAGGTAAACCACTACTGATATAAGCGAGCCACTCCAGTCCTTTTCCAGGAGCCTGTCTGATCCAAGCATTATCAGGATTGCTACTAAACCCTGAATATGTGCAGGTCAGTCTGTGGGATTCTCCAGGCCTTTTAACCACTGGTTCAGACTCAGTCAGTGTTTGACCCTCAGTACCTACAGACAGTTAAACAGCTCATTAGTTACTGTAATGCAGCCAGATCATGTTTGTACCATGAGGTTTGTCAAAAAAAAAAACAATAATTGTTCTTACCCGCACAGTTAATAGACAGGATGAGAAAAACAACCAAATACTCAGGTCTGATCATTGTAAAAGCCAGTTGCCTCTGTCCAGTCTGCAGTGTGTATGTCAGTGATTTAGACTCTGTCCTTCACTCTGCTACACATATGTAGAGATGGAAGAGATCAGAGTTTTGCATTGACTCCTCCTCTTCAAAGAGAAACACTCCACTCTTACATCTCTGGAAAAAAAAAAAACAAGATTTAGTTCATCATTTCACATTTTATTCATATGAACTATGATGATACTTTTTTTTCCATTTATTTATTTTTAATTATTTAACTTTAACACTAATTTATACCCAGATTAGATGCAATTATTTATTCTGCTCAGTAGCTTCAGGTGAGCCATCCTTATACTGGATATATTGTGCATGAATGTTTCAATATATGAATAAATCAATAATGGGAACGATAATTAACCATTATTGTTGCAAAAAACCTTTGTTTAGAGGCACTGTCAAACACTCCTTAAGTAGTGTCATCTGACTTCATATCTTCTGCTGCCACCTATAGGTCTATGTTAGGAAATGTTCTGTGGCGTTTTTGAAAAGCCTCTCTGCTTCCTTTAACCAGTGTGAGTATTAATATATTAAGAGTCTATGGCTTTAACTGGACAGTCTCAGATACACCAAGCTGTTGCTATTATCTCAGGTGATTTCAAGTCATCCATGCAAATGTGTTGGCATATCCAATTTCAGTTGCATCAGAGCTAATAAATCCAATCCATGCCAGTGTTTTTCCAGCAGTTAAATATGAAGCCAGATCTCCTGCAGGAGAAACTGAGAGCCTCCCCCAGCTTTTCCGTCACTGAACTGGAAGGAATGGACTCCATACTCTGTACAACCTGATGAGATAAAAGGAGCGGGGAACCACAGAAGAAAGTGAGACAGTCATCTTGGAATTTTTCTGGTCACTGACTGACCATCAGTCAATGTTGTGTGAGTTAGTGTTCATCATTGTCATCATCAGATATGACCTGTGATGCTCCACACTAAGTACAAGACCAGTCATCAGAAGTACACTGGATATCATGCAAAGAGTGGCTCACGTACAGGCTCTCTGCTTGAGTTCTTGGTGTTTTTATGTGTAGGTTGATGTAATGTTTAATGATTTTAGTGTGTGCAGATGTTTTGAAAGGATCCAGCGATGCCTGTGGTTTTTATTAATTTTTTTTCTGTTTCTGTATAAAATTCTATGACAGGATGTACCAACCTTTTCTTTATATTTAGATATAAATATCTTCTTTGTCTGTTTCATTGCACCAAAATGTCAATATTCTCTCCAGATCTTGAGAAAGTTACATTTCTTGAGAGAAATTATGATGAAATGTCAGCCCAGTAAAAATGACTATTGTAGGATTTTGTACAGCTCCTCAACCAACCTCAGTCACTGTGACTCTCGAGCACAATAATAAACAGCAGAATCTTCAGTCTTCAGACTGTTCATCTGCAGATACAGCTGCTGTCTGCCGTTGTCTCTGGAGATGGTAAAGCGGCCTTTGACTGACTGAGGGTAGTTAGTGCTGGTACCACCAGAACTAATCCAGGCAACCCATTCAAGCCCTTTTCCAGGAGCCTGTCTGATCCAGTGCATGCTGTAGCTGCTGAATGTGAATCCAGAGGCTGTACAGGTCAATCTGTGAAATTCTCCAGGCCTTTTAATCACTGGTTCAGATTCTGTCAGAGTCTGACCATCAACGCCTGTCAGAATAACAACAAAAACCATGACATGTAACAAATTTATATCTTGAATCCAAACATCAAATAAGAGATCAGTAAAGATCTTCACCTGCCCAGCAGATAGTTAAAAGCAGCAGTCCTGTCCTATAGTCCATCATGTTAAACTGTGTGTCCACTGTTCTCTGTCATCCTCTCTGCAGTTAGATAAGTAGAGGTGGAAGACATCTGAGTTTTGCATTGACTCCTCCTCACAGGGAGGAGAAAACAAACAAACACACAGCTCTAAGTCAAACACAGAGTATGCTCACATTTACAGCAACTCTGTGTGTGCATGTGTATGCATGGAAAAAAAAGAAGTGATCCAAAAACAGTCTGTGCTTTCACATGAATGCACCTCTGTATTATACCATTGAGTAAGTTCAGTTCAGGCCTGTCAGCATCTTTAAATTACAACACAATACTGTTTCTCATTAAAGTAGGCCTAGAGCATTGTCTCACTCTTGTAGGCAATCGGAGTAATACTCAGTTGTTGGTATTGTGACTTGGTATACTACAATACTAAGCACTGATGTATAAATGCTGTTGTGTCATGTGTCATAACTCATTTTATTGTAATCAGTGAGTCAAATAACGGCAAATTCTGTTTTCTGTATTTTATTTTTTCTAAATGCAAGAATGTTTACAGTGACTGAATATTTGTACATTGGGTCACCACATCAGACATAAAAAATTAAAATAGTATACACCAATTCCATTAATTATAATAACATTAATATATATTTAAAAAATAATGAATTACATGCAAGGCTGCATGCTGTCAAAAAGCCTCCAACATCAGCATTTGGATCATGAATGGGAGCTGTCCTGTGATCATCATCATTTAGTCTAAAAGGAGAAGACATAGGGAATGTGTCAATACTTAACATAGCAGAGGTATTTAAATCATGGAAGTGATATGGAATATTGAACTGGAAGAAGATTATTTTAAAATACGAAAACTAGTACAGCTGCAGTTTATCTCACCTTAATTATGGTAGCCAAGACACCATAGATGAGGGCGATGAGGAAAAAAAGGAGGAAAGTGAAAGCCATATACCAGCTTCCCACATCTGTGTCTGGGTTCACATCAGCATGCTTGGTGTCAAAGAATCTACAGTCCTCCAAGACGTCTGTGAATTAAAGGGGGGAAAAAAAATGTCAGCTATTCTCTGTTACAGTTTTAAGAAAAAAACTGAGAAATAAGAGATTTTAATAAAATAATCAAAGCAGTTACAAAACTGGGTCACAAATGTGTGAAATATGTGATTAACCTAATTTGTGCAATCTTTAATGTGCGAGAAAGATGTAAATCAATGGATGAACCAGCACCTGGTTTAGATATATTCAGGGATAGGGTGGTGTTAACATGTGTCACCCTGCAGGTGACAACTGCACCAGGTGACCAGTTGACTTGGGTCAGACGAAGGTGGCTTTGGATGCTGAACTTTCCATTTGGGCCTCTGTGGGGTTCACTAGTGTAGTAGTCCAACAGTTCCTTGGTGTCATTAAGAAACCAAGTGATGTTAATGGATGCAGGGCTGAAGCCAAAGACCAGGCACACGAGTTCACCTGAACCCTGGAGCAGTGTGGCTGAAGGTTTGCTGTGGGTCACTGTTGCTGGAGAAAATAGTCATAAATGAATACATTGTTATTAACTTGCACTGAGGAAGGTCATGGAGCAAGAAAATAAATAAAGAGAAATATGGATCCTTAGCATTAGCAACACCAGTGAACTAAAATTGCAGATTTTCAGCTCACCAAACACATCTTTTATAGTGCTTTCAAACAGCGTTTCAGATGACTCGTGCTTGACAACACAAGAATATGTAGACTCTTTGTCCTCAGTTTTGGAGGTTTTCAGTCTGCTGCTCATTGAATAAGTGCTGCTCCCTGTGTATTTCCACGCAGGACTGTTGGTGTAGCGAGTTGTAGGGAGTCTTTGGCCATCCTCTTCCCAGTACACCATGATGTTAGATGGGAAAAATCCAGAAACTAAGCAAGTAAGTGTGAGGATGTCTGTTGTAGACAACTCTGAGGCAGTGGGTTGCATTATCTTCACTGTTGGTGGATACAGGTCTTGAGAAGCACAAAAAGAAGACAAAGTGAATAATTTGTTTAAAGGCAAGTTTCTGAAGCAAGAAAAGGTATAAGCAATCACAAAAAATAAAATTCATGCTTTTTATGTGTAACACCACCTCTGTTTTTGCTTATATGGTCCTTGTAGCTCTGGTTGGAGCATCGATGCTTTCCCTCACAAGACACTTGTTTATATGCATGCCAGTCCTCTGCTGACACATTGAGGAAACTCCTCAAAGTTTCTGTCCCATTGCTGTGACTCATTAGTGGCTCTGTATGGACATGGAGAGATTTTTTTTCCCCGCCTACTTTCCAAGTGATGGAGAAATCATTAAGAAGAGGGCCGACCAGCAGACAGGTTATAGTCACTTGTTCCTTGTTCTGAAGCTGCTGGAGTGGTGGTCCCTGAACATATACACCAACTATCTGAGATGAGGCTGGAGTTACTGGAAAAAAAAAAAAACATGACCTTAAAGTAGAGAAATGCACCTATCATATTATTATGAGAACAAACGTGCACTCAATCAGAATTAGTGAATAAATATATTCAATTTATTCTACACTTATCAAAGAAATAGGATAGTGGATTAAGTTTTAATTTCACCTGAGCAGAAGCTGATGTCCATCCTGACAGTTTTGTTCAGAGACCTGTCAGATACTTCACAAGTGAAGACCTTCCCTGTTTTCCACTCTGTTTGAGGGATATGAAGTTGACTGGTTACTGCCACACGTCCATCTGCACCCATGCTGATGTCATCCATTGAAGAAGATCTTTGCTGAGACTTAGTGAACCATTTAATTTGAGGGTTGAAGCCCCATCCAGAGCACAAGAGTCTCTGTGGTCCTGACTCTTCACTGGGGACCAGAAGGAGCTCCACTGATGGGTCCACTAAATGAGAGAATCAGAGACATACTCAACAAATCAACCTGTTACAAATTAATAATGGTTAAAATATTAAATCATTAAGAGAAAGCAGAGTGTAACTCCTCTCACCAAAAATATTGCCCGTGGAGTTGGACTCAAAGTTGCTGGAGAAGCCTTGATTCACTTTGCAGGTGGAACTTGTGTCTTTCTTCCAGTGACTTGGAGGGACAGTGAAGCGTCTACTGATTGAATGAAGGCCCGGGGCTACAGGAAGATCAACATACTGTTTGTCAGAAATATCAACACTGTTGGCCTGAAAGGTGACATAGAGGTCAGTGGAGGAGAGCTGTGTGATTTCACACTCCAGCACAGCACTGTTTCCCTTCAGCAAATCTGGGAGAGATCTCCTGATCTCCACTGATGGAGCTGTAACTGCAGGTTCTGGATGATACAGAAAGAAACCAAAGCAGAACGTATTTTTTAGGTCATTTTCTGTGACAAGACATCTGATTTTCATGTTGTATAGTTGTCTTACCTGCAACATTCACAGTCCTCTCAGTGGATGAGAAGCAGTCATGTTCCACTCTACAAGTTATTTGCTTCAATCTTTTCCACTGACTTAAAGAAACCATCACATTACTGATGATATGAGTTGTGTTTCTTTCAAGGCTCACTGTGTTATTGATTGAGACTGTCCCATCCATCAGCCAGGTCACTTTGGCATCAAAGGCAGTACGGACCAGACATGTTGCTTTTACTTCAGATGTTGCCATCATTACTGTCTTGAAGCTGGGAATCTCCACATGAATGGAGGGAGAGACACTCGGAGAAGCTGATAGTGAAAAGTCAAAAAAAAAAAAAAAATAATAATCATAAGAGTAAGACAAAATCCTGAGCAGACTATGTCCTGTTAATATGTCTGATTCCACATTATTGGTCATATTGATATTATGTTTTAAACCTGCATAATGTAATATTTTTATTTCAACATTGAATCAAATTACTATTCAATGTAAAAGAGGTCCCCAATGATAACAAGATCACTAAGAGTCATCATTTTGTTCCTCTACAGAGTGTATCTAACCTTTTTCAACTAAAACTTATGGAGGCAGATTGTACATTAAGCACACAGTTGAGTCTGAGGGTATCTAACCAAACCTGGCGTTTGTTACTTGTCCAGTGCTCAATAGTAGACAGACAAAGTTACTGAATGGCTGGGGAACAGCAGAGCGCCAGCAAAAGAATCTGATGATTATGGATGTCATGAAGAGTGGGACAAACATTAGTGAATATTGGATTTACATTCACCAGGTGACCAGAAACATAACTTCAAATAGATGCTTGTCTTGCTTTGTTTCTTCTTGATCGCATAGTAGGCCAATGTTTCCTATCACTTTAGCCTTACAACGCTGCAGGCAGAAACGAAAATGCATCTACGAGGTGCTTTGGATTGTTTTTCTGTCGTGTAGTTGACATAAATTGTTTGATATGGTTTTAAATTCAACCAAAATAAATTCTGATGGCTGAGATTTTTATGGATTTAAAGGATGTGTTTAAAGTTTTTTTTTTTTACCTGAGCAGAAGCTGATGTCCTTCCTGACATTTTTGTTCAGAGACCTGTCAGATACTTCACAAGTGAAGACCTTCCCTGTTTTCCACTCTGTATGAGGGATATGAAGTTGACTGGTTACTGCCACACGTCCGTCTGCACTCATGCTCATGTCACCCATTGAAGAAGATCTTTGCTGAGACTTAGTGAACCATTTAATTTGAGGGTTGAAGCCCCATCCAGAGCACAAGAGTCTCTGTGGTCCAGACTCTTCACTGGGGGCCAGAAGGAGCTCCACTGATGGGTCCACTAAATGAGAGAATCAGAAACATCAATCCTCAACCAATCAAACTGTTACAAATCAATAATGGTTGAAATATTAAATCATTAAGTGAAAGCAGAGTGTAACTCCTCTCACCAAAAATATTGCCCGTGGAGTTGGACTCAAAGTTGCTGGAGAAGCCGTGATTCACTTTGCAGGTGAAACTTGTGTCTTTCTTCCAGTGACTTGGAGGGACAGTGAAGCGTCTACTGATGGAATGGAGGCCCGGGGCTTCAGGAAGATCAACATACTGTTTATCAGAAATATCAACACTGTTGGCCTGAAAGGTGACATAGAGGTCAGTGGAGGAGAGCTGTGTGACGTCACACTCCAGCACAGCACTGTTTCCTTTCAGCAAATCTGGGAGAGATCTCCTGATCTCCACTGATGGAGCTGTAACTGCAGGTTCTGGATGATACAGAAAGAAACCAAAGCAGAACGTATTTTTTTAGGACATGTTCTGTGACAAAACATCTGATTTTCATGTTGTATAGTTGTCTTACCTGCAACATTCACAGTCCTCTCAGTGGATGAGAAACAGTCATGTTCC
The DNA here is from genome assembly GCA_033000465.1 of Sciaenops ocellatus. Classification (NCBI taxonomy): domain Eukaryota; kingdom Metazoa; phylum Chordata; class Actinopteri; family Sciaenidae; genus Sciaenops; species Sciaenops ocellatus. The sequence goes on from CP136877.1 coordinate 18,187,788, forward strand.
ACTCTACAAGTTATATGCTTCAGTCGTTTCCACTGATTTGAAGAAACCGTCACATTACTGATTATATGAGTTGTGTTTCTTTCAAGGCTCACTGTGTTATTGGTTGAGACTGTCCCATCCATCAGCCAGGTCACATTGGCATCGAATGCAGTACGGACCAAACATGTTGCTTTTACTTCAGATGCTGCCATCATTACTGTCTTGAAGCTGGGAATCTCCACATGAATGGAGGGAGAGACACTTGAAGAAGCTGTTAGTGAAAAGTCCAAAGAAAAAGAATCATGAAGTAAGTCAAAATCCTGAGTAAACTATGTCCTGTTATTATGTTTACTTCTACATTATTGTGCCATAATGATATTACACTTTAAACCTGCATAATTTAATATTTGTGATTATCAATGTTCATGCCATGAGTTTGTTTGTTGTAGTGTCGAGCAGTGATCAGACAGGAATTAGTGAATGACTGACTGGGGTGTCACTATACTGAGGCTTCCAGCAGGGGGAGCTTGTCAAGCCGTGGCTGTATTGTTGTTCACTTTTTTAGGCTACATTGAAAGTATGCTTTATATCTGCATAATTTTATTCCAGTATTAATATGGAATCAAACTTCTATTCAATGTAAAAGGGGTCACTTATGATTAAAAAATGACTGAGAAGCACCATTCTGCTCCTGTACATAGCACTCCAACCTTTTTCAACTCATCGTCATGGAGGCCTGTGCAGACTGTAAATTAAGTGTAATGTTTGGGTCTGCAATCCTGGTGTTTGTTATCTGTACAGCACTAAATGCCAGACAGACAAAGTTATTGAATGGCTGGGGAACAGCAGAGCAAAGAGCAAAAGATTCAGATAATTCTGATTGTCATTAAGAGAGGGAAAAAGATCAGTTAATATTGGATTTACATCCACCAGGTGTCCAGGAACATAACTCCAAATGGATACTAATGTTGCTCATTTTCTGCCTGATTGCAGAGTAGGCCAATGTTTTCTATCACTTTAGACTCTAACACTGTAAGCAGATATGAAAAACCTTCTACCTGGTGCCTTGGATTGTTTTTTTTCTGCCCCCAGTTGACATAAATTGTTTAATGTGGTATTAAATTCAACCAATATAAATTTTGATGTTTGAAATTTTTATGGATTTGTTTTTTTGTTTTTTTTACCTGAGCAGAAGCTGATGTCCTTCCTGACAGTTTTGTTCAGAGACCTGTCAGATACTTCACAAGTGAAGACCTTCCCTGTTTTCCACTCTGTTTGAGGGATATGAAGTTGACTGGTTACTGCCACACATCCATCTGCACCCATGCTGATGTCATCCATTGAAGAAGATCTTTGCTGAGACTTAGTGAACCATTTAATTTGAGGGTTGAAGCCCCATCCAGAGCACAAGAGTCTCTGTGGTCCTGACTCTTCACTGGGGGCCAGAAGGAGCTCCACTGATGGGTCCACTAAATGAGAGAATCAGGAACATCAATCCTCAACCAATCAAACTGTTACAAATTAATAATGGTTAAAATATTAAATCATTAAGTGAAAGCAGAGTGTAACTCCTCTCACCAAAAATATTGCCCGTGGAGTTGGACTCAAAGTTGCTGGAGAAGCCTTGATTCACTTTGCAGGTGAAACTTGTGTCTTTCTTCCAGTGACTTGGAGGGACAGTGAAACGTCTACTGATTGAATGGAGGCCCGGGGTGTCAGGAAGATCAACATACTGTTTGTCAGAAATATCAACACTGTTGGCCTGGAAGGTGACATAGAGGTCAGTGGGGGAGAGTTGTGTGACGTCACACTCCAGCACAGCACTGTTTCCCTTCAGCAAATCTGGGAGAAATCTCCTGATCTCCACTGATGGAGCTGTAACAGCAGGTTCTGGATGATACAGAAAGAAATAAAAGCAGAACATATTTTTTAGGTCATTTTCTGTGACGAGACATCTGATTTTCATGTTGTATAGTTGTCTTACCTGCAACATTCACAGTCCTCTCAGTGGATGAAAAGCAGTCATGTTCCACTCTACAAGTTATTTGCTTCAGTCGTTTCCACTGACTTAAAGTAACCATCACATTACTGATTATATGAGTTGTGTTTCTTTCAAGGTTCACTGTGTTATTGGTTGAGACTGTCCCATCCATCAGCCAGGTCACTTTGGCATCAAAAGCAGTACGGACCAGACATGTTGCTTTTACTTCAGATGTTGCCATCATTACTGTCTTGAAGCTGGGAATCTCCACATGAATGGATGGAACGGTTGTTGCATGGACTGCAGAAACAAAAACATTATCTAATTTAAAGTTTAAAGCTTTTACACTGCATTTTAAAGCATTATATGTTTTAAAATGCATATCAAATCTTTTCATATTGTGGTAGTAGTTGCAAATACTTACTTTGACAAATACTTATTGTCTTTATAAATTTAATGTTGTTGTGATTGGACTTGCATGTAAAACTTGAGCCATCTGCCCACTCTTTCATATTTGGCCCAATCTCACTGCTTAGACTAAATGTTTTCTCCACTCCATCCACACTCTGCAGCTTCCTTTGGATTTGTGCAATTGTAAGAGGCTGGTTGTCCCTTTGCCAGTTCACACTTAGTTTGTCTGGAAAGAAGCCACTTAGGGTGCAGATGAGTCTGACTGGTGAGGCCCCAGATTCTCCTTCCCAGACAGGGTGTAATGTGATGTTTGGAGAGACAATCCGCGGTCCTGAGATAGAGAAGAGATTATTTTGGTTTCTCTTGCTTCATTCTAAACATTGCATTAATAGTTTTTTTTGTGTGTATGTAAATTTCATCTCCTTAATTATACATACCTAGATTTTGGTAAAGTAACGCACTGTGTTGTCTCAGTTCTAAGTGTAATGTCTATATTTAGGTTAGATGGCATAGTTGTACTTTTACAGTTTCTGGTGGGGTCAAGTAGAGACAGGGCTGAAAGTCTGTTACACAGATGTTGCAACATGCAGCAGGGCAGAGTGATCGGGGCTAGCAGCAAGCGGAAGCATTGAGTAACGCCCACGTCTCAAAAAAGTACCAAAAGACAGAAGTGAAACAATGCTAAGAGCAACGGTGCATCACAGACACCAGGTGTGAGGTGTGGTTATGCCAGTAAGAGAAACAGAGTACACATTTAAATATCTCATATCAGTTTATGTTATCACATGGATTACATTTACATGGCTTCTCATGACTTTGCTTAAAGTTTTAGTTCTAGTTCTCTATTATTAATAGACTCCAGAACTAACAGACTGTAAAATCTCTTTACATATTGAGTTCAACATGGGCTGTTGATTCCAGGTTCTGATAAGGTGATGAACATAACAACATATTACACAATATATATTAATATAATTCTAAAATCTAAAAAAAAATAATAGTGCACTTATGAGCATTATGAATTCAATTAGGTGATGAAAATGAGGTGGTAAAATAGGTAAAAATGAACCATTTTAAAATAATGAAAGAGAGAAAAAAAATTAAATTCATTTAAACATTTATTTTGAAAAAGATACAAAACTCAAATTCAAATGAAAAAAGGACATTTGTGATTACATACATGATACAATGCGTTTATGAGAAAACATGTAAAAGTTATTATTATTTTTTTTTTTTGCTTTTTACAGAAAGTTCACCTCATTTCATTTAATCTGAAAAGATAAAGACAAAAAAACAAAAAAAATAGATTAGTAATATTAAACCAAAATGATCAAATTGTATGATCACATTGCTAATGTATTATATGACCAATATATACACATCACAGTGACTACATTGCTGCATTATAAAATATCATAAAACACACATGAATACTTAATGTTGGCCTGACCTCTTTGTATGTAATTTATAGTTGAAGTAAAACTTTTGGATTTCAAAGGCGACATCTTTTTAAAGTGAGATCAACTTCATTTTTGTCAAGTGAGGAATTTTCTGATTAGTCAAATAAATATTTTAATGGCACAGACAAAATGTTACAACTAAGTCGTGTTGCAGTTTGCTGTTAATATTTAATAAATAATTTATCTCAATTAACCCTTTGCAAAGAAACATTTTAGAATAAGACTGAACATTCAATAACGGCAACACCTGCTCAAAATCTTTAAATTTTTTAAGACATTTTAATATAGTAGAGTTGATTCAACAAAAAATACATTTAAAACAGATTGTTAATTCTGTAAAACTCTTTATGCTCTTGCAAAGATTTTTTTTAAGTTGTCATGTTTCAAAGCATTGAATTTCACAAATGTTTTTTGCGTCCACATGTATATACTCTGTTTTTTAAAGGTTTAAAGGTTTATTATTATTATTATAACAATGATTGCTATTGCTATATGTATAATAACAGCTGTGCTTTTATTGCAACCACTTTTAGAATCAGTAGTATAATTAGTAGTAGTGATAGCATTAAACATATATTAGAGTATAAAAAGGAACATGTAAAAAGTTAGTGATGCTGTGCGTAAAGGTCATTTTAGTTGTTGGTCAGACAAACACTATTTACTCAGTTGTCTTTTTCTGTTTTTTTGTGCACACACTCTAATATATAAACTCATTATTACCTTGACAGCAGTGGTGCCAATGGTGAACAGCAGAGTGATGAGGAAGAGAAGGATGAAGGTGAGGGCTGTGTCTCCCATGTTATCGTCTTCTGTCTCCATGGTATTGTTCCATTGGTAGTTAGTTTCAATCAGGAACTCTGGATGTAGTGTACAGTAATTAGTCAGTTTATATTTGGGACAACTCACTCCCAGATTTGAATCGAATACCTCATGAGACAATGACCAAATTCTATTTATATCCTTTTTTTTAGAAATAAAAAGCATAAAACCCTAACAGTTAGTCAGTGAATCAATCGAAGTATAAATAAATGACCACAAAAAACAAAAAATAAAACAGTAGTGGCATATGTCTTAGTAATTAAATTGTTATGAGCGTGTCATAAGGCATAATAGTTTTGTGCCTCCTTTTAAAATGTTGATGAATATAAAATAATGAATCCTACTATGATCCTGAATTGCTTTTGAAAGACCCCGTTATTAGTGTGGCATGCATGACTTGGCTTGTAAAAAAGTATTTTCATCATTTGACTGGAGTTAGACCTTAAACAATCATCTGTCATCTGTGTTGGGGGTGCAAGACCCAGTAGAGGAAACACACATACACAAAGACAAGTCACACAAACAATGTTGATGCACTATCTACACATAAAGATTAACAAATGTGATTTATTTAATTTTTGTCTTAAGTTAGTGGGGTGGTGGTGGCCTTATTTTAGTAAATAAAATATGATGTTCAAAGTTTGACATATTGTTAATGTCAATGACAGTAAACGAAAAACGTGTAGCTCAAAATATTGGTTAAATAAAGACATGAACTGCATGCGACATACATCAACAGAATTGCAAAGTGCTTTTTTTTTTATTTTGATTTTAAATCTGCATGAAAAAGACAAACACAATGTCATATCACAAGCAACAAACATTAAACATCAAACAGCAGAAGACACAACAACACAAAAACATCTACTGGGGCTTGCACTTTTCAGGGATGTTCATGTTGAGGTTGACCAGGTTGTTGTTTTTCTCAAATGTTCTGTATCCAATAGACCTGACAATAGCTTTAGTTGTGTTAGCCACAGACTCGTGGTGAACTACACAGCTATACACCACATCATTCCTTTTCCACTGCTCAAGGGTGAGTGATAACTGGCTATAGGCAGAATAGGATCCGTAGTTCTCGACAGGGTTTGTGGTATGGAACTCGTAAGTTGAATCTACTTCCTCATCATCAACAAGCCAAGACACATAAACTTCCTGAGGGAAGAAGTCTTTCACAAAGCAAGTCAGGGTCACGGTTTCTTTTCTAGTATGTTCTACTGGAGGCATCATAAACACTGAAGGACGCTGAGTCTGTCCTCCTGCAAGCATGAGAGAACAGTTAGACCTCCGGCCACAGATAAAACTACAGCCTACCTAGAGCACTGAAGGAAATGTCTGCTACAAAATACACTTAACAATAACACTGTGTATGATGACATGACAAAGGGAATTAAACACACACACTTTTAGCTGCTGAATAGTTTTCTTACCAATACTCCTTTCATAGAGTTTCTTGACTGGCTCAAGCCACTCTGAGTGTTCAACAATACAGTAGCGCTTGATCCCCTGGTTCCATTCATCATATGTGATGTCAAGTGAAAGATTTATTATTTTTTTTCCATTATCGGTGGATTTTGAGTACTCAACCAACTTGTTTCCAGAATCGTCCTCCCACCAAACCTTCGTAACAGATGGCTTGTTTTCCTGGACTTGACATACTATCTTTCCTTTTCTGCTCATAAACATGTCCTCATTTGTAGGGCCAATGATAGTTATGTCCACATCTGCTCCATCACATGGGGGCATTACTGCATAAATACATAATAAACAATTATTCAACAGAAATGACTGCAAAACCATGGGAGTTGAAATTCAATTTACAAATATTTTGTAGAAAAGTTTTTTTACTCACCTGAACCGTAGCTCACAGATTCATTCACATATGTTTTAATGTTGTTTTCACCTTTCCCCTCGAACAGACATGTAAACTGAGTGCCTGGACTCAAGCCATCGGATGGTACACTGAGAAAACTTCCCAAACTGTACAAAGTACCGTTCTCATCCTTTCTTTCCTGAACAGGTGTTGTGATCTCGTATATTTTGTTGGAGATGTCGTCATTATCTTTCAGCCATGTCAGTTTGTGATCTTTTGGTGAAAAATCTTTAGCAAAGCAGGAGAAGGAAGCCTCCTTTTTCTCATCAGAGGAGGCCAACACACTAAGAGTTGGCAACTGATAAAGCGGCCCTGAAAAACAAACACACACACACAAAAATATGTATGCGGAAGCAGCGAATAATTTACAGTGTATATGCAGAAGCAGAGCATATATATATATATATATATATATATATATATATATATATATATATATATATATATATATATATATATATATAAACTTGTATATACTTATAAAGTTTGTGACTAAAGTTTCTTTCTGTATATGCTAACTTATAAGTAAAAAAGTAAAAAAAAAAATGTTATAACTGAACAGCAGAGCTTTAATCCTTGCTTCTGCATATACATTGACTGCTCAGGCAAGCGAATGCAGATCTAGTGTTACGTGAATGTTAATGATCAACATACAGTTTCCATCTATCTGCATAACTAGAATTATGCAGATAGATGGAAAAAAGCAGAACAAATTGCAATAACCTGTTCTCAGACAGGCAGGGGGCATACAGTATGTTAGTAAAGAATAAAATAGAAGGTGAATACATATGCTTCAGCCTTCTTGTTCCACCTTTGGTTTAAAAATTATAAAACTAGAAATATTTAAGGATTTGTCATGCTATTTAATTTGGCAACAGTTCATATCTCGATTTGCTTTGAATTCACTATATATTGCTTTCTTTTATGTTTGGTTCATTTATTTTTATTTTGTCCCTAGTCTTTTTTCTCTTCCTTTCATACTTTGGATGAAGAACATTGAGTTTTGAAACTTAATTAGTTACTGCAATTAAAGATTATTTTTATACTTCTCAAAAGTACTGGCTAGAAGTGGCCTTGTATTACATTGTTTACTGCACTGTAAACATTTCTTTAATTATTCTGTTTGATATTGAATTCTACCTCAGTTTACTGGCAATAGCCAACCCTGACATTTTTTTTATATTATCATTACCACACTTATACCTTTATGTATAATTAATACATTTAATTAAAAAAAAAATTCAAATATGTTAAACCATTATAAAATATATCAACAACTCCACCATGTAAACCTGCTGGATTTCAAAGAAACTACTAGAAACGTATTTAAATATTACTTCGAATTCGTCTTACCTGGAGACATCTTGGGGGGAAAAACACAGGTTGCATTTCCCGCTGGATGTGTCACGGCACATTGGAAAGGCTTCCTTGCGTCCCAGTCCTGTTTGCTCACTTGGATTTGACTGATTCCAGTATAAAGGTTGTCTTTCTGTACTGGAGGGTACTGAATAGAGTTTGTCAAGACAGTCCCCTCTTTGGTCCATGCATAGGTCAGTGAGGAGGGTGTGAAGCCGGTGGCATAACAGCCAAGAGTGACCGTGTCTCCAGTCCCAGAACCACATTGCATCAGAGGAAACACAGTTGGTCTAGTTGAAGTGGCTAAAAAAGGAAAAACAAATGTGTTAATAAAATACCAAAATTAAAATAATATTCTACTTTCAGATATGTTTTCAACCAGTCAATTGTCTAAGAAAGCACAGCACTGAACGTATTTTAATATGTTGAACATGGACATATTCAAACAGACCTTCGTGTTTCCCCATCTTAATTATTTAGATGTTGTTTGTTGCACTAAGGTTAACCTCCCTCAATAATATTATTTGTGGTTGTTTTGTTGTTCTATATATAAACAGGTAAACTACCTTGAATGAACAACTTTGACAATAATCATTGCTGTTGTTTTCAAATTGAATTGATAAAGGTGTAAAGTTGGTGAACATCCGTTAACTGCGTTGAGAAACGTTATATTCAGATAAAAACATATTAAATTTGTTCAAATTCAGCGATTATGTATGACATTAAAGACTTTTCTTACCTGAAGAAACAGTTACTGTTGTTCCCTTTCCCCAGTAGTCAAAAGCAGCATAGTAGCACAGTGCTGAATCTACTTAGCTGTTAGTATCAAAACTCTACGTCTACTTATGTCGAGTGCAAAGTCTACCTCAACACTTAATGAATCCCATTATGTTATAAAATCTATTTAATGACCCAAAATACACAAGCCATAAATATCCACCAGTGAGTTGCACTGAGAATATCACTGTTTGACTTTTTACCCTACGTACCGTATTAAAACACTTTACTTTTGAAGTGACACTTGACACACTCAGTGTGAAACATACCCTGCTGCACATTTCAAACAGGACAAATCTTACCTGATGACACCGTTACCATAGTGCCTTTTCCCCAGTAGTCGAAAGCCCGGTTGTTACAGTTATGAAAGTCAATTAACCCTTCTCACAAAAACTCATTGCCGTGATATCCCGTTATTTCATGTCATACAGTTTGGTTTTGGTACCAGTTAAAATCTATTTCAAATAGACACCTGTTAAAACTAAACTTCCCTTCTAATTTTTAAACTATTCAAGACTTTTTTGGTATAGGGCTAAAAAATACTGTTGGCTGTCTCAACAGTTGTGACAACATGAAAATTATAAAATATATTTTAGTAACATGATCAGGAATAATAATAATCAGAAACATTAAAATTACATACCTGAGGTGACGGTGACCATTGTGCCTTTTCCCCAGTAGTCAAAAGCATAGTCACAGTTGAACAAACTATAAACCACTGCATACAAAAACCTGTTCCCAGATATTTACGCTTTCTATGGTCAGTTATTTTATGACGATCTAACTTCTGACACATCTTTATTGGCTTTTGCAAAGAACAATTTAGAAGATGGAGCCAAAAATGACTTTCACCGCCAAACTTTAAACGAAGTCTATTAGTTGTAACACATTTTACTTACAGTGTCCAAAAAATGAATGACCTGAGTCCCAACTGTAATTCTCAAAAAGTACTAAAACGTTTTTTAAATCAAAATGTACACATTAGAAACAACAAAATAAGATGGACTTACCTGATGTAACTGTAACCATTGTGCCTTTTCCCCAGTAGTCAAAAGACTCCCAGTCACAGTGTAATATATCAACACATCCAACATACAAAAACTAGCGCCTTAAAGATGCTGTCACTAAGGTTGAAATATGTTATAATAAACAGTACAATTATCACATTTTCAATATGAAGATTAAATAATCTTATTTTACCTGATGTGACGGTCACCATTGTTCCTTTTCCCCAGTAGTCAAAGTAATTGTCACAGTGATAGATTTCAATAACACTTTCGTACAAAAATACTAATCCAAGCCAATCTCAAAAATTGTTGTATTTATTCAGTGATCTATTGTAAATACCTAATATTTACCCTGATCCTTTGCTTTTGCTACAAATTACATCGGAGTTTAAGTACAGTATGAATTAACTAAATTTAATAATAAACCAGACATAAATTAAATTGTCTTTACTCAAAATATTTTCAATTATTACTCACCAGAAGTTACGGTGACTTGTGTCCCTTTTCCCCAGTAGTCAAAGTAGCTATCACAGTGATATATTTCAATCTGTTTCTAATACAAATACTAAAACTATTGTTTATACCAAGAAAAGTAAACATGTTTCACTGACAAAGCAATTACCACTGTACTATTTATGAACCACTTCCCTTGAGATATTTATTTCCTGTGGTCTGGGTTACATAAAATTAAGTGTGTTTGCCGACGGTTAGTGAACACTTCCTCTTTATCAGACCCTCCTGTCAGCTTCAGTTTCTGCAGCATGGAGTTCACATAAGCAGATACCCATGAATCAGCTGAAATGACTGAATTAATGATTTAGGGCTCTGTTGCCCTTAAGTCCACATTTTCAACATATTGTTACAATTATTATTATAATGATTATAACAACAACAACAACAACAAAAATAGTAATCTATCCATTCATTACTTGTAATCGCTTATCCTCATCAGGGTCAGACTGAGGCTGGAGGCTGGAGCCTGTCCCAGCTGAATCTGGCCGTGAGGCGGGGTACACCCTCCTCAAATTGCCAGCTTATCGCAGGGCACATAGAGACAAACAACCATTCACACTGACATTCACCCTTATGGCCAATTTAGAGTCACCAAAAAAGCCAAAATACCCGGAAAGAACCCATGCAAACATGGAGAGAACTCCACACAGATTTAAAGATTATTATTATTATTGTTATTATTATTTATTGTTGTTGTTGTTGTTGATATGCTCACTTGATCTATAGCTACTTTAATCAGCTGTCCTGTTCATTCCATAGCTGTCAATTTGCTTCACAATGGGAACATCAAGGAAAATGTGTGTGATCACTGCATCTGTACCAGAAAATACAATAAATTATACTCTAAACATACACCGATGCATGTTTAGAATTTGCTGATTAAACTTCATCAATCAGCTAAATTAAAATGAAATTAAGTAGAACTGGAATAAATGAATTAGTCAATGGTATCATAGAGTCTCTCACCTAGATAAAATGAAACTCAAAATCTATTTCATAAGAAAGTGACTAATGCAAAAAGCATAAATATGTGTTATGTGCCATGTTAACTAGGACACTACCCTGTTTTCCTCCTGTATTGTGTGACTGTGCTCCTCCTGTGTTGTCTGTTGGCCTCTCTCCTATCTAAACAGACCATTAGCCATTACACTCTCTTGCATAAAACATGCATTTGCATTTCCAACATGACCCTAAGCTACATTAAAAACATCACCATCCTCTTTGTTCCAGTCTAAGAAGGATGAGGATGAGGATGAGGTTAGCATCTTAAATGCAGGTTTGCAAACCAGTCAATTAAAGTTTCATTGTCAGTCTTCTTAATTTCACAGTATTAAACTGAAAGGAAAGCTACATTTCTGAAATCTGACTAGCCCATTGTGTTCATCAACAAGGTGTGTAGGTGCCTCAAGGTGATATTTTTTATCTTGTGTGGACAAGACATTAATCTTGCTCGCAGAGATAGAATAGCATTCACACATTACAATCACAGCTTTGAGTTTGCCAATCTACTGTCAATCGCTGGGCTTAACAACACAAAAACCACCAGCTACAGGAAGTCCATCAGTCCTGCTGAGTCCGGCGCTATATTTTGGGTTTAGGTTTGTCTTGGAACTTGCCCAGGAAGACACTGAAAGTGAGCAAATGTTAGCTTAGTACAAACCAATAACTGTATGCTACCAGTGAACCATTTGTAAAGTTTAAATGAAATAAAACAACTTACAGAAATCTCATATACCATCATGTAAAATCCTAGTGCTCTGGGTATCCAGCAACAGCCATCAGTTTGTCCTCCATGATTGTTATTGCAAGGAAACTGTAAACTTTGTCATCTTTCATCAACGCAATGACCACAAACACTAACTGCAATGACTGCACTATAGATCCAGTGATCCTTGGGATAAAAGATCTGCAGTTTATTTTTTGACCACCCAATCCCACCTGGAGCAAAGTTTAAACCACTTGATCCTGTGAGATTTGACCATCCCAATGTAGTCCTCTACAACATAGGCTTCCATTTCCTTCTGCTGTTTTCTTCTTGGTTCATTTTTTCATTGTCCCTGTAACATTCCCTCAGTCGACCTTCAAGAGTGCTCTTGTCGACCACTTTCAGCTAATTACATTGTTCACCCTGCAGAAACTTAACAAATCCATCTGTTGCTACAGTCTGTAACATTTTAAGTTTCGAGCGGTTTGAGACCATTTCTCTGTCGTCTTTTACTAAGGTGGTTAGTGGCATGAAACCCACGAACTGTCCCTTAGATATCATTCCAGCCAAGTTTTTGAAGGAGGTTCTGAGTTCTGTTGGGTCAAGTCTGCTTGTTTTTATAAACACTTGTCTTAGCTCAGGGTCTGTTCCAGCTGCCTTCAAACACGCTATGGTTAGGCCCCTCCTAAAAAAAACGCATCTTGACCCCTCTGTGCTCTCCAATTTTAGACCTGTCTCCCACTTGCCTTTTCTTTCTAAGGTTTTAGAAAAAGTTGTTTTTATTCAATTACAGACATTTTTGGAGATCAATTCTATTCTTGATAAATTTCAGTCTGGTTTTAGATCCCGACATAGCACCGAGTCAGCACTGTTAAAGGTGCACGATGATATTGCCTTGTCTGTGGATGCTGGGAATCCTGCTGTGCTGGTGCTGCTGGACCTCACAGCGGCCTTTGATACAGTCGACCATGCAGTCCTTGTATCTCGCCTAGAGCAGCACGTTGGCATCCGTGGCACTGCTCTCCAGTGGTTTAGGTCATACCTGGCAAACAGGAGTTTCTCTGTCGTGATTGGCGACCACTGCTCCTCAGATGCATCCCTGCCCTGTGTGGTGCCACAGGGATCTATTCTCGGCCCTATTCTGTTTTCATTGTATATGCTACCTCTTGGATCAATTATAAAAAACACAACCTGTCTTTTCACTTTTATGCCGACGATTTGCAGATATGTTTGCCCATGAGACCAAACGAAAACACTGCACTTACTAAGCTGCTGGACTGCATTACAGATATAAAGCAGTGGCTGGCACAGAACTTTCTGCACTTAAATGACTGCAAAACTGAATGCATTTTGTTTGGTTCACCATCTATGTCGAATGTTTTCACCAGAAACTCTGGCACTCCGCCCCCCCTTTTTAAATTACATGTCAAAAATCTTGGGGTAACGTTTGAAAATGGGCTCAAGTTTGACAAACAGATTAGCTCTGTTGTCAGCACAAGCTTTTTTCAGCTCCGTCTCTTGGCCAGAGTGAAGTCTTTTCTCAGTCGGCAGGATCTCGAGAAGGCAATCCACGCTTTCATCAGTTCCAGACTGGACTACTGCAATGCCCTTTACGTTGGCCTCAGTCAGTCCTCAATTTCTCGTCTCCAACTTGTGCAGAACGCTGCTGCCCGATTTTTAATAAGCACGTCCAGACGTGAACACATTACCCCTGTGCTTTCGTCACTCCACTGGCTTCCAGTCCGTTTTAGAACTGATTTTAAACTTCTGTTGTTTGTTTTTAACGCCATTAATGGCTTGGCCCCCTCTTACTTGTCAGAGATTTTAACTTTTCGCAATTGTGGCAGAGCCCTGCACTCTTTGGGTCAGCTTCTGTTAGAGGTCCCTAGGTCAAGACTTAAACAGTGGGGCGATCGTTCTTTTGCCGTCGCTGCCCCCAGACTGTGGAACAAACTGCCCCCTGACATTCACACCACTACTGATCTCAGCCTTTTTAAATCGAAGCTTAAGACCCATTTCTTCAGATTGGCGTTCAATTCTGACTAGGGCAGTCCTGTTTCTTAGGTGTACTCATTCTGTCTGTTCCTTTCTATGCATTTCTGGAAGGCTTTTAATACCCTGGAGCGCTGCAGCACTACAGCACTGTTAATTGTATTTGTATGTTATGTATGTGTGATGTATTGTTTTATGGCTTTGTTGTAAAGCACTTTGGGTACCTTTCGGCTATTGTAAAGGGCTATACAAATACATTTGATTTGATTTGATTTGAAAGATTTCTTTTTATAAGAACATATGAACTCATGGTGTTAAAAGTTATTGTCATACAAAAAGGCAAAAGAATAACGTGTTTAAATGAAATGTCATATCAAAAGAATGAAATGTTATTATAACATGAAAGTCTGACATATCAAATCTTAAAAGCTTTTATTATCATCTATATTTTTTTAATGTTGGGGTATATCCCAACATTTCTACAAATGTCTGAGCCTTTGGCTTTCTGTCTAAAGTTTCCGTTTGTTAACTGGATGAGGAAGCACCTGTTATGGTGAAGATTGTTTCCTCTGTGTTACATAAATAACCAGTAAGGATGTTGATAACCACAAGTCCAAAATTTACAGAAATTTTTGTTTCTCTTTCAATAGGATCTCAAACTTTAACTGGTGTGTTATTCCTGTGTTATTCTTGTATTCTTGTGTTTTACAGTATGTGAAATAAAACAGAGCTATTCTGAGGTGTTGTAAAACTGAAAAATATACAATTACACATAAATGCAATCCATCTGTCCACTATTCTCTCAGTGTCTAATAAATTTGTAAAACGCTCTGGTTTTGTGAATATAATCTCTTTTTCTTAAGGATAGTGACTCTTAGGCTTCAGTTCAGTGAAAGAGGTTTTTGTCACATAATATATCACTGTGGTTGTAATACTGCACTGTGATATAACTCCATACAAAAACTCTACCCTGCCAGTGTGCAGGCTATCATGACACTAAACTTTATCATATTAGTGCATCAAGAACCAATGTTAAGAACAAATCATATAAAAGTTATCAGAAAATGATTCACTAATATGATAATGATACAATAAAACAATGACATATGAATATAGTTATTGGTCTACATGCAGTAAAACCATGGACAGATGACACCCATCAAGTGTGAACTAGAAACAAAACAACTGCAGCAGAAAACAGGATCAATAGGTTCTGATAGGAGGATACATATTTCATAACATAGTTTTGTCAGGTATATCATCCAAAGGTTGGGTGACATAACACAAAGAGTTGTCATCTTTAGTTTAACACCAGCAATAGGAGTCGTTTTAATAATTAAATAATTATTATTCCACTAAATGTGTTTGGTGAAATGACCTGATCTTTTTTTTTTCTTGAGGCACAGGGACTTTGTGCTTCAGTTCAGTTCAGGACAGGTTTTTGTATTACCACATATCACTGTGGCTGCCACTCCCATACACAGTGTGACATACTCATACAAAAACCTCTGCCTGATATTTTGTTAGCTTGTTATATTGTCTCATCAAGGGCAATAATGAATATTTAAGCTGTAATTATTATATGTTTTAGAAAAATTATATTTGTCAGACATTGGTGATTTTTAGTCATAGTAGTGTCATGGCTCTAGGGACAGTAAAGTTGGTCTGTTGGTCTGTCCACTGCTTTGGTCTAGGGTGAAATATCTCAGCAACTGTTTGATGGATTCAAACTGATTCAATTTTTTTTTTTTTTTTTTTTTTTTTTTTTTTACAGACGTTCATGGTCCCCAGATGATGAATCCTTTGTTGATTCCCAACTTTTCCTATACTGCCACTAGCAGGTTGACAGTTTCGTTTTTTTTTTTTGTAAAAATACAATGACAACTATTACATACTAAACTAAGATGGTGTTGATGGTGAAAATTATATGTTTAACATCAGCTTTACTGTGCCTAAGTACAGCCTTGCAGAGCTGCTAGCTTGACTGTAGGCTTTTAGTGTTGTTACCTTGAGAATATTTATATCATCTCCCGAGTGCTAAAAAAAATTTGACATTAAGCTCCATATGACAAAACATAAATATTTTGCTTTCCTTGATGAGAATTTTGTTGGACACATCTCACCTACTTGTTTTTTATATCAGCACCACATTTCCTTCTCAGTTAGAGGTTTTTGTCGCAGCATCTATCTAAACTCTGCACTGCACGCTGGCTATCACGACACACTAATGCTGTAATACCTAATACTAATTTACAGTTATTTATTTGTTTGTTTAGTGTTGATTTGTTTCTAACAGGTTAATGAATATTTAACATTCAGTATATTTTTTTCAGGCATGTCATCTAAAGGTCGGGTGACCGCAGTAATGTAGTAGTAGTAGTGCAACTGTGTTCGTACTGTCTCAGTGATATAAAAACATTACCCAGTCTTTTAACAGTTATTTAAAGTAATACATATCCAGAATTATTATAGAATATTTGGGCTGACTGTATGCTAATGAAGCTCTTAGATTTGTACTGAGTGTTTACATTCAGCTTTCATTTACAGTACAAAGACCTTTGCCTGCCTTTAGAGGTTTTTGTAACGGTGTGAATCACTGTGGCCACCCCCCTCCAGTACACAGTGAAAAACCACAATGCAAAAACCTTCAATGCAGTGTAGCTGTCATACTCTTCTCTGCAATACGCAATACAACAGCTCTGGTTCGTTTTATTCAAAATTATTGTGGGACTGTTAAAACCATTGTTAGTACCTGTTTTGTGTGGGGGGTTTTATACTGTTTTTGTTTTTGTTTTTATGTATTTAGATGACAGGAATAATAATAAGATTTTAAAGATGTGCTATGAATGTGCTATAGTATGTAGTGTATTAGACCCTAATTTGTGATGATTAATTATTTCATTATTATTTATCATTATTACTCAGTTAATTTCCTTTATTGCTAAGTATAAAACTGGAAAACATACAATTCCACATGTTCCTCCATTATTCTATATTCTATTAAATATTAATGTCAATGTCTAATAAAAATGAGAAATTGACTGACTGTCACTTTCTGTTTACATTATGTTTTTCTTGTAATTATTTTTCAGTATGTGAAATAAAATAACTATTTTCTGCTTGTTTTTGTTTGTTTGTTTGTTTTTTTCAGGGTAAAACTGTGTGTGTCTAATAGATTTCTGAAATGCTCTGGTTTCTTGAGGACATTGACTTTGTGCCTTAGTTTAGTTCAGGGCTGGTTTTTGTATTACTGATTTGTGTGTATTTTGTACTGTTTGTAGCAGGATAATTTATTATATTGCAGCCCCTTTTTATAGTAAAACTAGGAAACCATTAAAAAAACATTTTACTTTTTTATTTCCATGATATCCTGCGTGGGAAGAAAACTCTCTTTTAAGCTCATGATGACTGAACACAATATACATTTTGTCTATTCTTAATTTTTGTTAAATAAATATGTTAAATTATATTTTAATTTTTTGTACACCCTCCTAAAAATGTATTTTTAATGCCATAATTAGTATTACTGACATTACTTTATGAGAAGGCAAATGCAGTACATGCAGATCCTAGATGAATAGTAGATGAATCACAGCTTCAGATAGTGTTTTGAAATGTATCAGTGTGTTTGTATTTCAGTAGAAGCAACATTTTCCTCTTCTTAATCCAGTGACCTCAGAAAACTCCCACCACTGTAATGAAGCTTTTTAAAGATTGATTACACACTTAATGGTACATGGAAGAAAAACATTTTTACACTGACCTCTATGTGCTGAAATATTCCAGTCTTTTGCACTTGACCACAACTCATTGTGATGTCAGACAATAATAACAGAAGTGCTTTACTTCACAGAGTGGCAACGGTGCACATAGGAGCCACTAGATGACAGCACAAGCAAATTTCCAACTTCCATAGTTGATCTTTGAGCTCATCTTCACTGGCTGAATGCAGCTGGAAGGCAGTCCAGTGATTTAGGTTGTTTGTTACCTGCTGCTGCTATCATTGTTAACTCGTGTGTGGAATTACATGATTTTACTGTGTTTTTCTTTTGTATAAAATATCACCTCTAAATGTTTCTATTGTACACCACTGCAAAACAAGAGATGATCCGGATAATGTTAAAACGTTGCTCTTTGTTTCAGTCTGACAGAAGTACAGTGAGAGGAGATGCATCAACAGAAACATTGATCTAGAAAAAGAAGAAAGCAGAAGTGTCTATTCACCAGAAATCAGTGATAGTATCAGAAACATTATACATGTAGTTATAATCATTGTGGAAATACATTGTGTCTGTTTGGTTTGTCTTCAGTTTGCAGTCACATAAATAAAGATGGAAGAGATCAAGATTTGCAATGACTCCTCTTCACAGTGCTGAAAAAAAGATTCAATTTAATATTTATTGGTTGGATCTATTTATAATAATAATATTCATAGGTCAGACTATACTTGATGCTGAATTTGTTTTGTTATATTGTATATTGTGGTATTTATTACAGGAGTGTCCTGGCTATCACAGCAACACAGCACAGCAACATATGATCCATTTCTACATTAATTAATGGTACAAAGTACAAGTATTATGAAAACTATAGTGTGATTCATTTTAGTAATTTTATGGCCACAAGTGTGGAACAAATTTGTTAATGGAGTCGAATCGGGATTCTGTATATCTTCCAAACCATCACAGCTTTTCTTAGAGCTCTTAGACTGAACAAGAAGACAGGTTGAAACATCTTTACAGACAGTTATTATCACATTAATTGTACTGTATGATTTTGTACAGCTGCTCAACAAACTTCAGTCACTGTGGCTCTCGAGCACAATAATAAACAGCAGAATCTTCAGTCTTCAGACTGTTCATCTGCAGATACAGCTGCTGTCTGCTGTTGTCTCTGGAGATGGTAAACCGGCCTTGAACTGACTGAGAGTAGTATTTGCTGCTACCACTACTGCTCTCAATGATGGCAATCCACTCCAGTCCTTTTCCAGGAGCCTGTCTGACCCAGGCCATCCAGTAGCTACTGAATGTGAATCCAGAGGTTGTACAGGTCAGTTTGTGAGATTCTCCAGGCCTTTTAATCACTGGTTCAGATTCTGTCAGAGTCTGACCATCAACACCTGTCAAGGTAAAGATAACATAAAAAACCTTCACATACAACACATTTACGACTTAAAGTCAAACATCAAATGAAAGATCAGTGAAGATCTTCACCTGCCCAGCAGATAGTTAAAAGCAGCAGTCCTGTCCTATAGTCCATCATGTTAAACTGTGTGTCCACTGTTCTCTGTCATCCTCTCTGCAGTCAGATAAGTAGAGATGGAAGACATCTGAGTTTTGCATTGACTCCTCCTCACAGGGAGGAGAGAACTGGAATCAAGTGATTCAAATTTCAGGAGTCTGACCATCAACATCAGAAATGAAACAACTGCTAATTTGGTTTATCCTGTAAACTAATAGAGAGAACAGGATTGTATTTGGGTGTCTCTTGTCCGTCTTGTCTGATTAAACTAGTCTGAATTTTTGATGATGAGGAAGAGTTCATCTGAGTCAGTCAAAGTTTAAAAGCTTCTGAAACATTTTGAGTTAAGTAACATTTTTATCATCATTAATATAGCAGCTAAATAACAACACACAATAACACCAAACAGAAACAGCATGGTCCACTTCTTTACAGGCTGCAGATACATAGCAGCAAGCTGTGCTCATATGACTGGTAAACTGTGATAGGCTACACCACAGAGACAGGGAATATAAATAGATTATTTGTCATGATTTCACTTCAGCACTGAAATTACTTTGCTGATGTCAGGTGTTGTGTGGTGACCAAAGGCCTGGAGGACACAACTGAATTGAAAATATGTCACCGGGGCATGTATGTCTATATGTAAGTGATATATGTATGTGTGCATGAACTGAAACTACATTTTAAACTGACATTATAACTAAACAGTCGCATTTCATCTTCAAGAGGTTTATGTGTGTGTTACCGCTCCCAGGAATTGTTCAGATACACTGTCCCGTTTAGATTTGATGTTTTACGTTAATGCAATTGCAATATCCCACAGGAGATGCACCCCAAAGTCAGAGCACTTTTGATAACCCTGTCTGAGGACTGGATAGACATAATTCATCAAATATACACAATGGAAAAGTTGACTTATTCCCTCAGAGCACCACAGAATGAATTCACCAATACTTAGGCAAAATGGACTGATTTTATTAGACCTTAAAGATAAAACTTGTATGATATGTATGTGTGACTTGAGAACAACTTCTCCACTTGATGGTATTTTTTTATTATTTATTTATTTATTTTCATGATTGATAATTTCTGATATGTGATTTGTGGTCCCATTTTGTGCCAGCAATTAATGTTTGAAAATTATGCCCACTGTG
Source organism: Sciaenops ocellatus (assembly GCA_033000465.1). Classification (NCBI taxonomy): domain Eukaryota; kingdom Metazoa; phylum Chordata; class Actinopteri; family Sciaenidae; genus Sciaenops; species Sciaenops ocellatus. The sequence continues at coordinate 18,208,059 of CP136877.1, forward strand.
GAAGGATCACTACTGCTGTCAGTGTTGGGCTACTTCGTTATTTTTTTGTTAATATAATTTAATTTAATTTAATTTAGGGAAGGAAAATAAGACTTCAATATTCAGTCATGACACTTCATGGCAATAATCAGTTAAATAGAGGAAGTAGTTTTTGTATTGCTGTACTATTATTGTGTTTCACTGTGGATCTCTGGCACAGTAATACACAGCAGCGTCTTCAGGCTGCACATTCTGTCCGTTTAGAGTCACTCTGTTGCTGGAAGTGTCTAAGTCAATAGTGAATTTGTTCTTTAGTGAATCTTTATAGTATGCAGCTCCAGTGTATCTGCTTCCAATCCACTCCAGTCCTTTCCCTGCAGGCTGTCTGATCCAACCTGTGTAGTAGCTGCCAAGAGAATAAGACACCTGACAGGTGATGGTCAGACGTTGACCTGGCTGCACAGTCACAGAGGCCGGCTGTGTCAACTGTTGACACTTCACACCTGTTAAAAAAGAAAATGGTTTGTATGATCAAGTTATACTGCAAAAGAAGAAGTGTTAACTAGAGAACAAAGAGACTCACATCCAGCTGCCAACAGCAGCAGCAGAGCTACAGAAAACATGGTTTATGTTGAAAGTGACGCGCTGTGAACTCCACTGACAGCCTGATGTGAAGTTTTTATAGCTGAGTAACAAGGAAGGTCACTGAGTTTGCATGTAGTCAAACATATGAAGCCTCAATGTTGGTCTAACTGGAGCCAATAGAAGAGTCTGTTGACTGTTATTATATCTGCAGAGTAAAAACATGCCAGGAAATCACCTCTGCCTTACGTATAATCTTTTATTACACACTCATCTGTAACATTTTGAAAATGTCCCTGCATTTACAGAAAGGAAACAACTGTTTGTTTTTACTGTAAACTATTAATAATGTTTTGTATTGACAACAATTCATTACGGCAAACATTATGTCAATTCTTGTGCAATTGCAAACAATGTTAATGATCATTTTTACTATTCTTAATGTAAATTAACATGAATCACGGATAATGGAAAACATATTCAATAAAATCAGCATTGCAATAACAATGATGATGTTCACCCTTTTTCTTTTTTTTTTCTCACTTACTGAACTTACTGACTGCAGAACAACAGAAATACAGTGACAGCAGATGTTTGAAAGCATGCAGAGAAACTTGAAGCCTCTAGAGGAAAACTGCTGCTCAGGACACGAGATCTGAGAGTCTCCTTTTGGTGACAGAGGAGGGAAACTTGACACTTACTGCCCTCTAAAGGTTTTATACCAGAAACTGCAACGTTATTTTTCACTTTGACAATCCATCCATTATCTGTAACTGATTATCCTTATCAGTATCAAGGTGGGGCTGGAGCCTATCCCAGCTTACTTTGGGTTAGACGAGTTACGAGTTACAAGAGGCGAGTTACACCCTGAACAAGTGTCCAGTTACTACATCATTTGCAGACATTATTGTGTCTTAATATATATAAATGTTGCTTGTATAGTTTAATCTTAGCAAAACTCAGAAGACATCTGAGTTTTACATTGACTACTTCTCACAGAGAGGAGAGAGCAAGATTTATCATTCAATCATTCCTCCATATCAGTTCATTTAAAGTTTGTCTGACAATTTCGATTTCAATTTGTATCACTTCAAATATAATTTATTTTGGCAACATGGTTTCTCACTGCTCCCTGTCAATATATTGTGGGGCAGATGAATTAAATTATCTACAGTATTGCTTTGATCACCAACATCCAAAAGAATATTATCGAAAACCGCTTTTATTGTCATCTCATCATGATCACCAATGTTTTAAATATATTCAAACATTTATGATTTGTACTCACAAATGTGACATGGGCAATTTAGTATTAAATAATACTTTGACAACTGGAGGACCTTTATTATTGTGAGTGATGTGGCATCATGAGACTAAAAATGAACTGATAAGTTTACAGTAAAATACATAGAAATCTAATGTGGATATATAAAAGAGCTTTTGCAGGTGTTAAAATATATATATATTATTATTTGTTGTCTTTGCAGGTTTTTGTGCACATGTCACATGTCACATGTCATAGTCACTGTGTCTTGCACAGAAGGCCTGGTAGCAACCCACTCAAGAACTTTCCCAGTAGCCTGTCGGATTTCGGATCTGTCATTCAGACTTTTAGTCACTGGCGAGAACTTCATGAAATAAAATGCTGAAAGACAGACGCCGAACTGGACTTCTTGATGTTGGACTAATAAGTAATATTAACTGGCTGCTATGTCTTTTGTCATTGCACTTGGCTGATGTTTGACAAAGTTGTTGACTTACTCAATTCTGGTCCTAAGTAACATAATCATAACAAATGCACATTTACAGCTGTCTATATTTATGACAGTGGCATTGCACTCTGAAACTGGGGGTGCTAAATGGCTAAAATACCAATTTCTAATTATTACTTTAAAGCCAGTAATACCTCAGTGGTACTTAAATGTCTGTGTATTGTATGTTAACTCTTATCTTATCTGTAATTACTTGAAATTATGACAATACTGAAAGACAGTGCAGGGTATATCAGCCCAGTAAAGATTGCAGCAGCAGATTGTTTTGCTGTCACTGGCTGTTTTGTAAGTATCGTGTTGTAGGATGGAATATGTATTGTAAGATTTTGTACAGCTGTTTAACCAACTTCAGTCACTGTGCCTCTTGGCTCTCGAGCACAATAATAAACAGCAGAATCTTCTGTCTTCAGACTGTTCATCTGCAGAAACACCTGCTGTCTCCTGTCGTCTCTGGAGATGGTAAACCGGCCTTTGACTGACTGAGAGTAGAATTTCCTGTCATTATCATATTCAATCCAGGCAACCCACTCCAGTCCTTTTCCAGGAGCCTGTCTGACCCAGTTCATATGGTAGCTGCTGAATGTGAATCCAGAGGCTGTACAGGTCAATCTGTGAGATTCTCCAGGCCTTTTAATCACTGGTTCAGATTCTGTCAGAGTCTGACCATCAACACCTGTCAGGACAACAAAAACCATCACATGCAACAAATTTACAACTTAAATTCAAACATCAAATAAAAGATCAGTGAAGATCTTCACCTGCCCAGCAGATAGTCAAAAGCAGCAGTCCTGTCCTATAGTCCATCATGTTAAACTGTGTGTCCACTGTTCTCTGTCATCCTCTCTGCAGTCAGATAAGTAGAGATGGAAGACATCTGAGTTTTGCATTGACTCCTCCTATGAGAGAACATGTGCATTTTTGCATGTGTGTAGGTGTGTGTTTGGGTGTGTGCCAGCATTCTGTCTTTGATACATCATGATTCTAGAGCCTTACTAGAATCTTATATTACAAGTGCTGTAAAAAATGGATGACGGGAAAACCCAAATGACTGAAAAGGTGTCCAGTAAATCAAAAGGTTTATTCACATTCATTTCATGAGGTGTTTTTTCAAATTATATATTTGTTAATTGACTATTTGTACAGCAATTTAACCAAATGCAGTCAGTGTGACTCTCAAGCACAATAATAAACAGCAGAATCTTCAGTTTTCAGAATGTTCATCTGCAGATACAGCTGCTGCATCAATTCAGAGAATCAGGAGTCTTACTATCTACATCACTACTGTCATTTGTTTTCCTTTATCTACTTATTTTTGTCCTTCAAATCTGCAACAATATATTTCTGATCTATGATTTGACCATTCATTTTAAAACAAACAGGTACATGTTTCAAATATCCTGTTTTGAGAAGAGAAGCATCTTCAGCCAAACTCTTCAGCACAGGAGATCATTCATGCCGATTTCCATGAAACAGTTTAATTCATTTAAGCTTTGTTACAGTATTGACATCAGGCTGCTGTGGTCTTCCCAGATTCACTAATTGGATTTGTAATAACAGTTTCTGTAACTTTTGGCACAATGCAACACATATTTTTAATTCATAACTTCCTGAAACAGGAAATAGGAAGGAACAGGAAAGAAGTATTTGTACATCAGTTGCTTCAAAAGGAAAAACAAAAACATGCATGCTTTTATAAAAATAAATAAATAAATAAAATGTTGTTTCACAGCAAGAAGGTTACGCGTTTGAACCTCAGCTGGGACATTTCTTTTTCTTTTTTTTTTTTTTTTTTGTAAACACATTTTATTGCAGTAGAGCATTAACAAAGAAATCAGTATCTGGGGAAAGTATTTTACATATTTCAATATTAGGCCCAAACATCCCTTACCAAATCTCGCCTACCCCTGTGGCTCACCACAGCTTATAACAAGAAATAAGAAAGGAAGGAAATTCTATACATATATACACACACATGTAGACAAATACATATGTACAAATGCAAAGAAAAATAAATTCACCCTCTAAGCAACAGCTCGGCTTGACAAACTTAACCAACTAGTCAGGGGAGAGGGCAGGTAAATAAGGAGATAAGGGATAGCCAGTGATTGAAAAACTTTACAGTTGAACTCTGCAGTGAGAATTTAATCTTCTCCAGGTCTAAGAAAGAAATCACGTATAGCCAAGAGGCACTTGAAGGTGGTGCTTGCTGTTCCCATAGGAGGAGGATTCTTCTGCGTGCATCATGTAAATAGCCTGAAAACTTCAGTCTGATTTTGCAGGTTTTGCAGATGTTTAAAGACATAAAGAGAAACTTTGAGCCTCTAGAGGAAAACAGATGATCAGGACACAAGCTCTGAGAGTCTACTTTTAGTAACAGAGGAGAGAAAAACTTAAATCTGACTGCCCTCTAATGGTTTTATTTGAGTAACTGCAACATCATTTTCCACTCATGTTATTACTCACTTCAGATTCCACATCATTTACAACCATTATTGTATCTTCATTTGTAGAAGTGTTTAATATTTGTAATAGTTTAATCAGCAACAAGATTGTTGTGTTGTCTTTGACCCTTTTATCAACACGTGATCTTTGTTGTGTTTTTTATCAATTTAATTTTCTTTAATAGTTCTTGGAAGAAACAATTTCAGTACTTTGGACAATGCATTATTTAAAATATTTAATATTAATAAAATGTAGACGAATTTAAAGAAAAATGCCATATAAAAAAATTTATGTATATATAAAAAAGGATTGGATATGAATATGAAGGGAAAATACGTCATGCTTGTGCTCTATCAATTTTTTAAAGATGAGAACTGTAGGATTTTGTACAGCTGCTCAACCAACTCCAGTCACTGTGAGTCCCGAGCCTTTGACTGACTGACAGTAATAGATCTTGCTTCCGCCATTGCTGATGGTTGCAACCCATTCCAGTCCTTTTCCAGCAGCCTGTCTGATCCAAGCATTCCAGTAATTGCTATCAAACCCAGAATACATGCAGGTCAATCTGTGGGATTCTCCAGGCCTTTTAACCACTGGTTCAGACTCAGTCAGTGTTTGACCCCCAGTACCTACAGACAGTTGAAAAGCTCATTAGTTACTGTAATACAGCCAGATTGTGTTTGTACCAGGTTTGTCAGAAAAATAATTATTGTTCTTACCTGCACAGTTAATAGACAGGATGAGAAAAACAACCAAATAATCAGGTCTGATCATTATAAAAGCCAGTTGTCTCTGTTCAGTCTGCAGTGTGTATGTCGGTGATATAGTCTCTGTCCTTCACTCTGCAACACATATGTTCATGCTTCCTCTATGGAACATTATTAGGAATCACTCCATTAATTTTCATTGTTATGCCGACGACACCCAATTATATTTATCGATCAAGCCTGATGAAACCAATCAGTTAACTAAACTCCAAGCATGCCTTAAGGATATAAAAAGTTGGATGACCTACAATTTTCTGATGCTAAATTCAGACAAAACTGAAGTTCTTGTAAATGGACACAAGAACCTCAGAAATTCTCTTTCTAGAGACTTAGTTACTTTAGACAAGATCACCCTGGCCTCCAGCTCCACCGTAAAGAATCTTGGAGTTGTTTTTGATCAGGATTTGTCCTTTAATGTCCACATAAAACAAATTTTGAGGACTGCTTTCTTCCACTTACATAACATCGCCAAAATCAGACGCATCGTATCTCAAGCGGATGCAGAAAAACTAGTCCATGCATTTGTCACTTCTAGGCTGGACTATTGTAACTCTTTATTATCAGGCTGCTCCAGTAAGTCTCTTAGGACTTTGCAGCTAATTCAGAATGCTGCTGCACGTGTTCTGACAGGAACCAAGATCAGAGATCACATCTCTCCCATTTTGGCTTCTTTGCATTGGCTACCTGTTAAATCTAGAATAGAATTTAAAATTCTTCTCCTTACATACAAAGCTCTTCATGGTCAGGCACCATCATATCTAAAAGAGCTCATAGTACCTTACTATCCCTCTAGAACACTGCGCTCTCAGAATGCTGGGTTCCATGTGGTTCCTATAGTTTCCAAAAGTAGACTGGGAGCCAGAGCTTTCAGCTACCAAGCTCCTCTTCTGTGGAACAAACTACCATTTTGGGTTCGGGAGGCAGACACGGTCAACACTTTTAAGAGCAGACTTAAGACGTTCCTTTCTGATAGAGCTTATAGTTAGGGCTGGCTCAGGTCATCCCTTAGTTATGTTGCTATAGGACTAGACTGCCGGGGGACTCCCTCTCCCTCCTTTCTCTCTCTCTCTCTCTCTTTCTCTCTCTCAGGGTTATGCCTAGTCCGGCACGGTACTGGTTGAAGATGTAGTCACATCTCCCTTTACTGAAAACTCTACTCAAATCTCTCTCTCTCTGTCTCTCTCTGTCTCTCTCTCTCCCTCTCTCTCTCCCCATCACCACCACCATCTGTAAACATGCATGTCTCATTAATGCTTTTTAATGCATGTTACTAACTAAACTTCTTCCCCGGAGTTTCTGTGCTCTCTCGTCCAGCAGGTTCTCATGGATCGTGGCTGCTGCTGTGGTCCTGCACGACATCCACTACTTATATTATTACTGTCATTATTGTTACCATATCTCTGTGTACTCTGTATACTGTAATCATTTTATCATTCATTGTAATTGTACAATATATCTCTGTTGATTTGTTCTGTACATGTGACATCTATTGCACGTCTGTCCGTCCTGGAAGAGGGATCCCTCCTCTGTGGCTCTTCCTGAGGTTTCTTCCACCTTTTTTTCCCTGTTAAAAGGGTTTTTGTGGGCAAGTTTTTCCTCACTCGAACCGAGGGTCTAAGGACAGAGGATGTCACTCCCTGTACAAATTGTAAAGCCCTCTGAGGCAAAATGTGTTTTGTGAATTTGGGCTATACAAATAAAATTTGATTTGATTTGATATGTAGAGATGGAAGAGATCAGAGTTTTGCATTGACTCCTCCTCCTCACAGAGAAACACACCACATCTCAAAAACACATTTTAAGTCATTGTATTACATTTTATTCATTTTTTAAAAAACTGCTATGTTTTTTTTTTTATTATTATTATTTTTATTCACATGTTACAGGTATTTATTTAATCTGCTAACCAGCTTCTGGTGAGCCATACTGGAATTCATGTATAAGTGTTTAATGTAACACTGTCACAAGTCACAAGCCATAACATCAGCTGTTGCTTTCATAGTGTACATGCATATGTGGGTGTGGGTGTGTGTGTTCCGACTTTCACTGTCATAGTGTCTTTTGACTTCATGTCTTCTGCTGCCACCTGTAGGTCTCTGTGAACAAACGCTTGTTACAGTCAGTCATACTTCAGGTGTGTCTCAAACGTCTCGTGTCACTTTGAATTACTTAACCTGCGTATGAGACTTTTTTTTATGCAGGATTAGTTGTTTATCCATTTATAATCACAGATAACACATTATATATATATGAACATTATTGTGTGTGTGGAAATATTGAACAGCTGTAGTTGTTTAATTTCAGCTACCAGATTGTTGTGTTGTCTTTGATCCCTTCATGAACAAATGTTTAACAAATATAAACAATAAATTATATGACACATATGAAAAATAAATTATACAATAGCATAAAGTATATATTATGTCATATACTTTAGTGAAGATGAGTACTGTGGGATTTTGTACAGCTGTTCAACCAACTTCAGTCACTGTGACCATCGAGCACAATAATAAACAGCAGAATCTTCAGTCTTCAGACTGTTCATCTGCAGAAACAGCTGCTCTCTGCTGTTGTCTCTGGAGATGGTAAACCGGCCTTTGATTGACTGAGAGTAGTAGATGTAGCTACTGCTATCACTGATGGTAGCAAGCCACTCCAGTCCTTTTCCAGGAGCCTGTCTGATCCAGGCCATCCATCTGCTACTAAATGACAATCCAGAGGTTGTACAAGTCAATCTGTGAGATTCTCCAGGTCTTTTAACCACTGGTTCAGATTCTGTCAGAGTCTGACCATCAACACCTGTCAGGATAACAGTAACATAAAAAAACATCACATACAACAAATGTATAACTTAAATTCAATCATCAAATGAAAGATCAGTGAAGATCTTCACCTGCCCAGCAGATAGTTAAAAGCAGCAGTCCTGTCCTATAGTCCATCATGTTAAACTGTGTGTCCACTGTTCTCTGTCATCCTCTCTGCAGTCAGATAAGTAGAGGTGGAAGACATCTGAGTTTTGCATTGACTCCTCCTCATGGGGAGGAGAGAACTGGACTGGATTTGGCTTTCAGAGAATCAATTTTCAGGAGTCTGACCATCAACAGCACTACTGTCACTTCATCCAGTTATATTTTTACTTCTATTCTTATTTTAGTTTCATATAAGTCATATTATTTATTTTTTTACTTTATCTACTTATTTTGTGTCCTTGTGTTGCTGCAACAATAAATTTCCTCTCATTTGTATCATGACCATTCATTAAAAACAAACAGGTAAATGTTTTCAAATATCCTGTTTTGAGAAGAGAAGCATCTTCAGCCAAACACTTCAGCACAGGAGATCATTCATGCCAGTTTCCTTCGAACAGTTTAATTCATTCCAGCTTTGTTACAGTATCAACATCAGGCTGCTGTGGTCTTACTGTATTCACTAATTGGATTTTGTAATGACAGTTTCTGTAACTTCTGGCACAGTGCAACACATCTTTGTAATTTATAACTTCCTAAAACTGGAAATAGGAAAAATGAACAGGAAATGTGTTATGTTCTCATTTCATTGATACACATTTTAAATATGATGTGAGCTGTTATTTACTGTCAGCACTTCCTACATCAGATCATTGATTAACTTTAAATACATGACTACAACTTTTTTTTAATTACATTTATTTATTTATTTATTTATTTATTTATTTATTTTCTCACTTACTGACTGTATTTGCTGCAAACAGAAATACAGTGACAGCTTCCAGGTTCATGTAAATTGTTTGAAAACCTCAAACTGATGCTGCTGGTTTGCAGTTTTGCATAAAAGACTCTAAATTGTATGTTTGAAGACATACAGAGAAACATTGAGTTTCTTTAGTAAAACAGCTGTTCATGACATGCCATCTAAGAGTCTCCTGAGAAATGGTTTTATATATATATAAAAAAAACTGCAACATTATTTTTCACTCTTACATTATTACTTGTGAATATGAGCATGAATGGTTGTTTGTCTCTGTGTGCCCTGCGATAAGCTGGCGACTTGTCCAGGGTGTACCCACCTCTCGCCCAAAGTCACCTGGGATAGGCTGCAGCCCCACCGTGACCCTGGTGAGGATAAGAGGTTACAGATGATGGATGGATGGATGGATGGATGGACAAACGGACATTATAACTCTCTTTAGATTCCACGTCATTTACAGACAAAATTGGTTGATGGTTGAGTAAGAATGTTTCTCAGTAGTAGTGTTCAAGACTTTGCATTATTTAAAAAATGTTTTCAAAATTGTTATAAAAGATGAAATATAAAACAATATATTTTAGGACAAATATGACAAATAAAATATACAACAGCATGAAGTATATATTATGCCATCTACTTCATGCTTGGCTTGTATCAGTCCAGAAATGATGAGTACTGCAGGATTTTGTACAGCTGTTCAACCAACTTCAGTCACTGTGGCTCTCGAGCACAATAATAAACAGCAGAATCTTCAGTCTTCAGACTGTTCATCTGCAGAAACAGCTGCTCTCTGCCGTTGTCTCTGGAGATGGTAAAGCGGCCTTTGACTGACTGAGAGTAGTAGATGCTGCTACTGGTATAACTGATGGTAGCAATCCACTCCAGTCCTTTTCCAGGAGCCTGTCGGATCCAGGCCATGTAGTAGCTACTGAATGACAATCCAGAGGTTGTACAGGTCAATCTGTGAGATTCTCCAGGTCTTTTAACCACTGGTTCAGATTCTGTCAGAGTCTGACCATCAACACCTGTCAAGATAATAGTAAGATAAAAAAAAAAAAAAAACATCACATACAACAAATTTACAACTTAAATTTCAACATCCAATGAAAGATCAGTGAAGATCTTCACCTGCCCAGCAGATAGTTAAAAGCAGCAGTCCTGTCCTATAGTCCATCATGTTAAACTGTGTGTCCACTGTTCTCTGTCATCCTCTCTGCAGTCAGATAAGTAGAGGTGGAAGACTTCTGAGTTTTGCATTGACTCCTCCTCACGGGGAGGAGAGAACTGGAATCAAGTGAATCAAATTTCATGAGTCTGACCATCAACATCAGAAATTAAACAACTGCTAATTTGGTTTATTCTGTAAACTAATGATGACTAAATGTTTTGTATTGAATACAATTCATTATTAAAAAATTCTGTAAATTATTGTGTAGCTGCAAAGAGAAATGATCATGTTTACTGTTTTTAATGGGAATATTAACATGACTTAAGTTACTGACTGTATTTGCTGCAAACATGAAGACAGTGGCATAAATCAGGGTCATGTAAATATTTCATCTTCAGTCAATGCTAAAAGACTTTTAATGCTATCAATGTTTGCAGATGTTTGAAGACATACAGAGGACGTTGGAGCCTCTGGAGGAAAACAGCTGTCTATCAAACTGGATCTGAGAATTTCAGTTTAGTGACAGAAGAGAGAAACTTGACATTGACTGCCCTCTAAAGGTTTTATACAAGAAACTGCAACTTTATTTTTCACTCACATTATGGCTTACTTTAGATACCACATCATTTTCAGACATTATTGTGTCTTCAAGTGTGTGTATGAATGGTTAATTTTTATAGTATCTCAGCAACAAGATTGTTGTGTTCCCTTTGATCCTTTTATCAAACTATTCATTCATTCATTCATTCATTTTCTCCCACTTATCCGTTGCCGGGTCGCGGGGGCAGCAGTCTAAGCAGGGAAACCCAAACTTCCCTCTCCCCAGACACCTCAGCCAGCTCCTCGGGAGGGACACCGAGGCGTTCCCAGGCCAGCCGAGAGACATAGTCCCTCCAGCGTGTCCTGGGTCTTCCCCGGGGCCTCCTCCCGGGGGGACACGCCTGGAACACCTCCCTAGGGAGGCGTCCAGGAGGCATCCGGAACAGATGCCCGAGCCACCTCAACTGACTCCTCTCGATGTGAAGGAGCAGTGGCTGTACTCCGAGCTCCTCCCGAGTAACTGAGCTTCTCACCCTATCTCTAAGGGAGCGCCCAGCCACCCTGCGGAGGAAACTCATTTCGGCCGCTTGTATCCGCGACCTTGTTCTTTCGGCCATTACCCAAAGCTCATGACCATAGGTGAAAGTCGGAACGTAGATTGACCGGTAAATCGAGAGCTTTGCCTTTCGGCTCAGCTCCCTCTTCACCACGACGGACCGGTACAGCGACCGCATCACTGCGGAAGCCGCACCAATCCGCCTGTCAATCTCACGCTCCATCCTTCCCTCACTCGTGAACAAGGTCCCGAGATACTTAAACCTCTCCACTTGAGGCAGGACAACTCCACCAACCCGGAGAGGGCAAGCCACCCTTTTCCGGTCGAGAACCATGGCCTCGGACTTGGAGGTGCTGATTCTCATCCCAGCCGCTTCACACTCGGCTGCAAACCGCCCCAGAGCATGCTGTAGGTCCTGGCCTGAAGAAGCCAACAGGACAACATCATCTGCAAAAAGCAGAGATGAGATCCTGTAGTTCCCAAACAGAACCCCCTCCGGCCCTTGGCTGCGCCTAGAAATTCTGTCCATAAAAATTATAAACAGAACCGGTGACAAAGGGCAGCCCTGCCGGAGTCCAACACGCACTGGGAACTGGTCTGACTTACTGCCGGCAATGTGAACCAGACTCCTGCTCCGTTCATACAGGGACCGGACAGCCCTTAGCAAAGAGCCTCGGACCCCATACTCCTGAAGCACCCCCCACAGGAAACCACGAGGGACACGGTCGAATGCCTTCTCCAGATCCACAAAACACATGTGGACTGGTTGGGCGAACTCCCATGCACCCTCGAGCACCCTATGAAGGGTATAGAGTTGGTCCAGTGTTCTCCAACCAGGACGAAAACCGCATTGTTCCTCCTGAATCCGAGGTTCGTCTATCGGCCGAATTCTCCTCTCCAGTACCCTGGCGTAAACCTTCCCGGGGAGGCTGAGAAGTGTGATCCCCCTGTAGTTGGCGCACACTCTCCGGTCCCCCTTTTTAAAAAGAGGGACCACCACCCCGGTCTGCCACTCCAAAGGCACCGTCCCCAACCGCCACGCAATGTTGCAGAGGCGTGTCAGCCAAGACAGCCCCACAACATCCAGAGACTTAAGATACTCAGGGCGGCTCTCATCCACCTTGCCTTGCCACAGAGGAGCTTGCAAACCACCTCAGTGACTTCGGCTTGGGTAATGGACGAGTCCACCTCTGAGTCATCAGCCTCCGCTTCCTTAATGGAAGATGTGACGGTGGGATTGAGAAGATCCCCAAAGTATTCCTTCCACCGCCCGACGATATCCCCAGTCGAGGTCAACAGCTCCCCACCCGCACTGTAAACAGTGTTGGCAGAGTACTGCTTCCCCCTCCTGAGGCGCCGGACGGTTTGCCAGAATTTCTTCAGGGCCGACCGGTAGTCCTCCTCCATGGCCTCCCCGAACTCCTCCCAGCTCCGAGTTTTTGCCTCCGCAACTGCCAGAGCTGCAGCACGCCTGGCCTGCCGATACCCGTCAGCTGCCTCAGGAGTCCTAGAGGCCAACTTGGTCCGATAGGACTCCTTCTTCAGCTTGACAGCAGCCCTTACTTCCGGTGTCCACCACCGGGTTCGGGGGTTGCTGCCACGACAGGCACCAGAGACCTTGCGGCCACAGCTCCTAACAGCCGCGTCAACAATGGAGGCAGAGAACATGGTCCACTCAGACTCAATGTCCCTCGCCTCCCTCGGAATCTGGGAGAAGCTCTCCCGGAGGTGGGAGTTAAAGACCTCCCTGACAGAGTGCTCGGCCAGGCGTTCCCAGCAGACCCTCACAGTACGTTTGGGTCTGCCAGGTCTGTCCAGCCTCCTCCTCTGCCAGCGGATCCAACTCACCACCAGGTGGTGATCAGTTGACAGCTCAGCCCCTCTCTTCACCCGAGTGTCCAAAACATAGGGCCCGAGATCCGATGAAACGACAACAAAGTCGATCATCGACCTCCGGCCTAAGGTGTCCTGGTGCCACGTGCGCTTATGGACACCCCTATGCTCGAACATGGTGTTCGTTATAGATAAACCGTGACTAGCACAGAAGTCAACAACAGAGCACCGCTCAGGTTCAGATCTGGGAGGCCGTTCCTCCCAATCACGCCCCTCCAGGTATCACTGTCATTGCCCACGTGAGCGTTAAAGTCACCCAGCAGAACAACGGAGTCCCCAGTCGGGACCCCTCTCAGAACCCCCCCCAGGGACTCCAAGAAGGCCGGATACTCTGATCTGATGGAAGCAATCCACTCCAGACCTTTTCCAGGAGCCTGTCTGATCCAGGCCATCCAGTTGCTACTGAATGACAATCCAGAGGTTGTACAGGTCAATCTGTGAAATTCCTCAGGCCTTTTAATCACTGGTTCATATTCTGTCAGAGTCTGACCATCAACACCTGTCAAGATAAAAATGAAATAAAAACGTTCATATACTACAAATTTACAACTTAAATCCAAACATCAAATGAAAGATCAGTGAAGATCTTCACCTGCCCAGCAGATAGTTAAAAGCAGCAGTCCTGTCCTATAGTCCATCATGTTAAACTGTGTGTCCACTGTTCTCCGTCATCCTCTCTGCAGTCAGATAAGTAGAGGTGGAAGACATCTGAGTTTTGCATTGACTCCTCCTCACAGGGTGTTGGGCACAGTACAACACAGTACAACTGTGGCCAAAACCGTTAGCACTGTCAGCACTTCCTACATCAGATTCATGATTAAGTTTAAATGCATGACTACAACTTTTTTTTTTTAATTACAACATTTATTTATTTATTTGTATATTTAATTTTTTTTTTTCTCACTTACTGACTGTATTTGCTGCAAACAGAAATACAGTGACATCCGCCAGGTTCATGTAAATTGTTTGAAAACCTCAAACTGATGCTGCTGGTTTGCAAGTTTTGCATAAAAGACTCTAAATTGTATGTTTGAAGACATGCAGAGAAACATTGAGTTTCTTTAGTAAAACAGCTGTTCATGACATGCGATCTAAGAGTCTCCTTTCAGTGACAGAAGAGAAACTTGACTGACTGCCCTCTAATTTTTTCATATAAAAAAAAAACTGCAACATTATTTTTCACTCTTACATTATGACTTGTGAGTGTGAGCATGAATGGTTGTTTGTCTCTGTGTGCCCTGTGATAAGCTGGCGACTTGTCCAGGGTGTACCCGCCTCTCGCCCAAAGTCACCTGGGATAGGCTGCAGCCCCACCGTGACCCTGGTGAGGATAAGAGGTTACAGATGATGGATGGATGGATGGACATTATGACTCTCTTTAGATTCCAATCATTTACAGACATTATTGTGTCTTAATATGTAAAAATATTTCATATTAGTGATTTCTGCATCAAGATTGTTGTGTTGTCTTTAAGCCTTTATCAACATATCTTTGTTACGTTTTTTCTCAGTAAAAGTGTTGCATTATTTAAAAATTGTTATCAAATATAAAACATAATATATACAATAGCATACATTTTGCGTTATGTTATATACTTCATACTTGGCTTGTATCAGTCAAGTAAAGATGAGTACTGTATGATCTGCAGATACAGCTCCTCTCTGCCGTTGTCTCGGGAGATGGTAAACCGGCCTTTGACTGACTGAGAGTAGTAGATGTAGCTACTGCTATCACTGATGGTTGCAACCCATTCCAGACCTTTTCCAGGAGCCTGTCTGATCCAATTGTTCCAGTAATTTCTATCAAACCCTGAGTATGTGCAGGTCAGTCTGTGGGATTCTCCAGGCCTTTTAATCACTGGTTCAGACTCAGTCAGTGTTTGACCCACAGTACCTACAGACAGTTAAACAGCTCATTAGTTACTGTAATGCAGCCAGATCGTGTTTGTAGCAGGATGTTTGTCCGAAAAACAATTATTGTTCTTACCTGCACAGTTAATAGACAGGATGAGAAAAACAACCAAATAATCAGGTCTGATCATTGTAAAAGCCAGTTGTCTCTGTCCAGTCTGCAGTGTGTATGTCAGTGATTTACAACCCCAATTCCAAAACAGTTGGGACATTGTGTAAAATGTAAATAAAAACAGAATGCAATGATTTGCAAATCTCACAAACCCATATTTTATTCTCAATAGAACATAAACAATATATCGTGTTAAAACTGAGACATTTCACCATTTCATGGAAAATATTAGCTCATTTTGAAATTGATGGCAGCAACACATCTCAAAAAAGTTGGGACAGGGGCAACAAAGGGCTGGAAAAGTATACGGCACAAATCAAAAACAACTGGAGGAGCATTTGACAGTTAATTAGATTAATTGGCAACAGATCAGTAACATGACTGGGTATAAAAGGAGCATTTCAGAGAGACAGCGCCTGTCAGATGTAAAGATGGGCAGAGGTTCACCAATCTGAGACAAACTACATCTTAAAATTGTGTTACAATTTTAGAAAAATGTTCCTCAATGTAAAATTGCAAAGACTTTGAAGATCCCACCATCTACAGTGTAAAATATCTTCAAACATTCAGAGAATCAGGAGGAGTCTCTGTGTGCAAGGGACAAGGTCAAAGGTCAAAACTGGATGCTCATGATCTTCGGGCCCTCAGACGGCACTGGATTCAAAACGGGCATGATTCTCGACTGGAAATCACTGCACGGGCTCAGGGACACTTCCAGAAATCGCTGTCTGTGAACACAGTTCGTCGTGCAATCCACAAATGTAAGTTAAAGAATAAGTCATATGTGAACACGATCCAGAAAATGCCTTCATCTTCTCTGGGCCAAAGCTCATTTAAAATGGTCTGAGGAAAAATGGAAAACTGTTCTGAGGTCAGATGAATCGAAATTTGAAATTATTTTTGTAAACCATGTGCGCTGTGTCCTGCGGACTAAAGAGGAGAAGGACCATACAACTTGTCATCAGCGGCCAGTTTAAAACTCTTCATCTCTGATGGTATGGGGTTGCATTAGTGCCTATGGCATGGGCAACTTACACATCTGGAAAGGTACCATCAATGCTGAAAAGTACATAAGGTTTTAGAACAACATATGCTCACACCCAGGCAATGTATCTTTCAGGGAAGTCCTTGAATATTTCAGCAAGATGATGCTAAACCACATACTGCATCCTTCACAACATCACACTACACAGGGGAAGAGTCCAGGTGCTGAACTGGCCTGCCTGCAGTCCAGACCTTTCACCAATAGAAAACATTTGGCACATCATAAAACGAAAAATCCAGCAACGAAGGCCCATGACTGTTGAGGAGTTAGAATCCTGCATTAGAAAAGAAAGGGACAACATTCTTCTCCCAAAACTCCAGCAAGTGATCTTCTCACTTTGCGGACATTTACAGACAGTTGTTAAAAGAAGAGGGGATGCTACACAATGCTGAACATCGCTCTGTCCCAACGTTTTTGAGATGTGTTGCAGCCATCAATTTCAAAATGAGCTAATATTTTCCATGAAATGATAAAATGTCTCAGTTTCAACACATGATATGTTGTTTATGTTCTATTGGAAATAAAATATGGGTTTTCAATGATTTTTAAATCATTGCTTTCTGTTTTGATTTACATTTTACACAGCGTCCCAACTTTTTTGGAATTGGGGTTATAGTCTCTGTCCTTCACTCTGCAATACATATGTAGAGATGGAAGAGATCAGAGTTTTACATTGACTCCTCCTCAGAGAAAAACACACCACATCTCAAAAACACAGTTCAAGTCATTGCATTACATTTTATTCATATTTGTTTTTATTGTGATAATGCTGTTTAAAGAATTTAACTGTAATGTTTATTTGCAACCAGATTACAGGTATTTATTTAATCTGCTAACCAGCTTCTGGTGAGCCATACTGGAGAATTCATGCATAAAATGTTAAATGTAACACTGTCACAAGTCACAAGCCACAATATGGTCTGTGTGTGTGTGTGTGTGTGTGTGTGTGTGTGTGTGTGTGTGTGTGTGTGTGTTTGTGTAGACTATCACTGTCATATTGTCAACTGACTTAATGTGTTCTGCTGCCAGCTGTTGTTAGGTATTCATCAATTTGTAATCACATATTCATATATAAGCATTGTTTTATCTTAATTTGTGGAATTTAACAGCTGTCGTTGTTTAATTTCAGCTACCAGATTGTTGTGTTGTCTTTGATCCCTTCATGAACAAATGTGTTTTTTTTATTTGATATTTTTTATTGGTTGATGGTTGAGTAAGAATGTTTCTCAGTAGTAATGTTCAAAACTTTGCATTGTTTAAATTTTTTTTTCAAAATTGTTATCAAATATGAAATATAAAACAATATATTTTAGGACAAATATGACAAATAAAATATACAACAGCATGAACTATATATTATGTCATCTACTTCATGCTTGGCTTGTATCAGTCCAGTAATGATGAGTACTGCAGGATTTTGTACAGCTGCTCAACCAACTTCAGTCACTGTGTGTCTCGAGCACAATAATAAACAGCAGAATCTTCAGTCTTCAGACTGTTCATCTGCAGATACACCTGCTGTCTGCTGTCGTCTCTGGAGATGGTAAACCGGCCTTTGACTGACTGAGAGTAGTAGATGTAGCTACTGTCATAAATGGCAGCAAGCCACTCTAGCCCTTTTCCAGGAGCCTGTCTGATCCAAGCCATATAGTAGTTACTGAATGTGAATCCAGAGGCTGTACAGGTCAATCTGTGAGATTGTCCAGGCCTTTTAATCACTGGTTCAGATTCTGTCAGAGTCTGACCATCAACACCTGTCAGGATAACAGTAACATAAAAAAACATCACATACAACAAATGTATAACTTAAATTCAATCATCAAATGAAAGATCAGTGAGGATCTTCACCTGCCCAGCAGATAGTTAAAAGCAGCAGTCCTGTCCTATAGTCCATCATGGTAAACTGTGTGTCCACTGTTCTCTGTCATCCTCTCTGCAGTCAGATAAGTAGAGGTGGAAGACATCTGAGTTTTGCATTGACTCCTCCTCACAGGGAGGAGAGAACTGGAATCAAGTGAATCAAATTTCAGGAGTCTGACCATCAACATCAGAAATGAAACAACTGCTAATTTTGTTTAACCTGTAAACTAATAATGACTAAATGTTTTGTATTGATAACAATTCATTATTCAAAAAAATCTGTAAATTCTTGTGTAGCTGCAAATACAAATGAACATTTTTTTCTGTTTTTAATGTGAATATTAACACGACTTAAGTTATTGACTGTATTTGCTGCAAACAGGAAGACAGCGACATAAGTCAGGATCATGTAAATATTTCATCTTCAGTCTGATGCTGCAGGTTTGCATAAAAGACTTTTAATGGTATCTGTGTTTGCAGATGTTTGAAGACATACAGAGAACGTTGGAGCCTCTGGAGGAAAACAGCTGTCTAGCAAACTGGATCTGAGAATTTCAGTTTAGTGACAGAAGAGAGAAACTTGACATTGACTGCCCTCTAAAGGTTTTATACAAGAAACTGCAACTTTATTTTTCACTCACATTATGGCTTACTTTAGATACCACATCATTTTCAGACAGTATTGTGTCTTCATGTGTGTGTATAAATGGTTCATTTTCATAGTATCTCAGCAACAAGATTGTTGTGTTCCCTTTGATCCTTTTATCAAATTATCTTTGTCATATTTTTAAACTTTTTTTTAGTTTAATTTTCTAGAATAACTTTTCTGAGGAATACTTTTCAGGACTGTATAATGCATCATTTAAGATTTAATGTAAATATAGAATATAAAAGATTATTTAAAAAAATGGAATATGAATATGCAGGAAAAATCCTTTGCGCTTGTGCTCTCTGTCCAGATGAGTACTGTAGGATTTTGTACAGCTGTTGAACCACCTTCAGTCACTGTGAGTCTCGAGCACAATAATAAACAGCAGAATCTTCAGTCTTCAGACTGTTCATCTGCAGATACACCTGCTGTCTGCTGTTGTCTCTGGAGATGGTAAACCGGCCTTGAACTGACTGAGAGTAGTAGGTGCTACTGCCACTACTGATATAAGCGAGCCACTCCAGTCCTTTTCCAGGAACCTGTCTGATCCAGGCCATATAGTAGCTACTGAATGTGAATCCAGAGGTTGTACAGGTCAATCTGTGAGATTCTCCAGTCCTTTTAATCACTGGTTCAGATTCTGTCAGAGTCTGACCATCAACACCTGTCAAGATAAAAATGAAATAAAAACGTTCATATACTACAAATTTACAACTTAAATCCGAACATCAATTGAAAGATCAGTGCAGATCTTCACCTGCCCAGCAGATAGTTAAAAGCAGCAGTCCTGTCCTATAGTCCATCATGTTAAACTGTGTGTCCACTGTTCTCTGTCATCCTCTCTGCAGTCAGATAAGTAGAGGTGGAAGACATCAGAGTTTTGCATTGACTCCTCCTCACAGGGAGGAGAGAATCAGACTGCAGCTATTACTTGAAACTGAGCACTTCAATCTAAGACTAAACATCTATTAAAAACACAACCACATTTATTCTGATAATCCAAAAATCTGTCATCTAAAACATACAGGACCTATTTTAATATGTGAACTAGCCTTTACCAAGCCTCTGTTTCTCATTAGTCACTTGATTATGCTTAAAGTCACTAATGAGAAACAAGCATAATGGGCAGCACATAAGAACATTTACAATAATTTGAATAATCTATAGTTTTATTCTGATCACCAACATTTACTATCATTTCTGAAAACTGCTTTATTGTCATCTCACATGTCAAGTTAAGTGGATGAGTTAGGTGACTGTGAATTGTATGAAATTATGTGTTCAGAAATAAACAAGCTCTGGCATGAGTTAAGAGGCTAACTTTTGGTCCTCTCTCTATCAGTCCACAGACACATTATTTATATATTGGCTACACAATGCTTCCTACTCTGTATAACCCTTGCTGCCGGTCCAGATTCCTGTGTTTGGTGCCAGTAACACAGCAAGCAGAAGAGTTAGTGTGTTCATCATCCTGAGGCTGGAGATGTGACCTCTGATGCCTCACACAAGTACAAGAGCAGTCAGCAGCCCAGCACAGTTATGAGCCCAGTGAAAATGACAATAGGTTTCGTTTAGAAATGACATGATGACATTAATCATGTGAATCACAGGAAGTGTTTTTTTTTCTGCAGGATTAGTTGTCAATCCATCTTTAATTACAGATTCAACATAATTTACAGATATTATTGTGTCTTCATTTGTAGAAATGCTGTTACTGTTTTTTTTTTTTTTTTTTGGTTGAATGTTAAGTAACAATATTTCTCAGGCACAGTTTTCAGGAGTTTGCATCATTCCAACATTTGATATCAAAAATAAAAAGAAATACAATGAAAATGAAAAAGATAAAAAAAACAAAGAATGAAAAGATTAATATGAAAAATAAAATTCAGAATAGCATGTAGTATACATTGTGTCAGATACTTCATACTTGATCTTTATCAGCCTCATAAAAATGAGTATTGTAGGATTTTGTACAGCTGTTCAACCAACTCCAGTGTGACGACCCACTCCACCCTGTCTTCCGGTTTCTGGTTGTGTGGCTTGTCTTGTTTCCGGTGCAGGTTGTTTAGGTGGGTGTGGCGGAGGGTCGTCAGCAAATTGGACACACCTGAGGCCTGTTTGCCATGCGCCTTTAAAAACCCTCTGGGAGCTCAGTACGGTCTCTCTCCTCCCTGAGACAACTAATTGGTTTTTGGGTTTGATGGTTTGATTGTGTTGCTGCATCTTATTACAACACCGCGCTCATACACTTCTCCACTCGTGCACTCACTTACACCACTGATCCTACTGATTTCACATACTACTGTTAGTTTAGTTTAAGTATTCTCTTAATAAATAATTTGTTAATTGGCTTTGTTTTGTGCGTCTCCCTCCTTTTGTCATGGCTTTATGGCCCGGTTTGTGACTCCAGTCACTGCGGCCATCGAGCACAATAATAAACAGCAGAATCTTCAGTCTTCAGACTGTTCATCTGCAGATACACCTGCTGTCTGCTGTTGTCTCTGGAGATGGTAAACCGGCCTTGAACTGACTGAGAGTAGGAAGTGCCACTAGCATTATGAATCCAGGCAACTCACTCTAGTCCTTTTCCAGCAGCCTGTCTGATCTGAGCATTATCATAATTGCCACCAAACCCTGAATATGTGCAGGTCAGTCTGTGGGATTCTCCAGGCCTTTTAACCACTGGTTCAGACTCAGTCAGTGTTTGACCCTCAGTACCTACAGACAGTTAAACAGCTCATTAGTTACTGTAATGCAGCCAGATCGTGTTTGTACCAGGAGGTTTGTTAGAAAAACAATTATTGTACTTACCTGCACAGTTAATAGGATGAGGAAAAACAACCAAATAATCAGGTCTGATCATTGTAAAAGCCAGTTGTCTCTGTCCAGTCTGCAGTGTGTATGTCAGTGATTTAGACTCTGTCCTTCACTCTGCAACACATATGTAGAGATGGAAGAGATCAGAGTTTTACATTGACTCCTCCTCCTCACAGAGAAACACACCGCATCTCAAAAACACAGTTTAAGTCATTGCATTACATTTTACTCATATTTGTTTTTATTGTGATAATGCTGTTTGAGTAATTTAATTGTAATGTTTATTTATAACCAGATTACAGGTATTTATTTAATCTGCTAACCAGCTTCTGGTGAGCCATACTGGAGAATCCGTGCATAAATGTTAAATGTAACACTGTCACAAGTCACAAGCCACAATATTGTGTGTGTGCGTGCGCGTGTGTGTGTGTTGTCATAGTGTCATCTGACTTCATGTCTTCTGCTGCCTGCTGTTGTTAGGTATTCATCAGTTTGTAATCACATATTCATATATGAACATTGTTTTATCTTAATTTGTGGAATTTAACAGCTGTAGTTGTTTAATTTCAGCTACCAGATTGCTGTGTTGTCTTTGATCCCTTCATGAACAAATGATCTTTATTGTGTTTTTAATTGGTTGATGGTTGAGTAAGAATGTTTCTCAGTAGAAATGTTCAAAACTTTGCATTATTTAAAAAATGTTTTCAAAATTGTTATCAAATATGAAATATAAAACAATATATTTTATGACAGATATGACAAATAAAATATACTACAGCATAAAGTATATATCATTATGATGCTTGACTTGTATCAGTCCAGTAATGATGAGTACTGTAGGATTTTGTACAGCTGCTCAACCAATTTCAGTCACTGTGAGTCTCGAGCACAATAATAAACAGCAGAATCTTCAGTCTTCAGACTGTTCATCTGCAGATACACCTGCTGTCTGCCGTTGTCTTTGGAGATGGTAAAGCTGCCTTTAACTGACTGAGAGTAGAATTTCCTGTTATCATTGTATTCAATCCAGGCAATCCACTCCAGCCCTTTTCCAGGAGCCTGTCTGATCCAGCCCATACTGTTGCTGCTCAGTGAGAATCCAGAGGCTGTACAGGTCAATCTGTGAGATTCTCCAGGCCTTTTAATCACTGGTTCAGATTCTGTCAGAGTCTGACCATCAACACCTGTCAAGACAACAACAAAAACATCACATTCCACAAATTTACAACTTAAATTCAAACATCAAATAAAAGATCAGTGAAGATCTTCACCTGCCCAGCAGATAGTTAAAAGCAGCAGTCCTGTCCTATAGTCCATCATGTTAAACTGTGTGTCCACTGTTCTCTGTCATCCTCTCTGCAGTCAGATAAGTAGAGATGGAAGACATCTGAGTTTTGCATTGACTCCTCCTATGAGAGAGCATGTGCATTTTTGCACGTGTGCAGGTGTGTGTTTGGATGTGTGCCAGCATTCTGTCTTTGATACACCATGATTCTAGAGCCTCATTAGAATCTTATATTACAAGTTGCAGTTGGCGAACACACAGCCAGACACAACTTGACAAGTGAAATGCAGTTTCAATGGACAGAACTTGTTGTCATTTAGGAAATAATAACATCTCACGTATTTCAGAATGCTTATTTTCAAGGAAGAGAGGAGTATATGCTGTAAAAAATGGACGACGGCAAAACCCAAATGACTGGAAAGTTGTCCAGTAAATCAAAGGTTTATTCACATTCATTTCATGAGGTGTTTTTTTTTTTTCAAATTATATAATTGTTATTTGACCATTTGTACAACAATTTAACCAAATGCAGTCAGTGTGACTCTCGAGCACAATAATAAACAGCAGAATCTTCAGTTTTCAGAATGTTCATCTGCAGATACAGCTGCTGCACCAATTCAGAGAATCAGGAGTCTTACTATCTGTCACACTGCGGTGAGGTCATGTCTTATTTTGGTGTTTTTGTCTTGTCATTTCCTGTTTTATTTTGAAAAGTAACTCTCCTCTCGTTTCAGGCCACTTGCCCTTCCTTGTGTGTCACCTGTCTGATTGTCTTCCCTAATCACCGATTGTGTGCACCTGGTGCTCCCTTCCCTCCATGTGTTTAAGTAGTCTGCGTTTCCCTTGTCTTGTGCTAGTGTGTTCGTCATTATTTGTCCGTTCTACCCGTGCCTAGGAGCCTTGCCACAGCCGTAGTTTGTCTTGCCTCGCTGCCTTGAGTTTTTCCTCGAGTGATTTTTCTTTGTAACTTAATAGCATAGTTCTAGTGTTTAGTTTGACTGTTTAGAGATAGCCGTTTTGTTTCCTCCCTTGGAGTGATTTTGTGTTCATTCAGGTTTAGTCTATTTTCTTGCTTTTCCTCCCGTTTATTCGTAAAGATTCTTTGTTTGCTGTAGTTTTCCTACCCGGTTTTGTTTCCTCCCTTTTGGAGCGTTATTTGTTTGAGGGAGTTGTTATTTCCCCTCTCCTCCCTTTTCAGGACAGGTTAGTATAGATAGTGTAGTTAGGATTGTGTTTTTGTTTCCTCCCTTTTGGAGCGTTTTTTGTTTAAGATTTCATAGCCGTGAGTATCTTTGTTTGTTTCCTCCTTTTGGAGCGACTTTACTTTGAGTAGATTTCACAGCCACGTCAGGAGTGTTTTATAGCCTTTTTATTTTCACTCTTTTGAGAACTACTCACTCTGCTGTATTTTTTGGAAAATAAAGTCACCTTTATTTCCTCACCTCTGCGTCTGAGTCCTGCCTTGAGCCCACCCTGACACTATCTACATCACTACTGTCATTTGTTTTCCTTTATCTACTTATTTTTGTCCTTCAAATCTGCAGCAATATATTTCTGATCTATGATTTGACCATTTATTTTAAAACAAACAGGTACATGTTTCAAATATCCTGTTTTGAGAAGAGAAGCATCTTCAGCACAGGAGATCATTCATGCAGATTTCCATGAAACAGTTTAATTCATTCAGGCTTTGTTACAGTATTGACATCAGGCTGCTGTGGTCTTCCCAGATTTACTAATTGGATTTGTAATAACTAATCACAGCGCAACACATCTTTGTAATTCATAACTTCCTGAAACAGGAAATAGGAGTATTTGGACATCAGTTGCTTCAAAAGGAAAAACAAAAACATACATGCTTTTATAAAAAAAAGAAAAAAAAAAAAAATCATTTTTCTCTTTTTTTCTACATTTTTGTAAGTTGAAACTGATTTTGACATTTAGTGAAATAATGGTCAACGGCAATGTCGTTTCACAGCAAGAAGGTTACGCGTTCGAACCTCAGCTGGACATTTCTTTTTTTGTTTTTTTTTTTGTAAACACATTTTATTGCAGTAGAGCATTAACAAAGAAATCAGTATCACAAGGGAAAGTATTTTACATATTTTAATATTACGCCCAAACATCCCTTACCAAATCTCACCTACCCCTGTGGCACACCACAGCTTATAACAAGAAATAAGAAAGGAAGGAAATTCTATACATATATACACACACATGTAGACAAATACATATGTACAAATGCAAAGAAAAATAAATTCACCCTCTAAGCAATAGCTCGGCTTGACAAACTTAACCAACTAGTCAGGGGAGAGAGCAGGTAAATAAGGAGATAAGGGATAGCCAGTGATTGAAAAACTTTACAGTTGAACTCTGCAGTGAGAATTTAATCTTCTCCAGGTCTAAGACAGACATCACGTATAGACAAGAGGCACTTGAAGGTGGTGCTTGCTGTTCCCATAGGAGGAGGATTCTTCTGCGTGCATCATTTAAATAGCCTGAAAGCTTCAGTCTGATTCTGCAGGTTTTGCAGATGTTTGAAGACATAAAGAGAAACTTTGAGCCTCTAGAGGAAAACAGATGATCAGGACACAAGCTCTGAGAGTCTCCTTTTAGTTACAGAGGAGAGAAAAACTTGACACTGACTGCCCTCTAATGGTTTTATTCATGTAACTGTACCATTATTTTTCACGTCATGTTATGACTCACTTCAGATTCCACATCATTTACAACCGTTATTGTATCTTAATATGTACATATGTACAATACCTACGGACAGTTAAAAAGCGCATTAGTTACTGTAATGCAGCCAGATTGTCAGAAAAACAATTATTGTTCTTACCTGCACAGTTAATAGACAGGATGACAAAAACAACCAAATAATCAGGTCTGATCATTGTAAAAGCCAGTTGTCTCTGTCCAGTCTGCAGTGTGTATGTCAGTGATTTAGTCTCTGTCCTTCACTCTGCAACACATATGTAGAGATGGAAGAGATCAGAGTTTTGCATTGACTCCTTACTCAGAGAGAAACACACCACATCTCAAAAACACATTTTAAGTCACTGTATTACATTTTATTCATTTTTGTTTGTTTGTTTTTTGTTTTTTTAATTTAACTGCAATGTTTTATTTTTTTTTATTCACACATTACAGGTATTTATTTAATCTGCTAACCAGCTTCTGGTGAGCCATACTGGAGAATTCATGTATAAGTGTTTAATGTAACACTGTCACAAGTCACAAGCCATAACATCAGCCGTTGCTTTCATAGTGTACATGCATATGTGGGTGTGGGTGTGTGTGTTTCGACTTTCACTGTCATAGTGTCTTTTGACTTCATGTCTTCTGCTGCCACCTGTAGGTCTCTGTGAACAAATGCTTGTTATAGTCAGTCATACTTCAGTGGTGTCTCAAACGTCTCTTTGTTGTGTCACTTTAAATTACTTGACCTGCGTGTGAGACTTTTTTTTTCCAGGATTAGTTGTTTATCCCTTTATAATCATAGATTACACATTGTATATATGAACATTATTGTGTGTGTGGAAATATTGAACAGCTGTCGTTTAATTTCAGCTACCAGATTGTTGTGTTGTCTTTGATCCCTTCATGAACAAATGATCTTTATTGTGTTTTTTATTGGTTGATATTGAGTAAGAATATTTCTCAGTAGTAGTGTTCAAGACTTTGCATTATTTAAAAATGTTATCAAATGTGCAATATAAACAATAAATTATATGACACATATGAAAAATAAATTATACAATAGCATAAAGTATATATTATGTCATATACTTCACTACAGTAAAGATGAGTACTGTAGGATTTTGTACAGCTGTTCAACCAACTTCAGTCACTGTGAGTCTCGAGCACAATAATAAACAGCAGAATCTTCAGTCTTCAGACTGTTCATCTGTAGATACACCTGCTGTCTGCTGTTGTCTCTGGAGATGATAAACCGGCCTTGAACTGACTGAGAGTAGTAGATGCTACTAGTATAGATCAAAGCAATCCACTCCAGTCCTTTTCCAGGAGCCTGTCTTATCCAGGCCATCCCATAGCTGCTGAATGTGAATCCAGAGGCTGTACAGGTCAATCTGTGAGATTCTCCAGGCCTTTTAATCACTGGTTCAGATTCTGTTAGAGTCTGACCATCAACACCTGTCAAGATAAAGATATAATAATAACCGTCATATACTACAAATTTACAACCAAACATCAAATGAAAGATCAGTGAAGATCTTCACCTGCCCAGCAGATAGTTAAAAGCAGCAGTCCTGTCCTATAGTCCATCATGTTAAACTGTGTGTCCACTGTTCTCTGTCATCCTCTCTGCAGTCAGATAAGTAGAGGTGGAAGACATCTGAGTTTTGCATTGACTCCTCCTCACAGGGGGAAGAGAACTGGAATCAAGTGAATCACATTTCATGAGTCTGACCATCAACATCAGAAATGAAACAACTGCTAATTTGGTTTATTCTGTGAACTAATAATGACTAAATGTTTTGTATTGACAATAATTCATTATTCAAAAATTCTGTAAATTCTTGTGTAGCTGCAAAGACAAATGATCATGTTTACCATTTTTAATGTGAATATTAACACGACTTAAGTTACTGACTGTATTTGCTGCAAACAGGAAGACAGCGACATAAGTCAGGATCATGTAAATAGTTCATCTTCAGTCTGACGCTGCAGGTTTGCATAAAAGACTTTTAATGGTATCAGTGTTTGCAGACGTTTGAAGACATAAAGAGAACGTTGGAGCCTCTGGAGGAAAACAGCTGTCTATCAAACTGGATCTGAGAATTTCAGTTTAGTGACAGAAGAGAGAAACTTGACATTGACTGCCCTCTAAAGGTTTTATACAAGAAACTGCAACTTTATTTTTCACTCACATTATGGCTTACTTTAGATACCACATCATTTTCAGACAGTATTGTGTCTTCATGTGTGTGTATAAATGTTTGTAGTATCTCAGTAAAAAGATTATTGTGTTAACTATCTTTCTCATATTTTTTATCAGTAATATTTTAACCTTGAAATAATAATAATATGAATTAACTGTAACACATGTAAAGCAAATTACTTTCACTGGACACTGATATTCTAGAATTAACAAATATGAAATTACTGTTCCACTGTGCCACAGAAACTTGACATTGACTGCCCTCTACAGGTTTTATACTAGAAACTGCAGCTTTATTTTTCACTCACATTATGGCTCACTTTAGATACCACATCATTTTCAGACAGTATTGTGTCTTCATGTATGTGTATGAATGGTTCATTTTTATAGTATCTCAGCAACAAGATTGTTGTGTTCCCTTTGATCCTTTTATCAAATTATCTTTGTCATATTTTTTATTTTTTTTTAGTTTAATTTTCTAGAATAACTTTTCTGAGGAACACTTTTCAGGACTAAATAATGCATTATTTAAGATTTAATGTAAATATAGAATATAAAAGATTATAAAGAAAAAATATGGAACATGAATATGCAGGAGAACTACTTTACGCTTGTGCTCTCCGTCCAGATGAGTATTGTAGGATTTTGTACAGCTGTTCAACAAACTTCAGTCACTGTGAGTCTCGAGCACAATAATAAACAGCAGAATCTTCAGTCTTCAGACTGTTCATCTGCAGAAACACCTGCTCTCTGCTGTTGTCTCTGGAGATGGTAAACCGGCCTTTGACTGACTGTGTGTAGTAGATGCTGCTACTGGTATGACTGATGGTAGCAACCCACTCCAGCCCTTTTCCAGGAGCCTGTCTGACCCAGTTCATCCAGTAGTTACTGAATGACAATCCAGAGGCTGTACAGGTCAATCTGTGAGATTCTCCAGGCCTTTTAATCACTGGTTCAGATTCTGTCAGAGTCTGACCATCAACACCTGTCAAGATAAAAATGAAATAAAAATGTTCATATACTACAAATTCACAACTTAAATCCAAACATCAAATGAAAAATTCAGTGAAGATCTTCACCTGCCCAGCAGATAGTTAAAAGCAGCAGTCCTGTCCTATAGTCCATCATGTTAAACTGTGTGTCCACTGTTCTCTGTCATCCTCTCTGCAGTCAGATAAGTAGAGGTGGAAGACATCTGAGTTTTGCATTGACTCCTCCTCACGGGGTGTTGGGCATAGTACAACACATCTTTGCAACTCATAACTTCCTAAAACTGGAAATAGTTAAAATGAACAGGAAATGTGTCATGTTCTCATTTCATTAATGCACATTTTAAATATGATGTGAGCTGTTATTTACTGTCAGCACTTCCTACATCAGATCATTGATTAACTTTAAATGCATGGCTGCAACTTTTTTTAATTACAACATTTTTTTTTGTCACTTACTAACTGTATTTGCTGCAAACAGAAATACAGTGACAGCAGCCAGGTTCATGTAAATTGTTTGAAAACCTCAAACTGATGCTGCTGGTTTGCAAATTTTACATGTAAGACTCTAAATTGTATGTTTGAGGACATACAGAGAAACATTGAGTTTCTAGAGTAAAACAGCTGTTCATGACATGCCATCTAAGAGTCTCCTGAAAAATTTGACTGACTGCCCTCAAATGGTTTTATATATTTAAAAAAAAACTGCAACATTATTTTTCACTCTTACATTATTACTTGTGAATGTGAGCATGAATGGTTGTTTGTCTCTGTGTGCCCTGCGATAAGCTGGCGACTTGTCCAGGGTGTACCCGCCTCTCGCCCAAAGTCACCTGGGATAGGCTGCAGCCCCACCGTGACCCTGGTGAGGATAAGAGGTTACAGATGATGGATGAATGGATAGATGGATGGACGAACGGACATTATGACTCTCTTTAGATTCCACGTCATTTACAGACATTATTGGTTGATGGTTGAGTGAGAATGTTTCTCAGTAGTAGTGTTCAAGACTTTGCATTATTTAAAAAATGTTTTCAAAATTGTTATCAAAGATGAAATATAAAACAATATATTTTAGGACAAATATGACAAATAAAATATACAACAGCATGAAGTATATATTATGCCATCTACTTCATGCTTGGCTTGTATCAGTCCAGTAATGATGAGTATTGAAGGATTTTGTACAGCTGCTCAACCAACTCCAGTCACTGTGGCTCTCGAGCACAATAATAAACAGCAGAATCTTCAGTCTTCAGACTGTTCATCTGCAGATACACCTGCTGTCTGCCGTTGTCTCTGGAGATGGTAAAGCGGCCTTTGACTGACTGAGAGTAGTAGATGCTGCTACTGTCATAAATGGCAGCAAGCCACTCCAGTCCTTTTCCAGGAGCCTGTCTGACCCAGTTCATGGTGTAGCTACTGAATGAGAATCCAGAGGCTGTACAGGTCAATCTGTGAGATTCTCCAGGCCTTTTAATCACTGGTTCAGATTCTGTCAGAGTCTGACCATCAACACCTGTCAAGATAAAGATAAAATAATAACCTTCATATATTACAAATTTACAAGCAAACATCAAATGAAAGATCAGTGAAGATCTTCACCTGCCCAGCAGATAGTTAAAAGCAGCAGTCCTGTCCTATAGTCCATCATGTTAAACTGTGTGTCCACTGTTCTCTGTCATCCTCTCTGCAGTCAGATAAGTAGAGAAGGAAGACATCTGAGTTTTGCATTGACTCCTCCTCACAGGGGGAAGAGAACTGGAATCAAGTGAATCAAATTTCATGAGTCTGACCATCACCATCAAAAATGAAACAACTGGTAATTTTGTTTAATCTGTAAACTAATGATGACTAAATGTTTTGTATTGATAACAATATTCAAAAATTTTGTAAATTCTTGTGTAGCTGCAAAGACAAATGATCATTTTTTCCGTTTTTAATGTGAATATTAACATGACTGAAGTTACTGACTGTATTTGCTGCAAACATGAAGACATAAGTCAGGATCATGTAAATATTTCATCTAAAGTCTGATGCTGCAGGTTTGCATAAAAGACGTTTAATGGTATCAGTGTTTGCAGATGTTTGAAGACATACAGAGAACGTTGGAGCCTCTGGAGGAAAACAGCTGTCTATCAAACTGGATCTGAGAATTTCAGTTTAGTGACAGAGGAGAGAAACTTGACATTGACTGCCCTCTAAAGGTTTTATACAAGAAACTGCAACTTTATTTTTCACTCACATTATGGCTTACTTTAGATACCACATCATTTTCAGACAGTATTGTGTCTTCATGTGTGTGTATAAATGGTTAATTTTTATAGTATCTCAGCAACAAGATTGTTGTGTTCCCTTTGATCCTTTTATCAAATTATCTTTGTCATATTTTTTATTTTTTTTAGTTTAATTTTCTAGAATAACTTTTCTGAGGAACACTTTTCAGGACTAAATAATGCATCATTTAAGATTTAATGTAAATATAGAATATAAAAGATTACAAAGAAAAACTATGTAATATGAATATGCAGGAAAAATACTTTGCGCCTGTGCTCTCCGTCCAGATGAGTATTGTAGGATTTTTTACAGCTGTTCAACAAACTCCAGTCACCGTGAGTCTCGAGCACAATAATAAATAGCAGAATCTTCAGTCTTCAGACTGTTCATCTGCAGAAACAGCTGCTCTCTGCTGTTGTCTCTGGAGATGGTAAAGCGGCCTTTGACTGACTGAGAGTAATAGATCTCTCCACTGTCAGATCTGATGGAAGCAATCCACTCCAGACCTTTTCCAGGAGCCTGTCTGACCCAGGCCATCCAGTGGTTACTGAATGTGAATCCAGAGGTCGTACAGGTCAATCTGTGAGATTCTCCAGGCTTTTTAATCACTGGTTCAGATTCTGTCAGAGTCTGACCATCAAGACCTGTCAAGATAAAAATGAAATAGAAACGTTCATGTACTACAAATTTACAACTTAAGTCCAAACATCAAATGAAAGATTAGTGAAGATCTTCACCTGCCCAGCAGATAGTTAAAAGCAGCAGTCCTGTCCTATAGTCCATCATGTTAAACTGTGTGTCCACTGTTCTCTGTCATCCTCTCTGCAGTCAGATAAGTAGAGGTGGAAGACATCTGAGTTTTGCATTGACTCCTCCTCACAGGGAGGAGAGAACTGGAATCAAGTGAATCAAATTTCAGGAGTCTGACCATCAACATCAGAAATGAAACAACTGCTAATTTTGTTTATCCTGTAAACTAATAATGACTAAATGTTTTGTATTGACAACAATTCATTATTCATTATGCTCATTTTTTTTTCAATTTTTATTGTGAATATTAACACGACTTAAGTTAATGACTGTATTTGCTGCAAACAGGAAGACAATGACATAAGTCAGGATCATGTAAATATTTCATCTTCAGTCTGATGCTGCAGGTTTGCATAAAAGACGTTTAATGGTATCTGTGTTTGCAGATGTTTGAAGACATACAGAGAACGTTGGAGCCTCTGGAGGAAAACAGCTGTCTATCAAACTGGATCTGAGAATTTCAGTTTAGTGACAGAAGAGAGAAACTTGAGATTGACTGACCTCTAAAGGTTTTATACAAGAAACTGCAACTTTATTTTTCACTCACATTATGGCTTACTTTAGATACCACATCATTTTCAGACAGTATTGTGTCTTCATGTGTGTGTATAAATGGTTAATTTTTATAGTATCTCAGCAACAAGATTGTTGTGTTCCTTTTGATCCTTTTATCAAATTATCTTTGTCATATTTTTTATTTTTTTTAGTTTAATTTTCTAGAATAGCTTTTCTGATTAACACTTTTCAGGACTAAATAATGCATCATTTAAGATTTATTGTAAAAATAGAATATAAAATATTATAAAGAAAAAATATGAAATATGAATATGCAGGAAAAATACTTTGTGCTTGTGCTCTCCGTCCAGATGAGTACTGTAGGATTTTGTACAGCTGCTCAACAAACTCCAGTCACTGTGGCTCTCGAGCACAATAATAAACAGCAGAATCTTCAGTCTTCAGACTGTTCATCTGCAGATACAGCTGCTGTCTGCTGTTGTCTCTGGAGATGGTAAACCGGCCTTGAACTGACTGAGAGTAGAAGATGCTACTACCATAGATATAAGCAATCCACTCCAGTCCTTTTCCAGGAGCTTGTCGGATCCAGTTCATCCCATAGCTGCTGAATGTGAATCCAGAGGCTGTACAGGTCAATCTGTGAGATTCTCCAGGCCTTTTAATCACTGGTTCAGATTCTGTCAGAGTCTGACCATCAACACCTGTCGAGATAACAACAAAAACCATCACATAACAAATTTACAATTTACAAGCAAACATCAAATGAAAGATCAGTGAAGATCTTCACCTGCCCAGCAGATAGTTAAAAGCAGCAGTCCTGTCCTATAGTCCATCATGTTAAACTGTGTGTCCACTGTTCTCTGTCATCCTCTCTGCAGTCAGATAAGTAGAGGTGGAAGACATCTGAGTTTTGCATTGACTCCTCCTCACAGGGAGGAGAGAATCAGACTGCAGATATTTCTTGAAACTGAGCACTTAATCTAAGAGTAAACATCTATTAAAAACACAACCACATTTATTCTGATAATCCAAAAATCTGTCATCTAAAACATATTTAAATTGTGAACTAGCCTTGGCCAAGCCTCTGTTCATAAGTCACTTTCTAAAATGCTCAAATTCACTAATGAGAAACAAGCATAATGTGCAGCACATAAGAACATTTACAATTATATGAATAATCTATAGTTTTATTCTGATCACCAACGTTTACTAGCATTTCTGATTCTGGTCCTCTCTCTATCAATCCACAGACACATTATTTATATATTGGCTACACAATGCTTCCTACTCTGTATAACCCTTGCTGCCGGTCCAGATTTCCTCTTGGTTTGGTGCCAGTAACACAACAAGCAGAAGAGTTAGTGTGTTCATCATCCTGAGGCTGGAGATGTGACCTCTGATGCCTCACGCAAGTACAAGAGCAGTCAGCAGCCCAGCCCAGTTATGAGCCCAGTATAAATGACAATAGGTTTCGTTTAGAAATGACATGATGACATTAATCATGTGAATCACAGGAAATGTTTTTTTTTTTTCCTGCAGGATTAGTTATCAATCCATCTTTTTTTTTTAAATTTTTTTTTAATTTAATTTTTTTTTTTTTGCCTTTTTCCACACTTTATTTGATAGAAACAACTGAAGAGCGACAGGAATGTGGGGAAAGAGAGATGGGGAATGACATGCAGCAAAGGGCCGCTGTGGCAAGGACTGAGCATTTGTACATGGAGCGGATGCTCTACCAACTGAGCTAAACGACACCCCATCAATCCATCTTTAATGACAGATTCAACATAATTTACAGATATTATTGTGTCTTCATTTGTAGAAATGTTGTTACTGTGTTTTTTTATTGGTTGAATGGTGAGTTACAATATTTCTCAAGAACAGTTTTCAGGAGTTTCCATTATTTAAAACATTTGATATCAAAAATAGAAAAAAATAAAATGAAAATGAATAAAAAAAGACAAAGAATGAAAAGATTAATATGAAAAATAAAATTCAGAATAGCATGTAGTATAAATTATGTCAGAGACTTCATACTTGATCTTTATCAGCCTCATAAAAATGAGTATTGTGGGATTTTGTACAGCTGTTCAACCAACTTCAGTCACTGTGTGTCTCGAGCACAATAATAAACAGCAGAATCTTCAGTCTTCAGACTGTTCATCTGCAGATACACCTGCTGTCTGCCGTTGTCTCTGGAGATGGTAAAGTGGCCTTTGGCTGACTGGGAGTAGTGGATGTTGCTACTGTCATAAATGGCAGCAATCCACTCCAGTCCTTTTC
This sequence comes from Sciaenops ocellatus, assembly GCA_033000465.1. NCBI lineage: Eukaryota > Metazoa > Chordata > Actinopteri > Sciaenidae > Sciaenops > Sciaenops ocellatus. Next base: position 18,242,944 of record CP136877.1, read on the forward strand.
CAGGAGCCTGTCTGACCCAGGCCATCCAGTAGCTACTGAATGTGAATCCAGAGGTTGTACAGGTCAATCTATGAGACTCTCCTGGTCTTTTAATCACTGGTTCAGATTCTGTCAGAGTCTGACCATCAACACCTGTAAAGATAACAGTAAAATCCATCACATACAACAAATTAATAACTTAAATTCAAACATCAAATGAAAGATGAGTGAAGATCTTCACCTGCCCAGCAGATAGTTAAAAGCAGCAGTCCTGTCCTATAGTCCATCATGTTAAACTGTGTGTCCACTGTTCTCTGTCATCCTCTCTGCAGTCAGATAAGTAGAGGTGGAAGACATCTGAGTTTTGCATTGACTCCTCCTCACAGGGTGTTGGGCACAGTACAACACATCTTTGCAATTCATAACTTCCTAAAACTGGAAATAATTAAAATGAACAGGAAATGTGTCATGTTCTCATTTCATTAATACACATTTTACATATGATGTGAGCTGTTATTTACTGTCAGCACAGTAATTAATTACATTTATTTATTTATTTATTTTTTCTCACTTACTGACAGAAATACAGAAATACAGTGACAGCAGCCAGGTTCATGTAAATTGTTTGAAAACCTCAAACTGATGTTGCTGGTTTGCAGTTTTGCATAAAAGACTCTAAATTGTATGTTTGAAGACATACAGAGAAACATTGAGTTTCTAGAGTAAAACAGCTGTTCATGACATGCGATCTAAGAGTCTCCTTTCAGTGACAGGAGAGAAACTTGACTGACTGCCCTCAAATGGTTTTATATATAAAAAAAAATAAAAAAAAACTGCAACATTATTTTTCACTCTTACATTATTACTTGTGAATGTGAGCATGAATGGTTGTTTGTCTCTGTGTGCCCTGTGATGAGCTGGCGACTTGTTCAGGGTGTACCCGCCTCTCACCCAAAGTCACCTGGTATAGGCTGCAGCCCCACCGTGACCCTGGTGAGGATAAGAGGTTACAGATGATGGATGGATGGATGGACATTATAACTCTCTTTAGATTCCAATCATTTACAGACATTATTGTGTCTTAATATGTAAAAATGTTTAATATTAGTGATTTCTGCATTAAGATTGTTGTGTTGTCTTTAAGCCTTTATCAACATACCTTTGTTACGTTATTTCTATATTTTTTTTTAGTTAATTTTTTTATTGTAACTTTTCTCATGAACAGATTTCAGAACTTTGTTGAAAGTATTTTTTAAGACTTATATAAAATATGAAATAATATAAAGACAAAAATATGGAATGTGAAGAAAAAATACTTCATAATTGGCTTTTATCAACTCAGTAAAGATGAGTACTGTAGGATTTTGTACAGCTGTTGAACGAACTCCAGTCACTGTGGCTCTCGAGCACAATAATAAACAGCAGAATCTTCAGTCTTCAGACTGTTCATCTGCAGATACACCTGCTGTCTGCTGTCGTCTCTGGAGATGGTAAACCGGCCTTTGACTGACTGAGAGTAGTAGGTGCTACTAATTTGGATATAAGCAATCCACTCCAGTCCTTTTCCAGGAACCTGTCGGATCCAGGCCATATAGTAGCTACTGAATGTGAATCCAGAGCCTGTACAGGTCAATCTGTGAGATTCTCCAGGCCTTTTAATCACTGGTTCAGATTCTGTCAGAGTCTGACCATCAACACCTGTCAGGATAAATAAAAGATAAAAAACCACCACATGCAATACATTTATAACAAGTCAGACATAAAAAGACAGATCAGTAAAGATCTTCACCTGCCCAGCAGATAGTTAAAAGCAGCAGTCCTGTCCTATAGTCCATCATGTTAAACTGTGTGTCCACTGTTCTCTGTCATCCTCTCTGCAGTCAGATAAGTAGAGGTGGAAGACATCTGAGTTTTGCATTGACTCCTCCTTGCAGGGGGGAGAGAACAGGATTGGATTGAACTTTCAGAGAATCAATTTTCAGGAGTCTGACCATCTACATCACTACTTTTTTTATTTTTACCTCTATTCTCATTTTAGTTTCATAGAACTCATTTTACATTTGTTTTACTTTATCTGTTTATTTTTGTTCTTCTGTTGCTGCAACAATAAATTTCCTCTGATTGTATCGTGACCATTTATTTTAAAACAGGTCTATGTTTTCAAATATCCTGAGAAGAGAGGAGTCTTCAGCCAAACACTTCAGCACATGAGATCTTTCATACTAGTTTCCATCAAACAATTTAATTCATTCCAGTTTTGTTACAGTATCAACATCAGGCTGCTGTGGTCTTACTGGATTCACTGATTGGATTTTGTAATGACAGTTTCTGTAACTTCTGGCACAGTGCAACACATCTTTGTAATTTATAATTTTCTGAAACTAGAAATAGGAAAAATGAACAGGAAAGGAATCATTTGCTTCAAAAGAAAAAGACAAACATACATGCTTTTATTAAAAAGAAATAAAAACAGTTTTAAATTGTAATTATCTACATTTCTGTAAGTTGAAACTAATTTGGACATTTAGTGAAATATGTGGAGTTTGCATGTTCTCTCCATGTCTGTGTGCATCATGTGAATAGTTTGAAAACTTCAGTCTGATTTTTTTTGCAGGTTTTTATAAAATACTTTTATTTGTTTCAGTGTTTGCAGATGTTTTAAGACATAAAGACAAACTTTGAGCCTCTAGAGGAAAACAGATGATCAGGACACAAGCTCTGAGAGTCTACTTTTAGTGACAGAGGAGAGGAAAAACTTCACACTGACTGCCCTCTAATGGTTTTATTCAATAACTGTACCATTATTTTCCACTCTCATATTATGACTCACTTTAGATTCCACATCATTTACAACCATTATTGTATCTTCATTTGTGGAAGTGTTTAATATTTGTAATAGTTTAATCAGAAACAAGATTGTTGTGTTGTCTTTGACCCTTTTATCAACAAGTGATCTTTGTTGTGTTTTTTTATCAATTTTAATTTCTATGATGATTTATGGAAGGATTTTTCAGTACTTTGGATAATGCATTATTTAAAGTATTTAATATTAATAGAATATAGAAGAATATAAAGAAAAAAATATATAGAAAATGTATGGAATATGAATAAAGGAGAATACTTCATGCTTGTGCTCTATCAATATTCTATAGATGACTACTCTAGGATTTTGTACAGCAGAGACAGTGTTTTAGCAGAATAAAATCTGGGGTAGCAGGAAATATAACCAGTCCCAGCAGGATCTAAGGATATAATGATAGATGTGAAGAGATCGAAGAGGACATTTACGGAGGAAGCTAAGAAGAGAAAAGGAGAGAGCGACTGAAGAAAAAACTGGTCTGACTTTTAGGCGTTGGCAAGAGCTTCATGAAATAAAATGCTGGAAGACAGACGCTGAACTGGGCTTCTTGATGTTGGACTAATAAGTAATATTGACTGGCTGCTATGTCTTTTGCCATCACACTTGCTTGATGTTTGACAAAGTTGTTTACTCGCTTGGTTACAGTCCTAAGTAACATAATCATAACAAATGCACATTTACAACTGTCCATATTTACAACAGTGGTATTGCACTCTGAAACTGGGCTGCTAAATCGCAAAAATGCTTATTTCTAATTATTATAACCTAAAAGCCAATTATACTTCAGTGGTACATAAATGTCTGTGTATTGTATCATTTTGAATTACTTGACCTGATAACATTAATGATGTCAGACAGTGCAGGGTCTATCAGCCCAGTGAAGATGAGTAGGATTTTGTACAGCTGTTCAACCAACTCCAGTCACTGTGAGTCTCGAGCACAATAATAAACAGCAGAATCTTCAGTCTTCAGACTGTTCATCTGCAGAAACAGCTGCTCTCTGCCGTTGTCTCTGGAGATGGTAAACCGGCCTTTGACTGACTGAGAGTAGTAAGTGCTACCACCACCACTACTGATATAAGCAATCCACTCCAGTCCTTTTCCAGGAGCCTGTCTGATCCAGGCCATATAGTAGCTACTGAATGACAATCCAGAGGCTGTACAGGTCAATCTGTGAGATTCTCCAGGCCTTTTAATCACTGGTTCAGATTCTGTCAGAGTCTGACCATCAACACCTGTCATCACAGCAAAGAAAACCATCATACAAACAGCAAAAACACAATAACAACTTAACTGCAAATCTCAAATGAAAGATCAGTGAAGATCTTCACCTGCCCAGCAGATAGTTAAAAGCAGCAGTCCTGTCCTATAGTCCATCATGTTAAACTGTGTGTCCACTGTTCTCTGTCATCCTCTCTGCAGTCAGATAAGTAGAGATGGAAGACATCTGAGTTTTGCATTGACTCCTCCTCACAGGGAGGAGAGAACTGGATTGGTCTTGGCTTTTAGAGAATCAAATTTCAGAAGTCTGACCAACAACATCCCTACTGTCACTTTACTCAGTTTTTATTTTTACTTCTATTCTTTTTTAAGTTTCATATAACGCCTTCATTATTTGTTTTACCCTATCTACTTATTTTTGTCCTTGTGTTGCTAAAACAATAAATTTCCTCTCATTTGTATCATGACCATTTATTTTAAAACAAACAGGAAAATGTTTTCAAATATCCTGTTTTGAGAAGAGATGTGTCTTCAGCAGGAGATCTTTCGTACTAGTTTCCTTCAAACAGTTTAATTCATTCCAGCTTTGTTACAGTTTTGACATCAGGCTGCTGTGGTCTTACTGGATTCACTAACTGGATTTTGTCATGACAGTTTCTGTAACTTCTGGAACAGTGCAACACATCTTTGTAATTCATAACTTCCTGAAACAAGAAAAAAGAACAGGAAAAATGTCTTTGTACATCAATTTCTTCAAAACAATGACATTTTAAAAAAGAAATACACAGCAGTGTCTTCAGGCTGCACACTCTGTCTGTTTAGAGTCACTGTTTTGCTGGAAGTGTCTAAGTCGATACTGAACTTGTTCTTTAGTGAATCTTTATAGGATGAACCTCCAGTATATCTCATTCCAATCCACTCCAGTCCTTTCCCTGCAGGCTGTCTGATCCAAGCTGTGTAGTAGCCAAGAGAATAAGAGACCTGACAGGTGATGGTCAGATGTTGACCTGGCTGCACAGTCACAGAGGCTGGCTGTGTTAACCGTTCACACTTCACACCTGTTAAAAAAGAAAATGTTTTGTAACAAATGATCAAGTTATACTGCAAAAGAAGAAGTGTTAACTTTGACATATCCAAAGAGACTCACATCCAGCTGCCAACAGCAGCAGCAGAGCTACAGAAAACATGGTTTATGTTGACAGTGACGAGCTGTGAACTCCACTGACAGCCTGATGTGAAGTTTTGCACACTCAGTTGTAACATTTTGAAAATATTCCTTGTTCACTAAAATCAGCTTTGAAATAACAATGATGTGCACCCATGGAAACAAAAGGAAAAACCGCCAAGAATGTTGCTTTATATAAGACATGTGTTTAGCAAGTTTTTATTTCATTAAAACACATTTTAAATATGAGGTGAGCTGTTGTTTACTGTCAGCACCTCCTACATCAGATTTAGGATCAACTTGACATATAAGCACAGTTTTTTGTTTAATTGTTGCATTTACTTTTTCACTTACTGATTGTATTTGCTGCAAACAGGAATACAATGGCTGCAGCCAGGATCATGCAAATATTATGGAAACTTCAGTCATGCTGCTGTTTTGCAGGTTTGCAGAAAGGACTTTTAATGGTTTCAGTAATTTGCAGATATTCAAAGACATACAGAGCAACTTGATGGCTCTTGAGAAAAACACCTGCTCAGGAACTGAAACCTGTGACAACATCTACATCAGAATGTTGTGTGTCAGTCACAAACCAATAAGAACACCAGATCTGAGATTCTGTTCTTCGTAATACAGAGAAACTTGACACTGACTGCCGTCTGGTGATTTTATATGAGAAACTGCAAAACTATTTTTCACTCTTATAACTCATAGATTCCATTTTTCTACTGAAATGTTTAACATTCTTTGCAGTTTAATTTCAGAAAACAGATTGTTGCATTTATCAACAAGTGACCTTTATTGTTTTTTTAATTAAGGTTAATGTCTAATAATAATATTTCCCAGGAACAGTTTTCAGGTTTTTGTATACATTCATGACAACATGTCTCCCCTCGAAATCAATCTTGTAGAGTATTGGATAAAATCCAGGATGCCCCAGCAGCGATCCAGCTAGTGAAACCTACAGAACAAGAAGATGTAGTTCATGATGTTACCCCATAACATAGACAGAGGTATTTCATGTTCATCTTTCCAAACGTAAACTTTAACTCTTCCAAGTGGTCAGCCTATTTCTGTAGCCAAGCCTAATCCATCTGTGACAAGCCCTGACACTGGAGAGTGTGACCTGTGGGTGGTGGTCAGACAAGCCAAAGGACCAAAGAACCTCCAGTCTGTCAGAGTACAGACCTTACCTGAAGCAGACCCAGTACTTTATTCTACTGCTGTGACAGCAGCTTCACCTGACGTCTCTACTGGTACCAGTTGGGAGTCCCAACTGGTACCAGTAGAGACGTCAGGCGACTGTCCCAACTTGGGACCAGTCTGGGCTTCAGTAGAAATAGATAGGCTTTAGCACTGCGGGTTCTGTGTTTTTAATTTGTTGGTTCAATATCATGGTTCCATGATACATTTATGTTTAATATATAAAGCAAAGTTGTACCGACGAGCTTTTAAGTTGGGGCATAGTTACTTTGTGTTTACACTCTGTTTAATATAATTTAGGGCCTGCTCCATAGTCACCCTCACTTTCATGTGCTGAGCTCTTACTGCGGGCATTGTGCTGTGCAATAATCAAAGAGGAGAGATAAATGCCAACACTGTTTATATCATGCGTTTGTCTGGCGGCATAATAATTCAATTAATCCGTTGTTTTTGTCTGTAGACACCGACTGCGCTGCTGTTTTGTTTTTGTGGTTGTGGTTTGCTTTGTGTCATTTGCAGTAGAGGAAGTAGTTTTTGTATGACTCTCCTGTTGTGGTATCTCACTGTGACTGTCTGGCACAGTAATACACTGCTGTGTCCTCTGTCTTCAGACTGTTCATCTGCAGATACAGTTTACTGCTGGAGTCATCTCTGGAGATGGTGACTCTGCCCTTGACTGACTGAGAGTAATAGATGCTGCTACTCCCTGTGTGTATGAAAGCAATCCACTCCAGTGCTTTTCCAGGAGCCTGTCTGACCCAGTCCATAGGGTAGCTGCTGAATGTGAACCCAGAGGCTGTACAGGTCAATCTGTGAGATTCTCCAGGCCTTTTTATCACTGGTTCAGATTCTGTCAGAGTCTGACCATCAACACCTGTCAGGATAAATAAAAGAAAAACCATCACATGCAACACATTTATAACAAGTCAGATATAAAAAGACAGATCAGTAAAGATCTTCACCTGCCCAGCAGATAGTTAAAAGCAGCAGTCCTGTCCTATAGTCCATCATGTTAAACTGTGTCCACTGTTCTCTGTCATCCTCTCTGCAGTCAGATAAGTAGAGGTGGAAGGCTTCAGAGTTTTGCATTGACTCCTCCTCGCAGGGGGGAGAGAACTGGATTGGATGTTGATTTTGGAGTTTGACCATTGATATCACTACTTACCCAATTTTACCTCTATTCTTATTTTAGTGATTTTTGAACTCATTTTTTATTTGTTTTACTGTACCTATTTATTTTTGTCCTTGTGTTGCTGCAACAATACATTTCCTCTGATTTGTATCATGACCGTTCATTAAAAACAAGCAGGTAAATGTTTTCAAATATCCTATTTTGAGAAGAGAAGCATCTTCAGCCAAACTCTTCAGCACAGGAGATCATTCATACCAGTTTTCATCAAACAATTTAATTCATTCCAGCTTTGTTACAGTATTGACGTCAGGCTGCTGTGCTCTTACTGGATTCACTGATTGGATTTGTAATGGCAGTTTCTGTAACCTCTGGCACAGTACAATACATCTTTGTAATTCATAACTTCCTGAAATAATAAAAGAAAAAGGAACAGGAAAAAAGTCTTTGTACACCAGTTGCTTCAAAAGGAAAAAGCACAAACATAGATGCTTTTATTAAAAAAGAAATAAAAAAAAAAACAGTTTAAATTGTAATTATCTACATTTCTGTAAGTTGAAACTAATTAAGACATTTAGTGAAATATGTGGAGTTTGCATGTTCTCTCCATGTCTGTGTGCATCATGTGAATAGTTTGAAAACTTCAGTCTGATTTTGCAGGTTTTTATAAAAGACTTTTAATGGTTTCAGTGTTTGCAGATGTTTGAAGACATAAAGAGAAACTTGAAGCCTCTAGAGGAAAACAGATGATCAGGACACAAGCTCTGAGAGTCTACTTTTAGTGTCAGAGGAGAGAAAAACTTGACACTGACTGCCCTCTAATGGTTTTATTCAAGTAACTGTACCATTATTTTTCACATCATGTTATGACTCACTTCAAATTCCACATCATTTACAACAATTATTGTATTTAAATCTGTAGAAGTGTTTAATATTTGTAATAGTTTAATCAGAAACAAGATTGTTGTGTTGTCTTTTATCAACATGTGATCTTTGTTGTTTGTTTGTGTTTTTTTTTTTTTAGCAATTTAATTTTCTTTAATGTTTTTAGAAGGAACAATCTGCAGTACTTTGGATAATGCATTATTTAACATATTTAATATTAATAGAATATAGAAGAATATAAAGAAAAAAACAAGAGAAAAAAATATATAGAAAAACTATGGAATATGAATATGAAGCAAAAATTCTTAATCCTTGTGCTCTATCAATCTTCTAAAGATGAGTACTGTAGGATTTTGTACAGCTGCTCAACCAACTTCAGTCACTGTGAGTCTCGAGCACAATAATAAACAGCAGAATCTTCAGTCTTCAGACTGTTCATCTGCAGATACAGCTGCTGTCTGCTGTTGTCTCTGGAGATGGTAAACCGGCCTTTGACTGACTGAGGGTAGTTAGTGCTGCTACCATCAGTACTAATCCAGGCAACCCATTCCAGCCCTTTTCCAGGAGCCTGTCTGACCCAATGCATCCAGTAGTTACTGAATGTGAATCCAGAGGTTGTACATGTCAATCTGTGAGATTCTCCAGGCCTTTTAATCACTGGTTCAGATTCTGTCAGAGTCTGACCATCAACACCTGTTAAGATAAAGATAAGATAAAAACCTTCACATACCACACATTTACAACTTAAATTCAAACATCAAATGAAAGATCAGTGAAGATCTTCACCTGCCCAGCAGATAGTTAAAAGCAGCAGTCCTGTCCTATAGTCCATCATGTTAAACTGTGTGTCCACTGTTCTCTGTCATCCTCTCTGCAGTCAGATAAGTAGAGGTGGAAGACATCAGAGTTTTGCATTGACTCCTCCTCACAGGGAGGAGAGAACCAGACTGGATATATTTCTTGAAACTGGGGATTTAATCTAAGACTAAACATCTATTAAAACACAACCACATTTATTCTGATAATCAAAGTCACAAATGAGAAACAGGCATAATGGGCAGTGTTATGGAATTTTCTATCCTTAGGTTACACGAGGTCACGTGTGGGCCTCGAGGTCCTTGGCAGTATTAGTTGTTTGGCTTTGATTGGGAACAGTAGGTGCCAGTCTATCTCAACACTGTGGTGGCCAGGGTCGAAGAGACCTATTGCTGCCTTCTTAGACATAATAGATAGCTGGCCTTTGACTCTCCAATCTGCGTAAACAGACAACAGTGTCTCCAGACTAGAATATGTTGACAATAACACCTCCATGGGTAAAAAGATTATCTTTGACTAATTCGGGGCGTATACCATTTGTGGTGTTATCTGTAGGGGTTTAAAGTCTAACCACCAGCGTGAGTTGGGCAGAATGTGAGACCGACTCAGACACTTCTGATGTACTTTGAGAGAGTCTCTATTTCTCCTTGGCATCAAGCTTCAATAAATATTACAGCATAAGACATCAGAGGCTCCTGAACACTTTCTTCCCTCCTGACCTCACCATTGACCTTTGACTTCAGCAATTTCTCCACAACAGGCAGCACATAAGATAACATTTACAATAATATGAATAATCTATAGTTTGATTCTGACAACAACATTTACTATCATTTATATACTGTGGATTGTGAACATTTAAATATGTCTGATCAAAGGTTTTTCGCCTTGTTTTTATTTTCAAACTAGTTTCATGTAATGTATGGCCTGTTTTATTAATATTATTTTTGTAATAAATGGTCACTTGACACTTGAACTTTACAATGAGTGATGCAACGTCATGAAGAAAATAAGTTACTCACTTGTAGCGCCGCTATGATTTGATTTGATTTACTTTTACTGTTTTTACTGTGGTTCAATCCTAATTCTGTAATTTCAGTAAGCTTGTGTTCGTACAAATGCAGACGTTGATGTGAGTCATAAGAAACTGTCACAACACACTACATACATTTTCATTAATGAAATGTGTTTCACTGTTAATTTTCCATCATTCAATGGGAAATTTGTTTTCAAAGGCCTGACTTGCTTCAGAGGTTCTCATACATCATATATGTCACTGTTGATCGTTTTTTATAGTCTGGTGTGTGGTTCTCAAGGACAATAATAAACTGCAAAGTCTTGATGGAAGATGGAAAACTGGCCTTAGACGCTCTTGGTAAAACAATGTAAATAAAGTCCTTTTCTTGATTTCTGATGAATCCATGAATCCAAGACTGGGACAAGCCTGACTTTGTAACTGCAAAAGTTATTATGAAGGATATTTGTTGTGCAGGCACAATTGGTGGAGATTGAGCATCAGTGTGTGAATTTTCATATTACTAGTCAGAGATTCTGGAGATATGGTGGTGATACATAAAGGCTAAATCTGTGGGAAAAGGAGGATTGCTGCACTCTGAGAGAGTGTGTGGGTTATAAACAGACTGAGACACCAACAATAAAGATGTTGTTCAGTGTTTCTTCTTTTTTCAGTGTGTGGAAACATTTTCAAATGTGTGCTTTGTTGAGAGAGTAAGAATATGAGGTGAGTAAAGAATATTTAAGTACAAGTTACACTCTCACTTTTGTGAAATTTCATTTCATTCACTTTCACAAAAGTGGTGTCACCTCAATGAGGTGTATTACTGAAACCTGACTGCCATCTAGTGTTTTTAGTAAAGCAACTCAAACATTATTTTTCACTCCCATATTGTGACCTACTTTATAGATAATTTAAACATTAATGTGGCTAAAATGTCAACATGTTTAAAGCATAGTTGCTTTGTGTTGCGTTTGTGTTACATTATATATTTATGTCTTTGTTGTTGGTTAGTGGTGTTTTAATTATTCATTTTCATGATTCAGGATGTGGGATTTTGTACAGCTGTTCAAACTTCTTCAGTCACTGTGTCTCTCGAGCACAATAATATGATAAACAGGCCTTTGACTGACTGAGAGTAGTAGGTGTTAGCACCAGCACTATTAAGCCTGGCAACCCACTTCAGTCCTTTTCCAGCAGCCTGTCTGATCCAAGCATTATTATAATCACTACCAAATCCTGAATATGTGCAGGTCAGTCTGTGGGATTCTCCAGGCCTTTTAACCACTGGTTCAGACTCAGTGAGTGTTTGAAACTCAGTACCTACAGACAGTTAAACAGCTCATTAGTTACTGTAATGCAGCCAGATTGTCTTTTTACCATAAGGTTTGTCAGAAAAACAATTTTTGTCCTTACCTGCACAGTTAATAGACAGGATGAGAAAAACAACCAAATAATCAGGTTTGATCATTGTAAAAGCCAGTTGTCTCTGTCCAGTCTGCAGTGTGTATGTCAGTGATTTAGACTCTGTCCTTCACTCTGCGACACATATGTAGAGATGGAAGAGATCAGACTTTTACATTGACTCCTCCTCCTCAGAGAGAAACGCATCACATCTTACTTCTCTCTTGCATTTACATATATTATATTTGTGAAATGATCAAGGTGCTTGATGAGCAATTTGCCATTTATTTATACACAGATTAAATGTATTTATTTACTCTAATTATCAGCGAGCCATCCATATACTGGATATATTGTACATAGATGTTCAAATATATACCTGCTGTTTAAAAATCAATAATGGGAACATTATTAACCATTATTGTTAATGAAAAGTGTCACAAACCGGGCCGTACGGCCATGACAAAAAGGAGGGAGACGCACACAACCAAAGCAAATCAACATTTTTTTTATTAAGAAAAGAATATTTAAACAAAACTGTAGCACATGAAATCAGTTGTACCAGTGGTGTAACTGAGTGCATGAGTGGAAAAGTATATGAGTGCGGTGTTGAAATAAATGCTGTAACACAATCAAACCATCAAATCAAAAAAACCCAGTTGATGTCTCAGGGAGGAGAGAGACAGTACTGAGCTCCCACAGGCTTTTTAAAAGGTGCAAGGCAAACAGGCCTCAGGTGTGTCCACTTGGCTGACGACCCTCAGCCACGCCCACTTAAAGTACCTGCACCAAGACAAGACACACAACCAGGAAATGGAAGACAGGGTGGAGTGGGTCGTCACAAAAGCACACGTTAAATGTAACACTGAGAAACAGGAAGTCACAAACCACAACATCAGCCGTTGTTTTCATAGTGTGCACACGTGTGTGTGTTCAGAGGCGGCGTCGTACTCTCCCTAGTTAGTGTTATCTGACTTCATATCTTCTACTGCCACCTGTAGGTCTTTGTAAACAATGCTCTGTGGAGTTTTTGTAAACCCTTTCTGCTTCCTTTAACCAGTGTGTGTCTTTGGCACAGTAATACACAGCAGAGTCTTCTGGCTTTAAATTGGACAGTCTCAGATTTACCATGCTGTTGCTATCATCTCTACTGATTTCCACACGTCCCTGCAGACTGCTGGCATAAGTGTTTTTACTGGCATCCGACCAGCCAACCCCAATCCATTCCAGTGCTTTTCCTGCAGGTTGTCTAATCCAGTTCATAACACAGCAAGTAAATGTGAAGCCAGATCCCCTGCAGGAGAGATTGAGAGTCTCCCCAGGCTTTTTTACTACTGAACTGGAAGGAATGGACTCCATGCTCTGACCTATACAACCTGATGAGATGAAAGGAGAGAGGAACCAGGCTCATGAGGCTTTTTGAGTTTCATTTAGTCGTGTCATTTATTTTGTCTTCATGTTTTAATGTTAATATTGATGTGATGTTTAATGTTTCAGTGTTTGCAGATGTTTGAAGACATACAGAGAAACTGAAGCCTCTTCTTAATTAAATATCATGGTATCATGTGGTTTATAGTTTTTATTAATTTGGTTTTGTTATTTTTATGTAATTGTTCATATATGAAACAATAATGTGACAGAGACATCCTCACTGTCTCTCCAGGTCTTTTCACCTCAGAAGAAAGCTGGTCGAATTTGATCTCACTCCAAACTCCTGAAAGCAAAGAACTAAATTCTAGACTGATGGTCAATGGACAATGTGACAAAAAATGATTTAAAATATTTACAACATTTACAAACGATTTACAATATTGAACTCATTGTGTACAAGTTTAGAGCTTTTTTCTATGTGGTCATGTTGCAAAAGGCAAATTTGCATTGTGTTTATGTTTATCAGATGTTATTTGTATGAAAAGAGTAGTTTTCCCTATATTTTCTAGAAATGACAACACAGTGAATTCATAAAAAAACATATCATATGTATCTAATATTGAAAGAAATTTAATCTTATCTAAGTCTCTTCTATGGTGATGCTGTCTCCAGTGGAAGTCAAATGAGATCTTTGTGGAAACATGAAAATACTCAACTCAGTTTTTGTATCAACTTATCGGTGCACACTGTCTTTATTACACTGAGAACATGTGTGTGTGGTTCAGTCACATGGTTTTGGGGTATTTGTGCAGGTGTGTTGGTGGTTTGTGTCACTGTGGGCCGACGTGCACAGTAATAAACAGCTGTGTCTTCAGGCTGCACATTCTGTCCTTTTAGAGTCACTGTTGCAGCAGAAGTGTCTCTGCTGTAGCTGAACTTGTTCTTCAGAGCATTATTTTGATAAAAGTCACCTCCACCCCACTGATGGAAAATCCAGTCCATTGGTTTTCCTTCACACTGTCTGATCCAACCTGTTGCATAGCTGTCATCAGTCAAAGAATATCCAGAGACCTGACAGGTGATGGTCAAAGACTGTCCAGGCTGCACAACCATTGATTCTGGCTGCGTGAGAGTAATACTGTTCACACCTGTGGAAACAGAAATCAACATTATCTCCATCATTCATCTGAATATTCAGTGTTTCTAATGTGTTTATTAGTGTGAATACTCTAAAAGCTCCTCACAGGATCCAGCTGCCAGCAGCAGTATCAGAGCTACAGAGAACATGGTTGATGTTGAAGTTGAACTGATGTGAGCTCTTCTGTCCTCTCACTGACACACAAACACACACTTCACTTCCTTATAGGTAACACCCAAGGAGTCTAATTTGCATACTGGTCATCATAAATCATGGTGATCATTTCACACAAAGAAAAGGTGGAACTTGAAACTCTGACAAAGACTTTGTTTTTTTTCAGTCATAAATGCAGTTAGAATTCAGATTCTTTAAAAAAAATGAATGGATAAGAAACTTTTTGAGGACAATTTTTTATTGTACTGTTGTTGGATCACAAGTTTTTAAAACCAAGTTGTTAGCTGAATTTAGTCCATCACTTGAAAGGCTGATATTTCTATCCAAAGAAACGTATCTGCTGTCACTGGATTTCTGTTTGCAGCAAATACCTTGTGTTACTCAGCTATAAAAACTTCACATCAGGCTGTCAGTGTTCACAGCTCGTCACTTTCAACATAGACCGTGTTTTCAGTAGCTCTGTTGCTCTCTCTGGATTTGTCACATTTTCTCTTTTTAAACAGGTTTCAGTGCAGATGTTTAAAGACATGAATAGATCATCCTCTAGAGGAAAGCAGCTGCTCAGGAACTGAAATCTGTATTGCAATATGCAAAAGCTACATCAGAGTGTTGAGTGTCAGTCAGTTTAGATCAATGAGAACCAAATCTGAGGGTCTCCATTTTGTAATAGCGAGAGAAACTTCACACTGACTGCCCTCTAATGATTTTACAAGAAACTGCAACATTATTTTTCACTCGTGTTATGACCCATTTTAAACTTTTCCACAGAAACGTTCAGTATTCTTTGCAGTTGAATTTCAGTAACTGGATCTGTCTTTGGCCCTTTTATCAACAACTGGCCTTCATTGTGTTTTTGTTTTTGTTTTATTATATGTTCTTTTCTTATATCATTTTAATGTTTAATGATAATATTTCCCAGGAACTGTTTTCAGGACTTTGTTTTTTTACAAGCAGGAAAAAAACATGTCTCCCTTCCGAATTATTCATAACCTTTGTTTACTTTCTGTAGACACTGACTGCAATTATTATTTTGTTTTTGTGGTTGATACAGTTACTTTGTGTTTGGAATAGAGGAAGTAGTTTTTGTATGACTCTCCTGTTGTGGTTTCTCACTGTGTCTCTCTGGCACAGTAATACACTGCTGTGTCCTCAGTCTTCAGACTGTTCATCTGCAGATACAGCTTACTGCTGGAGTCATCTCTGGAGATGGTGAATCTGCCCTTGACTGACTGGGAGTAATGGATGGGAGTACTAGCTGTGCTTATATAAGCGATCCACTCCAGTCCTTTTCCAGGAGCCTGTCTGATCCAGGCCATATAGGAGCTGCTGAATGTGAATCCAGAGGCTGTACAGGTCAATCTGTGAGATTCTCCAGGATTTTTAATCACTGGTTCAGATTCTGTCAGAGTCTGACCATCAACACCTGTCAAGACAACAACAAAAACATCACATACAAGAAATTTACAATTTACAAGCAAACATCAAATGAATGATCAGTGAAGATCTTCACCTGCCCAACAGATAGTTAAAAGCAGCAGTCCTGTCCTATAGTCCATCATGTTAAACTGTGTGTCCACTGTTCTCTGTCATCCTCTCTGCAGTCAGATAAGTAGAGGTGGAAGACATCTGAGTTTTGCATTGACTCCTCCTCACAGGGAGGAGAGAACTATCTTGGACTTTGGTGAGCTATTGTTTATTGTGAGTCGAGCCAAATAAATTTGATTCATGCATCTCAATTTGAACTGTATTGTCTTTAGAAAGTTAAACTTTGTGCTCATTGTAAATTTTTATTGTTTGAAATTAGATTTATAATCTACTCATATTGTGCACAAGGTTAATCCACAAGCGAAATCTCAAACAGGACAGGTACAAGCAAAAACACGAGACAGAACAGAACAATTAACCACATTTATTAAAAAAAAAATGTTGCAGCCATACTTAAATTGTAAAATGTCATAATTTAACTGTGAAAAACAATAATATTCTGTTCTTATTATCATGACACAAAATCTCAATTTGGCAAAATATTACTTTAGGAAATGTAATATGTTGAGTCAAAAGAAGTTGTTGAGACATCTAAATACTAAAGATACAAATGTTGACTAACAATAATCTTAAAAGTTACACCAACTAAAAACTAAAAATTAGAACTATTCAATTATTTGTGTTTCCTTGGACAAGAATACTTCTAAGTGTACATAAATATATTCAAATGCTCCAAAGTGACTTACAGTAAAACATGAAATCATTAACCTCATTTTATTAACATGAGGTAAAAATGTAATTGAAATAAAAATCTTGAGACGTACAGTGAGATGATTTAGAGTGAGATATCTTAGAAATCCTTAGTGGTCTGAGGGCTCCTCCTCTTTTGGTTTTGTGTTAAAAGTGTTCAGGCACTGAGGGCTTTTTGGTCAGGCCGACTGATGGTTGTGGCTCTTTACTTGAACCTATACCTAAAATGAGAATGTGAAAACGTGATACAGTTTGAGTATGAGAATGTAGGATTTTGTAGTGCTGCTTAACCAACTTTAGTCAGTGTGACTTGAGCACAAGATTAAACAGCAGCAGCAGCTACAGAAAACATGGTTTATGTTGAAAGTGATGTGCTGTGAACTCCACTGACAGCCTGATGTGAAGTTTTTATAGCTGAGTAACAAGGAAGGTCACTGAGTTTGCATAAAATCAAACACATGAAGCATCAATGTTGGTCTAACTGGAGCCAATAGAAGAGTCTGTTGACTGTTATTATATCTGCAGAGTGAAACATATCTGCAAATGACCTCAACTTTACATTGTACATATTGTATATTGTATACAATGTACATTGTATATTGATATTTTAATTGCATTACACTCTAAATTGTTTTGTAAATCTATAAATGTTTTTCACTAACAATAATTCATTATTCAAACATTATGTAAATTCTTGTTTAACTGCAAACAATGATAAGGATAATTATAACAAACCTTAATGTGAACACGAACATGAATCATGGAGAATATAACATCAAATATTAACATAACAATAACATATTCATAAAAATCAGTATTTCAATAATAATGATGATGTGGACCCATGAAAACAAAAGGAACAGTTCATTAATGCACATTTTAAATATGATGTGAGCTGTTATTTACTGTCAGCACCTCATATATCACATCCATAACCAACTTTAAACCCCGAGTATAGCTTTTTTTTATTTTTATTGCAGCATTTATTTATTCATTTATGTTCTCACTTGTTGAACTTACTGACTGTATTTGCTGCAAACAGAAATACAGTGACAGCAGTCAGGATCATGTAGATAGTCTGAAAACTTCAGATTGATTCTGCTGGTTTGCAGTTTTTAAAAGACTTTGTCAAAATGTTTATTATATCAATTTAATTTTTGATAATAATCTTTCTCAGTTTTCACGACTTTGTGTAATGGGTCATTTTAAATATTTAATGTTAATATTGACTATAAAGCAAAAAGGAATAGAAACGACAAGTATTGAATATGAATATTAAAGAAAAACAGCCCAGCACATCCTACAGCCCAGTACTGTGGGATTTTGTACAGCTGTTAAACCAACTCCAGTCACTGTGGGTTTCGAGCACAATAATAAACAGCAGAATCTTCAGTCTTCAGGCTGTTCATCTGCAGATACACCTGCTGTCTGCTGTTGTCTTTGGAGATGGTAAACTGGCCTTGAACTGACTGAGAGTAGTAAGTGCTACCACCACTAGTGATATAAGCAAGCCACTCCAGTCCTTTTCCAGGAGCCTGTCTGATCCAAGCCATGCTGTAGCTGCTGAGTGAGAATCCCGAGGTTGTACAGGTCAATCTGTGAGATTCTCCAGGCCTTTTAATAACTGGTTCAGATTCTGTCAGAGTCTGACCATCAACACCTGTCAAGACAACAACAAAAACATCACATACAAGAAATTTACAACTTAAATCCAAACATCAAATGAAAGATCAGTGAAGATCTTCACCTGCCCAGCAGATAGTTAAAAGCAAAAGTCCTGTCCTATAGTCCATCATGTTAAACTGTGTGTCCACTGTTCTCTGTCATCCTCTCTGCAGTCAGATAAGTAGAGGTGGAAGATATCTGAGTTTTGCATTGACTCCTCCTTATAGAGTGGAAAGAACAAGATTTGACTTAAATGTCTCTTATCTGCCTTTTATCTGATGACACTAGACTGATGATGGAGAACCATCTACTGAGGTCAGTCAAAGTTCGGAAGTTTTTGACCAGTTTCAAATTGAGTAACTTCTTCATCAACATTAACATGGCAGCAAAATAAACACACACAGTAAAACCAGTCAGAAACAGCAAAGTCCAGTCCTTCACAGGTTGTGGAAATAAAGCAGTGATCTTCACATATATGACTAATAAACTATACGCTACATGACAGAGACAATATAAATAAATTACCTAAAATTATTTCAGCTCAGCACTGAAATTATTTGCTGTAATCTAATATTTAGTTCTGTTTCAGTGAAAGCATGAAGAAAGTTCAGTCTGTATTTCTCCCCGATACTTTGATGTCATGTGTCATCTGGTGACCAGGGGCTTGTTGGACACTATTCACTATGGAAAATGTGTCACTGGGGCATCTATCTCTATATGTAGGCTATATATGTGCATGAACATAAATTAAATTATTGATTGACATTAAAACTAAACAGTCACATTTCACCTCAGAGAGGTTGATTTGTGTGTTACGACTCCCAGGTCATGGTGTGTAGCTAAAAAGAACGTTTATACAGTACAAGCTACACTGTCAGTCTCACACACTTTCATTTCAAATTGATGGGTCACCTCAGTGAGGTGGATTACTGCTGAGGGAGCAAACATGTGAAAGGAAGACATTGCTTTTCTTCCAAGACTCCAGAACAGTTTGTCTTGCAGTATCAATAATTTATTCAGTTTTCATCACAATGTCTCACAAGCACAAGAATAAACAGCAGCTCCTTCAGTCTTCCAGCTGTGTATCTTTAAATCTAACCAAAACAAATAAACTCATGAAACTGCAGTCACTGCTGATTTACCACTTCAGATGTTCTATTAGTGTTGTGGTGAAGCAAGCTCACAAAGGGAGTGAGTATAAAACTCTCGTTCAGTCCAGGATTTGTGTCAGTCAGTTAAAATCAATAAGTTAAGCAGAAATTCTTAGAGCATTATTAAAGTAATATTAGCTGGCTGCTATGTCTTGTGGTGTTGCACATGCTTGATGTTTGGCTGCATTAACATATTGTTGACTTGGACGTTGTCTATTATAAGTAATAACAAACAAATGTACATTTGGAGGTGCTTAATCACTAATATCTCATTTTCTAATTTATATAACTTTAGTACTTAAATAATTGCTCAAAAATCCCAGGAAATGTTTCTTTTTGCAGGATTAGGTAGGTCATCCATCTGTGATCATGTATTTCACATCATTTACAAAGATTATTGCGTCTTACTTTGTGGAAATGTTAGTTTAATTTCAGCAACCAGATTGTTGTGCTGTGTTTCATCATTTTATGAACAAGTAACCTTAACTGAGTTTCTTATTGGATGGATATTTAGTAACCATATATCTCACAACACTTTACATGAATGTGTAAAAAAATATTAAAAAAACACAATCAATCAATAAATAAATCAAAAGATAAATAAAAAAACAAAATAGTAACAGTGACACAACCCAGTAAAGCTGAGTACTGTAGGATTTTGTACAGCTGCTCAACCAGCTCCAGTCACTGTGTCTCTCGAGCACAATAATAAACAGCAGAATCTTCAGTCTTCAGACTGTTCATCTGCAGATACAGCTGCTGTCTGCTGTTGTCTCTGGAGATGGTAAATCGACCTTTGACTGACTGAGAGTAGTAAGTGCCACCACCACCACTATTGATATAAGCAATCCACTCCAGTCCTTTTCCAGGAGCCTGTCTGATCCAGACCATCTCATAGCTGCTGAATGTGAATCCAGAGGTTGTACAGGTCAATCTGTGAGATTCTCCAGGTCTTTTAATCGCTGGTTCAGATTCTGTCAGAGTCTGACCATCAACACCTGTCAAGACATCAACAAAAAACATCACATAGAACAAATTTACAACTTCAATCCAAACATCAAATGAAAGGTCAGTGAAGATCTTCACCTGCCCAGCAGATAGTTAAAAGCAGCAGTCCTGTCCTATAGTCCATCATGTTAAACTGTGTGTCCACTGTTCTCTGTCATCCTCTCTGCAGTCAGATAAGTAGAGGTGGAAGACATCTGAGTTTTGCATTGACTCCTCCTCACAGGGAAGAGCGAACCGGATCGAATTTGGCTCTCAGAAATAAATTATCAAAGTAATTTCTCTAAATCATTTCAAGTTATCTTTAACTGATGGTGTAAAAGTTTCTAGCCCTTTTCACCTTGGTCATATTAAAAAAGGGAAAAAAGATATAGCTACTGTTTAAGTCAGTTAAAGTTAAAGTTGGTTGTCAGATGTTATTTGTATTACATCAGGCAAAATTATTTCCCCATCTTTCGTAGGCATTGCAATACACAAAAACAAATTCATGAAAAAAACATGTCATATGTATCGTATACTGAAAGAAACTCAATTTTCTCTAAGTCTCTTCTATGCTCATGTTGTCTGCAGTTGAAGTCAAATGAGATCATGTAGAAACATTAAAATTCTCAACTCTTTTTCTGTCTCTCTGGAACAAAAATTGCTCCTGTGATTCAGTGAATGACATGAAAATAATTTTCAGTTTAGTTTCCTGCCTTGAAACCAGACTATTGGAGAAAAGATTCCATATGATGAAAACAGTTCCCTGTTGAATTAAATTAAGAACCTTCTTATAAACTTCAAATGCTGTTTCACTCTTTAACACTGAACTAGTGTTGAACTCAGTGGTCTGAGGGCTCCTCCTCTGGTGGCTTTCCATATGTTCAGGCATTAAGGGGCTTTTGTTCAGGTATAGTGTGAGTTATTGTGGCTCTCTGGCACAGTAATGCACAGTAAAGAGTCTAAGTCGATACTGAACTTGGTCTTTAGAGAATCTTTGTATCAAGCTCTAGTAGGTCTTATTCCAATCCTTATAGTGACAGAGGAGAGAGAAACTTGACACTGACTGCCATCCAGTGTTTTTATAACCACTGCAACAGTGTTTTTCACTTCCATATTGTGACCTACTTTAAGTGAGAAATAATGTAAACATGAATGTTGCTGAAATGTGTACATGAAGTATTTCTTTAATGCATACATGTACAATGATTTTAGCAGATTGTTTTGCTTTATTGGTCGTTTTATGAGAACGTGATATAGTAAGTAAAACGTTTTTTTTAATGTCTTAAATGTTTTTTTGTTGTTGCTGATTTATGTTATTAGTTAGTTTTTATAATTTTATTAAAAATTCTCAGGATCTATCAGTTCGGTTAAGATGAGTACTGTATGATTTTGTACAGCTGCTCAACAAACTTCAGTCACTGTGAGTCTCGAGCACAATAATAAACAGCAGAATCTTCAGTCTTCAGACTGTTCATCTGCAGATACACCTGCTGTCTGCTGTTGTCTCTGGAGATGGTAAACCGGCCTTTGACTGACTGAGAGTAGTAGCTGTTGCCACCATCATTTCTGACAGTAGAAATCCACTCCAGTCCTTTTCCAGGAGCCTGTCTGACCCAGGCCATCCAGTAGCTGCTGAGTCCAGAGGCTGTACAGGTCAATCTGTGAGATTCTCCAGGCCTTTTAATCACTGGTTCAGATTGTGTCAGAGTCTGACCATCAACACCTGTCAAGATGACAATAAAAACCGTCACATGTAACTAATTTACAACTTACAAGCAAAAAGCAAATAAAAGATCAGTGAAGATCTTCACCTGCCCAGCAGATAGTTAAAAGCAGCAGTCCTGTCCTATAGTCCATCATGTTAAACTGTGTGTCCACTGTTCTCTGTCATCCTCTCTGCAGTCAGATAAGTAGAGGTGGAAGACATTTGAGTTTTGCATTGGCTCCTCCTCACAAGGAGAGAACCACTTTGGACTTAGTTATCACCTCTTATTGAAAAAAAAAATCATTTACTTCAGCTATCTCTATTTAAAAATTCAAATTCAAATTGAAACTTTGTGCTCATTGCGACTTCTAAATGTTTGCTCAAAACTAATCCAAATGCAAAATCTTAAACATTACAACCTAAAAGCAAAAACACAACACACTTTAGAAGATGTGATATGTTGAGAAAACATCTGAGAGTAAATAAATGTATTTCAATGTACCAAAGTGACTGACAGTAAGCCATGAAATCATTCACCTCCTGTTATGATGTATGCATGATATTAAAAATGTAATTGAAATCAAAATCTTTAAAGATACAGTGAGATGATTTAGAGTGAGATATGTTGACCCTTTAACATCTCTATGAACTTGGCTGAGGATTACTGATTCAGTTACTAATGCACTTTACAGTTAATCATAATGTTTGAGTAATGGAATATATAATTATCAAGTAAAGAAGAAAATATTTAATAAAAGACAGTTCCCTGTTGAATTAAATTAAGAACCTTCTTATAAACTCTTAAGGCTGTTTCTCTCTTTAATAGTGAACTTGTAAAATCATTAGTGATCTAAAGGCTCCCCCTCTGGTAGCTTCATGTTAGTGTTAGTGTGTAAGTGTTCAGGCACTGAGGGGTTTTTGTTCAGGTCTACTGAAAGTTTACTTTGCATAGAGAAGGACAGGCAATAAAGGAAGGATCAACCATCCTGTCACAAGTCATCACTTGAAATTGTGAAACTATGTTCTAAAAAACTATGTTCATTATTTCTATTTATATTACTATTTTTAACATAAATTTAAATCCTAAACATAAATTCTGTTTTTTTTTATTATTATTCACAACAAGTCAGACAAGCCACATTTCACAGTGCACATTAATGTTATGTAACATAATATATGAGGAATGTGTAAAATGGAAAATATTACATTTTCATGTTAAACAAACAGAAATACATTTTCACTCAGGTCAACAGGATTTGGAATGTCCCCAGTCTTCCTCAACTACAAAACTGAATGGGGCACTTTTATTGGGACAACTTTTCTCTGAGTGTGCTCATGATGCTGAACAACAGTTTATGTGAATGTTATGATTTCTGTTCTCATTTGTTGTTGCCATTTAGAAATAAACTTTCAAGATCAAAGATCAGTGCAGATCTTCACCTGCCCAGCAGATAGTTAAAAGCAGCAGTCCTGTCCTATAGTCCATCATGTTAAACTGTGTGTCCACTGTTCTCTGTCATCCTCTCTGCAGTCAGATAAGTAGAGGTGGAAAACATCTGAGTTTTGCATTGACTCCTCCTCACAGGGAGGAGAGAACTGGATTAGACTTTCAGAAAAGCAATCAAAACCAAACTAAAGACATTCTGGGCAGAGATGTTTGATGCTCTTAAAGAGATTTTCCAAAAGGATATACCTCGAGATCCCACTGTGGCTCTATTGGGAGTTTGAATGGGAGGTCCAAGAAATATCTTTTAAATATATTACTTACAACAGCCTTGAAGTGCATAAAGATTAGATGGCTGAAACCAACACATGGATCCAGAAGGTTTGGGACCTCTATCAGATGGAGCATTTTACATATTTATTAAGGCTCCAAAAATCCATCTTCACAAAGCGGTGGAGTACTGTTGTGGCTTTATTAATACAATGAGACTAATTAGCCTCCATCTTTTAAAACCTTTTTGTACATGCTCCACACAACGCCTCACAATGTTTCACTGCAAGTACTGTTGGTTTCTAGACGATATCATTGAGCGGACAATTTTGAGCTGGCTCTGGTTACTTGTTTGTATGTGTGCTAGTATATATATATGAATGTCTGAATATGTATATTTGATTTAGTATATTTACTTTGGAGTGGATATTTGTTTTTGTTTTGTTTTTTGCTTTAGTTTGTCTTATTTGCCTGTAATTCTAATTTGAATATAATGTGTAAATTGCCGTCTACAGCTGGATAGAGGAAAATGTATACAGTATACTGAAATGTTAAAGAAAAGCAATCGTCAGCGGTCTGACCGTCAATATCACTACTGACACTTGTCACTCTGAATTTAATTGCACTTGTACAGTCTTTATTTTTACTTCTATTCTAGTTTCATATAATTTCTATGATTTATTTTTTTACTTTCTCTTCTTTTTTCTGTCCTTGTGTTGCTGCAATAATTTCCTCTGATTTGTATCATGACCATTTATTTTAAAATAAACAAACTGTGAAATTTTTACTAATACTGTGTTTTAAGATTAGAAGCATCTTCAGCACAGGAGATCATTCCTGCCAGTTGCCAATAAACTATTTAATTAATTCCAGGTTTGTTGCAGTAGGGACATTAGTAAACCATGAGACTGTCGTGGTCTCACTGGACTCATTGATTGGATTTTGTAATTACAGTTTTCTTCTGGTACAGTGCAAAACATCTTTGTAACTCAGAACTTTCTGAAACAGAAAATAGGAAAAAAAAGAGAGAGAGAGAGAGAAACACACAAACATACATGTTTTACTTTTTTTAAAAAACACATTGTATGATGTGTTCAAAATGTAATTGACTTTAGTCAAATAAAATAAGACTTCAATATTCAGTAAAGAGTGATACAGAGACAACTGAATGTTCCCAGTGGTGGTAAATAGAGGAAGTAGTTTTGTGTGACTCCACTATTATTGTCTCTCACTGTGTCTCCTCTGGCACAGTAATACACAGCAGTGTCTTCAGGCTGCACATTCTGTCCATTTAGAGTCACTGTTTTGCTGGAAGTGTCTAAGTCGATACTGAACTTGTTCTTTAGAGAATCTTTGTAGTATGAAGCTCCAGTATCTCTCATTCCAATCCACTCCAGTCCTTTCCCTGCAGGCTGCCTGATCCAAGCTGTGTAGTAGCCAAGAGAATAAGAGACCTGACAGGTGATGGTCAGACGTTGACCTGGCTGCACAGTCACAGAGGCTGGCTGTGTCAACTGTTCACACTTCACACCTGTTAAAACAGAACATTTGCAAGTTATACTGCAAAAGAAGAACTGTTAACTTACAACTGACAAATCCATAGAGACTCACATCCAGCTGCCAACAGCAGCAGCAGAACTACAGAAAACATGGTTTATGTTGAAAGTGGCGTGCTGTGAACTCCACTGACAGCCTGATGTGAAGTTTTTATAGTTGAGTAACAACACACACTTCACTTCCTTATAGGTATCACCCAAAACGACTAATTTACATACTGGTGATAGTAAATCAGCTGACCTAAGTATATTTAAATTATTCAAAATTAAGATGAAATGTCTGGGTCTTCTTCTCACACAAAGAAAAGGTGAAAGTTGAATCTGGCATACTCACTTTTACTGGACTGTACATGTTTTTACTGAAAACAAACTTTTATGTAGTTTAAATAAACATTCATCAGTATGAACTGGCTAAAGACTAGGGTTCACTTACAAATGCAGTTATAGTTCAGATTCTTTTCAGTAATGAATAAATGAGAAACGTTTTGAGGATTCATTTCTAGTACAGTTAGATCACAAGTTGAGGTGTGAGCTGAATTTATTTTATCACTTGAAATGCTGACACTTTTATCAAAAAAACTTTAAAGTGAGTGCATTTAACAAAATAAATACAAACCAGAACATTCAAGGTTTTATTTTATTTTTTTATGGTCCAATTTGCGGGTTGGCCAGGTGTATTGAGAGATGATGAGATAGCTGGGCCCAACTCGCAGTGATCGAGTGAGTGAGTAGAAAGCTGATTACTGTAGAAGAACTGTACCATTGTGACAATGCAGTTCTTCAAACCTGGTGGCATGAACTTCTCTTCTAATCTTTTTTTCAGAAGTTGAAAAATACACTGTTTTTATATGTGCCCTCCATTTGAATGAGATTCATCTTTAACATAATGTTGAAGGCAGTGCTTTTCTGTTGGAGGCTAACCCCAAAAAGTTGCAGTTCATTGAGCATTGCCCACCCAATGAAGAAGTAAATTAGTGAAATACAGGATTGTAAGGCCAATAAATGTGTTCACAAATATGTTTACATACAAAAGTCATACACAACGTATGATACTCTAGTCTAATTTAGTGGTGAGTTGTCTTAGTGCATGAGTCACTACTTTAGCAGTGAGTACTGTAGGATTTTGTACAGCTGCTCAACCAACTTCAGTCACTGTGAGTGTCGAGCACAATAATAAACAGCAGAATCTTCAGTCTTCAGACTGTTCATCTGCAGATACACCTGCTGTCTGCCGTCGTCTCTGGAGATGGTAAACCGGCCTTTGATGGACTGAGAGTAGTAGATGCTACTACTGCCACTGGTGATGGTAGCAACCCACTCCAGTCCTTTTCCAGGAGCCTGTCTGATCCAAGCCATCCAGGCACTACTGAATGTGAATCCAGATGTTGTACAGGTCAATCTGTGAGATTCTCCAGGTCTTTTAATCACTGGTTCAGATTCTGTCAGAGTCTGACCATCAACACCTGTCAAGATAACAACAAAAACCATGTCATATACTAAAATTACAGCTAAATGCTAAAATCAAATTAAACATCAATAAAGATCTTCACCTGCCCAGCAGATAGTTAAAAGCAGCAGTCCTGTCCTATAGTCCATCATGTTAAACTGTGTGTCCACTGTTCTCTGTCATCCTCTCTGCAGTCAGATAAGTAGAGATGGAAGACATCTGAGTTTTGCATTGACTCCTCCTTATAGAGAGGAAAGAACCAGACTGGAGATATTTAATGAAAATGGGGAATGTCCAAGAGTCTGTCCTCGAAGTCAGCTGTTGACTGACATTTCAATTTGTATAAAATGTCAATCAGAAACATCTATTAAAAAACAACCACTTTTAT
The DNA here is from genome assembly GCA_033000465.1 of Sciaenops ocellatus. NCBI lineage: Eukaryota > Metazoa > Chordata > Actinopteri > Sciaenidae > Sciaenops > Sciaenops ocellatus. The sequence continues at coordinate 18,270,152 of CP136877.1, forward strand.
TCTAATCATGCAAAAATCTGTCATCTGACACATTAACATATGAGATTTATCCAGTGAGATAACTCATAATTCACCGCTGTATCAAGCCCCTGTTTCTCATTCGTCACTTTGACGAATGGATTGTGAACATTTTACCTAATCATGTCTGATCAAATGAGAAACTTGACACTGACTGTCATTCAGTGTTTTTAAAAACGCTACTGCAACATTATTTTTCACTACCATATTGTGACCATGTTTAGATGACAAATAGTTTAAATATGTAAACTTGTGGCTGAAATGTGTACATGTTTTATTTTTTTTATTCATACATGGTTTGCTGTCATTGGCTACTTTGTGAAGAAGTGATCATTACATCAAGATATTTTTATTTATTATTTATTTATTTATCTATGTCTTTAATGTTCATTGTTGTTGGTTTATGATGATGTTTTCATTAAACACAACAAAGCAATAGATGAAATAACTAAATTATTTTTAATTGTCTATCAGTCCAGTAATGATGAGTACTGTAGGATTTTGTACAGCTGTTCAAACAGCTTCAGTCACTGTGAGTCTCGAGCACAATAATAAACAGCAGAATCTTCAGTCTTCAGACTGTTCATCTGCAGATACAGCTGCTGTCTGCTGTTGTCTCTGGAGACAATAAACCGGCCTTGGACTGACTGAGAGTAGTATTTGCTACTGCCACCGTCAGCAGCAATCCACTCCAGTCCTTTTCCAGGAGCCTGCCTGATCCAGGCCATCCAGTAGCTGCTGAGTGTGAATCCAGAGGTTGTACAGGTCAATCTGTGAGATTGTCCAGGCCTTTTAATCACTGGTTCAGATTCTGTCAGAGTCTGACCATCAACACCTGTCAAGATAACAACAAAAACCATGTCATATACTAAAATTACAGCTAAATGCTAAAATCAAATTAAACATCAGTAAAGATGTTCACCTGCCCAGCAGATAGTTAAAAGCAGCAGTCCTGTCCTATAGTCCATCATGTTAAACTGTGTGTCCACTGTCCTCTCTCATCCTCTCTGCAGTCAGATAAGTAGAGGTGGAAGACATCTGAGTTTTGCATTGACTCCACCTATGAGAGGAAATGTTTGTGTCTGTGTATCAGTCCATAGAACCTTTCATGTCTTTAATTATTCATGATTCTAGTCATTTAAGACATTTTCGTAGGACAATGTTCAAAGAAGATAGGAGCGTGCTGTAAAAAGGAGACAAGGACTAGAAGAGAAAGACTAAATAACCTGCAAGGTTTTCAAGTCAAAAGTTTTATTGGCATTCATTTCACAGGATTTTTAATTGGCCAATTATGTTGTAATGATAATGAATTACCATGAGGTTGAATTACTCATCTAATCAAATGGTTTGAGCATTTTTAAAATCTTCCTGTTTATTTATGCTAGTAATGTTTGTGGGTTATTCCATTGTGGGTGATTGCCACAATTTTTAGACTGATGGATTTCAATTTGTATATTTAAGCAATTCTAATCCATGTTTAGAAAAGTAATAATAGTTTCTCAGAAAATGTGGCTTTAAATCCCAATAAACATATCACAGAAAAAAAGATAATTCAGTTTTCATGAACTACCTGAACTGAAAATGTTAAAAAATATGTTAATTTACAATACATATTACATTCACCCATTCATACACACATTCATCCACTGACAGGACTGTGAGGTGCCATCAGAAGAGAGCTTGACTTCAGGTTCATCATGTTATGCACGAATACTTGAATTTGGATATGGAGACGGACTGTGCTGTTGCATTCTGGATGAGGAACAGAGCCTGCTCTGCTTCTGGGTGAGCAAACAATGCATCCTCCTGATGCTGTGGTGAATGAATCTGTAGGAGGGGCTGTGTTGCCTGTGTATACTGAAAGCCAAGAACACCTGGTCTAGAATTCTTGTAGTCCGGGGACACTGCAGAGTTCTCAGAGGTAATTGAGAGGTCAATGACAGAAGATGCATTTCCTAGAAGGAAGAGCAGCTCAGTGTTGGCAGATTTTCTTCAAGTTACACTGTAAGTGAGGTCTTGAGGTGGCATGTAAATAGGCAGAAAGCAGAACCTGAACCTTAAACCAGACTGATGGGGTTCAAGCAAGTTGTTCTGGTAAAGCAAAAACCTGAGTGTAGACAGCTCAATCAAGTGTTTTAGAAAGAAACAGAAGAATGACAGGTCTCTAATTACATCGGAAGGTTTTAATAAAATCTAAAGAATGTTTTTCTAGTTGTGATAAACAGGCATACTGTCATATTATAACAGTAAACTGGTGTTGAAATCATTAGTGGTCTGAGGGCTCCTCCTCTGGTGTCTTCATGTAAGTGTTCAGGCACTGAGGGGTTTTTGTTCAGGTCTACTGACAATTTGTGTTATTGTGGTTCTCTGGCACAGTAATACACAGCAGTGTCTTCAGGCTGCACATTCTGTCCGTTTAGAGTCACTATGTTGCGGGAAGAGTCTAAGTCGATACTGAACTTGTTCTTCAGTGAATCTTTGTAGTGTGAACCTCCAGTATATCTCATTCCAATCCACTCCAGTCCTTTCCCTGCAGGCTGTCTGATCCAAGCTGTGTATTAGCCAAGAGAATAAGAGACCTGACAGGTGATGGTCAGACGTTGTCCTGGTTGCACAGTCACAGAGGCTGGCTGTGTCAACTGTTCACACTTTACACCTGTTAAAAAAGAAAATGTTTTGTAACAAATGATCAAGTTATACTGCAAAAGATGAACTGTTAACTTTGACATATCCAAAGAGACTCACATCCAGCTGCCAACAGCAGCAGCAGAGCTACAGAAAACATGGTTTATGTTGAAAGTGACGTGCTGTGACCTCCACTGACAGCCTGATGTGAAGTTTTTATAGCTGAGTAACAAGGAAGGTCACTGAGTTTGCATCAGGGTCTAAATGGAGCCAATAGAAGAGTATGTTGACTGTTATTATATCTGCAGAGTGGAAATCATCTCTGCTTTATCTATGATATATTAATGTCCTCACACACTTAAATGTAACTTTTTAAAAAATGCTCCTGCATTTACAGAAATTAAGCAACTGTTAATTTTATTTATACTTTACTAAACAATTAATGATTGAATGTATTGCATGAACAACATATAATTATTTAAACAACTTAATGTGAATATTAGAATGAATCATGGATCATGAAAACATATTCATTAAAATCAGCATTGGAATAATAATGATGATGTGCACCAATGGGGAAAAAGGAGCAACCACCAATAATGTTGCTTTCTATAAGACATGTTTACAGTGTGTTTAACATGTTTTTTAATCATTAACATACATTTTGAATATGATGTGAGCTGTTATTTACCATCAGCACTTCCTACATCACATACATGATCAATTTCAAAGGTATGAGTAAAAGTACTTTTTTAATTGCAGCATTTATTTGTTAATTCATTAAATTTCTGAGGTTACTGAACTTACTGACTGCATTTACTGACAGCATCCAGGATCATGTAAATAGTTTGAAACCTTCAGTCTAATGCTGCCGGTTTGCAAGTTTGCATACTATAAATGGTTTTAGTGTTTGCAGATGTTTGAAGACATATAGGAACTGAAACCTGTGTGAGAAAATTCACCACGTCTCACTTCTCTGGAAAAACATGACTTTGACTATTGTTTTGCATTTTTTATTTATATATTTTTTAATTATGATGATGCTTTTAAAGATTCAACCAGAGGTGCACTGCACAGACTGAAGGAGTGCCTCATGTATAGGCTTTACAGTTTCCTTTAGTCGTATCACTGATTGTGTCTTCATTTTTTTAAGTTAATGTTAATGTAGTGTTTAATGTTTCAGTGTTTGCAGGACAGGTGAAGGAGAGGAATGTTTTGGTCTTAGTCATCACCTAGTGTTTATTGTTTATTGTTATTTATTGTTTGACATATGATTTTTGCTGTATTTATATTGTTTTTATGTTTTGTATGTATGTTTTTTTATGTTTATATTATTATTATTATTATAGTTATATAGTTATATTGTAGGTTAATCCACAAGAAAAATCTTAAATAGTACAAGCTTCAAGCAAACAAGCACAAACTAAGAATGAAAAAAAACAACCACATACGTATATTAAAAAACTACTGTCCTATAGTCCATCATGTTAAACTGTGTGTCCACTGTTCTCTGTCATCCTCTCTGCAGTCAGATAAGTAGAGGTGGAAGACATCTGAGTTTTGCATTGACTCCTCCTCACAGGTAGGAAAGAACTGCATTTAACATAAATGTCTCTTGTCTAAAGAAACTAGACTGAATGTTTAATGACTTGGAAGCATCCGTCCAAGACATTCAAAGTTTAAAATTTTCTGACACGTTTCAAATTGAGTAAATTCTTCATCAACATTAACAGAGCAGCTAAAAAACAAAACAGTCACACCAGAGAGAAGTACCACTCTTTTACAGGTGTGGACAGACAGCAGCGATCTGCCCACATATAACCAATAAACTATGCTAGGCTATACCACAGAGACAGTGAATATAAATGTTGCTGAATTATGTTATTAATTATTAGTTTTTATAATTTTATTAAAAATTAGAATAGAATTCTTTCTCAGGATCTACCAGTTCAGTTAAGATCAGCATTGTAGGATTTTGTACAGCTGTTCAACAAACTCCAGTCACTGTGAGTCTCGAGCACAATAATAAACAGCAGAATCTTCAGTCTTCAGACTGTTCATCTGCAGATACAGCTGCTGTCTGCTGTTGTCTCTGGAGATGGTAAACCGGCCTTTGACTGACTGAGAGTAAAAAGTGCCGCTACTATCATCATAGATAAAAGCAATCCACTCCAGTCCTTTTCCAGGAGCCTGTCTGATCCAGTTCATAGCATAGCTGCTGAATGTGAATCCAGAGGCTGTACAGGTCAATCTGTGAGATTCTCCAGGCCTTTTAATCACTGGTTCAGATTCTGTCAGAGTCTGACCATCAACACCTGTCAAGATGACAAAGAAAACCATCATACACACAATGAAGACCACATTTACAACTTAAAAGTAAACATCAAATGAAAGATCAGTAAAGATCTTCACCTGCCCAGCAGATAGTTAAAAGCAGCAGTCCTGTCCTATAGTCCATCGTGTTAAACTGTGTGTCCACTGTTCTCTGTCATCCTCTCTGCAGTCACATAAGTAGAGGTGGAAGACATCTGAGTTTTGCATTGACTCCTCCTCACACTTGGATGTCTCGTCTGTCTGGTCAAATTAGACTGAATGTTTGATGACGAGGAAGTATCCATCTGAGTCGGTCAAAGTTAAAACGTTTCTGAAATATTTCAAACCGAGTAAAATGTTTATCAGTGTTGCGTATAACAGAAGAATGTGGGAAATGTACCTCTGGTGAAAAACGAGAGAATAGCAAGCAAACACGATGGCTACTTTATTCGCAAGCAGGTGAAATCTGTTCTGCACCTGAGCGGCTCCCTGTATACTCTGAACACCCCAATAATCATTGCAGTGCCACCTCCTGGTGACAACAGTTAACTACATGTGCCCCAAAACAGCATTGGTATAATAATGGTACATTCTGCTCATGTTAAGCACTTTACTTCTGTTCTTTATACACCACAATCAACATTAACACAGCAGCTGAATAACAACACACAGTTACACCAGACAGAAACAGCAAGAGCCACTCATTTATAGATTGTGAACATAAAGCAGCAGTCTGGCACATATGACCATTAAACTATGTTAGCCTTCATCACAGAGACAGAGGATGTAAATAAATTACCAGTAATGATTTTAACTCAGCACTGAAATTATTTTACCATAGTCCAATGATTTATTGAGTTCTGAAGAAATTTCAGTCTGTGTTTCTCCATGATGCTCTGATGTCAGGTGCTGTGTGGTGACCAAATGCCTGAAGGACACAATTCACTTTGGCAAATATGTCACTAGAGCATGTATGTCTATGTAGGCTGTGTGTGCATGAAATGAAGCTACATTATTGATTGACATTAAAACTAAGCAGTCACAAGAGGATGATGTGTGTGTTGCTGCTCTCAAGGTGTGGTGTGTATGTGACGCTCATGAAATGTAAGGTCACATTTTATGTCATTTTGTTTGTTTTATTTTGAAAATATTATTTCTGTGGAAAAAATGTGTTAATATGTGCCAAAATGGTCAATTGTTACCTCTTGGTAAGAGCAAAAGCAAAGAGAGTTATTCAGTGTCACCAGTAGGAGGCAGTGTGGCGAGCTCTTCTCGGACTCTTGTTTACTTCCTCATTCTACTGAGCGAAGCTGCACTGAACAGAAGCAAACGGTCACCTGTCTCATTCTTTCTCCTGTTCTACAGGTTGGTGGTGTTTTAAAACTTATATAACTACCCACATGTGTGTATACATTTAAGTATGATGTTAGATCGATTGTTTAAGGGTACTGAAAATGTGTGAATGGTTTTCTGAATAAGTGGCAAAACATATAGCTCTCTGTGTATCGTATGTGACCCAAGATGGTGCTGCTGTATACTTTTCTGTCGTGACCAAACCATGTCGTAGTTTCTGGCTCCAGCACATGTCATTTTGGGGTTAAAAAAAAACTATTTGAGTACAGTATTTTGTTACATGTGTAAATAAATTGAATGTTACAGTTAGAGAGATATATACATTTTGTTAATATTGTAAGCAGTTAAAAGTGTTAAACCTTGCAAGTCTTCAGCTCAGGCATTTATCTTGAACCAACAGTCACTAAGAGCAATATGCTAGTTTCTTTTTATTTGCACTATGAGTGAGGTTAAATAAGGGAACATGTGAGGGCCTATATGTTTTATATTTTATGGTATTATTTTCAGTAGTTGTGAACTAAATGGTAGCTCAGTTAATTGACTGAATTCGGGATCATTCTTTATGAAGAATTGGAAAATGTGTGTTTTATTTGGAAACGAGGATTACGCTGTAACTAGCCTATATGTATTTTGGTTTTGTTTCTGATATTATGGATGTGTACTGCTAAATGACATTTGAATATGGAAAAACAGTATTGTAGGATTTTGTACAGCTGTTCCAACTACCTCATTCACTGTGAGTCTCGAGCACAATAATAAACAGCAGAATCTTCAGTCTTCAGACTGTTCATCTGCAGATACAGCTGCCCTCTGCTGTTGTCTCTGGAGATGGTAAACCGGCCTTGGACTGACTGAGAGTAGAATTTGCTACTGCCACCACCGTCAGCAGCAATCCACTCCAGTCCTTTTCCAGGAGCCTGTCTGATCCAGTGCATCCAGTAGCTACTGATTGTGAATCCAGAGGTTGTACAGGTCAATCTGTGAGATTCTCCAGGCCTTTTAATCGCTGGTTCAGATTCTGTCAGAGTCTGACCATCAACACCTGTCAAGATAACAACAAAAACCATGTCATACTAAAATTGCAGCTAAATGCTAACATCAAATGAAACACAAGTCAAGATCTTCACCTGCCCAGCAGATAGTTAAAAGCAGCAGTCCTGTCCTATAGTCCATCATGTTAAACTGTGTGTCCACTGTTCTCTGTCATCCTCTCTGCAGTCACATAAGTAGAGGTGGAAGACATCTAAGTTTTGCATTGACTCCTCCTTATAGGGAGGAAAGAACCAGACTCGAGATATTTAATGAAAATGGGGAAGAGTCTGCCCTCCAAGTCAGCTTGACTGACATGTTTCAATTTGTGTACAATGTCAATCAGAAACATCTATTAAAAAACAACCACTTTTATTCTAATCATGCAAAAATCTGTCATCTGACAGATGAACATAAAAGATTTATTTCAATGAGATAACTCATAATTCACCTCCATATTAAGCCTCTGTTTCTCATTTGTCACTTTGAGCATAATGGGCAGCACATGAGGACATTTACAATCATATGAATCATGTATAGTTTTATTCTGATCACCAACATTTACTAGCATTTCTAAAAACTGCTTTATTGTCATCTCACCCTGTCATATTATTAATTAATGTTTTGAATATATTGTGGATTGTGAACATTTTACCTAATCATGTCTGATCAAATGAGAAACTTGACACTGACTGTCATCTAGTGTTTTTAAAAACGCAACTGCAACATTATTTTTCACTCCCATATTGTGACCATGTTTAGATGACAAATAGTTTAAATATGTAAACTTGTGGCTGAAATGTGTACATGTTTTTTTTTTTTTATTCATACATGGTTTGCTGTCATTGGCTGCTTTGTAAAGAAGTGATCATTACATCAAGATATTTTTATTTATTTTTGTCTTTAATGTCCATTGTTGTTGGTTCATGATGATGTTTTCATTAAACACAACAAAGCAATAGATGAAATAACTAAATAATTATTTTTGATTGTCTATCAGCCTAGTAAAGATGAGTACTGTAGGATTTTGTACAGCTGTTCAAACAGCTTCAGTCACTGTGAGTCTCGAGCACAATAATAAACAGCAGAATCTTCAGTCTTCAGACTGTTCATCTGCAGATACAGCTGCTGTCTGCCGTTGTCTCTGGAGATGGTAAACCGGCCTTGAACTGACTTAGAGTAGGAATAGCTGCTACCACCACCACTACTGATATAAGCAATCCACTCCAGTCGTTTTCCAGGAGCCTGTCTGACCCAGGACATCCAGTGGCTGCTGAATGAGAATCCAGAGGCTGTACAGGTCAATCTGTGAGATTCTCCAGGCCTTTTAATCACTGGTTCAGATTCTGTCAGAGTCTGACCATCAACACCTGTAAAGATTGAGATAAGATAAAAACCTTCACATACAACAAATTTACAACTTGAAAGTAAACATCAAATGAAAGATTAGTGAAGATCTTCACCTGCCCAGCAGATAGTTAAAAGCAGCAGTCCTGTCCTATAGTCCATCATGTTAAACTGTGTGTCCACTGTTCTCTGTCATCCTCTCTGCAGTCAGATAAGTAGAGGTGGAAGACATCTGAGTTTTGCATTGACTCCTCCTCACAGGGAGGAGAAAACTGGATTGGACTTGAAAATGGAATATAAATCGGTTGTGTGATTGACTGGTGAACTTTTCATAATGTTCCCCACCTCTCACCTGTGATTGGCCTCTGCTGCTCAAGAATAAGCAGGTATAGTTGATAGGGGGCAATCTAATGCTTAAAACAGCTAATCTTTGCCTTATATTAGGTCATTCTGAAAAGTTAGATGTTGGGGTCACACTGGATTGCATTATATTAAACTGAACTATTTGTTGCAGCTTTTACAGTGTCATTATTTATGACACCTTGCTCTTCTTTAAAATCATGAAAACTGGTACCATCAGCCACACTTGCATCCTACCTGTACAACGGACACACACAGATTTATAGAAACAGAAACTGTTTACTCTATCACTTGATACATTTTTCCTTGTGCTTTTAAAATACATGCTTAAACACTTTGGTATAAGAGAATATTTATTAATATCTTTAAAAATATATCTGAGTAATGGAAAAAAAAACTAATGCAGGATGCAGGTGATGCTGAGACAACTTAATGTACCCAGTGGTGGTAAATAGAGGAAGTAGTTTTTGTATGACTCTCATATCATTGTCTCTCACTGTGTCTCTCTGGCACAGTAATACACCGCTGTGTCCTCAGTCTTCAGACTGTTCATCTGCAGATACAGTTTACTGCTGGAGTCATCTCTGGAGATGGTGAATCTGCCCTGGACTGACTGGGAGTAATAGATAGGAGTACTGTATGTGCCTATATAAGCAATCCACTCCAGTCCTTTTCCAGGAGCCTGCCTGATCCAGCTCATAGCATAGCTGCTGAGTGTCAATCTGTGAGATTCTCCAGGCCTTTTAATCACTGGTTCAGATTCTGTCAGAGTCTGACCATCAACACCTGTCAGGATAAATATAAAATAAAAAAAACATCACATGCAACAAATTTATAACAAGTCAGACATAAAAAGACAGATCAGTAAAGATCTTCACCTGCCCAGCAGATAGTTAAAAGCAGCAGTCCTGTCCTATAGTCCATCATGTTAAACCGTGTGTCCACTGTTCTCTGTCATCCTCTCTGCAGTCAGTTAAATACAGGCGTAGAGCCTTTACAGTTTTGCATTGACTCCTCCTCACTGGGAGGAGAGAACTGGATTGGGCTCGGCTTTAGAAGATTTTTTAGCTAACGATCTTCAGGAGTCATTCCTCCAAATCAGTTTATTTAAAGTCAGACATGTTTTAATTTCATTTGCATGAAATGTATTTAATACGGTTCATGTATTAATGCAATTACAGTTCAGATTTTCCTTTTCAATAAGAAACGAATAAGAAACATTTTGAGGATTTATTTTAACAGTTGTTGGGTTTTTTTTGTTTGTTTTTTTATCTGTGATTACCTTACATATTTTTAACATTAAAAATACATTATATTTTTAAAATGTTGTTTTCTATAAGACATGTTTACAGTGTGTATTATTTACTGTCAGCACCTCCTACATCAAATCATGATCAACTTTAAACATATGAGCACAACTTTTAAATATTCACTTATTTTCTCACTTACTGAACTTACTGTAATTGCTGCAAACAGAAATACAGTGGCAGCAGCCAGGGTCATGTAAAAAGTATGATAACTTCAGTCTGAAGCTGCTGGTTTGCAGGTTTACATAAAAGACTTTTAATGGTTTAAGGCTGTGTAGATGTTTGAACATATGCATAGAAACTTGAAGCCTCCAGAGGAAAACTGCTGCTCAGGACAAGAGATCTGAGTCTCCTCAATGTTTTATACAAAAACTGCAACATTAATTTTAACTGATATTATGACATGATATTAGTATCTAAAAAAAATAAATAAAATTTAAAAATATGAAGCATTTAAAGGTCTGTGATAACAAAAACAAGTCTTACTTTCAGGTGATTACACACGAATGATGACATAGTCATGCATATTGTAGTGTATATTATATCATATTACATTTTAGCCATATCCTGTAAATGGAACCACCTAAAATATACACACTGGACCTTTAACTAAAAGTAAACTGTAAAACTCAGTCAAGTAAAGATGAGTACTGTAGGATTTTGTACAGCTGCTCAACCAACTCCAGTCAATGACTATTAACTATTGAGCACAATAATAAACAGCAGAATCTTCAGTCTTCAGACTGTTCATCTGCAGATACAGCTGCTGTCTGCTGTTGTAGCGTGGTGCAGAGTGAAGTTGCCCTCCACTACACATTTAATTTGAAAGTCTTTTATTTTGTTCTGCAAAGAGCAAAAATATGTATTTTACAATCACAGTTCGCCACACACACACACACAGTAACTTCACACTCAAGTGTGTGTTCTCGTTCTCTGAACGTATTCACTATCCTAACACAGAAAAATTATGAACATCTGCCCCAACATCCAAACAATAATCATATCTGTTGCATTGTTATTCCAGACCAGTTTCATCATGTACATTCAATATCAACTTGTTTCTCCAACACAGTCAGCCAATCGTGTCTATTAAACATTGTCAAATTAATCAAATCAATTATTTATCTATTTTAACTTATTTATTGATTTAGCTATGAACTATACAGGAGCAGTCCGGGCTCTTTAAACCGGCTCATAGTTCTACTCTCCAGTCTCACGCTCGTAACTAGGCAACCAGTACTAACAACTGACTAGCCGTTTACTGTACGGTACATTAGCCAAACAAGAACAACGTTCATAAACAATACTGCATAAAGTCCAACCGGGATCATAAACTCACACATAACATATTCACCTATTAATTACACAATTCCAACTCCTTACCTGCAAAGAGCAAAAATATGTATTTTACAATCACAGTTCGCCACACACACACACACAGTAACTTCACACTCAAGTGTGTGTTCTCGTTCTCTGAACGTATTCACGCGAGATTTCCCTTGTCCCTGAATACTCAGTGTAGCGAACGCGCCCTCTGCTGGTAGTAGTTAGATACTGCATCCTACTAGATAACATAACATTTTTCAACAATAAACCAACCTTTCCTTATGTGAAAACACACAGACAATTTTCACTACGCTCTGAACATGAGCTGTACTAAATGCAAATAATAATATTGTAGTTATATAACCCCACTGATGGCTCTGTATGCCACACTCTCCCCCCCAATAATAAATGGCTCCAGACATTTCAGATACCCCAAAGTGTACCTTTTCTCACATTGAATTTTCTCACTGAAAACATGGTATTACTTATTTAAAATGGCACTTGACATTTAATTCAATCGGTACCCATTTATCAAAGTATCTGACCCATTTAGACCTATACCACTAATCATCAGTTACTGTACTCTGGACCCCAATCAGATCAACTCTCAAATGTAACAGAACTCATATCGGCCTCAGTTCTTTTAGTCTGTTACCAGTCTCTTCGTTTGTACAGCACCAGTTCAGTGTGTTCTCCCGGAATTGTCTCTTCTTCACCGTACATAGAATTTTTACCATTCTAATTTTCAGAGTCCATTTTCTCCGAACTAGAGTAATGTTCGTGTAAGGTGAGTTCAACCCATTACCTCAGTGTCTAGTGATGCCCACGGTCGCCACATGACCGGTGGGTTGCAGGCTGGGGACATACTCACGACGTGCAGGCTCTCGACACCCGCTCTCACCCACGTCGGCTCACCCAAGGCGTTGTAGGTCAGCATTTGGGGATGGTGCCTGTGTCGCTGCGGGTAGCTGGTCGCTGGTGGAGGGTCAGGATCATCTTCCTCTGATGACTCTTGTAGACTTTCCCCAGGCTCTGCAGTGTCGTTCTCACCATCTCCATCAGCTGTGATGCCTCTGTTGTCAGTCTCTGCCTCCTCTTGAACAACCGTTGCATCTTCCAGCTCTGGTGCTCCGTCTTGCATCGTCAGAGCTGGTGCAAATGGCTCTGCCTCTGGATTCAAGTCTGCAGTTCTCTGACTTAGTTCTTGGTCATATGGGAAACGACACACCAGCTCAACTTCATCACTGCTTTCGCTGTCTGAGTCTTCTTTTGGTTTGCTGTTTTGGTGTTGTCTTGTTCTTGTCCGTGTCTGTATTTTCCTCTCTTGTTTTGCAGGGGCGGTTTCTGGTTTCCCCAAGGGCAGACTGTCACATGGGAGTAGGAGGTTCCTGTGCAACACGCGAGTCTTACCTCCTCCCTCTGGTGCTACTTCATACACCGGGCTGTCACTGCTCCTTCTCTTCACCACCACATGCACTTTAGTTTCCCAATAGGACCGCAGTTTACCGGGGCCGCCCCTCTCTGATAGGTTACGCACAAGCACCCGTCCACCAGGTTGTAGGTCAGCTCCATGTGCTCTTTTGTCGTAGCCTTTCTTGCTTCGTAGGGCTTCTCGGGTCGCTGTTTTGGATGCAATCTCATAGGCTTGTCGCATTCGGTTTTGCCAGTTCTGTACATATTCAGTGTAAGTCTCTTTTGCCTCTCTGGGCTGTAGGTTGAAAAGCAGGTCTACTGGCAAGCGAGGTGACCTTCCGTAGAGCAAGTAGTAGGGAGAGAACCCTGTGACCCCACTGCGGGTGCAGTTGTACGCGTGCACCAGTTTTGTCAATGAGCTCTTCCAGTCAGCCTTTTGTTCATTTGTGAGGGTGCGAAGCATTGATAAGATAGTTCTATTGAACCGTTCACACTTCCCGTTGCCCTGGGGGTGGTAACATGTTGTGTGGGACCCCCGCACATCACAGCTCTTCTGTAGTTGGTCCATCAGCTGGTTTTCAAACTCTCTCCCCATGTCGTGGTGAATTCTCTCTGGAAATCCCACGCGGAGTGCAAAATCATTGAATAGTTTGTCAACAACAGTTTTGGCAGACTTGTTTTTCGTGGCGTAGGCTTGGGCGAAACCAGTGAAATGATCGATCACAATAAGAATGTACTCAAACCCCTGTTTGCATGTCTCTAAATGTAAAAAGTCAATGCATACTAGCTCACCTGGGCGTGTTGTGATAATAGTTGTCATGGGAGCCCTGGTTGCTTTGTGAGGTCGCTTTGCCTTGAGACACTCACACTCTTGGGTGACAAAGTGTTCTATGTCAGAGTGCATACGGGCCCAATAGAATCGATCTTGGATCAGGTTCAACGTTCTCTCGACCCCACAATGTCCCATTTCTCTATGAAGCTCGTGGAATACTGTTTGATGATGCTCTTTTGGGAGGATAAGCTGTTGTTTATCTCCTGCTTTCCTACAGAGAATTCCATCCTCATTGACATACAACTTTGCCCACTGTCTCATTAATACTCTGACGTCCGCCGGTTCTGCTTTAAGAGCTCTCCTGGACGGGTGCTGATTGTCCCTCTTATAATGCAGAACTTGGCCTATTACAGGATCTCTTTCCTGACTGTCTCGTATCTGATCTGGTGTCAGGGACTTGGTTCGAGGGTGTGCACTCGCATCTCTCACTAAGTCTAGTGTTTCTATGGGGACTGTTGCTACCCAGACTGGGGGGGTATCTTCCTGCACACTGACTCCCTGCACCGCTGCACTGAATACTTCCTGACCCACCTCCTCTGTACACTGTGTCATGAACGCATTTATGTCTAATGGCATGCGGGATAGGCCATCCGCATCTGCGTTACTTTTTCCCGGCCGATACTTAATGGAAAAGTCGAACTCAGACAGCTCACCCACCCACCTATGACCTGTAGCATTAAGCTTAGCTGTTGAGAGGATATAGGTTAAGGGATTATTATCTGTATATACTACAAAGTGTGGGGCATGATACAGATAATTCCGAAAACGTTCACATATTGCCCATTTAAGTGCTAAGAACTCTAATTTTCCCGAGTGCATGTGATAGTTCTTTTCAGGTGGTGTTAGAGTCCTGGAACCATAGCCTATAACTACCATCTTGCCGTTCTGTCTCTGATAGAGTACTGCGCCCAATCCCTCCTGGGATGCGTCTGTGTGAAGAACAAATGGTTGAGTCATCTCTGGGTACCCTAGAAGGGGAGGCTCTATCAGCTTGTCTATGAGAGAATTCAATGTCTTTTGGTGGTTATCTGTCCATTTTATAGGAGTGTTAGGTGGGAGGATACCTTTCTTCCTGGTTGTGGCCCTGACCTTCTCTCTGTTCATTTGATCAGGTGTTGTTGAGAGCAGCTGGTAGAGGGGCTGGGCTATTCTGGAGAAGTTTGGGATGTATGTTCGGTAGTATGAGAGGAATCCCATTACTCGTCTCAACTCTCCCACTGTTGTAGGCGCTTTTTCCTTTAAGGCTTGGACTGGGGCCACCTCAGATGGGTCCATAGTGTAGCCTTGTCCAGACACCAACCGTCCCAAAAATCTCACTGTCCTCTTCAACACCTCACACTTGCGGGGACTGAGTTTAACCCAGTGCTCCTGATATCTCTGTAACACAGTTCTCAGGTGCTCAATGTGGTCCTCAAAGCTTGGGCTATGGACCAGATTGTCGTCCAGATACGGTTGACACATGACATCTCTCAAGCCACGCAAACAGTCTTCCATGTTCCTCTGGAATTCTGCAGGCGCCGCACTCAACCCGAACGGGATTCGGACCCACTGGTACAGGCCCCAGGGGGTTATGAAAGCGGTCAGGGGCTGGCTTTCCTTGTCCAGGAACCCCTGGTGATAGGCCTTCCCCTGGTCCAGTACGGAGAACCAGGAGCTGCCAGTGAGGGAGTCCAGCATGTCTTGGATTCTGGGTATGGGGTGGCGATCAGGGACTGACTTTTTGTTTAGCTCTCTGTAGTCACAACACAGTCTTAAAGTCCCATCCTTCTTTCGTACACACACGACCGGTGAGGCATATGGAGAGCGTGAAGGAGTAATCCAGCCCCGATTCAACAAGTCCTGGATATATTCCTTCACTTCCTGGTGTAATGGCTTTGGGACTGCCATGTACGTTTTCCTTACTGGGGTGGTGTCGTGCAGCGTGATGTGGAGTTTCAGTGAGGGGATTGAGCCGATGTCGTCATCGTCGTATGCGAAAGCGTGACACTCCTCTCTCAGCAGCTGTTTTACAATTCTCCTCTGCTCCTCATTTAAGTGGCTAAGGTCGACCGGAGGGTCCCACCAGGCAGGTTTATGTTTTTTTGAGTTGTCACCTGGGGCTGATGCTGTGTTAGTTTGTGACTTTAATCCCTCTACTCTGGTTATTTGATCAACACTGGCTGCATAGGCGGTTTTGACTGTTTGCAGGTGACCAAGAACAGTGTGCCGGGTCAGGGTTACACTGTGTTTGTTGGTATTGACGATGGGGACTGGTACATAATCTGACCTTTTTCTGGGGACACTGACTAGACCCTCCTCTATCACTACCCCCTCTGGTAATGTCGGCTCTTCACTTGGGACTAGAAGCAAGTCTTGGCCACGATACTGAGCCCCAGTGTTGACGTTAACATACACTGTGGTGACCTGTTCAGCGCCTAGAGTGAGTGTTCTTTTCCCTGTGTGTACAATTCCTACATCTTCCTCACTAATAGGGGCATGGATAAGCTGAAGCACTGCTTGTGCTGTCTTGACTGTTATCTGGAAGGCTTGACATACAGTATGGATGGTCTCTGTCCTTGTTGTCTGACTACCCTCTCCTGTTATTTCCTCTATCACATTGTAGCCAATTATGGGCTCTGCTGCTACGTGTGGGTCACTTGACACTAAAATAGGGACTAAGAGTGGCTTAGTCATGGCAGATTCTTTCCCTAGCCTAAACTCTACCTCCACCCAGCCCATGAAGGGGATCTCAGTCTGGTTGGCTGCCACTCCCAATAAAATGTCTGAGCCTAACAGTTCACTGAGAGGTCGCACCGTGCTGTGTGGTAAGTGCAGCTTTCTCCATTCTTCATTAATGATGGTCGCCTGAGCTCCTGAGTCCCATAATGCCACGACTGGAACCGTATCCAGTGTGCAATGGACAGTGTGTCTCCTCGCAATCAACTTGATGAGTCTTTCCTTGCGTCGTGGTGGGAGGTAGTTGACTGATGAGATTTGAGATGGTGCGGGAGGGGGGACAGGTTGCTGCATGTTGAGACTGGATGCTTCACGGGCTACCGAGGGTCCCGGCTCGGCAGCCCAGTCTCGTTTCCCTGCTGTTCTCTGGTCCGTCGACATCCTCTGGAGAGATGCCCCTCCTGCCCACACTTAAAGCAATGTCTGCAAAAGTCACCTATCTGAGCTTCCTGACACGCCCTACAACCCCTGGGCCGACTACGGCTGGGTGTGAACGCTTTCTCTGTCGGTCTAGCTTGTGTGGCCTCCACTGTCTGTAACATCAACTTTTTAATTTCTAGCACCTCAGCCTTGAGTGCTTCTACTGGGTCTATCTCTGTCTTGGGTCCCTGACTTTTCTTACTCTTTCCCCCTGTTTCACAGTGAGTAACAGTGTCAACTACTGCTACTGAGGTGTCAGGTGGATACACCTCCGCCTGTACTTCACTGACTTTTGGGGGCTTGTTTATGACTGTCTTTCTTAGTTTTTGCTGTCTTTCCTGTTCTAAGTTTGCAGCCTCACTGATTCTCTCAATTAACACCTCATCTGTGACAGTACGGTTACTAAGATACGGCTTGAGTTGGAACTTAACCGCATCACTGTAAAGACCAGTCTCTATGGAGCGGAGAAATTTTCTCTGAATTAGTTCTGGACTAAACTGCTCACCTTCCTCGACTGCATCATCATCACTGGATTTTCTCATTAACTTCTCTTTCAGTTCTATTGCTCTGAATAAGAAATTCTGTGCTGACTCCTTTGGATCTTGTGTCATGTTCATCAGGCGATGCAGTAGGTCGGAGGAGGAGTCTACTTTGTAGTGACCCTTGAGTATGGTCTTGAGAGTGTGCAGCGTCAGCTCTCGCTTTATTTCCAACATCTCCCGCAGGTGAAGGCCTGGGCTCACAGCACGTGTGACTGCTTCAATGATCTCCGCTTCTCCATGTCCTTTCCTCTGTCCAGACTCGATCTGGTTGATGAGGCTTGTGTAGGACAATTTGTCCTTTTGACCAGCTTCACCAATCTGTCCACTTATCCGGAACTCCCGCCTCAGCGTCACCTCGGGCAGTCTGGTTGGTGCTCTGGTGGCAGTCCTGGTGTCCTCTTCCTTTGCGGTCGCGATGGCAGGCGCAGTGTCTCCTCCTGCTGCTTGTGTCCTCTGCTTGATCTTTTCCTCTAACGCCCCAATTTCCTCTTCCATCTGCTGCTGTAACTTTTGGTACTGCATTTTCAACTTCTTTAACTCACTTGTCTCTTGAACTACAATCTCAGCCTCAGTTTCCCCCGGTGTTGGCTTCAAAGAGGCCAGGTAGGACAGTACATGCTGCAGATACTGCTGATACGACTCTGCGGACTCTTCACCCTCCTCGATTTCATCTAACGTTGTCTCCACCAACCTGATGAGGGTGCGTCTTGTTTTGCTGGCAAACCCCCCAACAGGTGCGTTACACTTTAGATGCTCACACAGGAAAATGAGCTCCTTCTCCTCCAGCGTCAGCAGTATCCTGCTTACTTCGTCCCTTGCTTCCTCCATGGTCCTCCTCTGCTCTGTTTGTCTATGCTTCTATGCGACTGGGCCGTGGGCTGAATGAACCATCCTCTGCTACCAAAATATGTAGCGTGGTGCAGAGTGAAGTTGCCCTCCACTACACATTTAATTTGAAAGTCTTTTATTTTGTTCTGCAAAGAGCAAAAATATGTATTTTACAATCACAGTTCGCCACACACACACACACAGTAACTTCACACTCAAGTGTGTGTTCTCGTTCTCTGAACGTATTCACTATCCTAACACAGAAAAATTATGAACATCTGCCCCAACATCCAAACAATAATCATATCTGTTGCATTGTTATTCCAGACCAGTTTCATCATGTACATTCAATATCAACTTGTTTCTCCAACACAGTCAGCCAATCGTGTCTATTAAACATTGTCAAATTAATCAAATCAATTATTTATCTATTTTAACTTATTTATTGATTTAGCTATGAACTATACAGGAGCAGTCCGGGCTCTTTAAACCGGCTCATAGTTCTACTCTCCAGTCTCACGCTCGTAACTAGGCAACCAGTACTAACAACTGACTAGCCGTTTACTGTACGGTACATTAGCCAAACAAGAACAACGTTCATAAACAATACTGCATAAAGTCCAACCGGGATCATAAACTCACACATAACATATTCACCTATTAATTACACAATTCCAACTCCTTACCTGCAAAGAGCAAAAATATGTATTTTACAATCACAGTTCGCCACACACACACACACAGTAACTTCACACTCAAGTGTGTGTTCTCGTTCTCTGAACGTATTCACGCGAGATTTCCCTTGTCCCTGAATACTCAGTGTAGCGAACGCGCCCTCTGCTGGTAGTAGTTAGATACTGCATCCTACTAGATAACATAACATTTTTCAACAATAAACCAACCTTTCCTTATGTGAAAACACACAGACAATTTTCACTACGCTCTGAACATGAGCTGTACTAAATGCAAATAATAATATTGTAGTTATATAACCCCACTGATGGCTCTGTATGCCACACTGTCGTCTCTGGAGATGGTAAACCGGCCTTTGACTGACTGAGAGTAGTGGATGTAGCTACTACCACCACTAATATAAGCAACCCATTCCAGTCCTTTTCCAGGAGCCTGTCTTATCCAGGCCATCCCATAGTCACTGAGTGAGAATCCAGAGGCTGTACAGGTCAATCTGTGAGATTCTCCAGGCCTTTTAATCACTGGTTCAGATTCTGTCAGAGTCTGACCATCCACACCTGTCAAGATGACAATAAAAATCATCACATAACACACACAACAAATTTACAACCTAAAAGTAAACATCAAATGAAAGATCAGTGAAGATCTTCACCTGCCCAGCAGATAGTTAAAAGCAGCAGTCCTGTCCTATAGTCCATCATGTTAAACTGTGTGTCCACTGTTCTCTGTCATCCTCTCTGCAGTCAGATAAGTAGAGGTGGAGTTTTGCATTGACTCCTCCTCACAGGGAGGAGAGAACTGGATTGGACTTGAAAATGGAATATAAATTGGTTGTATGATTGACTGAAAATTTAGCATTTTCTCATTTACTGAACTTACAGACTACATTTGGTACAATCAAAAATACAGTGACAGCAGCCAGGATGATGTACATAGTCTGACAACTTCAGTCTTCATTGGCTGTTTGCAGGTTAACATAAAAGACTTTTTATGGTTTCAGTTTTTAAAACATCACGTCACTCTCATCACTCTCATATTATAACTCACTTTAGATTCCACGTCATTTACAGAAATTTTTGTGTCTTCATTTCTAGAAATGTTTAACATTTGTATTTTTATTTCAGCCACAAGATTGTGTTGTTGTTTTTTTACCCTTTTGTATACAAGCAATTTTTGTGTTTTTTATCAGTTTTATTTTTGTAAATAATCTTTATCAGGGACAGTGTTCAGGACTTGTATTATTTATCATTATTTAAAATTTTGAATGTTAATATTAAATATAAAAAATAAGGAATAGAAAAAAATGAATAGAAATGTATTGAATATATATATGAAGGAAACATAATTCATATTTAGTCTCTATCAGCCCAGTAAAGTTGAGTACTGTAGGATTTTGTGCAGCTGTTCAACAAACTTCAGTCACTGTGAGTCTCGAGCACAATAATAAACAGCAGAATCTTCAGTCTTCAGACTGTTCATCTGCAGATACAGCTGCTGTCTGCTGTTGTCTCTGGAGATGGTAAACCGGCCTTTGACTGACTGAGAGTAGTAAGTGCTACCACCACCACTATTGATATAAGCAATCCACTCCAGTCCTTTTCCAGGAGCCTGTCTGACCCAATTCATAGCATAGCTGCTGAATGTGAATCCAGAGGCTGTACAGGTCAATCTGTGAGATTCTCCAGGTCTTTTAATCACTGGTTCAGATTCTGTCAGAGACTGACCATCAACACCTGTCAAGATATGGAGCAAATAAGCTTATGCTGACAACATAAAATGAATTTGAAACAATTACAAATGAAACGAACATCTTCACCTGCCCAGCAGAGAGTTAAAAGCAGCAGTCCTGTCCTATAGTCCATCATGTTAAACTGTGTGTCCACTGTTCTCTGTCATCCTCTCTGCAGTCAGATAAGTAGACATGAAAGACTTCAGAGTTTTGCATTGACTCCTCCTCACAGAGAATTACTTTGGTTTGGTTGGTTTTCACCTATTTTCTATTGTGAGTAGAGTCAAATAAATGTGATTCATGGAACTCAGTTTAAAATTTGGAATTGAAATGATCTTTCAAAGTTAAAGTTTGTGTTCGTTTGAATTTTAGTTGTTTGGAATTATTTTTTGGTCTACTGCACGGGGTTAATCTACAAGCAAGAACACAACACGCAGCTGAAAAATCAACTACATATAGGAAAAAATTACAATGTGCAGAAATATGTAAATTGTTAAATGTCATAATTTAGCCATGAAAAACCATAACATTCAACATTCACAAGATAACTCTTAGAGGATCTCAAGACTGTTTCTCTCTTAAATAGGGAACTGCTGTTGAAATCATTAGTGGTCTGAGGACTCCTCCTCTGGTGGCTTCATGTTACATATGTTAGGGTACTGAGGTGTTTTTTTGTTATTTTTTAGTGAATCTTTATAGTGTGAACCTCCAGTAAATCTCATTCCAATCTTTCATCATACCTGGACAAATATTTTAGCAAACAAACTGTTGGTGCTGGTCTTGACAGTTTTATGAAGAACTGATCATACGATGAGACATTTTCAATGTGTTTTAAATGTTGTTGATTTTTTGTTTGTTTTGTTTTGGGGGTTTTTGTTGGATAATTATCGTCTCTATCAGTTTTTGTAACTTTATTAAATACAACCAGAAAACATTAAATAAAAACACAATTCTTTCTTATTGTTGCAGCAGAGATTAGTACTGTAGGATTTTGTACAGCTGCTTAACCAACTTCAGTCACTGTGGCCATCGAGCACAATAATAAACAGCAGAATCTTCAGTCTTCAGACTGTTCATCTGCAGATACAGCTGCTCTTTGCTGTCGTCTCTGGAGATGGTAAACCGACTTTTGACTGACTGGGAGTAGGAGATGCTGCTACTGTCATATTTGACATAGGCAACCCACTCCAGTCCTTTTCCAGGGGCCTGTCTGTTCCAGACCATACTGTAGCTACTGAATGACAATCCAGAGGTTGTACAGGTCAATCTGTGAGATTCTCCAGGCCTTTTAATCACTGGTTCAGATTCTGTCAGAGTCTGACCATCAACACCTGTCAAAATATCAAAGAAAGATATTGTGTTAGTATAGTTCACAACATGAAATGAACCTGAAACAACTACAAATGAAAGATCAGTGAAGATCTTCACCTGCCCAGCAGATAGTTAAAAGCAGCAGTCCTGTCCTATAGTCCATCATGTTAAACTGTGTGTCCACTGTTCTCTGTCATCCTCTCTGCAGTCAGATAAGTAGAGGTGGAAGACTTCTGAGTTTTGCATTGACTCCTCCTCACAGGGAGGAAATGAAAGGATTGGACTTTGATGCCTCCTTTTTTTCTTGTCTAATGAAACTAGACTGATGGTAAGGAACTATCCATCAAGGACAGTTAAAGTTTGAAAGTTGCTGACACATTTCAAATTAAGTAACTTGGTCATCAATATTAACACAACAACGAAATAATAACACACAATGATACCAAATAGGAACATCAAGGTCCGCTACTTTACAGGTTGCTGACATATAGCATCAATCTGCAGACATATGACCAATAAACTATAGGCTACATCAAAGATAAAGGCAATATAGCAACTGCAACATTATATTTCACTCCCATATTGTCCAAAAGATGAGACTAATAAACTATGTGCTACATCACAAAGACAGGTAATATAAATAGATACCGAAAATTATTTCAGCTCAGCACTGTAATTATTTTTCTATTGTCAGATGATTTATTTAGTTCTGTTTCAGAGAAAGCATGAAGAAAGTTCAGTCTGTGTGTCCATAATGCTCTGATGTCAGGTGTCATGTGGTGACCAGGGGCCTGTAGGACACAATTCATTTTGGAAAATAAGTCACCGGGGCATGTATGTCTATATTTAGGCTATATATCTATGTGTGCGTGAAATGAAACTACATTATTGATTGACATTTAACTAAATAATCACATTATACATCCAAGAGATTGATTTGTGTGTTACGACTCCCAGGTCATGGTGTGTAGCTAAAAAGAACATTTATACAGTACAAGCTACACTGTCAGTCTCACACACTTTCATTTCAAATTGATGGGTCACCTCAGTGAGGTGGATTACTGTTGAGGGAGCAAACATGTGAGAAAGGAAGACATTGCTTTTCTTCCAAGACTCCACGACAGTTTGTCTTGCAGTATCAATTATTCATTCAGCTTTCATCACAATGCTTCACAAGCACAAGAATAAACAGCAGCTCCTTCAGTTTTTGTGAGATGGTGAACTGAAACTAAATGAACACATTAAACTGCGGTGCTGACTCAGCACTTAAAATGTTCTATTAGTGTTTTAATGAAGTGAGCTCACAGAGTGTGAGTATAAAACTATAGTCCAGTCCAGGTTTGACTGTCAGTCATTTAAGATCAGTGAGATATGAGAGTCACCTTATAGTGACAGAGGAGAGAGAAACTTGACACTGACTGCCATCTAGTGTTTTTATTAAATCAACTGCAACATTATATTTCACTCACATATTGTCCAACAGAGGTAAATTAATCATGTTAATAACGTTAATGTGGCTGAAATGGCAACATGTAGTATTTATTATTATTATTATTATTATTATTATTATTATTATTATTATTATTATTATTATTATTATTTCTGTTGTAAATGAGTGATCATTACAGTATGACTTGTATTTATTTATGTCTTTAATTTTTTTTTGTTTGTTTGTTTGTTTGGTTTTTGTTAATGATGTTTTCATTATTTTCATGTTTTATCAAAATTCCAAAATAATTCTTTCTCAGAATCTCTTAGCCCTGTACAAATGAGTACTATAGGATTTTGTACAGCTGTTTAACCAACTGCATTCACTGTGAGTTTCGAGCACAATAATAAACAGCAGAATCTTCAGTCTTCAGACTGTTCATCTGCAGATACAGCTGCTGTCTGCTGTTGTCTCTGGAGATGGTAAACCGGCCTTTGACTGACTGAGAGTAGAAGATGCCGCTACTATCAGTATAGATTAAAGCAAGCCACTCCAGTCCTTTTCCAGGAGCCTGTCTGATCCAGCCCATATGGTAGCTGCTGAGTGTGAATCCAGAGGCTGTACAGGTCAATCTGTGAGATTCTCCAGGCCTTTTAATCACTGGTTCAGATTCTGTCAGAGTCTGACCATCAACACCTGTCAAGACAACAAAGAAAACTGTCTTACAAATGACAAAAAACACATTTACAGCTTAAAAGCAAATATCAAATGAAAGATCAGTGAAGATCTTCACCTGCCCAGCAGATAGTTAAAAGCAGCAGTCCTGTCCTATAGTCCATCATGTTAAACTGTGTGTCCACTGTTCTCTGTCATCCTCTCTGCAGTCAGATAAGTAGAGGTGGAAGACATCTGAGTTTTGCATTGACTCCTCCTATGAAAGAAAATGTGTGTGTGTGTGTGTGTGTGTGTGTGTGTGTGTGTGTGTGTGTGTGTGTGTGTGTGTGTGTGTGTGTGTGTGTGTGTGCGCGCATGTGAGTGTGTGTGTGTGTGTGTTTAGAGACACTGTCATACTCTCCTTAGTTAGTGCCATCTGACTTCATATCTTCTGCTGTCATCTGTAGGTCTTTTTTGTAAAGCCTCTCTGCTTCCTTTAACCAGTGTATGTATCTGTCACAGTAATACAGAGCAGAGTCCTCTGACTTTAAATTGGATACACCAGTCTGTTACTATTATCTCTGGTAATTTCAATTCGTCCTCACAGAATGTTGGCATACCAAGTTTCAGTTGCATTATAGCTAAGCCCCATCGATTGCACTGTATTTCTGCATGTTGTCTGATCCAGTTCATACCACAGCAGGTAAACTATCGGTGACCTGTACAACCCAGTGAGATAAAAAGAGAGAGGAAGAAAGAGAGACAAAAAGCAAAAGAGTGATTGTGTTCACCATCCTGAGGCTGAAGATGTGACAAAGTACAAAGGCAGTCAGCAGGACAGAAGTACACTGCACAGACTGAAGATTTGCATCAGGATATCATGGGGAGGGAGTGCCTCATGTACAGGCTCTCTGTTAGCCTTTCATTTAATTGTATGATTTATTTTGTCTTCATGCTTAAGTGTCAAAGTTGTGATGTTCAATGGTTTTAGTGTTCTTTTTAAAAAATAATTGTCTTTATTGAAATTCATAATTAATGTGAATTAATATATAATAAATATATAATATATAACATTCATTTAACATTTTTTCAGTGTTGATAACTTGACACTTTTGGGAGTGAAATTAACACTTCGCAAATAGTAAAAATGTAACTCAGAGCAATATTATTTGTCTAATCCCTTAGTGGTACTTTTACTCTGTACCAGTTAAAGAAGTAACTCTGGCATAGTGTTAAAAGTTTAACTATTTTGAAAGTAATTTTACTGAAAGTGTGGAGCTATATAAACCCTGAAAAAGTGTTGAAATCAACTCTATAGGAGTTAATTTAACACTCGACTTTTTGCTGTAATATCACATTTAGAATATAGCACAATATATGAGAGAATGAATGTCAGATATATAAATATAGAATAAAGTGTATATCAGATATTTCATGCTTGACTTAATACAGATGAGTAGTCAGGGATTTTGTACAGCTGCTTAACCAACTCCAGTCACTGTGTGTCTCGAGCACAATAATAAACAGCAGAATCTTCAGTCTTCAGACTGTTCATCTGCAGATACAGCTGCTGTCTGCTGTTGTCTCTGGAGATGGTAAACCGGCCTTTGACTGACTGAGGGTAGTTGGTGCTGCTACCATCAGTATGAATCCAGGCAACCCACTCCAGTCCTTTTCCAGGAGCCTGTCTGACCCAATGCATCCAGTAGCTACTGAATGAGAATCCAGAGGCTGTACAGGTCAATCTGTGAGATTCTCCAGGCCTTTTAATCACTGGTTCAGATTCTGTCAGAGTCTGACCATCAACACCTGTCAAGAGGAATAAAAACATCAAGTGAAATAAGGTAACCATTTTTTTTTTTTTTTTAAATGCAAGATTGAGATCAGTGAAGATCTTCACCTGCCCAGCAGATAGTTAAAAGCAGCAGTCCTGTCCTATAGTCCATCATGTTAAACTGTGTGTCCACTGTTCTCTGTCATCCTCTCTGCAGTCAGATAAGTAGAGGTGGAAGACATCTGAGTTTTGCATTGACTCCTCCTCACAAGGAGGAGAGAAGATTGGCTTTAAGAAAATCCGTTTTCAGGATTCATTCCTCCAAATCAGTTTATTTAAAGTTTGTCTGACATGTTTTAATTTAATTTGCATAACATGGATATAAGTATAAACAGGACAACCACATTTCTTTTAATAGTCCAAATTCAAAGTAGTTCAAATTTAATCTATTTTGGCATCATAGTTTCTTATCACAGCAGAAAACAGTCATGTAAGTAAATAACAGAAAGAGCAAAGAGAAAAGTGGAGAGATATCAAGATATGGAAGAAAGAAATCTTGTGAATTAAGATGATGGCATGAAATAAAATTGAAACAGCTACAACAAATGAAACATCAGTGAAGATCTTCACCTGCCCAGCAGATAGTTGAAAGCTTTCTTTCTTTGTCTATTGTCTGCTTTCTATCACGTATAATATTTGCATAACATAATCCAGATTGCATGTGTGTATGTCTTCCAATAATGTTCATGCCAGTAACATTCATTTAGTGTAGTTTTTGTCTCTATGAACTTTCAAACACATTCTCTGTGAATACAGTTATATTTGATTTAGATTTGACCAATGAAACATCCTACTAGTTTTTGAAATTAATTCATATTAACAATTCATGCTGGTATGCTTAAAGTCAATGTTGTTCTGATGGTATAATGTTTTTTTCTAATCAAGACATCCATTTTGGTGGTTTATTACATAATGCACCAAAGTATTACATTTTCTTCATAAAAAAGTGCAACACTCGCATTTTGTAAGATCTGATGCAATATGTAACAACTTATTACAAAATGCAGCAAAGTTTAGTACATATTGCGTTCAATAATTTTATTACAACATGTGGAAGATTATTACTAAATGCGGTGTTATTACATAATGAGGTGAAAATGTATTACATTATTACATAATGCAGCATTATTACATAATGTGGCGCTGCAAGATGGAATTGTATTTTAGGTAAAATTATACTTAAATTACACCTCATATTTAATATGGCATCAATATAACTTAAAGTAAAATGCTAAATTTTTTTGTCAAGGAAAGTGCCCAACAATTGAAGCAACTCAACGCTCATTGACATGTCCTAATCTTTGTGTCATAAATTATCTTTCTAACCTCAGGCACTATTTAGGCCCCCGGATGTCAAAAAGATACTAACCATTGACGACAACAGAGACGGGGAGTGTCTGTTTTATCTCCCTTCCTCTGATCTGGGCATGACACATGTATGTCCCAGCATCCTCTTTTTTCACATTTTTAATGTGAAGTGTGTTATCAGACGCCTGACGTACACGGTTTCCCTCTGAAGTCAGAGAAAACAGCAAGAGACAGACACAATTAGTGATGGAAAGAGGTAAAAGCAGATATAAACTTATAAAAAACACAATGTTTTCTTTTTAGATGAAAGTCAATTATTCAGCCATTTTACCACAGCAGGACAAAGAATACTACAGAGCTCATTATGCTGAACATTAATGAGCAAAACAAACACTGAACTCTGTATGCATCCAAAATATTCAATATACTTGTAAAGCAACAATGATGTGGATTGGAATATTGACTGTTGGTCCTACCATTAGAAGGGATTTCTTGATTGTCTCTCATCCAGTGAACATCCAATGCTGGTTTGCCAGTCACCAGGCATGGCACCACTCCAGTTGTGCCCTCCAGAAACTCATGGTAGGTGGGGGTGTTGCCAAATGATGGACCCTCTGACAAAAGAGCAGATGCTTATTTTGATTGCAATAAAGCAACAAAATGAGTGAAATCATCACCAAGTTTATCGGGTTTATTAACTAAGACCTTAAATACTGAACATTACTAGTCTAAAGATGTATACCTAAATAATTGCAATTAAACTCTGTATGTGCAGCCAGTTGTTACGTACCATAAACATACAGCTGTGTCTGAGTCTCATCCATACGTCCGTTATCGAATGCACAGCGACAGGTGTACTTGCCCGTATCCCGCATTGTAGCCTTTTTAATGATCAGTTTAGAGGAGGTTTCATCCACCATCCCTATTGTCACCCTATCCTCTTCATCATTAATTTCTTCGTCATCTTTGAGAAACGTTATCTCTCCTTCTCCTCCAGCTGGGACAACAAAATAAACATGAAGGCTCAAGCTGAAACATTTCATTCATACAGACAAGTTTGATTAGCCGTTTAAATGAAATTGAAATGACTCACCTTTACACAACATTAAGACCTCTTCTCCCACCAGAACATCTTGCCTTGTGGTAATGAGGCCCATCCTTGCATCTAGAGGAGGAGAGGAGAAGAGTCGTAATTTTTCTTTGGCACTTGTTAGCCATCCACATTGTTATGAAGTTTTGCAGCTTACTATATTGGTCTATGCTCATGTCTTGAACCACACCTTTCACCTTTTAACCCTGAAAATGATCAATTTAACATCCACATCACAACAGAAATACCCATTTTAGAGTCATAGTGATTAGTGTTGTCGTTTTTAAACAAAAACACTTGTATCTAACACTGTGGACTGAGATATGAGTTTATGAGTCTACATTAAGACATAAAACTCAAACATAATAAAGTCAATTCACATTTCTATTTATTTTGTTGATATCATGCTACTTTACAAAAATGTAGACCATCTTGTGATTTTAGAGTGAAAATTGTATAATTCATCAGCCTTTCCACCTGTAAAAAAAAAAAATGTTTTAAAATGATATTTTCGTATCTGTCTAACAGGTAGAATTCAACTGAAGCTTGAAGTTTCCCTGTTTACACAGACGTAGAAACTTCAAGTTTGTGAAAGAAAACTTTAAGATATCGGTTGTTTTACTGAGTTATTACTGCTCATGGTATTAGTGCTACAGCCATGTAGTATAAATGAATACATATCATTACAACAACATATTTCTTGCTAAACTCCTAATAACATCAACAGATCTTACCTGTGCTGTACATCAGCAGCAGCAGCAGCAATGTCGTTCTTAGGATGAGAGCTGATTGGTTTGTCATGTTCACCTGGCTGTCTAAATGACTTTAACTCAAAGCGTTTGTCTGTTCAGTCTGAAATTTCTGGTTGGTCTGATGAAGTTTACAAAATTAACTAAAAATCTGCTGTACACAAAGAAACTCTGCAGACACCTGTTGTTTTCTATCCACCTAACGTAACTGTGATGGGGAGAGGGTCTGTGTCAGAGGCTATATAGGGAGATGAGAGGAAACAAGAAAGGGGTGGGGGGGGAGAGAGAGAGAGAAAGGGAGAAAGCCTTGCTCTCTCTTTCTCTAACCTCCTTTAACCCCAGCAGGGTAACTACTGGTTATTCCTCATTGAAGACAAATGTGAGGTGTCTCTCTCATCCTTTGTCTCTGTCTTTGTTGACTCACATTTGTCCCTATAAACTTCAATCATCTCTCTCTCTCTCTCTCTCTCTCTCTCTCTCTCTCTCTCTCTCTCTCTCTATATATATATATATATATATATATATATATATATATATATATATATATATATATATATATATATATATATATATATATATAGACTACCGGATTAAAGCAGGGGAGGCAGCCCTGCAGGGGAAGAAGAGATGAGGAGAGATATTTTTATCATCCAAAGTCAAATCAAAATAGACTTTAAAGACTCAAATCAAAGTAAAGATTAAAGTGAATCCAGTCGTGTGAAAAAAATATATACTAATTTTATCATTACAGGCCTTTGTCACATCCACTGTCAAAAACGTTTTGAAAACAATAATGTATTCATAATAATGTAATATATTTACATATATATGTATATGTATGTATATATTAACTTTTCAGTCCAGTTACTGCTGGATTTTGTAAATTAGCTACAAAAAATAGCAAAAAGCCTCATTACTTTTAAAACTTATAAAATCAAAAGACTGTTTTTCTCTTTAACAATAAACTGGTGTTGAAATCATTAGTGGTCTCAGGGCTCCTCCTCTGCTAGCTTCATGTTCCATGTAAGTGTTCAGGCACTGGTTTTTGCTCAGGCTTAGTAAAGCTTTGTGTTACTGTGGATCTCTTGCACAGTAATACACAGCAGTGTCTTCAGGCTGCACATTCTGTCTGTTTAGAGTCACTCTTCTGCGGGAAGCGTCTAAGCTGATACTGAACTTGTTCTTTAGTGACTCTTTGTAATATGTGGTGGCTCCAACTGCTCCACTAACAATCCACTCCAGTCCTTTCCCTGCAGGCTGTCTGATCCAAGCTGTGTAGTAGCCGCTTACAGAATAAGAGACCTGACAGGTGATGGTCGTGATTTATGTTAGTCACAGTCCGGTCAAAAGGATATTAAAGTTCTCATCTACCTTAATTACATATTAGAGAACACCAGAGCTGCAATCAAACTGATAAAGCATTTCAGACATTATTTCTCTGAGTGGTTATGATGTTGAACATCAATTTATGTGAATGTGAAATGTAGAAAGTAAATTTTTAACTTGTTTTGACATGTTAAGTTTTTATACAGCGTTGCTGCTTCCTGTGTCACTGTGAGTGGCGAGCACAATAATAAACAGCAGAATCTTCAGTCTTCAGACTGTTCATCTGCAGATACACCTGCTCTCTGCTGTTGTCTCTGGAGATGGTAAACCGGCCTTTGACTGACTGAGAGTAGGAGATGCTGCCACTGTCATATCTGACATATGCAACCCACTCCAGTCCTTTTCCAGGAGCCTGTCTGATCCAGTGCATACTGTGGCTGCTGAATGTGAATCCAGAGGCTGTACAGGTCAATCTGTGAGATTGTCCAGGCCTTTTAATCACTGGTTCAGATTCTGTCAGAGTCTGACCATCAACACCTGTCAAGACAATGACAAAAAAACTATCACATGTAACAAATTTACAATTTACAAGCAAACATTAAATGAAAGATCAGTGAAGATCTTCACCTGCCCAGCAGATAGTTAAAAGCAGCAGTCCTGTCCTATAGTCCATCATGTCAAACTGTGTGTCCACTGTTCTCTGTCATCCTCTCTGCAGTCAGATAAGTAGAGGTGAAAGACTCCACCTATGAGAGAAACGTGTGTGTGTGTGTGTGTGTGTCTGGGTGTGTGCCACAATTCTGTAGGACCTCTCATGCCTTTGGACTGAACAGAACTTGGTTGTTGTCATTTTGGAAGAAACAAAATCTCAGACATTTCGGTCATATTATTTTTAAGTCAGAGAGGAATATATGCTGTGCAGGTGTTCAGTGAGTCAGTCAAAAGGTTATCAGCATTCACTTCATGAGATATTTTTATAAATTATGATTGTGAAATTGGCATGAGGTGTTATCAGACAGGTACTTAGGCCAAGGGTTGGAACATCTTTTTCAGATCATCCTGTTTTCTTATGCTGATGCATGTTTGTCTGTTATTGTCTTATGGTGATTCTGGTGACTGCTGAATTTAATAATTAATTTTGCTTTGAAGTAATACTGTGGATTTTGTATCCAATCGTTTACACTGAAATTGTTTTAAAAGGGGACCTCTAGTTGGTCAGTTGCACAGGAGGAACAATTATAATGACATAAAGTGCTTTCAATGTAAATATGTACTGAATGAATGTAGCTCTCATTTCACTGTATGCAAAATAAAGCTCATTATCAGTCTGCAGAATTGAAAGTTCAGGTTGTGAAACCTTTAAATTGTTTATATTATTATGATTTTCATCTTTGAGGAATGGGTTTCATGAAACTCTGAACCTCTGTTAATAACATCTGTTAATTTAATGACACATTTTGTATATTTTAGCAATTCAAATCGATGTTTAGAAATAGAATATGATTTGTTCGTCATGAAATATGGCTTTGAAACTCAATTAAAAAGAATTAAAAAGATGATTTGGTGTAAAGGAAATAAATAATTTACTTCAACTACCTGAACTGAAAACTTGAATCAAGTGAGGGGGTCTGATGAGTATTGTAGGATTTTGTACAAGTGCTTAAGCAACTCCAGTCACTGTGGCTATCGAGCACAATAATAAACAGCAGAATCTTCAGTCTTCAGACTGTTCATCTGCAGAAACAGCTGCTGTCTCCTGTTGTCTCTGGAGACAATAAACCGTCCTTGAGCTGACTGAGAGTAGTATTTGCTGCTATGAGCATCAGTAGCAATCCATTCCAGTCCTTTTCCAGGAGCCTGTCTGACCCAGGCCATCCAGTAGCCACCGAGTGAGAATCCAGAGGTTGTACAGGTCAATCTGTGAGATTCTCCAGGCCTTTTAATCACTGGTTCAGATTCTGTCAGAGTCTGACCATCAACACCTGTCAATATATCAAAGAAAACTGTCATCATACAAACAGAAAACATATTTACAACTTAAAAACAAACATCAAATGAAAGATCAGTGAAGATGTTCACCTGCCCAGCAGATAGTTAAAAGCAGCAGTCCTGTCCTATAGTCCATCATGTTAAACTGTGTGTCCACTGTTCTCTGTCATCCTCTCTGCAGTCAGATAAGTAGAGGTGGAAGACATCTGAGTTTTGCATTGACTCCTCCTCACAGGGAGGAGAGAACTGGATTTAACATAAATGTCTCTTATCTAAAGAAACTAGACTGAATGTTTAATGACTTGGAAGCATCCGTCCAAGTCATTCAAAGTTTAAAATTTTCTGACACGTTTCAAATTGAGTAAATTCTTCATCAACATTTCACAGCAGCAAAAAAACAAAACAGTCACACCAGAGAGAAGGACCACTCTTTTACAGGTGTGGACAGACAGCAGCGATCTGCCCACATATAACCAATAAACTATGCTAAGCTGTACCACAGAGACAGTGAATATAAATAAATTACCTGTAATGATTTCAGCTCAGCACTGAAATTATTTCGCTATTGTTGGATGGTTTATTTGGTTCTGTTTTAATGAAAACATGAAGAAAGTTCAGTCTGTGTGTATCCCTGATGCTCTGATGTCAGGTGTTGTGTGGTGACCAGGGGCCTGTAGGACACAATTCATTTTAGTAAATATGTCACTGGGGCATCTATCTCTATATGTAGGCTGAATGAAATGGATGAAATGAAATTGACTGACATTAAAACTAAACAGTCACATTTCACATATGATTCATGTATAATGATTTCAGCAGATCGTTTTGCTGCCATTGGCTGTTTTCTGTGGAAGTGATCATAACAAAAGACTTTTATTTATTTAATGGTTTGTGATGTTGCACAATGCTGCTCATTATATTGTCATTTATAATAAAAAAAAAGTTTGAAAAACTCAGTCTGATGGCAGGTATGGTATATATATATATAAACCTGCTGCTATATGTATTTGTTCATTTTTCTCATGAACTGTTTTCAGGACTTTATAAAATGCATTATTTAATGTTTTAAAAAGAAAAGTAAAGATAACTACTGTAGGTTTTTTGTACAGCTGCTCAATCAAATGTCTTATATGTTTTTGTTGTTGCTGAATTATGTTATTAATTAGTTAGTTTTTATAATTTTATTAAAAATTACAATAGAATTCTTTCTCAGGATCTACCAGTTCAGTTAAGATCAGCATTGTAGGATTTTGTACAGCTGCTCAACAAACTCCAGTCACTGTGGCTCTCGAGCACAATAATAAACAGCAGAATCTTCAGTCTTCAGACTGTTCATCTGCAGATACAGCTGCTGTCTGCTGTTGTCTCTGGAGATGGTAAACCGGCCTTTGACTGACTGAGAGTAAAATGTGCCGCTACTATCACCATAGATTAAAGCAATCCACTCTAGTCCTTTTCCAGGAGCCTGTCTGACCCAGGACATCCAGTGGCTGCTGAATGAGAATCCAGAGGCTGTACAGGTCAATCTGTGAGATTCTCCAGGCCTTTTAATCACTGGTTCAGATTCTGTCAGAGTCTGACCATCAACACCTGTCAAGACAGCAAAGAAAACCATCATACACACAACGAAAACCACATTTATAACTTAAAAGCAAACATCAAATGAAAGATCAGTGAAGATGTTCACCTGCCCAGCAGATAGTTAAAAGCAGCAGTCCTGTCCTATAGTCCATCATGTTAAACTGTGTGTCCACTGTTCTCTGTCATCCTCTCTGCAGTCACATAAGTAGGAAGACATCTGAGTTTTGCATTGACTCCTCCTTACAGGGAGGAGAGAACCCCTTCGACGGAATTGCCCAGGTGTGAATGTGAGCGTGAATGGTTGTTTGTCTCTATGTGTCAGCCCTGTGATAACCTGGCGACTTGTCTATGTCAGCTGAGATTGGCTCCAGTCTCCACAACCTTAATTAGGATAAGTTGTTATGGAAAATGGATGGACAAATGGATGTTGCAATCATGTTAATATATTTTCAGGAAAATAAATTTCCAAAAATGTTTAAACAATAATTGTTAATTCTAAATCTTTGTAGCCATATTTAAATTGTTTTTTTATTATTATTTGTACCCAAATAAAAAAAATCAGACAAATAACCTTAAATTTGCCAAAAAATAACTTTCAAGGACATCATATCACTCTTTAACAGTGAACTGGTGTTGAAATAATTAGTGGTCTGACAGCTCCTCCTCTGGTGACTTCAAGTGTTCAGGCACTGAGAGGTTTTTGTTCAGGTCTAGTGATGGTTTGTGTTATTGTGGTTCTCTGGCACAGTAATACACAGCAGTGTCTTCAGGCTGCACATTCTGTCCGTTTAGAGTCACTGTTCTGCGGGAAGAGTCTAAGTTCATACTGAACTTGTTCTTCAGTGAATCTTTGTAATATGTGGTGGATCCAACTGCTCCACTAACAATCCACTCCAGTCCTTTCCCTGCAGGCTGTCTGAACCAAGCTGTGTAGTGGCTGCTAACAGAATAAGAGACCTGACAGGTGATGGTCAGACGATGACCTGGCTGCACAGTCACAGAGGCTGGCTGTGTCAACTGCCCACACCTGTGGAGGAAAACATGTTGAATATTGAATCAATGTGATAACACTGAACAGTCAATGTGCTGTGATCTGTTAGTGTCTCTGCCTCAGTGAGACTCACAAGATCCAGCAGCCAGCAGCAGCAGCAGAGCCACAGAGAACATGGTACTGAACTTGGTATTGAAGATGATCAGATGAGAACTTCTCTTCTTCTGCTGCAACTGACAGCATGTTCAAGTCTTCATAGCAAATTGTGAGGAAGTTCACTTTGAATAAAGGACACTGACAAGCTATAAAAGAAGGACCAACTGCCCTGTCACAAGTAGTCATATCTGAAACTGTACTGTAAACATTTATTTTGACACATATGAAAGGAAATTAATTAAACCATTAATGTGAATTTCCTTTTTTTTAACTCTCACAACAAGGCAGTTAAACCACATTTCACGTTGATTGTTTTCTTTTCTTGAACGGAATTTTTTTTATTGTATGTGTAAAATTAAAATGTTTATTTAATGAATTTGTATTTATGTCAGCGACAGTCAGGTCAAAAGGATATTAAAGTTACATCTACCTTAACTACATATTAGAGAACACCAGAGCTGCAATCAAACTGATGAAGCATTTTATTTCAGGCGTTATTTCTCTGAGTGGGTATGATGTTGAACATCAATTTATGTGAATGGGAGATGTAGAAAGTAATTTTTTTATTTATTTTGACATGAGTAAGTTTTTGTACAGAGTTGCTGCTTCCTGTGTCACTGTGAGTCTCGAGCACAATAATAAACAGCAGAATCTTCAATCTTCAGACTGTTCATCTGCAGATACACCTGCTTTCTGCTGTTGTCTCTGGAGATGGTAAACCGGCCTTGAACAGACTGAGAGTAGTATTTGCTGTCACCACTACCATACTCAATGATGGCAATCCACTCCAGTCCTTTTCCAGGAGCCTGTCGAGCCCAATGCATCCAGTAGTCACTGAATGTGAATCCAGAGGCTGTACAGGTCAATCTGTGAGATTCTCCAGGCCTTTTAATCACTGGTTCAGATTCTGTCAGAGTCTGACCATCAACACCTGTCAAGACAGCAAAGAAAACTGTCATACAAACGACAAAAAGCAAATTTACAACTTAAAAGCAAAAATCAAATGAAAGATCAGTGAAGATCTTCACCTGCCCAGCAGATAGTTAAAAGCAGCAGTCCTGTCCTATAGTCCATCATGTTAAACTGTGTGTCCACTGTTCTCTGTCATCCTCTCTGCAGTCAGATAAGTAGAGGTGGAAGACATCTGAGTTTTGCATTGACTCCTCCTCACAGGGAGGAAATGAAAGGATTGGACTTTGATGCCTCTTGTCTTTCTTGTCTAATGAAATTAGATGGATGGTAAGGAACTATCCATCAAGTTAAAGTTTGAAAGTTGCTGAAACATTTCAAATTGCATAACTTTTTCATCAATATTAACACAACAACGAAATAATAACACACAATAACACCAGACAGGAACATCAAGGTCCACTCCTTTACAGGTTGTTAACATATAGCAGTGATCTGCACATATGACTAATAAACTATGTGCTACATCACAAAGACAGGCAATATAAATAGATTACCAAAAATTATTTCAGCTCAGCACTGACATTATTTTGCTATTGTCAGATGATTTATTTAGTTCTGTTTCAGAGAAAGCATGAAGAAAGTTCAGTCTGTGTCCATGTCAGGTGTCATGTGGTGACCAGGGGCCTGTAGGACACAATTCATTTTGGAAAATATGTCACTGGGGCATGTATGTCTATATTCAGACTATACATCAATGTGTGCATGAAATAAAGCTACATAACTGATTGACATTAAACTAAACAATCACATATCTTATATCTGTAATACCTCCCAGGCACGGGACAGTGTAAACAGTTGAAGTACCCTATAACAGGATAAGTGAGACAATGCTGCCGTTCAGTTCAGTTGCTCTCATCAAAAAATTTATTGACCTTCATTTTAGTTTAAAGTCTGGTCTTATACATACTGTATATATTTTTCAAAACTCATCCTGTATGACATTCATCTCTGTATTCATCACCAGTATATCTTAACCTGTTTTATTCATACTGTAAATGTAGTGACTATCATCACTTTACCTCTATACACCAGTGTATTTTATGTAACTTTCTCAATTTTATATCATTCTGGAGGCTAAACTGTTGCTTTAGCAGAAATGTACCATTAACTCATAAACAGATACATAGGCCTACTTTGAACTCATTGTAGCTAGCAACGGAAAACTGGTTAATTTCTGGATCTAACCAAACAAAAACATCTCATCCTCACAACATAATAATTCAGCAACTCTAAAATGCATATAACATCATACAAATTTCTCAAATCTTCTCACACATTAGCAACAGCAAGACAACAAGCACTGTGTACATGGAGTTTGGCATGTTACCATAACACAACCGATATGCTTGTGCACTTAAATACATACCTAGAACAGGATACGTGAGACAATAAAAACATGCCACCGTTTAGTTCAGTTGCTCTCATGAGCGAACAGGACAGCTCGCCAACAGCACTTAGGGTCTCACGCTGGAGGGAGAAGGATGAAGTCCAGTTCTTTATTTTTTGCTATTCCTGATTTTGTGTTGCTTGATTTGGTCTACTCATATTGTGCATGAGGCTTAAGGAAATACCAAACAGTACATGCTACAAGCAAAAAGACAACTGAAATACCACCCACAAACTTGAAGCCTCTAGAGGAAAACAGATGATCAGGACATGAGATCTGAGAGTCTACTTTTAGTGACAGAGGAGAGAAAAACTTGACACTGACTGCCCTCTAATGGTTTTATTCAATAACTGTACCATTATTTTTCACTCTCATGTTATGACTCACTTGAGATTCCACATCATTTACAACCATTATTGTATCTACATTTGTAGAAGTGTTTAATATTTGTAATAGTTTAATCAGAAACAAGACTGTTGTGTTGTCTTTGACCCTTTTATCAACAAGTGATCTTTGTTGTTGTTTTTTTTGTTTTTTTTGTTTTCTATCAATTACATTAAAACATTACATGATTTTGGAAGGAACACTTTTCAGTACTTGGATAATGCACTATTTATAGTATATTATATTAATATAATATAGACAAATATAAAGAAAAAAAGCAATAGAAAACATTATATCGAAAAATTATGGAATATGAATATGAAGGGAAAATTCTTAATCCTTGTGCTCTATCAATCTTCTAAAGATGAGTATTGTAGGATTTTGTACAGCTGCTCAACCATCTTCAGTCACTGTGTGACTGAGTGTTGAGCACAATAATAAACAGCAGAATCTTCAGTCTTCAGACTGTTCATCTGCAGATACACCTGCTGTCTGCTGTTGTCTCTGGAGATGGTAAACCGGCCTTTGACTGACTGAGAGTAGAATTTGCTATTAGCATTATATTCAATCCACGCAATCCACTCTAGTCCTTTTCCAGGAGCTCGTCTGATCCAGGCCATTTGGATAATATTTACATTGTTAGATGTTATAGTTATTATTAGTTGTTATATTAATTTCGTTTGTCAGTTGTTGTCACTTGTTGAACATGGAATACTTTTTATTTTTAACCCCATGTTATGAAAAAAGCATGAGGTTAAAAATTTAAATTTAAGGTCAATCGTAAGTGATAACGTGAGATGATACTTAATACATCAAATACACTGTATATATCGAAACATAATGTGAAACTTGAATATCTAACAAACACGATGCAGAATGTCTGACCCTTTAACATCACCATGAAATTGGGTGCAGATTACTGATTCTGGCCATGATGTATTTACTTACAGTTAATTAAAAGGGTTTAAGTAATGGAATATATGATGATAGTGTAATTAAGTAATTTGAGTGGAAATATACATTAAAGTGATTATAATCTGTGATTATATTGTCCAAAGATTCAGTTTGATGAACAGTTCTCTGTTGAATTAAATTACCTTCTTGTAAAATCTAAAGACTGTTTCTCTCTTTAACAGTGAACTGGTGTTGAAATCATTAGTGGTCTGAGGGCTCCTCCTCTGGTGGCTTCATGTTTCAAGAGTTAAAGAACTGAGGGATTTTTGTTCAGGTCTATTGATGGTTTGAGTTATTGTGTCTCCTCTGGCACAGTAATACACAGCAGTGTCTTCAGGCTGCACATTCTGTCCATTTAGAGTCACTGTGTTGCTGGAAGAGTCTAAGTCGATACTGAACTTGTTCTTTAGTGAATCTTTGTAGTGTGAATCTCCAGTATATCTCATTCCAATCCATTCCAGTCCTTTCCCTGCAGGCTGTCTGATCCAAGCTGTGAAGTGGCTGCTAAGAGAATAAGAGACCTGACAGGTGATGGTAAGACGCTGACCTGGCTGCACAGTCACAGAGGCTGGCTGTGTCAACTGTTCACTCTTCACACCTGTTAAAATGTGAAAAGGTTTTGCATTCTCTCATTCACTGAACTTACAGACTGCATTTGGCACAATCAAAAATACAGTGACAGCAGCCAGCATCATGTAGTAGATAGTCTGAAAACTTTAGTCTAATTTGGCTGTTTGCAGTTTAGCATAAAAGACTTTTAACAGTTTCAGTTTTTGCAGAAATTTTAAGACATACAGAGAATCTCAGTCACTCTCATCCCTCTCATGTTATAACTCACTTTAGATTCCACGTCATTTACAGACATTTTTACGTCTTCATTTCCAGAAATGTTAAATATTTGTTGTATTTTTATTTCAGGAACAAGATTATTCTGTTATTTTTTTTACCCTTTTATGAACAAGTCATCTTTTTTTTGTGTTTTTTATCAGTTTTATTTTTGTAA
Source organism: Sciaenops ocellatus (assembly GCA_033000465.1). Lineage (NCBI taxonomy): Eukaryota > Metazoa > Chordata > Actinopteri > Sciaenidae > Sciaenops > Sciaenops ocellatus. The sequence goes on from CP136877.1 coordinate 18,310,120, forward strand.
ATAATCTTTATCAGGGACAGTGTTCAGGACTTGTATAATGCATTATTAAAAATATTGAATGTTAATATTAAATATAAAAAAAAAGGAATAGAAAAAAAAACAATATAAAACAAAGTATAGAATATGAATAGTTCATACTTAGTCTTTATCAACCCAGTAAAGTTGAGTACTGTAGGATTTTGTACAGCTGCTCAACCAACCTCAGTCACTGTGGTTCTCGAGCACAATAATAAACAGCAGAATCTTCAGTCTTCAGACTGTTCATCTGCAGATACACCTGCTGTCTGCTGTTCTCTCTGGTGATGGTAAACCGGCCTTTGACTGACTGAGAGTAGTATTTGCTATTAGCATTATATTCAATCCAGGAAATCCACTCTAGTCCTTTTCCAGGAGCCCGTCTGATCCAGGCCATTTGGGAGTTGCTGAATGTGAATCCAGAGCCTGTACAGGTCAATCTGTGAGATTCTCCAGGTCTTTTAATCACTGGTTCAGATTCTGTCAGAGTCTGACCATCAACACCTGTCAAGACAACAAAGAAAACCATCATAAAATACAACAACAAACAAATGCACACCTTAAATCCAACATCACATTTAAGGTCTGTGAAGATCTTCACCTGCCCAGCAGATAGTTAAAAGCAGCAGTCCTGTCCTATAGTCCATCATGTTAAACTGTGTGTCTACTGTTCTCTGTCATCCTCTCTGCAGTCAGTTAAATACAGGCGTAGAGCCTTTAAATTTTTGCACTGACTCCTCCTCACTGGAAGGAGAGAACTTGATTGGGCTCGGCTTTAGAAGATTTTTTAGCTAACGATTTTCAGGAGTCATGCCTCCAAACCAGTTTATTTAAAGTCAGAAATGTTTTAATTTCATTTGCATAAAATGTATATAATACGGTTCATTTATTAATGCAATTATACTTCAGATTTTCCTTTTTAATAATAAATGAATAAGAAACGTTTTGAGCATTTATTTTAAAGGTAAAGTGTGTAGAATTTAGTTGCATTTAGTGGTCCAATCACTGCATTGTAATCTCCTCACATCACCCTCACCTTCCTAGTGTAAAGGAGAAACAACACTTTAAGGACCCTGTTTAGAGTCAGTATTTAGTTTGTCTGTTCTGGACTACTGTATAAATAAGGTGTTTCAACATGGCGGCCTCCATGAAAGGGGACCCTCTCCCACTGTAGATATAAAAGGATATTGTTTAAGTAACAAACATAAAAAGATTCTTATTTTCAGGTGATTATACATGCATCAAAACATAGTTATGAATATTATATTCCATGTTTGCCTTATTCTGAAAATGGAGGCCCCAAATCTTACACACTGTACCTTTAACAGTTGTTTTTTTTTGTGTGTGTGTGTTTGTTTGTTTGTTGTTGTTTTGTTTTTTTGTTTTGTTTTATCTGTGATTACCTTACATTTTTTTCTTTTTACTATAACAGTGAACTGGTATTGAAATCATTAGTGGTCTGAGGGCTCCTCCTCTGGTGACTTCATGTGTTGCAAGTGTTCAGGAACTGAGGGATTTTTGTTCAGGTCAATTGATGGTTTGAGTTATTGTGGATATCTGGCACAGTAATACACAGCAGCGTCTTCAGTCTGCACATTCTGTCTATTTAGAGTCACTGTGTTGCTGGAAGAGTCTAAGTCGATACTGAACTTGTTCTTTAGTGAATCTTTGTAAAATGTGCTCGATCCAGCTCTCATTCCAATCCATTCCAGTCTTTTCCCTGCAGGCTGTCTGAACCAAGCTGTGTAGCGGCTGCTGAGAGAATAAGAGACCTGACAGGTGATAGTCAGACATTGACCTGGCTGCACAGTCACAGAGGCTGGCTGTGCCAGCTGTTCTGAAAACATGTTGTATATTGAATCAGTGTGATAACACTGAACAGTCAATGTGCTGTGATCTGTCAGTGTCTCTGCCTCACTAAGACCCAGCAGCTAGCAGTAGCAGAGCTACAGAGAACACGATTGGTACTGAAGTTGATTTGATGAGAGCTTCTCTCTTCTGCTGCAAATGACAGCATGTTCAAGTCTTTATAGCAGACTGTGAGGAAGTTCACTTTGCATAGAGAAGGACACTGATAGGCTATAAAGGAGGGATCAACTGTCCTGTCGCAAGTAGTCATAGCTTGAAGTTTTAGCATTTTCTCATTTACTGCACTTACAGACTGCATTTTGTACAATTAAAAATACAGTGACAGCAGCCAGGATGATGTACATAGTCTGACAACTTTAGTCTCTTCATTGGCTGTTTGCAGGTTAGCATAAAAGACTTTTTATGGTTTCAGTTTTCAAGACATACAGAGAATCTTGGAGTCACTTTCATCACTCTCATATCATAATTCACTTTAGATTCCACGTCATTTACAGACATTTTTGTGTCTTCATTTCTATAAATGTTTAATATTTGATGTATTTTTATTTCAGCCACAAGATTTTGTTTTTTTTTACTCTTTTATAAACAAGTCATCTTTTTTTGTGTTTTTTATCAGTTTTATTTTTGTAAATAATCTTTATCAGGGACAGTGTTCAGGACTTGTATAATGCTTTATTAAAAATATTGAATGTTAATATTAAATATACAAAAAAAAAAATAGAAAAGTATGGTATATGAAGGAAACATAATTCATACTTAGTCTCTATCAGCCCAGTAAAACTGAGTACTGTAGGATTTTGTACAGCTGTTCAACCAACACAAGTCACTGTGGCCATCGAGCACAATAATAAACAGCAGAATCTTCAGTCTTCAGACTGTTCATCTGCAGATACACCTGCTGTCTGCTGTTGTCTCTGGAGATGGTAAACCGGCCTTGAACTGACTGAGAGTAGGAGTTGCTGCTACTATCAGTATTAATCCAGGCAACCCACTCCAGTCCTTTTCCAGGAGCCTGTCTGATCCAGGCCATCCAGGCACTACTGAATGTGAATCCAGAGGCTGTACAGGTCAATCTGTGAGATTCTCCTGGTCTTTTAATCACTGGTTCAGATTCTGTCAGAGGCTGACCATCAACACCTGTCAAGACAGCAACAAAAATATCACATACAAGAAATTTACAACTTAAATCCAAATATCAAATGAATAATCAGTGAAGATCTTCACCTGCCCAGCAGATAGTTAAAAGCACTAGTCCTGTCCTATAGTCCATCATGTTAAACTGTGTGTCCACTGTTCTCTGTCATCCTCTCTGCAGTCAGATAAGTACAGGTGGAAGACATCTGAGTTTTGCATTGACTCCTCCTCATGGAGAATCACTTTGGTTTTGGTTTTCACCTATTGTTTATTGTGAGTAGAGTCAAACAAATTGGATTAATAGAACTCAATTTAAAATTTGGAATTCAAATGATCTTTCAAAGTTAAAGTTTGTGCTCATTTGAATTTTAATTGTTTGGAATTATTTTTTGGTCTACTGCACGGGGTTAATCTACAAGCAAGAACACAACACGCAGCTGAAAATTCAGCCACATATATGAAAAAATTACAATGTGCATAAATATGTAAATTCTGAAAAACCATAACATTCAACATTCACAAGATAACTTTAGGAGATTTGCTATAATGAGTCAAACCGAGCTGTTTGGACATATAAATAATAAAGATACAAATTTTAACTCAAAACTTTTGATTATAAAATGCAGGAGTATTCAATTGTTTGTATTTTTTGTTTGTCAAGTGAACACCCGAGAGGAAATACATCATGTATTGATGATGGACTATAGTATAATACATGTACTGTACATGTATTCAAATGTGAAACATGTAATCATCTTTCTGTACCACATGTTTTCATCACAACAAGTGATATGTAATTGAAAATATAATTAAAATCAAAATCAGTTTGAAACAGTGAGATGATTTACATTAAGACATTTTGAGACTTTATCATCACATTACTGATTCAGTTACTAATGCACTTACTTACGGTTAATTAAAAGGTTTAAGAAATGGGTTATATGATAATGGTGTAATTAAGATTTCCAAGTTGAAATATACATCGATGTTTCAGTGATTACTATGACCAAAGATTTGATTTAATGAAAACAGTTGCTTGTTTAAATGAATAAAAAAACATCTTAGAAGATCTCAAGACTGTTTCTGTCTTAAACGGTGAACTTGTGTTCATTAATGGTCTGAGGGCTCCACCTCTGGTGGCTTCATGTTACATATGTTAGGGTACTGAGGTGTTTTTTTTTTTTTTTTGTTTTTGTTTTTTTAGTGAATCTTTATAGTGTGAACCTCCAGTAAATCTCATTCCAATCTTTCATCATACCTGGACAAATATTTCAGCAAACAAACTGTTGGTGCTGGTCTTGACAGTTTTGTGAAGAACTGATCATACGATGAGACATTTTCAATGTGTTTTAACTGTTGTTGTTTTTTTGTTTGTTTGTTTTGTTTTGGGGGTTTTGGTTGGATAATCATCATCTCCATCAGTTTTCGTTATTTTATTAAATACAACCACAAAACATTAAATAAAAACACAATTCTTTTTATTGTTACAACAGAGATGAGTATTGTAAGATTTTGTACAGCTGTTCAGCCAACTTCAATCACTGTGACTATCGAGCACAATAATAAACAGCAGAATCTTCAGTCTTCAGACTGTTCATCTGCAGATACAGCTGCTGTCTGCTGTTGTCTCTGGAGATGGTAAACCGGCCTTTGACTGACTGAGAGTAGGAGATGCTGCTACTAGCACTATGGATATAAGCAACCCACTCCAGTCCTTTTCCAAGAGCCTGTCTGTTCCAGATCATACTGTAGCTACTGAATGTGAATCCAGAGGCTGTACAGGTCAATCTGTGAGATTCTCCAGGCCTTTTAATCACTGGTTCAGATTCTGTCAGAGTCTGACCATCAACACCTGTAAAGAAGAAAACCATCATACAAACAACAAATTTACAACTTAAAAGTAAAAACGTCAAAATGAAAGATCAGTGAAGATCTTCACCTGCCCAGCAGACAGTTAAAAGCAGCAGTCCTGTCCTATAGTCCATCATGTTAAACTGTGTGTCCACTGTTCTCTGTCATCCTCTCTGCAGTCAGATAAGTAGAGGTGGAAGACATCTGAGTTTTGCATTGACTCCTCCTCACAGGGAAAAGGATGAAGTCCAGTTCTTTATTTTTTGCTTTTCATGATTTTGTGTTGCTTGAAATCAGATTTGGTCTACTCATATTGTGCATGAGGCTTAAGAAAATATCAAATAGTACATGCTGCCACCAAAAATACAACTGAAATATCACCCACAAACACTAAAGCAGAGTCTTTATTATTTTTACGGCCAAGAACCCCATAGCTAATAGAGAGGTGGAGCAGGGAGCCCCTTAATGTATTGTGAATTCATTTTAAACTAGGCCTACCAAAACATGTAGTGTGACCAGCTCACATGATCGCACCAAGACTCACAGTACCCAATCATCAATGTTATGTATGTAATGTAAAATATATATATGTGTATTATATTGTAGTCCAAATACATGCAGGTTAATAGGTTGAATGGTGACTTAAATTGCTCAGGTATGAATGTGATCGTGAATGTTTTTTCTTACTCTATGTGTCAGCTCTGTGATGAACTGGCGACTTGTCCAAGGGGTACCCTGCCTCTCCAGCCCCCACAGGCATCATTAGGATAAGTGGTTATGGAAAATTGATAGATTTTTCTACAACAATGAGGAGGAAAAGCTCTTGAAGACCAAGGCAAAGAGAATTTAAAAAAATGTTCAGCCATATTTAAATTGTGGATTGTCATTGTGGGATCCAGCCTAAAAAAAAGCAACATAACATAAGTTGTTATGTTCTTTTTATCGTGACAAATCATCTTAGCTACGACAAAACACTGACTAGATAATTTAAAATTAGAATAAAGATCTTTAGACCATTTCTCTCTTCAACAGTGAACTGGTCGTGGTTGAAATCATTAGTGATGTGAGGACTCCTCCTCTGGTGACTTCATGTTACAGTTGTTACAGGGGTTTTTGTTCAGGTCTACGTTCTAAGTCGATACTGAACTTGTTCTTTAGAGAATCTTTATAGGATGAACCTCCAGTATGTCTCATTCCAATCCACTCCAGTCCTTTCCCTGCAGGCTGTCTGATCCAAGCTGTGAGGTAGCTGCTACTGCTAAGAGAATAAGAGACCTGACAGGTGATGGTCAGACGTTGACCTGGCTGCACAGTCACAGAGGCTGGCTGTGTCAACTGTTGACACTTCACACCTGTTAAAAAAGAAAATGGTTTGTATGATCAAGTTATACTGTTATACTAAAATAACTGTTAACTTTGAGAAATCCCGAGAGACTCACATCCAGCTGCCAGCAGCAGCAGAGCTACAGAAAACATGGTTTATGTTGAAAGTGACGAGCTGTGAACTCCACTGACAGCCTGATGTGAAGTTTTTATAGCTGAGGAACAAGGACGGTCACTGAGTTTGCATAGAATCAAACACAGGAAGCATCAATGTCGGTCTAACTGGAGCCAATAGAAGAGTCTATTGACTGTTATTATATCTGAAGAGTGAAACATGTCTGGAAATCACCTCTGCTTTACATTGTATATATTGCATATGGTATACAATGTACATTGTATATTGATATTTTAATTGCAATAAACTCTAAATCGTAACATTTTGTAAATGTCCCTGCATTTACAGAAATTAACATCTAATAACTTTGTTTTCACTGTAAACTATTGATGACTAAATGTTTTTCACTAACAATAATTCATTATTCAAACATTATGTAAATTCCTGTTTCACTGCAAACAATAATAAGGATAATTATAACAAACCTTAATGTGAACACGAACATGAATCATGGAGAATATAACATCAAATATTAACATAAGAATAACATAGTCATAAAAATCAGTATTTCAATAATAATGATGATGTGGACCCATGAAAACGAAAGAAGCAGTTCATTAATACACATTTTAAATATGATGTGAGCTGTTATTTACTGTCAGCACCTCATATATCACATCCATGACCAACTTTAAACTCACGAGTAGCTTTTTAATGCAGTATTTATTTATTCATTTACACTATATTGCCAAAAGTATTTGCTCACCTGCCTTGACTCGCACATGAACTTAAGTGACATCCCATTCTTTATCCATAGGGTTTAATATGACGTCGGTCCACCCTTTGCAGCTATAAGAGCTTCAACTCTTCTGGGAAGGCTGTACACAAGATTTAGGAGTGTGTTTGTGGGAATTTTTGACCATTCTTCCAGAAGTGCATTTGTGAGGACACACACTATGCAGTGGTGTAAAGCACGCTGCCACTGGACTCTAGAGCAGTGGAGACGCGTTCTCTGGAGTGACGAATCGCGCTTCTCCATCTGGCAATCTGGTGGACGAGTCTGGGTTTGGCGGTTGCCAGGAGAACAGTACCTGTCTGACTGCATTGTGCCAAGTGTAAAGTTTGGTGGAGGGGGGATTATGGTGTGGGGTTGTTTTTCAGGAGCTGGGCTTGGCCCCTTAGTTCCAGTGAAAGGGACTCTGAATGTTTCAGCATACCAAGAGATTTTGGACAATTCCGTGCTCCCAACTTTGTGGGAACAGTTTGGAGATGGCCCCTTCCTCTTCCAACATGACTGTGCACCAGTGCACAAAGCAAGGTCCATAAGGACATGGATGAGAGTTTAGTGTGGATGAACTTGACTGGCCTGCACAGAGCCCTGACCTCAACCTGATGAAACACCTTTGGGATGAATTAGAGCAGAGAAATGCGCTTCTGGAAGAATGGTCAAAAATTCCCATAAACACACTCCTAAACCTTGTGGACAGCCTTCCCAGAAGAGTTGAAGCTCTTTGAAGCTGCAAAGGATGGACCGACGTCATATTAAACCCTAAGGGTTAAGAATGGGATGTCACTTAAGTTCATATGTGAGTCAAGGCAGGTGAGCGAATACTTTTGGCAATATAGTGCATGTTCTCACTTGTTTAACTTACTGACAACTAATTTGCTGCAAACAGAAATACAGTGACAGCAGTCAGAATCATGTAGATAGCCTGAAAACTTCAGATTGATTCTGCTGGTTTGCAGGTTTTTAAAAGACTTTAAATGGTTTCAGTGCTTTAAGACGTACAGAGAAACTTGGTGCCTCTAGAGGAAAACAGCTGGTCATGATGCAAAATCTGAGTCTCATTTTAGTGACATAAGACTTGTTTTAGTGACTTGACACAGACTGTCCTCCAGTGATTTTATGTGATAAACTGCACTCTCAAGTTATGACTCGCTTTAGATTTTGCATTATTTACAAGCACTGTTGTATCTTAATTTGTCGAAATGTTTGAAGTTTGTTAATCAGCAACACGACTGTTGTGTTGTCTTTGAGACTTTTATAAACAAGTTTATATCAATGTTATGTTTATATCAATTAAATCTTTGATAATAATCTTTCTAGGTTTTCATGACTTTGTGTAATGTGTCATTTGAAATATTTAATGATAATAATGAATAAAAAGAAAAAAAAAGAAATAGAAAAAAATAAGTATTGAATATGAATATTAGGGAAAAATAGCCCAGTAAATCCTATAGCCTGGTACTGTAGGATTTTGTACAGCTGTTAAACCAACTCTAGTCACTGTGAGTCTCGAGCACAATAATAAACAGCAGAATCTTCAGTCTTCAGACTGTTCATCTGCAGATACAGCTGCTGTCTGCCGTCGTCTCTGGAGATGGTAAACCGGCCTTTGACTGACTGAGAGTAGTATTTGCTGCTACTACCATCATCAATCCAGGCAACCCACTCGAGACCTTTTCCAGGAGCCTGTCTGATCCAGGCCATCTCATAGCTACTGAATGTGAATCCAGAGCCTGTACAGGTCAATCTGTGAGATTGTCCAGGCCTTTTAATCGCTGGTTCAGATTCTGTCAGAGTCTGACCATCAACACCTGTCAAGACATCAAAAACCATCACATGCACCAAACTTACAACTTAAAAGCAAAAATCAAATGAAAGATCAGTGAAGATCTTCACCTGCCCAGCAGATAGTTAAAAGCAGCAGTCCTGTCCTATAGTCCATCATGTTAAACTGTGTGTCCACTGTTCTCTGTCATCCTCTCTGCAGTCAGATAAGTAGAGGTGGAAGACATCTGAGTTTTGCATTGACTCCTCCTCACAGGAAGGAGAGAACCACTTTGGACATGGTTATCACCTCTTGTTGAAAAATGCACTTTACAGTTAATCATAATGTTTGAGTAATGGAATATGTAATTAAAATGTAAAGAAGAAAATATTTAATAAAAGACAGTTCCCTGTTGAATTAAATTAAGAACCTTCTTATAAACTCTTAAGGCTGTTTCTCTCTTTAATAGTGAACTAGTGAAATCATTAGTGATCTAAAGGCTCCCCCTCTGGTAGCTTCATGTTAGTGTTAGTGTGTAAGTGTTCAGGCACTGAGGGGTTTTTGTTCAGGTCTACTGAAAGTTTACTTTGCATAGAGAAGGACAGGCAATAAAGGAAGGATCAACCATCCTGTCACAAGTAGTCATCACTTGAAATTGTGAAATTGTGTTCTAAAAAAAACTATGTTCATTATTGTTATATGCTCATAACATAGTAGTGGAGTAATGGTGTGAATGGGAGGTCCAAGAATATCTTATATTACTTACAACAGCCTTGAAGTACATAACTATTAGATGGCTGAAACCAACCCCCCTTCATATAACACATGGATCCAGAAGGTTTGGGACCTCTATCAGATGGAGCATATTACATATTTATTAAGGCTCCAAAAATCCATCTTCACAAAGCGGTGGAGTACTGTCGTGGCTTTATTAATACAATGAGACTGGTTAGCCTCCATCTTTTAAAACCTTTTTGTACATGCTCCACACAACGCCTCACAATGTTTCACTGCAAGTACTGTTGGTTTCTAGACGATATCATACTATGAAGCGAATTTTGAGCTGGCTCTGGTTACTTGTTTGTATGTGTGCTGGTGTATATATGAATGTCTGAATATGTATATTTGATGTAATGTAATGAATTAATTTGGAGTGGATATTTGCTTTAGTTTGTCTTATTTGCCTGTAATTCTAATTTGAATATAATGTGTACAATTACCGTGTACAGCTGGATAGAGGAAAATGTATATACTGAAATGTTGTTGCTGAAAACCAATAAATAATACATTTAAAAAAAAAGAAAAGCAATTGTCAGCAGTCTGACCATCAACATCACTACTGACACTTGTCACTATGAATTTAATTGCACTTGCACTACCTTCCATTTCAATGAGATTCATCTTTAACATAATGTTGAAGGCAGTGCTTTTCTGTTGGAGGCTAACCCGAAACAGTTGCAGTTCATTGAGCATTGCCCACCCAACGAACAAGTAAATTAGTGAAATACAGGATTGTAAGGCCAATAAATGTGTTCACAAATATGTTTATGTACAAAAGTCATGCAAAACTTATTATACTCTAGTCTAATTTAGTGGTGAGTTGTCTTAGTGCATGCTTAATGCAGGTTTCATGCAGTCTGAGCCATGGTCTGAGTCACTGCTTTAGTAGTGAGTACCGTAGGATTTTGTACAGCTGTTCAACCAACTTCAGTCACTGTGAGTCTCGAGCACAATAATAAACAGCAGAATCTTCAGTCTTCAGACTGTTCATCTGCAGATACAGCTGCTGTCTGCCGTCGTCTCTGGAGATGGTAAACCGACCTTTGACTGACTGAGAGTAGTAGATGTAGCTACTGCCACTGCTGATGGTAGCAACCCATTCCAGTCCTTTTCCAGGAGCCTGTCTGATCCAAGCCATCCAGTAGCTACTGAGTGTGAATCCAGAGGCTGTACAGGTCAATCTGTGAGATTCTCCAGGCCTTTTGATCACTGGTTCAGATTCTGTCAGAGTCTGACCATCAACACCTGTCATCACATCAAAGGAAACCATCATACAAATAGCAAAAACACAATAACTACTTAACTGCAAACCTCAAATGAAAGATCAGTGAAGATCTTCACCTGCCCAGCAGATAGTTAAAAGCAGCAGTCCTGTCCTATAGTCCATCATGTTAAACTGTGTGTCCACTGTTCTCTGTCATCCTCTCTGCAGTCAGATAAGTAGAGGTGGAAGACATCTGAGTTTTGCATTGACTCCTCCTTACAAGGAGGAGAGAACTAGACTTGGTCCAATCCAGTTGTCCGAAATTAAAATGTCTACTGAAATACTTCATTTTTTGCTTTTCATGATTTTGTTTTTCAAGACAACACATAGCTGATAGAGATGGAGCAGGCAACCTCTAAATATACAGTAAATACATTTAAAACTAGGCTTACAATCATCATCATCATCAGTGTGTAATAACCTGATTCATATCAGTTATTTGTTTCCTTTATTTGTAAGTTATTATTCATGAAGTGTTTAACTCCTGTCCAGTTGAGGAGTTATGAGTTACTGAAAGTTGCATACTTTAAGATTTTACATTTAAATATTGGCATTTTGTTCAAAATGAGCTAAGACTTTCAGTGTGTAATAGAGAGCATAACAATTATTTTCTTTAAGATTGATGACCTCGGGTTTTTAAGTTCCTGTTTGGTTACTGAGATCGCGCGAGAGGAGAGAGAGAAGCGAGAAGAGAGACAGGAGGAGAGAGGGAAAAACAGCGTAGAGCGGTTTTGTGTGTGTTTGGACCATAAAGTGAATTGTAACTTTCTTTGGATGAATGAGAAAGTGTTTGTTGGACACTCCGCTGCAGATGTGAGAGAGTGGTGGGACAGTTCGCTGCTGCCTTGATGTGTTTTTATAATCCGGAGAATCCAGCTAGCCGGAGCTAGCTTAACTGCGTTGCTCTTCTGGAGAGACGTCAGCCCCTGCCTCTTCGCGGACAAGATTGCAGTCGGGAGGAGCTTCGTCAGTGGTGGTCGACTTCCTGCGGCTTCGAGGTGTGCTGGGTGGCTGGAGGCTGAGTCGGGTCCCGGTGGGCGCCTGAGGTTTTTCTTTGCACGGAGGTATTGGAAGCGGATCTGTTTTCATCATGAGCTCCCACGTTAAGCGCGCCAACTAATATTTATTGCAAGCTTGCATAGACAAACCAATACTAAACAAAAGTGCACTTAGTACCCGGGTCTTTCCAGTGTTTGTTTTATGTTTATTTACATGTCTGGGCTCATAGTATTTGTGATATATGTGAAATTTCTTTATTTCATTCATAATACAAAGTTAAACGTACACGCTGTGTTTGTGTTGTTTTATCATTGTGTGTAATTATTTGAGCAAATTCATATTTGGGTTCATAAAACCAAGGTTATCCTTATAGCCTCTCATTAGTTAATATAGAGAGTGTGAATCATACTTTACCCTAGACAGAATTTAATTTGAGATGTATCTTCCACCATTTGAAACGTATTTTGAGAATTAAAGGTGCATATAGTACTCCACATAGCACGAGCCGATTGGTGGGAGGGTTACATTTTTGGGGGCTCGTCCGGGATCTCTTTGTAAATTTGTAGATGTATTTCAGTTTTGAGTCCAGATTGATGTGTTATTGGTAAACTGTCATACAGATTATCTGATTGAGGTTATTGGTAACATTGTGCTTTCACTGTACTATATTTCCTCTGTTTGAGCACACAAAATGGATGCTGATGAGATTGAAGCTTGGTGTAAACGTAAGCAGGTAGCTCACGAAAATGCACTAGTCTTAAGTGAGGTTACTTCTGATGTCACAGACGATACCCTGTTTCAAGCTTTGAGTCTTGTCAAAGTTTTTGGTAAGGTCCGGATAGTTGATCGCTGTCTAGACATAGCATCCAAAACTCAGTTTGTGTTGATACAGACATCTGCTGACCTTACTAAGCAAACCATCCCTGATCGTGTTGGACTCCCTGGAGAGGCGGGTCCTTGGCCTGCTCATGTGCTTACCGCCCCTGTGGAGGATGAAGAGTTTCAAGTTAAACTGTTGTCATTTCTGAAGCATGAAGGGAAGACCATTACTGATGTTAAAGGTCTACTCACCCCATCGCCCCTCGACATGAACACTGCACTGATCAATGCTATCAGTTCTTTGGTGGATAAATGTAACACTGTGCCTGCTGATACTCAAAGTTACCGAAAGCTCCGCATGTTTTCTGGTGCGAGACCTACCCCCAGTGGCGAAGAAGAGTATGATGCATGGGCAGAGCAAACAATGCATTTGCTGGAGGAATGGCAATGCAGTGACAATGTGAAAAAACAGAGAATCGTGGAAAGTCTTAAAGGACAGGCTGCTGACATAGTGAGGTTCCTAAGAGCACAAGATCCAACTGCTACATCATATGACTACATGCAAGCTTTGGAAACCGCTTTCGGTACTACTGAGAGTTCAGCTGATCTTCTTGTCAAATTCAGACACACATTTCAATGTGAAGGTGAAAAACTGTCTGCCTACCTGCTTAGGTTAGATAAGCTACTACACTGTGTTTTCAGGAAAGGAGGCGTGGTGCTGTCTGAGATGAATCGACTCCGCATTGAGCAAGTTGTGAGAGGTGCATTGCAACAAGACATGATAGCTCTTCGCATTCGCATGACACACAAGCTGCGAGATCCTCCTACTTTCAGTGAGTTGTTGAAAGAGGTTAGGGAGGAAGAGGATATGCTTCAAAGTAGACATGATGTGAAGAGTACAGTGATGTCTAAGACGGTCACTTCTGTTCCCAAGCCTGCTCCTGAAATTCAAGTAAATCCTGAGGTGGAACAACTGAAAAAAGAAATCAGTGTCATGAAAGCAGAAATGATTAGCCTTAAAGCTAGTACAGTTGTAGCCCAGCCAGACAACCAGAGTGCACAGTCTGAAATCCCTGCTAAGACAAAATACAGGAGAAATGACACCCCCCAAAGGGCCAGCAATGAGGAAGATAGACCTGGAGTATTTTGCTACAGATGTGGGGAGGATGGACATTTTAAGCGGGACTGTAAAGGTGAAGAGAACCTAAAGAAAGTCAACAATCGCCTCATCAAACTGACAAGGAAGCCGGGAAACTACCGCGGGATCCAGTAAAGGAACGGCCTGGCGTCCCGGTGGTGAAAACACGTTCCACCAAGTGCATCAACTCAAACGAGAAAGTGGAAGACACCATACCTGAAGGCTTAGTAGGGCCAAGCTCTGCTGTATCAGTGCAGATTGAAGGCATTTATGCTAAAGCCATACTCGATACTGGTTCTCAAGTGACTTTGCTGTACAGATCCTTTTACGACAGATACTTGACACACCTGCCATTGACACCTATCAGTGCTTTGCAAATATGGGGTCTCAGCCCCGCTGATTACCCTTACGATGGCTACTTGTCACTAAAGCTGGAGTTTTTGGAAGCTGACATAGGAGTAACTGAGACCATTGATGCCCTTGTGTTGGTCTGCCCCGACCCAGTTGTGAAAGGTGAAGCTTCCATGCTTGTTGGCACAAACACGCCAACTGTGAGACGACTATTAAAGAGCTGTAAAGAGAAGGGAGGAGAAAATTTTGTAAGCACAAAGCACATTCATCCTGCTTTTAAAAAGGCTTTTGAAGAACTTGCAGAACTCCCAGCTGATGATGACAGCCACAAGAGAGGAACTGTGTGGTTCACACAGACCAGACCTGTTACTTTGCGTCCTGGAGGGGTAGCCAGAGTGACAGGTGTACCAAAGTTTCAAGGAATGCCAAGCACTCAAGCCATTCTTGTAGACTCACCGGATGAACCAGCAGAGGAGCCAAGGTTTCCAGAAGAGCTTTTGGTCAGGCCAGAGTTGCAGGCATCCACTGTTGTGATGTCCAGAAGAATCACTGTGCTGGTTAGAAACCCATCAGCAAAAGAAATCACATTAACCAGAGGAATGCCCATTGCTCATCTGTTTCCAGTCGACGTGATGTCACCGGCTTCTGTAAACAAAGAGCCTAATGCTAAGTCACCTGGAAAAGTGACATGGTCTTCTTTCAACTTTGGAGACTCACCAGTACCTAAGGAATGGAAGGAAAGATTAGTAGGAAAAATGCTGCAACGCAGTGAGGTTTTCTCTACCCATGAATTTGATGTAGGATGCTGTAAGAGTACGCATCACACCATCAAAACCACAGAGGACAAACCTTTTCGAGAGAGGTCCCGCCGACTGCCACCTGCTGATGTGGAAGCACTGAGAACCCATTTGTCTCAGTTGAAGGATGCTGGGATCATAACAGAGTCACGAAGTCCTTATGCCTCGCCCATTGTAGTTGTGAGGAAGAAGAATGGCAAGATAAGGATGTGTGTAGACTTCAGGACACTAAACAGACGCACTATTCCTGATCAGTATACAGTACCAAGGATTGAAGACGCCTTGACCTGTCTAAATGGAAGCAAGTGGTTTAGTGTGCTCGACCTCCGAAGTGGATATTATCAAGTGCCCATGAATGAAGCTGACAAAGAAAAGACTGCTTTCATCTGTCCAGTTGGTTTTTACCAATTTGAAAGGATGCCACAAGGTGTGTCAGGTGCTCCTGCAACTTTTCAGCGAATCATGGAACAGACTGTTGGAGATATGAACTTGCTGGAAGTCTTGGTTTATCTGGATGATCTCATTGTGTTTGGAGCAACACTTGAAGAGCATGAGGCAAGGCTGTTAAAGGTGCTTGACCGCCTGAAAGACGAGGGTCTCAAGCTGTCACTGGATAAATGCCAGTTCTGCCAGCCGTCAGTGACTTATGTGGGACACATCATATCTCAAGACGGAGTATCCACAGATCCAAAGAAGACTGAAGCTGTAACCACATGGCCCAGGCCAAGGACTGTGACTGCTTTGCGGTCATTTCTGGGGTTTTGTGGATACTACAGACGCTTTGTGAAAGATTACTCCAAAGTGGCCCACCCCTTGAACCAACTGTTGTCCGGCTATCCACCCGCTGCCAAGAAGTCCAAAATGAAGCAGGACAGTGTCTACCTAAACCCGTCAGAACCTTTTGGCTTCAGGTGGGATGACAAATGTGAAGCAGCCTTTGAGGAGCTGAAACGGAGGCTTACTCAAGCGCCTGTGCTGGCTTTCGCAGACCCACAGCTGCCCTATGTGCTACATGTTGACGCTAGCCGAGAAGGTCTAGGTGGCGTCCTGTACCAAGATCAAGGTGAAGGGTTGAGACCTGTCGCTTTCATCAGTCGAAGCCTTACTCTGTCTGAGCGACATTATCCTGCTCATAAATTAGAGTTCTTGGCCTTGAAGTGGGCAGTAGTGGACAAATTACATGACTACCTGTATGGGACAAAGTTTGAAGTGAGAACAGACAACAACCCGTTAACTTATGTGTTAACGTCTGCCAAGCTAGATGCAACGGGTCACCGCTGGCTTGCTGCGTTGTCCACCTACGACTTCAGTCTCAAGTACAGATCAGGTGTTCAAAACATTGATGCAGATGCACTCTCTCGTCGCCCACACCCTGCACCAACTCAAGAACAGGAGTGGACAGACATATCCGCTGCAGGCGTGAGAGTCATGTGTCAGATGACTGCTGTGACTGAACAGAGGAAACCTTGTCTGAGTAGGGGAATTGACCACTTAGGTGCCTCTATGCATGCTATTCCACAAGCCTACTGCAATCTGTCAACTCTGAGTGTCAAGGAGATGCCTGTTTTGAGTTCTGCTGAACTGTCAAAAGCTCAACAAGAAGACCCTAGCATTGGTGAGATATGGTCAGCTTTCATCCATGGAGATGCAACCCAAGTTGACAAAGCAAAACATCAAGCCTGCCCTCTACTATTGAGAGAGTGGGATCGGCTAAAGATGCAAGATGGAGTCATTTACCGGATCACAAGTCCGCCTGGCAAACTCCGCCGCTTTCAGCTTGTCCTGCCAGAAAAGTACAGGAAGGTGGTAATGAAATCACTGCACAATGACTCAGGTCATTTGGGCCTTGATAAAACATATGGCTTGATTCAAGATCGATTTTACTGGCCAAAAATGAAGTCAGATGTTGATGAGTACTGTAAATCCTGTGTGCGGTGTATAAAAAGGAAGACTCTACCCAAGAGAGTTGCTCCTCTCATTCATTTGCAAAGTGATGGACCATTGGACCTTGTGTGTATGGACTTTTTGTCCATCGAACCAGATTCAAGCAACACAGAGAATGTTCTGGTCATCACTGATCACTATACACGCTACGCTCAAGCCTTTCCAACGAGAGACCAGAAAGCCTCTACAGTTGCGAAAGTGCTAATTGAGAAATACTTCGTCCACTATGGATTGCCAAAGAGAATGCATAGTGATCAAGGAAGAGATTTTGAGAGCCGTCTCATCCATGAGGTTCTGAGTACACTTGGGATTGAGAAATCTAGGACAACGCCCTACCATCCTCAGGGGGATCCCCAGCCTGAGAGGTTTAACAGGACGTTGTTAAACATGCTCGGGACCCTGGAGCCAAACAGGAAGAAAAAATGGAGTCAGCATATTGTACACCTTGTCCACGCCTACAATTGCACTCCCAATGAAGCCACTGGGTATTCGCCCTATTACCTCATGTTTGGGCGTGAAGCAAGATTGCCAGTTGATCTGTGTTTTGGAACGTCCAGTGATGGCACACAACAGAAAACTTACCTCAAGTATGTGACTGATATGAGGAAGGAGTTGAAAGCTGCGTATGAACTCGCAGAATCCATTGCAGCTAAGCAGAATGAAGGAAATAAACGGAGATATGACCAAAAGATCCGTTTCTCTCAGTTACTGCCTGGAGACAGAGTCCTAATACGAAATTTAGGATTACAGGGGAAGCATAAGTTGGCAGATCGCTGGGCTTCAATCCCTTATGTGGTGGAAAGCCAAATGCCAAACTTACCTGTGTTTCGGTTGAGACCAGAAGATGGAAGCGGCCCAATCAAAATCCTCCATCGAAATCATCTTCTACCTGTAGGACACAAAGTGTGCATAGATCTCATACCGGATGCTGATCCTACATCAAAAAGGAGAGTCTTGCGAACGAGACGAAAGAAACATCCCAAAGATGAGTCAGTAAAAGACAAGATATCACAGGAAACACCAGATGAGAGATCTGGGAAAAGAGATGTGAAACCAGATGACTGTGACTGGAAGGAATACACAGATTCAGAGGATGAGGAATATGGAATGTTGTATGACTTACCTGTCAGAACTCCCAGGACCAAAATGGATGAAGAGATGTCAGAACCATTTAGCCTGGATTTGGATATTGCATGGGATCACATGACTGAACAACCAGAAGTGATGCAAGATATTGTGGAAGGACCACAAAATGAGCCAGAGTCTATTGGGACAATGGGAGAAACTGAGTTACAGGAGACAATTGAGATACAAGAACCGACTCAAAATGATGAGACACTGCATGCAGAGGATCACTTGTCACAAGACACAGAAACTGAAACTGAAACCAGAAGAACTCAGAGAGTCAGAAGAGCTCCATCCAGGTTAACCTATGACACACCAGGACATCCAAGTGTCATTGCAGCTCCTATAGTGAAATATGTCTCTTGCCTTTATAAGTGGATAAGTGCCCCTGTTATCACCTAGTTATATGTTTTTATGCCCGAGCACTCACATATGTTTTGTGCTATGTGTGTGTGCAGTTTCAAAAGTACCAAGTCATGAGGGCATGTCTTATATTGGTGGGGGGAGAGTGTAATAACCTGATTCATATCAGTTATTTGTTTCCTTTATTTGTAAGTTATTATTCATGAAGTGTTTAACTCCTGTCCAGTTGAGGAGTTATGAGTTACTGAAAGTTGCATACTTTAAGATTTTACATTTAAATATTGGCATTTTGTTCAAAATGAGCTAAGACTTTCAGTGTGTAATAGAGAGCATAACAATTATTTTCTTTAAGATTGATGACCTCGGGTTTTTAAGTTCCTGTTTGGTTACTGAGATCGCGCGAGAGGAGAGAGAGAAGCGAGAAGAGAGACAGGAGGAGAGAGGGAAAAACAGCGTAGAGCGGTTTTGTGTGTGTTTGGACCATAAAGTGAATTGTAACTTTCTTTGGATGAATGAGAAAGTGTTTGTTGGACACTCCGCTGCAGATGTGAGAGAGTGGTGGGACAGTTCGCTGCTGCCTTGATGTGTTTTTATAATCCGGAGAATCCAGCTAGCCGGAGCTAGCTTAACTGCGTTGCTCTTCTGGAGAGACGTCAGCCCCTGCCTCTTCGCGGACAAGATTGCAGTCGGGAGGAGCTTCGTCAGTGGTGGTCGACTTCCTGCGGCTTCGAGGTGTGCTGGGTGGCTGGAGGCTGAGTCGGGTCCCGGTGGGCGCCTGAGGTTTTTCTTTGCACGGAGGTATTGGAAGCGGATCTGTTTTCATCATGAGCTCCCACGTTAAGCGCGCCAACTAATATTTATTGCAAGCTTGCATAGACAAACCAATACTAAACAAAAGTGCACTTAGTACCCGGGTCTTTCCAGTGTTTGTTTTATGTTTATTTACATGTCTGGGCTCATAGTATTTGTGATATATGTGAAATTTCTTTATTTCATTCATAATACAAAGTTAAACGTACACGCTGTGTTTGTGTTGTTTTATCATTGTGTGTAATTATTTGAGCAAATTCATATTTGGGTTCATAAAACCAAGGTTATCCTTATAGCCTCTCATTAGTTAATATAGAGAGTGTGAATCATACTTTACCCTAGACAGAATTTAATTTGAGATGTATCTTCCACCATTTGAAACGTATTTTGAGAATTAAAGGTGCATATAGTACTCCACATAGCACGAGCCGATTGGTGGGAGGGTTACAAGTGTTCAGTAAAATGTGTATATTTATAAAAGATTATGATTTAAATAAAGGATGTTCTGTGTGGCCTTTCTTGTGTCTGCATGGCTTCTCTCCAGGTTCTACGGCATCATCCCACACTTAAAAGGTTATCCTGGTTAATAGGTTACTGTTGACTCTGAATTGCCCAGGTGTGAATGTGAGCGTGAATGGTTGTTTGTCTCTACGTGTCAGCCCTGTGATAACCTGGCGACTTGTCTATGTCAGCTGGGATTGGCTCCAGTCCCCACAACCTTGATTAAGATAAGTTGTTATGTAAAATGGATGGACACATAGATGTTGCAATCATGTTAATATATTTTCAGGAAAATAAATTTCCAAAAATGATTAAACAGTAAATGTTAATTCTAAATATTTGCATCCATATTTAAATTGTTTGTTTTTTTTAATTTGTACCCGAATAAAAACAACTCTGACAAATAGTCTCAAATTTGCCAAAAAATAACTATCAAGGACATCATATCACTCTTTAACAGTGAACTGGAGTTGAAATCATTAGTGGTCTGACAGCTCCTCCTCTGGTGACTTCAAGTGTTCAGGCACTGAGAGATTTTTGTTCAGGTCTACTGACGGTTTGTGTTATTGTGGCTCTCTGGCACAGTAATACACAGCAGTGTCTTCAGGCTGCACATTCTGACCATTTAGAGTCGCTGTGTTGCTGGAAGAGTCTAAGTCGATACTGAACTTGTTCTTTAGTGAATCTTTGTAATATGATGTGGATCCAGCTCTCATTCCAATCCACTCCAGTCCTTTCCCTGCAGGCTGTCTGATCCAAGCTGTGAAGTAGCTGCTAACAGAATAAGAGACCTGACAGGTGATGGTCAGACGTTGACCTGGCTGCACAGTCACAGAGGCTGGCTGTGTCAACTGTTCACACTTCACACCTGTTTAAAAAAAGAAAATGTTTTGTAACCAATGATCAAGTTATACTGTAAGAGTATATAAAGAACTGGTAACTTTGACCATCCTGAGAGACTCACATTCAGCTGCCAACAGCAGCAGCAGAGCTACAGAAAACATGGTTTATGTTGAAAGTGATGAGCTGTGAACTCCACTGACAGCCTGATGTGAAGTTTTTATAGCTGAGTAACAAGGAAGGTCACTGAGTTTGCATAGAATCAAACACATGAAGCATCAGTGTACTGAAGCCAATAGAAGAGTCTGTTGATTGTTATTATATCTGCAGAGTGAAATATTCCTGGAAATCATCTCTGCTTTACATATGATATTTTCATTTCATTACACACTAAACATTTTGAAAATATCACTGCATTTACAGAACTAAAACAATTGTTTATTTTGTTATCACTGTAAACTAAGGACTAAATAAATATAACAATTCAATAGTCAAATAGATAAACAATTAATGTCTGTATTGTATAAAACTGAAAAAAAACGACAGTGATCATTATTACACTATTCTTAATGTTAATATTAAAATGAATCATGAATAATGTAAAACATTTATTCAAATCAGCATTTCAATAAGAATGATGATCTGAACCCATGGAAACAAAAGAAGCAGCGGCCAATAAGGTTACATTCTATAAGACATGTTTACATTATGTTCAGCATGTTTTGAAATCATAAAACATATTTTAAATATGATGTGAGCTGATATTTACTGTCAGAACCTCCTACACTACATCAAACATCAAAATACGAGTACAGATTTTTTTTAATTGCAGCTTTATTTATTAATTTGTTTTCTCACTTGTTGAACCGTATTTGGTGCAAACAGAAATACAGTGACAGCAGCCAGGATCATGGAAATAGTTTAAAAAATTCAGTCATTTCAGTTCATTTTTGCGGGTTTGCATAAAAGACTTTTCATGGTTTCAGGACACTAGATCTAGATCTAAACTAGATCTTATATATATCTTTAACAGTGAACTGGTGTTGAAATCATTAGTGGTCTGAGGGCTCCTCCTCTGGTGACTTTATGTTACAGGCAAGTGTTCAGACATTGAGAGGTTTTTGTTCAGGTTTAGTGAAGGTTTGTGTTATTGTGGTTCTCTGGCACAGTAATACACAGCAGTGTCTACAGGCTGCACATTCTGTCCATTTAGAGTCACTGTGTTGCTAGAAGAGTCTAAGTCGATACTGAGCTTGTTCTTTAGTGAATCTTTGTAATATGTGGTGTATCCAACTGCTCCACTAACAATCCACTCCAGTCCTTTCCCTGCAGGCTGTCTGAACCAAGCTGTGTAGTGGCTGCTAACAGAATAAGAGACCTGACAGGTGATGGTCAGACGATGACCTGGCTGCACAGTCACAGAGGATGGCTGTGTCAACTGTTCACACGTCACACCTGCGGAGGAAAACATTTTGAATGTTGAATCAGTGTGATAACACTGAACAGTCAATGTGCTGTGATCTGTTAGTGTCTCTGCCTCAGTGAGATTCGCAAGATCCAGCAGCCACCAGCAGCAGCAGAGCCACAGAGAACATGGTTGGTATTGAAGATGATCTGATGAGAACTTCTCTTCTTCTGCTGCAACTGACAGCATGTTCAAGTCTCTTTGAATAAAGGACACTGACAAGCTATAAAAGAAGGACCAACTGCCCTGTCACAAGTAGTCATATCTTGAAATTGTACTGTAAACATTTATTTTGACACACATGAAAGAAAATTAATTAAAACATTAATGTGAATTTACTTGTTTTTTTAACTCTTCACAACAAGGCAGTTAAACGACATTTTACGTTGATTGTTTTCTTTCCTTGAGCAGAATTTGTTCTTTCCTTAATGAATTTTTATTAATGTCAGTCACAGTCAGGTCAAAAGGATATTAAAGTTCTCATCTACCTTAAGTACATATTAGAGAACACCAGAGCTGCAATCAAACTGATGAAGCATTTCATTTCAGACTTAATTTCTCTGAGTGGGTATGATGCTGAACATCAATTTATGTGAAGGGGAGATGTAGAAAGATTTTTTTAATTTATTTTGACATGTGTAAGTTTTTGTACAGCGTTGCTGTTTCCTGTGTCACTGTGAGTCTCGAGCACAATAATAAACAGCAGAATCTTCAGTCTTCAGACTGTTCATCTGCAGATACAGCTGCTGTCTGCTATTGTCTCTGGAGATGGTAAACCGGCCTTGAACTGACTGAGAGTAGTATTTTCTGCTACCACTGCCACTCTCAATGATGGCAATCCATTCCAGTCCTTTTCCAGGAGCCTGTCGAGCCCAGTGCATCCAGTAGTCACTGAATGTGAATCCAGAGGCTGTACAGGTCAATTTATGAGATTCGCCAGGTTTTTTAATCACTGGTTCAGATTCTGTTAGAGTCTGACCATCAACACCTGGCAAGACAACAAAGAAAACCGACTTAAAAATGACAAAAAACACATTTACAACTTAAATCCAAATATCAAATGAAAGATCAGTGAAGATCTTCACCTGCCCAGCAGATAGTTAAAAGCAGCAGTCCTGTCCTATAGTCCATCGTGTTAAACTGTGTGTCCACTGTTCTCTGTCATCCTCTCTGCAGTCACATAAGTAGAGGTGGAAGACATCAGAGTTTTGCATTGACTCCTCCTCACACTTGGATGTCTCTTGTCTGTCTGGTCAAATTAGACTGAATGTTTGATGACGAGGAAGTATCCATCTGAGTCGGTCAAAGTTAAAACGTTTCTGAAATATTTCAAACTGAGTAAAATGTTTATCAGTGTTGCGTATAACAGAAGAATGTGGGAAATGTACCTCTGGTGAAAAACGAGACAATAGCAAGCAAACACGATGGCTACTTTATTCGCAAGCAGGTGAAATCATTCATCTGTTCTGCACCTGAGCGGCTCCCTGTATACTCTGAACACCCCAATAATCATTGCAGTGCCACCTCCTGGTGACAACAGTTAACTACATGTGCCCCAAAACAGCATTGGTATAATAATGGTACATTCTGCTCATGTTAAGCACTTTACTTCTGTTCTTTATACACCACAATCAACATTAACACAGCAGCTGAATAACAACACACAGTTACACCAGACAGAAACAGCAAGAGCCACTCATTTATAGATTGTGAACATAAAGCAGCAGTCTGGCACATATGACCATTAAACTATGTTAGCCTTCATCACAGAGACAGAGGATGTAAATAAATTACCAGTAATGATTTTAACTCAGCGCTGAAATTATTTTACCATAGTCCAATGATTTATTGAGTTCTGAAGAAATTTCAGTCTGTGTTTCTCCATGATGCTCTGATGTCAGGTGTTGTGTGGTGACCAAATCGCTGAAGGACACAATTCACTTTGGCAAATATGTCACTAGAGCATGTATGTCTGTGTAGGCTGTGTGTGCATGAAATGAAGCTACATTATTGATTGACATTAAAACTAAGCAGTCACAAGAGGTTGATGTGTGTGTTGCTGCTCTCAAGGTGTGGTGTGTAGTTAAAAAAAAACATTTATACAGTACAAATTGCACTGTTTGTTTTTGGATAATGATGTTTTCATGATGTTATTGAAAATAACAATACAATATTTTCTCAGGATCTATTAGTTCAGTAAAGATGAGTACTGTAGGATTTTGTACAGCTGTTCCAACTACTCCATTCACTGTGTGACTCGAGCACAATAATAAACAGCAGCATCTTCAGTCTTCAGACTGTTCATCTGCAAAAACAGCTGCCTTCTGCTGTTGTCTCTGGAGATGGTAAACCGGCCTTGGACTGACTGAGAGTAGAATTTGCCACTGCCACCAGCTTCAGTAGCAATCCACTCCAGTCCTTTTCCAGGAGCCTGTCTGACCCAGTTCATCCAGTAGCTGCTGAATGTGAATCCAGAGGCTGTACAGGTCAATCTGTGAGATTCTCCAGGCCTTTTAATCACTGGTTCAGATTCTGTTAGAGTCTGACCGTCAACACCTGTCAAGACAGCAAAGAAAACCGTCATACAAATGACAAAAAACACATTTACAACTTTAAAGGAAAAATCAAATGAAAGATCAGTGACGATCTTCACCTGCCCAGCAGATAGTTAAAAGCAGCAGTCCTGTCCTATAGTCCATCATGTTAAACTGTGTGTCCACTGTTCTCTGTCATCCTCTCTGCAGTCAGATAAGTAGAGGTGGAAGACATCTGAGTTTTGCATTGACTCCTCCTCACAGGGAGGTAAGAAACAGACTGGAGATATTTAATGAAAATGGGAAATGTCCAAGAGTCTGGCCTCCAAGTCAGCTGTTGACTGAAATGTTTCAGTTTGTGTAAAATGTCTATCAGAAACATCTATTAAAAAACAACCACTTTTATTCTAGTCATGCAAAAATCTGTCATCTGACAGATGAACATAAAAGACTTATTCCAATGAGATAACTCATAATTCACCTCCATATTAAGTCACTTTAAACATAATGGGCAGCACATGAGGAAAATTACAATAATATGAATCATGTATAGTTTTATTCTGATCACCAACATTTACTAGAATTTCTACAAACTGTTTATTGTCACCTCACCCTGTCATATTATAAATTATTGATTTGAATATGGAGGACTGTGGACTTTTTACCTAATCATGTCTGATGAAATGAGAAACTTGACACTGACAGTCATCTAGTGTTTTTAAAAAAGCAACTGCAACATTATTTTTCACTCCCATATTGTGACCATGTTTTAGATGACAAATAGTGTA
Source organism: Sciaenops ocellatus (assembly GCA_033000465.1). Lineage (NCBI taxonomy): Eukaryota > Metazoa > Chordata > Actinopteri > Sciaenidae > Sciaenops > Sciaenops ocellatus. The sequence continues at coordinate 18,335,497 of CP136877.1, forward strand.
AACATTATGTAAACTTGTGGCTAAAATGTATATATGTTTTATTTCTTTTTTTCATACATGGACAATGGTTTGCTGTCATTGGCTGCTTTGTGAAGAAATGATCCTTACATTAAAATATTTTTATTTATTTATGTCTTTAATGTCCATTGTTGTTGGTTCATGATGATGTTTTCATTAAACACAACAAAGCAATAGATGAAATAACTAAATAATCACTTTTAATTGTCTATCAGTTCAGTAATGATGAGTACTGTAGAATTTTGTACAACTGTTCAAACAGCTTCAGTCACTGTGAGTCTCGAGCACAATAATAAACAGCAGAATCTTCAGTCTTCAGACTGTTCATCTGCAGATACAGCTGCTGTCTGCTGTTGTCTCTGGAGATGGTAAACCGGCCTTGGACTGACTGAGAGTAGAATTTGCCACTGCTGCCAGCTTCAGCAGCAGTCCATTCCAGTCCTTTTCCAGGAGCCTGTCTGACCCAGACCATCCAGTGGCTACTGAATGACAATCCAGAAGTTGTACAGGTCAATCTGTGAGATTCTCCAGGCTGTTTAATCACTGGTTCAGATTCTGTCAGAGTCTGACCATCAACACCTGTCAAGATAACAAAGAAAATCATCATACAAACAGCAAAAAACACATTTACAACTTAAATCCTAACATCAAATAAAAGATCAGTGAAGATCTTCACCTGCCCAGCAGATAGTTAAAAGCAGCAGTCCTGTCCTATAGTCCATCATGTTAAACTGTATGTCCACTGTTCTCTGTCATCCTCTCTGCAGTCAGATAAGTAGAGGTTGAAGACATCTGAGTTTTGCATTGACTCCTCCTTTGAGAGTGTGTATCCATGTCAATTCTGTAGGACCTCTCGTGTCTTTAATGCATCATTATTCAAGAACCTCATTAGAATCCTATATTACAAGCTGTAGTTCCTGAACACACAGCCAGACACAGCTTCAGAAGTGAAATACAGTTGGACTGGACAGAACGTGTCATTGTCATTTAGGAAGAAACAATATCTCAGACATTTACGTTGAAAAATGTTGAAGGAAAAAGTGAATATGCTGTAAAAAGGGATAACAACAGTTAATAAGAAACCCTTACATTCAGTTTCATAGTTCTTATCTCTTCAGTGTTAATCCATAATCCAAAGACGGTTTCTTTCTTTAAAAGTCAATTTGTGTTGAAATCATTAGTTGTCTGAGGGCTCCTCTTCTGACAGATGACAGTGAGACAGCCATCTAGGTATCACTAACTGACCATCAGTCAATGTTGTCTGATAAAACACAAAACAGCAAGCAGCAGGAGAAGTCACAGTGCAGAGAGAGACCAGCCAGCAGAAGAGTGGATGTGTTCATCCTCCTGAGGCTGAGGATGTGACCTCTGATGCTCCACGCAAAGTACAAGAGCAGTCAGCAATTATTTTTTAAAGTAAAGTCATTTGTCAGATCCAGGAACAGAAGCATATTTTATTTTTCTCCATTTTTAAAAGATTTGTTTTATAATCATATATTGTAACTAAAACAGAGAAAATAAGAGTGTCTGTATGATAAAAGTTTAACTAAAGAATCAACAATATGAAATGTGAAAATTATTGTTCAGTCACATGGTTTCTGGGTATTTATGCAGGTCTGTTGGTGGTTTGTATCACTATGGAGACACATGCACGGTAATAAACAGCTGTGTCTTATGGCTGCACATTCTGTCCTTTTAGAGTCACTGTTGCAGCAGAAGTGTCTCTGCTGTAGCTGAACTTGTTCTTCAGAGCATTATTTTGACGAAAGTCACCTCCACCCCACTGATGGAAAATCCAGTCCATTGGTTTTCCTTCACACTGTCTGATCCAACCTGTTGCATAGCTGTTATCAGTCAAAGAATATCCAGAGACCTGACAGGTGATGGTCAAAGACTGTCCAGGCTGCACAACCACTGACTCTGGCTGCACAAGATTAATACTGTTCACACCTGTGGAAACAGAAATTAACATTTTCTCCATCATTCATCTGAATATTCAATGTTTCTAATGTGTTTATTAGTGTGAATCCACTGAAAGATCCTCACAGGATCCAGCTGCCAGCAGCAGTATCAGAGCTACAGAGAACATGGTTGATGTTGAAGCTGAACTGATGTGAGCTCTTCTGTCCTCTTTCTGACACACAAACACACACTTCACTTCCTTATAGGTAACACCCAAGGCTAATTTACATACCAGTGATAGTAAATCAGCTGAGTAAAGTATATTTAAATTAAACAAAAATGATCAAAATTGATGGATTTTTGATCAAAGAAATGATCAAATATCAATCAAAAATGATTTGAAATGCTCTGGTCTTCATCTCACTCAAAGAAAAGGTGAAAGTTGAAACTCTGACAAACACGCTTTAGTTTTATTAATGAAAGCAAACTTCTTTGTGGTTTGACTATTTAAACATTCATCAGTATTGAGTTTGTTAAGATTACGTATTCAGTTATAAATGCAGTTATAAGTTGCAGGATGACCAGTTGTATTGAGAGATGATAAGATAGCAGGGCACTCCTTTTAGTGAGTCATCACCTGTCATCATCAACTAACCACTTTTTTCAGAAGTGGGCTATTGTGTGAATAATATACTGAAATATTGGACAAAGAATATGTTCATGAAATCCTGTATGATATTTTACAATTATTCTATTACACATATTTACATACAAAACTTGATGTAGTGTATGTTTCATGCAGTGTTCAGTTGTCATGCAGTGATTGATGAAAATTGAAATTGAAAAAAAATAAAATCTCAGAAAGTTGAGTGTAGACAGTGATCTGGTGTTGAAATCATTAGTGGTCAGAGGGCTCCTCCTCTGGTGGCTTCATGTTACAAGTGTTCAGGCACTGGGGTGGGGTTGTGCAGGTCTACTGATGGTTTGTGTTATTGTGGATATCTAGCACAGTAATACACAGCAGTGTCCTCAGGCTGTACGTTCTGTCCATTTAGAATCACTGTGTTGCTGGAAGTGTCTAAGTCGATACTGAACTTGTTCTTTAGTGAATCTTTATAGGATGAACCTCCAGTAGACAATCCATTCCAGTCGTTTCCCTTCAGGCTGTCTGAACCAAGCTGTGGAGTAGCTGCTAACAGAATAAGAGACCTGACAGATGATGGTCAGACGTTGGCCTGACTGCACAGTCACAGAGGCTGGCTGTGTCAACTGTTCACACTTCACACTGTTAAAAAAGGAAATGCTTTGTAAGCAGTGATGAAGTTATCCTGAAAAAGATGAACTGTTAACTTTGACAGATCCAAAGAGACTCACATCCAGCTCCCAACAGCAGCAGAGCTACAGAAAACATGGTTTATGTTGAACGTAACGTGCTGTGAACTCCACTGACAGCCTGATGTGAAGTTTTTATAGCTGAGTAACAAGGAAGGTCACTGAGTTTGCATAGAATCAAACATATGGAGCATCAATGCTGGTCAAACTGCAATAACAATTATGATAGTGATAGTGATCATGTGCATCCATGGAAACAAAAGGAGCAACCACCAAGAATGTTGCTTTCTATAAGACATGTTTACAGTGTGTGTAGCATGTTTTCAAATAATTAACACACATTTTAAATATGATGCGAGCTGTTATTTACTGTCAGCACATCCTACATTACATCATGATCAACAGCTTTTGTTTAACTGTAGCATTCATTTATATTCATTTACTTTCTCATTTACTAAACTCGCTGACTGTATTCACTGCAAACAGACATACAGTGACAGCAGCCAAGATCATGCAAATAGTCTGAAAACTTCGGTCTGATGCTGCTGGTTTGCAGGTTTGCATAAAAAAAAGACACACAGCATACAGAGAAACTTGGCGCCTCTAGAGAAAAACAGCTGTTCATGAAACAAGATCTGATAGGCTCCTTTTAGTGACAGAGGAGAGAAACTTGACACCCAGCCCTCAGTTTAATACAAGAAACTGCAACATTATTTCCAGTTTCATATTATGACTAGCCTTTGAATCCACAACATTTACAGACATTAGTGTGTCCTAATTCATAGTACTGTTTGATATTTGTAGTAGTTTAATTTTAGCAACCAAAGACTGGTGTGTTGGCCTTTTTATCAACAAGTGACATTTGACAAACACAAATTGTGTTTCTGTTTGAGTTTGCATGTTCTCCCCATGTCTGCATGGGTTCTCTCCAGGTACTCAAGCTTCCTCCCACAGTCCAAAATATGCAAAATGTGTAACTCGCAACCCTGATGAGGATAACCAGTTACAGAAAATGAATCGATGGATGGATAAAGTATGGAACACGAATATGTGTATGCGCATAAAACTCTAAATGATTTGAAGAAACTGAATCAGTTGTTTCCAAAGCACAATCAGGCAGCTCAAAACCAACCATATCATTAGAAGGTCAGTGCATCAAGCTTAGTGGCCTCAGAGGACTAGCAACAGTTTTTAAACCACTTCTCAGGAGGGAAACAAGGCCAAATGAAGAGAAGAGAAGAGAAGAGAAGAGAAGAGAAGAGAAGAGAAGAGAAGAGAAGAGAAGAGAAGAGAAGAGAAGAGAAGAGAAGAGAAGAGAAGAGAAGAGAAGAAGCATGCCAAAACAAGTGAATCCTGTAATTAAAGCAAAAGAGAGACATGGTAAATACAAGTAGAAGATATTCTGGAAGTCACATACATTTTGCTAAGCAGATGTTAAGTGGATATTATCATTGTATTGAAAAAAATATATCAAATATGTAATACAATACATAAAAAATATAGAAAAAGGTGGGATAAAGTATGGAATAAAAGATATAGATTACAGGATTGAATATGTGAAAGAAAAAAAAAAAAAACAAAACAAAAAAAAAACTCATGGTTGCTTTCTACAAGCCTGAAAGATCTTCATTGTAGGAATTTGTACAGCTGTTCAAACAACTCCAGTCATGGTGCATCTCGAGCACAATAATAAACAGCAGAATCTTCAGTCTTCAGACTGTTCATCTGCAGATACAGCTGCTCTCTGCTGTTGTCTCTGGAGATGGTAAACCGGCCTTGAACTGACTGAGAGTAGTATTTGCTGCTACCACTACCACTATTAATGAATGCAATCCACTCCAGTCCTTTTCCAGGGACCTGTCTGACCCAGGCCATCCAGTGGCTGCTGAATGTGAATCCAGAGGCTGTACAGGTCAATCTGTGAGATTCTCCAGGCCTTTTAATCACTGGTTCAGATTCTGTCAGAGTCTGACCATCAACACCTGTCAAGATATGGAACAAATAAACTTAAGCTGACAACATAAAATTAATTTGAAACAATTACAAATGAAACATTAATGAACATCTTCACCTGCCCAGCAGATAGTTAAAAGCAGCAGTCCTGTCCTATAGTCCATCATGTTAAACTGTGTGTCCACTGTTCTCTGTCATCCTCTCTGCAGTCAGATAAGTAGAGGTGGAAGACATCTGAGTTTTGCATTGACTCCTCCTCATAGGGAGGAAATTAAAGGAGTGGACTTTGATGCCTCTTGACTGATGGTAAGGAACTATCCATCAAGGACAGTTAAAGTTTGAAAGTTTCTGACACAAATTGAGTAACATCATCAATATTAACACAACAACGAAGTAATAACACACAATAACACCAGACAGGAACATCAAGGTCCACTCCTTTATAGGTTGTTGACATATAGCAGCGAGACAAGCACAGACAGCAGACAGCAAAGCGAGACAAAGACAAGCAATATAAATAGATTCCATGAAATTATTTCAGCTCAGCACTGAAATTATTTTTCTGTTGTCAGATGATTTATTTAGTTTTGTTTCAAAGAAAGCATGAAGTTCAGTCTGTGTGTCCATAATGCTCTGATGTCAGGTGACATGTGGTGATCAGGGGCCTGTAGGACACAGTTCATTTTGGAAAATATGTCACTGGGGCATGTATGTCTATATTTAGGCTATATATCTATGTGTGCATGAAATGAAGCTACATTATTGATTGACATTAAATACTCACATTATACATCCAAGAGATTGATTTGTGTGTTACGACTCCCAGGTCGTGGTGTGTAGCTAAAAAGAACATTTATACAGTACAAGCTACACTGTCAGTCTCACACACTTTCATTTCAAATTGATGGGTCACCTCAGTGAGGTGGATTACTGCTGAGGGAGCAAACATGTGAGAAAGGAAGACATTGCTTTTCTTCCAAGACTCCAGGACAGTTTGTCTTGCAGTATCAATTATTCATTCAGCTTTCATCACAGTCTCACAAGCACAAGAATAAACAGCAGCTCCTTCAGTCTTTGTGAGATGATGAACTGAAACTAAATGAACACATTAAACTGCAGTGCTGACTCAGCACTTAAAATGTTCTATTAGTGTTTTAATGAAGTGAGCTCACAGAGTGTGAGTATAAAACTGTAGTCCAGTCCAGGTTTGACTGTCAGTCATTTAAGATCAGTGAGATTTGAGAGTAACCTTATAGTGACAGAGGAGAGAGAAACTTGACACTGACTGCCATCTAGTGTTTTTATTAAATCAACTGCAACATTATATTTCACTCACATATTGTCCAACAGAGGTAAATTAATCATGTTAATAACGTTAATGTGGCTGAAATGGCAACATGTAGTATTTATTATTATTATTATTTCAGGATGTCTTTGGCTATGATTTGCTGTTTTGTAAAGAGGTGATCGTTACAGTAAGACTATTTGTTTATGTCTTTATTTATTTTTTGTTAGTTTATTTGTTTGTTTTTTGTTAGTTAATGATGTTTTCATTATTAGTTTTCATGTTTTATCAAAATTCAAACAGAATTATTTCTCAGGATCTCTTAGTCATGTACAAATGAGTACTGTAGGATTTTGTACAGCTGTTTAACCAACTTCAGTCACTGTGAGTTTCGAGCACAATAATAAACAGCAGAATCTTCAGTCTTCAGACTGTTCATCTGCAGATACAGCTGTTCTCTGCTGTTGTCTCTGGAGATGGTAAACCGGCCTTGAACTGACTGAGAGTAGGATTTGCTGTCACCACTACCACTCTCAATTATGGCAATCCATTCCAGTTCTTTTCCAGGAGCCTGTCGAACCCAGTGCATCCAGTAGTCACTGAATGTGAATCCAGATGCTGTACAGGTTAATTTATGAGGGTCTCCAGGTCTTTTGATCACTGGTTCAGATTCTGTCAGAGTCTGACCATCAACACCTGTCAAGACAACAAAGAAAACCGTCATACAAACGACAAAAAACTAATTTACAACCTAAAAGTAAACATCAAATGAAAGATCAGTGAAGATCTTCACCTGCCCAGCAGATAGTTAAAAGCAGCAGTCCTGTCCTATAGTCCATCATGTTAAACTGTGTGTCCACTGTTCTCTGTCATCCTCTCTGCAGTCACATAAGTAGAGGTGGAAGACATCTAAGTTTTGCATTGACTCCTCCCATGAAAGAAAATGTGTGTAGTGTTACGGGTCCCAAACGTGGAACCTCATTTCAAATACAGTTGTCTGTGAAAACAGACAGAGTGAAAGACAATGAAGACACGGAGTGACGACCGTGCCGTCCAGATTGCGTCTGGAGAGTGGGCGGAAGTCCACACCTGAGACCACCCGAATGGCAACAGTTCCGGTCTCAAAGGGTCCACTTACTAATTTTCCGCTTAACGCCACAATATATGTGAAAAATAAAATGTGCATATCAAAGATATTACTGGGAATCACATTCAACCCGTAAAAATTAACAGAAAGATTAATTTCCTTTTTCAATGAAATTAAATTCAACTTAATGTGGTGACACATTCTTGGGTTCACTACAGTAGGTGTAGGGGTGTGTGTGCGTGTGTGTGTGTGTATGTGCGTGTGTGTTTGTGGGTCATCCATTTTATTTTTGCTTATATGTATCGTACTTAAAAAATTTAATATTAATATATTATAGAAGAAAAAGATATAAAGAAAAAAGCAATAGAAAAAAAAGAAAAAAGTGTGCATTATGAATATGAAGGGAAAACACTTTATGCGTGTACTCTAAAGATTAGATGCTAAAGATGATTACTGTAGGATTTTGTACAGCTGCTCAACCAACTTCAGTCACTGTGAGTCTCGAGCACAATAATAAACAGCAGAATCTTCAGTCTTCAGACTATTCATCTGCAGATACAGCTGCTCTCTGCTGTTGTCTCTGGAGATGGTAAACCGGCCTTTGACTGACTGAGAGTAGTGGATGTAGCTACCACCACCACTACTGATATAAGCAATCCACTCCAGTCCTTTTCCAGGAGCCTGTCGGATCCAAGCCATATAGTAGCTGCTGAATGTGAATCCAGAGGTTGTACAGGTCAATCTGTGAGATTCTCCAGGCCTTTTAATCACTGGTTCAGATTCTGTCAGAGTCTGACCATCAACACCTGTTGAGACAACAACAAAAACATCACATTCCACAACTTTACAACTTAAATTCAAACATCAAATGAAAGATCAGTGAAGATGTTCACCTGCCCAGCAGATAGTTAAAAGCAGCAGTCCTGTCCTATAGTCCATCATGTTAAACTGTGTGTCCACTGTTCTCTGTCATCCTCTCTGCAGTCACATAAGTACAGGTGGAAGACATCTGAGTTTTGCATTGACTCCTCCTCATGGAGAAGAGAGAACTGAATAGTCTTTAACTCAACAGGATTATCTTTAACTCATGGTGTAGTCTTTTTCACGCTGGTCATATTACAGTAGGGAAATTTGGGTTATGTTTATATATCTGTGAAAAGATGTAGCTACTGTATAGTCATCGTTTAGTTATCAGGTGTTATTTGTTAACAGGCAAAATTATTTCCTCGTCCTTTGTAGGCGTTGCAATACACAAAAACAAATTAATAAAAAAAACATGTCATATGTATCGTATATTGAAAGAAAGATCTTCTCTAAGTCTCTTCTATGTTCATGTTGTCTGCAGTTGAAATCAAATGAGATCATTTAGAAACATTAAAATTCTCAACTCTTTTTCTGTCTCTCTGGAACAAAAATTGCTCCTGTGACTCAGTGAATGACATGAAAATAATTTTCAGTTTAGTTACCTGCCTTGAAACCAGACTATTGGAGAAAAGATTCCATATGATGAAAACAGTTCCCTGTTGAATTAAATTAAGAACCTTCTTATAAACTCTAAATGCTGTTTCACTCTTTAACACTGAACTAGTGTTGAACTCATTAGTGGTCAGAGGGCTCCTCCTCTGGTGGCTTTCCATGTGTTCAGGCATTAAGGGTTTTTTTTTTTCAGGTATAGTGTGAGTTATTGTGGCTCTCTGGCACAGTAATACACAGTAAAGAGTCTAAGTCGATACTGAACTTGGTCTTTAGAGAATTTTTGTATCAAGCTTTAGTACGTCTTATTCCAATCCTTATAGTGACAGAGGAGAGAGAAACTTGACACTGACTGCCATCCAGTGTTTTTATAACCACTGCAACAGTGTTTTTCACTACCATATTGTGACCTACTTTAAGTGAGAAATAATGTAAACATGAATGTTGCTGAAATGTGTACATGAAGTATTTCTTTAATGCATACATGTACAGTGATTTCAGCAGATTGTTTTGCTGTTATTGGCTGTTTTGTGAAAAAGTCATATAGTAAGTAAGATGTTTTTGTTTTATAATGTCTTAAATGTTTTCTGTTGTTGCTGAATTATGTTATTAATCAGTTAGTTGTTATAATTTTTTATTAAAAATTACAATACAATTCTTTCTCATGATCTATCAGTTCAGTTAAGATGAGTATTGTAGGATTTTGTACAGCTGCTCAACAAACTCCAGTCACTGTGGGTCTCGAGCACAATAATAAACAGCAGAATCTTCAGTCTTCAGACTGTTCATCTGCAGATACAGCTGCTGTCTGCCGTTGTCTCTGGAGATGGTAAACTGGCCTTGGACTGACTGAGAGTAGTAAGTGCTGCTACTACCAGGATTAATCCAGGCAACCCACTCTAGTCCTTTTCCAGGAGCCTGTCTGACCCAGGCCATATAGGAGCTGCTGAATGTGAATTCAGAGGCTGTACAGGTCAATCTGTGAGATTCTCCAGGCCTTTTAATCACTGGTTCAGATTCTGTCAGAGTCTGACCATCAACACCTGTCAAGATAACAACAATAACCATCACATGTAACTAATTTACAACTTATAAGCAAAAAGCAAATAAAAGATCAGTGAAGATCTTCACCTGCCCAGCAGATAGTTAAAAGCAGCAGTCCTGTCCTATAGTCCATCATGTTAAACTGTGTGTCCACTGTTCTCCGTCATCCTCTCTGCAGTCAGATAAGTAGAGGTGGAAGACATCTGAGTTTTGCATTGACTCCTCCTCACAGGGAAGAGAGAGGATTGGCTTTAAGAAAATTAGTCTCCAGGATTCATTCCTCCAAATCAGTTTATTTAAAGTTTGTCTGACATGTTTTCATTTCATTTGCATAAAATGCATATGAGTATAAATACGACAACCACATTTCTTTTAGTAGAAGTCCAAATTCAGCGTAGTTCAAATTTAATTTATATTGGCATCATTGTTTCTTATCACGGCAGAAAAGAGTCATGTAAGAAAATAATAATAATATGTAATGTAAATAACAAGAGCAAAGAGAAAAGTGGAAGGGACCCAGAATACAACCTGAAGGAACTCCAGTAGTGGAGGATCAGACAAGTTACACTGTAAGTGAGGTCCTGGGGTAGCATGTGAACAAGGAGAGGGCAGAACCTGAGGCTCAAAGCTCTTGGAGTGTGGAAGGTGGCATCAGACGATGCTGGGAAGTCCAGCAGAATGATGATGGAGGAGAAGGAGGCTGCTCTAGCAGTTTAGACCTGTGACAACAAGGAGGGCAGCATCAGTGTCCTGCCTTCAAACCAGGCTGGTGGGGGTCAACAAATTGTTCTAGTGAAGATAAGATATATATAAAATGTTGAGAGAAGACAGCGTGGTCAGTTTTAGAGGAAATAGAAGGAGACAGAAAGCTTTTTATAAGATCTGAGACTGTTTTCAGTTGCCCAGCATACTGTCATACTATAAAAGTGAACTGGTGTTGAAATCATTAGTGGTCTGAGGGCTCCTCCTCTGGTGGCTTCATGTAACAAGTGCTCAGGCAATGGAAGGCTTTTGTTGAGGTCTTCTGAGGGTTTGAGTCATTGTGGATATCTAGCACAGTAATACACAGCAGTGTATTCAGGCTGCACATTCTGTTGATACTCAATTTGTTCCTTAGTTCCTTTATAGTATGAACCTCCAGTATATCTCATTCCAATCCACTCCAGTCCTTTCCCTGCTGGCTGTCTGACTGTGACTCTGATGAGGTGAGCGATTACAGATATGGATGGATGGATTATGACTTACTTTAGATTCCACATCATTTACAGACATTATTTTGTATAGTTTATTCAGCAACAAGATGGCTGTCTGGTGTTGTCTTTGACCCTTTTATCAACAAGAGATCTTTGTTGGGCTTTTTATTATGATCTTTATATATATTCTTTCTCAGGAACAATTTTCTGGGCTTTGTATGATGCATAATTTATGATATCAAATATGAAAAGGAAAAATAGTTTGCCCTATCAGTCCAGTAAAGATGAGTATTGTAGGATTTTGTACAGCTGTTCAACCAACTTCAGTCACTGTGTCTCTCAAGCACAATGGTAAACAGCAGAATCTTCAGTCTTCAGACTGTTCATCTGCAGATACACCTGCTGTCTGTTGTTGTCTCTGGAGATGGTAAACCGGCCTTTAACTGACTGAGAGTAAAAAGTGCTGCTACTATCACCATAGATCAAAGCAATCCACTCCAGTCCTTTTCCAGGAGCCTGTCTGATCCAGTGCATCCCATGGCTGCTGAATGTGAATCCAGAGCCTGTACAGGTCAGTCTGTGAGATTCTCCAGGCCTTTTAATCACTGGTTCAGATTCTGTCAGAGTCTGACCATCAACACCTGTCAATATATCAAAGAAAGTCATCATACAAACAACAGAAAACACATTTACAACTCAAAAGCAAACATGAAATAAAAACATCAGTGAAGATCTTCACCTGCCCAGCAGATAGTTAAAAGCAGCAGTCCTGTCCTATAGTCCATCATGTTAAACTGTGTGTCCACTGTTCTCTGTCATCCTCTCTGCAGTCAGATAAGTAGAGGTGGAAGACATCTGAGTTTTGCATTGACTCCTCCTCATGGGGAGGAGAGAACTGGATTTGATTTGGCTTTCAGAGAATCAATTTTCAGGAGTCTGACCATCGACATCACTACTTACCCAATTTTATTTTTACCTCTTCTCTTATTTTACTTTCAAAAACTCATTTTTAAATTTGTTTTACTTTATCTATTTATTTTTTTGTCCTTGTGTTGCTGCAACAATAAATTTCCTCTGATTTGTATCATGACCATTCATTAAAAACAAACAGGTACATGTTTTCCAATATCCTGTTTTGAGAAGAGAAGCATCTTCAGCCAAACTCTTCAGCACAGGAGATCATTCATACCAGTTTCCTTCAAACAGTTTAATTCATTCCAGTTTTGTTACAGTATTTACATCAGGCTGCTGTGGTCTTACTGGATTCACTGATTGGATTTTGTAATGACAGTTTCTGTAACTTCTGGCACAGTACAACACATCTTTGTAATTCATAACTCCCTGAAACAAAAATGCTTTCATTAAAAAAGAAATAAAAACAGTTTTAAATTGTAATTATCTAAATTTCTGTAAGTTGAAACTAATTTAGACATGTAGTGAAATATGTGGAGTTTGCATGTTCTCTCCATGTCTGTGTGCATCATGTGAATAGTTTGAAAACTTCAGTCTGATTTTGCAGGTTTTTATAAAAAGACTTTTAATGGTTTCAGTGTTTGCAGATGTTTAAAGACATAAAGAGAAACTTTGAGCCTCTAGAGGAAAACAGATGATCAGGACACAAGCTCTGAGAGTCTCCTTTTAGTGACAGAGGAGAGAAAAACTTGACACTGACTGTCCTCTAATTGTTTTATTCAAGTAACTGTACCATTATTTTTCACGTCATGTTATGACTCACTTTAGATTCCACATCATTCACAACCATTATTGTATTTAAATCTGTAGAAGTGTTTAATATTTGTAATAGTTTAATCATAAACAAGATAGTTGTGTTGTCTTTGACCCTTTTATCAACAAGTGATCTTTGTTGTTTGTTTTTGTTTTGTTTGTTTGTTTGTTTGTGTTTTTTGTTTTTTTATCAACTTCATTTTCTTTAATGTTTTTGGAACAATTTAGTACTTTGCATAATGCATTATTGAAAGTATTTAATATTAATAGAATATAGACAAATATAAAGAAAAAAGCAAGAGAAAAACTATGGAATATGAATATGAAGCGAAAATTCTTAATCCTTGTGCTCTATCAATCTTCTAAAGATGAATACTCTGGGATTTTGTACAGCTGCTCAACCAACTTCAGTCAGTGTGAGTCTCGAGCACAATAATAAACAGCAGAATCTTCAGTCTTCAGACTGTTCATCTGCAGAAACAGCTGTTGTCTGCTGTTGTCTCTGGAGATGGTAAACCGGCCTTTGACTGACTGAGGGTAGTTAGTGCTGCTACCATCAGTTTGAATCCAGGCAATCCACTCCAGTCCTTTTCCAGGAGCCTGTCTGACCCAGGCCATATGGTAGCTGCTGAATGAGAATCCAGAGGCTGTACAGGTCAATCTGTGAGATTCTCCAGGCCTTTTACTCACTGGTTCAGATTCTGTCAGAGTCTGACCATCAACACCTGTCAAGGTAAAGATAACATAATAAAACTATTCACATACCACACATTTAGAACTTAAAGTCAAACATCAAATGAAAGATCAGTGAAGATCTTCACCTGCCCAGCAGATAGTTAAAAGCAGCAGTCCTGTCCTATAGTCCATCATGTTAAACTGTGTGTCCACTGTTCTCTGTCATCCTCTCTGCAGTCAGATAAGTAGAGGTGGAAGACATCTGAGTTTTGCATTGACTCCTCCTCATGGGGAGGAGAGAAGTGGATCGAATTTGGCTCTCAGAAATAAATTATCAAAGTAATTTCTCTAAATCATTTCATTTAAAGTTTTCTTTAACTCATGGTGTAAAAGTTTCTAGCCTTTTTCACCTTGGTCATATTAAAAAAGGGAAAAAAAAGATATAGCTACTGTTTAAGTCATAGTTGAAGTTAAAGTTGGTTGTCAGATGTTATTTGTATTACATCAGGCAAAATGATTTCTCCATCTTTTGTAGGCATTGCAATACACAAAAACAAATTGATGAAAACATGTCGTATGTATTGCATACTGAAAGAAACTCAATCTTCTCTAAGTCTCTTCTATGCTCATGTTGTCTGCAGTTGAAGTCAAATGAGATCATTTAGAACATTAAAATTCTCAACTCTTTTTCTGTCTCTCGGGAACAAAAATTGCTTCTGTGATTCAGTGAATGACATAAAAATAATTTTCAACAGACATCATCATTTCTGCTATAGTTGGAACACAAGTTTTTAGAACCAGACGATGCCGAATAGTCCAGCAAGGTGATGACAAAGAGGGCAGTCTCAGTTTTGTGGCCTGCCTTGAAACCAGGCTAGTGGAGAAAAGATTCAATATGATGAAAGAACTTTCTTATAAACGCTGAAGGCTGTTTCTCTCTTTAACACTGAACTGGTGAAATCATTAGTGGTCTGAGGGCTCCTCCTCTGGTGGCTTCATGTGTATTACACTCACACATAATTTAGGTCCTGTTAGTCATCTTCGCATCTATGTGCTGAGCTCTTAAAGGGGACATCCTGTAACAAACAGGGAGGAAAGGTAAATGCCAACACTGTTTGTTCATATCATGTCTTTGTCTTCCAGCATGTTAATTTAATTTATCAGTTTTTTTTGTTGGTTTGTTTTTGTTATTTTTCTGTAGACACTGACTGCAACTCCTGTTTTGTTTTTGTGGTTGATACAGTTGCTTTGTGTTTGTTTCATTGTTTTATTTTTGTCTGCAATAGAGGAAGTAGTTTTTATATGACTCTCATATCATTGTCTCTCACTGTGTCTCTCTGGCACAGTAATACACTGCTGTGTCCTCAGTCTTCAGACTGTTCATCTGCAGATACAGTTTACTGCTGGAGTCATCTCTGGAGATGGTGAATCTACCCTTGACTGACTGGGAGTAGTAGATGTGACTACTGCCTGTGTGTATAAAAGCAATCCACTCCAGTCCTTTTCCAGGTGCCTGTCTGACCCAGTTCATGGCGTAGCTGCTGAATGTGAATCCAGAGGCTGTACAGGTCAATGTGTGAGATTCTCCAGGTCTTTTAATCACTGGTTCAGATTCTGTCAGAGTCTGACCATCAACACCTGCCAAGATGACAACAAAAACATCACATCCAAGAAATTTACAACTTCAATCCAAACATCAAATGAATGATCAGTGAAGATCTTCACCTGCCCAGCAGATAGTTAAAAGCAGCAGTCCTGTCCTATAGTCCATCATGTTAAACTGTGTGTCCACTGTTCTCTGTCATCCTCTCTGCAGTCAGATAAGTAGAGGTGGAAGACATCTGAGTTTTGCATTGACTCCTCCTCATGGGGAGGAGAGAACTGAATAGTCTTTAACTCAACAGGAGTATCTTTAACTCATGGTGTAGTCTTTTTCACGCTGGTCATATTACAAAAGGGAAATTTGCTTCTGTGATTCAGTGAATGGCATGAAAATAATTTTCAGTTTAGTTACCTGCCTTGAAACCAGACTAGTGGAGAAAAGATTCCATATGATGAAAACAGTTCCCTGTTGAATTAAATTAAGAACCCTCTTATAAACTCTGAAGGCTGTTTCACTCTTTAAAGAAATTTTCCTTGTCTATACACAGATATTTATGTATATATATACGTACCCTTTTACATGTACATAGCTTTTGTTCTTGTTCTTGTTTATGTCTACGTCTTACCTGTAAAGTCCTCAGTTTTGTTTTTTATCTGTGCCTGTGTCTATGTATGTTTGATGTTTGTACTAAGAGAGCAAAGTGTAACTAGAGTCAAATTCCTCGTGTGTGTTCACGAGTGATTCTGAGTAACACTGAACTAGTGAAATGTTTTAAATGTCTTTGTTGTTGCTGGATTATGTTGTTAATTAGTTTGTTTTTATAATTTTATTAAAAAATACAATATAATTCTTTCTCAGGATCTATCAGTTCAGTTAAGATCAGTATTGTAGGATTTTGTACAGCTGCTCAACAAACTTCAGTCACTGTGAGTCTCGAGCACAATAATAAACAGCAGAATCTTCAGTCTTCAGACTGTTCATCTGCAGATACACCTGCTGTCTGCCGTCGTCTCTGGAGATGGTAAACCGGCCTTGGACTGACTGAGAGTAGTATTTGCTGCTACTACCAGTATTAATCCAGGCAACCCACTCCAGTCCTTTTCCAGGAGCCTGTCTGACCCAGGCCATCCTGTAGCTGCTGAGTGTGAATCCAGAGGCTGTACAGGTCAATGTGTGAGATTCTCCAGGCCTTTTAATCACTGGTTCAGATTCTGTCAGAGTCTGACCATCAACACCTGTCAAGATGACAATCAAAACCATGTAACTAATTTACAACTTACAAGCAAAAATCAAATGAAAGATCAGTGAAGATCTTCACCTGCCCAGCAGATAGTTAAAAGCAGCAGTCCTGTCCTATAGTCCATCATGTTAAACTGTGTGTCCACTGTTCTCTGTCATCCTCTCTGCAGTCACATAAGTAGAGGTGGAAGACATCTGAGTTTTGCATTGACTCCTCCTCACAAGGAGAGAACCACTTTGGACTTAGTTATCTACTCTTATTGAAAAAAAAAAAATCATTTACTTCAGGTATCTCTATTTAAAAATTCAAATTCAAATTGAAACTTTGTGCTCATTGCAACTTCTAAATGTTTGCTCAAAACTAATCCAAAAGCAAAATCTTAAACATTACAACCTAAAAGCAAAAACACAACACACTTTAGAAGATGTGATATGTTGAGAATACATCTGAGAGTAAATAAATATATTTCAATGTTCCAAAGTGACTGACAGTAAGCCATGAAATCATTCACCTCCTGTTATGATGTATGCATGATATTAAAAATGTAATTGAAATCAAAATCTTTAAAGATACAGTGAGATGATTTAGAGTGAGATATGTTGACCTTTTAACATCTCTATGAACTTGGCTGAGGATTACTGATTCAGATACTAATGCACTTTACAGTTAATCAAAATGTTTGAGTAATGGAATATATAATTATCAAGTAAAGAAGAAAATATTTAATAAAAGACAGTTCCCTGTTGAATTAAATTAAGAACCTTCTTATAAACTCTTAAGGCTGTTTCTCTCTTTAATAGTGAACTATGAAATCATTAGTGATCTAAAGGCTCCCCCTCTGGTAGCTTCATGTTAGTGTTAGTGTGTAAGTGTTCAGGCACTGAGGGGTTTTTGTTCAGGTCTACTGAAAGTTTACTTTGCATAGAGAAGGACAGGCAATAAAGGAAGGATCAACCATCCTGTCACAAGTCATCACTTGAAATTCCTTTTTTTTATTCTTCCCAACAAGTCAGACAAACCACATTTCACAGTGCACATTTATGTCATGTAACAGAATATATGAGGAATGTATAAAATGGAAAATATTAAATTTTCATGTTAAACAAACAGAAATACATTTTCACTCAGGTCAACAGGATTTGGAATGTCCCCAGTCTTCCTCAACTACAAAACTGAATGGGGCACTTTTATTGGGACAACTTTTCTCTGACTGTGCTCATGATGCTTAACAACAGTTTATGTGAATGTTATGATTTCTGTTCTAATTAGTTGTTGCCATTTAGAAATAAAGGATGAGAGGAGTATATGCTGTAAAAACAGACAACAAGGAAGCCCAGATATCTGTCAAGGTTTTCAATGGGTCAAAATAATTAGTATTATTCATTCTTATTAATGCTGATCATGTTTGTGAGTTATTCTATTGTGGTGATTCTCCCGTGATTTTTCTGAAGATTGCTGAATTTCAGAATTAATATTTGCTCAGAAATAGGACTGTGAATTTTGTATCCCTTTGTTTATATAGGAATTGCCTTTAGAAGGGATCACTTGATGCACATCAAGTTATAGCTAACAACAATTATAGCTATGACAGCGCTTTAAATGTGCATATGTGCAGAATTAATGTAGTCTCATTGTACACTGTATGCAAACAAAAACTGCTCATCAGAACAACATTAAATTGTGCAAGAACAGTTTATATTTAACGATTGTCATATTTGAGGAATGAGTTTGATGAAACTTTGAACATATGTTGGTGACTTATGCTAATTTAAGAAAACAATTTGTTATTGTGAAATTGAATAATACTTTTTCAGAAACTGTGACTTTGAAATCAAATTAAAATGTGACCATACAAGAGGTTTTGGTGTAAAGGAATTCAGTAATTTACTTGAACTACCTGAAATGTGGATGAGAATCGTCTAAGTTAATCAGTTAGTCTGATGAGTACTTTAGGATTTTGTACAGCTGCTTAACCAGCTTCAGTCACTGTGGGTCTCGAGCACAATAATAAACAGCAGAATCTTCAGTCTTCAGACTGTTCATCTGCAGATACAGCTGCTGTCTGCTGTTGTCTCTGGAGATGGTAAACCGGCCTTGGACTGACTGAGAGTAGTATTTGCCACTACCAGTATCAATCGAGGCAATCCACTCCAGTCCTTTTCCAGGAGCCTGTCTGATCCAGGCCATATAGTAGCTACTGAATGACAATCCAGAGGTTGTACAGGTCAATCTGTGAGATTCTCCAGGCCTTTTAATCACTGGTTCAGATTCTGTCAGAGTTTGACCATCAACACCTGTCAAGACAACAACAAAAAACATCACATACAACAAACTTACAACTTACAAGCAAAAATCAAATGAAAGATCAGTGAAGATCTTCACCTGCCCAGCAGATAGTTAAAAGCAGCAGTCCTGTCCTATAGTCCATCATGTTAAACTGTGTGTCCACTGTTCTCTGTCATCCTCTCTGCAGTCAGATAAGTAGAGGTGGAAGACATCTGAGTTTTGCATGACTCCTCCTCACAGGGAAGAGAGAACTGGATTAGACTTTCAGAAAAGCAATCAAAACCAAACTAAAGACATTCTCGGCAGAGATATTTGATGCTCTTAAAAAGATTTTCCAAAAAGATATACCACGAGATCCCACTGTGGCTCTATTGGGAGTTTGAATGGGAGGTCCAAGAAATATCTTTTAAATATATTACTTACAACAGCCTTGAAGTGCATAACTATTAGATGGCTGAAACCAACACATGGATCCAGAAGGTTTGGGACCTCTATCAGATGGAGCATATTACATATTTATTGAGGCTCCAAAAATCCATCTTCACAAAGCGGTGGAGTACTGTCGTGGCTTTATTAATACAATGAGACTGGTTAGCCTCCATCTTTTAAAACCTTTTTGTACATGCTCCACACAACGCCTCACAATGTTTCACTGCAAGTACTGTTGGTTTCTAGACGATATCATACTATGGAGCAAATTTTGAGCTGGCTCTGGTTACTTGTTTGTATGTGTGCTGGTGTATATATGAATGTCTGAATATGGAAATTTGATGTAATGTAATGAATTAATTTGGAGTGGATATTTGCTTTAGTTTGTCTTATTTGCCTGTAATTCTAATTTGAATATAATGTGTACAATTATCGTGTACAGCTGGATAGAGGAAAATGTATATACTGAAATGTTGTTGCTGAAAACCAATAAATAATAAATTTAAAAAAAAAGAAAAGCAATTGTCAGCAGTCTGACCATCAACATCACTACTGACACTTGTCACTCTGAATTTAATTGCACTTGTACAGTCTTTATTTTTACTTCTATTCTAGTTTCATATAATTTCTATGATTTATTTTTTTACTTTCTCTTCTTTTTTCTGTCCTTGTGTTACTGCAATAATTTCCTCTGATTTGTATCATGACCATTTATTTTAAAATAAACAAACTGTTAAATCTTTACAAATACCATGTTTTAAGATTAGAAGCATCTTCAGCACAGGAGATGATTCCTGCCAGCTGCCAATAAACTATTTAATTAATTCCAGGTTTGTTGCAGTAGGGACATTAGTAAACCAGGAGACTGTCGTGGTCTCACTGGACTCATTGATTGGATTTTGTAATTACAGTTTTCTTCTGGTACAGTGCAAACATCTTTGTAACTCAGAACTTTCTGAAACAGAAAATAGGAAAAAAAAAAAAAGAGAGAGAGAAACACACAAACATACATGTTTTACTTTTTTTAAAAAAAAACAGTGTATGATGTGTTCAAAATGTAATTGACTTTAGTCAAATAAAATAAGAATTTATGTAAAAAGTGATACAGAGTCAACTGAATGTCCCCAGTGGTGGTAAATAGTAGTAGTTATTGTATGACTCTATATTATTATTGTCTGTCACTGTGTTTGTTCTGACACAGAAATGCACAGCAGTGTCTTCAGGCTGCACCAGAGAGACTCACATTCAGCTGCCAACAGCAGCAGCAGAGCTACAGAAAACATGGTTTATGTTGAAAGTGGCGTGCTGTGAACTGCACTGACAGCCTGATGTGAAGTTTTTATAGCTGAGGAACAAGGAAGGTCACTGAGTTTGCATAGAATCAAACACATGAAGCATCAGTGTTGGTCTAACTGGAGCCAATAGAAGAGTCTGTTGACTGTTAATATATCTGCAGAGTGAAACATATCTGGAAATCACCTCTGCTTTACATATGATTTAATTTAATAATTTTGTTGTCACTGCATTTACAGAAATGTAACAACTGTTAACTTTGTCTTTACTGTAAACTGTTAATAACTAAATGTATTGTATTGACAACAATTCATCATTCAAACATTGTGTAAATTCTTCTATTGTCTCTCAGAGACGAACTTTGCCTGTGTGATGCAGTGAATGGCAAAAAAAATGATTTTTATCAGCTCATCAGAGAATACTATCTTCATGTATGTTCACACTGACAATGTGTGTGGTTGAGTCACATGGTTTTGGGTATTTGTGCAGGTCACTGTTGCAGCAGAAGTGTCTCTGCTGTAGCTGAACTTGTTCTTCAGTGCATTATTTTGACGAAGGGTACCTCCACCCCACTGATGGAAAATCCAGTCCATTGGTTTTCCTTCACACTGTCTGAGCCAACCTGTCGCATATCAGTCAAAGAATATCCAGAGACCTGACAGGTGATGGTCAAAGACTGTCCAGGTTGCACAACCACTGATTCTGGCTGTGCGAGATGAATAATGTTCACACCTGTGGAAACAGAAATCAACATTTTCTCCATCATTCATCCCAGTATTCATCACTTCTAATGTGTTTATTAGTGTGAATCCACTGAAAGATCCTCACAGGATCCAGCTGCCAGCAGCAGTATCAGAGCTACAGAGAACATGGTTGATGTTGAAGCTGAACTGATGTGAGCTCTTCTGTCCTCTCACTGACACACAAACACACACTTCATTTCCTTATAGGTATCACCCAAAAAGACTAATTTACATTTAATGGATCAGCTGACCTAAGTATATTTAAATTATTCAAAATTAAGATGAAATGTCTGGGTCTTCTTCTCACACAAAGAAAAGGTGAAAGTTGAATCTGGCATACTCACTTTTACTGGACTGTTTGGACTGTCAGAAAAACTTTAAAATGAGTGCATTTAACAAAATGGATACAACCCAGAACATTCAAGGTTTTATTTTATTTTTTTTATGGTCCAAGTTGCGGGTTGGGCAGGTGTATTGAGAGATGATGGGATAGCTGGGCCCAACTCGCAGTGATCGAGTGAGTGAGTAGAAAGCTGATTACTGTAGAAGAACTGTACCATTGTGGCAATGCAGTGCTTCAAACCTGGTGGCATGAACTTCTCTTCTAATCTTTTTTTCAGAAGTTGGTTAATAAGCCAATAAAATAATAATGAGTATTTTAATTAATCCCAAATAAAGACTGTTTTTATATGTATCTTCCATTTCAGTGAGATTCATCTTTAACATATTGTTGAAGGCAGTGCTTTTCTGTTGGAGGCTAACCCCAAAAAGTTGCAGTTCATTGAGCATTGCCCACCCAATGAAGAAGTAAATTAGTGAAATATAGGATTGTAAGGCCAATAAATGTGTTCACAGATATGTTTACATACAAAAGTCATACAAAACTTATTATATTCTAGTCTAGTTGTCTTAGCACATGTTTAGTGCACGTTTCATGCAGTCTGAGCCATGGACTGAGTCACTACTTTAGCAGTGAGTACTGTAGGATTTTGTACAGCTGCTCAGCCAATGTCAGTCACTGTGGTTCCCAAGCACAATGATAAACAGCAGAATCTTCAGTCTTCAGACTGTTCATCTGCAGATACAGCTGCTGTCTGCCGTCGTCTCTGGAGATGGTAAACCGGCCTTTGACTGACTGAGAGTAGTAGATGCTACTACTGCCACTGGTGATGGTAGCAACCCACTCCAGTCCTTTTCCAGGAGCCTGTCTTATCCAGGCCATCCAGGCGCTACTGAATGTGAATCCAGAGGCTGTACAGGTCAATTTGTGAGATTCTCCAGGTCTTTTGATCACTGGTTCAGATTCTGTCAGAGTCTGACCATCAACACCTGTCAAGACAACAAAGAAAACCGTCTTACAAACAATAAAAAAACACATTTACAACTTAAAAGCAAACCTCAATTGAAAGATCAGTGAAGATCTTCACCTGCCCAGCAGATAGTTAAAAGCAGCAGTCCTGTCCTATAGTCCATCATGTTAAACTGTGTGTCCACTGTTCTCTGTCATCTTCTCTGCAGTCAGATAAGTAGAGGTGGAAGACTTCTGAGTTTTGCATTGACTCCACCTATGAGAGGAAATGTTTGTGTCTGTGTATCAGTCCATAGAACCTTTCATGTCTTTAATTATTCATCATTCTAAAACCTTATAAGAACGTTATATTATAAGCTGCAGTTGGTAAACACACAGTCAAACACAGCACATGAAATACAGTTGGACTGGACAGGACTTGTCATTGTCATTTAGGAAGAAATAACATTTAAGACATTTTCGTAGGACAATGTTCAAAGAAGAGAGGAGCATTCTGTAAGAAGGAGACAACAAAATAAGGAGGAAAACTAAATAACTGGCAAGGTTTTCAAGTCAAAATGTTTATTGGCATTCATTTCACAGGATTTTTAATTTACCAATTTTGTTGTAATGATAATGAATTACCATTGAATTAATGGGTTGAATTACTCATCTAATCAAATGGTTTGAGCATTTTTAAAATCTTCCTGTTTATTTATGCTAGTAATGTTTGTGGGTTATTACATTGTGGGTGATTATCAGATAATTTATAGACTGATGGATTTCAATTTGTATATTTAAGCAATTCTAATCCATGTTTAGAAAAGTAATAATAGTTTCTCAGAAAATGCGGCTTTAAATCCCAACCAACATATCACCGAAAAAAAGATCATTCGGTTTTCATGAACTACCTGAACTGAAAATATTAATTTAAACTACATATCACATTCACCCATTCATACACACATTCATCCACTGACAGGACTGTGAGGTGCCATCAGAAGAGAGCTTGACTTCAGGTGCATCATGTTATGCACGAACACTTGAATTTGGATATGAAGACAGACTGTGCTGTTGCATTCTGGATGAGGAACAGAGCCTGCTCTGCTTCTGGGTGAGCAAACAATGCATCCTCCTGATGCTGTGGTGAATGAATCTGTAGGAGGGGCTGTGTTGCCTGTGTATACTGAAAGCCAAGAACACCTGGTCTAGAATTCTTGTAGTCCGGGGACACTGCAAAGTTCTCAGAGGTAATTGAGAGGTCAATGACAGAAGATGCATTTCCTAGAAGGAAGAGCAGCTCAGTGTTGGCAGATTTTCTTCAAGTTACACTGTAAGTGAGGTCCTGAGGTGGCATGTAAATAGGCAGAAGGCAGAACCTGAGCCTTAAACCAGACTGATGGGGTTCAAGCAAGTTGTTCTGGTAAAGCAAAAACTTGAGTTTAGACAGCTCAATCAAGTGTTTTAGAAAGAAACAGAAGAATGGCAGGTCTCTAATTACATCGGAAAGGTTTTAATAAAATCTAAAGATTGTTTCTCTAGTTGTAATAAACAGGCATACTGTCATATTATAACAGTGAACTGGTGTTGAAATCATTAGTGGTCTGAGGGCTCCTCCTCTGGTGTCTTCATGTAAGTGTTCAGGCACTGAGGGGTTTTTGTTCAGGTCTAGTGATGGTTTGTGTTATTGTGGCTCTTGGGCACAGTAATACACAGCAGTGTCTTCAGGCTGCACATTCTGTCCGTTTAGAGTCACTGTTTTGCTGGAAGTGTCTAAGTCGATACTGAACTTGTTCTTTAGTGAATCTTTGTACTGTGAACCTCCAGTATCTCTCATTCCAATCCACTCCAGTCCTTTCCCTGCAGGCTGTCTGATCCAAGCTGTGTAGTAGCTGCTAACAGAATAAGAGACCTGACAGGTGATGGTCAGACGTTGACCCGGCTGCACAGTCACAGAGGCTGGCTGTGTCAACTGTTCACATAAAATGTTTTGTAACAAATGATCAAGTTATACTGCAAAAGATGAACTGTTAACTTCGACATATCCAAAGAGACTCACATCAAGCTGCCAACAGCAGCAGCAGAGCTACAGAAAACATGGTTTACGTTGAAAGTGACGTGCTGTGAACTCCACTGACAGCCTGATGTGAAGTTTTTATGGCTGAGTAACAAGGAAGGTCACTGAGTTTGCATCAGGGTCTAACTGGAGCCAATAGAAGATTATGTTGACTGTTATTATATCTGCAGAGTGGAAAATCATCTCTATCAAAGATGATATATTAATGTCCTCACACACTTAAATGTAACTTTTTGAAAATGTTCCTGCATTTACAGAAATGAAGCAACTGTTAATTTTATTTATACTTTACTAAACAATTAATGATTGAATGTATTGTATGAACAACATATAATTATTTAAACAACTTAATGTGAATATTAGAATGAATCATGGATCATGAAAACATATTCATTAAAATCAGCATTGGAATAATAATGATGATGTGCACCAATGGGGAAAAAGGAGCAACCACCAATAATGTTGCTTTCTATAAGACATGTTTACAGTGTGTTTAACATGTTTTTTAATCATTAACATACATTTTGAATATGATGTGAGCTGTTATTTACCATCAGCACTTCCTACATCACATACATGATCAATTTTAAAGGTATGAGTAAAAGTACTTTTTTAATTGCAGCATTTGTTCATTCATTAAATTTCTGAGGTTACTGAACTTACTGACTGCATTTACTGACAGCATCCAGGATCATGTAAATAGTTTGAAACCTTCAGTCTAATGCTGCCGGTTTGCAAGTTTGCATACTATAAATGGTTTTAGTGTTTGCAGATGTTTGAAGACATATAGGAACTGAAACCTGTGTGAGAAAATTCACCACGTCTCACTTCTCTGGAAAAACATGACTTTGACTATTGTTTTGCATTTTTTATTTATATATTTTTTTTAATTATGATGATGCTTTTAGAGATTTAACCAGAACAGTCTGACCATCAATACCTCTAAGATACCAACAAAAAGCATCACATACAACAGATTTACAACTAAAATCCAAAAATCAACTGAAAATCAGTGAAGATCTTCACCTGCCCAGCAAAAAACTTAAAAGCAGCAGTCATGTCCTATAGTCCATTATGTTAAACTGTGTTAAACTGTTAAACTGTGTCCAACATGTTTAACCCTTCACATCATATGTCTTTTGCCTCAAACTTATAAAATCTAAAGACTGTTTTCTCTTTAACAATAAACTGGTGTTGAAATCATAGTGGTCTGAGGGCTCCTCCTCTGGTGACTTCATGTAAGTGTTCAGGCACTGAGGGGTTTTTGTTCAGGTCTAGTGAAGGTTTGTGTTACTGTCGATCTCTGGCACAGTAATACACAGCAGTGTCTTCAGGCTGCACATTTTGTCCGTCGCTGTGTTGCTGGAAGAGTCTAAGTTGTTCTTTAGTGACTCTTTGTAATATGTGGTGGCTCCAACTGCTCCACTAAGAATCCACTCCAGTCCTTTCCCTACAGGCTGTCTGATCCAAGCTGTGCAGTAGCCGCTTACAAAATAAGACAGGTGGTGATGGTGACAGATGATGGTTGGTTGAAATTTTTCTTTCCGTGAACAAATTTTTTAATGTATGTGTAAATTTTTTTTTTTTATTTAATTACTTTTTATTTATGTCAGCCACAGTCAGGTCAAAAGGACAGTTCTCATCTACCTTATAGATGTTAGAGAACACCAGAGCTGCAATCAAACTGATGAAGCATTTTATTTCAGACGTTGTTTCTCTGAGTGGTTATGATGTTTAACATCAATTTATGAGGATGGGAAATGTAGAAAGGATTTTTTTAATTTATTTTGACATGTTAAGTTTTTGTACAGCGCTGCTGCTTCCTGTGTCACTGTGTGTCTCGAGCACAATAATAAACAGCAGAATCTTCAGTCTTCAGACTGTTCATCTGCAGATACACCTGCTGTCTGCTGTTGTCTCTGGAGATGGTAAACCGGCCTTTAACTGACTGAGAGTAAAAAGTGCCGCTACTATCATCATAGATAAAAGCAATCCACTCCAGTCCTTTTCCAGACGCCTGTCTGATCCAGCCCATATGGTAGCTGCTGAATGTGAATCCAGAGGCTGTACAGGTCAATCTGTGAGATTCTCCAGGCCTTTTAATCACTGGTTCAGATTCTGTCAGAGTCTGACCATCAACACCTGTCAAGATATGGAGCAAATAAACTTAAGCTGATGACATAAAATGAATTTGAAACAATTTCAAATGAAACATTGATGAACATCTTCACCTGCCCAGCAGATAGTTAAAAGCAGCAGTCCTGTCCTATAGTCCATCATGTTAAACTGTGTGTCCACTGTTCTCTGTCATCCTCTCTGCAGTCAGATAAGTAGAGGTGGAAGACAACTGAGTTTTGCATTGACTCCTCCTCATGGAGAAGAGAGAACTGAATAGTCTTTAACTCAACAGAATTAGGGAAATTTGCCTTATGTTTATATATTTGTGAAAAGATATAGCTACTGTACAGTCATAGTTATCAGATGTTGTTTATGTTATAACGGGGAAAATTATTTCCTCATCCTTTGTAGGCATTGCAATACACAAAAACAAATTGATCAAAACATGTCATATGAATCGTACATCGAAAGAAACTCAATCTTCTCTAAGTCTCTTCTATGCTCATGTTGTCTGCAGTTGAAGTCAAATGAGATCATGTAGAAACTTTAAAATTCTCAACTCTTTTTCTGTCTCTCGGAAACAAAAATTGCTTCTGTGACTCAGTGAATGACATGAAAATAATTTTCAGTTTAGTTACCTGCCTTGAAACCAGACTAGTGGAGAAAAGATTCAATATGATGAAAACAGTTCCCTGTTGAATTAAATTAAGAACCTTCTTATAAACTCTGAAGGCTATTTCACTCTTTAACACTGAACTAGTGTTGAACTCATTAGTGGTCAGAGGGCTCCTCCTCTGGTGGCTTCATGTAACAAGTGTTCAGTCTTAGTCTAAGTTGATACTGAACTTGGTCTTTAGAGAATCTTTGTATCAAGCTCTAGTAGGTCTTATTCTAATCCTTATAGTGACAGAGGAGAGAGAAACTTGACACTGACTGCCATCCAGTGTTTTTCTAACCACTGCAACAGTGTTTTTCACTTCCATATTGTGACCTACTTTAAGTGAGAAATAATGTAAACATGAATGTTGCTGAAATGTGTACATGAAGTATTTATTTAATACATGTACAGTGATTTCAGCAGATTGTTTTGCTGTTATTGGCTGTTTTGTGAAAAAGTGATATAGTAAGTAAGATGTTTTTGGTTTATAATGTCTTAAATGTTTTTTGTTATTGCTGAATTATGTTATTAATCAGTTAGTTGTTATCATTTTTATTAAAAATTACAATACAATTCTTTCTCAGGATCTATCAGTTCAGTTAAGATGAGTACTGTAGGATTTTGTACAGCTGTTCAACCAACTTCAGTCACTGTGGCTCTCGAGCACAATAATAAACAGCAGAATCTTCAGTCTTCAGACTGTTCATCTGCAGATACAGCTGCTGTCTGCTGTTGTCTCTGGAGATGGTAAACCGGCCTTGGACTGACTGAGAGTAGTATTTGCTGCTACTACCAGGATTAATAAAGGCAATCCACTCCAGTCTTTTTCCAGGAGCCTGTCTGACCCAGGCCATCCAGTAGCTGCTGAGTGTGAATCCAGAGGTTGTACAGGTCAATCTGTGAGATTCTCCAGGCCTTTTAATCGCTGGCTCAGATTCTGTCAGAGTCTGACCATCAACACCTGTCAAGATGACAATAAAAACCATCACATGTAACTAATTTACACCTTACAAGCAAAAAGCAAATAAAAGATCAGTGAAGATCTTCACCTGCCCAGCAGATAGTTAAAAGCAGCAGTCCTGTCCTATAGTCCATCATGTTAAACTGTGTGTCCACTGTTCGCTGTCATCCTCTCTGCAGTCAGATAAGTAGAGGTGGAAGACTTCAGAGTTTTGCATTGACTCCTCCTCGCAGGGGAAAGAGAACAGGATCATATTTGTCTCTCAGAAATGAATTGTCAACATCATTCCTCCAGATCATTTCATTTAAAATTTGTTTGACATGTTTTCATGTCATTTGCATGAAATAAAAATAAAAATATTCATTTGGATTCAGAAATCCGTCAGATTTACAGACAAGGTTTGTAGGAGTTCAAATATAAGGTCACAGAGGCTGGCTGTGCCAATTGTTCACACTTCACACCTGTTAAAAAAAGAAAATGTTTTATATTTTTTCATTTACTGAACTTACAGAGTGCATTTCAGGAAGCCTGTATCATGTATATAGTCTGAAAACTTCAGTCTCATTTGGCTGTTTGCAGTTTAGCACAAAAGACTTTTAATGGTTTCAGTTTTTGCAGAAATTTTAAGACATACAGAGAATCTTAGAGTCAATCTCATCACTCTCATATTATAACTCACTTTAGATTCCACGTCATTTACAGACATTTTTGTGTCTTAATATCAAGAAATGTTTATTTTATCATTTGTTGTTGTTTAATTTCAGCAACAATATTATTGTTGCTTTTTTAGCCTTTTATAAACAAGTAATCTTTGTTGTGTTTTTTATCAGTTTTGTAAATAATCTTTGTCAGGAACAATGTTCAGGACTTGTATAATGCATTATTTAAAATATTTCATGTTAATATTAAATAAGAAAAATAAGGGAAAAATCAATCGAAAACATTAAATAGAAAACAAACTATGGGATATGAATATGAACGGAAAATAGTTCATAATTATTCATTGTTGTTGGTTCATGATGAATAAATAATTAATAATTATTATAATAATTATTTTTCATTGTCTATCAGCCCAGTAAAGATGAATACTGTAGGATTTTGTACAGCTGTTCAAAAAACTTCAGTCACTTTGAGTCTCGAGCACAATAATAAACAGCAGAATCTTCAGTCTTCAGACTGTTCATCTGCAGATACACCTGCTGTCTGTTGTTGTCTCTGGAGATGGTAAACCGGCCTTTGACTGACTGAGAGTAAGAAGTGCTGCTACCATCAGTATAGATATAAGCAATCCACTCCAGTCCTTTTCCAGGAGCCTGTCTGATCCAGTGCATATAGTGGCTGCTGAATGTGAATCCAGAGCCTGTACAGGTCAATCTGTGAGATTCTCCAGGCCTTTTAATCACTGGTTCAGATTCTGTCAGAGTCTGACCATCAACACCTGTCAAGATATGGAGCGAATAAGCTTTGGCTGACAACATAAAATGAATCTGAAACAATTACAAATGAAACATTAATGAACATCTTCACCTGCCCAGCAGATAGTTAAAAGCAGCAGTCCTGTCCTATAGTCCATCATGTTAAACTGTGTGTCCACTGTTCTCTGTCATCCTCTCTGCAGTCAGATAAGTAGACGTGAAAGACTTCAGAGTTTTGCATTGACTCCTCCTCACAGAGAAACACTTTGGTTTGGTTGGTTTTCACCTATTTTTTATTGTGAGTAGAGTCAAATAAATTTGATATATGGAACTCAGTTTAAAATTTGGAATTGAAATGATCTTTCAAAGTTAAAGTTTGTGCTCATTTGAATTTTAATTGTTTGGAATTATTTTTTGGTCTACTGCACAGGGTTAATCTACAAGCAAGAACACAACACGCAGCTGAAAATTCAGCCACATATATGAAAATATTACAATGTGCAGAAATATGTAAATTGTTAAATGTCATGATTTAGCCCTGAACAACCATAACATTCTGTTCTGATTAAATAGAATAACTAGGAGATTTGATGTGATGAGTCAAACCGAGCTGTTTGGACTTATAAATAATAAAGATACAAATTTGAACTCAAAACTTTTAATAATAAAATGCAGGATTATTCAATTGTTTGTATTTTTTGTTAGTCAATTAAACACCTGAGAGGAAATACATCATGTATTGATGATGGACTATAGACTCATTCTGGAACATTTGAATACATGTATTATACATGTATTCAAATGTTCCAAAATGATTTCCAGTAAAACATGCAATCATCATTTCACCTCATGTTTTCATCACAACAAGTGATGTGTAATCAAAAACAATGTGAAACAGCGAGATGATTTATATTAAGATATTTTGAGACTTTATCATCACATTACTGAATTAGGTACTAATGCACTTACTTACGGTTAATTAAAAGGTTTAAGAAATGGGTTATATGACAATGGTGTAATTAAGATTTCCAAGTTCAAATATACATCGATGTTTCAGTTTTAGGGTACTGAAGTGTTTGTTTGTTTTTTCAGGTCTGTTGATGGTTTGTGTTATTGTGGTTCTCTGGCACAGTAATTCACAGCAGTATCTTCAGTCTCAACATTCTGTCTGTTTAAAGTCAATGTGTTGATTTAAGAGTATGAGTCAATACTAAACGTTTTCTTCAGTGAATCTTTATAGTGTGAACCTCCAGTAAATCTCATTCCAATCTTTCATCATACCTGGACTAATATTTCAGCAAACAAACTGTTGGTGCTGATCTTGACAGTTTTGTGAAGAACTGATCATACAATAAGACATTTTCAATGTGTTTTAACTGTTGTTGTTTTTTTTTTGTTTGTTTGTTTGTTTTGGGGTTTTTTGTTGGATAATTATCATCTCCATCAGTTTTCGTTATTTTATTAAATACAACCACAAAACATTAAATAAAAAACACAATTCTTTTTATTGTTACAACAGAGATGAGTACTGTATGATTTTGTACAGCTGCTTAACCAACTTCAGTCACTGTGACTATCGAGCACAATAATAAACAGCAGAATCTTCAGTCTTCAGACTGTTCATCTGCAGATACACCTGCTCTCTGTTGTTGTCTCTGGAGATGGTAAACCGGCCTTTGACTGACTGAGAGTAGGAGATGCTGCTACCAGCACTATGGATATAAGCAACCCACTCCAGTCCTTTTCCAGGAGCCTGTCTGTTCCAGCCCATACTGTAGCTACTGAATGACAACCCAGAGGTTGTACAGGTCAATCTGTGAGATTCTCCAGGCCTTTTGATCACTGGTTCAGATTCTGTCAGAGTCTGACCATCAACACCTGTCAAGAAGAAAACCATCATACAAACAACAAATTTACAACTTAACACTAAAAATCAAATGAAAGATCAGTGAGGATCTTCACCTGCCCAGCAGATAGTTAAAAGCAGCAGTCCTGTCCTATAGTCCATCATGTTAAACTGTGTGTCCACTGTTCTCTGTCATCCTCTCTGCAGTCAGATAAGTAGAGGTGGAAGACATCTGAGTTTTGCATTGACTCCTCCTATGAAAGAAAATGTGTGCAATATGAATATGAAGGGAAAACACTTTATGCTTGTACTCTATCAGCCCACTAAAGATTAGATGCTAAAGATGAGTATTGTAGGATTTTGTACAGCTCCTCAACCAACTTCAGTCACTGTGGCTTTCGAGCACAATAATAAACAGCAGAATCTTCAGTCTTCAGACTGTTCATCTGCAGATACAGCTGCTGTCTGCTGTTCTCTCTGGTGATGGTAAACCGGCCTTTAACTGACTGAGAGTAGAACATGCTGCTACTGCTATAAATGGTAGCAACCCACTCCAGTCCTCTTCCAGGAGCCTGTCGGATCCAGGCCATAAAGTAGCTACTGATAGACAATCCAGATGCTGTACAGGTCAATCTGTGAGATTCTCCAGGTCTTTTAATCACTGGTTCAGATTCTGTCAGAGTCTGACCATCAACACCAGTCAGGATAAATATAAGGGAAAAAAAAACATCACATGCAACAAATGTATAACTTAAAGTCAGACATCAAAAGACAGATCAGTGAACATCTTCACCTGTCCAGCAGATAGTTAAAAGCAGCAGTCCTGTCCTGTCCTCCTCCTCGCAGGGGAAAGAGAACTGGACTGGATTTTACTTTCAGAGAATCCATTTTCAGGAGTCTGACCATCTACATCACTACATACCCAATTTTATTTTCACTTCTATTCTTATTTTAGTTTCATAGAACTCATTTTACATTTGTTTCACTTTATCTATTTATTTTTTTGTCCTTGTGTTGCTGCAACAATAAATTTCCTCTGATTTGTATCATGACCATTCATTAAAAACAAACAGGTCTATGTTTTCAAATATCCTGTTTTGAGAAGAGAAGCATCTTCAGCCAAACACTTCAGCACAGGAGATCATTCATACCAGTTTCCTTCAAACAGTTTAATTCATTCCAGCTTTGTTACAGTATCAGCATCAGGCTGCTGTGGTCTTACTGGATTCACTGATTGGATTTTGTAATGACAGTTTCTGTAACTTCTGGCACAGTACAACACATCTTTGTAATTCATAACTCCCTGAAACAAGAAATAGGAAAAATGAACAGGAAATGTGTCATGTTCTCATTTCATTAATACACATTTTAAATATGATGTGAGCTGTTATTTACTGTCAGCACTTCCTACATCAGATTCATGATTAACTTTGAACTTGAACTAACTGAGAGTAGGATTTGCTGCTAGCACTACCATACTCAATTACGGCAATCCACTCCAGTCCTTTTCCAGGAGCCTGTCTGACCCAATGCATCCAGTAGTCACTGAATGTGAATCCAGAGGCTGTACAGGTCAATCTGTGAGATTCTCCAGGCCTTTTAATCACTGGTTCAGATTCTGTCAGAGTCTGACCATCAACACCTGTTGAGACAACAACAAAAACATCACATACAAGAAATTTACAACTTAAATCCAAACATCAAGTGAAAGATCAGTGAAGATCTTCACCTGCCCAGCAGATAGTTAAAAGCAGCAGTCCTGTCCTATAGTCCATCATGTTAAACTGTGTGTCCACTGTTCTCTGTCATCCTCTCTGCAGTCAGATAAGTAGAGGTGGAAGACAACAGAGTTTTGCATTGACTCCTCCTCACAGGGGAAAGAGAAGTGGATTAGACTTTCAGAGAATCCATTTTCATTTTAAAAATGATGTGAGCTGTTATTTATTGTCAGCACTTCCTACATCAGATCATTGATTAACTTTAAATGCATGACTACAACTTTTTTTAATTACAACATTTATTTATTTATTTATTTATTTTGTTTTTTCTCACTTACTGACTGTATTGCTGCAAACAGAAATACAGTGACAGCAGCCAGGTTCATGTAAATTGTTTGAAAACCTCAAACTGATGCTGCTGGTTTGCAGTTTTGCATAAAAGACTCTAAATTGTATGTTTGAAGACATACAGAGAAACATTGAGTTTCTAGAGTAAAACAGCTGTTCATGACATGCGATCTAAGAGTCTCCTTTCAGTGACAGGAGAGAAACTTGACTGACTGCCCCCTAATTTTTTCATATATAAAAAAAACTGCAACATTGTTTTTCACTCTTACATTATTACTTGTGAATGTGAGCATGAATGGTTGTTTGTCTCTGTGTTACAGATAATGGATGGATGGATGGATGGACAGAATATGTAAAAATGTTTAATATTAGTGATTTCAGCACCAGGATTGTTGTGTTGTCTTTAACCCTTTGTCAGCATATCTTATGTTAGTTTTTTATTTTTTATTTTTATTTAATTTTTGATTGTAACTTTTCTCATGAAAAGATTTCAGAACTTTGTAGAAAGCATTATTTAAGACTTAGGGTAAATATAGGATATAAAAGAATGCTTGGCTTGTATCAGTCCAGTAAAGATGAGTACTGTAGGATTTTGTACAGCTGCTCAACCAGCTTCAGTCACTGTGACTCTCGAGCACAATAATAAACAGCAGAATCTTCAGTCTTCAGACTGTTCATCTGCAAATACACCTGCTCTCTGCTGTCGTCTCTGGAGATGGTAAACTGGCCTTTGACTGACTGAGAGTAGAAGATGTAACTACTGCCATCACTGATGGAAGCAATCCACTCCAGCCCTGTTCCAGGAGCCTGTCTGATCCAGACCATATAGTAGCTACTGAATGACAGTCCAGAGGTTGTACAGGTCAATCTGTGAGATTCTCCTGGTCTTTTAATCACTGGTTCAGATTCTGTCAGAGTCTGACCATCAACACCTGTCAAGATAAAGATAACATAAAAAAACATCACATACAACAAATTTATAACTTAAATTCTATTCTAAAGATGAGTATTGTAGGATTTTGTACAGCTGCTCAACCAACTTTGGTCAGTGTGTGACTGAGTGTCGAGCACAATAATAGACAGCAGAATCTTCAGTCTTCAGACTGTTCATCTGCAGATACAGCTGCTGTCTGCTGTTGTCTCTGGAGATGGTAAACCGGCCTTGAACTGACTGAGGGTAGTTAGTGCTGCTACCATCACTATTAATCCAGGCAATCCACTTCAGCCCTTTTCCAGGAGCCTGTCTGACCCAATGCATCCAGTAGTCACTGAATGTGAATCCAGAGGCTGTACAGGTCAATCTGTGAGATTCTCCAGGCCTTTTAATCACTGGTTCAGATTCTGTCAGAGTCTGACCATCAACACCTGTCAAGACAGCAAAGATAACCATCAAAAAATAAAAAAATAAATAAAAAAATGTACATGTTAAAAGTAAACATAAAAATAAAAGATCAGTGATGTTATTGTGGCTCTCTGGCAGTGTAATACAAAGCAGTGTCTTCAGGCTACACATTCTGTCTGTTTAGAATCACTGTGTTGCTGGAAGAGTCTAGATCAATACTTAACTTGTTATTTAGTGAATCTTTGCGATATGTGTTGGATCCAGCTCTCATTCCAATCCACTCCAGTCCTTTCCCTGCAGGCTGTCTGTGTGCTGTGTGGTAGCTGCTAACAGAATAAGAGACCTGACAGGTGATGGTCAGACGTTGACCTGGCTGCACAGTCACAGAGGATGGCTGTGTCAACTGTTCACACTTCACACCTGTGGAGGAAAAACATGTTGAATGTTGAATCAGTGTGATAACACTGAACAGTCAATGTGCTGTGATCAGACTGTTAGTGTCTCTGCCTCACTAAGACTTACAAGATCCAGCAGCCACCAGCAGCAGCAGAGCCACAGAGAACATGGTTGGTATTGAAGATGATCTGATGAGAACTTCTCTCTTCTGCTGCAACTGACAGCATGTTCAAGTCTTTATAGCAAATTGTGAGTTCACTTTGAATAAAGGACACTGACAAGCTATAAAAGAAGGACCAACTGCCCTGTTGCAAGTAGTCATATCCTGAAATTGTGTTGTAAACATTTATTTTGACAAATATGAAAGGAAATGGGTTTATTATTTAATACATTAACTTTAATTCCCCTTTTTAAAAACTCTTCACAACAAAGCAGAAAATCCTTCACAGTTGAAATGTTTGTTTCCATGAACAGAATTTCTACAGTATGTCTAAAACCTTTATTTAATGCACTTTAATTTATGTCAGACACACTCATCTCAAAAGAATATTAAAGTTCTCATCTTCCTCAACTACATGTTAGAGAACACCAGAGCTGCAATCAAACTTGTCTGATGAAGAATTTTTCTTGAGATGTTGTTTCTCTAAGTGGTTATGATTTTAAACAGTATAGATTATGTTAATGGTAAATGTAGAATGTATTTTTTTTTTTACCTGTTTAGACATGTTAAGTTTTTGTACAGTGTTGCTGCTTCCTGTGCTACTGTGAGTCTCGAGCACAGTAATAAACAGCAGAATCTTCAGTCTTGAGACTGTTCATCTGCAGATACACCTGCTCTCTGCTGTTGTCTCTGGAGATGGTAAACCGGCCTTTGACTGACTGAGAGTAGAAGATCCTACTACTGTCATGTCTGACATATGCAACCCACTCCAGTCCTTTTCCAGGGGCCTGTCTGATCCAGACCATACTGTAGCTACTAAAAGACAATCCAGAGGTTGTACAGGTCAATCTGTGAGATTCTCCAGGCCTTTTGATCACTGGTTCAGATTCTGTCAGAGTCTGACCATGAACACCTGTCAAGATAAAGATAAGTTAAAAATCTTCACATACAACAAATTTACAACTTAAATTCAAACATCAAATGAAAGATCAGTAAAGATCTTCACCTGCCCAGCAGATAGTTAAAAGCAGCAGTGCTGTCCTATAGTCCATCATGTTAAACTGTGTGTCCACTGTTCTCTGTCATCCTCTCTGCAGTCAGATAAGTAGAGGTGGAAGACATCTGAGTTTTGCATTGACTCCTCCTATGAAAGAAAATTTGTGTAGGTGGAGGTTGGCAGTTGGACTAGACAGGATTTGTTGTCAACTAGGAAGAAACAACACCTCAGACATTTCAGTATGATACTTTTCAAGTAAGAGAGGATTATACGCTGTATAAACACACAACAAGAATGCTCAATTCACCTACAAGGTGTTCAGTAGGTCAAAAGGTTTTTAAGCTCTCATTTTATGAGAGTTTTTTTCAGATGACAAGTTTGTTAAATTGCCATGAGGTGTAATCACTTAGGTGCAAGGGTTTGAACAATTTTCCAATCTCCCTGTTTATTTAAGATGATTATATTTGTAAGTTATACTATTGTGGTGATTCTCATATGATGTTACAACAAAATTGCTGAATTTCAAATTAATATATAATAATAACAAATGTAACAACAAATTAATATTTGCATAAAAAATAAGACATGTGCATTTTGTCTCCTTTTGTTTACATTGGAATTCCTTTTTGATCTCTTGGCAGTGTGCACAGAAGGAACAATTATATTGACCAACAGTGCTTTCAGTGTGAACATGGGCAGAATAAATTGGGTGTCATTTCTCGGTAAACAACAGCTCATCCACTTGTAAATGCAGTTTAGACATTTTGAAAACCATTTTATTATGCAAAAGCTGTTTATATTTTAGGTTTCAACACATTCTGAAGCTCTGTTATAGACATATAATTTAGCTAATTTAGTGACAAAATTGGTGCATTTAAGCAATTCAAATCTATGTTTATATGTTTAGCTATGCTTGAAATGAGGATGTTAATTCTAATGATGTCTGATGACTACAAAAGGATTTTGTACAGCCCCTCAACCAACTCCAGTCACTGTGGTTCTCGAGCACAAAAATAAACAGCAGAGTCTTCAGGTTGTTCACCTTTAGAAAAAGCTGCTCTCTGCCGTTGTCTCTGGAGACAATAAACCAGCCTTACTGCAACTACTACTGCTACTGCAACAGACAGGAGGTGTATCTGCAGATACACCTGCTGTCTGCTGTTGCCTCTGGAGATGGTAAACCGGCCTTGAACTAACTGAGAGTAGGATTTGCTGCTAGCACTACCATACTCAATTACGGCAATCCACTCCAGTCCTTTTCCAGGAGCCTGTCTGACCCAATGCATCCAGTAGTCACTGAATGTGAATCCAGAGGCTGTACAGGTCAATCTGTGAGATTCTCCAGGCCTTTTAATCACTGGTTCAGATTCTGTCAGAGTCTGACCATCAACACCTGTTGAGACAACAACAAAAACATCACATACAAGAAATTTACAACTTAAATCCAAACATCAAGTGAAAGATCAGTGAAGATCTTCACCTGCCCAGCAGATAGTTAAAAGCAGCAGTCCTGTCCTATAGTCCATCATGTTAAACTGTGTGTCCACTGTTCTCTGTCATCCTCTCTGCAGTCAGATAAGTAGAGGTGGAAGACAACAGAGTTTTGCACTGACTCCTCCTCACAGGGGAAAGAGAAGTGGATTAGACTTTCAGAGAATCCATTTTCATTTTAAAAATGATGTGAGCTGTTATTTATTGTCAGCACTTCCTACATCAGATCATTGATTAACTTTAAATGCATGACTACAACTTTTTTTAATTACAACATTTATTTATTTATTTATTTATTTTGTTTTTTCTCACTTACTGACTGTATTGCTGCAAACAGAAATACAGTGACAGCAGCCAGGTTCATGTAAATTGTTTGAAAACCTCAAACTGATGCTGCTGGTTTGCAGTTTTGCATAAAATACTCTAAATTGTATGTTTGAAGACATACAAAGAAACATTGAGTTTCTAGAGTAAAACAGCTGTTCATGACATGCGATCTAAGAGTCTCCTTTCAGTGACAGGAGAGAAACTTGACTGACTGCCCCCTAATTTTTTCATATAAAAAAAAAACTGCAACATTATTTTTCACTCTTACATTATTACTTGTGAATGTGAGCATGAATGGTTGTTTGTCTGTGTTACAGATAATGGATGGATGGATGGATGGACGGAATATGTAAAAATGTTTAATATTAGTGATTTCAGCATCAAGATTGTTGTGTTGTCTTTAACCCTTTATCAACATATCTTATGTTATTTTTTTATTTTTTATTTTTATTTAATTTTTGATTGTAACTTTTCTCATGAAAAGATTTCAGAACTTTGTAGAAAGCATTATTTTAGACTTAGGGTAAATATAGGATATAAAAGAATGCTTGGCTTTTATCGGTCCAGTAAAGATGAGTATTGTAGGATTTTGTACAGCTGCTCAACCAGCTTCAGTCACTGTGGCTGTCGAGCACAATAATAGACAGCAGAATCTTCAGTCTTCAGACTGTTCATCTGCAAATACAGCTGCTGTCTGCCGTCGTCTCTGGAGATAGTAAACCGACCTTGGACTGACTGAGAGTAGTAAGTGCTACCACCACCACCACTACTGATATAAGCAATCCACTCCAGTCCTTTTCCAGGAGCCTGTCTGATCCAGTTCATCCCATAGCTGCTGAATGTGAATCCAGAGGCTGTACAGGTCAATCTGTGAGATTCCCCAGGCCTTTTAATCACTGGTTCAGATTCTGTCAGAGACTGACCATCAACACCTGTAAAGATTGAGATAAGATAAAAACCTTCACATACAACAAATATACAACTTAAATCCATGCATCAAATGAAAGATCAGTGAAGATCTTCACCTGCCCAGCAGATAGTTAAAAGCAGCAGTCCTGTCCTATAGTCCATCATGTTAAACTGTATGTCTACTGTTCTCTGTCATCCTCTCTGCAGTCAGATAAGTAGAGGTGGAAGACATCTGAGTTTTGCATTGACTCCTCCTCACAGGGAGGAGAGAACTGGATTGGACTTTCAGAGAATCAATTTTCAGGAGTCTGACCATCAACATCACTACTTACCCTATTTTATTTTTACCTCTATTCTTATTTTAGTTTCATATAACTCATTTTTTATTCGTTTTACTTTATCTGTTTATTTTTGTTCTTCTGTTGCTGCAACAATAAATTTCCTCTGATTTGTATCGTGACCATTTATTTTAAAACAGGTCTATATTCTCAAATATCTTGAGAAGAGAGGAGTCTTCAGCCAAACACTTCAGCACAGGAGATCTTTCTTACTAGTTTCCATCAAACAATTTAATTCATTCCAGTTTTGTTACAGTATTTACATCAGGCTGCTGTGCTCTTACTGGATTCACTGATTGGATTTTGTAATGACAGTTTCTGTAACTTCTGGCACAGTACAACACATCTGGAAATAGGAAAAAGGAACAGGAAAAGTCTTTGTACATCAGTTGCTTCAAAAGAAAAAGACAAACATACATGCTTTTATTAAAAAAAAATAAAAACATTTTAAAATTGTAATTATCTACATTTCTGTAAGTTGAAACTAATTTAGACATTTAGTGAAATATATGGAGTTTGCATGTTCTCTCCATGTCTGTGTGCATCATGTGGATAGTTTGAAAACTTCAGTCAGATTTTACAGGTTTACATAAAAGACTTTTAATGGTTTCAGTGTTTGCAGATGTTTAAAGACATAAAGACAAACTTTGACCCTCTAGAGGAAAACAGATGATCAGGACATGAGCTCTGGAATTCTCCTTTTAGTGACAGAGGAGAGAAAAACTTGACACTGACTGCCCTCTAATGGTTTTATTCAATAACTGTACCATTATTTTTCACTCTCATGTTATGACTCACTTTAGATTCCACATCATTTACAACCATCATTGTATCTTCATTTGTAGAAGTGTTTAATATTTGTAATAGTTTAATCAGAAACAAGATTGTTGTGTTGTCTTTGACCCTTTTATCAACAAGTGATCTTTGCTGTTTTTTTTATCAATTTAAATTTCTTCAATGGTTTTTGGAAGGAACAATTTACAGTACTTTGTATAATGCATTATTAAAAATATTTAATATTATTAGAATATAGAAGAATATAAAGAAAAAAGCAATATAAAATATTATATTGAAAAAAAAGTATGGTATATGAATATGAAGGGAGAACACTTCATACTTGTGCTCTATCAATATTCTATAGATGAGTACTCTAGGATTTTGTACAGCAGAGACAGTGTTTTACCAGAATAAAATCTGGGGTAGCATTAAATATATCCAGTCCCAGCAGGATCTAAGGATATAATGATAGATGTGAAGAGATCGAAGAGGACATTTACGGAGGAAGCTAAGAAGAGAAAAGGAGAGAGCGACTGAAGAAAAAACTGGAATTGACTTTTAGGCGTTGGCAAGAGCTTCATGAAATAAAATGCTGGAAGACAGACGCTGAACTGGGCTTCTTGATGTTGGACTAATAAATAATATTAACTGGCTGCTATGTCTTTTGCCGTCACACTTGCTTGATGTTTAACAAAGTTGTTTGCTCCCTTAGTTACAGTCCTAAGTAACATAATCATAACAAACAAACAACAAGTGATCTTTGTTGTTTGTTTGTTTTTTGTTGTTTGTTTGTGTTTTTTTGTTTTTTTATCAATTTAGTTTTCTTAATGTTTTTAGAAGGAACAATTTTCAGTACTTTGGAAAATGCATTATTTAAAGTATTTAATATTAATAGAATATAGACAAATATAAAGAAAAAAGCAATAGAAAAAATATGAATATGAAGGGAAAATTCTTAATTCTTGTGCTCTATCAATCTTCTAAAGATGAGTACTGTAGGATTTTGTACAGCTACTCAACCATCTTCAGTCACTGTGAGTGTCGAGCACAATAATAAACAGCAGAATCTTCAGTCTTCAGACTGTTCATCTGCAGAAACACCTGCTCTCTGCTGTTGTCTCGGGAGATGGTAAACCGGCCTTTGACTGACTGAGAGTAGTAGATGTAACTACTGCCATCACTGATGGAAGCAATCCACTCCAGTCCTTTTCCAGGAGCCTGTCTGATCCAGGCCATATAGTAGCTACTGAATGACAATCCAGAGGTTGTACAGGTCAATCTGTGAGATTCTCCAGGTCTTTTAATCACTGGTTCAGATTCTGTCAGAGTCTGACCATCAACACCTGTCAAGATAAAGATAACATAAAAAAACATCACATACAACAAATTTAGAACTTAAATTCAAACATCAAGTGACAGATCAGTGAAGATCTTCACCTGCCCAGCAGATAGTTAAAAGCAGCAGTCCTGTCCTATAGTCCATCATGTTAAACTGTGTGTCCACTGTTCTCTGTCATCCTCTCTGCAGTCAGATAAGTAGAGGTGGAAGACAACTGAGTTTTGCATTGACTCCTCCTCACAGGGGAGGAGAGAACCCCTTTGGACATTGTCATCACATATTGTTTATTGTGAGTTCAGATAAATAAATTTTATTCATGCATCTCAATTTTAAATTGGAATTCAAATTCAAATCTTTAGATGTTGAATTTTGTGCTCTAGCATGAATTTGAATTGTTTGAAATTAGATTTTTGTTTGAAGTCTAAAGTATGGGCAACGAGCAGAAACACAACTGAAAAATTAACCACATATATGAAAAAAATGTAACAATGCAGCAATATTTACATTGTTAGATGTTATAGTTTACACCTTAAAAATGACAAAAAACGCCATATTTATATATGATGTCTTTGTTTGTTAGTTGTTTCAACATCTAAATTCTAAAGATACAATTTTTAACTAATATTAATAACCTTTATTTATATTATTATAAAATGATATAAGCTATTTGATTTGTGTGTTTTGTTTCATTCAAATGTTACAAAGTGACTTACAATAAACATGGAATAGTTTTCATTTTTAACCCCATGTTATGACAAAAACATGAGGTTAAAAATTTAAATTAAAGGTCAATCGTAAGTGATAACGTGAGATGATACTTAATACATCAAATACACTGTATATATCGAAACATAACGTGAAACTTGAATATCTAACAAACACAATGCAGAATGTCTGACCCTTTAACATCACCATGAAATTGGGTGCAGATTACTGATTCTGGCCATGTTGTATTTACTTACAGTTAATTAAAAGGGTTTAAGTAATGACAGATATGATAATTAAGTAATTTTTCGAGTGGAAATATACATTAAAGTGATTATAATCTGTGATTATATTGTCCAAAGATTCAATTTGATAAAAACAGTATCCTGTTGAATTAAATTACCTTCTTCTAAAATCTAAAGACTGATTCTCTCTTTAACAGTGAGCTGGTGTTGAAATCATTAGTGGTCTGAGGGCTCCTCCTCTGGTGGCTTCATGTTTCAAGTGTTAAAGAACTGAGGGATTTTTGTTCAGGTCTACTGATGGTTTGAGTTATTGTGTCTCCTCTGGCACAGTAATACACAGCAGTGTCT
Organism: Sciaenops ocellatus; assembly: GCA_033000465.1. NCBI lineage: Eukaryota > Metazoa > Chordata > Actinopteri > Sciaenidae > Sciaenops > Sciaenops ocellatus. The sequence continues at coordinate 18,378,581 of CP136877.1, forward strand.
TCAGGCTGCACATTCTGTCCGTTTAGAGTCGCTGTGTTGCTGGAAGAGTCTAAGTCAATACTGAACTTGTTCTTTAGTGAATCTTTATAGAATGAAGCTCCAGTATTTCTCAATCCAATCCACTCCAGTTCTTTCCCTGCAGGCTGTCTGATCCAAGCTGTGAAGTAGCTGCTAACAGAATAAGAGACCTGACAGGTGATGGTCAGACGTTGTCCTGGCTGCACAGTCACAGAGGCTGGCTTTGTCAACTGCTCACTCTTCACACCTGTGGAGGAAAACATGTTGAATGTTGAATCAGTGTGATAACACTGAACAGTCAGTGTGCTGTGATCTGTCAGTGTCTCTGCCTCACTAAGACCCAGCAGCAAGCAGTAGCAGAGCTACAGAGAACATGATTGGTACTGAAGTTGATTTGATGAGAGCTTCTCTCTTCTGCTGCAACTGACAGCATGATATCAAGTCTTTATAGCAGACTGTGAGGAAGTTCACTTTGCATAGAGAAGGACACTGATAGGCTATAAAGGAGGGATCAACTGTCCTGTCGCAAGTAGTCATAGCTTGAAAATTTAGCATTTTCTTATTTACTGAACTTACAGACTGCATTTTGTACAATTAAAAATACAGTGACAGCAGCCAGGATGATGTACATAGTCTGTCAACTTTAGTCTCTTCATTGGCTGTTTGCAGGTTAGCATAAAAGACTTTTTATGGTTTCAGTTTTCAAGACATACAGAGAATCTTGGAGTCACTCTCATCACTGTCATATCATAATTCACTTTAGATTCCACGTCATTTACAGACATTTTTGTGTCTTCATTACTAGAAATGTTTAACATTTGTTGTATTTTTATTTCAGCCACAAGATTGTGTTGTTTTTTTACCCTTTTATAAACAAGTCATCTTTTCTGTGTTTTTTATTTTGTAAATAATCTTTATCAGGGACAGTGTTCAGGACTTGTATAATGCATTATTTAAAATATTTAATGTTAATATTAAATATAAAAAAATAAGGAATAGAAAAGAATTAAATAGAAAAATATGGAATATGTATATGAAGAAAAAATAATTCATACTTAGTCATTATCAGCCCAGTAAAGATGAGTACTGTAGGATTTTGTGCAGCTGTTCAACAAACTCCAGTCACTGTGGCTCTCAAGCACAATAATAAACAGCAGAATCTTCAGTCTTCAGACTGTTCATCTGCAGATACACCTGCTGTCTGCTGTTGTCTCGGGAGATGGTAAACCGGCCTTGGACTGACTGAGAGTAAAAAGTGCCACTACTATCAGTATAGATAAAAGCAATCCACTCCAGTCCTTTTCCAGGAGCCTGTCTGATCCAGACCATATTGTAGCTGCTGAATGTGAATCCAGAGCCTGTACAGGTCAATCTGTGAGATTCTCCAGGCCTTTTAATCACTGGTTCAGATTCTGTCAGAGTCTGACCATCAACACCTGTCAAGATAACAACAAAAACCATCACACTTGAAAAACATTTACAGCTTAATTGTGAACATCAAATAAAAACATCAGTGAAGATCTTCACCTGCCCAGCAGATAGTTAAAAGCAGCAGTCCTGTCCTATAGTCCATCATGTTAAACTGTGTGTCCACTGTTCTCTGTCATCCTCTCTGCAGTCAGATAAGTAGAGGTGGAAGACATCTGAGTTTTGCATTGACTCCTCCTCACAGAGACGAAAGAACAAGATTTGACTTAAATGTCTCCTATCTGCCTTGTCTGATGAAAGTAGACTGATGATGGACAACCATCTACTGAGGTCAGTCAAAGTTCAGAGGTTTTTGACCAGTTTCAAAGTGAGTAACTTCTTCATCAACATTAACATGGCAGCAAAATAAACACACACAGTAAAACCAGTCAGAAACAGCAAAGTCCACTGTCAAGAAAGTTGAGATCCCTGATTCACTAAACCAGCAGAAAGGTGATATGAGACTCTCATCAGGCCCTAAAAGTGGAAAGTAAAAAATTTCATCTTCAGGCCTGAAAGCAGAAAATAAGGAACCTAACATCGACAGTGAAAGGTGGTGCAACAGGATACCTGTGACGCTCCGTCTGAGTGAGGCATGAGTGGAGACGGTGGCAGTGGGAAGTTACGCAATAGGATACCTAAGGACTCTCCATCGGTGTGAGGCATGCGCAGAGAGTAATAGCTAAGCTGTACAATGATTGAAGTTAATTCGGTATTAAGAAATGAGGTCTTAGGATAAATGTGATAATGAATGGAAACATGATAATATGATTATAACTGATTATTTGATTATTAATAGTGCATGAGAATGTTAGAAACTAGGACAAAGGTAAATCATGATGAAATGTTGACTGAGTAACTTGATGGTAGAGTGAAGTGTTACATCTTGACCAAAAAAGGAGAGAGGTGAGAGAGGATGCAGCAGGATGGATCAGAGAAAGGGGGGGGGGGGGGGGGGATCATGTAGTAGGAAGAGGTATAAAAGACAACTCCCCAGAGGGATCGGGGTTAGTCCTCGGCCGGCACTCGGGTTCAAGACATGCTGATTGATCAACCACATCGGGGCATTGCATTTTGAACTGAAAATTTTAACTCAAGAGACAGAGCAGATGAGCCGCTCAACATCGCAGAAGGAGACTCCAAGTATCCACAGCCAAAGAGAGAGTGCCGTGCTAAGAGGGCTAGCCATTGCCACCTGGCTGTGGGACATTAATCTGGCCGAAGAGGATTCACCTTTTGCTCATCCTGCCATCAAGGCCGAAGACTGGTCAGTTATCAACCTGGCTGAAGAAGGATTATTTCACTTTTACCCTTTTTCTTATTCACAGGTTGTGGAAATAAAGCAGTGATCTTCACATATATGACCAATAAACTATAGGCTACATCACAGAGACAGGCAATATAAATAGATTTCCTAAAATTATTTCAGCTCAGCACTGACATTATTTGCTACAATCTAATATTTAGTTCTGTTTCAGTGAAAGCATGAAGAAAGTTCAGTCTGTATTTCTCCCTGATACTTTGATGTCATGTGTCATCTGGTGACCAGGGGCTTGTTGGACACTATTCACTATGGAAAATGTGTCACTGGGGCATCTATCTCTATATGTAGGCTATATATGTGCATGAACATAAATTAAATTACTGATTGACATTAAAACTAAACAGTCACATTTCACCTCAGAGAGGTTGATTTGCGTGTTACGACTCCCAGGTCGTGGTGTGTAGCTAAAAAGAACATTTATACAGTACAAGCTACACTGTCAGTCTCACACACTTTCATTTTAAATTGATGGGTCACCTCAGTGAGGTGGATTACTGCTGAGGGAGCCAACATGTGAAAGGAAGACATTGCTTTTCTTCCAAGACTCCAGGACAGTTTGTCTTGCAGTATCAATAATTTATTCAGCTTTCATCACAATGTCTCACAAGCACAAGAATAAACAGCAGCTCCTTCAGTCTTCCAGCTGTGTATCTTTAAATCTAACCAAAACTAAATAAACTCATGAAACTGCAGTCACTGCTGATTTACCACTTCAGATGTTCTATTAGTGTTGTGGTGAAGCAAGCTCACAAAGGGAGTGAGTATAAAACTGTCGTTCAGTCCAGGGTTTGTGTCAGGCAGCTAAAATCAATAAGTTAAGCAGAAATTCTTAGAGTATTATTAAAGTAATATTAGCTGGCTGCTATGTCTTGTGGTGTTGCACACGCTTGATGTTTGGCTGCATTAACATATTGTTGACTTGGACGTTGTCTATTATAAGTAATATAATCATAACAAATGCACATTTGGAGGTGCTTAATCACTAATATCTCATTTTCTATTTTATATAACTTTAGTACTTAAATGGCTGTGCATTGTATCTTCTGAAGTTGCTTGACCGGACAACATTAATAGTGTGAAACAGTGCGGGGTCTATCAGCTCACAGACGATGAGAACAGATTTTGCTCAGAAATCCCAGGAAATGTTTCTTTTTGCAGGATTAGATGTTCATCCATCTGTGATCATGTATTTCAAATCATTTACAAACATTATTACATCTTAATTTGTGGAAATATTAGTTTAACTTTAGCAATCAGATTGTTGTGCTGTCTTTCATCATTTTATGAACAAGTAACCTTTACTGAGTTTCTTATTGGATGGATATTTAGTAACCATATATCACTTCATCAGCACTTTACATGCCAGTGCAAAAAGCTTATTATTAAAAAACGCAATCGGTCAATCAATCAATCAATCAAAAGATAAATAAGAAAAACAAAATAGTAACAGTAACACAACCCAGTAAAAATAAGTACTGTAGGATTTTGTACAGCTGCTTAACCAGCTCCAGTCACTGTGTCTCTCGAGCACAATAATAAACAGCAGAATCTTCAGTCTTCAGACTGTTCATCTGCAGATACAGCTGCTGTCTGCCGTTGTCTCTGGAGATGGTAAATCGGCCTTTGACTGACTGAGAGTAGGAAGTGCCACCACCAGTATTGATATAAGCAATCCACTCCAGTCCTTTTCCAGGAGCCTGTCTGATCCAGTTCATATAGGAGCTGCTGAATGTGAATCCAGAGGCTGTACAGGTCAATCTGTGAGATTCTCCAGGCCTTTTAATCGCTGGTTCAGATTCTGTCAGAGTCTGACCATCAACACCTGTCAAGAGGGATAAAAACATCAAGTGAAATAAGCATGTGACAAAAATAAAAGCTAACCAAGACTAAGATCAGTAACAATGTTCACCTGCCCAGCAGATAGTTAAAAGCAGCAGTCCTGTCCTATAGTCCATCATGTTAAACTGTGTGTCCACTGTTCTCTGTCATCCTCTCTGCAGTCAGATAAGTAGAGGTGGAAGACATCTGAGTTTTGCATTGACTCCTCCTCATGGGGAGGAGAGAACTGGATTGGTCTTGGCTTTTAGAGAACCATTCCTCCAGTTCAGTTTATTGAAAGTTTGTCTGACATGATTTAAACTAATTTGCATAAAATGTATATGAGTACAAACACAGCCACATTATTTCAACAATGCAAAATGTTATTTGACTCCAGAAATCTATCAGATTTACAGACAAGGTTTATGAATTTGTTCAAATCTAATTTGTTTTTGGCATCATGGTTTCTCATCACTCTCAACATATTGGGCAGCAGATGAGCTAAATAATCTACAGTATTTTTCTGATCACCAACATCCAAAAGAATTAATGAAAACTGCTTTTATTGTCATTTTATTATGAACAGCAATGTTTTAAATCTATTTAAATCAACAACATTTATGGTTTGTACTTATAAATGTGAAACTGGCAATTTAGTATTGAATGATACTGACAACTGAAGAAACTTTATTACTATGTATGTATCATAAAGAGATACTAGATAAAGTCATATGTATCGTATTGTATATTGAAAGAAACTCAATCTTCTTTAAGTCTCTTTTATGTTAATGTTGTCTGCAGTTGAATTCAAATGAGATCATGTAGAAACATTAAAATTCTCTCTTTTTCTATCTCTCAGGAACAAAAATTGCTTCTGTGATTCAGTGAATGACATAAAAATAATTTTCAACAACTCAGCAGACATCATCATTTCTGCTATAGTTGGAACACAAGTTTTTAGAACCAGACGATGCCGAATAGTCCAGCAAGGTGATGACAAAGAGGGCAGTCTCAGTTTTGTGGCCTGCCTTGAAACCAGTGGAGGAAAGATTCAATATGATGAAAACAGTTCCCTGTTCAATTAAATTAAGTACTTTCTTATAAACACTGAAGGCTATTTCACACTTTAACACTGAACTGGTGAAATCATTAGTGGTCCATGTGCTGAGCTCTTAAAGGGGGCTTCCTGTAATAAACAGGGAGGAAAGGTAAATGCCAACACTGTTTGTTCATATCATGTCTTTGTCTTCCAGCATGTTAATTTAATTTATCAGTTTTTTTGTTGGTTTGTTTTTGTTTATTTTCTGTACTGACTGCAACTCCTGTTTTGTTTTTGTGGTTGATACAGTTGCTTTGTGTTTGTTTCATTGTTTTATTTTTGTCTGCAATAGAGGAAGTAGTTTTTGTATGACTCTCATATCATTGTCTCTCACTGTGTCTCTTCTGGCACAGTAATACACTGCTGTGTCCTCAGTCTTCAGACTGTTCATCTGCAGATACAGTTTACTGCTGGAGTCATCTCTGGAGATGGTGAATCTACCCTTGACTGACTGGGAGTAGTAGATAGGAGTACTAGCTGTGCCTATATAAGCGATGCACTCCAGTCCTTTTCCAGGAGCGTGTCTGACCCAGCTCATGCCGTAGCTGCTAAATGTGAATCCAGAAGTTGTACAGGTCAGTGTGTGAGATTCTCCAGGCCTTTTAATCACTGGTTCAGATTCTGTCAGAGTCTGACCATCAACACCTGCCAAGATAACAACAAAAACCATGACATATACTAAATTTACAGCTAAATGCTAACATCAAATGAAACATCAGTAAAGATCTTCACCTGCCCAGCAGATAGTTAAAAGCAGCAGTCCTGTCCTATAGTCCATCATGTTAAACTGTGTGTCCACTGTTCTCTGTCTTCCTCTCTGCAGTCAGATAAGTAGAGGTGGAAGACATCTGAGTTTTGCGTTGACTCCTCCTTTAGAGAGGAAAGAACCAGACTCGAGATATTTAATGAAAATGGGGAAGAGTCTGCCTTCCAAGTCAGCTGTTGACTGACATGTTTCAATTTGTGAAAAATGTCAATCAGAAACATCTATTAAAAAACAACCACTTTTATTCTAATCATCAAAATCTGTCATCTGACAGATGAATATAAAAGATTTATTCCAATGAGATAACTCATTATTCACCTCCGTATTAAGCCTCTGTTTCTCATTTGTCACTTTGAGCATAATGGGCAGCACATGAGAACATTTACAATCATATGAATCATGTATAGTTTTATTCTGATCACCAACATTTACTAGCATTTCTAAAAACTGCTTTATTGTCATCTCACCCTGTCATATTATTAATTAATGTTTTGAATATATTGTGGATTGTGAACATTTTACCTAATCATGTCTGATCAAATGAGAAACTTGACACTGACCGTCATCCAGTGTTTTTAAAAAAGCAACTGCAACATTATTTTTCACTCCCATATTGTGACCATGTTTAGATGACAAATAGTTTAATTATGTAAACTTGTGGCTGAAATGTGCACATGTTTTATTTCTTTTATTCATACATGGTTTCCTGTCATTGGCTGCTTTGTAAAGAAGTGATCCTTACATCAAGATATTTTTATTTATTTGTCTTTAATGTTCATTGTTGTTGGTTCATGATGATGTTTTCATTAAACACAATAAAGCAACAGATGAAATAACTAAACAATTATTTTTGATTGTCTATCAGCCCAGTAAAGATGAGTATTGTAGGATTTTGTACAACTGCTCAACCAACCTCAGTCACTGTGACTCTCGAGCACAATAATAAACAGCAGAATCTTCAGTCTTCAGACTGTTCATCTGCAGATACAGCTGCTCTCTGCTGTCGTCTCTGGAGATGGTAAACCGGCCTTTGACTGACTGAGAGTAGAATTTGCTGCTACTACCAGGATTAATCCAGGCAACCCAGTCCAGTCCTTTTCCAGGAGCCTGTCTGATCCAGCCCATACTGTAGCTGCTGAGTGAGAATCCAGAGGCTGTACAGGTCAATGTGTGAGATTCTCCAGGCCTTTTAATCGCTGGTTCAGATTCTGTCAGAGTCTGACCATCAACACCTGTCAAGAGGGATAAAAACATCAAGTGAAATAAGCATGTGACAAAAATAAAAGCTAACCAAGACCAAGATCAGTAAAGATCTTCACCTGCCCAGCAGATAGTTAAAAGCAGCAGTCCTGTCCTATAGTCCATCATGTTAAACTGTGTGTCCACTGTTCTCTGTCATCCTCTCTGCAGTCAGATAAGTACAGGTGGAAGACAACTGAGTTTTGCATTGACTCCTCCTCATGGAGACGAGAGAACTGAATACTCTTTAACTCAACAGGATTATCTTTAACTCTGGTGTAGTCTTTTTCACCCTGGTCATATTACAATAGGGAAATTTGCATTATGTTTATATATTTGTGAAAAGGTATAGCTACTGTACAGTCATATGCTAATGTTGTCTCCAGTTGAAGTCAAATGAGATCATGTAGAAACTTTAAAATTCTCAACTCTTTTTCTGTCTCTCGGGAACAAAAATTGCTCCTGTGATTCAGTGAATGGCATGAAAATAATGTTCAGTTTAGTTACCTGCCTTGAAACCAGACTATTGGAGAACAGATTCAATATGATGAAAATATTTCCCTGTTGAATTAAATTAAGAACCTTCTTATAAACTTTAAATGCTGTTTCACTCTTTAACACTGAACTAGTGTTGAACTCATTAGTGGTCAGAGGGCTCCTCCTCTGGTGGCTTTTCGTGTGTTCAGGCATTAAGGGGTTTTTGTTCAGGTATAGTGTGAGTTATTGTGGCTCTCTGGCACAGTAATACACAGTAAAGAGTCTAAGTCGATACTGAACTTGGTCTTTAGAGAATCTTTGTATCAAGCTCTAGTACGTCTTATTCCAATCCTTATAGTGACAGAGGAGAGAGAAACTTGACACTGACTGCCATCCAGTGTTTTTATAACCACTGCAACAGTGTTTTTCACTTCCATATTGTGACCTACTTTAAGTGAGAAATAATGTAAACATGAATGTTGCTGAAATGTGTACATGAAGTATTTATTTAATACATGTACAGTGATTTCAGCAGATTGTTTTGCTGTTATTGGCTGTTTTGTGAGAAAATGATATAGTAAATAAGATATTTTTGGTTTTTAATGTCTTAAATGTTTTTTCTTCTTGCTGAATTATGTTACTAATTAGTTAGTTTTTGTAATTTTATTAAAAATTACAATACAATTCTTTCTCAGGATCTATCAGTTCAGTTAAGATCAGTGTTGTAGGATTTTGTACAGCTGCTCAACCAGCTCCAGTCACTGTGGGTCTCGAGCACAATAATAAACAGCAGAATCTTCAGTCTTCAAACTGTTCATCTGCAGATACAGCTGCTGTCTGCCGTCGTCTCTGGAGATGGTAAACCGGCCTTGGACTGACTGAGAGTAGAATTTGCTACTACTACCAGTATGAATCCAGGCAATCCACTCCAGTCCTTTTCCAGGAGCCTGTCTGACCCAGGCCATATAGGAGCTGCTGAATGAGAATCCAGAGGCTGTACAGGTCAATCTGTGAGATTCTCCAGGCCTTTTAATCACTGGTTCAGATTCTGTCAGAGTCTGACCATCAACACCTGTCAAGATGACAATAAAAACTGTCACATGTAACTAATTTACAACTTACAAGCAAAAAGCAAATAAAAGATCAGTGAAGATCATCACCTGCCCAGCAGATAGTTAAAAGCAGCAGTCCTGTCCTATAGTCCATCATGTTAAACTGTGTGTCCACTGTTCTCTGTCATCCTCTCTGCAGTCAGATAAGTAGAGGTGGAAGACATCTGAGTTTTGCATTGACTCCTCCTCACGGGAAGGTTGTGTCTGTGTATCAGTCCATAGAACCTTTCATGTCTTTAATTCATCATGATTCTAAAACCTTATAAGAACGTTATATTATAAGCTGCAGTTGGTAAACACACAGTCAAACACAGCACATGAAATACAGTTGGACTGGACAGGACTTGTCATTGTCATTTAGGAAGAAATAACATTTAAGACATTTTTGTAGGACAATGTTCAAAGAAGAGAGGAGCATTCTGTAAGAAGGAGACAAGGAAAACTAAATAACTGGCAAGGTTTTCAAGTCAAAAGGTTTATTGGCATTCATTTCACAGGATTTTTAATTTACCAATTATGTTGTAATGATAATGAATTACCATGAGGTTGAATTACTCATCTAATCAAATGGTTTGAGCATTTTTAAAAATCTTCCTGTTTATTTATGCTAGTAATGTTTGTGGGTTATTCCATTGTGGGTGATTGTCACATAATTTTTAGACTGATGGATTTCAGTTTGTATATTTAAGCAATTCTAATCCATGTTTAGAAAAGTAATAATTATATAATTAACATATCACCGAAAAAAAGATAATTCGGTTTTCATGAACTACCTGAACTGAAAATGTTAAAAAAATATGTTAATTTACAATACATATTACATTCATCCATTCATACACAGATTCATCCACTGACAGGACTGTGAGGTGCCATCAGGAGAGAGCTTGACTTCAGGTGCATCATGTTATGCACGAATACTTGAATTTGGATATGGAGACGGACTGTGCTGTTGCATTCTGGATGAGGAACAGAGCCTGCTCTGCTTCTGGGTGAGCAAACAATGCATCCTCCTGATGCTGTGGTGAATGAATCTGTAGGAGGGGCTGTGTTGCCTGTGTATACTGAAAGCCAAGAACACCTGGTCTAGAATTCTTGTAGTCCGGGGACACTGCAGAGTTCTCAGAGGTAATTGAGAGGTCAATGACAGAAGATGCATTTCCTAGAAGGAAGAGCAGCTCAGTGTTGGCAGATTTTCTTCAAGTTACACTGTAAGTGAGGTCCTGAGGTGGCATGTAAATAGGCAGAAGGCAGAACCTGAACCTTAAACCAGACTGATGGGGTTCAAGCAAGTTGTTCTGGTAAAGCAAAAACTTGAGTTTAGACAGCTCGATCAAGTGTTTTAGAAAGAAACAGAAGAATGACAGGTCTCTAATTACATCGGAAGGTTTTAATAAAATCTAAAGATTGTTTCTCTAGTTGTGATAAACAGGCATACGGTCATATTATAACAGTAAACTAGTGTTGTTCATTAGTGGTCTGAGGGCTCCTCCTCTGGTGTCTTCATGTAAGTGTTCAGGCATTGAGAGGTTTTTGTTCAGGTCTACTGACAATTTGTGTTATTGTGGTTCTCTGGCACAGTAATACACAGCAGTGTCTTCAGGCTGCACATTCTGTCCGTTTAGAGTCACTATGTTGCGGGAAGAGTCTAAGTCGATACTGAACTTGTTCTTTAGTGAATCTTTGTACTGTGAACCTCCAGTATTTCTCATTCCAATCCACTCCAGTCCTTTCACTGCAGGCTGTCTGATCCAAGCTGTGTAGTAGCCGCTAAGAGAATAAGAGACCTGACAGGTGATGGTCAGACGTTGACCCGGCTGCACAGTCACAGAGGCTGGCTTTGCCAACTGCTCACTCTAGACACCTGTGGAGGAAAACATGTTGAATGTTGAATCAGTGTGATAACACTGAACAGTCATTGTGCTGTGATCAGACTGTCAGTGTCTCTGCCTCAGTGAGACTCACAAGATCCAGCAGCCACCAGCAGCAGCAGAGCCACAGAGAACATGGTTGGTATTGAAGATGATTTGATTGGAGCTTCTCTTCTTCTGCTGCAACTGACAGCATGTTCAAGTCTTCATAGCAAATTGTGAGGAAGTTCACTTTGAATAAAGGACACTGACAGGCTATAAAAGAAGGAGCAACTGCCCTGTCACAAGTAGTCATATCTTGAAATTGTATTGTAAACATTTTTATTCAATACATATGAAAGAAAATATGTTTATTATTTAAAACGTTAATGTGAATTTCCTTTTTTTTAAACTTCACAAGGCAGTTAAACCACATTTCACAGTTGAATTTCTGACTTGAACAGATTTTTTATTTAAAAAAAATAAATACATTTTTATTTAATGACTTTTTATTTATGTCAGCCACAGTCAGGTCAAAAGGATATTAAAGTTCTCATCTACCTTAATTACATATTAGAGAACACCAGAGCTGCAATCAAACTGCTGAAGCATTTTTCTTCAGATGTTGTTTCTCTGAGTGGTTATGATGTTGAACATCAACTTATGGGAATGTGAAATGTAGAAAGTAATATTTTAACTTGTTTTGTCATGTTAAGTTTTTGTACAGCGTTGCTGCTTCCTGTGTCACTGTGAGTGCCGAGCACAATGATAAACAGCAGAATCTTCAGTCTTCAGACTGTTCATCTGCAGATACAGCTGCTGTCTGCTGTTGTCTCTGGAGATGGTAAACCGGCCTTTGACTGACTGAGAGTAGAAGATGCTGCTACTAGCACTACTGATATGAGCAACCCACTCCAGTCCTTTTCCAGGAGCCTGTCTGATCCAGTTCATACTGTAGTCACTGAATGTGAATCCAGAGGCTGTACAGGTCAATCTGTGAGATTCTCCAGGCCTTTTGATCACTGGTTCAGATTCTGTCAGAGTCTGACCATCAACACCTGTCAAGATATGGAAGAAAGAAATCATGTGAATTAAGCTGACAACATGAAATGAAATTGAAGAACTACAAATGAAAGTTCAGTGAAGATCTTCACCTGCCCAGCAGATAGTTAAAAGCAGCAGTCCTGTCCTATAGTCCATCATGTTAAACTGTGTGTCCACTGTTCTCTGTCATCCTCTCTGCAGTCAGATAAGTAGAGGTGGAAGACATCTGAGTTTTGCATTGACTCCTCCTCACAGGTAGGAAAGAATTGGATTTAACATAAATGTCTCTTGTCTAAAGAAACTAGACTGAATGTTTAATGACTTGGAAGCGTTCGTCCAAGTCGTTAAAATTAAAAACATATCTGACACGTTTCAAATTGAGTAAATTCTTCATCAACATTAACACAGCAGCTAAAAAACAAAACAGTCACACCAGAGAGAAGGACCACTCTTTTAAAGATGTGGACAGACAGCAGCGATCTGCCCACATATAACCAATAAACTATGCTAAGCTGTACCACAGAGACAGTGAATATAAATAAATGACCTGTAATGATTTCAGCTCAGCACTGAAATTATTTCGCTATTGACGGATCATTTATTTAGTTCTGTTTTAGCGAAAACGTGAAGAAAGTCTGTGTGTATCCCTGATGCTCTGATGTCAGGTGTTGTGTGGTGACCAGGGGCCTGTAGGACACAATTCATTTTAGTAAATATGTCACTGGGGCATCTATCTCTATATGTAGGCTGAATGAAATGGATGAAATGAAATTGACTGACATTAAAACTTTTGTCAAGTTTTCTGTGGAAGTGATCATAACAATAAGACTTTTATTTATTTAATGGTTTGTGATGTTGCACAGTGCTGCTCATTATATTGTCATTTATAATAAAAAAAAAAGTTTGAAAACCTCAGTCTGATGGCAGGTATGGTATATATATATATATAAACCTGCTGCTATATGTATTTGTTCATTTTTCTCATGAACTGTTTTCAGGACTTTATAAAATGCATTATTTAATGTTTTAAAAAGAAAAGTAAAGATAACTACTGTAGGTTTTTTGTACAGCTGCTCAACCAAATGTCTTAAATGTTTTTTGTTGTTGCTGAATTATGTTATTAATTAGTTAGTTTTTATAATTTTATTAAAAATTACAATAGAATTCTTTCTCAGGATCTACCAGTTCAGTTAAGATCAGCATTGTAGGATTTTGTACAGCTGCTCAGCAAACTCCAGTCACTGTGGGTCTCGAGCACAATAATAAACAGCAGAATCTTCAGTCTTCAGACTGTTCATCTGCAGATACACCTGCTGTCTGCCATTGTCTCTGGAGATGGTAAACCGGCCTTTGACTGACTGAGAGTAGTAGGTGCTGCTACTAGCACTACTGATATAAGCGAGCCACTCCAGTCCTTTTCCAGGAGCCTGTCTGATCCAGTTCATAGCAGAGCTGCTGAATGTGAATCCAGAGGCTGTACAGGTCAATCTGTGAGATTCTTCAGGCCTTTTAATCACTGGTTCAGATTCTGTCAGAGTCTGACCATCAACACCTGTCAAGATAACAACAACAACCATCACACTTGAAAAACATTTACAGCTTAATTGTGAACATCAAATAAAAACATCAGTGAAGATCTTCACCTGCCCAGCAGATAGTTAAAAGCAGCAGTCCTGTCCTATAGTCCATCATGTTAAACTGTGTGTCCACTGTTCTCTGTCATCCTCTCTGCAGTCAGATAAGTAGAGGTGGAAGATCTGAGTTTTGCATTGACTCCTCCTCACGGGAAGGAGAGAACTGGATTTTAGGTGATTGTCCCTTGTCTAAAGAAACTATTTTTAATGACTTGGAAGCATCCGTCCAAGTCATTCAAAGTTTAAAGTTTTCTGATACGTTTCAAATTGAGTAAATTCTTCATCAACATTAACACAGCAGCAAAAAAACAAAACAGTCACACCAGAGAGAAGTACCACTCTTTTACAGGTGTGGACAGACAGCAGCGATCTGCCCACATATAACCAATAAACTATGCCAGGCTATACCACAGAGACAGTGAATATAAATAGCAAAAACGTGAAGAAAGTTCAGTCTGTGTGTCCATAATGCTCTGATGTCAGGTGTTGTGTGGTGACCAGGGGCCTGTAGGACACAATTCATTTTAGTAAGTATGTCACTGGGGAATCCGTCTCTATGTGTAGGCTGAATGAAATTGATTAAATGAAATTTATTGACATTAAAACTCAACACTCACATTTCACATCCAAGAGGTTGATATGTGTGACTGCTCCCAGGGTGTGGTGTGTAGACAAAATAACATTTATATATATATTATACATACAGTACAAGCTCCACTGTCAGTCTCATACACTTTCATTTCACAACTGATAGGTCCCCTCAGTGAGGTGGATTACTGCTGAGGGAGGAAGACATAGTTTTTTTTCCAAGAGAATAAACAACAGCTTTTTGAGTCTTCCAACTGTTTATCCTGAAATCTATTTGAGATGGTGAACTACAACTAAATAAACACACGAAAGTGCAGTCACTGCTGATTCAGCATTTAAAATGTTGTATTAGTGTTTTGTTGAAGCGAGATCAACATTATAAATGATAATATAATTCTTTATTAGGATCTATTTCACCAGTAAAAATGAGCACTGTGGGATTTCGTACAGCTGTTCAACCAACTCCATTAACTGTGAGTCTCGAGCACAATAATAAACAGCAGAATCTTCAGTCTTCAGACTGTTCATCCGCAAATACAACTGCTGTCTGCTGTTGTCTCTGGAGATGGTAAACCGGCCTTGGACTGACTGAGAGTAGTGTTTGCTGCTACCACTACCACTAATAATCCAGGCAAGCCACTCCAGTCCTTTTCCAGGAGCCTGTCTGATCCAGGCCATCCAGTAGTCACTGAATGTGAATCCAGAGGCTGTACAGGTCAATCTGTGAGATTCTCCAGGCCTTTTAATCACTGGTTCAGATTCTGTCAGAGTCTGACCATCAACACCTGTCAAGACAACAAAGAAAACTGTCTTACAAATGACAAAAAACACATTTACAACTTAAAAGCAAATATCAAATGAAAGATCAGTGAAGATCTTCACCTGCCCAGCAGATAGTTAAAAGCAGCAGTCCTGTCCTATAGTCCATCATGTTAAACTGTGTGTCCACTGTTCTCTGTCATCCTCTCTGCAGTCAGATAAGTAGAGGTGGAAGACATCTGAGTTTTGCATTGACTCCTCCTCACAGGGAGAAAGATGAAGTCCAGTTCTTTACTTTCTGCTTCTCATGATTTTGTGTTGCTTGAAATCAGATTTGGTCTACTCATATTGTGCATGGGACTTAAGAAAATACCAGACAGTACATGCTGCAAGCAAAAAGACAACTGAAATATCACCCACAAACACTGAAGCAGAGTCTTTATTGTTTTTACGGCCAAGGACCCCATAGATAATAGAGAGGTGCAACAGGGAGTTCCTAAATGTACTGTAAATTCATTTTAAACTAGGTCTACCAAAACATGTAGTGTGGCCAGCTCACATGATTGCACCAGGACTGACGGTACCCAATCATCAATGTTATGTATGTAATGTAAAATGTATATGTGTATTATATTATAGTCCAAAGACATGCAGGTTAATAGGTTAACTGGTGACTAAAATTGCTCAGGTATGAGTATGATCATGAATGTTATTTCTTGTCTCTATGTGTCAGCTCCCTGCCTCTCCAGCCCCCACAGGCCTGATTAGGATAAGTGGTTATGGAAAATTGATAGATTTTTCTTCAACAATGAGGAGGAAACCCCCTTGAAGACCAAGGCAAAAAGAAATATTTTTTTTCAGCCATATTTAAATGGTGGGTTGTCATTGTGGGTCCCAGCCTAAAAAAAAGCAACATAACATAAGTTGTTATGTTCTTTTTATCGTGACAAATCATCTTAGCTTTGACAAAACACTGACTAGATAACTTAAGATTAGACTAAAGATCTTTAGACTGTTTCTCTCTTTAACACTGGTCATGGTTGAAATCATTTGTGGTGTTAGGGCTCCTCCTCTGGTGACGCCATATTAGTTGTTTCAGGGGTTTTTGTTCAGGTCTACTGAAGCTTTGTGTTATTGTGGATCTCTGGCACAGTAATACGCAGCAGTGTCTTCAGGCTGCACATTCTGTCCGTTTAGAGTCACTGTTTTGCTGGAAGTGTCTAAGTCGATACTGAACTTGTTCTTTAGAGAATCTTTATAGAATGAAACTCCAGTAGATCTCAGACCAATCCACTCCAGTTCTTTCCCTGCAGGCTGTCTGATCCAAGCTGTGAAGTAGCTGCTAACAGAATAAGAGACCTGACAGGTGATGGTCAGACGTTGACCTGGCTGCACAGTCACAGAGGCTGGCTGTGTCAACTGTTCACACTTTACACCTGTTAAAAAAGAAAATGTTTTGTAACAAATGATCAAGTTATACTGTTATACTAAAATAACTGTTAACTTTGACAGATCCAAAGAGACTCACATCCAGCTGCCAACAGCAGCAGCAGAGCTACAGAAAACATGGTTTATGTTGAAAGTGACGAGCTGTGAACTCCACTGACAGCCTGATGTGAAGTTTTTATAGCTGAGTAACAAGAAGGTCACTGAGTTTGCATAGAATCAAACACAGGAAGCATCAATGTTGGTCTAACTGGAGCCAAAAGAAGAGCCTGTTGACTGTTATTATATCTGCAGAGTAAAACATATCTGGAAATCACCTCTGCTTTACATTGTATATATTGTATATTGTATACAATGTACATTGTATATATTGTATATTGTATACAATGTACATTGTATATTGATATTTTAATTGCATTACACTCTAAATTGTTTTCTAAATCTATAAATGTTTTTCACTAACAATAATTCATTATTCAAACATTATGTAAATTCCTGTTTTACTGCAAACAATGATAAGGATAATTATAACAAACCTTAATGTGAACACGAACATGAATCATGGAGAATATAACATCAAATATTAACATAAGAATAACATATTCATAAAAATCAGTATTTCAATAATAATTATGATGTTCATTAATATACATTTTAAATATGATGTGATCTGTTATTTACTGTCAGTACCTCATATTTCACATCCATGACCAGCTTTAAACTTATGACCTTAGCTTTTTTTTTATTATTGCAGCATTTATTTATTCATTTATGTTCCCACCCGTTGAACTTACTGACCGTATTTGCTGCAAACAGAAATACAAGTGGCAGCAGTCAGGATCATGTAGAAAGTCTGAAAACTTCAGACTGATTCTGCAGGTTTGCAGGTTTTAAATGGTTTCAGTGCTTTAAGACATACAGAGAAACTTGGAGCCTCTAGAGGAAAACAGCTGGCCATGATGCAAAATCTGAGAGTCTACGTTTTGTGACATAGGAGAGAAACTTGACACAGACTGTCCTCCAGTGATTTTATGTGATAAACTGCACTCTCAAATTATGACTCACATTAGATTTTGCATTATTTACAAAAACTGTTGTATCTTAATTTCTTAATCAGCAACAAGATTGTATGTGTTGTCTTTGAGACTTTTATAAACAAGTGATCTTTATTATGTTTTATATCAATTTAATTTTTGATAATAATCTTTCTCAGTTTTCATGACTTTGTGTAATGTGTCATTTGAAATATTTAATGTTAATATTGAATATAAAGAAAAACAGCCCAGTACTGTATGATTTTGTACAGCTGCTCAACCAACTCCAGTCACTGTGGCTCTCGAGCACAATATAAACAGCAGAATCTTCAGTCTTCAGACTGTTCATCTGCAGATACACCTGCTTTCTGCCGTTGTCTTTGGAGATGGTAAACCGGCCTTGAACTGACTGAGAGTAGAATTTCCTGTTATCATTGTATTCAATCCAGGCAATCCACTCCAGTCCTTTTCCAGGGGATTGCCTGATCCAGACCATAGTGTAGCTGCTGAGTGAGAATCCAGAGGCTGTACAGGTCAATCTGTGAGATTCTCCAGGCCTTTTAATCACTGGTTCAGATTCTGTCAGAGTCTGACCATCAACACCTGTCAAGATGACAACAAAAACATCACATACAAGAAATTTACAACTTAAATCCAAACATCAAATGAAAGATCAGTGAAGGTCTTCACCTGCCCAGCAGATAGTTAAAAGCAGCAGTCCTGTCCTATAGTCCATCATGTTAAACTGTGTGTCCACTGTTCTCTGTCATCCTCTCTGCAGTCACATAAGTAGAGGTGGAAGACATCTGAGTTTTGCATTGACTCCTCCTCACAGAGAGAAAAGAACAAGATTTAACTTAAATGTCTCTTATCTGCCTTGTCTGATGAAAGTAGACTGATGGTGAAGAACCATCTACTGAGGTCAGTCAAAGTTCGGAAGTTTTTGACCAGTTTCAAAGTGAGTAACTTCTTCATCAACATTAACATGGCAGCAAAATAAACACACACAGTTAAACCAGTCAGAAACAGCAAAGTCCAGAACTTCACAGGTTGTGGAAATAAAGCAGTGATCTTCACATATATGACCAATAAACTATATGCTACATCACAGAGACAGGCAATATAAATAGACTTCCTAAAATTATTTCAGCTCAGCACTGACATTATTTGCTACAATCTAATATTTAGTTCTGTTTCAGTGAAAGCATGAAGAAAGTTCAGTCTGTATTTCTCCCTGATACTTTGATGTCATGTGTCATCTGGTGACCAGGGGCTTGTTGGACACTATTCACTATGGAAAATGTGTCACTGGGGCATCTATCTCTATATGTAGGCTTTATATGTGCATGAACATAAATTAAATTACTGACTGACATTAAAACTAAACAGTCACATTTCACCTCAGAGAGGTTGATTTGTGTGTTACGACTCCCAGGTCATGGTGTGTAGCTAAAAAGAACGTTTATACAGTACAAGCTACACTGTCAGTCTCACACACTTTCATTTCAAATTGATGGGTCACCTCAGTGAGGTGGATTACTGCTGAAGGAGCAAACATGTGAGAAAGGAAGACATTGCTTTTCTTCCAAGACTCCAGGACAGTTTGTCTTGCAGTATCAATAATTTATTCAGCTTTCATCACAGTGTCTCACAAGCACAAGAATAAACAGCAGCTCCTTCAGTCTTCCAGCTGTGTATCTTTAAATCTAACCAAAACTAAATAAACTCATGAAACTGCAGTCACTGCTGATTTACCACTTCAGATGTTCTATTAGTGTTGTGGTGAAGCAAGCTCACAAAGGGAGTGAGTATAAAACTGTCGTTCAGTCCAGGGTTTGTGTCAGGCAGCTAAAATCAATAAGTTAAGCAGAAATTCTTAGAGTATTATTAAAGTAATATTTGCTGGCTGCTGTGTCTTGTGGTCTTGCACATGCTTGATGTTTGGCTGCATTAACATATTGTTGACTTGGACGCTGTCTATTATAAGTAATATAATCATAACAAATGCACATTTGGAGGTGATTAATCACAAATATCCCATTTTCTAATTTATATAACTTTAGTACTTAAATGGCTGTGCATTGTATCATTTGAAATTGCTCGACCGGACAACATTAACAATGGGAGACAGTGCAGGGTCTATCAGCTCACAGACGATGAGAATAGATTTTGCTCAGAAATCCCAGGAAATGTTTCTTTTTGCAGGATTAGGTGTTCATCCATCTGTGATAATGTATTTCAAATCATTTACAAACATTACTACATCTTAATTTGTGGAAATATTAGTTTAACTTTAGCAATCAGATTGTTGTGCTGTGTTTCATCATTTTATGAACAAGTAACCTTTACTGAGTTTCTTATTGGATGGATATTTAGTAACCATATATCACTTCATCAGCACTTTACATGCCAGTGCAAAAAGATTATTAAAAAACGCAATCAATCAATAAATAAATCAAAAGATAAAGAAAAACAAAATAGTAACAGTAACACAACTCAGTAAAAATAAGTACTGTAGGATTTTGTACAGCTGCTCAACCAGCTTTAGTCACTGTGACTATCAAGCACAATAATAAACAGCAGAATCTTCAGTCTTCAGACTGTTCATCTGCAGATACAGCTGCTGTCTGCCGTTGTCTCTGGAGATGGTAAACCGACCTTTGACTGACTGAGAGTAGGAGATGTAGCTACTGTCATATCTGATATAAGCAATCCACTCCAGTCCTTTTCCAGGAGCCTGTCTGATCCAGGCCATATAGTAGTCACTGAATGTGAATCCAGAGGCTGTACAGGTCAATCTGTGAGATTCTCCAGGCCTTTTAATTACTGGTTCAGATTCTGTCAGAGTCTGACCATCAACACCTGTCAAGATAACAACAAAAACCGTGTCATATACTAAAATTACAGCTAAATGCTAAAATCAAATTAAACATCAGTAAAGATGTTCACCTGCCCAGCAGATAGTTAAAAGCAGCAGTCCTGTCCTGTAGTCCATCATGTTAAACTGTGTGTCCACTGTTCTCTGTCATCCTCTCTGCAGTCAGATAAGTAGAGGTGGAAGACGTGAATTTTGCATTGACTCCTCCTTTGAGAGTGTGTATCCATGTCAGTTCTGTAGGACCTCTCGTGTCTTTAATGCATCACTATTCAAGAACCTCATTAGAATCCTATATTACAAGCTGGAGTTCCTGAACACACAGCCAGGCACAGCTTCAGAAGTGAAATGCAGTTGGACTGGACAGAATTTGTCATTGTCATTTAGGAAGAAACAATATCTCAGACATTTACGTTGAAAAATGTTGAAGGAAAAAGTGAATATGCTGTAAAAAGGGATAACAACAGTTAACTAGAAAAATTCCTAAAGAAATTTTGAGAGTGCAGCCTCCTCTGGCCTGTCGCCCCCATACGTTATTTTTTTTTTTTTTAAAAAGTCTTTTAATTTGAAGGGACTCTTATTTTGAAAGACATCTGTCTGTATGTCT
Organism: Sciaenops ocellatus; assembly: GCA_033000465.1. Taxonomy (NCBI): domain Eukaryota; kingdom Metazoa; phylum Chordata; class Actinopteri; family Sciaenidae; genus Sciaenops; species Sciaenops ocellatus. The sequence continues at coordinate 18,399,735 of CP136877.1, forward strand.
GTGTCTGTTAATGAGAGTTTCACAAAGTCTTTTATGTTGAAGGGAGTCTTATTTTGAAAGACACCTGTCTGTCTTTCTGTCTGTCTGTGTGTCTCTCTGTGTGGGTCAGGCTCTGGCCCACACACACATACACCATCCCCGGCTGCGCCGGGAATGGTGTATGTGTGTGTTAACTGTAGGCTGTTAATGAGAGTTTCACAAAGTGTTTTATTAAAAAAAAAAAAAAAAAAAAAGTGTTTTATTTTGAAAGGACTCTTATTTTGAAAAACATCTGTCTGTCTGTCTGTCTGTCTATCTGTCTGTCTGTGTGGGTCAGGCTCTGGCCCACACACACATACACCATTCCCGGCGCAGCCGGGGATGGTGTATGTGTGTGTTAACTGTAGGCTGTTAATGAGAGTTTCACAAAGTCTTGTATTAAAAAAAAAAAAAAAAGTCTTTTATATTGAAAGGACTCTTATTTTGAAAGACATTTGTCTGCCTGTCTGTGTCTGTTAATGAGAGTTTCACAAAGTCTTTTATTTTTTAAAAAAAAAGTCTTTTATTTTGAAGGGACTCTTATTTTGAAAGACATTTGTCTGCCTGTCTGTGTCTGTTAATGAGAGTTTCACAAAGTCTTTTATTTTTAAAAAAAAAAAGTCTTTTATTTTGAAGGGACTCTTATTTTGAAAGCCTTTTGTCTTGTCTGTGTGTATGTCTGTATGTCTTTGTTTGTGTCTGTCTATCTAATATGAAGGTGAATTTAAAGCATGACTCAGCGTTTTCCTGGGTCTGTCACTAGTGTGTCTGTGAAAACAGCCCCTCCCCTCTCTGCTCCCTCAGGCCTGAGGTTGCCAAGTAACCAGGGAGGGGCTGCAATTAGGAGCAGGTGCGCTTGCTCTCTCCCTCTGACCCCTGAGAGACACAGAAAATTTCAAAATGAGCCCCTCGAACAGGTCGCGACAACTGCCAAACGGTGTGGACTATCCGAAAGCCGTAAAGACTGCTAGCATCCTCCTCTTCTCGGCCAGTTCTGTGCCGAGTTTCAGACCTAAATGAGAAAAACTCTGCCCTCGGGAGTTTAAGAAAGAACAGGTGCTCCCTGCTCCTTTTGGAAATTTCTCTTCTCAAATTAACATGGCAGTAGATGGAGGTGTGGGTCGGTGTTGCTGGCGCATCTCTGCGTCTCACGCCAAAACTATAACTCTGACCGCTTCAGCAGACGAATGTGAGCGAGAAGAGAAATTTTCCTACGTTTCTATGTATAAATTATGCCTGTAGTGTGAAATTTGTGGCCTCGGGAGCAGTTTCTAAATTTTTTTTTGGACGAATTTTTCTCTCCCTCTTCACTCTAGCGATGATGTCACGCACTCTAGCTCTAAGACTGGCTCGCAATACACACACATTGAGTTTTTCGGTTTGGTTTTTCGCGATTTTTGGCCAAACCGTTCGACGAAAGTCTTAGAAAAGTCAATCCAAAGACGGTTTCTTTCTTTAAAAGTCAATTTGTGTTGAAATCATTAGTTGTCTGAGGGCTCCTCTTCTGACAGATGACAGAGAGACAGCCATCTAGGTATCACTAACTGACCATCAGTCAATGTTGTCTGATAAAACACAAAACAGCAAGCAGCAGGAGAAGTCACGGTGCAGAGAAAGACCAGCCAGCAGAAGAGTGGATGTGTTCATCCTCCTGAGGCTGAGGATGTGACCTCTGATGCTCCACGCAAAGTACAAGAGCAGTCAGCAATTATTTTTTTAAAGTAAAGTCATTTGTCAGATCCAGGAACAGAAGCATATTTTATTTTTCTCCATTTTTAAATGATTTGTTTTATGATCATATATTGTAACTAAAACAGAGAAAATAAGAGTGTCTGATAAAAGTTTAACTAAAGAATCAACAATATGAAATGTGAAAATTATTGTTCAGTCACATGGTTTCTGGGTATGTGTGCAGGTCTGTTGGTGGTTTGTGTCACTGTGGGCCGACATGCACAGTAATAAACAGCTGTGTCCTCTGTCTGCACATTCTGTCATTTTAGAGTCACTGTTGCAGCAGAAGTGTCTCTGCTGTAGCTGAACTTGTTCTTCAGAGCATTATTTTGATGAAAGCCACCTCCACCCCACTGATGGAAAATCCAATCCATTGGTTTTCCTTCACACTGTCTGATCCAACCTGTTGCATAGCTGTCATCAGTCAAAGAATATCCAGAGACCTGACAGGTGATGGTCAAAGACTGTCCAGGCTGCACAACCACTGACTCTGGCTGCACAAAATTAATACTGTTCACACCTGTGGAAACAGAAATCAACATTTTCTCCATCATTCATCTGAATATTCATTGTTTCTAATGCGGTTTTAGTGTGAATCAACTGAAAGCTCCTCACATGATCGAGTTGTCAGCAGCAGTAACAGAGCTACAGAGAACATGGTTGATGTTGAAGTTGAACTGATGTGAGCTCTTCTGTCCTCTTACTGACACACAAACACACACTTCACTTCCTTATAGGTAACACCCAAGGCTAATTTACGTACCAGTGATAGTAAATCAGCTGAGTAAAGTGTGTTTAAATTATTCAAAATTGAGTTCTGGTCTTCATCTCACACAAAGAAAAGGTGAAAGTTGAAACTCTGCACGCTTTAGATTTATTAATGAAAGCAAACTTCTTTGTGGTTTGACTATTTAAACATTCATCAGTATTGAGTTTGTTAAGATTACGTATTCAGTTATAAATGCAGTTATAAGTTACAGGATGACCAGTTGTATTGAGAGATGATAAGATAGCAGGGCACTCCTTTTAGTGAGTCATTAGAAAGCTAAATAACTGTGGCAGTGTGGTCAACCTGTCATCATTCATGAAATCCTATATTATATTTTGCAATTATTCTAGTACATATATTTACATACAAAACTCGATAGCATAGCATCAACACCTGTTAAGATAACAACAAAAAACACCAGGCACAACAAAATTACAACTTAGAAGCAAACATCAAATCAGTGAAGTGAAGATCTTCACCTGCCCAGCAGATAGTTAAAAGCAGCAGTCCTGTCCTATAGTCCATCATGTTATACTGTGTGTCCACTGTTCTCTGTTATTCTCTCTGCAGTTACATAAGTAGAGGTGGAAGATATCTGAGTTTTTGCATTGACTCCTCCTCATTTCCTCCATCATTTCATTTAAAGTTCGTTTGACATGTTTTCATGTCATTTGCATGAAAGAAAAATAAAAATATTCATTTGGATTCAGAAATCTGTCAGATTTACAGACAAGGTTTGTAGGAGTTGAAATTCAAAGTAGTTCAAATATAACTGATCTTGGCATCACGGTGAACAGTGAACTAGTGTTGAAATCATTAGTGGTCTGAGGGCGCCTCCTCTGGTGACTTCATATTACAAGTGTTAAAGAACTGAAGGGTTTTTTTGTTCAGGTCCACTGATGGTTTCTGTTATTGTGGCTCTCTGGCACAGTAGTTGCCGCAAGAGTCTAAGTCGATACTGAACTTGTTCTTCAGTGAATCTTTATAGAATGAAACTCCAGTAGATCTCAGACCAATCCACTCCAGTTCTTTCCCTGCAGGCTGTCTGATCCAAGCTGTGAAGTAGCTGCTAACAGAATAAGAGACCTGACAGGTGATGGTCAGATGTTGTCCTGGCTGCACAGTCACAGAGGCTGGCTGTGCCGACTGTTCACACTTCACAACTGTTAAAAAAGAAAATGTTTTACATTTTCTCATTTACTGAACTTACAGACTGCATTTCAGAAATACAGTGACAGCAGCCAGGATCATGTACATAGTCTGAAAACTTCATTCTAATTTGGCTGTTTGCAGTTTAGCATAAAAGACTGTTTATGGTTTCAGTTTTTGCAGAAATTTTAAGACATACAGAGAATCTTAGAGTCAATCTCATCACTCTCATATTATAACTCACTTTAGATTCCACGTCATTTACAGACATTTTTGTGTCTTAATATCAAGAAATGTTTATTTTATAATTTGTTGTAGTTTAATTTCAGCAACAATATTATTGTTGCTTTTTTACCCTTTTATAAACAAGTAATCTTTGGTGTGTTTTTTATCAGTTTTGTAAATAATCTTTGTCAGGAACAATGTTCAGGACTTGTATAATGCATTATTTAAAATATTTCATTCATTAATATTAAATAAGAAAAATAAGAGGAAAATCAATAGAAAAAAATCAATAGAAAACAAAGTATGGAATATGAATATGAATGGAAAATAGTTCATACTTGTTCATTGTTGTTGGTTCATGATGATGTTTTCATGATTTCATTAAACACAATAAAGCAATAGATTAAATAATTAATAATTATTTTTCATTGTCTATCAGTTCAGTTAAGATGAGTACTGTAGAGTTTTGTACAACTGTTCAAACAACTCCAGTCACTGTGACTCTTGAGCACAATAATAAACAGCAGAATCTTCGGTCTTCAGACTGTTCATCTGCAGATACACCTGCTTTCTGCTGTTGTCTTTGGAGATGGTAAACCGGCCTTTGACTGACTGAGAGTAGGATTTGCTGCTACCACTACCTCTCTCAATTATGGCAATCCACTCCAGTCCTTTCCCAGGAGCCTGTCAAACCCAGTGCATCCAGTAGTCACTGAAGGTGAATCCAGATGCTGTACAGGTTAATTTATGAGATTCTCCAGGCCTTTTAATCACTGGTTCAGATTCTGTCAGTTTGACCATCAACACCTGTAAAAAAATAACAACAAACAAATTTAAACCTTAAATCCAACATAACAATTAAGATCAGTAAGGATCTTCACCTGCCCAGCAGATAGTTAAAAGCAGCAGTCCTGTCCTATAGTCCATCATGTTAAACTGTGTGTCCACTGTTCTCTGTCAGCCTCTCTGCAGTCAGATAAGTAGAGGTGGAAGACATCTGAGTTTTGCATTGACTCCTCCTCACAGGGAGGAGAGAACCCCTTTGGACATTGTCATCACATATTGTTTATTGTGAGTTCAGACAAATAAATTTTATTCATGCATCTCGATTTTAAATTGGAATTCAAATTCAGATCTTTAGAAGTTGAATTTTGTGCTCTTGTGTGAATTTGAATTGTTTGAAATATGATTTTTGTTTGAAGTGTAGAGCATGGGCAACGAGCAGAAACACAACACAAGTGAAAAATTAACCATATATATGAAAAAATGTAATTCTGCAGCAATATTTACATTATTAGATGTTATAGTTTACACTTTAGAAATTGACAAAAAAGACGCCATATTTATATGTGATGTCTTTCTTTGTCTTTGTCTTGTTGTTGTCTCTTCACACCTGCTAAAAAGTGAAAAGGTTTTGCATTTTCTCATTTACTGAACTTACAGACTGCATTTGGTACAATCAAAAATACAGTGACAGCAGCCAGGATGATGTAGTAGATAGTCTGACAACTTCAGTCTTATTTGGATGTTTGCAGTTTAGCATGAAAGACTTTTAATGGTTTCAGTTTTTCCAGAAATTTAATTACAACAACTACTACAACTATATACATATTTGAAAGGTATATATATATGCATAAATATTTATATATGTATCTATAGACATTTGTAAACTGGGTAAAGGACTGATGATAGTGCAATGGTGCAGGTGGTGGAATAAATATGGTTTCTATAAACAATTGTGTTCTGTCAATCAATATTACAATGTAATTCTTTCTCAGGATCTCTTAGTCCTGTACAAATGAGTACTGTAGGATTTTGTACAGCTGTTCAAACAACTTCAGTCACTGTGGCTCTCGAGCACAATGATAAACAGCAGAATCTTCAGTCTTCAGACTGTTCATCTGCAGATACAGCTGCTGTCTGCTGTTGTCTCTGGAGATGGTAAACCGGCCTTTGACTGACTGAGAGTAGTATGTGCCGCTACTATAAGTATAGATAAAAGCAAGCCACTCTAGTCCTTTTCCAGGAGCCTGTCTGATCCAGCCCATATGGTAGCTGCCGAATGAGAATCCAGAGGCTGTACAGGTCAATCTGTGAGATTCTCCAGGCCTTTTAATCACTGGTTCAGATTCTGTCAGAGTCTGACCATCAACACCTGTCAAAATATGGAGCAAATAAGCTGAGGCTGACAGCATAAAATTAATTTGAAACAATTACAAATTAAACCTTAATGATCTTCACCTGCCCAGCAGATAGTTAAAAGCAGCAATCCTGTCCTATAGTCCATCATGTTAAACTGTGTGTCCACTGTTCTCTGTCATCCTCTCTGCAGTCACATAAGTAGAGGTGGAAGACATCTGAGTTTTGCATTGACTCCTCCTCACAGGGAGGAGAAAACCACTTTGGACTTGGTCATCACCTTTTGTTTATTGTGAGTCGAGACAAATAAAGTTAGTTCCTGTATCTCAATTTCAAAGTTGGAATTCAATCTTCAGAAATTGGACTTTGTATTGAATCGTTTGATGAATATACCACGGAAAGAACATAAAATTATTATTATATTCTTATAATCATGACACAAAATCTCTTTTTACATTTTACATTGACTCGTCCTATGATAGAAAATGTGCATTTTTACGTGTGTGTGTAAGTCAGAATACTGTAGAACCTCTCATGTCTCTGATGCATCATGATTCTAGAGCCTCATGACAGTTCATGCTCACAACGTGATGGCGAATATTCCAACGTAGGAAGTACTGTGAATACTCACAGTCTGGTTTTTAAAGTTTTGTTGTTTTACTGGAATTTTACAAACCCATTAGTGGAGGGAAACATAGCTCTGGGACACGATGCATGTGTGACATGCAAGTGTAAATCCTCTGGTTTTACATTGACTGTAGAGGTCAAAAAAGGATAGATAGAGGAAGGTTTGGCATCAAAAGAGTGCTTAGTATCATCCCTCCCAGATGTGAATTCCTTTAATCCCACAAGGTACAAAAATACAGACACAAACACACAGCTCTAACTCAAAGACAGAGTATGCTCACGACTCTGTGTGTGAATGTGTATGCATAGAAAAAAGAATGATGAGTGATCCAAAAACAGTCTGTGCTTTCACATGAATGTACCTCTGTATTATACCATTGAGTAAGTTCAGTTCAGGCCTGTCAGCATCTTTAAATTACAACACAATACTGTTTCTCATTAAAGTAGGCCTAGAGCATTGTCTCACTCTTGTAGGCAATCGGAGTAATACTCAGTTGTTGGTATTGTGACTTGGTATACTACAATACTAAGCACTGATGTATAAATGCTGTTGTGTCATGTGTCATAACTCATTTTATTGTAATCAGTGAGTCAAATAACGGCAAATTCTGTTTTCCGTATTTTAATTTTTCTAAATGCAAGAATGTTTACAGTGACTGAATATTTGTACATTTGTTCACCACATCAGACATAAAAAATTTAAATAGTATACACCAATTCCATTAATTATAATAACATTAATATATATTTAAAAAATAATGAATTACATGCAAGGCTGCATGCCGTCAAAAAGCCTCCAACATCAGCATTTGGATCATGAATGGGAGCTGTCCTGTGATGATCATCATTTAGTCTAAAAGGAGAAGACATAGGGAATGTGTCAATACTTAACATAGCAGAGGTATTTAAATCATGGAAGTGATATGGAATATTGAACTGGAAGAAGATTATTTTAAAATACGAAAATTAGTACAGCTGCAGTTTATCTCACCTTAATTATGGTAGCCAAGACACCATAGATGAGGGCGATGAGGAAAAAAAGGAGGAAAGTGAAAGCCATATACCAGCTTCCCACATCTGTGTCTGGGTTCACATCAGCATGCTTGGTGTCAAAGAATCTACAGTCCTCCAAGACGTCTGTGAATTAAAGGGGGGGAAAAAAATGTCAGCTATTCTCTGTTACAGTTTTAAGAAAAAAACTGAGAAATAAGAGATTTTAATAAAATAATCAAAGCAGTTACAAAACTGGGTCACAAATGTGTGAAATATGTGATTAACCTAATTTCTGGAATCTTTAATGTGTGAGAAAGATGTGGATCAATGGATGAACTAGCACCTGGTTTAGATATATTCAGGGATAGGGTGGTGTTAACATGTGTCACCCTGCAGGTGACAACTGCCCCAGGTGAGCGGTTGACTTGGGTCAGAAGAAGGTGGCTTTGGATGCTGAACTTTCCATTTGGGCCTCTGTGGGGTTCACTAGTGTAGTAGTCCAACAGTTCCTTGGTGTCATTAAGAAACCAAGTGATGTTAATGGATGCAGGGCTGAAGCCAAAGACCAGGCACACGAGTTCACCTGAACCCTGGAGCAGTGTGGCTGAAGGTTTGCTGTGGGTCACTGTTGCTGGAGAAAATAGTCATAAATGAATACATTGTTATTAACTTGCAATGAGGAAGGTCATGGACCAAGAAAATAAATAAAGAGAAATATGGATCCTTAGCATTAGCAACACCAGTGAACTAAAATTGCAGATTTTCAGCTCACCAAACACATCTTTTATAGTGCTTTCAAACAGCGTTTCAGATGACTCGTGCTTGACAACACAAGAATATGTAGACTCTTTGTCCTCAGTTTTGGAGGTTTTCAGTCTGCTGCTCATTGAATAAGTGCTGCTCCCTGTGTATTTCCACGCAGGACTGTTGGTGTAGCGAGTTGTAGGGAGTCTTTGGCCATCCTCTTCCCAGTACACCATGATGTTAGATGGGAAAAATCCAGAAACTAAGCAAGTAAGTGTGAGGATGTCTGTTGTAGACAACTCTGAGGCAGTGGGTTGCATTATCTTCACTGTTGGTGGATACAGGTCTTGAGAAGCACAAAAAGAAGACAAAGTGAATAATTTGTTTAAAGGAAAGTTTCTGAAGCAAGAAAAGTTATAAGCAATCACAAAAAATAAAATTCATGCTTTTTATGTGTAACACCACCTCTGTTTTTGCTTATATGGTCCTTGTAGCTCTGGTTGGAGCATCGATGCTTTCCCTCACAAGTCACTTGTTTATATGCATGCCAGTCCTCTGCTGACACATTGAGGAAACTCCTCAAAGTTTCTGTCCCATTGCTGTGACTCACTAGTGGCTCTGTATGGACATGGAGAGAATTTTTTTCCCCGCCTACTTTCCAAGTGATGGAGAAATCATTAAGAAGAGGACCGACCAGCAGACAGGTTATAGTCACTTGTTCCTTGTTCTGAAGCTGCTGGAGTGGTGGTCCCTGAACATATACACCAACTATCTGAGATGAGGCTGGAGTTACTGGAAAAACAACAAAAAAACATGACCTTAAAGTAGAGAAATGCACCTATCATATTATTATGAGAACAAATGTGCACTCAATCAGAATTAGTGAATAAATATATTCAATTTATTCTACACTTATCAAAGAAATAGGATAGTGGATTAAGTTTTAATTTCACCTGAGCAGAAGCTGATGTCCTTCCTGACATTTTTGTTCAGAGACCTGTCAGATACTTCACAAGTGAAGACCTTCCCTGTTTTCCACTCTGTTTGAGGGATATGAAGTTGACTGGTTACTGCCACACGTCCATCTGCACCCATGCTGATGTCATCCATTGAAGAAGATCTTTGCTGAGACTTAGTGAACCATTTAATTTGAGGGTTGAAGCCCCATCCAGAGCACAAGAGTCTCTGTGGTCCAGACTCTTCTCTGGGGGCCAGAAGGAGCTCCACTGATGGGTCCACTAAATGAGAGAATCAGAATCATCAGTCCTCAACAAATCAAACTGTTACACACAATAATGGTTGAAATATTAAATCATTAAGTGAAAGCAGAGTGTAACTCCTCTCACCAAAAATATTGCCCGTGGAGTTGGACTCAAAGTTGCTGGAGAAGCCTTGATTCACTTTGCAGGTGAAACTTGTATCTTTCTTCCAGTGACTTGGAGGGACAGTGAAGCGCCTACTGATTGAATGGAGGCCTGGGGCTTCAGGAAGATCAACATACTGTTTGTCAGAAATATCAACACTGTTGGCCAGAAAGGTGACATAGAGGTCAGTGGAGGAGAGTTGTGTGATGTCACACTCCAGCACAGCACTGTTTCCCTTCAGCAAATCTGGGAGAGATCTCCTGATCTCCACTGATGGAGCTGTAACAGCAGGTTCTGGATGATAGAGAAAGAAACCAAAGCAGAACGTATTTTTTAGGTCATTTTTCTGTGACAAGACATCTGATTTTCATGTTGTATAGTTGTCTTACCTGCAACATTCACAGTCCTCTCAGTGGATGAAAAGCAGTCATGTTCCACTCTACAAGTTATTTGCTTCAGTCGTTTCCACTGACTTAAAGAAACCATCACATTACTGATGATATGAGTTGTGTTTGTGTCCCTGTTCACTGTGTTTCTGGTTGAGACTGTCCCATCCATCAGCCAGGTCACTTTGGCATCAAAAGCAGTACGGACCAAACATGTTGCTTTTACTTCAGATGTTGCCATCATTACTGTCTTGAAGCTGGGAATCTCCACATGAATGGATGGATCAGTTGTTGCATGGACTGCAGAAACAAAAACATTATCTAATTTAAAGTTTAAAGCTTTTACAGTGCGTTTTAAAACATTTCATGCTATATCAAATCTTTTCATATTGTGGTAGCAGTTGCAAATACTTACTTAGACAAATACTTATTGTCTTTATAAATTCAATGTTGTTGTGATTGGACTTGCATGTAAAACTTGAGCCATCTGCCCACTCTTTCATATTTGGCCCAATCTCACTGCTTAGACTAAATGTTTTCTCCACTCCATCCACACTCTGCAGCTTCCTTTGGATTTGTGCAATTTTAAGAGGCTGGTTGTCCCTTTGCCAGTTCACACTTAGTTTGTCTGGAAAGAAGCCACTTAGGGTGCAGATGAGTCTGACTGGTGAGGCCCCAAATTCTCCTTCCCAGACAGGGTGTAATGTGATGTTTGGAGAGACAATCCGCGGTCCTGAGATAGAGAGGAGATTATTTTGGTTTTACTTGCTTCATTCTAAACACTGCATTAATAGTTTTTTTTTGTGTGTGTAAATTTCATCTCCTTAATTATACATACCTTCAGATTTTGGTAAAGTAACCCACTGTGTTGTCTCAGTTCTAAGTGTAATGTCTCTATATTTAGGTTAGATGGCATAGTTGTACTTTTACAGTTTCTGGTGGGGTCAAGTAGAGACAGGGCTGAAAGTCTGTTACACAGATGTTGCAACATGCAGCAGGGCAGAGTGATCAGGGCTAGCAGCAAGCGGAAGCATTGAGTAACACCCACGTCTCAAAAAAGTACCAAAAGACAGAAGTGAAACAATGCTAAGAGCAACGGTGCATTACAGACACCAGGTGTGAGGTGTGGTTATGCCAGTAAGAGAAACAGAGTACACATTTAAATATCTCATATCAGTTTATGTTATCACATGGATTACATTTACATGGCTTCTCATGACTTTGCTTAAAGTTTTAGTTCTAGTTCTCTATTATTAATAGACTCCAGAACTAACAGACTGTAAAATCTCTTTACATATTGAGTTTAACATGGGCTGTTGATTCCAGGTTCTGATAAGGTGATGAACATAACAGCATATTACACAATATATATTAATTTTAATTTAAAATCTAAAAAAAATAATAGTGCACTCATGAGCATTATGAATTCAATTAGGTGATGAAAATGAGGTGGTAAAATAGGTGAAAATGAACAATTTTAAAATAATGAAAGAGAGAAAAATATTTAAATCCATTTAAACATTTATTTTCAAAAAGATACAAAACTCAAATTCAAATGAAAAAAGGACATTTGTGATTACATACATGATACAATGAGTTTATAAGAAAACATGCAAAAGTTTTTTTTTTTTTTTTGCTTTTTACAGAAAGTTCACCTCATTTCATTTAATCTAAAAAGATAAAGACAAAAAACAAAAAAAAAATAGATTAGTAATATTAAACCAAAATGATCAAATTGTATGATCACATTGCTAATGTATTATATGACCAATATATACTCATCACAGTGACTACATTGCTGCATTATAAAATATCATAATACACACATGAATACTTAATGTTGGCCTGACCTCTTTGTATGTAATTTATAGTTGAAGTAAAACTTTTGGATTTCAAAGGCGACATCTTTTTAAAGTGAGATCAACTTCATTTTTGTCAAGTGAGGAATTTTCTGATTAGTCAAATAAATATTTTAATGGCACAGACAAAATGTTACAACTAAGTTGTGTTGCAGTTTGCTGTTAATATTTAATAAATAATTTATCTCAATTAACTTGTGCAAAGAAACATTTTAGAATAAGACTGAATATTCAATAACAGCATTTTAATATAGTAGAGTTGATTCAACAAAAAATACATTTAAAACAGATTGTTAATTCTGTAAAACTCTTTATGCTCTTGCAAAGACTTTTTTTTAAGTTATGTTTCAAAGCATTGAATTTCACAAATGTTTTTTGCGTCCACATGTATATACTCTGTTTTTTAAAGGTTTAAAGGTTTATTATTATTATTATAACAATGATTGCTATTGCTATATGTATAATAACAGCTGTGCTTTTATTGCAACCACTTTTAGAATCAGTAGTATAAGTAGTAGTAGTGATAGCATTAAACATATATTAGAGTATAAAAAGGAACATGTAAAAAGTTAGTGATGCTGTGCGTAAAGGTCATTTTAGTTGTTGGTCAGACAAACACTATTTACTCAATTGTCTTTTTCTGTTTTTTTGTGCACACACTCTAATATATAAACTCATTATTACCTTGACAGCAGTGGTGCCAATGGTGAACAGCAGAGTGATGAGGAAGAGAAGGATGAAGGTGAGGGCTGTGTCTCCCATGTTATCGTCTTCTGTCTCCATGGTATTGTTCCATTGGTAGTTAGTTTCAATCAGGAACTCTGGATGTAGTGTACAGTAATTAGTCAGTTAATATTTGGGACAACTCTATGGGCTGAAATATGTGCCACCAGAAACTGAATTTGAATCATTTATATTTGAATTTGAATTGCTTAACTTGAATAATTGCATTAAAAAACTGAATTTGAATGACATAATTTGAATTTGTATTGTTCAGTTTGAATCATTGCATTGAAAAACTGAATCTGATTTGTGATTTGAAATTGAATTTATTAGATTGGAACTGAACATCCAGCTTGCACAATTCAAATTCAGTTCTCACAATTCAATTCAAGGAGTGGGTGCTGATTGGCCGAAGAGGCGTCATGTGTATCTGTGCTCGATTGCTCTGCCTCAACTACCCGGATGTTTTCTCACAGAAAATTGAAATTGAATTTTGAGAATTGAATTTGAATTGTGAGAACTGAATGTTCAGTTCCAAATTAATAAATTCAATTTCAAATTACAATTCAGATTCAGTTTTTCAATGCAATGATTCAAATTGAACAATACAAATTCAAATTATGTCATTCAAATTCAGTTTTTTAATGCAATTATTCAAGTTAAGCAATTCAAATTCAAATATAAATGATTCAAATTCAGTTTCTGGTGGCACATGTTTCAGCCCATACAACTCACTCCCAGATTTAAATCGAATACCTCATGAGACAATGACCAAATTCTATTTATATCCTTTTTTTAGAAATAAAAAGCGTAAAACCCTAACAGTTAGTCAGTGAATCAATCGAAGTATAAATAAATGACCACAAAAAAACAAAAAACAAAACAGTAGTGCCATATGTCTTAGTTATTAAATTGTTATGAGCGTGTCATAAGGCATAATAGTTTTGTCCCTCCTTTTAAAATGTTGATGAATATAAAATAATGAATCCTACTATGATCCTGAATTGCTTTTGAAAGACCCCGTTATTAGTGTGGCATGCATGACTTGGCTTGTAATGATTTTCATCATTTGACTGGAGTTAGACCTTAAACAATCATCTGTCATCTGTGTTGGGGGTGCAAGACCCAATAGAGGAAACACACATACACAAAGACAAGTCACACAAACAATGTTGATGCACTATCTACACATAAAGATGAACAAATGTGATTTATTTAATTTTTGTCTTAAGTTAGTGGGATGGTGGTGGCCTAATTTTAGTAAATAAAATATGATGTTCAAAGTTTGACATATTGTTAATGTCAATGACAGTAAACGAAAAACGTGTAGCTCAAAATATTGGTTAAATAAAGACATGAACTGCATGCGACATACATCAACAGAATTGCAAAGTTCTTTTTTTTTTATTTTGATTTTAAATCTGCATGAAAAAGACAAACACAATGTCATATCACAAGCAACAAACATTAAACATCAAACAGCAGAAGACACAACAACACAAAAACATCTACTGGGGCTTGCACTTTTCAGGGATGTTCATGTTGAGGTTGACCAGGTTGTTGTTTTTCTCAAATGTTCTGTATCCAATAGACCTGACAATAGCTTTAGTTGTGTTAGCCACAGACTCGTGGTGAACTACACAGCTATACACCACATCATTCCTTTTCCACTGCTCAAGGGTGAGTGATAACTGGCTATAGGCAGAATAGGATCCGTAGTTCTTGACAAGGTTTGTGGTATGGAACTCGTAAGTTGAATCTACTTCCTCATCATCAACAAGCCAAGACACATAAACTTCCTGAGGGAAGAAGTCTTTCACAAAGCAAGTCAGGGTCACGGTTTCTTTTCTAGTATGTTCTACTGGAGGCATCATAAACACTGAAGGACGCTGAGTCTGTCCTCCTGCAAGCATGAGAGAACAGTTAGACCTCCGGCCACAGATAAAACTACAGCCTACCTAGAGCACTGAAGGAAATGTCTGCTACAAAATACACTTAACAATAACACTGTGTATGATGACAGGACAAAAGGAATTATACACACACACTTTTAGCTGCTGAATAGTTTTCTTACCAATACTCCTTTCATAGAGTTTCTTGACTGGCTCAAGCCACTCTGAGTGTTCAACAATACAGTAGCGCTTGATCCCCTGGTTCCATTCATCATATGTGATGTCAAGTGAAAGATTTATTATTTTTTTTCCATTATCGGTGGATTTTGAGTACTCAACCAATTTGTTTCCAGATTCGTCCTCCCACCAAACCTTCGTAACAGATGGCTTGTTTTCCTGGACTTGACATACTATCTTTCCTTTTCTGCTCATAAACATGTCCTCATTTGTAGGGCCAATGATAGTTATGTCCGCATCTACTCCAGCACATTGGAGTGTTACTGCATAAATACATAATGAACAATTATTCAACAGAAATGACTGCAAAACCATGGGAGTTGAAATTCAATTTACAAATACATTTTTTCAAGAAAAGGTTTTTTACTCACCTGGACAATCAAGACTGTAGCTCACAGATTCATTCACAGATGTTTTAATGTTGTTTTCACCTTTCCACTCGAACAGACATGTAAACTGAGTGCCTGGACTCAAGCCATCGGATGGTACACTGAGAAAACTTCCCAAACTGTACAAAGTTCCGTTCTCGTCCTTTCTTTCCTGAACAGGTGTTGTGATCTCGTATATTTTGTTGGAGATGTCCCCGTCCCCATTATCTTTCAGCCATGTCAGTTTGTGATCTTTTGGTGAAAAATCTTTAGCAAAGCAGGAGAAGTAAGCCTCCTTTTTCTCATCAGAGGAGGAGGCCGACACACTAAGAGTTGGCAACTGATAAAGCGCCTCTGAAAAACAAACACACACACACACAAAAATATGTATGCCGAAGCAGGGAATAATTTACAGTGTATATGCAGAAGCAGAGGTGACAATGAGCTACAGTGTTCATATATGTATAAAATTTTGACTTCTGTATACAATAACGTATAAGTAAAAATGCTTAAACTGATATGATTGAACAGCAGAGCTTTAATCCTTGCTTCTGCATATACATTGACTGCTCAGGCAAGCGAACACAGATGTGTTACGTGAATGTTAATGATCAACATACAGTTTCCATCTATCTGCATAACTAGAATTATGCAAATAGATGGAAAAAAGCAGAACAAATTGCAATAACCTGTTCTCAGACAGGCAGGGGGCATACAGTATGTTAGTAAAGAATAAAATAGAAGGTGAATACATATGCTTCAGCCTTCTTGTTCCACCTTTGGTTTAAAAATTATAAAACTAGAAATATTTAAGGATTTGTCATGCTATTTAATTTGGCAACAGTTTTCATAGAACAGAATTCACTATATACAGTATTGCTTTCTTTTATGTTTGGTTCATTTATTTTTATTTTGTCCCTAGTCTTTTTTCTCTTCCTTTCATACTTTGGATGAAGAACATTGAGTTTTGAAACTTAATTAGTTATTGCAATTAAAGATTATTTTTATACTTCTCAAAAGTAGTGGCTAGAAGTGGCCTTGTATTACATTGTTTACTGCACTGTAAACATTTCTTTAATTATTCTGTTTGATATTGAATTCTACCTCAGTTTACTGGCAATAGCCAACCCTGACATTTTTTTTATATTATCATTACCACACTTATACCTTTATGTATAATTAATACATTTAATTTAAAAAAAACTGCAATATGTTAAACCAGTATAAAATATATCAACAACTCCACCATGTAAACCTGCTGGATTTCAAAGAAACTACTAGAAACGTATTTAAATATTACTTTGAATTCGTCTTACCTGGATTGGGGAAAAAAGAACAGAATGCAGTTCCCGCTGCATGTGTCACGGCACATTGGAAAGGCTTCCTTGCGTCCCAGTCCTGTTTGCTCACTTGGATTTGACTGATTCCAGTATAAAGGCTGTCTTTCTGTACTGGAGGGTACTGAATAGAGTTTGTCAAGACAGTCCCCTCTTTGGTCCATGCATAGGTCAGTGAGGAGGGTGTGAAGCCGGTGGCATAACAGCCAAGAGTGACCGTGTTAGTCCCAGAACCACATTGCATCAGAGGAAACACAGTTGGTCCAGCTGGAGTGACTAAAAAAGGAAAAACAAATGTGTTAATAAAATACCAAAATTAAAATAATATTCTACTTTCAGATATGTTTTCAACCAGTCAATTGTCTAAGAAAGCACAGCACTGAAAGTATTTTAATATGTTGAACATGAACATATTCAAACAGACCTTCGTGTTTCCCCATCTTAATTATTTAGATGTTGTTTGTTGCACTAAGGTTAACCTCCCTCAATAATATTATTTGTGGTTGTTTTGTTATTCTATATATAAACTGGTAAACTACCTTGAATGAACAACTTTGACAATAATCATTGCTGTTGTTTTCAAATTGAATTGGTGAAGGTGTAAAGTTGGTAAACATCCGTTAACTGCGTTGAGAAACGTTAAATTCAGATAAAAACATATTAAATTTGTTCAAATTCAGCGATTATGTATGACATTAAAGACTTTTCTTACCTGAAGAAACAGTTACTGTTGTTCCCTTTCCCCAGTAGTCATAAACAGCATAGTAGCACAGTGCTGAATCTACTTACAAATCTTACCTGATGACACTGTTACCATAGTGCCTTTTCCCCAGATGTCGAAAGCCCAGTTGTCA
Organism: Sciaenops ocellatus; assembly: GCA_033000465.1. Lineage (NCBI taxonomy): Eukaryota > Metazoa > Chordata > Actinopteri > Sciaenidae > Sciaenops > Sciaenops ocellatus. The sequence continues at coordinate 18,417,150 of CP136877.1, forward strand.
CAGTTAAGAAAGTCAATTAACCCTTCTCACAAGAACTCATTGCCGTGATATCCCGTTACTTCATGTCATACAGTTTGGTTTTGGTGCCAGTTAAAATCTATTTCAAATAGACACCTGTTAAAACTAAACTTCCCTTCTAATTTTTAAACTATTCGAGACTTTTTGGTCGGGCTAAAAAATATTGTCAGCTGTCTCAAAACTGGCCAACAGTTGTGACAACATGAAAATTATAAAATATATTTTAGTAACATGATCAGGAATAATAATAATCAGAAACATTAAAATAACATACCTGAGGTGATGGTAACCATTGTGCCTTTTCCCCAGTAGTCAAAAGCATAGTCACAGTTGAACAAACTATAAACCACTACATACAAAAACCTGTTCCCAGATATTTACGCTTTCTATGGTCAGTTATTTTATGACGATCTAACTTCTGACACATCTTTATTGGCTTTTGCAAAGAACAATTTAGAAGATGGAGCCAAAAATTATTTTCACCGCCAAACTTTAAACGAAGTCTATTAGTTTTAACACATTTTACTTACGGTATCTAAGAAATGAATGACCTGAGTCCCAACTGTAATTCTCAAAAAGTACTAAAACGTTTTTTAAATCAAAATGTACACATTAGAAACAACAAAATAAGATGGACTTACCTGATGTAACTGTAACCATTGTGCCTTTTCCCCAGTACTCAAAAGCCTGGTCACAGTATCAACACATCCAACATCCCTTGAGATATTTATTTTCTGTGGTTTGGGGTACATAAAATTAAGTGTGTTTGCCAACGGTTAGTGAACACTTCCTCTTTATCAGACCCCCTTGTCAGCTACAGTTCTTGCAGCATGGAGTTCACATAAGCAGGTACCCATGAATCAGCTGAAATGACTGAATTAGTGATTTAGGGCTCTGTTGCCCTTAAGTCCACATTTTCAACATATTGTTACAATTATTATTATAATGATTATAACAACAACAACAACAACAAAAATAGTAATCTATCCATTCATTATTTGTAATCGCTTATCCTCATCAGGGTCAGACTGAGGCTGGAGGCTGTCCCAGCTGAATCTGGCCGAGAGGCGGGGTACACCCTCCACAAGTTGCCAGGTTATCGCAGGGCACATAGAGACAAACAACCATTCACACTGACATTCACCCTTATGGCCAATTTAGAGTCACCAATTAACCTGTTGAGTGCATATATTGTGTAGGAAGCCAACATACCCGGAAAGAACCCATGCAAACATGGAGAGAACTCCACACAGATTTAAGGATTATTATTATTTTTGTTATTATTATTATTGTTATAATTATTATTATTAGTATTATTAAAATTATTATTATTATTTATTGTTGTTGTTGTTGTTGTTGATATGCTCACTTGATCTATAGCTACTTTAATCAGCTGTCCTGTTCATTCCATAGCTGTCAATTTGCTTCACAATGGAAACATCAAGGAAAATGTGTGTGATCACTGCATCTGTACCAGAAAACACAATAATTGCACTCTAAACATACACCGATGCATGTTTAGAAATTGCTTATTAAACTTCATCAATCAGCTAAATTAAAATGAAATTAAGAAGAACCAGGGGTGAGTGAATGCATTTTTTAGAATAAATGAATTAATTAGTCAATGGCATCATAGAGTCTTTCACCTAGATAAAATAAAACTCAAAATCTAGGCCTAAAACGCATTATTTCATAAGAAAGCAACTAATGCAAAAGTCATTAATATGTGTTATGTGCCATGTTAACTAGGACACTACCCTGTTTTCCTCCTGTATTGTGTGACTGTGCTCCTCCTGTGTTGTCTGTTGGCCTCTCTCCTATCGAAACAGACCATTAGCCATTACACTCCTCTCTTGCATAAAACATGCATTTGCATTTCCAACATGACCCTAAGCTACATTAAAAACATCACCATCCTCTTTGTTCCAGTCTAGGAAGGACCCAGGATGAGGTTAGCATCTTAAATGCAGGTTTGCAAACCAGTCAATTAAAGTTTAATTGCCAATCTTCTTAATTTCACAGTATTAAACTGAAAGGAAAGCTATGTTTCTGAAATTTGACTAGTCCATTGTGTTCATCAATAAGGTGTGGAGGTGCCTCAAGGTGATATTTTTTATCTTGTGAAAATTATTATCTTGTGTGGACAAGATATGAATCTTACGGAATCCTGGAAGGGACATGGAGAAAAAGAAAATCAGTGGCAGTGTAGTTTTGCGTTAAGATGGTGCGTTGCTACTTGGGGGTACTTTCAGCCATTGAAGAAAATGTAAATGAGGACTGCAATTTATTATATCCAAGAGTATGTAAACTAGATAGGTAACGAACACCACATGCGTTGATCATGACCTTGTGACGTCATGTCAGTGCATCTCTTAGAGGAGCTCATTGGATAAACCAAACATCCCAATTAAAGCTCAATTTCAGTAGCCTATTTGCACAGGAGAACCCCCGAATGAGACACCGCTCAAGTTGAAAAACTTTGGGAAAGCTATAAAAAAAGGTATGTAAATTGTGCTGTGGACTTAAAAAATAATGAAACAGACTAACTACTAGCCTACATTAAGTGTCCAAAGTCTCAATTAACTCCATGTTATCTCTTGTCCTGCAAGGGAAATGAACCCAGACATTTACCACGAAATTCTTAATTATAAATCATGTAGTAGCTACCCAGAGGGTGCTACAAAATCGGAGAAATATGTCATTCGAAGAAGGGCTTCGGAATTCATACTTGATGGTAAGTGAAAAGACATTAAAAGTTCTTAAACAAGTCCTGTTTGCTCACTTGGATTTGACTGATTCCAGTATAAAGGTTGTCTTTCTGTACTGGAGGGTACTGAACAGAGTTTGTCAAGGCAGTCCCCTCTTTGGTCCATGCATAGATCAGTGAGGAGGGTGTGAAGCCGGTGGCGTAACAGCCAAGAGTGACCGTGTTAGTCCCAGAACCACATTGCATCAGAGGAAACACAGTTGGTCCAGCTGGAGTGACTAAAAAAGGAAAAACAAATGTGTTAATAAAATACCAAAATTAAAATAATATTCTACTTTCAGAGATGTTTTCAACCAGTCAATTGTCTAAGAAAGCACAGCACTGAAAGTATTTTAATATGTTGAACATGGACATATTCAAACAGACCTTCGTGTTTCCCCATCTTAATTATTTAGATGTTGTTTGTTGCACTAAGGTTAACCTCCCTCAATAATATTATTTGTGGTTGTTTTGTTATTCTATATATAAACCGGTAAACTACCTTGAATGAACAACTTTGACAATAATCATTGCTGTTATTTTCAAATTGAATTGATGAAGGTGTAAAGTTGGTGAACATCCGTTAACTGCGTTGAGAAACATTATATTCAGATAAAAACATATTAAATTTGTTCAAATTCAGCGATTATGTATGACATTAAAGACTTTTCTTACCTGAAGAAACAGTTACTGTTGTTCCCTTTCCCCAGTAGTCAAAAGCAGCATAGTAGCACAGTGCTGAATCTACTTAGCTGTTAGTATCAAAACACTACGTCTACTTATGTCGAGTGCAAAGTCTACCTCAACACTTAATGAATCCCATTATGTTATAAAATCTATTTAATGACCCAAAATGCACAAGCCATAAATATCCACCAGTGAGTTGCACTGAGAATATCACTGTTTGACATTTTACCCTACGTACCGTATTAAAACACTTTACTTTTGAAGTGACACTTGACACACTCAGTGTGAAACATACCCTGCTGCACATTTCAAACAGGACAAATCTTACCTGATGACACTGTTACCATAGTGCCTTTTCCCCAGATGTCGAAAGCCCAGTTGTCACAGTTAAGAAAGTCAATTAACCCTTCTCACAAGAACTCATTGCCGTGATATCCCGTTACTTCATGTCATACAGTTTGGTTTTGGTACCAGTTAAAATCTATTTCAAATAGACACCTGTTAAAACTAAACTTCCCTTCTAATTTTTAAACTATTCGAGACTTTTTGGTCGGGCTAAAAAATATTGTCAGCTGTCTCAAAACTGGCCAACAGTTGTGACAACATGAAAATTATAAAATATATTTTAGTAACATGATCAGGAATAATAATAATCAGAAACATTAAAATTACATACCTGAGGTGACGGTGACCATTGTGCCTTTTCCCCAGTAGTCAAAAGCATAGTCACAGTTGAACAAACTATAAACCACTGCATACAAAAACCTGTTCCCAGATATTTACGCTTTCTATGGTCAGTTATTTTATGACGATCTAACTTCTGACACATCTTTATTGGCTTTTGCAAAGAACAATTTAGAAGATGGAGCCAAAAATGATTAAACGAAGTCTATTAGTTTTAACACATTTTACTTACGGTATCCAAGAAATTAATGACCTGAGTCCCAACTGTAATTCTCAAAAAGTACTAAAACGTTTTTTAAATCAAAATGTACACATTAGAAACAACAAAATAAGATGGACTTACCTGATGTAACTGTAACCATTGTGCCTTTTCCCCAGTACTCAAAAGCCTGGTCACAGTATCAACACATCCAACATCCCTTGAGATATTTATTTTCTGTGGTCTGGGTTACATAAAATTAAGTGTGTTTGCCAATGATTAGTGAACACTTCCTCTTTATCAGACCCCCTTGTCAGCTACAGTTCCTGCAGCATGGAGTTCACATAAGCAGGTACCCATGAATCAGCTGAAATCACTGAATTAATGATTTAGGGCTCTGTTGCCCTTAAGTCCACATTTTCAACATATTGTTACAATTATTATTATAATGATTATAACAACAACAACAAAAATAGTAATCTATCCATTCATTATTTGTAATCGCTTATCCTCATCAGGGTCAGACTGAGGCTGGAGGCTGGAGCCTGTCCCAGCTGAATCTGGCCGAGAGGCGGGGTACACCCTCCACAAGTTGCCAGCTTATCGCAGGGCACATAGAGACAAACAACCATTCACACTGACATTCACCCTTATGGCCAATTTAGAGTCACCAATTAACCTGTTGAGTGCATATATTGTGTAGGAAGCCAACATACCCGGAAAGAACCCATGCAAACATGGAGAGAACTCCACACAGATTTAAAGATTATTATTATTTTTGTTATTATTATTATTGTTATAATTATTATTATTATTATTATTAAAATTATTATTATTATTTATTGTTGTTGTTGTTGTTGTTGATATGCTCACTTGATCTATAGCTACTTTAATCAGCTGTCCTGTTCATTCCATAGCTGTCAATTTGCTTCACAATGGAAACATCAAGGAAAATGTGTGTGATCACTGCATCTGTACCAGAAAACACAATAATTGCACTCTAAACATACACCGATGCATGTTTAGAAATTGCTTATTAAACTTCATCAATCAGCTAAATTAAAATGAAATTAAGTAGAACCAGGGGTGGGTAAATGCATTTTTTAGAATAAATGAATGAATTAGTCAATGGCATCATAGAGTCTTTCACCTAGATAAAATAAAACTCAAAATCTGGGCCTAAAACGCATCATTTCATAAGAAAGTGACTAATGCAAAAGTCATTAATATGTGTTATGTGCCATGTTAACTAGGACACTACCCTGTTTTCCTCCTGTATTGTGTGACTGTGCTCCTCCTGTGTTGTCTGTTGGCCTCTCTCCTATCGAAACAGACCATTAGCCATTACACTCCTCTCTTGCATAAAACATGCATTTGCATTTCCAACATGACCCTAAGCTACATTAAAAACATCACCATCCTCTTTGTTCCAGTCTAGGAAGGACCCAGGATGAGGTTAGCATCTTAAATGCAGGTTTGCAAACCAGTCAATTAAAGTTTCATTGCCAATCTTCTTAATTTCACAGTATTAAACTGAAAGGAAAGCTATGTTTCTGAAATTTGACTAGTCCATTGTGTTCATCAATAAGGTGTGGAGGTGCCTCAAGGTGATATTTTTTATTTTGTGAAAATTATTATCTTGTGTGGACAAGATATGAATCTTACGGAATCCTGGAAGGGACATGGAGAAAAAGAAAATCAGTGGCAGTGTAGTTTTGCATTAAGATGGTGCGTTGCTCCTTGGGGGTACTTTCAGCCATTGAAGAAAATGTAAATGAGGACTGCAATTTATTATATCCAAGAGTATGTAAACTAGATAGGTAACGAACACCACATGCGTTGATCATGACCTTGTGACGTCATGTCAGTGCATCTCTTAGAGGAGTTCATTGGATAAACCAAACATCCCAATTAAAGCTCAATTTCAGTAGCCTATTTGCACAGGAGAATCCCCAAATGAGACACCGCTCAAGTTGAAAAACTTTGGGAAAGCTATAAAAAAAGGTATGTAAATTGTGCTGTGGACTTAAAAAATAATGAAACAGACTAACTACTAGCCTACATTAAGTGTCCAAAGTCTCAATTAACTCCATGTTATCTCTTGTCCTGCAAGGGAAATGAATCCAGACATTTACCACGAAATTCTTAATTATAAATCATGTAGTAGCTACCCAGAGGGTGCTACAAAATCAGAGAAATATGTCATTCGAAGAAGGGCTTCGGAATTCATACTTGATGGTAAGTGAAAAGACATTAAAAGTTCTTAAACAAGTCCTGTTTGCTCACTTGGATTTGACTGATTCCAGTATAAAGGTTGTTTTTCTGTACTGGAGGGTACTGAATAGAGTTTGTCAAGGCAGTCCCCTCTTTGGTCCATGCATAGGTCAGTGAGGAGGGTGTGAAGCCGGTGGCATAACAGCCAAGAGTGACCGTGTTAGTCCCAGAACCACATTGCATCAGAGGAAACACAGTTGGTCCAGCTGGAGTGACTAAAAAAGGAAAAACAAATGTGTTAATAAAATACCAAAATTAAAATAATATTCTACTTTCAGAGATGTTTTCAACCAGTCAATTGTCTAAGAAAGCACAGCACTGAAAGTATTTTAATATGTTGAACATGAACATATTCAAACAGACCTTCGTGTTTCCCCATCTTAATTATTTAGATGTTGTTTGTTGCACTAAGGTTAACCTCCCTCAATAATATTATTTGTGGTTGTTTTGTTATTCTATATATAAACCGGTAAACTACCTTGAATGAACAACTTTGACAATAATCATTGCTGTTATTTTCAAATTGAATTGATGAAGGTGTAAAGTTGGTGAACATCCGTTAACTGCGTTGAGAAACATTATATTCAGATAAAAACATATTAAATTTGTTCAAATTCAGCGATTATGTATGACATTAAAGACTTTTCTTACCTGAAGAAACAGTTACTGTTGTTCCCTTTCCCCAGTAGTCAAAAGCAGCATAGTAGCACAGTGCTGAATCTACTTAGCTGTTAGTATCAAAACTCTACGTCTACTTATGTCGAGTGCAAAGTCTACCTCAACACTTAATGAATCCCATTATGTTATAAAATCTATTTAATGACCCAAAATACACAAGCCATAAATATCCACCAGTGAGTCACACTGAGAATATCACTGTTTGACTTTTTACCCTACGTACCGTATTAAAACACTTTACTTTTGAAGTGACACTTGACACACTCAGTGTTAAACATACCCTGCTGCACATTTCAAACAGGGCAAATCTTACCTGATGACACTGTTACCATAGTGCCTTTTCCCCAGATGTCGAAAGCCCAGTTGTCACAGTTAAGAAAGTCAATTAACCCTTCTCACAAGAACTCATTGCCGTGATATCCCGTTACTTCATGTCATACAGTTTGGTTTTGGTGCCAGTTAAAATCTATTTCAAATAGACACCTGTTAAAACTAAACTTCCCTTCTAATTTTTAAACTATTCGAGACTTTTTGGTCGGGCTAAAAAATATTGTCAGCTATCTCAAAACTGGCCAACAGTTGTGACAACATGAAAATTATAAAATATATTTTAGTAACATGATCAGGAATAATAATAATCAGAAACATTAAAATAACATACCTGAGGTGACGGTGACCATTGTGCCTTTTCCCCAGTAGTCAAAAGCATAGTCACAGTTGAACAAACTATAAACCACTGCATACAAAAACCTGTTCCCAGATATTTACGCTTTCTATGGTCAGTTATTTTATGACGATCTAACTTCTGACACATCTTTATTGGCTTTTGCAAAGAACAATTTAGAAGATGGAGCCAAAAATGATTTTCACCGCCAAACTTTAAACGAAGTCTATTAGTTTTAACACATTTTACTTACGGTATCCAAGAAATTAATGACCTGAGTCCCAACTGTAATTCTCAAAAAGTACTAAAACGTTTTTTAAATCAAAATGTACACATTAGAAACAACAAAATAAGATGAACATACCTGATGTAACTGTAACCATTGTGCCTTTTCCCCAGTACTCAAAAGCCTGGTCACAGTATCAACACATCCAACATCCCTTGAGATATTTATTTCCTGTGGTCTGGGTTACATAAAATTAAGTGTGTTTGCCAATGATTAGTGAACACTTCCTCTTTATCAGACCCCCTTGTCAGCTACAGTTCCTGCAGCATGGAGTTCACATAAGCAGGTACCCATGAATCAGCTGAAATCACTGAATTAATGATTTAGGGCTCTGTTGCCCTTAAGTCCACATTTTCAACATATTGTTACAATTATTATTATAATGATTATAACAACAACAACAACAACAAAAATAGTAATCTATCCATTCATTATTTGTAATCGCTTATCCTCATCAGGGTCAGACTGAGGCTGGAGGCTGGAGCCTGTCCCAGCTGAATCTGGCCGAGAGGCGGGGTACACCCTCCACAAGTTGCCAGCTTATCGCAGGGCACATAGAGACAAACAACCATTCACACTGACATTCACCCTTATGGCCAATTTAGAGTCACCAATTAACCTGTTGAGTGCATATATTGTGTAGGAAGCCAATATACCCGGAAAGAACCCATGCAAACATGGAGAGAACTCCACACAGATTTAAAGATTATTATTATTTTTGTTATTATTATTATTGTTATTATTTATTGTTGTTGTTGTTGTTGTTGATATGCTCACTTGATCTATAGCTACTTTAATCAGCTGTCCTGTTCATTCCATAGCTGTCAATTTGCTTCACAATGGAAACATCAAGGAAAATGTGTGTGATCACTGCATCTGTACCAAAAAACACAATAATTGCACTCTAAATATACACCGATGCATGTTTAGAAATTGCTTATTAAACTTCATCAATCAGCTAAATTAAAATGAAATTAAGAAGAACCAGGGGTGGGTGAATGCATTTTTTAGAATAAATGAATTAATTAATTAATGATACTGTATAAATCCTACCACTATGAAGGTGGTTTTCTTTAAACTATTACAGCGGTTAGGATTAACAGTATGGTTATTTTGGAAGCTGCATTTATACACGCGTTTATAATTTAGGTATGTAGTAACGCATTATGTAATAACACCGCATCATGCAATAACTCGACAAAATGTAATAGGGCCTATGTTTTCACTTCATAATGTAACAACACTCGCATTTTGCAATATATACTTTGAACGCAATATGTAGGCGTAATGAATTTCAAAACATTTTGTAATCAATAATTCCATGGTGCGGTGGTTATTACAAATTGTAACAAATTGTAATTGTAACATTTTGTAACAATCAATATTGAGTTGAAAATGTGTAAGCTATTGCAAAATGTGTCAGCTTATTGCAAAATGCATGTGTTATAATGAAGTGAAAAATTATTAAAAAATTTACTTATTACATGATGCGGTGTTGTTACATTGGCAAAGCCAGTTATGATGTAAACAATGCAATATTACATAAGCATTTAGACTATAATGCACTATATAGATCAAAGCTTATTTTAATTTAATAAAATCTATTTAAAACATATTTATGACCAGCAATAAGTAGGACTTACTTTTTTCTATATTCTACACAGAAGGAACATTGTATAAGAGAGGGAAGACTCAAAAGAGAAAGGTTGTCTATGACAAAGAAGAGGCCAACCAAATCTTCAGAGAATGCCATGCAAGCGCCTTTGGAGCCCACTGTGGTATCACAAAAACGAGAGACGCAGTGTGTAAAAGGTTTTACTGGGTAAGTGGGTGAGTATATTGTTTGATTCATCTAAAGAGAACAATGATTCTGCAAACAATTCAATGGTACAGTTCTTCACAACTATACCCAAAGAAAAGCATGCATATGACTGAGCAAAGGAACTCCCCATGCTTACACCTAGCCTCTGCAGATAATAAGCTCCTGCATATTGGAAAAAGTTTCTTGATAGAATTATTTCAGTGAGGGACAACAAAAATTCATTAGGTGGTAATACCTCAGGGCGTGTTTCAAAATAATGCAACAGTGCTTCGATTCCTACATCATGAGGGATACAGGTGTACAGACAGTAATACAGTACTCCAAGCTGTCAGGATGCATTCCCCCTGTTGTAAATGGTCAAATTTAATGATATCAGCCTGAAAATCACAGGACTTATCTGTTGTGGGGAAGGAAGTCAGCAGCATGAATTTGAAAGATGTGTGAGCATCCTTTCATATTGCACAGAGGGGGAACAGTATCTGACAGTAATACTCCAAGCTGTCAGGATGCGTTCCCCCTGTTGTAAATGGTCAAATTTAATAATATCATCCTGAAAATCACAGGACTTATCTGTTGTGGGGAAAGAAGTCAGCTGTATAAATTTGAAAGATGTGTGAGCGTCCTTTCATATTGAACAGAGGGGGAACAGTATCTGACAGTAACACTCCAAGCTGTCAGGATGCGTTCCCCCTGCTGTAATGGTCAAATTTAATAATATCAGCCTGAAAATTACAGGACTTCTCTGTTGTGGGGAAAGAAGTCAGCAGTATGAATCTGAAAGATGTGTCAGCGTCCATTCCTATGGAACAGAGGGGGAACAGTATCTGACAGTAATACTCCAAGCTGTCAGGATGCGTTCCCCCTGTTGTAAATGTCTCAAGAATCAATGTCATGAAATCAAGGAAATGTTTCACTGACAGTTGTTCTGAATTATTGTTCATGGCCTCACCAGGCACAGGATACATGCTGGATTCCTTCAGTTCAGGTATTATACTGTCAGGGACCCCTTCACCACAAAAACAGAATAATTTCATTTTGGGATGTATTTGAAAGGTGAATGGCATGTTAGGGGATATAATCCTTGTGTTTTCACTTGTCTCACTTTCATTGACACGAAATGCAATCCCTTTTCATAGAAAGGAAGTTAGCCTAACAGCAGGCCTCAGATATTCTCTTTAAGGTAACATTTGCTTTTATTATCTAGCACGATAAAGCTGTTGAATCACATCTCAATGTACGCTACCTTGAAAAGCTGGAAATTAACGTACTTTGTTAGGTTTTACTGATGCCAACAAATATTTCTTTTTATAACAACTTATGAACTCATTGTGCTAAAAGTTATTGTCATACAAAAAGGCAAAAGAATAACGTGCTCAAATGAAATGTCATATCAAAAGAATGAAATAAATATGTTATTATAACATGAAAGTCTGACATATCAAATCTTAAAAGCTTTTATTATCATCTATATTTTTTTCATTTTGGGTTATATCCCAACATTTCTACAAATGTCTGAGCCTTTGGCTTTCTGTCTAAAGTTTCCGTTTGTTAACTGGATGAGGAAGCACCTGTTATGGTGAAGATTGTTTCCTCTGTGTTACATAAATATTAACCAGTAAGGATGTTGATAACCACAAGTCCAAAATTTACAGAAATGTTTGTTTCTCTTTCAATAGGATCTCAAACTTTAACTGGTGTGTTATTCTTGTGTTATTCTTGTATTCTTGTGTTTTACAGTATGTGAAATAAAACAGAGCTATTCTGAGGTGTTGTAGAACTGAAAAATATACAATTACACATAAATGCAATCCATCTGTCCACCATTCTCTCAGTTTTGTGAATATAATCTCTTTTTCTTAAGGATAGTGACTCTTAGGCTTCAGTTCAGTGAAAGAGGTTTTTGTCACATAATATATCACTGTGGTTGTAATACTGCACTGTGATATAACTCCATACAAAAAATCTAAATCATATTAGTGCATCAAGAACCAATGTTAAGAACCAATCATATAAAAGTTATCAGAAAATGATTCACCAATATGATAATGATACAATAAAACAATGACATATGAATATAGTTATTGGTCTACATGCAGTAAAACCATGGACAGATGACATCCACCAAGTATGAACTAGAAACAAAACAACTGCCGCAGAAAACAGGATCAATAGGTTCTGATAGGAGGATACATATTTCATAACATAGTTTTGTCAGGTATATCATCCAAAGGTTGGGTGACATAACACAAAGAGTTGTCATCTTTAGTTTAACACCAGCAATAGTAGTCGTTTTAATAATTAAATAATTATTATTCCACTAAATGTGTTTGGTGAAATGACATGATCTTTTTTTCTTGAGGCACAGGGACTTTGTGCTTCAGTTCAGTTCAGGACAGGTTTTTGTGTTCCCACATATCACTGTGGCTGCCACTCCCATGATAGCCTGATATTTTGTTAGCTTGTTATATTGTCTCATCAAGGGCAATAAGCTGTAATTATTCTATGTTTTAGAAAATTACATTTGTCAGGCATTGGTGATTTTTAGTCATAATAGTGTCATGGCTCTAGGGACAGTAAAGTTAGTCTGTTGGTCTGTCCACTGCTTTGGTCTAGGGTGAAAATATCTCAGCAACTGTTGGGTTCAAGTAATTTCTTTTTTTTTTTTTTTTTTTTACAGACGTTCATGGTCCCAAGGTGATGAATCCTTTGTTGATTCCAAACTTTTCCTATTGGTTGACAGTTTTGTTTTTTTGTGAAATACCTTGACAACTATTACATAAAAAACTAAGATGGTGTTGATGGTGAAAATTATGTTTAACATCAGCTTAAGTGCCTAAGTACAGCCTTGCAGAGCTGCTAGCTTGACTGTAGGCTTTTAGTGTTGTTACCTTGAAAATATTTATATCATCTCCCGTGTGCAGGGCCATGTCCAGACATTTTTAATAGGGGTGGCCCAAGTGGGGCACTGACTTATGGTGGGGTGGCATGAAGCGTGACCATGTGCACACACATTATGCACTCATGTATGCGCGTGGGCATGCAAACACACACCCACACACAGTTTTTGACACCAGCAGTATTAAAATTAAAATTAACATTAAAATTGGGTTATACTTTTAATGATATATATGCCACTCCGTATAACTGAAATAGCCCAATCCAAACCAATGCACATAACGTTTTAAGAAAGGTAAATGCATACATACCCTGCTGTGTTTGTGAAGTTGAGGGTACCTCATCCTCATGTGACTCTATAATAATAGAAGCTGTGGTTAGGAAAAGACTGATTTTATTATCATTCTAAGTAAACTAAGTGGTATGTTTGCCAATCCAGATAACCTAAATGAATTTTACCACCTTAACACACAAAATAAAAAAGTTTATAAATTACCACAGTATCACTGATATTAGGGCAAATAATTTCATCCTTAAATTTAAATAATAAGTTCAAATGAGAAAAATCTGGAACTATCAGGATTTTACCTCCCCATGTGTAGACCTGAAGCTGAAGGCTCCAGCTATACAGCTTTGATAAGCTGGCCCTCATCCTCATCCAGTTGCTGCTCTGGCCATGCTCTTGCTGAGCTACTCTGACTTTCTTCCTTTAGGAGAATTCTTGGATGTTCTTCTGACTTCTTTTCATACTGTAATAGTCCCATAAAGCATGTCACTATGTATTGCACAATGGGTACACGAATGAAAATGAAATGTAGGCTAATGTAGGTTACTCAGGTCTTAACTCTCTGGACTCCAGATACCGCCGGCTGTAAATACCACTTATTTTTGAATAACTGTAGCAAAAAACCATTTGTCCTGATATATCATGAGATTTCTATTTCTTGTCCCACAGAGGTGCAGGACTTCATATTGCAGATTTGCACCTGTTAGCTTTAGCATCGTTGACAGTGTTAATGAGATGAGATGATGACAGAGTTCTGGCAATTATAATGAAATAACAAATAAAACAAGACCGGGGAAACTTTTTTTAAGCTTGTTACCGTTACAGCTTTTAACCATAGGCACAGTAAGTGTCTTCCTTGATAGGAAGACGTGGCTTATGGATAGTAGGGGCCAAGCGGGCTATTAGCAGCCTTATCTTCAAGTCTGTCATATACAGAAAACTGCGTGGCAAGTTGGAACAGCAGCAGATGCCAGACTTACCCCCAGAGCGTCTACAGCAAGACCCTCCACTTACCTATGTAGGGCTGGACGTCATTGGACCTCGGGAGGTTGTGACACGCCGGACCAGAGGTGGCAGCACCAACAGCAAGAGATGGGCAGTAATGTTCACTTGTATGTCCACGAGAGCTGTGCATGTGGAAGTGATTGACTCCGTGAGTGCTTCAAGTTGCATAAATGCCCTCCGCAGGTTTTTCTCTATCAGGGGACCAGTAAAACAGCTTCGGTCAGATTGTGGAACAAACATTGTTGGTGGTAGCACATGTTTAAAGCCTGCTGCAGATAACAGTGAGGACAGTGTGGAGAACTACCTTCTTACCCAAAGGTGCACGTGGGTTTTTAACCCCTCCTCATGCATCCAACATGGGAGGAGGTTGGGAGCACATGATTGGAACAGCACAGCGTATCCTTGATTCAATGTTGCTCCAAGCTGAAAGGTCAAAAGTCACCCATGAGGTCCTGTGCACGTTGATGGCTGAGGTTACAGCCATAATTAACTCCAGGCCGCTAATACCAGTCTCTTCAGACCCTGAAGCGCCACTGATACTCACCCCATCTATGCTGCTTACACAGAAGATTGGTACTTCGCCTGTTCCACCTGGAAGCTGCTCAGATACCAGCCTTTTGAAACATCAATGGAAAAGAGTTCAAGCGTTAGCAGAAACATTCTGGGCAAGATGGAGGAGGGAGTATTTGAGCACGCTTCGAAGTAGACAAAAATGGCACACCAAGAAGCCAAACCTCAAAGAAGGGGATGTGGTGCTGCTAAAAGACAAACAAGCCAGGAGAAACAAATGGCCAATGGGAAGAATCATAAAGGCTTTCCAAAGCAGTGATGGATTGGTCAGGAAGGTGGATGTGAAGGTGACCTCCCACAAAGCCCCTAAGACCTACCTGAGACCTGTCTCTGAGGTGGTTCTACTCTTGGAATCGGAGGCCGTGTAGGTGAAGTCATATGTGGCATCCTACAGATGCCAGGTGGGGAATGTGAGGTAACAGTTAGGAGAAATTAAAGAGATTTTATTTTGAAGAGGTAACTTGTATTTTGCTAACCTTCCAGTAGATTCTCCTCTCTGTTCAGAGTAGTTCTGCTTTGTTATTCTGAAGAGCAACAATCCTCATCCTTCTTTATTCTTGTGGAATTGCCAGTAAGTATGTTTATTTGTATTTGTATAGTTGTTTAGGAGGATTTAATATGTTGTAAAAGTTATATTTGTTTGATTTATGCACATGGTTAATATTTGTCTGTATTATTTGTCTATTTTTAGTTTTACCTTTTTTCCATTAAAATTCTGCCAAGTACTTAAGACGGCCTGTTCATTGGAGAAGATTTTTGGAGAAATGAGTGTAGCTGACTGTTTCATAGCTCAGATGAGAACAGCACACATATATCATTTATTTTTTACTTTCTCTACTTTTTTCTGTGCTTGTGGCCATTTATTTAAGAGTAAACAAACAGAAAAAGCAAAACAATGTTTTATAGTTTACAATTTACTATTACCCTGTTTTATGATTAGAAGCATCTTCAGTATAGGAGATCATTCCTGCCAGTTTCCATCAAGCAGTTTAACTCATTTCAGCTTTATCAACATAAGTAAACCGGGAGGCTGCTGTGGTCCTACTGGGCTCACTAATTGGATTTTGTAATTACACTTTGTGTAACTAATTTAATTTAATTTAGGGAAAGAAAATAAGACTTCAAGACAAGACATTCAGTCACTTCATGACAATCATTATCAATTAAATAGAGGAAGTAGTTTTTGTATTGCTCTACTATTATTGTGTTTCATTGTGGATCTCTGGCACAGTAATACACAGCAGCGTCTTCAGGCTGCATATTTTGTCCATTTAGAGTCATTGTTTTGCTGGAAGAGTCTAAGTCGATACTGAACTTGTTCTTTAGTGAATCTTTATAGTATACAGCTTTAGTGTAACTACTTCCAATCCACTCAAGCCCTTTCCCTGCAGGATGTCTGATCCAAGCTGTGTAGTACTTGCTAAGAGCATAAGAGACCTGACAGGTGATGGTCAGACGTTGACCTGGCTGCACAGTCACAGAGGCTGGCTGTGTCAACTGTTCACACTTCACACCTGTTAAAAAAGAAAATGGTTTGTATGATCACGTTATACTGCAAAAGAAGAAGTGTTAACTAGAGAACAAAGAGACTCACATCTAGCTGCCAACAGCAGCAGCAGAGCTACAGAAAACATGGTTTATGTTGACAGTGACGTTCCGTGAACTCCACTGACAGCCTGATGTGAAGTTTTTATAGCTGAGAAGGTCACTGAGTTTGCATGTAGTCAAACATATGAAGCCTCAATGTTGGTCTAACTGGAGCCAATAGAAGAGTCTGTTGACTGTTATTATATCTGCAGAGTAAAAACATGCCAGGAAATCACCTATGCCTTACGTATAATCTTTTATTACACACTCATCTGTAACATTTTGAAAATAATAATAATAATAATAATAATAATAATAATAATGGATTGGATTTATATAGCGCTTTTCAAGGCACAGAGTGGTTCCCAAAGCACTTTTTACAGAACCCATTATTCATTCATACACATTCTCACCGGTGGTGGTAAGCTACATTTGTAGCCAAAGCTGCCCTGGGGCAGACTGACAGAAGCGTGGCTGCCAATGTGCGCCAAACGGCCCCTCCGACCACCACCAAACATTCATACACATTCACATGGGGCAAGGTGGGTAAGGTGTCTTGCCCAGGGACACTACGACAGCGACCGGGACAGAGCGGGATTTGAACCGCCAACCCTCTGATCATTGGACGACCCCCTCTACCACCTGAGCCACTGTCGCAAATGTCCCTGCATTTACAGAAAGGAAACAACTGTTTGTTTTTACTGTAAACTATTAATAATGTTTTGTATTGACAACAATTCATTATTCAAACATTATTTAAATTATTGTACAGTTGCAAACAGTGTTAATGATCATTTTTACTATTCTTAATGTAAATTAACATGAATCATGGATAATGGAAAACATATTCAATAAAATCAGCATTGCAATAACAATGATGATGTTCACCAATAGAAACAAAAGGAGCAACCTTGTGGTCTGCTTTCTATCTGTTTACATGTTTTCAGTTATTTGATTAACTTTAAATGTATTAACTTTATATGTAACTTATTTTAATTGCAGCATTTATTTTTTCTTTTTCTTTTTTTTCTCACTTACTGAACTTACTGACTGCAGAACGACAGAAATACAGTGACAGCAGATGTTTGAAAGCATGCAGAGAAACTTGAAGCCTCTAGAGGAAAACTGCTGCTCAGGACACGAGATCTGAGAGTCTCCTTTTGGTGACAGAGGAGGGAAACTTGACACTTACTGCCCTCTAAAGGTTTTATACCAGAAACTGCAACGTTATTTTTCACTTTGACAATCCATCCATTATCTGTAACTGATTATCCTTATCAGGATCAAGGTGGGGCTGGAGCCTATCCCAGCTTACTTTGGGTTAGACGAGTTACGAGTTACAAGAGGCGAGTTACACCCTGAACAAGTGTCCAGTTACTACATCATTTGCAGACATTATTGTGTCTTAATATGTTTAAATGTTGCTTGTATAGTTTAATCTTTGCAAAACTGAGTTTTACATTGACTACTCCTCACAGAGAGGGAATAGAAAGATTGGCCTTGGCTTTTAAAGAATCATTCCTCCAGATCAGTTTATTTAAAGTGTGTATGACAATTTCGATTTCAATTTGTATCACTTCAAATATAATTTATTTTGGCAACATGGTTTCTCACTACTCCCTGTCAATATATTGGGGGGCAGATGAATTAAATTATCTACAGTATTCCTTTGATCACCAACATCCAAAAGAATATTACTGAAAACCGCTTTTATTGTCATCTCATCATGATCACTGTTTTAAATATATTCAAACATTTATGATTTGTACTCACAAATGTGACATGGGCAATTTAGTATTAAATAATACTTTGACAACCGAAGGATCTTTATTATTGTGAGTGATGTGGCATCATGAGAGTAAAAATGAACTGATAAGTTTACAGTAAAATATATAGAAATCTAATGTGGATATATAAAAGAGCTTTTTCAGGTGTTAAAAAAAATATATATTATTATTTGTTGTCTTTGGAGGTTTTTGTGCACATGTTCCACTGTCTTTAGTCACTGTGTAGACTGCTACATCTGTCATTCAGACTTTTAGTCATTGGCGAGAACTTCATGAAATAAAATGCTGAAAGACAGACGCCGAACTGGGCTTCTTGCTGTTGGACTAATAAGTAATATTAACTGGCTGCTATGTCTTTTGTCAATGCACTTGCCTGATGTTTGACAAAGTTGTTGACTCACTCAATTCTGGTCCTAAGTAACATAATCATAACAAATGCACGTTTACAGCTGTCTATATTTATGACAGTGGCATTGCACTCTGAAACTGGGGGTGCTAAATGGCTAAAATACCAATTTCTAATTATTACTTTAAAGCCAGTAATACCTCAGTGGTACTTAAATGTCTGTGTATTGTATCTTAACTCTTATCTTATCTGTTATTACTTGAAATTATGACAGTACTGAAATTGTAGGATTTTGTACAGCTGTTTAACCAACTTCAGTCACTGTGCCCGGCTGTCGAGCGCAATAATAAACAGCAGAATCTTCAGTCTTCAGACTGTTCATCTGCAGATACACCTGCTGTCTGCTGTTGTCTTTGGAGATGGTAAACCGGCCTTGAACTGACTGAGAGTAGGATTTCCTGTCATCATCATATTCATTCAAGGCAACCCACTCCAGTCCTTTTCCAGGAGCCTGTCTGACCCAGTTCATATTGTAGCTGCTGAATGTGAATCCAGACACTGTACAGGTCAATCTGTGAGATTGTCCAGGCCTTTTAATCACTGGTTCAGATTCCGTCAGAGTCTGACCATCAACACCTGTCAAGATAACAGTAACATAAAAAAAACATCACATACAACAAATTTACAACTTAAATTCAATTATCAAATGAAAGATCAGTGAAGATCTTCACCTGCCCAGCAGATAGTTAAAAGCAGCAGTCCTGTCCTATAGTCCATCATGTTCAACTGTGTGTCCACTGTTCTCTGTCATCCTCTCTTCAGTCAGATAAGTAGAGGTGGAAGACATCTGAGTTTTGCATTGACTCCTCCTCACAGGGGGGAGAGAACTGGAATCAAGTGAATCAAATTTCAGGAGTCTGACCATCAACATCAGAAATGAAACAACTGGTAATTTTGTTTATCCTGTAAACTAATGATTACTAAATGTTTTGTATTGATAACAATTAAATATTCAAAAATTCTGTAAATTCTTGTGTAGCTGCAAAGACAAATGATCATGTTTACCATTTTTAATGTGAATATTAACACGACTTAAGTTACTGACTGTATTTGCTGCAAACATGAAGACAGCGACATAAGTCAGGATCATGTAAATATTTCATCTTCAGTCTGATGCTGCAGGTTTGCATAAAAGATTTTAAATGGTATCAGTGTTTGCAGACGTTTGAAGACATACAGAGAACGTTGGAGCCTCTGGAGGAAAACAGCTGTCTATCAAACTGGATCTGAGAATTTCAGTTTAGTGACAGAGGAGAGAAACTTGACATTGACTGCCCTCTAAAGGTTTTATACAAGAAACTGCAACTTTATTTTTCACTCACATTATTGCTCACCTTAGATACCACATCATTTTCAGACAGTATTGTGTCTTCATGTGTGTGTATAAATGGTTATTTTTTATAGTATCTCAGCAACAAGATTGTTGTGTTCCCTTTGATCCTTTTATCAAATTATCTTTGTCATATTTTTTATTTTTTTTAGTTTAATTTTCTAGAATAACTTTTCTGAGGAACACTTTTCAGGACTGCATAATGCATTATTTAAGATTTAATGTAAATATAGAATATAAAAGATTATAAAGAAAAAATATGAAATATGAATATGCAGGAAAAATACTTTGCACTTGTGCTCTCCGTCCAGATGAGTATTGTAGGATTTTGTACAGCTGTTGAACCAACTCCAGTCACTGTGGCTGTCGAGCACAATAATAAACAGCAGAATCTTCAGTCTTCAGGCTGTTCATCTGCAGATACACCTGCTGTCTGCTGTCGTCTTTGGAGATGGTAAACCGGCCTTGAACTGACTGAGAGTAGTAGGTGCTACTGCTATAGATATAAGCAATCCACTCCAGTCCTTTTCCAGGAGCCTGTCTGATCCAGTTCATATCAGCGCTGCTGAGTGACAATCCAGAGGTTGTACAGGTCAATCTGTGAGATTCTCCAGGCCTTTTAATTACTGGTTCAGATTCTGTCAGAGTCTGACCATCAACACCTGTTAAGATGGCAAAGAAAACCATCACACAAAAAACACATTTACAAGTTAAAAACAAACATCAAATGAAAGATCAGTGAAGATCTTCACCTGCCCAGCAGATAGTTAAAAGCAGCAGTCCTGTCCTACAGTCCATCATGTTCAACTGTGTGTCCACTGTTCTCTGTAATCCTCTCTGCAGTCAGATAAGTAGAGGTGGAAGACATCTGAGTTTTGCATTGACTCCTCCTCACAGGGGGAAGAGAACTGGAATCAAGTGAATCAAATTTCATGAGTCTGACCATCAACAACACTACTGTCACTTCATCCAGTTTTTATTTTTACTTCTATTCTTATTTTAGTTTCATATAAGTCATATTATTTATTTGTTTTACTTTATCTACTTATGTTTTGTCCTTGTGTTGCTGCAACAATACATTTCCTCTGATTTGTATCATGACCATTTATTTTAAAACAGGTCAATGTTTCAAATATCCTGTTTTGAGAAGAGAAGCATCTTCAGCCAAACTGGAGATCATTCGTACCAGTGTCCTTCAAACTTAATTCCAGTTTTGTTACAGTATTTACATCAGGCTGCTGTGGTCTTGGATTCACTAATTGGATTTTGTAATGACAGTTTCTGTAACTTCTGGCACAGTGCAACACATCTTTATAATTTATAATTTTCTGAAACTGGAAATAGGAAAAATGAACAGGAAAGGAATCATTTGGTTCAAAAGAATAAGACAAACATACATGCTTTTATTAAAAAAGAAATAAAAACATGTTTAAATTATAATTATCCACATTTCTGTAAGTTGATACTAAAGTTAATAGTTTGAAAACTTCAGTCTGATTTTGCAGGTTTACATAAAATACTTTTATTTGTTTCAGTGTTTGCAGATGTTTAAAGACATACAGATAAACTTGGAGCCTCTAGAGGAAAACAGATGATCAGGACACGAGCTCTGAGAGTCTACTTTTAGTGTCAGAGGAGAGAAAAACTTGACAGTGACCTCTAATGGTTTTATTCAAGTGACTGTCTTTGACCTTTTTATCAACAAGTGATCTTTGTTGTTTTTTTTATCAATTTAAATTTCTTTAATGGTTTTTGGAAGGAACAATTGACTAAGAAGAAGCTAAGAAGAGAAAAGGAGAGAGCGACTGAAGAAAAAACTGGTCTGACTTTTAGGCGTTGGCAAGAGCTTCATGAAATAACATGCTGGAAGACAGACGCTGAACTGGGCTTCTTGATGTTGGACTAATAAATAATATTGACTGGCTGCTATGTCTTTTGTCATTACACTTGCTTGATGTTTGATAAAGTTGTTTATTCACTTGGTTACAGTCCTAAGTAACATAATCATAACAAATGCACATTTACAGCTATCCATACTTACAACAGTGGTATTGCACTCTGAAACTGGGCTGCTAAATCGCAAAAATACTTTTCTAATTAAAGTTGAGTTAATTTAAGCTAATTAAAGTACTTATTTCTAATTAATACAACTTTAAAGCCAATAATACTTCAGTGGTACATAAATGTCTGTGTATTGTATCATTTTGAATTACTTGAACTGATAAAATTAATGATGTAAGACAGTGCAGGGTCAATCAGCCCAGTGAAGATGAGTACTGTAGAGTTTTGTACAGCTGTTCAAGCAACTCCAGTCACTGTGAGTGTCGAGCACAATAATAAACAGCAGAATCTTCAGTCTTCAGACTGTTCATCTGCAGATACAGCTGCTCTCTGCTGTCGTCTCTGGAGATGGTAAACCGACCTTTGACTGACTGAGAGTAGTAGATGCCGCTACTGCTATCACTGATGGTAGCAATCCACTCCAGCCCTTTTCCAGGAGCCTGTCTGACCCAGGCCATCCATTTGCTACTGAATGACAATCCAGAGGCTGTACAGGTCAATCTGTGAGATTCTCCAGGCCTTTTAATCACTGGTTCAGATTCTGTCAGAGTCTGACCATCAGCACCTGTCAAGATAACAGTAACATAAAAAAAAAAACATCACATACAACAAATTTACAACTTAAATCCAAACATCAAATGAAAGATCAGTGAAGATCTTCACCTGCCCAGCAGATAGTTAAAAGCAGCAGTCCTGTCCTATAGTCCATCATGTTAAACTGTGTGTTCACTGTTCTCTGTCATCCTCTCTACAGTCAGATAAGTAGAGGTGGAAGACATCTGAGTTTTGCATTGACTCTTCCTCACAGGGGGAAGAGAACTGGAATCAAGTGAATCAAATTTCATGAGTCTGACCATCAACATCAGAAATGAAACAACTGGTAATTTTGTTTATCCTGTAAACTAATGATGACTAAATGTTTTGTATTGACAACAATTCATTATTCAAAAATTCTGTAAATTCTTGTGTAGCTGCAAAGACAAATGATCATGTTTACCATTTTTAATGTGAATATTAACACGACTTAAATGACTGACTGTATTTGCTGCAAACATGAAGACAGCGACATAAGTCAGGATCATGTAAATATTTCATCTTCAGTCTGATGCTGCAGGTTTGCATAAAAGATTTTAAATGGTATCAGTGTTTGCAGACGTTTGAAGACATACAGAGAACGTTGGAGCCTCTGGAGGAAAACAGTTCTCTAGCAAACTGGATCTGAGAATTTCAGTTTAGTGACAGAGGAGAGAAACTTGACATTGACTGCCCTCTAAAGGTTTTATACAAGAAACTGCAACTTTATTTTTCACTCACATTATTGCTCACCTTAGATACCACATCATTTTCAGACAGTATTGTGTCTTCATGTGTGTGTATAAATGGTTAATTTTTATAGTATCTCAGCAACAAGATTGTTGTGTTCCCTTTGATCCTTTTATCAAATTATCTTTGTCATATTTTTTATTTTTTTTAGTTTAATTTTCTAGAATAACTTTTCTGAGGAACACTTTTCAGGACTGCATAATGCATTATTTAAGATTTAATGTAAATATAGAATATAAAAGATTATAAAGAAATAATATGAAATATGAATATGCAGGAAAAATACTTTGCACTTGTGCTCTCCGTCCAGATGAGTATTGTAGGATTTTGTACAGCTGTTGAACCAACTCCAGTCACTGTGACTCTCGAGCACAATAATAAACAGCAGAATCTTCAGTCTTCAGACTGTTCATCTGCAGATACACCTGCTGTCTGCCGTCGTCTCTGGAGATGGTAAACCGGCCTTGAACTGACTGAGAGTAGTAGGTGCTACTGCTATAGATATAAGCAATCCACTCCAATCCTTTTCCAGGAGCCTGTCTGATCCAGTTCATCTCAGCGCTGCTGAATGACAATCCAGAGGCTGTACAGGTCAATCTGTGAGATTCTCCAGGCCTTTTAATTACTGGTTCAGATTCTGTCAGAGTCTGACCATCAACACCTGACAAGACAGCAAAGAAAACCATCATACAAACAATGAAGACCACATTTACAACTTAAAAGTAAACATCAAATGAAAGATCAGTGAAGATCTTCACCTGCCCAGCAGATAGTTAAAAGCAGCAGTCCTGTCCTATAGTCCATCATGTTAAACTGTGTGTCCACTGTTCTCTGTCATCCTCTCTGCAGTCAGATAAGTAGAGGTGGAAGACATCTGAGTTTTGCATTGACTCCTCCTCACATGGAGAAGGATGAAGTCCAGTTCTTTATTTTCTGCTTCTCATGATTTTGTGTTGCTTGAAATCAGATTTGGTCTACTCATATTGTGCACGAGGCTTAAGAAAATATTAAACAGTACATGCTGCAAGCAAAAATACAACTGAAATATCACCCACAAACACTAAAGCAGAGTCTTTATTATTTTTACTGCCAAGGACCCCATAGCTAATAGAGAGGTGGAGCAGGGAGTCCCTTAATGTATTGTGAATTCATTTTAAACTAGGCCTACCAAAACATGTAGTGTGGCCAGCTCACATGATTGCACCAAGACTCACGGTACCCAATCATCAATGTTATGTATGTAATGTAAAATGTATACGTGTATTATATTATAGTCCAAAGACATGCAGGTTAATAGGTTAACTGGTGACTAAAATTGCTCAGGTATGAATGTGATCATGAATGTTTTTTCTTGTTTCTATGTGTCAGCTCTGTGATGAACTGGCTTCTTGCCCAAGGCTTGTCCAAGGTATACCCTGCCTCTAGCCCAATTCAAACTGGGACTGTCTCCAGCCGCCACAGGCCTGATTAGGATAAGTGGTTATGGAAAATTGATAGATTTTTCTTCAACAATGAGGAGGAAAACCTCTTGAAGACCAATGCAAAAATCAATATTTTTTTCATCCATATTTAAATTGTGGGTTGTCATTGTGGGTCCCAGCCTAAAAAAAAGCAACATAACATAAGTTGTTATGTTCTTTTTATCGTGACAAATCATCTTAGCTTTGACAAAACACTGACTAGATAATTTAAGATTACACTAAAGATCTTCAGACTGTTTCTCTCTTTAACAGTGAACTGGTCGTGGTTGAAATCATTTGTGGTGTTAGGGCTCCTCCTCTGGTGACTTCATGTTACAGTTGTTTCAGGGGTTTTTGTTCAGGTCTACTGAAGCTTTGTGTTATTGTGGATCTCTGGCACAGTAATACACAGCAGCGTCTTCAGGCTGCACATTCTGTCCGTTTGGAGTCACTGTGTTGCTGGAAGTGTCTAAGTCGATACTGTTATGGAATTTTCTATCCTTAGGTTACACGAGGTCACGTGTGGGCCTTGAGGTCCTTGGCAGTATTAGTTGTTTTGCTTTGACTGGGAACAGGAGGTGCCAGTCTATCTCAACACTGTGGTGGCCAGGGTCGAAGAGACCTATTGCTGCCTTCTTAGACATAATAGATAGCTGGCTGTGGACGTTCTAATTGACGTAAACAGACATCTGTGTCTCCAGACTAGAATATGTTGACAATGACACCTTTGGTGGTAAAAACATTCTCTTTGTCTTATTTGGGGCATAGGGCATTTGTGATGTTATCTTGAGGTTTAAAGTCTATCCACCAGCAGGAGTTGGGCAGAATGTGAGACCGATTCAGGCACTTCTGATGTACTTTGAGAGTGTCTCTAATTCTCCTTGATCAAGCGACAACAAATATTACATCATAAGACATCAAAGGCTCCTGGACACTTTCTTCCCTCCTGACCTCACCATTGACCTTTGACTTCAGCAATTTCTCCACAACAGATACTAAACTTGTTCTTTAGAGAATCTTTGTAATATGAATATCCAGTATTTCTCGTTCCAATCAACTCCAGTCCTTTCCCTGCAGGCTGTCTGATCCAAGCTGTGTAGTAGCCGCTAAGAGAATAAGAGACCTGACAGGTGATGGTCAGACGTTGACCTGGCTGCACAGTCACAGAGGCTGGCTGTGCCAACTGTTCACATCACACCTGTTAAAAAAGAAACAAATGATCAAGTTATACTGCAAAATAAAAATGTTTCATATTAATGATTTCAGCATCAATATTGTGTTGTCTTTAACCTGTTGTCAACATATCTTTGTTATGTTTTCTTTTTTCAGTTTAATTTTTTTATTGTAACTTTTCTCATGTACAGATTTCAGAACTTTGTAGAAAACATTATTTAAGACATAGGGTAAATATAGAAAATAGACAGTCCAGTAAAGATGAGTACTGTAGGATTTTGTACAGCTGTTCAACAAACTTCAGTCACTGTGGCTCTCGAGCACAATGATAAACAGCAGAATCTTCAGTCTTCAGACTGTTCATCTGCAGGTACAGCTGCTCTCTGCCATCGTCTCTGGAGATGGTAAACCGACCTTTAACTGACTGAGAGTAGGAGATGTAGCTACTACCAGTATAAATCCAGGCAACCCACTCCAGTCCTTTTCCAGGAGCCTGTCTGATCCAGGCCATAGAGTAGCTACTGAATGACAGTCCAGAGGTTGTACAGGTCAATCTGTGAGATTGTCCAGGCCTTTTAATCACTGGTTCAGATTCTGTCAGAGTCTGACCATCAACACCTGTCAAGATAAAAATAAAATAAAAATGTTCATACACTACAAATTTACAACTTAAATCCATGCATCAAATGAAAGATCAGTGAAGATCTTCACCTGCCCAGCAGATAGTTAAAAGCAGCAGTCCTGTTCTATAGTCCATCATGTTAAACTGTGTGTCCACTGTTCTCTGTCATCCTCTCTGCAGTCAGATAAGTAGAGGTGGAAGACATCTGAGTTTTGCATTGACTCCTCCTCACAGGGAGGAGAGAACTATCTTGGACTCGGTGACCTATTGTTTATTGTGAGTCAAGCTCAATAAATTTGATTCATGCATCTCAATTTGAACTGTATTGTCTTTAGAAAGTTTAACTCTGTGCTCATTGTGATTTTTTATTGTTTGAAATTAGATTTATAATCTACTTATATTGTGCACAAGGTTAATCCACAAGCGAAATCTCAAACAGGACAGGTACAAGCAAAAACACGAGACAGAACAGAACAATCAACCACATTTATTCAAAAAAAAATGTTGCAACCATACTTAAATTGTAAAATGTCATAATTTAACTGTGAAAAACAATAATATTCTGTTCTTATTATCATGACACAATATCTCAATTTGGCAAAATATTACTTTAGGAAATGTGATGTGTCAAAAGAAGTTGTTTAAATACTAAAGATACAAATTTTGACAAACAATAATCTTAAATTTTACACTACCTAAGAATTAAAAAATAGAACTATTGAAGTATTTGTATGTTTCCTTGGACAAGAAAACTGTGTACCTAAGTGTACATAAATATATTCAAATGTTCCAAAGTGACTTACAGTAAAACATGAAACCATTAAACTCATTTTATTAACATGAGGTAAAAATGTAATTGAAATAAAAATCTCGAGACGTACAGTGAGATGATTTAGAGTGAGATATGTTATAAAATCAGTGAACTGGTGATGAAATCACGAGTGGTCTGAGGGCTCCTCCTCTTTTGGCTTTGTGTTACAAGTGTTCAGGCACTGAGGGCTTTTTGTTCAGGTCTACTGATGGTTCGTGTTAAAGTGGCTCTTTACTTGAGCCTATACCTAAAATGAGAATGTGAATGTGAGAACGTGATGTAGTTTAATGAGTACTGTAGGATTTTGTAATGCTGCTTAACCAACTTCAGTCAAAGTGACTTGAGCACAAGATTAAACAACAGAATCTTCATCTTCAGACTGCCAACAGCAGCAGCAGAGCTACAGAAAACATAGTTTATGTTGAAAGTGATGTGATGTGAACTCTGCTGACAGCCTGATGTGAAGTTTTTATAGCTGAGTAACAAGGAAGGTCACTGAGTTTGCATAGAATCAAATATATGAAGCATCAATGTTGGTCTAACTGGAGCCAATAGAAGTCTTTGATGTCTGTCTGTTGCTGTCTCTGGAGATGGTAAACCGGCCTTTAACTGACAGAGAGTAGTATTTCCCACTGCCCAGAGCATCAGTAGCAATCCACTCTAGTCCTTTTCCGGGAGCCTGTCTGACCCAGGCCATCCAGTAGTAACTGAGTGTGAATCCAGAGGTTGTACAGGTCAATCTGTGAGATTCTCCAGGTCTTTTAATCACTGGTTCAGATTCTGTCAGAGTCTGACCATCAACACCTGTCAAGACAGCAAAGAAAACCATCATACAAACAGCAAAAACACATTTACAAGTTAAAATCAATCATCAAAGCAACGATCAGTGAAGATCTTCACCTGCCCAGCAGATAGTTAAAACTGCACTAACAATAATTCATTATTCAAACATTATGTAAATTCTTGTTTAACTGCAAACAATGATAAGGATAATAATAACAAACCTTAATGTGAACACTAACATGAATCATGGAGAATATAACATCAAATATTAACATAAGAATAACATATTCATAAAAATCAGTATTTCAATAATAATGATGATGTGGATCCATGAAAACAAAAGGAACAGTTCATTAATACACATGTTAAATATGATGTGAGCTGTTATTTACTGTCAGCACCTCATATATCACATCCATGACCAACTTTAAACTCATGACCATAGCTTTTTTTATCATTATTATTATTTATTGTAACAATGAAGAGGAAACCCCCTTAAAGACCAAAGCAAAAATAAATATTTTTTTCATCCATATTTAAATTGTGGGTTGTCATTGTGGGTTCCAGCCTAAAAAAAAAAGCAACGTAACATAAGTTGTTATGTTCTTTTTATCGTAACAAATCATCTTAGCTTTGACAAAACACTGACTAGATAACTTAAGATTAGACTAAAGATCTTTAGACTGTTTCTCTCTTTAACACTGGTCATGGTTGAAATCATTAGTGGTGTGAGGGCTCCTCCTCTGGTGACTTCATGTTACAATTGATTCAAGGGGTTTTTTGTTCAGGTCTACTGAAGCTTTGTGTTATTGTGGTTCACTGGCACAGTAATACACAGCAGTGTCTTCAGGCTGCACATTCTGTCCGTTTAGAGTCACTATGTTGCTGGAAGTGTCTAAGTCGATACTGAACTTGTTCTTTAGAGAATCTTTGTAGTATGAATATCCAGTATTTCTCATTCCAATCCACTCCAGTCCTTTCCCTGCAGGCTGTCTGATCCAAGCTGTGTAGTAGTCGCTAAGAGAATAAGAGACCTGACAGGTGATGGTCAGACGTTGACCTGGCTGCACAGTCACAGAGGCTGGCTGTGTCAACTGTTCAGTCTTCACACCTGGTAAAAAAGAACATTTGCAAGTTATACTGCAAAAGAAAAACTGTTAACTTACAACTGACAGATCCAAAGAGACTCATATCTAGCTGCCAAGCAGCAGAGCTACAGAAAACATGGTTTATGTTGAAAGTGACGAGCTGTGAACTCCACTGACAGCCTGATGTGAAGTTTTTATAGCTGAGTAACAAGGAAGGTCACTGAGTTTGCATAGAATCAAACACATGAAGCATCAGTGTACTGAAGCCAATAGAAGAGTCTGTTGACTGTTATTATATCTGCAGAGTGAAACATGCTTGGAAATCACCTCTGCGATATTTTAATTTTATTGTCATTGCATTCACAGAAATGTAACAACTGTTAACTCTGTAAACTATTAATGCCTAAATGCATTGTATTGACAACAATTCATTATTCAAACATTGTGTAAATTCTTCTATTATTACAAACATATTCATTAAAATCAGCATTGCAACAACAGTGATGATGTGCACCCATGGACAGTGTTTAGCATGTTCATTTGTTTATTTTATAATTTTTTCACTTACTGAACTTACTGACAGTATTTACTCCAAACAGAAATACAGTGAGAGGAACCAGGATCAAGTATACAAAAGTTCAGTCTGATACTGCTAGGAAAAACAGCTGCTCAGAAACTGAGACCTGTGTGACAACATACAAAAACTATATCAGAGAGTCGAATGTCACTTTAGATCAATGAGAACACCAGAACAGAGAACCTCCTATTTGTAACAGAGAGAGAAACTTGACACTGACCGCCCTCTAATGATTTTACAAGAAACGGCAATATTAATTTTCACTCTCATATTATGACTGTCTTTAGATTCCACTTTTCTACAGAAATTTAAAAGAATTTAGTATTCTTTGCATTTTAATTTCAGTAACAAAATTGATGTACTGTCTTTGTGATTTTATCATTAAGTAATTTTTATTGTTTTTTTTTTATGTGTTTTTTTTGTTATCAGTTACAGTTATTATTACATTTAATAATAATATTTCTCAGGAACATCTTTCATGACTTTGTTAACATTTATCACCAGCAGGGCGACACGTCTCCCTTCATACTAATGAATGAAATCCAGGATGCCTGGGATCCAGATAGTAAAATCTCCTGAGCGAAAAGGTGACAAGCCCTGACACTAAGGAGTGAGTGTGACCTATAGGTGGTTATCAGACACACAATTGGACCAAAGGATCCCCAAGCTGTCAACTTACAGACCCCAACTGAAGCTTACCCAGTGCTTCATTTTACAGCTTTGTCTGAGGTCTCTACTTGCAGTTCCTGTTTAAACACCCTGTCCTTAGGTGGTAAAGAGTTCTATCCAACAGCCAATAACCACTCTAATCCTCATCATTTGCCAGTGTCAGTAAGGAGGAAGTTAAAAGAAGCTACAAAATCCCAGATTCTAGGTGGATTCTAGTTCCACCTCAGCTTTCTTCAGTTCCTGGTCTTAGTAAATTCTCACCATTTTAAGAACCCTGTGACAGCATGTAGCTCCCTTGGCTTCTATGGGGCTAGCTGGGCCTTAGTATACCTCCTGCTTCCATATTTTCAATTTGTTGGTTTAATATCATGGATCTATAATACATTCATGTTTAATATATATATAGCTAAGTTGTGCCACTGAGTCTTCAATATGATGCTTCTCCCCTCAGATCCTGTGTGACAGGTTGCGTGTTTGTACAATGCCATATGCTGTTAGGTCTTAACTTTAGTTTTTAAGTTGCTATGTGTTTACACACTGCTGTGTGTGTGATTTAATTTAGGTCCTGCTCCATAGTCATCCTCATTTCCATGTGCTGAGCCCTCCAGTGCCATATTTGTTTTTGTAGACACTGACTGCAACTGCTGTCAGTATTTACTGATAGTGTTTTTTGTGGTTGATACAGTTGCTTTGTGTTTGTTTCATTGCTGTTTTATTTCCGTCTGCAGCAGAGAAAGTAGTTTTTGTGTGACTGTCCTCATATTGTCTCTCACTGTGTCTCTCTGGCACAGTAATACACTTCTGTGTCTTCAGTCTTCAGACTGTTCATTTGTAAATAGAGTTTACTGTTGGAGTCATCTCTGGACATGGTGAGTCTACCCTTGACTGACTGGGAGTAGTAGATGTGAGTACTGCCTGTGTGTATAAAAGCAATCCACTCCAGTCCTTCTCCAGAAGCCTGTCTGACCCAGTTCATATGGGAACTGCTGAATGTGAATCCAGAGACTGTACAGGTCAATCTGTGAGATTCTCCAGGCCTTTTAATCACTGGTTCAGATTCTGTCAGAGTCTGACCATCAACACCTGTCAAGACAACAAAAACCATGACATGCAACAAACTTACAACTTACAAGCAAACATTAAATGAAAGATCAGTGAAGATCTTCACCTGCCCAGCAGATAGTTAAAAGCAGCAGTCCTGTCCTATAGTCCATCATGTTAAACTGTGTGTCCACTGTTTTCTGTCATCCTCTCTGCAGTCACATAAGTAGAGGTGGAAGACATCTGAGTTTTGCATTGACTCCTCCTCACAGGGGGAAAAGAACAGGATTGGACTTGGCTTTTAGAGAATCATTCCTCCAGTTAGTTTATTTGTTTGTCTGACATGTTTTCATGTAATTTACATAAAATGTAATGTGAGTATTAACACCATGACCATGAATATTGATCTCTTTTTATAAATCAAAATGTTAGTCTAGAAATCTAAATTAAATCGCAGGGTTTTTGTCTTTTAAATTCAAATTAGTTCAAATCTAATTTATTTTGGCATCATAGTTTCTCATTACTCCCTGTCAGCATATTGTGTAGCAGATTAAATACTGTCATCTCATCATGAACACTAATGTTTTTAAATAAACATTTATGATTTGTACTTACGAATGTTACATTGGCAATTTAGTAATAGATAAGCTTTGACAACTGAGAGACCTTTTATTGTTGTGAGTGATGTAACATCATAAAAAGAGTAAATGTGTACCCATGAGGTTGTAGAAATCTATGTTGACATATCAAAGTGTGTTTGTAGGTGGTGAAAAAAGCCAGATTTCATTAAGAACACATTTTTATGTTTAACTCATGGTGTAAAATTTTCAAGCTTTTTTCACCTTGATCATATCACAAATGGGATATTTGCAGATGTATTTGTGTTTGTATTCCTGTTGCAGCAGAAGTGTCTCTGCTGTAGCTGAACTTGTTCTTCAGAGCATTATTTTGATGAAAGTTACCTCCACCCCACTGATAGAAAATCCATTCCATTGGTTTTCCTTCACACTGTCTGATCCAACCTGTTGTATAGCTGTTATCAGTCACAGAATATCCAGAGACCTGACAGGTGATGGTCAAAGACTGTCCAGGCTGCACAACCATTGATGCTGGCTGCACAAGATTAATACTGTTCACACCTGTGGAAACAGAAATCAACATTATCTCCATCATTCATCTGAATATTCCTCGCTTCTAATGTGTTTATTAGTGTGAATCCACTGAAAGCTCCTCACAGGATCCAGCTGCCAGCAGCAGTATCAGAGCTACAGAGAACATGGTTGATGTTGAAGCTGAACTGATGTGAGCTCTTCTGTCCTCTCACTGACACACAAACACACACTTCACTTCCTTATAGGTATCACCCAAAAAGACTGATTTACACATGGTGATAGTAAATCAGCTGACCTAAGTATATTTAAATTATTCAAAATTAAGATGAAATGTCTGGGTCTTCTTCTCACACAAAGAAAAGGTGAAAGTTGAATCTGGCATACTCACTTTTACTGTACTGTACATGTTTTTACTGAAAACAAACTTTTATGTAGTTTGAATAAACATTCATCAGTATGAACTGGCTAAAGACTAGGGTTCACTTACAAATGCAGTTATAGTTCAGATTCTTTTCAGTAAT
The DNA here is from genome assembly GCA_033000465.1 of Sciaenops ocellatus. Classification (NCBI taxonomy): domain Eukaryota; kingdom Metazoa; phylum Chordata; class Actinopteri; family Sciaenidae; genus Sciaenops; species Sciaenops ocellatus. The sequence continues at coordinate 18,450,315 of CP136877.1, forward strand.
GAATAAATGAGAAACGTTTTGAGGATTCATTTCTACTACAGTTAGATCACAAGTTGAGGTGTGAGCTGAATTTATTTTATCACCTGAAACGCTGAAACTTTTATCAAAAAAACTTTGAAGTGAGTGCATTTAACAACAAGGATACAACCCAGAACATTCAAGGTTTTATTTTTTTATGGTCCAAGTTGCGGGTTGGCCAGGTGTATTGAGAGATGATGAGATAGCTGGGCCCAACTCGCAGTGATCGAGTGAGTGAGTAGAAAGCTGATTACTGTAGAAGAACTGTACCATTGTGGCAATGCAGTTCTTCAAACCTGGTGGCATGAACTTCTCTTCTAATCTTTTTTCAGAAGTTGGTTCATATGCCAATAAAATGAATATTTTAATTAATCCTAAATAAAGACTGTTTTTATATGCGCCTTCCATTTGAATGAGATTCATCTTTAACATAATGTTGAAGGCAGTGCTTTTCTGTTGGAGGCTAACCCGAAACAGTTGCAGTTCATTGAGCATTGCCAACCCAACGAACAAGTAAATTAGTGAAATACAGGATTGTAAGGCCAATAAATATGTTCACAAATATGTTACTTAAACGTATAACTATTATACTCTAGTCTAATTTAGTGGTGAGTTGTCTTAGTGCAGGCTTAATGCAGGTTTCATGCAGTCTGGGCCATGGACTGAGTCACTACTTTAGCAGTGAGAACTGTAGGATTTTGTACAGCCACTGAACCAACGTCAGTCACTGTGGTTCTCGAGCACAATAATAAACAGCAGAATCTTCAGTCTTCAGACTGTTCATCTGCAGATACAGCTGCTGTCTGCCGTCGTCTCTAGAGATGGTAAACCGACCTTGGACTGACTGAGAGTAGTAGATGCTGCTACTGCTATAAATGGCAGCAACCCACTCCAGTCCTTTTCCAGGAGCCTGTCTGTTCCAGGCCATCCAGGCGTTACTGAATGAGAATCCAGAGCCTGTACAGGTCAATCTGTGAGATTGTCCAGGCCTTTTAATCACTGGTTCAGATTCTGTCAGAGTCTGACCATCAACACCTGTTATCACATCAAAGAAAACCATCATACAAATAGCAAAAACACAATAACAACTTAACTGCAAACCTCAAATGAAAGATCAGTGAGGATCTTCACCTGCCCAGCAGATAGTTAAAAGCAGCAGTCCTGTCCTATAGTCCATCATGTTAAACTGTGTGTCCACTGTTCTCTGTCATCCTCTCTGCAGTCAGATAAGTAGAGGTGGAAGACTTCTGAGTTTTGCATTGACTCCACCTATGAGAGGAAATGTTTGTGTCTGTGTATCAGTCCATAGAACCTTTCATGTCTTTAATTATTCATGATTCTAAAATCTTATAATAACGTTATATTATAAGCTGCAGTTGGTAAACACACAGTCAAACACAGCACATGAAATACAGTTGGACTGGACAGGACTTGTCATTGTCATTTAGGAAGAAATAACATTTAAGACATTTTCATAGGACAATGTTCAAAGAAGAGAGGAGCATTCTGTAAGAAGGAGACAAGGAAAACTAAATAACTGGCAAGGTTTTCAAGTCAAAAGGTTTATTGGCATTCATTTCACAGGATTTTTAATTTACCAATTTTGTTGTAATGATAATTAATTAATTAATTAATTAATTAATTAATTGAATTACTCATCTAATCAATGGTTTGAGCATTTTTAAAATCTTTCCGTTTATTTATGCTAGTAATGTTTGTGGGTTATTCCATTGTGGGTGATTGTCACATAATTTTTAGACTGATGGATTTCAGTTTGTATATTTAAGCAATTCTAATCCATGTTTAGAAAATTTAATTTAATTTAATTGTTTAATAATAGTTTCTCAGAAAATGTGGCTTTAAATCCCAATCAACATATCACCGAAAAAAAGATAATTGGGTTTTCATGAACTACCTGAACTGAAAATGTTAAAAAAATATATATGTTAATTTACACTACATATCACATTCACCAGACTGTGAGGTGCCATCAGAAGAGAGCTTGACTTCAGGTTCATCATGTTATGCACGAACACTTGAATTTGGATATGAAGACCGACTGTGCTGTTGCATTCTGGATGAGGAACAGAGCCTGCTCTACTTCTGGGTGAGCAAACAATGCATCCTCCTGATGCTGTGGTGAATGAATCTGCAGAAGTGGGGTGTGTTGCCTGTGTATATTGAAAGTCTAGAATTCCTTCACTGTAAGTGAGGTCCTGAGGTGGCATGTAAATAGGCAGAAGGCAGAACCAGACCCTTAAACCAGACTGATGGGGTTCAAGCAAGTTGTTCTGGTAAAGCAAAAACTTGAGTGTAGACAGCTCGATCAAGTGTTTTTTAAAAGAAACAGAAGAATAACAGGTCTCTAATTACATCAGAAAGGTTTTAATAAAGTCTAAAGATTGTTTCTCTAGTTGTGATAAACAGGCATACTGTCATATTATAACAGTGAACTGGTGCTTAAATCATTAGTGGTCTGAGGGCTTTTCCTCTGGTGTCTTCATGTTACAAGTGTTAAGGAAATGAGGGGTTTTTGTTCAGGTCTACTGAAGCTTTGTGTTATTGTGGTTCTCTGGCACAGTAATACACAGCAGTGTCTTCAGGCCGCACATTCTGTCCGTTTAGAGTCACTATGTTGCTGGAAGAGTCTAAGTTGATACTGAACTTGTTCTTTAGTGAATCTTTGTAGTGTGAATCTCCAGTATATCTCATTCCAATCCACTCCAGTCCTTTCCCTGCAGGCTGTCTGATCCAAGCTGTGTAGTCGCTGCTAACAGAATAAGAGACCTGACAGGTGATGGTAAGACGCTGACCTGGCTGCACAGTCACAGAGGCTGGCTGTGTCAACTGTTCACACTTTACACCTGTTAAAAAAGAAAATGTTTTGTAACAAATGATCAAGTTATATTGCAAGAGAAGAACTGTTAACTTTGACATATCCAAAGAGACTCACATCCAGCTGCCAACAGCAGCAGCAGAGCTACAGAAAACATGGTTTATGTTGAAAGTGACGAGCTGTGAACTCCACTGACAGCCTGATGTGAAGTTTTTATAGCTGAGTAACAAGAAGGTCACTGAGTTTGCATCAGGGTCTAAATGGAGCCAATAGAAGAGTATGTTGACTGTTATTATATCTGCAGAGTGGAAATCATCTCTGCTTTATATATGATATATTAATGTCCTCACACACTTAAATGTAACTTTTTGAAAATGTTCCTGCATTTACAGAAATGAAGCAACTGTTAATTTTATTTATACTGTACTTTACAAAACAATTAATGATTGAATGTATTGTATGAACAACATATCATTATTTAAACAACTTAATGTGAATATTAGAATGAATCATGGATCATGAAAACATATTCATTAAAATCAGCATTGGAATAATAATGATGATGTGCACCAATGGGGAAAAAGGAGCAACCACCAATAATGTCGCTTTCTATAAGACATGTTTACAGTGTGTTTAACATGTTTTTTAATCATTAACATACATTTTGAATATGATGTGAGCTGTTATTTACCATCAGCACTTCCTACATCACATACATGATCAATTTCAAAGGTATGAGTAAAAGTACTTTTTTAATTGCAGCATTTATTTATTCATTCATTAAATTTCTGAGGTTACTGAACTTACTGACTGCATTTACTGACAGCATCCAGGGTCATGTAAATAGTTTGAAACCTTCAGTCTAATGCTGCCGGTTTGCAAGTTTGCATACTATAAATGGTTTTAGTGTTTGCAGATGTTTGAAGACATATAGGAACTGAAACCTGTGTGAGAAAATTCACCACGTCTCACTTCTCTGGAAAAACATGACTTTGACTATTGTTTTGCATTTTTTATTTATATATTTTTTAATTATGATGATGCTTTTAGAGATTTAACCAGAGGTGCACTGCACAGACTGAAGGAGTGCCTCATGTATAGGCTTTGCAGTTTCCTTTAGTCGTATCACTGATTGTGTCTTCATTTTTTTAAGTTAATGTTAATGTAGTGTTTAATGTTTCAGTGTTTGCAGGACAGGTGAAGGAGAGGAACGTTTTGGTCTTAGTCATCACCTAGTGTTTATTGTTTATTGTTATTTATTGTTTGAAATATGATTTTTGCTGTATTTATATTGTTTTTCTGTTCTGTATTTATGTTTTTTTTCTGTTTTTATTATTATTATTATTATTATTATTATTATTATTATTATTATTATTATTGTTATACTGTAGTTATATTGTAGGTTAATCCACAAGCAAAATCTTAAATAGTACAAGCTACAAGCAAAAGCACAAACTAAGAATGAAAAAAACAACCACATATATTAAAAAAACAACGTTTTTGCTGTAATATTTATTAAATATCATAATGTTATGCTGAAAAGCTTACTTTTGTTTAGAAATCGAAATACTAAAGATACAATTTTTGACTTACAATATTACATTTTATTCAAAAAAGTTGAACTATTCAAAGATTTGTATGTTTCATTGGACAAGAACACAGCTGAGAAAATACAAATACAAGGTACAAAATACAAAGTGACCATTATTTTTAACTTTGTGATCATAACATGAGTTTAAAAATGTAACTGTTCAAATCAAAATCTTTGGAGATACAGTGAGATGATTTAGAGTGAAATATTTTGATCCTTTAACATCACCATGAAGTAAGATAAAGATTACGGACTGAGTTACTAATGAACTTTGAGTTAATTAAAAAGTCTAAGTTATGGAAAAAACAATTGTTTTTCTTACCTGCACAGTTAATAGACAGGATGAGAAAAACAACCAAATAATCTGGTCTCATCATTGTAAAAGCCAGTTGTCTGTTTCCAGTCTGCAGTGTGTAAATCAGTGATTTAGTCTGTGACCTTTACTCTGTAACACATATGTAGAGATGGAAGAGATCAGAGTTTTGCATTGGCTGCAGAGAGAAACCCACCACATCTCACATCTCTGGAAAAAAAACGTTTTACATTTTATTTATTATAATGATGCTTGTTGAGTAATTTAATGGTAACATTTATTTATACCCATATTAGATAATGTATTCTGCTCAGCAGCTTTTTTTAAGCCATGCATAAATGATACAAATATATTCTGAACACCTACTGTTTAAAATCAATAATGGGAACATTATTAACCATTATACTTGTATAAAAGCACATGTTAAATTTAACTCTGAGGAACAGGAAGTCACAAACCACAACATCAGCCTTTGTTTTTTAGAGTGTGCATGCATATGTGTGTGTGTGTGTGTGTGTGTGTGTGTGTGTGTGTGTGTGTGTGTGTGTGTGTGTGTGTGTGTGTGTGTGTGTGTGTGTGTGTGTTTTGAAGAGTTTTTGTAAAGCCTCTCTGCTTCCTTTAACCAGTGTGTGTACTTTGCACAGTAATACACAGCAGAGTCCTCTGGCTTCAAACTGGATAGTCTCAGATACGACATGCTGTTGCTATTATCTCTGGTGATTTCAAGTCGTCCTTGCAGACTGTTGGCATACCCGGTTGCAGTTGCATCAGATTTGACAAACCCCATCCATTCCAGTGTTTTTCCTACAGGTTGCCTGATCCAGTTCATACCACAGCAGCTAAATGTGAAGCCAGATCCCCTGCAAGAGAGATTGAGAGTCTCCCCTGGCTTTTTTACTACTGAACTAGAAGGAATGGACTCCATGCTCTGACCTATACAACCTGATGAGATGAAAGGAGAGAAGGATCAGAGAAGAAAATGAGACAGCAATCTGGGAAGTTTTCTGGTATCTCTGACTGACCATCAGTCGATGTTGTGATAAAAAATAAATCAACAAGAAGCAAGATAACTCACAGGGCAGAGAGAGAGCAACCAGCAGAAGACTGAGTGTGTTCATCATCCTCAGGCTGGAAATGTGACCTGTGATGCTCCACACAAAGTACAAGTGCAGTCAGCAGGACAGAAGTACACCGCACAGACTGAACATTTGCATCAGGATATCATGGGGAGGGAGTGGCTCATGAGGCTTTCTGTTAGAGTTTCATTTAGTCGTGTCATTTATTTTGTCTTCATGTTTTAATGTTAATGTTGATGTAATGTTTAATGGTTTCAGTATCTGCAGATGTTTGAAGACATACAGAGACACTGGGAGCCTCTTCTAAATTAAATATCATGCCTGTTGTTTGTAGTTGGTATTACTGTTATAATATGACAGTATGCCTGTTTAATCACTGGTTCAGATTCTGTTATCATCACATACAACAGATTTACAACGAAAATCCAAACATCAAATAAAAATCAGTGAAGATCCTCACCTGCCCAGCAGATAGTTAAAAGCAGCAGTCCTGTCCTATAGTCCGTCATGTTAAACTTTGTTGTACTGTTCAACTATGTCCAACATGTTTAACCCTTCACAACATATACTTCTTGCCTCAAACTTATAGAATCTAAAGACTGTTTTTCTCTTTAACAGTAAACTGGTGTTGAAATCATTAGTGGTCTGAGGGCTCCTCCTCTGGTGGCTTCATATTACAAGTGTTAAAGAACTGAGGGATTTTTGTTCAGGTCTACTGATGGTTTGAGTTATTGTGGCTCTCTGGCACAGTAATACACAGCAGTGTCTTCAGGCTGCACATTCTGTCCGTTTAGAGTCACTATGTTGCGGGAAGAGTCTAAGTCGATACTGAACTTGTTCTTCAGTGAATCTTTGTAGTGTGAATCTCCAGTATATCTCATTCCAATCCACTCCTGTCCTTTCCCTTCAGGCTGTCTGATCCAAGCTGTGAAGTAGCTGCTAACAGAATAAGAGACCTGACAGGTGATGGTCAGATGTTGACCTGGCTGCACAGTCACAGAGGCTGGCTGTGCCAACTGTTCACTCTTCACAACTGTGGAGGAAAACATGTTGAATATTGAATCAGTGTGATAACACTGAAAAGTCAATGTGCTGTGATCAGAGTCAGTGTCTCTGCCTCACTAAGACCCAGCAGCCAGCAGTAGCAGAGCTACAGAGAACATGGTTGGTACTGAAGTTGATTTGATGAGAGCTTCTCTCTTCTGCTGCAACTGACAGCATGATATCAAGTCTTTATAGCAGACTGTGATGAAGTTCACTTTGCATAGAGAAGGACACTGATAGGCTATAAAGGAGGGATCAACTGTCCTGTCGCAAGTAGTCATAGCTTGAAAATTTAGCATTTTCTCATTTACTGAATTTACAGACTGCATTTGGTACAATTAAAAATACAGTGACAGCAGCCAGGATGATGTACATAGTCTGTCAACTTTAGTCTCTTCATTAGCTGTTTGCAGGTTAGCATAAAAGACTTTTTATGGTTTCAGTTTTCAAGACATACAGAGAATCTTGGAGTCACTTTCATCACTCTCATATCATAATTCACTTTAGATTCCACGTCATTTACAGACATTTTTGTGTCTTCATTTCTAGAAATGTTTAACATTTGATGTATTTTTATTTCAGCCACAAGATTGTGTTGTTTTTTTACCCTTTTATAAACAAGTCATCTTTTTTTGTGTTTCTTATCAGTTTTATTTTTGTAAATAATCTTTATCAGGGACAGTGTTCAGGACTTGTATAATGCATTATTTTAAATATTTATTGTTAATATTAAATATAAAAATAAGGAATAGAAAAAATTAAATAGTATGGTATATAAAGGAAACATAATTGATACTTAGTCTTTATCAGCCCAGTAAAGTTGAGTACTGTAGGATTTTGTACAGCTGTTCAACCAACTCCACTCACTGTGGCCATCGAGCACAATAATAAACAGCAGAATCTTCAGTCTTCAGACTGTTCATCTGCAGATACACCTGCCGCCTGCTGTTGTCTCTGGAGATGGTAAACCGACCTTTGACTGACAGAGAGTAGTAAGTGCTACCACCATTAGTGATATAAGCAAGCCACTCCAGTCCTTTTCCAGGAGCCTGTCTGATCCAAGCCATGTCGTAGCTGCTGAATGTGAATCCAGAGCCTGTACAGGTCAATCTGTGAGATTGTCCAGGACTTTTAATCACTGGTTCAGATTCTGTCAGAGTCTGACCATCAACACCTGTCAAGACAACAACAAAAACATCACATACAAGAAATTTACAACTTAAATCCAAACCTCAAATGAAAGATAACTGAAGATCTTCACCTGCCCAGCAGATAGTTAAAAGCAGCAGTCCTGTCCTATAGTCCATCATGTTAAACTGTGTGTCCACTGTTCTCTGTCATCCTCTCTGCAGTCAGATAAGTAGAGGTGGAAGACATCTGAGTTTTGCATTGACTCCTCCTCACAGAGACGAGAGAACAAGATTTGACTTAAATGTCTCTTGTCTGTCTTGTCTGATGAAAGTAGACTGATAATGGACAACCATCTACTGAGGTCAGTCAAACTTCGGAAGTTTTTGACCAGTTTTAAATTGAGTAACTTCTTCATCAACATTAACATGGCAGCAAAATAAACACACACAGTAAAACCAGTCAGAAACAGCAAAGTCCACTCCTTCACAGGTTGTGGAAATAAAGCAGTGATCTTCACATATATGACCAATAAATTATACGCTACATCACAAAGACAGGCAATATAAATAAATTACCTAAAATTATTTCAGCTCAGCACTGAAATTATTTTTCTATTGTCGGATGATTTATTTAGTTCTGTTTCAGAGAAGCATGAAGAAAGTTCAGTCTGTATTTCTCCCTGATGCTCTGATGTCGTGTGTCATGTGGTGACCAGGGGCTTGTTGGACACTATTCACTTTGGGTAATATGTCACTGGGGCATGTACTGTATGTCTATATGTAAACTATATACAGTATGTGCATGAACATAAATTATTGATTGACATTAAAACTAAACAGTCACATTTCACCTCAGAGAGATTGATTTGTGTGTTACGACTCCCAGGTCGTGGTGTGTAGCTAAAAAGAACATTTATACAGTACAAGCTACACTGTCAGTCTCACACACTTTCATTTCAAATTGATGGGTCACCTCAGTGAGGTGGATTACTGCTGAGGGAGCCAACATGTGAGAAAGGAAGACATTGCTTTTCTTCCAAGACTCCAGGACAGTTTGTCTTGCAGTATTAATAATTTATTCAGTTTTCATCACAATGTCTCACAAGCACAAGAATAAACAGCAGCTCCTTCAGTCTTCCAGCTGTGTATCTTTAAATCTAACCAAAACTAAATAAACTCATGAAACTGCAGTCACTGCTGATTTACCACTTCAGATGTTCTGTTAGTGTTGTGGTGAAGCAAGCTCACAAAGGGAGTGAGCATAAAACTCTTGTTCAGTCCAGGGTTTGTGTCAGTCAGCTAAAATCAATAAGTTAAGCAGAAATTCTTAGAGTATTATTAAAGTAATATTTGCTGGCTGCTATGTCTTGTGGTGTTGCACATGCTTGATGTTTGGCTGCATTAACACATTGTTGACTTGGTCTTTGTCTATTATAAGTAATATAATCATAACAAATGTACATTTGGAGGTGCTTAATCACTAATATCTCATTTTCTATTTTATATAACTTTAGTACTTAAATGGCTGTGCATTGTATCTTCTGAAGTTGCTTGACCGGACAACATTAATAGTGTGAAACAGTGCGGGGTCTATCAGCTCACAGACGATGAGAACAGATTTTGATCAGAAATCCCAGGAAATGTTTCTTTTTGCAGGATTAGGTGTTCATCCATCAGTGATCATGTATTTCAAATCATTTACAAACATTATTACATCTTAATTTGTGGAAATATTAGTTTAACTTTAGCAATCAGATTGTTGTGCTGTCTTTCATCATTTTATGAACAAGTAACCTTTACTGAGTTTCTTATTGGATGGATATTTAGTAACCATATATCTCACAACACTTTACATGACTGTGTAAAAAGATTATTAAAAAAACGCAATCAATCAATAAATGAATCAAAAGATAAATAAAAAAAACAAAATAGTAACAGTAACACAACCCCATAAAGATAAGTACTGTAGGATTTTGTACAGCTGCTTAACCAGCTCCACTCACTGTGGCTCTCGAGCACAATAATAAACAGCAGAATCTTCAGTCTTCAGACTGTTCATCTGCAGATACACCTGCTGTCTGCCGTTGTCTCTGGAGATGGTAAATCGACCTTTGACTGACTGAGAGTAGGAGATGCTACCACCACCAGTATTGATATAAGCAATCCACTCTAGTCCTTTTCCAGGAGCCTGTCTGATCCAGACCATCTCATAGCTGCTGAATGTGAATCCAGAGGTTGTACAGGTCAATCTGTGAGATTCTCCAGGCCTTTTAATCACTGGTTCAGATTCTGTCAGAGTCTGACCATCAACACCTGTCAAGAGGGATAAAAACATCAAGTGAAATAAGCATGTGAAAAAAATAAAAGCTAACCAAGACTAAGATCAGTAAAGATCTTCACCTGCCCAGCAGATAGTTAAAAGCAGCAGTCCTGCCCTATAGTCCATCATGTTAAACTGTGTGTCCACTGTTCTCTGTCATCCTCTCTGCAGTCAGATAAGTAGAGGTGGAAGACATCTGAGTTTTGCATTGACTCCTCCTCATGGAGAAGAGAGAACTGAATAGTCTTTAACTCAACAGAATTATCTTTAACTCTGGTGTAGTCTTTTTCACCCTGGTCATATTACAAAAGGGAAATTTGCATTATGTTTATATATTTGTGAAAAGATATAGCTACTGTACAGTCATAGTTATCAGATGTTGTTTGTTAACAGGCAAAATGGTTTCCCCATCCTTTGTAGGCGTTGCAATACACAATTAATAATATTAATAAAAAAACATGTCATATGTATCGTATATTGAAAGAAAGATCTTCTCTAAGTCTCTTCTATGTTCATGTTGTCTGCAGTTGAAGTCAAATGAGATCATGTAGAAACATTAAAATTCTCAACTCTTTTTCTGTCTCTCGGAAACAAAAATTGCTTCTGTGACTCAGTGAATGACATGAAAATAATGTTCAGTTTAGTTACCTGCCTTGAAACCAGACTAATGGAGAACAGATTCAATATGATGAAAACAATTCCCTGTTGAATTAAATTAAGAACCTTCTTATAAACTCTGAAGGCTATTTCACTCTTTAACATTGAACTAGTGAAATCATTAGGGCTCCTCCTCTGGTGGCTTTCCATGTGTTCGGGCATTAAGGGGTTTTTGTTCAGGTATAGTGTGAGTTATTGTGGCTCTCTGGCACAGTAATACACAGTAAAGAGTCTAAGTCGATACCGAACTTCTGAACATCTTTGTAGTATCAAGTTATAGTGACAGAGGAGAGAGAAACTTGACACTGACTGCCATCCAGTGTTTTTATAACCAATGCAACAGTGTTTTTCACTTCCATATTGTGACCTACTTTAAGTGACAAATAATATAAACATGAATGTTGCTGAAATTTGTACATGAAGTATTTCTTTAATGCATACATGTACAGTGATTTCAGCAGATTGTTTTTGCTGTTATTGGCTGTTTTGTGAGAAAGTGATATAGTAAGTCAGATGTTTTTGGTTTATACTGTCTTAAATGTTTTTGTTGTTGCTGAATTGTGTTATTAATAGTTTTTATACTTTTATTAAAAATTACAATACAATTCTTTCTCAGGATCTATCAGTTCGGTTAAGATGAGTATTGTAGGATTTTGTACAGCTGCTCAAAAAACTCCAGTCACTGTGGCTCTCGAGCACAATAATAAACAGCAGAATCTTCAGTCTTCAGACTGTTCATCTGCAGATACAGCTGCTGTCTGCCGTCGTCTCTGGAGATGGTAAACCGGCCTTGGACTGACTGAGAGTAGGATTTGCTGCTACTATCAGCATTAATCCAGGCAACCCACTCCAGTCCTTTTCCAGGAGCCTGTCTGACCCAGGCCATCTGGTAGCTGCTGAATGAGAATCCAGAGGCTGTACAGGTCAATCTGTGAGATTCTCCAGGCCTTTTAATCACTGGTTCAGATTCTGTCAGAGTCTGACCATCAACACCTGTCAAGATGACAATAAAAACCGCCACATGTAACTAATTTTCAACTTACAAGCAAAAAGCAAATAAAAGATCAGTGATCTTCACCTGCCCAGCAGATAGTTAAAAGCAGCAGTCCTGTCCTATAGTCCATCATGTTAAACTGTGTGTCCACTGTTCTCTGTCATCCTCTCTGCAGTCAGATAAGTAGAGGTGGAAGACTTCTGAGTTTTGCATTGACTCCACCTATGAGAGGAAATGTTTGTGTCTGTGTATCAGTCCATAGAACCTTTCATGTCTTTAATTATTCATGATTCTAAAATCTTATAAGAACGTTATATTATAAGCTGCAGTTGGTAAACACACAGTCAAACACAGCACATGAAATACAGTTGGACTGGACAGGACTTGTCATTGTCATTTAGGAAGAAATAACATTTAAGACATTTTCATAGGACAATGTTCAAAGAAGAGAGGATCATTCTGTAAGAAGGAGACAAGGAAAACTAAATAACTGGCAAGGTTTTCAAGTCAAAAGGTTTATTGGCATTCATTTCACAGGATTTTTAATTTACCAATTTTGTTGTAATGATAATTAATTAATTAATTAATTAATTAATTAATTAATTAATTAATTGAATTATTCATCTAATCAAATGGTTTGAGCATTTTTAAAATCTTCCTGTTTATTTATGCTAGTAATGTTTGTGGGTTATTCCATTGTGGGTGATTGTCACATAATTTATAGACTGATGGATTTCAGTTTGTATATTTAAGCAATTCTAATCCATGTTTAGAAAATTTAATTTAATTTAATTGTTTAATAATAGTTTCTCAGAAAATGTGGCTTTAAATCCCAATCAACATATCACCGAAAAAAAGATAATTGGGTTTTCATGACCTACCTGAACTGAAAATATACTGTGACGGACTGTGCTTCTGGATGAGGAACAGAGCCTGCTCTACTTCTGGGTGAGCAATCAATGCATTCTCCTGATGCTGTGGTGAATGAATCTGCAGAAGGGGGGTGTGTTGCCTGTGTATACTGAAAGTCTAGAATTCTTAGTCCGGGGGCACTACAGAGTTCTCAGTGGTAATTGAGAGGTCTTCTTAAACTTTATTTATCATGTTGAAATACATGACAGGGTTACCATATTCACTGGAGCAGTGGGCATCAATTCACAGTGCCGGGGGAACAGATGTTGGGGGGTACGGTGCCTTGCTCAAGGGCACCTCAGACTGCCAGCCCACCAGCTGTCAGTTCACCAATCTTCGAGCAGCGAGAGCGGGGATTGAACCGCCAACCTTACACTGTAAGTGAGGTCCTGAAGTGGCATGTAAATAGGCAGAAGGCAGAACCTGAGCCTTAAACCAGACTGATGGGGTTCAAGCAAGTTGTTCTGGTAAAGCAAAAACCTGAGTGTAGACAGCTCGATCAAGTGTTTTAGAAAAAAACAGAAGAATGACAGGCCTCTAATTACATCACAAAGGTTTTAATAAAATCTAAAGATTGTTTCTCTAGTTGTGATAAACAGGCATACTGTCATATTATAACAGTGAACTGCTTAAATCATTAGTGGTCTGAGGTCTCCTCCTCTGGTGTCTTCATGTAAGTGTTCAGGCACTGAGGGGTTTTTGTTCAGGTCTACTGACAATTTGTGTTATTGTGGATCTCTGGCACAGTAATACACAGCAGTGTCTTCAGGCTGTCCATTTAGAGTCACTGTGTTGCTGGAAGAGTCTAAGTCGATACTGAACTTGTTCTTTAGTGAATCTTTGTAGTATGAACCTCCAGTATATCTCATTCCAATCCACTCCAGTCGTTTCCCTGCAGGCTGTCTGATCCAAGCTGTGTAGTCGCTGCTAACAGAATAAGAGACCTGACAGGTGATGGTCAGACGTTGTCCTGGCTGCACAGTCACAGAGGCTGGCTGTGTCAACTGTTCACACTTTACACCTGTTAAAAAAGAAAATGTTTTGTAACAAATGATCAAGTTATACTGCAAAAGATGAACTATTAACTTTGATATATCCAAAGAGACTCACATCCAGCTGCCAACAGCAGCAGCAGAGCTACAGAAAACATGGTTTATGTTGGAAGTGACGAGCTGTGAACTCCACTGACAGCCTGATGTGAAGTTTTTATAGCTGAGTAACAAGGAAGGTCACTGAGTTTGCATCAGGGTCTAACTGGAGCCAGTGTAAGAGTCTATTGACTGTTATTATATCTGCAGAGTGGAAATCATCTCTGCTTTATATATGATATATTAATGTCCTCACACACTTAAATGTAACTTTTTGAAAATGTTCCTGCATTTACAGAAATGAAGCAACTGTTAATTTTAGATTAGATTAGATTAGATTAGATTAGATTGTACTTTATTCATCCCACAATGGGGAAATTTACTTGTTACAGCAGCAGAAAAAGTGTAATATACACTACAGAATTAAAAGTAGAAAGGGCAAAAACACAACGAACAGACATAAGTATCTTATAATCTACACAATAAACAGAAAACAATCAACCTGCAACAGACAATGTGCAAAAACAAGTACTGAGGATAAAAAGTGACATGGTATAAAAAGTATTGTCAAGTAAGTGACCATGATATGAAAATATTGCAATGTAAAGTGACCATTATATAAATAATATTGCAAGTAAGTGACCATGATATAAATAATACTGCAAGGTATACATGATATAAAAAAATATTGCAATGTAAGTGACCATAATATAAATAATGTTGCAAGGGTAAAGTGACCATGATATAAATACTGTGGTAAGGTAAAGTGTATCGATGATGATATAGATAATATTGTACATTGTAAGTGATCGAGTGGAAATATAAATACAGATAAATAACAATAAAAAACACAGCCATGGTGAGTAGCAGTGAGTAGAGACAGGAACAGAAAATACAACATTATCAGGTGGTGCAGGTGTTGTAGAGCCTGACAGCAGCAGGGATGAAGGACTTGCGGAACCTCTCCTTCTTACACCGTGGGTGTAGCAGTCTGCTGCTGAAGGAGCTGCTCAGGGACCCCACAGTGTCATGTAGGGGGTGAGAGGTGTTGTCCATGATGGATGTCAGCTTAGCTCTCATCCTTCTCTCCCCCACTTCCTCTATGGAGTCCAGAGGACAGTCCAGGACAGAGCTCGCTCTTCTAATCAGTCTATTGAGTCTGCTCCTGTCCCTGTCCGTGCTGCCCCCTCTCCAGCAGACCACAGCATAAAAGATGGCTGAGGCCACCACAGAGTCGTAGAAAGTCCTGAGGAGAGCCCTGCACACTCCGAATGACCTCAGTCTCCTCAGCAGGTGGAGGCGACTCTGGCCCTTCTTGTAGAGAGCATGGGTGTTATCAGTCCAGTCCAGTTTATTGTTTAGGTGAACGCCCAGGAATTTATAGCTCTCCACCACCTCTATGTCCGATCCCTGGATGTTCACCGGTGTGAAGTGGGATGTTTTCCTCCGGAAGTTAACAATCATCTCCTTTGTCTTGCTGGTGTTAAGCTGAAGCTGGTTGAGCTCACTCCAGCTGACAAAGTCCCTGATGACCGTCCTGTATTCCATGTCATTCCCCTCAGAAACACAACCAACAACGGCTGTGTCATCGGAGAACTTCTGGATGTGGCAGTGGGTGGTGTTGTGGGTGAAGTCTGAGGTGTAGAGGGTGAAAAGGAAGGGGGAGAGCACTGTACCCTGAGGGGCACCTGTGCTGCAGAGCACCACGTCAGACACACAGTGATGGAGCCTCATGAACTGTGGTCTGTTGGTGAGATAGTCTGTTGTCCATGCAGCCAGGTGTTGGTCCACTCCCACATTCTCCATCTTCACTTTGAGCAGTGAAGGCTTGATGGTGTTAAAAGCAGTGGAGAATTCAAAGAACATGACCCTCACAGCGCTCCCGCTGTCCTCCAGGTGTAGCAGTGCAACATGTAGATCACTGCGTCGTCCACCCCAATCCCAGGCTGGTAAGCAAACTGCAGGGGGTCCAGCTGTGTGCCCACCAGGGGTCGCAGGTGTCTCAGGATGATCCTCTCCATGGTCTTCATCAGGTGAGAAGTCAAGGCAACCGGCCTGTAGTGGTTAGGCTCCTTGGGGCGCGGCGTCTTCGGTACTGGGACCACACAGGAGGTCTTCCACAGGGCCGGGACTTTCTCCAGGCTCAGGCTCAGGTTGAACAAGTGCCTGAACACACCACAGAGCTGGTCAGCACAGTCCTTGAGAAGTCTTGGGCTGATGCCATCCGGGCCCGGGGCCTTCCTTGCCTTGATCTAAGTTGACTCCTCACCTGATCATCAGTTATGGAGAGGGGGGTTGAGGATGACTGGGGTGGGGATGTGGGGGTGATGAGTGGTGAAAGTCTCAGGGAGAGAGGAGGGTGGTGAACTGGTGAGGGGGGGAGGAGTGGGCTGGTGGGGGTCAGGTGTTGAAGGTGGCAGGCTGAGGAGTGGAGGGGGAGGGGGGGGCTGGCCAGGGGAGGTGTGAAGAGGGGGCAGAGGGGGGTGAAGAGGGGGCAGCGGGGGTGAGGGAGGGAGAGGAGGCAGAATTAAATCTGTTGAAGAACAGATTGAGTTCATCTGCCCAGTCCTTGTCCCCGCTGGCTTGGTCTCTCCCCACTCCTTTCCTGTGGCCTGTGATGCTCTGCAGCCCTCTCCAGACGTCCCTGGTGTCGTTCTGCTCCAGCCGTTTCTCCAGTTTCCTCCTGTAGCTGTCCTTCCCCTTCCTGATCTTCTGTCGGAGTTCCTTCTGGACTCTGCGCAGCTCCTCCTTGTCCCCCGATCTGAAGACCCTCTTCTTCTCATTCAGCAGGGCCTTAATCTCGGAGGTCACCCAGGGTTTGTTGTTGGGAAAACACCGTACCAACTTGGAGGGCACAGTGTTCTCCACACAGAAGTTAATATAGTCCGTGATGCAGTGGGTCATGCTGTCGATGTCATTGCTGTGGGGGCTGCAGAGTGCTTCCCAGTCTGTTGTCTGGAAGCAGTCCCTGAGCCTAGCACTGGTCACCTCAGACCACTCCTTCACAGGCCTCTTCACAGGTCATTGTTTATTCACCACGGGGGTGTAGTCTGTGACGAGATGAACGAGGTTGTGATCTGAGCGACCCAGCGGGGGGAGGGGGGATGAGGTGTATGCATCCTTGATGTTTGCATACAGTAGGTTCAAAGTTTTATTGTCTCTGGTGTGGCATTTCACGTACTGGGTGAAGGTGGGAAGAGCAGAGGACAGGGAAGCATGATTGAAGTCACCGGAGATGAGCAGGAGGGATTGGGGGTGCTGGTTTTGAAGCTGAGAGACGACAGTGTGGATCTGGTCTGCAGCTGCAGCTGCAGCAGCGACCGCCGAGACGGGGATGTACACAGTTACAGCAATAACATGTGAAAACTACCTCGGGAGGTAGTATGGCCGCATGCTGACCGCTAACAGCTCCAAGTCTCTGGTGCAGAGTTGCTCCTTCACACTGATGTGTCCCGGGTGGCACCATGTATCGTTGACAAACGCAGCGATTCCCCCTCCCTTCTTCTTACCGCTCTCCGCTGCTTTCCTGTCCGCCCGGACTAGTTGAAATCCGTCCAGGGTGACGTGTGAGTCCAGAGACAGTTCACTCAGCCACGTCTCAGTGAAGCACACTAGGCTGCATTTCCGGTACTCCCTCTTCAGCCGGGTCAGCGCCGTTAGCTCTTCCATCTTGTTGTTGTTTTACTGTACTTTACTAAACAATTAATGATTGAATGTATTGTATGAACAACATATCATTATTTAAATCATGGATCATGAAAACATATTCATTAAAATCAGCATTGGAATAATAATGATGATGTGCACCAATGGGGAAAAAGGAGCAACCACCAATAATGTTGCTTTCTATAAGACATGTTTACAGTGTGTTTAACATGTTTTTAATCATTAACATACATTTTGAATATGATGTGAGCTGTTATTTACCATCAGCACTTCCTACATCACATACATGATCAATTTTAAAGGTAAAGGTACTTTTTTAATTGCAGCATTTATTTGTTCATTCATTAAATTTCTGAGGTTACTGAACTTACTGACTGCATTTACTGACAGCAGCCAGGATCATGTAAATAGTTTGAAACCTTCAGTCTAATGCTGCCGGTTTGCAAGTTTGCATACTATAAATGGTTTTAGTGTTTGCAGATGTTTGAAGACATATAGGAACTGAAACCTGTGTGAGAAAATTCACCACGTCTCACTTCTCTGGAAAAACATGACTTTGACTATTGTTTTGCATTTTTTATTTATATATTTTTTAATTATGATGATGCTTTTAGAGATTTAACCAGAGGTGCACTGCACAGACTGAAGGAGTGCCTCATGTATAGGCTTTGCAGTTTCCTTTAGTCGTATCACTGATTGTGTCTTCATTTTTTTAAGTTAATGTTAATGTAGTGTTTAATGTTTCAGTGTTTGCAGGACAGGTGAAGGAGAGGAACGTTTTGGTCTTAGTCATCACCTAGTGTTTATTGTTTATTGTTATTTATTGTTTGAAATATGATTTTTGCTGTATTTATATTGTTTTTATGTTTTGTATTTATGTTTTTTTCTGTTTTTATTATTATTATTATTATTGTTATTGTTATACTGTAGTTATATTGTAGGTTAATCCACAAGCAAAATCTTAAATAGTACAAGCTACAAGCAAAAACACAAACTAAGAATGAAAACAACAACCACATATATTTAAAAAAAAAAACATTTTTGCTGTAATATTTATTAAATATCATAATGTTATGCTGAAAAGCTTACTTTTGTTTAGAAATCTAAATACTAAAGATACAATTTTTGACTTACAATATTACATTTTATTCAAAAAAGTTGAACTATTCAAAGATTTGTATGTTTCATTGGACAAGAACACAGCTGAGAGAAAATACATAGTGACAAATACAAGGTACAAAATACAAAGTGACCATTATTTTTAACTTTATGATCATAACATGAGTTTAAAACTGTAACTGTTCAAATCAAAATCTTTGGAGATACAGTGAGATGATTTAGAGTGAAATATTTTGATCCTTTAACATCACCATGAAGTAAGATAAAGATTACGGACTTAGTTACTAATGAACTTTGAGTTAATTAAAAAGTCTAAGTTATGGAAAAAACAATTATTTTTCTTACCTGCACAGTTAATAGACAGGATGAGAAAAACAACCAAATAATCTGGTCTGATCATTGTAAAAAACAGTTGTCTCTGTCCAGTCTGCAGTGTGTAAATCAGTGATTTAGTCTGTGACCTTTACTCTGTAACACATATGTAGAGATGGAAGAGATCAGAGTTTTGCATTGGCTGCAGAGAGAAACCCACCACATCTCACATCTCTGGAAAAAAACGTTTTACATTTTATTAATTATAATGATGCTTGTTGAGTAATTTAATGGTAACATTTATTTATACCCATATTAGATAATGTATTCTGCTCAGCAGCTTTTTTTTAAGCCATGCATAAATGATACAAATATATTCTGAACACCTACTGTTTAAAATCAATAATGGGAACATTATTAACCATTATACTTGTATAAAAGCACATGTTAAATTTAACTCTGAGGAACAGGAAGTCACAAACCACAAACGTCAGCCTTTGTTTTTTAGAGTGTGCATGCGTATGTGTGTGTGTGTGTGTGTGTGTGTGTGTGTGTGTGTGTGTGTGTTTGTGTGTGTGTGTGTGTGTGTGTGTGTGTGTGTGTGTGTGTGTGTGTGTGTGTGTGTGTGTGTGTGTGTTTTGAAGAGTTTTTGTAAAGCCTCTCTGCTTCCTTTAACCAGTGTGTGTACTTTGCACAGTAATACACAGCAGAGTCCTCTGGCTTCAAACTGGATAGTCTCAGATACGACATGCTGTTGCTATTATCTCTGGTGATTTCAAGTCGTCCTTGCAGACTGTTGGCATACCCGGTTGCAGTTGCATCAGATTTGACAAACCCCATCCATTCCAGTGTTTTTCCTACAGGTTGTCTGATCCAGTTCATACCACAGCAGCTAAATGTGAAGCCAGATCCCCTGCAGGAGAGATTGAGAGTCTCCCCTGGCTTTTTTACTACTGAACTAGAAGGAATGGACTCCATGCTCTGACCTATACAACCTGATGAGATGAAAGGAGAGAAGGATCAGAGAAGAAAATGAGACTGCCATCTGGGAAATTTTCTGGTATCTCTGACTGACCATCAGTCGATGTTGTGATAAAAAATAAATCAGCAAGAAGCAAGATAACTCACAGGGCAGAGAGAGAGCAACCAGCAGAAGAGTGAGTGTGTTCATCATCCTCAGGCTGGAAATGTGACCTGTGATGCTCCACACAAAGTACAAGTGCAGTCAGCAGGACAGAAGTACACCGCACAGACTGAACATTTGCATCAGGATATCATGGGGAGGGAGTGGCTCATGAGGCTTTCTGTTAGAGTTTCATTTAGTCGTGTCATTTATTTTGTCTTCATGTTTTAATGTTAATGTTGATGTAATGTTTAATGGTTTCAGTGTTTGCAGATGTTTGAAGACATACAGAGACACTGGAAGCCTCTTCTTAATTAAATATCATGCAGCGTGGTTTGTAGGTTGTATTAATTTGGATTTAATTTCTGTTATTTTTGTAGAAACAACACCAGTTTACTGTTATAATATGACAGTACGCCTGTTTAATCACTGGTTCAGATTCTGTTATCATCACATACAACAGATTTACAACTAAAATCCAAACATCAAATAAAAATCAGTGAAGATCCTCACCTGCCCAGCAGATAGTTAAAAGCAGCAGTGTCGTCCATCATGTTAAACTGTGTTAAACTGTTCAACTGTGTCCAACATGTTTAACCCTTCACATCATATGCTTTTTGCCTCAAACTTTTGTCAATCACTAATCATTAGTGGTCTGAGGGCTCCTCCTCTGGTGACTTCATGTTACATCTAAGTGTTCAGGCACTGAGAGGTTTTTGTTTAGGTCTAGTAAAGGTTTGTGTTACTGTGGATCTCTTGCACAATAATACACAGCAGTGTCTTCAGGCTGCACATTTTGTCCATTTAGACTCGCTGTGTTGCTGGAAGAGTCTAAGTTGATACTGAACTTGTTCTTTAGTGACTCTTTGTAATATGTGGTGGCTCCAACTGCTCCCACTAACAATCCACTCCAGTCCTTTCCCTGCAGGCTGTCTGATCCAAGCTGTGTAGTAGCCGCTTATAGAATAAGAGAGGTGGTGATGGTGACAGATGATGGTCGGTTGAAATTTTTCTTTCCGTGAACAAATTTTTTATTGTATGTGTAAAATATTTTTTTTTATTTAATTACTTTTTATTTATGTTAGTCAGGTCAAAAGGATATTAAAGTTCTCATCTACCTTATCTACATGTTAGAGAACACCAGAGCTGCAATCAAACTGATGAAGCATTTCGGACATTATTTCTCTGAGTGGTTATGATGTTGAACATCAATTTATGTGAATGTGAAATGTAGAAAGTAATTTTTTAACTTGTTTTGACATGTTAAGTTTTTGTACAGGGTTGCTGCTTTCTGTGTCACTGTGGCTCTCGAGCACAATAATAAACAGCAGAATCTTCAGTCTTCAGACTGTTCATCTGCAGATACACCTGCTCTCTGTTGTTGTCTCTGGAGATGGTAAACCGGCCTTTGACTGACTGAGAGTAGAAGATGCTGCTACTAGCCCTATTGATATAAGCAAGCCACTCCAGTCCTTTCCCAGGAGCCTGTCTGATCCAGTCCATACTGTGGCTGCTGAATGTGAATCCAGAGGCTGTACAGGTCAATCTGTGAGATTGTCCAGGCCTTTTAATCACTGGTTCAGATTCTGTCAGAGTCTGACCATCAACACCTGTCAAGATATGGAAGAAAGAAATCATGTGAATTAAGCTGACGACATTAAATGAAATGCAACATGAAACTGAAGAACTGCAAATGAAAGATCAGTGAAGATCTTCACCTGCCCAGCAGATAGTTAAAAGCAGCAGTCCTGTCCTATAGTCCATCATGTTAAACTGTGTGTCCACTGTTCTCTGTCATCCTCTCTGCAGTCAGATAAGTAGAGGTGGAAGACATCTGAGTTTTGCATTGACTCCTCCTATGAGAGAAACGTGTGTGTGTGTGTGTGTGTGTGTGTGTGTGTGTGTGTGTGTGTGTGTGTGTGTGTGTGTGTGTGTGTGTGTTTAAGTATTAAAATTTGCTTTGAAGTAAGACTGTGGATTTTCGATCGTTTACACTGGAATTGTTTTAAAAGGGGATCTCTTGTTGGTCAGTTGCACAGGGGGAACAATTATAATGACATAAAGTGCTTTCAATGTAAATATGTACTGAATGAATGTAGCTCTCATTTCACTGTATGCAAAATAAAGCTCATTAGTCAGTCTGCAGAATTGAAAGTTCAGGTTGTGAAACCTTTAAATTGTTTATATTATTGTGATTTTCATCTTTGAGGAATGGGTTTCATGAAACTCTGAAGCTCTGTTAATAACATCTGTTAATTTAGTGACACATTTTGTATATTTTAGCAATTCAAATCAATGTTTAGAAATAGAATACGATTTGTCATGAAATCAGATTTTGAAACTCAATTAAAAAGAATTAAAAAGATGTTTTGGTGTAAATGAACTAAATAATTTACTTAAACTACCTGAACTGAAGACGTGAATCAAGTGAGGGGGTCTGATGAGTATTGTAGGATTTTGTACAAGTGCTTAAGCAACTTCAGTCACTGTGACTCTCGAGCACAATAATAAACAGCAGAATCTGGAGACGGTAAACCGGCCTTTAACTGACTGAGAGTAGTATTTGCTGCTATGAGCATGTTTCATTGGACAAGAACACTTCTGAGAGAAAATACATAGTGACAAATACAAGGTACAAAATACAAAGTGACCATTATTTTTAACTTCATGATCATAACATGAGTTTAAAAATGTAACTGTTCAAATCAATCAAAACTGTTCAAATCAATCAAAAATGTTGAAGGAAATGAATATGCTGTAAAAAGGGACAACAACAGTTAATAACAAACCCTTACATTCAGTTTCATAGTTCTTATCTCTTCAGTGTTAATCCATAATCCAAAGACGGTTTCTTTCTTTAAAAGTCAATTTGTGTTGAAATCATTAGTTGTCTGAGGGCTCCTCTTCTGACAGATGACAGTGAGACAGCCATCTAGGTATCACTAACTGACCATCAGTCAATGTTGTCTGATAAAACACAAAACAGCAAGCAGCAGGAGAAGTCACGGTGCAGAGCGAGACCAGCCAGCAGAAGAGTGGATGTGTTCATCCTCCTGAGGCTGAGGATGTGACCTCTGATGCTCCACACAAAGTACAAGAGCAGTCAGCAATTATTTTTTTAAAGTAAAGTCATTTGTCAGATCCAGGAACAGAAGCATATTTTATTTTTCTCCATTTTTAAAAGATTTGTTTTATGATCATATACTGTAACTAAAACAGAGAAAATAAGAGTGTCTGTATGATAAAAGTTTAACTAAAGAATCAACAATATGAAATGTGAAAATTATTGTTCAGTCACATGGTTTCTGGGTATTTGTCCAGGTCTGTTGGTGGTTTGTATCACTATGGAGACACATGCACAGTAATAAACAGCTGTGTCTTATGGCTGCACATTCTGTCCTTTTAGAGTCACTGTTGCAGCAGAAGTGTCTCTGCTGTAGCTGAACTTGTTCTTCAGAGCATTATTTTGATAAAAGCCACCTCCACCCCACTGATGGAAAATCCAGTCCATTGGTTTTCCTTCACACTGTCTGATCCAACCTGTTGCATAGCTGTCATCAGTCAAAGAATATCCAGAGACCTGACAGGTGATGGTCAAAGACTGTCCAGGCTGCACAACCACTGACTCTGGCTGCACAAAATTAATACTGTTCACACCTGTGGAAACAGAAATCAACATTTTCTCCATCATTCATCTGAATATTCAGTGTTTCTAATGTGTTTATTAGTGTGAATCCACTGAAAGCTCCTCACAGGATCCAGCTGCCAGCAGCAGTATCAGAGCTACAGAGAACATGGTTGATGTTGAAGCTGAACTGATGTGAGCTCTTCTGTCCTCTCACTGACACACAAACACACACTTCACTTCCTTATAGGTAACACCCAAGGCTAATTTACATACCAGTGATAGTAAATCAGCTGAGTAAAGTATATTTAAATTAAACAAAAATGATCAAAATTGATGGATTTTTGATCAAAGAAATGATCAAATATCAATCAAAAATGATTTGAAATGCTCTGGTCTTCATCTCACTCAAAGAAAAGGTGAAAGTTGAAACTCGCTTTAGTTTTATTAATGAAAGCAAACTTCTTTGTGGTTTGACTATTTAAACATTCATCAGTATTGAGTTTGTTAAGATTACGTATTCAGTTATAAATGCAGTTATAAGTTGCAGGATGACCAGTTGTATTGAGAGATGATAAGATAGCAGGGCACTCCTTTTAGTGGGTCATTAAGAAGCTAATTAACTGTGGCAGTGTGGTCAACCTGTCATCATCAACTAACCACTTTTTTCAGAAGTGGGCTATTGTGTGAATAATATACTGAAATATTGAATACTGAAATATTGGACAAAGAATATGTTCATGAAATCCTGTATGATATTTTACAATTATTCTATTACATATATTTACATACAAAACTCGATGTAGCATATGTATGTGTGTTCAGTTGTCATGCAGTGATCTCGCAATCTCAGAAAGTTGAGTGTAGACAGTGATCTGGTGCTGAAATCATTAGTGGTCAGAGGGCTCCTCCTCTGGTGACCTCATGTTACAAGTGTTCAGGCACTGGGGTGGAGTTGTGCAGGTCTACTGATGGTTTGTGTTATTGTGGTTTTCTGGCACAGTAATACACAGCAGTGTCTTCAGGCTGTACGTTCTGTCCATTTAGTGTCACTGTTTTGCTGGAAGAGTCTAAGTTGATACTAAACTTGTTCTTTAGTGAATCTTTATAGGATGAAGCTCCAGTAGCTCTCATTCCAATCCACTCCAGTCCTTTCCCTGCAGGCTGTCTGATCCAAGCTGTGAAGTGGCTGCTAAGAGAATAAGAGACCTGACAGGTGATGGTCAGACGTTGACCTGGCTGCACAGTCACAGAGGCTGGCTGTGTCAACTGTTCACACTTCACACCTGTTAAAAAAGAAAATGTTTTACATTTTACATTACAGTCTGTAAGTTTAGTAAATGAGAACATTTACTGAACTTACAGACTGCATTTCAGAAATACAGTGACAGCAGCCAGGATCATGTCATAGTCTGAAAACTTCATTCTAATTTGGCTGTTTGCAGTTTAGCATAAAACACTTTTAATGGTTCTAGTTTTTGCAGAAATTTTAAGACATACAGAGAATCTCAGTCACTCTCGTCACTCTCATGTTACAACTCACTTTAGATTCCACGTCATTTACAGACATTTTTGTGTCTTCATATCAAGAAATGTTTATTTTATAATTTGTTGTAGTTTAATTTCAGCAACAATATTATTGTGTTGTTTTTTTACCCTTTTATAAACAAGTAATCTTTGTTGTGTTTTTTTATCAGTTTTGTAAATAATCTTTGTCAGGAACAATGTTCAGGACTTGTATAATGCATTATTTAAAATATTTCATGTTAATATTAAATATGAAAAGTAAGGGGAAAATTAATAGATAAAAATTAAATAGAAAACAAAGTATGGAATATGAATATGAATGGAGAATAGTTCATACTTGTTCATTGTTGTTGGTTTATGATGACGTTTTCATGATTTCATTAAACACAATAAAGCAATAGATTAAATAATTAATAATAATTTTTGATCGTCTATCAGTCCAGTAAAGTTGAGTACTGTAGGATTTTGTACAACTGCTCAATTAACTCTAGTCACTGTGAGTCTCGAGCACAATAATAAACAGCAGAATCTTCAGTCTTCAGACTGTTCATCTGCAGATACACCTGCTGTCTGCTGTTGTCTTTGGAGATGATAAACCGGCCTTGAACTGACTGAGAGTAGGATTTGCTGCTACCACTACCAGTCTCAATTATGGCAATCCACTCCAGTCCTTTCCCAGGAGCCTGTCGAACCCAGGCCATCCAGTAGTCACTGAATGTGAATCCAGATGCTGTACAGGTCAATCTGTGAGATTCTCCAGGCCTTTTAATCACTGGTTCAGATTCTGTCAGAGTCTGACCATCAACACCTGTCAAGACAACAACAACACAAATCACATACAACAAATTTACAACTTAAATTCAAACATCAAATGAAAGATCAGTGAAGATCTTCACCTGCCCAGCAGATAGTTAAAAGCAGCAGTCCTGTCCTATAGTCCATCATGTTAAACTGTGTGTCCACTGTTCTCTGTCATCCTCTCTGCAGTCAGATAAGTAGAGGTGGAAGACATCTGAGTTTTGCATTGACTCCTCCTCACAGGGAGGAAACTAAAGGCTTGGACTTTGGTGCTTCTTGTCTTTCTTGTCTAATGAAACTAGACTGCTGGTAAGGAACTATCCATCAAGGACAGTTAAAGTTTGAAAATTGCTGACACATTTCAAATTGAGTAACTTGGTCATCAATATTAACACAACAACGAAACACCAGACAACATCAAGGTCCGCTCTTTTACACATTGTTGACATATAGCAGTGATCTGCACACATATGACCAATAAACTATAGGCTACATCATTATTTTAGCTCAGCACTGTAATTATTTTTCTATTGTCAGATGATTTATTTAGTTCTGTTTCAGAGAAAGCATGAAGAAAGTTCAGTCTGTGTGTCCATAATGCTCTGATGTCAGGCGTCATGTGGTGACCAGGGGCCTGTAGGACACAATTCATTTTGGAAAATATGTCACTGGGGCATGTATGTCTATATTTAGGCTATATATCTATGTGTGCGTGAAATGAAACTACATTATTGATTGACATTTAACTAAATAATCACATTATACATCCAAGAGATTGATTTGTGTGTTACGACTCCCAGGTCATCGTGTGTAGCTAAAAAGAACATTTGTACAGTACAAGCTACACTGTCAGTCTCACACACTTTCATTTCAAATTGATGGGTCACATCAGTGAGGTGGATTACTGCTGAGGGAGCAAACATGTGAGAAAGGAAAACATTGCTTTTCTTCCAAGACTCCAGGACAGTTTGTCTTGCAGTATCAATTATTCATTCAGCTTTCATCACAATGCTTCACAAGCACAAGAATAAACAGCAGCTCCTTCAGTCTTTGTGAGATGGTGAACTGAAACTAAATGAACACATTAAACTGCAGTGCTGACTCAGCACTTAAAATGTTTTATTAGTGTTTCAATGAAGTGAGCTCACAGAGTGTGAGTATAAAACTGTAGTCCAGTCCAGGTTTGACTGTCAGTCATTTAAGATCAGTGAGATTTGAGAGTAACCTTATAGTGACAGAGGAGAGAGAAACTTGACACTGACTGCCATCTAGTGTTTTTATTAAATCAACTGCAACATTATATTTCACTCACATATTGTCCAACAGATGTAAAATCATGTTAATAACATCAATGTGGCTGAAATGGCAACATGTAGTATTTATTATTATTATTATTATTTCAGCAGGTCATTAGTAGCTGTTTTGTAAAGAAGTGATCATTAGAGTAAGACTTTTTTTATTTATGTCTTCAATTTTTTGAATGGTTAATGATGTTTTCATTTTTAGTTTTCATGTTTTGTCAATATTCCAATATAATTTGTTCTCAGGATCTCTGAGTACAAATGAGTACTATAGGAGAGTAAAAAGTGTGGCTACTATCACCATAGATCAAAGCAAGCCAGTCCAGTCTTTTTCCAGGAGCCTGTCTGATCCAGTGCATATAGTGGCTGCTGAATGTGAATCCAGAGCCTGTACAGGTCAATCTGTGAGATTCTCCAGGTCTTTTAATCACTGGTTCAGATTCTGTCAGAGTCTGACCATCAACACCTGTCAAGATATGGAGCAAATAAGCTTATGCTGACAACATAAAATGAATTTGAAACAATTACAAATGAAAGATCAGTGAAGATCTTCACCTGCCCAGCAGAGAGTTAAAAGCAGCAGTCCTGTCCTATAGTCCATCATGTTAAACTGTGTGTCCACTGTTCTCTGTCATCCTCTCTGCAGTCAGATAAGTAGAGGTTGAAGACATCTGAGTTTAACATGCTTGTACTCTATCAGTCCAGTAAAGATGAGTCCTGTATGATTTTGTACAGCTGCTCAACCAACTCCAGTCACTTTGGCCATCGAGCACAATAATAAACAGCAGAATCTTCAGTCTTCAGACTGTTCATCTGCAGATACACCTGCTTTCTGCTGTTGTCTCTGGAGATGGTAAACCGGCCTTTGACTGACTGAGAGTAGTAGATGTCTGGTGTTGTCTTTGACCCTTTTATCAACAAGTGATCTTTGTTGGGCTTTTATTATTGTCTTTTTTTATATATAATAATCTTTCTCAGGAACACTTTTCTGGGCTTTGTATATTTCATAATTTACGATATGAAAGATAAATATGAAGGAAAAATACTTTGCCCTATCAGTCCAGTAAAGATGAGTATTGGATTTTGTACAGCCGTTTCACCAACTCCAGTCACTGTGGCTATCGAGCACAATAATAAACAGCAGAATCTTCAGTCTTCAGACTGTTCATCTGCAGATACACCTGCTGTCTTCTGTTGTCTCTGGAGATGGTAAACCGGCCTTTGACTGACTGAGAGTAGTGGATGTCGCTACTGGTATAGATATAAGCAAGCCACTCCAGTCCTTTTCCAGGAGCCTGTCTTATCCAGGCCATCCCATAGTCACTGAATGTGAATCCAGAGGCTGTACAGGTCAATCTGTGAGATTCTCCAGGCCTTTTAATCACTGGTTCAGATTCTATCAGAGTCTGACCATCAACACCTGTCAAGAGGGATAAAAAAACATGTAAAATAAGCAGGTGAAACAGACAAAAGCTTTGTGAAATTAAGATCTTCACCTGCCCAGCAGATAGTTAAAAGCAGCAGTCCTGTCCTATAGTCCATCATGTCAAACTGTGTGTCCACTGTTCTCTGTCATCCTCTCTGCAGTCAGATAAATAGAGATGGAAGACATCTGAGTTTTGCATTGACTCCTCCTCATAACCACTTTGGACATTGTCATCAACTATAATTTATTGTGAGTTGAGCTTTGTGTGAATTTTAATTGTTTGAAATTAGATTTTTGGTCTACTCTACTCTACAAGCAAAATTTTTAGTCTACAAGTCTATGGTACAAGCTACAATGTATGTTACAGTTTACCCCTAAAACAACTGACAAAAAGATGCCATATATGAGTCAAACCAATATGAATAACTTATATTCATAAAAAGAAGAACTATTTGATTATTTGTATGTTTTGTTGGACAAACGTATTCAAATGTTACAAAGTGACTTACAATAAAACATGGAATAGTTTTCATTTTTAATCCCATGTTATGACAAAAGCATGAGGTTAAAAATTTACAATCATAAGTGATAAAGTGAGATAATACTTAATACATCATATACACTGTATATATTGAAACATAATGTGAAACTTGAATATCTAACAAACACAATGCAGAATGTCTGACCCTTTAACATCACCATGAAATTGGGTGCAGATTACTGATTCTGGCCATGATGTATTTACTTACAGTTAATTTAAAGGGTTTGAGTAATGGAATATATGATGATTAAATAATTTTTCAAGTGGAAATATACATCAAGATGATTATAATCTGTGATTATATTGTCCAAAGATTCAATTTGATGAAAACAGTATCCTGTTGAATTAGGAATGAATGAATAAAGACTGTTTCTCTTCAACAGTGAACTGGTGTTGAAATCATGGCTTCATGTTTCAGGATTTTTGTTCAGGTCTAGTGATGGTTTATGTTATTGTGGTTCTCTGACACAGTAATACACAGCAGTGTGTTTAGGCTACACATTCTGTCCATTTAGAGTCACTGTGTTGCTGGAAGAGTATAAGTCGATACTGAACTTGTTCTTTAGAGAATCTTTGTAGTATGAAGCTCCAGTATTTCTCATTCCAATCCACTCCAGTCGTTTCCCTGCAGGCTGTCTGATCCAAGCTGTGTAGGAGCCAAGAGAATAAGAGACCTGACAGGTGATGGTCAGACGTTGACCTGGCTGTACAGTCACAGAGGCTGGCTGTGTCAACTGTTCACACTTCACGCCTGTTTAAAAAATATAACCAATGATCAATTTATAGTGCAAAAGAACAAACAACAAACAAATCCAAGGAGATTCACATCCAGCTGCCAACAGCAGCAGCAGAGCTACAGAAAACATGGTTTATGTTGAAAGTATACATGCTGAGAACTCCACTGACAGCCTCATGTAAAGTTTTTATTTGCTGCAAACAGAAATACAGTCACAGCAGTAGGTTTACAGGTTTGCATAAAAGGCTGTTCATGGTTTCAGTGTTTGCAGATGTTTGAACACATATATCAAAACTTTGCCTCTAGAGAAAACCTGCTGCTCAGGAACTGAAACGTGTATGACAATATGCAAAAACTACATTAGATTGTCGAGTGTCGGTTACTTTAGGCCAATGAGAACACCAGATCTGAGGGTCTCCTTTTCGTAACAGAGAGAGAAACTTGACACGGACTGCCATCTAGTGATTTTATACTAGAAACTGCAACATTATTGTTCACTGTCATGTTATGATTCATTTGAGATTCCACTTTTCCATGGAAATGTTTAGTATTTTTTGCAGTTTCATTTCAATAACCTGATTGGTGGGGTGTTTTTTGTCACTTCCGTGTTAAATAATAATAGTTCTTTGTAAAATAACAAACCACTCCAGTCCTTTCCCTACAGGCGTTCTAATCCAAGTTGTGTTGTAGCTGCTAACAGAGTAAGAGACCAGGTGATGGATACACAATCTGTCAGTGTCTCTGCCTCAGTGAGACTTACAAGATCCAGAAGCCATCATAGCCATCATAGTTGAAATGTATGTTTCGATGAACAGAATTTATATGGTATGTGTTCCTCAACGACATATAACGATGATGTTTCTCTGATTGCAGTTATGATGTTGAACAACAATTTAAATGGGAATGTAGAAAGTAATTTTTTAACTTGTTTTGACATGTTAAGTTTTTGTACAGCGTTGCTGCTTCCTGTGTCACTGTGGCTGTCGAGCACAATAATAAACAGCAGAATCTTCAGTCTTCAGACTGTTCATCTGCAGATATACCTCCTTTCTGCTTTTGTCTCTGGAGATAGTAAACTGGCCTTTGACTGACTGGAAGTAGTAGATGCTACCACTACTATAGATAACAGTGAGCCACTCCAGTCCTTTTCCAGCAGCCTGTCTGATCCAAACATTTTCATAATCACCACCAAACCCTGAATATGTGCAGGTCAGTCTGTGGGATTCTCCAGGCCTTTTAACCACTGGTTCAGACTCAGTGAGTGTTTGACCATCAGTACCTACAGACAGTAAAACACGTCATTATTTATTGTAATGCAGCCAGATTGTCTTTGTACCAGGAGGTTTGTCAGAAAAACAATTGTTGTTCTTACCTGCACAGTTTATAGACAGGATGAGGAAAACAAACAAATAATCAGGTCTGATCATTGTAAAGGCCAGCTGTCTTTATCCAGTCTGCAGTGTGTATGTCAGTGATTTAGTCTCTGTCTTTCACTCTGCAACACATATAAGAGAACAGAGTTTTGCATTGACTCCTCTTCACATAAGAACACACTACATCTCACATGTCTGGAAAAAAACATGATTTAAATCATTGTTTTGATATGTGTGTGTGTGCGTGTGTGTGTGTGTGTATGTGTGCGTACTTAGAGACACTGTCATACTCTCCTTAGTTAGTGCCATCTGACTTCATATCTTCTGCTGTCATCTGTAGGTCTTTTTTGTAAAGCCTCTCTGCTTCCTTTAACCAGTGTATGTATCTGTCACAGTAATACAGAGCAGAGTCCTCTGACTTTAAATTGGATACACCAGTCTGTTACTATTATCTCTGGTAATTTCAATTCGTCCTCACAGAATGTTGGCATACCAAGTTTCAGTTGCATTATAGCTAAGCCCCATCGATTGCAGTGTATTGACCGCACAAAGTACAAAGGCAGTCAGCAGGACAGAAGTACACTGCACAGACTGAAGATTTGCATCAGGATATCATGGGGAGGGAGTGCCTCATGTACAGGCTCCCTATAAGCCTTTCATTTAATTGTATGATTTATTTTGTCTTCATGCTTAAGTGTCAAAGTTGATGTGATGTTCAATGGTTTTAGTGTTTGCAGATTTGTCTCTTAATTGCAAGAAATATCTAGCATTTGTAGTAGTTTAATTAAACAAAGGTTGTTGCCCTTTAATTAGTTTAATGTTAATTCGCAATATTTCTGAAGAACACTTTTCAGGACTTTGTCAAATACATTACAAAAGTTAAAATATATATATATGTGTGTGTGTGTGTGTGTGTGTGTGTGTGTGTGTGTGTGTGTGTGTGTGTGTAATATCAAATTTACAGTATAGCACAATATATGAAAGGATGAATGTCAAATATATAAAATATAGAATAAAGCATATATCAGCTATTTCATGCTTGGCTTAGTAAAGAGGAGTACTGTAGGATTTTGTACAGCTGCTCAACCAACTACAGTACACCTGTTGTCTGCTGTTGTCTCTGGAGATGATAAACCAGCCTTGAACTGACTGAGAGTAGTAGATGCTGCTACTAGCAGTATTAATCCAGGCAAGCCACTCCAGTCCTTTTCCAGGAGGCTGCCGCATCCAGGCCATATGGAAGCTGCTGAGTGTGAATCCAGAGACTGTACAGGTCAATCTGTGAGATTCTTTTAATCACTGGTTCAGATTCTGTCAGAGTCTGACCACCAACACCTGTCAAGAGGGATAAAAACATCAAGTGAAATAAGGTAACAAAAAAAAGTAAGATTCAGGTTAGTGAAGATCTAACGATAAGATCGGATTTTGTACAACTGCTCAATTAACTCTAGTCACTGTGGCTCTCGAGCACAATGATAAACAGCAGAATCTTCGGTCTTCAGACTGTTCATCTGCAGATACACCTGCTGTCTGCTGTTGTCTTTGGAGATGATAAACCGGCCTTGAACTGACTGAGAGTAGGATTTGCTGCTACCACTACCACTCTCAATTATGGCAATCCACTCCAGTCCTTTCCCAGGAGCCTGTCGAACCCAGTGCATCCAGTAGTCACTGAATGTGAATCCAGATGCTGTACAGGTTAATTTATGAGATTCTCCAGGCCTTTTAATCACTGGTTCAGATTCTGTCAGAGTCTGACCATCAACACCTGTCAAAATGACAATAAAAACCATCACATGTAACTAATTTACAACTTACAAGCAAAAAGCAAATAAAAGATCAGTGAAGATCTTCACCTGCCCAGCAGATAGTTAAAAGCAGCAGTCCTGTCCTATAGTCCATCATGTTAAACTGTGTGTCCACTGTTCTCTGTCATCCTCTCTGCAGTCAGATAAGTAGAGGTGGAAGACAACAGAGTTTTGCATTGACTCCTCCTCACAGGGAAAAGAGAAGACTGGCTTTAAGAAAATTAGTTTTCAGGATTCATTCCTCTAAATCAGTTTATTTAAAGTGTGTCTGACATGTTTTCATTTCATTTGCATAAAATGCATATGAGTATAAATACGACAACCACATTTCTTTTAGTAGAAGTCCAAATTCAAAGTAGTTTAATTTATCTTGGCATCATAGTTTCTTATCACAGCAGAAAAGAGTCATGTAAGTGAATAACAAGAGCAAAGAGAAAAGTGGAAGGGACCCAGAATACAACCTGAAGGAACTCCAGTAGTGGAGGATCAGACAAGTTACACTGTAAGTGAGGTCCTAGGGTAGCATGTGAACAAGGAGAGGGCAGAACCTGAGGGCTCAAAGCTCTTGGAGTGTGGAAGGTGGCATCAGACGATGCTGGGAAGTCCAGCAGAATGATGATGGAGGAGAAGGAGGCTGCTCTAGCAGTTTAGACCTGTGACAACAAGGAGGGCAGCATTAGTTTAGTGTCCTGCCTTCAAAACAGGCTGGTGGGGGTCAACAACTTGTTCTAGTGAAGATAAGATATATATAAAATGTTGAGAGAAGACAGCGTGGTCAGTTTTAGAAGAAATAGAAGGAGACAGAAAGCTTTTTATAAAATCTGAGACTGTTTTCAGTTGCCCAGCATACTGTCATACTATAAAAGTGAACTGGTGTTGAAATCATTAGTGGTCTGAGGGCTCCTCCTCTGGTGGCTTCATGTAACAAGTGCTCAGTCATTGTGGATATCTAGCACAGTAATACACAGCAGTGTCTTCAGGCTGCACATTCTGTCAATACTCAATTTGTTCCTTAGTGAATCTTTATAGTATGAACCTCCAGTATATCTCATTCCAATCCACTCCAGTCCTTTCCCTGCAGGCTGTCTGACTGTGACTCTGATAAGGTGACCGATTACAGATATGGATGGATGGATTATGACTAACTTTAGATTCCACATCATTTACGGACATTATTTTGTATAGTTTATTCAGCAACAAGATGGCTGTCTGGTGTTGTCTTTGACCCTTTTATCAACAAGTGATCTTTGTTGGGCTTTTATTATTGTCTTTTTTTATATATAATAATCTTTCTCAGGAACACTTTTCTGGGCTTTGTATATTTCATAATTTACGATATGAAAGATGAATATGAAGGAAAAATACTTTGCCC
The DNA here is from genome assembly GCA_033000465.1 of Sciaenops ocellatus. Taxonomy (NCBI): domain Eukaryota; kingdom Metazoa; phylum Chordata; class Actinopteri; family Sciaenidae; genus Sciaenops; species Sciaenops ocellatus. Next base: position 18,485,021 of record CP136877.1, read on the forward strand.
TGTCAGTCCAGTAAAGATGAGTATTGGATTTTGTACAGCCGTTTCACCAACTCCAGTCACTGTGGCTATCGAGCACAATAATAAACAGCAGAATCTTCAGTCTTCAGACTGTTCATCTGCAGATACACCTGCTGTCTGCTGTTGTCTCTGGAGATGGTAAACCGGCCTTTGACTGACTGAGAGTAGTGGATGTCGCTACTAGTATAGATATAAGCAATCCACTCCAGTGCTTTTCCAGGAGCCTGTCTGATCCAGGCCATCGCATAGTCGCTGAATGTGAATCCAGAGGCTGTACAGGTCAATCTGTGAGATTGTCCAGGCCTTTTAATCACTGGTTCAGATTCTGTCAGAGTCTGACCATCAACACCTGTCAAGAAGAAAACCATCATACAAAAAACTAATTTACAACCTAAAAATAAACATCAAATGAAAGATCAGTGAAGATCTTCACCTGCCCAGCAGATAGTTAAAAGCAGCAGTCCTGTCCTATAGTCCATCATGTTAAACTGTGTGTCCACTGTTCTCTGTCATCCTCTCTGCAGTCAGATAAGTAGAGGTGGAAGACATCTGAGTTTTGCATTGACTCCTCCTCACAGGGAGGAGAGAACTGGATTGAACTTGAAAATGGAATATAAATACGTTGTGTGATTGACTGGTGAACTTTTCATAATGTTCCCCACTTCTCACCTGTGATTGGCCTCTGCTGCTCAAGAATAAGCAGGTATAGTCGATAGGGGGCGATTGACACACACAGATTTATAGAAACAGAAAGTGTTTACTCTATCACTTGACATTTTTCCTTTTACTTTTAAAATGCATGCATTCAGCGCAGTGGTATAAGAGAATATATCTTTAAAAATATATCTGAGTAATGAAAAAAAACTTAATAAAAATCAGTGATGCAGGATGCAGGTGATGCTGAGACAACTTAATGTACCCAGTGGTGGTAAATAGAGGAAGTAGTTTTTGTGTGACTCTCATATCATTGTCTCTCACTGTGTCTCTTCTGGCACAGTAATACACTGCTGTGTCCTCAGTCTTCAGACTGTTCATCTGCAGATACAGTTTACTGCTGGAATCATCTCTGGAGATGGTGAATCTGCCCTGGACTGACTGTGAGTAAAAGATAGGAGTACTGTATGTGCCTATATAAGCAATCCACTCCAGTCCTTTTCCAGAAGCCTGTCTGATCCAGCTCATAGCATAGCTGGCAAGTGTGAATCCAGACACTGACTGTCATCTAGAGTTTTTAAAAAAAGCAACTGCAACATTGTTTTTCACCACCGTATTGTCACCATGTTTAGAACATTATGTAAACTTGTGGCTGAAATGTGTACATGTTTTATTTACATGGTTTGCTGTCATTGGCTGCTTTGTGAAGAAGTGATCATTACATCAAGATATTTTTATTTATATGTTCATTGTTGTTGGTTCATGATGATGTTTTCATTAAACACAATAAAGCAACAGATGAAATAACTAAATAATTATTTTTGATTGTCTATCAGTCCAGTAATGATGAGTACTGTAGGATTTTGTACAGCTGTTCAAACAGCTTCAGTCACTGTGAGTCTCGAGCACAATAATAAACAGCAGAATCTTCAGTCTTCAGACTGTTCATCTGCAGATACAGCTGCTCTCTGCTGTTGTCTCTGGAGATGGTAAACCGGCCTTGAACTGACTGAGAGTAGGAGATGCTGCTACTAGCACCATCGATAAAAGCAATCCACTCCAGTCCTTTTCCAGGAGCCTGTCTGACCCAGACCATCCAGTAGCTGCTGAATGACAATCCAGAGGCTGTACAGGTCAATCTGTGAGATTCTCCAGGTCTTTTAATCACTGGTTCAGATTCTGTCAGAGTCTGACCATCAACACCTGTCAGAAAAAACATCATATTAATTTATTTAGTATACAAAAAGAACAAATCAAAATTAGTGAGGATCTTCATCTGCCCAGTTAAAAGCAGCAGTCCTGTCCTATAGTCCATCATGTTAAACTGTATGTCCATTGTTCTCTGTCATCCTCTCTGCAGTCAGTTAAATACAGGCGTAGAGCCTTTAAAGTTTTGCATTGACTCCTCCTCACTGGGAGGAGAGAACTTGATTGGGCTCGGCTTTAGATTTTTTAGCTAACGATTTTCAGGAGTCATTCCTCCAAATCAGTTTATTTAAAGTCAGACATGTTTTAATTTCATTTGCATAAAATGTATATAATACGGTTCATTTATTAATGCAATTATACTTCAGATTTTCCTTTTTAATAAGAAACAAATAAGAAACGTTTTGAGGATTGATTTTAACGGTGAACTGGTGTTGAAATCATTAGTGGTCTGAGGGCTCCTCCTCTGGTGACTTCATGTGCTACAAGTGTTCAGGCACTGAGGGATTTTTGTACAGGTCTATTGATGGTTTGAGTTATTGTGGATATCTGGCACAGTAATACACAGCAGTGTCTTCATTCTGTACATTCTGTCCGTTTAGAGACACTGTGTTGCTGGAAGAGTCTAAGTCGATACTGAACTTGTTCTTGAGTGAATCTTTGTAAAATGTGCTGGATCCAGCTCTCATTCCAATCCACTCCAGTCCTTTCCCTGCAGGCTGTCTGAACCAAGCTGTGTAGTGGCTGCTGAGAGAATAAGAGACCTGACAGGTAATGGTCAGACGATGACCTGGCTGCACAGTCACAGAGGCTGGCTGTGTCAACTGTTCACACTTCACACCTGTTAAAAAAGAAAATGTTTTGTCTATGCCTATAATAATGCCTATAATCAAGTTATACTGCAAAAGATGAACTGTTAACTTTGACAAATCCAGAGAGACTCACATCCAGCTGCCAACAGCAGCAGCAGAGCTACAGAAAACATGGTTTATGTTGAAACTGTTAATGACTAAATGTATTGTATTGACAACAAGTCATTATTACATCATGTAAATTCGGTAGCACTTTATAATGAGTACACACTATTAAGCATTAGTTAAGTATTAATACATACTGAATTCATCATTTATAACGCATGAATACTCAGTAGTTTACAGTTACAAATGTTTTACTCATCATTGATAAGCACAGTAGTTATGGATTAGTAAATACTGAATTCATCATTTATAAAGCATGTTTCTGACATAAAAACTCATTAGTATATGGTTTATAATCACAGTTATAAATGTTTTACTCTTCTGTACTAATGGTTAGTAGTGTGCTAGTAGATGTTTTATAAAAACTCACAAATTCCATTTCCAATGGATGACCTATAAACAGTTATTAATGCAGGAATTTATGAATTCAGGCAGTTACAAAGCACTTACTACTCGTTAATTAAGTATTTTGTGTGAGCTCATCTAAAGTGGGCACTATTTATGCCTAATAACGCATTTACGAATGAGATTTAACGGCTGGCAATGCCTCAAGACTCACAAAAGTTTCACTTATCTTAACAGACCAAGGAGAGACACAACACAAAGGGATATAGAACATACTGCATTGATATTTATTGCAACTTCCCCTATTTACACATGCAGAAGCATATAAACCAAGAAAATGATCAAATATGAGCAAGTAAACAAAGTCTAGCGGGCTAAACGCTCCGCCTCTGAAACGCTCCCAGTGGGATTTGAAGTCGCATGCAGGACGGACCAAAACAGCATCGCGACATGTCTGGTGGATTTTTGGAGTAATTCCTGGCTTCAAGAAAAGTCTAAAAATTATTTGAGACAGATAAAATAAATATACTCAACACATGATAATACAGGAAAAGGAATTTAACGACACTACAAAAACAAAGTGCATCTCATCTATTTGGGCTCAGGACGATTACGTTGAACTTGCAATCTCACTCTCACGTCATCAACGTGATGACGGCGGGAGTCGGCAACACTTTACGTTAACGCTCCAAGGAGCAGACGTTTCTGATCGGTGCAGCTAAGATGAATGGAGAGATGAAGATGGAGAACTCTGACCTAAATCGTCGAGTCAGGCAGACGCGGACCAAAAAGAATTTTAGACTTTTCTTGAAGATAGGATTTAGAATTATGTTAAATTGTGACATTGAAATATTTTCTGACTTTATTTTTTGATACAGAAAGATTTTTTTTTTTTTTTCAAATAAAGATTGTATTTGTCGTACTTAAACTTTTGTGATCAACTGTTGGTGTTGGCAAGTTTTTATTCAGCTTTGTTTACCCTTGTTCGTCTTTTTACATCAACAGAACAGTTGTACAGTTACAATATATTGGGAAGTTGTAATAAATATCAATGCAGTATGTTCTATATCCCTTTGTGTTGTGTCTCTCCTTGGTCTGTTAAGATAACTGAAACGTTTGTGAGTCTTGAGGCATTGCCAGCCTTTAAATCTCATTCGTAAATGCTTTATATATATATATTTGCCTGATTAGATATCTGGAGCTTCCCCATCCATCCCATGCTACTTGAACCCGGCATCAGGACTGTGTTGGTATATTTATCGTGGCTGGAAACTGAAGCTAATGTGTAAGTACCAAAAACTGCAGTTCCTCAAACGTCCACTTGAGGCTGGCTACGGAACGAGTCAGTCTCCATAAGTCCCTATGTTAAAATGTCCAACTTCACAGCAGAAATAAACATGTTTACAGCCTGGTACAAAAAACAGTTTTGGTCTCACAGAAGCAATTTATGAGATCAATGTAGATCTGAAGAGAAAAAAGTTGGGTTGATAGTGTGGACACTCTACAGCCAATGGTATTGTTTACAGCGTGTATGCATGTGACCGATGACAGTATAATGACCCACAGCAGTGATAGACACTCTCATCACAACAGTCTGACTTCTCATCTACATCTTATTTTATTTTAATAATTTTAAAATATTTTTTGTATTTGTAGATCACATTGATATTTGATCAGAACCAGAATCAGAACCAGAACCAAAATCACTTTATAGGCCAGGTGTGTGTACACACAGGAGGAATTTGACTCCGGTTCACTTTGCTCTCAATTGTACATACAGGTATAGACATAAGTGCAGTTTAAAAGACAAGGGACATGACAGGTAAGTGCAAACATAAAGATAAAAACATAAAAAATAACTATATACATATTTGAAAGATATATATATGTTCATAAATATAGATATAGATATGTATCTATCATATATTTATATATTTATTTATTGATTAATTGATATACACATGATATTAATGCATGTTACATGATACACACACAGAAATATCCTTTCACAAGCAGCCTGTGTCAATCTGCAGAGCAGCTCAAGCTGGCCAGCCACAGAAATTGCGCAGAGAATCAGCCGGAAGGCCAAAAAGGGAAACAATTTTAAATTTATAACTGGGAACTAAAACACTTGAAAAAGATGCATTGTTCTGTGGTTTTGTTTAATTAAGGTATATTTTATAAGGGAGGAAACCAGAGCACCCGGGGAAAATCCATCTAAGCTTTCTGTGAAGGTTCTCAGTCGCCCAGGTCATCTTTCTTCAAAAAAGGGTTAAGTCTGGGGCAGCTGTTTGTAGATCCATGACGATGTTTCGATACGTCTTCATGGATTAAGTCTGGACTTAACCCTTTTTTGAAAAAAACATGTAAGCTATATAGAGAAAACAAAACCGACAACAAAACACAAATGCAATAAAGTGGTAATGCAATCTGAAACTGAGGTCACTGAATCGTAAAAATACCAATTCCTATGCAATTTTGTTTTTGTTTATTTTTGTTTTTTGTTTTTTTAGTTGTTGTATGACTATTAGGCAAACCGGAGCACCCGGGGAAAACCCAGTGGACCTGTCCCAGGTCCGCTGTTCATTCGAAGTGGAGGTGTGAGGTTCAGAAACATTTACTGTTGATGGTGACCTGATACTTGGGGGGGTATATGGAGGTGCTTATTTGTTTAGCTGTAAGGGAGGTAGACGGACAGAATTTAACGAAGGTTTTGTGGACTGACATAGAAAGGGCCTGCGTGGGAACCTTGTTATGCCGGAAGATTTAGGCCGGTCATGTGACTTGTCAACAGTTGGGGGCTGGGGCTTTTTTGAAATAGGAGGCAGTGTGGTGTTTGTTGATTCTTGTTTACGTTCGATCTTCAACTGTCTCAACTTCATTGACATACTGCTGTTCACCTCCTCCTGGCTCTTGACCTTTGCCTCGTACATAACAAGGAGTGCTTCTCGTGCCATGGCCTCTTTCTTGAGTTTTCTGATGTCCCATTGACACATTTGGAGTTTCTGTATTGCATCATCTGGCCGCCTAGCCAACATGGACTTCAGGTTCTCAATCTCCTTGTCTTTTTCCTGCAGAAGATCCTTCAGATGCTGCTGTTTGATCTGCATGCTTGGATAAACTCGTCTTATTTTTTCCATAGTTGTGTTTCTAAAGCGAGGCATCCTGGGGATCCTGTGAAGATCATTCAAGATGTCACGGGTCTGGCGCTTGAGAATCTTAATTTCCTCTTCATATACTTTGATTTTCTGCTCTTGGGTTGTTTTGGTATGTTCCAGGTAGTTTATTATGGCTGTTTGGTCTATTGCATAATTTTTGTAGTACTCTATGTCCTTGTCTAGTTGTTCCTTTTCTGCCACAAACTTGGCCATTTGGCTTTGTGCCATGGTCTGCTCTTTCTCAGCATAATCTCTAGCAATCTTGTGTGCTGCCTTTTCAGTTGCCAGTAGCTGCTTCACTTTTCTATATTTTCTCCCCAGATATTTATGTTGGTTTGCAAGGTGACGCTGCTGTCTTAAGATCGAATTGATCTCACAAGTCTTGTTTCTGGTTTCTTCTCTGAGTTCTTCAATTATTTTATTGTATTCTTTTATTTGCTCGAGAGCTTTGAATAAGTTTTCACTTATCAGCGATCTCTCGCTCTGGACAGACATTGTCTTATTCATTTGATGTTTTGTTCTTTTCTCCAATTCATTAATCCGTTTCATTAAATCAATTATACGCGCCTGTGTTTGATTGGTCATCTGAACATGTTCTTGTTCTGTTTCTCTGAGCGTTGCCTTCAGAGCACTGTAGTTGGCACATTTGCGTTCCAAGTGTTCTAGGATACTACGCTGCTTTTCTGCTTCTTTTGTTTTTTTCTCTGATTCATTTAACAGTAAATCCTTATCTACCTCTAAATGACCCTTCTGACGCTTCAGATCTAAAATTGTAGCAGCATGTTTGCTCACCTCATTTTTATAGGCAGCTGCTTTCGTAATTAGCAGGTAATTTTCTTTCTTGTAAGTTTCAATTTCATTGTTTTTTTTTTCAATATTCTCCTCTAGTCTCTGACATTTTTGTTGAACATTTTGCAGGGAGCCTTCTAATACTTTGATCTGATTTGTTAAATTTGTATTGGTTTGTTTCTGCTTTGTGTTTGTCGCCTTGGTCTCTAGCTCAGCCTGTTTTACCTCTGCAATTCTGAGCCGCTCTTTTTGTTCTGCAATTATTTTGATGGCATAGTTTTTATAGCCTGTGAGTTCTTGAACTATGTGGTTCAAGGACTCACATTCTTTGTCTTTGCTTCTGAACACCTCAGTCCTGTGGAGTAATGCTTCATTATCCCTTTTGTCTCTAATTGACCTCTCCACTGTATATTTGTTGTGGAATTCCTGACATTTTTTTTCAAGTTGAAAAATTCTTTCTTCTGAAACATTTTTCTCATTAATTCTCTTTTCCTGTTCATTGTGAAGAGCAGCTTTCACTTCAAACAGTTGCTTATTTAATGAGTCAAGAGTGAGGTCCTGTTGTTCCACTCTTTTTTGGAGTCGCTCGCATTCTTTTGTTTCCTTTTGAAAGTTCACTTCCAGTAGAACAAATTTGGAAAGTTGTCTATTTAGCTCCCTGATTTTGTTCATGAGCTTCTGAGTTTCTTTCTTGCATTGTGGAGTACAGGTGCCCATTTTGGTGGTGTCTAATATTAAACCCTGTTACGAAATGCAAATCCAGTGTGTGGCAGTGCTGCTTGAAAACAGAAATATGGTAGCTATGTGGTGGATACATGTGGTGATCTCACACTGGTGATTTGGCTTTGAAGTAGCTTTGATGTTTGAATCACATGATCAACATGATGACATCATAACATTCTAATGTCCTTTGATCTTCTGTCTGTCTGTTGATATTTTGCTTTTGTTTTCAAATGTGTTTACTTTTAAATTGTTTTTATTTTTTTTTAATTTAGTTTATTTTTAGATGAGGCCAGACATATTGGCAACTACTTTTAATAATAATAATAATAAATCTCCCCACCATCCTAACCAACTATCAGCAATCAATCTCCATAAGTGCCCATATGAAAATGCCCAACTTCACAGCAAAATGTTTACAGCCTGGTACAAAAAAGTTTTTTTTTTGTTTTGTTTTTTAACTCACCGGTTCAAATTATATTAAATCAAATCAAATCAAATCAAATTTTATTTGTATAGCCCAAATTCACAAAACACACTTTGCCTCAGAGGGCTTTACAATCTGTACAGGGAGTGACACCCTCTGTCCTTAGACCCTCGATTCGAGTGAGGAAAAACTTGCCCACAAAAACTAAGGGATGACCTGAGCCAGCCCTAACTATAAGCTCTACCAAAAAGGAAAGTCTTAAGTCTACTCTTAAAAGTGTTGACCGTGTCTGCCTCCCGAACCCAAAATGGTAGTTTGTTCCACAGAAGAGGAGCTTAGTAGCTGAAAGCTCTGGCTCCCAGTCTACTTTTGGAAACTATAGGACCCACAAGGAACCCAGCATTCTGAGAGCGCAGCGTTCTAGAGGGATAGTAAGGTACTATGAGCTCTTTTAGATATCATGGTGCCTGACCATGAAGAGCTTTGTATGTAAGGAGAAGAATTTTAAATTCTATTCTAGATTTAACAGGTAGCCAATGCAAAGAAGCCAAAATGGGAGAGATGTGATCTCTGATCTTGGTTCCTGTCAGAACACGTGCAGCAGCATTCTGAATTAGCTGCAAAGTCCTAAGAGACTTATTGGAGCAGCCTGATAACAAAGAGTTACAATAGTCCAGCCTAGAAGTAACAAATGCATGGACTAGTTTTTCTTCATCCACTTGAGATATGCGTCTGATTTTGGCGATGTTACGTAAGTGGAAAAAAGCAGTCCTCAAAATTTGTTTTATGTGGACATTAAAGGACAAATCCTGATCAAAAATAACTCCAAGATTCTTTACGGTGGAGCTGGAGGCCAGGGTGATCTCGTCTAAAGTAACTAAGTCTGTAGAAAGAGAATTTCTGAGGTTCTTGGGTCCAATTACAAGAACTTCAGTTTTGTCTGAATTTAACATCAGAAAATTGTAGGCCATCCAACTTTTTATATCCTTAAGGCATGCTTGGAGTTTAGTTAACTGATTGGTTTCATCAGGCTTGATCGATAAATATAATTGGGTGTCATCAGCATAACAATGAAAATTAATGGAGTGATTCCTAATAATGTTCCCTAGAGGAAGCATATGTAAACTGAATAGAAGTGGTCCTAGCACAGAACCTTGTGGAACTCCATGACAAACTTTGGTATGCATGGAGGATTCATCACTGACATGAACAAACTGAGATCGATCTAAAAAATACAATTTAAACCAGCTTAGGGCAGTTCCTTTGATGCCAATTTGATGTTCCAGTCTCCGTACAAGAATTTGATGGTCAATGGTGTCAAATGCGGCACTAAGATCTAACAGGACGAGTACAGAGATGAGTCCTTTGTCTGATGCCATTAGGAGGTCATTTGTAACTTTGACTAGTGCGGTCTCTGTGCTATGATGCACTCTAAATCCTGACTGAAAATCCCCAAATAAACTGTTCTCATGGAGAAAGTCACACAGTCTGTAATTGGCTAAAACCTCTGGATCTAGAGTGGGCTTTTTAAGAAGAGGTTTAATTGCAGCTACTTTAAAAGACTGTGGTACATATCCTGATAATAAAGACAGATTAATCATATCCAATAAAAGAAGGGCTAACTAGAGGTAAAACGTCCTTGAGCAGCCTGGTTGGGATGGGGTCTAAGAGACAGGTTGACGGCTTGGATGAAGAAATTATTGAAGTAATTTGATGAAGGTCGATGGGAGAAAAACAGTCTAAATATATATCAGGTTTTACAGCTGTTTCCAAACTTGCTGTGTAAGAATGCAGATCGGTGCCTGTTGAGGGCAAGAGGTGATGAATTTTGTCTCTAATAGTTATAATTTTATAATTAAAGAAGCTCATGAAGTCATTTCTACTTAGACCTAAAGGAATAGATGGCTCAATTGAGCTGTGGCTCTCTGTTAGCCTGGCTACAGTGCTGAAGAGAAACATGGGGTTGTTCTTATTTTCCTCGATTAGTGAAGAGTAATAGACTGCTCTGGCACTACGGAGAGCCTTCCTGTATGTTTTAAGAATATCTTGCCAAACGAAAGTCTTCCAGTTTAGTGGCACGCCATTTGCGTTCAGATTTTCATGCCTCTTGCTTTAAGTTGCGAGTCTGCTGGCTATACCATGGTGCTAACCTCTTTTGTTTAATTATCTTCTTTTTCAGAGGTGCAATAGAGTCGAGAGTTGTTCGTAATGAGCCTGTAGTATTATCAACAAGATGTTCTATTTGTGAGGGGCTAAAGGAAGCAGACAAGTCCTCTGCTACATTGAGACATGGCATTGAATTCAATACTGAAGGAATCACTTCCTTAAATTTGGCTACAGCACTATCAGATAAACATCTGCTGTAGGAGTTTCTGCCAAAAGGCTTATAGTCCAGTAATATGAACTCAAAGGTTATTAAAAAATGGTCAGATAGAAGAGGATTCTGTGGAAAGACTATTAGATGATCAATTTCAATGCCATATTAGAGAACAAGATTAAGAGTGTGGTTCAGACAATGAGTCTGTTTATTTACACTCTGACAGAAGCCAATTGAATCTAAGAAAGAGATAAACGCAGCACTAAGACTATCATTGTGGTTGTCCACATGAATATTAAAATCACCTACAATAATTACTTTATCTGTTTTGAGGATCAAGCCTGATGCAAATTCGCAAATTCAGATAAAAATTCTGAGTAAGGACCAGGAGTACGATATACTATAACAAATAGAATTGGCTGTAATGTTTTCCAGGTTGGGTGAGTAAGGCTAAGAACAAGACTTTCAAATGAGTTATAATTTAGTTTAGGTTTAGGATTTATTAATAGACTTGAGTCAAGTTATTCACTTATTTTCTCGCTTACTGAACTTACTGTAATTGCTACAAAATACAGTGGCAGTATCATGTAAAAAGTATGATAACTTCAGTCTGAAGCTGCTGGTTTGCAGGTTTACATAAAAGACTTTTAATGGTTTAAGGTTTTGTAGATGTTTGAACACATACAGAGAAACTTGAAGCCTCCAGAGGAAAACTGCTGATCAGGACAAGAGATCTGAGAGTCTCCTCAATGTTTTATACAAAAACTGCAACATTAATTTTAACTCTGATATTATGACATGATATTAGTATCTAAAAAAAATAAATAAAATTTAAAAATATGAAGCATTTAAAGGTCTGTGATAACAAAAACAAGTCTTACTTTCAGGTGATTATACACGAATGGTGACATAGTCATGCATATTGTAGTGTATATTATATCATATTACATTTTAGCCATATCCTGTAAATGGAACCACCTAAAATATACACACTGGACCTTTAACTAAAAGTAAACTCTAAACCTCAGTCAAGTAAAGATGAGTAGGATTTTGTACAGCTGCTCAACCAACTCTAGTCAATGACTATTAACTATTGAGCACAATAATAGACAGCAGAATCTTCAGTCTTCAGACTGTTCATCTGCAGATACAGCTGCTGTCTGCTGTCGTCCCTGGAGATGGTAAACCGGCCCTTGACTGACTGAGAGTAGTGGCTGTAGCTACTACCACCACTAATATAAGCAACCCATTCCAGTCCTTTTCCAGGAGCCTGTCTTATCCAGGCCATATAGTAGCCACTGAGTGAGAATCCAGAGGCTGTACAGGTCAATCTGTGAGATTCTCCAGGCCTTTTAATCACTGGTTCAGATTCTGTCAGAGTCTGCCCATCAACACCTGTCAAGATATGGAGCAAATAAGCTTAAGCTGACAACATAAAACGAATTTGAAACAATTACAAATTAAAGATTAGTGAACATCTTCACCTAAAATCTCATTGCTGTTGTCTCTGGAGATGGTAAACCGGCCTTTGACTGACTGAGAGTAGGAGATGCTGCTACTGTCATGTCTGACATATGCAACCCACTCCAGTCCTTTTCCAGGAGCCTGCCTGATCCAGCTCATAGGGTAGCTGCTGAATGTGAATCCAGAGGCTGTACAGGTCAATCTGTGAGATTCTCCAGGCCTTTTAATCACTGGTTCAGATTCTGTCAGAGTCTGACCATCAACACCTGTCAGAAAAAGACATTATATTAATTTATTTTGTACACACAAAAAAACAAATCAAAATTAGTGAGGATCTTCACCTGCCCAGCAGATAGTTAAAAGCAGCAGTCCTGTCCTATAGTCCATCATGTTAAACTGTGTGTCCACTGTTCTCTGTCATCCTCTCTGCAGTCAGATAAGTACAGGTGGAAGACATCTGAGTTTTGCATTGACTCCTCCTATGAGAGAAAATGTTTGTGTGTGTACTGTATCAGTGTCAGTTCTGTTGAACCTTTCATGTCTTTAATGCATCAGCAGAGGAGGAGAGAGAAACTTGCAAAATTATTTTCCACTCCCATTTTGTGACCTACTTTCGATATCAAATAATGTAAACATTCATGTGGCTGAAATGTTTAGATGTAGTAATTATATATTATTCATCAATGGACAATGATCTCAGCAGATTGTTTTGCTGTCATTGGCTGTTTTGTGTGGAATTGATTATTACAGTAAGACTTTTATTTATTTGTGTGTTTCATGGTTTTTGTTGTTGCTGAATATTGTTTTCATTGTTTTCATGATTTTATTAAAAATAACAATATAATTCTTTCTCAGGATTTATTAGCCCAGTGAAGATGAGTATTGTAGGATTTTGTACAGCTGCTCAACCAACTCCAGTCACTGTGACTCTCGAGCACAATAATAAACAGCAGAATCTTCAGTCTTCAGACTGTTCATCTGCAGATACACCTGCTGTCTGCTGTTGTCTCTGGAGATGGTAAATTGGCCTTTGACAGACTGAGAGTAGTAGATGTAGCTACTAGCACTATTAATCCGGGCAAGCCACTCCAGTCCTTTTCCAGGTGCCTGTCTGATTCAAGCATTAGAATAATGGGCATCAAACCCTGAATATGTGCAGGTCAGTCTGTGGGATTCTCCAGGCCTTTTAACCACTGGTTCAGACTCAGTCAGTGTTTGACCCTTAGTACATACAGACATTTAAAAAGTGCATTAGTTACTGTAATGTAGCCAGATTGTCAGAAAAGCAATTATTGTTCTTACCTGCACAGTTAATAGACAGGATGAGAAAAACAACCAAATAATCAGGTCTGACCATTGTAAAAGCCAGTTGTCTCTGACCAGTCTGCAGTGTGTATGTCAGTGATTTAGACTCTGTCCTTCACTCTGCAACACATATGTAGAGATGGAAGAGATCAGAGTTTTGCATTGACTCCTCCTCCTCAGAGAGAAACACACCACATCTCATATCTCTGGAAAAAACAGAAAAACATTTTACATTTTATTAATATTTTTTAAATTATGATAATTAAGGTATTTCAACTGTAATGTTTATTTATACCCAGATTTTATGTATTTATTTGTTTTGCTCAGCAGCAGATGGTGAGCCATACATATACTGGTCATATCATGTATTTCAACTTTATTCTGAACGCCGGGTGTTAAAAATCAATAATGTGAACATTATTAACCATTATTGCTTGTACACACATATTAAATGTGTGTGTGTGTGTGTGTGTGTGTGTGTGTGTGTGTGTGCTTAAGTGGTGTCTCATTAGTGTCTTACTTTCAAGAAATGTTTCGTATTTAGCAGTTTTATTTCACCAACCAGGTTGTTATTGTGTTTCAAGTGGTTGACTGTTTCTATTTCTCAAGAACAGTTTTCAGGACTTTGTGTAATGAATTATTTAAAAAATGAAATATAAAGAATATAGAAGAAAGAATTATAGAATATAATACCAATCAAGAGATTAACATAAAAAATGAAATATATAATGTAAAGTATATATTATGTCAAATAATTCATGCTATGTCTCTATCAACCCAATAAAGATGAGTATTGTAGGATTTTGTACAGCCGTTAAACCAACTTCAGTCACTGTGGCTATCAAGCACAATAATAAACAGCAGAATCTTCAGTCTTCAGACTGTTCATCTGCAGATACAGCTGCTGTCTGCTGTTGTCTCTGGAGATGGTAAATCGGCCTTTGACTGACTGAGAGTAAAAAGTGCTGCTACCACCACTATGGATATAAGCAAGCCACTCCAGTCCTTTTCCAGGAGCCTGTCTGATCCAAGCCATGTCGTAGCTGCTGAGTGAGAATCCAGAGGCTGTACAGGTCAATCTGTGAGATTCTCCAGGTCTTTTAATCACTGGTTCAGATTCTGTCAGAGTCTGACCATCAACACCTGTCAAGACAACAACAACACAAATCACATACAACAAATTTACAACTTAAATTCAAACATCAAATGAAAGATCAGTGAAGATCTTCACCTGCCCAGCAGATAGTTAAAAGCAGCAGTCCTGTCCTATAGTCCATCATGTTAAACTGTGTGTCCACTGTTCTCTGTCATCCTCTCTGCAGTCAGATAAGTAGAAGTGGAAGACATCTGAGTTTTGCATTGACTCCTCCTCACAAGAAGTACAGAACCACTTTGGACTTGGTCATCAACTATAATTTATTGTGAGTTGAGCAGAATAAGTTTGATTCATGCATCTCAATTTAAAATTGGTATGTGAATTGCCTTTAGAAACTTTGCACTCATTGTGGATTTTGATTGTTTGAAATTAGATTTTTGGTCACATATATTGTATATCAGCTTAATCCATAAGTAAAATATTAAACAGTACAAGCTACAGGCAAAAATACAACACAACTGAAAAGTCAACCACATACAGTATATTAAAATGTTACATTTTGCAGCAATGTTTAAATGTTTAAATATCACAATTTAACACTGAAAAACCATACAATTCTGTTCTTATTATCATGACACAAAATCTTAAATTGACAAAAAGAATTACTTTCAAAGACATGATATGTTGAGTCAAACCAAGTTTATTAAACATCTAAATACAAAGACATAATTTTTGACTACGGATAATGTTAACTTTTATTCATTAAAAAGTAAAACTACTCAATGATTTGTATGTTTCGTTGGACAAGAAAACATCTAAGAGTAAATAAATGTATTCAAATGTTCCAAAGTGACTTGAAGTAAGTAAAAACACTGAATCATTGTTTTTAACCTCATGTAATGATAAAAAAAATATGAGGTAATAATGTGTAATAGTGTTATTAAGAAGAAAAGATTCAATTTGATAAAATCTGTTTTCTGTTGTATTAAATTAAGAAATCTCCTATAAAATCTAAAGACAGTTTCTCTCTTCAGCAGTGAACTGGGGTTGAAATCATTAGTGGTCTGACAGCTCCTCCTCTGGTGGCTTCATGTTTCAAGTATCCAGGCACTGAGGGATTTTTGTTCAGGTCTGTTGATGGTCTGTGTTATTGTCGCACTCGGGCACAGTAATACACAGCAGTGTCTTCAGTCTGCACATTCTGTCCATTTGTATTCACTGTCTTGCTGGAAGAGTCTAAGTCGATACTGAACTTGTTCTTGAGTGAATCTTTATAGTATGAATCTCCAGTATATCTCATTCCAATCCACTCCAGTTCTTTCCCTGCAGGCTGTCTGATCCAAGCTGTGTAGTCGCTGCTAAGAGAATAAGAGACCTGACAGGTGATGGTCAGACGTTGACCTGGCTGCACAGTCACAGAGGCTGGCTGTGTCAACTGTTCACACTTTACACCTGTGGAGGAAAACAAGTTGAATATTGAATCAGTGTGATAACAGTCAACAGTCAGTGTGCTGTGATCATAGTCTGTGCCTCACTAAGACTCACAGGATCCAGCAGCCAGCAGCAGCAGAGCTACAGAGAACATGGTCGGCACCGAGGATGATTCAATGAGATCTTCTCTTCTTCTGCTGCAGCTGAGGGCATGATATCATGTCTTTATAGCAGACTGTGAGGAAGTTTGCATGTATTTTGCAGAAGGAGGAAGGACATTGAGTCGCTATAAAGGAAGGATCAACTGTCCTGTCGCAAGTAGTCATAGCTTCATAAACATTAATTTTGACACATACAAGAAAATATGTTTATTATTTAAAACATTAACTTAACTTAAACATTAACCCACAGAATATATGAGGTTTGTACAATTAAAAATATTTTTAGAATGTTTTTTTATGTTAGATAAACAGTTGTAGCAACACCAGCACTGCCATTAAACAGTCTGGCAGTGTTAATGAAGCAATATTAACAATACTGACATCACTGAACTGGGAGCCTACTGTGGTCTCACTGGACTCAGTGATTAGATTTTAATTACAATTTCAGCAACTTCTGGCGTTGTGTAACTCAACTTATAATAGCATTCATCAGTCAGTTACACAGGAGGAACAACTATAGCAACCAGGAGTGCTTTCAATGTAAATATGTGCAGAATAAAGTGAGTGTCATTTCATTGTATGCAAACTAAACTTCATTATCAGTCTGCAGACGTGTAAATGAGGTTAGACATTTTGCAAAACCATTTTATTGTGCAAGAGCTTTTTATATTTTAGTGATTGTGATCTTTAAGAAATGGGTTTCATGAAACTCTGAAGCTCTGTTCATGACTTATGCTAACTTAATTAAACTATTTGTACATTTAAACAATTTAAATGTATGTTTTTTACTTTTTCAGGAAATATAGCTTTAAAACATAACACCAAAATGAACTAGAACATTAATTATATGAGGTCTGAAGAGTACTGTAGGATTATGTAAAGATGCTCAATTTCAATCACTGTGACTATCGAGCACAATAATAAACAGCAGAATCTTCAGTCTTCAGACTGTTCATCTGCAGATACAGCTGCTCTCTGCTGTTGACTCTGGAGATGGTAAACCGGCCTTTGACTGACTGAGAGTAGAATTTGCTGCTACTAGCAGTATCAATCCAGGCAACCCACTCTAGTCCTTTTCCAGGAGCCTGTCTGATCCAAGCCATATTGTAGCTGCTGAATGACAGTCCAGAAGTTGTACAGGTCAGTCTGTGAGATTCTCCAGGCCTTTTAATCACTGGTTCAGATTCTGACAAATATGACATTTAGTCAAATAAAAAGACTTAAATATTCAGTATTGAATTAAGAAAAATTCAATTGCCATGCCTGGCAGTCAATCACAATCACTGCAAAAAAAGAATTGGTAACTTTGACAAATCCAGAAAAACTCACACCCAGCTGCCAACAGTAGCAACAAAGCTATAGAAAACATGTTTTAAATAAAATGTAAATTTTCTCACAAATAGTTAAATTAAAGAAAATAAAGAATTGTTTCTGTACTATGTAAATATGTGCTCTGTGTACTATCTCACACACCAACATCAATTTCACTTTTTTTGATAAAAGTGAAATAAAGTCTGACTCGTCATTTTGCCATAATATATCAGCAACTTGAATCCTCCCTTAGCTTGACCTGTACTGCTGTCTCCTGGCTTAATATCTTGCCCTGTCCTGTTCTTCCTCTATAGCTTCCCTGAAATTTGCCTGCATTTATTAAAAAATATAATGCATTCAAAGTATGTCTACATTAAAAAAACACACACACACACACACACAGACACACACTTACTTGATTATTGGGCCTATATAAGCCAAGTAAAGATGAGTATTGGATTTTGTACAGCTGCTCAACCAACTCCAGCCACTGTGAGTCTCGAGCACAATAATAAACAGCAGAATCTTCAGTCTTCAGACTGTTCATCTGCAGATACACCTGCTGTCTGCTGTTGTCTCTGGAGATGGTAAACCGGCCTTTGACTGACTGAGAGTAGATAGTGCTGCCACCATTACCACTGATATAAGCTAGCCACTCCGGTCTTTTTCCAGGAGCCTGTCTGATCCAGTGCATAGCATAGCTGCTGAATGTGAATCCAGAGGCTGTACAGGTCAATCTGTGAGATTGTCCAGGCCTTTTAATCACTGGTTCGGATTCTGTCAGAGTCTGACCATCAACACCTGTCAAGATATGGAAGAAAAAAATCATGTGAATTAAACTGACAGCATGACATACAATTGAAACAGCTACAACAAATGAAAGATCAGTGAAGATCTTCACCTGCCCAGCAGATAGTTAAAAGCAGCAGTCCTGTCCTATAGTCCATCATGTTAAACTGTGTGTCCACTGTTCTCTGTCATCCTCTCTGCAGTCAGATAAGTAGAGGTGGAAGACATCTGAGTTTTGCATTGACTCCTCCTCACATGAAGTACAGAACCACTTTGGACTTGGTCATCAACTATAATTTATTGTGAGTCGAGCAGAATAGATTTGATTCATGCATCTCAATTTGAAATTGGTATGTGAATTGCCTTTAGAAGGTAAACGCTGCACTCATTGTGAATTTAGATTTTTGGTCACATATATTGCTTATCAGGTTAATCCAAATTTCAAGTGACTATGGAGCACAATAATAAACAGCAGAATCTTCAGTCTTCAGACTGTTCATCTGCAGATACAGCTGCTCTCTGCTGTCGTCTCTGGAGATGGTAAACCTGCCTTGGACTGACTGAGAGTAGGATTTGTCGCTACTACCAGAATTAATCCAAGCAACCCACTCTAGTCCTTTTCCAGGAGCCTGTCTGATCCAAGCCATACTGTTGCTGCTGAATGACAGTCCAGAAGTTGTACAGGTCAGTCTGTGAGATTCTCCAGGCCTTTTAATCACTGGTTCAGATTCTGACAAATATGACATTTAGTCAAATAAATAGACTTTAAATTTCAGTGGTGAATTAAGAAAAATTCAATTGCCCGTGACGGAAACCCTGAGTCAGTCTTAAGCGACATGTCTGATTTGGAGCCAGTGTACTCCTTCATGTCTCGGTCAAGCTACCAGCAAGGAAGAGCAGTATTTGCTCAAACCCGCTACACCCCTGGAGAGCCTGTTCCCCCATTCGTGCCAGTATCCAGAACAATCAGCAAAATTACTTCAAAGCAAAGCCATCCTGCTAAAACTCCAACCAAAGGTGGCTCTTAAAGGTCTTTCTGGTAAGGGTCAATGCATAATAGCACTCCCTGTATCTGCTGACAGTAGTTTTACTCTTGTCTTTCCTTGCAGGTCTCAATGTTCCAGATGTCCCATTGCTGCTACATAATATGTAAATAAATAGCTTTATAAAATTCTTTGTGTTGGAATGTTTGCATGCATGAGTTTATAGGATTACTCTAACTGATAAGTGTACAGACAGCTTGGCAGAAAATTTGGTTGTCTTTATTTGAAAGGTTTTGATTCCCATGTTTCTGATGGGGAAAATTGCCTGAGATTTAACATTTTTTTGTTAAATGTGAACAAGTCAATCTTGCTTGGGTAGACAACTGCACCAACCTCTTTTGCCATTATCAACTGGCAGGCCACATCTAACTTGCACAATGACCAGAGTACTGCTGTATTACAAGAATATATTATCAGCCCTGTAAAGATGAACATGTACAATAGTGCTTGTGTGTTTTTGTTTTATTTGTACAGTTGAAAACTTCACAGGATCCAGCAGCATTGGAGCTACAAAGAACATGAAAACAAAGCTGGAAGAAAATTTCACAATTTTAAGTTGCCACATTCAAGGCTTGTTTGACATCTTGTCTAGAATGCCTTGATATTAAAATCCTAGCCATATATTTCTTTCAGAGAACCAGAAATAATACTTTGTTTTTTTGCACTTTGACTCCTCATTTTGTCACAAAATATCAGCAACTTGAATCCTCCCTTAGCTTGACCTGTACTGCTGTCTCCTGGCTTAATATCTTGCCCTGTCCTGTTCTTCCTCTATAGCTTCCCTGAAATTTGCCTGCATTTATTAAAAAATATAATGCATTCAAAGTATGTCTTCATTTTAAAAAAAAAAAAGGAACAAAAACACATACTTGATTATTGGGCCTATCAGCCAAGTAAAGATGAGTAAGTAGGATTTTGTACAGCTGTTTAACCAACTTCAGTCACTGTGCCCGGCTGTCGAGCGCAATAATAAACAGCAGAATCTTCAGTCTTCAGACTGTTCATCTGCAGATACAGCTGCTGTCTGCTGTTGTCTCTGGAGATGGTAAACCGGCCTTGAACTGACTGAGAGTAGATAGTGCTGCCACCATTACCACTGATATAAGCTAGCCACTCCGGTCTTTTTCCAGGAGCCTGTCTGATCCAGGCCATATAGTAGTCACTGAGTGTGAATCCAGAGGCTGTACAGGTCAATCTGTGAGATTGTCCAGGCCTTTTAATCACTGGTTCAGATTCTGTCAGAGTCTGGCCATCAACACCTGTCAAGATATGGAAGAAAGAAATCATGTGAATTAAACTGACAGCATGATATAAAATTGAAACAGCTACATCAAATGAGAGATCAGTGAAGATCTTCACCTGCCCAGCAGATAGTTAAAAGCAGCAGTCCTGTCCTATAGTCCATCATGTTAAACTGTGTGTCCACTGTACTTTTAAAATACATGCATTCAAATACAGTGGTATAAGAGAATATATATTAATATCTTTAAAAATATATATGTGAATAATGGGATTTTTTTAAATAAAAATCAGTATGCAGGTGATACTGAGACAACTTAATGTTCCCAGTGGTGGTAAATAGAGGAAGTAGTTTTTGTATGACTCTCATATCATTGTCTCTCACTGTGTCTCTTCTGGCACAGTAATACACTGCTGTGTCCTCAGTCTTCAGACTGTTCATCTGCAGATACAGTTTACTGCTGGAGTCATCTCTGGAGATGGTGAATCTGCCCTGGACTGACTGGGAGTAATAGATAGGAGTACTGGATGTGCCTATTAAAGCAATCTCTGACTGACTCTGATAAGGTGACCAATTACAGATATGGATGGACGGATTATGACTTACTTTAGATTCCACATCATTTACGGACATTATTTTGTATAGTTTATTCAGCAACAAGATTGCTGTCTGGTGTTGCCTTTGACCCTTTTATCAACAAGTGATCTTTGTTGGGCTTTTATTGTTGTCTTTTTTATACATATAATAATCTTTCTCAGGAACACTTTTCTGGGCTTTGTATATTTCATAATTTACGATATGAAATATGAATATGAAGGAAAAATACTTTGCCCTATCAGTCCAGTAAAGATGAGTATTGGATTTTGTACAGCCGTTTCACCAACTCCAGTCACTGTGGCTATCGAGCACAATAATAAACAGCAGAATCTTCAGTCTTCAGACTGTTCATCTGCAGATACACCTGCTCTCTGCTGTCGTCTCTGGAGATGGTAAACCGGCCTTTGACTGACTGAGAGTAGTAGATGTCACTACTAGTATAGATATAAGCAATCCACTCCAGTGCTTTTCCAGGAGCCTGTCTGATCCAGCTCATCCCAAAGCTGCTGAATATGAAGCCAGAGGCTGTACAGGTCAATCTGTGAGATTCTCCAGGTCTTTTAATCACTGGTTCAGATTCTGTCAGAGTCTGACCATCAACACCTGTCAAAAAACATCATATTAATTTATTTAGTATACAAAAGGAACAAATCAAAATTAGTGAGGATCTTCACCTGCCCAGCAGATAGTTAAAAGCAGCAGTCCTGTCCTATCCATCTATCCATCCACCTGTCCATCATGTTAAACTGTGTGTCCACTGTTCTCTGTCGTCCTCTCTGCAGTCAGTTAAATAGAGGCGTAGAGCCTTTAAAGTTTTGCATTGGCTCCTCCTCACAGAGAGGATACAGGTAGATTGAATGTATTGAATGTACTGTTTAATTTGTGCGTATTATCAATGGTATTATCTGACCTGAGCAGCAGCACGTCGACAATAAATTTTAACATTAGAACTGTTTTGCTTATATTTTTCTCTTTACTGTTTAACTTGACAAATATTTTATGACAAACACTGCTTCAAAAATCATTCAAAATAGTTAAAAATAGCCAAGTGTCTTCAGGTTCTCAAGTTTGTTCATTGCACTTCCATAATTACAGTTATATTATTATAATTTCCAGCAGCTGGACCCCTCTGGTAGCCCTGAGTAACTGGAGGTACTTAGACCTGGCAGCGAAGAATACAGCTCTTTATTTTCAATGTTATTTCCATGCATGTGCATCTTCTGCTTCCATATTGGATTTAGTGTTATGTGATGATATTTATTATTAGCAAAGGGCCCTATAAGCATGTCTGTTTTAATTTAAAAAAAAAACATGAACATGTAGCTCTCTCAACCTCAACCTTTTCTCTTTCTCTAGTTATCTTTTTCACCTGTGTCTTTAATTTCTTCTCTGACAGAATGTTGCGTTGATGTGTTAAATATGAAAACTTCCAGTGTAAATGACAAGCAGGAGTCTTAAACTTAACTTCAGTTTATAGTCTGAGTATCATTCAGTTAAGAGAAAAATTGATCTATCGTACTGAAAATAAAGTATTTCCTTTATTCATACAGTACATACAGTTGTAATATTTATTGATCATCTTTTCTCTGGGATCGTCTTTCTTATTTTTGCAACACAGAGAAAAATATGTGTACTTTAAACAGAAGAAAAAATCAAAATCAAAACTTAATTTGCATTACTGAGCCTTTTATTAGTAAAACTGGGCGTTGTAGGTTTTTGTATGGCGTTGTGCCTTCCAGAGTCACTGTGACTATCGAGCACAATAATAAACAGCAGAATCTTCAGTCCTCAGACTGTTCATCTGCAGATACACCTGCTCTCTGCTGTTGTCTCTGGATATGGTAAACCGGCCTTTGACTGACTGAGAGTAGTAGATGCTACCACTGCTATCGCTGATGGTAGCAACCCATTCCAGTCCTTTTCCAGCAGCCTGTCTGATCCAAGCGTTCCAGTAATTGCTATCAAACCCTGAATACGTGCAGGTCAGTCTGTGGGATTCTCCAGGCCTTTTAATCACTGGTTTTAGACTCAGTCAGTGTTTGACCCTCAGTACCTACAGACAGTTAAACACATCATTAGTTACTGTAATGCAGCCAGATCGTGTTTGTACCAGGTTTGTCAGAAAAATAATTATTGTTCTTACCTGCACAGTTAATAGACAGGATGAGAAAAACAACCAAATAATCAGGTCTGATCATTGTAAAAGCCAGTTGTCTCTGTCCAGTCTGCAGTGTGTATGTCGGTGATTTAGACTCTGTCCTTCACTCTGCAACACATATGTAGCGATGGAAGAGATCAGAGTTT
Organism: Sciaenops ocellatus; assembly: GCA_033000465.1. Classification (NCBI taxonomy): domain Eukaryota; kingdom Metazoa; phylum Chordata; class Actinopteri; family Sciaenidae; genus Sciaenops; species Sciaenops ocellatus. The sequence goes on from CP136877.1 coordinate 18,508,373, forward strand.
TGCATTGACTCCTCCTCCTCAGAGAGAAACACACCACATCTAACATCTCTAGAATTTAATATGATTTAGATCATTCTGTAATATTGCGATTACACAAAAATTCCACAGTAATATAATAGTAATAGCAATAGTAATTTAACTATAATCTTTACTGATACCAAATTTAGGCCGGTATTTATTTATATTGCTCAGCGGCATTGGACTATAAATAGATAAGGAGCATAGCTCAAGTTGTGGGTTGAATTTATTTCATTAGTTGAAAGTTTTCATCTTTAAAAATGTACAATAGTGTAATTTGGGTTATCTGTTATTATATGTCCAAGTAAAGGAAAACAGTTGTTTTTTAATTAAATTGTAATAACCTGATTCATATCAGTTATTTGTTTCCTTTATTTGTAAGTTATTATTCATGAAGTGTTTAACTCCTGTCCAGTTGAGGAGTTATGAGTTACTGAAAGTTGCATACTTTAAGATTTTACATTTAAATATTGGCATTTTGTTCAAAATGAGCTAAGACTTTCAGTGTGTAATAAAGAGCATAACAATTATTTACTTTAAGATTGATGACCTCGGGTTTTAAGTTCCTGTTTGGTTACTGAGATCGCGCGAGAGGAGAGAGAGAAGCGAGAAGAGAGACAGGAGAAGAGAGACAGGAGAAGAGAGGGAAAAACAGCGTAGAGCGTTTTTTTTGTGTGTGTTTTGACCATAAAGTGAATTGTAACTTTTTTTGGATGAATGAGAAAGTGTTTGTTGGACACTCCGCTGCAGATGTGAGAGAGTGGTGGGACAGTTCGCTGCTGCCTTGATGTGTTTTTATAATCCGGAGAATCCAGCTAGCCGGAGCTAGCTTAACTTCGTTGCTCTTCTGGAGAGACGTCAGCCCCTGCCTCTTCGCGGACAAGATTGCAGTCGGGAGGAGCTTCGTCAGTGGTGGTCGACTTCCTGCGGCTTCGAGGTGTGCTGGGTGGCTGGAGGCTAAGTCGGGTCCCGGTGGGCGCCTGAGGCTTTTCTTTGCACGGAGGTATTGGAAGCGGATCTGTTTTCATCATGAGCTCCCACGTTAAGCGCGCCAACTCATATTTATTGCAAGCTTGCATAGACAAACCAATACTAAACAAAAGTGCACTTAGTACCCGGGTCTTTCCAGTGTTTGTTTTATGTTTATTTACATGTCTGGGCTCATAGCATTTGTGATATATGTGAAATTTCTTTATTTCATTCATAATACAAAGTTAAACGTACACGCTGTGTTTGTGTTGTTTTATCATTGTGTGTAATTATTTGAGCAAATTCATATTTGGGTTCATAAAACCAAGGTTTTCCTTATAGCCTCTCACTGGTTAATATAGAGAGTGTGAATCATACTTTACCCTAGACAGAATTTGATTTGAGATGTATCTTCCACCATTTGAAACGTATTTTGAGAATTAAAGGTGCATATAGTACTCCACATAGCACGAGCCGATTGGTGGGAGGGTTACAAAATCATGTATATATGATATTTACATGATTTTACATATATGCAAGCTGAAGACTTCTCTCCTCAACAGTGAACTGGTGTTAAAATCATTAGTGGTATGAGCCTCCTATGGTGGCTTCATGTTAAGTGTGGCTCTCTGCCACAGTAATACACATTCACTGTCATTGTTTTGTTGATACTAAACTTGTTTGTTAGAGAATCTTTGTAATATGTGGTGTATCCAACTCTGTTAACAGTCAGTCATTCCCTGAAGGCTGTCTGATCCAAGGTGTGAGGTAGCCACCAACAGCATCAAAGACCTGACAGATCAGAAGTTGACCTGGCTTCATAGTCACAGAAGCTGGTTGTGTCAACTGTTAAAATTTCACACCTGTGGAGGAAAACATGAAAGTTTAATAGTGAATCAGTGTAATAAAAGTGAACAGTCAGTGTGATGAGATTGCTATAAAGACTGTGAGGAAGTTCACTTTGCATAGAGAAGACACTGACAGACTATAAAAGAAAGATCAACTGTCATAGCAAGAGTACAAGACTTAGTACAAGTACAAGATGAATTATATTATAAAGTTATTGTATCCATGGATTACTTTAATAATTCAGTAATAGATTAATAAATAGTCATTATTTTATTGCTCATTTTATTTGCAATTGGTGCATACATGTATACATATATGTGTCCTTTCAATCATTATTTTTCTTTTAATCTGTGAAATATAATGGAAAATGGTTTGTTCCTGCCTTACAGAATAACAGATGGGAATGTCATTAACCACTATACTGTTATGGAATTTTCTATCCTTAGGTTACACGAGGTCACGTGTGGGCCTTGTGGTCCTCAGCAGTATTAATTGTTTGGCTTTGATTGGGAACAGGAGGTGCCGGTCTATCTCAACACTGTGGTGGCCAGGGTCGAAGAGACCTATTGCTGCCTTCATAGACATAATAGATAGCTGGCTGTTGACATTCCAATCTGCGTAATGGGTAAAGACATTCTCTTTGGCTAATTCTGTGCGTATAGTATTTGCGGTGTTATCTTGGGGTTTAAAATCTATCCACCAGGATGAGTTGGGCAGAATGTGAGACCGACTCAGGCACTTCTGATGTACTTTGAGAGTGTCTCTAATTCTCCTTGGCCAAGTGTCAATAAATATTACAGCATAAGACATCAGAGGCTCCTGAACACTTTCTTCCCTCCTGACCTCACCATTGACCTTTGACTTCAGCAATTTCTCCACAACATATACCATTAAAGAAAAGCACATGTTGATAAAAAAAACGTTTAAGGGAGGAAGTGACAAATCATAGCTGTTGAGTTCACATTGTGTTTTTTTGTCTGTATGTGTAGGTGGGATGTCATTCTGGTTTGTCTTAATATTTTAGATTTCAGATCTCCTGCTGCCCCCTGTTGACAATTGTAAAAGCATGTTACTTGAGCTTTTTATAAAGCTTTTAAATGAGTATGGCTCCAGCATTACACAGCCCTTTACAGCATTTTATCTCCTTGTTGTTTTATCCAGTGCATTACATACTGGATTGAAATCAAATCCAGTACCCCTGCAAGAAACACTGAGGGCTTCTTGAAGGTTTTTCAACATTGAAGTGGAGGGAATGGACTCCAGAGCCTGGCCATTAAAGAACAATATGTAAAAAATGACAAGTGAGAACAAGAGAGAAATAGATGCCAGAACATTCAATGTATGCATTATTTGATATTGCAGCATGAAGCAATCATGCTCATGAAGTCAGATAATGCTAAACCTGTTTATATCCAGCATGTATAGACAAACTAAATTCATAATTTAAAATCAATTTTCACTGAATGTATTTTTTCCTGTGGTTAAATTGATCATGTACTTGTTTATTTAATTAATGGGCTTCTCATGCAATGCAGCATGCAATTTAGCCTCTAATGTGATCACAGTGTGTAGATTAAGAATATCTTCTTAAATTGAACAGAGCATGCATGTATGGTTATGTAATAGGCTGATGATGTAAATTATAATGTGAAAAAAAATGTCACAAAAAGAAGTGCTGCAATGTTCAGGTATCTTGCATTAATAAACATAATACTAAAAATAATTTAGATGTGTATTTAGATTCATATGGAATTTTTAAAAATGTTATAAAATCTGATTACTTTTTCACACATTTAAAAAAAATGGCTAATGCATACAGAGGTGCAGTGGGATATGATTCACAATCCTTCTAATGCTAGACCTTTTCCCTCTCCACTTTCCCATCTGTTGCATTCTGTTTGTGTTAAGTGATAACAGATAGAAAGCTTTATCCAGACATTTACTAGCTAGCTCCACATGAAAGGATGGAATGATGCAGGAAATAAGCAACACAGATATGTATTCTACATTGGTTTCTTTTTCCCAAATTAAGGGTTGAAGTACAAAGATGATGAGGTGAGATGTTGAGATGATGTGTTTTTATCATTGGTAGACAAAAAACAATAGTTGTTATTACAGTAATATGTTTTTAAGACGCATTTGTAATGCATTTATTCTTTATGAAAAAGCTTTTAAAAACAACTGTAATGTTTGACGTGTATATGAAATTGTGTATATGCACAGCGTTAAGCCTATCTTTATTTTCTGGACCAAAGCTGCAGAGATAATCCATATGAGACCTCATCCCTCCTCACTGGCATACGCAGATCACTACTCATCACTCATTTACACACACACATGCTCACACAGGAAAAAAGGAAACCAAATGATATAGCAATATATAACACAGTGAATTTCATTTTTCTAACAAAGATATTCACGATTACAAGTAACTGAGGATCTTGACTAGGATTGTCATCATGAGTCTTAAACAAGCCTGCATCTTTCTCAGAGGAGGAACCAGAAGACATGTAAGTCAAAATGGTTTTATGGTTTCACAGTACAGTTTATGGTTTTATGGTATTTTATTCTATTTATATATGATAATTTTCTAAATTTCAAACGAATACATATTTATGTATTTACACTGTATGTCATTATTATAATTTTCTTTGGTTTTATCAGGAATGTAAATCATTATCATGGTCATTCTTATATAGTGTTATTTTAGTTAATAGTAAAATAAACTTTGAGGATCACTCCTATTATGAACTAGATGTGAAAGGGCAAACTTTTTATCTGGTGCATTAGATTGATAGCATTTGATTTGCAGTTAATTTCTGTGCTTCGTCCCTAAATTAAAAGAATATATTTACACAAAACCACATTATTTTATTTGCAAATAATATAAAATATACAAAACATATGGTATTTAGTAGGTTGCATTTTGCTCTAATTAGTTATGTTCATATTTTGGCAAGAAACTGAAATTTATTGGCAATCTACGCTGATGTCATAATCCCAAAATGAACAGTCTGTATGTCTGATCTGGGATTAATTTGATAGAGTTAGATACTGTGCTATTAATAAATATATTAATAAATAAATATATATATATATATATATATATATATATATATATATATATATATATATATATATATATATATATATATATAAGCAATATGCAAAATAAATGCAAAGTCCCTCATATAGTAATATTCAGAATTGTTTTTTTAATTTTGATTATTTTATAATATTGGAAAAATAACACTCCCTAGATTCCAGATGTTTTAGATATCAAAGTATGTGAGTTATTCTCACTTTATATATTTTGAAACGTTACTGAACGTTCACATGCACAACAATATTCTACAGGCACAAACACCTGCCTGTGCAAAATAATATCAGGAGTTACAGTAAAAGTAATTAAAGAACATAATAAGGAGGAGCTGTTCCATATTAGGGATGTTATTCAATGCACTGGGGTAAGAATGTGAAATATTGACCAAAGGTACAATTAAGGGCATCACTCTAGAACTAAAAAAAATCTAGCTCTGACATGTGTTATACAATATTGCATGATGGAAGTGTAGAATTTAATGAAACTGTTAAAAAAATAATAAATTAATAACACGAACATGTCCCAACATAATATAGTCCAGAATAACACTGTAACATTGCATTTTGTCATTTGCCATGCCTGAGTAACGTGTATTCAACCATATAAATAATAATACTTATTAACTTATTTCCTGTCTCAAAGACAATCCAGTTTTTGAATCAATGAAATGTGCAGTTCAAAAGTCCACACCTACATGTAAAAATGTGACCAAAGGGACACTTTTTCAACAAGCATGTGTAGCTTGTGCTTATACGACACAGATTTTTTTTTTTATCTGCATTACATATTATTTATATATTTATGTATAGAGCCTATGGAGCTTAATATGAGGTCATGGTCTTGCAGAAAGGCTCATTGAAGACAACTGTGGATATAACAGTACATTTTTTGTGAAACCACTGTATAAAATGTATTAACATTTTTATCCATCTATTATTATTTTGCAGACAAGAGCACTCACACAGGATGAGATTGAAGGTAATGCTGTTTTTTATATATACTTGGTAGAATGCTGTATTTCTTTCTCTCTTTTTTTTTCCTTTTTCAGTCTCATACCACCCTCAATTTTGTGTCTGTATGTTCTTTAGAGCTGCGTGAAGCTTTTGTAGAGTTTGATAAAGACAAGGATGGTTTCATAACCTGTAAAGACCTGGGGAACCTGATGAGGACCATGGGTTACATGCCAACTGAAATGGAGCTTATACAACTGAGCCAGAACATCAACATGAATTGTGAGTAGTGCATAATCACCTCAAATAAGAATCATTTTATTTTATCAATGAATCAAAATATTTTTGAGGTGTCTTTTTTGTAGGTTTGTAGACTTCTAAAGAGGTCATGTATTGCTTATATTTTTTTGCCAGAACATGTTTAAAACCTGTATGTGTATAAAGCAAAGCATCTTCAGGACCGATATATTGAAAGTTTCATAAAAATGTGTTTTTTAGTCATGTCTCCGGAGACACAGAGTATATTTGCATATTTCTATCTCGAAAGTTTAGTGTGAACCATCCTGAAACCTGACTGAACTCTGTGTGTTTTGAGCATTGCACTTCACTGAGATTTTAAATGAAGTAAAAAGCTATGTGTTTTCATTTGTATTTTCACAGTGGGCGGACGGGTGGACTTTGAAGATTTTGTGGAACTAATGACCCCCAAGCTTTTAGCTGAAACTGCAGGGATGATTGGGTTGAAGGAACTTAAAGAAGCATTTAGAGAGGTGATCGCAAGATACCTATTCTCTCTTTTTGGTCTTTGGCACCACATAGTGGATATTAAATAAACACACTGTAAAAGCTGAAATCTGGCAAAGTATTATGTTATAATTGCTATATGAATCCAAGATCTCCTAAAGCTTTGCAATGTTTTGGATTTTTTCCCTTTTCCTACAGTTTGATATAGATGGTGATGGTGCTATCACATCTGCTGAGCTGAGACATGCCATGATAAAGTTATTAGGAGAACAAACCAGCAAACATGAAATTGAAGCAGTGGTCAGAGAAGCTGACAACAATGGAGATGGAACAGTTGACTTTGAGGGTGAGATACAAGGAAATACTCTTTTAGTCTTTTTTATAGCCTTCTATTAACTTCTGCTGTCTAAATTATCTGAGTTTCTCTGTGTGTCACAAATGCTTAAGTAACATGTAATAACATTATTCCAAAAAAAATGGTTGTTGTTAAATAAGTTATTAAATTAATTGTTCCCTTGCTATATAGAAGTTAAAATAATCTTTTTCTTAATTTCTTTACAGAGTTTGTGAAAATGATGTCACAGAAATGAGGACTACAGAATGAATGAATGACTGTCAATGGAGCAGATGCATTTTTTTATTTCCTTTTATTTACCTGCTATTTTAGTGGCATTTGCCTCATACACATTCATGTGGAGTTCATTAATTTCAAGTGAAGAAGTTTGTTTGTTTGTTTTTTGTTTGCTTGTTTGTTTGTTTGTTTGTTTTGTTTGTTTGTTTTGTTTTGTTTGTTTGTTAAAATTGACAGATCAAAATTGAAAACTGTTAACATTTGAATGGTAGTTAAAGACAGCCACACCCTTAGGTTTTTGCAAGTCAGTAAATTTGAAAGGTTTGTTGTCATTTAGTTTGCCCCAGATCCCCAAGACCTGTCCCAAAGGGCAGTGACTGAACACGTTATTGTTAACGTTATTAATTGTTCAAAGTGGATTCATAATTATGTGAAATTAGAGGTATTTGCAATGTCTAGCTAAGCATGTCTGCAGAAGTTAAAGTAAAGAGGATAAGCCTGCCAACAAATTTGTGTCATAAAGATGATCTGGGTGTGCTGCACAAACTGAGTCACATCTGGCATGGGATGCTAGCTCACCTCCTGGGCACTGCTGAGGTACCCTTGAGCAAGGTACCAAACTCTATGTGTCAGCCCCATCACTCTAGCATCTGTCCCTCCAGTTCTATGTCTCTGTGTGCATGTTTGTATTTCACATTTTGTATCATTTTGTGTGTAAACTGTAAAATGGAGTCAAAAATTAAATGTTTCTGTTGAGGATTAATAAATAAATTCTTATTCTTTTAAACATGCTATAGAGTTACATGTTGGAAATAGTGTGTGGTGTATGTCTGGGCACAGAAATAAATTACTTTATTTATTTTATTTATTAGGTAAACTACATGAACCTCTATATATCTGCTCTCTATCACGAGAGATTGTGACTGGTCTGTGTATGACTAGTAGATGGACGTGAGGGAAAAGACTTGCATGTTTATGACTTGCAAGTGTTCATGATATTGACAACTCAAGACAGATGAATGATTATATAATTCATCATGAAAATGTTTAAAAATACTGTGGTTTTACAATGTAGCCCTGTACTTATTAAACATTGGTTTAATTACATTGAGAAACATTCATAAAAACAATAACTCAAAAACCAAAAGAACTCTGCAAGGCCACAGGTGCAAAATGAGGACCAACTTTCCATTAATGTTTTTTCTGTCATTCCCAGCTTTTCTTTATAAGTTATATTAGGGCAAACCCTACCAATCCACTCTTATCCTTGATGGGTAAAGAAATTAACAGTAGATAATGATGAGAAAGATGACCTGGGATGGAATGAACTACACTCTGTGCATGCTTCTTCCTTAGGCTGATCAGATGATATTTTTCTATAGTCTATATTGTTAGTGTCTTTGGTGAATTGTATCTGATCAATAGAGCATTATCAATCAGCAGATAATCAAAAGTGACCTTCCAAAAGTAACGGTTGATTCTGCTACAGACCCTTTCTTGTGACTGCAGCCCGCGACCCACCCCTGCAAATTATTGTCTGATCTTTTCACCTCCACTTGTTGCAGCAGAGCTGAAACACATGCCTGATAAGAAATTCAAGAAATTGGCTATCTTGCAGAGAGACATTATGATCAGAGCTTATGAAGTCATATTGGCCAAGGAATTATTTTTAGGTTTTTACAGTTCACTAAAGTATGTAAATGTTTATCAAAATATTAGATCAAAAAGTATTATTACTAATGCAGTGATTTGCCACCAAATGTCACTATATACTATACTCGCTGGACACCTGAGTGAGTTAAAGAACCTGCATTAATGAGAAAGTGCATTCTTAATAATAAGGTTTTGAAAAAAGGAAAATAAGCTCTTTAAAGCCTTACGCTGGTACATTGCATGCATCTGCCAATCTTTCCATCTAACACTTAAGCGCTCAGCAACATGGATAAGTTTCCAAGTTGATATTACAAGGTCCTGATTTTGTCTAGCACCACTGTCAAGCCTGAACTGTGTGCTTCAATGGCACTAAAATACTAAATTATTGTACTTGTACATTTGCATTTCATCCTTGCATGCAAATAAGAAAAATACAACTTTATAATTAATACTTAATCTGAGTAGTGCTTGAGTACAGCTGATTATTATTATTGGAGTATTGATGTCTGAACTATTGATTGATGTACGGTAAATACTAGTAGTAATTGTCAAGGCCATTCATCTTACTAAATAAATCCTAAATTAATAGAACAATGTTTATGCAAAGATTAATTCACATTTCAACAAGTATGACTGATGTCATTCCTGAATGCCAGATTGCCAACAATAATATAAATAACAGATTTAAATTCCAACCACTTTGTTCATTTTGCATCTTTCACCGAAAATAATCCCTCTAAGGTCACTAATGCTGTTGCATAACAGGCCAACATGAAAATTTTCGAATGTGACAATAGCTATTTTTGTCTTTTAAATAAATGGGTTGTCACAGTCTTTTGAGGCTATGGTATAATGTCAAGACTGCCAGTAAAACAACATTTTTGTGTGTCATATAATCAATGTAATAATGACATAAAATTGCCGGGAAACCGAATAAATTTAGTTTTTTTTGTGGTGACCAGTATTAATGCAAGATATGAAATAAAATAATTTAGAAATGCCATCTTGGAAACATCACAGTGACATAACAAGGTATATAGCCTTGCCTTGTGATGATGTGGTGGACAGTTGAGCAACCCACCCCCAAGCCCCCATGTCACTAACCTATGACAGTAATACTCAATATTTAAGTTGTTATATTATTTGCTTGTGAATTTGACAATGATGTTAAGCATCCCATCCAATCCCACACAGCCCACAAAATAAATGTCTTGTGTTGAACAAATTATACATCATGAAACAACATACATACAACTACATATAAACGATCTCAGGAATAATCCGTCACTCTGGGGTGGATTATTCAGTCTCTGTAATCCTCATCATGGGACCCTTAGATGAACAGATGGCAGATAAGACAAAATCACCACTCTAATTCTCATCGACTGACTGAAAAAAGTAACCCCCAAAAAAGCTTAAAGAGAGCTTAATAAACGAATATGTGTTTTCAAAATGATGTTTTAGTGTGTTTAAGTCAAAGACATACTCATTAGTCATGTATGATATGTTATATCCATATCCAAGCATATTGTATCAACAAAAGTGTACTTACACATGTATTATTCTATTGATTTAGACTCTGAGTCAAAAATGATTTATTTGTTGTTTATTTGTTGTTTGGATTCCAAGAAAAACGAAAGTGACAAAAAACCCTGTGTATACAATATGTAAACCACCAATTATATTAATAAACAAAGAAAAAATAGATTAATAGATTGATAGATAAAAACATACAGGCATACACAGAGGATAGTAATACGAAGAGAAAAGATACCCACAGTATGCAAAAGTTTTGATCAGTTTGGCATTCATTTCAGAAAACAAAAATAAATAGAAATCTAAATTTATAGGATTTTCATGTCTTCACAGTTTTTTGGTTGAACCATAGGTAATCTATCTAAATTTCAAAATAAAGCATCCCAGGCTGACTTTAATGGCCTTTCCATCCTGGAGGCATATGTGTACATGCATCGGCATCTCAAAATAAAAGTCCAGTAATCAGGACAGATAGGTTTCACATGCAAGTACCATTCACAAGCATAATATATATATAATATGATGTCCAGATAAGATTTACAATGTTAACACCTGATGTGCTCTTCTTAGGTTAGCTCTCATTGTGCTTTCAAGTGATGTCAATTTGCAGTCAAATTGTCTAGTATGTAGCTGTTATCTAACATCATCCATAGTAATGCGTTCGTGTGTCACTTCCTAGTGCAGACCATAAATCAAACACCACTTGAAAGTGTGGCTAATGGCTTGTGTAATTCTTAGGGCAGATTCACACAGTGATTCATCGACTGGAATGAGATGCATGACCCCCAACAAGCAGGGCTAAGGTAAGGCATCCCTGCATGTTGTTTATTGGTAGTGCAGGAGCAAATTCAAAGGTCAGGGCTGAACATGAAATCCAATGCTTGCCTCTCTGCTGCAGCCACGTTTGGATGCCAGAGGTCCACACTCAAAATGACTCGAGGTCCGGCATCTGGAGGCCCTTTAGAAATATAGACACATGCAATTTTAAGGTTAATATGTGACAGACAGCAGGGGGCTTGCAGTGTTATAGTCAAGACCACCTGAGACCAACAGAGATAAAGTCATGACCAAGAGTGTTCATCAGAGTGTTCCAAGACTAAGACAAGATCAAGACTTTGAGGGGTTGTGACCAAGTCAAGTCCAGGATCAGTATACACATAAATAGCTAGTAGCATAACTAATATAGTAAAGTATCTTTGGATGTGGGGTTAAGAGATTTCTACTGGTGACACTTAACTTCCTTCATGCTTCCTTTCTAAGTGCCGATAAAAGTTAAACGTCATTACAGTCATCTCAGTAAGCACTGCATTGCAGAATTTACATACTGCTGTGTGGATTTTTTTGGACAATGTTTTGCAGATGAAATCTTTGTGGTTTAGGTAGCCAAATTTTATTACAGAAGATTTGGCTCTAATCTCCTCACAGACTGCCAGAGTTTCATCTCCTGTCTCCTATATTCACTTTCTTGGAATACATGTTTAGGAAGGCAGGAAGGAGTGACAGCCATTAACAGTACAAGAATTTCAAATAGAAATGAGTCAACATCCTATCATGTTAATTATGTTTACAAATAAATTAGACAATTACTACAGGCAATTTAGTGATACCTCTGCAGTCTTGACCTTGAAATCAAATCCTCTTTGCCCGAGACCCATAAAAAAATCAAGCAAAAATGCATTTGATTCCAAGACAAGACTGACTTTCAAAAAGTGGTCTTGGGACCAAAACTGATCTGGAGTACTACAACACAATCAGCAACTACATGGGTAGACATCACGAAAGCCTACACATTGATCCTTTAAGTAAAGTCACTTAAAAATAGAGATCATCATTGCATTACACTTTTATTTTTTGTGCATAGTTTTTAATGACAAGTACAACAATTAATTGTAATGAATGCTATATGTATTTGTTTCTGATGACAATGTATATATAACCATTTGCCTTAACTGTAAGTCAATGTATTAAAATTAATAAATGCCATAATTTTACCCAGAAATACAATACAATACAATATATCCTCACAAATTACAATCAAACATTTTTTCAAAGTTTGTGTGATTCACCAACCCTTGTGGGAGACAGTGTGAAGGAACGAGTCATCAACCAGGAGGCAGTGTCCCTCTGACCAGCACTGAGGTTCCCCTCCCACCACCAGCTCACACGAGGGTGGAGTCTGCAGACCTACAAAAGTGATATCTGTTTTTAAACTAAACAAAATATTGTTATCCCTCAGCTAAGAAGGCTATGCACTCCATCCCTGTCTGTGTTTAAAACAGAGAGGATTATAGCCAGATGGATAACCACACAAAATGGGCTAAGGGGAAATGAATCTCAACTCTGACCCACAAAGTATCACATTATGCAGTGGTTTAGTATTTTATTAGGTCATTTTACTTTATTTTATTTATTTATTTTATTTATTTATGTATTTATTTATTTTTTTGGTGTCTGGCCACAATATTTTAGTTGCATCGTAACTGTTCCAAAGTGCACCATGGTATATTGAACCCTACAATATCTGTGTGTCCTTCCAATCACCTTTGCTAGTGCATTTGTAACAATTTAGATTACTTTGAATATTTCCTTCTGTGTTTCTACAAAAACTATGTTGTACCTTGATTTCTCTGAAATGTTTTGTTAAAGTGCCTGGCACAAGACATTGTATTCCAGGAGGTACTGGCATATGAATGAAGCAAACAAGGTGCCAAGGCACCGTGGCAAGTAATCACCTTTAGGGTAGTCAAGGACTACCCTCCATTTGCTAAGAGGTATCCTGACTGGCTAAAAGGAGGGGAAAATAAGTTCCATGCAAATTTACTATATGTCATTAGATGCAGGTGGGTTTAGAACATAAATCTGTGTCTCTTATTGGGTGAGTTTTTGTCCATAATGTGATCATTTCTGGTTCATATTGTTGAGTTTTATAAGTTGGAGCAGATACAGCAGACTGCATTGCAACAAATTCCTATATACAATGTAAAGAAAAAGCATTACTCAGTCAATTCTGATTGTAAGATCTGGGATGCAGATGAACCATAATGAATGTAATTCTTCTAATACTTACCAAGATGACAACGTAAGCGTGTATTGGTGGGTCCATATGAGCTACCTAACGTAGCTCCAGGTCCCAACAACCAAAATCCAGCAGATCCCAATGAGTTGCTGCTTATAAATGTACGGAGAGAGAGAAGTGTCCGGTAGGTGCAGGGACAGGAGCGACAGTTTCCTGCCACACAGACACCTGCACTGTACAAAGGAAACACTGCCTGGCCCTGGAAGAGACAATGAAACACATGACTGAAATGTCAGAATATTTAATATACAGTATTTATAGAAATTGAATTTCATCCTTTGCATTAGCCAACACAATGCAGCTGTATGTTTCAGCTTGGGCCAGGGTCTTCCAAACAATACTTTGCATCACCAATATTTTTATAATTATTATATCTATATTTTTATGCAAAGCTTGGAAGTGATCCTTGCTCTGCCCCTTTGGGCCTAAAAGATTTTATTTTATTGTCTACCTTTGGTCCCATACAGGTCCAGCCTAATTTTGGGTCGATGCCCCGCTGGTAAACTGCCTTGAATTCCGCCAAGATTACAGAGTAGTTGGCTTCCAAGACCTCGATGTCATGTCGATGAGCATCACGGGGAAAGAAAGGAACACTTGGGACATCTGGCAGGAAGAAAAGATGAGGCTTCTGTATAGCAGAGTGATCATTCAGTCTGACCTACAGCGAGAGTAAATCAGTGGTTAATTCTTGACAACGTTTCCGCCCCACATTGTTTGTAGAAAATATTTCCTTGATTTAACTAATTTGAAACAAAAGAGGTGCTGACTACTTTTACACCAGATTGTGCAGTTACCTGACAAACCAACCACAATGAAATTTAATGCATTGTATTAATGAACAACACAATTTACTGCCAATAGAAAGTGCCATGTTATAGCTTGCATGGAACAAACTTGTACCTGCTCACGGAGACCCTTATGAATGCGTCCCATGCCCACCCAACTGTAACGCTTGGCATATTCTTGCAGTGCTGCGTACAGTTTCTTGGCTTCTGCAGATGCCTGGGCTGGGAACAAGGCATGACTCAGCACTGGGGTGAGGTAGCCCTGTCCCTGCTCCTCATCCTCCTCTGTTTCCATGGAAATAAAGGGAGTAATTTGATCACTCCTCAACAGCTTGGATCGGGCACTACACTTTGTTCCAGCACAGCTACCGCCACGGGATATAATGGACCGTCTTGAGCCTGACTTGAGCTTTACAGCATGTGCGTGGCCTGGGATTGGCAGGTCGGAGCCCATCCGATAACAGTGCCACAGAAAAAGTAATAGTAGAGTCCACAGAAGGCCACTCAGTGAATGGACACCCAGCTCAACATATGGAGGCAAAGGCAGTGTGTTCATTGACCAATGCATCCTTTAAATTTGTGAGACACAAGTACTGAAAAAGAAACAGATTAAGAGATTAGTTTAAGTACCATAAAATAATCTCAAAAAATGTGTTTTTACTGGCCTAGAACTAATTCTGTAGGTGACTATAGACATTCTACACCCCAAACTATTAGCCTTGATGATGGGGCTCTTAATTTACACAATAAAAACAACAGGAGTAAGCATTCTCACACAGTCTTTCCCACTGTTAAAATACATTTTCTGGCTTGTCAAAGTGTTAGAGATCATGGTAAAGAACTGAAAGACTCTGTTTTCCAATACATACCACCTGTCATAAGAAGCTGATGCCTATCCCACCACGCACTTGGAAGAAATCAGTTAAACATTTTGACGGGTTGTTGGTGCATCACAGAGGCTAAGACACTTTGGTTTAGTTGTCTCTGAGGCTGACTTTTTGTGTTATGTAAGTTCTGAACTAGCAGTGGGTGTAGCTAAAGATTTCACAGCAGGCAATATTCTCAAATCATACCAAGGCTTTACGTCTCCACTGTTACCTTGGCTGCCAATTCAGAGAATGTCTATTTCTTTCTTTTAATGAGCTGAAATCATTGTGTTCTTCTTTGCCCTTTTCTATTGGTTTAAAAATGTGTCCCCGTTCACGTAGCCTACGTTCAGCTGTTGTTGTTGCCAACATTAATAACATTTGTCAACAATGTGTGGTGGACAGTGTGAAAATCAATAAATATAGCAAATATTAGCGTTACACGGCTACTAAACAATGCTACTGTGTATCTCTTCAAATGTAAAGTGTACTAAAAATTTGCACCAGTGCCAAAGTGGACTAAATGTTGCATTTGTGTTTAATCAGATTTCTGTCACATCTATGATTTTATTACATGCAATAAAAAGTAGACGATAACAGAGCAGGCCAAGCTCTGTCCTGTGAGCATTCAATCTGTAAAATTGATTTACACTTGATTTGATCAAAGATAATGTGTGTGTGTGTGTGTGTGTGTGTGTGTGTGTGTGTGTAAGTGTTCTCTCAGTCTTGCTGAACAAACCTGTTCAACAAACCTATGTGTTAATATTTAACCTCTCAGACTGACCAGAAGATGAGTGATTGTAAGGAAGAGGAGGACAGAGCAGAGTCTGCAGTGTCCAGATGTCTGTCTACGAAGAGTGACCATGGTCTAAAGCTGAACCTCTGACCCTCAGTAGAGAACCTGGACCCTCAGACACAGAAGACTCAGAAGTAAGTGACTGACAATAGCTCATTACATGAGCAATGAACAGTTCAGCACCTAGGGAGTAAAAACTGAAACTGAAAAGTAAAACTGTTAGACTCCATTTTGAGTTGACAGAGTAGAGTGCAGAGGCAGGGCGAGTGTTAATCCTATGTTGTTATTATGTTACTGTCAAAGTCTGACTGTTGAGGAAAGAAATGTGAACAAATGAAGTGAACAGGTTGATTCATCTGTGGTTAAAAAACGTCTGAATAAAACACATGTTGCTGTAACCAAGAAAACAGATTTAAAGGATAGTGTGTGTGTGTGTGTGTGTGTGTGTGGTGTGTTTGTGTTTGTGTGTGTGTGTGTGTGTGTTAGAGTTAGACATTTAGATTTTTCTTTTTTACTGTTACCAACAAGCAAAAAAACAGCTGTGTGCGCGCGTGCATGTATGTGTGCGCGCGGGTGTGTTTCAGGTGGGAGGGCTCTTTCCTAATAGGCTTATTCCAACAGATTCGTTTCGTAGTTGCATCAATTACATGCTAAGTGATGATACTGCCCACTGGAAACACCTAGCACGGTTACGCATCAAAGGCGTGCCATAAATTGTGCACTTGTGCCGTTTTTTGTTTTTTTTTTCTTGCAGTCGCTTCAGCATTCATTTTGTTTTTGCTCTGCACCAGCCTCCACAGCTCAGCTGGCTCATGTTTAATGCCCGCATTCCATGTTAGCGCAAACATCCACCCATTACAGGAAACCACGGCACAAAAATGTTCGCCATGCATACCCATGTGGCACATGCAGGCCTTTAAATGATCAAACATACACTGCGTGCCGCATCTCACATCTCCGTCTGATTACCTTGATATACCGTGCTGCGTTGTTTCGGATACACTTCAGCACCGTGCTGGTGGACAGCTCCTCCAGCGCCCACAGACAAAATGTGGATATCTCTCCCGCGCTGCTGCAGTTACCGCGCGCGGCCGCTAGGGCGCACCTGAAGCTTCAACACAAATGCCCTCACATCATAGCCGAATGCGTCAACCACACGGTAACCAGCTAGGGGCATCTCACCAGCACAAACCCCGCCGTGTTCTCGGGGCCTAAAGCAACAGGATACAGTCCAAGTAACAGAACACAGGACGCATTCTGGAAGATAAAGGTAAGCGGTAGGCACCTTTTAACGTTGCTGAGATGGTTGTCGGTCTCACGGTAGTGATGACTGATGCCAAAAAATCGTCCTCCGCACAAAGAGGGCCGGGGGAGGTGCGAGTGATGCTGCCTCGTATAGCCCCATCATTTTGTCACACATCAGGCTGGTAATTTCACCGAGGAAACGCCTTGACTAAGAGCAGAGGGGCTTTTTGACACATTACCATTAACAGCCTGATAATAGAATAAGGTTTAGAGTCTACCTGCGCTGAGGACAGGCTCATTTGGAGAATTTTGGAATAGCGCATTTTCGGGCATGTTGTTGCAGATTTGGGTGAGAAAATGCAGAGGGAAGCCTGAATATTTAACCTTACACCGTGTGCGATGTGTACCTGTTCCCTTTTCTCAGACCTGTAAAAAACAGCTTTTGTTGAATTGTCATTTACACCTTTGTATAGCATGAACAAAATTGATATTTTCCGGATTGACGGAGCTGAGCTTTTACAGTAGGCTATCAAATCGCAATCCTCTAATCCGAGTCATTGTGGCCTGTGTGATGTAAACATATTCTCAGTACATGAATTACGATACAATTTTAAATTAAATGGCAAATACATTGCTATGCATTACCACTCCAGCACACGTGGGTTATTTTTGTGCAATATGCACTAATTATACGCTACTAATAAACAATTACATTACAGTACAAGATACAGTGATTGTTCTATTTACATTATCACATGATAGTTGATGCTAATCAATCTGCGCGCTTTAACCTTCTCAGGTCATTCAGTTTCATCCAAAGCCATGGGGTTCACACGCCTTGCTGTGACGCTGTCTGTCACCATGATCCACCTAGTTTCAGGTAACTGTGTGTGTGCATAAGTGTGTATGTGTGTACTGTATTGCATGTACAATTATGGACTCTAAGGCAGAGTGTTTTGTTCGTGTTAGTGAGTGTTATTTACACTGCAGTTTGCTTGCCATGTGCTGTTTTTTTACCTTTTGTTTTCAAATAACAAAATAATAATTAATCCTGGCTATTTCAGGTATGAGCTTTATGACTCCTGAGCCTGATACACCACCAACATCAACCCCAGACTCTTACCCTCTGGGTGACCTGATCCATGCTGCTTTGCAGAGTAAGGAATACTTAGGAGAGGCGCCTGCAGGCACAGGTACACTAACACAGGCCTGTATGGCTTTGGTAATGCAATGTAGGTAATTGCTAATTGGAAATGACAAACATTTAATTAAACCTTTGGACTCTGCAGGTACTACCACCAACCCAACGCAGGCTGTGCCCGGGCTCGGGCAGACCGATTCAACAGCAACAGTCATATCACCAGGGCTGCTCACCACAGCTTTAAGTTCCTCTTCTGCTGCCAGCCAGACAAGGAATACCATGTCCTCGCTGCCCATAGAGGAAGAGACAACTACTACTCTGATCACCACGACCACCATAACCACAATGCACATGCCAGGTACTTGCATGCCACCACCTGGTTTCCCTTGAGTCTCGGTTGTTTATTGATGCAAGTTAAATTTCTTATGAAGCAATGTGAACAAAAACAACTTGAACAACTTGAACAAATAATTCAGAATTTCACCAGTGGCATTAGAGGTGATCGGTTTTCAGTGCCGCCAGCAGTGACTACTGAATGACTGGTTCCCATCGCGACTTCAATAATTTCTCTTTTCTGCCTCTCAGAGTAACAAGGAGAACTTGAAACATGAAACATGTTGTCATAAAATATTCATGGTGAAACATCAACAGGTTATTGTACAATGTGAGTTACTTGTAAAGAAAAAGGTCTACATGTTCTTTTTAGAAAAATTTAACAGCAGAACCAGTTTTTCAAGATTTAATCCTAGCTAGCTATGGAGTCACCCTAGCTTCATGCTATATAAATGCAGCAATTTACCTGCTAATAATATGAAGTGACATTGTGTAACACATTCATTATCCAGAATTGATTTTAGATTTTTAGCTCACAGCTAACATTTGAACATAGACATTTTGTAACAATATGTGTTAAGACCAAGCTTCTGGTCTTATTTCTGCTTGTATTTCTACATTTTGGGATTCATACTTTAAACTTTTGGAGGCACAATGCAAATAGTTAATACACTGAAGATTGTTTTACCAGCCTGAACTGCTGAGACAAGGCTGCTGCTAGATATATCAGTATTAAGTCTCATATGAACATGTGTATCTTTGACTTAGATGATGGTTAGGACAGCTGGGGTGGTGTTTAGCTCAGTTGGTAGAGCAGCCGCCCCATGTGCAAAGGCTCAGTCCTTGCTGCGGGAGCCCAGGGTTTGATTCCAGCCTGTGGCTCTTTCCCGCATGTCATTCCCCATCTCTCTCTCCCCACATTTCCTGTCACTCTTCAGCTGTCTCTATCAGAATAAAGCTTGAAAAGGCCAAAAAACTAATCTTAAAAAAAAAAAAAAAAGATGATGATTAGGACAGCTAACACTGAAAAGAGCAGAGGGCAGTGAAGTGGTCTGTTATTAGGTGGCCAACTGAACCACAAACACATTTACTTTTTGTCCTGTAGCTCTCTCTGTGAGATCTAATGATGATTTTAACTAAAATCCTTTCTTATTATCTCACCAACAATCAGTCAGAAAGGACAAGATGTATTGCGATAAAAAAAAAAATCAGATGACTTATATTTGATGCTTTGAAATCAGTGAGATTTGAAACATACAAGAGGGGCATGAACTCATACTAGAAGAAATTATGAAATGAAAATTCCTATATCCAGAAGAATCTTCACAATAAAGTCAAAATATACTTTTTGTCTTTTAGTTAATATTACAAACATAAAACATATTAAAACAACTTATTAACTGAATCAACCAGGTGGAACCACAGATACTAATATCACCTCTCACTTGTCTAAATATCATAACAAAAGAAGTTTTAATTTGATAAATCAGTCAGTCAACAATGCCATCATGGTGAAGAACAGAATAGCATCCTGTATGAATGACTGTCAGAAATGGAGTTAAGTGAGACAACATTACGGCATTTCATTTGGCTGAGGTGCCTGTGCAGCCCTCATGTCGAGTGGATGAGAGCTCTTACTCATTCTGGTCATGAAATAAAAGACACCACGGCAACAGCATCATCTGCAAATGAGAGCTGAGGAAATGGGATTGAGTAGGTAGGAGGTAGGTCAGCTGATTAAACCAGATGTGAGGAGAGAAATGTCATGAGATGAATGATCAGTGAAATGTGTGCATGTGTGTTTCAGAACCAGACTTATTTGCCTTCTTGCAAGGAGTGTGATGAAAAGACTAATATTATTCTCTTGTCTGTACTGTTAATATGTTAATATAAGTTACAGAAAGCAGCCAGTTAGCTTAACTTAGTGCAAAGACTGGAAACAGGAGTTACTGGTCACTGCTAAGAAAAGCTAGCACATAGCTTAATTCATCAAAAAGCTATTATCTCTGTGAGTTTTAGAGGTGTTGGTAGTCCATTTTGGACAGGCAAGCTGTTTCCCATTGTTTGCAATCTTTACACTATGCTAAGCTAATGCTAACCAGCTGCTGGCTCCAGCTACAAGCAGTATTTACTGTACAGAACCTCTCTGCAAGAGAGCAAATAAGCTTATTTCCCTTATATCCTGTTGGTCTAGTGCGTACAAGTGGCCAGATTCTTCATTTAGTCACACCTGCCTACATGCTTAGTTAACACTGAATCACCTTATGTCACTTTTAAAAAACTTCCATATAAGTGAAAAGTGTTGGGTTGCTTTCCCTTTATTGATGCTTCTAAATGACACTTTTTGTTGCCGTGCATTGTTAGCCAAATGGACTGTAAAGCCCTTTCCCCTCCAGATGCCATTTATATTACAAGTGGTGGTCAATAATTTGATTCTACCGAAGCATAGCAGCAGTTTCAGACAGTCATGCGGTCAATAAAATAATTTAATGCAGCGAACATGTCACTGTTTCTCCCAAGGCAGTGCTTCAATTCAGCCAGTACTCGCTGGTAGGAATTACTTTTAATTTTTACCCAATTCAATTGGTGTACATTTACTGGTAACCACATACTGCCAATTAATGACAATAAGCCAGGCTGTTATGTGGATTTTTTTTTTTTTTTTTTTTTTTTACCAAGTCACAATTTCAGTGTTTTCCATATTAGCTGAGCTACTCTACAATCTTTCTGCGTAGTAGTAGAAGTAGTACATTTACATCTTTTGGTACATACACCCCAAATTGATCACTGGTTTAGAGTTTTGATCTTGTCTACAGCATGCAGAATTAGGGATTATCTCCTATTACACAACAGTACCAGTGTAGAGACCAACATATTGAAATAATTTTGCATCTAAACACCCCAGTATTAAAACATTGTTGCTGTTTCTCTATACAGGGAAATATAACAGGAAGCACTCACGTTATAATAGGCTTTGCTGAGCATTCATCTTAAAACCAGTAAGCCCAGAAACATGCCTTACCAACAATGCACAAATGTATGCAGTTGCTAGTTTATAGTACTGGCACCTTTTTATCTCAGCACTATACCAAACAAAAGTAAAGGATGCTATTACTATTTGTTACAAGTTACATAAAACTACATACAGTGCGTAATTAACAACTTTCATGCTTACCACAAAGATTTGCACTGATAAATATGATTTACTTGGAGTTCAGTGTTTCCCTTGATTCATTAGATATACTGATGATTTGCACAGTCAAATTGTTTGTTTCTACCTATCCAGCAGTACACAGCTTGTTTGGTGTCATGGATGATTATGATTTGCATCTTTTTTAATTGACCTACTTGAAAGAGATTAACATCACAGTTTGTGCTTTTTTGTCAGTTAAATTGAAGGATGCACACCCAAGCATACCTTATTATTGTCCTTTTATACATTCCTCGACCAGTAAATGCCTTTATGTGGACGCCAGAGTTTTACAGTTTTTATTTTATTATAGCAATAATGGCAGCCAAGCAGAGTCTGACCTCCTATGGTTATAATTCTTGTCAGTATCAGCCAGACATAATTGCTTGCGAGATCAAGGTCCTCCTTTTAGTTTACTAAATCACTACAGCATCGTGCTTCATCTGACAACAGCAGAAGAAATATGTGTGGCCCATCTGCATCCTCTAATTTGAGGGAAGCTTCCATGTAACCATTTAATTCCAGCACAAGTACACATGCCTCAATTAATACAATCAATAAATTGTGTGCAACCAGCACTAAGCCTCGTGCTTTCTATATGCTTTAGAACTTGGTTCTATATGCTTTTATATGCTTGGTTTGTGCAGTGGAGATCATCAGGAGTGTAGGAGGCATCTTCATGAATCAGTGGATTCACAGTTCACAGTTCAATAAAAGACGTTGTAACTTCTCTCGCATCTTTACATCACTGAATGCTCTCAGCAACAATTCTTCCCCCAATCCTCATTTAAAAAACACAGGTTCTTAGGATGTATTATGCAGAAGAAGAAATGTGTGCAAAAGACATAGTGGTGGTATTTTTCCTAGCCAAATGTAACTTAAATTATCGCCTAAAAATACCTATGGCAAATAACAAAACAGATTATTATTAGCATCTGTAGCAGTAGTGGCAAGGGAAACACTTGAAGGGGATGAAGGGGCTGATTTGATAGGCCATCATTAATGATAACTCTTAACATATTAAGTGGTCATGTAGCTCCTAATCTCAATTCATTTCCCACTCTAACACGGGTGCACCTCACTCCTTGATGGCCAAATTGCTTCAAATGGCTGTGAAAATATAATTTAGGAAAAACGCAATCTATGATCTCAAAAAGAAAGAGAGAGTACTATATAAATTTGCTAAAGCTTTCCTGTATGAAGTGAATTTAAAATGCATTTGCTGTATTTCTCAACACATTTTTTACTTTTCCTTCCCTTGTCCTTTCCCTCTCATCACAGTACAATGCAATGCAACTTTGTCAGCAATGGAGGATGTTGTTGAGTCACCAGATCCTGCATCAACATCATCTTTTTCCCCACTGGAATGCACCTACAGCATTACTGTGTATGCAGGTTATGGTGTGGAAATTCAGGTAATGTGCACTGCTATGAATCCATAAACATTCCTTTTTTTCAAATGCATTTTTTTTTGTATAATGATCAGTTTTAATGTATAATGTATAAAGACACAGTGCAAAAATAAGACTTAAGTATAGTTAAGCATTTAGACAATCTATGATTTTTTTTTTCAGATTGAAAATGTACATAGAAAATTAATGTCTATGACATAGAAACCTAATTAGATCTTTTATTTTATGTGATCTCAGACACAAATTTTGAAACATACTCAGGCCTGTGTGTCACAATTTCAGTCTAATAAATAGTGGCTGGGTCGGTGGTGTATGTTGAGAAGGTAAACCTAAACCATTAGCTGCATTTTAAGAACAAAACAAAGCAGTAATCACAGGAGAGTACACTGTAATCCTAATAGTAACAATGTTGCAGCAGCAGTATGGTCAATCAGCTACACACTATTAACTTTTAGCTAATGAGGCACAAGTGGAATGTTAGTTAATTAAACAGAACATAGACCATTGAGAAGATGGCGATATAATGCCTTTGATTATTAAATCAAATTAAAATCATGCAGCCCACTCTCTATTTATGTTTTTTATTTGTTCATTTTAAATGTGCAATATTAACACTGTGCAGTATGTCATTAGTTAGACAAGGCTGTAGATCAGTGATTGTTCCACTTGTTACTGAATTGTTTGGCAAATGTATGAAGACAGCTGTCAGAGCAGGTTGCATGTCATTATTTCCTCTTTTTTCCTCTAGGTGAGGAAGGTGAACCTTTCTAAGAAGGAGTCCCTGACGATTATGGGGTATGGAGGTTTGGGACCGGAGCTCTTAGCCAACGAGACCCTGATGAGAGAGGGTCAGGTGATTCGCAGCACAACCAACCAGGTGTACATACACTATCGCAGTCTCCGACAGAGCAACCATGGCATGTTCAGCCTGCACTATCAAGGTAAATTAACCATTCAGGTTTCAGAAAATAACTAGAAATTGTCTTTTCACTGATCTAATTTCTTGTCAAATGGTAAGATCATTTTGGTGATTTATGTTTTCCTCTCTGCATGAAGCAGTGTTAATCAGAGATGCTGTGGCTGGAATGAAAACCTGCATGCATGCATATTTAAAAGCATACAAGCACGGTAGATGTGAAACCAAGGGACAAAGTCAGGAAACAGACCACCGTACTGTGCTGTACGTTTGCCAATACTGCCAACAAATTTTGGAATTTAAAGCTAGGAAAATTTCTCAGCTGTTCACCATAACCATAGCCAAGCAACATTCAGCTCTGCACTGTGGATTGCATTCATTATGAAGAACTAGAATACAAATAAATAGATGCATTTATTAGAAATTTAGAAAGCAAAAGGAAAGTTTGGGTGATTCTTCAGTAGCATCTTCATAAAAAGAGGACCCATGATGATAGATGATGTTGGTAGAGGCAGCCAGCGGAAGATGGCATCTGATCGGCTGAGACACCTGGAACAATCTGGCAATCATGGAGGGGATGTGGGAGATAAAGGGAAAGCCAGAATGACAACAACACAGACATCAGCAAGATTAACATAAATCTGATTCTTTCATAAAATGTAAAGGGGAAAGCTGTGGGGTCAGAAATAAATGACACATAAAACTGTGAATAAGAAAAAAGCTAGAGATGTATGATCAGAGTGCAGAGATGAGTAAAAGTAAAACATATACTAAATTGTGAGAGAAAAGATCCTTTTGAACTATAACCTCAACTCCTTATCTTCCATTTTACAAAATAAATTTAATTCCCTTCCCGTTTCTTCAAAATCAACAGCCTTTCTGCTGTCCTGCCCATTCCCCCTGTCTCCTGAGGGCGGCGGCGTGACCGTAACAGACATCCACCCTGGAGGTCTGGCACACTTCCACTGTGATCCTGGTTTCCAGGTTCGCGGCCATGAGGTGGCTACTTGTGTTAACACAACACAACCACACTGGAGTACCCCTGAGCCACAATGTGTCGGTCAGTAAACTGATTTGGATTTGAAATCAGCAGTTACAATACTGGCTAGTCTTTCGAAAATAATATGTAGGATGTTCATTTTCCTTAGCTGTGTCTTGTGGAGGGTGGATTCGTAATGCAACAGTGGGCCGAATACTGTCTCCACCACCTCCATCTGTCAGCAACCACAGTAATGGAAATAATCTTAGCTGCCACTGGTTGATAGAAGCCAAAGAGGGACACAGACTCCACCTACACTTTGAGAGGATTGCTCTGGATGAAGATGATGATAAGTAAGTTTGTGTTTCCACTAGTTTATGTATCAGAATCATCCCATCATCAGGTTTGTATTTTTTTCTGGTATCTTTCCACAAACTCTTAAAGACTTTGAAAAAAAGCTCTAAGTCAGTCAGATCAGAGCAGCCTTCTTTTTATTTTTCTGACCTTTATTTTATGTTCAGTTGAACTGAAATCCATTTTATTAAAGCATACTTAAAGCATACTAATTAAATTTATAATTTCAGATCCCTAAAGCTACAAGATTTATGTTAGACGTTAGACAATAGACAAAAAAAAGATTTTGCAGTGCTGTCCTATTTTTTATTCCCTTAATGCTTCTTTTTCTTCTACCCATAATGCAATTTTCCCTTCCCCGAGTAGGCTAGGTAGACTATTTGTTTCTATTTCTCACTACCCAGCATCATCCTTTAATGATATGCAAACATTACAGGTAATTATCATAAATAACGCCAAAATAAAATTGTTTGTCTATATCTAAAGTTTCAGAACAAACCCTTACAATTACCTAAATTAAACTGAAAACTTTCATTTAAGTATCACAAAAGAAGAAAAAATGTTCCTGATTTCACATTTTATATAGAAAAATAGCTAAAATATACACCAGTGTTGTATTTGTTAAAATTGACATGATGCTGGTAACCTTCAATCTGCTATAAATGCACATTAATGTATTCCTATTCAGACAGCGATCACAGCATCTCCCTCTTTTCTCAAGCTTACTATCTGGCATCTTTGTTCCTCACAGGTTAATTGTGCGCAGTGGAAATAGTTCCCTGTCTTCAGCGCTCTTTGACTCAGACATGGATGATGTCCCAGAGCGTGGGTTGCTGAGTGAGGGCTCCACACTGTACCTGGAGCTCACAGCTGATTCTTCCTCCATCCCTCTGCTTCTGGCTCTGCGATACGAGGGTGAGCCTTCAGATACTCAGCCTGCGTGCGTTTCCCTACATGAGGTTTTTTCCACATTCAGCAAAACACAAAGGCAGCGGCAGAGCTGCATATCCTTCCAACCTCATTATTCTGTAATATTCAATACCTGGGTCAGCATTCTGCCTGAACGAGTTAGGGATGATTCATTTGAAAATTCAATTATATTATTTTAAAAGCCTTGGAGGTGATTGGTCACTTGTTACAGATTATATTAATCTAAAAGTCCAAGGTTGACCTCTCATATCTTGCTAAATTATAGATAATTTTGTTAGATAGAATAGATTACAGCCCTGTAGAAAACTAAGGCTTTCTTCTCGTCGGTTTGTTTTTTATACATACATAATGAGCCACAGAAGTGTTTACAGTCTGCCCATGCTTCAGTGGGATTTATTTAAGGCTTTGGAGATGCTCACTGCTTAAGCTTTTAGCGTCTTACACCTGAGCTTTTTCTAGCCAAGACATGTGAGATTCTGCATCATCCCAAGTGACAAGCTACACTCCCTTCTCAATTAAATGATCGCTTAATATCATCCACCTGGAGAGCGACTACTAGAATATGAAAACAAAACATAGGGAACACAGAAATGCTTTTGCTTCTGACCAATGTACACAGACACACACTATGTCTAATTTATTTTTTATCTGCCTTTTTTTAGCTTTCGATGATGAACACTGCTGGGAGCCCTACATGCCTCATGGAAATTTCAGCAGCAGTGACATCACATATCAGTTGGGCACCACTGTTACCTTCACCTGCTCTCCAGGCTTTGTCATGGAACAAGGTTCAGGGACGATTGAGTGTGTCGACCCCAGCAGTCCCCACTGGAATGACAGCGAGCCTGTGTGCAAAGGTAAGTTTCAGGGTTGACCTTTGGCTGTATTTGAAATACGTGAATTTGGTAATATGTCAACCTTTATGCCAGCAGTTTAGAAAATGAAACTGAATCACAAATCTTATATGAATCCATATTTCCTGAACACATGGATTTTGTAAGTTTTTCCATGAAGCGCGAAAGTCATTTAATTCATTAATATTCTAACTAAATTATGTTGAGATGGATGCTTGAAGTCTCAAGATGTTGTAGCCTGAAAACTACAGCCACACTGTCTTAGTCATGTGCTGATCTGCTGGCATGCTGTGAAAACTGAGAGTAACAGAGAGACTGTGGCAGACATAAAACTGGCAGAGAAATTGCTCTGGGTCAGGCACTGAATAAAAACACAGGTGTTATAGTTTCAACCAAGCGTTAAAGATCTGAAAGCCTATGCTGTGGGATATTTCCGCTTGCAGGAAAGCACAAGTAGCAGTGATGTAGTGCTCTGCATGACGGGGAGGACAGAGTTTTCATGGTTTTCCTGAGCATGAATGTGTGGCAGAGGGCGGTCTCTTTTGAAATGGTTTAACTGTTTACAAGATGAGTGATCAGCAGGAGGTTGGGAGCACTTGTATCTGTGTTTGGTCATATTTTATAGATCTCTTTGTTGCTTTCCAGTATTCAGTCCTGGTGGTGTTATACTGCTCATGTTTGCCCGTTGTGCTCTCTCTGAAACATATTTGACAAATGCTGTGGTTAAAATGTTCCCAAGGAAGTGTTTATAGTGTGTGTGTGTGGCTTCACAGTTTGATGCGTCATTTTGAATAGGAGGAGTATGAGAGCAAGTATTTGCATTGTATGTGAAGTCAACAGCATCCCCCAAACAAAATCAAATTGAATGTGTTCTCACAGGCAAAATTGTGGGTTTGCATATAAATAGAAGTGCTACATTTGGCTCCTATCACTGCAGTTTGCACCCTGGAGTTGTCACCTCCTCACTGACACGCTTTGTGTTGTGTTTCTGTTGAAGCTAAAGTTGCTGCGGTTAATGTGAAACAATGAGACATTAGTCTCAAAGTGATCATTGTTCATATTCTTTACTTGATCATACTCTGTAATTGATCTGCAGGATAATAAACAAATAAGTTAATGACGCCATGGAAACGGCAAGTATGTGTAACTAATGAAAGTTTAAAGTAAGCCGTCGCTACTATTCATCACATCTCTCTTCTTTAAGTGCCCTCTTTATCATTTCTCCTTGATCGTTTCAGTGTCTTTATTTATTTCCTCTCCCTCCATTAATATTTCATTTTTATCCAGTTGATTTTCTCTTTCTAATTTATTTTGTTATTTCATCATTCTCTCGGTCTCCCAGTCCACGTTCTCACCTCAGTTTCTCCCCTTTCTTTTGCTCTGTAAGCTCTGTGTGGAGGGGAGTTGACCGAGCCTTCAGGTACCATCCTCTCTCCTGATTGGCCCCAGAGCTACTCCAAGGGGCTAGACTGTGTATGGCAGATCCATGGTAACGAGGAGAAACGCATCGAACTGGATGTCCAGATGTGAGTATTGTTGATTCAAGTTGAAGTTTGAAGTGCTGAGTTTAAGTTATCACTGAACTCAACAGGCGACATAACTAGAAGGATTGTTATTACATACAATACATGTACCATAATATTGGACAGAGCCAGTGATCCAACCTTGTATAGGTTGGCACAAATTAGAAGGAGGACATGTTTACAACATTTTGTATTATTTTTTATTCCATCCACAATCAGAAAAAAAATGCACCCCAAGTACTGCATAACCTTGTATTCAATATTTGATGGTTTCAGCAAAGTGTTTGTTGTTTGCAGAATCACTATCCTCTGAGCACAAAATGTAAAGATCAGCTATTTCATGTTTGATGTGTCAGATAATCTGATCTTGACAACATTTCTAGGTTTTGCCATCCAGTATATCTGACACAGAAATACTGTGCAGTAAATGTGCAAACAATAATTTGACCGGGCAGCATCCTGGTGTCAAAATCAACTCATATGTGCACCATGTGTACATTTCAATTTATGATATTCTATTTTATTAAGTTTACATTGTGGTAAATGTGTATTTACAGATTAAACATAGATTACTGAACATCCATTGTAAATATGTAAACTGCACCACATTGAAAGTAAAATAGTAAATCGTATTGCAGCTTAATATAATCTTCTGTCTCTTTTGCATTTCCTCTCTGTGCTTTAGGTGGTTAAATGTCTTGTTTTAAATCTCCCTCTGAAGGGAAACCTCATTTTTCTTTTTTCTTTCTTGTCTTTCCTTCTTAAAGTTTAAATATCCGCCACACTGATGTGCTGACCGTTTTTGACGGACGTGATCTCATGTCCCATGTGATCGGACAATACCTGGGGTCCAGAGAGCGATTCCAGGTTGTGTCTGGGGGGTCGGAGGTCACCATTCAGTTTCAAAGCGATCCAGATGATTCCAGTTTCATCCTGAGTCAGGGATTCCTCATTCATTATCATGGTAGGTACACACTCTGGTAATTGTCTTCATGCCTCAAAGTGTAAAGCTCCTGCACATTTATACATTTAGAATAAAACAGCATCCTGATGTAGAAATCTATCTGTGAGCTCTGTCACTACTGTGGAACTCATGAACAACCATCTTTATCGTGCAGAGGTTGAGCCAAATGACACCTGCCCTACCCTCCCCCAAATTGATTTTGGCTGGATCAGCTCGTCCCACTCCTCCCCTGTGAGAGGCAGTGTGCTGACCTATCAGTGCCAACCAGGATATGACATCAGTGGCTCTGACATCATCACCTGCCAGTGGGATCTCTCCTGGAGCAGCAGTCCACCTACATGTGTTAAAGGTGAGACAAGTAGTGGGACATAAACACATAAATAGAAGATAAGAAGTATGGCCGTTATATGTAAAGGTTAGATTAGGTGAACGATAGAAGTTAGACTAGAGAAGAAGTTTTTAGTTTGATGTGTGCTGAACTATCTAAACACCAGAAAGAAAGAATGTTGTATTCATTTTTAACTTTTGTCTTGATTCATGTTGCTATTGCTCCTCTGTTCTTTGTATTGAAGTATTGTTAAAGATGTCCAAAGGGAGGATCAAGTTAAATGTGTGTCCCGCTTTGTTCCCTACAGTCCAGCAGTGTCCTGATCCAGGAGAGGTTGTAAACGGAGCGCGCTCAGTGCGTCCTGAAGCAGGTTTTGCAGTTGGAACAGTCGTCCGTTTCTCTTGTAACCAGGGTTATCAGCTAGAAGGTCCCAGCCAAATCTCCTGCCACGGACGAGACACTGGCACCCCAAAATGGAGTGACCGCAGCCCAAAGTGTGTCTGTAAGTCCCACTCCTGCACTTTTCTGTCTCTCTGTTTATGATGCATATTGCTGCAAGTTTAGGAATTAACTGCAAATTC
The DNA here is from genome assembly GCA_033000465.1 of Sciaenops ocellatus. NCBI lineage: Eukaryota > Metazoa > Chordata > Actinopteri > Sciaenidae > Sciaenops > Sciaenops ocellatus. The sequence goes on from CP136877.1 coordinate 18,539,039, forward strand.
ACGACTGTCCTCTGTGTGTGTCTGTGTGCCCTGAACAGTAAAATATGACCCGTGCCCAAACCCTGGTGTCCCTGACAATGGTTACCAAACTTTGTACAAGCACAGCTACCAGGCAGGCGAAACTCTGCGTTTCTTCTGTTATGAGGGCTACGAACTTATCGGTGAGGTCATTATCAGCTGTGTTCCCGGACATCCCTCTCAGTGGAACAGCCCGCCGCCATTTTGCAAAGGTAGAGGTTTTCATTGTCTCAACATCCTCATATACTGCTCTGGACTTTCTAACCTTAGAAAGCATTGTCCGGCATTATCTTAATAATAGAATCTAGATCAGCATAAATATATGTTGCGATCCTGAAGGTGCATTTAAGACTTCAAGGTGTTATTTATAATAATTCATTTTGTTTCTCGTTATCTTCATCTCACACAGTTGCATATGAGGAGCTTTTGGATGATCACAAATTAGAAGGTGAATTCTTTTCTTCTCCCCTATTTGTGATATATTTGTGTATACATTTAAAAAGTTTCTTTAGACATGATATTTAAAGCCACAACATGTATGACCTACTTTAGTACCATCTAGTGGTGGTAGTGGCAGCACAGCGGTACAGTGGTTAGCACTGTCACCTCAGGGTGTACCCTGCCTCTCGCCTAATGACAGCTGGGATTGGTTCCAGGATAGGTAGTTATGGAAAAAGAATAAAAGAATGAATGAATGAATAGTGGTGGTTTTACAAACAACACTGTGTAAACGCTACTCCAATAGTAAACGTGTTTCTCCAGATTTAGCAGCTTATTTTTGATGTGACATTTTAGATTATTAACCAAGTCAAGAGTACGTGGTGAACAGAAAAAACATCACAGTTTTTATGAAAAGTTTTTTTTTTTTTTTTTTGTGATGACTTTTTAACTATTTCACAGTGTCCCAGTCATTCGAGCCGTCCCATCAGATCCTGAGTGAGAACATTGCTTTGGCAATAATTCTGCCAATCATCCTGGTCATCCTCCTGATTGGAGGAATTTACATGTACTATACAAAGTAAGTACCCGGGTAATCAAAGGGACATGACACACACATCAATCTCTGCTGTTGTAACACTGATTTTATTTCTCTTTAGTTCACAATAATGAACGCTGCAGCCTTTATTCATGTGGTTATATGTCATTTCACTCACTCACAGCATATGCAGACTAGAATGGAAGCCGCTCTTCTGGAAATCTCTTTCTCACACACACTCCTACAGTCCAATTACAGTCGAGTCTGATTTTAACAACCCGCTTTATGAGGCCGGGGTAAGTACAAGGCTAATACTTTCCTGCACATGTATATTTTCCTTCGAAGTCTGTTGTCATTTCAGAGTCTTTTTACTGACTGATGTCTTACTTTGACCACAGGATACACGGGAGTATGAAGTATCCATTTAAAAGGAGAAAATGCTGGTGAGAATTTAAAACCACAAAAAGATTTGATTCCTTTGGAAAACAAATTCCTTAGTACTATAAGGCCTCACCTCCCCTTTTATCATTCATTTTAAATTATCTTTCTGTTTTATCATCACTGTATTTTTCAGTTTATCAATTGCGGAAGTGCTTTATTTTGATTTGTCGCACTGATACGGAGGTTTGCCAAACGTGGGTCCTATTTTACGGTCCAGCTTTCTGTATAATTAGGACTGGTGCCTTATGACGGGTAGGAAATTGACAGCAAAGACAAAAATAACAGTGTGGGCGTCATAAGAACATGAGAGGGGAAAAAGAGTGAAGGGAAAATTGATTTATTTATTAAAGTGAATTGTTATGAGGCCCAAACATTTGAGAACTTGGCAATACTTTATTTGTAACTGTCAAAAGTTGCAGTCATGAGCATATAATACACACTAAATGTTTTTCTTTCATTTTTAGAGTGACCATGTTACATTTTTACAAAGTGAAACAGTAAACAAGAAGAATACTTTAATTTCTATCATGAGAAAAAGTTTGTGATCAGCACAGTCGTTTTCTCTCTTCCTCACTTTGTCTCTCTCTCTCTCTTTCTCTCTCTCTCTCTCTCTGTGTGTGTAACACACACACACACACACAAATTGAATGTAAATATCTGACTTAATATTGATTGAGGTTGATATATATACTAAATTATATATATATATATATATATATAAGCCTCATATATACACTTATACAAGGTGGTGGGAGGTTATATATTTTCATTATATATGTAATGAAAATTCAGTGCCAAAATATACTGTTAAATAATTTAATGTCCCTAAGTGTTTCATCTGTTGTTGCAATACTGTTTACAAAGACAGTGTTTATTTTATTCTTCGCTGTTTCTGGAGTGCGTCGTCACCCAGTGTCACATGACATATAAGAAAAGGTGAGGACATGAATGTCATTATGCTTAGAGCATGCACTGATTGTAAATTATATTGCTTCTGCTCAATCTTGCCATTATCATTATAGTTACTGACAGTTATCATTGTTATCAGATTTGATGTTGTATGCACTATGTTGATGAAAAATTACAAACTTGGCTGCTTGCTGTGATGCATTATGTATTTATTTACAACTGATTGTTTGAACAGTGAATGTAGTTTCATTCACTGTGCCAAATGAAGGATCTTGGAGACTGTTGCTTTGTAGACTTAATTCTTCTCTTATCATCAGTAGCATTTCTTTGCTTCATATATGAATACACTCTTTTGAAGGCAGTAAATTATTTGCTAAACTGGAAATAAAGTCTCTGTTGAATGGTGAAAACTGTAGAAATGAGCTTTTGTTTTTTGAAAATAAGGGGCTGCACTTATACTTGTACATACACAAAACATATAAATCATGAACGCAACGCATATAAATCATCCAGAATATCACAACAGGAAAATTATCTATGATATAAAACAGTTAAATAGTTAACATAGGGAACAGTAAACTGGAAGTAAAACAAATACATAGTAGGAACAGGACATGTAGTTTACCAATATTTCAGATTTCATCCACTCAGTCATCTGATTTTAAAATGTAAATGTACATTAAGTAATGATGAGCATTTTTATATATAATTATATGATTATTTAAGTATTCACCAGAAGTGTGATTATGCCATTAACAAACATTCACAATCAATAATAATCACATTAGACAAATATCTGTAATATTCCCGCTGAAGGATGTGGGGTCCGTTCAGTTTGGCGACTTTATTTTGAAAGTACATACCGGAAGTGTTAAACACGGTCCAGTGGTTGTATTAACGCTAACTTGATTAATTTAATGTTGCAGTTCCTCGCTGTGGCCGCCAGAGGGCAGTAAAACGCCATGATTCTCAGGTCTGTCTGAAGTTACGGTTCGGTGATGAGTTGTGATATTTCTAAAGCAACACATATTAGCAGTCCTTAAGGACTGTTTATTGGACTGTGTATATGTTAATAACTTACATAATAAATACAGATAACAGTCAACAGTACGGACATAATCTGTAACGAATAATAGCATGGTTTCGTGTCCGTACTCACGTTACCTGGACGAATTTGTAATTGCAGGTCTTCACTGTGGCCACTAGAGGGCAGCACGCTCTCGTAACAAAATATACGAAATATATAGCTGTCATCTGTCTTGATGCTAAATTAACATTAGAATGGTAGATTGGTCTCCATATTAGGGAGCTGTTGTTGAAAAATGTTGTTGTTATTTCCAACAGTCACGGAAGTAACATTACTGTGTGCATCTAACCGCAAATTTAATCGCAGCGTTGCAGTTCCCAGTTGTGACCACTGGAGGGCAGTGTATAGTCTAAAACACTGCGTCGGTCAAGGCAGACACAATAACACGGACAAACATTTCCGGTCAGTCTTTTCAAAATAAAACTTTAGATTTGTCTAGACAGCCACTAAATGTGTAGCGTAAATGTTTAGATACCAAACAACTTACTGTTGCTGTTTAGTTGGAGCTATATAAACGCACTAACGTAAATATATAATGTGAACTTGTATATAAATAAGTGTGTACTGTAGGTATCTGCGTTTCGCTTCCTCTGGGCGGCAGTACTGCTGCTGTTTCACACGAAGTTATGACGGAGAAGAAGAAAGCAGCGGAAGCAGATGAGCTAGTTTCGTTTCCGAGTGACCTACTTAGCTTCTCCTGTTAGCATCAGTCAATCAATCTTTATGTCCGACAATGGAATTGGCCGCTCTTAATTTAGCGGTTTGTATTTTTTGATGTCCAGTTTCTGATCGTTAAACTCAAGAAGCGACACAGAAACGGAGGAGAGCGTCGCCAGCTTGAAGCGCAGGAAAACAGACTGCGAGCTTGTTGTTAGCCACTCTGATTTAGCTAGCGATTAAAATGAGTTATCAAACATCAGCTGCGTTATAAATTCAGTCTGTGTTCCATGTTAGCCGGCTGGCTGATACACATTTAGCTGTCTTGGCTTGGCTCGGTTCACTCCTGAAGCTCCCTTGGATGTTCAGTGTGGTAGGTACAATTTAATATGTCATGTTATTAGCCTGATGAGTTAGCATCTATCATCTCAACAACCAACGCTAAACATCAGCCGCTGCTCTTTGTGTAGTGGTTTGTAGCCAGCTAACATGTTGATGAACATTTAAGGCTGGTGTGTAACACTGCGGAGGGACAGCAGACGTCAGGACATGTTGATGTAGCATGAATAAAGGCTGAGGATGCTGTGAGACAGGCCACACGATAGGTGTGATTGTAGACAGGTCTTTATTAATCAGTTTATAGAGGTTAAAATCAGATGAATTTGTGCTCCTGGACTTCATTTCCCATCGTTTTCTTTAAAGATAAACAGAAGCATCGTCTTTCATTAAAACAAAGGAGATGTTGTGGTCTGTAGTTTGTGCTCCAGCATTGTTCTCAGCTCAGTTTCTTTAGTGTTTTGGTGTCAGCTACAACAGCTGTTTCATGGTTATGTAGCTGAGATAGATAGATAGATACATAGATAGATAGATAGATAGATCTCACCACCACCCATCATAATAACTGGCCTCATTTTCCAGTTTTACTTTGCTCCAGCTTCCAGCACCGTAAATATTTAATGCTAGACGTGGTGCCACATCTGGTGTCTGTGCTGTTTCTATAAAAACAAATAATAATAATTATGTCCTCATATTTATTACCACAAGACACTACTTAAGATTCAGAAATATCCTGCTTCAGTGGTGAAGACCATTATGTGCTTTACCCACAAGTTATCTTTTATGAGACGACTGAAATAGTGACCGTCTGCACCTACATTAATAAATAATAATCCATCCCTCGGTCTGGTCCAGACCTGCTCTGTTAACAGCCCATCTCCTTCTTCTGTATTACAGTCAGGAAGTGACTCCTCAGCCCCATGTCTGCTGAGGCTTCAGTTGGCAGTGATGCTGCTGACTCTGTCCAGTCTGCCGTTTCCCAGCCCGCCTTCCACAACACAGACGAGCTCAGAAATCGAGGTCTGCTGGGGAGCAAGTATGTCAAATTAAATGTGGGCGGCTCGCTGCATTATACAACCGTCCAGACGTTAAGCAAGGAAGACAGCCTGCTGCGGAGCATATGCAACGGAGGAACGGAGGTTAACATAGACTCAGAAGGTGAGTGGATGTGTCTGACTGGTGAGCGCTGACCTTAATGCTGGATCCACAGTGTTATTTCTAACTTGAGGGCTGTGCCATTGATATCAGGTATATCTCTCTGTGAGTATGAGGTATGATTCCTTATGTCATACTTATTTCAGGTGGAAAGATGTGTCTGTACTAGCATTAATTGGTTCATAGTGTAGGATTTATGTGGATCCACTATTTGAGTTAATGTTGTGTCTGAGCTCAAGCAGAGCGAGTCCTGGTACTATTCTTAATTAAACGTTCTGCCTTTTAAATGTCCCAACCACAAAATGTGACTCAGAAAGGAAATGATTATCAGAATCTAAAGATTGTTTCCACATTAAATGACTGGATGCTCAAAATTATCAGTTAACTGTGAGGTGAGGATCACGTCCACATCCTACTACAGAAAGTAAGAAAGGTTATCGAAGAATTTAAATGACTTAAAATCATTTTCCCTGCTGTCCTAGGTTGGGTAGTGTTGGATAGGTGTGGCCGACATTTTGGACTTGTTTTGAACTTCCTCCGCGATGGCTCCGTACCGCTTCCAGAGGAACACAGAGAACTGGACGAGGTTCTGAAGGAGGCTCAGTACTATCGGGTCCAAGGACTCGTCCAGCACTGCCTCAGTGCCATGCAGGTAAATAGATTATTTGCTTTTGTGTGTGTGAATTTGTGCAAAGTTGAATTGAGTTCATCGGTACCAAAGGACCAAACGTGTCAGACGCAGTCATAAAATGTTATTTGTATGAAATTAACAAAGAAGAACAACAAAGAAAACTATGTCTGGCTTGTTGATCTGTATCTGTGTTACTGAAACAATAAGCTGTTAATTTTTTAATTGTTGTCTTAGTCATTTATTGTAACTGGTTACACCTTCACAAATTAAAAGAGTTGCTTATGTTTTATTTTATATCATAATAAATTGGACTCTTCCAGATTTTAACTATTTAGATAAACTAAACAAGAAACATCCTGACATCACTTTGGACCATGATGTCTTATGATTGGTGTCTCATATTATTTTTGACATTATGTAGACTAAATTATGAATTGATTATCCTTATCCACTTAGTTGATACATTGATATTTACAATAAACTTTCTTTGTTTACCGGCAGAAACAAAAGGATGTCTTTGAAACTGTGTGTCGCATCCCGATGATCACTTCAGCCAAAGAAGAACAGAAGATGATTGCTACTTGTAGAAAGGTAAATTATATTTTATCTCAAACAAAAGTGCGTAGCAGGTTAGCAGCGGAAATAAAGGTTGGTTCTTCTTTTTGTGTGTACACACAGTTACCCAGATTTATTCCTGTTTTTTGTCTCTACAGCCGGTAGTAAAATTGCAGAACAACAGAGGAAACAACAAGTACTCTTACACCAGGTAAAAACTAAGGCTCATTGTGTCCTAGAGAGAGTATGAAAGACAATTTGACAAGTAACAAACTCAGTGTCTCACAGGTTGCTTCACTTTTTAGCTCCATTTATTTGGTTCTCAGTTGTTAACTCTTGTCTCTCCCAGCAACTCTGATGACAACCTGCTGAAGAATATCGAACTGTTTGACAAACTCGTGCTACGATTCAACGGCCGCGTCCTGTTTGTCAAAGACGTGCTTGGGGATGAAATCTGCTGTTGGTCTTTCTACGGTGAAGGACGCAAGATTGCTGAAGTATGCTGCACCTCCATTGTCTATGCCACAGAGAAGAAGCAGACCAAAGTAAGCCTGACACAAAGTCTACACCGAATAGTCGATATATAACAGACAAATGATAAAATATGAGAGAGGTATCGATTTTCACTTCTAACTCTCTGGCAGAAAGCAAATAAAGGTAAAATGTGGAACCTGTTCCTTTAAGTTGTTGATGGTGTCGTGTTCTGAGTGAATCTTTTATTGCAAATCAATTTCTTTAAAGTATTATATCGTAAAAGTATTTATGTCACCACTAGTTTGGGAACTGTATTATGTACACTTCACTGTACTTCAGTGAATGCAGTGTTGTGCAGTGCCGTAGTGAGCAGTTTCCTCATATCTGAGCACAACAAACTTTTTATATTTGAGCCCTTCATCAAAGTTTAGCCAGTTTCCTCCGACATCATCATCATGCTTGTCTTGCTGCTCTCAAATCAAATGCTCAATGTGACACAGTTGCTACACCAGTTACCGAACTTGAACATCTGTGCTTTTAGGTCGAGTTTCCTGAGGCTCGAATCTTTGAAGAAACCCTCAATATTCTCATTTATGAGAACGGCAGAGGATCTGGTCCAGGAGGCTTACACCTTTTAGATTCAAGAGGCTCAGGGTCGTCACTGGGAGCTGGAGGATCGGAGGAAGAGGGCGCCGTGGGGGGCGACAGGCGAGTAAGACGGATCCACGTGAGGAGACATATAATGCATGACGAAAGAGGGCACGGTCAGCAAACTGTGTATAAGGACTAATAATGTGAAAACGTAAGACATGGGAGAGTGACTTCACGTACGTTCATTTTCTGTTGGATGCTAGCAGAATGAAAGAGGTCCTTGATCATAGCAATAGCTTGGTAGCTAGTTAGTGATATGTCACTGCAGACATGTAGGGGTTGACGACTTATTTGTAACTGAAGTTAGAGTTGTCTGGAGATGAAAAATGCTTCTGTTTACAAGAAAACATTTTGTACATTATTTAAATAGGAAATGTGTAAAAAAAAAATATCTGGGACATAAAACTGGCATAAATATTACTTTGCATATGTTAAGGAAAAGTTACTGAATTACAGGTGGATTTCATTCCTAGAGCAGACAGCCTGCTGTGTATGTGGGTGATATACACTGGTACCCTCCTTCTGTTTGACTCGTAGGAAACACTGTGTCAGTCAGTTTATTCGGGTTGTGAAACATCTGTTGCCTTTTCATAAATTGGACTGATATATGCTGCCTGACAGCGATGAACAGAGGACGGTCAAGTTTAGCTTCGACCTGTTAACACTGGAATAAAACTGAGTCGTTTTTAGTGAGGTTGAATGAGATTGTTGATTGTTGAGCAGCTCCATTTTCTTTGTTTAAATTATTACTGCTGTTGCTTCAAGATGTTTTTTTTTTTTTTATTAATTTATGAACCTAATTTATTGTTTGGTATTTAACGTATGCAATCTTTGTGTTAACTAGTGCTCAAGTGAGTTTTAATTTTTGAAATGATACGATGCACTCAATGGCACACGTCAGATTTTGAATTTACTCCTGTAAATTACTCAATTGTTAAGTTACATTTCAGTTTAAATGTTTCAAAAGGAACCGTGACCATTTCTTTGATATTCTCTTTTATTCTGAGCCATGATCTTTCACTCTCGCTTTATGTCTTACACCAAACCACTGTCATTTGCTTAAAGTAATTGGCCATACAGTGATGATAAAGGTAATTAATACTGGGTTGTATTTTTATTTCCCTCAGGGAGAGGATAGTATTTTCTGTCTAATATTCACCAGTGTCTTGTGTAAATCTAATCACTCTGAATACTGAAAAAAAAATATTGAATGAGAGCAATATGTATCTCAGACCCTTTATAAAATCATCTTGGAATACCTTTTAAAATATGCACTAATAACTTCCGTCCAATAGTGGTCATGGGAATGTTCTGAATAAATTAATTTTGAAATCCAATTTTTGCTTCTTGGTCTCATTTTTCGGTTCTTTCCTGAAATGTATATGGACTCAAATACATACATGTTGCAGATAACAAGTGAACAAGATATTTGGATGTTACTGTCCCCTCTTATGTGATATAAGTCAAGTTTTTTTAATTATCACTGCCCTGTAACACGTCATTAAAAGATGTAGTCTCAGTATTTTATTTTTTTCCACTTCATCATAGGCAGAAGTGCAAACCATACAATAAAATATAATGGAGATTAAATTCTAAATATTTAAAGAACAAATACATTTATATTTCATCATGCACATAATCTCTTATAGGCTAATATTCAGGTGTCACAGCAGCACAAGGACATAAGTATGTACGGAGAACAGATTTTTAAAAGAATTGGTTTAAAATGTATATAAAATGAGAATTAAGAGGGAAATTACACAGAGCAATTAAACTCTAAATTATAGTAGCAATTAGGCAATAGCAGTACATATACAGTACATTCAAGTTCAGAGAGTAAAGAGTAACATTTAGGTCATCTTTATGAAGAACTACATTTATGAATAAAACATTTTCCTATTAAAATCATTACATGCATTTAAAAATGACCTCTTTAACAAAATTTATAATGGCGTTTATAACGTCGATAATTAAAACGACCAAAGTTAGGCGATATAATTAACTTTATGAGAGACTTCTACAGATTTATACAAAAACTACAAGTTTTTTTTATTCTGGAGGGGCGTGGCGCTGGCCTGACGTCATGTCCGGCTACGTCCGGGGGAGTCTGTCGCCGCCAAAAAGAAACGTCCACAGATTAAAAATGATGCTGTCAGAGAAGGAGACAAAAAGAATCCGCAAGTTTGTGTGCGGTGAACTCCGCGATGAGCCAGACCTCAGGTACAGTTGAAACATCTGAGATTAGTTTGAGTAAATGTTTTTTTTAATCGAGAATAAGATCACACGTTAGTGCGCGTGAATTCAGTTTACGTTAACGGTTGCCAACTTTGGTCTACACGCGCGCAGTAAACAAGAACACCCATTAACGTACATACATACAGATAAACCGCTTCTTCAATGTGATTTAACTACTCAAAGCAGCAGCATACTTAGCTTAGTGATTTAGCTCCCACAGTTTCAGAGTGCAATCCCACTGTGGTATATATGGACAGCTGTACGTGTGGATTTGTTATGATAGACAACTTTGCTAACAGCCAAACAAGACACAGCAGCCAGTTTATGTTACTTACTAGTCCAACATCAAGAAGCCCAGCTCGGTGTCACGAAGCTGCTCGACAACGATTAAAGTCTCAGTCACAGATTTACTCTTGTCCGACGGCCTCCTGCCTCGGTCACTTCACTTCCTAACGTCGTCCTCCTCGGTCCAGTTTGAAACGACACCTGCTGGTTGTCAGTGGTAATCTTTCAGTGGAACAAGAGGCGATGGTGTGCAAGATCTTAGTCTTATGCTGAAGGTTTATACCCAAGTTTCTCTCTCTCCAACAATGGGCATTGTAATTTTGGCAGTTGTCTTTGAAAATGAACTGATCAAACAAAGACTTAACTTGTTGGAGAGTAAATTGGCTATCTATTGTCATTTAGGGACTGTACTAATGTGTTTTAAAATTGGCAATATCTATTTTAAACATGGAAACACAAATCAGTGGTTATTAAGTCTGCCTGGGTAATGGCAAACTGACCAAACTTCAAACACAGATTGAACATGTTGAATCTGACCAAACATCTCCAAACAAGGACAGAGAGCCATGGCACACAAAACAAGATGTTTGTTAGAGAGGCTTTGGTTGGTGTGATTTGGCCTAAACACATCAACATAATAGATATTTTCTTATAAATAAAAACTGCTCACTTTGATAGTAGTTTTTTATCAACTGTAGAAATGTTGTACTAAAAGTAGTGCCCACAAAATAAAGTTTTTCCCATTTTGATTTCAGAGTATTTATCTGTTTTAAATCACACAGTATAATGTGGGTGTGTTACATGTTATTGTTTGCAGCTGTATTTCGATGTCTCTGTTCACACATCTTGATATAATCCTTCTAATATCTTATTCCAGCACTCTGACCTTACGAATTTTAAAAAAGCGATATCTGGCACGGGTGCAATGTGATTCATTAAGTCCGGAGGCCAAAAATTACATGAAACAGGTGGCTGAAGAGGAACTGGTGAAAATGCAGGTATCCAAATTCTACAAATGCTACTTTTGGATTTTTGTAGGGGGCTATCATCTTCGGAGTTTTTTATTGTTTGTTTGTATGTTGTTGTTTTTTTGTCTTTTCTCTGCTAGGACAATGACAAAAGTGGAAGCGAGGTGGAGACCAAGAAGCCCCAAAACAAAAGAAAAAGAGAAAAGGACAATGACGAGGTGATAAGTGAGGAAGAAGATGAATCCACAGCAAAGAAATCACGTTGTCAGTCAGGCTCCTCATCAGGTAGGTCAGAACTTTTCTGTTTTTATGCATTTAGTATGTGCTAGTTTTCAGTTTTCAGTGTAAAATGTCCTGGATGATCAGGACTAGAGCTTTAAGCAATAACTATTTTCATTATTGACTAATCTGCAGATGAATTAATTAATTGTTTTCTCTGACAAAGTGTTCATGAGTTCTTGGTGATGTCATCAAATTTATTTTTTTTTTGTCTGCCCATTAGTTCAAAACCTCAGATATTCCATTTACAATGATATAAAATACAGAAAATCCTCATATTTTAGAAATTGGAACCAACAGAAGCACTTCATACACTGATGGCATTGGCTGCCATGCAAAGTCCCAACCACTCATCAGTTTTAGGGGCTAATCATTCATACGCATTGACACACAAATGGCGCGGCATTTGGGAGCAATTTGGGGTTCAGTATCTTGCCCAAAGACACTTCGACATGCAGACCGGAGGAGCCGGGGATTGAACCGCTGATCATCTGATTAGTGCACGACCTGTTCTGCCTCCTGAGCCACAGCTAAAGTAATCAAAATAGTTGCCAATTAAGCATTATAATATATATATATATATATATATATATATATATATATATATATAATATTATTCATTCAATTTCTGGCTAATGTCTATTGCATTGGAAGTTATTATTAATAATAAAATAACATGCAGTAGTACTCTTGTCATTTTTTGTCTCTAGTCCTTGATCAAGTAGCATTTGAAGGTGGTTTATGGTGCAGACAGGTCAGCTTTTTCACTTAAAACTAAACTTTGGCATACCAGTCATTGAAGGCAAGTTCTATTTCAAATAAGCTCACTCAGCCAGCAGTGAAATGTGTTAATCTTTTCTTAATTTTGTTGCACTGTTATAAATCATGAAATGCTGTCTTCTCTTTTGTGGTTACTGTCAGAATCGGAGGATAAAGAGGACTGCAAAACAGGAAGTGAGGAGAGTGAAGAGGACGAGAAAATTAAATCTGAGGATGAAGAGCAAGAGGTGAAAAAATCTCAGCCAAAGAAAAATGGAGGCCGTAAACCACAGACAAACAGTGAAAACTCTACAGATGAGGAAAAAAGTGAGTCAGAAAAAGAAGGGAGTGACTGTTGTGACAGTCCAAAAAAAGTGGTGAAAAAGAAAGCAAGTACTACAAAGAATGAAGACACAGGAAAGAAAACACCTCAGAGTGATGAAGAGAATGATACTGACACAGATAACAAGTCGGAAAAGAGCGACAAAATCACTGCCAATGGCTCCTCAGACGACAGTGAAAAAGGTGAATGTGAAAACTATATATTCATATCTTGTATGTAAATGTTTATTTCTGTTGTCACAATTTTTTGTATTTTTATATGACTTTCTGTTTTCTTATACAGAAGATAAAGTCTCAGTTGAAAAGAAAAATAGCGACTCAGACTCAGATTCATCATCACTTCCCTCTCTGGACGATGAAAAACATAGTGAGACAGAAAAGGCACAAGATGATGAAAAGAAGAAGAAGAAGAAAACTGTGAAAAAAGAGGAGAGTGCCAAAGATCAAAAGGTGAGCCCACAAGTGGAGTTATGGATCAGAAACACAATAATGAAGCTTTGTAAAATGCTTTTGTTTGTTTTTATGTTTGAATTTTTATAATTTTTACTTTTCAGGTAAAGTTAAATGAATTTAATTTAAATATGGTCAGACAGATAAATCCCATTTATGCACCATTGGGCTTTATGCTGAACACCACAATGCATGGTATCGTACTGTGCAGCATCATGAAGCACTGAAAAAAGCTAAACTGAATGGTTCAGTTAACAGGTTGTAAGTGTCGAACCCTTTATCCTGACTCTTCATGTTAAGTAAAGCTACATCTAAATTCCTTCGATTGCCCTCAGTTGGTCAAGAGACAATCTGTCTGTTCTCGTATTCTTCCTGCAGAACCACCACAAGGCAGTCACGAGGCTCAAACGCTACATCGGTCTCTGTGGAGTCAGGCGGAATTACAAGAAGCTTCTCGAAGGCTGTCACTCTGTTCGCTCCCAGGTGGCTGCTCTGAAGAAGGAGCTTGAAGATCTCGGTGTCCATGGTAAGTGGGAATACATTCAGCTTTTAAATTGCAAATTTTTGGATTCCCAAATGTGGTTTATTTTGTCTGTTTTAAGGTAAGTTGTCAAAGAGTAAAGGGGATATCTGTGGCCTTCAGAGGAGAAACCATAATGTTTTTGATCTCCCTTGAACTGTTCAGGCCAAATTCACGCACAAATGTCAAAATCTAACTGCCAGGCTGCCATGAAATTTACCAGCATCTACCAGTATATCTGTAGTTTGTTCTTGTTTCCTTATTTTCTACATTTGTTGAAATACTGCACAGTAGTATTTCAAAAACTGTCAGTGGACTGTATGACGTAAAACTCCAGAGGGGTATTCCAGAAAGCGGGTTATGTGAAAACTCTGAGTTTGTTAACCCTGAGATGAGGGAAACTCTGAGTTATCCGTTCCAGAAAGAGAGGTAACTTGAACTCTGGGTCTGTTACTGCGGTAACTTACTCTGTGAACCTAACCTGCTCGCTGGCAGGTTTACTATAAGAAACCCAGAGCTTCTACCTTTCTCCTCCCACACGAAGAAAGCGGTTAGACATGGATTGGCCATTCATTCGAAATCCGATTGACATCGAAGCCGCATTGATTTGAAATGCTTTACGTCGCGAGAGATCTTCCGACCCAGATTAGACGTCTTATCATTTCCAGAGGAATATCTTTTCAAACGCTACCGCTTTTCATCCAACAGTATCATTTATCTCAATAACATTCTCCGGCCATATATCACCAACCTCACACACCGTGGACGAGCACTCACATCAGAGCAAACTTTATGCATAGCGCTACCTTTACGTTTTACAGCTGCAGGGTTTACAATTGTTTCAGTCGGAGGCTAAACCAAGCATGACACCATCCACAACTGTTGGGTAGGTGGATATGTTAAAAAGTAGGCTATATATATATTTATATATTAGTTTTATTTTTTAAAAAGACATAAATGCATACTTGCATCTGATGTAGGCACTTGTGTCCTTGGGGGTGACAGGCTCAGATGAGCTTCCCCCGAGGATGCCTTCAGCCACAGGGCGACCCCTGTTTTGGCTGAGGGCCAGCTCCTCAGCCTCTGTCAGAGGTGGTGGAGGTGGCCCTCCACCCGTTTTTCGGGCCTCAATGTTTGAACTCAATGTTTGTTTTTAATTAGTATTTTAATGAGTGTTGGTGTAGGCTACAGCGTCACATTTTAAATGACTTCAATAGGTATAAAATATAAGTGTGTTTGTATCAAGTGAATTAATATTTACTTTGTTTAATAGCCTAAGTCAATTTTAAAAAATAAAAATAAAATCAAAGTTAGGTGCAATCATAGCCTAGCAAAATATGCCTTACCTTTTTGAATGATGTTTTTATGTTTCATTTTGAGCTGCTTCCAAGTCCTCTTTTCTCCTGTTGGATTGCACCTAAATGAAAATCAGGTTTCATTCCTACTTATATTCATAACTATAGGCTATGCTACGATCTTACGGTTAAATGTTACGTCAGTGGAATAGTACATTCAAACTTACGCGTTGACTCGGGCAGCAATTTTCTCCCATGCCGTCTCTCTCTCCTTCGCTGCTGCAGCTGTGTTAGATTTACGGCGAAATATGTGGTCATACTCGCCGTAGGCCAGCATAAGGACCTCCAACTCCATCGCACTGAAATAAGTTGAATATATAAATCTTTTTTTCTCTGTTGTCATGGTGACTCGTGGTATCGGGGCTCCATTGATGATGGCTTTTTATAGTAGTTGTGCACGCGCATAACTTGAGGTTAACATACTCAGAGTTGATTGAACTAACTCAGATCAGCTGTTCTGGAACCGGATACTCAGAGTTTCCCATCTCAGAGTAAGTCAACTCAGAGTTCAGGGATAGACTCAGAGTTTGTTGAACCTGCTTTCTGGAATACCCCCCAGGATGACACTTGTCATTTATAAACAGTATAAGTAAACAGTTATCCTATTCTTTATTGACACAATTTGATTCAACTCAACCATGGGTTAAGTAATAATGTGTGTATGTGTTTCACAGGCCAGCCATCTATTGAGAAATGCAAAAAAGTCAGAAAGAAGAGAGAGGAAGCTCAGGAAATAGCTGAGCTTGATGTCAGCAACATCATTGCAACACAAGGTAACTTTTTTCTTTGGTGTTTACGTCTCTTACTATAAGCTTTACCAGTTTTCTGGTGGAAAGCAGTCATTATTTCACATTTTCAAGTAGCCCAGCAGAGTTTTTTGTTTACATACGAAGGAAAGAAAAAATGTAAACACAATCATGAAAGTATTTATTAATGAGACCCACTGTGGATACCTCTCTTAGGTCGACCTAAGCGCAGAGGAGCATCAGCATGGCAAGAACAACACGACCCTCCCCCTCCTTCCTCTCCATATCTGCGCACTCTGGACTCCGGCTCTGATAGTGATGCAGAAAACAATGCACAGAGAGGGCGCAGAAGAGCAACAGACTGGTCCAACCTGCAGGGAATAATCAGCGATGATGCAGATAGCGACTGACCAGGACAATTCAGATACAGACCACTTAGACCATACAGGCCACTTAGATATACACATTATTCTTTGTAAATGTTGTGCTATGGTCTTTACTAATCACTTTGATAGTAAGGATTTTGATATTAAATATTTCTAAAACATGAGTTTGATATATAAGGTGCAGAGTGATGATAAATTATTATTTCATTTACATGTTATTTTTCCAAATAAAAGTATTTTGCTCTCATTGAACAACAAATTATTTTAAGTGTATGAAACTATGAAGAGTGTTAATTACTACTGCTTTATCTAACTGAATTCAACACTATGTATATTATTTATATATATATTATATTATAATGTTCGCCCGGACGGACACCGGAACTACTGTGGGTAAACTCGGGTTAGACGGAATATTTCGCAGACGGACTGTCACACGGACTCCTGCAGGTCAATGATTTATTTTGGTTATTACTCAGCGGTACACGCATGTGCTGCGTTATATGTATGTACTGCTGCATCATGACAGATCAAACATGTTTGCTAATGAAGAGACCGTCTTGATCTTAATGAACTGCATGAATGTTACTGTCATTGCCCTCAACCCGTCTGTGACACGTATGTCAGCGCATGACACTTCATGTCGGGGCTCGATTGAAATAGCTTAAACTAAATGTTAATAAGTAAGAAAAATTATGTCCGCCAGATGTTACTGTACACTGATGTGGGGCGAAATGATAAAGAAATTACATACATACAAGGATATGTCTGAAATATACAGCTGCGCATTCTCCATATAAATATAGTGTGAAATTGTGTGCTATTCTATTGTGTATGCAGGTTTGTGTCTGAACAGAGACCCATCCACTAACTAGTACACTCAGCCCATGAAGTTGCATCAACGATAGATAGATAGATAGATAGATAGATAGATAGATAGATAGATAGATAGATAGATGGTACAAGCCTATTTCTTATTAAAATGACACTCATAGAACACACTGTGTGTATCTATGTGGCTGTCTTGAGGGTAGAAGGAAAACTAGGATTGTAAACAAAGAAGAAACAACCCAGTGAAGAAGAAATTAGCAGGAGATATACAATATGTAATAACACAAGAAGGGCTAATCTGCAATCACTGAACCAAGCCACCAAAATTGTGTATATACTGTGTATGCAGAGAGAGCCCTCCTGTCATAAGGGGCACACAGTAAAAGCAAGTATCTTATAATCCATTCCTGTCTGCTTTAGTATACTCTGTATCTGCTTATACCTTATACATTTCATACAGGAATGGATGATGATGCACCAGAAGAGGCCTTTGCTGCCCTCAAGACAGAACATCTCGGAATATGGGGCGTTGCTCAGATAGCTGCTGGCACTGGGCTTGCTGTTTATGCCATGTGGGCGGGAATCCTCCAGCCTGGCTTCCGAAAAGTCCCCTTGAAGCTGCAGGTATAGTCTTAATCTTCAATACTCCAACAACCATTCTTCTTGAACTTCTAAAAAGTTTGAGAAATGATATTCTTTGTATCAGAAGCTCTTTAAAATACCTTTCAGGTCCCGTACATTCCTGCCAGCAAAGCCCAAGTAGACAATGTGATGACACTGCTCAGAGGTCGAAAAGGAGGCCTTGTTGATTTGGGATCTGGTGATGGCCGCATTGTAAGTATAATCAAGATATTAAGGGCCTTTTTTTTTCTTGCTGGTAAGCAATGGGTTTTGACTGTGGTATTTTTTACCCCTTAAGGTCTTGGAAGCCCATAGGAAGGGCTTCACTCCTGCTGTTGGTTATGAGCTCAACCCCTGGCTTGTTCGCCTGGCCCGCTTTCATGCATGGAGAGCAGCCCATCATGAAAAAGTGTCATACCGACGGGAAGATCTCTGGAAGGTCTGACATTTGTCACTTGTTTGTTATGGATTTAGTAACACTCCTATTCTACACCAGCCACCATTAAATGACAACATTTCACAATATTACTGTAATTGGTCTTACAACAAAATATGATTGCAACAACATGATACTTTAATTGCTAAATTGCTGACAAGAGTTTCATATAAACAGACACAGATGTGACTTGTAAATCATTAAGTAACCACCAACATCGATTATGCCGTTTGAATTTTTTACATGTGATCATTGTATATATGCTATTTAAAGTTTAATTTTTAATAATGTTACTGGCCTATTTACCACCTGCCTTGTATCTCATCACAGGTCGACTTAACAGAATGCAAGAATATCACAGTGTTTTTGGCTCCTAGTGTGGTGAGTAATATTGTAATAATAGTAATGAAGTTAGCTTATTAAAAAGGTGAAATGAGGCGTGGTTGGTCACCTACAGGCATTACAGAAACTCTTGCATTAAAGATGCAGAAGAATCTGTCAGCACATGGTTGAGGTTCTGAAATGTATGATTGCAGAATTGCAGAGAAAAGAATTGCAGTAATTTTTATTCTGCTCTTGTGTTCACAGCTTTCATTGTTGCAGCAGAAGTTGCAGGCTGAGCTGCCTGATGATGCCTTAGTAGTAGCTGGTCGTTTTCCCTTCCCTGACTGGAAACCCTGCAGGATTGAGGGACATGGTGTGGACAGAGCCTGGGCATATAACATGCAAACACAAAGACAGCACATCTTTAAGAAAAATGACACACTCGAGGATAGCATCAGTGAATTAACCAGGGAGAAAGGATCCACTTGAAGCTACATGGATGTTTCTAGTCTTAATATGGAATTATACTGTCTATCATTAACCTATGAGGTTTAAATATCCTTCACTGGAATATCAAAAACGTTAACGCTAATTTGACTGCCTGAATACTGTTTGACTACATCTACAACCGGATGTGTCTGACAAACTATTGTTGCTGTCTGCTCCACTGTGACACTGGCCTGACAGAGTACTGAAAACAGCAAACAGAAATTCTCTGTTGTTTTAAAATACCTTTGAACCAGACATTTTAAAGGAAAACCACACCTTTGCCACTTGGAACAGTGTAGATGTTTTGGAGATTACCTGCCTGGGGGTAGCAATCTTAAATGTTTTATCATTTGTTGTTTTATTCTGCAGGTCTGCAAGTGTGTGTGGCATATATGAGTATATGTCACACAATTAAAGACTATTTTATGTTTTTATTGATTATTACTCACTATTATTATTAATTATTATTATTGTTATTATTACTTTGTATATTCTTATGCAGGCTAGTGCTGTAAATGTTTTTGCATCAGCAAGCATGGACTGTGACTCTTCAGGGTCTGGATGTGGGTTCTTCCCAATCTCATAAAGTGACTGTAACACTTCATAATAGATCCCTGGACAGTATGAAGTTACCTCTCTATACATTTTAGCACATGTACAGTGTTGTTTTTGGCTGTTGCCTTTTCTCTTGATGGTCTTGAATGTTTGTTTTTACCTTGCTGTGATAGTTTCTGCTATAAAAGTGAAGTTAATGCTCTAATCTATGTGAGGACTAAATGTGTGCATACTATTTGGGTGAAACACAATGCTGCATTAACTACAAGATCCAAGACAGTTCTGAAGATAAACCGAATGAACACAAGTAGCAGCATATATATACACTGACTGACCTTTTATTACATACACTTGTACAATCCAATCTGATCCAATAAAACAACTCTGCCATAAATTTTACGCCTTCGAAGCTCATAACTTAACAGTTTACCTCTGTCAGAGAGGTAATGATTCTACTTTGAGTTTATTATTGAGGTCTTAGTGGGTGCATTATATTGAGAGGTGTTTCTAATATTTTGGCGATCATGTATGTAAATGGGGTGGCCAAAATATTAGAAACACCTCTTAATAAAATGCAGTCCGGTTTAACACTACTTCAAACTACAACCTCAATAGTAAACATAATAGTTAAATTAATACTTTCTGACAGCGTCAGCAAAAACTAAGAAATTATAAGCTTCCTAAAAGTTGAATTTATGGCAGAGTTGTTGTACTGGATCACACTGGATTGCAAGTGTATTTAATGAAGTGGCTGATCGGTGTAGTTATATATATATATATTTAAAAAAAAAAAAGGTCAGTGAGGAGTGGAGAGAAATCTAAATATCCCTACGCGTGCAGACTCCAAATTGTATAATGTTGCTTGGAAGCTCCTGCAGATAATAAATGAGTTTTGAGGTAAAGTACTGCAGATACAAGACTCTGAGGAGGGCAAAACATTTATTTTTTAAAGGTAGTGTATGTGTGGCCTTATGCTATGTATGTTGTTTTTTTTAGTTTTTTCAATTTATGTAACGTTATTTCCTTTTATGTCAACCTTATTTCTGTATTGGAGGTTAACTCTATTCTAGCCAAAGACAATATTATATGAGCATTTTGGATGTGATTTTAGGGCTTATATAATATGGAAATTACTTTTTTATAAACAATTTTATGTCACTTTTTAAATACATTTGCACACTGTTACTCGGTGTTATTCAAAAACGTTGTCTTTACTTTTTGTCAGAGAGTGCTGTAGTTTGAAAGACATAACCGGAGATCGTGCTTTTATTATTGTGACTGACTTCACACAGGCTCATTGGGTTGGTTGATTTCTGCAGCTAAAGAGGAAGTTGCGAAGTCCTGTACTAGCAGCAGGCTAGCTATATTCTTGAGCCGCCCTAAGCATTGAAAAGGGGAATAACAGGAACAACCGCGTATAGTATTACATTTTGTGTTATTAACGTTGCAGATTTGTCAGATATATAACGTAGGTGTGCATACTCACCCGCTTCTAAATAACAAATGGTAAATGCAAGTTGTCGTGACCAACAGTCCTGGAAACATGTCAACGTTTGACAGCTAACACAGCTAACCTCCATCCTTCTAGAAGAGCTAGCGAGTTAGCCATCCGCTGCTGCAGCGTTAGCATCGGGGTAACTTAGTAGCGAAACGCGTGGCATAGAAAGCTAATTGACGTTGCATATTTGCCCCGGTGCTGGGGTCAATGTCGGCTGTGCCACAAAAAATAAGATTTTTATATTTAACATTACGGTAAATGGGAAATACCAGACACGACAATGGAGCTAACCTCCCAGTCCGAGATAGCTGATCCAATGTTAAGCCTACATGCTCGTTAATCAAAAACGCGTTTTATTCAAGCAAGGTAGGGAAAAAAAAACAATTTAGTGTTTAACGTGTTTATTGCAGGCAAAGTGAACGACGCCAACCTTTGCTAGCTAGTTGTGTTTGTGAAGTGTCGACCTAAGCAGCCGAGCCGAGCATGATGAGCCCCCTCTGCGGCTACGTTAGCCAGCAACACCTCAGCTAACGTTTGGCTACAGAGTTGGCTAGTTAGGTTAGCTAATGTTGGCTTATTACTGCAATTAATCCGAGACTAAGTGAACCGAAGAACGCATCTGAGCCGGCTAAACATGGTGAGTATCATTTAACGTGGATTATTTTAGCCGACGTTAGCTATTCACGTTGTCTTCCTGTCTTATATTGCTAGTGGCTAACGTGGGGCAAACCCTTTTGATCCGTATATATTTGACCGGGAAGACGTTAAGTCATGTTAGTAATGGGTTTAAATGTTTTACATAAAGCTAATCGTGTGTGCTTTCATGCACCACGGTGCTGTGTGCCTGTTAAGCCACATAACGGTTTGCTGAGGCATTTCAACGGGATGTGACAGCTTGTTAAGCCATTTCACGGTAAAGACGCCCATCTTACAAAACCGAATATTTGCTTTGAGTTGTGTTAAGCCTCGGCAAGTTGTGGCTTATTTGAGGAATTCAGACCCGCCTGCTACAGGAGCTGCTCTTTAAAATCTCAATTTGCTATCGCAAGTTTTGTTGGCAGGGCCCAACTTCCTCCTACTGACAAAGCATATATAACAAATTTGTCTTAAATACAACTTGAGTTAGATTGCGTGACCAAGCCACAGGCAAGGCAAGGCATTTTTATTTATATAGCGCATTTCATACCAAGAGGCAACTCAATGTGCTTTACATAAAGACATGTATTTAAAAAGAACAGCAAAACAGCACAGTGCTAAAATATGTGTGCACGTCAGATGAGACTGGCAAAACGTGCACAACAATCAGTGATGTGCACTGACCAGCTATTGTGCAAGCATGGACATGTAAAGATAAATTTTACACTCAAAAAGTGACCTGCCTCAGCAGGATGATTTATAGGCCTGCAAGCAGTAATTTACAAGTGGTGGTCTTTTTTAAAATCAGTCATCAACTGCACATATGTGTAGGCGTTCTTTGTTACCAAATGAACGGATAAGGACTCGGCATAATGAATGTTTAAATATGTACACAAGAAACCTAAATAGCAATGCATTGTTCTCTTCACTGTGAGGATGGTTTTCTTGCTCATGAAGGTCTGCAGTTGAGTATCTGCATCTGCATAATCTTAATTTTATCTGACATATGGACAGATACTTGCCAAGTGTGATTTTCGTCATGGTAATGGGTAGGTGGTTATGGTGAAAGCATTCAGTGGATTAGTTTATTAATATTGTCAAATAGCTGGTCTAAATGTGCATTTTGTGCTTAACTCCACCTTTTATCATCCACTAGGCATCAGAGGAGTCATCACTGCGAGCACTGGAGGGCCTAATGACAGAGTTCTTTCACAGCTGCACAACCAATGAGCGAAAGAGAGAAATAGGTCAGTTTTGGCTTGTAAAATCTACCACTACACATGAGTATCGGGTATTTTTGCACTAGCTGGTTTGTAACAGATTGGTTAAACTGTAAATGTTTTTCCAAACACGATACTTCCTCCCATATTCTTTTAACAATTGCCTAATATCTACCTTAACAAGTCTGGATCTCTGACTATAATGCACTGTATTATGAAATGTACTGTAGTGCACCTCTAGTTGTGACATAATGTGGCAAAGTATTTGATTTCTATGAAAAGTATTTTTTGAGTTGCCGTTTTATGCACTTCCTGTGTGGCTACGCATTACTTTCAGTCTGTTACTGAAGCTACATTGTCTTGTACCGCTGTCAAAGATCATGCCTACTTCCTTTTTTTTCTGCAGAAGAGCTGCTGAATAACTTTGCACAGCAGACTGGAGCATGGCGCCACTGCTTGTTCTTCCTCTCCAATACTCGGAATGAGTATGTAATGATGTACAGCCTCACAGTATTTGAAGTAAGTCCTAGAGGTGGGAGATGAATATTTCCAGTGGTATTGTCTTACTAAAGGCTTCCCTTACCTATTTTATGCTCTAAAAATAAGACACAGATAAAAGTTTGTTTTATAGATACTGAGAAGAGAATTTGATTCAGGCGTCTTTCCTCATTTCTTTAATTTTGCAAAACACATTAGCTCAATGTGCAATACATTATGCATGGTGTAAAATGCTGAACATCCTGTGATCCCATATGACACACAGTCTTTAATACGCATGCTTAAATTTAGATGTGTTGTTTTTATCTCAAGGTCTGTAAAATATTTTCAGTGAGTCTGTCCCAGCTTTGACAGCCAATTGCTCCCTTGTACTTTTAGAACTTGGTGAACAAGATGTGGATCGGTGTTGCTTCACAAGACAAGATGGAGATTCGCAGCTGTCTGCCCAAACTCCTCCTTGCTCAGCATAAAGCCGTGCCCTATTTCATCCGTAACAAACTCTGCAAAGTCATTGTGGACATCGGCCGCCAGGACTGGCCAATGTTCTACCATGATTTCTTTACAAACACCCTTCAGGTAAGCCCTGCTGTTACATTTGTTCTTTGATCATGTGAAGTTTCTCTAAAAACTCCTTTTACTGTAACACATCTGTCTAATTTATTCAAATGGCATTTCAGATGTGCTCTCTTTAATTTAACTCTTTGCATTTGAAGCAGCCTATTGTAGTTATTTAGCCTTTGTAGTCTACAAAAAGAAAGTGAATGTTATGAGGATGTGGCTGGACGTGTTACAAGGGCTGTATTGTGACCCACAGGAAAATTGCTAAAAGTCTCTTTCATTTTTGTTTTTCAGTCTTATAACTTTGTGCTATTGTTTGAAAAAGAGCTTAGATTCAAAGAGGGACTGGATCGGTTTCTTTTTGTCACAAAATTAAAATGCAGTGTACATTACATTTATCAATAAATTACATTTATCAAAATTACAAGTCTACATTGGATGTCGCTCTACCTTCAGAGCAAGGGGCTGGCTTAAGAGTAAAATGCACAGGACATATTTATATAGATATGCAACATGATCAGAATCTTTGGCCTTTAAAAGATCTGCTATATTATGAACAGAAAATTAATAGATTAAATAAACTCCAGGGTTTCCACACAGGAAATTGTTTAGCCATGGTGATAAGCCACATACAGTAGATCCTGATGCATCTTGTCTCGTGATGAATTTAGTGAGCAATGACCTGCACAGCCACATGTATTATGTATATGACCTTTGTTGTGTGGAGCGTAATGTTTTATGCCATAACAGTATTTTTATTAATTGTATAGTTGAGGAAATGGTGTTTGTTTTAGATGAAATGGCTCACCTCTGCTGTAAAACACTGAAAATCTCCAGTCTTCATAAAGCCTAATAGTAGGTTCATTCAGTCATTTTCATATTTATTGTCACTCCTTTGATCCAGTTGATCCAGTCCCCGGCTCTGGCTCCATTGGGATTGGTGATGTTGAAAACCACATCAGAGGAACTTGCGTGTCCTCGAGAAGACCTGAGTGTCGCCAGAAAAGATGAGCTTCGTAAACTGCTGCTGGAGCAAGTACCAACAGTGCTGGGACTGTTGACGGGTGAGAACAACCTTTAAGACTTTGTGCAAAGTTATTGCCTTATGTATGCATGTGTATCTATATCTGTATCTATATATATCCATATCTCTTTCTCTCTATATATATATATATAGTTATATATAGATATATAGTTTCACTATAAATGCACATGGGTGTAATGTGTCAATGATTTTGCTTAAGTTAACAGTGCTCTCTCTATATGTGAGTATAGCATTATGAATATGTGTATCAGTATTACGTACCATATTACAAGGGATGCAATCCAATTTTCAAACTGAGACAGGAACCTCCCAGTCCGAGATACTACAGGAATGCAAAATGAATTGTAAAACAAACTGGAATTAGGAAATAAAATCACCAAATGTACAACCTGCTAGTGAGGTTTAAATATCGTAATAGTTCTGTTTTTATGTGTTTTTATGATGTCTACATTTGACTAAAGGTAAAATATGCCAGAATTTGACTTGTTGTCTTAGTCAAAAACCTTTGGCATGTGTAGATAATTGAGTTCTTGTCACTTCTTGTTTTTTAGGTATCCTGGAGACTTATGGGGACAAGCACAGTGTCATAGCTTCCACCCCACCTCCCTCTCCCACCTCAGGGGAAAGTGGTGAGTGAATTGTTTTTAAGTTACCTGAAAACTTCGAAGACTTGCTAGTAATGTAATGACTAACACAAGCATTTTATCGAGCAGTTTGTTGTGTGTTAACCTGACCGTTTATTTTTGTTTCTTCAATCTGCCAGTGGAATTGCTTGGCAGTTTGTTTCAGGGCAGTCAGTACTCAAAGCTGCTTTGCCAGCCCATGGCAACATTGGACAATGAGAGTCAGCAGCTGTGTTGTCTCGTTTTGGAGTGTTTGGCTCACCTGTTCAGCTGGATCCCTCTGTCCACAAGCATCACACCCACCCTGCTGGCATCCATTTTCCATTTTGCACGTTTTGGCTGTGATCTTCGGACAAAGACGAAGACGGGATCCTTCATCTCCTCAAACTCCTCGTCTTCTAATGGGCAGCTCAATGCTGGGACATTGCCACCAACATCGAATGGAGGCGGACGAAATGGACAGCAGAGTGAGGGCAACAAGGTGGATCGTGCCCGGCTTGGGGTACTCGCCATGACATGTGTCAATGAGCTTGTGTCAAAGAACTGTGTGCCAATGGATTTTGAGGAGTACCTGCTGCGTATGTTCCAGCAGACCTTCTTTCTCCTGCAGAGGCTGACACGGGAAAATAACGCGCATACAGTCAAGAGCCGCCTACAAGAACTTGATGAGAGGTATGGGTCAGCCCCATTAGTTAACATTAATGTTTGTTCATACATAATTGTTTGCAGACTAGTTACTAATTTCAGCATGTCGTCTGCAGCTAGTCATATTTACTTTTGTTAGACACAAACCTATTTTGCAGTCCGAAGTTGCACTCTCATATTTCTTAGTAGCCCATCTTTTGTTTGTTATCAGACATTTAATGATATTGTCCGTCTTAGACTAAATGAAGTAACTTCTGACTTTAAGATCTTTGTGTTGACTTTAATGTTTTCTCTTTCATCTTGCAGTTACTTGGAAAAGTTCACAGATTTTCTGCGCCTGTTTGTCAGTGTTCACTTGAGACGGATAGAGTCCAGTCCTCAGTTTCCAATTGTAGAGTTTCTTGCCCTGCTTTTCAAGTACACCTTCAACCAGGTAATGATCATTTTGTCAGTCAGTCATTTGTTGATGCAGGACACCAAAGATTGTTGTTTTCTCCAGGTTTTCTTCAAGATTACAAAGTTTGCTTTTCATTGTTTTTTCAGCCTACCCATGAAGGCTACTTTGCCTGTTTGGATATTTGGAGTGTCTTCTTGGATTTTTTAACAACCAAAATCAAAAGCAGACTCGCTGACAGAGAAAGTGTTCTAAATAGGTAAGTCACTCAGAAAACTTATTTATTCCCTTTCCAGTGTTTCCTAGTAGCACATGAATCCAAGTAGGCTAACAGACATCAGGTTAAGACAGACCCCAGGAGAGAGTTCTTGAGGTAAATGCAATTACTGTCTGTGTACAGTGACACTTGGTAGGCAATTTGTACAGTAGGTAGGTATGTGTAGGTCTGTGTTACAGAAGTCTAGTGTATGAAATGGCTGTATCTTCACTACACTGTGCCTGCATTTTTAGAACCTATGATAATCTGGTCCTGGGCCTGGCCTTATTTGCTCATGTCCAGGCGTCATCACTGCCTCTTCCTCTCCGTGGGGGAGAGGGCAGGGGTTGGGCCTCACAAGTAGAATAATAAATAATAAATTGTTGTTGCCTTTGTTTTGAAATGTAATATATTCATGTATGGTTGGACAGGTACAAAGATGCCTTAGTTCTTCTGTTAAGGGAAGTTCTGAACCGCATACAGTTCAGATATAATCAGGCCCAGTTGGAAGAGCTGGATGATGAGACTCTGGATGATGATGTAAGAACACTTTACTTATTTCACAGTTGTCTGTCAGTTGCACCTTCTTATTAACACTGTATGTACTGTGTATACAGCCACATGAAGTCACTTACCAAAGTTTATTTTAATAATACCATATTAACCCCTTAAGACATGCACACATTACAAAGATGTATAACTTTCACTTCAAAGTCTAAATGTCCTCCTTCATTTGGTAACTATAGCAACAGACCGAGTGGCAAAGGTATCTGCGTCACAGTCTGGAGGTGGTTGCCAAGGTGATGGAGCTGCTCCCATCCCATGCATTCTCTACCCTGGTAAGAGATCGTTGTTGATGTCACCTTGACATTTTGTAGTTTAAAGTGGACTTTACTGGGGTATTGCCATTTTAGAATTCTGCCTGTGGCAAATTAGCTGTAGATTTTCTTCAACACTGAAAAGTTTTTGCTGAGTTCAAGATGTGTTTGCTAGGAGCTAGGAGGATGAATGCCTACAAAATTAAATCACCAAACATTTGCTTGTATGTATATACACTGTAGCTTCCAAAACATTAAAACAATACTCCTAACTCCTGAATATTATACTAGACTCCTTGATCAGCTGTCAGATGTGTGTTTAAAATTGTGTATCAGGTCATACCTGCTGTTTTCAACAGTTTATTCACTTTTTTTAAATCATTGTGTTAAATGTGTTTAAATGATAAGCAATAACTAATAAATTCATGTTAGTAGTTAACTCATTGGTGAAACTAATGGAACAACAGATTAAAGTTACAATAGACACACAACAAGGTGTTATAAGACTTTTCTTCATACAAGAGACTTTTCACGTTTATGAATTTCATTATTACATTAGAATATTTATGGTGATATATTCCAGTCAGTGGCAGCCCCTCCTTATTCCTCTTTTCTCTTTGAAGTTTCCAGTCCTGCAAGAAAATTTGGACGTATACATGGGTTTGCAGCAGTTTATTGTCACCACTGGCACAAGTAAGCAGCCCTATTTTTATCTTTCAATTTTTCTTGCTTCACTTTCAGTCTTTTGTATGGAAGTACAGTCACATTTGGATGATACTGATCCACTGTTAGGATATTAGGATGACATGTCATGATGTTCTTCTATCAGGTCGGAGGCTTAATATATCTGCAGAGAATGACTGCCGGCGACTTCACTGTTCTCTCAGGGATCTCAGCTCCCTACTTCAAGCTGTTGGACGCTTGGCTGAGCATTTCATCGGGGAAATCTTTGCTGCACGTTTCAGTGACGCCCTGGCAGTGGTGGAGAGGTCAGTGTTCTGGTACACTTTTGAAACCCTCAAAAGTGATTGTTGTGCATACATCATGAGGTTATATTTATATTTCAACATGCTTTAACAAAACTGACATTACATTTTATACAGTCATTATTACTGGATCAAGTAACTCTTAAGAGGTGGTAGTTCTGTTGGCTGTTCAATTTGCTCCATTAAAAGAGCAAAATATCATAATGGTCCATGTGTTTCTTTTTCAAGGTTGGTTGAAGTGACTTGCTACGGCTCACAGACCAGCCTTTACGACCTGGAGACCGCTGTGCCTTCTGTCCTCAAGCCAGACCTCACTGACGTGTGAGTATCACATGTTAAACAGAAACCTCAACCCTAACAAGATGTGTTGCACTAATTTTTGTTTCAGTTACAAATAACAAAACTAAACTGTTGCATTATGACATGCGCTTTGCAGCATCACTGACAAAATAAAAGGGAACTGTTAGCAATTGCTTACTTAGAGACTTAACAGCCATATTTCACACCTTAATAAAAGCCACTGAGAAGCAACCCTGGCTGTAAGCACAGTGTGAAATTGCTGCCTGTTCATAGCTATCAGAGCTACTGTTCTATATAATGAAGTTAGATTCTTTTTTTTCTTTTTTTTCTGGGACTGACTTAGTAATCCAGACCAATCTTTAATGAATTCAAATGTTATGTCAATGTAAAATTGTAAATGCAAATTTGGAACAAATCTGACTGTATATATACTGAAGCTGTATAAACAAGTATGTTTTATTAAGCGTTTTAACTGTGTGTGGTTTGTTTTGTTTGTTACAGACATGCACAGGCCCTTGCCGCTTTGCAAGCCTACTCTCATTGGCTTGCACAGTTCTACAGTGAGGTCCACAGTCAAAACCAGAGCCAGTTCATCAACCTCATCACATCTGCAATAGATGCCAGTAGTCCACTCATCACTGCTAAGGTAGCTTGACTCATACTTATCTCTCTTTTTTTTAAATAAGTCATTCAAATCAAATACCAACCAAAAGAATGCTGGTTTTGTAATTGAAACAATGTTTCATTAAGGAGGAAGTATGATATGGAAAATATTAACTAATATCTAAAACCTTTAGCCCACATTCATAGGAACTTTCTGCTTTATTTATCTGGTCCTCTTTGGTTAATATTTACCTCGTCTGAGTGTTATTATGATAAAATTCATTCAATCTTGTGGATAACTTTTTTTGGGCTGATCACTTGAAGCAGTATTCGCTGATAATGATTACGAGCTCTATATTTATTTAACTATTCCTAACAAAATATTAAGTATTAAAATCAAGAAAAGACGAAGTATCTTGAATTGACAAATGTTTACTTATTTGCAGGCAACATATTTCTCGCTCTCGCTCAGTTAAGCAGTTAACAAATATACAGTGTTTCACACAGAATAACAGTGTGACTGGGGAGGGGGGTATTTTTCTGTAATATGTATCTGCGTGGCCCGTTCAACTGTGTGTGTGAGGAAACACTGTTATAACTTTCCAGTGGAATAATATAAGTATGTCATCTGATCACTTTATAAAGACCACTGATCAAACACAGTCAATATTGGCTGGTAACAATATCAATAATTTTGTACCCAATTTTAGAGCTCCTTTCCAAATACTGGGTGACATTAATAAATGCAAGTACATAGTTTTGGAAACTACGGGAAGGATATGTTTAGGGTTGGGCTTAGATGTCAAAAAGAGTTGTTGTTCTTCTTTCAATACTTCTGTCTTTTCTCCAGGTACCAGAAAAGTTGCTGCTCTCGGCATGCCATCTGATGGTTTCCATAACCTCTACAGTGCGGCCTGTCTTCTTGGTCACGTTGCCAGCTGTTCAGAACATTTTCAACCTCATTACAACAGAGAATCAGAGCCACAGACTACCACAAGAGGTACATATTTGTTGTGTTTATTTTGCATATGATATTTGACATATATGATATGTGATGATATGTTGTGGCTCAATTATTTAGTGCAAAATAAATAATAGATTTATACAGTTTTGAGAAGTAGCAAAGTACTTACAGTTTATAAGATTAGTCCAAAATTTCTCTTTAAATAAAACACTACACAGGCATAAAGATTAAAAGTATGAAATGTGCTCAATATGTGAAGTAATTGTGCTTATTGTATGTTTGTGTGTGCACGTGGTTGCTCCTACAGGCTCACATGTTGGTATGTAGGGCTTTGTCCAACATGCTGCTGCTCCCATGGCCAAATTTACCAGAGAATGAGCAGCAGTGGCAAACGCGCTCCAGCAACCATGCCAGCCTGCTGGCAGCACTCACTCGAGAATATCGTGTTTTAAGAGGGACAGTGAACATAACTCCTCGGCAACACGATCTGAATAACAGTCAGTATTTCTTTCTTTCTTTTGTTTTGTTACTTTTATTACACTGACACTCTGTCATTCTTTGTCCTGCTTGAATTATGTTTTCTGACCATCTGTTTTCCACTCCAGTGAAAGCTGTGATACAGCAGACCCTACCTGTGCTCAGAGACATAGTGGACAGTATCTCTGGGGAATCCACCAAATCCCGTCAGATCTGTTATCAGAGTCTTCAGGAGTCTGTCCAAGTGTCTCTCAGCCTTTTCCCAGTGTTTATTCAGCAGCCAGGTCAGTGTCTCTCATCTAGTTGGCTATCCATCTAACATTTGTTATAACATTTTTTAAAGGAATGAAGATGATCTTATCAAACCTGTCACAGGGCACTGAGGCCTATCCGTTTGTTATACTCAGAATGCGTGTATCTTACTAGTGCATGATAACACTGCATGTAAGAAAAGACCAGATCCACATCAATGTGCAATCTGAAATAGCATTACAAAATTATGTTTGTATATCTGTTTTAGGTAAATGCATTTATTAATAATTAATACAAATAATAAGAAGTAAATTCCTGACGACTTGAACAAATTTGGATGCAAGAGGTTGTCTGACTGGCCAGCTTTGTTAATTTTGTCACTTTTCTTTCCCAGACGTGACAGATGAGATGTTGGCCTTCTTCTTGACGCTGTTTCAGGCTTTACGAGTCCAGATGGGCGTCGCCTTCACAGGACAGATCATCCACACTTTCCTCAGCATGTTCACCAGGTGAAAAAGAAACTACATTACTCTTTCATCCTATCTAGATGGATAGAGGTTTAAATGGCATGGAGCAAACAATTAAAATGTTGCCATCACACTAATTCATGCAATGTCACTTGTATGTGCTCCAGGGAACAGCTGGCCGCCAGTATTTTGCAAGAGGGCAGTGCAGGGTGTAGAGTGGTACAGAAGTTCCTGAAAATCTTGCAGGTGGTGGTGCAAGAGCCTGGTCAAGCTTTCAAGCCCTTCCTGCCCAGCATCCTCTCTCTGTGCATGGAGCAGGTTTACCCGGTTGTGGCAGAGGTCAGTTGGTGCTCACCTGTCATGAGTTAACATTCATTCTGATTTACCTGCTGTCACCTAAAATTAGCATGTGGCATCTCCCTTTATTTATTCTGTAAATTAAAATCATCAGTTGCTTAACAGTGATATAATTTCTGATCTTTTTGTGTTTGACATTCATGAAAATTTCCTGGATAACAGTTGCTAATTGAGTCTCTTGTCTTTTGTAGCGGTCTTCCCCAGATGTCAAGGCAGAAATGTTTGAGTTGCTATACCAAATACTTCACCAAAACTGGAGATACTTCTTTAAAACTTCAGTCTTAACAAGTGTCCAAAGAGGAGTTGAAGATACGATGGAAAACGAGGCCCAGTTCACAGCTGCCATGCAGGTGTGTGTATGCATGTGGCTAAAGTTATCTACATGTACCTTCTGGATGGATGAATACTTAAATCTAAATCCATTGCTGCTTGTTTTCCTGACTTGTGCTGAAATATCTTTTCCAGGCTTTCGGACAGTCTTTCCTGCAGCCTGATATCCACATCTTCAAGCAGAATCTGTCCTATTTGGAGTTACTCAACACCAAGCACAAGTTGTATCACAGAGTAAGTGAAGCTTTTATGTCTGTCTTTGCTTTTAGAGGTGCAGCATCAGTAGGACAGAAAACCCATGGCAGCACTTAGATCAGTGTGACCTTTGCACCCTTCCCAGTGATTAGTAGAAAGTATATTATGATAAGATTTGATGTAAGATAAGAACACACAATGTGATTGAGTGAGAACTACAGCATCCATTGTCTTTTTTTTTTTCATTGTGCTTTAGAAGCTTTTCCGGACCTCGATGCTCTTTCACTTCATCAACGTGCTGCTACAGGTCCTTCTTCACAAAAGTCATGACCTTCTTCAGGAGGAAATCACTGTTGCAATTTACAACATGGCCTCTGTTGACTTCGATGCCTTCTACTCAGCTTTCATGCCTGAGTTCCTCAATGGGTGCCAGGGTGTGGACACCAGCCAACGAGCTGTTCTTGCACGCAACTTCAAGCTTGAACGGGTAAGAGTAAAAAAATTTGCCAACATTGTTTTATTCTCTCACTTAACTGAAATATACTGACATCACAGTTTAAACTAACATATGCAATGACCACTGGGTTTTGAGTTAGTCTCTATTTAATGAGTTACCATGGCAATATATTCTGCAGGTTGTTGACACATATTTGCATTAGACACAGTCCAGCCTTTGTTACTTGAAAAATATTTCCATTGTTGCTCACTGAGGCTTAATCTGTTTCCCTGTTAACAAACTGAGATTTTTTATTTGAGTACATTTATTTACCTTGTGTACTGTGAGCTGCTGTAACAAGTAAATTTCCCTGTGTTGAATGAATAAAGTTTATCTTACCTTAAATATTCAATCTGAAGTACTTGTTTTATTAATTGTAACAACTCTACAATAGAAAAATGCAACTTGATTTGAAGAAATGTCATTGCAGTCTAAAAGTATTACAAATTGTTTCTAATAAATTAACATGTTTAACTTTTATCTTCTTTCTCAAGGACTTGCCTTCGTTCACTCAAAGTGTGCAGCGGCTGGTGAATGATCTTCGCTACTACAGACTGTGTAATAGTAGCCTGCCCACTGGTACCATCAAGCTATAGCACAATGACTGCTTGAACCACTCCATACATCAAGTATGATCAAGGACTGCCTGTGCTGACCACTTTGCTCAACACTCCTTCTCCAATTCAGCTTTGCTCCACCTGTTCAAAGAAATAGGAGGGAACAACACACATTGTTTTGTTGAGTAATTGGAGGTTGAGGATGCTGCTGATTTTTCTTTGATTTCTACTGTAGAAGGTTGGCGTTTAATTATATTTTTTTTAAAAGCAGCGCCCTCCTTATGTGTTGCCAATGATAATTTGGCAAGAAATGTAAACCTGGTCTGCAGTTGGCTTTTGCCCAGACCTGGAGCAGTCTGAGCCAGGCCTTCTTTCCCATGCCTTCGCAACAGAGCTGGGCTGGGACTGAGCACTTTCAACTCATTTTGAGTTTTTAAAATGTCTGCTTTTATTCATTTTTGCCTTTTTTTTTTCTCCAAAGGAGATGGACTCTCAACTTAAGATCTTTCATATCATTCCATTATGAAAAAGAGAAAACCTGCTTGATTAATAAAGTGCTTTTTTAGTAAAACTCTGGTATTTGTTATTTCATGATTTTATTGGTCTCTGTGCTTTACTGGATCTGTAAATCTGTGTTTACACTTGTCAGTGGCAAGCTTTTAACTTAAATTCATCTACTTCAACTGTTGATTTTTTTTTTTTAGAACACATGCACAAATAATCGAATAGCTGGTCTGGCTCTTGACAGAAACCTTGGATAAGGCGGATCCAAATTCAATTCTGAGAATTGCTAAAAGACATGAAGCATCAACAGACACGTTTTATGTGTGGCATGTGACAACACAGCATGCTTGAGATGGGAAGCATCAGCAGAGGAAGAATAATTAAACAACTTCACAAACTTGACACAATATTTACTGCAAGTTCACAGAGAGCATTACAGCTTCAATGTTTGTGGCTGCTGCTTAGGTAATACAATGGTTAAGCATGGCCGGGGGTTTTCTCTGGAAACGGCTTCTGTCTAAATACTGAAGGCAAGTGCTTATTCAGTCATGCTGTTAACTTTAGTTATATATGTTCAGCTGTGTGTGATTGTAGTGTATGAAACAGAGAGGCAGGCTGGAGGTTCAGGTGAATCAGCACAACCCTCATGGCCACAAACAGGAACAGAATTATGGATGGATTTCACTGCTCAGTTTAATAATATCTCATCTTTAAATGGAATCCACAACGTTTACACATCAAGATCACTTTATTGTTATTGGAGACTACTTTAAGGCTCTGAAACCACTTGTGCTGTATGTCTTCTATGGATGTCAAGTGGTGACAATAACCCTGCAACAGCCTGCTTTCCAAACTGTGGAGATCTGGGCAATTACATGGCATGGAGCGTTTAATTAAGACAGCTGCGTTGCATTATGGGAAGTGTAGTGTCCAGTGGTTTAGATTGCTGCAGAGGGACAACATGCTGAAAGCTTTACGCACAGAACTTTTATTCATAAATCCAATGGTTAAATCAGACGGGCGTACAAATATTTCTGAATTCAAGGTAGACGTTTGAGTACGTTTTTGCATACACACAGCAGACACTTCTGGCATCAGTGGAGTTAACTATGGTTCAGTTTGAGTGACAACTGGGGACAGACAGGGGGATGACTCGTGAGTTTTGATTGAGGAGGGTTGACTTCTCTCGACAGAAGCTGACAGAACACGCGTCAAAACATGGTCATGTTTCCGAGGTGCATTTTTAAGAGAGTCCTTCAGCAGTTTTATTCAGGGAATCAAGAGACCACTAAAAGTCTTGTATCTGGGTTTCCCACTGCGCTGCTTCATGGACACAGAGCTGCTGGACACAGGAGCTCATCGAGTAAGTATTTATATTAACTGGTCAGAAAAGTAATGTCTTATTCTCGCGTTGTATTTCCTTTTCATTAAAGAATCTATCATGTGACATGACTAAATGGCACTATTTAATGTTAATCTGACCAATAAACGTCTGTCTGACATCTCTTTGTTCTGTGATGATGGCATGCAGTTTTATTTCTTTAGATTTAGATAATCGATTAGACTTTACCTCCCGTGCGCAACTTTTGTTGGCTCCAAACTTAACGCGGTGCTTGGCGAAAACAAATTCGCTTGCCAAATGCATGGGGTCATGAACTGGAACTAGGTTAGAGGCACAGAAGATAGTGATGATGTTGTAGGTAACAGACACAGTGACGTGCGGTGTGCGTAATTGGGCCAAAACATGTGCGTATTGTGCGTAATGAGCAAGGCACTGTTCGACACCAGAACCTTTTTACCCAGAACCTAACTCCTATCCAGCCCGTACGTCGTTGTACTTTACTAGCACAGAGAGTCCTAAAATTAAATGCCAGTAGATTGAGTTCTTCTCTTGATGGGTCACGTGTGTGCGTAATTGATCGCATGCAGTCACTCATTAGGTCCTAACTGGTGTTTTAGCTGTGCGCCTTCTAAATACATACAACATCTGATTTCCCGGAGGGTAGTTCATCTGTATTTGATTTGCAAACCTGTGTGTGTTTGCGGTGGTTGTTGTTTTCCCTGCATATGGGTGACTTTGAGTTAATATTGTCCTCTTTCCTGTAAGTTCCTGACAGTATGTGAGGGTAGAAGTTCTGTTTTGCTCCTCCAGGTCTCCCAAGTGTAAGTGAACGGACTCTTATAGCTATAAAGCCAGATGGAGTTCAACGTCGTCTTGTTGGACAGATCATTCAGAGGTTTGAGCAGCGAGGCTTCAAGCTGGTTGGCCTGAAAATGTTGCAGGTATAGAAGTCTGAAAAAAATTTGTTTGTGTGATGTGCAAGTTCTCTGTGTATTTTTTTTTACTGTCTGTCTCTGTTGTGAAGGTGTCTGAGGATCTCCTGTCTCAGCACTACAGTCAACTGAGGACTAAGCCTTTTTATCCCAGCCTTGTGCATTACATGACTTCAGGACCTGTGGTTGTCATGGTGAGGGCTCCTCTTTCTGCCTCCTTGTGAGATATGCCTGTATTTTCCATTATTTCATCTTATTTCTTAAATTACTTCTACCTTTGCTTTAGGTTGACAGACATGAAAAATGTCTGTTAGAAATAAATGTAAAGCTAGTACACAGTATTTAAAGTCTAAACCCACTACAAATCTCAGCAAATCTTGAATATCTTGTTTTTGTGTGTGCATATGTGTCGTTTTATTTTTTGTTCAGGTGTGGGAGGGGCACAAAGTAGTCCAGACGACACGTACGATGGTGGGTCATACTAACCCAGCTCAAGCCCAGGCAGGCACAGTCAGAGGAGATTTCAGCTTTCATGTCAGCAGGTAACTGGAGGTTATTTGATATTATTATATGTACTGTGAGTTTCAGGACTAAATAACAACCTTATGATACTGCCACTTTCCAAGTATGGCACATTGTTAAATTATTGCACATGATTTTTCTTGTCTTCATAAAATAATCATGTGTGTTGGTCATTTAAAGGAACGTGGTTCATGCCAGTGATTCAGTGGATGGGGCACAGAGGGAGATCCAGCTGTGGTTTCAGGGAAAGGATCTTCTGAACTGGGACTGCTGTGATCAGACCATCACCTGCGAGCTGTAAAGACACTGAGAGTCGAAAGCAGTGAGAATCAGTCATACTACCTCTTCTCCTGTTGCTCAGAGGTCTGGTTTGTGACAGTGTGACCACAGTGACTGAAAAAGATGAGTTATATTCAGTGTTCCTACTAAATAATTTACCTCAGTAAGTGCACTTACAATCACAAAGAGTTTTTTAATACTTTACACACATAGATTTTTAGCTGTTACATCCTTAATTGAACTACCATAGGAGGAGTTTGTCTTTGATCTCATTATAAGATGTGTGTAGTAATCAATACTCATTTTGGCATTGCAGCTGATAGATACAGTATTTTAACAGTTAGTGTGAAACAATGGACTGCACTGTGGAGCCACTGTGGATTAAATTAATTAGACTTGAATGACAGATGCAGACATTGTTAGTGGCT
The DNA here is from genome assembly GCA_033000465.1 of Sciaenops ocellatus. Classification (NCBI taxonomy): domain Eukaryota; kingdom Metazoa; phylum Chordata; class Actinopteri; family Sciaenidae; genus Sciaenops; species Sciaenops ocellatus. The sequence goes on from CP136877.1 coordinate 18,576,692, forward strand.
CAGTATTTGATTTCCAGCTGAAATATTATTTCATATTTTGGCACAAAGCAAGTACAACACAAGAGTGTATCCCACATTTACCCAATATGCCAAATCTTTCTGCTAATGGATAAAACTTGATGTTTTTTGTGTATTTTAGACACCCTGTCTTTTATCCCCAAATCATAGTGAACAGTAATCTAAAAAACTAACAGTCCAGATAGTCTAAACAGCTATTAAGGTATAACTTACTTTATGTCAAAACCAAATTACATTTTACCAAACAATTAAGACAAAGTAGGATCTAATTTAATTTGTCCAGACTGTAAAAATTTTAGAACTGACCTTCACCCCTGGAAGCTGCTCTGCTGTGTGATGATCATGCACAGCTCCCACAGGTTAACAGATTCACAAAACATTGCATAAAGTTTGTCAAAAAGAGAGATTGACATCCCCTTTTTGGCAACATAAAACATTATATATATATATATATATATATATATATAATGTAACAAATTATATGTATTAGTGCTGTTTTTTGAATGAATTCTTTACTTGAACAATGTCCTTAAATATTTTATGTAATGATTCAACTTGACTGAAAATTTAATTGAGTTAAATTTGTATACTGAGATTTTTTATTAATTGTCTTATCTCTGTTTAAAACCACTGTGAGGCTGAAGAAATTAAATATGAGAGTGAACCATTTCAAGGCACGCACAAAACTGTCTGAAATGGGAATAGTTGTTTGTAGTTGAGCCTAAATTAATGATCACTTGTTGAGCATTTGATCTCTGCTAAATGTAATTTGTAAAATGTGTTGGTGCTGTCAGTGTGAAAATGTACCGAAGTAACATGTCTTGAACTTCAAAGCTCTGTATGATGATGATTTACCTTTTTTTAATTGTTTGTCTTGACCTATAATAAGTAAACTCATGATACAATGATATGATACAAAAATAACACATAATGTTTTATTCGAGCCAGTACATTGACAGCAATGTATCTCTTATGTTTCTGTATTGTACATTACGTCATGATATGCTGTACAGTCACAATGAAAAACACTGAATCAGAAAGCAATTCAGTCTCCACAGAACAGCATAGAAGGAGTCAGGATTGAAATTGTATATTTAGGACAACAGTTTGTGTGTATTTGGTCTAAAACAGCATCTGACTGTAGCAATCGACATTGTTTTAATACAGCCTGATGTGCAAGCAATAAAAACTCTGAATCAATCAAACATCTGACTGTTCTGTGGAGTACTAAACATTTATAACAGAATGTACTTTTTATAGCCCTAAAAAGCAGATTCAGTCCATTGTTGTTAATACATCAAACTAATAATCAGTATATTATGTTTATTTTACTGCATTTGTGTTTATTGTCATGTTTCAGATATTGACTCAACGAAAGATAACATAAAAATAGAAATATTTAAATTGTTAAACATATTAATGAACACCAAACGGTAAGAATAACTTTAGTAAACTCTGGTAAGAATCTGAAGTTTAAAGCCCCTCTGTCTTACAATGTAAAATCTAAAATAGTCCCAATGTCAACTAGTATTAATGAGTGAGCTTTACCTTTAACACAGCTTGCTTTTGTTGATTAATCTGGAGCACATAAGAGATAAAACAGCATTTAAATCCATCTGCAACATCACTCTGTGAGTCCAGCTGCAGTATTATATTTATCTCCACTGATTCTTGATACCACATCTCCAGTTAGATCTGTCACACAAGATCATGCTCTGATTCCTCGTCAATCCTCAGCTTTTGCCTCTCCATCACTTTCTCTAGTTCTGTGGCTTTGTGCACGTCCTGTGGAGGACAAAAGACAAAACTTGAAGAGAAGCATACCAACTGTTTTAGTTTGGAAAATGACATATGCACCTACATTTCAGTTCAAATACAACCCATAATGAAATTCCTTTAATACCGATCAAGAAAAAGATTTAGTGATTGGTTGGTTTAGTAATTTAGTGATTAACAAGTCTACCCACTGCAACTTTAGACCAAGAGATCTATAAGAGATAATGTGCATTTTGGCATTTTGTCAAATGAAAAGTTTTTGTTTTTTTTAACAATCTTAATAACCTTGTCAATGTAGGTCAATAACATTGTGGTAAAAATGACATAACTCTGTCCCTAGGCCAAGGCTGAGCAAACAACTAGCTCAGAACACATGGACCCAAGCATAACCCCACAAACAAACATAGAAACAAACTGTGAACAAACCTCGAGAAGGGCCTTCTGCACCATAATTTGGCTGTAAACTCTTGCACCTTCGTCTGGGGACACTGTGCGGAGCTCCTCCTTATTCAGGGAAAAAAGCTGCGCTCCTGTTAAAATGCCCAAACTCTGAACTGTCCTGAACGGAGGAAGAAAACAAGAAAATCAGTGTCGGTGTCTGTTCACCTTCAGAGAGCTTTTATTGTCAAGTATGTCTGAAGAATCCAGTTGCTCACCCTGGAATAATCAAAAGCAAATCTAAGCTTCTCTTCCTAAGATTCACTTTAATTTTTTGTTGCACTTAAGAGTGCCCTTAAATGTCTTCCTAGCTCACTGTTTTAGTTCAACTCAGGTTACAGCAATTCATAAACATTATCGGGGAGGAGATTTTGACAGGATGCTATTGTACACTAAACAAAACCTCGGAGCGTACCTCTGAAAGCTGATGTGCTACATGTATAAAGCAATAAACCGTGGAGATAACTTTGATTTTTATTCACTGTTAATCAAGTCCACATAATTCTTTTTAGTTTTTAGAAACAGTGTGAGCTGAAGTTCAACGGTGCACACTCACTGCTGGCTGAAGCCTTTGGTGGTGAGCCAGGCCTCCACCTCAGCAGGCGGTGAGTGATAGTTCAGGGGAGTAGAAGTGTCAGCTGTGCGGGGAACCACCAGAGGACGGATTGAGCCTCTTTTCTCAGCCAGCCGCTGAAGAAGCTCATCATTCATTATCAGCACTGCAAGTGCAATACACACAAAACCAAATAATGTGAGTCAAAGTGTCACATTTCTCATTTTTAAAGATTCATGCTCAACATGCTAGGTTGTTCTGAATTTATCACATTTGCCATGTGATAAATGTTCATGGAAGATTTCAACAAAATGGCTAATGATTTTTACACCACACAGTCAGTGAGGTCTGTTTATGGCCTGTTATCTCTGTACTTACTGTCAACATTATCCCAGTGTTTTGCAGGACTATAAAGACATCTGACTGCACCTGTCTTCAGGTGCACCATATGTGTTTGTAGTCCTTTTCTACAAATGCTACATTTCATTCAGATTTTCCTCGTCTCACGTGAGGTTATTAATTCATATGATAAGCGGATGAACGTATTTATTACCTCGGTCACTGTCTTCTCCCTGCATTGTTGTAGATGGTAAAACCATGCTCTGTGGTCGCAATGGGCTTGTAGCTATAGGACTGGTTGCATCTGGGCTTGGTGGAGCATGTGGGAAATACTTTGTCAGAGGGGAAAGGGCCATCTTCTGTTATGAACAAGCAAGAGTAAATAAAAACAGGAAGATGGCATGAAACAGTAAACTGTATGTGAGTGTGTCTTGCGTCTGTACTGTACCTTTGACTCTCTGCGTACCACTGGGCTGTCTCTCCCCATGTTATTCAAAGCAGACAGAGGCTCCAGGATATTATGAGGAACAAATCCTATCTGGTCAAAGCGGTTCCGACACTTCCACCATCGCTTTGATGACTCAATTACCTAAAGAAAGATGACTCACACATCAATCAAGTTTTGTGACATATTCCAAGAATATGTCTATATTTAATAGGTGGATGACCACCTCTAAGTCTAATTATGGGCGTTTACCTCTAGAGTTTCTCCTTGTAGCACAGAGAGCTCACTGCTGTTTCGAGCCACAAAGTCATAACTGCAGCAGTAAAGTCTCTCACCCTCTGGTGGAAGCCAATTTCCTTCTCTGAAATAGAAATGACATTTAAACATATGTAACATGTAAATTAGTAATTATCCCGAACAAAAGACATGGAAGGTATTCTCAGACTTAACAACCTTCAGACTGATTTTATTAGCCAATATACTGTTAATTGTAGCCATTAAAAATTGCCTGTTATTATCATTCTGCTATAAAACATATGTCTTTTTTTCTGCAGACTTACACTTCATCAGTGCCTTCACCATGGCCCTCTGCTGTCTGTCGAGCTTGGTCCTGTGGAGTTTGTGCTGCCCTACTTTCCCTGAAAGCATCTTGTTTGTGCTGTGACTCGATGGGATCTTCTGTAGGTTGTCCACTTGAGTCATAGGCCTGAGGCTGCCACCCATTCAGGAAGACAGGTGAGTACGGAGGAACAGACACACTAAGTTGCGAACTAAGAAAGAGAGAAAAAGGATCTTATTAGAGTAACGTGACACAATCTCAAAGAATTACACACACATATTTATAAACACACTGACCAGGGTGAAGTCCAGTTGGGCCCTAATGATGTCCACAGCACCTTTTCCTCTTCGGTCAGATGTTTGTTGAGTAGTGAAACAGCACCACTGGTCATTGCAGGACTAACTACGGACGCACCTAACGCTGGCCCTCCAGTGGTTTTCACAATCTGAAAAAGGGAGCGTCGCCACAGTCAGTATCATAGAGAGCGAAAGAGAGACAGAGAAACTACCAAATAAAATATTATAACGACCCACCAGTCTTAGAGGCACAAAGACGGGATGCAGCAGCTCTGGTGCGTCAGGCTGTGTGATGACTGACTTGAGCCGGTCCTGAATAAACCAGCATATAGGGTCATTTACATTTTTTATTTTCATTCGGTTTAAAATGTACGTGTAACATGTCTAATCTCACCAGCAGACTGAGGCAGTACTTGATTTTCTGAAAGATGTCCACAAACTCTTCTTCTGATGGAGGGCAAGCTTTCAAGGTCAACAAGTCGTCTGCACAGAGAAGAGCACAATCACAGCTACAACAAAAACAATGTAACAAGATACATATGAAACAGACACATAACCATAATATGATCACTGTTGTTATTATACATGCATTGATTTTTCAAATTTGATATACATTGATGACACTGTCAGTAACATTTGATAATTGTTTTAATTGTTATAAAACAATGTGTACACACATTTGCATATAACACAAACAAAGTTTTTAACACTTTATGTTAAAATAAAAGAATCGTAGAAAACTGAAATAAAAGAAAAGAGCAGCAGAAACTCTACAGTAAAATAAAGTCTCCATGTAAAGGTGTGGAGTGCTTGTTCTGGCTTGTTACACAATGTAGTCCTACAAAGTCACTGGTAGTGACTAATAAAAATCTTGTCTTCTATTTCATTAGTAATACATTCATTGCCTTTAGTCTTATCTAGGGTTACACCTATGCCAACACACACTGGCCAGGCTCCTGGAAAACATTCTGGTCATGTTGCCAGGACAACACAGGGCAAAGACACATAACACAACAACTCAAACTCCCATTCGCACGTATTTGCAATTTATAGTGTCTAACAATGAGGGAACAGCAGTCCACAACAAAAAGATCAAGGTTAGGAACCAAACCTTTTTGTTCTTTCAACTAATCATCATGTCACATCTCATTTATTTTCAAACAGGATACAAACTGGTTACTGACAGTCTGATATGAATATTTTTACCATGTTCATACGACTAGATGGCCACTTATTGTCACAAAATGAACTGGTGAATTATTGAAATAAGCTGAAACTGTGAAAATATGAACCCAGCTTCAGTATTTTCTTTGTCATGTTTCTTGGCCATGCTTGCTATAAGCAAGAATTTTCAGAATTACCTGGATTTTTTTGGCAGCCAGCCTCTTGACCTGCTTCCAGCAAGTAAACCGTGTGCCAATATTCAGCCATTGTCTCCAGTTCCCTGCTTCTACTCTGTTTCTGTAGCTTAACCTAAGCAGCCTGTCCTCTTCTGCCAACAGCTGATTTTTCATACTTTAAACCTACCTTAAACGTATCGTCTGACAACTGTACATATTGTTTCTGGTGACTCTGACAAGATAGGGTGTTTACATGCATGTGACTATAGTAGTTAGTTAGTTCTTAGGATGGAAGATGAACTCTCACCATTTTGGTTGTCCTTTTTCTTGCTCTTTGTGCTTCTCTTCTTCTTCTTTCTTTGGTTGAGAACACTTTGGGCCTCAGCTGTCTGCTGTAAGCGTGCCATGAATCGCTCCACATCGTCAAAGCAGTGGTTCAGAATTTCCTGATGAAGACATGAATTTTATATTTTAGCCATTTAGCATGGTAAAGAATGCATGCAATCCAGTGCAATAGCGCTGCATGTAAATTGAGTACATTTCTATACAAAAATGTATGACTTACTTATGAAATAACTACAGCCTTAAATAATATAATAGAGTCGACTTAACATCTCTCATGGTCTCAACAAACAAACAAACTGAACATTATAACCTTCACCGGGTATTATATACTGTAGGGCTGTTGTTGTAACTACTGGTCACACTGGTAAGCTCAAACTCAAACTTTAATACATAACCCCTGTATATTACCTACTGTATATTATTTATGTAAGTACATACCACTTCTCTCTCTGCATCCAATAGAGATGTATGATTTGACTTTCCAGTGGTCCCATTCTCTGAGTGGAGGAAGAACAAAGACATTGAAGCAAACATAAAAACATTAGGTCAATTGTGAGTACCAGAATAACATAAAGTCTTAAAGTAAGTCTTTGTGGCAACAGTGCATTCATATCATGCATATATATCCATATATATCAAGCAGATGAGTATACCTTTGCCAGAATCTGTGTAGATGGGCAGACCACCAGGAGGAAGCTGCTCTCCTGGAGTTATCATGACTCGGACACCCGAATGCTTTCTAGGAACCACCGGAGGTGGTGAAGACATCTGTTGTGTGCAAATGCAGACAAAGTAAAATTAAGTATGTATACATTAAGGGATAATGCTTAGTTACTATAGCAAATATTTATATTTAAGTAAATACTTACAGTATACCACCTTTTGTGTCACGTTTCCAGTTAAATGTTGCATTAGCCTTCTATAAATACATTTATTTTTACTTAATGTGAATCAGACTTGCATCTTAAACCATACTATTTTTATATGTTATTTTCTACAGCAGATCTGTAATGTTACAGATTTTGATAAATTTTACCCAACAAGCTCGTTGTGACTTCATCTGAATGTTGTATAAAATGATGAATGAGAGCTTGATTCACACTCCACACATTCCACAAACTGATTGTAAGAATGCCGAGTATTCTGTCTGCACACTTGCACGTAAGTGACAGATGCACACGACAGGAAAAACCACTGCTTGGTATGCAGTTGTCAACACCACCAAAACTTGATAAAGAAAATGTACCAAATGAATACAAAAGTCAGTTCATCACAAGTTTGCACTATCCAAACACAAAGCAGCTTTTTACTTCATTGCTTTCCTCATCTTCCTGCCTTTCTTCTGTGTTTGTTCCTCTTCCAACATATTGGTGAAGCAGTGAATACTGTAAAATATTTCAAGCTTCAACAGTTTTCAGACAAAGTCCTTCATGCAGTTATAAATTATGAAATATTCTATCAGGAGTGAGTGAAGTGAAGCTGCTTCAAAAGTCTCCTCTGAAGAACATATTACTGACGCAGAGCAGCTGTCCGTCATATGACAGGTGCCTCCCTGATTATGTGCCTGCCTGTCTAACCTAATCTTAAACACATTTTCAGACACACTGTAGGCACAAAGTTAACACATACAATATAGATCCATCACTGTACCTTTTAGTGTGGTTTGAGCGTTTAAATCCAAGGCACAGAAACCAATCCTCGTGCTGAGCTGTATGTGCACTGAGCTTAGCTGTGTACACGAGGACGTCCCACCTTCTTGAGATATGCACAAACGAGAAAAACGAGTCTGGCTTCCCTTTCAAAGTTAATGTGTTGCTTTCACTCGCCTGTGATTCTCTGATACACACACACACACTCTCTTACCTCCTCCCTCCCATTCTTCTCTCTGCATCTTTAAGCCTCTCCTTTCTTATGACAGGAATTCCTATCAGCAAACTGCCTGTAGCCTGTGCCAAGGGGCTAATGTGATCTATAGCACATGCCATTCGAGAAATGTAATACAGTCTTCCTCAAACTCACCACCTTCACAAATTCAGACATCAAGTTTCGTTTGAGATTATAATATCAAAGCTGAGGCCAAGATAAGACTCTGAGATGAAAAAGAGTCATTAAATGTTCAAATTAAGAAATATGAATTAATAGAAATTAAATTTTTGGGGGATTCCTCAATGAGAAATTGCATTAGTTAAGTCGGCTTGATTTGATTTAATTTTTCTTTCAGGCCATACAACCATCTACCTCTAATTTAGGAAATAGCCTATTTTCTTATAGTTTTTTTGTACTGTAATTATCTGTTCTTTAAATGTTCTCACTGGCTAACATTTAACCAACTTAGAGTCTGTCAAATAAAATGTTAGAAAGTAAAGAAAGTAAAAAAACTGAATAACTGATAACAGAGAAAAAAGTCTAATGGCTCTAATATCTGTACTTTAGGAATATGCACATGTTGACTGTGCATGAACAATATGTTGACAATGACAGAAAGACAAACCTGTGATATGTGAGAAGATGTGGAAAAGGATTTTAGCAAAACACTGAATATCTTGTTTCTGATATGGAATAGCCTTCTTCAGAACACTGCTGGCAGTTGACAGCAAATCAGCAAATATACCGTAGATTATAGAAATAATAGTGGATGTGAGCTTTCTTTCAGAGTCTGTCAGGGTCTGTCAGTACTGTAATGATGATGACCCCTCAGGCATTCCTTGGTGTAGGGTAGGGACAAGGTATTGGTAGGAACTGAACTCTTGGTGAACAATGACACCAACTGGTTGTTACAGGTCAGACTCTGTCTGTCCCAGCAGCTCTCTTCATGTTTGACTTGACGGTTGCACCAGTGGAGAAATTATTAACAGGTGTTCAAACCGAAAATAAAAGGGATGATGTGCTTCATGCACCATGTTCCAAAAAATCCTCTAGTTTTTAAGACATTCACTGTTTCCCAATTACTAAATTATGAAGAATATTCTGCAGGCACTGCTGACACTGAACTATTAGCAGTGATACAAAAATGAATTTCTATACTGTACGTGCAGCAATTTTGGGGATTGTATTCACTATTTTACAAGTATTTCAATCTGGAATATTTCTTAGTCATTCTCTTTCTCTTGTTTTAGATCTTCTCTTGACTTTGTTACATTTTTGACAGCAGAAAATAATAAACTGGTTGGTTGGGGTTAGGCTCCGCTGCTTCCAGAGTTGACTGTAGAAAAAAAGTTTACATGAACAGACAATTTTATCTGCGGCTGTCTTCACCTGGCTTGAATTTAAGCTAGACTACTTATGTGCTTGGCCAAATGGTTTAAGTAGTCTACTGGAATTACATTTTTCCTGTTTAAATTCATATGAATCGCATATTTATTACTGTTGATATGATACACGTAACTTTGAGCACCAACAGGTCTTATCTCAGCCTAAGAGCTTTTCTGTTGATCTCCACAATTAGCCTAGGATTTACTGTACTGCTGTGAACCTTGCATTCATTCCAAGCTTTGAGTTGTTGAAGGACACTTGTGATCTGCATCCCAGCAGTGAGGTACAAGGCTGTTCCAGTGACATACAAATGCCCTTACTGCTGAAATATTGCCTGTTAGAAATGGCATTTTCTTCCTGGCATCACAAACAGCCCATTTCATTTTGTTATGCCTATCTGTCCCATTCCATAGCAACCATAAGCGTTAATTCATACAAATAGTGGATGCCTGAATTCATTCATTTGTACCCAGTAGGTATTTAAGGTCATTTAGGCACATTTTTTCCACAAGGGGGAGTAGGCCTTTTAACTTGTAGTCAGCCAACAGGTGGCTGAGAATTTACTACTAACTTATTTTAGCTCAACTGTGCAACCACAGAGGCTTGTTATTATTATTATTATTATTATTATTATTATTATTATTATTATTATTATTATTATGTTGCTCTTCACTTTGCACAGTGTTAAGTTGACTGACTAGCTCAGGGGCTGCCAACTTACACGCAGTGACCGTGAGACTCACGCAATTAACTCTTTCCTCATGCTCCCTCACCACTCTTCCGTCAGTTATCGATTAGTTTTTGACTGACTGGCTCATTTTCAGTCGCAGTTTGTCAAGTTTTCTGAGAACACGTCTGACAAAACAGCTTCATTCTGCAGCTCTTCTGGCAGCAGCACAGCATCTCTCCCTCTCCTCTGGCACCGTGAGCTACTATGGTTACAGGAACAACCTGAAACTTTATAATGATTCTCAATAAAATCACGAATGTAGCCTGAGTGCTCCTCAATGCTGAAATCTTGGATTATAACATAAGTGTACGTGACAAATCTGAAGCCAAATAAAAAGGGAAGCCTCAAAGCTCTTCCCTCATTAAAATATTATGTATGTTACATTATCCTGTGTGCAAATCATCATCATGCTTTCTCTCATTGATCAGACAGCACCTCTGGTTAATATCTTCATTAAGCTGCAAACGTGTCAGAAGATGAAGTGTCTTTGTAGTCTTCAGTAAATGTTCAGTTAACATGTGTGACCACAGCACCTCTGACATGATGAGAAAATTCTGACAAATCCAAACAGTTCAGCTAAGAACTCTTTCCCTCTCTTATATTTCTAAGCTGATTTTCTGGTTTAATAACAGCTAGTTTCCTTGTTTTCTGGACAAAATGATCCTGCAAGATTCACAATCTTTGAACAATTAGTTTTTCTCCTTCGTTTACTTTTCACATAATGTTTCTGTTTGTAACTACTTGCCAACCCCCAAAGAAAGTAAATGAAAGTGTGCTTATTCATTAGTGGTGTGTGCGATTTGTTGGCTACACTAGGGGTCTGCAGTTTGCACCGAGTTTTTTGGGGCCACAACAGAAATCTAGGGCCGGCCCTGCGTCAGTGGGTGTTTCTGTGAAAGCTGCAGGATACACACACACACACACGCACACCGTGTGTACCCTACGTTGCCCAGCCCCGCTGAACGTTTTGGGGAAGGGCCGTTCAGCCCCCTCGGTCCTCCTATTGGCTCCTACTGGAGTAATTTCTCCTTCATGTCTTCTTGGGTTGACGACGACTGAGTTTGTTCTAACACAGAAACGTGGCCACAAGTTGTTAAAACTACCTGGTGGAGACTTTTTTCCCTTATCAAATTATATTTGTTAGCCTGACTGTTATCAAAAGGAAGAGTTTTAAAGTTGTCTTGTGAGAAAGAGACGAAAAAGGAACGTGCAGAGAAACCAACACCAGGACTACTGGAAACTTTACTCCTCTGTTGGACCGTGCTGTCAGCATGGTATGTCCACGCCACATCGTTGATCTACACTTTATTCAAGTGACTTTATAAGCGCTAATGACTAATTGCTCTTGTTGTTCACTTTTTTTTTCTTGTGCGTTGTATAATATACCGCTAACGATTAGACTTCTTTGTCCGTTACTTAAGCAGTCATGAAAGGGCTTTAAGCCTGTGGTTTGCCTCACTTTGGTTAATCTCGCCTGTGCAGCTGATTTTCTGTTCATTTGTTTACAGGAATATCTGTGCTGCTCAGTGTTCTCAGTGACAGATATAGTTTACAACAATCAACAACTGTCACTGTATCTGTACAGGAAGACTATGTACTATAAAATATGTATACACTATATACTATACAATACTATATAGTCCATTAGTTGTTAAAAATGAATAAAAGTCCTAAACAGTGATCTGATGTGGATGTAAACACCCTCCAAGTAACGCTTAAAGCACTTTGACCTGTTTCATTTTAAATCACATATGATGGAGTACAGAGCCAACACATCTGTAATTTGCAACTGTCTGCAAATCTACAGACTGCACTGTAGCCACCATGTTTTTTTTGCAAATGTATAGCAAAATATACAGTAAAGAAATTTATACTGTCGGTATTATTGTTCCATGGTGTCCCATAGGCAATAAGCTATACTGAGGTGGAAAAATTAGTGTGTGTTCATGATTGACAGCTACTCAGGTTATGCAATACCATGGGTTGTGTGTGTGTGTGTGTGTGTGTGTGTGTGTGTGTGTGTGTGTGTGTGTGTGTGTGTTGGGAGAAGCGTATCCTATATGGATTTGTTAGTGTATACCTGTGCAGGGTGTTGGCATTTTTCCTTTCATTAAATAAAACATGACGAGGCAGGTAGAGAAAGTGACTGATTAAATACCTAAATAAACTTTGTCGTGATGAACATGAAAACACTGGTGGATTATAGCTGATAATATACATTAGCTCTCATTTTCTGAAGGCTTCTTGGTACCACAGCTGTGATTTCTTTCATAGAAGGATATATATATATATATATATATATATATATATATATATATATATATGTATATATGTATGTATGTATGTATGTATGTGTGTGTGTGTGTGTGTGTGTGTGTGTGTGTGTATGTGTATATATATATATATATATATATATATATATATATATATATATATATATATATATACATATATATGTATATGTTTCATTCGTGTTTTGCTGTTTGAGCTTGTTGCAGCTGGCTTTGATGAAAGTTGAACATGTTTGGCAAGTTACCTGATGTCTTGATTTGTGTGATTGTATCATTTCGAGCCAATATGACGTGTTAGGGATGTGTTACTAGATCCTGAGTAGGCATATTTCCAAATAGACTTTTATAGAAAAAAAGGCTCTGGCTCCTTTTCAAACATGATGTTGACATGTAAAATTTCATGTGTGAAAGGAGCTTTATTCCCTCTGTTTGTGGAGAGTTGGGATGTCGTTAACTGAGGCACAGGTGTGTTTCACAGTGTTTCAGGCATTCATCCAATCGTTCCAATAAAAAAAATACAAAAGTAATAGAAGTGCAAACTTTATGGTTTGACATGCACACTGAACTATCTTCTTCTGTTTCTGTGTGTGCAATTTGGAATGAATTATTTACTCGACATCCTCTTTTTAGTTGATACCTGTTATGGTCTAAATACCTTATCATTGAATAATGAAAAACAACTTGACAGCAGTGATATTCTGCACTCTTGGAGGTGTGATCAAGACTAAGTATATATGTACAAATGCATTTATAATTTACTTCTAAAACATTCAAGTTGTTTTAAGCAGGTTGGACCACTGACTGCAAGTAGTGTTACTGTTACTGTTCATTGAGTACAGAAGGGTTGCCTGTTTCTTAACCGCACCCAGAGATAGACACTGACTGACCAATAGGCAAAACTTCACCTCTGTGTGTGTGTGTGTGTGTGTGTGTGTGTGTGTGTGTGTGTGTGTGTGTGTGTGTGTGTGTGTGTGTGTGTGTGTGTTGGGGCTTTGTACTGCGTGCGCGCTGGGGGAAGGGGGCTATGGTGCAAGAAGATAATTTAAGGTTAGCCAAGTATAGAAAAACAGGAGGAAAGAGAAAATTCAGTAGTTCTTTGCAAAAGGCTGTAGCAAGGTCCAGAACTAAAGAATAAGCATGCAGAATTTTTCCATATTAGAGTGGAAATAAACTTAAGATACGAAAGCCTCTGACTTTAAAGGTGGAGTGTGTATGATTTAGGGGCTTACAGAATAGGACAGAACTTGGAGGGACTTTCACATTTTACACACATTTCATGGCCACCATAGTTTCTCCTTCATTTGCGGGTGAGGTGAGGGGGTTGCAAACAGCAACAATAATGCTAGATGCTAATAAATCCACCTTAGGAGAAATTACAACTGCGTGCAAATTAGTTCATTATCAACAAACTACAAAAATAACTAATATGGTGTTGTGTGAGGATGAACTGAAATATCCAAACTTGTAAATCTGAGTTGAACTGTATCTGCATTTATATACAGACCTGTTTAAATGACAAACTGTATATTTTATGATTTGTAGGTTCTCTTGTTTTGAAGGGCATTTTGTTTTGCTTTGAAAGGAAAACCTACTTCACCAAGGTTACTCACAGATCTGATAGCTTTCTGATAGCCGACTTTATCAGTTCACAATATTTCAGGTTCTGGTAACCTTGATGAGTCACCATCCAAGGTCAACTGAATCTGGACGTAACTAAGGCCGCAACCCTGACTTATCAGTTATTCAACTAATTGTTGGATGGTGTTTGACACACGTGACATGTCTTTCTCCTGCCTTGTTACAAACTGTGTCCACTTTATGGTCCACCCATGCACCTCAGCACCACCCACAGTGTGAACCAATGTGAACCTAACACCTCCTACTGGGTTCTCTTACCCACTCCCACCCTCATGTCACCCAAGACTCTACTTACTTCACCCAGAGTTCTGCTGAGTGGCCACTGCTCTTCTCACTTTCCCCCCTTTCTATTTGTGTGCACATGCATATTTTTGTCACACTCTCTCTTACACACACACTCACACACATGTGTGGATAAATATTTCTGAAATCACCTGACTTATCTGGCCATGTGTCTTGACAACTACGCACTATCCCGGGTCATACACCTTCTGTAACTTTCCATTCTCACCAGCTGATACCAGCAGTAACACATGCAAATCCTCCAGTTAGGTCATCTCCTAAAATTTGTTTGACTCGTGTTGAACCATTTTGGATGCTGCCCACTCATCTGCGTTAACTTAGTTGGCGAGAGTGTGTAGTTCAAATGTTGTCTGATGATCTGATGTTCTTTTGCATCAAGAGTTTCAATATTCTTTCTAAACAGTGCAACCTAACATTGGTGTTGTCTGGCAGATAATTCAGATAAAATCTTTTTGATCTGGAGGAATTTTCATGTAAGAAAATAGAAAACACAAAGAATGATCTATTCCTTTATCGGTTGTTTCTTCTTCTTCTTTGTTTATGACAAGATGGAGAAACCTCCACTGGACAGCAACGGGGAGGAGGACGGAGCCTGGCTCGGTGAGGGTCAGTCTGAAACTCAGCTTACAACTGTGCACAATCCAGATGGAGTTCAGACACCTGATGAAGATCGGCCAGCGTGGGACTCCAAGATCCAGTACGTGTTAGCCCAGGTGGGATTCAGTGTGGGCTTAGGAAATGTGTGGAGGTTCCCATACCTTTGCCACCAAAATGGAGGAGGTGAGTGTCTTTAAAGAAAGAATTTTATATTTAGAGTCCAAACCATGAAGCTATCAGCTAACAACTTTTACTTTTTATATGGGTATTTTAATGCTGGAAAACACAGGAAATAAATAAAAGACTAGCAGCTGAACAAATACATAGAGGTGTTAAAAAACTATAAAGTGATGTACAAAGTGAAATAAGTTAGGCAAGTCTGTACATGCCTTCCTGTTTTTAAATCTTCCATCCGTCCTTCTAGGGGCCTTCATGCTGCTGTATGTTTTTCTATTACTGATTGTGGGAGTTCCACTGTTTTTTATGGAGCTGGCAGCTGGCCAGAGCATTCGCCAGGGCAGCATTGGTGTTTGGAAGCACATCTCCCCAAAGCTGGCAGGAATCGGCTACTCCAGCTGCATGGTGAGAATTTAAATTTTCTGTATTTATTTACTTTTTCCTGGGTTTGGGATTGAACCTTCCATGTACTATAAACGTTGGGTCAAATAAAAGCCAAAACGGAGAAGCAATAAAATTCATTCACCATTCTGTATTCTGCGACATACCTGAACTATAAATACTGTTCTGTAAAAAAGAAAGGGGTTGATGTTTACACATGTCAGCAAAACGATTACTCGTAGCTCGTATATATCTCGGGCCAGGCTGCTGTATTTTGGAAGCTGGCTGACTTTTTTCATGTTTGGGTTTCAAGGATAGGTCCATATTTATACGAGCCCCAGAATGAAAAGATACATAATGACTCCCTCTACTCATGTCATTAAAAAGCCATAGCATGTACTACGTCTTTTATCACCTTTCTGTAAACACCTTTCTTTTTATTTCTGGTATATTTAAGAAAGGACAATGATGACATCATTGCAATGCTGTAATGTGAGAGAGGCAGTGCACTGTAGTGCTGGCAGTTTGTTACGCAACACTTTTCTCTAGAGACGTGACAAGGCAAACACGGAGTAGACAAGAACTTTCTGTGCACATGCAGCACACAGACATATACTTGTATGCCTAGACGCCCATGCTTTTTTTTTTTTTAAACTTGTTTCTTTTCCAAAAAGCTGCACTGATCTGTTAGACACGGTCAGTGTCACAATTCATTATGACTACACCTTAGTGCCAACAGCTTAATAATAACATAATATTTTTTGGGTTACACATGAATTAAAATAGAAAAAAGAACTTACGCCTTTTGAGGACTTTTGACTTTGATTTTTCACAGTACAGTATACAGATCAGCACATACTGTAGCATATATCTCAAGGACTTGCTATGTAAATATTGATAATTTTTAAAGTAAATCATTCATGAACCCTTTCTTCTCCTCTAGGTCTGTTTTTACGTGGCTCTTTACTACAATGTTATCATTGCATGGAGTCTGTTCTACCTGGGCAATTCTTTTCAGTATCCTCTGCCGTGGGAGCATTGTCCAATTGATGTAGCCACCAATGACACAGGTACTGACATATCTGAGGAGTAAATCAATTTAAGATGTCACATAGATGCCTATAGGTCTTGAGTGTTGTCTGTTCTCAATCAACAGTAAAAGAATGTGCGAATTCTTCCCCAACATCGTATTTCTGGTTTCGGAAGGCACTTAACATCACAAATTCAATCAAAGAGTCCGGGGAGTTTAACCCGATCATGACGGGCTGTTTATTGGCTGCTTGGGCAATTGTCTCTCTGGCTATGATCAAGGGCATCAAGTCTTCTGCAAAGGTATGTTAATCTCTCTTTTCTTTGCCACCCCAGCCCCAGAGATCCCTATAAACATTCATACACACATTTATGCTTTATTGTTAAAGGAATAAGGCGAGGTTTTGGGAAATACACTGATTCGCTTGTTGGTGGAGAGAAGAGCTGGTTAGTTTAGCATAGCACAAAGACTGGAAACAAGGGTAAAACAATAGCCTGGTTCTGTGCAGAGACAAACAATATCTTTCTACTGCCACTTCTAAAGATCAGCCAAGAAATGTTTTGGATCATAGCCCCCCTAAAATGGTGAATTGTCATTTGTATGAAACAGATAAGCATGATGTAATGTGTTAATTGGTGAACTCAAGAGGTGCTGCAAGGCAGATTTTGTTCCCTTTAGACAGAGTCAGGCTTGCTGAATCCCTTCCCCTGTTTTTAGTCTTTATACTGAGCTAAGCTAACAAGCTGTCCATTACATCAGATGTGATGGACAGACATCAAAGTGTTTTCAGTCTTTTCAACTAACGCTCTGTCAGAAAGCAAATTTCCCCAAACATCAAACCATTCCTTACAAAATTCTGGCACAGAAGTCAAACTGTGTTTCCATGTCCAAATCTTAGGTGATGTACTTTTCCTCAGTCTTTCCCTACGTGGTGCTCTTTATTTTCCTCATCAGAGGGTTGATGTTGGATGGTGCGATAGACGGAATCACCTATATGTTTTATCCTAAAGTAAGCACAGATTTCATCTTATGTTGGATCTTTTTTAAAGATTTCTTTCCTTTCATTTTTATTATTGTTTACACAGTATTAAAAACTTAAGAGGTTGTGTTCCAAGCCCTTACAATAATTCAGTCTTAATAAGACTTTATTTTGCTGTATTTTTCAGCTGGAAATCTGGGGTAATGTGCAGGTGTGGCGGCAGGCTGCAACACAAGTGTTTTTTGCCCTGGGACTGGGCTATGGCTCTGTTATTGCATATTCCTCCTACAATCCAGTCAACAACAACTGTCACAGGGATGCGCTGATGGTCTCTTGCATCAACTTCATGACGTCCGTGCTGGCCTCGCTCGTGGTTTTTGTTGTGCTGGGTTTTCGTGCCAAGAGCATAGCCCTACGCTGTGTGGCTAAGTATGGATGTGTGCTTATGTTGGTACTGGTAATATCAGCCCATTATTAACCACATACTTTTGCTACTTTCACATAAGCCAATAAGATTATACAGCTGCAACATACTAAGACAGATTCTCAAAGATCATACCCTTTATGTAAGTAAAAATTTAAAATATGTATCCAATTCAGGCACTTCTGCAATGGATTGTTAAATGGAAGAAATCAGTTACTCAGCAGGTTAAAAAAAGTATTGAAAACACTTTCATGCTCTAGCTATCAAAATTGAAGTACAACAGTATGAGCGGAACCAAGAGTGGAATGCAAAAATCCTTGATATTTTATGTGTTCTTAATAATTAACCAATGCAGTTATTGTTTTTTTTCTAACTTCTTCCAGAAATCTTGGTCTTCTAAACCTCATGACGTCCGATGACTTGGTTCATCCTACTTTTCCTTGGATCAACACAACAAATCCGAACTCTGTGTCTTTAACTGAATACAGAGAGTGGTACAGTCACTCCAGATCCATGGTGGGCCCTAACATCACTGACTGCAGCCTGGAGGAGGAGATGAATAAGGTAGCCTTGAGATATAATTTTAATTAACTTTCTTTGTATAAGGGTTATCGAAAGAGAAAAGGCATAACATAGAAAGTACTTTCAGGAGAATTATTTAACAGTGAAAGGGATTAAAAAGAAACTCAAAAATAATCATACAAGCTTATTGTTTAAACTGTTTGCGAAGATAATCATATTAACTTTTCAAAGAAGGTTTAGTGATTTGAAAAATACTAAATTAAGAAATTCTATTATGAAAGAGACCTGACAAATAGGAGCAGGTGATTACATAGATAGTTTAAGAATGGATGCACCAGATTGCATGACCTAACCCAAGTATATCCAGTAATATGAAGTTGAAAAAATTAAGTCAGGCCTGTCATGTAGCATTAAGATGTGGATTAACCTGTTTTTGTCTTACTGGTGAATTTCAAGAAGCTGTTTTATCCATCGAATACCAGGAACTGTTTTGATTCTACCTTTTTAAGAGCACATCTTTGTGAGAGAAAAGAAAGTTGCTTTATGACATGCTGGACACTGGCTTGCTTAAAAGAAAAATCATGGAGGTTAACATTTCAATAACAATAATAAGAAGGTGGAGTGTGGTTCCCAGGAACCCTGAGGTATCTTTGAGGTACTGTAAAGTATCAAGCTGGCAAAAGGAATAAAACATACAGGGGAACTGTATCCACTAGGTATCTGGGAGAGAGAGGAGGCAAGCTGTGATAGAGGAGTGAAAGGAGAAACTAAAGAAACAGAGGAAGAGGTACTAAAAGTAATATGTTATCTAACAAATGTTTATTTTGTTTAAAAAAATGTTATACTACAAAAATAGTAGTATAGTATATTTTTCAGGAATGTACCACAACCCGTACATATTGGGTCTAATTTGTTGTTTTTGACCTCCCATAAATGTGCAAAGCACCTTCAGATGAGATAAGTCCAGCATGAAATGAAATAGCACAATGGTTATGAGGCCCTGGTGGCACGAGGAAAAAATTCCTCACCCCCTACTGCAGAGCGGTTCTTCTGGTATGGTGCACGGAGCCACCAAATACTTACTTACAATCTCCAATCTCCAAAACATTTATTAAATTCTCATTTAGACTTATTCCCTCAACCTTTTCTGTCTTCCCTTTGCATGAGCGCAGGGTGTTGAAGGGACAGGTCTGGCATTCATAGCATTCACTGAGGTGATGGCCCTTTTCCCTGCCAGCCCGTTCTGGTCCACATTGTTTTTCCTAATGCTGCTCAACCTGGGCCTCAGCACCATGTTTGGGACGATGCAGGGAATCCTCACACCTCTCATGGACAATTTTAGCCTCCTTGGGCGCCACCGAACCCTACTCACAGGTAACGCACACGCATCAACATGAGTTCAAATGATGCTCTGTATTACGGGCACTTCATGTTTGCTAAGGAAACTGCTATTTTCTAACACTGTCTGACATTTTGTTTGTTTTTCAGTTTGCAGCTGTGCTTTGGGGTTTGTGTTGGGACTGTTGTTCACCCAGCGCTCAGGAAACTATTTTGTGGCTATGTTTGATGACTACTCTGCAACTCTACCATTAGTCATTGTAGTTATCTTTGAAACCATTAGTGTGGCGTGGGTTTATGGAACAGATCGGTAAGAAACTAATATTTCCGACAGCTCCTCACTACTAAATTATTTTTTTGAAAAAGATGCATCTCATTATAATATTTTTCCACTACTGCAGCTTCTTGGATGACATTGAAGTCATGCTCAAATGGCGCCCTCCAGTGGTTTACAAATATCTTTGGAAATATGTTTGTCTACTGGCAATGGTTGGCCTCCTGCTTGCCAGTTTGTTGCGCATGGTCTTAAAAGGGCCCACATACACAGCCTGGAATCAAAACACAGTAAGATACTGTTTTGTGTCCTACACAGACTCTTACATTCCCTTTATTATATTTTATATATGTGACATATACACTAAGATACCTATTTGTTCTGATTGTTCTTCTGACTGCACCCAATAACTACTGTAACTGTTGATTAGTTTCAAGCTGTTGAAGCCTATGTTGCAGTGTGATCAACTCAGTATATATTTATTGTACTTTTTTGATTATTTTCTTCTGTTAAGTCTTGATTTCCAACTTTGCGTAACCTTTTTCATATTCTCATCTATGGATCTCCTTATATTAGCTGCTATAAAGACGCTATTTCATTTAATATAAACTTAGCAATGTTTGGTGCAGTCAGTAATGAGCCTGCCCATGTTTCTCTGTCTCACATGCTCTGTTTCTTCCTCTCTTCAGGCCTCTGAAATGACTCTCGAGTACCCAGGCTGGGCCCTTGCTATGATTGTCATGCTCATAGTCTTTGCCAGCTTGCCCGTGCCTATTGGCTACATCCATTCCATGTTGAAAAACCGCAGGGTCCTTAACACTCACTCTGAGGAGGTACGCTCCCAGGAGTTGCACCGTGAGTTGTACACCAAGTGCAGCTCCAATGAGCAGCTGGATTCCAGCTCCCACCACCACGTGCCTTCTGAGGAAGACGAGGCTCGTCCCAGGACTGCCTTCCTGCCATTGGGCAATGAACACTACCGGCTCCTGCCCCAGCAGGAAGAGGAAGATGAGGAGCAAGATACGGGAGTGTGAACATGGCGGTGCAAGTGAAACGATGAAATGTTTAAATGTTGAACCTTAAGACCTGCAAGAGAGATTGCTAAGCGAATAGAATTATCCATGGACGAGTCTTTGGGTTGAACCCATTTATCATATTCAGCTAGTCCTACGTTGTCAACAAGCTGTTTTAACTATTTATATTATTGAAGGTGCATGACCAGTCAGATCAAAAAGTTTTTAGATTCTGTTGTTATGCAACTTCAACTCCTCTTTATACCTCCCTCCATTAATTTTTCTGAACCGCTCAAACTGTTCAGGAAATAAAAACACTCGCACATACACGAAAAAGGAATAAGCTACTATATTTGGTGAAACAAAGAATTTATGCAAGGTTTTAGAGTAAGGACCAGCCACCACCATGTCTAACCAGGTTTGTCTTTTGTTTCTGACAACCTTATTTCATGTGAGTTGGTCTGTGGCTGGTGAACTCTCAGTGAGGCAGCAACAGATAAAATAGGCTTTATGTTGTATTTTGTAGCTAAATGTATCAAGTATGGATTTGCATGAAAACATTCTACCTTGAGGAACTGTGTGTTTGTGTTTGTGCGTGTGTGTGCGTGTGTGAACATTTGTTTATTCTGTTATGTGTGAAATGACAGATGTTAATATGTCAGTTAAATGTCTTTTAATTTACATTATATTTGTATCATTTTACCTCATTTTACCTCACAAGACCACAGCAATGTTTTTACATGTGTTCAGTGTAGTAAAATTGTATAGATGAGGACTTAAATAAACCTCTAGATGGCAGCAACCTGACTGCATTTGGCTTTTTATGATTTACACGTCACCACTCAAACCTGAAGCTCTTAACACTCTCAAAAGATCACAGATATTCACAAGGTCATTACATGGACGTGATTTTTTTTTTTTTTTATGTTAACTTGGGTTAAGAAAGAGTTAAATGTTCATGAGGCTTTTCTAATTTTTCATAAGGCTTAAGGTCCTTGCAGAAGTAACATTTTTAAATGTTGACACCCACCTAAACCAATCTGACATTAGAATTTATGGCATTTAAACAGTACTGATTAAATTTGTCAATAAATCACATATGTTTGCTTTTTACAGTCTGGGGCTTTGGTAGGATTAGACTCACTGATAGGTTGAGTCTCATCTCTCTGATAGGTTGGTCTCTCTAATCAGTGCTGAGGAGACAATCTCGTTCAACATAGAAGGATACAGTTTTAATATACTCTTGGCACACGTCACATCTTGAAATCCTTTACATTTCTTTGGACCTCCTCTGTTGTCACTCTAAACAGCATTTAGGGTCTCCTTCTGACCCTGATCCTTTACTTATCCAAGGGTTACAGGATCAACAGCAATATGTCTGTCCTGTTTATTTGTACCGGACGTATGCACATATATGTACACAGGATATAAAACTTTTGTCACATCCATCTTAACACAAATGCATCCCAACACTCATAAATTAATATATTTTGGATACATCACCTTTGAAGGTTGGATTCTTTCAACACTGATGTTGTTACATTTCATACACACCTTTTGCTGGCTTTCATATGTTTTATTCTTTAAAAAAAGTGTTTTATCAGTATATTCTAAATTACAGTCCAGGTGTTATCTGTAGGCTTATGACAAATCTCTTCATTACATGCCTGGCAGATAAAAAAAGAGAAAACTGAAATATAATTTAGAAAAATTAAAACAAAAGGCAAACCAACTTTATTCAATGTCACACACTCACAAAAAAATGCCTTAATTTTAACACTTAAACACCAAAACAGAAAAAAATCATAATAAAAGCCACGTGGGAGAAATGTATATTACTTGTGTCACAGAACTGAATTCTGTTTACAGTTTACTCTATATTTTCAACTTCTACCTAGAAAATAGGCAAAATTAGAACTTTCTCAAAGTGATGGTAATTATTAGTCATAGTTAGGATTAACTGTTCTGTTATATTATGTTAATTCTTATAGTTCACATATGAACTAAAAAAGTCGAATAAAGTCATTTCTTACAGGCCTGCACCTTTTTACTGGGCCATCTGACAGTGGAGGCTGGTGTGTGTAGGGAGGGATGAGAGAGGGAGAGAGAGAAAGAGAGAGACAGAGAGACGAGAGAGGACTGTGCGCGTTCAGGCAGGACAGGAGGGCGCGCGGGACATCAGCACACCGGTCGGGTCAAGAAGCTGCAAGGATGGAGATCCGACCAGACAGGTTTAAGGCGGTCGCGGGCAAAACTCTGGGGAAAATTCACAGGTACCCACCTATTTCAAATATTCCTGACTCGACCTCTGACTTTTCCCCCATTTTTACGCGTTTGCTGAGGATAGTTTTGTTGTACGAACACAACAGTTTATCATGCTGCGGGTTCCCATCCCCTCTCCTCCAAACAGTAACTCTCTAGTGGAGAAGTGGAGAAAAAGTTTGCTCGTGATTTATTTTAACTGGGACTGTCGTGTTTAAAACGGCGACAAAAAGTCCAGCTTTGCGAAGCGCATAGTGTGCGTGCTTTGACAGAAGTGGGTGAAAAATGCTGATAGTGATGGAGAAAATGTTTGGCTGTCATTTCATGGAGAGTTGATTTTTATCTGGCATCTTACGGGGGGGGAACAAACAAATTATGGCAGATACTATCAGAGAATTGAATTGTGGGGATGTGAGGAAGTGCAGTGAACTCGTAATAGATATACAGGGAGATTTTGTCGTTGTGGTTTGATCCTTTATTCTGTACTTTTCCTCTAAAAACCATGAATGATGCCGTTGTTCTTATCAGATTTGCCCCAGCTCAAATTGGATAGAGTGTATTGGTGTTTCAGGCGAGAGGAAAGTGTGGTTACATAATGTTTCCGTGCGTTATTGGCACGACCTGAGAGCGATGATCTTGGAACCAAAGTCATCTATCTATCTATTACATTATTCATTAAAGTTATCCAGGAAACTAACTTCATGAAACTTAATTTTATATTTCCTAACAAAACCAATGTTGAAAGCAGATGGCTGATTAAAAGAGAGACAAAGAAACCATAATTATTATTATAAAGCTGAAGCAATTAGTCGATTAATTGGTTAGTCATCGAAAGGAACTTAATTGGAAACTATTTTGATAATTGATTAAAATGTTGAGATCATTTTCTTTTAAAGAGGCCAAACATTACATATCATACACATACTTCAGGTTCGTTTGTCTCATGCGATAGAAAATTGAATATCTTTGGTTTGTTGAACAAAACAAGCAGTTTGAAAATTTTACCCTGGACTGTAGGATTTTATTTTTATATTTTTTTTGATATTTTATTAAATAATTGCAGACCTATAGTTATAAAAGAAAACCTGTACACCTGTCTCACCTCTACAACCACACAGTGGCTTTTTGAGATAGTTCGTGAAAAAGCAGACCTTGACTAGTTCACGTTATGAGTCAGTGTCATTTTTAAAGAAAATATATATGACTGCAGTCTCATAAATGGGTGAAAGGAAGTGCTGGATGTAGGGAAATAAACTGGATATCAATACAAAAGTTGCAATGCAGATTGGCGTGCTGACTATTTCAGTAAAAAAGAGAGATTAAAGATACTGATAGAACCTCATGCAATAACCACTGCTTTAAGCTTTCGCTCTCCTAGGATTTGAGGTAGCAACCAAACGTATAAATCCTGTCCTGAAATAGCCTGTTTTTCAGTCCAGCTGTCGAGCCACGCAAATCCCTAAACTCTGCCCTCCCACTCACTCCATCCCAGCCCATGTCACTTCCTCCAGCCGCTCCCTCCTCCTCTATCCTTCATCCATCCATCCATCCATCCATCCATTGAGCCATTGACACACCAGCACAGACAAGTTTCAGCCTATCGGGGTGTCCCAGATTAACAGACATGCAAATCTCAGGCTTTTTCTCTCTTACTGGTCATGAGCCATGCATGTGCACGGCCACAGCTGATGCTATGAGAGATGTGATGTATCAGATTGGATCCAGATTGGTTTTAGTGGGCGTTTCTTCAGCTTAGCCAGTGAACTCTGGTTTTATGTGGCCACAATGTTACGTACAGGCAATGGCTTCAATAAGAAAATGTATGTTTTGAGACATGCATCTGTGTATACATGTATAAAAGTGTGCGTGTGTGAATATATTGCATCTTGCAAACAGGACATCCCCGCCCTGTGTGAATAGATGAGTGGGTCTGTGTGCAATCTCACCAACTCTCAGACAAAATCCCTCCTGATGAAAGCAGCCAGGAGTTCATCTATTATTTAAACATTTTCTCCATCAGAATGCATCTCCTGTTTCTATATTAAACTCCACTAGGTAAGCATAAACTTCAGTACTGTAAGGTCAAGTGCACTCCATATCTTTACTTTCACCATTCTCTTTCTTAACATCTCCAAATTAATAATCTCCAACTTAAATATCATCTCTTCATCTCCTCATACCAAGGAACTGCTCCACAGCGCTACATGAAATCTGATCATACTACAGCCGTCTTCTCATCACTATTATGACCGTATGTAAAGGTTTCTGATTGTATGTCTCATAAAAATGCTACATATAAGTGTATTAAAATCTGTTTAAATAAATCAACCGCTGCAAAATTGCATGGCCACATAAGAAGAGCTTGTGTTTCACTATGCACAAGGCAATACAGTATAACAGGTCATCCATTTTTAATCCATTTCACTTGCGGTGGAGTGCTACATTTTCAGTTACCTCACACAGTGGTCTGAAAAGTAAATGAAATATTCACTATAGTAATGTGATGAATCTATACTTCATTTTTTAACATTTATGCTTTGGATAACTGCAAGAACTGCTGACATTTAATGGCTTCATTTTAATGATAGTCCTCTTATCAATTTAAAAATTATTGTGAATTGTTTTATGTTCTTGTTCTTGTTCATGTTCTTGACGTTAATTCCTAAGTACACCCAGAGACAAAGACAAAAGAAGCTTTGATACTTGGCTTCACTTCTCTGTGCATGTGCACAATCAGAGGGATTTCCTGATGAATAAGGCGTTTGTATCACATTTTTGGAAACCTGTGAAATGTGATATTGCAGTAACCTTACCTTTGTCACTTTTGCACAATACACTGAGTGGTCTATATATTTTTATAATGAAGGAGAAAAACAGATGCAGTGCTGTGTAAAAAAGGAAAAATACACATATGGCTACCTCACATCAGTCCAGGGATTGTGCTGATTACAGTATTTTATATAGTATATTATACAGTTATTATGACAATGGCAGTGGTAATGTTAAAGCTATTGGGCTGGTTGTCAAGCGTAAAGATAACAACTCTGTTGGCAGCCATTGAGGCAGAAAAAACATCTCTCAGTGAATCCTGGGAGCTGACAGGGTGCTTCAGGAGACACCAAAATGCCACATTTTAGACACTTTCGTTCTGCTATTGTCTTTCCGTCTGTCTATGTCAGTATATAACTCTCTTTACCTGTATTGTTGTGTCTTGAGGTGGCTACATGTACGCAGGTTTATTGAAAGGTCTACTCAGATGATGGATCAGTCAGAGCTCAGCAGTTTGGAAAGTCAGCTGCAACCGCTCAGCATGCCCAGTTATTGGCAGTGATGCTGTTTTTATCCATGATGTCAGTAATGCTTCAGTATTTTATATTTATATTTTATTTACGCTTGCTATGCGTCGTTGGGTCGAACACCGTGACGCACAACAGGAAAGCAAAGAACCAGGAGGAGAAGACAGAGTTTTATTTATTATATAGCTCATGACCAAGCTCAGTTCATTGTTAGCTGTCTGATAAAGGTAGTGAGAAGCAGAGTGTTTGTCTGTGTGTGAATGTGCAGTCAGCACTCACACAGTGATTGAGTTATACTATGTGATATTTAGATAATAAGTCTATGAAGGTCACACGTGTGGGTGTTTGAACATTGTGTGTTTGTGTGTGTGTCCACAGGAGAGAGAGAAAAAAAAAGTGGTGTGACAGGATGGGGAGGAGGGTGTCTCCCTGGGTGACACAGTCCCACCGAGACCCAATCTGTTCACTTCAGGGAGAGCGAGAGGCTTGTGGAGATAGAGGGAGACACCACTATGGAAATGACAAAATAACTGCAGAAATTTTAATTTGAAAATTAAAAGAAATTCCTTAAGATACCACCAATATTTCCATCCTACAAACAGAGGTTGAATAAGGGGGAAAGATTTTTAGACAAGAGGACTAGAGTGGGAGGGCTGATGTGAGGAAAGTAAAGCATAGTTTACATACAGGACAATGCAGGATCAATTCAGCACACGGATGCAGACAAAAAAAGACCAGGGCGTCTGGCATTATATAATATTTTACTGTCAACCTCCCTCGCTTGTCTCTCTCTCCCTCTCTCTCATCCTCTTATGAAAGGATTACGCAGAACGCTCTGTGAATTGGTGAATTTAATATACACAGTAACAAAGGTCCCAGGTCACCAACCACTATGTGAGAGTCACGGTGTTATTTTGCTGCTGTATTACTGCACTCACAAATTAGGCAAAATTATATTTTCCCACTATTTAACAAGGAATGTGAAAAATATAAATAGTATTTAAGGAGTTTAACATTATGTATGATTAAATCAAATTGACAGAAAATAAATCAGCAACTATTTTGATCGTAAAATAATAGTTTTATTCATTTTTAAAAGCATTTTGTAAAAATGACAAACAAAATTGCTTGTTACACATTATTAAATTTGTTTTCTTTGCTACCTTTGGGTTTTGGGACTGTTAATTAAATAACCCTGGGTCTTTCCTGGGTATTTCTTTCACTGATTTTCTGATGTTTTACAAACAAAATTACTGTAAAATCAATTGAATGAAAATAATCATTAGTGTTAGCCTCGTTTACCTAATAATATTTAAGGTGGAAATGCAAATAAACATTGTTTTATGGAGATCTACTTTAATTTCTTAACTTCTCACAAATTATATTTCATTGAATCAAAGGCTTCAAATCCAGTGTGTAAAGGCGTGGAAGTCTTTTAATTTCTTAAACTAAACCACAATGACTTTGTCAGGTTGACATTTTGTGTCAGCTTTTTATTCAGGTTGAACTTTGTGCACAAACTGAAAGCACAAATATGAGCTCAGTTGGAGGTGTGAGTAGTCTCCACTGAGCCTGTTACTATTGTAATTATGATATTTCAGAGAGCCTGCGGTCACGGGACTCCTGCCTGCTCATGCTCTCTCGCTCATTAATTGTTGCCAGCTGAGACCAATCAGGTCCTTGCTATGCTAACCAGAGAAGCTACATCAGCTGAGCGGCTGTGAGCGTCACACTAAGGCAAATGTCCAGGGAGGAAGCGTCTCATTCCTCTACTAAATATCCAACTATAAATTCTAACCAACCAGTACAAAAGTACCAGTAAACTCCCTTTATTAGCACATAAAAAATCATATTAGAAGAAGGAGACCCACAGCTAGTCGGCTATTTTGAGACACTTACACACGCATTATGGTGAGATTGCCCTTTAGTATGTAATTAACAGTAATTTTTGCTGTGGGCTAGCCTCGTTAGCTGGTAGCGTATGTGTAGGTGTCAGGCTGCAATCTGTCGTGAGGTTTAATGAGGATCCTCACCCTTCGCTAACTCTGAAGTTGGATGCTGAGCTCCACTCAGGGGGCAAGTCAGCACATTAGTTTAGTACAGAGAGGACAGCAGTGTGTGCATGGCCAACTGATTCGATGGAAAAAAATGTACACATCTTTCTTTTTGTCACATCAGCTTTTTGATCAATTTATTGCTTTCATTCACAGAATTAGTAACACTGTCATCTCCCTGTTTCTTGTGTTTAATGCACTGCAGGGCACATGTCCAGAGGCCAGTGCACCTTCTATCAAATATATATCATGTGCCTGCATGTGCTGTAGCACGCAATCCTTTTGTGCACACCATTTAGTCAGTAAAACAGATAATCTCTCAAACAAATTTAAAATATAGAACATTTACTCAGCTCTTCACCTACACAGAAATATATGATGTGTAGCTGTGAAGCTGCAAAAGATTGGAAATCAATCTGAAACCACTGAATCAACGGCCAGCATAAAACAATGTGTGTCGTGATAGAGCATGCTGAACCATGTCCACCGCCAGTCTGTCCCTGCATATTCATTTCCGGAAGTAAATCATTTTTGTAATCCTAATCTGAATGTTGTCACAGATTAAGAGAGAGAGAGAGAGAGAGAGGGAGAGAGAGAGAGGATGCAGCCTCTTTAATCTCTTAGAAAATTCCAAAACGTTGCCAATAGTTATTTTTTGACAAATATATCATGATGGACCCTGGTTCAATTAAAGCATTCTTTATAATGGCACATCTTTTTGTTTATTGGCTGAGTGCATGGATGTATACAGAGATTTGCAGTCTGGTCTGTGTAAAAGGGGGAGGGATTGAAATCCACATGCATAACTAAGAAACATAATGACTGAATGGATGCAGAAAGCAGACATACAGGCTCACAGATAGATAGATAGTGACAGATTCTGGTGTAAAAGATAGAGTGAATTATTTATCTCACCCCAAAACACATCAATAATTAACAAGTGTCAGAGTCTGACTTGTCTTGTGTTGATGAGCGTGAATAAGTTATCTTGGAGGTTCAGTGTGCTGAGACCCCGAGAGAGATGAATTGTCTTGAATGTTTACTTGGAAAACACAGTAGCGTTCAATAAAGCAAACACTTGTTCGGGGAACTTATTGAATCTCAAATTTGAAACACCTTATTAAAAATGCAACCATCCTTCCATCACATGAAGCAAATCCTTGTGGTGTTTGTGCCTGTTTCTGTGCATAATTCTCCAGCTCACTGACTAACTGGTTCAGCCCATGGAAAGTGGACGGCTGACACACGACTGCATTTCACTGTGAACTCCCACATACCCTAAAACACACACACACACACACACACACACACTGTACATATATATACACTGGAAAGTCTGGCACTATGTTGGATTTAATCTGAGAAAAATTGATCTGCAGAAAGCGTGTACTTAAGTCTGCCGTATGCATGCGTGTAAGTGTTTAATACTGGGACTGAGTTGTTGAGAGTATGGAGGTTATAATACACAGATGGCCGCTCTCCTGACTTCTCTGTTTGACTCCTGTGGAAAGAAGTGGCTCTCGCCATTTGACAAACAGAGAAACAGCCCAAAATAACATAAAATTTTGGTCTCTTCTAAGACATACTGATTCATTTATAAAAAGGTAAAACTGCAAAGGTATGCACGGGAGTACCTTGGTTGACAAAAAAAAAATATGTATGACAGAATTTATTTCATTTTTGAAAGAAAAAACCCCCACAAAACTTACTTAGTTAATCAATATAATGTGCATACTGTATGCATGTACAGACCGAGAGTATGATTTGTCTCCAGATCGGTCCTGTTTGCGACTGAAAGAGTGGACATCTTGAATAGCACCAGTATGGCAGCAGGTCCCAGGTGTCCTGAAGGAGTGGACACTGGGGTAATGTGCTGTCGTAGCTAACTCTGCTACTTGGCTAGAGACAGCTGCCTCCACACACTGGGACACGCTGAGTCAGACACGACCCCAACATGGCGAGCTGTCTGTATGGAGAGAGAGGAGAGAAAAAAAAAATGCATGAGGAAAAGATATACTCCTTGCCACTGCCTCAAAATAACAGACTAACTTCACAAAATGTTCATGAAAAATAAGGAGAAGATGTTTGGTGACACCAGGCTAACATGTTTCCGGCATCAAGCTTTTACAAAAACAGATTTCTTATTAAACGTCAGTGGCTCACCGGAACAATTCCCCATGCTTCCAGGAAATCCCCTTTTGAGCCACTGTTTCCCTATTATGCAAATTGTTGTCCCCAGTGGAGGTGTCACCTCACTGTCACCTCTCCTCTTTTTCATGACGAATGTTTCTGTGTCCCTGCCTCCTCCATATTTTTCTCCAAGCGAAATGTCAGTCTACAGTCTACTTAATGGGCCAGTGTGTCAGATTTAGGTGGATCTATTCGCAGAAATGGAATATAATATTTATAACGATGTTTTCATTAGTGTATAATCACCTGAAAGTAAGAATCATTAAGTTTTTGGTACCTGAGAATGAGCTCTTTATATCTACATGTTGTTGACCACCGTGAATTTACAGCAGCCCAGAATGGGCAGGTTCTCCTACACGCTTGGAAGGGGATTGTGAGGCAAGGGGTATTTAGTTGGTTGCAATCTGCAACTTCACCACTAGATGCCACTAAATCCTCCACACTTGTTCGGGCTCATAGTTTTCTTTTCTGCACACTCTGCGTCTCTCTCTCAGGCTGATTGAGAAGCGGCAGCCCAATGGAGAAACCATTGAGTTATCAGCAGAGGGCCGTCCTGAGCTGGTGGAAGAGAAGGAGCTGCCGGTGGTGGACTGTACCTGCTTTGGCTTGCCAAGGAGGTACATCATCGCCATCCTGTCTGGCCTGGGATTCTGCATCTCATTTGGCATCCGATGCAACCTGGGCGTGGCCATTGTAAGCATGGTCAATGATCACACTGTCTACAAAGGCAACAAGGAAGTACTTGTGGTAAGTGGCAAAACAAATAAATGCTGGATTCACCTTTAGTGCATCAGTCTGTCTTTTATATGGAAGCTTCACATGTATACATTTGTTTCTGTTTCTCAGTGATCTGCTTTATTTTGCTCAGGACTCAGGACACATACATACAGACATATTTAGGCTTGACTGCCAGTAAGAATATTGGCGTCTGTGAACCGTTGTTGTTAATTTTAAAAAGTCATATATCTTCTTTTCTCCAGGCTGCACAGTTCACCTGGGACCCTGAGACAGTGGGGATGATCCATGGCTCCTTCTTCTGGGGCTACATTGTCACACAGATCCCGGGTGGCTTTATATGTCAAAAATTTGCAGCCAATAGGTGAATGTCGTACCATATCTTCTCCAAATATTGTCATTACTATAATCTGGTCTACTATAAATGGGAATGATTGGGTAACAGTTGGGTTATTGTGCTGGATGTGGTAATTCTTGTAAGTTCCCAGGCACTGGGAAGTATCCAACCACAAAAAAATATGAAGAAACAACTGTGAACTGAACTTCATCCTTGAGCGTAGCATTTGTTCCTTCTTCTCATCATCCTTGTGTTGTTGTTGTTACTGTTGAATTTTCAATCTGAGGCAGCCTATTTGTCTTTTGTGTGTTTAAGAGTGTTTGGCTTTGCCATAGTGGCCACGTCCACCCTCAACATGTTGATTCCATCTGCTGCTCGCTGCCATTACAGCTGTGTAATACTGGTCAGGATATGCCAGGGCCTTGTTGAGGTACAGTATGTCCGCATGTGCTTGCGGGACTCTGTGTGTGACTATTTCTACATGCATGAGTGTTTCCCTGACTGTATTGTGTCCTTTAGGGTGTATCATACCCAGCCTGCCATGGGATCTGGGCCAAGTGGGCACCTCCTCTTGAAAGAAGTCGATTAGCCACAACAGCCTTCTGTGGTAAAGTTTCAGAGTTACTGACATATTTATATCTGCAGAAACTTTGTGATCTCAACTAGACTTAAGTTCTGTGAGTTGTGAGAACGGAGCCACTTGAAGTTCCTACAAAATTCAATTAATTAAAAGTATCGGATGTGGATTTCCATGACCACTTAATAAAATATATATTAACTATATATATTAACTTGAAGAAAAGCATGTCAATGTTTTTTCATAATTGTGCTAAATGGAAATTTATTGTAAAGCTACAATGCTGTTATGTAACATTTTACAAGTTGATCAAAAATTCACGTTTTAAAAGTCTGCCATCGGACATAGACTAGTTAAAGTTAAGCTAGCTAGCTGAATATTTTCATCCCCTTCACAGCCATGTATCTGAGAAAGTGGTTGACTAGCTCAGTAGCACTAAGTTCACAGCCAAGAATTAACAATAAAGCCATTTATTTTGAGTCGTCTGAGTCACTATCAGCACAACAGGCTGACTGTGCTGTTGAGTCAGATACATAAAGGAGCAGAGTCATTTGTCATTTGGATGCATTTTGGGAATTATAAAACTTGTGTGTGTCACCTAACACCTAAAGTCATTTCTATTTGTGTTTTTAGTCAGATTTCTAGGACTCTGATTATTATATGGTGAAAATACAATATTTTTGTGTTTTTCTTAAAATTTTATCCGAGGAGCATACCACCGACTGGTTTCACTTTCACTTTGCACGACTACACTGCCACTTGCCAGTAATTTGATGCCCCCCTGCTATAAGCCATGTGTGCAGCTTGGATATTTATTCCAGCTCCGTCACTGTATATGAATCATTTTGAGTGCAGAAGCTGTTACGTGATTATCAGGAAAAATTTATAATTTTTTGCTTTTCTTTATGTTTGATGCCTGCTAAGGATCCTATGCTGGGGCGGTGGTGGCTATGCCTTTAGCTGGGATACTGGTGCAATACACTGGATGGCCTTCAGTATTCTATGTCTATGGTTAGTGTTCTTATTATCAAATATGTGTTTGCTTCCTGCAGTACTATTGACTGTTCAGCCAAGTAAAATATTAATACATACACTAACACACTTCAGTTCAAATGCAAATGTTTCCAAATAACTTATGTAGTGTGCTTCTGTCTTGAATTTTTAAGAGATTCTCAAGGACTACTAGTCTTCTTGTAGCATTCACCAGCCAAATTTCTTCACAGACTACTGATGATGTGGTAAAACTTAACACAGTTGGGTTTCACAACATTAACAGCGACCTTGAAGGAAGTCTGAGTAGCTCTTTCTCATTTTCTCTCTCACTAGTATACTCTTGAACTCTGGCTCTCTTGTTTTTTCTCTACTGTACTCATGTCTGTGTCTTTTGCTTTCTCTTTCCTCCTCTCCCAGGCAGCTTTGGGATATTCTGGTATTTGTTCTGGATTCTGGTGTCATATGAGAGTCCCGCAGCCCATCCCACCATCACACCAGAGGAGAGGAAGTACATTGAAGATGCAATCGGAGAGTCTGCATCATTTCTTAATCCTCTTCATGTATGGCCCTATATGATACTCACGTGTAGCCTCTCAATCTAACGTCTCCTAAACCTACACACAAACACAGTTATTGTGGATGTACAGGATCCCAGTAATATTTTATTCCTTTTGGTGGCAGAAATTTAAAACCCCATGGAGACAGTTCTTCACATCCATGCCCGTCTATGCCATCATTGTGGCCAACTTCTGCAGGAGCTGGACCTTCTACCTGCTGCTCATCAGCCAACCAGCCTACTTTGAAGAGGTCTTTGGCTTTGAGATCAGCAAGGTGAGATTATATCACCTATATGGAAGGTTGAAGTTTCAATATCATATAGCATATATCAATATCAATATCATATATCATATGGAAGGTTTAGTTTTCATCTGGAGTTAAAGGGAACTCTGGTATTTTTCGATCTGGGTTTTATTCCCATAATTGTGGCCATTGTGAATATGGGTCATGATAATTTTGCACTCGCATTTTAAAAGGTTTATGTTAAATATAACTTAATTTAGAAAGCTTTAGAAGGCTTACAGCTGGTATTTGAGTTGTATTTAATCCCTACAATGGAGATGACAAGTGCAACGTTATTATGACCCATAGTCACAAGAGAATAGTTGCAATTAGACCAGAATTCCCATTTAAAGAGTGGCTTTCTGTGAGGAAGCTTTTATTTGATAGCAAATCTGGATAGAGTTGACTGGAAATACAGTGAGAGATGGAGAGACAACATTAAACAAACGTTCTGTTGTGAATAAGAAATATGGTCTGCGTCTTAGAAACCCACACCACCATAACATCCCAAAGTATTAATATTTTACTTCCTATCTTCACATCCTTTTTTCTTTGATATTATGTCATCATTCAGATCACGTTATTTCAGTTCAGTTCAAAGCAGCACTAATCAGCATAAACATTTACTATTATACAGATTGATGCGCCATTATCAATACTCCCGGTGTTTCTAATACTCTAATAATAGACATCATTAGACATTATTCTCTTGTCTCTTTCTCACATACATATACACTCTCTCTCACATCCCTCGTACACTTTATCTCCCCCTTTCCTCTTTCAGGTGGGCATGGTGTCAGCGCTGCCCCATCTGGTGATGACAATCATCGTGCCTGTTGGAGGCCAGTTGGCAGACTACCTAAGAACCCACAACCTGATGTCCACCACCAACGTCAGGAAGCTCATGAACTGTGGAGGTGAGAGTGTCAAAGAGAAATGGGTGACAGTTGGAGGGGGGGGTGAGGAGGAGGGAAGACAAAAGGGAGTAAGAAAACTGAATGCACAAGTAGAAACTGAAAACACTGAATCCCCCGATTTTGCAGAATAACATCTCAAACTTATGTCACAAAAACTTGACCACTGTTTGTTGGTGTTTGTGAGTGATGGTATGTGTGTGCATCTTTGAGAGAGAGAGAATACCACAACTGTGGGGATATCACCAGTGTTTCCCATTAATCACCTCATAATGTCTAACTTGTCCAGTCACACTTTCATAATTAATTGAAAATACTTTTACACTTCAGACGGAACATGTGTTTCACTTTGACTTTTTGGCAAACTGACATTGGCACAACGCTGAAGAGAGTCAAACAAATGACGGGGAAAGTGGCTGAGAAACAGTTCAAAAAGATATCCTACAGTCTGTAGTTATAGAGCAGACACCTGCATGGCACAGGAAACTAAAGAGGGGACAAGAGAGGTCAGGTCGAGGTTTAACCACAAGACCACGAGCCAACAGCTGCAAAGTTCTTCCAGCAAATCAAACTCTTTTTATTTTATGAAACAGGTCATTAAAAAAGAAATGAATATGAACTAGTTCAGTTTTGGGACTGTGTACCCTGTCACTCAGAAGTTGGGGAACATTAGCTACATGTTAGCTAAGCTACCTAAGTTGATTGTATACTGTATTTTCTTGGTCTTGGTTTTATTTAAGGAAAACTGTCTTCCTCTGTCATGAGGTTGAAATTAACATGATGTTCTCACACATCTGCTGTAGTAGAAGCTACAAATAGAAAAATAAAGACTTTGACAAGCTAAAAACAATCTTCAGAAACTTCCTGTGTGATGAAAGGGGTGTGCATTTTATAGATGAATTTGTTAATGCCAAATTCTCCAGACATTTAAAGACCTACAGTAGCATCGATTGTCTGGCACCTTTTACCCAGGAACTCTCATTTGAAGTGCACAGCTGCCAGTGCTGGAATCATATTAATATTTTAGTACATCTTAAAGGTTTTATCCGTGTTTCCATTTCTAACACCGCAAATTAGAATATCATTATAATGCACTACTGCATAACAGTAGACCATTGCTTGTTGAGACATTGTGGATGGTATTAGTTTTTGATGTTTACATTAATGTGTTTCAGGTTTTGGGATGGAGGCCACTCTCCTGCTCGTGGTGGGGTACTCTCACTCAAAAGGTGTTGCCATTTCCTTCTTGGTCCTCGCCGTGGGTTTCAGTGGATTTGCTATCTCAGGTAAAAGATGTTATCAACAAGTATGCTAAAAATCTTAATATAAGGGTACAGCTAGAAGTTGGTTAGCTTAGACACCAAGCAGAGACTCCACTGCAATTGCACTGCACCCAGCCAAGAAATATATTTTTTGCCATGCTAACTGTTTCCCAGCGT
Source organism: Sciaenops ocellatus (assembly GCA_033000465.1). Taxonomy (NCBI): domain Eukaryota; kingdom Metazoa; phylum Chordata; class Actinopteri; family Sciaenidae; genus Sciaenops; species Sciaenops ocellatus. Next base: position 18,613,387 of record CP136877.1, read on the forward strand.
TTGTAGTCTTTATGCTAAGCTAAGGTAATCAACTGCTGGCTTCAGCAACACACGTACAGTACAAATATGAAATGCTATCAATCTTCTCATCTAACTCTCTCAGGGAATATATATTTCCAAAAATGTCAAAGTATTTGTTTAACAGTGATGCAGGATGGCTTTGCAACATGATGATTAAAATTGCAACAGTATCAATCCCTTCACACTGTTCGTGTCCTGTGTTTGTTCTTTCACTCAGGGTTTAATGTCAATCATTTGGATATCGCTCCACGATATGCCAGCATACTGATGGGCATCTCAAACGGGGTGGGTACATTATCTGGAATGGTGTGTCCTCTTATAGTGGGAGCCATGACCAAACACAAGGTAAAAACATTCACTTGTATTGAATTTATAATGAAATGTGAATTTTTAATGGGAAAGGCCAACCTGTTGAACTCACCTACGTTCCTTATCTTTTTACATAATTTCAGACACGTGAGGAGTGGCAGTATGTCTTCCTTATAGCTTCCCTCGTTCATTATGGAGGAGTGATTTTCTATGGTATGATTGACTTTGAATATAGTGTTTTGTGAGGCATTTACTGAAGACCTCAGTCTAAACACTGATAATATTTTTTCTCACTAGGACTCTTTGCATCAGGAGAAAAGCAGGATTGGGCAGACATAGAGGACACCAGCGAGGAGAAGTGCGGTATCATTGATGAGGATGAACTGGCCAATGAGACAGAGGAGCTCTACCGCGGAGGCGGGCAGTACGGAGCCATGAGCCAACCAGTTGTTGGCTCCAACGGAAGAGGGACTGGAGGAGGAGGAGGAGGAGGAGGAGGAGGAGCCGGTCCTGGATGGGTGTCGGACTGGGATAAGTCTGAGGAATACGTGCAGCCGCCTGGATACAACTCTTACATGTATGGTGGAGAAGAGGAGAGGGAGCTGACATAGAATATCAACGTGATACAAGTTTAAATAAAAAAGAAAAACAAGATAAAGAAAAGAGGAAGATTGTTTTTGGGAAAGGGATTGTAAGAGAGTCACTGCTATACTGAATGGACCTGCTGTGTGCTTTTGTACAATATTTACAATTGCACATATAAAGTATGGATCTGATTCATTCCAGTGTATGTGTGCGAGTGTGTGTGTTTGTTTGTGCGGGTGTGGGTGTGTAGGCATGTGCATGCATGTGTTAGAGTGATTAATGTACACAAACATACAGTATTCATTTGCAGAAACTGAACTCATACCCCAGACTTACCTTCCTGGTCCTGAGTTTGTTGGGATTAGTCAGGTCTGTTTCCACGACATCACTGAGGAGATTCTGTGTGTGTATGTGTGTGTGTGTGTGTGTGATGGGCTTTCTGCCTGTACAGCAACTCTCTCAAGCCACTGGCATTGTGTGTGTGTATTTAAATTTTTATGTGTAAGCCACACATTTACTTTTTTTCCTGGGAAAGCACCTTCAGTTTTGAGGCATAAAACTTTTGAGCTTACAACATTGTCTAAATGTGATGCCACTACTGTACATTGCTCACACTCACTCATCTAGACTATGTCACTCTTAAGGTTCTCAGACATAACAGAAATAATTTTGGTCATATGATAAAATCAATACACAAACTACACTGGTGATACATCCGGTTAATTTCCTGTTGCCACTGAAACATTGTGTTATTAAAGCATGCATGATTAAAGTATGCTTCATGTGTTAGTCAATGTGGGTCAACAAGTCAGCAGCTATTCAAAGAGGGAAAAAGTTGCTTAGGTGTTGTACCAGCCTGTGTTTGTGCGTATGTGTGTGTGTGTGTGTGTGCATTTGAATGTGTGTTTGAGCTTGTGCACAAAGCTGCATGTAGTGTCTAGCTGAATCTCACCTGGGTCTGACCTAACTAGGTCACGTCCAGCCAGGCTCCTGGGTCACGAGTAATCATCTGGCATTTGTGACTTTCCATTTGGTGTGTACGCTCCCGTTAGAGAGGTGGCCCAGAATGACAAGTAGAGTGTAATAGTTGCTTAACAGTTCCGCTGCTTAACCAGCAAGGATCGACAGTTCCCAGGCATCACGGCACGTGCTGCCTCTGTTTCTGCCTTTTTCTGTGTCTCAGTGGCTGCCTCTTCCTCTGTCCTCCTCCCTGTATTTAACAGGATGTTCTCTGTCTTCTGTTGGTGCTGTTTCCATGTCTTTAGTACCTACACGTCAGTCATGTTTGACTTGGTGGGTCAGAGCTTTTCAGATTGTCTATGTGTGTGTGTTTGTGTGACAGTGACAGTGAGTGTGTTGTTGTGTTGGGTGCAGGTGCTGAAACATTGTGCGATGAGCATGTTTTAATGAGCACAGCAGTGCAGTACCCCGCCATCCCTCTCTTCCTTTTACACACAAACACACAGGATGCTAATTTCATGCAAGCACAGTCAAGTGCACCATGCACAGTGTGCAGAGGGAGTGGTGGCACACTATTTGGTATTTACATGGCTGTCATTGTGAGGCGCACCCATGGAAACAAGGTGGGCTTAGGGAGAATCTATTATCATACATTATCAGAGGGTGTGTTAAGGTTTGGGAACAGTCATGGTCAAGTTCCTCTCATGCCCTTTAAAAGCAACACACTCTCCATCTTCATGCACTGACAGCTAGGTAACAGAGCGGAGAGTCGAGAGATGCTTCTCCTGAGAGGACACTAACATTCTCATAAAGGAGAGCAACTGTTATACTGACAAGCTGCACAGTTCAACTCTTTGCGCCTGCACATATAGTAGATAGAGCCAGCATACTCAGACATGAAACATGTGCATCCATGCACACACACACGCACAAACACAACTTCTGCATTTACACAAATCATGCCAACACAGTAATGTTTTGACATTTTAAAGTACATTTGCTCATTTTCAGATCAGATTAGAAAAATCTAATTTAATTTAACACATAGATGGTTTCTGGTTTGAGCTCACGTTTGTGAGAAAAACAAAATTACACTTCTGGAATGTTAAAAAATAATTTCTTCATTTCTAAAATGTGCTATTTTAAAAAGTGATGATGGCAAATTACCTTTTTGTTTTGAGTGAAATGTCTAAAAGACATGAATGATTATTCCTGTGAACAATTTCATTTTTAAGTGTTGTATCGGTGTATTTTTAATCAAGTTTCTCTTTGTCTCAGTTTATAGCTGTTCCAATGTTGTCCTCCCTCTTGATGAAATGTGCGGTGGGAATCAGTGTAAAAATAAAATAAAAAAAGGAAATGATCATATTTAAAATTGCAAAAATGTGGAAAGTATTCAATGTATAAAAGATGTATATGTGAGATATCCTTGTGTATAATAAAATTTAAGCAATTTAAGATGATGTCACTATTTCAGCACAATCATGTCATCAGGATTTATCACCTACAGAATGATGACACATTAAATTGGTGTTGATTCTTTTTTTTCTTTTTTTTTTTTACATTATTACAGCACAATGTCAGTTCTCTGTCTTTCTATGTCTTTCTCTCAGGACAGATGGATGCAGGATTATCTGTGTGATTTTAGGCAAAGATTAGATAGGAGAGCAGATGCACTCAGTGGGAGAGTGAGGGAGAAACATGGACGTCACAGACAAGGGAAGTGAGTATGGTGGACCAGAGGGTGGGGCATAATGCCTGCTTTGTGTGTGTGTGTGTGTGTGTGTGTGTGGGTGAGTGGGTGTGTGTGGGTGTGTGTGTCCAATGCAGTACAACTGAAAGTAAACCTTCAAGAAGCACTTTAAATCAATATTCAACTATTTTTAGAACATTTACATCTGAGCCTCTTTCAACCAGTGGTGTAAATTTCAAATGAAGAATTTTATTGCAAATTTTAGACTCTGAAAAAACTGTATTGTATATGAATATTTCAGGATTGATGCTTCTTTGATGAATTTAATGGTGTGTTGCAGTTCCTCACTGTGACTACTAGATAGCAGTAAAAACACATGATTCTGTATCTGATATGAACATCTCTAGAGGCATTTTTGGCCACCTGAGGGCAGCAGAAAACATAACACCAACATGTCACCCCTTTATATTTTATACAGTTGCTTATTTTACACATTCACCACATGAAGCAATTCATTTAGAATAGGTATCTAGGTTATATCTGGCTGCCCAGCCTGTTGAAGGTAAGTCCAATACTAAGATATAAAACTCACAGAGTTCTGGAAATGTAGAGTCAGGTTATAAATTTCTGTGGGATCATTACTATGAGTGACCCCTTTTGTCATGTGGTGCATTATACAAATATTTTTAAAGGTTTTTTAAGTTATGACCACTAATATTACTGTTATTATTTGCAGTAATCATACTAATAATGATTTGCATATCCTGAGATAGATAGATAGATAGATAGATAGATAGATAGATAGATAGATGACTTTATTAATCCCCAAAGGAAAATTCAATAATGATTGTACTGTCCATACATTAAGGTTATAAAATCATTAGCTACAAACCTACTTGTAGTGTAATAATTCCTCACTGTGGCCTCCATTATAATCAGGTCTACTGTGAGCTGCTTTTACTGTGGTACCACCAGAAACGTAAACTGGTCTCCACACTAAGAAATTGTTTGTAGACCAGCTCCTAAATAATGTGCATTATTGTTGTTATCTGTTATAGCTATGCTAATAATAAGTTGACCATAAAGACTATACTGAATGCTAGACACGAGATTAAACACAGTATTGTTGTTCCTTGCTGTGACCACTGGAGGGCAGTGAACTTCACCAAGTGTCAAATGTCAAGGCAAACGCATTACCGCACTATGACTTCCGGGGGAAACTTTCAAAATAAAACAAATAAAAGCCACTGGCGTTCCTAAGGTTCTGTGTAAATGACGGTGGCCAAAACAAAGATAGTATTTATTGACATTTATTTTATGAAGCAGGGCTTCAGAATGTTTGGAAGTGTCTGATAAAACAGATTAAATTAGTACTTACATGAATTAGTGACAGTCAGCCAAAGTGTGGCGTTGAGAAGAGCCATCTGTGGGAGACAGAAGTTTGCCTGCGAGGCCACGCCCAATAAGGGCTACTCCTGTTTGTGATTGGACGGCTGTGCTAAACTGCAGGCGGGGTTAAAATAATAGCCCACTGTGATTGGGCGGTTTTGACGTCAGTCTGCCTGCTGTCGTTTCATTGGTTGGTTGACGAGGGGATTAACGTGAAAACGCTCTGCTTACAATGAACCCCAACGGAGACTAAAAGGAAAGACTGAAGGAACTCGCCCGAAATCAGGCTTCTAATTTATTTATAACAAAAAGTTAGATTTTTACCAGTAGTCTTACAGATCCGTAGTTCACAGTTTGACACGTAGTTGTAGTTGGACAAACAAGTTGCGGACTGTTCTTGAAGTTTGCCTACAAGTGTCTTGAATGAGGAAATCGTCTCAGGCTAACGTTATGTAGCAAGCTAATCTCATTTATCCATTCGTAAACTGAGCTATCATTTCACACAGTGTTATAAATCCTACACAGAGGTGAGTACGCTTAAACAATCTCCACTTTCACCACCAGCACTCATTCACATCGATTCATTAACTGTAACGAAGTCAACTAACGTGAATGGACAAGAACCTTAAATCTGGGTCAGTCTCTTCGCCATGTCAGTGTAGGGAGGAAGAGGGCACTATCAGCTGGATAGATTTCTTCTTGTTCACCTCATATTTGCCATATCTTGAATCTAAAATCACGGCTACCTGCCGGATCAATCATTTCCAGGCATGACCGAGTACAAGCTTGTGGTGGTCGGGGCAGGAGGTGTGGGGAAGAGCGCTCTCACCATCCAGCTCATCCAGAACCACTTCGTTGATGAATATGATCCAACCATTGAGGTGAGACACTAAGTTAACCATTATACACAGTGTTTAATGTGTAGTATAGTGACAAAAAACATAATCTAGAGTTTATTATGAAACCACTGTACATGCTCACTTTCATGTGTTCATTAGTGTAAGATAATCTCAACTGTCATTGAGTAAATCTGGATTTTAAGGTTTAGATTTGTAAGATTTTAAACACCCACTGCAGTAATATCTGTCAGTGGACCAATACACAATACACAAAATGATGTTACTGTCCCATGTGCTGTAAGTCAAGAGATAAATTGAACAACAAGTGGTGGAAAAAGTACTAAATCCTTCACTTCCCTTTACAATATCTGATTTATAAAGATTGTGACAAGAGACAAAGCTATTTGTTTGAAATTTAATGTTATGTGGCTCACCAGTGCATCAGTATTTTGGTGTCTTACAAATCAACATGGGCTGGGCACTATGTGCACAACACAACAAATATCGCACCAACTAAATCGTGTAGATGTAGCAATATAAAAAATGTGAAAATACTCCAGAACAGGTAAAAGTCCTGCATTAAGATCTTAAAAGTATCTGTAACAAATTGTACGTAAATATCAAAAATGAAAGCGTTCATTGTGCAGCAGAAAGCCCCCTTTTCTGAGTCGTCATATTACATCATAGGAATAGTATTACTGGTCCATAAACATGTAAGACATAAACATTTAATGTTGTAGCAGGTTGATGTTAAGCCTAATTTGAACTGCTGGGCTGTTTATTCTGTAATAATGCATCACATTTTATAATCTGGTCATATGTTTTGTATCTAAAATCCGCAAAGTAAAAGGTAACAATAGCTATCAAATAAATGCAGTGGAGTAAAACATAATGCAAAGTGCAAACCTCTGGGATACAGTCACAACTGTACAGCACCATGAGATGGGCCAAAAATCTGCCAAAAAGTTTATTTTTCTACCTCTCCTGTAAGCCTTCTTTAGATTCACATATTTGCCACTAACAATTAGAAATCAACACTGCCGTGTAAGCTATTCTCTTTGTCACATTGTTGCTGTAAAATCAACTCAGTTTGGCTGTAAATCTCTATTTGTCTGTCAAGCTGCAAAGTCAGTTAATGGCATCATAAATAGTTGATGTTTAAAAAATATGCAGGTTTCTGCAAGTTCATTGCCAAACATTCCATTCGACGAGGTCTTGTTGCTACATGACGCAGCAGTCTGACTGTTGTGGGAATTATTATGATGCAATCCACTGTCAGGCCTACTGCTTGTACTGATTAATATTGCTTGCATGCAGCATAATGTCGATGTGCTGTGTTCCAGGACTCGTACAGAAAACAGGTGGTGATTGATGGAGAGACCTGTCTGTTGGACATCCTGGACACTGCAGGTCAGGAGGAGTACAGCGCCATGAGGGATCAGTATATGAGGACGGGGGAGGGCTTCCTCTGTGTGTTTGCCATCAACAACACCAAGTCCTTTGAGGACGTCCACCTCTACAGGTACAAGATGTTTCATAGCACACATCCGTAGACTAGTACTAGTCTTACAACACAGCTGGAAGAAAGTAGTCTATTTCCGTGTGTGTCTAACTTTAGAGTCAGCTTTGTATAGTGGACTGTGCAGATTCAGATAGTTTGGCACCATAAAGGCTGCTTCCTGATCAACAGGAACTGAACTTGTAATAATCTGTAACTCATATCTATTGACATGTTAGGTCACACGTTCTATGTGGTTACTCATGTAGTATCCAGTTAACTCATCTAAATACATAAAACAGAACTGACAACACCTACTGAAAACAGTATCTCCCACAAATTTGTCATCTTTAAGTGTCACAGTCAGCCTAACTAGCACCTCGCTTTCGCATGTGTCTCTTCCTCAGAGAGCAGATCAACAGGGTGAAGGACAGCGACAGTGTTCCCATGGTGCTGGTCGGGAATAAGAGCGACCTGAGTACCCGCACGGTGGAGTTGCGGCAGGCGCAGGAGCTGGCGCGAAGCTACGGAGTACCATTTGTCGAGACCTCTGCTAAAACCAGACAGGTATGTAAGGAAAGACGGTAACACCTGTATTTAGTTTGCAACAATGCATGCGAGAGCTTTGTTTGAGCAGAATCTTTTAATTACCAAAACATCATTAAACAAACATTTATTATCATTAGACAAACATCTTTCTGCTTCTGTCTTGCAGGGTGTCGAGGAAGCCTTCTATTCATTAGTGAGGGAGATTAGAAGATATAAGGAGACCAACCGCAGCAACAAGAAGAGCAAGAAGAACACGCAGAGACGTTGCATAATACTATAGCAAACCACACACACACACCAGCAGCATCCCTTGCAGCACTTGTTTCATGCAATCCCTCACACACTGCACCTCCTCTGTCACGTTGGAGACGTCCAGCACAGCTCCGGACGAGGAGGCAGACGTGGCAAAATCCAATTTTTACTGCTGTCACAGTTTCCACTTAGAAGATTTGCCATTTATTCATCCACTGTGCAGTGTCCATTTAACACTGTGAAGTCAGTTGGGTTTCTTTAATTTTTGTTTTAATGACCAAACGACTAGAAACTCCAGTTTTTAGTTGATTTTTTTTCTTTTTTAAAGGTCAGCAGTTCTGCAAACTTAACTTGAGTTTGTGGTAGATTTTAAGATTTAAGACCCAGAATGAGAATTTGTCTGTAAAGATCTTGTTTTTTTTTTTTTTTTTTTTTTTTTTTTTTTGTGTAAGTGTAATTTGTCCGGCCAGTGTGTTTTACAGACAGTTCAGCCCCTGTTGACTATTTAAAGGGTCAAGGGTTTACAGTTGTGCGTCACCGCACTTTGCACTGTCACATCAGGTGATGCATTTAGTCCAAATTTCCAAAATTATTTTAGGACTGAACATTTTGCTTAGGGTGGTGAAATGACAAATTTGTATGTTTGCTCGGTACACATTTGACTTCACGAAATCCCACAAATAACATGAAAACAGTGTCATATTGACTAGGACACTGATTGGACAAAACTTCTTGGAAAGTTTGTAAAAATTTCTTCCCCTTGCGTTTTTTCATAGGTTAGTGTGTCCTCTGGGGCTTGAAACACAACAGCAATATTGTTTTCTTATTTTCTCAAAGACTCAATGAAAATGCTGTTATAGGATAGGACCACCACAGTGTCAAAGCCTCAGATTGTGTTCCAGACTCCTAGGTGCACTTTATTCATTTCCTGTTATGTTTTTATTGTAGGTTTTAGGATTAGTTTATGCCATTTTAAAAGTTTACTCAGGAATATAGTGTTTTATCAGGAACTGAGGAATAACAAACAGAGCTGTCAAATGATTGGTAAAGATCTGATGCCTGTGTCCATCCGTTCACACCATCATTAACTTACTGTTTGTAGTGTCAGCCCTGCTGTTTGTTCCACACTGTATTCCAAAGTCCACTTTTAATGCATTTTTTTATGTCAGACCCAGTGTTGCTGGTGGTTGCAGTGTTATGTCACTGTGTCCCAAGCACTTTTTTTTTAATGCTACAGCACTCTACCACAACATGTAGCATGAGCAGCAAATATCTATGTGGTACTACATACATTTAAACCACTGATGATAAAACCAGTGTTCAGCTCCAGAGCTCAGACACAATGACCGTCACAGTATCAGATCATACTCAATGCTGGATGACAAGGATATTCAATAGGGCGTCATTTTTTTTTACAGCAGTTTGACTTCTTTTATAATTACTGTCACCTTAAATACAATGGATTGTTAAATCTCTATTTTTGTAGCATTACAAACAGCTTCCCCAATGTAAAATCCAACATCTGCATTAAGAAACTGCTGTCTACATATTTACTAAAGTTATATCGAAGTTCAATGAGCATGTGTTAAACCAGCAACTGTCGATTATCTGGACTTCATTCCATTGTTAAAATATGGAGAAACTCCAAACAAGTCTCTCACTGACAGCTATGTAAAACCTTTAATGGACTCTGCTGTAATGAACAAGTAAATATCTTTAGCTTTTGTGTCTTGTCTGTTTTTGTTTAACCAAGGTGGATCTTTACTGGTAAGGAGTTTAAGGGGTTAAATGTATTTTCAGAAGATGTAGGACACGAGAACTTATCTCCAACAATCTAAGTAGAGAATGTGGTGCATTTACACCACATCTGATTTGTAGACCTTATTACATGTCTTTGAAGAAGGAAGCACAAACACTGCCACCAGTTTCTCTCCTCAGTTTGTGCCATCAAATCTTAAACGATCAGGGTTTTTATTTGGAGTTTCCAAATCCGTGACGAAAAAGATATGTGGTTTATGAGGTCTGCCAGAGACAATAACTCTACAGGGGACAGCAGTGAAGTTCCTCTTTTACTTTCTGTAAAAAGTAAGAACACTTTTACTCTGATGTCAAATTTAGATGGGGGAATGCACACATGTAAAGCTGAACAGGCTGAACATTTACTGCCTGGTGTGTCTACAGCAGTATGGTCCAGAGTTCTGTATGCAAATGAACAAGTAATAATCAAACATGGCAGCCCAAAAATAATTTCTTTTTGATTTTATTTTACAAAAAGGACACTACTTAACATCAGTTTATTCATTTTAGAAAACATAGATATCGTTTGATGTATATGCATTTTTACAAGCATCAGAAAGGAGTAACAAATACAGTGAGATGAGTCAAAAGTGAGGCGCATGATGAGTAACGCAGTCTCTATCACCATCCAAAGCGTGACACCAGCTTGCTCTGGTCATCCAAATCTTTCTGAACCTTTTTCCTCATGTAAAAGATGGGACAGTCCCGGCTGCAGGGGAGTCAGAAGGGACAGTGTTACAAGACATGAAGGACTGCCACTGTGTTCAGCCATAACACTACAGTAAACGCACATTTATAATCAATATATGCTGAATATGTACCTGGTGCAGAGCACATCCTCATGGAGAGAGCCTTGACAGCGCTGACACTGAGTCCACAGGCGAGAGAAACGCTCCTCCAAAGCGTTCATGTGAAAGATCTATGAACAAAGACGTGATGAGAGAAAAGTGTTTGATTCTTAGCAAATTAAAAACAATCTAATCAAATTAAATTATTTTTGCTTGAAGCACACTAACAGCCCAAAAGAAATTTAATATTAATTTGGGATTAAAATAGGTCATGTTAAACTCTGTACTAAAATACATTTGATATTAATTTCCCTGAATTCTTTAGAGTCACAAGAGGGCAATATATAATAAGACGATGGTAGACCTTTTACTGAAGAACACAACACAAAGTCATCTCACATCCTGCTTACCTCTTTCTGGTACAGTTCAGACTCCTTCTTCTTACAGAAGTCGCACACAGCCGCTGCAATGACACACATATAAAGCTCTTTACACTGCTGCTGCACAAAAAGTGGCACCTAACCTCATTAAGGTGGAAATCAAAGTAGAAAAACAAAGCTCAAAATTCAGAGCACACACACACCATCCGTCTTGAGCACAGCTTTGCAGCCGATACAGGTGCTCCTCTTCTGAGCGAATGCCATGAGGCCCCCGATCTTTGAGGTCAACACAGTCTTACATCGTGTGTGGTCGCCCTCTGAAAGACACCAGAAAAACCAACAGCAACATTTAGATGAAATGCCAGAGAAGATAACAAATGATAAGTGTCATTTAACTAGCACTTGAAATGTGCCACTTCAACACTTGCTTTGGTTGTTGGCACATTGGCAATGCTTCCAACATGATACACAGAATGATACAATGTTGATTATTTCGATAAACAAACTATAAATTATGGAATTTTTCTTTTAAAGTTTCACTTTAAAATGTCAAGAATAATGACAAATGCCCAAAGTGGTATGTTACAATAACTTTGTGTTACTACAACTAATCATTTCACTAATAAAAACTAAAATAAGCCATTGGATGATAAGAATGCAACACTTACTGAGCAGGACACTCTCTGCTTTGCTCTCTCCCAGGATGGGCTCAAATATTCTCAGCAAGGGCTTGGACAGCTGCTGCTCCAGGTAGTATTGTGTGTCAATGGGAATAGTGTTCTCCAGCACATAGATTGGGTCCTGAAGCAACATGTGGCGGGAGAGTCAGGATCATTATCGGGGAAGAAGTAAAAGAGGGATGCACAAATGAAACAAACACGCTCATTTACAGACAATCAAACACGACAAACCTCTGACTTCATGTACGCTGCTGCTCCCTTTGCAGCCTTGATGATGACATATGGAACTCGGTCTCCCAGGTTTGGGGCGCTGCCGGCATCTCTTTTCCTCATTCTGTCCAACATTGATATTAAAACAGTTGTATCACACACACATTTTTCCTTGGAGTATGATTTGAAATCAGTGTGATCACTCTGGTGACTCAGACCTCTCAGCCAGTTCCACATGTGCCTGTTTGCCAGCGTACTCCTGGGCAGTGCGCGTTAGCTCCTTGGTGATGACCAGCTGGCTGATGTCGATGCGGTTGCACAGCAGATCCGAGATCACTTCTTTAGCGTGAGCCACGGCACCCTGGGGATCCCTGAAGAGACATCACATCAGCTGTGATTATTTTCACAACACAACTTAGTCTTAGGGTAGATTTAACCAGACACGATTTAACCTTTGCAAGCTCGGTGGCAATCAAAGGGAGGCAGGGACCTAGGCATGCCGTATGTGTGTGTGTGTGTGTGTGTGTGTGTGTGTGTGTGTGTGTGTGTATACCTGTCTATGAGGATTTTCTGCAGACAGGTGTTGATAAGGTTAGCCACTAGAGGGCAGTTGTCTCTGCGGACAGTCTCAATGCCTTTACAGTCCATCTTGTCATGATTGTCTGCACTTGTGGAGAAATAGAGGCCTGCGTAGCGTTTCTTGTTGATGAGCAGGTATGGGTAGTACACCTGTGGAAGTGACAAAAATAAGCTCACATGGGCTGAGAGGGCACTATGACTCTCTGCAATCTGAAACTATTGACTGATTCTGAAAGCTACAATTCAACCAGAAGTGCTGCTGCATGTCTATGTTGTCCTCTCAGTTCAGTTACTTCAGCCAACAATTGTTTCCCTATATGCATTCTGTAATTTCACTGTAAGTACTACACTGTAGTCTCAGTACTCAAATGCCTCCACCCACTCTAACTATCACAACCGAAAGACAAACAACTCAATCGCTTGGAAAAGTGTTAAATTAAGTGGGCAGAAATGATACCTTCTCAAACTCCAGCTTGATGGGAGGTGTGAAGTGGGACGATACCCACTCTGCTGCCTCCTTCCCAATATCCATAGCCTCCCTCACCGTGCCAACTCCAAGCTTAACCATGACAGAGTCTGTGTCTCCGTAAATTACCTTTAAAAGATAAAAATATAACATTTAAACAACACACACACAAACATCAGGTAGTAGGTTCCATACCTTTAGTCAAGCTAATATGTTAACTTATTAGAAAAAAAAAAAAAGATGCCTCACCTTGGCATCACCTTGGTAACCACTGGAAATGGTGTACTTGGACTCCACCAACTGTTTGGTTTGCTCAATCATCTGTCTTCCAAAACCAGTGACACTCTAGATGAGAAGAAAAGGAAAGATTTAAATAAGTTTATTGTCACTAGCCACACTACAGGCCACGAGTTTCAATGCCTGGGATAAATATTTGCCACTGAGCAAGGCATTTTATCCAAAAACAGCTCATTTAGAAGGCAGCCATTTCCTTCACGTAAAACAAGTCAGCCTTCCACAGAACGTTTCTTTAGATTCCCACCTGTTCTGTGGCTTTTATTTCAACACAACATTATCTTTGCTCTACATCTTTATTGTTTACTGTTCATGTTCTGACTTTACATCCGTGCAGAACAGCAGGAAGTGTGACGAAAAGTCAAGTGGGGAGAACTTTATTTAGCAAAGATAAAAAACTTTTCTGTTGGGCCAGAATTGTAAATGTTCGATATGTTTATTAATGTATTTGAAGTATGACAACACAATCGTGCAACCTCTGAATCTGCTTTTGGGCATGTGAGTAGGACCTCTTCAGATTTTCCCTTTGAAAACCCCTTTGTTTTCTACTCTTGATGAACTGGTTGATAATGTAAAGTATAGAAATATGTACAGTCATGAGCTGCAGTCACTTTTATCAGGAGTGAAAAGTCAGTTAGACTCTGATACCAGTCAAGTACTCACCTGTGAGATCTCTAGGCAGGGAAGCTTTCCCACTTGGGCACCCGTGAAGCCATAGACAGAGTTTGCACTTATTTTGAGGGCCAGCTGTCGCCCGTCCAGCACCTGCCTCTTAAAAGGGTCAGTTTCCTTCTTTAGCTCTGCTTTGGCCCTGTGGACAGCCAGTGAGACAAGCTGAGCAGGGAGCCACCTCTGACTGATTTTTATTCATGAATTTCATGTCTGTTTTGGTTTCACCCATTTCGTATTTTTCCAGAGAAACTCCAGAGTAACTTAGATTTTGTGATGTATTTGAACAACTCAAACCTCTTCCTGGCAGACAGCAGATTCTCCAGAATCTCAGGTAGAAGTCCTTTCCTCACAGAGCTCTTCACAAACAAATCACCAGTCGGAGTCTTGATGAAGTCCTCTGGTGAGAGGCTGAAGACACACAACCACGTCAGATATTAGTTCAGCATGTAATTATTAGACATAAACACGTGTTTTAAGTGTCACAGGTCAAGGTGCATGCCATTTTATCTCTCTGTTTGCAGTTATGAGAAACACCCATTTTCCACATTATTTTAACAAACAAAACAATTCTTTAGCCTAACTAAATATATATGGCAAATAACATTGAGCTCATTAGACAAACAGCAAGGAAGTGCTGCAATTTCTGCAATACATTTCATAAAACACATTTCAACTGCAGGAAGATTAAGTTTAGGGAAACTAAAGCTATTCACAGAAAACCTTATCTCTTGTGGATTTTAAAGATCACCACACATTTAAAAAAAAAAAAAAAAAAAAAAAAATCACCTGTGTTTCTCTGCTGAGCCTTTCTGCAGCAGGGTAGTGTAGCACAGATTGTGAGCCATCATGATAGATGGATACAAGGAGGAGAAATCCAGGGTGGCAATAGGAACACTGTAATACCTATACAGAGAAGAAGGTGGCAATGGAAAGGTATATGAGAAGATTGCAAGTACCAAACCATCAACACCAATAGCAGAGAGGAGTCACACACCCACACTATCAGTAAACGTACGTACCCTTTCTCTGGCTCAATGACAGTCGCTCCAGTGTAGTCTTCTCCTCCTTCTGTCTTTACAACAGGCATGACCAGGTCTTGTTTCATGGCCTAAACATGCACAGACACTGTGATGGACCATCCTTAAACCCACATGTACTCACACAGTACACTGTCCCATGTGTGTGCCTTTATTACCTGTCGCAGCAGCTGAGAGACGACTTTGATCTGCTGGCCTCTTGATAGCAGGTAGGTGAGAGGCACACCTGTCACTCTGGCCATCTCCATGTAGTTAATCACACACATCAGCTTCTGCAGCAGGCGCAGTGGGAGGTAGGCATCTTTCAGGCAGTAGACAGCCAGACGACGACGTGTCTGTTCGTTGCCATTCTGTGATGGAGGAATGTTAGTCATTGGAACTTTCCATTAGCCATTTGAATCTGCAGAGCTCTTAATCTTAATTATAACCAGCTCTCTTCCAAATACAACAAGGTTACTGATTCGTGCTTTACCTGCAGATCAGTGATGATGGAGTGCTGCACATCCTCCTTCTGTTCTTGCAGGAAGTGGAAACTCACTGCGTTCAGTGTGTATGAGCGCAGTTTATAGTCCCTGAGGAGAACCTGAGAGAAAACATACTAATCAGTGTCTGTACTCAGTGTGCAGTGTCTTTTCCTGGAAATGTTTGTACCTAATCAATGCACCACATGCCAACACTATTGTAACTTAAATCTTGTTGCGGTTAGGATTTATAACCACACTAGCACTTATTACTGCACTAACGCTTCTTATTGCACTATACCTTGATTGTTCCCTTTTGGATAAAAGCGTCTGCTAAATGACTAAATGTAAATGTAAATGTAATAATAGTAAGTTTCTGCAGTTGAAGCTGACCTGCAGTAGATCAAACTGAACCCGGCCCTCCATGTTAATGGTCTTGTTCTCTCTGCGGCCCATCTGCTTGCTCTGGAAGTTTAGATCTCGCAAGACTGACTTGATGCCCCGCACTCGGCCAAGGTAGGGAAACAGATTCACCTGAACACAAGAGAAGCTCTTTTATTGAGGAAAAAGGGGAAAAAGGAATGCAAGTAGTGACAAATGTGGCTCCATCTAACCTTCAAAGCAGCTGCCCTGTTGAGCAAGTAGGGAAAGTCAAAGTTTTGGATGTTGTATCCAGTGATGACGTCTGGGTCCACTGTCCTCAAAAACTCTGCCCAGCTCTGCTCACAGAGACATAAACAGACCCACAATGATGTGACAGGTGATCAACAAAACATTAGGGAAAAAAAGGAAAACATGTCAGAAGGTTTTTCTGCACCTTAGTAATGCCAGTGTGTATACCTGCAGTAGCTGTTTCTCCTGTGTAAAGCACAATATCTGAGAGCCCACGATGCTGGCGCAGGACTGGAGGGTGAACACGGTGCGAATGAAGGGCTCGGTCTCACCCTGCCGCTGCACCATAGACGCTATCTGAATCACAGGGTCTTTGTCTGCTTCTGGGAAGATTCCTGGAAAGAAAAGAGTTAACACCAGAGTCAAACTCTGCATCTGCTTTTTGTCATACATGATCAGGATTAAGTATGTTAGGGGTAATACTTTGCATTCTGTACAATAAGAATGCCAGAGTGAAGTACAGAAACCCACCTTTTCTTCCTGCACACTCAATATCAAAGCTGAGGACCCTGAGCGGTGCAATCCTCTGCCAGTCTCCCTCTGCAGGGTGACTTATCAAATCTGTCCATCCCACATCCACTTCATACTGACACAAGGACGCCTGAAGGACAAAAACATGGGAGATGGTTCATGAACACTGTTGGTAAAAGCCTGACAAAACAAATATTATATGAAGAGACACTCAGAGGGAAGTTAACAGCCATAGGTCAGATTGTGTCATGAGGAGTAAACTGGACCTACCTTCCCAGGGTACTGAGAATCTGTGTCCCCCATGCTCTTCTCTTCACGTGCTCTGTACTTGCCTTTGGGAAGTTCAATCCAGCAGCAACCCACCACATCAGCGTCCACCATAAACCTGACAACACAGAGAGGCTTGTTGAGCTGAAAAATACACCTTTAGTGTTACTTTACTCACCATTTGTTTCCACTAGAGCAACAGCTAAGCTCCCTGATGTCATCTTATTAGAACTATGATCTATGACTCACACTGTATCAAGTGTTTTGTCTGATGATGTCTATAAGGCTGTTTGAGATTTGTCTGTGGCTCCTCTCATACTTCTTGGTGCATGCAGAGCCGCTCCTACTCTCCTCTATGCTGGACTGTTATGGTGCATAACCATCATCTCATCATCATCATTTCTCCATTTTAATGTTGTTTTACAGTTTCATTCCCTTGTGGTGAATATCAGGTATTGTACTGTTTCTTTGCATCTCTCTGTGTTATGGCCATTATCTGGTGTTTATGAATTAGACTTTGTAATGAGGCTCATTTGCACAGAAGGAGGGGCACCAAATATATGCACATTACCTCATTTAAATATATGCAAATAACACTGGAGCACTAAGACGCTATTTGTTTGGCAGCACAGTAAGCAGTGCAAGAAGTTTGCTTCCATCTGATTGTTAAGTTATCAAATCTGCTTTATTGTTATGTTTATAAAGTGCAAACACACACACCTTATTTCAAAATCTATGTTGGCCTCATAGGATTGGTAACTCTGTATGGGGAAAGATCCAAACTTGAAGCCTTGCTCCAGCAGTCTCTTTGCTGGAGCAATGAGACGAGGCATTGCCATTGTTATCCGCAAAAAATCCAGACTGCGTTTTCCATGGTAACCATACATGTCTGCAGGAGAAAGGAAACAAGCTGAACTCCAAGAACCATTGAAGCATAGTTACTTAACTTTACCACTTTAAATGTCAATTTAAAACAATCAAATGAGGATTCAATTCACAATAATCTAATCAAATAACACATTTGTGAGTGTTTGAGAATTCTTTTACATACTTATATTCAATGAACAACAAACCCACATGAGCATTTGCACATCACTTGTACTCACTCTCTTTGCGTGTGATGTCCACAGCCAACACTGTGACGGAGATATTGTCCTTATTGGATCTCATGTCCTTCAGGACAGCAGAGTTCAGCTCTTTTTTAAATTCACCCAGATAATTAGATGTGAACCCTTTACAAAGGAAGCAGAGAGAGGGAAACATTGTATGACTTATAAGAATTAATGCAATGATTTCCCCCCCAAAAAGCTAAAATCATTCAGAAAAGTGACTAACAAGTAGCAGATGAAGTGGGCCGGAGCTACAGTACAAATGCTTCTTTTTAAATTTTTATTTCAAATGTTAAACTAAATTTATTTATTAATGTTTTGTTGTATTTTTTTTACTTTTCAGGTAACTTTTTTTATTACATTTTATCAGTTTCTGGGCTCCATAAACATCCTTAAATTACATCTTTATAAAAAAAAAATACATCAAATTTAAGATCATTTAAAATCAGAAAATTCTCACAATTTATGAAGTAGGAAACAGATGTGAGAAGACTTTGACAGTTAACCCACACCCCCACCCTCCAACCCCAAATGCGTCCCATAGGGTTACACCGGATTTTAGGGTTCCCCCACCTGCCAAATCCCACTTTAACTGCTGTTCACAAGACATAAACATCTTCTACTTAGAGAATATTTAATAACAACTGACTAAAAAGGTCAAGATACATCAGAACAAAATACATGTTGTGTTAATATTCACGTATTGTATGTGTTGACAGGATAATGTTAAGTACTCACCATTTGGTGCAGGAACATAGAAGTAAGGTGCAAAACCATGAATGTGGCAGCACACACTGTTGCCGCTGTCTGTCACCCCAAACATTCGAATGATCGGGACTTTTCCCTGTGACTGGCCAGGCATGCCGGCCACTGTTGCCCCTGCATAACACAAAATTACATAACGCTCTCTGATTTAAAATCCAAACAACAAAGAAGCCAAGACAACTCTAAGTTAAACTGTTACAACTTGTCTCTGGCTTCAACAAAAGTCCTCTTTGATAATTACCTAAATAATAGTCGAGATCAATCTGCTGAAACACCAAAGTGTCAGATGATGGGTCCAGTGTGGGGGCATGAGGCCGCCGCCAACGAGGGTTAAGGTCTGCTGAGAAGAGGTCACCTGACAAAACAAGGTGAAAAAACAGAAGTAAAACCAAAGTGCTTATTATTTATAGGTCACTGGGTATAACTAAAATATGTTTAAGTATAATGAGAATTAACTCAGTAAGCACAAACTCCTGGAATGATAGTTACTAGACTAGTTCCACAGTTGCCACTTTTTGTTAGCACAAAATTGCAATGTGCACAATGCAAAGCTATCCATCCATCCATCCATCCATCAGTTAACTATACCCACGTATCCTTGAGGGTCACGGGGGAACTGGAGTCAATCCATGCCGACAAAGCCAGCATGCTTAATTTACTCAAGACATTACAAATTTAACTAATCAGACTGATTTGTTAGAGCTGGCAGCCATACAAATTACTTACCTTAAAATGAGAAAAATCATGCTGTAAAATAAACAGGACTATTATTTTACAGCTTCTACAGAATAGTTTGTGTAGTCGAGCTTGTTTAACAAAATTTCAAGTATGTGACATATACACTTTCATACAGTAGGTGTGACTATACAGCTTTACATAACTTAATAATCTCTTCCAAACCAGGAACACTGCCCAACACTCACCTACGGGAATAACATCATGGCCTGCCTGCCCCTCCATGTCCTCTGCATCCATCTCAGCATCGTCAAACATGGACAGTTCCTCTTCAAACTGTGATGGACTGTCCTCCCATTCACCAGCCGGTTTACCCCGTTTGGCCTGGGTCGCACCACCCGTAAAAGGGCCACCATTGCGTCTTTTAAAATCCATGTCTGTAAGAAACATTGAAGACAGAAGATGATTAGAGAGTATGATAGTAGACACAGAATACAAATATAGTCAGTATGAGGTAGAACCGTGACACCTATTGTAGTAATTGTGCTTATAACCACCTGAAAATAAACATCTTGATAGACAACCAAGACATTACGGCACATACAAGAGGTCAGACATAACAGAAAAGAAACAGCTTGTGTTAATATTCCTTGGACTGTCAGAATACATGGTGGTGAGCTTAGTGTGAATTATTGGTTAAACAAGTGCAGTGCTGTCTGTGATCAAAGCATTGTTGCATACAGAAAGCACATGGTGCAAAAAGTAGCCTGTACACAGCTCAAAGAAAAGCAAAGAGAGACGACACTTAACTATAATACATTTGATACATAACACATGTTTTGTTGTTAATGTCATAAACTGACAGTGATGTAACTAACATGCTAGTTGCTGCACTAACTGTTGGCTGTACTGTAAACTAGTTGGCTAGCTGTATATTTCCTAGCTTCACCAAGCGACTTAACTACGTGTTAATGCTAAAGTTAGTGATTTCTCTGTGAGATATATTTTAGATTAACCTCTCTATGGTCAAACAGTGGAAGCTGCTTTCTTTTGTAACAAGCTAAAGCAGCACGCTAGCACTCATAAACAGTCTCGCGCCAAAGCCGTTGTTACCTTAAACGTTAGGACTGATCTCACCGTGCGACAACCACCAACGGCTGGTTGCGTTTCTAACCAAGTGATAGATACCTATCAGCGCCGCTTCTTCACTACAGCCCACCGGTTGACAACAGCTCCCGCCACTAGTCTTCAATTTGTGAACTTTCACCGGCGAAAGCGCGGAAAATTTCCGTTTTGTTGTTTCCGCAGCTCAATGGCAAAGGAACGGACAGTGACGTCACCGGCTGGGCAGGAACCTCAGCGTTGTTAGTGAAGAAGCTTGACGTTACCCAGTGCATGAAATAAACCGTGTGTTTCCGGAAAAATGACGTCTGTATGTATACAAGCGCGATGGAGGGAAAAACGGCTCAACAATTAGTGAAAGAAATCTTTGAATTTTAATTTATGTATCCAAGAATAACAATTTACCATAACTAAAACCTTTTTGTGTTTTTATTTTAAGAACATTTAACAAACAAAGTATACTTTCTGCCTCTTAATACCTATTTATAATTATTTTGAGTTGTTTTGTTAATCATAATAATAATAATAATAATAAGATGGCAGTGTGATATTTTCCTACTTGTAATGTAAATGTGTTTTCTAGAACATTGTGCGCACACTGGTACATTAATCAAATCAATACCTAAAAATATCAGCTGTAAAAACTGTAAAATATCGAGGAGGAGTTTATTCCATTAGTGATGTGCCCTCCATAAAATAATGGAGGTGTGAGGAATCTAATCCAACATGTCATGTAGTGAATTCAACTTTGAGCTCAACTATCTCTCAACCTTAGACAGCGAAGCTTTATAAATGAAAAGTATGCTGATGCTTTCTAAGTGTCAGTAGGCCTATATGTGTCTGTATGTATCCCTTAGTTATTGTTATTCTAAAGTTATTGTTTCTGTCACTCCCTCCAGACACACACACAGTCAGAGGTCACGCCATAATACAGAATAACACATTTGAAGCCTGAGGTAGGCTACAGACTGTCTGATCACGGGACCCACTCACTTATTTTCAGCAGCTTTACCAATATAGACCCCGACCACTAGGCCCATGTGGTTACTTTAGGATAGATCAGAGATATGTAGAGGGGTTGGGTGTCTTAATGTCATTGGTCACGCTGTATTCTCAAAACTATGTTCTCTGTGACCCTTACATGACATTATAAATAACTCTCTTGCTCTTCTCTCTCCTCATTGGGGGGAAAAATTTTGCCAGGTTGCCCATGACTCCCCTCTTTTGTGTGGATGAAATGATAATTCACCAACCACATCACTGCATCTTTCTTTAACCTCTGCTCAGCCAATTGCGTTCCTCAGCTGAGGAAAACGCCCAGTTCCCGTCACGTTGTGTACAGAGGAGGAGACAGAAAGCAGACTGAGACCAATGAGAGTGAAGCTCATGAATAATGTGACAGCAGCGACCCCACATTCACCAACCCAGCCTTCTTCCTGCATCTCAGGCTCTGGCCGTCTTGTCTATCTACATGACAGCGATCGCACCAAACCAATGTGAATCGCTGGCATTTAACTAAAGCCGCCGCCCCCTTTTCCTCACTCTCCACTGGTTTCCCTTTTTTTGGATTGACTGCGACAGCTGCCAATGTGTAGTTCATCTGCGTAAAGTTGGGACAAAAACCGAAGGGTGAGTAAAAATCTGTCTTTTATTTTCTACAATGAGAAGAGTTCAATACTTCCTGAATGAGCGCGGACGCGCATCAGGACGCTCTGTCCTTTGCGCGTTTCCGCAGCTGGGTTGCAGTCAGTGCTGGATGTCACGTCCACTCCTCAACTCATGAGAAAACACAGACGATGCATACAGCATCATGTCTTACACAGATGAGAGGTCTGCTGTTGGCTTTATGTTGCCTTTAGGCTCAGCCGATGCTCGAGGTGGACGTGCAGTGCGCGCTCCATAGCCTTATTTGGGACAGGTGTGGGTCTTGTCTTGTTAGACCTGTAGGCCCACCAGACAGAACAAATCAACATATCCGTAAAAGGCTATGTCAAGGTGTGATTGCATGTTCATAGGAGTGCCATTATAAAGCATCCATAAATAAAGCATCCAGGCTGGAGAGCTGCCCGAGGGAATCCCAGGGGGTCCCCGAAGAAATGAGCAACAGTTTTGGTTGAGCACTGTGGCATTTACTCCTTAAGTCTGCATGGCGGTTTGTTCATATGTTTGTTTCTCCCTCACCAGCTCTTCTTAGATGCTGTTGCATAAGTTAGACACCCCCCTCCACTCAAAATGTGCTTTGGCTCTCCCTTGGATGTTTGAGCTTCACTGTGCAGAATGATGGAGGCTTTGTGCATATGAGCATGGTGATGTGACATCACAGAGAGTTTGTAACCCAGCCAGTCAATCTTTCACAACTGTGATGTGGAAACTTGAAGCTTCCATTGGAAATACACTAACAATGTGATTCTGATGAGGAAGAAAGAGTAGATGTAATTTTAAGGATTTGTAATAAGCTAGTTCAACTTAACTCAAATGTAAATGCATATAAAGGAATGTTTATCTGAGAACATGTTTACATCACTCCCTTATCAGGTTGGTTTATCAGGCTTGAACAGTGATGGGCTGTCACTAAACTCAGGTCATTATCTTGTGTGATTGTTATCAGTCACATTTTTGAGGTCAGCCCAGACTGAATCGCTGCTGAGAAATCTAAAAAACATCAAAGTTGTGAAGTGTTTGGGCACTTTCATGTCTCAACTTCACATGATTACAACATTTCATATATTGGTGGGTGCAATGGCACAATGTGAACGGTTGGATCAAGTTTATACTTGTCATATGCTCTTGTATGTGCCTTCCTTCCCTATTTGTTCAGGAGGTTACACCATCTATGCAAGCAGGAACTGAACACAAAGTTGTATTTTGCATCTTACACAGAAATGTACCCCTCCTTTAATTATGAGACAGATAATTAAACTTCTTCTGATGACTGACAGGAGTTAAAATTTCACAGAGTAAACGTGTTGTTTTTGTATACAACTGAACTGTGTATGATATGCATGACTGTACTGTACATGTTTGTGTGTTAGTTAGTACTAGTATGAAGAAGATGCCCTTTGACCACCTCAGATAATATGCAGAGCAAATACTGTAGACACACAGAGGTACACACACACTACACACGAATGCTGAATGCCTGTTACTCAAGAGATTCCTATAAGAACAGCCAAAGGTTAGTTACCAGAAAAATAACATGACTAGAATGTGTTGTGTGAAGAAAATGAGTGTCCTGCAAAATGTTTTTGTATCCCAGAGTTGATGTAAAATTATTGAATTTATTTGTAGATAAATAAAAACAAAGAACGGGTTTAGATGTAAAAGCCTTTAAGTGTGAATTGCTTACACATGGGGAAGTTTGCCCTCAGGGCTTTCTGTCAGAAAGCTCTGAAGCCTCTCCCATGTGTGAATTGCTTACACAGCAAGAGTCTTTTGGTAAATACATTCAATATGTGACAATCATGTATTGTGTTCACACAGTTGTAAGTTGCTCCCATCTCAACTGAGTGTGTTCTGTGTCTACCCAGCATGCCGCTGGCTCGCAGCCTGTCCGTCACGTCCTTGTCAGGACTGGAGGAGTGGGACGAGGAGTTTGATTTGGAGGATGCTGTTCTTTTTGAAATAGCATGGGAGGTCGCTAACAAAGGTAAGTGTATGTGTGTGCACGTTTGGTCTTTTGTGCATCTACACTTACTTAAAAGTAAGTTTATGAAAATAAAAAGTTTGAACACATAAACATCAAGTTAAAGAAAAAAGTACAAATAGTTTTTTTTCTGTTTTCTTGTAGGTTCATGTCTAATCTTGTTCATTAACACAGGTTCTTTTCTGCAGAGATATTGTATTTGCGAGAGAAACCTATCATTATAATGCCGTACATACAGCATATACATCAGGCTGAATCACATTATATCTTTGTCTCTACTTTGTGTGCGTACGTGTGGCATGTTTGCTGCGTGTGTGAAGTCGGAGGCATCTACACCGTCATCCAGACCAAAGCCCGACTGACCTCAGAGGAATGGGGGGAGAACTATTTCCTCGTGGGTCCCTACATAGAGAGCAACGTGCGCACTCAGGTGGAGCTGATTGAGCCCACCAACCCCACGCTGAAGAGAACCATTGATAAAATGAACTCCAGTGGGTGTAAGGTACTACCACATGTACAAAGTAAACACATACACCTCTGAGTTAAATTTGTCATCATCCACTCAAGGACAGCCAAGGACTTACACATAGTTGGAGTGATTTTAGAGTGAGATTTGTGAATGGGCAGTACACTTAAAAACCCAGTTAGAGATCATCCTTAGCCCCTCTTTCATGTCCGACCCACTCGCTCTGTGCTTGGCCTTGTGTCCCTGACTACATCTCTAAACCTTGTGACATTTCGTTGTAAAGGTTAAAAGTTGTATCAGTGTCTCTCTGTCTCTCTCTCTGAAAGACACACACCAGAAATAGATAACTGTGTGTGTGTGTGTGTGTGTGTGTGTGTGTGTGTGTGTGTGTGTGTGTGTGTGTGTGTGTGTGTGTGTGTGTGTGTGTGTGCGATACTTTTAACGCTTTGTGCTGTGTCACTCTGGGAGTGCTGTGGAATTATGGGTCAAGGCCAGGGGTGGTAGTGGTACTATTTTAAAGGGTTAGTGCAGCCTTTTCAACGAAACCTATCTGGTTTACCTTGAATCACTTGACCTTGAAGCTCACGACAGACCAGCACCAGCACAGTTAGTTCGTCAGTAAACATATTTAGGTTCTGTATTGGCACAATAAACTAAACCATCTAGTTTAGTCGTACCTGAAGCCTGGAGTTACTTTAATGTGCACTTATGTGTCAACAAGACAAACTTCAAGGGTAATCTTGGATTGTGTGGTTGGAATATGTTTTTGTTAGTGGGACGTGCCTTGCAAATAAAGATCTACACATATAAACATTGCAAAGTAAATAGCTGATTAATGCATATAACAGACAAATAGGAGTTGGAGCTGTTGCAGCTGTAACTCTTTATTTGGTTTGTTCTACTGTGTTGTGAAATGATGATTCCTACCCCTTCAGGTCTACTTTGGGCGGTGGCTTATCGAGGGCAGTCCCTACGTTGTTCTGATTGATGTTGCGTTCACCGCCTGGTCTCTGGACTCCTGGAAGAGCGAGTTGTGGGAGCTTTGTGACATCGGCGTGCCGTGGTTCGACCGTGAGGCCAACGATGCCGTGCTGTTTGGCTTCCTAACGGCCTGGCTCCTGGGAGAGGTTAGCAGCTCCCATATACAGTAGAGAACTGACAAGAATTTCTATGAAGCTAAATATAAAATGTTTTAGCTGCATTATGTCAAACTG
Source organism: Sciaenops ocellatus (assembly GCA_033000465.1). Classification (NCBI taxonomy): domain Eukaryota; kingdom Metazoa; phylum Chordata; class Actinopteri; family Sciaenidae; genus Sciaenops; species Sciaenops ocellatus. The sequence goes on from CP136877.1 coordinate 18,639,250, forward strand.
AGAAGTTGAATATTGCATGTTTATATGCAGAAAAAAGACAGGTCATCTGCAGGTCCTGGAAAGTGTTAAAAGGTCTTTTAATAGATATCTTAATAATCGGAAGACTTAAAATGTAAAAACCCTTGAAAACATATGAGAGACAAGTTTGAATTCATGTTTTTGTGTATGTGTTTAGTCTATAGTGACCCTGTTTTCTCTGCATATCGCAGTACGCAGCCCAGTGTGAGGAGCCTCCGCACATCGTAGCCCAGTTCCACGAGTGGTTGGCCGGCCTTGGGCTGGTGTTGTGTAGACACAGACAGCTGCCTGTCGCAACCATCTTTACCACTCACGCCACTCTGCTAGGACGATACCTGTGTGCTGGAAATGTGGACTTCTATAACAAGCTTGCAGATGTATGTGTGTGTACAAAGGAATGAAAAGGAATGTAATAAAACAAAACGAAGATAAGACATTTCACTCCATTGACTCTCTCCTGTTTATGTCCTGTTCAGTTCAATGTGGATAAGGAAGCAGGCGACAGACAGATCTACCACCGCTACTGTTTGGAGCGGGCGGCCGCTCACTGTGCCCATGTCTTCACCACTGTGTCACAGATCACAGCCATTGAGGCAGAGCACCTGCTCAAGAGGAAACCAGGTGTGTGGAGGTGAATTGATGTGTGAAATTTAGAAACTTCCTTGATGATTCACTCTGCTCTCTTGTCATTGGCCAGACAAGCAGGTCTTACTGTACTCAGATATTTTTACTTCACTGTAGCAGCAATATAATTAGCAATGTTAGCTACACAGTTAATTAGACTTAGCTAAAGTTTAATTGATTTCTCTGTCTCTCTGTTTGCTTAATCTCTCCCATCACGTACAGACATTGTCACTCCTAACGGGCTCAACGTGAAGAAGTTCTCAGCCGTGCACGAGTTTCAAAACCTCCACGCTCAGAGCAAGAATCGGATTCAGGAGTTTGTCAGGGGACACTTCTACGGGTCAGTCAGACAGAGACCCCATAAACAAATCACAACATTCACAGCACAGTCAAAGCTTAAAAACTTACATTTAAATAAGTAGTTTTCCTGCTAGTTATGTTCTTTTTATCAAAATAATTCTGTCTGATAAGAAAGACACAAATCCACTTGTGAAGAATAAAGTATACAGTATAGAATAAACATTGTGGTTGGTTTGACCTTCAGGCACCTTGACTTCAACCTGGACAAGTGTTTGTTCCTCTTCATCGCTGGAAGGTATGAGTTCTCCAATAAAGGAGCCGACATCTTCTTGGAAGCTTTAGCCAGACTCAACTATCTACTGAGAGTAAGTGTGTGTTTTTGTCTGAAGATATGTGCATGTATTAAAGTGTTTATGTGTGTGTTTTAAGATAAGGAGGACAGTGAATTATAGGTGTAACCCCATGTTCATGTATGGTCTTTCTGTTGCAGGTCAATCACAGTGACGTGACCGTCATCGCTTTCTTCATCATGCCAGCTCGGACAAACAACTTCAACGTGGAGACCTTGAAGGGTCAAGCAGTCAGAAAACAGCTCTGGTGAGTTTTTCTGTTATGTTAAATAAGGTGACACTTCGAGGCTCATTGTGAGCCAGACAACCAAAGTGCCACACACGTCCATACCAAACATCGGACATTTTGAGTTCAACAGGGAAAAGTGTTTGTAGCAGTCTTGTTACACTTGTATTCTTTTAATCTTTGTCCTTGACAGGGATACTGCTCAGACTGTGAAGGAACGCTTCGGAAAGAAACTGTATGAGTCACTTCTAGTGTAAGTTTTCATCATTTTCAGTCTACGTGAAGAAACCTATAAAATGTGGGATGACCTGTTTTATAAGCTGGAGCTGGTTTATTCATGCTAATAAACATTCTATTGTTGTTTATGGAAATGAGTAACCCAATACACTTATCAAGCTTATCATTTAAAGTTGCCTTTAAGTCTTAAACAAGCTGTTATCATTAGGGGGCAGCTGCCAGATGTGTCGAAGATGCTGGACAAAGAGGATTTCACCATAATGAAGCGGGCCATCTTTGCGACTCAGAGACAATGCCAGCCTCCAATCTGCACCCATAACATGCTGGAGGACAGCAGCGACCCCATCCTTAACTGTGTCCGCCGTATCGGCCTTTTCAACAGCTCTGCTGACCGTGTCAAGGTATTTGTCAGTAGTTGTCACCCTAGCAAGATTTCTACTCACCTTTGTTTCCAGCTGATACACTTCTACCCGTTTTGCCAGAGTTTCTGCAGTGATTATCCTTCCACACTGCGCCATGTGCATGTGTTGCTGCTCACACTGTTTGCTGTGGTACATACTCATATATCTGGCTCTGATACTGAATGGCTTCTCCCATGTTTAGATTATCTTCCATCCAGAGTTCCTTTCATCCACCTCTCCTCTACTTCCGATGGATTATGAAGAGTTTGTAAGAGGATGCCACCTCGGAGTCTTTCCTTCTTACTATGAGCCTTGGGGCTATACACCAGGTATGATTAATGCACACTGAAAAGGTGTTTTTATGTGGTTTGGTATATTATATAATAATAAAATGCTACTGTTTGGGTCACCATCAGCTGAGTGCACGGTCATGGGAATTCCATCAATCTCAACCAACCTGTCAGGCTTTGGCTGTTTCATGGAGGAACACATAGCAGACCCTTCAGCATATGGTGTGTTTCTCCTACTTTATCTTTCAAATTCTTAATTCTCCTCAAAGATTGTCTTTAAAAGATACACAGGGATAACCGATGCTTGCTTTTACATGATGTCATTTTCTTTTTGCAGGTATTTACATCCTGGACCGACGATTTCGGGGTGTGGACGAGTCGTGTAACCAGCTCACTTCCTTCCTGTTTCAGTTCTGCAAGCAGAGCCGGCGCCAGCGGATCATCCAGAGGAACCGGACTGAGCGCCTGAGCGAACTCTTGGACTGGAGATACCTCGGCAGGGTGAGACTCCAAATCCCAAAGGACAAATTTTGTTCATGTGACAAATTCAAGATGAGTAAATGTTGTTTTTCTTGTGTTCTGCACTAGTACTATATCTCTGCCCGTCATATGGCCCTGGCTAAAGCCTTCCCTGACACCTACATGTATGAACTTCATGAGCCCACCTCAGTAAGTGTGTCTTTGGATGGGAAATGTACTGAGCTTTCACCTGCTTTCATGGTAGTAAATTCTTTACACCTCCTTTGATTCTCCTTCCTCAGACCTCAGGTTTCCGTTACCCGCGACCAGCCTCTGTGCCACCATCTCCAGCTCTGTCCCGCCACTCCTCCCCCCACCACAGCGAGGCAGAGGACAACGATGAAGACGAACGCTACGACGAGGATCTGGAGGCAGAAAAGGACCGGGTGAACATCCGCCAGCCCTACGCCCTGCCGTTCAAAAACAAGTCTTCTGCTGCACATGGGGCCAATGGAAATAGCAATGGTGTCACGAGCGAGAAAAACTGAGTCACGTAGATACACACACACAGTACATGCTAAACCTCACTAGTGAAACCTCATATGTGGCAATTGTTGAAGTCATCCATGTACTCACAAACTTCATAAACGAGTGCAGTTGTGTGAATGCGAGTGATAAATTTATTATCGGCTTGTTGTGAAAAATTGCATCACTGTCAGTGTCTTCCCAACTCGTGCGTACCTCAGAAATTTAAAAAAAATATTGGTCAGTTTGATATGTTTTGTTATTGTTTCAGTTACACCAGCAGTGCAAGCAGAGGTTTGTTTTGTGGAGTAAATGCAGCAGCTAGAAAGGGCTAAATGACAGCTCAACACTGAAAACAAATCAGGATTGCTGGATTTTGTAGTGTATTAACACTGGATAACATAGATCTAAAGCAATGAAAAGAATAACAGAAGATTATTATGAGTCTCTGGAGGGGTTTTTATACTTGATTTAAATGTGGCTCAGAGCAGGGAAAATAACAAAGCCCTCCTTTTGACCAGCTTGTCATCATTTTACACTTCCTGGTTTAAAAAAAGGCCCATGTGAGTGTCAGTTGCTGTGAGGACACACAAAGAGCACCTATTCTTTTTTGGCTTAAAAGTGTGCTGACTATTCAGTGCTTCAGATATTTCTTCAGCATTTTCTTCTTCCTTACAAATGCCTTGTTTACTACAAAACATCCCAGGATGGAAATTAAATGTAGAACATACACACACACACACACACACACACACACACACACACACACACATATACATAAACAACAATAGCATCAGCAAACAAAAAGATTCTAGCCTTCTCATTTTGAGGCTAGAGTTCAGTGTGTGTTTTCATTTTCTTTCAGCGCATCTGTTACCCATTGATAACCTCACACTCCTTTTTATCTGTCTGTGTGTGTGCTTGTGTGGGTATGGTTATTTCTGAGTTTCCCTGTTTTGGCAAGTATTTATTTGTGAAAGGACTACAGGTCAGACAGATGGAGGAAAAATTGGGGACTGTGTCCCAAGATGCCAACATCAGAGAAAGTGCTGGAAAAGGAGCTGCAGTACATCATGACTATTTGTCTATTATGGAAAGAAAAAAATGGTTTTACCAGGCGTGTACTCACACTTCCTGTAAGAGTTTTATCATTTGTTACAATCTTGTACGAGCTGAACTTATAATAAAGTTTAAATACATATACCTATAAGTATATTATTACAAATGATAAATGGATTTTCTTTCTTTGTATGCATGCAGTTTATTGTGACACAAATATACAGAATACAAACCCAAGAGTCTTTGGGTTTTCAAGTAACATATTGATCCAGCGACACCTTTCATAAAAACTTATCCACTATAAACCATCCAATTTATCTAGAAGTGGGCCTTCTTGCGGTGTTGTAGTTAATCCTGCAGCTTTCTTGTCTGCTTCAGCACAAGTAAACTCTGCCGCCGTGACCTTTGCAAACTGTAAAAAGAATATATATATATATATATATATATATATATATATATATATATATATAGGGTAAAAACAGAATTAACAACAAATCACTCATTTGCATTCAAACAAACTCAATCTTTTCAGTTAGTTGTTTTATGATAGATTCAGACTCTCCAGTAGGTGCAGACAGTGGTGGAAAGTAACTAAATACATTTATTCAAGTAATGTACTGAAAGTAAAGTACAGTTTGGAGATGTTGGTACTTTGAGTATTTCTGTTTTATGCAGCTTTCTACTCCAATGCATTTCAGAGGGAAATAATGCTAAATATGTTTTGGGCATTTGTAAGTCATTTTATTACAGACAGGAAAAGAGAAAAAAATAGTCACTTGTACTCCTAAACTTCAGGAAATATTAATAAATGCTGAAATATTCTTTTTACTTCGCAACATTTACTCAGAGAGCTGTGGTTACACTTTTTTTCATTAAAGGAAGTGATAAGCTTACAAAATATAACGCCCTGCTAAAGGCCTCTTGTCATATTTCAGGTATCTATGAGGCTCTTAACTTCTGACTCTATCAAATATAAACAATTGCTAGACACTGCAACGTGGTAACATTAATTCAACATCAATTATATATAATGTTTTCTGATTTGTCAAAGCTAATTTATCTCTCCATATATCCTCACAAACATATAAATTACAGTTATGTATAAATTACATACACACTGCTTATATCCCATCCACTAGTCCACAAAAAAGTAAGAAGGAGAAGGAGACACAAAGGCACAACAGTCAAAACTTTGTGTCAGCTTACATGTGCCATTTTTCTTTTAGGAACACATTTATTTACACATGACTTTAAAGAATGTCATGTTTTCTGATTTGTCAAAGCTAATTTATCTCTCCATATATCCTCACAAACATATAAATTACAGTTATGTATAAATTACATACACACTGCTTATATCCCATCCACTAGTCCACAAAAAAGTAAGGAGCCATTAATCATCTCAACCTAGCTTTACCTCACAGAGGTACAGAAATAAAATGCTACTGATGAACTGATGCATCCATATTATACCTAATTATGTAATATATAATGACATATCAGTCACAGGTGCAGGGGGACAGGGTTTTATTATCTAAGTTGAATTTTAGTGAAATAAAGGTCAGGACGTCAGCATCAGCAAACTGTTTTTTTCCTAACATAAGTTATATTCATTCACCCTCTGCAGGGGCTCTATGCCCTCCAGTTTGAGAATCTTTTTAGATTGATGCTTTTACTTAGTTTTAGGATTTGAGTACTTCTTCCACCAGTGCTAGTAGATAGCTGGCAGGATGCATCAGGATCTTTTAAGGAAGTGTTTAGTAACTGTGCATGACTCACCAAGTAAACTATTCCAGAAGGAGTTGTATGTTGCACTGCCGGTTACAGCTCCAAGGCTGGCTGGATTCCTCCTCACTGTGTGTACAGAAAAGCCACCAGGCCCAGTCACCTCCACCTCCACCACATGATAGTCACTTAACCTGGAGCATGAAGAGGAGAGGATGAAAAGTGAGATTCAAGCAGATATGACAGGCTGCATCAGATCTATCAGATATTTAAAAAGACTCACGCTGTGTCAGACACAATCTCTCCCCGAACACCAGTAAAGCCGAGTGTTCCTGCTGCCACTGCTGCTGCTGCCATGGTGTTAACGTTGTTTGGAGCAAGCGGGCACAACTCTGCCACCGAGCCACTGAATAAAACACGTCGTCCCTCTTCCTCCGTCCAATCAGAGAGGATGTCTCCTGTCAGCCGGAAGCAGGAGGGATGCTTGGACATTCTTATGAACAAAGCCTGAAAACAAGTCAAGAGAAGAGCGCAAGAAGGTTTACCAGAGGACACTCAGTATTAAAATAAAATAACCTTTTATTTGGCATTTTTTCTTCTTCTTTCTCTACCATGTGAAGAGTAACCACTGCATGCCTTCCTCTCGATTTACCCCTCTCCCTGCTATGTCTAACACCACACCTGCACTACACCAGTGTTACCTTCAGTCCCCCACTATCATTCAGCCTCTGGATGTCCTGGCCTCCCCATAATGCACCGCTGGGGACGTACAGTGTCCTACCATACGTCTGAGCCGCCTGACGCAGCTTCTGGTTCAGATCATGATCGGAGAGGGCTGAGGGAGAGCCCACCTGAGAGAAGGAGACACAAAGGCACAACAGTCAAAACTTTGTGTCAGCTTACATGTGCCATTTTTCTTTTAGGAACACATTTATTTACACATGACTTTAAAGAATGTCATGTTTTCTGATTTGTCAAAGCTATTTTATCTCTCCATATATCCTCACAAACATATAAATTACAGTTATGTATAAATTACATACACACTGCTTATATCCCATATTTTTCCTTGGAATGATCCATATTGAACAGCACACCTCATTTACCAAATGATCAAATACACTAGCTTTCCCAGTTTAACATATCATCACTCTTTCCAGATGAGAACATATATTTAACTAATAAAAACAATATATAGCTACAAAATCAAAGCAAAGACAATAAAAAAAAATCTCACCATGAAATGAGACTGAGACAGGAAGTGAAGCCCAAATTCTTTCACTATCTGTGGGTGGCACACCTCTACAATCACATCACATGGCCTGTAAAACACACAGTTATTATTGATAAAACTTGAACCAAAGACGTCACTGAACATGTTAGTAGCACAGAGATAATATCAGATGCTTATACTGTACTTGCACATGGGTTTATTCTACATATGTGTGTGTGTGTGTGTGTGTGTGTGTGTGTGCACCTGTTTGCAACGGATGACAGATCACCAAGTATGAGCTCATCAGGAACTAAACCTTTGAGTTTGTCAGAATTTCTGTTCCAAACAAAAGCCAGAGTTAGACCGAGAGCAGCTCCATCTTTAAGGATCCTCTCCACCAGGTACTGCCCTGAAACACACACACACACACAGGATACTTTCATGACAGTATATTACAGTTGTATGATAGAAGATGATACAAATGAATACATTTAAGCAAAGGATGCATACGAATATATCAGCAGTTCACACCTAGATGTCCGAATCCTACAACTCCAATCCTTTGGGAGGAAGAGCTGGTTGCCATGTCCTGTACTGAGAAAGCGAACGTGCTGAGAGAAAGCCCAAAACATTCACCTGTTACACACAAACTGCACACGCATAAACACACTTTTCACCTTTGACCTTACTTCTGATTGTCCTATTTATTGCCCTACTCACCAGATAATCTCACACCCCTCCAGAACTGTGTGTCTCCCAACTCGAAGTGCAAAAACCGGCCCACGACTTCAGGAAATGTGGGCAAGCACAGTTCAAAGTTTGACTCAGAGAGGCCATAGTTAATAATTGTTAGTTCTCCGATGTGTGGAAGTAAAACATGCTGGGCTCATCCTCTTTCCATTTAAATAATTTCAGTTTCAAATGCAATCAAAATATGTTGTAAAGAACTTCGCTTTGTATAACAGAAAGACATAAATTGATTCTTATGTTGCATACACTGTACATGAATAAACGGGTACTTTTTTTATTTGTCGTGCATGTGTACAGTGTAACTTGTGTTTCTTTTTTAATCAAATAAATCAAATATATTGCTTTTGTATCATAGCCCTGTTGTTGCACTGTTGTTTTTTCTGTTCCAAGTCAAGTGGTGTGGCCATTTTTGGAGAAACCTAAAGCGGTTTAGCCATTAAGTCAAACAATGCAATGTGAAATCCATTTTTTCTTTACTAAAAGTATGCTTTGATCACAAACCCCTCCAAAAAAAGTGTCATATATCACATATTACAAATTCATTGGCACATAAACCTGTACAGCAGCAGAATTTTTGCTCTTGCTCGAAACTGTTTTGAAAATCAGATGGTGTTGCTTTGTTGATGTCAGCCTCGATACAATTTCTCTCTCTTGTCATAGAGATTAATGATTAATTTTACATCATCTGCGCAGTATAAAGATATGATATAATGAGGATTACTTACTGCCAATAATGTGGCATTTCATCCACAATTAATTTGTAATTATCAGCAATCAACAGAAGTTTACATGTGAAATAAGAAAACAACCTTTGTCATATATGAGTTTATTACTAGTTCAACTTTGCCCCTCGTGGTGATGTCACCAATATATTCTAGCCGAATAGGTCAAAAGTCAAAAGTTTGTCCATGAGAACTCAAAACAGGGAGAACATTGATTATCAAAGTGCAATCAGACAGCAAGGATCGGTTCAAAGTTCATCACTGTGAAATACTAACAGACTGAGAGAGACGGCAGAGAATCGAGACGGGGTGACGGGATAACATCTGAAGATTATATGTGTTGGTAGCCAAGATAGTAAAGGCAGAACTACACAGACAGAAGAAGACAGAAATTGACGAACAGGACAAGTTCATCTGACTGAGATATCTGCTGGGAGACGATGGACATCCTTGAGACAGATGCCTATGACCGGCGGCAGAGGAGGAATATGGTACCTGAAATATACTAACTCTTATGTACAGAATTTGTTAGTACAGTAACTGTATTCAATAGTTGTTTGTGTAACTTATTACATGTGGAAAGGACAAAATTGTCTAAAATCATGATTTCAGCCTACTCTTGAAAACTAATTTTGTGATGTGTCTCCACCTTTCTTTCTGTCCTTCCCTCTCTATCAGTCCTGTGCTCTCCTTTTTTCTCTCATGCCTTTCTTTTTATCTGCCGCCCTCTACTTTTACCTGTGGACCCCTGACTCGCCTGCGTCCATCACGACTGCAGGTATCAAATCAGCACCAACACTCCTACTGGCTGCAGTAGTGCTGAGCTGGAACGGAGGTCAGAGTATCCTGGGTGTGGCAGGAGGACTGGTGTTCTCTGCTGTAGGTGACTGGTGCCTGGTATGGCCTGAGCTTTTCATACATGGTAAGAGCCTTGTACATTAGTGAAGCACAAATTGGGTGCTTTCAAGATGCAAATAATTTTTCAGTCAACACTGAAATCAGTTCTATAGGTCTAATACAGAATATACTGAATATACAGCAATGCATCAATATTTCAGTGTAATCAACATGACCTTTACTCATTTATTTATTGCATGTCCGTATCATCTCTTACGTTTTAGGAATGGGTGCATTTGCTGCAGCTCATCTGCTGTACTCGTTCACCTTTGTCTCCAGTCGTTATGCAGCATTTCCCTCTTCCTCCTGGAACCGTTTTTTTTATCTGATCCTGATAATGATTGGAGGAGGTTTCTACATCTACATATATCCATTCCTGCGGAAGACGCCAGACTCAGACATGCTCATTCCAGCTGTGGCGGTCTACATTGCCTTAATCACTCTAATGGGGTCGTTAGCCATCAGAACTCGCCACACAGCAACACTACTAGGAAGTTTGTCCTTCATGGTGTCTGACATGGCAGTGGCTTCGCAGGTTTTCAAGGTCACACCAATGAAGTATGGTCAGATTATTATCATGGTGACATATTATTTGGCACAGCTACTTATAGCTGTCGGTGATGTAAAGGCAGAGAACAAAGACGACTTTGGAAAATGGAAGAGGTCCTAAACGGCATCCCTGTGGCACCCCTGAAGTCTTAAGTATCTCCCTCGCCATGGATAAAATCCTAAAACTGCCGATAAAGACTTCTTGTTGGTCTTGGAGTTCGGAGTTGTAAGTCTTGGAAAACCCATCAAATGGAGAAGAAGACGATAAACAGGACGAGAACAGTTCTCCTACTGGTCAGACTTGACATCTACTGACTGAGTTCAAATGATGCAGAGTAAAAGAGCAGCTTGCAACCCAAAATATCTTACCATGTTGCCAATTTGTATTTGCTATTTGAATGATCATACTTAAGTCATAACATTTAAAAAAAAAAAACACCACAGTCTAAAGACAAGACTGAAAGAAGCTCAATAAATATCAGAAATATCTGTATTCTGTGATTGGTGCCAAAATATTTTAATCAGTGACATCCAGGTGTATTTGTAAATGATGCATGTGGTTGCTTTGTTTTCCCCATTGTGAGCTGGCCATTACATGTAGTTTACATGTAATTTAATACTACATTTATTTTGTTAATAATAAATAAATATGGTGTAAAAAAAAATAAAACAATGATGTCCATAATTCTGAGTCACGTTTTAACAGACATTCAACTAAAATGATTATACTTTAACTCAGACATAATTAAAAATTAGCTGTACGTGTAACTAAATTGACATGGGATGTAAATATTAATTACTGAAAAAGAAAATACATTTACATACTATCTTTGATTGAGGTAAAGGAGAACTGAAAATATTGGACTAAAATAACAGCTGACTTGAAAAAGTATTTTATACAGAGTTATATATAGTTTGAGTTATTTACACAGTAAAATCCATCTCCTGGATTATATGCAAACTATGGACAGCATCTGTCCTAACAGATAAAAACATTGCTTAGCATCCATGAACCAGATCATGAATGTTCTGTTACATCTTTGCACACCGAGAGTAAACAAGGTGAATAATAAAACTTCAACGATCCATCCCATTATCTTCTGACTGCTGCCCACGGAAACATGCAACCCTCAAACGCTCGCAGAAGTCCAGTTCTTCCTGTTGGAAACAAAAGTGTGACTTTAAAGAGGTTTTCTGGATAATGACTAAACCTAAGGCTAAATCACAATATTATATTATTGTATTAAATAATACTTAATTAACCCAGTCTTACCACCAGACTCAAAGACATAGGAATTACCTGACTCTCTTCTTTTCCTTGGAGCTCTCTGGATCGCTGTCTGAGAAACTCCTCCAGACCCAGAGCAGGATTCCTGCAGTCTTTGAGACCCTGTGGACAGTCTTCCACCAGACTAGACAAACATCAGAAATGAAAAATGTTAATGTCATTATTAATGTGAATCATGAGTTCATGAGTTGTGAGTGTTCAAGATGGCACAGTAGAGAGTGTTGCTTACCAGCAAAGGGCGCCGAGCACATGTTCATGGAAAGGTGAGTGTGGTGTACGGAGAACAGATACCAGCTGCTGTACCATCCCCATGGAGATGACTGTGCCTGCAAGAAGGAGGAAAAAGATATACATCAGACCGAAGATGAATGAAAGTTTCAGAATGAACATATAATTAAATGATCAGAGCTCTTTCTAACAAGACTCAGTTTGCCCCGTGAGAAGTACAGTACACGACTAATGTTTATGTTGTTTATGCCTAACTGGGATAAGATGAGAGAGATGAAAGTGGGCACACAGGGAGGGACGGTTCCAAGATGTCCTAATTAAACATCCAAACTAAAAGACCTGTTGTGGCTCAGCTCAGTCTGGCCTATCCCACTAACAGGTTAGATTTTTTGCCCTTACTTAGCCTGGAAAGCCTCAGTGAGATTAAAATCTCTTTCAAAAGTGTAATGGCCAAGCCAGGTAGAAATACCATTAAGTTATAAACAACATTAAGAAAATCAGAACTTTTATCCTTAAAATAACCTAAATGGAGCCGTCTAAAACCATTCAAATAACTATGGTCAATACCACAAAACGTCACAAGCCAGAAGACAGAACATACACTGTCTGCAATGATTTGAATTCACCAAAAAAGACCAAATTTTACAACTTGTGGTTGGGAGAAGCGTACCACACAGAAAGGCTCTTTTACCTAGTTCAGTGCAGATTATATAGGAACTGTGAAAATGAGTCGTGGGAATGAAAAGCATTTTGAAATACATTTACATAGATACGGTGGCTGTAACCCAAGAGGAAGGTTAGAGTGAACCAGCTGACCTGAGTGCACAAAGAACGGTAATATGTGAGAGCTGTACTATGACATTATCATACATGTTTACAGACATAACCAGCTGATAACGTTCTATAATTAAATACTGTGAAGAAGTTAAACATGTCCTCCACTGCCAGAATGAATGGAGAAGTTCATATTTTGTAATACTTGAACATGGTCTGAATGCCAGCTTTCTGACAAAACGGCACTGCACCGTTTTAAAATTTTTCCTTATTTGTACCTTTCTGTTCGGGATGTGACGTCAGCAGATTGAGCAGAAGGAATGCAGACTTGGTTCTGAGCTTCTCGTTCTCCGACTGCATGCCTCGCATCAGCACTGAGAAGCCATCGTGGGTCAAGAATGCCTGGAGTCCTGCCTCCTGCTCTCGAACCAGACCTTAAATCACAACAGGATACAATCAATCATATAAATAACAGCATAATTTCTAGCCAGTTGCAAATCAACTGTATTTGAAAATTAAGATGTTTTTATAGCGAATTTTTACAGCATTCTCTTTGACACTCACACGACACAGCGTAAAGAGCTTTTACTCTGACGGTGGGGTGGGGGTCTGAGTCTGTCAGCTGCAGCAGTTTCGGCAGCGCCCCGTTGCTGAGCAGGTGGACCTGCACCTGCGGCATGTTCTGGGCACAGGAAGCTATAAGCTCAGCAGCACGCCACCTCAGTCCACTTTGGGCGTGACGCAGATACTTGGAGAGGCACAATTCCAATCCACCAAGAATCATCAGGTCTGTGAAGCAGAGGTGAAGGACGACGCAGTCAGGATAGAGCCAACAAATAGAGTTTTATCCACAACTGCTATCTAGATCTGATCTATAGACTAGTTGGAACATAATGTCATTCATTACATACCTCTAGCATTGTCCAGGTTCTCACACAACTCTGACAGCACCTCAAAGGCTGATTCACGTTCATCCTCATCCTCTTCATCCATCTCTTCCTCTCCTTCTCGTTCCTTTTCGCTCATTTCCTCTTTGTGCAAGACAGCCAAGCACTGCTTCATCTGTTCCACTTCATCCATCTGTCCTTTGGCGACTTCTGCAAGAGCTTCTCTCAGCCATGTCTTTCTCTGCAACAACGAGAGATGACAATAATGTTTCTCAGTTATCTTTTATTGCAAAAAATGTTTTCATGGGTCCAAATGAAGGCTTATACTCAACCTAAAGAGGATGTCCTTTCAAAACAAACACTCACAAAAATGAATATAGACCAAAGAGTACTTTGACTGAGCCCATATGGACACAGCACATGTTGTCTCTTTATCAGAGTGCTCTTAGGTCCTTTGGAGACTAACTGAGGTGAACTAGAAGGGTATGGACCTGACAAAGTGTGTTTATGTGTAAAGGTATCTGCCTGAAGCCTTCTCAGATTTAAAATGTATACTGAACAGGCATTTACCTCCTCTGACATGGGTTCAACAGGGGCAGGTCCCTCTGCGGCGGACCCAGCATCCATAGCGAGCTGGAGGACCCCCTGGAGGTTCTGGGGATATCTCCTGTTCTGACTGTTTTCTGCCATGATGTGAAAAACTGAAGAGAAATATCAACAATACAGCTGGATTTCAGACATGATGTGCAGTAGCACTGGACAGGACCTGAGGATGTGAACCCCCAAACAACAGAGAAAGCACACAGAGCATGCGGATTTTAACTTAACACACTTGATTTCAGTCTGAAGATGCTAGCACCACCCTGACTCCACGACTAAGACCACAGTCACTGCGGTTCAGTAGTAACAGCTCATTAGTTTAACATACAACACATGATAAATAACAAGAAAACACACAAACACAACTGGCTACAGGCTGTAATATAGCTACGGATAACATTACATCTCGTTGACAATATTCGTTTATAAGTTATAAGTTGTTCTTACCTTGTAGAGAGCCTCTAAACGGCGTTGAATGAATGGACGGTGTCTTTTATAGCTCGTTACAAGCACAGAAACATGAACGTGCTAGAACATTCTAGCTAGCCGATCTCACGAGTGGCAGGGAGGCAGCCATGCTTTACCGTAAAACCTCAACCAAATTGGCAAGCAAAATATTTTTCCTCACTCTGTTCTCGCCTCGAAGTCATTTCAGTCGTTCAGTGACTTATCTTCGCTAATTCATCCCTTTAAAAATTATAATATATTAAATCTAACATCAATGCGACCTTGGTGTTTAAAATATACCACAGCAAATGCCACCATATTAGCGTATTTAAGGTAAATCAGCAACGTGTGTACGCGCGACGTTCAGAGAGTATTAATAAAAGTGGGATGAGCACCGCATGAGGACTCCCCCTTAAAGGGCGGAACGTGTCATTTATGAAATAAATATTACAATATATTTTATGTAATATAGACGTTATATGCGTAACGTATATAGAGAGATGCACGTGTGTACCTGTGTGTAATAAATATTTAAATATTACTAAATATACACAAACATTCCCCCCCTCCCCCCAAAGGTGACAGGTAAGTTCAAAAACCAAAAACGAATTTGGCGCTTTTTCTTATTAATAAATAATTACTTGACATGTATAATAATCACCAGTAGTAGTATTTTTTGTACCTACCTGATACCGCTGTCATAAATCGCTGTTGCAGCTCCTCCAGTTTCCTGTTCGTAGTGACAGCTGTGGAAGTGTCCGGGTACTATCTTGATTTTTTTTTATTCATCTTTGGCTCGTCCAATCGTCCAAGATGGCGGCGCTTGTGGGACTGCGTGCATGTTTCTCAGGTAAAATCGTTAAATTGTCTTGTATCACGTCTCTATTTGTGCATATCGGACAGTTTATTAAGCCATAACACTCTGGTGTGCTCTGCACAGCAGAATATGTTGTTTATAACTGTAGAAATATAAAAGGAGATGATGCTGTCTCTCCCAGGAGCAGAACAAGGTCACGTTACATACAGTGTTAGCTTAGATACAGCTAGCCGGGGGTGAGGACAGACTAATGAATGATGATTAAAACTTGTTAATATTAGAAACAGATAGATAACGACCAAAGCCTACTATACAGCTAACTAATAGCATCTTATCTGAAGGAGACTGACGCTGTCGAGTCTTTCTTTCTCATTCAAAACGGGTCTGTTAGCTTCATGTCAGAGCTGCTTAAGCTGGAACCAACATCCAGACATGCTGATATTAAAGTAGATGGCTGCTTTTCTAATGACATGATGCTTTCCCCTGTTGCTTATTAGACACCTACATGTTTAAGATCTTGGCTGAACCGATGCAAAGACGTGTGAGGCTCTCTACCAGTGCTAATATTGTATGGGAGACATCTTATCACTATCACTGCACTGATTGAAACAAACATGAAGGCAACAACAAAATGTACATTCACTGACAGACGCTGGTCAGTTTGAGTGGATAGAGTGTGATATAAATATATTTTGCAGTGAGATTGTAAAAGAAAAGTTTAGACAAGTTTAAATGTCATGGATCTGAAATATCTTCAGAAAGTATTAGTGCTTGTATTTTGAGAAGAAACATACTGGAACACACGGTGATGAGACTGTATGATAAATTACACTGATCAGATCGTCACTAAGTATAACTAAGTATATTTAATTCTCTCTTTTTGATTTCATCGCAGCCCTCCAGCTCACTTCGCCGAGCCTCCTGCACAGCTCCTTCAAATTGGTGAGAGTGCCCACAGACTGCAAGCCTACAGGTTGTTTAACATGCATTTTGTGACTGTACTTCATAATTCTTTTGGTCTGCCTTCGTCTTGTAGTGTGCTGTGCCTCTGAGTCGGCGGACCTTTGCCGCAGAGGCTAAGAAGACATACAGCAGAGACAAGCCCCATGTAAACATCGGAACCATTGGCCATGTTGATCACGGCAAGACAACCCTGACTGCAGCCATCACGAAAGGTAGAATCACTGAAATCCTCTCTCTCTCTAATGCCTACTGTAGCCAAGACGACCATAAACCCAACACACTGAATTATTTGATTAGATTTTGAGACTGAATTGGCCCCACTGACCTACGACTAAAAAGTCAAGACCTTGACCTTGATGTGTTTTTGCATCCTCAGTGCTCGCTGACGCTGGTGGTGCTAACTATAAAAAGTATGAAGACATTGACAATGCCCCTGAGGAGAAGGCCAGAGGAATCACCATCAACGCCTCTCATGTAGAATACACCACAGCCAACAGACATTATGCTCACACGGACTGTCCTGGTCATGCTGACTACGTCAAGGTAATCAGCTTTACTTCTACTAAGCACCTGCAACCAACCTGGCCAAGAGAGTTCTCAACATGATAGAAGCTTTTTTATTTGCTTTATAAGTTTACTAAGTTACTCTGATCTCTTTCAGAACATGATTACAGGCACAGCTCAGATGGACGGCTGCATCCTGGTGGTGGCGGCCACTGATGGCCAGATGCCTCAGACACGAGAGCACCTCCTTTTGGCCAGGCAGATTGGTGTCGAGCATGTGGTGGTTTTCATCAACAAGGCCGATGCCGTGGAGGACAAAGAGATGCTGGAGCTGGTGGAGATCGAGATCCGCGAGCTGCTCACAGAGTTCGGCTATGATGGCGAGAACACACCTGTTGTAATAGGCTCAGCCCTCTGCGCCCTGGAGGTGAGGCGAACGCTGGCAGTCATTTGTCTTATTTAGATTTAGATGATACTCTCAGCTACTCAGCTTTATTAGAAAATAATTATCCACTCAACAAAATCATGAGCTCGAACGTGGCTCCATCATTTATGACAAGTGACTGATTGCAGATTTTGAGTTTCTAATGTGAGATATCTTTTCTGCATCTCAGAACAGAGAGCCTGACCTCGGTGTGAATGCAGTGATGAAACTGCTGGAGATTGTTGATTCTTACGTTCCTCTGCCCAAAAGAGATATGGATAAACCTTTCCTCCTGCCCATTGAAGGGGTTTATTCCATCCCAGGTATGTAAAAAAAACAACAAGAAGTGCCGCCTGCACATATCTCAGTACTGAACTATAAAGTTAATCCAGTCAAGGAGGAATATTGTTGCTATTTGTTTTTTGTAATAATTTCAGAACTTAAATGAAGTTCTCTGTGTTCAGAGGTGAAATATTATGACTGATGTGCACCGCTAGCCACAACATGCTGTATCTGAGGACTGGATGAATAAATTCTTTATTTTTGTATATGATTTATCCCTCATGGAGTTATTCAGACACATTAACTGACAACAAACCAAACGTTATCCCACCACCATCACAAGCACAATACGTCAACATCATCTAAACATGAACATAAACCTCCCACAAATAACGCTCCAGGAGTTATCCCACATCACAACACAACAAATATACAAACACAGCCACCTAAGCACTAGACACAATACACAAATCTAAACAAGAAAAGAACTACAACTGCAACAAACGCTGTGTATTTGATCCAGTCTCCTCCTATCCCATGCTTTAGAATGATCATCAGAAAATGTAAGAACATCATCAAAATGTATTCAATTAAAATTCAGGTTTCATTATCTATCAAATCTAAACCAGGAACATAAACTTTTAAAAATAATTCATGTCATTTGCAACTATTCGACTCAAAATTGTAATAAACTGAGTCAGATTATGGTGACAAGAAAGTGTCTTGCTAAATTGGATCAATTGTATCTTTCAGGCAGAGGTACGGTGGTGACGGGCACTTTGGAGAGGGGTATCATCAAGAAAGGAGACGACACTGAGTTTGTCGGCCACAATCGCATCTTCAAGTCCGTCGTTACAGGTGAGTGAAAGAAAAAGCAACAGACATTCAAAGGAGGAGCTGCTATGCTGTTTACAAAGTACAGGAACCAAAACATGATATATATATATATATATATATATATATATATATATATATATATATATATATATATATATATATATAAAGCAAAATGACAAATTACAAGGGAAAATCTGAATAAATGGGTGGAGAAATTTTGCAGATGCTTCAATGCACGGTACAAAGGCTCACTGAATGGTTTGATTATGCAAATTAGTGCTATTTATATGATTAGAGGATGAATATCTGAGAACAGGTCTGATACTGATGAGTCCAAAGTTATGTCAGTCTGTATGAGTATTGGTGTATACACAGGAAATTCACCTTTCTGTCCATCCTGTTGGGCTCAGGTATTGAGATGTTCCACAAGTCTCTGGATCGGGCAGAGGCAGGAGATAACCTGGGCGCTCTGGTCCGAGGACTGAAGAGAGAGGATGTGAGGAGAGGGATGGTGATGTGCAAACCGGGATCCATCAAGCCTCACCAGAAAGTCAAGGCTCAGGTCTGAGAGCGCAGAGCTGCAAACTGTTGTTGTTGTTGAATTTGTAAGATTTTTGAACAATCAATGAATCTAAATAGCTGATTTTTAACAGTCACATCTGTTACATGACTATATATATATAAATATATAAATATATAAATAAATAAATAAAACCCACCAGCTGTAATGTGCAAAGAGCAGTTTTAAAGTCAAACTGGGAGACGAGCCAGATTCCTCAGTACTGACTCTGAGGCCATTCACTCACTCACAGTGTTTATCTACTGACAGAGCGAGAATAGTTTTAGAGCGAGGATGTGAGCTAAAACAGATCATGGTTATGTGAATTATTTATTCGTGTGTGTGTATTTTTTAGTTACTGTTATCCAAAACACCAATATGTTTGTTTGTGAACACGTTTGTGCTTCCTTTATTACAGGTGTACGTTCTGAGTAAGGAGGAGGGAGGCAGACACAAACCATTTGTGTCCAACTTCATGCCCGTCATGTTCTCTCTGACCTGGGACATGGCTTGCAGAGTCACTCTGCCTGCTGAGAAGGTGTGTGTCAGTGTGTCTCTTTGTCAGATGGTTTCAGTTCACCCAGCTAGTGCATGTAGCTACTGTTAATTTATGTAATTTCATGATGTTTCAGGTCTGATCTGTAAGAGTTATTTTTCTATAGAGATCTGGAAAATGACTCCTGCAATCCATGTGTTTTTATGTTTTTGACATTTGAAGCAATGCTGCATTTTGGGATGTGAAAGTTGAGAGAAAATTATGAAGTTATAGGGATGGTATGTTTTTAATTTAAAAGGTAGTATTTAATGCAGGGCTGCATTTTATTACAGCGTACAGTGGTTTCTGATTTTCTGGGTTTGCTCCAGTGAGGATATGGTGTTGGCATAGACCAGTTTACAAAAATAAGTTAAAATCTCCAACATAAACTGCTACTTTTAAGTCCTTTTATGTGTTTTACATTTATAAAAGATGTAGTACAACAACAGGATTTCAGAGGACCATAATGACTCTCCTCTTCTTGTCTTCCTTCAGGAAATGGTGATGCCAGGGGAGGACACCTCCTTGATGCTCACACTGCGCCAGCCGATGGTTCTGGAAAAAGGCCAGAGGTTCACTCTGAGAGACGGAAACAAAACCATCGGCACCGGCCTGGTCACAGACATCTTGACGGCTACAGAGGAAGACCAGTTCAACTGGGGCTGAAGGGAAACTGCATAGAGGGCTCAGCTGGGGGAATGGTGCACTGTGGGAGGGGTCAGGGAGGGAGGGAGGGAGGGAGGATGGGTGGGTGGTCTGTGTCTGGTCACATCAAATGATTATAGAAATAAACATACAGTACATGAACCCATGCACAAACATAAAACATTAGAGGACTCAAAGCAAAGCATGGCTCTGTTGTGCAGATCCGCCCAACCAGAAAACCTGTAATGTTTAACACATCTTTGTGTTTAAAGGCCAGGCTGTCAAAATTCTGTCATTTATGTAATAAAATGTATTTAATATAAAAAAAAACATCCTTTGTTTTGTGGTATTAGCTATCGCTAGCCAGATGATTTTCAAAAAATATACACACAAAAATTCTTGCAACGTACAAATAATGCTAAAGGACTTGGCAGGCATGCATGCTGCATGTTACAAGGAAATGAGTGGTACAGTGGTTCCTGGTTTGAACTCCCACCCCAATGCCAGCTGGGATTGGCTCCAGCCCCCCTGCAACCCTGATAAAAATAAGTGGTTATGGAAAATGGATGGATGTTACAAGGATGCTATACCACACGAGGGCAGCAAAGAGGTGCTGCTGTTTGTAGGTTTAAAGCTCTGATCTCAAAATGATAATCATAATGAACAGAATTTAAAAAGTCTGTTGGTGAGATTATTTGAAAATTTAGTCCAATAAGACTAGTTACTCATTCTACACTTGGTGGTTATATATTTTTAATATATCTTGGATTACAATTTCCAATAGTTTCTAGGTTATATACCCATGATGGTCCGCTATCCTGAGAGCTGATGGATTAAAAGTTTGACTTGTCTCTTTTTTCAGATGCTTTACTAAAATGTTTAAACTTAATAAAAAAAAACTGCAGCAAGTACTGCACATAAAACACAATATTTTATAAAAGGTTAACTTTAATTATGTAAATTACAATAACATTCCCACGACCAAAGATCAACACACATGAAACCAGCAAGTCTTTTAATATACACGGTACTGTAAGTCTTTATTTTGAATTGTGATGACCAGAGAAACTAAAATGCTTATTTCCCATTTTATAGTTCAAGCTCTTCAGCTAGGTATATGATTTAAATGATATGGTCCAATAAATGATGGATTGGAGCTTTAAAGATGTTACTGGGGAATACAATTTGTGGAAAGTAACTAATCTGAGATAACCAGAAACATTTAACTGAGATACCAAAAATCCACTAAATTCACTAATAAGAACTGAGAAGAGACAAACAGCATCAGTCTGAGAGGGACATAACTCAATGGTTGATATTGGAGATTGAGAATGAGGCTCTGCTGGAGGGCTTTGGATGAGTCTCAATAGTTATGAACACACAGTGACCTTTAGCAGGTCATTTCAGTGTGATAATCCAGGCTGACCCGCTGGTTTTGCGCACTAAATAGTTGGTGTCCTCTCGGGTTTGTTCATCCCCAGCAGGAAGTTCTCCAGTTGCTGTGTTGCTGTAAGCATTTGAGTCAGTGCCTCCTGTAATCCAATCATCCTGTTGCTGTAATCAAATACTGTATGTCTGCAGGAGCCGAGGCTGGAGCAGCAAATACTACTGAGTGATGTGCTCAGCTGGAGCATGAATGTCTCCATAAGCAGAATATCTTGAAGAGATATATGATCAGAGAGTAAACACGAGTATGTACTGGTGGTCAGTGATACTGGTTTCAACTGTCTCTGAAGAGTGCTGATACACTAAATGTAATTCAAACCAGCGTTCACCTGTGACTTATGATTGCTGAATCACGTCAGACTGTGCTTCAGGAGACATTTGTGCTCTGTTAGCATGTTGTTCATGTTGACAACAACCTCAGTCTATAGACACGTCAGGATGAAATATATAGTATCTAAGCAATGACTGTTTTATAACACTATAACGTAGTCAAAAGCAGCTGGAAGGAGCTTTTGTTAATAAATGTTAATATATTTGTCAACAATTACAAATCCTTCTGTGAAGCAACTCCAAGAGCTAGCAACAAAATCATCAGTGGTGGAAGAAGTATTAACATCCTTTACCTGACTGAACTTAAAGTATCGTGAACAAAGATGCAGAAGAATGGCCAGTTTGAGCACTAAATTATTATAAATGTCATTATTAGATTGTTATTACTAATTCATCGTTGCTTAAGAAGCAGTGTTGTGTTGTAGCTGGGCAGGCAACAGAAAGAAGAAAAAACACATTAATTGTATTTCATTAGCGTAATATATATTAATTATACAAGTAACTAGAAAGTGCAGCAGTCAGATAAATGTAAAAAAAATATTATTTATTCCCTGTGAACAAATAATCAAATACAAATACCTCAAAAGTGAAAAGATTGCACTTTTTTCCACCCCTTAATATAATGATATAAAATATGAACTTTATATGAATTATTATTATGAAATATGAAGTATTTATTTAATTATTTATTATATTTATTCAATTCATTAATAATATGGCCGTGAATGAGTTGTACATGAAAATTAGCAGTTAATACATATGTTTCGTAACACACTAAAATGATTTGTTAATGTGTGTAAACATATAGCATTAAATATGATTAGATCAATATTATACTGTCATTAACTCTTTATCAACTTTTTATACATCAGTTGGGCATGTTTCATATGAGAAGTTATACCTGTTGAGAAACACTTGTCCTTATATCTATCATGACTATGTTATATTATTTCCTTTATGGTAAATATATTATTTTATATATCGCTTAAATAATTTCATTAAAGTCAAGTATAACCAGAGAAAACTTCACATTGAATATAAGTTTATTACATATTCACACGGTCTCCTTTGTTCAGCTTCTCTTGGGGCAGTTAGACAGTAGTTTAAATAACAGTATACACCGCCCTGATTTCTAAAACCAGTTTCCTCTGTCAGATTTTCCCAGTCAGGGTGGGTTTTTCCAACGAGCGATCTTCCACCCACAGGTTCCCTCCTCTAACCTCTAAGCTGTCCACACCCCTCAAAACAACAACATTATTCTGTGAATGGAACAGGAAACTGCAATCTAATATGAAGACGACACTAACACTGGTTTCCTTGACTTGTTCTGTCCTGATGACGTTACGTCCCCAGGCCAGCTAATCTTCAACATGGATGCCCATTTCCCAACAATGCTGACTGATTCTGACCAAAATCTCTAGGTGATGGGTGGTACGTTTCCATAAGAAACACATCCAACTATAAATCCTTTTCAACATAGAGGCATCCAAGTTACTTTTTTTTAGCATATCTGTGACAGTAATTAACCACAGCAGCATGTAGACTTTTCATCTACAGCTTTTAATCTGTATTGTTTATTACAAAGAGAGCGATCAGCCTGTTGATAAAGAATGCTTTGGGGCTTTTGTGGTTAATTTTTGGTGAGTCCATATGTTTCATCCATCAGTAGCATAAAGGAGCGAAAAGTATAGTAAAGTTTGATATAGCCTCAGGATTGACAGTGTATGAACAATATGATTCAGGTCTAAAATGTCTGGACTCATGGCTTTAGGAAAGGAAGCGCAGCTGTTGTATCATGGTACTTTTTTTTCCACCCTCCACCTCCTTCTGGCAGCTGAGACAAACCAGCAAAGAATAGAGCTGCTGCAATTAAGCCTGAATTTGCCTTTCAACAGCCCACTCTTCATGTTGGAAGACTGACCCCTCCGCGCCTTCTCATCCTCCAACACTGCCGAGTGGGTGAGAAGCATCCCAGTTTATTCTCAGTGCTCTTTCCATCACACAATGCGTCTCAGAGGACACAGTAAGAAATTATACATTCGTTCGGCACTAAAATAAGTTAAATGCATGAAAGGGTAACAACAAGTTTAATCTGTCAAATGTCACTGTGATGTGACTTCTCGTTGCCAAGATAACATTTATAATTTATATCTAACACACCCCCTCTTTAGCTGACGGGTCATATTAAACGGTAATTGAATAAAATCATATCTGGGTAGCAGATACCAACACATAGACACACTGATATTCAACATGTAGATATTCCACTTATGTCTATACATTTTACAGGAATTTTAACCATTTCCCATCAGTGGAAACTTTAATTATGTCTTGTAAAAACCAATAATAACATCAGTAACTGTTCATGTCAAATATTCATTGTGTGTAAAACTCCCTGTGTTTTTAAATAAGCTAAAATTGTCAGCTGATAGTGTCATGAAGCAGAAGCCCACACAGATTTTGTCTAATTTAACCATTACGTTTCTGTTTGTATGTGTCTACGTGTGTGTTCTTGTGTGCGTGTGATCTTTTTTCCAGTGTTCAAGGTTACAGGGCAGTGAAATCAAGCAGGACTGCCAAGTCTTGTCTATACATATGCAAAGACATGCCTGATCGATTGCATAAGAGTGAAAGAAGAAACCTCTGACCCCCCCCCCCCCAACCAGATACCATCTCACCAAATCACAGCCATAAATTACAGACCATTCCTCCATCTCTATCAAAGAGTTAGCTCCGTCTTTCCCTGCCGGCTGCACGTATTCATCATAACTGGACAACAAATCCATTCAGCGAGTGCTTATTGTAAAATTATCCCTGTACTTAGTGTCTGTCTACCATGAAGGAAAAAGAAAACTGTTGGCTTTGTGAGATATATTTTATTGTGGTTATCAACAGGAGAATTGTTTTATTTGTCTGTCAATTCATAATTGTTGTCTCACACAACAAACTAAAATCCTGTGAGGAGATAACAAGGTGCAACTCAGAGTGAAGATTGCTTCAAATGCGTTTAGTGGAAGACAAGAAGAGGTCAGTAGACATTATTTCAGTCCATCAAGCAAAGAGAGTAATTCTTGTTTCTTGCTTTGCACAAGAAACATATGATATTATTTTTTTTTTAAATAATACTTAGTGTCTATTCAGCCAGAAAGATCACGAAACCAAAAAATAAATACATTTATTTACAATAATGACATGTACAAATTAGTTCTTCCCTCTTACTATACATGCAGGAAGTCCTCGGCCCTGCTCTTGGCGCAAATGGCAGTGGAACCACCATTTGTTTTCTAGAGCAAGCTTATTGTGGTATTTTCAGCACAGGTCAGCAAGATATAAATACAAATGTGTTGAATTTTGCTGAAATGGCAGTCATGTGTATAACTTATCCCACATGGAGCTTTTAGTTTGAGAAATGTGGAGGGAAGACTAATTCATCTCATCTGGGATAAGTGAAACTGTGGTACACAGTCTGACCTAATATCTTTGTCACATGTCCTATTAATCATAAAATAAAGACGGATGCCACTGGAACAGAGAAAAACAATATAAACTGTTATATGACTCAATGGATTCAACAGTAGAACCAAACTAATATATAAAAAGCATCTATCAAAGGTTTATTTGGACACATTTGGTAATTTTAAGACGACATGAGCAGGCCAGAGTAAAACTAGGATGCTCGTTGTTTTCCCTCAAAGTTGATTAATGTTTGTTGATTGCCTGCTGGGCTGCTGTTTTTCACATTATTATACTTTATTTTTACTTTATAGATATAGATATATAGATATATATACTGTATGTATTCATGGCATACTTTCGTGAGATCGTGAGCTAAAATGTATTGCCTGATATATCTATTATAACATTATGATGACACTACAATCAATCTAAATCTAAATTAGAGCTTGTTAAAACATTTATCTATTTTGCATGAGTGATTACATGACATGAATGTAAGAAACGTGTCTGAACATTCAAGAGTCTTTAATATGTTGGCTGTTTATTTGACATCAGAGCGCTTGAAGAGATATTCTCAGTGCTGTATTTCATGTTGTGTTCCAGGGCTTCCCTTTGGGCAATGTTTCTTATTTTTTATTTAGCATTTTAATTTACACCGATGTGTTGCAGTATTACTCCACACTGTATCCCATGGGCCAGGCATGTGATAGGGTTTAATTTCAGATGACTTTAATTAGACTCCTTTATTGCCCGTGGGAGCCCTACAAAATTGTGTCAAATCTTTGATAACCAATATGTGACGAGCTACAGTTAGATCCTTCTGTTCTCACTTTTTATAACCTACAGAAAGAAAGGGTAAGTACAGAAAGGGCTGATTTTTGTGGTGTTTTTCATATTTGTCTGTCTAAATTTTAGGTTCACACAGGTCACGATGATGGCTTTTTGACCTGCAGCAGCACATGTATAAAAATGAAAAGTCATCTGACATCTGTAAAATATATAGTGTACAGCTGTATTTTTATTTCCCTTTCAAGAAATTATTTTCAATCAACCATTTGCTAAACTTCAGTTCTCACTAGTAATTGTGCAATCATAGCTTAGCATTTGTAACTAGGCATATAGACATGTTCAGCTTTGAATTTATTCAAATATTCTGCATTTAAAGACTGTGGAGGGTGGTTGGGATTTTTACCCTCTCCAAAATTAAAAATATAAGAGGATGGATTAATCAGTGTTTTGTCAGCTCTACAAACATTAGCCTATCTGTCATGTTACCTCCAAGCCTATCAGCATTTCATCTTATTTTGTGTGGGGTTACGTTACAGTTATGTGAAAGCCTTATTCATGACTAACACGTCCACTGTGTAATATTTCCACACTATGTGGAAACCGGTCCTGGAAGCTACCATTAGAGTTTAGGCTAATATTAGCAGCTCTGTCCTGCTTGTTTATTGGATTTGGGTTTGGGTTACACCTCTAGAAACCCAGCTAGTATTATTGAGACAGGGCTGTTAGTCCTGACGCTAAAAAGCATTTTATCTTGCAGCTTTAAAACATACAGTACTATTTAGAAATAAGCATAAATCTAACCTTTTGTTTGCTAGTATATAAGCTAAGCAAAATAAGCTAATCTATCTCTATACCACAATACAAGAACAATTTCCAAGTTTTCTACATGGATCATGGCGATGACACTTTTTGCCTGGGACTGTTAGCTTTAGCCTTTCATGATGTAGCCACAAGTACATATTAAGGATATTTGTTTAGTTTAAAAAGAGTTCAGACTTTAAAAAGTTAGCTGAAGATGGCCTTTGCAACCGACTCATGAAGCTAATATTAGCTTGATTAGCTTTGACAGACTGACAACATGGCAAAAGTAACCAAGGAGGCTGAGGTTTCAATTAAATGTAATGCAAATACAGATATTTATTTATATTTATGGGAACACCCACAAAATGTCACATCCATGCTGCAGATTTACTGTGCGGCTTTCTGTACGTCAAATTAACATCAAAATATGTTTGCGTGTAGTCTGCACCTACAACATTAATGTTAAGTTTGCTGTATTTAAACTGTTATATTGTTTCAGACGGGCCATAAATGTTGGATTAATCTTTCTAAATTAACTAACTCAACATGTTTAGCTCCCCTATTCATGTTTTAAATTGTCTTCCTGTAAATTTAAAAAGAGGATTTAAGTCGCACACTTCCTCTGCAGCTACAAAACTAAAAAGGCTGGACCGCATAGGAAAACCTGTAGTTCTCACCTGTGTAGCACACTGTCCAAACATAAGCTAATGGATTTCTTTGTCAAATATCAGCAAGGACACCTTGTTGACATTAACATGAGTTAAGAACACCCTCCAACTATGATGAGACACCAACTGTATGTATATTGGAAGTAAATCCACTCAATGTGAACAGCTGTTGGCACTAATTCTCCAGTCAGGATCCGAAAGAAGAGGGTACAGGTTGTCGTAATTCAAAGAGTGCCAGTCAAACCTCAGATGGTGGAAAACAATAAAGATATAATGTAAATATGGCATATATGTTGAATGAATGATCAGTCTCCTCATCTCTCCACATAGACCTGTTACTATTTTTAATATCCTCTGTGGAGTGGAACCATCAGTGGACATTGAAGTGACACATTTCGTGTACGTCCTGCTTTGCGTTACCAACTCAGCCAAGGGTAGGACTTTTTTCTAATATTAACATTTTTCCTTGTTCTCATCGAGCTGTTTTTGTGTACAAATAAAAACAGGTGAAGGGAAACTCATTGTATCATTTCACTGGCTGAAATATTAAGACATAGATGAATAGTTTTCCCTGTTAGTATGCATAAATGTCATATGATGCACCATTAAATTTATTTGCCCTTTTTGTGATGGAAATGTTTATAACTCTACCTTGTCATGTGTCTCCCATAGTTACATGCAGTCCATACTATGTATGTATCAGTTGTATATAAGACAACTAATTCAGTCATCAACTGACATTGTATAATATAGAATATTTAAGCTATACCATTAAGATGAAAATCCACTGTTGATCTACACTTTTTCTTTTATCAAAATGAGTCTGGAGAGTTTTAGTTTCCTAAACGTTATCTGCAAATTGTCAGTTTCACTCCACACTCAGTTGCAAATCATATATTTGAGGACTGTGAATCTACAGATAGTCTCACTGAAACTATGAAACATTTCTCAAAATATTAATACAAAACTATGCTATTGTCATGCACTTTACTACTAGGGGCATCTGCAAATTGATACATGACAGTTTTGTTTAAATTTGATAAAGCTCAGTAACCATCTCAGGGAAGCAAAACAGTTATTCCAATGAGTAATGTGATAAATTTCATCCTTGCTTGTATGATAGAGATTAGAAATGTTTCTCCACCTGCAGCAGAAATGTCTTGCGGTAGCCTCATGTCAGAAAGATGACAGTCATAGGTCTCTACGTGTGACGCTTGCATTGCACACAACAAGCAGCAACCAAAGTTTACATCACTGATTCTCTACGAGAGGACTTTTGATCACTTTCAGGGGTCGTCTGCTCATTCACTAGCTCTGGTGCACACTTCCTGTCTTTCTCCTGATCTTCCTTGTCCTCCTCCTCATCCCTGCTGATGAAGGCCAGCTCGTTCTCATAGCAGAAAGAGTTGGCACCAGATGTTGGGAATTTTCTCTCCTCCATGTCCTTGGCACTGCATCTTGGGGTGGACGGTACTTCAAATGTTTTGTGAAAGTAGGCGTAATCTATCCTGTACTGGCTTTTCTCCTCAAAGATGACGGGCTCAAAGCGGTGACCCCACAAGATCTCTGAGGGCAGGTAAGAGCTGCGTGCTTGCGTCGTCATTGCTGTGGCCTCCACCAACCCTTCAAGTATAATGACTATCTCAAACTCAGATGTTTCAAGATCTTGCTTACTAATGCCAAACAGTGGACTTTCTTCGTCAATTTCATGTATGACAGTGAGGGGTGCAACCAGAAACAGGCGGTCTGTACCTTTGTCATAGCCTACGTTCATGTCAATCTGATCTAGGGGGATATATTCGCCTTCCTCTGTGAAGCGGGGCTTGACGAGCTGAGCTCGCACATGAGCTTCCACGATGTGGCTCTTTCTTAGATTGGCAACCCTGAACATGAGGCACAGTTTCCCATCACGCAAAGCAATGACTGCGTTGTGGCTGAACAGAAGAGTCTCTGCACGCTTTTTGGGCCGTGCCATCTTGGCCATGATGGCACCAATCATGAAGGCATCGATGATGCAGCCCATAATGGACTGAAACACCACCATGAAGACAGCAGCCGGACATTCCTCTGTCACACAACGAGCTCCATAACCAATGGTTGTCTGGGTCTCAATAGAGAACAAGAAAGCTGCCACAAAGGTGTTGACCTGCGTGACACAAGGAACAAAACTGTTGTCCTCTGCGGGATGGTCCATGTCACCGTGTAGGAGGCCGATGACCCAGAACGCCATGCCGAATGTTAGCCAGGACACCACAAACACCAGGCTGAATAGCAGAAACATGTATCGCCAGCGGATGTCCACACAAGTTGTGAAAATGTCAGACATGTACCGCTGTGACTTCTCATCCATGTTTGAGAAGTTGACGTTGCATTGGCCAGCCTTGCTGACAAACCGGCTGTGGTACTTGCGTCTCGTGTGAATCTTGCCATTGCCAAAGCTGCCCACAGCAGGCATGGTACTTAGTCTCAGGCCTTCTTCGTCGCAGGACAGGAAGTTGTGTTGGTGGGCCCTTCCCACATTCATGCCTCAGTGGGGCACAGCCACGTGGGTTCACACAATCAGCCCGGTTCATACAAAACTGACCAGGCTTACGGAAAGTGTACCACTCCGTCCAAAGCTGAAAGGTGAGGCACGAATGTAGTTTCCTGTAAAGAAAGGACAGATACAGTATTAGTATACAACATTATCGTTTATCGTATGATATCAACTCCAATTTAAGGATATTTAAGGATTTGTTGCAGCACTTCGTTGACTACAACTATTTTTTACCACTTAAGGACATACTTCTACTCATGATCATTATGTACTTAAAATATCTAGACTCCTCTCAGGAGTCATTCACTGTCAACTCTATAGGACCTGCTGTTTAATAATAGCAGCTGGTTTACAAAGCTGTGCCGAAGCATTTTGTAATTTCACTTAATCATTTTAGCCTGTTGCTTTTTAACACATTTTTTGATTGTTTTTCTTCTCAACATGTTATTTACAATAATCTGTGTTTTAAAGCAATTTAGGACAAACCTGGTAGATGATTTTCAAACTGCAGACTGGTTTCAGGGAAAGATATTTAACCTTGCTTTAAAGGATTCCAGTTAACCTAGTACATTTAATTCGTAGTGTATTCTTACATAGCCTACATTTGATTTTCTGTCCTACCTCTGTTCTCCCCTGGTCTGTTGGAAATACTCTGGTATATACAATACATGTTTCTCTGATCAACAAGGTACAGAAATAGCCAGCTAATCCAATGCCCTGCCATTTTATGTGACGTATCTTCTGTTTCCTCCAGCTGGCACAGCTATTAGAGTCACTGGAGTACTGTGATGAGGCTGTGTGATTCCCCCGTGAGGTTGAACTGGAAAATAATATGGGCTGAAAAAGACGGGGTAGAAAATGGGTAGCATAGAAAACACAGCCTCAAATACAAATGGTTTGATGGAAGTTATCGATGGGATCACTACAGGCACATTAATGGAAAAACATATTTTAGGAAAAGGGAAACCTTATCCTGGTCAGTCCCAGTTGTAGCCTTCACATGCAGTTTGTGCTGTGTGCTGGTGGCATAAATAAAAGTTGTTAACATGTTAACGTTGTATACAACTGGTTTTAAAGTCCCTGTTTGTCTTGGCTTAAAGAGTATTCACAAATTACATATAAAATTGATCTAATCCTCTTTTCTTTGTTTAAAGTGTCATTTTTTTTTCATACTTTTTTTCCGTACGGTAAAATTTACTGTAGATGTGATTACAGATGTTGGGAGTGATCCAGCCACCCTGCTGTAAATTCAATCAGTATCCTTCACACAGAAACACGTTACTCCAAGCAAGACAACTGTGATCCCAGCGTGTGTTATTTGAAACAAGCTTATAGTGCTTGAGAAGACAAATTGTCTATTAATACTATGGTCTAGACAACACAAGACTTCAGCTAAGCTAGTGGCTCTGGGAGGCTCAGTGGTGCTTTGAGGTCAATCCTAATTTCAACATGTAATATGTTCACAATGACAATGGTAACATGTTTAGCAGGTATAATATTTATTCACACCTTAGCATGACAACATGCTAACATCTGCTAATTAGCACTAAATGCTACAGCTAATAATAGTATAGTAAAAATAGTAAAGTACAGCTGATAGATGTTTTATTAGTTTTACAGATAAATTAGTTAAATTAGTGATTGATGAAAAGTTAAAAAAACTAACCTTGTTCACTCAAAAGCACAAAAGTATCAACATTATTCTAGAGCAAAGGTCAAGGATCACCAAAGACATTGAGATGCATCCTCTGGGAACCACAAATGTCTGTACAAAATGTCATGGCCATACTCTGGACCAACAGATAGTCATTATAGAACCCTGCCACTGCCATGGCTAAAAATCTAATTTCATAAACCTGAATTTAGGACCAAGAACATTGAAATATCCTGCAGATAATTTAGTCCATGAGTCTTCGGCATTAGTAATGATAATGAATTTTAAGTGTTAAGTTTCCTCTGATTGAACTTCACTCATTTCAAGTCATAGAATAAGACGCTGCATCATCAGACTCGGAGGGGGGACCCAGACGAAAGGACTTCAGTTACAGGTCAGCGCAAGGTGACATTCTGGCCAGCAACTGTCTGTATACTGTTGCCTTTTAGAAATTATTATCATGAGTGATTAGGATTAGTCTTTTAGGATATCTGAGAACTCTATAGGATCACAAGCCTGGCTGGTTGTTATACTCACCTCAGGAAAACATGGTGGGTGATTAGTGTTTGTTTTGTTTCTGCACTCAAACACCAGATAATTTACCTCAGTACTCGTACAGTGTGTAGTTATAAAGCAACTGGGTTTTTATCTTTAGCAAAACTTCCAAATGGGGTCACTAAGCCTGCTGTGCAGGTGTCCCCACCAGGAATACTCTATAGCTAGAGAGACATTAATATCCTGTGTATACAACAGAACAGGTGTGTGACAAACAGCAGCTATCCGCACAGATTTAAATTCAGATATTTTTAAAACTTTCTAATCCAAGATGACAATAATAACAAATCTGACTTTTTTTTTTTTTTGCCTGTCATTGACTGGTGGTGTCTTTTATGCAGCAGTTGCTGCTTCTCAATGCTCTAGTTGCTAGGAAGCAGGATGTTGAGTGTCCAAAGGATATTAATATCTAATATTCTATGCGACTGCTCCTCAGCTCTCACAGGAGCCACACTCTGCCTGCTGGGCTGTGATCTAAGTGCCGGAGCAGATATTAGTTTATTTCTCTCCTGATATTCACATTAGGAACTCAGTTCTCACTGAAAATAGATTGAACTATGACAGACAGTCCACATTAAGGGAATCTAGAGCAAGGCTACAGTATTATAGCTTATATCTTTTCTGTCTAAAATCATAAGTGGCTTACCTTGTGTGCAATATTTATGTTCCCAATAAATGTTGATTTCCAACTTTCCGTTTCTTCCAGATATCCAGGTCTTTTAGCCAAACTGCTGCATGTTTCTCCTCAGGCTTCCTTCAACTCTTCTGTTACGGGTAGAACCACTCTATCCTCCTGAGGCAGAAAAGTAAATGGTCACAGAGTACCATCATGTCCATGCCTCCTAGTTTTAACACGTCTCTTTCTCCGCTCAATGAGGACAGCATTACATTCACTCCCACTGTCAAGTCCTCCAAAATTGGTGCTTGATTGATATCCAGTCGATCAGAAACAGACCAAAAACATAGAAAATGACTTTAGTGGAGCACTGAAGTCATAATTTAGAACCTCAAAATGACTTGATCACGGCCTGTGGGGTCCAATCCAATCAGAAAAATCTCACACTTTCTTGGTAGATCTGCTATCTGATCTTATTCTGTTGCAGATCCCACTCTGTATCCCACATCCAGTGAACTATTGCTCACTGCTCAGCTCTCGTCCTCCCCCTCCCTTTCATGGTGTCACTGTAGATACTTGGCATTTGGAGACTACATGCTCTTCCCCTTACCAAGTGTTGCACCAGTGCTGGTCAGCAATACTGAGTTGAAAGAACTAACAACTACACATGAACGATGTGTACTAGACAGTCCACATAGACACTTCCACTGGTTAACCTGATTTCTTCGCTCTTTTCCTAGAAAGTAGTTCTTATCCTGGCACATTGGGTGTATTGTTGGTCCAGATGTAAAATCTACTGAATTACGCACTTACCTAATGAAATAAAGAGAAATTAA
Organism: Sciaenops ocellatus; assembly: GCA_033000465.1. Classification (NCBI taxonomy): domain Eukaryota; kingdom Metazoa; phylum Chordata; class Actinopteri; family Sciaenidae; genus Sciaenops; species Sciaenops ocellatus. Next base: position 18,673,072 of record CP136877.1, read on the forward strand.
GAGGTCTTTCACACTTATAATTCATGGGCATACTCTGTAATGTTGTCTTTAGTTTCCAGCTTAAACCAAACAGATTACAGAGTGGGTGGTGAGATCTCCATTTTTACTCATTCAGAGCGCAGCTAATGTTGAATAAGCTCAACTAGAAAAGCACACGTGGGCAGTGTCTAACTGCATGTTACTTCTTTGTCTTATGCCCGTGCATGCATGAATGAAGGAGGAAATCAAGAGTCTACAGTCAAGCTAGCAGCTCTGTGAGAGAGTACTTAGGGATCTTAAAGCTAATGTCAGTATGCTAACATGCTCACAATGACAGTGCTGATGTTAAGCAGGTGTAATGTTTTCATAAAAAAGTTAAAAGGTCAGCTTCAACCAAATGGATTAGGATACATCATCTGGGAACCATGAATGTCTGTACATAATCTCATAGATATTTCACATAAAAAGTTAAAATGTTTGAGGAAGAGTGAAAGGATCACCAAAGTAGCAGTATGATTCATCCTCTGGGGACCATGAATGTACGAAAAATCACGGCAATACATCTAAAAGTTGTTGAGATATTTCAGTGCGAACCAAAACCTCATGGTGGACTAATGTAGAGAGAATTCATAGAGCCAGGTTGCTGCTAGCATGACTTTAAAAAAGTTTTTATTGTCACTCTTTCTGTGCAATCACAATTTATTTCCAAACACCTCAGATTAAAATCGATCTGCTCTATGCAGTCTGCAAGCTACAACACATCTAATGTTGGTTTTTAACAACCCAACGGCAGTCTGCCTTACCCAGGAGTTTGTAATTCTTTTGTGAGCTTCACGGGACAGAAACAGGATCTCTAGTTCTAGTACTGGTCTGACCCAGATTCACTAGAGAGCCATCAAAGAGCAGACAGATGGGTGGAAACACCTTCCACCCATCTGTCTGATCTGACACTGTAATATGACAGCCATGGATGGCAGTCTCAGTAACAGTTTTCTGATTATAATAGGAAAACATATTTGACCTTCATGAGTGTTAGTGCTGTTGAATCTCTTCACTATTCACTAAAGCAGTAAGATGAATGAATCTTCTATCTATTTTCAGGAGGACAAACATACACATTCCCTTAATATACAAGATATACGACAATGCATATAAGATTTGATGATAAAACGTTTTTCAGCTGCACATTTTATAGCTTAAAGTTGCTTTGTGTGTGTGTGCTCCTGTGTTTTGAAGCTTTAGATGCACACTATGTTACTGTTATTTACTGTTACTATGATAACAGGCCTGTAAATGGGTTATGGGTTCATTTAGGAGATGGCAGACCGATGTGAAGTGTGCTATAGGGACAGAGAGGGCTCAGAGCCCAGTCGATACCTCGTACCAAGCGAGTTATTTAAAGGCCGCCTCACTGCGGCAGGACAAGTGGGCCAGGCTCGACCACACTCATTCAAGACGCAGGCTGCAGCGTTTGATCACACTTTGATCACCTTTCAGATAATCAGCTCACACCCTTCTGATTCATTTTAAGCTTTATGTCATGTTGTGGTTATCCGTGTGTGGTACAGAAGATACCAGTCAGAGCACAGGATGTTTACTCAAAGCTCAGTCAGACATGAGCATAACTGGTTCTGGCAGGACACTCAGGATCAGGAGCACGGCAGGTACTCCAATTATACAACTGTGTAACCGTCTGTTTAGTTCAGTCTCACCAGCACTCCTGCTGTTCTTGCTCACTTGCTGTGTTTCTGCACTTCCTGCTCATTGTTCTATTATCTATAGCTGTATACAGTATCTTCACCGCGGCCTGTAATTACTGTTGGGAGTAAAATCAATCACACAGGTAATTGTTCCATTTATCTGCTATTAACTCTTGTGTCACATCCTATTAGTACATGCATAGCTTACTTAACTACATATGTGATAGTTTTACACTGTGCTTGTGTCAATCATTCACCATTTATGCCTTTTATAGTCAGTAGTTTTACCCCAAGAAAATAGGAGTTTCTTGTTAGTGTCCACATTTTTGTGCTCTTTACTGGTGGATATGACAGCAGTGAGGATCATAAAGAAATTAAAAATAACATGAAGCCAGCTTAAAAAAGAAAAAATAAACATTGCATAATTAACCTGAAACATCACTTGCAGCTTCCTAACAATAGAAAACAACATGCAGAACAACTTGAGTAAGGCAATGACAGTATAAAGGAGTAAGGTAGTCCGTGCCAGCTCAGATGCAAACGTGTGAAACATAACAAAATCTATTTTATCACACTAACGAAGCTAATTAAGTACATGGCTGCTCTGACATTTAGCAACACATTGCACACAATTTTCAGCTGACATTAGCATTAGCACTAAACATTCTAGCTCCATAATAACAAAGGGCGGAAATGTCTGGTAAACAACATACGTAATCCTGAGATAATACCAATGTCAATGAGAAAATAACCTGGTAATATCAAGGAGACTAGTTGTGATGTTGGTGTTCAAGTTCTAACTAACTATACTAACACATAACTATGAATCAAGACTTAAGGTTATTACACTGAAACTAAATTTCCAGGTAAGTATTTCCTCATTATTATAAGCACTTTACTCTGTTATTACACCACCTATTGTTACCTCCAGTAATGGATTTTACACCAATATTTATATTTATATAATATTTATCTACCATATCCTAATATTTCTTCCTCACCATATCTACCTGATAAATGTGAGGAGATTTGCCTGTTGTTAGCCCATTATTACTGAGATGTTTTGCCCTATTCCTACTTGAGATATTTCTACACATTATTACCCTCCTGATCTGCCCCTATTATTGCAAACTGCATATGTAGCATGGTGAGAATGGAAAGCTTTATAGGTGTAGCAACAGTACCTGAGTGGGGCTGGGTTGGGTAAAGGTCAGTAAGAAGAAGATTTACTTTATCATACAACCACACACACACAAGGGACTTATACAAATGTGGAGTTATGGGTTCAATGTCTTGCTTAAGGACACTTCAGCAGTGTACAGGAGGGGAAACTGGCACCTCTCCAGCTATGATGCTCCTACGAACTGGGCTACTGTTGCACGAGAATGGTATTACCCTCAGGTATTACCCTCTTATTACCTTGTTATACATTGTTAAGTTCTACTCCATTAGATTACAATCACCCCATGATTAAGGTTTTTTTCTACTTCTTTGGATAAAAATGTGTTTAAAATAGCAACTAAAAATGTAACTGTGTCGAACTCTCCTTAAAAACCTGGAACAACGTGTCTGCAGGCCTGTGGAACACAGCAGTGATCACAAGGAAGAGACAGAACGAATGTTCGAGATGCTGTAGAGAGAGTCTCTGTTGGCAGCCAGCACCGACAAAAAAAAACCTGAGTGGGGGAAGAGAGGCGTTGTGCACCCACCCAAGAGAAAGAAATGCTGCATATACACAAGACACAGGACTTTTTTTAGGGAGCTGTTCACTAACCTCCTTGCTCCAGTTATGCTCCAGAGCAGCCTAATCAACATCCTGCCTCTTAATAATAAAGTGCTCTCACCTTGTGAAATAACACAAGGAGACCACGTTAGCACAAAAAGGACTGGAGGTTGAATTTCTTACTATGAGGTGACATGCATTCAATCAAAAACCTTTAATTAAACCTTTCTGTTACCTCATACAGGTGGACAGTGACGTTATTTTCCTCTCTTAATGTAATTTTGCAGGATATGAGTGTGTGGGGCTATTTTCTGATGTTTAGCTCTGCATATAAAAAGTTTAACATCACTGAAAAGTCTCAGTCTGTTCTTTTATCATTCGTTTCTAGCTGACTGCTGCAGAAAGACAAATAATTAATATATAAGATCTTCAGTGTCATTAAAAGTTACATGTCCATATCCGATAGAAACATCTTCACATTTTTTTTTTTTACCCAAATAAACACTGATTATTTGTTTCTGACACGTTTTACTAACAGCACGTACAAGAGTCGACTGTGTGCTTCCCCAAAATACCAATCAGCCTCATCGTCCTCCATGCCGAGGCTGGTGAGGCCAAACCGACGTAGGTGCCAAATTTATATTTAACTCAGGTGAACAATGTAGGATTTATCCATTGTCATGGAAACACTGACAATTTTGAGTTTGAGCAAATAAATTGCATGTAGGTCACACGCCTCTGGACCTCGTTTTTTTAAACACTGTGATCCAAATCAAACTGGGGGAAATAAAAAAACATCCCTGCAGCTCCTTTGCTGCTCACACTGAAACCCCGAGCTGTGTCACATGTGAGAGGAAAAATAAGCAGAGTTGTGGTCCCGTCAGCTGCAGTGTAAACACAATTGAAATGTATCATTGGGGGGAGGCAGGCAGTGCTCACTGATCAGCGCTGCAGCCTCTTTGCTGGTTACAGTAATTGATCTTTGCATGACTAAATGGGCCACTTATTTTTGCAGCCTGAGCAGGTGCACCTGTGTGCTGGTGTTTCTACATCAGCCGCTGATCAGTCATGAGCGCTGGGAGAGCTTTTGTGGGGCAGCTCGACTCAGAACAGACCCTGCAGGTGCACTACTCCACACACACACACACAAATATAGATATATACACACACATACTGTATATATACACACTACACACACACAGAATAGAAACAAACTGAGAGAAGTTCATATTTGAGATATACTGTGTATGAGAATCACTTTTCTTCACAATTCTTTATTCAGCTGAACATGTTATAATCATAATAAATGTTACATAAGTCGAAACTATGTGAAAGAAATAGCGAAGTAATTAAAATAAAATGAATGGCAGCACATGAGAGAGATATAACTTTCAGTATGATCATAATTTGGTTAAATTCAGTGTGTATATCCATTGAGGTATCAAGATTAAGAAGACATGAAAAAATATGTTACAAAGGAATTCATCTGCTTGAAGGGACAGAATTAATGCAACAGCGGGAATGCTAACTTTATCATAGGTGCAATTTTTCATTGATTATTTTTAAGTATATCAGAAACTCAGATATCAAGAGAGCTACATACTGATACCAATAAGCAACAGAAATAACTGAAATCCCAATAATGTTCAAAAGTTTCTTTAAATTAACAACAACTTTAAAGTGGATTTTCTTTATATATTCCTGAGATAAGAGTTATCAAAGAAGTTATTTGATGTGATAACAGAGTGAAGCAAATTTACATCTATTTTACAAAATCATACACAAAATAATCCAAAATGATCTTTTTCATTATCAGTTAATCTGTGATGTTTTGATTAATTGTTAGACGTCAACAAATTGTCAGAAAATCGTGAAAACGGCCCATCAAAGTTTCACTCAACATGAACTCAAAAATACTTGTCTGAACTGTCTAAAGCTAAAAATAGATTTAAATTCCAATAATATAAAACATAGAAAAGAAGCAAATTCTCAAATTTTAACTTGACTTCATGATCTATTGATGACTTTCTGCTGAACAACTAATCAATTTATTAATTAAATGTTTCAACTGTAGCTCATTCCAGAGCTTTCAAACAGATTTTGCAGCATTCACCTGCAGTTGAAATCTTCAGGGCTAGCAAAGCTAAAAGAAATTGACCTTGAGTTAAGATTATTTTGTCAAACTTTTATATCCCAGGTCAAGAATGAGCTTGGTCATCTGGCGGGTGACACAGTATAAACTCCACTTGCCCTGTCCAGGTTTCACACTCCTCAGGTCTTGTAGGGTGAAAAATCTTACCTGTCTGTTGCAAAAAAAAAAAAAAAAAACATGTTAACTTTCAGAAAACAAGTGCAGAAAAGGTGTTACAGCCAGCCAGAAATGCTCATAGGTGCAGAATTATATCCACGGTGGATAACATTAAGAATCAGCTTTGCTCTTTCAAAGTGTTGGCTCACATGACACGTACACTTTCGCATGCCGGAGTCACAAGGAAGGAAAAATGAGTGTTAGGTTTTAATGAGGTGTGATGTTCCTCTTTAGGAATACGACTCCAACGAACAGAGCAACATCAAGATTGGGTATTCTGCAAGAATGATGTGATTAAAAATGTACACAGAAATCAGACCCCTAGAGACATTGTCATTTACTGTTAAGGAATAAGTAAAGTTAGAAAAGCAACTTATAAAAGCTCTCCATGTAACTTTCTCAATAATTCTAGGTTTACACATGTTAAGCGTTACAGGGGTAACTGAGGCAAGCTGTAATGTATCTCTGAGTAATGTCAGGTATGGTACTTAAATGTCAACAGGAGGCTGAGTAATGGTTGTAAATAAAACAGTATTTCAGAAGAGATTACAAGATGTTTGGGATCTGTCTGCTCTGAAACCGGGGACTTCTCTGAGTTTTCTGCGTCTGTATGACAGCTGGTCTGATGTTGGCGACTCTGTTGAAGTATGTTATCACTTGCAGGCTCTGTGCAGTCTTGATGCTCCACTAATGAGGCACAGTGTGTGTGTCCCACGTGAGAGACATCAGTGTTTTCCTGCACCAGCCTTCCTCATTAGCTGCCGGGGCTCCTGGGAGCTCAGATTCATACTGTGTCATACACTGTCACTGCATGTTGAGGCTGCACAGTGTGAGAGGTCTTGGTTTCTGTTTTTGGTTGACCATACAGCCAGGTCTCACACTGTACGGTTATCATGTTACCAACACATATCAACACTTGGGACACTTAATTTTACTGTATGTGGCAGCAAGACAGTTTTCCGCTTGGACGTCATAAGTTTGGCATGATCTCCAAAAACGTGATCAGGCTATTAATGACACATTACATGAACTAAATTCAGGACTTTTGGCAATTCTTGACACTGTTTTTTAGTTTTAGTCGCCTATAACTTATCAACTCATTAGGAGAGACTTTCTCCCATGATGAGGAGTAGGTGTGTAGATGTGAGAAACAAGTACTGGCTAACTCTGAGACAATAAGACTGTCAATCCTTACAGCATGCTACTGATAATAAGCCATGCATGTTCCATTTACATTTACAACAGGTGCAAATGTTAGATTTCAGCATCACAGACAGTTATTTACTTTACTTACTTACACAGTCAGATATTGTGAAACATAAACAGTGTGTTTTGTTTAAGATGCAAATACTTTATTGTCTTTCTTTACATAACTGAATGATGCCAGAGTACAAAATCTTCATACATTATGACTAATGTTTCCATATATTAAATAAATATTCTTACACTTGCAAATAATTTTGGTCATAAAATGTCTGAATCTCTGCAGCAGCAGAGCAGATTTTAAACTTAAACTAAAAACAGATACAGGTGTACTGACATCATGTCTGTTGCCTCTGCTGGGAGAGTAAATGTTGTATTCTGCTACATCTAGTGGTACAATATGTTAATCACAGTTTTAATACAACTGATGCAACACACTGAGTAATCTTTTCATAAAAACACAGGCAGTGTTAATAAGTTACACTGTGCATTGTACTGAATATATAAATATTGTTTCTTTGAGATTACTCTGTGATATTTTATAGTAAAATTTTAGAAATGTTGATCTAGAAAAGTTTGTTGCTCCCTCTAGTGGTTTTCTGATCAGGATGACTCAAACAGCTTCATTCTTTCTTGGACAGAAAGGCCTTCTTTTAAACTCTGCAAACAAAACACACATAACATAAAGGAAAATAAGTGAAGTTCTTAATCTCTAGTTAGTATGACTGGACTCAAACACTTTAAAACGTTTATAACATTTTCCATTTATAAACTGACTTCCTTTTGATGCAGGAACAAACTTTACCTTTGTTCTCACTCCTCTGAGGGATGATTTCTCTGTTTTCTTCAGAAAAGCAGCATCATTTGTGTCTGTCACAGTGTCCTCTGAGAAAAAAGAGGATAGGAAGCACAGAGATGGAAGAATTATTCACTTACTTGATGAGGAGATTGACAGCTTGTTATTGTTATTGCTTCGTATTGACTGTACAGACATGAGAGTGGTATCAATCACTGAACCCTTGACAACCTTTGCAAATAAGTATAGTATAGTATAAGCGAATAACTGCTCCTTTAAGGTTGATCTAAACATGAATGTAGTCAACCGAGTGCCAACCAACTAAAGAAATGTTAAACAGTTAAATGTGTGTGAAGCCTCATAACTCATTCCATTTTTTAATGTACACAAAGCAGAAAGGGTCTTACTGGAGCTCTGTCCTGAAGCTCCTCTGCTTGGAGACCAAGTGGCAAACTTGAAATCTTCACAGAGTTTGTTGACACCATGACGGGGTTCATCCTGGATGTTTGCGTAGAGAGCTTTGAGCTTGTTCTGGGCATATATTTTGTCCTGTTACACAGAGACACACAGTTAGGTGTGAAATCATAGATCACGTTTTAGTTTTGAAAGATGCCCAGAAGTTTAAAGAGATTTCAGTACCATTCGAGCAATCTTCAAGTCTTCTCTGAGAGAACGAGCTTCCTGTCTGAGAAACTGCATTTCTGCCTCCCTCGCTCGCAGAATCACCTGTAACATAAAGTACATCAACACAGTATCATGAAGTACTTATTATGTTTTTATATATTAGACAGAGATTTTAAGGACAGTTTATGATGTGGTGCAAAGACACTTACCTCCATCTCACAGAAGTCATTTACTTGAGGGGCAACATGTTTCCCATTTAGAGAGAAATGCAGCTCAGACATTTCATCTGTCTCCCTCTTAAAGGACGACAGGGGACAGAGAGAAAAGTTACACTGATATACAGACGTACACTGTTCACGTCATCAACATGTTGTGTGTATACAGGTGAATAATACTCAGCTGTTCAGTTTGAAGCCCCTTTGTGAAAAGAAAATATTTATACCTGCTTCTTTTTGAGTTCCTGGTTTTCTTTTTGGTACTGCATCAAGGATTTTCTCTCTTCTTGTAGCTCCTTGTTCAGGTGAGAGTTTTCCAGGCATTTCTGAGTGTGCTGAACCGACAACACCTCGAGCTCCTTCTGCAGTAACTGTATCTCCTTCCTGCAGCAGCAAAGCAGAAGCACAGATTATGCTGTACAGTAAAGTAAGTGAAGAAACATTACTATGCGATAGATATTTGTTAGAATACTATTAATAACAAGTAAAAAAGCTATTATGAGATAGGTACTAGTTATTTAATCTATTGCTAATAAAGATTTGACTGACAGGTTCCTGTCCTAAAACACTGTACATGGCATTTATCTCCTTCAAAACCAGTCTGAGTAAGAAGTTTCTATGTTCTTCCCATGTCTGTGTGGGTTCTCTCCGGGTAGTCCAGCTTCCTCCCACAGTCTAAAGACATGCAGTGTGAGCATGACATGTGACATGTGACATGTAATGTGAGCGTGAACGTGTTAGTCCTGTGATGAACTAGTGACCTGTCCAGCTGGGACTCGCTCCAGCTCCCTGCAACCCTGATGAGGATAAGCGCTTATGAATAATGGATGGATTAGACGCACATCTGTGTCTATGTCACTCTCTCAGTATCAGCCCCGTGGACGGCGGTCAGTGACACAGGTCATGACCTCAGCTGCCACACCTGCAGCTAAATGTCTTGTTAGTTAATTAGTTAGAAGGCTTGTTAGTCTTGTCTGTCTCCAGAGGAAACTACAACAGTGCGGTGAAACTCCTAAGACAGAGATGATGCTGACAATGCTTTGTCTAAACATTAACTTCACTATCAATCATTTGAACCCCAAAGTTAGACAACCCCACAATCCTATACATATACATGTATGTACAACAGGTACAGTATGAGTTTATATGTTAGCATTTCTTAGTATTTTTATGTGGATCTCCACCCGGGGGAAAGAGCTTAATCTGAGGAGGAGACTTGTCAATGGTGAGTTTTGTTGTCTACTAATTATATTTTTCAAATCTGTCTTGAATAAGAACTAAATATCTTTAATAAAAAACAAAACAGCATCCTACTGTAACCCCTGCAGAGTTACCAGTTGACTGTATAAGGTATGCATCACAATATAAAGTAGTCCAATACAATGGCCCTGCAGTAAATGCTGCAGTATTAGAGTAAGCTGTACGTAGCTTTAGTGTAAGAGAAAAAACAAACGCTGTGAAAGGTCCATTCGTCACTCACTCATGTTCAACGTGCAGTTGTTCGATGTCAGCATTCTCCTTGATGTGATGAGACAGTCGACTTTTCTCCAGCTCCTGCTTATGGGCTCTCCTCATTGCTACAATCGCTGTAGAAAGACATGACAACTTGTATAACTGTTTGCCAGTTCAACCAGTCAGACCCCATGTTGTAACAGGAATGTACTTTATCTGCCATAGCTAAACTATAGCCCAATGTTATTTATATATCTCTATACATGTGTACATTACTTTGCACTGAGCTAATCTTCTTTACCTGCCATTGTGGCAGCTGTCTCGTTCTGTAGCAGCTGGTCTTTCTCCTTCAGAAGTGCTGCCACCTCCTTCTGATGCTGCTGCTGTAGATCATCTATCAGCTGCTGGTGCATTTCCTCCATAGCAGAGAAATCTTCATCACAGGATGCCTGTATTGAAATTTAGAAGAAAAAGTTCTCTATTGATACAGACATCTATATAAGTAGAGAGAATCTATAGTCTTATATAGCGATTGTGTGTGCTAGCTCATGTTATCTGATGGCATACTCATAGAAAACTCTTTTAACAGTGATAAACACTTCATATGTTTTGAAAGGGTGCAAGAAAACAGACGAACTGTACAATGTTCTCCAGTGTTTTGTCTTAAGGAACAGCTCTCTTCTCACTCTAATAAATCTTGAACAGCTTAATAAAGAAAAAAAAATCAAATGGAATTTAAGGTTTTAAAATAAAGAGAAAGTGAAGAAAGTAAACATTTTGACCAAAGTTGATCTGTAAAAAAAGCTCCAAATGAGTAGAAGATACAGCAAGAGACAAAATCTTTCCTGAGTTTTGACTTTTCTTGACCATTAGTGGGACAAATAAAGCTGTGGATTGTTAAAGGCACCAAGTATCTGATGAACAAATAAAGTTTTTGTTACCTTAAGTTTTTCTAGGTCTTTCTGGTGAGCCTCCCTCGTGGTCGCTGCATCACTTCCCACCATCTGGTTCCTGAGCTCCTCTTTTGTTTTTCCCTCCATCACAGTCTGGTCTGGTAGGGAGGAGGTACTCCCAGTGAAAGCAGGTGCCTCTGCGCAGGTTTTGGTCTGTTTCTCTTTGGAAACACAAGACTTGGTGTAGTAACCATGCAAGTGCTTCATCTCCTCTTCATGGATCTGTTGTAGTTCCCTAATCTTCTCTTGAAACTCTGTTTCTAGTTTTTTCATCCGTTCCTCGTGATAGTCCTGGATTTTCCGGATGTCTTCCAGGAGTCTCTGGTTCCCAGTCTCTACGGATGTTATCTTTTGCTCAGCACGCTCTAGTTCATCTCTTAATACACTGTTGTCCTCCTGAAGCTGATATAAGGCATGATTAAAAGCCTCCTGCTCATCTTTTAATGTCATATCCTGCTCTTTGCACAAAGCTTGCAGTTTGTCCTGTAACACCTCATTTTGCTGCAGCTCCTGCTCTAAATCCAGTTGTAGCCTGACGGACAAATAAATCAACTTTGCCTGCTCCTGCATCCAGTTCAAGTCGGCTGAAAACGCACTTTCCCAGTTACCGTCCTCACTCCACTCTACTCCATTGTCATCAGAAATCTCCTGGCAGAGCTGGTGTAAGCATTTTGCACGTCTTTGCAGCCGGGTTATAACTCTCTCTAACCACTCTGGTTTTCTCTCTGCCTCCTTGGCACCAGGTTCGTTCTTTTCGACTGGTTTTGCAGCTCCTTCTAAACCTCTGCTCTCCTCATAAGGATCTAACTCTGGTGGATTGATATCTGCCAGACCTTTCCTTTGATGCTCCACTTCTTTATTACTTCCTTGAGTCACACTCTCGTATTGCTGCTGAAACTTTAAGGAAGCATAAATGAGCTCTGCTTCGGTACAGACTCTACAGATTTTCCTTTCATTGTTGTCACATTCTTTTCTTTTATCTGCTTTTAAGGCTATTCTTTGGGAGATTATGCTTTTGTATCTGTGTGCTGCATCCCCCTCATCCACTCTTGGTACTAAGGACAGTTGTGCAATGCCATGTTGGCTCTGAAGGACAGACACCATTTTTTCTACTGCAAATAGTTCCCTCATTAAACACCTCCCAACGCTTTCCATGTCATCCTCTGAGGGTAATGTATTAGTGAGTTTACTTTTAGCACTAACGTTGCTCTCAGCTCCAGCTAATCTCTCGTCATTGAGGATCTTGTCCTCTCCTTTGCAGGCGTTATGTGACTCATGCTGTTGTCTCTCTGCATCTTTCTCTCCTTGCTGAAGGCAGGCGGCAACAGTGACTAGTTGCTTCTCAAAGTCTGTAATATTAATCGGGGTGGCTTGAAGCCTATCTCTGCAGGCTTGTATGATGTTCAGTGCAACCCGAAACCTACCAACGAACGTCCTGCAGCGGATTTCTGTCTCCTGGGCGAAGCGCTGGCTCTGTTTGGCCTGACTGTGAAGAAGCAGACTGAGGTGCTGAGCGGTGGCTCGACTCTGAGTGAGCTGAGAGCAAAGGTGGGGATCCTGGCAGGTGATGTGACTTTGGTGTTCCTCCAGTCTTTGCATAATGTCCCTTAACTTCTCCTCTGTTACATAAAGTTTGGTTTCAAGCATCTGGATCACAGACAGAAACCTTTCTGGGTCATCTCCTGCAGTGACCATGCTGTGATATGATGAGTCAGTCGAGTGAGAATGGCTTCTTGTAGGTTCAACGGCATTTGAGCTGTTAAACAACTGACCACTGTCTGTTGCTTTTGACCCGCTGACTTCGACAGTGAGAAGATCACTTGTCTGTTGTTGTCTCTCATTTTGCTGAGCAGGCTCTGAAGATTCATCCTCCAGCTGAGAAGAGGCACAGGTGCAAACTTTCAACACTTCATTCAGCTTCACTTCTGTCTCCTCCAGGCTGTTCCCTAAGACCTCCATCTTCAGCAAAACCTCACTCAGCTCTTGCTCCTTCCTGTCCAGGAGTCTCTCGTAGCCTTCTCGGATGTCCTGTGTTTCACACTCCATTTGCTGCACCTTCCCTAAGGCGAGCTGCAGTTCCTCGCACGCTCTCTCGTACGAGTGCTCCAGATTGTAGTAGTGTGTCTCATCTGTTTTCAAGCGGCTTTGCAGCCTGCTCACCTCCCCATCTGCCTCAAATAACTGATTCTGCAGCTCTTGACAGCGCCGGTCGAGCTGCTCTCTTTCCTCTTGAAGTTTCTTCACAGCAGATACTGTACACGCTAGCTCCTCTTGAAGCTGTTGTTGAGCCTCCTCAATTTCCCTGGTCCAGGTTTGAGTCTTATTCAAGCTCCCCACCTGCTCTTCAGCCCTGTCCAGTCTCTCCTGAAGGTCTTGCGCGTGTTGCTCTGCCTGTGCCAGGCTAGCAGCAAAGCTCCTCCGTTCTCTGTCCTGACTTGCTTGAAGAAGCATGAGGTGCTTCTCCAGGCGAACATCCTTGTCAGCCTGTGCTTTTTCACTAGCATGAAGTTGAGTCGTCACCTCTTGGAGGTTTTTCTGCAAGCGATCAGCCTCCTGCTGGAGAAGGTGGAAACTCTGCAACTCCTGCTGCAGCTGTGTAAAGCGGGACTCGGCCTCCTTCCTCTGCTCCTCACTGATGCTCAACTGAGACTGCAGGGAAGCCACACAACGCTCCCACTCCACCTGCAGCTCATGAAAACGCTGGCGATCTTGCTCCAGATGGGCTTGTGCAAGTGCTGTGGCATCACCTGTGACCAGTAACTGTGCTTGTTGAGCCAAGAGATCTACTCTTCGCCGTAGTTCAGCTTCTCTGGCTTCCTCCTGATTCCTCTTTTGAGCCTCCAGCTCAGAGCGGAGGTCATGGTTAATCTTCTGCAGTTGCTGTAGAGCCAATGCTTGTTCCGAAGACAAGTCTGAAAAAAGATAATTCTACAGAACAATATTGAGCTTTAATTAAAGACAAACTAAGGACTCCATAAGTAAATCTGAAAGCAAACCAAATTCTCTTACACCCTATCTTGCCTTTTAATGTTAGAGCAATGTGCATTTTCACAAAATGGTAGAGGGCATCACCTTTAAAACTGAATTAATTAGTGAATATTTATGTTTGAGTGTCATCTGTGTTATACCTGTGCATTAACACTTTCATTTGAACGCCACTCTCTCTCTTGTTGCAGCTCATCGTGCAGATTTCTGTTTAACTGCTGGAGTCGAGACAATTCCTTCTGTGTTTGTTCCAGCTGTAGAGAAATCAGGTATTCATGTTTTTATGGATTCAGGTGATCAAACTCATAAACACATTTATACACTTCTGATATAGCATTCCTTAGAAAATTGGGTTGCTTCATATTTCCTGTTTGTGACAACGCATTAGTTGACATGGCAGAAAAAAAATAAACTAAACTCATGATCTCACCTCTTTGACAAGCTGCCCAGTTTGCCGCTCACAGGACAGTTTTTCCGTCACTTTGGTGCACTCATAGCTGGTGTTTTTTGTTACTCGTTGTTCTTCACTTGCTTTAACTTGCTCCTCTGTTTCACTCTGCATGTTTGGATGTTCATCACAGCACTCATCATTTGACTGCATCGTTGTGGAAGTCAAGCTGTCACCTACAGCTCCTTCAACGCACGACGATGCATCTGTCACACCTGGTGGACAAAGTTATACACAGAAATCAATTTGTCACAGTGTGATATGTGCACTTTGTAAATCAATGAAAAATAACTCAGTTGAGTGGTTGTCTATTAATCGAAGGGTTTCTAGTTCAACACCCAGCTCCCCCAGTCCAGTGTGTCCTTGAGCAAGATATTGAACCGTGATGCATGTGATGTCAGTGTATGAATGTACTGTATGTGTGTGGGTGACTGTATTATTGAAGGTGTTTGATTGTAATAATTCATGGAAAATATGTAAAATAATGGCCTTTCTCTGCAAAACCTTGACTGAAAATGTCATTAAAATGATTTTTGACATTTATTTGAATTCCGATTTAGATTATTTTTGTTTGCCAGCCACTGCTGCTGTGAGTCATTTGACTGTTTTTCAAGATTTTCTTTATACAGTGTTATGTAACAATATGTAGGTTTGTATGAGTCTCACTGTGACTGTTCCCCAGAGGAGCACATTTAAATTGAAATGATTCAAATATGATTTTATTTGTCATTTGTCTGTGTGGCTGCAACAAGAATCTTACACTGTAGACACGAAGCACCTTCGTCCTCCTCCACCTGCAGTGTAGGACTGATGGGAGACAGAGCAGAGGGGGTGGAGGGTGAGGTGGGGGTGGACAGATGAGAGGAGGAGGAGATCATAGACGATGCCGAGCTTCCATCAGCAGATCTCTGCTCTCTCTCTGCCCGCAGTTCATTCTGCTGTGGATGCGTTTCTTCTGCACAGTCACTGGTTTTGTGCTTTTGCTGAAAACTGTTTGGGTGTTCAGCTCTCTCCTCAGCTGACTGCGAGTCTGGTTGCTGTGATTTCTGATGAGCCGTCTGGTCTGGGAGGGAGCTGTGAGGAAAGAAACTTGTGTCATATCCACTAACAAGCACAAAAGCATAAAATGCTCAATAAAATGAGACCTAAATGCAGTTATACATTACATTGTATCTACAAATCTGACAGCAATCATGCAGAACTTAAAATAAAACAACTCTATTTACCACGTGACGTCAGGGGTAAGACTTGGCCTCACATTCTTCAACACTGCTTGGACCCAGTTACGTTTCATCCCAGAGGTCATAGCACAAAGTGTGTAGACTCCATCTCTGGTCTGTGGAAAGCAAATTACTACTCATTACACAACTTAAAGAGAACAGTCGTGGTTTCCAGTGGTATTTATAGTCATTAACATCTTGTCACAGTTTCTCTCTAATGTTGGATTACCATGATTTATCCTCAATGCTGTGTAATATCAAAGACTTGATCACCTTCCTTTACATTTTTCTAATGTAGTATACCATGCTGTGAAGAAGAATTAGGTGTGCACAGAGTGGTGAGTAGGTACAGTACATTATAACACAGTACAGTAATAAAACTGGAATATTGAAAGTTATGTATCAAGTAAATGCGAAGGCATCTAAAACAAGACACAACAAACTACAAGTTAGTGCTAAATATCAAACAACAAAACTGCAGCAGTTCTGGAGTTACAAAATGCTTTGATTACACTTATTTTGGCAAAAGAGGAACATATTTTCAACTTTTGAAACTGCTGTGTCAGGTATTCCTTCAACTTTTCCCAACAAATCATTGTGTGGGCAGGCAGATGTCAACAATGTAATTTTTTACTGACGTAATTGCCGGTAAGCATATTGTAAATGTAGTAACACCAGGAAAGAGCAATAAGAGACACATACCCCGAATAGTTTGTTAGCAAGTTAGTAAGTAAGCATCTTTACCTACAGGGTGAAATCCGACAAGTGATCACAAAGGAATAAATAATTCACAAAATAAAGGGGGAAACATAAGAAGTGGGGTTTGCAGAGAACACTTTTGACAAAAATGTGCTGTTAAAAGACGACATCACTCCTCTAACAGAGGAACCCATGAAAAAGCCAGAGACGCTACAGCAAGTTATGAAACGTTTTGACTTATGGAAATTTCTTCATGTGGATCCCTACTCCAGACATAAGTTTAACAAAATAAAGATATGAGTAACAACAAACCAAAATAAACCATTTCTAATTTGCCTTCACAAAGATCATCCACGCCAAACAGTCTGCAAACTCAAACAATCCTGGTAGAGAAACCAAAATGATCACAGGCACAAATGAGCTGCTGGTATATTGTCGTCCAGCTTCAATAAAAAAAAAAAACTTTGCGTAAAGACCCCTGATTGGTGAGACACTGCCACATACTATTACTGTAACCTTTAATATGTTAGTACAATGAAATGTTTTAAATACAAAAACATCTGACATCCTCATGCCTGATTAGTCAATTCTGCTCAGTTCCACATCTTATAGCTCACATGTGATCATACATACTGTATGTCATCCTTGAACTACAGTATGTGCGTCATTCATTTTTTTGAACTATTGAACTCACATGAATTTGAAAACCACTGTTCTTCTGAGTTGGGTAGTCTGTGATGTCAAAACATGTGGACAAGTTTATCTCACCGGCCACATCAGCTGCCTGAAATGAACAATCAGGGAACAAATATCTGTAACATAAACCTCCATCAGACTTTCACTCACAGTTAACGTTGAGTAGAGCGTCATATGTCTGGGTGTTTGATGTCACACTTGAAGAGTTCGTGATTTTCTTTTACCTATTTAAGTTTGCTAGGATCAATGTCAGACATATGAGCTTCTTCTCCAACTGTAAAGTTATTTATTTATTTTCATGTAACAAAGCAGATAATTGCAGAATACCAGCGCACCTCCTCAGCTACTGAATGTTTGTAGAACCTCAGGATTTGGTCAGTCAGGACAAACCAGTGTTGCTGCCACTATAGGAGACATATTCACAGTCAGAGCAGATCAAAATGTTTAGCTTGTCAGACCTGTAATCACTGCTTACATTTTAAGTGACAGTGAATTGACAAATTCACCTGTCCTGATGCTTCCTGTCGCATCATCCATCCTTTCTTAATGTTGAGCAGGTCAGGCTGAAGAAGAAGCAAAGCATCTTATGTGCCATACCAAAGAAATACCATCATAATCATGGCTTGTGTTGCTACATGCAGACATTTAGCAGTAAAAAAAAAAGCCAGCGATTGTGGTACAACATAATCTTAAACTTGTGTCATGATCAGACTCACACTAGCAGATGCCTCAACATCTCTGCACTTGGGGGATTTGAGCCGGCGGTAAGGAGGGAGGGATGAGCGGTTCAACTCCTGGCACAGAAAAGAGGATAACTGATACTGAGGTTTTGTTTGTTTTGTTTTTTTTAACTGGCTTACAAATCATCTTCTCTGCTTAAAGTGAGTCATCATTGAGTTGAAAACTTAGAGGATACGTACCATAAATTAACAATTAACAATTAATAAGGAGCAGGAGGTATAAGTTAAGTATGTAGCTTCTAAATTATTGTATTCCCATTTCACTTCAGAATTAGTTTAGCTGAGAGATATGGAGTCCTAGAATATATAATAATTATAATATTTTCAACAGGGTACCTTTTAACCTGATTGCCCATTTCTCACTAGTCTGTTTTAAACAAAATAATGCAGAAAATAAAACAATAAGTTGAATTTTATAGCAGCTATAAAAGACAGAGACTCAGCTGTGTTTTAATTTGTAGTTCCCTTCATTAGTTCTTAAAGTTAAACTGTAATTTTCACTCACTATATACATCCTGTGATTCTTCCTCCACCAGTACTTTTACTGAAGTTTAAATACATGCATGTCAGAGGAGCATGGAGCACATGGAGACACGTATATTACTGCAGTATGTATCTGGATCTCGAGAACAGCATGAACTTCTCCCGTGAAGGAGCAATGCAGTGCAACAGAGAGTTCAACAGACTCAGCGAGACAGTGTTTGATAAGACAGATAATCATGCACAGAAGAGACAACAGCATGTAAATAAAATATGGTGAATAGCACTGAGCCGGAGATGTGGCATGCTGCCAGTGACCAACAAGAAACCAGACAACCCGTACCACTCACTGACTGACTATATGAGTCAGTTCCCATCGACTGTGCAAGAAGATACAGAACCATTAATATAGATACGTAAATCCAGCACCAGCAGTCATTCATAAATATGAAAAAGTAAAACTAAAAGTACCTGCTTCTTTACTTTGTTGCAGTGATGATGACATTCAGCAGTGGAAACCAAAGAGGAGGAAGACTCCTGTGGCTGAAAGGAGCTGCTGGTTTTCATTTTCTCAGCATTATCACCACGACACTGTTCTTTGTTATCCCTTTAATGAACAAAACATAAATGGAAGAGATTTTTTTTGGTTATTACTGACTGCAGATTACTAACATGTAACATTATAGCACATTAATTATAGTAGACTAACGACACAGAGCAACCATAAAAAAGAAAAACCAGGAGCCTTTACAATTCTTAAAAAAAATAAATAAAATTCAAACAACAACAAACCTGATTTGCCCTTCAGATGAGGACAGCTGGCCAGAACTCTGAGCTTTCTTGTCAGTGGTTTGTCCTTGTGAACTTGAAACTGCATCTAAATCTGTTCCAGAGTCAGTAAAGAATCAACAACTTCTTTTATTATATTTATCATAATTTCTTAAAAAAAAAACTTCAGAGCTTATAAACCGAGGAAAAAACTAATACATTTTTTTAAACAAGTAAATATACTTAAGAACTTCACATAAATTAAATATAAATAAATTCACCGTGTGCAGTGGATCTCTGGTCGAGTCTGCTGAGAGAGCGGCTGTTTCTCATGAATGAAGCAGCGGTGAAAGAGGATGTGTGGAGGGACGAGAAGCTCCGGCTGCTGCAGAGGTGGAGAGCCGGTCTGGTTTGGCGAGACGTTTGTCTGGTACCCTGTTGGCCAACGCAGCCCTGGTGGCTGATGCTGCCTCTTTTCAAAGTGCCACCAACCTTACTGCCACTGGCAGTGGAGTCAGTCCCTCTGCTGCTGAGGCTGTTACTTCTTCCATGACTAACACTGGTTTTAGATGTACTGCTGCCAGCCTGTTTAGCTCCACGAGATACAGGTACTGTTGATGCTGCTAGTTCCTTTGGGAGACAGAAAAATAGAAAAATACTAAACAGTGTATAGTATTGGAGGTGGGATGATGATGCTCAGCCCCATCCCAACCTGGACTCTTTGACACATACAATCCAATCACCACTGGAGAGAACCTTTTAATCCTCACAAGAGCTCTTAATTTGCTTAAGTACCAACTGACCGACACCATGATTGTAGACACACACACACACACACACACACACACAAACACACACATTAGACTTAATCACACTTGAGCACCGGCTGGAAAGCCATCAGACCAAGCCGGTCTATTCCAGTCTCTGGAGATGCAACCCCCTCAAACTGCAGAGGCAATGAATCTGTGGCCGGACCACAAGACAGAGAAATCAATTAGAGGAGGCTCGAAGAGTCCTGACTTAGCAAGTTGTGCAGGTTGTAGCTACGCTGATTTGATCTTTGGCCATTGATGGTAACGTGAATCAAACCAAATGCATGCAGAAACGCAAAAACATGCACCCACTCTGAGGAAACTGCATCCATAAATGAACAACAGATAGTCTAATAATCTGAAATACATACATTTATATATTATTATATACACTGTTTGAATGAGCTGTATTACTGAAGGAAGGAGGAGGAGGACATAGGCTGAGCAGACATGTAAAATTCAGCACACTTTTGCCTGCAAAATTGACATTTTCTCTGTTTCTGAGTTTACTTGTTGTGGTAGTTTGGTTTCAGCGTTTCGACACTCAAAGGTATTTTGGGGATCTAATTTTCAGGACCTCACATGATCCAGTTAATGATGAGCCAATTTCACAACTCAAAACAATTGTTAACAATACTCCTGTGTTGCAAATCATGAACAAGGATTTAACCCGTGGTCTTTATTGTCCTTTTTTGAATGCCTCGTCTTTATTTTTTCTTTATTTCAATTTTCCAACACAGCAACCCTGCTCTACGGGAAAATAATATTTTTCTAAGAAACTGAAGTTAGAATGAAAATGTAAAACCATTTCTTAAAAGTCACATTTTGCCTAATCATGACTTTGTCATAGAACATTTCTCATTTTAATCTGTGCAATAAATCTGCGTCTCTGAGAGGCTTCTTATTCAGGCAAAATTCAATGCTTAAGGTCATAAAGCGTCACTAAATCACCAAACCAGCATTTTTCAGTTTTTTAGTGAATGCGGCACTTACCTTCCCTCCTGTCTTCTGTGTAGGTTTGTTCGTCTTTGAGTTGACCAGGGCCTCAGGCCACCTGCTATATAAGATTAAAACAGCTAAGCATGAATCGTCCTGTCAAGCTGCACTTTCAGAAAACTATTTTTATTTGGCTATATTCAAAGATGATTGCACACATGTGCTGATATTTTTACTTGAAGGTGTTAACATCCAAGTTAATGGAAATCGTATGTAGTAGTCTGCAAATATCTGTGTTGAGTGGGGAAGATCTTTACAGTTATTTTTCTCATGAACACAAAATATTCTGTTCTGTTTTGTCCTTAACAGATGTGTATTTTCTATACTGACACAATTATATGAGTCCGATTCAAGATAGATAAATAAATCATTACTTTATGATGCTAGGTGTTACAAAGGACAAGAGAATCAACTTAATAATATAACAATTCAATTCATGTTATTGATTATTTATGTGGAACGATGCAACAAGATGTTCCCCAAATTAACTTTTAATAAAATCATTATGGGTGGTCAAATAACTGCTGAAACAAATTGTCTTGTTTTGTTATTTAGCTGCCTGTGATACTTGAGAATCTGTGATTGCTTCAGAGGAGATGGAGGAGCATTTTACATGCAGTAAATTACTGCCAAGAGTGGGCAGGATGGTGCCAGAATACATTAACATGATTTGGCAGCTGCTAAGTGTAATGTAGAGGCTGCGTTCAGAGCAGGGATTAAATAACGTTTTAATCTATACCACATTCATCTCTCTCACATCAAGACAGAGAAATCACTGCCAGAAAACTGATCACACGTAGAAACAGAAGGTATGAGGTAAATATTATTTTAGCAACCAACAATGTTTAGTCCATAAAACACTGAACATACTCACTGTTTCTTCTCATTATAATGCTACGCAGATACTTTGTTACTATTAAGATGTTATGTTATCACAACAATGTAATAATCAGTCTAATTTCGATAAGAAACAGCTCCCTTACCTTTTCTTCTTGGACATCATTTTCAATATAACAATGAAAAAATACTAAAGAGACTGTAATTGTGACAACTCCTGGTTGATGATTTTATCCATCTGCAAAAGAGAGGCGGTCTACCGCTCAACAAACAAGTAGAACAAATCACAAACTGGTCTATGCAACAACGTCCCAATAAAACACACACACACACACACACACACACACACACACAATCCCATACAGAGTTGACAAACTCCATTAGAGTTTTGCAGGATTAGGCCAACAGCGTAACAGGATTACTACTCTGTAATTTTAGTGATCTTGACATGCCTGCCTACAGTGTCTAGAAATTCCCCGAATGTCTATCAAGTTTTTATCAAGACACGCTATTTAATTTACACTACAATTTATAACAGTAGTGGAGATAAACACATGGACGCCAGCCTGTATTTAGTCTGCACACTGCGACATAGCTGTCACTGTGGATCTGTGAGCTGTGAGCTGACCTGAGCTACTTAAAAAACTACTTCTTAGATACATTACTTGTCTGGGTAAAAGCACTGATTTTACACCAGGAAATCAATTATCACGCATTTAGAGCTAAAGTGTTTGAACTAATTAATCATTTATATGTGTGTTCCAAGGCAAAAAGTGAAAAGCAGTAGACTGAAATATAAAAAACATTAAGAGTGAAGTGAAATTTAAATTATTTAAATAATTAGTTTAAAGATATATGTGTAAAAATATATATATTGTAAGCTTAATTTTGTGCCATGAGACAATTCTAAGTAGCTGTAACTGATATTATCAAGTAATTAACAGTTTATGGTGCTGTTAAACATTCAAACGTGACACACACTATACACTATATATCTTTTTAATTCCATATGAGCTTCAATGACATGAAAGTGAAATGTAAAAAGAAAACATCATGTTACACATTGAATATTTTCATAGTGCCACAAGTAAGGTTAGCACATTGTAGCTTCCATCTCAGCCACCAACAGGCCATCACTGTGATGAACACACAGTGTCCGGAGCATTACCTGTGCAATAACCTGCAAATTATTATTATTCTCACTGTTTACATTCAACTTTTTGTTCTTTTAGTATGTAAACACCATCATTCACATGGTCATGCTGTACATACTGTGCATACAGTAAATACTGTAATATCTACCTGCTGTATAAACTACATTTATTTCAGCATCCATTGCATCACCAGATCTTTATTCTGTCTACAAATGTTATTGTTATTTATATACTTACTTATATACTTTCTATCTGTACATAGTTTTATGTTTGTTTACATGTCAAGCTCCTTGCTTTTGTCTCATGTCTTTATCTGTATGTCAATTGAGAGCAACAGAACCGAAGTCAAATTACTCGTGTGTGTCACATACCTGGCCTAAAAAAAACAATAATTATTATTACTATTATAATAAATCAGAAGCTCTGATATATTCTGACTATTTATTGATTAATGTTCAGTCAGAATGGGTGTTTTGTTTGCCAAATCTCGACCTAAACTAAACTTTACAAGTAAAAGACAGGTAGAGGTAGCCAGGGGTGTCCAAACTTTTTTTTTAAAAAAAGAGGGCCAGATTTGACAATGTGAAGATGCCCGGGGGCCAACAGTAACATTTTAAAAATGCAAAACAATAAAAGTTACACACAAATGCACAAAGTTGATACAAATCTTAAGATCATGTTCATTCTAAACATGACTTATTACGAGTAATGCAAAGTCTGTTAGCATTTAAGTTTAAAACGTATCACTCTTGCTCTTGTCTTTAACAAGATCATTCAGAAAGTAATATTTTGTGTCACATCTACTGCTACATACAGATACACCAGCAGTTATGTCCTTAGAGGTTCAAATGCTTCGTTATGTCAACCAAAAAAGCTAAATCTGCCAGCCATACATTATCTGACAATCCTAGCAGGCCATAAATAATATGTTATAAAAACGAAGCTGCAAATCTGACCGCGGGCCGTGATTGCGGGCCGGACTTTGGACATGCCCGTATTAAGCTAATTTAATTTAATATGGTATGATTAAACTTGACTCACTCAAGTTTCTATTTTCCCACTTGACTTGAATGCAGCATGTGAAACATTCACGGCCAGTCAGAAAGTTTCAGCTCTCTCTGACATTAAAAAGTTTACTCTTGTAATGTATTAGAATTAAATTAATCAGCATATTGTAATAATCTTAATATTTAAATCTTACCTGCACTCCTCTCTCCTCTCTGAAAACCCCGGCCGTTGATTGGCTGGCCTGTCACGTGACCCCACAGCTGATTTCTCTGTTTTGCTTTGACCGTTCATCATTTTCATGTTAGCCATTTCTGGGTTTAGCAGCCACAGTAGCGTAGCGATCATCGCCCAACTTTAAGCGAGCTTCACCATGGCACAGGCGGCGCAGGCGGCGCAGGCAAATGTCTTCGACGCCACCAGCTCTCAGATCCAGGTGGAGCACGACAAGAAGCGCCGACAGTTTGTTATCAGACTAAACGGTGAGTTCATTACATTAGCATGCTAACGTGGCTAATGTTAGCTCAGATGTTGGTGTTTTCTTGCTGCCTGTATCATCGTCGTCGTGCCTTTATTGATAACTTCAGCTGCCATGTCACACACAGAGGGGTTGTTTGTGTCGTATACACGCACTGTCACGTCTTTATTTAAGATATTATTTAATGCCAGGAGCCGAAAAGACGACACCACTTTCTTTCACTTGTAGCTTCGCCAGCTTGACGAAAACATTTTCTTCATTGCTCTCCTGAAAGCAAACACGCAGCTGTCACCGACACCCACTCACAAAAGACGCTCCTGGACATTAGTTATTATTATTAATGAAGTTGAACAATCTTTACAAGTTAGAACATCAATCAAACTCCTTCATTAAACGTTCATTGTATTTTATCAGTCACTCCTCTCACATGGGTTGTTGCATTTGTTTTCATTTACACTAGTTATTTCTGGCTTTGTTTATTATGTTTTAAATTCTGATCATATGCGTGTATGTCCAGGGCAGTCCCATTTAATGTTAAATGGAGATTATTCATGATCATCTTGTGTATTACAGCTGTGTGAGATTACAGGAAAAACTGGAAGTCATCGACTCTGAATTTAGATGTTTATCTGTCTCTCTCCACTCAGTTACATCATCCTTTCTCACAGGTTCTTGTTGTACCTGACTAGATTATAATTTCCTTGGAGTTACACAGGGCATTGACTGTGGCACCACATCACATGGTGTCAAACCAGTAACCCTCTTGTTTTGAGGTCAAATTACTCATGCCTTGTCATATTGAGCAGCCGTGTTGACTGGAACATGATCAATAACTTTGTGTCCAGCTTTAGTTAATTTAAATGGTAAATGGACTGCACTTATCATTTGTGAGGTAGATGGCGTGCTACAATGGTTTGTGTGTTGTCGTAGTGACAGTGATGAATTTTTGTGATTCTCCTATATTAGGTTAGCCTTTGAACAGTAGTATTATCAGTCTCCCCTAGGAAGGTGATGTTAAGTTACAGGCAGGAAACTTGTGTTGGGTGAACTTAACACGACCAAGAACTCTGTCTTCTGTCTGCCCTCAGGATCTCATGATCGTGCAGTGCTGCTGTATGAATACGTCGGGAAGAAGACGGTGGACTTGCAACACACCGAAGTTCCAGATGCTTACAGAGGGAGAGGAATAGCCAAGCACCTGGCCAAGGTAAAACTCATAAAGTCTGGTTATTTTTGCATCAGTCAATCTTAAGAAAAGAGAGTTTCTCACCTCAAGTTACCTTTGAAGGTGCAATACACATGCAAACCACAGCATCTATATCAAATGTTGTCTGATAAAATGCCTCTTACAACAGTTTAGATGTAATTTTATGCTTCTGTGATGGCAGGCAGCCATGGATTTTGTGGTGGAAGAGGATCTGAAGGCCCACTTGACCTGCTGGTACATTCAGAAATACGTTAAAGAGAATCCTCAGCCTCAGTACTTTGAACATATTTATCAATGACCCCACATGGCGCTCTGACGGAGAAGAGAAGGAGAAAGAGACTCCCAGGGGATAAATACTGTGTGGCAGCATGCTTTGGAGTTGTAGGCTGATACACAACAAACAAAGGACCTTCCAGGCATTGTTAAACATGACATCGAGTGACCCAGAGGATGGACGCTCACATCAGAAACAGGAAGTGAATCAGCTGGTCACAACTTATAAAACCACAAGCAAATAAACTAACCAAAGCTGAAGCCCTGTTACCTCAGACAGTAACCTTCAGGATGTATACCTATCACTGACTCGAAGTGAGTGTAATGAGAGCAGATGTGAGTCAAATCTTGAATCGTCCTCTTTTGGACTCACCGGTTGTGAGCAGCGCTACGAGATGGCCGACCCAGACGTCCAGAATAGTTTGGACGGACACAATGACGGCTTCACTGATGCTCAAACTGTGATGACTTTTATATTTCGACACCCTTTTTGATATCGCTTTGTTTTCTCTTTTTTTCTTTTTTAAACTTTGCTTTCACTCTTCTCCTTAAAGTAACGGTAGATAATGTTGGAGAAACTAGCAAGAGACAGAAATCCCACTGACTTCCTTCAGGCCTTCCTCCAAAGCCACAACACCAAAATACATTTCCATGCACAGTAAGTGCAGAGTGTGCACAGGTAGACATTCAGGCTGAACAAAAATGATTGGCTGGGCTTATTCCAAGCTTGCGACACCCACAGATACCAGATTCATTACCTGCCATAGCTTTAAGAAATTGCATTTCTAGGGCTGAAATTCTATTTTAGTAGATTGTAAATGAAAATATCTAGTTGAACTAGCTTGTCAAAAGAGTTTTTCTATTGAGATGTAGACATAAATCTGGTGGGTAAAAGGTAATTTTTAATGTAATCTGAAGACATTTATGTTCCCAAACTTTAAATTTGGTCCCCACATTACTATATCAACTTACGTTCTTCCCGGTAACAGACATTAACTGCTTGTATTGGAGTCATAAATGAATTAGTCAAAAATGCAGGGACTTGTAAACCAAAGAACACAAACTGCAGATGTAAAACTCTGGAGATACAATAATGAACAAGCCTCAAGAGATCATTTTCTCGATCGTATGTGTTGAATGATGCAGACATGCATGTGATAAAATGGGTCTGAAGCTTGTCACTGTGTGGTGCAACACCTCAGTATGGATATGGATAAATATCTCTGTTCAAACCAGCATTTCAACAACAGCACTGCTATATTTATGGCATTTGCATTTTGTGGTGTCCGCTGACCTTTGTTCAGTCATTCATTTCTTCCATTAGCTACAAAGCTTCTTTCTTCAGCTCATGTCAAAATGATAAAGGTCATCATAGAAGAAAACTTTAACTGAAAAATAAACTGTGGTTTCCCATTTTTGGCTCTTCGGGAGCTTCTGCTGTCGACAATCAAGTGTTGAGGAGAAAAATCCCTCAGGTTACTCAGCACGCTTACTCTGGCAGGACGCACATCAACATGCAAGGCAGACTCTCGTTCTGCTTTAATCACTTCAAGAGGTAACGGCAGGAAAACTTTCCCTTTGTAAAACTTTCCTTTAGGTGACACGCCCATTGATAGGCCGAGGTGGTATTTCATTTTTTTTGTGTTTTATATTTGTGGGTTTTTTTTCTGGAAAGGAAGTTTTGAGCATGCGGCTCTACCAAATGCATCAAAATGTACCAATCCTTGTTATATTGTTTTGTGCTTGAGACTTTTTTTTTCCATTCTTGTTGTCTATAAATAAATAAATCAAGTACTCATCACATTTTAAAGTATGTATTTTCAGTAAAACACACAACCGCATCCAACTTCAACAACAAGAGAATGTCTGAGATGTATTTACACAAATATGTCTCAGTGAGGACTGGTGTTTGTTTCAGTGTCTTGATGTCCACCTCAAAACATCATATTACATATCAGCAGAGTGGAGTAAGGTGGAGTACTACATGTACAGGAAATCAGAGCTACATAAGGACATAAAACTTTAAACTATGTGTGTATGTCTTCTCTTTAATAAACATATACATTCAACAACAAACAGCACAGGCTTAAAGAGAAGCTGTAAGAGCTTTTCAAACACAGTTTTGTCGCCATCTGGTGATGGTATTGTGAATGACATTGGTGAACATTGTAATTTAGCGTGCTGGGTCAGCAGAAAAAATGTGCAGTAGTTTAATTTGTGTGCTGTGAACAACGCAGGGGCAAAAACTCTTCAAACGGGTGAGACAGAGACAGAGCATCTCCCAGGAGAGCCAGAAGAGGCGATCTCACTTCACTGCAATGCTGCAAACACACACACGGTACCGCAGTCAACACATTTAACCAGCTTCACATGAACTCAAAACAATTTATAAACTCTAATAGATGTTCAAAGTCCATTTCAATGATCAAATGTCAGTCAGTGAAAGCAATTTAGGAATGCAACCAAGGCCAAAGCTACCACTGCAGACACTGAAGTCATGCCCTCTGTATTATTTCTGGAGGTTTCAGCAACTTCCCCCGTGGTACTTACTGAATATACTTAAATCTGACTAGTTCTGAACCATCAGAAATCCCAATTTATAAAAGACCAAGACTGGGCATTGATATCTGTGCCTATTTAATATCCAGCTTTGAGGAACGTCAACTAACTTGACCCTTTTTATTTGATTAAATATATCAAACTGCTCAATGTACAACTGTTAAATAATACTCTGGAGTGAGAGAAGGGTTCTGGTTTCAATCAGGAACTATCTGGTCCGGAAAAAAAGTAATCAATTGGACCAAACATTTGGATACCTATCTTAAATATTTGACTGTTTCTGATCCCTTAATAGGATCTGTTAAGGTGAAATACCCATAAAGGACTCAGTATCTCTCCACCAGGATTGTTTTCTTGGTTGTGTGAAGATTAAAACAGCATTCATTTGTTTGTGATGGGAAATTAAATTCACAGTAAATATAATTGACCTGTTAACTGGAACACAGTATGAAAGATTATGTGGTCAGGATGCACTGAAGAGACTCGTGACCTCAGTTAGTTCTAAAATCTTGGCTACAGGCCTGACTGCAACTTCTTCTATTCATTTTAGATTAATCAACTGTGTTTTTTCATCAGTATATCAATAAATAAAACATGAATTCATCAATCGTTTACCTACCAATAAATATGTTCTGTGTCTTCAAAAAGCTTACATCAAGGAGTTGAAAGGATTTTTGGTTCTATATTATATATTCAGGGGTGTAAGGTAGTTATGATGGACCACAGAGTCAGCTATTATGACGTGCTATAGCTGCTGTATACTGTATTGTGTCTTTTGTTGTCTTAAGATCTCAGATTAATTATGTTGTTATCCCAGAGTCAGGAAAACAAAGCTTCATTGTCTTGAGATCTTAAGAAAATGATCCCGTTATCACAGGATAACAACATTTGTTATTTCGTCATAATGACATAAATAACTCTAATAATAGTAACAAATTATGTGTATTAACAAGTTATATACAAAGAAAATAAGAAATAGTTCATTTAATTGTGCATTTATTAGTTTTTATAGATGTAGAATAAGCTTTTAATATTGTTATAGATTGCTATAAAAACTGTGACAGAGATAGGTCTGCCTTTTCGAGGGTATATATAGCTAATGGCACCATTTGTTATTTAACATGAGTTCATCAGGTGTATTTCTGAGGTGGCAATATGTAAGGGCCTGTGCTCTGAACAACACTTTGTTGGAGGGTCTGTGCTTGCACTGCCTATGTTTACGCCCCTGTGAATATTTAAAGTCCTCCTGAATGGGCCGTGGCATGTCGAGCAAACATGATTGAATCATAATTCAAAAATCACAGCTGCAGAGATCTATTATCAGTTTGTTTTGCATTGATACGTGACTCCCCGCATGATGAGGCTCTTACAATAGTTGTCACAGTGGCGCAGTGTTTGGTTTCAGCTGGTCCCACATTCCTGAACATAACCATTACAGTTGTTACATCCAAAGCGCCTCGGGTTACGGCACGCGGACGTGCAGACCATACCAGTGCACGGGGACACAGAGACAGAGCACAGGGCACAATATGGGTAAGTACCCGGAGGTGCACGAACACACATTTTATTATAAAAACAACAGAGATAGGACACTGTGTTACCCACTGTGTACAGTATGTAACAACCGCTGCATGAGGTCTACATGCCGAATTAAATATTTAACTATCTAAACGGCTCCTGTATTTATTTATTGTTTAATTTTAATATATTAATTTATATGTTTTAAACAAACATACCTCCGTCCCTTTGTGTTAGATTTATTTAGAATATGGTCTGACCTCTCCAGCTTGTACGTGCCGTTCGTAACGGCAGCTACGCCTGTCTTTATAGCATCATGGGAATTGTAGTCCGCACTCCAGTCCGAGTGATTCGTCGACTGCGTTTGACACACTACATTACCCAGAAGGCTGGGTGCTGTCATACGTCAACTGCAATCACAGTTGTATCTCCAACATGGCGTCGCTGGGAAGGAGGCGCGGTGTCCCAGTAAGCAGGGAGAGGTCAGTTATACCACATCTTGGCCATTAAACGATGATGTTTTAATGTGATACGTTGTTTTGTAGGTGACACCGTTCGCCAGACCCAGAACATGCACATCATCTGGGGTTTAAAGTCAAACGCCAACGCGGCAAGTCTGAATTTTATCCCATGGTTAGCTAACGTTAGCTTGGCTAACGTGTACAGCTAGCTACCGTTAGCGGGGAAACAAACTGGCAGCTCGTGATGTTTTGGTTGTTTCACACCAAACGATCCCGGGCGGGAAAAGTTGCGTTTATCCGCGAGTGAGTGCCAAGGCGGCTGGTGTGATACATGCTTAACAATCCTTTGCTTGAGCTAACAATGTTTGTCGACCTGTTCCGGTCCTCAACTTAGCTGGCCAGACCTCCAACTTTCTACCATGCAAAGCGAGTTAGCCAATGCTATCTAACCGACGCTCAGGTACATTATGTCCCCCAACTCGGTGGTCCTGAAACGAGTTTCACTAGTACCCGATGCGCCTTCAAGTTGTTTAGCGCCAATGTCCTGCTGTCTTTGTAGCCAGATAAGCCTGGTGTCTGTCTAACCTGAGGTTAGCCGTTAGGGTGTGCTTGTCAACATGTACTGAGAGGCCGTTGACACTGATCCACACGCATGCTTAAAGATAATTTACAAATAAACTAAAACACATGAGTGTACACAGAGTGTTGGGAACGAATATATTAGTCGATTAATCAACGAGACATGAACAGAAAATAGGTAATTGTGTTTATTTGTTAAGTTAAACTGTAAAAAAAACAACAATCACAATATGTTTCCCCACACTTCACTTTATGGAGGTGTTTTGTTTGCAGCGATTCGCCTCTGAAAACTTGTGATGACCACTGTGCTAATTTTGACATTGTGTACTTATGAATTGATACGAAGCAAAATGACTTGTGCAAGTGTAAATATTTGGAATAACAGGTGTCCACATGTGGAGGACACATTCGTGAACGCGAGTCGAAATGGGCTTCATGCACTCGCCACATCTTGTATTCTGAAGGTCACAGACATCAAGAATGTATCATCTCAACTAAAAGCTATCAAGTCATGGGAATTGTGTGTAGCTCATCATGTAGTGATACAGTACAGTGGAATAGTGGTTAATAGCAACAAATTACACATTGATCATCACATCCAGTTTGTGCATATTGTGCCTTTTTTATTTTCTGTTACATCAAATGTATAACTCAAATGTATGTCAGATTACAGGTTTTGTTAGCAGCATGTATTATGTCATGATATGGTAAAACTTTAAAATAACTAGCTGTGAATGTTTGTCTTAGCTTTGTAGACAAAATTATTCATGAGTTGGTGTAAAAATGTAGGCAAACCAGTCCCATATCTACTGAGTCTTGTCACTCTCTATTCTTTCTCTCACTTTCCATGCTGGGTTTTCTGTTTCTGCACAGGGGAGTGATGGCGGCGACAGATTGCTATATCGTGCACGAGATCTACAATGGGGAGAATGCGCAGGACCAGTTTGAGTATGAGCTAGAGCAGGCACTGGAGGCCCAGTATAAATACATTGTTATTGAGCCCACACGCATCGGAGATGAGACGGCCCGATGGATTACCGTGGGCAACTGCCTGCACAAGACGGCCGTGTTGTCAGGCGCCGCTTGCCTCCTGACGCCACTTTCACTGCCTCCTGAATACTCGCGCTATGTGGCGTTGCCCGCCGGCGCCCTCAGTGTGGCCTGCTCTGCCCTCTACGGGATTTCATGGCAATTTGACCCCTGCTGCAAGTACCAGGTGGAATACGACAGCCAAAAACTCTCGCGGCTGCCCCTGCATACACTCACCTCCTCGACGCCCGTGGTATTGGTACGCAGGGATGACGTCCACAGAAAGAGACTCCATAATACGATAGCACTGGCTGCCCTGGCGTATTGCGCCAAGAAGATCTACGAACTCTATGCGGTATGAGTGCACTCTGAAGAGGGTTTAAGAACCAACAGAAAAAAGGAAAAAACAAACAAAAAAAAAAACAGAACCTATCCACCCCAAGATGTAAGAAAAGTGGAAGTCACGACGATCAGGCCCAGCAGTTAGCTCCACACATGTGGTGGGTGCTTCCATTTTGAACTTTGATCAGAGGGATATAGTTAAAACTAGAAGGAATTGTTTTTTCCCTTACATTTCCTTTACTTCTATGTGACGACAACAGCACACTTATCTCTGTAGTACCCTTGCGCCTCCTCCCCTGCGTCCTCCACCCGCATTCTTGATACCCAACAAGCTAGTGCACAAGGGTATGACAGCAGTTCCTCTGGACTGAATCGTATGGCAGTCGAAATGGACAGAGATGTTTTGGGTACCGAGCTCTCTCCCCCCTTTCCCTCGTAGTTTTACTGTACCCCTTTCTTGCTGATCAGTACATCACCCTTTCATTAAACATTAGGATATTTCAAACTCACTTTTCTGTATTTTATTTTACTTTTTTTTTTTTTTTCATTAAATGAATTCTACATGATGTCCAGAAAAGTGCAAATAGCTGCAACTTATTTGCGATTGTGTCTTGTTCATGTAGATTTTTCTTGTTTAAAAGATCTCATGTGACAATGTCTGTGGCTCAATGTCCTCCTTGGAAACACTACGCAGATAATAACTTTTGGAAAGTCACATTTCACACATGCTTCTAATAATGTATATTACATTAAAATCAAGCCAGACCTTGAGAATTGAAATTTAAATATAGTCATTATTTGACACTACAGATGATATTTACACAGCAACGTCTAAATACATTTTTTCCTGTATATGTTTATCCAATGGTGCTTCTTATGAGTTGCTGTTTAGATCGGCATTTTAAAATTTTGGGGTCCCACGAGGAGGATGGATGAAATGGAGGATGAGTTGTGATAAAACAGAGCGACCTGCAACAATTAAATAATAAAGTGGAATTAAGATGTGAGTTAGTTGAATTCACATTAATTGCATTACAGCCACTGATTTAAAGGTAAATCTTATTTAATTGACTCCCCACAAACACTTTTATTTCTTAACTAATGAAAACCTTTTTATGGTACATCTGTTCATGAAGAGTTTCCTGAAGAGAATTTCATGTAAATCCCTGAAAAGCTCCATTAAACGGTGTATCAGAAATAAATCCCATTTGTTAACTTGAAGGTTTGAAAACTGTTGGCGGTGTTTCAGTAAGTGGTGTGATCACACATTATGCAAACAGCTGTGACTGCTGGCCTCTGCTGCATCACAATATTTTGTTAAATTATTGTTTTATACTGCTTTAAAATGACTCCAGGAGGTTAGCAGAGAGTTCATTTGTTGAAGTTTTTCAACTGTTATTGTTTTCTATGTTAGTACATTACATAGTTTAATGTGTGCAGTGTATGAGAGCAGCACTTCAGAGTGACAGGCTGTAACCTGGACAAGATTCAGTTTGACACATTGGGTTAGCACCCTCAGCCTTTGTATGGTTGTGTTGGACCTGATAAGCCACATGCAGCGGCAGCAGTTTTGCATTCCCTGCTCAGTTATTTTGAAATTGCATGAAATTAAATACATTTACGCACACAGATTATTCAGATACTGATGAGCGGAGACAGAGACACTGACGCACAGAGATAAGTGTACACAGAGACGACCTGAGACAACCTCATTAGTTTGCTGATTTGAGGCCAGAGCAGACTAATTATCTGTCAGCTGACACTAGTGCTGATCCACAGGAGATGGGCTGATTGATGGACTGGCTTTTATCAACCATTTTCAGGCAAGCACTACTGAGTCTGGCGGCATAGGACATAGCCCCCATCATCATAAAGATATTACTATAAAAACAATACAATATGTAACATTTACTCAATATGTCTCTACTGACAGTCATGGTAACAGATAGTCCCCTTTCCAGCTGTTGACACAAGTCAGATTGCTTGTAGTGATAGAGGGGAGACAGATGACTCATATACTTTTCATTCATGTCTCTATCATCTTATATCATTATGAAAAATGTCTTTTTTTTTCAACCTTGTCTGGTCTTCCTAGAGTTATTCCCAAATGGTTTCAAAAGGATGTATGACAAGGAAAATAATAATAATAATAATAATGATAAGTCAAGTCAGCTTTATTGTCAGTGCTGCCATATGTACAGGACATACAGAGAATTGAAATAGTGTTTCCCTCATAGCCCTGGTGCAAACGACAATATACATGAAATATAAAATATAAAAAATATATAAAAGTTAAAAGATATCTAAGGAAAATACAGCAAATCTAAAAATATAAACAGTATAAATATGGCAAATATAGCAGTATAAACAGTGAGGTCTATCAAAAATAAAAGATGTGTACAGTGTAAACAGTATTGTAAACAGTTGTTTTGAATGGTGTTGAATTGAATGGTAATGAATAATAATACTAATACTACTACTACTACTACTAGTACTACTACTACTACTACTAATAATAATAATAATAATAATAATAATAATCTCTGTAGTTTTATTTAGTTGTTTACCGACAACCGCAGCAAAGACTTTGCGACCCGGAGACACAGAAATGTGCGTGAACGCCACATTTGTTCAAACTGGCTTGCCGAACTTCAACTCCCACAATTCCTTGCGACGAACTTGACCCGTAGGTAGCCCCTCATGAAACACCCTCCGGTCAGTTCGTCGGATCCTCCCAGACAAACCCGGAACGGCTCGTCTCACATCATCTCACGCTGTTGTTTTGGAAAACAGGACAGGTGATCTAGAAACTCAGGTGAGTTTGACTACAGACGAACATTCATGAATGAGTTGGCTGTTTATTACAACGTGCTAACGTTAGCATTAGCATTCCCAGCCGTTTATTTTAGAGGGAAACTAGCTCACCTGTGCAGTGCAGAACAAGGAGTGTAGTTCAGTGTTTAACGTCTGAATCTGTTTTACATCGTGTGAAGATGAATGTTGACACTGCCACCAACAAACCAGCTAATTTATGTATTTAACCGGAGCACGTTTTTATTTTCAACACGGTTTATTTAAAGATAGCTTCAGTGACTTCAAGAAAGGCACATTACCTTTATGAACATGCAGATTTATGCAGCAGGTTCATGTCATGGCAGACGCTTGAGTCAGTTATACCCACAATTAGAAATATGTGCAGCTGCAGTGACAGACAGGAGGACAAAACATACACGCAATAAAATATTCAGAGTATGCATACTGTTTTTCCACAGTTTACTTTGATATTCAGTATCCAGCTGATAAAGTCACTTGTTTAAGGATTCAGCAGTATGTATTGAGGACATAGAGAGTAGTATAATTGCTTACTTCTTTATGTGGCAATGATGTACCTCTGAGGGCAGTTATACAAATCTTAACACTATATGGCACAAGGAGATTCTAAATTAACGAAATGCCATGTTATTTTATTATTAATTATAGATACTTCTTTGCTAAACTTTATTTCCTCCCTGTGTGTGTGTGTGTG
The DNA here is from genome assembly GCA_033000465.1 of Sciaenops ocellatus. Taxonomy (NCBI): domain Eukaryota; kingdom Metazoa; phylum Chordata; class Actinopteri; family Sciaenidae; genus Sciaenops; species Sciaenops ocellatus. The sequence goes on from CP136877.1 coordinate 18,708,837, forward strand.
TGTGTGTGTGTGTGTGTGTGTGTGTGTGTGTGTGTGTGTGTGTGTGCGCGCGCGTGTACGTGTGTGTGCGCTCCTGATGTGATAGTGCTTGTCACTGTTGCCATGCTGGTTGTTTGTGTTGTGCTTTGGAGACCGGACAAGTGGAAGAGGCTTAACTAAATGCACTGGACATTAAAACATTCACAGTCCCTTTGGCATGGGGGCATGAGAGATTACCAAACACACATGTCAAGGTCACACTGGCTTGGTTAAAGCCCCTCTTTTTAATTCATGATAAATCGTTTTGCCTCTAAACTGTCAAAAAGAATGACAAATGATTATGACGAGTTGGAGGTCAGGAGTCACCTACAGAGTAAAGTCTTTTGCATGTTAGCAGTGGTGGCTGTTCTCACATTTTATCTCACAGAGATATATTTAAATAGACCTTTGTGTTGGACTTTTATGCACAAGAGCAAAGGATGTGAATGTTGTCTTCTTAACTATGTCCTAATGTTCCTAATGTTTTGAGCTTGTGTCCACAGATAGCTCGTGTGGAGCAGGGAGGGTGATTGTCAGCCATGGAGCGTCTCATGGGAGGGGGAGTGCTTCAGCTGCTTCTAGCAAGTGCGGGGGTCTTGCTGCTTTACCGGATACTCGTCCGCCTCAGACCAGGAGCTCCTCTGAAGGACGCTGTGGTGGTCATCACAGGGGCGAGCTCTGGACTGGGGAAAGGTCGGCATCATCTTCATCTTCTTCTCTGTGGATGCTTTCTACAAATCAAGTTACACTGATAATTTAAGATTCAGTAACACATATCAGTGTTGTGTAAACGTTCTAGATATTCTCCATGAACAAGAGGTGTGTTTTCTGTTTTCTAGAGTGTGCACGGGTCTTCCACGCTGCGGGCGCGAGGCTCGTGCTGTGTGGACGAGATGTCACCCGTCTGCAGCAGGTGGTCCAGGAGCTTACAGCGAGTTCAACAGGTTCACAAAAGGTGTGTATGACGCTGATGGTCTTGAGATTTTATCCCACTAGATTCCCCACTCTGTGTCTCTCTGTTGTATGTATGTATGTATGTATTAACGAATTTACATATTTCCCTCCCAAGGAGGAGTCACGATTTGTGATTAGTTTTGTTTCTGAGAACCTGTTACTGTTTTACATTAGAAGAGAAACAGTTTCTCCCAACTCTGCAGCTCTCTCCTTTACATTAAAGTTCCAAGAATCGTAGAATAATTCAAAGCAGTTTGAACACAGAGGCAGTTGCAGTGAGGTATGAAATAACCGTGCTGCTCTGTTCTGTCCGACCTGCAGACTTACACTCCCAGCACCGTCATCTTTGACCTGGCTGACACAGACACGGTGGACAGAGCTGCAGAGGAGATCCTGAAATGTTACGGACAAGTGGATGTCCTCATTAATAACGCTGGAATCAGTTACCGTGGCAACATACTGGATACCCACATTTCAGTTCACCGGGATGTTATGGAAACAAATTACTTTGGGCCCATTGCTCTTACTCAAGGTCAGTGAGGAGTGCAGCCTGGACTGTTGACCTGTTTTAAAAGCTTTTGGATGCCAGATCTGAGCAGAATATGTCATAAATATGTGGGGGAGCCAAACCATGGAGATAATGTTTAGAGTTCATTGCTCTCATTTGATGGGTTTGTTGCTTTGGTTACACAAATAACATCAATATAACGGAGCGAAATGTTCATGGACAGATTTTTTAAGAGAGGAAGCACAATACTTTACATCCATCTGCAGTTTCTCCACTCATACATTCTTCTTTCCTCCCTCCTCAGCTCTCCTGCCCTCCATGGTCCGCCGGCGCAGTGGCCACATCGTCGCCATTAGCAGTGTCCAGGGCAAGATAGCCATTCCTTACAGATCATCTTGTAAATTGTCTTTCCTCATTTTATTAAAGCAGACAAATACCCAAGATGTTTTTCAGTCTGTGCTTTTGGTTGGAGATGAAGCAGGACTCTGGTTTTGTTTGTGGACAGATGCAGCCTCTAAACACGCTACCCAGGCCTACTTTGACTGTCTACGGGCCGAGATTGACCGCCACGGGATCACAGTGACTGTCATCAGTCCTGGGTACATCCGAACCAACCTGTCGGTCAACGCCGTGACAGGGGACGGCTCCAAGTATGGAGGTGAGGCAGTGAAACAAATGTTTTGAGTATTAACTGATTCAGCTGTATCATTGATGTAACATGTGTCTTGTTTGTGCAACACTACTTCCAGTTTTGGATAAAAACACAGCAATGGGTCGGGACCCCGTGGATGTGGCTCGGGCGGTTCTGAAGGCTGTCCGTCAGAGGAGCAAAGATGTTGTTCTGGCAGGACCTCTGCCCAATCTGGCCATCTACCTCCGCACACTGTGGCCTGCACTCTTTTTCAAACTCATGTCCTCTCGTGCTCGCAAGGAGCAGAAACCCAAAGACGAGTGATGCAGCAGCAAAAGCCAAGAGGCTCGCAACAGGAGCATGTTAGAGGCACGTGGACCAAAATATAACGTGACTGCTTCACGTGGAGGCCAAGTGGACAGATTGGACACATTACCTGTTTGCTGTGTTACCTGTCTAACATCTGAAATAAGCCAGAGACCTGTGTGTGGTTAGGCTGAGGAATTAATGTTTAAAAGTGGCATTTGAATGTCTTTTACTGACAAGACTCAAAGCTGTGCTGTCATGAGCATGTGATGCCATTTTTCAAATCGACTCTGGACATGGATTTCTTATGCAAATAAAATGTTTAAGCTGTTATCTATTTGCAGGAGTGTTAATGGTTAACTTGTAATTTAGATGTCTTTAATTTGAACCCTATTAGCGTCCACAAAGAGAGCACTAGTCCTCCTGCAGTCCACACAAAAACAACATTAATAAGACAACAATTTAAAATCACACAGTATCGTTAAAACAAGAAACAACATAAATGAAATAAAACTACAGATCAAACAATATGCAACATTAACTCATAATGGAAACAAAAACAAAACGTCACAAACATAAGGCATCAAAAATAAATTAATATAAACAAAAATCATCCAAAACAGCAATAACAAAATAACAACTATGAGATTCATCCATTTTTATTTTTGTTTTTGGAAATGTGTGTTTTGATCTGTCTCACGTTGGTGGAGAGCATACTCCCAGTTCTCATCATACAATGGTGGACTTGCGTGGTACTACTAGAGTCGTTATATATCCATGACAAAAAACACTATATACTAGCTTTTCACAAAGAAAGTGTGGCGTATTATTCCAGATGATACTTTGCACGAATAACAAAACATAAAATTTTAGTTTAGCCTCCACAGTTAAGATAATTGTTTATGCATCTCACACACATTTACACATAAAAAACAATGAAGAACTGATCTACCTGTTCTGCTCTGTGCAATTCATAGTTTTTATAGATGTTTTTCAGCAGATGACTGGGCTGTACTCCAGGTATAACAGGAGTAGCGACCGAACTACATTATCCATTACAGAGTGGAACATATGCTTGAAATAATTCGGTCAGTAATTTATTTAATTTAACACCCAGTAATTTGGTAAATTGAGCTCTGTGGTGTTAGCAAGAATATTCCTACTATGAAACACATTTAGTTTAGCAATGTTCAGTACTGATTTGTTCATTTGCACCCATTTAGTAACTCTTTCTCAGCTCCACTAGTGTTGGTGATGCATAGACCTAAGTTGAGTCATCAGCATACATGACTATATCTGCATTTTTGACAACATATAGTAAATCATTTATGAAAATTGAAAATAAAAGTGGGCCCAAGCAACTCCCTTGTGGAACACCACAAGCTATTTTATGCTGCTTAGAAAAACTGCAATCTACATCCAAGGTAGAGTTAAAGGTGAAAAACATTTAAGCCTTATATCTTTTTAATTTTACCCTCACTGTCTTCTTCTGTCCCATTCATAAAAATCCCCCTAAAAGCTCACAGTATCACATTTTAATGAGATGAACGAGATTTTATTTGTAAACCTGACACTGTACTGATGCCGACAGTAGAAACAAATGAGAACAACTTAATCAACCAAAATGCAGGATGTGATAAAGATGTTGTGCATGTTGTTTTGGCAGATGATCTACCTACCGCACATACTTTGGTTAAAAAACAACAACAAAAAAAAACACTTTGTTAATGATGTTGTGTCTTAGAGATGTGGTGCAGCACCTGACAAGCTGTTTCTGGGTCATCTCTACCATATGGCACACAGTGCACATCACTGAAAATCATCCTCAAAACAAAGTGCTTTTAAAACATGCAGAGGAAGGAAAGACTGCTCATCTCTGTCCAGCAAAAACTGGATAGTAATCAGTTTGATTTCCTGTTTGAGGCCAGTGAGTGTTTTATCATTATTACAGGGGGGAAAAAAACACCCTCCCTCTTGTATTTCTGTCCTGTATATTTGTGTTGAATTAATCAAAAGGAGTTGTTGTGTTCTACTGACAGGTGAGAATCTATTTTCTTTCAGTCAGAGATTCAGTATGGCCGCATAAAAACATACAAAATACAGAAAACAAGTCTTTTTTTTTTTACTATCTTTATACACAGAATAAAAACACCTTTTACAAACTGAAAACTTTAAACAGGTTTTTCCTTTTTAGATGTCATCTTAATATTAAGTTAAACAAACACTTTCTGAAATGTTAACAATAAATAGTCCAAATAACAATTTACATTATGTTACAAAAGCGCAGTGAATACTGGAATTGACATTTGTACAAATAAATCCTTCAACAAAAAAAACAAAACAAAAAGCCAGATTTAAAGACAAAACCTGCTGTTTATTCCTAAAGATTCATCTTCATTGTTTTCTATCTAGTGTGAGAAGATGAAGTCTTTTTCGGATGTCTTTCACAAATGAAGAAACATCACAAGAGCTTTTACATTGTAGAGTCAAAGCCCTGCAAGGTGCTTAAAGGAGACCAACATTTAAATCCCATTTGTGGAATGACAACAAGGGCTCTCCTACAATGAAGTTCAACATGTTGAGACAAAAAAAACACAAACACTGCATATTGATGGTGCTGGTTAATTGAAATTCAGAGAACATCTGGGTGCACCGAGACCGGACTTGGCTGATGTTAAAGGTATGATGACCATGTTTAGATGCCGACATTAGCCATAGTGTTTTCTGAGCATCCAGCATCAGTACTAGTCAAAGGGGACTTAATATTTTGAGCACAACCAATCTGAAAGTTTTACTATAGATTAAACAATGACTACACTTATAAAAAATCCCATAAAATAAGGAGTGTCAACTATGGCTTTAGTGTTTGATATCACAAGATACTTCTGTCTGCTCATTTCTGTGGAGTTTGAACGGAGTGTAACACTACTGGGAACGCTTTAACATTTGAAATGGGAGCCTCTGTCAATGAAAATCAATATGTAGTTGGTCACATTATGGGACACGGACGTCTCCTGGACTGAAAACAGCTCGACTCTCTCCTTTGTTTGAAGTGCAACAGACAAGCAAAAGAGCTAATGTGAATGAGCAAGGTTATTTGTTACAGTAGCTGCAAGAAAAGACCCAACTACTGCGACACGGTTATTTAAAACTACACCGAAATTAAATGTTGGGTGTAAAAAAAAAAAGAAGAGAAACAGCAAGCGAAAGATAAATACTTGTGTGGAAGAAGAATGCTGCAGTTTCTTCTCGACCTGTTTAAGCAACAAACCAACCTGAAGACCACTGAAGCTCGACATACTGTACATTAAAAGTGAATGAAAATTGCATGAAGCGACTGGCGATGGATATTTAACTCAGATATGATTTCAGCACAAAATTCAAGGGTAGCAGCTGCAGATAAACTGCAGCGCTACAACCGAATGTAGTCAACCAACAAAAGCTGCCATTTTGCATCAGACCGTAAGAAATGACTAACCTGATTCCAAACACACGTGGCGAGCTACGTTCCTTAAATGCAACCGATAAAAACCTGAACGGATCAAGAAGAGCACGTGAAATGGAGGGCAGCATCGAATGATTTCACTTCGACTCGCCCTGCTGTGTTGTGTGCTCTTCTTTTGCAACTGAGGCCACAGTAACAATTGAATAGAAAGAACTGTGACGAGTGTCTCGCCACTTTAACGCTCTTTCGCACTGCCACAACTTTCAAAATAAAATCACCTTCCGGCGGCTGTTTGCCCCCAGCTGGGATCTGAACTGCACATTTTGGCGGATTTACACATATTGGGGGTCAATCCGAGAGAGTAGAAGACAGACACACACATAAACACATAAAGAGCAGGAAGAGACATAAAAGATCAGTGAAAATATTGTGTTCAGATATGGCATAGTATTTTCCTGTACATGAGGTTGTGTTTTGTAAACGCATTTGTTTTTCTAAAGTGTTTTTAAAGGGCATTTCACCTTAAACAACTCGTTTCAAACTCGCCTTGAACAATGGCCAAGGTTCATCATTATTATTGCACTTCTACAAACAGGGCAGGGATGGCTTTAGGGAGTTGGACTTTCTCCACAGCCGTCTTTTTTCCCAAAGTGGATGGGACGGCTTGGCAACAGTCTCGACAGCGAGACTCCTCCAGTCACTCAGCAACTCGTTTCCTCCAGGCGGCAGGTGGGTCGGTAGAGCCCGGTTCTCTCCTCTTCAGGGCGGTGGGATGGAGGGCTCGGTCACAGCCAGCTCCTGCGCCAGGTCATTGAAGCGAGCGATGTAGTCCACGCTGCTCTCACTCATCATGCAAGCAAGCTGGGAGTCCATCTGTAAGCGTGAGCAATGAGCTTTCAATATTTTTCTCCCAGAAGCCTCTTAAATTGTGGAAATATGTGTATTTGTTTTCTGGTGCAAAGTTGGAAGAGATGATCATTTCCACTTTTCAAAATAAGGCTCCAACCAGCAGCCAGTAAGCTTAGCTTGGCAAAAAAATAGAAATAGGGAAACAGTACTATTGCTCTGTCCAAAGACAAAAAATGGTCCTTCCAAGAAATACTCCAGACATTGTAGTTTTTACAGATTAAACAAACAAGATATAGTGATATTTAATGAGTGTTAGTGGTGCTGGTAGGTGGATTTTGTTATCTTTGGACCCAACTAGGCTAGCTGTTTCCTGCTGTTTCCAGTCTTTATGCTAAGCTAAGCAAACTGGCTGCTGGCTGTCGTTTCACTTACAAATCCCTCAACGAGAAGAGAGCTCAACTTACTTCTGCAACATCAGGAAGGCCACGGGACTGAAAGGAATCATGGGAATTGCAGTCCAGGAGGCTTGGACCAAGCAAAGCTGTGCCGCTGGAGGGGCCAGAGGGGGTTAGGGTGGTCTGCCTGCCCTTATCAGGAGAGACCATGCTGGCTGAAAAGGGAAAAGAGACAAACAGACAGTGAACAGCGGGGACAGCACACATGAAGGGTGGAAACAAAGTCGTCTTCATGGGACATCTCTGCAACAGGAAGTCTGCAGCTGTGTCATTGTTATCGTCCATTAATAAGTTCTTCATGAATCCTTTCATACTCTGGGAGCCCACTCTAACAGCGGAGCCACCAGGCCGTCTCGATTTACAGTATTTTTCTTATCCACCTTGTAGATTGTGACCCGCTTTAAAAAGTTCCCCAGTGTGGAATCAATAAAGTCTTATCCTACATTTTTTTTACAGTTAACTTTGCAAACTTTGGATTTTTCTGCTCTATCAACTCTTTGCACAGGAAGCACACACACACAGTTCAGTAGATCTCCAATGACTAATACAGACAAAAAAAGATCTGTAATAGCATCTGCTAGCATGTGTTTATTTAACCTACAGAGGAGGCATCCCAGTGTCGAGTCAGATGAGTCGCTGGGGTACCACTGGGGGTCGTGGCTGGGCGATGGGATCCAGCCTCTGGACGGGCTGACCGACGGAGACGAGGTCAGCAGTTTGGAGCCGTCGTTGTTGCTCAGCTTGGCTGGACAAAGCGCGGTCTCCTCACCTGCATGGAGCACGCAAACAGCCATTAGATTACACACACACACACACACACACACACACACACACACACACACACACACACACAATGTTCAATAAGCCTGGCATCTAAAGTTTAGTTGGTAACATATTTTCAAACTGTCCTAAACGCAGCACAACCTCTCATGAGAACACAAAACCAAACCCTGTTGGTTGGTGAGGCACGCACCATAATGGCCAGAGTTGATGGCGAGCTCGATGATGGAGTCACTGATGTGTGTCTGAGGTTCTCCGGGAGCGAGAGCCTCTTCTGGGGGGCCGGGGAGTGAGATGTCCAATAGCGAGGCTACACTAGGTGGAGAGAGGAGAGAGTCCCCACCACCTGTCGCTCCAGGAGATGGAGGAGGCACGCCGTTCTGTGAAAATAACAAGTCGAACGCTTAATTGGGTCTGTTTTGTTATATTTGTACTGTTTGAGTTATATTTCCTGAACCGATGACCCACAATGGACAACAGGAACGACTCATGAGAACAGTATATTCACTGAAAACTACAACAGCAAAGAGGACACTGGTGACACTGAGTCTTCAGGAAAGTATCAATAATTGTGAGTATTGCCTTGTTCTGGTTAGGAGTGTGTGTGTTTAGGTGTGTGCTGCTGACCTCTGGGACATTGTGCTGGAGGAGTTGAGAGTCTGGTTCAGCGTCAACAATGGGTGTGGTTGCAAGCAGGGTACCATTGTCAACAGAGGGAGAATTCATCTCCCGACAGGGACTGCCAGGGATGATACCTGCAGATTTAGCTGCCTGGTCAATGGCACCTGAAAGAGTATCAACAGTTTAGTCTCATCAGCACATACCCGATAAACACTGACAGACATGTAAAGACAGACAATATGAAAAACTTAAATTTGAATATAAAAATTAAAGCAGGGGCAAAAGGAAAAGGCGTTCTTCGTCTAGGAGACTGTAACTGGAAGAATGATGTTTTTGTCTTTTTGTCTGCACAAAAGATTACTTGTTCAAAACCTCATCCACTGTCAGAGATCATGTGGGAGTAAAGAAGCCAATCATTTTCATATATTTTGAAACTGAAACTCAATTTTAGATACAATTTGACAAAAGCTTGATTTGAAACTGACAAAAACAGAAAAATAGTAACAGTAAGAATATTGTTGGTGGTCTGTAAGAAGCCCTTAACTAGGACTCTTACTTTAACTGGGGTTTTTACCGTTTACGTAGCCTTCGTGTTTTGTTGAGCCCATTTAGTGAAGGAGCCATGTCACAAAATATGTGTGAAATTGAAACTAAAAACGTCTACAGTACAACATAAATTATCCTCTATCTATATAGTTTTAATAAAACAGGGAGAACTGACAATAGATTAATTAATAAAAATGAAAGAAGTACATACTGGAGAGCTGGCTGGCTGCTGCAGAGCTGGCTGCTGCAGGGGAAGCTTTGGACAGGGGGGGGCGAGAGGAAGGAGCCAGGCGGGTTTGGATTGGCCGGAAGGATCCGGTTCCTGAGGGAAGAAACAGGAAGTGAGAGAGCGAGAGATTTGTAGGGTTGTTGGTGAAAAAGAGAAATGAAATTCACTTATGTGCAAAGAGCACATTACCCGAGTGTATCGCCAATGTTACCACATAAATAGAGAATGCTACAGTGTTGGTAACAAAAGAAAAATCATTTCCGAACAACAAACTGTAACTGTAGGATCCTGATGTGTGCAGAGTACCTGTTGCAGACGAGTTGGAGAGGATGGAGAAGGAGCAGACATGCTGAGGAGTGTCTCCTGTAGTTCGGGGTAGGAGTGTTCGCTGTGGACAAAACACAAGCACATGAACTACACGCTCAGTTTATCTTTTAGCCCATCATGACCTGCAAACGTAACGCAGAGAGGCACTATAAGACATTAAGAGTACAAACATTCAACTATGTGGACTGTGGTGTTTGTACAGATGATTACAGCCTCTCCAGTTTCACTACTTACACAAACTGAGCAATTTTAGCTTTAATATTTTATGCAACATGTTCAACACCTGTAGGAACAAGGTTTCTCAATGTTTATTATCACTGACCTCTAACAGGTACTAGTTTGTGTTAATAAACTTGTGTTTATAAAAAGGACAGTTAGGGTTAATTAATATACTACAGTACAGTTGCTTTCATCCGTGATACCACAGAAGTTTTTACCTGAACTACAAGTGGTTTCCGAAGTTGTCTGTTTCGAGGTTTTCTTTGTCGAGAAAGGAAAAGATCTGACTGCATCTGCAAAAAAAAAAAAAAGAAGCAGAGACATACTCACATTTGTGCATATTCCTGTGGATGATATAATCTTATCTTTATATCTTCACACAGTCAGTGTAAAAACAAACAAAAAAAGGAAACACCTCTCCGTCTTACACTGATAGAGTCGAGCTGTTGTCTGAAGGCGAGCTCGGCTTCCTTGTTGGGGGAAAACATTCTGTTGTGTCGTGAACTGTTGGGAGGCAGCGTGGTGGGAACCGCAAACACGCCTTCGGAGTCGCTGCCTGCAGTCGACCCCAGCAGAGAGCGAGGGAGGTTACGTCCACCTGAAGAGCAGAGAAAGAAGCAAGACATGCCATGTAAGGAGGATTATTGTTATTATTTGGGGAATTATTTTTAATGTATGAAGCATCCAGTGATCCTTGGTGTTCACACACACAAACAAGAGCAATTACAGTTAACTGAACTGGGCTTTAATAAAAATATAGAACCCAAAATAAGCAGTCAAATATTTACCTATTAAGCAAGAAGGAATTAAACTACATAATTAATTCCAAATACAGCATCATCAGCAAAAACACATCATTAGTAATAAAATCACTTCCATAGATCAAAACAACAAAGCGAATATGAACAAATGAAAGATTTTGTTGTGCAAAAAAGTAACTACTGTGCTAAAGCTGCAGCTATAATCTTTATAAGATAACTGCAAGTTGAATGCTCATTTAGTGTCTGTTATAGCGACTAGAGAAACCCATACATACCCGAGGCTCCAGCGTTTGGCAGGTGTAACCTGGCCCCTCGGACAGAGGCTTGCTGCCGGCCACAGCTGGGACTGCGAACGCCTGGTACGGGACCCTTCCCTGGAGGTGTGACCGCCTGGTTTTGCTCCTCCTGATGGGTCTTGAGCGGTGATGTGGCTGTGGAGCACAGCTCTGGAGCCTGAAGGAGAAGACACACTGTTGACACCATCTGTTGTACATGTACATCTATAAATAATGCTTTCAGAGCATTGTACAAATGAAGGTTTACTGGTGTTCATCCTTTATTTATCTGTGGAGGATCTGTTGTGGATGAATTAATTTAGAATCACAGTTTTTTTAATCCACAGGAACATGAAACCAGCATACTGCTCGTGATTAAGGACCGCGATATTCATTTCAAGTTGTAGCTTCATGGCGTGGGGTTTAGAAATTACAATTCTTGTTTGACTTCTAACTTCAAACAATCACGACATTCAGAGGTTTTGTGTACAAATATAGGTTAAAAGTTAAAATGGGTATCTGACAACCAGCAACAACAGAGGAAGTAACATTTAATCCCTACCAAAGGTTTAGGATTGACCTCAGTGGCAACCAGTTTGAGCAGGCAGCGCAAAACGCGCTGAGTCCTGTTGGGCTTCAGCTGCGCTAAGGCTTGTCCGTTTTCTTGGTTGATGGAAGGAACTGCAATGGGCTGCCACTCGTACTCCAGCTGCAGCTTTCCAGGCTTCCCAAACATCAGGTAGAGCTCAGCCAGGGTGACGTTCTCCGCGTCCCGGGCGCTCCAGCCCTCCTCTCTGATCTGCTCCACAGCCCGTTCTTTGGCTGCTGGTGCAGAGCCCTGCGACATCCCCTCCTCTGAGCCAGGCACTGCAGGTTTGGCTGGAGGAGTCTGGTTAGCCTCTGGAGAGGAGGTGCTGCTGTTCTGCTCCTCTTTGCACTGTTCCGATGAGCTTTCTGTACCACTGCATAACTTCTCCATGCTTTTGGTCACTCCTAAACCAGCACTGGCCTCCGCACCAGTACAGGTTTTGCCCCCATCAGAGAGTGTGATCCCAGGCCCCTCGTCCCGAGGAGCCACAGTCTGCTGAGAGGAGGCAGGGGCAGAAACAGACGGAGGTCTCTTCTCCTCTAGCTTTGTAGAACTGTCTTGCAAAGGCTCGGGGTTAAGGGGCTCAGTTCGTCGACTATCACCCAATACAATCACTGAAGCACCACCAGCACCAGCAGCACCAGCAGCAGCATTGGTGGTGGTGCCTCCCCGTCCAGTTTTAGTGCCAGTCCGAGGTGGTGGAGCCGTGTGAATACCCAGAATCTGGGCAGCTGGCAATTCCTTGGCATTGGGCCGGTTCTTGCCGCTCTCTAGCCAGTGTACAGTGCAGGAGGCCTTTGAGTGAACCACACGTGCCACACCCGGCAGCGTGGTCAAGGTACTGCTCTCAGCTGGGAAAAGAAAGAGCTCCTCCTGCTGGGATTTGCTGGAAGAGGCTGTGCTGGACTGGCCGCTCTCCAGAGCCTCCCTCTCCATGAGACTCTTTAGCTGAAGCGTTAGTGTTAAGGACTCCCCAGATGTTTACAGCTCAAGTGAAATATCACTGCTTTGATTGCAAAGATAATGAAAAAACCTACTGTACTGTGCAACATATTGTAGCGTGTTATTAGCAGGTGGCTGCGTGACGGAGTAATGTGTTATCATATTATCCCATCATTAACGGATTAAATAGATTGTTGTTGATGTTTTAAAGGATACAATCCGCTGGTCGTGGTACGCCCACTTCTGCTTCAGGTACTCAATGAGGCTGGAGACTTTCCTGTGGAGCTCCACCACCATCCTGGGTTGAAAAAGACACAAAAATAGATTGATTTACAAGCTGCTGTGGTAAGACGGTGCAGAACAGCACCGGGCTGGAAAATTTAGTTGTATGCACTGCATTATTAAGCTGTGCTGTGGGAAAATTGATTCTGAATATAATGACAAACGTGGATGCTTTTCTTACAAATAGTCTCCGACTCAAATGTCTCGAGTGTCAACTAAATGTTCATGGATTTTAAGCAGTTATGATATTGCTGCAAACTTATCCTTGTGCCGTGCTGAAGTAAATGTAAATATCTGCTTTAAAGCTAATTGTGATATCATATGTTATGTTTTTGATTAGAGATTAGTTAAAAGGGCATGCCTGACCTGAGGCGAGGGTTGTGGGCTAGACTCTGAACGCGGGCCCAGGAGTGGTTACTCCGTGGTTGGAGCTCCACTGCCACCTTCAAGGGTAGACGCACCGGCTTCTGGTCCTCCTCGTCACTCACGCCTGCACAAAGGACACAAAGACACAGTGAGACTGAATGAGCAACACCATCGCAGCTCTCTTAGGGGAAAGTCAGGTGTGTTAGAAAAGCGAGAGCTTTATCCTGCCAGTCATAAAAATGAAAAACTTCACTGAAGCCACATAATAATACATTTCTTTATTTTATTTGCCTTCAGGACACTCAGGGTTGGATCGCGGTGCATAAAAAGAACCATGCTCAAACAGATAAAAACAGTGGAAACATGGCAAAGACAGCGTTGACAGGAGTTGAGTATGACCTTGATGTATTAACAGACGACTAAAACTAAGTGGTACTGAAGGGGAAACAAAGGAAACCTGGACGAGGACTGACACAGCTAAACCTGTCACGATAACTACTTTTGTTGGACGATACATTTTCCCAGGAATAATTGTGATACGTTACATTATTATCATTTGATATAATGATGGCATAATAATGCAAATACACCCTTTCAAAGAGCAGCGAGAGGGAAACAAATATTAAAATTTCTTAAATAAATTAAATGGACTCTCAGGCTCTGTTAACAAACACTGCAGTTTAAACATTAAATATTTGACACAATGGTAATTTTTTAATATAATTAAATAGGCAATATAATTGCATTGCCACTGGAGCATGTCCATTTAGACTTATTAAACTTTCTGACTGGAAAGTTTGCCATCATCAGGAACAACACCTATTAGCCTCAAGTAACACATTATCTTTACTTTAACTGGTTCATTGTCGTTATAAATGTATGTGTGTGTCTATGGAAGATCTGCCTGAGCTGCGCCCATGGTGACGCTCACACAGCGAGCAGATGATGATACAGAAGCAGCAGTTTTTTTGTGTTCATTCAGCTTAGGCGCTGTGAAAAAAAGTCTCAAACAGTAAACTCTACTCTGCTGTTTATTCTGGCATCATGTTGGCTAAAGTGTTGTTGACACTCTCATATAAACACAACAGGAAATACTGTACGATATACAGACATGACCTTGATCATTTTTGCTGACCTCGAGGAGTCGATAAGTAAACTATCGTGACAGTTCTACATACAGCACTAAAAATAAACACAGACTCTAATTTTCCATCCTCGGTTTTCTCTAAGTTCGGTGAGTGACTGTTATCGAACAGAGGGGTAGATTACAGCCACTCAGATCAGTCATCTACATCATCTCCCTCCTGCTCCTCCTCCTCACTTTGCTCCCACGGAGTTACCATGGAAACGCCACGAGCCCACACGCAGCCATTGTTATTGCCAAAAACCCCGCCCCCACAAACCCTGCGCCTCACCGTCGCCATGGTTTATTTTTTTTAGCACTGATGTTTGTTTACTTTGTATGTATAGTGTGTGATTGGACGCCTATGTAAGCACATGCTCACCATCTGGGTCACAAAGTTTCTTCAGTGCACGGCACATGGGCGCTTTGATTCGCAAGTTCCTCCCTTTGGAGCGTACGGTGGTGGCCCTGATGAAACAGACGGAGCAGCAGTGAAATCACAGTGCACCTTTCAGTGCAGCCTCACAGACACAATAGGCAAAACATTTAACAATACAGTAGCCAGTAAAAAGCAGTACAAATGAGAACAGTGAGAGTGTGCTGTGTATTTTTTAAACTTTATCGACTTACCCTTGCTGGATGAGTTCATTGAGCTTTGCCACGTTCTTGTCATCCATTACTGTCAAAGACAAAACACAAAGCCGGAGAGATGTTTACGACATCGTCCCTGAAGAGCGGCTGTCCCCCATGACTGGGAGCATGCAGTGTTTAATCACATCCCCTGTGTCCCAAACTAACAGCAGAAAAACACTTGCACATAAGACATAAAAAAAAAAAAAAAAAAAAAAAAAAAGAGAGACACAGGCACGGCCTTCACTTACATCCTCCAACTTTTTTCCGCAGCTCGGCATAGCAGATGAGACCGTACAGCTCTTGAGAGGATTTCTTGAGCACTCTGGAGTACACTGAGAAGGAAAGATGACACAAGTCACAACACTGATGTAACCAGCAGCACAGGAGACAGGAGCGTATGCCGCATAAAGATAACGCAACAATGACACTGAAGGCTTTTTGGGGTGGAATGAGGCTCGGGCTTATCTGGAGAGAGTTTTTAAACATATGTTTTGGGACAAAGTCTCCCTGCCTAACAAAGTCCGGCATGTTATTTTTGTTCGCCATGACAGTGACTTGTTTTCAGAGGCACCGTTACAACAAATCTACAAGGACAACCCTAATTCAACATGAACAAATCAACATATTTGAGCTAATGGACAGGCCTTATCCTTGATTAAAATAAACCGAACTTGCCGTCCTGTTATGACCCTTTTAACCCCTGGACATACATGACTGCCATGTTCGTTCTGACGGCTATCACGGACGTAACACGATAAGTGAGACGGTACAAGTTGCACGTTATAATTGTTAAAAAATAACTTAGACATGGAGCTCCATCTCTCCGACCGATATCGCCTGTTTCAGAGGGACGAAAGTAAACGGCAGCTCACCATTGGCAAAGTCGATGTGTTTGGAGATCTTGTGCCAGGTTCGGTAGTAAAAGTGGCGGACCTGCTCCTTGTTCTTTACCATGTTTGCTGGCTTGCCTCTTTTCTTGTACTTCATCGCAATGTTGTTCTGGATAGCCTCAAAATCCTTTCCATGCTGGAGACCAGAGTGGTAGAAAGTATTATTAGATGTCAAACTTTAAAGTGAAGTTTGTGCCACATGAGATAGTCTGTTTGGTTTTACCTCATAGAGCCCCTCAAAAAAGCTGTTTTTGTCCTCCGCGCTCCAAGACTCCCACTGCCGACGGGCCCTCTTCTGGTTACCAGCTTGCTCCTCCTTCTCTGCAGACCCTTGGCCCTTGGAGGTCTTGGACACTCCTCCTGCAGAACCAGCCACAGGCCCCGACTGTCCCACCGTCCCCTGTGAGGAAGAGCCGTTCTCTGCCCCTGTGTTACACAGAGAGAGAAAAGGGGGTGCCCACAAATCCATCAGTCATGAAACATTCAGAGAGAAAACAGATCTTCAATATTAAATCAGAGTAAAAAATGCAACGATTGAGCCAAATGTTGTGGTTGACTGCCCAGGATGTTTTGTACAGCACGTAAAAAAAATACAATTGTAGTTCTGAGGCGCGTGGTTTGGAAGATGTTAAAATATATGCGCACAAAGCCACCCACTGCTATTACACTGCAAAACCTGCAGCTTCCCCCTCTGTGGCTCAGCTCTGGCAAGGAGGCAGGAAAAGCAATCAATCCCTACGGCCAGGTCCACAGTACACAGGTCCAAAACCAACTCGTGGTGGGCTCCAATGGCCAAGTTTACCCCAGCACAGAGCACAATGCCAGGAGGTATTAACACAAGCACAGAGGCGATTGCTGTTGCGGCACTGCTCGATGGTGAGACATCTGTAGATTTTCAGCCAAAAAAGGGTGTTGATTTACAAATGCAAATTGTTGTTCTAACCTAGAAGTGTCTCTTTTAAAAGCAGACGTGGACCAATATAGCATCATATTGTTGGTCAACTTGTCGACGCCCGGGAAATCTAAATATAAATTTGATGAGACACTCTCTTTCCAACAACAAAAGAAATCTACCAGTCATACCTGCCAGAGCACAGGAATTCATCAATACACTGTAAACATTTACTTCTGTCTGATCAGAGTCCTATTCAGTTATATTTTTTAGCATTTCAGAGCATCAAATTAATGATAAAATGTCACTAAATCTTTTAGAAAAAGCAAAATCCTCGCGTAGGGAAGGTACAGGTTTCTGGTTTGGGGTGTAGCACTTCAATAACAAAAAGCAGAAACCACCTCAGGAGCTCTATGTTTCAAACAAGCCGGATTTTAAAGCTGCTGCCCCACCTTTCTTTGCCTCTCGTCAGGAGGAGATGCCTCATTTACATACTGAAACGAGCCAGTTGTCCATTAGTGTTCATCATGATTCAAACGAGGCTTCAGTGTGTTTAAAAGTAAGCAAAGCCTCAGAGGCGTGTGTTTTCTGTGGCACTCAAGATTCACCAATGATCAATGAGATTTACTAAAATGAGGATGCACCACCACGTCATTTTAAGTTATTTATGAAGATATATTTGAATAAATTGTATTTAATGAAATACAAAATGTTTCAGCAATTGGATTAGTCGGATTAGTGGATCAATAAAAATGGCTGAAGGCTGTGATGTGATCGTGCTCTTTTTTATAATCCCTGTAAAGAATAAATAAATAAAAATAAAATAAAAGTGTGAGCAGCTCTCTTTAATAATAATGCCTCTTTCCTGCTCTGCTCCATGCAGAAATACTGACGTCTTAAACTATTAATTTTTAATACGCTCACTTGATAATAACAGTCATATCAGCCCATTTCTTTTCAAACCTATAATGGCAAGTTTCTATGAAACTGTAAGTGAAAATATTCAGCTGACATCCTCATTGAAATCTGAGTTTTTGGCCTGTGACTGTGCTCCTCTTCACATGAATGGTTCACAGGATGGTGTTGGTGTAACTTGGAGCAGCCAGTGATCTACAAGCAGAGCCCCAGAGGGAGCACACAGCCACAAAAAGAGCACCAGTTTAACCATCACTGACGAACAAACTGTAAACACGGTTACAACTGAGAGCAGCTGATCCCACCTTAGTGCGCGCACACACACACACACACTTTCCTCTGAGCAGGTCACCTATACGGTACCTTTCGATTTTGCCCCGCCATGTCCATTGATGGTCGAGCCGATTGAATCTTTCCGGATCCGTTTGCTCGGAGGTCGAACGCTTGATCGGAGAAAATGATGCTGGTCGTGACACGGAGGGGCGGGCTCCGCTGAGGTCTGGGGATGTTGGTTCGAGCTTAGCCCGGTTCGGTTCGGCGGAGAGGCGGGGAGGACCGGAGCTGAACCGGGGCTGAGACCCGTGGCTGATGGATTAAGAATTTCCACTCCGTCGTCTCCCTTTGTACTGCGCTCCTCGCTCGCCTGCTCTCCGCTCTCCTCCTCGTCGCAACCTTCGGGCTTTCTGGACGGATTCCTCCTCCCATCGACACCGATCCCCTCCCTGGAGCCCGGTGTCATGCTGCCAGGACACAATCAGGGAAAAATTGTCAGATTAGGAGCAAAGCGATGTGCAAAATTAACTTCTAAAGACGACGTTCACTGTCTCTCAACATGGCCGCCGCTGTTTGTTTCAAATCCCCTCTCCAGTCCCGACAAAACAACACCAAATATATGCATTTAACGTCCTCAGATAAATTATATTCAACAACCAAAATAGTTTAGTGACTGCCGGTAGTGTTTTACCAAGTGTCCCTCGGCTGAAATTTGTGATATTTTGGGTTGAATTTCAACTAAATTCAAATGCGAGCGCTTTTCAGTTTAGCGCCCTGCAGAAACGACAACGAAACCTCTCGGTGCATTCGACCTCTAAATAAAGTGTTTATTTCAAACATTATTTTACCCATTTTCGTGCTCTTCGGTAGTAGGCGACGTCTTCTTTCTCTTCACCATGAGTCCGACCGGTTAGATTGACAAATACTGATCAAATCGAGCATAATAAAACCTGGAGCGATCTCTCCGCTTTCTGCCCTCTCCCTTGCTCTTGCTTCGACTGAGCTGAACTCTCTGCGCAGTTCAACTGTTTTCTATCAGCAACAACATTACTCAATGCTTCTTTGCAACAAGAAATAAAACGATATAACCCCACACATAAATATCAAATATTCACTGCACACATAGAGGAAGACTGTGCTATAGGCTATGTCAGCTGAGCCCATCGGAACTGATAAACAGAGATAGTTTTATTAACCTGTGTGCAAGTGGACTTTGCCTGTCACTACGTCACCATCGCCTGCAGAAAATGATGTCTACAAAACTATTTATTTTATATACATCCTGCAATTGTAAGCCTTCATGACAATACTCTATTCCCTAACATTTCTATCGCCTCATACAATTAAATAATCATAAGTCAAACACAGGAGGAGGCTTTATGTGCGCTCTGCACATCAGGATCTTGTGTATTACAATTTTAGATTGTGTTAAAAGATGTATAAACATGACTGCATTTACACTATTGTGTTTGTTCTTGTTTTCTATTTATTCCTGGATAATCTGAAGGATGACAGAGCTGGTATGACAGTAAGAGAAAGCTAAACAAAGATTAATTGGACATGAGTGGATGAAAAAGACGAGGAATGCACCACTTTTCATACTCCCACACAGCTTTAAATTAATTTAAGTTTTATGTCACCTAAACTAAATCTCTAAATCTCAGATAAATTACATGAGCCATCAAATCTAAGTGATGTAACAGCAGCAAGAGCCTGAAAGTTGGAGTAAAGTTGCTTAATATTCACTTTAGCTCCCTGTAATCTTACAACTTTAAGATATTGTAGCATTAATAGATGAAATGCAGCTGTAATTTAACTTCAAAATATCCTTTCAGTGTAACTTCAGATCAATTTACAGTCGTACGGCAACACACTGAAACCCATACCACAAAGTTACATGACATATCTCCCCTGTAATGTTACAGTCCTGGCAGCTAAGTGCTTATAACAGTCTAACTTCTGCTCTACTGTATTACATTAAAAGGTTGATGTCACTTTAAGAGTGTCATGTATTAATACTTGAAGTTATGTGTGTGAACAGTTGTCGTTAACTGTTGTAGTGAGTTGTATTTCATGTCTACAACAGTTGTTTCCACACATAACGTGGTACCTAGCATGGCTGCTGTCTTTGGCTAGCTAATAACGGTTAGCTACGGCAGTAAAAACAAGCCGCGACGTTACGAAAACTACTTGTAATATAACGATTATTCAATGCGGAGCCTCGAGAGGTTTGTTGGATTAAAGAACACTATCAAACTTCGAGACTTACCTGAAGTGGAAGCCTGTTGGTGGTGTTCCCCAGTCGAGACACAGGCTAGCATCGCTAGCTGACGGCAGCCGTCCAGCTTGTTACAGATGACAGTTCCTGCGGTTCGTTTGTCCACGCGCTTAGGCACGCCCACTACAACTCGAAAACAAACCCTGTGATTGGTCAGAAACACACGAGGACGGCGGTTAAAATTTGATTGACAGAAGGCTCCGCCAATCGTTAGTGAGAGAGGCCCTGCGAAGGACCAATTGCCACTCTCTTCCTGTCATGCCGTGTAAGTTTCCCCAATATATATTTTTAAAACACGCAGTCAGTTTGACTCTTTAATAATCCGCCATGTTCACTCGGTAATTAAAAGTCATTTTAACGAGGTTCAATCGCCGCAATGGAGTTTTTTTGGCGGTCTAAATATAGACTCCACCCATTGAGTGATTGACATGTTGACGATCAAATCAACAGGCGGTATTCAGAGGAGGCACTTGAATTAGTGAACCGAAAATCACTGAGCTAAGTGAAATCAGGATTTGATATTTACGACAGGGAGGAAAACACTGAGTTGGTTGCAATGTGGCAAATAGAACGAAATGTGGCATAAACGGGCTTTATATTAAAATGATCGGCACTTTATTTTAGTTGCTATCTTGGACTCGACGCCAGGCGTGCGGGTGATAAGAACAAGCGTCATATTTCAAGATAAGTGGACGGGTTCGGTTGTTTAAGCGCTCATTGACGGACCAGCAGGGCGGAGTTTTGTGCCTTTTTGTATAAAGGATTGCATTTATATTACAGATATCCAAACTGGACTCAACACAAAAAGCATTAGCTTCAGTGTTGTTGTGAATAAAGCAGTTTGTTCTCAAAAGACCTCGATTATTTCGTTCATCTTTTTCTGACGGGATGTCTTGCGCCAGGGAAACGAGCGTACCCCCATCACTCAGCACAATGGCAGTGAACCAGTTAAATTCTTGCGTGTCACCGTTGGGTGGACTGAAATTCTTCACCGCCGGACGGAGTTTGGTTGGGCACGCGCAGACAGAAGGGAACTTGCTGGTCGTCCAGTTGGCAAACTGACGAAGTTGTCTTCGGAAACTTGAAGGCTCAAAAATATAAAAACCACTATGACTTCGACGAACATGTTTCAAGGGTTGGATACAGGCACAAAACCGAGTTCAAGGTGAGTAATGTGCAGTCGTGTAGCCTGGTTGAGTGTGACAGAAACGGCCTGTGGTACGATGTCTTATTATCGAGTGTCGGTTAACTGTTATCTGTTGGTTATGTGACAGCAGCTTCTCGAAGCTTTTTATTACACCATCACTCCTCTGCTGTTGCCTTTTAAACATATCGCCACCAGCCGAGGTGTTGTAAACAAGTTAAGCTGCGTGGTTGCTCGTGTTGAGCCAGCTTGGTTTTGAGTTGTCTTAACTTGGAAGAGAAGTGAAAGAAGAGTTAGCTTTGAAGCTAACCGACCAGGCGTTGTCTGCTGCTGCGCCTGCGGAAGTGTGAAAGCCACTTCAGGCTGCTCTTCTTTGTACTCGCCACTCGTCGCCTCATTGTTCCCAGTTGAAGGAGGTTCATTTACCCCGTAAGCGTCCGTTCTTGGGGGTCATATCCGCCAAAATAGTCGAGTTCACACATGTTGTGTCTCTGTAGAAGAAGACCTTTCAGACATATGGCGCCATTCCCGGTATATAACCAAATAACCTGTCATTTAGCTGCTTTGGGGTTTAAGCTGTCGGGCTGTACTGTAACATATTTATAGCTTGGTTACCTTGTGTTTTCTACGTGTCCTCTTTGTGTGTCAGGCTGCAAAACTATGACATCATGTTTCTAGCAGAAAGCAGTAAACATGAACCCCCACCCACCATTAGTATCCACTCTTTAATTTGGCAAGGATTGACATCATCTGACAAGTGTTACCTTCAGTAAATTAGGCCAGTTAAGATTTAGTGAGAGGAATTCAAAATAAGCCTTTAGTTGAACCCTAGCTCACCCTCACACACGCTACTTAATATAATAAATAAGTTGCATATGATGCTATAGAAGTGGGATTATATTCTTGTGTCGTCCACAGGGTTTTGCAGCCTCCCGGAGGTGGCTCCAGTAACCTGTTCGGCGGCTATGAAGAAGACTCTGCGCCATCGAGAAGACCTAATAAGATGGCCTCTAAAGTTTTTGCTCCACCAGAGCAGCCCCAGAGTGCACCCAGGCGCTCCAATCCTCCAGGTCAGACCAGCTTGCTAGGGCTAATGGATGTGCAGAGGCATGATGTCAGTGTCCGGGGTGTGAAAACTGTTACTATAATGTGATGAATCCAGTGTAAACACATTCACTGCTCTCCTCTGTGCCTGAATGTACACTACCTCCAGATTTTGTGGAGTATGTGGTATAGGAAAGTCCAGTCGACTGTTGAAATGTGAGTTTCCAGAGGGAAACTGCTGGGTCACCTCCACTGCCCCATCTGCTATTTTTTCACTGTGGCATCAGTGAATTGCTGCCATTGTAGTATGTGCACAGTATATGACACTAATTTGCTTAAGATTTGCATATTGCATGATGTTGAAGTGCTCAGATTAGATGTCCTGCCCACAGTGTCGTAAATCTGCAGGACCACTAAAACTAAATGTCTCAGCAAAACCTAACACACTGCTTGGTGATATTTTATGTAGGTGGGAAGAGTAGTGGAATATTTGGGGAGCCTGAACCTCCAGCTCAGCCACAGAGACCCAACCCTCCAGGTGGACAGACCAGCAACATATTCGGAGCTGCAGAAAGCGCACCTGTCCAAAGTCCAAGCCGAAGCCACCCAAATAAGCCAAAGGTAGGCCATGCACCAAGTTTCATACCTTGCTTTGACTACACATTGACGTGTTGTTTTTACTTTATTCCTCACTCACCACTGTGCCGGTAGGGTCCAAAGGTCTGCTAGTCACCTCATGTATTCTATATTTGGTCCTCATTTTATCCTGTAAGACTTGAAGCGCGCAGCAACCGTGTCACATACCATCGTGTATCAATCAGTCTTCTCTGCGGGTCAATAGTGTTTGTGCCACCAGAGCATTGTTGGCTGCTGCTGAGTCTGTTGCAACAATCTCAGCAGTGACACAAATAAATTCCAAGCAGCCACAGTTTTTTTGAACTTGTTGATCTTGGTCGTAGTGTCTGTGTTCCATACAGCTGTTTACATGCATACGTAGAGAAGGCGTGTAAACACACTGAGGTGTTTATCATGACTCGGGAATGTTTTAAAGATTTTGGAAGATCTTTTTGCAGTTACATGTTGTTGTTGTTGTTGTTGTTGTGCTTGGGTTCATTTGGAAACTCCTTATCTGTCGGCTATGAAAACTTACTTAAAATTTTAAATGTATATCCACAATATTTTCTTATCACAAAAGTTCAAAGGTGTTACCTTAGACTGTTTTAAAGGCTAGAACTATGACTTAAAGAGTTGCCATCTTGTGCCATATTTTCAAATTGTGTTTAAGTTTGTTTGTTGTGAAAACAAGCTTTACTTATTGACTACAAAAACTGCAATCTATGCCACAATATATGATGGAATTTATAGAATTTCATAGCTGCAAACTTGGTCAAACCATAATGGTCGCTTGCTAGCTATGACTCATTTGATCCTTTTACACAGAGGACATGTGACAGAATGTGTATGACGATAGAGGAAA
The DNA here is from genome assembly GCA_033000465.1 of Sciaenops ocellatus. Taxonomy (NCBI): domain Eukaryota; kingdom Metazoa; phylum Chordata; class Actinopteri; family Sciaenidae; genus Sciaenops; species Sciaenops ocellatus. The sequence goes on from CP136877.1 coordinate 18,732,609, forward strand.
ATGTTGTGTGCCGCCACATTACTGTATGCATTGACCTTAAACATGCAGCTTTATTTTAAATTCCTTTATTCAACCAGGTAAAGTCTTGAGAAAAGATTTTTAATCTAGCACAGAGCCAAAAAGAGAGTCCAGACCAAAGTTAGTAGCTTGCCAGTTTAAAAGACAAATACTTCTTCCGTTAAGACTACTTAAAGATGCCTTATGGCCATATTCCACCGGGCATGGATGCAATATGTTCTGTGTGCGCCGTGGCCCATTGGAGGTAATCGCAGCCTTTCTAGTCAATGTTTCAAACCCCACCAGAAGCACCGCAGTCCGGTTTGGATAGAATACGCGGCTGTTCTATTTTTTTCAGCCCACGTCACTTTACATCTGATCGTTAAAAACTGCCAAAAGGAAAACAATTTAACTACGTAGCATAACAAAGAAAATTGACCAAATCTCAAAGTCTGGTGGGCGAAATTCTTCTGAAACGCTCCTGGTGTTTTAAGTCACATGGAGAATGGACCAAAACAGCATCACATCCGCAATGTCACGGAGACGTGCCTGTTGGGATTTTGGCTCAGACATGCAACATTGGTCATGGAAGTTCACAGACTTCAAGTAGCGTGAAGAAGATTGCTTTCACTGATTACACAGTGAGAAATCTCTTATTGTTTTTTACAGGACAATCTAAGCGTGGGACCTGAACCTGAATCACCAGGTGAGTTTGGAGGATTTGTTTTTATACTGAGTCATCCTGCTCTCTGTAGCATAAAAACACACTGATTGTGATGATGAAGCGGAAATGGTTGATTATTTCTGTAAGACTTTTCTCTTTTTCCTCTCCAAGCACCCGAACCCAAGGTCAGCCAGCCTGAGGTGAAGGAGGAAGCTGCCCCTCCAGCTCCCGTGCCAGCCAAGGAAGAGCCCGCCCCTGTCTCGGCTCCTCCTCCGGAGCCTGAGCCCTCCCCTCCCTCTTCCTCACCTCCTGAGATGAGAGATGAGACTAATGATCTGAAGAAGCACGAGCCTCACCTGGGACCCAAGCCTCGCTCTCACAACAGGGTCCTCAACCCCCCTGGAGGAAAGTCTAGTGTGGTATTCTACTGATGGGCTGAACACACCACTCCTTCCAGTCTGTGTCCATACACTCCTTGTCTGCTCCCCTGTTAATCTTCTCTCATTCCAACCCCTCCCTCTCCCCACGGTTATTTCACCTGTACATCTAAACGCAGAGCAGGATTTTTTTATTTTTTGTTCTTCACACCAGATTCCTGGTCAGACATGTTGTCCTCAAACTTCTTGCACTTTCAGATCTATCTCTGGCTCCCAGCTCAAATTCTTCTTCAATGAAACCTGCAATCATACAATCACCAACCAGCCAGTCAATAGGCTAGCTAGCGATCACTTTGAATGTGACACTGTTCAATCTCAATATTGTGTGTGTTACTGTTTTCACGGTTTTAAGCATGTGTGTAAATGTAAATCAGTTTAAGGCACAGTTTATTTGTCATTTTTGCATCTCAAGAATGGATCAGACGTTGGAGTGCTTGTTCAGTTTTTTTACATGATTTGTAACCAAAATCATCTGCGACATTTGCTAAAAATTTCAGAGTGACCTTAATGTGTAGGCGTTCAGTCAGGAGGGGGTGAATAAATGTTACCGATAACGTTTAAATGTTTCAGGGAGTTCCACTCGTGCCAGATCCTCTATCGGATGACTACATAAAACCTTTTTGTTTGGCCGTGTTATTTGACATCTACCGACTTTATAATCAGAAGCCTTATATCAGCTCAGCATTTTTCATCCTTTCTTGCCTTCTCATGAATTATGTCTTCATGGTTTCCTTCTCTAGATGCCAAAAATTGACCTCGAAACAAAGATGAATCCAGTTGTTTTGCCTACTCCCAAATGTTTCTGCTTCCTTAAAGAAATTCCATTTTGATTTTTATGCTCTTGTATCATGCAGGTTCTTTTCTGCTTTGTCCTCATTGCTTGCTTTATCTGAAAACATGCCTTCTTTTTTTCCTTTTCTTTTGCTTGGGGTAGGCCTTTGTTTATGTTTTAAATTAAAACGGCTGAAGACAAGTGAACTCTGGACAAGCGTGTGTGGCCTACCTGTGTCCAGGTGGGCTCATTGATAATCACCTCTTCACCCAACTTCATGATGCACATTTATGGTATTCTGGTGCCGGCCTGTCTCCCCCCCTGTGTGTTGATGTGCCTGGCAGGCAATGAGCGCAACAGAAGAAAGAAATCCTGTGTATTGCAATAAAACTGTTGTTTTGCATTTAGAGTTTGGGTATTTTGTTTCCTTCCCAAAAACACAGACGTAATACTTAGTAGTGAGTGAATTTACTGTTCAAAAAATGGAAAAAAAACACACACAGACCGTGTTAGATTTTTGTCTGGATCAGTGCAAATGTGACATATACAAGTCTCATCCGCTGCAGATTTGTAGTTAGTTTGTTGAATCGCTGACACTGATGCTTTTGTCCAGATTTGCCCTTTGGCAGCAGCACTCTGTGCAAGCTGCTTGTACTAAACACAAAATGGCCACTTTATGCCTTGGAGGAAAATGTAGTTTTTGGCTTTACAGCTACACTTTTGAATCTGTAGTACTGTTCTTCATTTTCTACTTTAAGCAACAGACTGAAAGAGCAAACAAAATACATGTGAGAATACACAGATACTGTTTGTGTGACATATAAGAAGCCCACAAAACTACATGTGGTTATAAACATAAGAAATGTGATACTTACGTATACATATACAAAAGGTAGAGGCATCAGGCAGGATTGGATGCTAGCTTATGTAAAAGCTCTTACATGTACATGGCAGCAGCCATGACATTACAATTTCATGCTCAGCATCCTATTGTGGGTACAAAAAAAAAAAAAGACTTGGCGTCTGTGTTGAACGAGTTCTGGCTAATTGCTAGGGCCATTATGACCAGCATGTTGAGTAACCAAAGCCTCTTTCACACACAGCTTGTCTTTAAGAATGTTTCTACTAATGTGTTCATGAAGAACAATGAATGAGGTTTGAGGAAAAGTATAGACAATCTCCTTAACCAGGATTACCGTGCACTTACTGTGTCTAATGTGAGAACAGACAAGTAAACTCATTGACCTCAGATGATAGTACAGAACGGGGTTATCTTAATTATTGTTAAACTAAAAGATCAAGATGTTTATTAGTTTTGCACCACCTTGATTTCAAACATCTTGGAGAAATCTTGAGTTTCTGAGCCACTTACGGTGCTCGTGTCAGTTAAAACGGTCCCTTCTATGCTATATTAAGTGTTTGATTTATGAATGTTTAAAATAAAATGTTTATTACAAAGAGATCCGAGGTGACCACGCAGCCGTGACGTAATATTTACCTTCTAAGAAAATTGGAAGCTTATTCACGTTTCCCAACTCAAACCTCAAAGTTCATGCAGGTCCTAAACCTCAAATCAGGGCAGGACCGTCAGAGGACCACCCACCTTCTGCTGTGAGCCTGAAGAAAATGAATGAAAGGTGTGACATGTAAATATTGTCAGTATTTCACTGCCACCTGCTGAACAAAAATAAGAAGGACAGCTGAAGCTTTATGCTGATTAAAACAATCCCAGCTGACATTCGGGCATGAAGTCAATATTCATTCTGGTAGATTTAAATGTTTAGCTTGCAGTTCATTCACACTAATGCTGCATCTCTCTCTGTCTGTCTCTTATAGAGTGGCAACTTAAAGACTGAGGTTTGATCACAGGTCAGAGATTTACTCATCTAATTTGTGGAATATTTTTATATTTTCTTGTGCAGTTATAAATAGTAATATGGAGGTAGTTAGGATTCATTTGGCTTTGGAGCTGAGGGTCCTTTATCTACCCTGTTTTTATGCTTCATTGATCAGTTTTTGTCTCCATTGTTAATCCTGTCCACAGCCAACAATAGCCCAAGCTACTCTTGTCTGGCTGAAAGAAAGTTCAAGTGAAAGATGTTTGAGTTCAACTCCTTTCCTTTGTTATTGTCCGGGAGTGATTCTCATACAGTGCATGCTGTCCTGTGTGTGTGCGGTCTTTAGGCTGTAACCACCCGTCCATCTTAAGATAATAACTTATTACCTGTTGATGATATTTTTAATTTTATACAAAGAACAACAGTCCAACAGCACCAACAAGTCAGTTAACATGAATTATAATCAGAGCTGAAATATATACAGTGTATTTCTTCTAATGTATCTAGTGTGTGTTTTGAAAGTTGGAGATCTTCCTTTCCCAATCAGGAATGTTCACTGCAAGAAGATTTTACAACTCTGCTCCTCTCCTCAGCCGAGTCGAGTGTATTTGCTGCAATCACCTGATAAAACTCTGAATCTGGAAAGCTCTTGATCAATATGACTGCAAAGTCCTCTCATGGAGGTAAATCTCTTTTCTGACCATCCAGGTGCCAAAAAAGATAAAAATAGGCTATACCCTCAAAGATCCTGCAGATTCATTGGTGACACTCTTAACATTCCTAATTATTTCACTGTGGTTATAAAAGATCATTTCAGCAGGTTTAATAATTAATTTCAGGCACTTTTGCTGAGCTGCACTTTAGGAAAACTTTGACATTTAGAACAATACATTTGTTTTTGTTACCAGTGTTCAAACAACCAAAGCTGCTCTCTCAGGTGAGAGATAGTATTTATCAAAATGAATCACCAAATTTAAACTCATATCTTTAAAATAATTTATCAATAAGGTTCTTTAAAGTATATTTATGTGTAGACTCTTTTGTTTGTCTGCATTTTATTTCATTTTCGGAGAGTGCATTGTCATTATTAATGCATTCTAGCAGCAGGTCCTGTTGCGGACTGAAGTCAAGTCGGATATAAAGAGAGTGTAGAAAAAACTCAATTTCCGGTTTCAGCTTCCAAAATAAAACTACTAGAGAGGACGTGACTGCATAAACCAAAGTACAAAAGACAAGGCTGAGGACACTGACGCCATGTCCTCAGTACTGTTTATGGGAATTAAGTATTTAGCATAGATTATTAGGAAGATACAGGAAATATAAATTAACAAATCTGTATGATAAATAAGTTAAAATTTACATTTTTGTGTTAAGAATTTCTTGGGTTATGCTGGGGTTAATTTAGACCTCAGTAATTATAGTTTAAATCTTTTAAAAACCTGAATATGGCTCTGATAAAGGAAATGTTACAGTCATTCATATTTGTGTTCAGAATATTACCAAGCTGTGAGTGCATAAGATCACAGAGTTTAAAGGACAGAATGATATAAACAATTGAAGGAAGCCAAGTGGGTCAGTCTTCATAAGCCGCCACGTTAAAATGTCCAACTTCACAGCAGAAATAAACATGTTTACAGCCTGGTACAAAAAACAGTTTTGGTCTCTTTAGCTAATTTCCCCGTTCATGATAACTGTACTGAGGGTGAATTTGTACCTAACTCAAATGTTCAAATTATATTAAGGCTTAAAGTTATGCAGGATTAAAAGCATGGTTGCTTTGATTGACAGGTGGGTGCTGTTACAGGTGGCTTGTTTGAGCACCCAGGCTTCATTCGACCCAACTCACGTCCACCAACAACTGCCTACATTAGCCAAAGAGTGGCGGAGGCAGGACTGCCAAGATGGCGGCAGCCAAAGCCACCACACGCTCTTCAGAAACCTGTGGGTGACGTCATAGATACAACGTCCATATTTTATACTGTCTGTTTGTAACACAGGCTTTGTTATAAATGTGTAGTCTCCAAGATAAATATTATTTTCCCCAGACTTTAGAAAGCTCCCACCAAAGTCACAGAAGGTTATATACAACTTATCTTCACAGTCATTTTATATATTTATTTATTTAAGTTTAAAGTTTAAGTTTCAGGTTTATTTATCATATTGGAGGTTAACACAGGGTCAACAATACAATAAAATGTGTTGGACAAGAGGAACCGGTCAGCTCAGCATTAAGAGTGTGTAACAGATAGAAATAAGCTAAAGAAGTAAACTACAACAAAAGTTAAGTAAAAAGTCATATAAAATGCAAAAGATAAAATCAAATAGAATATGAGAAAAATATAAATATGCTTATAATACAAAATATACTAAAAATAGAATATTGAAAATATATTTGAATCTACTATATGTTGTACAAGGTTGTGACAACTATATTCAAGTATTATGAATAGATATTAATTATTTATTAATATTATATTAATTATTGTACAATAAGAACTGTCTGTTTATTTATTCCTTCATTTGTTTGTTTGTTTGTTTTCACAGTAGTACTCCTGTTGAAAAGTCAACTAAAGCTTTTGTTAGCTTTATTTTGAAATCGTGACGCTGGCTTCCGGTACGGTCTGTCTGACTTGACGCACGTGAGCGTGCTTGCTCAATGCAGACGGTGTGACGTCAGCCGGAGCAGGTCAGCTGGCTCCTCCATCTGAACAGCAGGGAGAGCCTCTCCCATAGGGAGACATCACCATCAACGCCCGAGCCTGGCCAGCAGCATCGGCGGCCCGCTGGAAGGAGACACAAAACATGGAAGATATGATGTTATAGAGGCGGATCGGGCGTCGGCGGGGATCGGGAACAGTGTAGATTATTTATTTACATATTTATTAATTTATTTATTTCCCCCTGCCAGTAATGGCTGGGGTCCATGGCTGCGGCTGCTGAGAGGCAGGTGCAATATCATCGACGAAGGCGTTTCGCTCCCCGGCATGGGCGATCCACAGGCCGGCCCACTGCACATCCACTGCTCCCCGGATCAGATGCTCTCAGCGGGGCGAGAGCAGTAGCTGGGCCCGCGTCCGGAGGCGATACATCGGGTAGTGGTGGTGGTGGTGGTGGAAGTGGAAGAGGAGGGGGGGGGCCCTCTTTACATCAAAACATTAGAGGCAATATTTCCAGAACAGAGCTCAAGGTTATGCGCTGTTATACGCAACAGCAGCCGGATTTAGTTGAGTGAGTCTGTGCTGCTGCAAAATGTCATAATTTGTATTTCTTAGAGGAAAGACTGAGATTGAGTGTCCCTTTTTCTGCGCTGAGCGGATCCAAACCTTGTGACAGTCTCGCCTTACAGGCCTGAAAAACTGTTTGAACGCAGCCCTCCTCACCTCATCTGCAAAAAACAGGAGCCGGCTCCAGCTGCCAAGATGATGGAGCTACCGATAGACGAGGTGGTCTACCAGGACGACTACGGCTCCGGCACCGTGATGTCGGAGCGGGTGTCCGGTTTGGCCAACAGCATCTACCGGGAGTTCGAGCGGCTGATCCGCAGCTACGACGAGGAGGTGGTGAAGGAGCTGATGCCGCTGGTGGTGAACGTCCTGGAGAACCTGGACGCGGTGCTGACCGAGAACCAGGAGCACGAAGTGGAGCTGGAGCTGCTGAAGGAGGACAACGAGCAGCTCATCACCCAGTATGAGAGGGAGAAAGCGCTACGCAAGCAGGCGGAGGAGGTGAGTGACCTGCAGGCTCTGATGGGGCCCTGTAACCCCGCATCCTCACATCCAGCTTCACGGTCTGAAGTGAGTGGTTTCATCAGACATGTGACTCATGTTTAGGCCTGTGACAGGAGACTGTTGAGCTTTAATCTCAGTATAGTGCTGACACACTGTCAGCTCTACGTTATGCTAAAAATAAAGTCCCTATAATAAAAATTTAGACGTGAATCACTACAAGTACCCCACACAGTGAGTAAAGATAAAGCAATGACATGAGAATATTTTGTAAGTTTGTCTTTACTCAGCAGGAAACAGACTTTTTAAGACATCAGTGCAAAGTTTAAAGTGTAAAACAAAAGTATGGAGCCCTGCAAACTCTATAAAATACCTCACAATTCAAGAGATCTTAATCTAAATCTGCTTTTCAGGGATATCGAAGTGATTCTATACGAGTTAAGCCAACATGTTGAGGTCAACGTATCACAAACAAAGGAGTGTTTCTTTAGGAAATGGATGTAGCAGAGTAAATATGTACAGTATGTGGGCTATTTTATCCAAGTACATGCATGTAAAAAGTGCCCAGAGGTTGAACATATACACTTCTACTGTCACAGCAACACATTTATATGCATGTATGGATATTTCCTACCACTAACAGAGCTCCCACCGCTGTAAATACTGATGCTACATGTAGTACAAATGTGTGTCTTTGCAATAAATTAGCTTCATATTTCATCGTTTTTTATTTTACCTGAGCTGCCACAAGTCTCACATGCAAATACGTGCATAATATGCAAAGACCAGATATAAGTGTGTGGTGATAAAGGGGCAGTCAGCAAAGCTTTGACAGACGAAGGGTGTAAGCACAACTCTGAGTGGGCGTTTACACTTGAACACGCAGCAGAGAACAGGGACACAAACAACAAAAGTGGACATTAAATATGGAGCTATCACATTACAAGTTAAAAACTCCTCCCTTATCCACCGCACGGTCTTTTCTCTGGACCGGTGTGTCACAGCAGCAGCCGTGAGATCCAGTAGGCATTAAAAGCGACTTTAATCCTCCTCCCATCCAAAGAGGCCTCAGCATATCTCTGACAGCCCTGCTTGTATCAGCTTAGCTCAGCTTTTAGTCATCACCTCCTCTCCCTATGTCGGATATCTCATTTGTTTTCACTTTAAGCTGTTAATTAAGAGTTAAATATTAAAATTTTAGCTTCTTTTAAATCCTTTTATCATAAAACATAGTTGCTTAGTTAGTATTTATACTAGAACAGGTACTGCAGGTAACAGTAGACACAGAGCGGGATGAAGCTTTTGTTTTATTGGAAAGAACAGGTCCAGTCACATTTTTCAGTTTTTTGTTATATACGAAAACTGAAACTGAAAGTATTTGTATGGGAAAAAAGGGAAAAATCACAATGGCTGAATATCTCTTTACATGCACAATAGAGTTGGATTTACCCTGCACTCTTCTGTCTTTCACTTAAGAAAGGAAAAAACATAGCAGGTGTAGCTCAACATACGTTATCGTTCCATGAATTCTTGAAAACAACTTGTTAATTCCAGTTAAAAACTAGATTTAAAACATCCTGTGTGTCCACAAGTTCACTTGTGTTCCTCTTTTATCATACAGACTAACCTTGCAGTATTAATAAAGTGTGTAATATTTATTTTCTGTATTTGAGGAGGGTTTTGGTGAGCGTGCCGGCACCCTGACGCAGAGGAGCTGCTGGCTGTCAAACAGTTCACTGAAGCGGCGTCTTATTCAGTAGTTTTAACAAGCATATATATATATATATATATATATATATATATATATATATATATATATATATATATATATATATATATATATATAATTGTATTCTTTCACTTCTACAGTAAAAGCTGCGTTTCGTAATGGTGCAACGCCTGTTAAATGTTAAGCTTCAGGCTTATGTATGTCTTCAACATTTTTCTATGTTGTGATTTAACCAGTTCAGACTTAAAGTCACCTTTTTTGTGCAACATATTTGATGTTTTTTGACTTTTTTATGGTTTGCAGCCAGCGAGAGAAGTCGATTTACATTTCCTCTCAAATTAGGTGACAAATTTGAATGGAGCAAATAAACAGAGAGATTTCTGTCTGACTATCAGAGGGGTGTAATGGGGGATGGGATGACGTGCGAGGGGTGGGGAATCATAGGAAATCAATAGTGCACAGAGCAGACTGAGGGAGCCTGGCACTGTAACCTGATTTGTGCTTATGAGAAGCAGAGACAGAACAACAAAAGCAGAGAGAAACACTCTCTGCAGTGTGAGCGAGTGAACGCACAGCCCTGGATAGACAGATAGACAGAGTCAAAAGAAAAAGACAGCATGAGAGAGTGAATCTCACTGCCTGGAAACAAGAAACAATAACACATCCCCTCGCAAGACGCAGAGAGAAAAAAGCGGCTCAGATTACAAGGTTATTAGGCTCGAGCTGATGGTAAACAAAGCCGCAAGTCCCTGTGTGCTTGTGTAGCCTTCAACCAAGACATCCAGGATTACATCTCTTTAAGTGAGGTTAACAAATTCAGCCATTTTGTTGGATCTTTGTTGTTTTTGGTGTGAAGCCGCTGCCGTCTGTGATGATCCATCACTTCGTATCACTAACTGAGCCTGTTTCACACATCTCAGAGTGTGATGGCAGTAAAACATTGATCATCTCCGCCTTTATCAGATCACGCTCTTATCACTATCCTCTTGAGGTTTTCTTTGAGACTGTATGTCATTATTTTCATGACGTTGTCTGCTCAGGTAGCACACCGTGTAAATAGTTGGACGTGTGACCACATTGCAGTCAAACACACTCAGCCACGGTTTGTCAGGTAATTAATTATTCGTATTGGACGGGAAAAACACAGTATTTCAGTACAGAATTACATAAAATGTCTCATTCTACCTGTGCTATTTAAGTTTCTAGCCATCAAAGCACTACATACTGTATGCCGCACCTCCTTAACGCTGCATTTTAAGGTCAGGGGATAGGTGTCAGATGCAGGTATAAGTGCAGCGGATAGAGGAGTGCATTTGAAGGGCGCTACTGTAGGACATGTTCCCAGTCCAAGGGGGATAGGACACTGTGTGACGCTGTGGTCTGCATAGCATAGTGGTGGTCACTAGTTTTAGACCAGTATATCTTTAATTTAAAGACCCAATATGAGACGCAAACAGCATCAAGGCTTGGTAGACGATTCACTTTTTCCTGAGTCATAAAGTTGTTTTGCTAAAGCAGCTGTGATATTTCAGCTGAAACGACTAATTGGTGCATTTTCCTGCCAAAATCCACTCTTCCTATGATAAACGAGCACTGCTCCACAGTGTTAGATATCAATAGAAGTTGTTGTATCGCGCCGTAGGTCATCATTTTGTAGCAAATGACGTTACATGTGGTGCATAGTCCTGCCTGCAGCCGGAGGATTACAGTATTAAGACTCAGTGGACTGGCACCGCTGAAAAAAGGACGTCATTGTGAACAGCTTTATAAAAAGAAACAAAAAAACACAAACAAACAGGCAAATTGAAGGGGAAGTAGGCAGCTCAGTGTTTGCCTATTCTGGTTCCTCTAACTGAGTTTATGTGTACACTGTGGGACCAACTAGGGTAATATCTAGAGCTGCTGACAAACTCCAGCCTTTCTGTGAGGGACTAAAGGCTTTAAATATCATGGTCTTCTCACCCAAACACTGTTTATGACTCATGCAGGGCAGACTGCAGTTCATGAGTCACTGAAATGTTGTGAACAATATCATAATTACAGGACAGCGCTCACCACATGCAAAGTAATTGTGGTGTGCAGTTTCTTTCCATGAATCCAATCTATATATGGTAGTTACACTATTATTTAATTCATCACTTTATGTACTGTTTGTGAATGTATTTACAGCTCTGTAAAGATCTATTGTTGTTCTCATGTGTCCTCTGTCAGAAATTCATTGAATTCGAGGATGCGTTGGAAGCTGAGAAGAAGGATCTGCAGGGGCAGGTGGAGTTTCTGGAGCTGCAGGGGAAACAGCTGGAGCTGAAGACAAAGAACTACTCTGACCAGAGTGAGTGGACCAACATCCTTTATTATAACTTAATATACTGTATGTGCAGCACGTCTGGCTGCTCTCAATGAACGACCTGAAATCAGGATCATCATAGTCTCCAGCCTCCAAGAAGTTAAACATCAAAACAACAAACAGCATGCATTCAAAAAATGATTTTAAATGAGCAGGAACACGTTTGAATTGACAAACAGTTTGACTCTGAATAGTAAAAGGCAAAAGAAGCCAAAAGTCTGTGTAAAGTAAGGATAAATTTGTATTCTGAGTCAGACCAAAGAAGAAAGTGTTTTTAACCACACAGCCAAATTTGAATGATTAAAAATATCAACAAGTTTAAGTGTCAAAATCAGGTAAAAATTTGTAGTATTTTCAGCTCCAGGACTGTGGGGGCGTGTCCGCCGATAGCGCTGAAGCCAAACAAGCAGATGAATTAAACTCTATCTCTCTGCTGGGAGCACAGGGGTATGCTCAGGGTGGCCTCAGCGTGTCATCGAGCCACCCTTTAGGACCACCCACAAAATCCTGGACTGAAAACTGGTGAAAAACTGTTTTAACCTCTAACTCCACATTTCAGTAATATATCGTTCAAAGTCTTCTCACATGTTTTCAGCAACTATTTTCCAACATATTTAATGTATTTTGAAAGAAATCTCAGAATTGCCTTTACACGGACTTTAAAGATTAGTGTTGAGACCAGTACTTTAGGTGTAATAGCTCTGCAGCTCTTCAGGCTGTTTTTCTTCAGGCACACTGAAGCTCAAGAGAATATTTCCACTGTAGTTGTAATGGGAAGATGGAAAGGGAAGTAGATACACGTTGTATTTTTAGATTATTTAACATTCTTCACTTGTGACGACCATGGAAATACTACAATCCATTTTTTCTCAAACTGTTTACACCGCATACCATCTTAAAAATATTCAGTACCACCATCATGGCAGACGTTAAAATACAGTCGACCCTGTTCAGCTACAGACGGTTCATACAGGAAGCAGATTTATTCCTAAGAAGAAGATTATTTATTGTTTACTATTGTTGAATCCTGAACAGAATCAGTTCAAGAAGCAGAGCTAATGTGGTTGAATTTTTCCTGTTTGGAGCCACCATTGCAGAGTTTTTTGGGGGTTTTTTTAATCTCCGCTGACATCACATCTTAGCTTATAACTAATTATGGATGTATGCATACTACCTGCATGAATGTGACTCCATATCAGGCTGATACAAATAAAATATTACAGGAAATGAAAATCTTTATTTGAACTACATTCCACAGTGCCATAATCCATAAATTAGCAGGATTGGCAGTGAAGGTTAGACCCAAATATCTAAATGACAAGTGTTCAGTCATGTGTACCAGTATTTTTATTTTAGTTAACAAAATTGACTTTTGTCATGCTACATGCTACTGTCGTGGAACTATATTTTAGCGTCCAAGCCTTCAGCGAGCTGTTTAAATCCATTACATTTTATCAGTGTGTCTCCTGAATATTTTGTTATTTTTCTTTTCTGTTAAATTCTCCTTGCTCTCTTTCTGCCTCACAGTCACTCGGTTGGAGGAGCGAGAATCAGACATGAAGAAAGAGTACAACGCTCTGCACCAACGCCACACCGAGGTAAGACTGGCCAGGCTTTTTAACAGGAGCCCAGAGACCTTTAACTTCTACAATAACTTCTTACATTTCCATTGCTGTGTCTTCAAAATCCACCAAACACACATGCCTGTTAACTAATAGTGATTTGAATACTCTTGATATTATCAGCCTCAAATGCTCCAGCCATTATCTTAAATAAATAATTAACGTTCAGCTTAACTGTCATTATAAAATACAAATGTTTGAACTAGAACAGAATAAAACAATAAAATAGAGCAAAATAAGTATATAAAAGTACTAAATAGGAAAACTAAACTATATTTACAGCTATTCATATATACACTTATACACAAAAATGTGTACAATATGTGCAGTATCAGTGTAAAATGTTCATTATAGTGCAATATAGACTTAAGTAGTAGTAGGACTAATGTGAAGGAGCATACCGATGTTTTTTGCTTTTTTAAGATATTTTCTACAAATCAGATGCTTTACATCGAACATTTCTTCAAAATGAAGTTGTTTTCTACATCTTAAAGTTTTATCCTGCGATCCAGGCAGCTGTTTGTTTCAGAAAAGAAAACAATGGCTGCCAGGAAAGTAGAGAAACACAGTTTGAATATCCAAAACAAGTTTGTGTGTTTAAAAACTGTATGTGATTTGTAGTAAATAAACAACATATGCAAAAATCCTCATACGGTCTGTTGAGTGTTATAATCTGACGATCTGATTGATTTTTTTTTTGGTTCACAAAATATTTCGAACATTTAGTGGATTATATATCTTGTATTTAAATCACTGTAATCATTTAACTTAATCCAGGGGTTTCTCTCATGCTTAAACATCATGTTCCTCTCCCTCTCTGCTCTCATCTTTTCTCGTGGATCACAGATGATTCAGACGTACGTCGAGCACATAGAGCGGTCCAAAATGCAGCAGGCAGGGAGCAACAGCCAATCAGACGGCCCCGGCTGTGGACGAACGTGAGTCGTTTTACGCATGTGCCGGCGTGTAAAAGGTCGCACATTAATCTTTGAATCTGAACTTTCATCCATCGTCTCTGTTGCTGCTGTTTCGTGTTTTGTCCTGAGTGTATTGGGCTTTTCGTGCGTCAACGTGCTCATTGTGTTGACGCTGGCATTTGTTTGTCAGGAGCCGTGATGAACAGCTGGTACTTCCCCTCCTGACAAGAGATGAGAGGAAGTGTACAAAAAAACCTGGCAGCCATTATGAGCCTTGTGGGAAATAATGACAAAAAAAAAAGTTTGGAGTTTATTTGCCAGTTTGCATTGTTTAGCAAATGACACAAGCCATCAGTCCTGAATATATATGAGCATGAAGCGAGACGAGGACAGGGACATCTGGTGCAGCTTCTGTAGCTGAACTGCAGATTAGTCACCTCCTGCAACATGTTCACTATAAACACAGTAATTTAAATATCTATCCAGTGACACTGTTTATTTAAAGCACGCTGATCCAACAAATCTTCTTCAACTATTAGAAATAGAGCTCCACCGGTGTTTGCTCATGATTGTCTCTGTTTTTAGGATAGATACTGATTAGGCTCACAGTTGTTACTTCTTAACAAAATTCTGATTAATTCGACTAATAACAATCTTAAAAAGTGTGCAATTGCAGAAATGCTTTACAGCAACATTGTGGAGAAACAACTAGAAATAGTCATAAACATGAACAGCTGCACACTTGTGTTTGTTATGATTACATTACTTATGATCAAAAAGTGGCGAGTCGACAACTTTGCTAACAGTCAAACATCAAGCAGTCCAGCTCAGCGTCTGTCTTTCAGCCTTTTATTTCACAAAGCACTCGACAACGATTAAAAGTCCCAGATTTACTCTTGTCGGGCTCTTTTCTCCCCGTCAATGTCCTCTTTGGTCTTTTTACCTCTGCCCGCTTGCCCAGCTCCTGTTCTGGCACGACACCAGCTCTGCTCCCCCGTCAGCATTCCCTCGTACCCAGGGCCTGAAACCTCCTCTTTCCTGTGATCCAGTTTACTTTACTGTCCATCAGGAAACTCTGTAAATCAGGGAAAACCATCCATAAAATATGATCCAGTTTCATCAAAATCAGTGAAATAGTTGGCGGTGTGTGACGTTACATGCTTCTAAAAAGGGATCGTACCTGGATCACAAAGTTACATAGAGCAGAAACAGACACCATTCACCTCATTATGAGTCAACGTTGCATCAACATGATTTAAAATCTTTTATTTTATGGTAGAAAAGTTGCACAATGTTGCTTCAAAGCTGTAGTCAACTTGTAAAAGTGGTAAAGTAGTGTGTGAGTGTCTAGGTGTGTGTGTTTTCATGTGTCACAGCATGTTCCCGTCTGCTGTCTCTCTCTAATCAGTGTCTGTCTGTCTGTCTGTCTGTCTGTCTGTCTTGCTGGCTTGCTCTCTGTGCTGCTGTTTGCACAGTCAACGACACACATGGAGGAAAAGGTAAATTCAACCAGTGGTCCCACAGCTGATCCTCATGCCTCCTCCCTCATCAGCTCCGCCGTCTAAACCGGCCTGCTCTGACTTCAAACGTGATTTCAGATTTGCTGATGCCCCCTCCTCCTCCTTCTTCTCCTTCTCCTCCTCCTCCTCATACATCTACAGCACTCCTTTATGCGTTTGTTTCATTAGTTACTGATGCTGTAATGTATCAACAAAGAATGAAATAAGGAATGGTTCAGAGGTCATGACGAGCAATGCAAACCCTTGTCTACCTTCCTCTCTGTCTCCCTCATGAGTTGCATTTGTCTGTCTGCCTGCTCTGCTTGTCTGTCTGTCACATGTCCAAACGTGAAACAAGTTATAGTTATGTCGATATGGATTATTATTAAGCAAAGAAGACACAGTAGGTGTTAGATTTGTGCATGCCTGATGTATCTAGAGTGGATTATCAGCCTGCACAGACAGTTGTTCAGCAGCAACCAAGGAACTAACTTTGACGAAGGAATATATTTTAACTTGCTGTACTCTATATAATGTATATTTTTCTCCCTGTAGTTGCCTGTGTTGGTGCCTCTGTCTGTCTGTCTGTTTGAATGACTTGCATCTGTACCCCGAGTAAATTAAGCAAAGCTCACGAGGCGGATGTGTTTGGCCTGGTGGACTGGACTGCATGCCCTCAGAGCGCTCTTTGCTCCTCGTTGTAGGGCAGACAATTTGCCCTAAAATTCTCCTCCCATGTCGTGTGCTACTCTTTTTTTTTTTTTAAATATCAGGATGTTGGTTTGATTGCAGGCGTTTGCTGTTTCTATGTGGAGCTCAACATGTATGTGTTTGTTCCTCCTGGGTGCTCAGTTTAACTACACTCATTCACATTGTTGCTGAGAGTTAGATGAGAAGATAGACTTTGTATTTGCTGTGTGGATATGAGCGTGGTGTCAATCTTCTCATTTAACTCTCAGCAAGAAGGTGAATAAGAGCATTTCCAAAATGTTGACCTGTGTCTCAACATTTTATTTTGTGCCTTGCATCTAATGCATGTCAGGATAGGCTCCAACCCTGGAGAGGAAAAGGTGATTAGATATGATAAATGAGTATGAATCAGTCAGTCTCATGTTAATCTCCACCCTTCTCTGTGTCTCCTCTGCAGCAAAGCGGAGCGCCCGCCTTCATTGAGCCTGTACCCCAGCGGCGAGGGCATGGTACGTGGGGGTCTCGGGGGGGCTAGGATGATGCCCGGGAAAGACATCTGGCAGGTCAGCGAGCTCGGCCAGTCCACCTTCTGCTCTGCCTATCAGGTGGGACAGACAGCGGCCCTGTTCTCCTCCACGACCACAGCCTGGGAAGTGGAAGAGGGACGGGCAGCCTTTACTGCTGCCCGTCCCGCTAACCACACCCAAACGGACCACCTCCTCCCCCCTCACGCCTGCTTGTGTCACTTTAAAATAAACTTATCTTATTCACTCATCACCTTTAAAATTGACCCTTTAAAGTCAGATCTGTTAGATATATCTGTTGACTCAAGCAAGCAGGGGTCCATGTTGTTTTTCCATGGAGTTTTCTTTATAACTGTTATTTTACTGTGTGATCGTGGAGCTTCTCCCATACGTCCTCATGTTTTAGTTTACACTAACACATTAAGTGTTCCTGTTTATGTTACTCATGCAATTTGTTGGCCGATAGTGCTTTATCTGTGAGAGAAACAGCAAAGGTAAGAGCAAAGACTCTCAAACTTTTTATGCTGCGTACTCAGAAAATATTCAGTAGCTCCATCGTGACAGACATTAAAATACAGTCGACCATGTTCGGCTACAGACGGTTCACACAGAAGGCAGGTTTATTCTTAAAATGAGAAAATTATTTATTGTTGACTGTTGTTGAATCCTGAACAGAACCGGTCCTAGCTAATAGAGATAATTTGGTGTTAAAGGCGCACTCCTGATCTGCACTTGGCATCACATTTTAGCTTGTAAGTAATCATGAATGTGTGGGCGCTACATGAATGAACTACGTGTCAGGTATATGATATTGAAACAAAATATTACAGGAAATGAAAAACTTATTTTAAGTTATTCAAAAAAGGTTGCAACTGGACTTGTTTCGTGATCTACAAACAAGTCCAGTTGCTCCAGACTCAAACTTTTTTGGATGACTGAGAACCTTCACAGACTTATTTTAAGTTACATTCCAGCGTAGTAGTTTGATGTTTTTAAATTCATTTATTTCATTTTCAAAAATTATCTCAGAGATTCCTCCAAGTGTCACTACAGAGAGGTCGCAGAACCAGTGCCTAGTTATCTGTATCGATGAGTTTAATGCATCAAGAAGCCTCTGAACATCCAACATCAAAACTGCCCAAAATTTGACTTCATGCATCCAACATTAGGAGAGCAAACGGTGAATCCATGATCTAAAATAGACAAAAAGTTAAGTGATAATACAGTCTGTGTTTTAACAACATGAAGCCTAGAAGATCTAATGTTGTACCACAAAACATGGAGGTACTTATAAGAAAGTTAGCTGATAACTGTCACCTCATTTTGCCACCAGAGTCATCGTTTAGGTGAAAAGTTAGAGCCTGACTCTGCCTCCTCTATATAAAGCTCATACAGTGCTGTTTGTGTCTTGCTTCCATGTTCTCGTCATCTCGCCGTACGTTAAGGAGGACGGATCAGAGTCCGATTCTGTGGCAGCCACACCGAGCAGCACGGGAAGCAAGTCCAACACACCCACCTCCTCTGTCCCCTCCGCCACCGTCACCCCCATCAACGAGGGCTTCCTCCAGCACGCCGACTATGATGCGACGCAAACTGGGAACCGCAGGAAAAGTGCCAAGCGGCTCAGCCGAAATATGGAGGTGCAGGTTTCTCAGGAAACCAGGAATGTCAGCATCGGTGAGAAGATGTGTACAAAAATGACCTGTGCAGTTTGAGTCTTCTAAAGTTGCAGCTGAAATGTGATTCTGTGCGTCCCCGTTATGTGTTTTTAAGGTATGGGAAGCAGTGATGAGTGGTCAGAGTTTCAGGAGATCATTGATTCGACCCCTGAGCTGGACATGTGTGTGGACCCCCGAGTGTACGGAGGAGGAAACAGGTACAAATACACTGTCTCTACGTTAACATGCACAGCACGTGTTGACAGTGAAGATCCTCTTAAAGCCCTCAAAGATGATCAGCATTAATTTTTACATTTGTTCAAAGAGTTTCAAAGGACAACACCAGCGTTTTTGTACGTTTAAATGTAACAGTCATGTTACTTTTAATTACTGCCATCAAGGAAGTCAGACTCAGGAAGGCCTCCTTTAATTTTCCTTTAATTTTTTTCCTTGAATTAAGAGCAACTTGTTCAAAACTCAACCCAAAACAACTTTATTAATCCCACTGGGGGCGATTCGTTTGGAGCAGTTTTTACACACACTGAAACATGGAAATAAAGTTAAAAAAAGGGAGGGAATGAACGATTTCGAGTATCTGTTGGTTTTACAAGCTGCTGTAGCGTAACGCCGCCCT
The DNA here is from genome assembly GCA_033000465.1 of Sciaenops ocellatus. NCBI lineage: Eukaryota > Metazoa > Chordata > Actinopteri > Sciaenidae > Sciaenops > Sciaenops ocellatus. The sequence continues at coordinate 18,751,662 of CP136877.1, forward strand.
GATGGCAACAGAGAAAAATTCACTTGCCAGTATGTTTCCAGAAAAAGCCAAAATACTTGATGTTTTTTGAGGATTTGTTGGTTACAAAAGGAAATCCCTTTGCTTCACAACACTGTTTAGCCTTGCAAACCTTTGCTTGCTTGAGTTTGGTAATTCAACATATCGAGCATCATGTGTGCAGTTATCCTTTGTTGTGTACAGATTTGTATTCAGTTCAAAGCCAGTCGTAGTTTCTCAACCCACAGAGTTAAAATTTGAAAAAAGACTGAAGTTGCCAGACGTTTGATGGACAACAAGCGCTACACATGTGCTGGACTGCTATAACAAAATGTCTTTTCCCCAGCTGTGTTTGCATATTTCTGGTCTGGTGTTGTTTACCTGCTGAAAGGACTCAAATGTTGTAATTTAACGGTGTACAAGTGATTGGTTTTTTTTTGCTGCTTTCCCTGTTTTCGTTTGATGAAATCTGCCATGTGTTTCAGCCCCTCTCAGGGCATCGTGAACGAGGCCTTTGGCATCAACACCGACTCTCTCTACCACGAGATCAAAGACGCCAAGTCGGACATCATTGGAGATGTAGATGCAGGTGCCGAGCTGCTAGGTATGAACAGGACATTTGCTGCAGCCATACATATATTAAAAAAACTTATCTCGGAGGCCTAAAGCTTGGCAGCGAAATAAAAGCAAATTTGCTGGTTACAACTCTTTAGTTTAGTGATAAGTATCTCAAAGGAAAGGCCTAAAAATGGCTGATGGGCGAATGCATGTGCACATTACACAAAAGCCAGCATTTGTTTTTGCTTTGCGTTACCGCAGGGCACGAGCTCCATGTCGAGGTTGTGTGACTGTGCCACTGCACTGACTCTCACTGTTTATTTTACCTTGCATGGCTGAGGCTGGACTACACTCCATGCCAGCAGCTCATCTCTGCGTCACATCCTGAAAAAAAAACAACATACAATCCCTCACTGGCTGCAACCCCCTCCTCAACCCCAGCTGCCCATTCATGCAGTGTTTTATTATTTCTTTGTCTACTTTGTTTGTTTTATCTCTTTTTTACGGGGCAGAGGCATGTTTGATGCAGCCCGATTTTAAGGCTTTGAGTCTAAAGAGATTTTTTTATAAAGTTTTAAAACACTTTAAATCATATTTATGCTCCTTATTTATCTGAGAGGTCCATTATCAGCCTTTCTTTTGGGCCAACTGAGTTTTGATTTTTATACAGCAGCAATAGAAAGGCCCGTCTTCTTGTCCATCTGTTAACCTCTCACCCGTTTCCTTTTTTTCCCCTTTTATGTGCTTCTGCTGGTGACACCCATAGGCGAGTTCTCAGGTGTGTATCTGAGCATGCATTGTTTTTTTTCTTTTACTCTCTCGACTCCTCTCTACTCTAAAAAACTCCACAGCTAAGAGTAAATATCAAGGAGTGCATACAAACCGGGAAAAGGCACGTTACTGTAGTTTGAATTATGAATGTTTGAGGATGAATTTATTGCTTAGAAATCCGAATAATTTCAATAGATGCCCGATATCTATACCCAGTATCTTTATTGCTTTAAAGTCACAGTGAATTTACTTGAATCCAAACACATCCATCCCACTGGTTTGTAAACTGGTTTTGGAAGTTTTCACTGGGACTTTAAAGTCAGTCTGATGTTTGAATAAATCAGGTCAGGTCGCAGCTTTTCTTTTCTAGTTCTTTATCCCTGCTGCTCTTCATCGAATCCAAATTAATAAATGCTTATCAGCATCCTCTCTCTCTCCTCTCTCTTACCTTCCTGACTATCTCTTCTTCTTCTTCTTCTTCTCTGATCTGTGGCCTCTCCTCCCTCTCCATTCTTCTTCTTTTGCCTCCAGTCCGTGATGATTTCTTCGGTAAGGCATGCCTTGCCTACGCTCACATGGTCACATTATGCTTGTTATGTCATTCCCCCGGCCTCCAGCTTTCACATCTTTCTGGTTCCTACTTTGTATTTTTTTTTCCTGTGGCTTTATATTTACCTTTGCATCTCACAAACTTAATTTTTAGAGCTCCGTATTTATAGAACATTAAAATAAAAATGTACTTTTGTTCAGATGGAAAACTTTACTGGAGAATAATGTAATACTAAAGAGGCAGAGGAGAACGCTGAGTCAAGAACAAAACAGTGAAAGTCTTAAAAGGTAAACAGGTATGGAAAGACAGCCAGTTCAAATATACATGACTTTCAACGCACTGACAACACGTTAACAACCTGAAAAAGTCAGAAATAAAATAGGCCTGAGGGTGAATTAAGTCTGTCATTATTTTATACTCGTTTTTTATTGAACATATAAAATGACATACATGTAACATGAGGAACATACAATAGGAGTTGCTTCTGCAGTCCAACATATGTGACCACACCATGTCATGAAATATTTCCTCCTCCTTCTTAATAGAAAGAAACATAAGCAATGTGTAGCATTGTATACATCCACTTAGTATGAATTGTACTACAGTAAGTACAAAAAGAAAACTAAAAATAGAAAAAAGGAAAGAAAAATGAGACAACTAGAGTTTTTTTTTCTTTTTTTGAACTCATTTTTTATTAGTCGTCAACATTTATATACATTTACATTTCCCTCTATCCAGCTGTAGACAACAATTGTACACATTATATTTAAGTTAAAGTTACAAGCAAATAAGACAAACTAAAGCAAAAATCGTATATATCATACATATATGATATCGCATAGAAACCAACAGTACTTACACTAAAAAGCAGTGAGGCGTCGTGTGGAGTACAACTAACCAGTCTCTTGTATTAATAAAGCCATGACAGTACTCCACCGCTGAGTAAAGATGGATGTTTGGAGCCTTAATAAATATGCGATGAGCTCCATCTGATAGAGGTCCCAGACCTTCTGGATCCATGTGTTGGTGTCAGCCATCTAATAGTTATACACTTCAAGGCTGCTGTAAGTAATATATTTAAAAGATATTTCTTGGCCCTCCCGTTCAGACCTTTAGGCATGGCGACTAGAGTTCTGATATTGCGCATATGGTAACCATCTTTCAGTAAACCTGTCGTGATCTTCTCCATGATGAAGACTTTTCTTACCCCACATTCTGTTATACTGGGGCTTCAACCAGGAAGCTGTAATTGTTCACTGTCTTTGCTATTAAAAGCAGAATTCTCAGGAAGGAAGTTCCCGTCTATCATAATGTCATAGAGTCATTATTTCACCATATCATCCAGATAAAAAAGAATATTCTAGTTAGTTAGATTAAAATGCACAAAGAAAAAGTGTTAATGTCAAGTTGTTTTTCAAATATTCATTAAAATGGTTGGGGAGTACAACTTCTGTAACTTTGTACCCACAGAGCCGTTCATGTTTTTAATGATAAAAACTAAATAATTGGTGTAAAAGCTTGAACAATGTTTGTTTACCAAAAAAAGTGGTGCGCAGTGGAGCAAAAAGAGGCAGTTTGATCTTAACGCAAATAATTATAAAAAGTCATAAAACTGCAATCAAAATATTATTTTTTTTATAGCCAATGCAACAAAAAAAATGGAAGTAAAGGAAAAAGAAACGTGATGCATGGCTTGTTTAATAGTGTTATCATGACACTCACCTGTTTGAAGTCGCTAACGTGTTAACGTGTCGTTAACGTGACGTTAACGTGTCATAAGTCATGTATGTTTGAACTGGCTGTGTGGTTCAACAGGAGTGAGAAGTGTTTTTTTTTTATTCCCTTCGATCGTGATATGAGTGATTTACAAGTTTAATCTGTGGCATTTAGAGTATTGCAGTTAAAGCTGAAGTTATTTCCTCCCTCTGCAGTCAGATCACATATCACAGCATAAACGTTGCAGAGTTTTCTAATCCAGCGTCCAACGAGGAAACACAAACCATCCCCGACCTGTTTTATAAGAACCCTCTTTGGCTTTTTGTGTTTTGTTCTGTTTGTTTTTGTTGTTTTCACTCCCTGAATTTTCTCTGTGTTGAACTTCCTGTGTGTGCTTGGCTTATGTTGCACAGTGCTTGCTGCTTGCACGTTTAAAAAACAGAAATGTAATTAATGTCCGGCAGTAATTAAGGTTTAATAACACAGTTAATAGGCTGAGCATTGCATTAACAATGTCGTGGTGAGTCCTGACTATACAGTATGTGCACTCATGGAGCTGGATATTGATCGATAATGATATTTAATGTGAGTTAAAACATGTTAGAGAAGCTCCAGGACTTCGTTCAGCTATCTCAGACACAAGACATAAATATTAAACTCTAAAACTAACAACTATGTTTCTTAAACTCTAGTTTCATGAGTGCTTTCTCTCATATTTAACAACAAACCTTCTTTTTCAACCTGACTCAGCTTCTTACTACTTAAATAAATAATCTATTACTTTTAATATTAAACTTTTGTCTTTTGTGGAGGTTTTCCATGATTTGTTCCGGGTTTATTGATTAATGGATGTTGAGTATTGAGTGTGGTGAGTAACATAGATGTGAATGTGGCTGTTTCAGGGATGGGAAAGGAGGTGGAGAACCTGCTGACGGAGAACAAACAGCTCCTAGAGACCAAGTAAGAGACACAGAGAAGATTAACGCGTTTGTGTTAATCTTCATCTGCATCCAAAGGCACTAAAACTACTCACTGAATTTCGCCTCATCTCTTGCTCTTTGACAGAAACGCTCTGAACATTGTGAAAAATGACCTTATTGCCAAAGTGGATGAGCTGTCGAGTGAGCAGGAGGTGCTGAGGGAGGAGCTGGAGGCTGTAAGGCAGTCCAAGAACAAGGTGGACGCCAAGGTCAAGGAGCTGGAAGAAGATCTCAAGAGGTAAAAAAACATAACATGATGTGTCTAGGAGAGAAACAAATTGAGAAATACATTTACAGACAACAATAAACAGGTCAAATGCAAGTTAAACATACAACCTTTAACATAATCGCTTTAACTGTTGAGCTGTAATCAAAACTTTAGTGACCCAACCACATGAATACACACTGACAACAGACGCAGAAGAAGAGTAACATGAAAGTCTTGAAAAACTGTCACTAGTGTCCGAGTCTGAAAACCAGAGGACAAAGCGTGTGTTTTCGTGTCGTAGACGGCATTTTGGCTGCTTGAAGCTCCCGTATTGATCCTTCAGTAAACTGCGCTGAGTCAGTGTCAGGAGGAACTCTGTGTGCTGCTGAGTGAGAAACTTTTCTTTAAAGAAGAATAAATGCGTATCAGTTCCTTCTTTAATTCAGCTGTTTACCTGCAGTTCAAACGTGTCGTGTATTACACCTGAGCAATAGATTTCATATAGTCGTGTTGCAGCTCATTTGTTTTTATAGAGGCTCACGTTGGGATAGGACGCCTTTTACTTGCAGTTAAAGCCGATGGGGGACTGACATCTGCTGCCATAAAGTGCTAAGTTGGAGATTGTAAAACGAGGACCAGGACACAGCTCCACAGGCTCAACAGCATTTTTACAACTCCCAATAAATCCTCAGGTACTTTAGATTGTGAGCTATGAAACGAGACAGTTTTAAGAAATAGATGGATGCTACCAAACAAACAGTTTGAGACTTGTGGTTCAGTTTGCCAAGACGGTCAAGAGCGTCATCACAAACTCACCGGTTTGCCTCGGTAGCTCACCTTGTAGACCCAGGTTTGATTCCTTCCTTCTGTCTCTCGAGTAAAATAGCAGCAAAAGGATCCTGGTGTTGTGCACACTGGCATAAAATGGATCCATTGTTTATATTAGTAGTAACTGCTGAGCTTTGCCTACTATGACAAGTCAAAATGAAGTAAAGCCTCATCTCTCAGTGACTCTATGGTCATGTGGCATCACCTCCAACCCTGTCCAGAAGTTCATGAGCCACAAATAGAAATAAAGTTTGTGTAACACTGTTTTTTTGCTTCTGGACTGCAGGTTAAGAGCGGAGGCTCTCGGTGCGTCTCGGGACTCCAAGGATGAAGGAGGTGATGATGTGAGTAAAGCTGTAAATGGTTGTTTTTGGTTGTTAGGTTGACGTGGAAAAAGACTTTTAACACTGTTAGAGTCCTGCACATCGCTGCTCTGTGTTACATTAAAAAAAACTCTCTCCCAGTTTTCATCACCCATGCAGGATGGCGACATGACGATGACGCAGCGGCGGCGGTTCACCCGGGTGGAGATGGCCCGCGTGCTGATGGAGAGGAATCAGTACAAAGAGAGGCTGATGGAGCTTCAGGAGGCCGTCCGGTGGACAGAAATGATCAGGTAAACTAGCAAGAAAGAACAGCAAATGAGATATAATGAGCTGAATTTAGTTTTTGTATTTTGCATTTAGCCACACATTTATTCAAAATGTTATTTCAATGGCCTGATCTTTTGTCTGTGCTTGTACAGCAGCACAAAAATGTGACGTTGTTTGCAATGTAATTGCACAGAAATGCCTCAGATGGTGGCTAAATTCATAAACCACAAAAGGAAAGCACCGTTTCTTCTTTCTCGTTGACTAACACCTCTCCATCCTCTCAGAGCGTCCCGGGAAAGTCCTCCAATCCAAGAGAAAAAGAAGTCCACCATCTGGCAGTTGTAAGATCCTGCTTTTTATTAGCATTACTCACTATGATTAGATTAAAAAGATTTGATTTGATAAAACAAAACCTCTCCTTCTCTTTCTTCCTCCACCCATCCATCCATCCACCAGCTTTGCACGTCTCTTCAGCACATCGTCCAGCCCTCCGCCTGTCAAGCGGCCATACTACAGCGTCAACATCCACTACAAGTCGCCCACGCCGGCCGGTTTCCCTCAGCGACGCAGCCACACCATGTGTCAGATCTCCACCTCCAACCGCACGTTGGAGTTCTTCCCCGAAGAGTGAGCAGCAGCCAGCTTGACCCCTTCACTCAAACACTAAAACCTCCATGCCTACCTGCTACTTCACTTTGGTGGCCTGGTTTGCGTGCTCGCTTGTCGCAGCTTGCAGAGTATAAAAGCTTCCAGCAGGCTCTCTAGCGTTCAGTATTTGGGATTGGTTATCCCATTGAGACAAAGCTCTTCATGTATGAAGGCTGCTGCACAGTTGTTACTAACTCTTTTACATCTTAGAAGAGAGATTAAAGTTTAGTTTGGTGCTTGTAACAACTTCTGTTGCTTTATTTTCTTCCTCTACTTCTTCGTCTTTACAACTTTTTCTTTCCATCTTTTGCTGCTGGCTGGCCAGGCTGCTAACGCTTCGCTCTTTCTCTCTTTCCCCTTTCCTCCCCGTTGCTTCCAGACTGGCCAGTAACAGTGTTGCGTCTCTCCTCAGTGACTCGGCACTGTTGGCCCGCCGAGAGCAGCGGCGTGAACAGTACCGGCAGGTCCGCGAGCACATGCGCCGCGATGACGGCATCATGCAGGCCTGTGGCTGGAGCGTGCCGTCTCGCTTCAAACAGGTACAAACACACACACACACTAACACACACACACACACACACACACACACACACACACCAACTGGACCTCTACAGAAATAATCATTACATTAGGGGAGAATAACCTCACCTTCTCAGCCAGATGTTAAACTTGTTCAAAGCAGAATAAAATACAGATTTAAACATAAAAATGTGACGCTCTCACATAAATTAACATAAAATTTCTAATTTTTCACCAGTGTACAGAGTTTGATTTATGATTACCTTGTTTCTGAGTCCATAAAAACTTTGTTTCCAGGTTGACTCTCACATGTGAAAGTGAAGGAGATTAAATATTACCCTAAAAAGTAACAACTCATTGCACTTTTTTAAAGACTCCTGATGTTTGTGAATACTCACAGGTCCTCTATTAAATGATTGATATGACAGCTGAAACTGGTCGGTGGTCAGCACTCCTACCATCCCATCAGACTGCTGGTGGCTGCTGTTTTTGTTTGGCCTGTGCTGGTACATCATGACAAGCAAACAGTGTTAAACAATGAAGATTAGTTTGGCTGGTTTGGTTGTAGCTGCTAGGTCATTTTTACTCCGTATTGTCCAGATTAAAAGGAACATTTCATAGTTTTCACAAAGAGCCGTGCTGATAGCTGTCAACAAATCTCAGGAAAAGATCAAAATCAGCACAGCTTTAGTCTGTTTCTCGATATTTTGTAGCACTCAATCAGCACCCATGTCTATTGGCTTCTACTGAAGACAAAACATGGTACATATTTGTACCATGTTTTGTCTTAGTTTAATTTTTAAAAAAAGGCTGTAGCACTGTAGCAAACATCACTTAAACAGGAGTAAATGGTGCATTTGTTGGGGACTATTTTCCGATGTGGATTAATGCAAATTTGGTGCTTTAGTGAGTATTTCTGACAGCAGAACAGTGTATGTTTGTATTTATGTTCACTGACATGAATGAACGTGTGCATGTTTTGTTCTTTTGGAGCTCTATGGCACAGAGGAATAAGATTAAATTAAACCAACACCTGTAAGAGTCAGACGTCTTTTTCCACTTTCAAGCTTAAACATCATTTTATAGCATCAAAGTGTATTTTTAATCGGACCCTGTGCAGCTCGAAAAAGGCCAGAGGGGCCAAGTGTGTTGGTAGGCAGGTGGCTCTAACTCTGGTCTCCCACAGAATGGTGGTCAGACGGACAGCGCTCAGGACAGCCCGCTGAAGAGACAACAGGCAAGTGAGACCGACAGAGCGCCAGCATGCGCCTTTAAGGCTTCCCCTCCTCTTTAACTTTCCCCCCTAAAGGCCAGACCACTTTGGCTAAAAGAAAACAGACAAAACACTGAACACATATCCAGATCATCAAGACTGTATATCTCGACACTGCACTGTTAAAAATAGCTTTTTAAATAAAGGTCCAACAATTTAAAATGCATGAAAATGAAGGGAAACATTTAATTTTGAGGCATGAAGCGATAAAAATGTCCACAAACACACACCTTACGACTGCATCTCACTGATAAACTTTGTCGGAGTTGGCTCCATCTTAATTCTCTCTCCCTCTGCCAATGTTGTTGTTGCAACATTTTAACCTTTAACCTCTGTCTGTCTCAACCTGCCTCAACCTCAACATTGATGCCGTCATCACGTACTTACCTCCTGGTTAGATCTCAGAGTTCTTCCTTAAAGGAAAAATCCACTGTAAAACGCTTTAAACGATGAATAAGTCCAATAGAAGAAAAATTAAATTTGTTCTGCAGTAATGAGCAGAGATGAATCTGTTATAGAAGAGGCAGAGATGGTCAATGCTCCAGTGGCATCCCGGGAAAAAATAGGAGTTGTAACATCACAGATGAGTGACTTCAGTGGAGTTTTCCTTTAACACCTGCTGTGTATGTGCTGTACATGTATACGGTGCATACACAAACACTGAATGTTCTTGTTTTTTTAGTGGACAGTAACATTGGAGAAGTTTTGATGGAAGCAGAAATAATCTTTCATTTATTTGCTCGTCTACTGACTTCTTTTTATCATCTCTGCTTTTAGGCCACTAACGACAAAGAGGACAACCGCATGAAGAACGTGCCCGTCCCGGTGTACTGTCGTCCTCTGGTGGAGAAGGACCCCAACAGGAAGGTGAGGAGTTGACAGCATTTGTACACATTATAGTCGAGTTACGAGCAAATAGACAAACAAAATATCCACTCCAAATTAAATGTAAGACATTAATACATATACATACATGCAAGCAAGTAACCAGAGCCAGATCATAATTGTTCAGAGTATTTAATATCCTACTTTATGCTGACAGCATTCTTGACCTAGCAGGATTAAAGAGCTGACAAAGGACATTAGGCCACAAATGAAGCATAAATGTCTTCCAAAATGAGGCTTCCTGCTTCAGTTTCCCAACTTTAAAACATGATCTTACAATATTACTCTTCAACTGTCTCTTCAACCTCTGAGCATTCACATATTTATATGTGTGCACATGCTTGTAGTTGTGGTGCGCAGCCGGGGTGGACCTGACTGGATGGAGGGCCAGCAGCCAGGAGTCGGTCCCGGCCAAAGCACCGTCAGGCGGCAGTGACCCCCTGCACGCTGAGGAGAACGGAGCCGGCAAGAAGAGCAGCCACAACTCCCCAGAGAAGAGAAAGGTAGGCCGAGGCTTTGTACGCTAAACTATATAGAAATATATGAGTTGTCGGTGTGTTAAAACTCCGTCGTCTCCTCTGCTCACCCAGTCGAAGGAGCTCCAGGAAACAGACACCATGAGCAGTCGAGTGTGGATCCTCACCAGCACCCACTCTGCAAGCAAGGTGGTCATCATCGACGCCAACCAGCCAGGCTCACTGGTTGACCAGTTCAACGTCTGCAACGCCCACGTGCTCTGCATCTCCAGTGTGCCAGGTGAGACAGAAAGTTCTTGCTGAACCACCATTTTTCTGTTTAATTTCCAGTTACCAGACTGTACATCTACAGTTGTTTGTTTGTTTACATGTGTGTGCTTGTATCCAGCTGCCAGTGAAAGCGATTATCCAGCAGGAGAGATTGTGTTGGATCCAGGTGATGGTGGAGCAGGTGGTGGTGAGGACACTGGCAGTGTGGAGGGCATGTTGGCAGGTATCACTCTTGTCGGCTGTGCCACCAACTGCAGTGTCGCCCGTAGCAACTGCTCCTCGCGTACCGACACGCCCATAATGGACAAAGGACAAGGTGGGCACCTCCTAAACGCGCCCGCATGTCTTTATTATCATAGAAAGCAGGTGGTCTGTTTATTTCAACGCTGGTTGTGGTTCAGCTCCCACAGCTCCCCCCATGAATGGGAAGATTCACCCCGCCCAGTCGGCTGAGGAGGCCACCGAGGCAACCGAGGTTCCCGAGTCGACCGCCAGCCACACAGAGCTGGGACCTCCAGGGCCGTTTACTGAGCATGTGTTCACCGATCCCCAGCCTCGTCCTGCAGACGCCTCAGACAGGTAGGCGCTCACTCTGTCCTCGTGAAGGCAACCATCGTCATCAAGTCATGAATAAATAACCGTGTTTGTCGTCCATCACACACAGGAGTGCAGGACAGTCCAAAGAGGAATCATCTCACCCTCCAGAGTCAGAGGACGGAGGTGAAGAGACCAAGAACTACACCAGTGTGGCTCCCACGATGTGGCTCGGGGCCCAGAACGGCTGGTAAGTCACTTCTAACTCCTGCTGGAGCCCTAAAAACATACCCTGCTCACACAAGTTTATATTTTAATTGTTACCTCTTTACTTTTGTAAATAAAGATCAGTCACACTCTGGACTCTATGTGCAGTTTGGTTTTGCTCTGGAGTATCTTGCCTCTGTTCTCCTTCAAGGCTCTACGTCCATTCAGCGGTTGGAAACTGGAAGAAGTGTCTGCACTCCATCAAACTCAAAGACTCTGTGCTCAGTCTGGTGTAAGTGCTGCTCACAGTTTAACTCAAAATCACTTTTTTTGATGAATTTCTGTTACTCCAACTGTCTCTGTCTGCTCATTGATTGCAGGCATGTGAAAGGTCGTGTGCTGGTTGCCCTCGCTGATGGGACCCTCGCCATTTTCCACAGATCAGAAGGTATTTGAGTTACACACACACCAAACTTAAAAGTTATTCCAGGAACTAAGAAAAGCAGCCTTGATGTTTTAGAGTTGTCACCATTCAGGCTTATGCACAAAACTCTGCGTACTGTGTGTACACATGAAAGAAATATACATACACCTGATTCTGTTTTATAAATCTCAATCACTGTGGGCCACACATGCACGCATTTCTACTCCTACAGTTAGCCGTAAATGGGTGTATAAACACCTTTAAACATCCGTTTACATACTGGTACTATTGATCTACCACTTATTAGACCTGTCAGTGAAAGAAAAGCAAAGGAGAAGTGCAATTTAGCCGATTATGTTGCATCAGAACAGGTGTGATTGTCCCTACAAATTCATCTCTGGTTCTGCACCCACCTACTTGAGTCTCCTCATACAGACATATGTTACCTCCTCCAGTGAATGACGCCTGGCTCTGCCACCCTTGCAACCTGCTCAGGACAATCCAAACTTTTCTTGTCTGTTGTTCCCCGTTGGTGGAACGTCCTACCACTTCCTACCAGATCAGGGGCGTCCCTCTATACCTTCAAACACCTCCTGAAGACCCCGGTCTTCAGAGAGGACCTCCTCTGCAACACTTCCAACAACTGGACATGCTATGTGGACATCTGTCAGCACTGTACCATGATTGTTAATTGTAATTGTTTCCCTTTTCTGAAAGTCGCTTTGGATAAAAGCGTCAGCTGAGTGACTAAATGTAAATTAATATCACATTCACTCATTCATATGCTGATGGCACAGCCTTCGGGAGCAGTTTATGGTTCAGTATCTTACCCAAAGACACTTCAACATGCGGGACCACTGATCTTCTGATTAGTGGACGACCTCCTCTACCTCCTCAGCCACATTTATAGCGCCTGTACTATAAATTCATCATATAAACCTGTAAAACTATAATCACATTATCGAGAAATACCTCAAACATCACTATTAAACATCACAAGGGTGGTCAGTGATTCATTTATCGAAGCAGACTTCAGCTTGTGTGTGGTTTTGTCAACAGATGGCCAGTGGGATTTGTCCAACTACCACCTAATGGACCTCGGTCGGCCTCATCACTCCATCCGCTGCATGGCTGTGGTCCACGATAAGGTTTGGTGCGGCTACAAGAACAAGATCCACGTCATCCAGCCCAAGAGCATGCAGATCGAGGTGAGTCATGAATCCACTTTGTCTTGTATGTGGCAGTAAGTTTCTGTAATAACGAGCTGATTTACTGCTCCGTAGAAGTCCTTTGACGCCCATCCTCGTCGGGAGAGTCAGGTGCGGCAGCTAGCGTGGATCGGCGACGGCGTGTGGGTGTCGATCCGGCTAGACTCGACCCTGCGTCTCTACCATGCGCATACACACCAGCACCTCCAGGATGTGGACATCGAGCCGTACGTCAGCAAGATGCTGGGTGAGAGAGCGAAGGCTTGTTGAAGTCAGCTGCAACTTGTTTCATAGATAGGCGATGATCACCACAAGTTGATCTCTGCTGACTCTGGTTGTAATTCACAGGTACTGGCAAACTGGGCTTCTCTTTCGTGCGAATCACAGCACTTCTGATTGGTGGAAATCGACTCTGGGTAGGAACTGGAAACGGTGTCATCATCTCCATCCCTCTGACAGAGAGTGAGTCTGAGTTTCTTTTATACAGCTGCACAAAACAAACACGTAGAAAGAAGAAGAAATAGAAAATGAATGCTGTGTTCTGTGCTAAAACTACAAAAACCTCTTGAGATATTTGTCAATTTGTGGTCCGATCTATCTGTATGTTACTGATTTAAGTTACATCTGGTGGAAAATGTCCAGCAGCACCACCATGTGGTTACTTTTTCTCTTAAAACCACGAGGACCTTTTATCCTGGGTCCCCGAATTCAAGGCAAATAAACTAGATGATGATCTGAAATTCAGCTAATGGGACTGAGCCTGAACTGACCAATCAGAGGTCTAGTTTCAGCCTCACATAATGTGTCCACCTTTAGCTTACTCCCTCTTCTCCCCGTCTTTCTTTCCACCTTCCTGCCTCCTCTCAGTGCTTTCTCAGTCAGTCTTGCTCATAACTGTTACTGTCCTTTCTCCTCCCACCCTCCTCCTCTTTCTCCTCCACCTCCTGTAGCGGTGGTCCTTCACCGGGGACAGCTCCTTGGTGTTAGGGGTAAGTGGGAGGCTCCCTCCTGCTGTTGTCATCTACCTTTTCTCGCCCGGTCAAACCATCACGTCCCCTGTAGACTGAAGCTTCCTGTTTCTTTAAGCTTAGACACTCGATTTGTTCTTTTTTTTTCATGAGCTGAAGGTCAACAAAAGTATTCTTTGCGCGATGATTTTACTGTTTACCATTGATCAGAGCGATGCTTTTACTCATTGGTTGCTTTGCATGTTATTTATCATCATGATTTATTACATCATTGTCTAAATGTTTGTATCAGATCCACTGCATGCAAGAGAAATACTCTAAACTCACTTCTTATTTTCAGTTGGTCCATGTGGATTTTGTGGGTGTTTTTTGTTGTCTTCTGCCTGCGTCATGCTACCACCTATGATTTGCTGGTAAACGTTCCTGGTTGGTTAGTTTCTCACCTCCTGGTTTCTCGTCCTTCAGCCAATAAGGTGTCTCCCACATCGTCCAGCGGAGTGATCCACGTGTACGGCGACGATGGCTCTGAGAAGAGCACCGGCAGCTTCATCCCTTACTGCTCCATGGCGCAGGCCCAGCTCTGTTTCCATGGACACCGCGACGCTGTCAAGTTCTTCGTCTCTGTACCCGGTAGGCACGAAGCCCACAAAGTCTGTCTGCTGATGTAACTGACTGTAACTTGAGTCTTTAAAGTGGATTTTAATTTTTATGTGTGTGACAGGAAATGTTCTGGCCACCCTGAACGGCAGCGTGCTCGACAGCCCATCAGAGGGTCAGGGCTCAACAGCACCACAAGAGACGGAGGCCCAGAGTGTTCATAACGTGTTGGTGCTGAGTGGAGGAGAGGGCTACATCGACTTCCGTATAGGTGAGCACAAAAACCTGACACCACGCACACATCTCAGGGTTGGGTCATCTAACAGCTGAGCTATGAGATATATACTTTACATATTCATTTATTTAAACTCTTTCTTAGTGTTTGTTGTTGAGTGTTCACTGCCCTCCAGTGCTCACGTTTATGAACTGCAACACTGTTGAATTAATGGTTACCACACGCTGTTATTAATGCATTTATTACTGACTTTAACATATCGTCAACACAAGGTTTAGTGTGTGTTCATCGCGGGATTACAGCTCTGTGTTTATCCGTGTTTCCTCAGGAGATGGAGAGGACGATGAGACGGAGGAGGGAGAGAGTGCTGGAGCTTCACAGATGAAACCTGCTTTGTGCAAAGCCGAGCGGAGCCACATCATCGTCTGGCAGGTGTCTTACATACCTGAGTGACACCTGGATCTGCTTTAACACCTCACCCACTCATCTCCTTAAACAAATCTCCTCCTCCTCTTTACTCGCCCCCAAAAGCTTCCAGCCACTCCAAACCTTGTAATTATCCCCTGGTCATGTAAAAGTTCCCCCCTTGGCTCTAAAAAACGACCCTCCAAGCCGTGTATCGTCCCTTGTAACTATTATATCCCCTCCTGCCCCGTCACCTTGTAACTTTAATGCCTTGTAAGTAACTCCTGATCTAGTAATCTGCCTGCCATCCTGTTTCTGTCCCACCCAGGGCATTGTAACTATCTTCATGAGCCTTGTAACCCAGCCTCATAACTACCTCCCTCCTCTGTATCAATCTTATATTCACCCTGTAAGCACACTGTGTCTCCTCCTATATTTACCTCAATTGTCCTGCATCTGCCCCAAAATTACTCCTCCTCTTCTTCCTCCACTTAGTTTGTCATCTGTGAAACCTCCACCTCGTCTTAAAGCAAGGCCCAGAGCCCCGACATGCATCAACTGTACCAAAAAATACAAACAAAACAAAACAAGAACAGCGGGTACAGAAATGTGAATGACAACACTGACTTGCATTTGCACCAGAAATCTGATTTTTCTAACAGCCAATCAGAAATCCATAACCATTTACGCCTTGATATGAACCTTGTTTAAACGGAGTTAACGGATGCAGATTTCTTTGACGGTGTTTGTGAGTGAATACAAGCGTACAGACGTCCTGTTTGGGCTTTTAAGATTGTAGCGGATTTGAGGGTAAGTGAAGGTGGAAAGTCAAAATTACGTCGAGTTCAGCACAGAAATCTGGGCTTTTTTTGGGCTGTTAACTAAAATAT
Organism: Sciaenops ocellatus; assembly: GCA_033000465.1. NCBI lineage: Eukaryota > Metazoa > Chordata > Actinopteri > Sciaenidae > Sciaenops > Sciaenops ocellatus. Next base: position 18,767,402 of record CP136877.1, read on the forward strand.
TTTGCATCCAATCTCGCATTTGAATTCTCGATAGTGACGTTTGCTCATTTTCTACCCTAATATATAAAAAAAGAGGAGATTGATAACGACTTGTGTGCTGTATCCGCCCCCCGAATCGCAGGAAATAGGTCATGCTGGAGTCACGTGAGGTTATAAAACCAGTCGGAGGTTGAGCGTAACGCGTCGACGGTTCGGTCAGACTCGTTTCTCTCGTCTGACTGGCTGTTGATCAGACGGTTTGGTGTAAAGCAGGTGGACAGTGATGTGTTGTCATTACGTGTACAGGGATTATTGTAAATCTCCAGACACACTGAAGCCCATCCTCTTTGTTCAGTATGAAAATTCATGCATTGATCTCTATCTGTGTGGATTAAATATTAAACATATTTGTGTGCTGAAAAAAAAGAAAACATGCGGTTGATTGTGGATGTCTTATTTCACAAAAAAAAAAAAAAAAAAGGATTTCAGGATCAGATTTATTGTTTTTGACAATTTTCATACAGCAAAGCCTGAACGTGACAAGAGTGGCAGCTTGGATAGAAGAAAATAAGATATTAGCACATGATAAAGTGCATCTTCTCTTTAATTTGGAAACACATGATGATGATATTACAAAACCACAATGAGAAATATGTGCTCATATTTTAAAACTCTTTACATTCAAGTAGTCCCACATGATGAAACAATCTGTTTTACAGAATTTGAATTTAAAAAAGAGGAAACTGAAAGTCGTGAATGTGTAACAAGGCAATAATTGTGTCTCATATTGTAGAAACATTTACATTTTGGCTGATTTTTCCATAATAAAAACTAAAAAAGGAGCCAGAACTGCAAAAATAAACTAAGCTGGTAAACAGTTTCTGTTATTTGATTAATCACAACAGTAAGTTTCCTGTTTTTCCACAGAAATGAACCTTCAGGGTGTTTTTTTTTAATGCAGCTACTTTATGACATGTTATTGCTCCACATTCAAAGCTTATTGCTTAAAAACTGTAAACATGAGATAGTGTTCTGGACTGAACAAAAACAATGAAATCTGTAGCAGAAGAAGCAGCAACGGTCAAGTTGCTGATCAAGTTATCGCTCGCTTAGTGCATGTTTGGTTTGTCATTTCACCTCAGGTAAATAAACGTTTTTTTAGAAAGCAATGACGAGCTACTAAAGCCAAAAAAAAATTCATCTGAGGTATGATATGACTCGCCGTGTAGTGACGCTGGTTCACCTACAGGACGGTGTACACGCAGCACGTGTAGGCCGTCAGTTGTAGATCCAGTGGCTGCTGCCGTCCTCCCAGCAGTGAAGCTCGTTGTGGCGAAACCACAGAGGGATTTCCTTCTGGGCGCTCTCCACCGAGTCGCTGCCGTGGATCACGTTCCTGAGAGCAGACACAGACATGTTCAGGACGCACAGAAGGGAACACAAAGGTTTGGTTGTTTACACTGTGGAGAGTGGAAGCGTGTGACATTTATCACATCATATTCATCAGCCTTTTCCAGCTGGAAACGTTGCTGATTAGAGGGAATACAAACGCTTAATCTGCTGCCACCGTGTCCAGATCCCGGATAAGCGGAAGACAATGGATGGACGGGTGGATTAATTTAACAATATTGAGAAGGTTTTTGAGAATAAAGAACAGTACAGCTGGTGTAACGGTCAACTGTAGAGAAACAAAAGCATTGTTGGTGTGATAACACTGTTTGTATTTGTTCTTTTATTCGCAGGTTTTTTAGAAACACACTGGTGGCAGAGATTTCATGGGACTGGAGAAATAAAACAAGAAAATTGTAGAGAAATGTTAGATTTAATACCTAAAAGAAACACCAAGTTACATGGAAACTGTTTGGTTTTAAAGGTCCGGCACACCCACAGTAAACTAACATGTGATTTTAATAATCTGGCTGATTAGATTTCTTCTCAGGGCGTGTACAAACTGACATTTTCCTCACTCTCCTGTAAGATTTCTTGGTTGGGGCACAATAAATGACACTTCTATCATCTATCAAACATGAACAAACATCTTTATCTTATTAGTAACACATGCGTTTGCTATGACAAATCAAAATGTCTGAGGAGAGTAGGTAAGAGTTGATCTTACCTGCCCACTTCCACGCCGTAATCTCCTCGGATTGTTCCAGGCAGCGAGTCTGCGGGGTTCGTCTCGCCCAACATCTTGCGCGCAGTCTTGACCACGTCCAAACCCTCCCACACCTGAACAAACACACAAGTTTAACCTGTTGAATGTCTTAACAAACTATTCTTGTGGACCATGCCAAATAGCACACTTAAAGCCCCACTGTGTACCTCTTCTACCATGAAATGATTTTAAATCATCTTGATGCTACAATGACGTGTAATAATCTGCGCCCCGTACGTCTGTTCTTGCAGAATGTGCTCCAAGTACGATCTCCCACAAGAGATACATCACATACACCACCACTGTTGCTGCTGTTAGTTCAGTTTGTTAGCCAGGCTGCCCAGACTGTGAGCTCAGAGCATTAGGGGAACGTAAGTGTTTGTACCACAAGGTATTTTGGACCACCGGGAAGAAATGAGGCTCCAGAACCGGAGTTGGGCATAGCTATGGACATAATGGCAGAGGCGAAGAGACCGAAGAAGACTCTTATCATAAGTGATATGATCATAACAAACAGCTGTTCATTTACCACAAACTGGGGGCGCTAAATCACAAATATACAAATTCCTACACCATGTTGCTTTAAGTCAAATATTTTCTGATGGTTTGTTCTGTGCTGAAGCTCTCCGACTTTCTGAAGTCTTCAGCATCCTGTGGTCCCGTGGACAAGTCTGCGGGAGAATCTCACCATTGCTACGACTGGTCCGGAGCTCATGTAGTTGATCAGATCTTTGAAGAAAGGCTTAGTCCTCAGTTCCCAGTAATGTTCCCTCAGAAGATCCTCAGACGCCTGACACACAAGAGAGACAAATCCAATTAAATTATTAAAAATATAATTAATTTATTATAATATGTTTATTTATCTGGAGCCTGAATAATAGTCTCCACTGAGAATAAAAGGCTGACATCCCAAAGTACCTGCAGAAGTTTGAGGCCCACCAGTTTGAACCCTCTCCTCTCGAAGCGACGGATGATTTCGCCAACCAGTTTCCGCTGAACGCCATCTGGTTTCACGGCGATGAAGGTGCGCTCATTCACACCCGTCCAGCCTAAAACCAGCAGACAACATACGACAAGAAAAATGTAGGCACAACCAACTTTAAAGTGTTTAAAGTGAAGAAAGACGGCCGCAACATACAAGCCACAGCAGCTTGCGTGCACCTCGGTATAGCCTGGAGGAGGCAGCATCATTTACTCAAGAGGCTGACACAAAGCTGAGCTCTGCATGGTGTATTTACGCGTGTCTAATCCATGTTGAAAGACAACCTCTGCACCCTGTGGACACACACACACATGCAGCAGTGTACACACCGGTTTGTACTACATGCGTCTCTACACGTGTTGTCTGTTATTTGTTAACTTTACGAGCCACTTTACATCACCGTGGACAAGCTGCAAAATACAATATTTTGCAGCTTGTCCACGGTGACTTGTCTTGTTGTCTTATTGTCTCTGTCTTTAATGAGAAGTTTCTGTGAGGAGTTTTTAGTTGATCACCTTTGTGGCTAAGATAAGGATCACATTCTTCATTATGGGAGGATTTCCGAGAGATAATTGAACTTCCCCCTGGTCTCTTTCTTTCTCTGTTTTTCAGACTCTGAACCACTTTGTGTGAGTGAGGATCTCTGACCTTTCAGCTGAAATATTTATAACTTAGTATTCTCTAACTCACTGGTTCTCAAACTGAGGTACAAGTACCACTAGTGGTACGCGGTGGATTCTCTGAAATCTACATTTTTTTATTAAATAAATTAATTCAGAAACATTTAATAAACATTTAATGAAAATAAACTATTAGATCCTGTAATATTTTGTTTCAGTATCATCCAGCTCCATAGTCACATCACGTTCATGCAGGTAGTACATAGCGTGCATATATCCATGATTAGTCACAAGCTAAAATGTGACGGGAGATAGTAAGTGGAGGTAAAATTAATGGTTCAAAAACTCTGCAGTCATGAAGAGAAGTGCGGATAAGGAAGAAGTTGTGGTTCTTGAACAACAGTCAACAATAAAAAAAGATTATTCCTATTAGGAGTACACCTTCCTCCTGCGTGAACTGTCTGTATGTAAACAGGGTCTACTGTATTTTAGCGTCTGTCATGATGGTGGTACTCGGAGAGCTGAATATATCCTGAGGTTGTACGCAGCGTGAAAACTTTGAGAAACATTGCTCTAAATCAGGGGTGTCAAACTTCTTTTAGTTCATCCGCCACATACGACCCAAGACCAGTAAAACCAGTTTGCATAACACTTCCAAACTTTTCCCCCTTTTTACGATTAATGAACCATTTATTTCTAAAACATGATGAACAGCCTGAGATGCGAGTGTGTCTCCGCGTCTGCGTTACAACTTACTTCTTACATTTAGTACTACTTTTATTTTAAAAAATTGAAATGAATGACTTATCTGCAACTTTAACGCAAAGTCCAGTGGGCCAGTATGTTTGACACCCCTGCTCTAAATGAATAAATAAATAAATACATTTATCTGTATTTATATTCTCATTCCAATTACTACCATGTGCAATATTGTTTATATTATGTCACTTAGTACACACCTTTAGTACTCTTTTTGGCACATCTGTACACTTGTCTGTTGTTTTTGCCCGGTTGTTTTTTGTTTATTGTATCGTCTGAAGGACACTTACTCCTATAGTGTATATCTATCTATACCTATCTATCTAAATAGACAATGGACAATGTATGTTACTGCTACTGGATGCTTGAATTTCCCTTGGGATCAATAAAGTATCTATCTAGATATTTTCTGCTGCTGTTACGAGTGAATTTCCCCGTTGTGGGGTAAATAAAGTATAATCTAATCTAATCTAATCTAAATAGTCTTTGTGATAATGTTCTTAGATATTAAAGTCGTGTGCTCATATTGTCTTTTTAACCTCATTGTAATCTTACTCTGTTGAATAAATCAAACGCAAAAACATTTTTATGTAGTTTTCTATTTTTATTTTTATATACGTAGTTTATAGTAATTAAACTATATAATAAAATTTATAGTAATTAAAAATGTCTTAACACGTTAACTTCTTAGCACAGGTTTAAATCCATAGGTTAATTTTAATGCATGTTTACTGTGTCTCATGCTGGATGCTTGAATCTATATCTATCTATCTATCTATCTATCTATGTTCATTTGTTCGTCTCTCGCTGGACTTTCCTCCACAGTCACTATCTGTCTCTGTTAATCTGTAAATCCAAAGACACCCTGCACTTTATCAGCAAACCTCTCAGTCTAAGTTATTTCAGCCAATGTTTGGTCTCACCAGTGTCTTCAGTCCTCGCTCGTTTAACCACCACCACCTCTCCAGGCTCACGTAGCTCTCTCCTTGACCTTTTTTTCGGCCCCATTGCAGCAGCTCTCTCCTGCTGCAGGAGCCTCTCTTGCCCTCTCATGAATCCTGCAGCGGCGCGCTAACACACGAGCTATTAATAGGATGATGAATCAACTTATTTCACAGTGAGGACTCAATGACTGCCCCGCTGCTGTTAGTGTAACGTTACGTTAGCACACGCACACATTTTGGGTATTAATAGCCACACTTTAAAGCCGAGCAACTCTACATTACTTCTGTGCAACTCCACATTAGTTATGTTATGTCTATCAAAGTTAACGGCACCTTCATGACACCATAGTTTCACCAGTTAACCGCTCCTCTTGTAGCTAGCAGAGGGCTGTCCCGGTGAGTCTCGCCTGTCCTGCACACGCACGGTGGAAACTGTGAGCATATTATCCACAGAGAGAGAAAGAGTCACACTGAAGAGCGAGTGAATGAAGTATAAACACGTAAAACACCAACCTGCCTGGAAGATGTACGCGAATATAGACAGAAACAGGCAGATCATTGTCGCCGGTTGGACGGAGCACACACACACACACACTTGAAGAAGGAGGGAAGGAGGACGTACGCACGCACGCACGAACGTACGCACGTTGCCTAGGAACGCTCCCCGAAAAGCGCGGGCATGTGATGTTCCAAGGCTCACGAGGAACAAATAATATGCAAAGCTATGGAAGCTCAGAAAGGACAAATGTGTAATGTTTACTGACTGATTAAACAGCCTCTAAAGTGCCAAAATTAATTTATTTTTATCACGATAGATAGATAGATAGATAGATAGATAGATAGATAGATAGATAGATGACTTTATTAATTCCCAAAGGGAAATTAGGTCGCTATAGCAGCAGTCCGGTATATTTGAATACAATAAAAATAAAAATACAATAGAATAAAATACTGAGGGAGAAACAATAAAAAAATAAGAACACAGAATGGGACAAGGACACTTAAGAAACACAAAATAAATAGGTAGATAAGGTGCAGTTGCAATTTGATGGTACTGATGATATGGTGGTAATGTTATTGTTGAAAACAGTATATAGTAATGATAATAATAACAGTATATAATAATAATACAAGTAATATTAATAATAATATAGATAGATAGATAGAAAGATAGATAGATAGACACACATAGAAAATTGTGTCATAAATTTACACAACAAGAACCATCAAAAATGACTTCCTGTCTCAGTATAATATTTACTTAAAAAAAAGAGTATCAAAATGTATCTGGCAGGACAGAAGACCAATGGAAAGGAGGTCTATGTTTACCCAACCTAAAACTTTACAACTGGGCGACCCAGTTCCGAGATGTGGTAGCTGCAAACTATAGCTGCCGTTAGCTTATGTCAGCTCAGTTTGTTAGCCGGGCTGCCCAGACTGTACACTGACAGTATAAAGAATGGACGCCGTATGCATGATGTCACACATAGGTTTCTGAAGAGCCGTTTTGAAGCTTAGTGTGGTGGCTCTGGCCGCCACCATCATAGCTAATCTAAAAATCGGCAAACACATGGACCAGAGGCGGGTCGGATGACGTCTGGGAGCTCAAACAAGCCATCTGTAACGGCACCTACTACTTGTCCTGTGACTTAAGCATAACATGAAATTTTTGTCAAACTGCAGCCAAGTCATATTCCCCATTTGCAATTTGTGAAATCTTGTTCATACACTTGCACTATATTAATCACTTTTACTAGCAAGCAACTATGTATGAGAGGCGTTGCGTTCGCAACGACGAGGAGCTCAACAAGCTGCTCGGCGGAGTGACCATCGCTCAGGGTGTGCTGCCCAACATCCAGGCGAAACATGTTACAGGTCACGTTACTTGACACCTGCTAAAAAAAAAGATACTCCACAATCCAGCCATCGAGTTTAAATACTTGACCACCAGTGTTTTACAGGTTGATGCTTTGAACTGCTGTTCAATTCACACTTTTCTATTTTGTCTTTTCAATGTAATTTTCAATCAATGAAATCAAACTGATGTCAAACTTGTCTCAAGTTTTACTCTTTCAAATAATCAATCATCTAACCATTAAAGTGAGCCTCTAATCATTTAACAGAAAAAATACATCAAACAAACTGCACCAGGATTAAATAACAATAAGTGCACCACCGCAGCCAAAACGCACTCCCCTCACTCAAATGAATAGAAAAACCTTTGCTTTCGCCTCAGTGCCTAAACCTGCTTAATGATTACACACACAGAAATCCTCATTCTCAAAATGATCAATGAAGAGGATCCCAAAGGCAGCGCATTAATCTTTTAGCAAAGTGTGTGCGGCAGAGTCTGGACCACTGACAGTATAGACAGAGATTTGGTTGCAATCTGCAGCTTCACCACCAGATGCTACTAAATCCTACACACTACATCTTTAAGCCTTAATATAATTTGAACCAGTTAGTTAAAAAACAAAACAAAATTCAGCCTCAGTAAAGTTGTAAATTAACGGGGGAAATTAGCGTTAGAGACCAAAACCTTTTTTGTACCAGGCTGTAAACATTTTGCTGTGAAGTTGGGCATTTTCATATGGGCACTTCTGGAGATTGATTGCTGATAGTTGGTTAGGATGGTGGGGAGATTTATTATTATTATTATTATTATTATTATTATTATTATTATTATTAAAAGTAGTTGCCAATATGTCTGGCCTTATCTAAAAATAAACAAAATTTAAAAAAAATAAACAAAATTTAAAAGTAAACACATTTGAAAACAAAAGCAAAATATCAACAGACAGACAGAAGATCAAAGGACATTAGAATGTTATGATGTCATCATGTTGATCATGTGATTCAAACATCAAAGCTACTTCAAAGCCAAATCACCAGTGTGAGATCACCACATGTATCCACCACATAGCTACCATATTTCTGTTTTCAAGCAGCACTGCCACACACTGGATTTGCATTTCGTAACAGGGTTTAATATTAGACACCACCAAAATGGGCACCTGTACTCCACAATGCAAGAAAGAAACTCAGAAGCTCATGAACAAAATCAGGGAGCTAAATAGACAACTTTCCAAATTTGTTCTACTGGAAGTGAACTTTCAAAAGGAAACAAAAGAATGCGAGCGACTCCAAAAAAGAGTGGAACAACAGGACCTCACTCTTGACTCATTAAATAAGCAACTGTTTGAAGTGAAAGCTGCTCTTCACAATGAACAGGAAAAGAGAATTAATGAGAAAAATGTTTCAGAAGAAAGAATTTTTCAACTTGAAAAAAAATGTCAGGAATTCCACAACAAATATACAGTGGAGAGGTCAATTAGAGACAAAAGGGATAATGAAGCATTACTCCACAGGACTGAGGTGTTCAGAAGCAAAGACAAAGAATGTGAGTCCTTGAACCACATAGTTCAAGAACTCACAGGCTATAAAAAATATGCCATCAAAATAATTGCAGAACAAAAAGAGCGGCTCAGAATTGCAGAGGTAAAACAGGCTGAGCTAGAGACCAAGGCGACAAACACAAAGCAGAAACAAACCAACTCAAATTTAACAAATCAGATCAAAGTATTAGAAGGCTCCCTGCAAAATGTTCAACAAAAATGTCAGAGACTAGAGGAGAATATTGAAAAAAAGAACAATGAAATTGAAACTTACAAGAAAGAAAATTACCTGCTAATTACGAAAGCAGCTGCCTATAAAAATGAGGTGAGCAAACATGCTGCTACAATTTTAGATCTGAAGCGTCAGAAGGGTCATTTAGAGGTAGATAACGATTTACTGTTAAATGAATCAGAGAAAAAAACAAAAGAAGCAGAAAAGCAGCGTAGTATCCTAGAACACTTGGAACGCAAATGTGCCAACTACAGTGCTCTGAAGGCAACGCTCAGAGAAACAGAACAAGAACATGTTCAGATGACCAATCAAACACAGGCGCGTATAATTGATCTAATGAAACGGATTAATGAATTGGAGAAAAGAACAAAACATCAAATGAATAAGACAATGTCTGTCCAGAGCGAGAGATCGCTGATAAGTGAAAACTTATTCAAAGCTCTCGAGCAAATAAAAGAATACAATAAAATAATTGAAGAACTCAGAGAAGAAACCAGAAACAAGACTTGTGAGATCAATTCGATCTTAAGACAGCAGCGTCACCTTGCAAACCAACATAAATATCTGGGGAGAAAATATAGAAAAGTGAAGCAGCTACTGGCAACTGAAAAGGCAGCACACAAGATTGCTAGAGATTATGCTGAGAAAGAGCAGACCATGGCACAAAGCCAAATGGCCAAGTTTGTGGCAGAAAAGGAACAACTAGACAAGGACATAGAGTACTACAAAAATTATGCAATAGACCAAACAGCCATAATCAACTACCTGGAACATACCAAAACAACCCAAGAGCAGAAAATCAAAGTATATGAAGAGGAAATTAAGATTCTCAAGCGCCAGACCCGTGACATCTTGAATGATCTTCACAGGATCCCCAGGATGCCTCGCTTTAGAAACACAACTATGGAAAAAATAAGACGAGTTTATCCAAGCATGCAGATCAAACAGCAGCATCTGAAGGATCTTCTGCAGGAAAAAGACAAGGAGATTGAGAACCTGAAGTCCATGCTGGCTAGGCGGCCAGATGATGCAATACAGAAACTCCAAATGTGTCAATGGGACATCAGAAAACTCAAGAAAGAGGCCATGGCACGAGAAGCACTCCTTGTTATGTACGAGGCAAAGGTCAAGAGCCAGGAGGAGGTGAACAGCAGTATGTCAATGAAGTTGAGACAGTTGAAGATCGAACGTAAACAAGAATCAACAAACACCACACTGCCTCCTATTTCAAAAAAGCCCCAGCCCCCAACTGTTGACAAGTCACATGACCGGCCTAAATCTTCCGGCATAACAAGGTTCCCACGCAGGCCCTTTCTATGTCAGTCCACAAAACCTTCGTTAAATTCTGTCCGTCTACCTCCCTTACAGCTAAACAAATAAGCACCTCCATATACCCCCCCAAGTATCAGGTCACCATCAACAGTAAATGTTTCTGAACCTCACACCTCCACTTCGAATGAACAGCGGACCTGGGACAGGTCCACTGGGTTTTCCCCGGGTGCTCCGGTTTGCCTAATAGTCATACAACAACTAAAAAAACAAAAAACAAAAATAAACAAAAACAAAATTGCATAGGAATTGGTATTTTTACGATTCAGTGACCTCAGTTTCAGATTGCATTACCACTTTATTGCATTTGTGTTTTGTTGTCGGTTTTGTTTTCTCTATATAGCTTACATGTTTTTTTCAAAAAAGGGTTAAGTCCAGACTTAATCCATGAAGACGTATCGAAACATCGTCATGGATCTACAAACAGCTGCCCCAGACTTAACCCTTTTTTGAAGAAAGATGACCTGGGCGACTGAGAACCTTCACAGAAAGCTTAGATGGATTTTCCCCGGGTGCTCTGGTTTCCTCCCTTATAAAATATACCTTAATAAAACAAAATCACAGAACAATGCATCTTTTTCAAGTGTTTTAGTTCCCAGTTATAACTTTAAAATTGTTTCCCTTTTTGGCCTTTCGGCTGATTCTCTGTGCAATTTCTGTGGCTGGCCAGCTTGAGCTGCTCTGCAGATTGACACAGGCTGCTTGTGAAAGGATATTTCTGTGTGTATCATGTAACATGCATTAATATCATGTGTATTTCAATTAATCAATAAAGAAATATATAAATATATGATAGATACATATCTATATCTATATTTATGAACACATATATATATATATATATATCTTAGAATATATATATATATATCTTTCAAATATGTATATAGTTATTTTTTATGTTTTTATCTTTATGTTTGCACTTACCTGTCATGTCCCTTGTCTTTTAAACTGTGCTTATGTCTATACCTGTATGTACAATTGAGAGCAAAGTGAACCGGAGTCAAATTCCTCCTGTGTGTACACACACCTGGCCTATAAAGTGATTCTGGTTCTGGTTCTGATTCTGGTTCTGATCAAATATCAATGTGATCTACAAATACAAAAAATATTTTAAAATTATGAAAATAAAATAAGATGTAGATGAGAAGTCAGACTGTTGTGATGAGACTGTCTACCAGTGTTGTAGTATTCAAGATCGGTCTTGATCTCAGAGACCAGTTTATGAGGATCTCAGTCTCACATGTTGACAAAACTTTACAAACCGAGTCTCAAAATGACATCACAGCTCTGTGACACAGTCAAAAACTAATTGATAACGTCGCAGCGCAACAAGTCCATGCTAGCTAAGCAGCTAAACTTTAACACTGATACTCCTCCGTGTTTAGATCCTGCCCTGCTGTGGGTCATTATACTGTCATCGGTCACACGCATGCACGCTGTAAACAATACCATTGGCTGTAGTGTCCACACTATCAACCCACAATTGTTTTTTTTCTCTTCAGATCTACATTGATCTCATAAATCGCTTCTGTGAGACCAAAACAGTTTTTTGTACCAGGCTGTAAACATGTTTATTTCTGCTGTGAAGTTGGACATTTTAACATAGGGACTTATGGAGACTGACTCGTTCCGTAGCCAGCCTCAAGTGGACGTTTGAGGAACTGCAGTTTGACGCAGGCACAAAAGCATTAAAACAAACACAGAAGCTATATTTGTACCACATATTTAATATTTACCACACACAGATACATACAGAGAGGCCTGCTTCAGATGAAAATAGCAGAGAACTTATTTGAGTCCGAGGTTTTGAGATATTGTCGAGGGCGTCCATTGTAGTTGAACAGAAGAAGTTATGACCAACACTGATTTGGTCCAAAAAGTCCAAAATTTCCACCTTCAGAACCACAAATATCACACTGCTGTCCCCTCTGTCCTCTGCCTCTCTTGTTCCTGCTTGCGGAAATAGTCTTTGTTGAGCAGGACGTCCCTCTGCAGAGGCAAGGACGGCTCCTTGGTCACTATGCTGCCTGTTGTTTTCTTGTGCTGGGCCAGCAGCATGGCGCGGAGCAGGGGAGGGTAGGGGACGTAGCGCACGGGTGGCTCAGGGAGCGGCTCAAAGTCCGTAAACTGCTGCTCCATGTGTTTGGGAACCAGGCGCCAGTCGTGGTACACCGCCTTGTCCACCTCCTTGACCTCGCTCTCCTGTTTTCCTGTGAAGCAAAAGTGACAGTTAAATTATTACCAACGTGTTACAATAGCCAATTGACATGAAATAGTAAACACAGGTGCTACCAATGATACTAATTAAGATTCGACACCTTAACTAGTTATTGGAAACACCTGCTGTGAAAAAGGTCTATTCTAGTGGATAATAAATACATTTCCATGGTCTCAAAGTAGTCTAATTAATTTAGTTTACTCGAATATTAATATCTATATTAGGCACATACAGTCTGATTAAGGATATTTATCATCCAGACCACTATGTCACACTTAATCTATCCACAGTGCAGAGCTCTGTTTGTGCCCAGTTGCGATGTGGTCACCTTCCTCTGGCGGTGGAAACTGGACTCCTCGATGTATCACGATAACTTTTTCGTCCCCCTGGCCATCAGACTGTACAACAGCTCTAAGTCATGGCAGGAGGCACAATAGACAATGGACAATGGACAAATCTGCCCCTCTTTGCACAACTTTCTGGACTCTCTGTCATTGTCATTTCTGACTGCCTCTGCTACATGCTGTGACTTTCATTCATCTGTTCACAGCCATTTGTAGTTCTATCTCATATTTTTATAATGCATTTCTATCTCTACGGTCACTTTCTATTTTTTATAGTTTTCCATTTGTATAGATGTTTAGCACGGGTTAACTTCTTAATAGTTATATATTTATTTTCTATGCAAATTTTTAACTCCTCTGCACATTATTAATACCTCTGTACGTGTTTAAATCCTATGAAAATGTGTAATTTTGCTACAAATGTTTAATTTCTCTGCACATATTTAAATTAAGATCTATCTCAGCTTAATTTTAACGTATGGTTCCTGTGTTATAGGTTAATTCTAATGTATGTTCAATGTATGTTTGCATGCTGCTACTGGATGCTTGAATTTCCTTCGGGATCAATAAAGCATCTATCTATCTATCTATCTATTTTGTCTTGAATACCTACCAACAATGTAAGAGGTCTCTTTATGTTTGATGTGTTTAAAGGAACGGTCTGTGCCTCGTTTATTTTCTGTATTGTCCGCCATGCACGGTGTATCACTTGCTCACTTGTTCTTGCTCTTTGGTTGCTATGTTTGTAATGTGGGCTGGGCACATTTGATGCATGACACTTACATACCATGTGTTTTTTTTTTTTCTTATTTCTTGGCTAACAGAAAGCTGTTGACATTTGTGTCCTCAGTGGTAGTTACAGTTACACAGACCAATATGTTGTGGAGCCCTTAAATCACATACCTTTGTAGGTGAGGACGCCCCATGCTTTGCCATGATCCATGTTCTAGAAAACACAAGAGTCACTTGGTTACTTGTATCCTGAGAGACCACATGACAAACCACAACGACTTGTCTACACTCTCACCTCAGACGTGTAGTCCACCTTGACTTTAGTGATCTGCCAGTAGCTGGGCTCCGTGTGCTCCTCCAGCCAGGACTTACGGGTGAAGAGGCGACCCACTCCGAACATCCTCATGCCTGCCAGCAGAGAGAAGAGGCGACTCTCCCTGCGGACGTCCTGCCAGGCCAACACAGGCAGCATCTTCCCCGTGTGCGGCCGCCTCATCGTCTCATAGTCCAGGGCATACTTCTGGGACTCCCTCGGCCGGGACTTGAGCTCTCGGTACGCCCGGATCTTCCGAGCCATTTCGGCTATGAGGCGAAGCCGCTTTTTCTTCACCATGGCTGCTCAGTGTTTATCCTGCAAGAGGTTAAAATATCTGACATTAAAGCAGCTATCTGAGATATTTAAACGCATTCACCTGTCAGCATGGACGGTCGGTGGAGAGCATAAACATGTATCAACCAGGCTAACCGTTAGCTGGCATTAGAGGCTAAAAACACCTCAAACAAACGTTCGTAAACGGACACCGAGTGATATATTTTAATGAGCTATAGATGAACTATGGACTCTGTTTAAATGCTGCAAATATCTCAATTAAAAATACCTCAATGTCCCTGATGAGAGTTCAACTTGACCTCCGCAAGCAAGGCACACAACTTCCGCTCACTCGGTCCGACAGTTCCCTGTGAACACGCCGGTGAATGTTTGTTCCGCATGACGTAAGGACAGGCGGTAAAATAATAATTACAATAAAAGATGTCGAGTATTAGATAAAATGGATAATTAAAAACCTGCAAAGATGTTCTGTCAGTTCCTAATACATATGCTCCACTGCACCATTTCATTGCACATTCCCATTCAGTGTAAAAAAAATGTTTTATCCTTGTCTAGACATACAGATATACATTCCTCATGTGTGCACACATACCTGGTGAATTAAAGTGATTCTGATATTAAACCAAAGGAGTGTTTTATTGTGTTTAATATTAAGTAATTGCATAAAATAATTATGTTAGTGTTGCCCTTTGTACTGATCCAGATTTTAGAATAACTGAGGTCTTTATTTTTATTACCTGCTACATTTTAGATGAACACCGAAGACATCAAAACAACAAAGGAGCACATATAGAAATATGTACTAAACAAACCTTTTGCTTTTAATGACAGCTTTACACAATCAGTCAGTCAGAGCCAGCAGTTCCCTTTATTCTTGTTGGCGTCCCTCAGTAGAAAACAGGTGGTACATTATTATGTAAAATAACAGGTGTTGAGTTATTACATTAATAACCTGTAAAGATTTTCTACATCATTTCTGAATACCAATTAAAGCAAGGGAATGTTTGATATTGTGTAATTACTTCATACTTTGTACACAATACTGAGTGCATGTCACTCCATAGCACTCATTTATTCAGTTAACTGTTCAATATGTGACTTATATTTTCTTTAAATTCTATGAAATGTTACTTTAGGGATACTATATTTACAATTGATATGGATTACATACATTACATGATGGCTTTTATTTGTAATTCAGTTAATTCAGTTATTCATTTCACTCAGGAAATGTTCATTCATAAAACGAGTAATTAAGGAATCAAAACTTAAAATATTTCAGCTGATCGAAAGAATGACATCCTAAAACTGAGACTTCCCTGGCACCAGTTTGTAATGAATGAACACACGTGAACGATCCTTTGTGCATATTTAGCATTCATTTTATTTTCAGCTGAAAATCATGCTGATAAGTTATACAGAAAAAGGCGAGTAAAGGCCTTCACATACAGTATTATTAATATGACATGTTATAGAAGAAACACTTAGAATTTTTTCATATTTACAGTATAACAGTAAGAAAAAGTGCTTGGATGCATCAACGTGAAGACAAATACTGTGAAATAAGACGTGAAATTCATCTGCTGGACTATGACTAATCTCGTGGTGGTAACATTATAACAAGATTTATTGGGATAAATCGGATAAATCATTACACAACTGGACAGAATTAAGTGTGTCATGTCGAACTACTCATGACGAATGAGCACGGTCCTCTGGTACCTTCACCGCTGTATTTGTGTCTATGCCTCCATCATAACATCCTAAAACACCCATCATCACATAAGATGCTTGTATTGCATAGTACCTTAAGTCTCTGTGTACGTCTACTTAAATCAAGACCTTGAGGAGAGAACGTGAGGCAGCACCTGGGTCAAACACTACTTTAATACTTATATATTGTTATGCTTTTATACTCTAAAGAAAAATTACTTACATATTTAACCCAGGGGTAATGCCCCACTCCTAGGTCATTCAAGATCACTTAAATTGATCTTGCACCACTCAGCATCTGTAGGCCTTAAAAAGGTGGCTGTAAAATGTTTGTAGAGCATCAAAACGTCACTCCTGCAGCATGATCCACCTCTCTACTCGCCTTTAAATGTGTTCAATATATTCTAAAATATGTACTTACGCCAGAATATGGCTGCAGCTTCAGTCAGAATGAGTAGTGTAACATGTAAACTGTGTTTTAGCCACATTAAAAAAAAAGTATTATATGTACACACAGAGAGCTGAGAGGCCAGCTACACTACAGGGGGAACTGTGAGAAGTTTCTCTAAGTCTTTCCGCTGTGAATACTTTGACTTTACAGGCATCTTTCAGCCAACAGGAGCTGAGTGTTTGATACTAAAAAGATTCAGAATAGAGTACGACCTCGAACAGTCAAGAGGAGTAAAAGATGTGATGGAACAAGGCCTTGGAAAAAAAAGCAATAGACACCCTTGCATAAAGTACAAAAAACATTAAAACTGCTCATAATCTCATATTTTGTCAATCAAAGTGAGTAAAAAGTTCTAAAAACCGATGGAGATGTAACAGCGATGAAAAGTTACTTAAAATGTGTGGCAGTCTCTTCTGAGTGATCCGATTTAAAAGATCTACACTAAATAACGACGTATACTGCTTACATTATTTTAGAAAAAGAGAAATCCATAGTTTAGTTCATAAACAGGAGACTTTGAAAAGCTGGTGACAGATGGATGTTGAAGTAAACGTAACAAATATTTGACTTTTTTTTTCCTCAAGCTCCTCAAGAAACAAGAATTATCTGATGAGGAATCATGAGGCGTATGAGCCGCTCCACTAAAAGAATATTTTCATTTTTGGAGGACTAAAAGCTACAAAGTACATTCAGGTTTATTTCACCTCCTTCTAACATTTCCTAGGTTTTTAATCCGTCTAAGGGTGCGTTCAGACAGGATCAGGCACTGCAGTGAAAATGCATCTTTTTTTTAATTAATTTGAGTGGGGGTAGTGCATTTTTGGTGCCAAAAAAAAAAAATGCAGTGAAGTGGAGCTTGATTTGTAGAAAACGGCCGCCAATCGCTCAGACCAATCAAACCTCCACAGTCAGCCTGAAATGTCTCTGAAACTGAGACTATCCACGCCTCATGGACTAAACTCTGATACTCTACCTGTTGTGTTCTAGTTTTGTTTATTTTACGTACCCAGCTTCAAAATCTGAGTCTGACTCGCAATTTACGCTGCAAAATAGAGACACGAAGAAGTTTAATTTGGTTCGTGTCCGGCGGTTTGAGAGAGCAGTGGTTGAGTGACAAAGACAGTGAATAAGAGTGAGGGAGCGCAGCATCGATAAAGCCGGTTAATCTGCGAAATAAAAAGTTATTTCCTGATTGTTTCACAGCAGTTACATTCAACACAAATAGACACAACCCTGCGTTAATTCGCCGCAGCACCTGATCCTGTCTGAATAAACCTGAAAAATGTTTGACGGCAGACGTTTTTACTGTAACTTTACTGTAACACTTCCTGTCTGTCGCACTGATTCCCACTTTGGCAACCTAACAGAAAGTTGCAGATGTTAATAAAACAGGTAACAGATTACTTTGATAATGCTCTGATTGCATTATAGGTTGTGAACAATATACATTATTTGCATACAAGATGAAAACACAGAAAATATACAGTCTCTCTCTCTCTCGCTTTTTTTGAAATCCCCCTTTTATACCATGATGACCACCAAAATTTGGCCATCGGTGACTTCAGTGTTACACTGTACAGTCCGTCCCTGCATCATGTCACTAATCCCCATAAACAACATGGCAACAAGTTATGCTAGCTAACAAAATAACACCACGTCTTTTCACTTACAGAATCACGGAAGCTGGTTTGAATACCGGTTGTATGATCATGAAGCATGAAGACGTCTGAATGGCATGAGAGAAGATCACAGTAAAAGACGTGCAGGCAGGAATACTGCCGTCACAGTTTTCCACCTACGTACCCACTCCGATCCTGGTTATTTTCTTCACTACTGAACGACATTGATGCTGAGGAAAGCTTGAGGCAGGTAAGAAACACCAGCTTAGACGCTGTAGGACAGTATCGTCTACCAGTGTTTAAGAGGAGGTAGGATTTGAGCCGTCCAGTCATGTCCAGCGGCATCTCTTCCTCTGACAGGCTTCGGGGTCAGACGTACAACCCTCCGAGTCACTCTCGGAGGAGGACGGTCCAGCCAAGGGAGGTACAGGCAAGCGTGAGGGACGCTCGGGCCCGTCTGGAGTTTCTTCTGTGGCGCCACCGTTTAGACTGAGCACCCAACCCAGTTTGTTGTGGAGCAACTGACGAAGGCCCGGCGGCAGTGGCAACACGTCCAAGGTGTCCATACAGTCCGGCAGCAGCTGGCGAAGGCGAGCACAGCAAAGATAGAGCAGGGAGGTGGGCGCGGAGCAGGATCTGATCACCTTCATGCTGCTCTTCGCTGCCGTGGAGCACGCCATCGGATAAAACCTCTTATTTTGTAGCTCTGTGGCAGCAACGCCTATATCGAGAATGGTGACAAGATGCGTAACATGTTCTTAAAACGCCATTCTCGGATATGTTGCAAGAAATCACAGTACAGAAATACCAAACAAGGTCATTTACGGCTAAATTCCACCAGGCATGGATGCACCGTGGCTGCCAGAGATGATCTAGTCAATGTTTCAAACCCAACCAGAAGCGTCGCCATGCTGAGAATATGTGGCGGTAACGGACCCCATGAACAGCTAGCATCAATCTGCACAGAGCAGCTCAAGCTGACAGGAAGTCAGACTCAGAAATGGCATAGAGAATCCGGTTGATTTTCAAAATAAAACAAACAAATTTCCAGTCGTAAAAACAGACAAAAGGGGAACAATTTAACTGTGTAGCATATTTACACGTTTAGAAATACATAAATCATTGAGAAATCTGAACAAGTCATTAAAGTCTGGTGAGCAAACTGCTCCTGGTGGGGTTTGAAGTCGCATGGAGAACGGACCAAAACAGCGTCGTGACTGTGATGTGACGACGATATCTCCCTGTGGGAGAGACAGTGTCTCCAAAACATAGTTTGACTACCAGAGAAATGTGATATCTGTATCTCACTACATATCAGGTTTATGGCATCATATGACACAAACGTATCAATATTGTTTGTTTAAAAAATTACTATTAGCTGACATTATTTAAACTCCCAAATATCAGTATCAGCTTCAAAAACCCAGCATCTGTTGGGCTATAGATTACAGTAGAACACTCTTAATCACATCAGTACTCAGTATTAGCAGCAATAAAGTTGGTGCATCCTTACAAATCATCATCAAACTACCACCACAGAGGTCAATCGTGACTAACCTATACACTTGCGATTCTTGAAGAACGTGAGTGTGCCGTGCCACAAGTCCAGATGGACTCCGATGATGGACCCCTGTCCAAACCGGGAGGAGAAGTTCATCTTGTCTCCTTTATGATGCAACAAGCCTGAAAAAAGGAACAGAAACACTGATGTCTAACTTCCACAATAACTACTATGAGCTGTTACTGCGTGTTGTGATCGTCTTACCAGTGTAAGAAAGACCCCAGCTGTCTGTATCTTTTCCCAACAGGCTGCAGAACGTGTGTCTGTATTTGTCTAGATTCACATCAGAAGTACCGATGCCAACCATCTGTGCAGAAATAAAGAACAATTCAAAGACTTGTTTTTAGGCGAAACAGTTTCTGTGATTGCATAATAAGATCAGGAGTTGAGTTTTACCATGTCTGTTCCGTACACGGGGGACGTCATCTTGATTTCCCAGAAGTGCTGCCCTTCAGCCAGCTCCTTGGAGCCACGGATAGCTGCTGTACCACAGCTGTATTCAGAGTGGAAGTTCACTTTGCGATTGTCGCAGCTCAGTAACGTCGCCGTCGACCGGCTGCTGGCATCCCAAACCCAGTCGAACTCTGCAACATCAGAAGTCATTCAAAAAGTTATAAAACTGGTGCTTTCTTTAATAATTATCCCTTCTAATGCAGCAGTCGTCTTGTACCTTGGTCGTCCTCTCCACAGTGGCAGTCCTTCACTTGGTGGAAGCCTCGCAGGCGAGGGTTGTAGTTGGTCTCAGCCTGGGAATCGCAACCACAGTAGGACTCTCCGGTGACAGGCACTGCGCTCGGGACCGGAGGGACCATCACTGCTGAAAAGTCTGCCTCGGAGTCTGAATCACTGTACTGGAGAGCAACGATGTGGATAGAAAGATCAGTAACACTTTATTTGGATAGTCTGCCGATAGAAAGTTAAAGTATCTGTTTCACTTTGTCTGTGAATGTTTATGTGCCTAAACCTAACCAAACCGAAGCTGCTGAGGTGTCACAAATACTCTAACTATAATCTGTAGGCGGACTATCCAAGAAAAGTGTTACCAGCTTACGCTTACGTAACAGCACAGCACTGGTTTTGATGTTAGGCTGCTACGAAGCCAAAATTGGGCACTGGATTGGATAAAATGTCTGCATCTCTAAGATATGATAGCAGGATCCGTTATGTTCCACTCCTTTCTGTGGAGAGACTATTAGCTCTAATACAAAGCGTGCAAACAAACTGAAACTTTACCCTCGAGCGTCAAACATTAGCACGAACAAACCCACACTGTTTACAACAGCCAAAGGCAAATTAGAGGCCTGAGACTTCTCATGGTGACACATCCTTTCTCCTGCCTGGAGTGTAAACAAGTGGCATCACATGACATCAACAAAAACTTGCATATCTGTTCAGAGCGAGCTTTAGGTCCAGCAGCACTTGTCTGCTTACCTCTAGGCGGTCATAGCTCCATTCTTCACTCTCTGAGGCCAACACAAGCGCCCGGGCATCAGCATCCCGCCGTATCCCACCCCAAACATATCTCCACGCGCGGCTGTTCCTGTTTCGTCTGGACATGGCAGCAACACGAGTCTCACCAGTAGAAGAGCCGGCCAAAGTCAGTTCAGGGTGTTTTCAGTCCAGATGCTGGACGAACAGCATCAGTCCAGCTGCTGGAAGACAACATGACAACATCTTTGAGACTTCCCTTTGTGCGTGCATGTCCTCACACACTTGCATAAGACGTGTGACATAATTTGCTACCATCCTGCTGTCTTATATCACCGGGAACATTTGCTACAACCTTGCTTTCTCCACCACACTCATGACAAATGTTGTTCAGACCACTAAGACACACTTTGTGGGGCAACATTAACCCTCATTAACGCACACATCATGTACCTACTTGTACTAACTGTTAGTAGTCTACTTCCAGTGCAGATATAAGCGACATTATTGTTATTATTACCCTTTAAGATGATGTTTTCCTGGCTAGCTTCAGTTAGTCAGCTGGTCCAGCTAACAGGAGCAGCTAGCCCCGTTGACTGTTAGCAGGCTATAACAAGGTCACAATTCAAGTCAGCCTGTTGGTTATACGTGTGTGTACGGCTCAGCACACTTCTGTACGTTCAGGACTATAGTGTCTTTGTGGTTTATTAGCAGCGTGTTGAGAATAAAAGGCGGCTGAAGCGGAATAACTTGGGGCGATGTGGTGATACAGAGTCAGAGCTAGCTGGCTAGTTAGCTTCCGTTAGCTTCCGTTAGCTGGATTAAATGATAGCCGTTAACGTTACCTGCGTGATGTTCGCGAGCGGCATTCACGAGACAAAAAAAAAAAAGAAAAAATCACTTGACAACACCTGCGGGGGGACCGTCCGCTCCTCGAAGCCACCGATCGCCGGATGGTGAAAACACGAACAGCTGAAGAGGGAGAGGCTAGCCGAGCTTCCCCTTTTTTCATGACCTACTTTACATTAGTGTGACCGTAAACAATAACAGGCAGGCAGGCAGGCAGGCAGCGGCTCACAGCACACAGGCTGCTTCACAGGAAGTTTTCAGGGCAACATCAGACACTCCCGACACCACAGCTGAGAGGAGCAAGCGCTGGAGGACAGAGGTCTTACTGACCAAGTATAACATCACAAACTCCATTACAAGGGGAAGTTTTGGAAGCATTCAAAGTGTGAACAAGTATCAGATACAGAGATATACATGTGCCGAGAAATTAAACGTGCAGAGAAGTTAAACATGCTAAGAACTAAACATGTGCAAAGAAAATAAACAAGTGCAAAGAAATTAAACATGTGCAGACAAATTAAACATGTGCAGAGAAGTTAAACATGCAGAGAAATTAAACATGCTAAGAACTAAACGTGCAAAGAAAATAAACAAGTGCAAAGAAATTAAACATGTGCAGACAAATTAAACATGTGCAGAGAAGTTAAACATGTGCCGAGAAATTAAACATGTGCAGAGAAGTTAAACATGTGCAGAGAAATTAAACATGCTAAGAACTAAACATGTGCAAAGAAATTAAACATGTGCAGACAAATTAAACATGTGCAGAGAGGTTAAACGTGCCGAGAAATTAAACGTGTGCCAAGATCTTTACAAATATATAACTATATAAAAGTAAAAATAGAAATCTTTGTAGAAATAAATAGAACTACAAACAGAGACTAAAAAATATCAGTACTTATTATGAAAACTGCTCACTTTCTGGGTGTTATACTGTTATACAATATATGGTAATGGTACAATGGTAACCGCTCATCCTTATCAGGGTCGCTATGTTCAGGGCACATAGAGACAAACAACCATTCACACTCACATTCACACCTATGGCAAATTTAGAGTCACCAGTTAACCTGTTAAGTCCTTCATTCAAAATATTACTTGAAGGTCCAGTGTGTAGAATTTAGTGGCATCTAGTGGTGAAGTGACGTCTCATTCTAAGGTAACAAATATACACTAATGAAAACATAGTTATAAGTATTATATCAATAAATTAACTGGACCTTTAAGTGAAGGACCAGAAGTGTAAAATAAAATGTACTTGTAATGTAATTTTAATCCACAGTCCTTGTTTTGAGCACACAGCGGACACTAGTCTGACTACAACCTCATTATGCAGTTGAGGTTGTAGTTTGCAGTAGTGTTATCATATTAAGAGGTGTTTCTAATATTTTGGCCACCCCACATACATGAGAGAACCCCCTTTCAATATAATACAACAACAACACCCACTACAACCTCAGTAATAAACATAATAGTTCAATGAATACCTCTCTGACAGTGTCAACAAAAACTGGTATCTGGGTATCTTTGTTTCATTCAGTTTGTAGCTCAGAGGATGTGATGTGTATAAATGTAAAACTTGTTACAGGCCGTTTGGACAGAGCCGTAACCAACACTGCTACATTTATATATCGTTCAAGTGTTTGTAGTTTTGTACATTTTTTTCTTTTGGTACATTACAATGTGAACACTGCGCTGTGCGATGGACCTTACAGTGCTGCACTCAGCAGCCAGTGAAGCTTTGTCACCATTTTACCATACAGTGATTCAAGGAATCACAAAAATGTGTAAAGATTTTTCAGGTGCATAATATCTGTGAAATTCCCCCTGATTTTGTCTTCAGATATATTATTCTAAAGACGCTGGTGGAGCTCCCTGAAGATCAGATCTCTGTCGCTCATGATTTATCTGAACGTTTGAGTTAACAGTGGATTACATACTGTTCGTATCAACTTAAAGTATAATAATAATAATATATTCAGTGCCATTTATGAATCAAAAGGAGTATTTAATATAGTCATACACCACAAACACAAAACTGTTTGAACACTGTAGCATGTAGGGAATAAACTAAAATAAATATATACTTTCATTACTCTCATGTGTTCATGCTTTAATTAAAAATATGAATATAAGGAGGAGATATTCATGCCCACCACAGCCTGAACTGGAATAACTTTGTTGCCTTTTCATATAGCACCATCATCTGGTCAAAATTTTAATTTGTCATGTCCAATACTTTGATTACTTCTGTTAAACTAAGTGACTACTGGGTGTTGTTTAGCTCAGTCGGTAGAGCATCCGCCCCATGTACAAAGGCTCAGTCCTTGCTGCGGTGGCCCAGGGTTTGAATCCGACCTGTGGCTCTTTCCGGCATGTCATTCCCCATCTCTCTCTCTCTCTCTCTCCCCACATTTCCTGTCACTCTTCAAGCTGTCTCTGTCAAATAAAGCTTAAAAAGGCCACACAAAAAATAAAATAAATAAATAAATAACTGACTACTACACCAACCTACTGCAAGTTCTTACTGCTCATCTCATTTACTGACTTAATTATTTAGTGTCTGATTTCCATCTACACTGAATCTACACTGAATTGCTTGACAGTGAAAAGACTAGATAGATAGATACTTTATGATCCCGAGGGAAATTCAAGACTAGACTCCAGAAGTTCTCTGATGATACATCGGCCATCGTTGGACGTGTATCTGAAGGAAATAAGCAGGAGTACACAGGGGTCATCACAAACTTTGTCAACTGGTGCGACCCTGGATAATTGGAAGAAAATGACTATTTTTTATTTATGAGTAATGTTTTATCCACCTTGTGTACACGAGCTGTTGTGACAAGTGAATTTCCTCGCTCAGGGATCATTTAAAGTCTGTGTAAAGGCAATTCTGAGATTTATTTCAAAATAATTTAAATATGTTGAAAATAGTTGCTGAAAACATGTTAAAAGACTGAATGATATATTACTGAAATGTAGAATTAGAGGTTAAAACAGTTTTTCACCAGTTTTCAGTTCAGGATTTTGTGGGTGGTCCTAAAGGGTGGCTCAATGACACGCTGAGGCCACCCTGAGCATACCCCTGCACCCCGAGCAGAGATAGAGATTAACTTATCTCTCTCAGAGTGTTTCAAAGTTAGTCATGTCATTTTCTAAACTCATCTGATCAGTCGCTTCAAAATTGCTGCTTGGCTGCTCCCACGACTCGGCGTGGCTTCAGGGTATTCAGCGGACACGCCCCCAGAGTCCTGGAGCTGAGAATACTGCTCATTTTTACCCGATTCTGACACCTAATTCCATAAATTTGTCGATATTTTTAATCATTCAAATTTGGCTGGGTGGTTTAGAACACTTTCTTCTTTGGTCTGACAAACTCAGAACACATTTATTCTTACTTTACACAGACTTTAAGTCTATCTTATCTTTAAAAAAAAAGGCTCGACACTGATGTTCTGGAGGAGGTTGAGTTTTATTTGGAAATCTGACAGGCATGACTGAACAGTGAGCTCTCACCTTAAACAGAAAAAACAAACAAAAAAATCAAGACAGCAGCACTACAGGTAAACGATACTAGTGTTTGAGAATGTCATATTAAACATAAATCGACTCACACACACATTATGCGCTCGTGTCATTCACACACACACACGCGCACACACACACACACACACAGTCAACTCCATGTCAACATGTGGACATCCTCCATTAATAATCACACTACATCCAGAGGAATTCCAAGCACTTAGAACAATTACCCACAGTGCAATTAATCTAACTATACACAGATAATTTATATATTTTGATGTATATAGGGTATTCAATAAACAGTATTCCATTTAGACAGTTTCATCAAGTCAAAATCTTAATAACTTTTTCCATAAATAGTGAAAAAAAAACAAAAACGTCTTGTCAGTTCCTCACCACTGTGATTCAAAAATGGTCCCAGAAAAGAACATGAAAAAATAAAACACTAATGTGCACGATTTTTCAGCAGTCTCGAAAACGGAGAATCAAAACCACCAACGGAAAAAAAAAAATCAAAGGAGGAGGGGGAGTGGGCAAAGGGGTAAACGTTGATACTCACACTCACAGCACAGACTGGTTACTACATTTACAGAGGGGTGGTGGTGGGAGGGGGATGGAGGGACTCTGGATCACTGTACAGGTTAAGATCAGACAACAAATCAAGCAGACTGTCCACACATCATCCCACAACAACCAATACATCTTCATGCCCGTTCTGTACGCACAAGACCTGACACAACTGGATGGCTTTAAACAATATGGATAGATCACATCTACTGAAGACACAGCTGTCAAGTCGACCGCCAACATGTTTCTGCTGCCATCCCATCCTGTCAGACCCACGGGGGTGTAATGGAAGTAGGTGAAAATCTCCTATTTGTTCTTGCTGCTTTGATGTGGAATGAATGAGATGGTGGTTTCGATGCAGACACTTATTTTGTAGACAGGATGAGGGCCACGATGAGGCCGTAAAGCCCCAGCACCTCGGCGAAGATCAGGATCAGGATCATGCCCACGAAAAGCCGGGGCTGCTGGGCGGTGCCTCTCACACCGGCGTCCCCCACAATGCCGATGGCGAATCCGGCCGCCAGCCCGCTCAGGCCCACGCTCAGACCGGCACCGAGATGCAGGAAGCTCCTATTAAAGGAAAACGGAGAACAATTAGTCATATCTTGGCAACACACTGAATGCTGAGTATACAAATGGACAGCAGAGTTGATTATGATGCACGAGTGCTTCCCTGAAGCCACAAATCAGATCTATAGAGGGGGAGTTTTATTTTAAGATGAATTTTACTGATGTAAAGGACAAAAATATCCATCAGTACTCCACTGAGGCCTCCTCAGTCACCCACATTTTCTCTACAAAGAACAGCAGCACGTGCGACTTTCAAGCAGAGGGATGCATGGTGCTGCCAGCAAGGTCAATAAAGGACATAAAGAGATAAAGTGTGGCTTCTGGACTCTTATTATACGCCAAATACACGTCAAAACAATCATCAAAAGGCCATCAATGATGATTTATTTTAAACTCAGCGATGTATACATAATTTCATCCAAGTGAACGTGATCTGGGGCGACTAGCTCACCCCACTGATCACATAAAACCTCACTTGACTGTGTGTTTGTAGATTGTAGAAGCTAGCATGAACAAGACGATGTGTCAGGAGTGTGTGTTTAGATGTTGGTTGATGTCACTTCTCTTTATATTTTCATTTCATCCTTATTTTCCAGGTGACAGAGCTCCTCTACAGCTCTGTTTAACTCTATCGCAATGTACCCACGAAGGCGTGCAGACTCCTGAATCTAAACAATTTGATCAAATCCTCCTCATTAAACTGAAACTGAAGACGCTGTAACTGCTGTTTAAATCTGTATTAAAGAATCATTTTAGTATTTAAACAATGAGGGCCGCTGGTGGCCACAAACATAACTTGTAACTAAATTTGTTTGACTCATAAAAATGACTCAAATGTGTAATTCAAGATCGACTTAAGTAGTCTCTGGTTCACCAAAGCTGCTACATATGTCATGTGAAAGGGTATTAGGTAATGGTGCCAAAGCCTGTGAGGGTTGTTTTGGTTTTCCAGCCCACATAAACTGGATGGTCAGGTCTCACCAAACCCATAAAATTCCAGAAGTCTGACAAGTTAACTGTTTAATACCGATCCAACAAAGAGCCGGACGTAGCAAATGTACCGTGAAGGAAGTAACCAAACATTTAGTGAGCTTAAAACCCAGATATTTTTCTTCGGTGTTTATCAGAACAGATAAAAATGTCTTAAAGGACCAGTGTGTAAGATTTAGGACAAACCAAACTCTGATCTAGATGTGGCCTTTTGCTTTTTATGTGAGTTTGGCAATCAGTTTTTCATACAATCTGTAACTTCACCATTGGTGTCACTATCCGACACACTGGACCTTTAATGTTCAGAATTTAGCTTTGTTTTATTCATTGTGTTTGAGTTAAGGAGGGTGGTAGTTATGTGTATGCATGCACTTAAACCAAGCAGCAACCTCCGTGGCTGTAAAGTGAAGCCAATGGAGAAGTGACAAAAACTGCAGTTCCTCAAACGTCCGCTTGAGGCTGGCTACAGAAGTGAGTCAATCTCCATAAGTCCCCATGTTACAATGTCCAACTTCACAG
The DNA here is from genome assembly GCA_033000465.1 of Sciaenops ocellatus. Taxonomy (NCBI): domain Eukaryota; kingdom Metazoa; phylum Chordata; class Actinopteri; family Sciaenidae; genus Sciaenops; species Sciaenops ocellatus. The sequence goes on from CP136877.1 coordinate 18,795,499, forward strand.
CAGAAATAAACATGTTTACAGCCTGGTACAAAAAAATATTTTGGTCTCTATAGCTAATTTCCACATTCATGACAACTGTACTGAGGCTGAATTCTTATATAACTCATCTGTTCAAATCATATTAAGGCTTAAAGTTATGCAGAATTAACAGCATGGCGTCATCCGGCCCGCCTTAGGTCCACTAATGATGCACGTCTTTGCTGATTTTGCGGAGTAGGCAGGACTACAAACATGGCAGCAGTTACAGCTGTCCTTTCTTTATACCATCAGTGGCTTCACCTCATAAGCATACAAACTATGTAGCAGATACTGTATGATGATACGTTTCTCAGTTTACACCAACAATATGAGCATATGTGAATGTTCTAATCAATGAGGTTCATCTTACTTGTAAAGAGTGACTCTCTCAGAGATGTTGTTTGCTATCAGCACGGCCACCACCAGCCCGTAGATGGCGATGATACCAGCCATGACCACGGGGATGATGGACTTCATGATGAGCTCTGGCCGCATCACAGACATGGCAGCGATGCCTGTGCCGCTCTTTGCCGTCCCATACGCTGCTCCTAATGCTGAGTAAGAGAGGAGAGTGTTAATTCATCTGTGCAGTTCAGTCGGTGTTAACTCTTCATTTAAAAAACGACTCGCACTAGGAAGAGATATGGATTCAAAAAGAAGCTGCACGAGAGTGATTAATTCAGTTGATCGATTTCAGTTCATGTCACATCTGACAGATGGTGTAGAGAGCTGACGTGCAGGTAAAACAGTAAAAGATGTTCGACTGCCAGCAGATCTCTCTCGCCCAGTGAAGTGATACATCAACAATGAGAGGCGTACTAAAAAAAAAATTCACACTAGTGCATCTATTTATAAGGTTTCCTCACCTCTGAAAAACATTTTTAAAAAGTGATAAACGGTTGCACTCTGGAGCCTCAATACTTTATTATTATTATATGACCTTTCTGCTCTACTGTCACTTCACACCTCACTGATGTCTGATCTGTTTGTCACATCACGTGTGAAGGTTCGCCCCGTCGTGCAGTCCAGAGAATTTTCTCACACCAATTAAAAAATGTTCACTGCCATTTGTACTCCTAGATGTCGTAGGATTTTTTTATATTTTATTTTCAACCTAAATACTTCCGGCCCGTTTCATTTATTAGCTGCCTCTGTGCCGAGCACAACTTCACACATTTCCACCGCCGCTGGAAGAACAAGTTCCTGTCCAATAGAGTGTGACTTCTTACTTTGCGAGACGCTGAGCCTCCAAATACGAAGCCCTCTGTGTTTTTCCTGAAGTTGTGGCTAGGTTCACCATTTGTGTTTACTGGCGCATGTATTCCTCACCCTATCACTGGAAAAAATCTTTTATTTTGTCTTTTAACTCTGGGTGCTTTGTGATGAGATGACGCTTTAGCTTGGCTGGCTTCATAGCTTCATTTGCTGTCACCTGAAGACATGTGACACATTTTGGTCTTTCGTCGTTGTTATCAATAAAAACCAAACTTGAGGTAACTGTTGGTTTGGCCTTCACTGCATCACTTGATGAAGTGGACAGACTTAAATACGTGTCCATAGCATCCATCTGCACGGGGCAATAACTGGTCATCGTATGTGGCAACAAGCAGGGAGCTGCTGTGACTACAGGATGTTACCGACCATGAACACACACTAATTCACCACTTCTCACCTGCTCATGCAGGTGTGTCGACACATTAGAGGCCCTATGTTCCCACATTACACTGAGCGATTGTTAGTGTGTATTTTCTCCATTATTTCAGTACCGAGCAGCATTTTTCGTTTTATTCTAGGAGGGAAAGGTCATACAAAAATAGGAGATTCCAGAAGATTTATTCATTAATTAATCTACAGTTCTTTTATTTGCATAATAAACCATCTTCAGTGCATCATGGCCCAACTCTGCACTGCATGCGGCACCTTGAAAGGCATCCCGATGATAATAAATGGCGGTAAACATCACATTTCTATCATTAGGGTCTTCACAGTAAGGCTCAGCTTTGTTATCTCCTTCTCAAAACATTATAATCACTGTTTTTATGCAACTGTCACCTCAAGAAATCCCGGACCGACTCCATCGCCAACAAACAAACAACTCTTATGACACTATAACAGCATCCATGAAGATTTAACTGAGGGGTGTAATGTTTTCAGATTCAAAGCTGTAAAGCTGAATTGCACTGCTGGGCCAAGGTGCCTCTGAATGCCCGTGGTTAGGGAAATGATTTATAACAGAGTCTGACCAACACAGCGGCCATATGTCAGGGTACTTTAGAAAACGCTGAACCACTATACAATTCAGTTTTTCCTCATTTTTTATGAGCTGAAGTAAAAAATATAAGATTTCTAGGCACACAAAAGATCTATTTCTCTCAAATTTTGTTCACAAATGTGTTAAAATTCACCGTATTCTTCCTCTAATTGGCTGTTAGACGTTGCCTTTGTTTGTCAGAGTCAGCCAATCAGTAGGGCGGGTCATGACTTTGCCCTCTCGGAGAAGAAGGTATTGTAGCCCTCTAAGAAACAGCCACAGTTCAGGGCCTAATAAATGTTTCTCTCAAAATAAAACTGCATCTTTTACCTGAAAAACACTTGCACATTCCTGCAGAAACTGCACAGCTTTTAATTAAAAAAAAAACATGCTGTACATATATTTATATCTTTTACTACTCTTTATATTTTTTACTTAAAAACACCAAAACAAACTCCTTGTATGTGCGATAAACCTGCTTCCATTTCTTTTAATGGAACCAGTCCAACGCACACCTGTGTCATAGTCATGCTGTTATGCCACACCTGTCAGGTAGACGGAGAAGTGCTCACTGACACAAATTTGACAAATTTCTGAGCCAAATTTGAGAGAAATAGATTGTCTGTGTTCAAACTCATGAAAAGTGTTTACATTTTTGTTGAGTGTAGTTTATCCTCCAGAGAGAAAACAATCAACAGTTAGGCCACTTAATAACCAAATGTAATGTAAAATAGATGTAATCAACCAAAGCCAGTATGTGTTGAGCACGGATTTCTGCTTCTGTATGGACTTGGGCCAGAGTGGACGTTGTGAACGCTGCATAACTAGATGCCAACGTCATTTATTCAGGCATCATCTTAAGACCACATAAATGAATGAACAGGGGCACAAAATGTAGTTGAATTCAGTGCACATGAACTAAGAAGCACACACCTCTTACATCTGTAGTAAGACACCTAAATATAAGGACGTCTATTGCCCTACATTTAAATGAATTTGTATTTAATTACAGATGAACTGATCCAGTTGGGTGTTGGCCAAGGATGTGACTGGTCCACATTAAACACAGGTGCTCTGTCAATGTCATGATAAAACGTAGTGTTTCATATCAGATTTAAAAGGTAGTCCCTGGCCTAAATTCAGGGAAAACATGTGCACTAGTATTGGATTGTTTAGGTATCATAACTGTATTTTAGAGACGAACACGTCGTGTTTTATCTCCCAATACAAAAATGTGACGTGTTCATCTTAAAAAACAGAAAATTTAAATTCAAACGATGCACAAACTCCACAAAGTGTCCCTCCATGTCATCATCAAAATCAGGAACGACTTCCACATCACGGAGACGGGAAACGACATGATCTCACTGATTTATCATCCCCAAAGAAAATCACAGCCAGAGCACGACGTATGTTCAGTTTGGAGGTATAATGTTATCTCCTCTGTGACAGACTGGGTGTATCCGGCTGAGTGCATGCTGAACATGATGGCGGTACATGAATGAATGGATGGACCCCCCCCCACCCTCCTCCTTTAATCTCCCATACTGGTGCTTAGGCCTTTATGCTGGCCTAATACACTCCATCACAGCCAATGCACCCAACAAGCATCATATTTATCTTATAATTCATAAAAATCTGCATGTTGTTCTGGACTTCATCATGACAGATTAAGGATGAGAGGGTTGGGTTGGTGGGGGGGGGGCAGCTGCCACCTCAGCGAGGGTCTGCGTCACCAGCCAGCCAGCCAGCCAGCCAGCATCATCAAAGCTGTGATATGATGTGATATAACCCGGGTTAGCCTCGGTGTTAGCAGCGTTAGGAGCGGCTTGATGTCGGTGCTTCGCCCGCCTCTGCCGCGCATCCCTGTCAGGTGTGTATGTGTGTGTGTGTGTGTGCCCAGCTTTGTCTCAACCCACCACATTTATTATTGTTATTTTGGTTAATATCATCACACGAAGCTATGACTCGCCGTTGGCGCGTTTAAAGGTTGAAATGTCATGATGAAGGAGCTGGTGTAGTTACCGCTGAAGACCATGGCCGCAGAGGCTCCCATCACGGCGAAGAAAGGCGAGTACTCGGGGCTCTCCTCAGAAGACATCCTCACTCTTTTCACTCCTTTTCCCAGCTACGAGACAAACTATACTTTTATTTTATTTTTTTAAAGGTTAGGTTAGGTCTCCTCCTTTTCCCACCGTCTGCTGTGGACAGGTTAAAACACGGAGGGAGGGAGAGAGAGAGACGGCGACAAACGGAGCTGTTAGCGAGATCACCGGTGGAGAAGAGGAAAATGGCGAAACGGAAAAAGTCACATGATCGACCGTGTCGGGAGAGTCCATTCGTGTGGACACGAAGGGGGGGTGCTCGACACAAACACCATCACTATTACTCACCACCGATGTTTTCAACATCTTGTTAAAATAACTCTTGTTTCATATTAATTTTAATTTATGCTCCAGCAGTTTGTGACAGGTTAATATAAATATAAGTAGTTTGTAGTGTGTGTGTGTGTTGGTATGTTCTGCTGCAAGTGCACTGACTGCAGTTGAAACGCTAGTAGTCACTACACGCTGGCGTATTAATTATTAGGTATCAAATAGACAGTTAAATCAACCATAAACACTGTGTGTGCGCTCTGCAAATTAAAAATATAACAACAAATAAACAGAGTGCGCTAAAGGCGAGCAGACAGCTCACACACACAGTGTCTATGTATGTATATGTATTTACAGTCATGCATCCTACAGCTAAACAGCAATGTCAGTGTTGTGTCAGTGTTGTGTGTGTTGTTTTCACCATCTGGCAGGGAGAGCTTCATTTAAAACAACGTTAGGCTTCCTCTAGGAGTCAAACACACTATGATAGTCTTGACAGAGTCACCTGGAGAGGCGCCCCACAGCCTTCTTTGTCAAGGTGACACTTAAAATGGGTGTTTCTAATGTCAGCTTAAAGGACACTTCACCTCAAAACGTATCCATGCTTCTTCTTATAGATTACCAATTTACCAGGTCTAAACCCCTTTCTCCCGCAGCATCCATCAGTGAGCCTTGGTGGTTAAAAAAGATTGTCCTAGCCTATCCTCATCAGGGTCACAATGGGGCTGGAGCCTATCCCAGCTGAAAAGCGGGGTACACCCTGGACAAGTCGCCAGTTCATCACAAGGCATATAGAGACAAACAATAGATAGATAGCAGAGAGAGATAGATAGATAGCAGAAATAGACAACAATGAATAGAATCCAGCAGAATATATATACATAAATAAAATTAGGCCATACAGTTATAAAATGTTATAATAAAAGAAAGCCAGTAGGAAAAACAAAAAAGAAGTTTAAGAACAACTGCAAATTAGGGACCAATTCAGCAGCAAAACATAAAAACTACAACAATAAAACCAATAAAGGTGAATAAACAGGGGATAAAAAGTGTCACAGAGGATGATCAAGACCTTAAAGCTCAGCAGTGAATGGTGATGCACCTTAGATAAAAGCCAGGCTAAAAAGATGTCTTTTTTTTTAAAGATGCCTACAGTGGTGCAGTCCCTCAGATCAGAAGAATCTAAGCGACCTGCTCGGTAGGTAACGTAACTACTGTATGTAGTAAGTCTAAAAGATCGGTCTGTACCATTCAGCAATTTAAAAAACAATAAGAGAAACTTAAAATCAATTCTAACTAATGGGCAACCAATGTAAGGATTTTAATGGGAGTGACATGTGCCCTCTGTGTTCCTGAGTCTGTCTGTCGAGCACAATAGGGACAGAAGTCTGCCACTGAACTCCTCTGCCTGGTGAACGTTGTGCAGAGGGTGGTGGGCATTGTCCAGTATGAAGATCAGTTAGAAGAGGACACTGGCCACCACAGACTGGTAAAACATGTGTAGCAGTTTTTTGCAGATGTTGAAGGAGCCCAGTCTTCTCAAGAAGTACAGCCGGCTCTTCACTTTCCTGTGGAGAGTCTCCATGTTTGCTGGAGATGTGGTTTGTTCCTTCTGAAGTCCGTCCACCACCATCTCTTTGGTCTTGGAGGTGTTCCGCTGCAGCCCCAGCCAAAGTTGGAACCAGGAACCGTCTTGCTGTGACGCACCACCGTGCCGCCCTCCTTTAATAATCCAACTCCTTGAAAATGCATTTTCAGAAAGCGCTCATATATCTCAGTTGATCAGAGATTTTCTAGAAAACATTCAGTATAATTACTTTGAAAGATGAGAACATAAAAAGGCTTTACATATAAAGTTGCACCAGAAATGTGTTTACTGTGTTTCACAACACTGCTGACAGTTTGCACGTTGAGGAAGGCCGTCGGACGTGCATAAATAAACAGTTTATTTGGATTGGATAATGATGTCCTGTTCCTCATTTCAGATCTTCTACGCAGCCACATATTGTTGAAGTATCCTGAACATGAACAGATCATTATCCCACAGGAGTTATGATCATTTAAGACACTGTGTGGGAATTTTGCTGTTGCAGGTACACAGACTAACTCTTAATAGAAAATATATGGACATCATTGCAGCATATTAATACTCTTCCAACTTTACGGGCTTTATTTACATTCATTTCTTTCATAGGTTTGAGTTCCCTGCAGTCTTTAACCCATAATCTTGATTTTAAATCAGCTGCAGCAGATTTATTCCCTGACTCCACACTCATTACACTCAGCATCATTTGTATGAGAGGGATTTGCCTTTGGTGAGTTGTGCTGCTAAAACTTTTTTTGGATTTTATTAATTCTTTTATAAATTATTTAAAACTCCTCCATTTCATTTCTTATATTATTTTTTGGGTTGATGTTGTGGTCTATACTCCCAAACACAGGACAGCAAACCCCAAACATTCAGTATAATGCTGAATAACAAACACCTACAGTACTTTGTGACATGCACCATGAAGTGAAGCAAACCGTCATGCTGCAACATTATCATGGAGAGTTTGTGTAAAGTTTCTCTAGTTCTAGTTTTAACTAGTTCAACTGTGTCACAAGACTATACTTAAGATACAATCTTATACAATACAGATGAAAAGTGAAAGCAGAGCAGACAGCTGAAAATATGTAGAGCACACACATGACTGTCAGCAGCCTCTCCACTTGTTCTGGTCAGAGCTCATTCATGTGACCTGTTCCTGCTCCGGATGTAATAAACATTTCTTTACAGTAAGAGGAGAGTATGTATTTGAGAAGATGCATGAATGACTTTATTTTGCAGCAAGTGATCGGATAGATTGTATGTGCTGCTTTTTGTTTTTATTGTTTGTCCAACCTTTGAAATTCCCCTTTTTTTTAAACATCTAACAAGTATTATTTTTAGTGTTCAGTGTAGACTACAGTGGATTTCTTCTCTGGATTTGAGCGTTAACATACTGACCCAAAACTACCTATACAAGACACACAGAGAGAAGTCCTGCTGCTTTATTATAAACCTTAAAGTCCAAGAAGAAAACACATAAACGCATTGGAAAATAGTCTATGTGAATAGACGTGTGAAGCTGAGTTGTTTTTCACCAGTTTTCAGTCCAGGTTTTTTTTGGGCGGTCCTAAATGGTGACTTGATGACACACTGAGGCTACCCTGACCATAACCCTGCCCCTCTAACATCTGCGGTTCTCCGTATGCTAATTATTATTCTTGTTTACACTAAGTTGCTAGCTAGCTCTGCCTTTGACGTACGGCAAATGCATCTTCCCTCCTTACTTTATTTAAACTTCCCAAACATGAAGATATGAAGAAGTGGAGGTATTTTGTGGAGGACCATAATCAACGGCGAGCTGAAGATTACCACCAACACCACCCGCCTCTGCAGTGAGCATTTTACACCGGCTACAAAGGATTTAGTCTCCTCTGACTTTTGAAATCTGACACTGGTTATGATGACTCTAAATATTTGATATATTGTACTGTACTGTTGTGGTGGCCGTAACCAGCAGGGTTTCCAGCATGTTGTAACTTTGGTAGTACGAGTACGACTGGTGGTATGTGGAAGAATCTTAGAAATATATTTTTGAAATGTAGATTCATTTTAAAAGATTCATAAGGTGAGCTAAACTATGACAGTGAGATAGTAAACGGAGGTAAAATGACCAGTTCAAAAACTTAATCGTGGCTCCAGATGGGAAGAGATCAGGAGTACTAACTTTTTAACCAAATCAGCTCCGGTTCTTGAACCGGTTCAGTTCAATAAATAATCTTCTTATTAGAAATGAAACTGCCTCCTGTGTGAAGTGATGGTAGCTGAATAAAGTCGACCTACGCTGCTGTATTTTTAACATCCGTCATGATGGTGGTATAAAGTACAAGTTAAAATGTATTTAAAAAAATATACCTTCAGTCTAACAGTGTCCACATCACCATCTGCTGGCTGATTTACTGACCAGTCAGGGCATCATGTTGGACTTTTTCCTTCCAGTAAATGAGAGCTCTGCTATCGTGGTTCAATATGCTATTATGAATGACATTAACTGAACTTGGCAGTTTGTTACAACACCACGTGAATCAATAAAAGGAAGGTAAATGATGCCGAAAGTGGTGGAGATCAGACTTCCTCAAACATCACACTTTATATAAACAACATATCACAAGGAAAGCATGTGTTACAGACACACTGTATTTTAATGAAAGATTAGGTTAAAATAATACACTTTTAATGAAAGAAGCAGACATTTAAAAAAAAAAAAAAAAAAAAAAAGATCACCATAAATATGCTACATAATCCTAATCACACTTTTGCTCTAACACGATCGAGTAAATGTATCTGTGAGGGCGGCTCAGTGTTAGGATATACACAAACACGTGTAGGATAGATCTCATCAGCATGAAGTAAAAGTGAAGACATCCCAGCTGTGCAGTGGAAACTCTAGACGTGAACCCCGAGACTACACCATCCAGCTTTAGACATCCACCCACACACTCACACACTCACATACACATACTCACACACACACACTAAAATGTATACCTACAAGCAGACACTCACACACTCCAGACTTAAGAAATCTTGCAGGAGACTTGCGGGCTTTAACTTTACTGATTCAACATCCTGATTGCCTTTGGCAGAATATATAAGTGTTACGGATCTTACCATAAAAAAACACAAATTTCACTAAAAAAAAAAAAAACAAGCCCCTCCCCGCTGCTGTAAGTGCTCCCATAGCCTTACAGGACTAAACAGCCCTAAAAACGTCTCAGTTTGGGCCAGATTTGTCTAAATGTGCACCTTAAACTTAGAGGGAAAACCCAAATATCTTCATCCGATGTGTGGGAAGGTCAAATTATTTGACTTGCTCTGCTCTCGCCCCGACAGAGCATGTTTTAGTGGTGGCCGATAAGGATTTCATCACTCAAATACTTTAAAATCCAACATGCACACACACCTGTGTGACTAACATCTCCCAGTCATTCACACACAAATCCCCCCACCCCTGCACTCATTCAGTCCATGACCCAGCACAACTAGCAATCGGGATAGCAAATATCAACAAATGTGTTGTTGTTGTGGTCGCCCGGAAACAATGAAGAACAGTAAAAGATAAGGCATCACATGCTATTCTTGGCAAAGCCGTACGAAGTGAAAGTGTGGCACAGTGATGGCTCGTACGCGGGATGAGGAAGCTACACTGGAACCCTTTTTATGTCGAGGGATGCAACTTTTTGAAAAAGTCATGAAGAGCGATGAAGGCTTTCCTCTCAGTCCCAGCCGTTGTCCTTTATCATGTGGGACAGCTCGATGATGAACTTCCCCTCCTTGTACTTCTGACTCAGCTCAAACGCTTGCTCCTGCAGAGGGGAGGTGCAGAGCAGCCGTTAGAAAGTAGATTAGAGTAAAGCTCAAATCAGACCACGGTCATGTTTATATCATCAACAAGACAACAACTACACAGCAGAGGAGTCTAAAAAGAGGAATCACCTGGGTGTTACTCCAGTTTTCTGAGTAGGATGAGGAGGAGGAGAAAAAGAAGGAGATGGTCGAGGAGGAGAAGAAGAAAAAGAAGGTTGAGGAGGAGAAAAAGGAGAAGGTTGAGGAGAAAGAGAAGAAGGAGGAGGAGGTTGAGGAGAAGAGGAAGGGAAGGTGGAGAAGAAGGAGAAGGCTGAGGAGAAGGTTGAGGAGGAAAAGAAGTAGAAGGAGGAGGAGAAAGCTAAGGAGAAGGAGGAGGGGAAGGTTGAGAAGAAGAAGAAGAAGAAGAAGCGGCACCCTGGGAGCGATGAACGGTGAACAGAGATGGACACACTTACATATTTCCAGCCCAGTGTGGTGTGACAGTTTTCACAGTAGATGTCAGCTACCGCGTGAAGCCCCGTGAGCAGCAGCCTCTCCTCCGCAGGACCGCAGCCGACGTTCACCCTGAAAACAGAAGCAGTGTTGTCACACAGCAGCCTCTGATTCACACATGGCTTCACAGTGATTTAACTATTCACCGTACAGTGACCCAGCACAGTCAGGGAACTATTTCCTGTATCTGCCTCACTCTTTTTAAAAGAAAGTTCATGAAACAGTCAGGGGGAGGATGCCTTCCCATGAAACCATTTTAGAACAGAGCGTCACCTGAACAGATGTAGATGAAGTTAGATTAAGTGCTAAACTATGAGAGGCTCTGTATTTATGACCCACTAACCCAGGAGGAGCGCGACTAAAGTGAACTGAACTCAACCCAACTTCAAGGTCCACTCCAGAGCAAATCACAGTATTTCCCACAGATGACAGTGTCACTGGTGAAGGGTTCTATTTCTGTTTTTAGCAGGTTATTTCTTATTTCACCATTTTGATTCTACTTAATTCTCCACCTCCTTTTAGTGTTTGAACTATTTGAATCTGCTTTTTAAAAATGAGTTTACAGTCCCCCCAAAAATGAACTAGTTCCTGTTCATTTCCTTTGACTTTGAGTTTGATTTGATTTGTTGGCTCTGTCTTGTGGTCTTAAAGTCTGTGTAAAGGCCACCCAAAAATATGCAAAAATATTTTGCTTCATTATGAAACCGTGGCATACTTAGACTCAATCATGTTCCTTTTTCCATTGTAGATTCACATAAAGAGATCGAAACTATGAAATAACACAAATGGAATTATGTGGTAAACTAAATTATTGTAATATGAAGCAAAACGTGATATCTTTTGCTTTGATGATAGGTGTTTGGAAAATCTAAAGAGACGTATTGCTTACATTAACATGTGACACACATGAATTGACCGGTTACCTGTGAAAAGCGGCACGTCTTTACAGTTCCTCTTTTCAACTAAGATTTGTATTTTTCATTTTCAAGCCAAGGCTCATTGCAACGGCACACCATTTTGTCATACGGCCAAAAATTCACCGGGCTCCGTGTTCTGTGTGCGCCGCAGCTGTTCTAGTCAATGTTTTAAACCCCACCAGAAGCGCCATAGTCCATTTCAGGAGAAGGTCTCTGCCTGAGAATACATGGCTTTTCTATTTTTGATGGACGCCGCCAAAAAGTTAACAAAGTTTGACTGTAAGCACTTTTCAAACCTTGAGAACACATGCACCAATGCAAACCATGCAAAATACTTACACAGAGTTGAAGAGGTATGCTCGGCCCTGGCTGCCTTGAAAAGACTACGAGACATGGAGAAAAAGAATGTTTCCACATGAGGATCAAACACAACAAATTAATTTGAATTTTTTAGCTTTACAAAATATCCAAAATCTTTCACACTTGCTTACTCTCTCTTAATTGTTTCAAGTCAGTCCAGTTTTTCCAGTTCAGATGCTTTATGAGCCACCTGAAATCAACAACAAAAGGGCGGCAGCGCTCTCACCTTGGAGATAAGATCGTCATGGTTGGCCAGGTGGGCGCGGCAGTGCACACAGCTGTAGCGACGGTGGCAGGAGTCCAGGTAAGCCTGGAAAGTCTTGGCCTTTGTCAGCTTCACCATGTCTGAGGAGGAAGTAGGATTGTAACATGTTGTCGTGCATGAGTTAGTGATGCAGGTATACAGGCGACACACTGGTTAACCCTTAAAGAGATCCTCAGGGCATTTCGTGCCATTCAGTTTTTTTATTTTCAAGCCAGTGTGTTGAATGAACATAGCTCAAATATAGCATAGGATTTTTTTTAATTGTCGTCTCAGTTCCTTAAATTAACCTAAAATGGCTAAAAAGCTACACAAAAATGTATGATGCATGATGAATGACGATGCATTCCTGTATGTTAAGATTTCATTTTGGACGACTAGCTTTAAATTTTTATTTTATATATTTGTCCACCAGATGGCACTACTTTTTCTGCAAGGGTGCCAATAAGTGTGTGTCACTACTCATGTTGGATAATGGTGTGTGTGTATGTGTGTCAAATACTCCTTTAAATGTATTTTATGTAAATTATTTTTCTTTTTTTGATAAAAACAGTGGAGTTATGTAAACATACTGGCCTTTAAAGGGTTAAAAAAAAAACAAAATATAATTAATATTTGATATGTGTATTTCAGGCTGAAGTAGTTTTAAAAGGCTCACTGGTTTAAAGTGGAAAAATATTAAATATATCGTATTTTTACAGCCGTTTTTGGAAGCTGACATTTTTGCCATTAGGGACAAATGCATCAGGATATTAAAGGACCTCTTATGAATCAATTCATTTTGATTATATTTGCCTGTGGCAGTGAAGACGTCAGACAGGTTTGGAGCATAGATATTAGCTTTTATTATATCTGATAATAAAAAAAGAAAAAACACTGTGTGGCATTTCCCTTGATAACCTGACCTAAATATTAATCTAATCTTATCAGACAATACAATTATTTCAGACAATTATTTGCTGGCTACAGATTTTCAAATCCTTTGCTAGCTGCCCCCCCCATACAATTATGTGAATATTAAGTTAATGTATAAGACATCATAAGTGTATAAAAGTACATTTAAAAGGTCCAGTGTCAAATTGAGGCTCTATAATATGGAAGAATTTGAATATAATATTGATAACTATGTTTTCACTGGTGTATAATCACCTGGAAATAATAATTGGTATGTTTTAGTAACATCTACAGACACTGTCAGGCTTCCTACACCGCTGTATTTTTAAATCATAGCTCAGAAGAGTGAAACTTGTTACTGGATCTAAATAGGGACTTTCATGTATTTCGCAGCCACCTTAGCTTCTCCGTCACGTTAAGAAACAGAGGGTGAGTGGAGGGTGTTGCAATCACACTGCTTGACACCACTAAATCCGACACACTGCTCCTTTAAGTGTGTACTTCCTCCTGCTGCTTTATTGAACGATTTAATGTGTGCTGTTTGAGAGGAGAGTAACTGTTGAGTGTTGTGAACAGGCCTGTCCTTTTGTCATTACAACAACTCGTCTAGTTTTTCTATCTTACTAGAATAGGCTCACATAGAATCAGACAGATTAATCTAGTTATATTAAAATAGATTTGCATGCTAGGTCAAAGTCTTGTCTTCATTAATCAAAATGATAAGATGTGACTTACTACCTAAAAAACTTAGACTACACTTTGTATCTCATAATTTAGACTTTGTATCTATGAAACTACATTTTACAGCAGTATTACCTTTATTACTTTTCCTTTTTTGTCATTTCAACATCTATTTTTTTTTCTTTTTAGCTATTTTCCAAGCAGGAATGGGCTACGACAGCTTCACACAGATTAATCTAGTTATATTACAATACTTACTTTAATAGATGCAAAATTACACTATCCCCATTTAAGTTTTTCAAAATGCACATTTGCACAAGTTATTACACAAGAGTCAGTATGTATATTTCTCTTCTCTTCTTATGTATATTTTTAGAGATAGAACCATATGTTCTTCCTCCTTATACGATTTTTACCTCATGCCTGTATATGGTGTGTGCCTGTTCCTTGTGTTGTTACTTGTAATGCTGCTGCAACAACAGAATTACTCTATCTATCTATCTACTGAACTGCAGCCCTAACATGTCTAATTTCTTAATAAAAGTTTAATTTCCCTGCACATGTTTAATTTAAACTCAGATTTATCTTATATGTTAATTTTAATGCATGTTTAATGTGTCTCGCTGCTACTGTAAGCCTTAATTTCCCTCGGGATCAATAAAGTATCTATCTATCTATCTATGTATCTCCTTATTGTCACAGTCATATAACATTTGACAGTGCATGTATCATTATAAATGTATAAATTAGTTCAGACTGAAGCTGGCAGACAGGTTAAAGCAGTTTATCAGGCAGCTTGCTTCCTGGTTCATGACAGTTTGCACAAACAATCCTCGCTTCATTAGCTGCAGTCTGTTAACCGAAATCAGAGCCCCCATCTGCACCTTTTGTACATGTACAACCGTCTGTCGGTCACTAAATGAAGACACTCATGCTCTCTCTCTCGCGTCTGTCAGCTACAACACAGACTAGCCACCAGCTTAGCTTTCGTGGCTAGCTGCAGCTAACGTGGCTAGCTCCGCTGTGACAACACAGCAGCAGCAGCAGCAGCTCGGAGGCGCATTGCAGGATGTTCTCCGGTGAGTGTGTCGACTCACCTGACAACACCGGAGCTCGTCAGTCTTTACACAGCGGGACAAATGCGGTTGACAAGAGGCGGAAAAAAGCAGGTACGTGTTCGGTCAGCTCGGTCCAACAGTCGACCACGCGCTGACGGCTCGCGGACAATAAAAGCCAAACACAGACAGGCAGCAGCTCTCTGGGTTTACCCGCGTCTTTCTCTTCTTTTAAAAGCAGCTTTAAAAAGTTCCTCCACGACCTTTCGTTAAAACAAAATCCGACAGTGTTGGCCAAACAAGACGGGATAACCCTGCGGGAGCCCCCGGCGGGAGAAATATGCGGTTTGTTTATGAAAACACGCAGAGGAGGAAGTCTGAGGAGTGCAAAACAAACCCGCGTCGACCAATAGAAGCCCGCGGGTGACGTTTAGAATGTGGGTCAACCAATCAGATTCGACTTCACACCAGCCCTTTGCTATGGCTATCAAGCCTGATAGTTACAGAGCTATAAAGGCTGTTAGTGGGTTATCTCGGGTTAAAAGTCCTTTAGATTGGTTACGAATGGGTCACACCACACGTACACACTGTAGGTTAACAGGTGTTTGTGGTTTAAGTGTCCAAAACTGCAGTTCCTCAAACGTCCACTTGGGCTGGCTGGCTACAGAAGTGAGTCAGTCTCCATAAGTCCCCATGTTAAAATGTCCAACTTCACAGCAGAGATAAACATGTTTAAAGCCTGGTACAAAAAACAGTTTTGGTCTCTATAGCTAATTCCCCCGTTCACGACAACTGTACTGAGGGTGTATTTTTATTTAACTCACCTGTTCAAATTATATTAAAGCTTAAAGGTCCAGTATGTAGGATTCATTAGCCTCTAGTGGTGAGGCTGCAGATTGTAACCAACTGAATACCCCAAGCCTCACCCTTCCCTGTGGGAGAACCTATGGTGGCCGTGAAACTAGGGGGGAAAAAGCAAGAAGCCCTCCTAAGGACCAGTGTTTGGTTCATATGGTTGTTCTACTGTATAAACATGGCAGACTCCATAGAAATGGACCCGCTCCCTCTATGGATAATTACGTGTAATTAACAGCGTGGCCGCTGATTGATTGATTAACCGGTTGGTGCTGTTACAGATGTCTTGTTTGAGCACTCAGGCGTCATTCAGCCCACCTCAGCTCCACCGCTATTCCACGTCTTTGCCAGAGCCACCACACTCTGAGCTTTGAAACCACGAGTGACGCCACGCATACGCTGTCCATCCTTTATACCCTGACCATCAATTGAAGTCAAACCATGTTGTCTAAATTTGGAGGGTGGCAGCAAACATCAGCAGCATCGAGGAGCTCTTAGAATACAATGTAGTGATGTGTTCAACAGCAGCATTGTGGTATTCTTCAGTGTTATACCAACATATATGGCCTACCAACATAGAGGCAGACAGAGCCAGAGATTTTGAGCTTCAAAACAGCTTTTCAGAAACCTACGGGTGACGTCACGTGTACGCCGTCCATTCTTTATACTGTCAGTGACGGTTACGTGACAAGATTCAGGAAATCTTTAATATCCTTGGGGAGGAAGGATGGGGAGTTGGTTTCTTGATGACTTGAGGTTGTGTGTTTATGTTGCATGCAGGCCTGTAGCTCCCCCAGCACAGCAAGATCCACCATTAATAGGCCCAATCGCTTCAGCTTGAAAAGGCTTACTGCCAAGAAATGTGAGGCTGTTTTTTTTGCCTAAAAACACTCAGTCTTTAAGGTATTTAATCCCAACATTTGTCAACAAACCTTCTAGATTCCCCAAATATTACTGATGACATGCCTTTGGTGTCTTTAATCATAGCTGCTGCCCTGGTTTTCTGATCACAAGAGCTTCATTTCTTTGCTGGTACATTTTTTCAAACCTGTGCTCTCTGCGTCTACTGTATTAAAGACCTCAGTCTGCACTGATCCACTTATATTCCATTAACTTATTTGTCAAAGCAGGTCAGAAAAATACAGCCTTTGTTTCACCAACAGAGTGGTTGATTATTATCACAGCAGTGTGGCCGGACTTTGACCGAGCCTGGGAAAAACAAGGACACGGGCGAGGCTTACTGCACATGTAAACCCTCAATTTATACCTGCATATGTTGTAGATGAGTGAGTATTAAAACCCAGATGCACAGTGATACATTAAATACACCAATATGGATTTATAGAATCACTAATCACTAAATTGCATTTTTATTGTCATTTATTCACACTTTTGATTCTAACACCACAAAAAAAATACAAATATATAAATATAAAGTGAATTGTAGCAGATAATTGATTTCTTAAGACCAGCATTAACTCAAAGCAGCCATGTCAGAAGATACCACCAGACACAGTAAAAACAAAGTCACGTTCACTCTCTTATCATGAGAAATGCGATGTCAGGTGACGTGGTACAGTTGGTTAAATATTCACTCCAACAGCAAACAAACACTTAGACCATCCCATCACCACTTTTTTTTTTCACAGACTGACAACTGAAATAAAACAAAAATTAGTAACAACAAACATAAATACTGCCACAATCACACTTCTTTTGTACCCAACAAAGATCACACTCTACCAGCCAGATACCGTCCCATTTCATTCATCAGAACACACTATCAACAATCTACGCTGTCAGCGATGTTCAACTAAAATGTCACTCCACTGCTCAAAACAATTAAAGGTCCAGTGTGTAGAATTTAGTGGCACCTAGCGGTGAAGTTGCAGATTGCAACCAACTAAATACTCTCCCACGCCTCACCCTTTTCTTCCAAGCATGTAGGAAAAACTCTGCCTTCAAAATTCACATAAAAAAAACAAAAGGCCACATCTAGATCAGTGTTTGGTTTGTCTGTTCTGGGCTAATGTAGAAAAATGGCGGTTCAACATGGTGGACTCTGTGGAAGAGGACCCGCTCTCACTGTAGATATAAAGGACTCATTTTAAGACAACGAAAACACAAAGAGTCATATTTTCAGGTGATTATATGTTAATTAAAACATACTAATAAATATTAGATTAAATTCCTGCTAATATCATCCTAAATCATACACACTGGACCTTTAACTTGCATTTAAACCGTAAACTTACCAATATGAGTTATAGACAGAATATGTACTGCTTTAATATTGTCATGTGGATCCATCACAACCACTTAGACAAGAACATATCACCAGTATTGTTTTCTTTTTCTTTCTTCATATCATCCATTGTTGCCTTGAGTTGTTGTCGTCATTGACTTTTCAGTTATTCATTTGTATTCATTCAGATCATCTGCCTTTATTCTACAACATAAATATAATTATTGTGAGGGTGTGAGAATGACACACTGGGAATGACCTCCTGAAGATCTGAGGGCGGCACAAGGCAATCACAGCTGTAAGCTAAAGATAAGATAAGTCTTATTCATCATATCATATTTAGACAGAAAAAACACCTCCTCCTGAGCTGCATTTAACCCCTGCACAACCAGAGGTGCAGATATTAGCAATATATTATACACATACGTGCTTGTATTTGCACACATATACACATGTATCTTCTTTTTTTACCACTTTTTCTTGTTTTTATGTTTATTTAAGGTGTTTATTTATTCAGTCTTTCACACAAACCTGCACATTCCTCTGGCCACATGAATACTTTCATACATGCAAAGAAAACATGAAACGTAAACAACTAAAATCTGTACTGAATTAAAATATTGTGTGTATGTCTGGTTATTTTATTACATCTTCATGTTGTATGTCTCGTTGCACTAACAGGAAAAATAAAGTTAAATCAATTCAGCACTGTTAGATAAGTCAATGATTGTTTCTTAAAACCCTGCACTGTGTCTTACAGACAGTGTGTGGGTGAAGGTTTGCAGATAATTCAATCAACAGTGATTAAAGCGTTGGATGATAGTTTGGTTCCCATGCATGGTGTTTAATAGTTAGACCAAACAACTCTGTCTTGTCACGATTAAAGAAAAGACACTTTGTGTATTCGCTTCTCAGTCACAGTCTTTTCTTCTGTTTGCACGCAATCCTCATCCATCATTCGCTTCATCGTTCCTGAGAAATTAATCGTCGTCATCGTGTGTTTGAGGTCAGTCGTGACTTCTTTTTTTTTTTTTTTAAAGATATTTTTTTGGCCTTTTTCAAGCTTTTATTGGATAGAGACAGTTGAAGAGTAACAGGAATGTGGGAGAGAGAGATGGGGAATGACATGTAGCAAAGGGCCACGGGTGGGAATTGAACCCAGGTCGCTACCAAGCCTTCGTACATGGGGCGGACGCTCTACCAACTGAGCTAATCAACGCCCCAGTCAGTCGTGACTTCTGAGGTAGTTTGACAGAAGAGTCGGATAGTCGCTCATCACCCCAGTGGCTCCCACATCAAATGCTGCCTTTATGTCTTCGTCTTCATTGCACACAAACAAGTGCACCTGCAAATACAGATATATTAGTCAGCTGTAATGATGTGTTCAAGTGGTCAAGGTCCTGGAGACCTGCAAGACATGTTTAACAGCTCAAAACACGATTTTAACAGAATGAGTTATAAACCTAATTTCTGTATTTCTGCATCTGGAGCAGTAAAACAGTGTTAAATATATTTAATGTGCTCCTTAATACCACATATGTCTGTTTGGATTTATGTTATTGGAGTTTTATACGTCTCTCAAGTGACGAATTGACCTCAAGCATAAGTCACAATGAAGAATAACAAACGGTGCAACTTCCTTGAAAATAAACCTATAAAATATGAAATATTTTAATTAATTTCTGTATTTTGTAATATGTGTAATGCTCAGTTTGTGGTAAAACGAAGAGTTACATATTTAAAGGTACCTTTTCTTCATTTTTTCTTGTTTCTACAGTTGAATGTTTGAGTTTCACTGTGCAGAGTTTGACACTAGAACGATGTTTTCACACTCATCTGCTGAAAGTGGAAAGTTGAAGTTGAAACTTGAAACCTTCAGCGCAAAAACACTGAAAATATTTATAGATCCTGAATTTTTAATGAATGTGATGATGTCATGATCAAGATTTTAACAAGATAAAAAAAAATTATACTAATTTGCAATACTTTTCTACTTATTGGGGTTTTAAAAAGAGAAGAAGAAGAAAATAAAAAATATTTCAAGGAAATATTCTGTTTATTTTGCAATCTGTGAGACTGTTAACACGGAGGAAGTAAAGCCGATGTCAACAGAACGAGAGTGAAAGTTAAAATTAGACGGTGTCCTGTTTCCCTGTCATCCGTCTTGCAGTTGTGAGCTACAGTACGCGACCTGACCATCAATTGAAGTCAAACCCTGTTGTCCTAAATTTGGAGGGTGGCAGTTGTCTCACAGCAGATGTCAGCAACATCGAGGAGCTCTCAGAAAACAGTGTATTGATATGTTGCAACACCAGCATTTTGATATTTATCAGTGTTATACCAACATGTATGGTGGTTTTACACATTGTCTATTAATATATGAAGGATTCCCTCGTTATGAGAGATAAAACATGTTTCTATTTTAGGCAAATATTTCCATGACACAGTTTATAACTGTACAAACTCCATCCATCCATTTTCTTCCGCTTATCCAGGGTCAGGTCATGGTGGCAGCAGGTTTAGCAGAGCGCTCCAGACGTCCCCCATCATGGGGGATCCCGAGGCTCGGCCCCTTGCTTTTCACTGTGTTAACCCATGACTGTGCAGCAGTTTACAGTTCGACCCACATCATCAAGTTTGCTGATGATATAACCGTGGTGGGTTTAATCAGTGGAAATGAGAGGAGACAACAACAACCTCTGCAAAAGAGGTCATCGTTGACTTCAGGAGAGCTCAACGTGACCGCACCTTGCTGAACATCAACGGCTCCCAAGTGGAAATTGCCACATAACAGAGGAGGACCTCACATGGACCTTTAACACAAGACACATCACAAAGAAAGCTCAACAGTGTCTCTACTTCTCGCCACTACAAAGGGACTATTGAGAGCATACTACGAAGCATGGTCGGCAGTCTCGGACAGCTGAAATGACCATCGGGGTCTCTCTTCCCTCTGTCATGGACATGTACAACAGTCCTGTCTGTGCTATGTTTCATGTAGCACCATGGTCCTTGGTTGAAATTACAATAAAACCCACTGCTTGACTTGACCTGCAGTGCACAGTAGTACAGCTGTTTCAAGCTAACCTGATTCCCACTTCTAATGTTGACATAAATCTACGCTTTCCAGAAGCAGAGGACATCTCATCTCTCTGTGTTTTTATGTGGATAATAAGGAGAAGAGCTTTTCTGAGTCACTACCTCAGAAATTACTCACAAGTATTCAAATGCACTGATGCCCTCAGCAGCTGACAAAGCTACGGCATATGACTTCAATTGTTCACATGCTCGAAGTATTCGGTGACCACTCATGGTCTGACGATGGGGGTGAGCTCATCCCAGCAGAGATTACTCACATCAGGACAGAGGTGGTGCATTCAAGACACTCATGATGGATGTTTCTCTCAGCTGGTTTAACATGCATGAAACCATCAGGAGCTTTGGTTATATTCAGTCCTACAGTTGATGATGCAGTAAAGCAGTGTTTTGACCTTGTGTTCAAGCGGCTTGTTTCTGACTCTTGTTACATTAATGCACATGTTTTGGATCATTAACTCCACATTGTGTCATGTGGAGGCTGTTTCCTCCCTCCCGTCACTGGGTGTGGCCTCAGTTATTCATTTAAGCAATATTGCATTTGAGGGCGTGCTTTACCGTCATTATTGGCACAGCAGTGAGTGACTGAAGTGCCAATAATGAGGTAAAGCACCCCCTCCAAATGTAATATTACAATTTTGCAACAATTACCAACTTGTCTGTATCAGGAGTTGGGTAGCATGTTGAGTCTGATGAGGCCTGATGTTTACAATAAACTGATTCAGTCTCCTGGTTCATGTTTGCATATTGAGTCTGTAATATTTTGCTCATCTGATCCTCATTTTAAAAACATTACATTTTTAAATGTTTTTTCATATTTCTTATTGTAAATTTCTGTTTTATTCTCTTCCCCTGACTTCACTTGATCCTTATTTTCTCTTCCAGTGTTCATTGTTAGACACCAAACCAGCGAGACAAATTTCTCATATGTGAAAACAGCAGTTGGTTATAAATAAACCTGATTCTGCTAAATGTTCCATACCTGAATTCCCCGGGCTGCAAGGTGTTTAAACAGACTCTTCCTCATTGTTACTCTGCAATGAAACATGAATAATTCAGTTTCTATTAAAAAAGAAAATCTAGAATTTGATGTTGTCGTCAAATAAACTGCATGATTATACCTCAAAATGTAATTCTGCATAAAAGCATCACTTCACTGACATGTTTGACCATTTGAAAATTTCAACAAACCAGACAGTTGTAAGTCTTAAGTCTTTCCTGTAAGGAAACTTCGCTCACTTTTCCAACAAAGAGATGACCATCTTGTTCCTCAGTATGCAGTTCTCAGGGATGAACGTCCTTCAGAGAAACAAAGAAAAAAGCGTCAGACACGTCTGTATTGTGACACATTTATAAAGAACAACAGGGATGATGATGCTGTGTAATGACCACACGCATTAACACACACATGCACAGACACGCACATGCCTGCAGACTCACTTGTTGATGATGCGCGGCAGGTAGAACTGCAGTAAACTCTCTCCCAGAGGCACAAAGGGCAGCAGGCCGCTGTAGAAGAGCAGCAGAAGCAGCACGCCTCGGTTCACAGTGAAGCTGAACGGCATGGAGCCGTTCTACGAGGAAGCAGAGAGACAGTTCGTATAGTTTAACTTC
The DNA here is from genome assembly GCA_033000465.1 of Sciaenops ocellatus. NCBI lineage: Eukaryota > Metazoa > Chordata > Actinopteri > Sciaenidae > Sciaenops > Sciaenops ocellatus. The sequence goes on from CP136877.1 coordinate 18,818,009, forward strand.
ACATGTTTCAAGCAACAGTCACTTTATTATAAGCTCATGTTGTCTGTGAACTGATGCACAGGTAACTTTGTCTCCCCCAGGTGGTTAATGTACCGTTGTGTGACATTCCTTCATGATACTGGAGTCCACAGTGGCCCAGACGGTGATCCCCTCCCTGTTATAGTGTCTCACCAAGTCGGACACCTACAACCGGACACGAGAGGTAAATATGAAACAAGACAAACACATTCAAGCATTACAGTGTGAATACTGGTGCTGTTACAAACAGGAACATCACAGGCATTTCTGTCTGTGTAAAACACGGGCAGTAGATAAATCTTACCTGAGGAGTAAGTGTCATAAAATATTGTATCACAGTTTGATGGTTAGTGAAGGTTTCATTGTGAGAACAGCGTGAGGACATACCCACTGATATTACAGACGAATATGAACATTATTCCATGTTTTAAACATTAGACATTTGTTCTAAAACTGCTAAGAGTTGTAGTTTTTCACATGTTTTGTACCTTTTCTATCAGCTGCTTGTTGTTCTCTTTGATTTCAATGCTGACAGGCATCTCAGGAAACTTCCTGAACAGATCCTCCAGCAGAGCGAACTTCCTGTCTGCACCGCTGCTGTAGCGACCTGGAGGAGGGAGGTGTGAAAACAAAGGTTACACCACACACACTTATGTACACTCATGTACACGCGCTCGTACTGACCTACTTCTTCATTAAAAGGCTTTTTGTTAATGATGAATCAGACAATGAGTGGAGGAACTCACCTGCGTAAAACGTCACCTCCAGTCTCTCCTTGTACAGGGGCAAATCCTGAGAGAGGAGGAGTGAAAAGTTTTATTATTTATGAATTATTAGAATATTGATTGTGATTACCATGAAAAACAAATGAAAGCATCCATCCTGATGAGGATGATCCACGTCTTTGCTGATTTTTAGATAAGCCGGGAGGCGGAAGAAACAGGACTTCCGAGATGGCAGTGGCCAGAGCCGCCACACTGAGCTTCAGAACAGCTCTCAAGAAACCTGTGGGTGACGTCACGTATACGCTGTCCATTCTTTATACTGTCATTATGTGAGACTTGGCTTCAAGGCATCTTGGGTAAGTTTAAAGTGAAGATCTGGCTTTGCATGGAGCTATTTTGCACGTTGGAGCAGCTGACTAACCTGCCACTAAACCGCCACTCAAATGTAAGCACTTATTCGGCTGAGGTTGGAGTTACCGTCTCAGCACGACCTTGTGACCTTTGTCCTCTCCCACCTGTAGCTTGAGTGAGGAGATGGTGACGTCGTGGCCGGTTTGCCTCAGCAGATTCTCATCATGTGACACCACCACGTGTCCGTCCTGCGTCAAGTGACAGTCCAGCTCGAGCATCTGCGTTCCCTGCTCCACCGCACTGCAGACAGACGGAGGAAAGACAAAAAATGAGGATATGTGCACTTGTTACGTGAGAGATTGTGTTCACTTCTGCTCTCCTAACGGTGAGACAACAAGAACCAATCATTTAAAATGCTGTACAAGAAACTAAAATGTCTAATCCTGATGTTATGTATCATAAATAATAAAACAGAAAGGACAGCCCCTCGCTGCTAAAGGTAGATTTCCAAATATCCTGCTGTTGAGCCCAAGACATGCAGACTTAATCGCTCTTTTATCGTATATACTGTGAGACATGTTATGAGGCTGGATAGTCACTCAGTTTCTGACTTATTAAAGAGAGATCAGAGTAAATTGAATGCTGCTCAGGCTCTCCATTTTCCCTCATCAGTCCCAGCGGACCACGGCATCCTGCCCGCTGTGTAAAGAAGCTTTCAAGCAAACCGACTGCTCTACCTCACTGTCAACATCTCTGGAGTTTTCCCTGTAAAGAGCTCAGAGTTTCCTAATAATGTTTTTGCAAAATATTCTTTGTTGTTTATCAGTTTTCACTCACTTATTTGTTAATTATGAAGTTGTTGTGCGTTCATACCTCCTGACAGTTTCACTAAAAACCTCAAAGATGTCACCGACTAGTCAGACTTTTGCTCTGTAATCATATTTTCTTGATCATGTTCTGATAAAATGCATGTTGTGAAACTAAATTCGACATGCGTAGGCTTTGACCTAGTAATGCCGCCATCTTAGCTGTCCCTCTCCCGAGAAGCTTCATCTTTTGCCTCTCTGGCTGGCAGACACACGTACTGTAGGTAGAAACAACTGGCACATTAGTAAGTATTATTATTATTAGTGGAAAGTAAAACAGTATTAGTATCTCAGTCTTGATGCATGTGTCCAGTGTGGCTAATAAACATGGTAGATATATTTTAAAGCTGGCCTTGTTTTAATCTTCATAAAGACTTTTATTCATCTGTGTATCTTGAGCAGCCTGTTGTCCAGACCCTTTAGGTTGAATACAGTGTTTTAACGGTACAACTGTCATACGTGTGTATGTATATTGCATCATAAAACTTGCAGCAATTCAGGTCATTTTTCATCATTTTTAAACGATCCGTGTTACTCTGAAAGAGGAATTATCAATTGAGAGGTCGATGAGCTGTTCTGAAAGCTCTCCTTCCTGAGTCTGGTACTCACTGTGTGAACGCCTCCATCGTGCTTTCTATCCTCTCTCCACATCCTGGTAACAGACAAGAGGGTTGATGATTGAAGCAGAGAAGCAAAAATACAGAAAAAGAGGTACATCTGGACAAAATTTAGTCGCAGCTAACTTTCTTTTTTGAGAATTTTACATTGCTGTTTCTACTGTAGGTGAGTGAGGAGGCAACAGTGAATAAAAAAAACACTGATTATACTTTAAGTTCCTCAGTGCGGCCATATTATTAAAGATTTTACCAGATGTTTCAAAAGCCAGAGGCACGCTGAGTCACTCTTCACTGCAGCAAATGATGTTAGCAATCAGATATCTGCATTCTCTCTTCATCATGCTCCCTGTAGTGTTTGTTGACTTTATATATATCTACATCTGAGCTGTTTGCTGCAGATTAACAACAATACAGAGAAAAATAAGTCATAAAATAAAATGTGATTGTGTTGGAAAGAAGTATTTGTCACCTTCAACTCCTAATCAAACATTTGTGCAATCATGAGACACACAAGAGGAAAGTTTGTGTTCTCTTTTAAAAAAGAAGCCACATTGTTGTAACGTGCAGAATGTTGTCTGGTGTTTGTACCCTTCAGCATTAATAGAGCCTTCACAAATGTGCAAGTTACTCATCATGCCATGGGCGCTAACACACTCCAATATTATCTAAAGTAGCAGCCTCTGTGACTGTGAAGTGAAGTCTATGTTGAAGGGACAAAAACTGCACTTCCTCAAACGTCCACTTGAGGCTGGCTACATAAGTTAGTCAGTCTCCATAAGCACGTATGTTAAAATGTCCAACTTCACAGCAGAAATCAACATGTTTACAGCCTGGTACAAAAAACTATTTTGGTCTCTATAGCTAATTTCCTCATTCATGACAACTGTACTGAGGGTGAATTTTTATATAACTCACCTGTTGAAATTATATTAAGGATTAAAGTTATGCAGAATTAACAATGTGGTTGCTTTGATTGACAGGTGGGAGCCATAACAGATGGCTTGTTTGAGCATACAGGCCACAGGTCCTTTCTCTCTTTTCTCTTCTCAGTTTGGAAGTTTGAAATGTAGACTCGTCACAACACACTTCTCCACTTTCCACCAGTCCATCTCAGATGAACTCGGGTTCAGAGAAGTCTGCAGCATTTCTGGATGTTGTTTATAAGTCTTTCTCTTTGCATAGTCTTAACTTGTATTTGCAGATGCAGCGACAAACTGTGCCTCGAGCCCATGTAGTAACATCAACAAGCATAACGGTTTCTAACGCAGTGCTTTCTGAGGGGTCAAAGGTCACGGGCACTCAGTGTCTTTGCCTCTTTCGTGGAGAGATTTGTTCGGATTCTCTGAATCTTTTCATAATATGGAAGGGTTTAGTGATCTGCCTAAAGTTCTTGCAACTGTTCATTGAGAAACGTTGTCCTTAAACTGTAGTGCAAAGTCGTGAACCTCGCCTCTTCCTTGAAAATGACTGATCCCTTTACCAATGAACCCGTTTACCTGTGGAACGATCTAAACAGGTGTTGCAAAATTTGAGCATTTCACAACTGTACCAACTTTTCTTTGAACGTGCTGCAGGTGTTAAATTTGAAAAAAAAAAACAAAGTTTGAACATTAAATCCTGTCTCGCATTCATGAATTTAAGTCGTAAAGGTTCTTGCAGATCATTGCATTCTCTTTTCATTCATGTTTCACACAACACCCCAACCTTTCTGTACTTATATAGCAATCATCCTCCCTGCTATCTCCTTCTCCACACATGTCATGATCAGGACATCATGGTACACCGTCAATCAAGGCAGTCGCCCCCTTACCTCCTCTGTGCGAGATGTGCGTGCAGTAAAAGGCTGTACGTTTCCTCTTGTGGAGAATGAGTGGGTTCTTCAGCAGGTACAGCGAGGTGAGGGTGTATCCACCCAGAGCTGGGAGGATGAAGTACAGAAAGCTGCTCATCCTTCCCTTCAAATACGTCCTGTGAGTCTCTGCGAGGTCCCACCACCGCTGCAAGAATGGTGAGCCAAACAAAGTGTGTCCTTGTTCAGCAAAAAAGGTATATTATCTCTTAATGAAAATCTACAACAATCCTCTTTTGTGTTTCCAGTGACAAGTGAACTGATCTAAAAGCTTGACCAAACACAATCAGCTCTCTGTCTTTCTCTGAAGATAAGAAAAAACTGGACTGACTGGAAAGACCGAAGAAATTCTCCGACGCACCTGAAACCTTCAGAGCTGTAAAAATCTGTTAATGAAGCACCGACTCATAACCCAGAGCTCACCTCAACTCTCTCCCTCTCCCTCTCTCTCTCCCTCTCTCTCTGGCCTCTCCCCAGCCTGTGGCAATACTATTTCACTCTCTTCACACTGCTTTTGTTAAGCTTTGGCTTTGTGTACGTGAGCCATACCTGGACAGCGCATGTTTGCCAACACCTTTCTAGGATTTCTTTTGTTTGGAGGACAAGGTCCACCACAGGATTTTATGATAGTAGTTGTTCTACTTTCTACTTCTACAGATTTAGAGATTCATAGTTTGTAGCTGATGCTTGTGCAGGGGAAAAGACAAACACATCCCGGGGAGTGCAGCAGGATTCATAGCCTGTGTATATTTGACAAAGGGGATGTGGTATGCGGAGTAAACTCTGACCCACAAGGCCAGAAATATGAAAACAATCACATGCTTACAGGCATGTATGCTCGCTATACATGAAGTTCAAAGTCAGCACAGTGTAGTACTGTATTGTTCAGCTTCAATAGCAAAGCTGGAATGTGACAAACAAAGGTGTGACAAGCCGAGCCGGCTGTGAAATGTTACAAGTCTAGAGAAATCCATTCATCATATTAACAGTGAGACTTTCCAGCATTTTTACCACGTTTTGTTTAAACTTTTCTGCTTTTATAGTCTTATGTCTAAAAGCATACATTGCTGCTGTCATTTAAATCATGACCAAAGACTTGGAATGTGAAGGACGGAGGGGGAAGCTGTGCTCAGACATGTTGTGAGCGAAGGTGGGAAAGCTGCAGCAAGAAAAGCAAGTTCGTGGTTACACGCTTGCTTGCATGCATTCCCACGACTCAAGACAGAAGTTTATGCCTGTGTGACAGTTTCACAATGACTGCCTGTAGCGTCAGGCCAGCTTTAACTTTAGATTAGTTTGATGCACAAAAATAAAGACAAAATTAAGACAAAATTAAGCCTAGAAAGTTAGCCAGCTGAGCCTCAGGCTAGCCCAGAAATAGAGCCGTGTTTTCTTAGTAAGAATCAGTGACGTCTGCTGATCATAGACAGTATAAAGAATGGACGTCGTATTCATGACATCACCTCTTATGTCTCTAAAGATCAGAGTGTGGCGGCTCTGGTCGTCACCATCTTGCCTGCCTCTGCTGCTAATCTAAAAGTCGGGATCATTGGTGGACCTGAGGCAGGCTGAATGACGCCTGGGTGCTCAATCAGGCCACCTGTAATCGCACCTACCTGTCAATCAAAGTGGCAACACTGTTTATTATGCATAATTTAAAGCCTTAATATAATCTGAACAGGTGAGCTATAAAAATCTAGTCTCTGTACAGTTGTCCGTTCGAGGATCTGCAGTTTTTGGTACTTGGTTTCACTTCGCAGCCACGGACGTTGCTGCTTGCTGATGACCAGCGTTTGCATGGTTAGAATCAATTACACCAGTTGAACACTATCTGTAAGGACATTGTCAGTCGTTTTTCAATTGGGAACTAACCTGACCCTGACTTTGAGGAGAGTTAAATCTGAGGCAACTGGACTTGGCTGTAGTTCCAAGTCCAATGACTTCAGATTTAACTCTCCTTAAAGAAAGATGGATGACTGAGAACCTTCAGATACAACCTGACTTTGACTGATAAGTTAATCCGAGTCTACAGCATCTGCAGCTGAGGTTTATTTCCTCTGGATACTGGCTGTACTTGCATACTCGTTCTGGTGCATAGTAGTAGTCCTGGAGTATTCTCAGCTCCAGGACTGTGGGGTCCACTGAATACACGCCCACCCAGGGTGGCCTCAGCGTGTCATCGAGTCACCCTTTTAGGACCGCCCACAAAATCCTGGACTGAAAACTGTTTTAACCTCCAACTCCACATTTCAGTAATAAATCGACCAAAGTATTTTCATGTTTTCAGCAGCTATTTTCCAACATGTTTAATGTGTTTTGAAGGAAATCTCTTAAGTTTGACCAAGAGTTCAATAACAGATTGTAAAAGAAGATCAAATTACCCGAGGGACAAAACGAGATCCACAAACAGTTGCAACAGTATCAGGAAATTTTATTTAATTATATGTATATAATTCTGTTTCTTTGTTAATCGTTTAATTCATAATACCCATGAATATACAGACTATAACCCTCAATAACTCATATCTCTTTGACAATCTACTTATATCTTCTTTTAAAATAATTCCTTATAAGATCTTGGAGGGGAAATCAAAGTAAAGAAAAAAAAAAAAAGGAAAGTTTCAGAAAGATTGAAAACACTGCCAATAATAATCACGCCCATAAGAGAAGGAAGGAAGAAAAATACAAATAAAAACATCCTAATAATTAAAAAAAAAATGATACAACTTAAACTCCCTTTATGTAAAAAAAAAAAAAAGAAGAAAGAAAAATACAACAACTCACCAATATAACAACAATAGCAATAATAAGAACAGCCATTTAAAAACAACATCTGGATAAAACGGCCTCGTGACGGACAGGCCTTTTAAACTCGTCGATACTGTCTGCGTGTGTGTGTGTGCATGTGTGTGTGTGTGGTGTGTTTAAGTGCAAACACACAGATAACACACTCCTCAGAAAGAGAGAGGAAGTGTGTGTGTGTGTGTGTGTGTGTGTGTGTGTGTGTGTGTGTGTGTGTGTGTGTGTGTGTGTTTGTTAGGAGGATGCAAAATGTGGTCCTCTTGGTTCGTTCCCATGGTTACCCAGTGAAATGCTTGGTCTGGTGGCAGGTTGGAGAACAAAAAAAAAAACCCCAAAAAAAAAACCAAACAAACAAAAAAAAAAAAAAAACAAAGAAAGAAAGCAGGGCCGAATCGACTGCTGATCAAATATACATATGAAATACATACAAAATATCTGTGCGACTTGTTGTAAAAGCAGGGAGAGGAAACGACACTTTCAAAAACCACACACAGGACAAATAGTCTTGGCTTTATGTTACTGAGGAGCAGATACACAAACACTTGTACAAAGACTTAAATTACCGCAGACGATCCATCACACACACACACACACACATATGCAGCAGGCGAAACTTAAAGCTGAAACGAGGAGGATGCAAGACCAAAATAACAACCTTGAAGAGGAGAGAGCGTGGCTGCAAAGACAAAGTGCAGGCGTGCTGATTGAGTTATGATTGGAGTCCTCTGCTTGTGTGACCATCCGTCATTTTATGATCCAGGCAATGGGAGGAAGTGGCAGACACAAGGCGAGGGAAGAGGAAGAGATGGAGTAGGTGGTGGAGGAGGAGGAGGAGGAGGAGGAGGAGGAGGAGGGGAGGCAGCCCTTTTGAGTAAAGCGTGGTGAGAGTTGGGAGGTTGAACAAAAGAATGAGTATCACCACATGCACCAAAAAGCCTCACACCGATCCCAGAGTGCTGGCTATGGCTTCTGAGAAAGGAAACAAAATGACGCGGCTCGAGCCCGGAAAACAAATTTTACCGACAAAGAAGGGGCGAGGCCGATGAGCGCTCCAGATCTGGAGTCTATTTCAGACAAAGACAGGGATCCAGTGTGTGTGTTGGTCCATTTAGTTAGTAGGAGGGGGCTCCTTTACTGGTCCCAGCAGTGCAACAGGCAAAAAATTAGTGCAGGCTGAAGCTGGACCCCCCCCCAGCAGGTGGTGGTGGTGGTGGTGGTGGTGGTGGTGGCAGTCACATCCAGAACAAAGAGAGAGGAGGGAGCAGACGCCAACAACAGACACAGATAATAACAACACACATGCACACACATACAAAGAAACACGACAAGCCGTCTTTTGGGAGGAGGAGGAGGAACAAGCGCCAGTGTAGCACCAAATCACCCACACTGAAGGAGGGTAACCGGGAAAACACACCGGCAAAGGGGAGAGCGCAAAAAACTGGCGTTTATACTGTACAACCATGAAGGGGAGGATGGTTGGATGATGGTTGCTTGGCTGTGCGCTGAGCAGGAATAACTGTACAGCACTCTGACATTCCTGAGTTTGACCATTTTGTTGTCGATTACGCCTCGTTCACGTCACACAGCGCGATCAGGACTTCTCTGAAAGCTTTAAAACAAAACAAATATGGACGCCTCACAGCAGCCAATAACCCTCGTACGTAAACGCTCACGAGGCTACATCACCCGTGTGACGTGAACGCAGCACTCATCAGCAACACGTACAGTTTGTCTCAGTAGTCGCAAAAGAGCTGTTCTTGTAAAAAGGTAGCAACCGGTGAAGCCGCAGCGACGGACGCCAGAAAATTCAGGCCGTTTACATTCAGCACTCACATCGATGAGCCGAAACAAACAAACAAAACAAAAAAAAGGATCATAATGCTTCGTTGGAAAGTGCATTTTTTTGTAGATCAAGTTCAAGTGCGGCCACGTGGGATAAAGTTTTTACATTTCTGACGGTTAGGCCTCTTAGCCTGCGTACACGCTTGACGGTAGCGGATAGGAACGCAGGACAAAAAACAGCAAGGTGGGATGTCGAGGCCAAGAAGTCAACCTGGCCCCATTTTCCAGAATACTGTTCGCTAAACATGACTCTGACGGACGACTTCAGTGTTTGTAACACAAATGTCATTTAATATATGAAAGGAATACTGACACTGGATCAGATATTTGATGTTGGTTGTATTTCATGAGGAAAAGAGGATGCTACGGGGCCAAATGTGGACGATACAGTAATGTTATACTCGTGTCCGTTTTCTTGCAGTAGTCGTCTGTAAGACATTTAGTCAGGTGGTTACATTTCTTAAGTTTCAAGCCTCCGGCTCACGTTTGCTGCTAATGTGCAGCTAAAAATGTTGGAAATGTTCTGGAAAACGGGGCTTCGTCTCACTGTAACATCAGAATGAACAGAAACTATATTTTATATGCAGGTTGATTCGATCCACTTTGTTCCAAATCGTGTAGCGCCTCCAAAAAAATAATAAACAAACTTCCCACAAATGAAGGGAGATTTCAGTTTGTCTGCCCTCGCTACGAGTTACAGGTCAAGAAATGTGTTTAAGGTACAGTTCAAAAACTACAACATCCTTTAGTTGCTCCCCAAGCCAAGTTTCTTGCATCTCTCTGACACTTTGGTTAATTTCAGGAATGCATGCATTCATATGAACATCATACACAGTTTGTTTTTTTTTAAGAAAAAAAAAAAAAAAAAAAAAGAGCGACAACAAACAAAGAAGTCTATAAACCTGCCAACATGCCAGTAAAAACGTTGAATGTTTGTCTCAAAAATCAAAAAACTAGCAAATATAAACCCCAAAAACATACAAATACGACTCTGAACTGATCCGAAAACACTCGAACGACGGTGTACAAACAAAAACTGCGACAAGCACACTTAAAAATAACAACAAAAAAAAGCTTTTATATTTTTTGTATATACACACACCCGATTTTAGCATCCCCCGTTCTTTTAGCCCTCGATTTTTTTTTCCCCAGTTGTAATTTAAATGGAGCAAGACAAGAGAGTTATGGTGTTGGTTAATACAGTAGTATGAGTTTATATGAGAGGGAGCGACAGAGAAAGAGAGAGATCAGCGACAGGGTTTGATCAGGACAGGAGAGGAGGGGAGGTTTACTGTAAGATGGGACAGGATGAGGCATTAAAACAGGAAAACAAACGTGAGGTGAGAGGAGGGAAGAGTCCAACATGGACAAAACTGAAAACAGTATGAGTACGCCAGACCCTACCGCCCCACCCAACCACAGAAATTAAAAGTTAACTTAGCTCTCTTGCAGTAGAAATGGAAAGATAAGCAGTTAAATGTTCATATTTCTTGTTTTCTCTTTTTTGTTGTTGTCGGTTGCTTGAAGATGCATTTTTTTCTTTTTGTTTTTAGCATGTCGTTTTTGGAGTCTTCTTGTTCCAAGCCTCTGTGTGGCTTTGTCACTCTTTAGGGCTAAAATACAAAAAAAATAAATAAATACAAAAAAAGGGGGAGAGAAAGAAGAGAAAAAAATGCACTTAGACCGACTTTGGAAAACTTTGATTACTTCCTGTAAGATAAAGATCTGACTCACCCACTCACTATTTGCTAAGATACGAGGCAGAGGTGAGAGCTGAAATGTCAGATAGTACACTGAAGAACTGCAGAAAACTGCAGCCAAACACATTTCTACCAACAAGTATCTCTGCTAAATCTAACTGACATGAACAGCAGATAGTTAAGATAATAACGTTCACTTGTTTGTGAGTGAGAGGGTCAACGTTTAAAGACTGGAAGCTGATTAAACAAACACACCTGTGGATATAAGGGTGCATTCAGACAGGATCAGGCACTGTGCAGCGGTGTGTCTATTTGTGCTGAACGTAACCGCTGTGAAACAATCAGGAAATAACTTTTTATTTCGCTGATTAACCGGCTTTATCGATGCCGGTGCACCCATCGGATATAAACCAAATTAAACTTCTTTATGTCTCTATTTTGCACCGTAAATTGCGAGTCAGACTCAGATTTAGATGAAATAAAGTATCAGATCATGAATCCACCTGGATAGCCTCAGTTTAAGACACATTTCAGGCTGGCTGTGGACGGTTTACCCAATCCAAGTGCTGCAGCGTGACGTCAGGCTGCGTTTTTCCAAAAGTTGGATCTGGCTCAACTTCTCCGCCACAGGTCGCTGCCTTTTTTGGTGCAAGACGGACAAACCTGCGTTGACGCCACTGCGCCTGATCTTGTCTGAATGTGCCCCAAATGTGCAGAACATCATATTTAAAACATTTTCCTGCAGAGTGTGAGTGTGTTCATGATGTTAACAGGAATAAAAGGTCAAATTTCACCACCTGAGTGAGACCAGTTCCTTCACTAGATATTGTTGAATATTATGAATGCTGACAGCAGCAGGACATTAAGTTTATTTACAGGACAATATCAAGCTGTAGCTGATGATTTGTCTTCATAATAAAAGGTCTCTGCTCACTGTGTAAATAGGCTGCCTATGTTGAGTTAAGAAAACAATACACAGCTTAACTTGAGACTCATAAATAAACTTTGATGAACCTGCTGTGCAACTTTTATTACCCTTTGATTCAATTTTAGTCAGAATAATTGAATGACTAGAGTAGTTGTATTTTTTACTAACACATTAAGCTCATATGTGGCTTTTGTCTGATTACAACACATAACCCACAAGTATTTCCACATTTCTCCTCACTGCTGGGGCCACGTATGTCTTATTATTAACTGGTTGGTGTAAGTTGAAGCTGAAGTTCTGGTCTGTTTCTCCTCCACTGACATCTAGTGGTCTCAAATCAACACAAGCTCCATCCAGAGCTCTTGTAGTTTAAAGAGAGATACATCAAGCGTAGGATGAAACCGCTTTAAATGCAGCTTTATGACACAAATTGATACTTAGAAGTGGTTCATTTTTGACTGGTGTTGCAGTTTTAAAGTTATTTTCTGATGAACAAATACTTCTGGTTCTTTTAACTTTCCTTTCGATGGAGTTGGCCAAAGTGACCGGCTAATGACGACACTGTAAACTAACTAATATGTGTCAGGAAAGGCAACCTATGCTAACAGAGCCCTGCACTGACTGTGTGTGTTTAATAAATGGATGATTTATCATCCTCCACTGAGAACGTTTGTTCCCACAGCCTGTACGGACATGCGTTCGGGTGTGAGGTATCGGTCTTCTCATGTACCTTTGTGTCTCAGGAGCCCTGGTAGGTTTCCTGGAAACGGGCGGTTTCCTCATAGATCAGTTCCTTCAGCTTTTCCTTGGGAAGGTCGTCGAGCTCCATGGAGAAAGTGAAAGGCTCCTCTGCTACTGGCTGCACACAAACGCAAACACATAGTACATTCATTCAAGTAGAGGCTCAAATTTAGCTTTAAAAACGAGGTGTTAGTGGTAAAAATCGAGAAGTACAGTGTGGTACGCTGTTGCAACATGCTGCGCACGGTTATTCAACCTTTAAGAGGCTGATCTGGAGGTAGTAGTTTGAAAAAAAAAAAAAAAAAAAAAAAAACAGTTCAGCTTTCACTGCCAAGTGTGTTTATACAGTCTGAACGGTGCAGATCAGGACACAACATGAGTAAACGCTGTAATGCCACGTAACACCAACAATGGTTAAAATGCTTTCTACAGCACGACACAGCAGTAGGAGTCTGCCTCTGCTGACGTAAACTGAGACGTGATTAACAATTACATTCTTTAACGACTCTGAAGCTGAACCACGGAGCAAAACTTAAGCTTAACTTAAGCATGGCTAAGAGGATTCCCAGCACAAACGCTCACAATTAAACCCCGGCTCAACAATGACAAACATGTTTGAATGGATCCAACATACTCAAAACTTGTCTTTTGTACTCTAAATCTTTAGCTTTTTAAAGAAGAAATTATATATATTAGTTTGTAATGGTGGCTCCGTCCGTGTGCGTACCTCATCTGTGGGGTCGTAGTACTGCTCCAGGTAAGGATGAGCCAGGGCATCCTCGACGCTGATGCGCTTGATGGGATTGAAGGTCAACATGCGGCCCAGCAGGTCCAGAGCTACGACAGATTAATCAAGAGCGTTAGTCATTAGGATGTGCTGCAACAACAACAACGCTAAAAAAAAAAACAATCAAATTATTCACTTGGTGGTACTTTTATTTTTTAATTCATTGTACTGCATTATATTTAAAAAATAAAAGCATCTTAATATACAAATTTAAGATGGAGGTGCATTCAGTATGACTTTACTGTCACACAAAACTAACCACATGTTTTAACAGAGTTAATAATTAATGAGTATTTTGGCTGTGTGATATTTACAGTATGTTCTCGTTGAGGCTCTAAGCTGTGCTAGCTCCTCCATGATTATTGTGAATGTAAACAATATCTTTATTCTTCCAACAAACAGCCTGTGTGGAGCATCTGGCAAACAATAATCATACGTTAAAAGCATGGTCTATAAATATTTTTTTAGGTTTATAGTTGATAGAAATGCCCTTTATTGATCAAAAGAACACAGAACAGTCCTTTGAAACTGCCACCTGCACGTCTGCATCTGCTGCTAACTGTGGGCCTGTTAGTGTTGTACTGTGTATGTACAGTGTGCGTGGTCGCCCCTGCCCTGACTGGTCCCGGCTGAGGAGGCGCAGCGACCATCGTCACCCGCGTCTTGGAGGACGACGACTGGAGCAGCACCTGCTCGACCCACAAATCTAATCTACCAGTCTCCAATCTGAAGATCAACCTCATTTAAGCTAGAACCGCTTAGAACCGACAGTCGTGGCGGCTTGTGTTTCCGCGTCGAGCTCGCCTCTGTTGCTGTACTCATAAATTGATGGTGAATATTGATGATGTGACTTGCACAAGCTGAGAAGTTTATTGTTAGAGTCTCTAGATTTAGGGCTGCTGTTTCTCTGTTTTTCGGTTATTAGATAATAATTTAGATAGTTTTGACTTTATTATAATGAAGATGATAACTGGTGTCTGGTCTTTAGAGAGTACTCTTTTTGTTATATTTATTTTGTTGGTTTGAGCAGCATCTGTTCGCCCTTTGTTTCCCTTTTTTTATTACCTCTTTTTGTTGTAGAATGAATCTGAATTTAAACTAATAAATATTTTGGTTTCTACCGAAAACAATTGGTTTATCTTACTTCCTTTCCCCACACGAGCTGCGCTGTAACAGGGCCACAGAGAGCTGCTTTAGCCTCCACCTACTTCCCCAGATAAGTTTTGTTGTTTTAGATACATGGTTCTTATTTTCTCTCCTTTACATTCCAAGTTTATAAATGAGCATGCGTCGCCGTACCTTTTGCGTCAGCCTTGACGTAGATCTTTTCCCAGGGGACCTTGGGTTTGTCAGGCAGGGCCTGCAGGTAGTTCCTCGCCTTCATGTTGATGATGCAGTTCAGATCTTCTTGAGATGGAGAGCCGAGGATGCCTGCACACAGAGGAGAGACAGAGAGTGAGGGACATCTTTCTTTCAATATGGCTACTCATGGTGCAGATCCTTCATAAATGGCATCAAAACTCGCCCCGTTTTCAGCTCAGTGACACCTAACTCGAGAAGTGAGTTAGTGAGAAAGAGAAGAGTTAAGTAATTGACTGATGAACGTACCAGGTGCTTAAATAACTTAATTGTGTTATCATTTTGCAAAAATGAGCTTACCCAGTATGTGGTTGAGCTGGTCCAGGTAGTGTTTCCCGGGAAAGATAGGCCTGTTGGACAACATCTCAGCCAGGATGCAGCCCACTGACCAGATGTCAATGGACTTGGAGTAGCCCTGAGAGACAAACACACAGATATAGTGAGGAGGAGATAGCCACTCTAACACAGTTAGTCCACATCAGTTCCTCACACACCTACCTTTGAGTTGAGCATGATTTCTGGAGCCCTGTACCAACGCGTGGCCACGTACTCTGTCAAGAAACCCGTGTGGTCGTGCTCGGGGTCGGCTATCCGTGCCAGCCCAAAGTCACAGATCTGAGGATGAGACAAAGAGTCAGACAAATGTCGTCTCAGCTCTTATGGCCTTTTTACAGTTGGACAACATTAATCATCTCAATGATTTGATTAGGCATAAAGCACTTTCCATTTAGCTTAATGTTCTGTGGGTACATTTTCTCAAACTGCATGTTGGTGGAAGTGGAAACAGGAAGCGGAAATGCCTTCAGAGATCATTCAACACTAAACTCAGTCATTTAATATGACATATCTGCAAACACAAAATCTGATTCAGTGTTTGCCACACAGTGGATGCTCGTCTGTGTCGTCATGTAACTCTCAAAATGCACAAGAACGGCGCGTTTGAAGGCTGAAAGTCTGAAACATTTACAGAGAAACGATACCTTGGCAGAGCCAAGACCAGCCAGGAAGGGGTTGGGTCAATCCATCATCCGTATCCTACATTCCTGAAATTCCTGTTCAGTGTTGGCGAGAGCTGGTGCGACGTGCTACTGGCACCGATGTTTAAATAAACACATAACTGTTAATTTCTACAGAAGCTGACTGAAAATAAACAATCGACTTGAGAAAAATCCCCTTTTTAAGTTTTGTCTGCCAAAAATGAACCAGTGTATGAACTGGGAATCACAGGGAACGTTTAATACGACATATAAATGCAGGATTTGCACATAAACTGTGCAAAGCAAGCATGCGTATGTAGCTGTCCTGTGCTGTAGGTGCAGCTGATTAAATAAATACAGCTGTCACGAGTGACGAAGGTGTGTGTGCTGACCTTGAGGTCGCAGGTGGTGTTGATGAGCAGGTTGGAGGGCTTGAGGTCACGGTGCAACACGTTGGCCGAGTGGATGTACTTGAGTCCTCGCAGGATCTGGTAGAGGAAATAGCAGATGTGGTCGTTGCTCAGCTTCTGGCTCTTCAGCAGCTTGTACAAGTCCGTCTCCATCAGAGTCTGCACGATGTAGCTGGAGGGACGCACGGGTCAAGGAGGACAACGACGGGGACACCAGGAGAAACATAAGGACTTTGTCCTGAATTATTCAGCAACATACGTTTATGAATAAAACCTAAATTTGGTTCGAGCCTCCAGATCCTGGATTCCTCTGACGTGTTTTCTTATTTTATTTCTCGCCGGACAAAATGAGAACTTCAACTTATATTTAGTGAGGTCGGTCAAATAGGTGCAAGAAGTGTGGTGCAATAATTTTGTTCCTCAAATCATGCATGAACCACAATAAACAACCGTAACCACAGCAACCAGTATGTTGTTTAACACAGTCGCAAGAGCCAGCGACCAGGAGTCCAAAACGTCTGCACTAATAGTGAGAAACGTCTTTTGTCAGATCTTTGTGGTACCATAAGAGTGTACATTTCTTAAGCACACCAGAAATGGCAACATTGGTCGGTCCACTACTTCAGTGAGGACTGAAATATCTCAACAGCTGTTGGATGAACTGCCCACAATTTCTGCTCCGACAGGACGACAACTGCAGGCATCATGGGATTCACAGTGGATGGCTAACAACAATAACTGTTTTTAACATAGACAAATTCAGAAATTATTCAAAGAAGATGTTCGTTCATTCATTGTTGTTGAAAAATCTACAAAAAGACGCTGCAGTTCCAGGCTGGAACGGGACACGATCGCACTCGAGGCAGCTGCTCATTGGAGGTAAAGTGTGTAACCGCGGAGATGTTTCTGTTGTAACTGTCCACACCTTCGCAGCCCACGATCGCTTTGAGCAGAAGTGAACCCAAACAGAAGATGCCAGCGTTCTCTTGTTGTTTCATCATATAGCGCCTCCTAGCTACAGCACTCAGACTACAGCTCATGCTTGCATTCAGATTTTTCCGGTAACAAACTCCAGGAAGCGGCTACGCGTGAAATCGATCTTGCGTAGCTCGAAGCGTCTTGGTATTCTTGTGTAAAACCACGTTTGTTGTCTCGTTGATACAAGAGACCCCGGCGTGCAGCGCTCCTACCAAGCCGAGCTACATACAGAAAGGAATCGATGCCTGGTCCCTGGATTTGGTTACATCGGCCCTAATCAGGATTCATCACCAGCAACGACACAATACAACAAAGTGGAGCAACTAAAGCGTTCAGACACACACAGACACACACACACACACACAAAAAAAGATACAAGGACATCACACATTTCTTTTCTGTTTTTCAGTGGACAAAGCAGCTTTTCACAGAGAAAGTAGCAACTCAGCAGCAACTCGCTGACCGGCCGTGCCTACAGTCCACTGTTAGCTGCTCTGCACTGTCACTGAGGCTGCATATGAGTCAAAATACTCAAATGATCACCCAGTATAGAGGTGTTTGATGAACAGTTTGACCTAGACATCACAGAGTACGTCTTACAGTCTGAACTCCACAATATGATCACATATGTAAATTACTTTAAATGTCTAGACAACGCTAATAAAGAAAACGTCTCAAAGTACAAACTGTAATTTAGAATCATCTTCAATCTTCAAGCTCTGTAGCATGAGTAGAGTGAGAGAAAGCTGGATTAATAACTACTTGTTTGTTTGGTTTAACCTCCCCACAAAGACCCGCCGCCTCTATTATTATTTTCAAATCAGGCGTAGTCGCAGCCACACGCCTAGAAATGAAGAAACAAAGCCACGGCATTAAAGATAAAGACAAATCACTGCACTGTTTTGTTACAGGTTATTGAACGCAACATGACCAGATGTTTAAATTAACTACTCTTTTGAGTATGCGCGCCACTTTTTTCTGCGAATATCTGCAAGAAACTTAGACGTTTTGATCAGAAGTACTGATTTGGACTGTGGCTCGCGACTGTGGCTGAGTTTTCTCTGTCGGAAGCGGTGACTTGATCTGTCACAAAGAGTCAAACGCAGTTTAATCTTGTATAATAAGTTGCCTCTGAAGCATTAAAAAGGATACACATCCCTCATGTTGTCAATGTGCCGTGCCCTGAGAATGTCGTTGATGCCGATGATATTCTCATGGTGGAAGCGCAGCAGGATCTTGATTTCTCTCAGCGTGCGCTGGCAGTACGTCTGGTGCTCAAACGGGCTGATTTTCTTGATGGCGACGCGCTGGCTCGTCATGTTGTCCAGAGCGGAGCTGGATAGAAGCACAAAACAAGTCTCATATTACACACTGCAACAATCCACACACACACACACAATGACGGTATCAGAAAACTGGGCTAATGCTAAAAAAAAAAAAAAAAAGAAAAAAAAAAAAAAAAAAAAGGGGTGTTTGCACAGTGGTAAGATGTACATGTGATATGTGGTGAAGTGCTGTAGGTGTAGGCCTGAGTGTCAGTACAGTGTGGGTGTAGACGGCGTGTTTTCTGGGGGGTTTGGGGCCCCAAGCTAGACTTTTTACACACACTCATCCTCAACAGGAACAACAGTTACATCACACCTTTCCTCTTAGTGGAGGCACATTCACTTATTGCACAACACACTGCGTAGACCGAGCACGATCTCACGCCTGTGTGTGTGTGTGTGTGCCTTCACATCAACATCTGTGCAGCGGTGACCTGGCAGTTTCCCTGAAACTCCTCTCACTGTGTTGACAATGTTTACAAATGCTGCACCAGTGTGTGGATCACATGAGCAGGATGACACAAACAAAACAGCACGGTGCTCGTCTGTCACACACTCTCTCCTTGTTTGATCATGACAGGCATCTGTTGTCATCTGTGTGAGACATCCACGCATCCACTGATTGTGTTCACAGTTCAGCCTCAGCAGCAGCAATGACTAGGCACTGATGTCAAGTGCAACAGGGTGGTGTGTGTGTGTGGGTTTTTTTTTTTTTTTTATTAACACGTCCACACAAAGCTTTGGAGATCACATACAGCGATAACACACGAGGAAAAAGAGGCCTCGCTACAACTACACACTATTCCCACTCGCATCCTCTGCAGCAGCTTTGCTGCTCTGCTGCAGGCTTGACTTGTTTAGCAATCACAAACCAAGCAGAGATGAAAAAAAAAAATCGATTGAACTGAGCCAAATTTGCGGTCAAATGCATGTCTGCAAAAGATTTCTTATCCGAGAGCAAAACTACGTCCTGCGCAATCACTCCCAATCTTGTTTCCTGTAAAGCTGCTCGTAGCCACGCCTGTAGCTAGTCGGCTAACCTGCTAACCACAACACGGGAGGCATTTGAGGTTAAAATAATGCCTGAATGTCGGGCAGCTGGTTTGAAAACACGCGTCGTGACACCTCCTTTATTTACTACATGACGCTTGTTGAATGTAACAGCTGTGTTTGGCTCGCTGGCTGTAGCGTTATTTGCTAACAAACAAGCTTATGTGAGCTAGCACTTGTGATTTAGACACTGTGATGGCCGATAACTCACCACACCATTCCGTAAGCCCCCTCCCCGATGTAAGAGAGGTTCGTGTAGCGGGGCCCCACGTCAAACATCTGGCCCTTCACGGACTCGCACCCGGGTTTGGGTCCCGCTGCGGGAGCCCCATCATGCACAGCCGTGGAAGCCGCCCCGGCAGCAGCGCCTGCGGCCCCGACCGCTGCAGTGCTGCTCGAATCCGCCATTCTTCCTCTCCCAAACGGCTCCTGCTGCTGTCAGTGTGTGTTCACCGATGATCCGCCGCCGCCGCCGCCGCTCTCAGCACGGTTCAACCGTTTGTCCAAAAAAAAAAAGGCTTTAACCGACCGGATCGACGGAGTTTGGATCAGATCAGACCGGGGCCCTCGCTCTACTACTGAGGAGTAAATGGACTTCGTGCGCGCGGAGCGGATTTGGTCCTCTCAGCACCGAGCGTAAATGCGCGTGCCCCAAACTACGGTAATACAGGTGCGTTGGATATGCCTCACGAGGGCGGATTTGTATGGGCGGGGTCGCGTCTGTTGTCTCGCAGGCACCGCCCATTCGGCTGTGTTTTTACGGCGAAACGAGCGCGGCGACCCGCAAAATAAACACGCAGCAGCCGCGAGTGGGCGTGCCGAAATATGTTGCACGCTGCCTGTTGTGACAAGAACAACACACTTTATGATTTAATCGACATTTTATCGATTTTTTTGTCGCATTAACGTCATGTTAGACTACAATATCGCCATATATGTGTCTACACGCGCAAAGAAATGCTAAAATTACGCTAAAAAAACGAATAACAGGGCAACAAAAAAATGTCGGATTTTGACGCTATAAGTCATAGATATAAAAAATATATTATATTAATTTCAAAATCTGACACTTTTAGTGAATTAGTTGCGATAAAAAAAGACAAAATCACCGACAAATACTGGACTCTTATCACCATGGAAACCAGTGCGACTGCCAAAGCCACACCCTCTCTGCCTACGTCACCGCGCCAGGGCGGTGTACTTCCTGGTTACTCCTGTGCTGCATGTTGCTGTGCTTCTTGTACTATTGATTGATTTTTTTTTTATGTCTGAGGGTTATGGTACATTTAGTCCTACGACGACTCTGGATAGGCCGACTCCGTCTAGCGCTCACTCTCCTCGGACTCCCGCGTACCGTCTGCACCGCCGGAGTTAGGTACGGACAGCAACGTTACCGAGAAGCTCTGTTTATTTCACATTACAGGACAGTTTCACATCAGACTAACACTGTAATCCAGAGTTGACATAGTTAAGTGCTTCAGTAGGTAGTTATGAATCACTAGTATTAATAGCAGAGCTGTTTTTGATATAAGTGTGTTTATTCATGTCTTTTAAATGAGTTTTGTGAAGTAAATAATATTAATTTAGTCAATAGATGTGTTTTGTTGCATAAAAGTAGCTCTAGCTCTACTAAAAGTGTGTGTTTTCCTCCTGATTATGTATGTTATTAGTGTATGACAGTAGATTTATGTTGTAATCACTTAAGAGGGAAGATTTTTACATGTTTTCACATTTTCTGAGCGGCCAGGGCGGCAATAAGTGCATGTGGGATGGCGCCAGGTTTTGCAGGGAAGACAGAGCGATGTTTACTTACTGGATTTCTTATGTCTCACATTTCCTCCCCTGCAGACCTGCCATTTCCTGCTCAACGTCCCATCCTTTCGCAACCAGTCAAACCGTTAGACCAGTCAGTACCAGTTGGTGTAACCTCTACGGGACGATGCCATCCTCAGCGGCACCTCATACCAAGTCCAGATGCCCCCAGTATCCAGGGTCTAAACTCAAGCGCTTCCCCGTGCCTGACAACAAGGTGGACTGGAGTCAAAACTGGCCACAATATAATCCAGTCAGCCACACCGACCCGGCTGTACTGAAGAAGCCAGTATGGGCAGATCCTGATATTGGGTAAGTGATACCTGATCAGTCAACTTATATCGTCCAAAATGATATTTTCTTGGCTGTTGTGAAACTGTTATACATGCTGTTTGTTTTCTAAGATGAGCTGGAGTCTATTCATGCCAGTTTTGATGACTTCTTCTTGTTTTGCAGCTCTTTCTCTCCACAGTTCAACGCTGTGGATGGCAGTGTGGACAGGACAAGCTTTGAGGGCAGCTACAAAATCGAAAATGGAAAGCCACTGTAAGTAATCGAGCACCTATAAAGGTTTCCCAAACATTTAGGTGACAGTGGGCGGCACAGTGGTGCAGTGGTTAGCACTGTCGCCTCACAGCTCCTACCGTCCAAAGACATGCACTTAACAGGTTAATTGGTGACTCTAAATTGCCCGTAGGTGTAGGTGTGAATGGGTGTATGTCTCTATGTGTTTGACCTGTGATGAACTGGGTCCTGCCTCTAGGCCCCCCTGTGATCCTGATGAGGATACGCAGTTACAGAAAATCAAAAACAGATAGTTCACATCTGTATTTAGTAATTTTCAAGCCTTTATGGGTAGAGAGTGGACTCAAAAGTGGAAAAAAGTGATAGCAAGTGTAGGATCCAAAATGTGTATATATAGTTTGTGTTGTTTATTTCTTTAGATCACACATTTGTAGGTCACCTTTACTTCTGGTAATTGGCACAGGGGGCGTGGTCGTTGTACCTTATTTTTACCTGTGCACTTGGTGGCGGGAGTTTTTGAACAAAGAGGGTGACAGGCTCCGATATTTTCTGTTTTCTGTCACTACTTATTATCACGTTTTTACTTATTACTTATTCACTTCATATCGTATAGTTCAGTTCGTCGTTATGCCAATTTAAGTTTGTTGTAACTATTTTTGGTTAATAAACATCATGAAACTTAGAACGAGGACTTTGGATTTTCATTTTGGACCACGCATCGCAGTAGGAGCCTACTCAACCTCTTAGCGGCTGTTTAAATGGAAAATTGCCGCTATAGCAAGCTTATCTAATGTAACACTTTGATAATGTTACTTTCACATACAGCTGCAGCTTCACAGAGATGTATCAGGGCAGATAATTATCAAGGGGATCTGTAGCATTAGCAATCCTTTTGCATTACTGAGAGTTATTTCATTAAATGTTAAACACATCAGGATGACTGGTCAGACCAACGCTGTGAGTGCTCGTTCTAAAAGTCTTTAATAGGAAGGTTTGCAACTCTTCTTGTGCTCTTTACTAAAGACTTATTTGGACTTTAACATTATTTTTTGCAAACATACTTTAAATAACACCTTTGCATTTTGACTTTTTTCTCTTTTAGAAATCCTCTTGGACGCACGGGAGTGGCTGGTAGAGGTTTGCTGGGACGATGGGGACCAAATCACGCAGCAGATCCGATTGTCACCAGGTAACTTTTTCTTTTCACGTCTGTATTATCCAGATTCTTTCTAACCTCATTTTAATTGATGGCCTGATGTGTGTCACTGCCTGGCAGATGGAAAGTAGATGCCAAAGGAGCAAAGATGAATCACGCAGTCTCCAAACGGCCTATCCTGCAGTTTGTGTCCATCAAGAGGAAAGACTGTGGGGAGTGGGCCATACCTGGGGTTGGTGGCTTTTACATGTGTCTCACTTAAATCAAAATCAAAACTGAGATGTGTTTCTGTGACCCACTTGTTTGTTTCTATGTGTTTGTTTTGTAGGGCATGGTAGATCCAGGGGAGCAGGTCTCGCTCACGTTGCAGCGGGAGTTCTCAGAAGAGGCGTTGAATTCGTTGGCAGCCCCGGCATCGGAGAAAGCGAAAATCCATGAACGCATCACCAAACTCTTTGAATCGCCAGGGCTTCAGGTCAGCAGCTGACTCCCTCTCACTTACTGTCACATTTTAGTCAACGACTGCGACTAACAAAGTATATTTGTTCTCCTTTAGGTCTTTAAAGGCTACGTGGATGATCCTAGAAACACTGACAACGCTTGGATGGAGACAGTTGCTGTCAACTTCCACGATGAATCAGGTTTTTCTTTGTTTATAGCTCTTCAGACATCATCTCTCTGAGTTTTTTAGTGTGCTGACGTATTTCTGTTGTTACTGCAGGCAACAGTGTCAGCGAGCTGCCGCTTCAAGCTGGAGATGACGCAGGACAAGTCAAGTGGGTCGATGTTGACTCGTCCTTCCCGCTCTACGCGAGTCATTCCCGTTTCCTAGAGCTGGTTGCCAAAGAGAGGAAAGCCCACTGGTAACCAAGGACGAGAGACTCTATTCTGACATAACAATGAAGGGTACAAACAAGCCTCCGTGTGCAGAGAGCGCTTGTGATTTTAGGACGCATGACACCTCAAATATGTGAATCATCTCGCACTAATTTAAACATAGCAATCGTAGTTATGACAATGCAGGTTTAGGCTAGCAGAACTTATGAAATTAATAAAACTAGCATGTTGAAAGCTTGGCTGCAGCTTGTGACTTACTGCTTTGCAGAAGACGCTAACGTGAGACTGTAAAACGCGAGACGCTGCTGAGTGCCACGCCACATTATATCTGTAATTATGCTAATTTATTCACTGTTAACAAGGATCGCATTAACACAGCGCGATCGTGGAGGAACAAACACAATGAGCTGCAGTGAACATAACACGTACTTCATTAATTTAAGTGTGATAAGGGGGGGGCGCGATCAAAATTAAAAAGTGTAGACTCACTTTGATCTTCTACATGTGAATAGAATTTAAAGACGCGACAAAGCTGAGCTCAGACAGGCCGAAGATGGAGGACGAACATGTTTACAAGTGGGAACAGACGGTGGGAAGCAAAGGTTATTTCACACAAAACAGCTCGCCTTTAGGGAAACAGATCAGTACGCGCTGAAGCATTAAATGGCTCGTATCTGTTCGTGATGCAAGCACTAACACGTGGACACCTGGTTCATTCTGTAAGATGTAATATGAATATTCTGTATACTATTTCCACTCACCGCTTTATGTGAAAGTGGTAAGACTGGAAACTTAACTGAATTATGTCTCACTTATTTGACTGAAGAGGTGATGACAGAGAACACACAGTTTAACATGATGGACTATCAACAGGTCTTTGAGGCATCACAAATCCTATAAGCTCTTTTCATTTGCTGTTATTGCCGCTCAGGCCGCAACATTTGCCATATTCAATTGGATAAAGGTGATATTACCAGCAGCTGAGTGTGTGTGGAGGCACTACCATTCTTACCTCACTATAATACAGTCAATGCTGATCCACATTCAGCCAATGGACTCTTACAGGCCGCTATATATGCCAATCAAAGTGTAACAAACTAAACTTTACAGAAGGAGCACTGAATTTTACTCAAACTGGCAACCTGTCAGTCACAAAATCCTCCAACTTTGCCTTAATTTTTTATTTTTTCTGTCTAAAGTAAATAAATAAATAGTAGGATGACAGGTGGATAGATACATAAAGCTTTGCTGATTTGATTATCTGTATATGCCGTAATAAGAGGAGGAGTCTACGTACTATACTTGAACTAAAAGTGATCTTGTGTTCTTTGTTGTTCATTTAACTCGCTCTAAACTGTAAATCAAAAATCATAAATTGTGTACCTGTATGTGGTGTCTTAACTCTTTACGTCTGAGCCTACACATTAAAAGCAGTAATGCTCAAATGTTAATGCAAACCTATAGACTGTTATGCAATATGAAGTGATATAAAACATGATTTTTGCCTGATTTTAAGAGATCTACATCAATGTTTTTAACAAATTATATCATAAAGAGAAACACATGTCATGGAGACATAAAAACTCTGGAAAAATACCTATAATTTTGTTCACTGTGTTTGTCTTGTATTGTTAAATTGTGTGTTGTCTGTGCTGTGTACACCGGGACCCTCATGCAGGCCCAAACACTTAAACCTGAAGGCTACTTCTTGGGTGGGTGGTCACATTTGTAATCATTGACTACACTGAGTGTAATGATAAAGTGGCCTTGAACCTCAGAGAGCAGAGAGTTATAGAAAGCTATACTGCCGTATTACTGCAGATATACTGTACGTGACATGTAAGAACATCTCAGGTTAGGAGGTGCCAGAGAGTATTTGAAAGCCGAGAAGATTTACTGTATTTAAACAGGTCAAATAGTTTGTAGAAAGTCCAATTCAGTCAAAAGAAAAGTTGTTCTCACTCATTATGTGTTATGTTTTCAGGTCAAGTGATAAACACAGCTGTAATCCAGATTTAATTTGCAGACACAGCTCTTTCTATGTTTACTTAAATGGCTGCTAACACAATTCCTGCAGACATAATTCAAGTTCAAGTTCAGTTTAATTGTCACATATAAACATACAGGTACAATCATAGCTAAATGTATTTTTCGCTATGTGAGCTCCCACAGTTTGTTCAAATAAAATATACTGATAAAGAACAGAAACTGAATAAATAATAGTTATTATTGAGGTAATGTGAGTAATAAAAGTAACCTTGGTTGCAAAGCAGACATTCTGACTTGTCAAAGCCAGAAAAACACAGGTGGACTTAACAACAATAACGATGGCACAGGTCCATTAAGTGTCCTAGTTACAGTGACGGAGAAGGAGCAGCACAATAGCAGGACCTCCCATAAGTGGAATGCACCTATCATTAGTACACCTGAGAGCTTCCTGCTACTGTGCTGTTCAATCAGTCCATAAACACTTGGTGCTTTATTTGTATGAGAAGTGCTATACAAATAAAGTCTGACTGACAGGGCATCGATCTTTATCAACTTATTATTTTAAGTGTCTCTTTAGTTGTTTTTTCTAAACTGAGGAACATTTTTCATCTCACCCCATTTCCCACAACCTCCGTGACTGTGAAGTGAAATCAATGCTGAAGTACAGAAAACTGCAGTTCCTCAAACGTCCACTTGAGGCTGGCTACATAACGAGTCAGTCTCCATAAGTCCCCATGTTAAAATGTCCAACTTCACAGCAGAAATAAACATGTTTACAGCCTGGTACAAAAAACAGTTTTGGTCTCTATAGCTAATTTCCACGTTCATGACAACTGTACTGAGGGTGAATTTTTATACAACTCACCTGTTCAAATTATATTAAGGCTTAAAGTTATGCAGAATTACGAGCATGGCCGCTTTGATTGACAGGTGGGTGCCGTTACAGGTGGCTTGTTTGAACACCCAGGCGTCATTTAGCCCGCCGTAGGTCCGCCAATGATCCACATCTGCCCATTTTTAGATTAGACAGGACTGCCGATATGGCAGCGGCCAGAGCCACCACATTTAGAAACCTACGGGTGACATCACGGGTACGCCGTCCATTTTTTTATACTGTCAGTGAATGTTACTCAAACTTTTTTATTTTCAGTTGTTACTGTACAGAATCTACGACCAGACGTGCATGTGTGCATTTAATGCCCTAGACGTCATTTAAAAAAAACAATCAGCTTCTGTATTCATACATATTTATATGTCTTTATATGTGTGTATGTGTGTCAGTTGCTGGGGTAAGTTTAAATCTGAAGAAGAATGCCTGTCATGTGTCATGTAGGCCCACATGTGTGACCTAATTGTACTGCCAATGTGTGCAACACAAGGCCTTTGACGAAACAACTACACTACCCATGAGCCTTTGCGACAAAAAGCCGCTCTAGCTGACGACGTGGCTGAGGGACGTTTGAACGGACCGGGTTGATTCAAACGAGGCAAACCGGCTTTTGTTCGTTCACTGCTAGTTCAGAGGTGACTTTAGATGCTCGGACGAGTCTCTACATAAGTTTCTTTTTTTATATCATCGCTGGTTTAAACATGTCGGGGAAAATCAAGAGCCGCAGTGCCGCAAACGCAGACTCGATCACCGGCGGTGTGTCCTGCGATGAGCGCATCTTACGGGATTGTCATCAGCTGTACACGGATCCCGACAGCGGTGAGTTGGCTGACTGGTTGACTGACTCAGACCCTACCTGGCCATAGATCACTAAAACACTCACCTGTTTTATAATAAGAAGACAGCAAGCTGGTTGCTAACCAGGCTGGTTAAGACACGTTAGCTTTAATGCTGGGGGCTAACTTAACCGTTAGCTCGGCTAACTGAGCTAATAGGCACGGATTTGGCTGACGTTGCGCTAGCCGGCGTGAATGCTAGTTAAATTAGCCGAGCACAGCTGTAACTAATTAGTCACTTAATTAATGATGAGTCAGCTCACACATATCAAACCTTTTTTTGTAATGTTAGCTCTTAGTTATAAGTTGGTTAGCTCTGAGTCTATGAATTCTGGGTCCCCATAAATGTTACATTAATTTTTAAAATAATAATAAACAACACTCTGCTGCTAATATTGAAATGTGTCTCCTCTTTAACACTGCTCACACAGGCTGTAGTCTTTCTCTTAAAAGTCCAACAGGTGCCACCATGATGGCATCCTTGATTTTACCCCTTCAAACCAATGCACCACCTGTAAACTAATCATCAGGGATTGTTTGATTGTGTCATTTGTTTTGTTCAGGACTGATCTCTGTAGCCGAATCCGTTGGTGTGACGTTGCTGCCGCCCAGGAAGAAGATCACCGTGTTGCTGATGGGAAACCACTCAGCTGGGAAAAGCTCCTTCATCAACTGGTAAATAGATTTTTGTCCCAGTCTGTAGGGACTTGGCTTGGGGACCGGAGGGTGGACTGAGAGGCTGGTTCACCTCTTGAGCAAGATACCAGACCCCTCACTGCTCCCAGGGTGCCGCTACGTTGCTGCCCATCACTCCCACCATCTCTCCACATTTGCATGTCTGAGAGCCCTTTGTGTGTGTGTGTGTGTGTGTGTGTGTGTGTGTGTGTGTAAAACTTCATATTAATTCTCTTTTCAGTCAGAGGGCAAGTCTGTCCACTCAAGATCAAACTGCTCGACAACTGGCCAACTAAAGTGATGTTATATATGAAACAGTACATCTGGTCTACACTAGCATGTACAGGCAACACATGAGAGCGTGTGCTTTCCCGTCATTATTAGCACGTCAGTGATGAAGTCAGTTTACTACACCAACAAGTAGTCCGAGTCTCAGTAACAATCTAACAACAGAGGCGATGTCTAGTCCCAGTCGACTAACGTTAAAGCTTTTTAGAGATCATGGATTTTCCCAAAATGAATAAATACTGCACAAATAAACACTAGTTCAGTCTTCAGTCGGCGAGCGAGTTTTATTGATCCAGAAAGGGAAAATTCTGGTGTTACAGGTGCAGTTACATTTGTTACAACACAAACAGGCATAAGGTAGAAAGCTTAAAGTGAATGCAATGTGGTAGCGGCTATCCAGCGCAACAATTAGCCGCCGAGAGGCTAATGTAGGGAGATCTGTCCAACACGCTATGTACAAACAAAACATCCGTCCGTAGCTGCTTTTAATTGTTTTATTGATAAACACATACGGGAGTTGACTTACATGATGCTCTGTAGGTAGATTGCAGTCAACAGAAAATCTTTTGCAAACAAAAAACTACAAACAGGTACAGGTGATTTAAATTACTACCGCTACGCCCTGATGACGCAGGCACGCACCCACTTCCACACAAACCTGCTCACGCACGCACGCACACACACTCCTACTGGTGACTAAATGACAGGCATGCAACCCAAATACATGCCTTGCTCCTACATGCAGTATCAATAGGATTAAAAGGCTGAGAGAAGGAAGAACATAGAGCTGTATCTGTGTAAAAAAAATAAACATAACTCTGTATAATAACTTAACTGCAATAAAATGTGCATTCTTATTCAGTGAATGAGTCAGTGCAAGTTATCTATTATTATATGTCCGTCTCTAAATATCTACCTTTCAGTTCAGAGAAGTGTCACAGAGTCTCGTCTCTCTGCACAGAGGGGAGTCATTAAAGAGTTTTAAGGCAGGAATGACTTCAGTTGCGAGAGCTGCAGGAGACTCGAGCAGAACACACTTGGTTGTTTGATCAGTAGGTCAAGCAGGGGATGTGAACTCTGTTATATTTTAATCTGTGATGGTTTGCTTTGCACAGTTATGCATGCAAAGTTTATAATTGCCTGCATAATAAATGCAGCAAAGCTCTTCCCATCAGCCAGTCTATTGTTTTTTGCTGAATAATAGTTTTAATTGATTTAATTTGACTTTGTGGACAAAACTGACTTGGAAACAAACATTTCTGCTCCACCTGATCATCACTAAACTGTTTACTTGCTTCTTTTTGTCATGTTTTTACTAGGTACGTGGAAGAGCACATTCAGCGCACTGGAGTGGCTATTGAGACCCAAGGCTTCAGCTTTGTTACAAGTGGACGCAAGAGAGAGTCTCTCACAGTGAGTGCAACAGTACAAACACAATAGGTTGGCGTTTATTGACGTGTTCCTCATCTCTGAGTCTCAGTGTCAATTAAAAACTTTACATTCGAAGTCGTTCCTCGTGATAAGTCCTTATATAAATTAACTTAGTTCCTCTCTAGTGATTTCAGTTCTTCTTGACATCCTGATACCTGGTTCACAAACGTATCTCTGACTGAGCTGGTTCTGTTTTTCTTCAGGGAAATGCCACCCTCCACCTGTATCCACACTTCAAACCTCTGCAACGGTTCAAAGGTGAGATTTCGGCTCAAATCACAGTCCTTCCCTTTTCTTTATTTAAACAGTCAACACAATGATGCACTTTGTCTCCACTCAGTCCGCCGCCTCATTGATCTGTTCCCAAATTCCCAGCATTCTGATGGAGAGATTTGCTGCTTTGTTGTTTGTTACTTTGCAGCTTTGCAGCAGCAGCAGCAGCACAGATCGATCCGTGTGGCAGTGCCCTCACACTCCTTGTCCTTTTTGGAAACTGATACAGTGACCAATCAGCACTCTTCTCTGATCACTATAAAATGTCTTCTAGGTGTCTCAGAGTACTTGAGCACAGAGATCTGCACGTCGAGACAGAAACGGTTCAGCCTGGTGACGTTTGTGGATTCGCCCGGGTTGGTGGACGGCGATATGAAGTATCCCTTTGATGTGGACGAAGTTATCCTGTGGCTGGGTGAGCTGCCAATTACTGACCTTGTCTGTTGTCGCACTGTGGTTATCACGGGGTCCCCTGAGGCTTTTGGAGCAGCTGGTGTTGTGACACGAAGTTATTTTAAATGGTATAGAGCAGCTCTGTTGACGTTTGTTGAATCTGTGACGTCTCCAGTTAATGTGGCCTCTGGGATTGAGGCCTATTCCTGCCTGTCCTGAAATATTATAAAGTACAACTACTTTCCATGCTCCACACTTTGTTTCATGATCTATCATTTTGTCTTTGTTTTAGAGGTTAAGTTAGAGCCACATCTGCAAATCATATTAATACAGTGTGATTAAACTGTGACATGACACTAAATAATGTGTCTTAAGTAAGAGCTACACTAACTCCTTCTCGCTGTCACTCTCAGGTGATCTCTGTGACCTGATCCTGGTCTTCTTTGACCCCATGGGTCAGGCCCTGTGCAAGCGCACCCTCAACATCGTGGAGAGCCTGAATGAGAAACACGGAGATCGACTGAGGTTTTATCTGAGCAAGGCTGATGAGGCCGGGGGAGAGTCGGACAGACAGGTATGAGCAGCTACAGCGTGGATAAAGCAATATTCTGTTCATCAGTTGAAGAAAACTTTAAACTTTGTAGACATTAAAGAAGCTTCCACATCAAAAACTCTAAAAGCACATGCGGTGTGTTTCATATTGTCAGACCAGTAATGACCTAAAATAGATCCTCTCCATGTTAAAGTGTGTGGGTAGTTGAAAGCTTCTGTCAAGTGTCTTTCCCAGTGCAGCTTTTAAAGTACAGAACAGGCGTGTAAATGTGTCCTTACTTCCATAAAACACACTTCTACTTTCAGTCAGGAAGTCACATCTCTCACACTCTTACTCTTCTGACTTTGCTCGTCTCAGAGAGTGATGATGCAGATCGTCCAGGAGCTCTGCAAGCGCCCGGGACTCAACAAATGTGGTTTTGACATGCCCACCATCTACATTCCTCATCCAAATAAGGTGAGACGCGCTACTTTCATTGAGTTTAAGGTACACTGTTTAGGCTCCTTTTTAACTTCACATGTTTTGTTCCTTTCCTCAGCCAAGTCGCTGTGTCAACCAGATCGAGGAGGTGTGTCGCACCGTCGAGAAAACGATTAACCAAACCGTCCAGAATACACTCAACTCGCTAGAGAAGGACTGTGAGATCATCAGCGAGGCGATCGCTGATACGCTCGTAAACGATAGGTAACTCTCAAAACCTCTTTGTGCTACAGGAACTCTGCATATGCTCAGAAGTTTGAGGTTAATTTCTTTGCCTTCCTCTCGCAGGCAGACCAGTGTTGGGAACCGACGGGCGCGCTGTAAGAGCTGCTTCCTCACTCTGCTCGGCTTCAGCGTCCCCATGGCTCTGATGGCCTTACTGGTGCTGGGCGCTCTGTCCCAGGAGCTGCTGGAGATGGCTCTGGGCAGCGAGGGCACAGAGACGCTCTCACTCTACCTGGTGAGTGTTCAAGCCGCCATTCACTGCTGTGTTCTGACATGTGAAGCAAATCAAGTCTAATTTAGTCGCTCTTGTAATCCACAGTCTCCCGTAGTGAAAGTATTGGACTCCCTCTCGGTGGAGCAGCGGTTTTACGGCTGTGGCCTCCTGGTCCTTCTCTCCTTCCTCCTGCTCATCATCGCACGCTTCTCCTTCAGGTACAAGATCTCAAAAACAAAGATGGTGCTGAATCAGCTGCTGTGCCTCCACAGTCAGCCTGAAATGTCTCTGAAACTGAGAGGTGGATTCATGGGCTAAACTCTGATACTCTACCTGTTGTGCTCTGGCTTTGTTTATTTCATGTACCCAGCTTCTAAATCTGAGTGTGGCTCACAATTTACACTGAAAAATAGAGACACGAAGATGAGAGAGAACTGGTTGAGCAACATAACAGTGCATGAGAGTGAATAAAATGAATATTTTGGGTTTTTGGAGCACAAAACATGCAATCTGACATCAGAAATTGCGATCAAATGTTGCAGCCCTGTCGTCCGGTTTAGTACCTACACATTTGTACTGTATGTGTGTTCTTACTCCACCCTCCTGTTTTACTGAAGCTCTGAGACTTTAATTTCCCCTCGTAGAATCAAGAAGATAATCTATGTTGAGCAGCTGCATGTAAATTCAGGTCCAACGTCAGTTTGTATGTTTAAAAACAAGTCTTGTGTCATCTTTGCAGGACTCAACCGACTCTGTCAGGCAAACAGAAGAGACAGCTTCAGGAGAAGCTGGAGTACATTCAGGAGGTGGTAAAGACCAAAAAGGTATTCTGAGTGTGGCTGACTCTGACGTGGTGCTGGCAGTAAAAAGGCGGTATTACTGAGGGGTAGTAATCTGTCTTCTTCTTTCCTTCTAGAAAAAGCTGTATGAGGAATATCTTCGCCAGAGTGTCAGCGATCAGGACATGGACTTGTAAAGATGTACACAACGATGCAGCATCCCCACACTGACGTCAGCCATCATGTCATTCTGACCACTCGATGCTGTCTCGTTGACGCGTATAAGCACGCGGTACTCTCGTAGAAGACCGTCCAAGTTCTGGTGCTTTGGATACTGTAAAGTCTGTTTACCTGTTAGATAATGTTACCTCTGTAAAAACTCTCAAATCACACTATCTGCAGATTAGTAGAGTTTGGTCTCATAACAAATGAACTTTTGTTACTGATCATGTATTTGTTGTGAGCGTTTATATACATGTACTCTATGTGCCTCTGCTCCATTCACAGGAACTCAGGCGTTTACCACTTAAAGATATTTAAAAAAAAAAAAAATTGCAAGCTATTTATATTATTCCTTTATCAGAGAAATTGTATTTTGGTTAAACGGCATATAGCACTGTTTCACATGAGTCACTTTGTATGAGTTTTTGAAGACTTACACCAGCATTTTATACAGAACTCTGCTTAGTATTATGAAGATACAGCTTTAGTATGTAATATGTAGCATATTCAATCATCTGCACAACTGTTATCAAACATTTTTAATCATTGACCAATTCAACTTTTTGTATTTTCCTGTTCTACATCTGACCATGTTTTTAACTACAATTGACTTAAATAAAAAAACGATGTTCACTATTAGAGGCGATGCCTTTTTTTCTTGAGATTTAGGTCCGGCCCGAGGTCTTAGGTATAGTTGATAGTCAAAAATTACCTCCTATGTCCTTTCCTAACTACTTACTTGAAATGTTATGAGGTCAAGGAAAGATGTGAAGGAGAGTTCATAAGGAGTTAGGAAAAGACGTCTGCGGTGTTCAGAGAATTTAACTGCACTTAGCACGAGGCTATGTCACGATGTGACAGCGGATGACAGAAGATGATATTCAGAAGCTGCCCTTCAAAACGTGCATCAAAGACTTCTCCCTGTGAGTTCTTAGCATGTTTTTTCATGCAGGACATATAAATGTGGACAACCCGTGACTTCAGTAACGAGTTCAGAGTTGAAATAATAAAGTAATATAGGCCACCTGTCACAAAGGTGAAACAAAGTGTTTGTCACAGTGAGAATGGTCGCTCACCCTCCTGTCCACTCGGATACAAACATTAGCAAGTTATGGCAAAAGATGATTAAGGTTAATACGCAACAATAACTTCCATGATGATCTACATGGACGCTGGAACACTTTATATTGTTATATACTTTATATATTCATGTTGCATATATTAATTTGAATGGCCAGGATAACTGGGATCTAGTTTCACTCAGTCAGGAATCTAAAGAGACTATTCGACCGGACCTTGTGTTGTGCTGGCCTGCCTCGGTTTTTCTTTCAGCTCTTCTTGGTGGTTTGGCCCTTCCCACCTCTTGACTGATCGATGTCGACTGCTTCCAGCCTTTATAAGCTGCATCATTTTTGCACATTGCACATTGCATTGTCTGATTTATTTGTTAACTGTCTTGAGAGGAAACATCAGGAATAATTATGGAATAAAATTTGGTTCATCTACAAAACAGTTTGTAAATACTGTGCCACCTAAGTCTGCTATATACTGTCTGGTCTCGGTTTAGTTGGTCTTGACTTCAACACTGTTATGTGTAACATGTAAAGAATATGAACATCATCTGTGTTTCTTCTTTACTTGTATTGTTTGCCTCGCAGTTTTGTTCATGCCACACCCTGTTTGACTGCAAATGGGTGAGGAGGAGGAGGCAGGATGGAAGGATGTGTTCCTTGATATCAGATTTCTAGATAAAAATCGAAGAGAGGCCTTTAAGAGTATGAGGGCTAGAAAGTCGAATCAATACTATGAATAGATTCTTAGCATCTAAATCTAATGATGCTGCTACAGTCGCAAATTAATAACACTTTGAAACTAAAGTTGTGTAGCATTATTATATCAAGTGGCATCTACAGTCATTTGAGATCCTGTCTAGTTTTTTATATTAAAGTCCAAACACAGGAAACTATAAACCCTGTATGGTCATGCCTTTGTCAAGCAAAGGAAGCAGGTGCAGAGAGACTCGGATGCAAATCTGCTGCAAATAAAACAGTTTCTGAGTTTCAAGGCGTGTAGTAAGCTTTGGTCTCTGCTGCTCTTTTCTTGCTCCTCTTTCAGATGAATTATGTGGCATGACCGTCCATCATGCCACATGCGCCACATGACAATTACTTCACATCATATCAGCATGCAGTATGAAAAGTGACCTGCTCACCACAGAGGGAGCATTATACTGCAGAATGTGAGGGCCAGAGCTGATAACACACCGACAGACAAAGATCTTTTTTGCACTTTGCACTTACAATTAGCGCTGTGAGAATGAAATAAACTGCGCTGAGGGCCGGCCTGTTAAAAATTGTGGATGTTGCATAACACCCTTCAAGACTGAATCTCCTGCTCACCTCATCAGAGAGATGAGAGAGGTAAAAGATAAACAACTTAAACTTAAAGTATGCTCAGGTTACTCCGGACTGTTAACATTAACATCTGATATACCCCAAGAATACCAGTACTCCTCCACCAGAGGGTATCCTTATGTAGAAGAACACCTCTTATGACTCACATTATGATATACTGAAGATAGCTGAAAACAAACACACTTTTTGTTTTTCAGCTCTGCCATCAGATGGAAAATGATCATATATGATTTTATTATATATTTGCTTATTGCTGCAGTTTGCAGACTGGATCATGAACAATAAAACGATCTCAATAATCTCAATAGAAAAAGAAAAATCTTATAGTTTTAAGTCAGTCATTGATGTATCGAAATACATCAAACAAAAACGACCGAATCACAGCCACGATAACAATGAGTGATGTCACCTGTA
This sequence comes from Sciaenops ocellatus, assembly GCA_033000465.1. Taxonomy (NCBI): domain Eukaryota; kingdom Metazoa; phylum Chordata; class Actinopteri; family Sciaenidae; genus Sciaenops; species Sciaenops ocellatus. The sequence continues at coordinate 18,853,739 of CP136877.1, forward strand.
GGTTGTTTTGAGGCCAAAATATGTGGCGGCAAAGACGTGGATCATCTCTGGACCTTAGGCGGGCTGAATGACGCCTGGTTTCTCAAATAAGCCATCTGTAATGGCACCTATCAAAGCAGCCACGCTGTTGATTATGTGCAACTTTATGCCTTAATATAATTTGAACAGGTGAGAATATAGAAGTTCAGTCTCAGTACAGTTGTCATGAATGAGGAAATTAGCTATAGAGACCAAAACTGTTTTTTGTACCAGGCTGTAAACATGTTTATTTCTGCTGTGAAGTTGGGACATTTTAACATGGGGACTTATGGAGGCTGACTCACTTCTGGAGCCAGCCTCAAGTGGACGTTTGAGGAACTACAGTCTTTAGGCTTCATTTCCCAGCACAGGAGGTTGCCGCTTACAAACACACACACACACACACACACACACACAAAAGGGGGCAGTTATTTACTGTGTGCTGCCTAAGTTTTATTATATATGGTGTCGGGCCAAGTTTGTGGTTCAAAATGAGGCTCGCCGCCCTCCAGTGGTCACCACACAGTGGACATGACTGGACACTATAACGTCCAAGGGTGTGGCAGTTCCAGAAAACAGACATATATGGACACTTTTCTCTGTGTTTAACGAACATTAAAGAAAAAGCAGTAACATTATCACCAGCCTGAGGGCTCAGGGCTGAAGGGGGGAAAGGCGTTAGTGAACAGGAAGCAGCTTGACGTGATTTCCGCAGGCTCAGACCGGGGAAAGTTGTTTCCTGAAGTTGACACTGCGCCGATAATATCCACACCAAATCCTCCTCGGTGCTTTTTATTTTTAACAAATGGGGGAAAAAAATGACTAGGACAGGTTTGTCGGACTTTTTATAGACGTCAGGTGAGCTCCAATGTCTGGCGGGAAAATGAGCTCCAGGAGTGAAGACGCAGGTAATAAAACAAAACAACCGAGCCAACGTTAAACTTTAATCTGCTTCACGACTAACGGGATTGGCTGTGAGGAGACACGCTGACCTCTATACAACTTAAAGTTTCACCAAACATTAACCTGTTGCTTCTCTTTAATGGTAACCTGTTGATTTGAACGCAGCTCCGGTCAGTTAGTTAACCGTTAAAACGGCCTGTTAGCACCGTTGACCATTGAAACAAACGGGCGATGCTAGCTGCTGGCTAACACTTTAAGCTAGTGTCCAAACTGAAGGGAGAACCGCCGAGGAGGGTCCGGACCAAAGTGGGATTTAATCCGGCTCAGCAGTGAGACACACTCCGTTTAACCTTTCCCATTATCCTCGCTAATGATTAAGCTACTGTACCAAGTTATATTCGTTACATTGCTGCAGATATAAGCTGCTTTTTAAGACCTGTTGCAGGCAGCTTCAAACAGCTGTGCAACTGTGACTGCAAATCACAAATTATTTCTGTTATTGGAGTTTATTTATCAACTTTTTATCATCTGTCTAACCCCAGACTGAAGTATGAACAGCAGGATAACATACTGTACCAAAGCAATATATGTTTGTTCATCCATATTACATATAAAACATGAAATATTTGGTGCAATGTCAATGTTTTATGGTATTTCGTCACCTTAAAGGTCCGGTGTGTCAGATTAAAGGGGCTCTATTTACTGAATTTGTCAGAAATTAAATATGATATTCATAACTTTTATTCATTAGTGTATAGACGTCACCTGTAAATAAGATTTGTTATGTTTTTGTTACCTTTAAAATGAGTCTGTAACGTGTACAGACGCAGTGAGTCCTCTTCCACATGCCAAACGCTGGCTCCAGATAGGACCTTTCATGTTTTTTAACATGTTTTGCAGCCGTGGTCGTCTCTCCTTCATGCTAGAAAGAAGAGGGTGATGCGACGGGGTTGCAGTCAGTAGCTACATGGCTAGATGTGATCCTTTTAATCAGATGTGCACGTGTAGTTTGACAAACAAATGGGTCAAAACTGTTCTACATGTCGAGTGAGAAAACAGGAAAATCTGTTTAGTTTGTAGTTATTATGACTTACAGCAGTGTGGTAAACACAATGAAGATGTAAAGACAGTTTTTGAATATACAGATATAGATACGTTCACTCTTTCCCATTGTACTAAACAATTTGAACAACTAGTGTCCTGTTATACAGTCAATAAGGCGGTGTCACACACTATTACCTGAGCGGCTTTATTAACCCACAAGTTCAAAGACATAAAACATGAAATCTGTATATTTAAAGGATTTGTATGCAGCTGTCAGACAGCTGTACAGACTTACTATGTGCGCACCTAACATGGACAACAAAAGCTACACATTTTGTAGCTTTACAAACTGAACAATGAAAAGAATTTCAAGTTGCATCCTGGAAATTTCTCATCGTAAAGATTAGTGATGTCAGATGAGCTGAGAAGGTATTTACAGGTGCTAGTAACACAGATTCCTTTTAATCATGTTATTTATATCAGTATGTTTTGTGTGATGCCATCCACACTGATGCAAACATCCTAATGATAGGACACAACCTGTTGATCATTTTCAGAGTCGAGCCTGCAGGCCCAGCTAGCCGAGTACCGAGCTCAGGCCGAGCACTGGCAGGGCGTGGCGACGATCTGCGAGCTGAGCAAACAGGAGGAACTGGCAGAGCTGCAAAAACAATGTGATCAAGAGATCCAGTCTCTGCAGGAGGCTCTCAGAGGTCTGTGTCCTTCTGTGTTACCTTCTGCTCTTGATGTCATTTTCATTTAAGTCAAGAAAGTTTTGTGTGAAGTTGTGCACCTTTCTAACACTGTGAACTCTCTTAAGGAAATGCAAATAGCTGTTAGTAAGAGAGGCAAATGTAAACATCTCACGGGTAACTCCCTGTAGTTAACAAATACAGTCACAGCATATCATGTATCAGATACAAGCTCACACAGCTTGTTCATACGTCACACTTTAAAGATAAGTTTTTAGCCTTTGATAAGAAGTCTGGATCTACAGCTATAAGCAAACATATCTTTGTTTTCACACCTTTTCAGAGGCCTTCAAGTTAAAAGCTTTAAATTAAAATCAAAATTTGCATTTCAAGTTCATATTTTAGTGTAAAAGAAGTCATTTTTGTGCTCAAACTTTAGTTGCAGTTAATGTAAGCACACGTAATGCCTGACTGTGTTGGGAAACTTTTCCACTTTATATGTTTTGATGATAAAATCTGTTGTATTGAAGCTGTTTCTAAACTTTAAAGACACAAAACTGATGCTGTTTTGTGATGCAGTTCAAGAACAGTCAGGAGAAAACAGAGAAACACATGTAGAGTTATGTGTAGAGTATGTTTGGAGCTAGCTGTAAATGGTTTCATCAGTATTTTATTGTGTTGTTGTGTTTACAGAGACAGCAGCGCAGTATGAAGCCAGAATAGCTGTTCTTCAGTCTCAGCCTGTGGAGTGGAGGAGAGCGAGTGGACAGAACATGGTCAGTGTTTCTCTTTTTTCTTTTTTTAACTTGTTTGAGTGTTTTGGACTCAATCCCAGCATTTGTTTCCCTCTGTTAGATCAGTGGAAGGAGAGCCAGAATGGACGCAGAAGTCGGCAGTAATGAATCCCAAACGCAGCTCACCAACAGCCAGACGGAGGCCGAGGCGTCGCCGGACAGAAGGCACAACCAGTCGGCGGAGCTCGAGGCGGCTGCAGCAGAGGGAGAAGGGACAGCGCTCACAGCTGAAGGGTATTTTTCACTGCGAAACTGCGACTCGGCCTCGCTGTCCTCCTTCTCCTTAGACACGCCCTCCCTGCCCAGAAAGCTCCACGCTCAGGACGACACCGACTCGCTGGTCTCCACGGGAACTCTGGTGCCTGAAGCCATCTACCTGCCGCCGGCTGGTCACCGGCTGGTCACGCACGGCGACTGGGACGCACTCAACGCTCAGGTGTGGATTTAAAACAATGATATCAGGTCAAGATTTGCACTTTAATTGAATAACACTGAGGGTGTGGTGTGTTGGGCAGGTGTCTGAGCTGCAAGGGGAGGTGAGTCGGCTCGAGGCGGAGAAAGAGGAGCTGGAGAAAGAACTGGATACACAAACCAAGCACACACACAAACAGGTGAGCAACACTGAACCGAGTGTACAGCAGAGAGTGTGTAGAGTGTTTGTCACATGTTAATTTGTGTGTGTGTGTGTGTGTGTGTGTGTGTGTGTGTGTGTGTGTGTGTGTGTGTTCAGGTATCAATGCTCCAGTCTCAGGTCCAGACTTCAGAGGCCCTCCTCCAGGATTTGCAGAAATCTTTTAGCCAATCACAGAACGCAGTCCAGAGTCGGCTGGTGAGTGATACGATGTCCGTCCTACAGGGTGTGTGAGGCTCTGTCGGGGGTGGTAAAATTCAAAAATCATTTGAGTCCCGTGGCATAACATGTTTCTGTGTTAACATACGATTGTCATTTGTGTCTCCAGGCAGAATTATCATTTTCCCAGAGGAAGATGTGCAGCGAGCTGTCCAGACTGAAAGGAGAGGAGGTGGAGGATGAAGGACCAGAGTCCAGCTCATCGTTCCCAGCGACGCTGCAGGTACCATTACTCTTCTAGGCCTTCGCGTACAGTGTGTCTGCTCCACGAGAGCTGCAGCAGAGAAGAATAGTTTCACATAGCGTCATAAAGGGAACAGAAACCTGTGAGAGTTTTGTCTCTGTGACTTCCTTTTGTTGCATTTCTTCTTTTCAGATATTTTTGGGTGACTTTATTTCATTTTACACATGATGTGTCAACCTTAATACGTGGACGAAGGTTTGGAAGTATTTTGATAGCGGAAGTATGTGCTGACTGTTGAAATCTAACCTGCAGGGGGCGCACTGTGAGGAGCGTCTGCGCATTGAGATTGTCAACCTGAGGGAGCAGCTGGACAGCCGGTCAGAAGAGAACGGTCTGTGGATTATATTAATATTATTATTTAGATATTTAAACACTGTCACTTAAACTGAAACTTTTTATCCTTTTTGTCTCTTCCTGCCTGTTTCCACTCACGACGTCATCAGATGTGTTAGAAGGTGAGTGAACGACTCTGTCTGATAAGACAGTTAGTAGGTCTCCTTTAATAACCACATCATTGTTGATGTCAATGCTGCAGTGACTGAACAAACTATAAGCAGTCCTTGTTTGTGATGCTGCGCAGTGCAGCTGTCCAGCCTGAAGACGGAGACGGAGAGGATCCAGGCTCAGAAGGACCAGCTGCAGGCTGAACTGCTGGCCTGCCGCACTGAACTGGAAGCCCTGCGGGTGGCGCTCTCTCATGTGCAGAACACCAACAAGGCGCTCAGCAATGACAAAGTAAATCCAACCTGCTTCTTTTTTTAACGTTGTTACTGTTTGTACAGTTTACTGCTGTCACTAAACTCGCATGGTTGGTCAGAAATGCTGATCCTGATTATTTAAAAAAGTTCTTAAGCATTATTTTATATTATTATTGTTTAAATTTTATTATTTTAACAAAAGAAACTCGACACAGGGTCCACCTTACTTGTTTTAAAAGCTTTTAACCAACTGTTGAGGCTTTCCTGAGTGGATGAAGTTGCTCAGTGTGTTGAGATTTTCTTAAAGGTCAAAAATGAGTCTATAAGCTTAATTATGAATCATGATTACTGGATTAAGTTTCAGAGTTCATTAATTGCACATGTACACGTCATATTTCTTCCTAGAATTCTCACAATAGCATCTAAAAAATATATAAATATAAAAATGTTTTCTTGATATACACTGTTTAGATGAGAAAACAAGTGTGACACGGTGAAGGGTGATATAATAATAATGATATTAAAATGATACTTAATGGTGTCAGTCTAATTTGTCTGTTTTCTCTGTGGCTGTCAGGCGTCTCTGCACCAACAGTGTCTGGAGCTGCGAAGTCAAGTGATCAGTCTGCGCTCTCAGGTCGACACCAGCCAGACTGTTCAGAGAGACTTTGTCCAGCTCTCCCAGTCGCTGCAGGTAAGAAACAACGGACAGTCGTAGAGGTTTGAGCGCAGGTGTGATGGATAAATCCTTGACCCGTCTCTCCTCCCTCCTTCAGGTGAAGCTGGAGGTAATCCGGCAGGCCGAGACTCTCGAACAAGTCAAAGAAATCCTGGAAGACGGAGTCAGTGAAGCTAGCTCCTCTCCTGCAGACGCCTCGTGAGTTACGGAGAGTCACACTGGAACCAAAGAGCACAGACCAAGAGAAAACGGCAACAAGAGTGACCAACGAGGACCAACTAACTAATCGTGATACCTGGGATTATCGCTGCTCGCACTTTCCGATGGATTCTCCTAAAGAGACATCACGTTTTGATTGTTTCAGAGACGATGGTGTTGACTAAAGTGATGTTTGATGAATCATGGGAACATTGTAACGTTTGGTCACACTCACTCTGTTTATTCCTGTACTAATTATGTAAATGTATCTGTAGATAAAACTGACACAGCAAAACACTCAACAGTCCCAACACAACATTTTGCACTGTATCAGTCATTAATATGCAAACTATACGGTCATTACCCGTGCAGACTTTTTCTGTGAAGAAGGACGAATCACAGTGCAATAATGAAGTGATGCAAACTCTCCTAAATTAACTTCATCAGGGAGGGTTATTTTTATTATTTTCATTCATTTGTTGTCTCTTTGTTTTAGCTCAAAGTCGTTAATCATTCCTGTTCTTACTACAACCATACCAGCTTTTTGACTGAAAGCAAATTTATGATTGTGGATGAGAAAAGAAGTAAAAAAAATCAGTGAAGAAATGTGAACGTGTGACAGTTTGTGTTCATTTTAAGGTGAAGTGTTACTAAACCTCTGTTAAGAGATATAAAGTGAGCTGGACACTGACAGTTTTAATACATATCTTTATTCTTTAAGAATAGAATCAACACAGAATAGTTTTAATAACTCTCACCTATATATTAACTTCAGTACATACACAGAAAAAAATATTTTGCAGCTTTTTTTTTTTTTTTTTTGGTGTATTTTCAGGTGGCTGATGTGTTTTTGTTTTTGCATTCGTGCCACTCAATGTTTTTGATCACGTCAAGTAGGCGTTGGCAGCTCTCTTTCAGCGGGAGCGCTCAGCCTTTTCTCTCCATCCTCTGTGTCTCAGCTCTCTGCTTCACTTCAGAGCAACCAGAGCGATCTTTACCTCTTAGACTTTACCTGGAGAGAAGAACAGACGCCTGTCAGGGTGTGCTGAGATTAAGTGACGGCGTTAAGAGTGAACAACTAAATCATTTTGGGGGAAATGCGCAGCCAGCCAGCTTAGTTTAGCACAACCAAACAGCTAGCCCATCCTGATCCAAACATAATCCTCCTTCCAACACCTCTAAAACTCACTAATTAATATGTAATATTTAATAATAATAATGTTTAACTGGACAATAAGTGTAAAAAAACCCCAAATGGTTTTTACTGGGGGTTTCTTGGCTAGGACCAGTAAGTCTCCACCGGTTCAGAGCCAATCTAATGGTCCAATGCAACAGCCTTAAAACAATGAACCATCACTAAAGTTTTTGTACAAATTAAAACCATGGATTAAACAAACTATACAGTGTTTGACATGTTAGTTAGTGAGCTTTAGACAGAGCCAGACTAACTGTTTCACAGTTTCCAGCATTGATGCCAAGAAAGCGAAACAGCGTAATTCCCAAAATGATGAATGTTTGAAAGTTTGAGAAATACTGGATTAAATTAAATAAATATAAAGAATAATTCCCAGTTAAACTTGATAGAAAATGAATTTTGAAGCCATATTTTCAAGTTTTTATGTGAGCAATGTTAGAAGGCTGAACATACACAGTGTGTTTGAGGAATAATCCAACATAATCCAGCGATAATTTATTATGTTGCACCTTGTTAGCAAAATGCAAAATGAACTGGTTCCATTAACTGTAACAGTGATCAGCATGCACAACAGCAGGACCTCCCATAAGCGGTATACAGCCATCATTTATACACCTATGAGTCAAAACATCTGCTGTGCAGCCAGTCCATATTAGCTGGATTACAGTAAACACATGGACAGTCAAAGCAGACACCAAATGTGCTAATCGGCATTTTACTATTTCTACTTTCAGATCTACAAGCTACTTTAAGCAAAATGCTGAAGTCATACTTTCAAGCTTCCAATGAGAAACAACTATGAAATACTATGTATGATGCTGAGACCAGTTATTAGACTTCTACTGGTGCTTCATGTCAGAGGCACAGCCGGCTAGATTTGCAGAAAGACTTACAAGACAGGGAAAACAAACAAAACACACACATATAACGGACATTGTGCAAGATGCAGAAACCTTTAGCATGAGTGAGGGGAATACCTTGTTTTGTTACAGGGAGTATGGAGGAGGGGGAAACAGGTTTAGACTGGGTAGTCAGAAAAAAAAGGAGCATCCAAGGAGAGGAAAATTAGATAAATGTCATCAGAGTCATCAGAGGTTAGAGGAAAGAGGGTGGGAGATAATTAAAACTGTGTCAGGGATAAGAAAAGAGGGAAGAGAGGCTGAAACAACAGACAAATTATTCAATAACAATCAATTAATTAATGATATATTCCTTAAAAATCAACAAAAAGGAGACATTGGTGGCAAACGTTAGAGGGGAAATCACAGCACATTGTCTCAGAGTACCAGTATCTGTTCTCTTCTGTACAGTGTATACGATGAAATCACACTGTGTTTAAACAGGTCAAATGTTGAACTTACCCTCCAGATATGTGCGAGCCACAAACTTGAGAACCTCATCGATGAGGATGACGGGGACGGAGAGCTTCAGCACCATCAACCACTGCTCCACGTTCAAGTGAGTGAGCTTAAAGATCAGCTGTGGACGAGTCAAGCAAGCACCGATCAGGGGGAGATACAGAAATACGAGTTTGATGTGTCGGAGACGATTGTAGCAAATCATTGTCACAGATTCTGGGACTGTCCCAAACTGAGCACAGTATTCAAAACTCTTGGAGACTCTTTATCTGGGACAGAGGAAGGATACAAAGCTGCTACAAATACATAATATAATATACATAATAGAAGTGTAAGCTCCCTTGGTTCGATGGTATATACAGTGAGGATAATAATTATTTTATCCCTTGCTGATTTTGTGATTTTGATCTTTGCAGGTCCTCTCCAAATCCTTAAGGTTTCGAGGCTGTCGCTTGGCAACTCAAAGCTTCAGCTCCCTCCGCAGATTTTCTATGGGATTAATATGAATATGCTTTTTTTGAGACACTCCTTTGTTGCCTTGGCTGTATGTTTTGGGTCACTGTCGTGCTGGAAGACCCGTCCACGACCCGAAGGAGGAGTGGACCAAACTCCCTCCTGAGATGAACACAAACGTGGTGACCAACTACAGGAAACGTCTGACCTCTGTGCATGACAACAAGTTTCTCCACCAAGTACTGAGTCATGTTTTGTTAGGGGATCAAATAATAAATAATAATTCACTCAATCGAATGCAAATTAGTTTATAACTTTAATATAATGTGATTTACTAGTTAGTTTTTCATTCATTTGTAATTAATTTGTAATTCTCTGCGAGGTGGACATATGTGAGAGAGATGAAGCTATGGGCAGATTTAAGCAGATGTATAGTTGGATAAATATAATGGGATCTTAGATCTTGGATATATACAACGGCAAATGAAGATCGAGGATCTTTTATGGAGTTACAGCCCACAAGATCTGTTGGATGTAAAACATTTCTGCATATATGTATGTAAATATTAGAAAATGGTTGTTTTTTTTTTGTAAGAATAGCAACACATGTTGAATATTTTGTGTACCTGCCTTTTCTGAATAAAACCAAACTTAAAAAAAGACAAAGAAAAAGACGAGCACTGTGTTAAACAGCTGGATATTAATGATACAGAAGTGATGAACATCAGTGCTTATTAAACTTTGTCTAAATAATAATAATAATAATAATAATAATCTGTATAAATGTCTAAAGAAATGAGGAAAAGTTGTCTTGTGTGCCCCCTTAAATGCCACCTCTGTTAGTAATCTGGTCGTCTGTAAGTATTTAAGCGATGACATAATGTGAGAGAGAACATGGAGGTGGGAGAGTGTGAGGTGCGTGTGGAGGAGGAGCAGAGGGAGGTGGCTGTGGTGCAGGAGGACTCACGGGCAGGGGGTCGACGTAGATGATCATGAAGTGAAGGGACATGGAGAGGCTCATGGCGCCCACCAGCCAGCCGTTGCTCCAGGGAGGCATGCGCACCAGGGACTGGTTCTCAGACAAGCTGGGGGGGAGGAGGGGGGAGGAGGAGGAGGAGGAGGAGGTGGAGGTGGAAGGTGGGGTTGGATGGGGAGGCGGAGGGGTACGTTAATGCAGACTGAAAATGTGTGAGCATATGAAAGAGTGAATGTAGGAGCATAAAGTCCAGAAAGTGTTTGTCAGAGGAGGAGGAAGTACTCCGACCCTTTAAAAATAAAAGTACCCCCTAATTAAAAGTTAATTAAAGTGTACTTTAGGTATCAAAAGTAAAAGTACTCAATATCTGTAAATGAAGTTTTATAGTTACTGTTACAAAGTCCAGGCCTTGAACTCATCTTCACACCTGAAGTACTTAAACACACCGCAGAGCGACGAAGAGACAGCTCCTCCAATCAGAGTCTCAACTACCTCCTGCTCCCTGCCACCAGCCGACAGTGGCCCATCTCTGAACTCCTCCATCCAACTACAACCCTGACTTCTCCTCTCATCCCTTCATCCCTCGACCCTCGACCTTCATCCCTCATCTCTTGACTCTCAATCGTCATCCCTTTCATTTTTCAACCCCTTCCCTTTATCCCTCAATTCCTCATCACTTCGTCCTGACCTCCCGTCCCGTCCTCGACTTTCACCCTCTTCCCTTCATCCCTTGACCCTAAACCTTTATCCCTTCATCCCTTCGTCCCTTGGCTCTCAACCTTCATTATTTTATTTGCATTATTGTTACTGATTTAAATTGAAGCAGAATTTTAGTTTTACTAATTGAGCTAGTTTATATACGACGATCATTATATGTCTTCATTTAAAAAGCTTTAAAGTAATATATAGCTGATGTAGTGAAGTAAATACTCAAGTACAATAAACTTTGAGTACAGTGCTGAGTAAATGTATTTTATACTCCACCACCGGGTTGAATATCATTTATTTTTCATCAACAATATTGAAATTTAGTACCCACAATGCCCTCTGAGCTGACAGACCTGTTCAGAGCGTTGCACATCTCGATGGTGACCAGCACAGACAGAGCCATGGTCATTGGAGGAGCGGCCTCAAACACTTCGCAGTGGACGCCGGCAAAGTCCTCGTTGTCTTCGCTGCACTGCATGAAGTGTGACTGACGGAGGGGGGGGGTAGAAACATTCGTTATTCTTTGGTCTTTGAGAAGTTAAGATCTTTCCATGAAGAGTCTCTGATTACAGCAGCTGGATGCAGCGTGTGATCGCGTTAAATACTGACCAGCTGGTGGAAGGTGACCATCGGGCCATCGTCGCTGTACAGGAACCACCAGGCAGCAGCTGCGACAGTTGCGGCACCGACATAACCTGGCAGAGATATTGTATTGGTGCTTAATGTGTTGGCATGGCAACAACATCATTTAGATGTAAATTACAGATGCATTTGTGAACGTTTGAGTCTCATGCAGCTGTGGAAGTGTTTCTTTAATGATTTATTAATTATCAAGTGTTGTTGGGCGCCATTTAAGACAAACTAAGCTAAAGTTAATGGACCACAACACAGGAGTGCTTCCTGCAGTGTCACTAAACAAGTCAAAAGTTTACACCTGATCAGACAGTAAGGGAGAGAGACAGAGAAAAAAGAGTGTTGTACCTCCGATGGTCAAATATCTGAAGAAAAGCCAGCCAGAAATAAGGGGCTCTTTGGGGGAGCGGGGAGCTTTGCCCATGATGTCCAGGTCGGGCGGGTTGAAGCCCAGCGCGGTGGCAGGTAGGCCGTCAGTCACAAGGTTGACCCACAGCAGCTGGACGGGGATCAGAGCCTCGGGCAGACCGAGGGCAGCGGTGAGGAAGATACTGAAGGAGCAAATATGGGAAACGATTAGTTAGGTCACAGTTCCTCTGCTTGACTTTCTAGTCTTAAGCAAAGACTAGTGTCTAAATATGATTGTATGAGGGTGCCTTGTTCCCAACCCAACATTTGGTGACACAGTTTCATCTATTTGTTTACAAATTTAGTTACAATCCATTGGTGTCTACAGGAGAAAAGCCACAGGATTAAATTATAAAATGAATGATGGTTTAATTCCATTTCGCTGCTCTGGTTTTAGGGTCCTGTTATTGGTGCTATCGTTAAGGACATTTATTTCCTGCTATGACAAGTCTATAAAAAGTCTATTATGTTGAGTTATTGCTCAGTGGTTTCCAAGCCAAGGCATAGCTTGTGCCCCCTTAAAACAAAGCGATGCCCCACTGTGTGTAATGTAATAAATAATACTAACAATAATTCACAAGAAAACAAAGTAAATATTACAGGAAAGGCTGAAAAAATAAATGTTGTTTGGACCAGCAGAAATATGTTTTTTTCTTTTTGAAGGTCTCGGTCTCTTTTTGGAATCGACTGCATTTTTACTCTTTTGTCTTGTCTCAGTCTTGGACAGAGAGATCAAGACTGGTTAAGACCACAACTGTGAGGAACAGCATCCAAAAGAAAACACACTGTAGTCTGTAAATCCTGTGATGCAACGCTTACTGAGATGGCTGGGAGCACACCTTACCTTAGTAGGCTCTAAACAGTCTGGTCTTGGTCTCAACTCCTTAAAGTCTTGGTCTTGTCTCGGTCTCGGTCATGAATTGGTCTTGGTTAAAGTGGTCTTTACAACTCTGCCTGTTATTCATCTTATGTGCCTCTTGTGTTAGTCACGGGTGTTGGTTTTAGGACCATCAAGTGGATTTTTGAAAGTGTAAATAACCAGTTACTAGTCATTCACAATGCTGGTATGGATCCGGGATTCATCGTCATAATCAGACCTCAACTATCAAGCACTCACCAGACGACCTCGCCTACGTTGGAGGAGATGAGGTAGCGGATGAACTGCTTCATGTTGTTGTAAATAGCTCTTCCCTCCTCAACAGCAGACACAATGGAAGAGAAGTTGTCGTCAGCCAGGACCATCTCAGAGGCAGACTTGGCAACGGCAGTGCCAGAGCCCATGGCGATGCCAATCTCCGCCTTCTTCAAGGCGGGGGCATCATTCACTCCGTCACCGGTCTTGGAGAGGAATAATGCGTTAATTCAAGTCAAATGGTTTAATTCCATTTCAAAGCACACACAAGCTCTTTTCTTCTTCTCACCATGGCAGTAATCTCATCGAAGCCTTGCAGGAACTCAACGATCTTAGACTTGTGGGAGGGCTCCACTCTGGCGAAGCAGCAAGCCATTCGGACGGCTTTCTTCTGATCATATGGAGAGAGGTCGTCAAACTCACGACCGGTGAAGGCCTTGCCAGTGACGTCCTCATCCTCAGTGAAGATGCCAATACGACGGCAGATAGCCACAGCTGTGCCTTTGTTGTCACCTGGTGGGACAGATGTGAAGATTTGATTGTTCTTGTTCAGTCTTTGTTTGATTTCTTACTCAATAAAATTAAAATTGTTGAGTACCGACCAGTGATCATGATGACACGGATACCAGCAGCCCTACACAGCTCGATGGAGCTCATAACTTCCTTACGGGGAGGATCGAGCATGCCAACACATCCAATAAAGGTCAAATCAGTCTGGAGAACAAAAGAAGCAAAACGTTTAGTGACCTTTGGAGTTGCTTGCAAGCAAGAAAGTATACTTCAGTAAACATGCAACACTCTATGTTGTCCTTAGTCGCCCACCTCATAGTTTACAAACTTGGTGGAGTCCTCCAGGTTCATCTCCTCCTTTTTCATTGGGTTGTCGCTGGTGGCCAGAGCCAAACAGCGGAGGGTGTCTCGCCCGGTGCCCCACTCCTTGATAACGGACATGATGTGGTCTTTGACTGGGTCGGTCAAAGGTATACGAGTGGTGCCCACACGGACATATGTGCAACGGTCAATGACGCCTTCTGGAGCACCCTGATGACGCAGTCAACAAAACATACAAAGTCATTTTGTAGTAGTCTCAACTGATTGAATTCTATCTAGGACATTTCTTAGAAAACTTGTGTCTTTGTGTTTAGTGCTGATTAGCAAATGTTATTCCTAAATATCAGCATCTTATGGTCATTGTAACCATGTCTGTACTCTGTGTGCTGTGTCACACACTCACTTTGACAAACATTTTGCTTCCCACAGGGGCTTTGGCGGACTTGGCAGGAGAGCAGTAAACCGACATGGACTTCCTGTCTCTGGAGAACTCCAGCGTGAACTCCTTCTTCATCAGCTGCTTGACCACCTGTTTAAAAATGAAGGAAAAGAATCAACAAACAAGGTAGAGTGTATTACATCTGTTAAAGCAACATTGTGTAACTTTTCTACCATAAAATAACAGGTTTAAAACAATTTCGATGCTACATTGATGCGTAATCAGGTCAGTGGTGTCGGAGATGCTGTCATGCCAGAACCGGAGCTGGGCAAATGAAATTTGGAAGATAAATGGACCTCTTAAAAATATATTTGCATGCGATCTTTTGTGGACTTACAGAACAGCAAGTGTTTGCTCTTTCCACCTTGGACAGGCCGCGCACGTCAGTGTTGAACACATTCATCTTCTCCACCAAACAGCACAGGGCTGTTTCAGTCGCCTCACCCACTTTTTCATAAATACCCTTGGACTGCATGGTGGAAATACAAGAAAAGCAAAAGTAGATTTTAAGTTGGTATTCTGCTACATGTAACACATAAATGTCATGAAGACAAAATTGCAAACCTCATTGAAGTCCAGAGAAGAGTCATTGCACAGAGCGCAGATGGTAGCCAGCTCTACCAGTCCGTCGTACTGTCCGCACTTCACAGAACTGCCATTCTTCGTACTGGGAGAAAATGATTGACAAGTCAATGTATTGTTGTGTTGCGTGTTCTTTTAACATTAACTTTCAACTCTTCTGATACTTACACTTCTCCCTCTGGGGTGTACTTTGAGCCTGAGATGTCAAACTGACTGAGGGAAACATTGTCGCCATCGACTTTATCAATTATGAACATCTGCACAGAAACAAAGGTTCTGCATTAGGTTTGCTCTCATTTCGAGTCATCAGAGGACTTTCTAGATTATAAACTCTCGTACTATGAATACAAACGTACCTTAGTGACACACATCTGGTTGGTGGTGAGAGTACCAGTCTTGTCAGAGCAGATGACTGACGTGCAGCCCAGGGTTTCCACAGAGGGTAGACTTCTGACGATGGCGTTCTTCTTGGCCATACGACGAGTTCCCAGAGCCAGGCAGGTAGTGATGACAGCGGGAAGACCTGCGATGGACGGAAAACAGGAAGGACAGGTTGGAAGGTGAAAGTGAAACATTTAGAGGAACTTCTTAAGCCAAAGAACCAGGTGATGAGAAAGGATGATTAGACGACCACCTGGACTTTAGGGACTCTGCCATTGGGCAGGCTGACAATAGTGGAGGTCCCTTGACAGCCCTTAACACATCAGCTGGAGCAGAAGGTATTCCTGTGGGAGGTGGCTGCTGCAAACCATTCACTCAGATCTGTGCTCAGATTCTTGGCAAATATCAACCCTGACAATGATGTGGAGAAGGTCTGGAGTGTGTCCAGTTTAGTGACATTATCGTGGCATCTGTGTTTGCAGATGATGTTGTCCTTTTGGCATCATCAGACTGTGGCCTCTGATGAGCGTTGGCACAGTTTGCAGCTGACTGTGGTGTGACGGGGTGGAGAGAGCACCTCCAAATCAGTCTGTCAGACTGTTTCTGCGCCAGAACAGGTGGCAAAAAGTTGCTGTTTCAAGCATTTGATGATTTTTAAGGTACTCATCACAACAGAGGGCAAACCAGTCGGACGTAAAGACAGAACTGAGTAACCATGCAAGCTCTTTATTTATGAACCAAACGTCTTTCCAACTTTCATCTATTCTTGGAGTTGGGTAGCGACCAAAAGAATCATATCAAGAAAACAAAGACTGTTTGGCTTCCTGTCTGTGACAAACAGCTGCTTCTCCAAGTTAAGAGGAGTCAGATAGGCTGCTACAGCCACCTGCTAAAGATGCCCCTTTATGATTATATCAGAAAAACTGGGCAGAGATCCCAGGACAGATCAGGACCCACAGAAGTAAATCTACCAGCCTGAGAGCAGTCTGCAAGATTTCGAAGAAAATGGCTGCTCTGTTTGCTCTCATCTGCCACCAAAGGTGAAACAATTAAAGTGGATTTAGTTTGTGGCTTCAAAACATAACCTACAAGATAATGAACAAAGCTGAACAGTTCATACTTTGAGGAAATCAACTTGACAATGTCCAAGAAGACTCCAATAATTTAGTTGTAGACAGTGAAAAGAATGGACGTCGTATCTGTGACGTCACCCATAAGTTTGTAAAGCTCAGCCCATGTTGGCAGTACTGCCTCTGCCGCCTCCTGGCTGATCTAAAAATCGGCAAAGATGTGCAATGTCTTGCTCAAACAAGTCACCTGTAATGGCACCTACCCGTCAATCAAATTTAATATTCAACTTCCTGGACTAGTATCTAAGCTGAGCTACACAAGATGAATCTCTGATATGATAATCTTCTTGGGAAACTGGATGGAAGTTAATTTCATGGGGGTTTACCTTCAGGGATGGCAGCCACAGCCAAAGCCACAGCGATCTTGAAATAGTAGATAGCACCACGCATCCAGGAGCCTCCATGGACGGGGTCATTGAAATGACCAATGTTGATTATCCACACAGCCACACAGATGAGGGAGATGACCTGGTGGACAGCAGTCAGCAGGTGTGTGTCAGACACTAGTTGTAGTCTTTATTGATTTTAAATATTATGGGTCTTAGTGTTTTTACTGTGTTACCTTGGAGAGCTGCTCTCCGAACTCGTCCAGTTTCTGCTGCAGAGGCGTCTTCTCCTGCTCAGTGGCAGCCATCTGGTCACGAATCTTACCGATCTCAGTGGAGACGCCAGTTGCAACAGCAATACCAGTGGCTTTACCAGCGGCAATGTTGGTGCCCTGAACAGAGATTTAAGACAAGTTAGAGAATCAGTCTGGACCAAACTGTATGAAATTATGAGGACTGACACAACATTTTAAACAGAAATTCATGGACCCAAGAGGATGGATCACACCGACTTTATTCTAGCTCCAACATGAGGTTGACGTTTGTGGTTTTGACTCTCAGGATGAAATGTAATAACTTCCTCTGACTTTTCCTCCAAGTTTCATCTGTCTGATACTTTGGAAGATAACAGCAAAAGTACTGATGTTCCCATGAGCCTCAGCCAAATGTTATTTGCATAATTGGCTATGTGCATGTAATTGTGATGGACGGTGTAGGAGAGAGGAATAACATTGTGGGAGAGAGAAAAGTGAGTAAAAAACACCCTAAATATGTTTAGAACTCCAAATTAACTTTCTTCTAGGATCAGCCAGCAGCGGCTTCATGCGATTCATTTGCAGTCTGAACGCGGAGGGGTAAACATCTCGTGCTCTGACTGCAGCTGGGAAGGACTGCTGCGTGGGGACTGGTCTGCCTGTGAGTGCTTTGGGACGGAGGAAGGGCCCACTTGACAGCAGCACCCGCTGCTCCATGAGAAGACGATATATGTTTTAATGTCAGAGTCTCCAAAAGTCTCCAATAACACAAGAAAAAGTTGCTACATTTGTTGGCAACACTCAGAACAAGAAGGTTCTTGGTTCGAAACCTCGGCTGGGGCCTTTCTATGTGGAGTTTCATGTCTGGGGTCCAAAAAGATGCTAACAGCTTAAATGGTGACTCTAAATTGGCTGTAGGTGTGAATGCGAGTGTGACTGGTTGTTTGTCTTTATGTGCCCTGTGATGAACTGGTGACTTGTCCAGGGTGTACCCTGCCTCTTGCCCAAAGTCAGCTGGGTTTTAGAGAAGATTTAGGAGAATAAACGGGAAGGTGAGTTTGATAGTTTGATGTAAACAGGATGCAGGAGAAAGACTCACAGAGAACAGCATGTTCTTCTTGTCCTGGTTGACAGCTCGGAGGTCGGGGACGGCATCGGTGTGCTTGATCACACTGACAGACTCACCTGTGAGAGACATATGTAAGTTTAAATGGTCAGAGAAGGAAGCAGACATCAAAGAGATGTCCTGTTTTTGTGACACCTACCAGTAAGAATGGACTGGTCCACACGCAGGGTGGTGGATTTGATAGAGATGATCCTGATGTCAGCTGGGACTTTGTCACCAACTAGTGACCACACAGAGAAAACTCAGATTAATTTAAGGATTACAGTCAAACGTCATATCAGTGTATGCAGGGAGGAGGTGTGTGTGTGTGTGTATGTGTGTGTGTGTGTGTGTGTGTTGGTGGGTATACAGGGTTGATTGACTGGTTTTAGCACTCTGGATGGAGAGTGTTGTTGTTGAAAACTGATACCACAGTCAGAGACAGAGCGAGAGGGAGACCTTGGGGAGATCATGAAATGAAAAGAACAGGTGTACAGCAAACAGAGGGGAGAGTCCGGCCGTTCATATTAAGTGTATTTATACTCAAGCTTGTTGTTTTTTTTCTTCCTGCAGCGAGTTACTTCAGTTCCCCTCCACGCCTGTTTTTCTGTGACTGCTTTAAAAGGGCCCATGTTCATTCTCAAGGACATCAAGAGCCGTGTACTCAAACACACATGCATGTGACTGCTTTGAAGTATATCGGTGTACGAGCCGAGCCGAGGAGCTTTATTTCTTTTTTATGTTCAATCAGGAGTCAAACAAAGAGAAAAAGCTTTCTGTCCAGACTTTCCAAGGTTGAGAAGTCTTAGATGAAACACTGAGACGAGCTCCGGCTTAATTATTAGTTAAAGTGTGTTCTGACTTTTATATTTTTATATTATTTTCACACATACAAATGGAAATAATCTAATTCATGTAATTTAACGTCCCAATGTCCACTGCTGATTATGCATCTGGCAAACACAGACCAGTAGCTCCATTTTTAATATTTCTATAGAGCCTCTGTTGTTGTGTACACTCTAAGAGTCCTTTGAGTCACAATTGCAGCACGTCGGTGCCTTTGTAAGGTTTAGAAGTGAAGTTATTCGTATATTTGAGAGATGCAAAGCTGAGAAGTAAATATAATTTATATTTATATTTATGTTACACATTTATTATATGCATATTTACATATTTAAATCTTTATAGCTGCATCTTTAAAACAGTTACAATATTCTGTTGAATCTGCCGCTCTGATTCCTCTCAGTCCTAGCTTCTGATTGGTTAGTTTGAACAAGGTGTAAAAATCAGGGCTGCCTGAGAAAGTTATCCGTCTCCATCCTGCTGTTTCTTCTCATCAAGAGTCACCCAGCCACCACATATCGAACCCTCACATTACACTTTGAAGAACATTATTATGGTTAATAATCTTTTATTTCTTTTTAAAGGTTCTTTGGAGTGATTACTGGTTCTTTAAGTCAACCTTTGTAACAATCTGACCTGGTTTTGATAAAAAAAAACAACAAAGGGACAGTTTGATCAACCTTTTTTGTGAACGAAGTACTTGAAGTACTTATGGGTTTAACTTACTGGGAAGATCTTCATAATAAACGGTTATTTGAAGAATACGCAGGTAAAAGGTTCATCTGTGGCATCAACATGGAGAACCACTTCAGGTTCTAACTCAAACTTTCATTTTAAAGGGTGTAGTTTGAGGATCTGAGTTGTTTATTTCAGTAAGTTGGACCTTTGACCCTGTACGGCTGAAGTCAGCATGCTTGTAGATTGCCAGGATTTCCTGTGCACTGCCTTATTCTTATGTTGTTCAGCAGTTCACCACGGTGAACTCTCCTACATATGAACACCCCGTGGCCCTGAAGATCACGTCTGCAGCCCGATGACAATCGTTCAGCGGCTGAACGGTCTTGTGAATCTTACCAGAAACCTCCACCACGTCACCAGGAACGATCTCCCTGGCCTTGATCCTCTGCACGCTCTTCCTGTCCGACCGGTAAACTTTCCCCATCTCGGGCTCGTACTCCTTCAGAGCCTCAATGGCACTCTCTGCATTTCGCTCCTGTTGAACAAATACACGAAGAACAGAAAATCAAAAAGTGAGGATGAAAACGCAAATACAGAAAATGTTTTGACTTTTGCAGAAAATGTTAAGTTTCTGTCAGACACTGTTGATCACAGTTGGATATTTGTCGCGTCAGAAATGGCCAGAATACAATGACAATATACTAATATATAAACCAATTTGTCTCTATTGGCAAATGATTGAAGGTCCAGTGTGTCAGATTTAGTAAGCTTTATTAAAATGTGACAGGAACTGAATATAATATTTATAACTATGATTTCATCAGTGTTTAATCACCTGAAAATAAGAACCAAATGTTGTTTTTGTTACCTTACAGTGAAACTTTTAGATCTACAGATGCTGCAGGTCCTCTCCTACAGAGTCATATTGAACTGCCGTGTTTGTACAGTAGCCATGATTGGACAAACTAAACACTGACTCTGATGCCTTTCACGTGTTTTGCACATTCTCACCCATTCACACTTGCATTCATCAGTTTTTGGGAGCCAATCATTCACACACCGATGACGCATCAGGACCAATTGAGGGTTCATGATCTTGTTCAAGGGCACATCACTGTCATCAGTAGTATAGAATTAAAGGTTCAGTGTGAAGGGTTTTGTGGCATCTTGCTGTGCGGTCAGCCTTCCCTTCGTTAGCGTGAAGGAGAAACTACGGTGGCCGTGAAACGCACAAGAAAATGTTTGTCTGAGGTTCAACATGACCCTGAAGAGGAGGACCTGTGTCTGTAGATATACAAGTCTCACACTAAGGTAACATAAACATAATGACTCTTATTTTCAGGTGATTAAACATTAATGAAAACAGTTTTGCAGATTACATTCTGTAAATAAAGCCTCATAAATCTGACACACTGGACCTTAAAGTCATACATACACCTCAAAGATCAGGAGTACAAAGACAATAATACTTTACTTGAGTAATGGGATGTTAAATTATATTCACTGCATGCGTTTGAGGTGTCTGTCTGTCTGTCTGTCTGTCTGTCTGGAGTTTGAACAGCAGGTTGATGTTTGGTTCAGTCTGTGGTTTCTTCCAAGGCTGCCCTCGACCGCCTCAAAGTGTAAAGCCCAACTTATGCCAGCCGCCCTCCCTCTCTCCATACCGCCATGTGTGAATCCTTGTGCATAGTTTCCAAATGACTGCCGCAGGGTTGATATGAACCCCCCTTACCACACACACACACATATATACACAGCAGGCCTGTGGTAACCTGATCGTCCCTCTGTATTTTTACTGTGGATTGCACAGTGTGGATTGTAACAAAGCAGACTGCAACTTTGAGAGTCCCAGTCCGCCGTCACCTCCCGCTCCTCATCCCTCCTGCTCGTCCCCGTCGGCTTAACCTTTCACCTTTTCACCTCCTGCTGATGTCAGACTCCTCTTTCTGGACTCCCTTGAACTTTGAGCTCTGGAAGAAGGAGCGTGCGCTCGCCGTAAAGGACACGGGGGCTGCGACCTGAACAGGCCGCCGTCCTCCGTGTGTGATTTATTGTGTGTGACTGTTACTAAGTATAAGAATCTATTTAGGTGTGTGTAAAAGACAGCATTCAGGAGCAGGTATGTGTCCTTGTGATTGCAATTGTTCCTCTGTGTGTGTGTGTGTGTTGACTGACCTGCCACACTCCAACAATAGCATTCGCGATGAGGATGAGGAGGATGACGAAGGGCTCGACAAAGGCAGTGACGCTTTCCTCGCCTTCCTCGAACATAGCCAGAACCTGAGAGAGACAGAAGGAACATATGAGAGATCTGAAGTGTTAAAACTTAAAATTTAAATGTTGAAACAAATAAAAACAAACTCTCCCTGAGTTTGTTTTTATTCGTTTCAACATTCAAATTTTCATCAGGGCTGCTAACAACAATTATTTTCATCATCAGTTAAATTTTTGTTCCATAAAATAGTGACAAAATTCACAGATTGTAAGGCGGTGTCTTTAAATGTTTTGTTCAACTAAAATTTAGAGATATTCAGTTTACAGTCACACAAAACAGAGAAAAGCAACAAACTTCACACTTGAGAGCCAAACAATTAATTTATATTGAGTTACTTGGATGCAAATTTAATGTAATCACCAAATTTAACCTCCAAAACTCTGATTTTCACCTCAATTACTTTTATCGTTTTATCTATTTACTGTTTAAAACACTCGATTTTAAATTATTTCATGATATTCAACATTAAATATTCATAACTGAAGCAGGCAAAGTTGAAGTTGGATCAACACAAAATGTTTCATCAGGACTGTGAGAGTTTGATCCTCCTAAACTCAGATTTTCACCTCAATTACTTTATATACTTAGAGAAAAACTTGTACATGCTGCGTGTCCCAACACGTATTGAAACCGTTAGATGATCAACAGACAGTTAATCAAATAAAATTATGATGGATTCATTTATATATCAAAGTCAAGCAAGCAAAAACCCTGAATGTTTTCTGGTTTGAGTCGGTCAAATGTGAAGATTTGCCGCCGTTCTTTCATTTTTTATCACTTAAATTTAAATTTTTGAGGTTTTGGATCGCTGGTGGAATAAAAACGAGACATTTACTGATATATTTATGTATATTTTGGACTCTTTATATCAATGTTAATTGCAGCCTTCATAATTTTACATTAAAGAGCTTAAGAATTCATTTTTTATACATATAGCGGCATCTAATCGTGGCCTGTAGCTGCCTGTTTTCTCCAACAGTCATCTTTCTTTTTAATATTTCTAATGATGGATCCACTCGTGGCTCTGTTAGCATTAAAGTAATGCATTATCACATTTACATTATCAGTAAACCTGTTTGGTGCAACAAGTGTCGTGCACCTGTCGCTCAGGGTGTCCAGCATTCAACATAAACATAAAACAGCCACGGTGAGCAGCTATTTCTGACAGTTATGATGCCGTTACCGGATCAAATGACATTTCACTTTGTCGTCATCCCTTTGTGTGTGAAATCTCTACATGTGACTCTTTTCTGAACATATAGACGAACACGTGCCTGGGAGGGGAAGGTGAGGGAGGGAGGGTCCCCATGTTTCTAACACAGGTCTGTTTCGGAAAAGGTTTCATGTTGACATTGACACAGATTAGTTGCGAGCCAGCAGAGCGAGGAGGGGGAAGGAGAAGAAGAAGAAGGAGAGGCTTCATCTTCCTCTTGTAGCGTTTCACTTTTTGCTTTTCATCTCACGCCTTTAACCCCCAAAAATAGTCTCG
Source organism: Sciaenops ocellatus (assembly GCA_033000465.1). Lineage (NCBI taxonomy): Eukaryota > Metazoa > Chordata > Actinopteri > Sciaenidae > Sciaenops > Sciaenops ocellatus. Next base: position 18,877,055 of record CP136877.1, read on the forward strand.
CTCTCTCTCCCTCCGGTCTGTCTTCACCCTGCTCCTCTTCAAAGACACAATCGATCTCCAGAACGAGAGTCAGAGCCTGTCAGCACGTCGCGGCGGCAGGACATTCCTGTGTGTATGAATAGGGCGACCATGTATTTGCAGCATTTAGTGTTCTCTCTTTTAGAAACCGTATACGACTCTGAATCTATTGCTCTCGTTTGTCATTGTAACAAACAATGCCATTGTGCAACCCAATCCCCGACTCACCCCCTCCACTCCTCACCCTCCTCTCTCACTCTCTCCTGCTGCTGCCTCGTTCCTTCCATCCCTGACCTTTGTCCAAGGATACAGTTTCTCGTCCTGGCTTGAGACTTTCTTAAAATAAAGCTCCTGCCATGCATATGTGCCCACACACACTCACATACACACACTCTTTCTGTCTGTCTTTGTCTTCATCTTTCTGTTTAACACACACACACACACACATATACAGCAGTCAGGCCTTCTAAGGCCATAGTGACAGCTGTGCAGAGAGGCCAGAGGGCAGAGATGGAGGATTAAGACAATGTGTTCGGCCTCCACAAAACTGTTTTGGAGAGAGTGACAGCAGGGAGAGGGGAGGAGAGAGAGAGAGCGGGATTCCTCGTGTAAATGAGAGTGAGGATACGAGTCTAAATGTAATTTAATAACTCGGCGATGTACCGCTCGTGTTTGGCAGCGAAGGGGTCACTGTCAGGTTCGCTGTTGTCCCTGGACATGTGCTTTTCTAACGTATGTCAAGATGCCGGAGACAGGACATCACCTCGTTTGCAGCGACTTTGAGCTGCTAATATGTGACTGATCAAGCAGCAGAGTCCCTAAACCACACATTAACCTTAATATAACCCAATCATAACCATTTGGAGTTTGAAGTGAGAGCAAAATATTGACACCAACGTCTAATTGGTCAGTTATTATCAGAGTTTTGATGGTTATAAACTGTGCAGAAATGTGAGATATATAATCAAACATTGATTTGAGAGCAATGATCTTCTATATAATAATATAATATAATCACCTATTAATTAATAAACTGTTGCCCATAAAGTTGGAATTAAAGGTTAAATGTGGTTTAATTTTCATTGTGATATGTTTGGAAGAGATCGATCAATAAAGTTTTGAGAAGATCCACGTTATCACATCATTTCATGAGAAAGGTGAACATATTTTATCTCACCTTTACTGGCATCGGTGTATAATTAAAGATTGATTTGAGATTTTCCTACCAATTATTTCTATATAAAAATATAATATAATCATCTAATATTTCATAATTACGATACCTGAAACACAGGAAGACGTGACAGAAGGTCCTCATTATCAAAATAACATAGAAAAATAAGTAATTTTATGAAAGAACCATTTGACAACAGGCCTGACCTTTAACCTCAGAGTGTAGAGACGATATCATTGCTACACTCAGTGAAGGATGTTTGGATTTCTATTGTTTGGATTCAGTAACTCTTTGGGAATCTTTATGTTCACATAATAAATATCTTACCACCAGCATAAGATCCATAAATACATGAAACCTTTGCACATGAACCCAACTCCCATCTGGTTGCAGATACAGGCCGTAGCATCTCTTAACAAAATGTTAAGTATGTATGAGATACTTGCTGCGTTGACTGTTTATTTTTGTGTTTGCGTTTATCTTTTCAGACTCTCTGTATACTGTGTATCTTGTACTCGGTGGATATTTGCATCGTGTAAAGAGAGAAAGTGAGCAAACTCACAAAAGAGATGCAGGCCGCCAGCAGTAAGATTCGGACCAACAGGTCCTCAAACTGTTCCACCACCAACTCCCAGATCGTCTTTCCTGTTGAAGAAAACACCTAAAATCACATCCAGTATTCAGGTGTGTGTGTTTCCTTGTTGTATGTGCTTATATATTTATATATTCACCTCGTAAATGGTTAAAAATCTCAATAATTTTGTGATTTTGAGGGTTAAATAGGAAGAAATGGTGTTCAAACTATATTATTCTGCTCGTCTTTGGGCCAAATTAATGTAGCAGATAGGAATGCTAAATAAAAATGCTAGTTTAGATTTAAAAACACAACAATTGTAGAAGCTGTACATCCAATATCTCGGCTTTTGATGAACCGGTTGCTTGAGGTGTGTGCGGTGTGAACATGTTATTAGTAGTTTGGGTGACTATAATGAAGCCTGTGGCACACTGTGGGCCAATGGCAGGTGTTAAATACATGACTTGTCATCACAGGAAGTGAGGCGAACAGGTGTGTCCGGGAGTTAAATGCACTCTGATCAACGTGGACATGTGAATTAAATGTGAATAATTTTTTTTAAAAAAGCAGGTGTTTAAAGTGGACTCACCCTCCTCTGCTGGCAGCTCTGTGGGTGAAGAGAGACAAACGATATTAATAAATCACAGCTGCTCATTGTTTTTAATGTCTGCAGCGTGAAAAAGACACTTTACAGACACTTTAATCTAACATCCATCCATGAACTGAACTGACATGTGGAGGAGCAGCTGGTTCATTCAGGCCTTTTTGTCCGCCTGCCAATGCATGACACAAATACAGTGACTTTAGTAACCGACCTTTACGGTGACCCTAATTACTGTGTTATTCTAGTTTGCTGTTACTCTGTCAACATCCATTCGTCAGCACCAAATACAGAGTCGCTGCAGCCCGTTGATGCCCGCGATAAGACTCGCTCACAGAGATGCTTGTGTGTTACATGCAGGCCATCTTTAATGTTTTTAATTACACCTGCAAGTTTGAATGATCTGCGCAGCATCAAGGCTAAAAATCTGACCTCAAGGTCCACCTATGAGCCTTTTCCAGAGCTTTCAGCTGCATCTAATGGTCTGCCTTAAGTGGATGGAGTTGAGGCTGTGTAGTAAGTACTTTGACCTTGACTTGTTTCCAAAGTCACGAATGAGCTGTCGCGCTTAGGTTTCAAAATAAAAGCATCTTCAACTCAAACTGAAGCCTGAAAACTTGAAACCTGAAGCTCTGATGCACCTGCTGCCTTTGTCTCTCCGTCACCTCCTTCTTTCCTTAGCGTCATTTTTCTGTCGCTAAACCTCTCGGGTATGCTTGCACTCTCTAAAATTCCAACTGAACATCCTCCACATCCTGCAAATCCTCAACCACTTAAGTTCATTACTACTCTTTCTTCACACTCTCCAATGCTCCATCCATCCATCCATCCATCCATCCATCCGTCCCTCACCGTTGAAGCCATACTTGTCCAGGTTCTTCTTGACCTGATCGGGCGAGAGGCCGCTGTCTTCGGTGACGCCAAAGTAGGACAGAACCTCCGCCGACTCTTTGGTGTGTGCGTTCTCCATCCTCGCTTAAACGGAGAGGCTTCGGGACAAAAAGGGGGATAGAAAACAGAAACATTAAGTCTGAGCGGCCCAGCTGAAGGACCCCCCGCCCCCAAGATACTGAAAGTTAAAACAAACTTGACCCACCACTTTCTTGAAGTGTGGGATTGGGATTAAAAACTGGCAACCCTCCCTGCTGTTCACACTTGCTCTCTCTCTACCCCCTCTCTCTCTCTCTCTCTCTCTCTGGGCTGGTGCTCTCCTCTCGGAGCCCTCGACTGACAGAAAGTGCAACCCGGCAAACTGTCCTGAAAAGTTTTATACAGATGAAAAAGTGGCCTCATTGGTGCTCTCTCACCATGCACTCACCCCTCATTGGCTGAGAACGTCACAAATAGGTGGGCAGGGATGTGGTAAAGAATAGGCAGGGGGGGCAGGAGGGTATGTGTGTGTGTGTGTGTGTGTGTGTGTGAGGGAGGGCGGTGAGGGGTAACAACTGCAGAGGGGTGGAAATAAGATGTGCACAAGAGAACATGCATGGTCAGGACAATGAGGACGGGCGACATGAATGAGAGGTAGGGGACACTGATGGGCATGTGACAGTACTACTGTGTGTATGTGCACATGTTTGTGGACACATGAACGCTCACATGTACTATACTTACTGTAGGTGACAAGTTTGAGGTACTCCACTCGAGTATTTCCGTACTTTATACTTGTACTGCAACATTTCAGACTCACTAACCTTTCTGGTTTGTAGCAGTAAAGACATATTTACTTTCTAAAGTACTCAGATTCATTCAAGTCGAGATCACTGACAGTATAAAGTATGGACGTCGTATCCGTGACGTCGCCCACAGGTTTCCAAAGCACAGTTTTGAAGCTCAAAATCTGTGGCTCTTTCCACCGCCATCTTGGCCTCTTCCGGTCTCTTCTTCTAAAAATTGGCCCAAACGTGGATCATCGACGGACCTGAGGTGGGCTGAATGACGCCTGGTTGCTCAAATAAGCCACTTGTAACGGCACCCACCTGTCAATCAAAGCATCCACGGTCTTAATCCTACATAACTTTAAGCCTTAATATGATTTGAACAGGTAAGTTGTATATAAATTCACCCTCAGTACAGTTGTCATGAACGGGGAAATTAGCTATAGAGACCAAAACTGTTTTTTGTCCCAGGCTGTAAACATGTTTATTTCTGCTGTGAAGTTGTGACATTTTAACATACGTGCTTATGGAGACTGACTCGTTCTGTAGCCAGCCTCAAGTGGCTGTTTGAGGAACTGCAGTTTTTAGCACTTGCCGCTTGGTTTTGAACTGTTGATCAGTCGACCTAACCCCCAATTAAAATGATTTGGGATGAATTGGACCACAGAGTGAAGGAAAAGACTGCTGGAAAACCATTTTTCCAGGTGACGACCTCATGAAGATGAAGTGTGCAAAGATATTTCCAAACAAAAGGTGGTTGCTTTGAAGAATCTAAAATATAAAACATATTCTGGTTTGTTTAGCACTTTTTTTGCTTACCACATATTTCCATGTGTGTTTTGATGTCCAATAAAGAAAATAATAAAAATAAAGAAAAACCATGATGAGAAGGTGTCCAGACTTTTGACTGGCCCTGTATATTGTTTGGAGGTAGATTGGGAACTACAATACAACATACATAAATACAATCTAAGAGTTGATTCATAAATATTAACAATCTTTTCTGCAGAAACACTGCACCTAAGGATTTTTGTTGTATTGCTTCTTTAAGTATCTGATCTGAATAATTCTTCCACTTCTGGAAATGTGGAAGCTTGAGTCACCAGAAAAGTTAGAGGTCCAGCTCTATTTCTCCTCTGCAAAGTCCTGAAGTCCTCTTGGTGACGTAGATCGAGTAATTCCCTCATAATTACACAAATTGTGAGGGAGAGAGGAGAGAGAAGAGGAGAGAGGAGAGCAGTGTATCATAGAGAGGTAGGGAGGCTTTTAGGATCTATGAACAGCATGTGAGGTCAGTTCACCTAAGCCCCGTTTATTGCTGTGGAAAGCATGTTAACGCTACAGATTATTGATAATGTGGTAAAGGAGGACAACCATTATAGCCGTCCCGTCTCATATCCCATCATGTCACATCACATGAAACAACAAACAGTCTGAAATACACGTGAACATTCACGCTGAAGGCATTTTGCAGTTTTTAAAGTCTGTAATAACTGATTGTTGTGGCCACTCAAGGGCAGCAGAAACAAGCTGTGAACACGACACAGACATATCATCGACTTTACAGATGTTTCTTTTACACATTAGCACCAGTTTGGAGACTTGTTTCTGGTCACCTGATGAATGTACGTCTAATATAATCTCTCTTTAAGCTCTGATTTTGGTCTTTGCTTCAAAGCGGCTTTTCGGAAACCTGTGGGTGACGTCACGGATACGCCTCCATGTTTTATACTGTCAGTAAAACAGTTAACTGCTGCTGGAAACAACAACAAACAAGCTGAAAGACACTAAAGGGGAGCTGCATGAATATGCATAACTGTCAATAAGTCAATTTAAATAGCCGAAAATCAGCTGAGAAACAAATAAAATGTTTTCTTTTGGTTCGTGTGTCAGTGTTTTTTTTATAATATAGTTCAAGTTTCAGGTTTATTTGTCATGTGTACATGTAGACAAGAGGAAGCGGTCAGCTCAGCACAAGAGCACTAAACAGAGTAAGAGCACTACACATAGAATAAGCCATGTTGGCTAACACGACTAATTAAAAAATCAGCAAAGACGTGGATCATCGGTGGATCATCGGTGGATCATCGGTGGACCTGAATGACGCCTGGCTGCTCAAACACGCCACACGTAACGACACCTACCTGTCAATCAAAGAGGCCACGCTGTTAATTATCATCGGGGAACGGGGAAATTAGCTATGGAGACCAAAACTGTTTTTTGTACCAGACTGTGAACATGTTTATCTCAGCTTTGAAGTTGGACATTTTAACATACGTGCTTATGGAGACTGACTCACTTCTGAAGGCAGCCTCAAGTGGACGTTTGAGGAACTGCAGTTTTTGGCTTTACTTCACAGCGCCAGCGGTTGCTGCTTGGTGATAAGTGAACTCTAGCAGCAGAGAAACAATGAGTACAATCCTTCACCTGTGTTCTCAGTCCTTATCTTAACTCCCTGCAGGTTCTCCTTCCCTCCACGGTATCTTTCTCTCCCTCCAGGCTGTCGTCTGTGTTTGAGCTGCCCTACAGTGTGTGTGTGTGTGTGTGTGTGTGTGTGTGTGTTCCCCCTCTGACCCGCGGTGCTGCCTGTTGTGGGCCCGGCTGTAGCAGCGCAAAGCTTAAGGTGGCTCACTGACATTTAGCTCAATCTCCCTTTGGGATCCGGTTACTGCAGCTCATCCTAAGCACTGTGCTCTAATGCTAATAAAACACTGCAGTGATAATGCTGCACCACCCATGCAGAGGCACACACACACACACACACACGTAGTTGAAACACTGGTTTGGGATGATTCAGTGTGTTTAACTCAACAAAATAAGAGGCTTTAATTATAAATATAAATAATTTTACCTCCCTAATCTTAACATAAATGTACTTATCAAGTTATTTCTGACATAAATAATTAAATAAATAACTGAATTAAATTATTATTAGCTGCCAAGCCAGCTGCTAAGAGCTGACAGGCTTGTTTGAGTCATGTTTTGAAGGAGCTATCGCTCACAGCGGGGTTGACATGTCGAGTTTCCTGTTGTGATTGTTGACTTAAGGATATTTAAGTCCTCGGACGCAGCGCTCCTAAAACAGGACGTCCTCTGTGATGACCCCTCAGCACTGCAGTACAGCGTTTAGTTCATAAATCAGATCTGGAAAATCTTAAATATGGAAGATACATAGTACATTTGTTTGAACCAACATACACCTGCAGTCTTAAAGCTTTTGTTTGTTTGATTGTTCTGTCTATAAAATGTCATAAAACACCAGAAATTATCCATCAGTGCAAGATGACCGATCAACAGTTAAAAACTGAAAACATATAAAGTTTACAGTAACATAAAAATCATTGTGTCTGTATTTTTCTTTATATTTTTGCATATAAAATGTTAATTAATCCATAAAAATAGCTGAAAATTATGATTCTCTCAACTGACTAAACTGTTGCAGCTACAGACAGATGAATCAACATAAACTCATGTTATAAAAGGTTTGACCGTCGTAAAACAATAAAAAAAAACAAAGCACACCATTGAAGTTTTCGTGTTTTTATTGTAATCAAAGTGAAAACAGATTGTGATGAAGTAATCTAAATTAATAAGACCGTTAAAGGTCCAGTGTGTCAGTTTTTTTAGGAGAAAATGGCACAAACTGAATATAATATGCACAACTGTGTTTTTATTTGTGTTTAATCACCTGAAAATGAGAGTTTGTATGTTTGTGTTACGTTAGAATGAAACTTTTATATCTACAGACACCGTGGGTCCTCTTTCACGGAGTCCACCATGTTTCTACGGGAGCCCAAATTGGACAAACCAAGATTAATGTTTCGAGGGCAAATACAGCGGGATGTAATTGTAATCATTGACAGTATAAAGGATGGACACCTGGTTGCTCAAACAAGCCATCTTTAACGGCACCCACCTGTCAATCAACGCAGCCTCGCTGTTATGCATAACTTTAAGCCTTAATATAATTTGAACAGGTGAGCTGTATATAAATTCACCCTCAGTACAGTTGTCATGAACGAGGAAATTAGCTATAGAGACCAAAACTGTTTTTTGTACCAGGCTGTAAACATGTTTATTTCTGCTGTGAAGTTGGACATTTTAACATGGGGGCTTATGGAGACTGACTCACTTCTGGAGCCAGCCTCAAGTGGACATTTCGGGAACTGCAGTTTTTGGCACTTCCATGTTGGCTTCACCTCACGGCCACGGAGGTTGCTGCTTGGTTTACACCTGCATCTGCAAGTTTGTCAGTGTCAAAAAAAGGCAGGTAAAATCTACTTTGATTCAACGTTGTATGACAGTCAAACACAAGAACTTTTACAAGCGACATAATTGTGTTTGCGTGTGTGGGTGCCTTTTCAGTCAGTGGACCTGTCACAAACATCCTGCAGTTACACTCCACATCTTTCCTAACCCCTCAAATGATTATGTGCATAATGATTTGAAGCTGGGACGGGGACAGGCTCAGTCGTGATGTAACCAGTGTGTGTGTGTGTGTGTGTGTGTGAGGGCTTGTTGGCAGGCGGCTCGGTGTGGGAGGGTGGGCACGTCAGGACTGCCTGCCTGCGGCTGCTCATCACTGTGATAGATACAGGAAGCACTTTGAGGGAGGACGGACGGTGAGGGCCAAAAGTAGCCAAAAGTGTGTGTGTGTGTGTGTGTGTGTGTGTGTGTAGGTAGCTAGTGCGTATACTGCATTGTATTATTAGCTGAGGCTGGGCAGCTGGGGTTTGAAGTGCCTCACTGTAACTGTACCTATAGCAGCAGTTGTGCTCTTCTGGTATAAATAGTCCCGTTGGGCATGTGGGCAGGCAGTTATGACACAATGGCAGAATTTCGGTGTTCTTTCAGGGAGGTTTGAGAATGTGACACCCTGCAGGCGAAGACCCCCCTAGATGCTACGCCGCGGCTTGAAGGTTACATCAAGGTGGGATGTACAGAGTGTTCACATTGCACTGCGACGACAGAAAACACAGAGTGTCCTCTTTTAAAAGGTGGTAGAGAAAATTGGTAGCTTTGCTACGAAATCAAGAAGATCACTCTCATGTCTGTATGATAAATATGAAGCTGTCGCAAGCAGCTTAGCTTAGCACAAAGACTGGAAACAGGGGGAAACAGCTAGCCTGGCTATGTCCAAAGTTAACAAAATCAGACTATCGTGCGGAAAAAACAAGTGTAAAAACAATTGTTAGTTAGTTAGAGGTGCTTGATGCCGTATCCGTGACATCATCCACAGGTTTCTGAAAAGCCGTTGTCACTCTCATCACTCTGCCGCTACCACGTGCCTTGAAAACTGCCCCTGGAAGTAAACCAAGGCCACGAGCAGCTCTCTTAAGTAAGCGTGTCTAAGCGTAAGTTCTTACGCTAATGTTAGCTTCTAGAGTTCTTACGCTAATGTTAGCTTCTAGAGTTCTTACGCTAACGTTAGATTCTTGAGTTCTTACGCTAATGTTAGATTCTTGAGTTCTTATGCTAACGTTAGATTCTTGAGTTCTTACACTAATGTTAGCTTCTAGAGTTCTTACGCTAATGTTAGCTTCTAGAGTTCTTATGCTAACGTTAGATTCTTGAGTTCTTACGCTAATGTTAGCTTCTAGAGTTCTTACGCTAACGTTAGATTCTTGAGTTCTTACACTAATGTTAGCTTCTAGAGTTCTTACACTAATGTTAGCTTCTAGAGTTCTTACGCTAATGTTAGCTTCTAGAGTTCTTATGCTAACGTTAGATTCTTGAGTTCTTACGCTAATGTTAGCTTCTAGAGTTCTTACGCTAATGTTAGATTCTTGAGTTCTTACGCTAATGTTAGATTCTTGAGTTCTTATGCTAATGTTAGATTCTTCAGTTCTTACATTAATGTTAGCTTCTAGAGTTCTTACGCTAATGTTAGATTCTTGAGTTCTTACGCTAATGTTAGATTCTTGAGTTCTTATGCTAACGTTAGATTCTTCAGTTCTTACATTAATGTTAGCTTCTAGAGTTCTTACGCTAATGAAACCTCCTAGAGCCCTTTGACTAATGTTAGCTTTTTTAATTCTTACACTAATGTTACTCTTTTGAGTTCTTAGGCTAATGTTAGCTTCTAGAGTTGTTACGCTAATGTTAGCCTCTTGAGTTCTTATTTTTTCACACTTTTTGACAACAGCAGCACCACAACATCCATGAACAGTATGTTTTATGGCAGCATTAATAATTTAAATTGATCAATCCAATGCGAGCCAAGTGAACTGTTCCCTTCTAACTTTTACGACAGAAACTATTATCGTCCAGCTCGTATCCTTCCACCTCCTGCCATCCAAACTATCTCCTGCCTGAAATCTGCCTCTTCTCTGTTTCACCAGCTCATGATCGCTGTCCTCTGCTGCTCCCACTTCATCACTCTGCCGCTGCCACGTGCCTCGAAAACTGTCCCTGGAAGTAAACCAAGGCCAGGAGCAGCTCTCTTAAGTAAGCGTGTCCCTGAAAACATAACGTGAGGACACATTACGGGCCTCCTCGTGTTGCTCTGTTATGTCACCAAATCTCAGGCTAAGACGGAGACCCCCCCCCCCCCCCCCCCCCCATTCACTCTGGTCCAAGGACAGACTAGAAACCGATAAAGAGCCACTTCCTCCTCAGAAGATCTCACTGGGATTTACAATGAAGCAGAGCCAACACAACCCAAGACACACACACACACACACACACACACACACATATATATATATATATATATATATATATATATATATATATATATATATATATATACACACACACACACACACACACACACACACAGAGTTCAGCAGTGTGTCTCCAAGATCTGTGTTGTGGTTTTGTTTACAGATGCCTGTCCAGTCTTTTATAAGACTTATGACATCAGTACATGGCTCTGTACCAGCTACTGTACTTCTTGTGTTACACGTTTAAATCTCTTTGATTTATGACTTCTCAAGAAGTCTGGAAACGGGGTCGGGATTTGTCGTAATTTCAAATTATATAGCCATTTCAAATTAAAACTGTTATAAGGTCTCATTAAAGGCATTAATTCTGTTGGATAACTACAAAATGTGACAAAAATAACAACGTCAGTCATGCAGATTCTTTGGATGGGACCTTTGGTTTGATTTTATGATGCATAAACAAGTGCTGTTCACACTTACAGAGCTTTATTTTACAGTGTAGTCAGTGTGCCAGCAGGGCTGTAGATATACTGAGGTCCTTCTTTCTCAAGATTTGATTTTAAGATGTGTAACTTGCATAGTTTACACATACGATATGAGCTTGTTGCAGCATTTTTAGGCTAAATATGTTAAAAATTTACAACTTTTAGAACAAAATAATTAAAAATACATATGTAGGCATCATTTTGACCTTGAGTTCTTACACTAATGTTAGTTTCTTGTGTTCTTACGTTAATGTTAACATCTCCAGCTGAACCTCCAAACCTGGGTAAAACTCTCTTAATTCGGCCCTGTAAACTGCGTTGGCATGTGCAGAAATCCAAACACGAATCAGCTATGCCAAGTTATGGATGCTAAGCTGAACTGGACCTTGTTCGAGGGAGGGTTTAGTGAACTGTCAGGTGGACCATCCAGAAAACACCTGTGTGAGTGTGTGTGTGTGTGCATTATATCACTTGTATAAATGATTAAGTTGAATGTAAAATAATAATAATGATAATAATATTCTTCAATTAATGTATCCTCCTATTGATGATTACTATTATGGTATGTGTGCATGTGTGTGTATAAACCAGGAATAGGGCTTGGGTTGGGACAGCACTTAAAGCTTAGCACCATTCCAGCTAAACACCTGTCACACACACAACACGCACAAATACACACCCATGCGTGTGCGCTCACACTTAATGTCCACACACACACACACACACCTGTCTGATGCATACCATACACTCCGTCTGTCTGTCTGTCTGTCTGTCTGTCTCACATTCACACTTGAACATAATGTGACATGCTCAGAAATGGTGACGCTTGTGTCTGCAAGGTCACATTTCTATATTCTCTCACATGGCTACTGTTACACTTTTAATTACAGCTCACAATGTTAGCTTCTTCAGCTCATATGCTGATGTTAGCTCCTTCAGCTCGTATGCTAATGTTAGCTTCTTCAGCTCGTATGTTAATGTTAGCCTCTAGAGTTCTTACGCTAATGTTAGCTTCATGAGTTCTTACACTAATGTTAGCTTCTAGAGTTCTTCTGCTAACGTTAGATTCTTCAGTTCTTACATTAATGTTAGCATCCTAAGTTCTTACACTAATGAAACCTCCTAGAGCCCTTTGACTAATGTTAGCTTCTAGAGTTCTTACTATAATGTTAGCTTCTAGAGTTCTTATGCTAACATTAGATTCTTGAGTTCTTCCGCTAACGTTAGATTCTTGAGTTCTTCCGCTAACGTTAGATTCTTCAGTTCTTACATTAATGTTAGCTTCCTAAGTTCTTACACTAATGAAACCTCCTAGAGCCCTTTGACTAATGTTAGCTTCTAGAGTTCTTACTATAATGTTAGCTTCTAGAGTTCTTATGCTAATGTTAGCTTCTAGAGTTCTTACGCTAATGTTAGCCTCTTGAGTTCTTGCTTATTTTTTCACACTTTCTGACAACAAGAGCACCACAACACCCATGTACAGTATGTTTTATGGCGACATTAATAATTTAAATTGATCAATCCAATGCGAGCCAAGTGAACCCGCAACTGAGACGTCTTCTGACTGTGTTCGTCCTATAAATAACCAAAAGAGATGACAAGGCAGAACAAAGAGTCTGCCACAGCTGGTCAATAAAGAACAAGCAAAGAGGTGATAAGCACCCTCCGTCACTGAGCTCTCTCGTCCTCCGCAACCTCTCTCTTAACTTCTCCATAGTAGACTCCCTCATCTTGCTCAACACTCATCCATCATCCTGTCATCGCTGCTGTTTCTCCAGCCCCATGCACCCAGTCATTCCCAGCCTGCCTGCCCGAGCTCAGGCCCGTATATGGCGGGTTCATCCGGCAGGGGAGCCACAGGGTTAAATATACTCTGAAGCTCTGAGAATGCCGAACTCTGCCAACTAACCTGCCAGAGAGAGAGCAGAGGGGGTCTAACACACACAACAATGGGCACATGTAATCATTGTCTCATTAGCATAAGCGTTTTCTGTAACAGTTCTAATGAAAATGAAGTCCCGTCTATGAGGTGTGTTCAGGAAAACATTCACTGTGGCACGGCAACACTCACGTGATCACACAGTATGAAATAAACAGAAGCAAATTGAGTAAAACTACGGAAGCCCTCAGTGGTCATGCATTCATGATTTCCTCCATTTTCTCATGATAATGAGTTAATTTCATTTTTTTTCTCGAGATAAGTTAATTGTTTTGCGTTCTCGGGATAACGGGATAAATTTCTTGAGATTACAGGATAATTTTTTCGTGATCTCCAGATAACAAGAGATAACAGGACTTTGTTTTCTGGAGATAACGGTATAATTTTCCACGATCTTGGGATAACCAGACTTGTTTTCTCGAGATAACGGGATAATTTTTTCGTAATCTCGAAATAACGAGATGAGATAACGGGATAATTTTCTTATGATCTCTAGATAACGGGACTTTGTTTTCTTGATTAGGGGATAATTTTTTCGTGATCTCGAGATAACGAAGCGATAACAGGACTTTGTTGATAACGAGACTTGTTTTCTCAGGATAACGGGATAATTTTTTCGTAATCTCGAAATAACAAGATAATTTTCTTGAACTCTTGAGATAACAGGACTTTGTTTTCTCAATTGCGGGATCATTTTTTGTGATCTCAAGATAACAAGATGAGATAACGGGATAATTTTCTCAATATTGTGAGATAGCAAGACTTTGTTTTTTTACCAAGATTGGAAAAAAACCAACAGGATAATTAATTCAACATGTCGAGTAAACAAAGTCCTGTATCTCAAGATCTCGACACGGGACTTTGTTTTCTCAAGATAACGGGATAATTTTCTTGCAGTCTTGAATTAATGGGACTTTTCTCGAGATAACATTGATGGAAGAACTCTGCTACCGTTAACATTGTAAACTGACCACATAAGTCAAGGATAAATATGGCTCAAGATGTATGCTAACAAAGTAGCTAACAAACAGTGTAGTATAACACTTGTGTCACAGTGTGCGTACATGTGGTCAGACTGTAGCAGGTCAGGGGGGGAATAGCGGAGGGCAGGGCTACTGGAAGGCAACCCCGGGGCCTATAAATCACCTCCAGTATGTGTGGCGCTCCATTACCGCTCCAGAGCTGGAACCAAAAGAGCCTAGTGCTGAAAGAGGAGCCAAGTAAATAATATAACACTGAGTCCATCACTGCTGCTCTGGAACAATTCTCTGTGGGAGCCTATGATGGGCACTTAGAGAAGAAAACAATGGCCTTTTAGGAAAATACACGCAAGGAGATTAAATATGTTAATGTTAGAATAATCAATATTATAAGAGTTCTTGAGGACATTATGGATTTTAATTTGATATGTAAAACCAGCTTTTGTTGACTTTAATAATCTGGAAAATGAATGTAATTAACTGTGAGGGGTCATGGCTACAAAGGACCGCAAAAATAGTTAGCTGAACAGAAGGTCCCATTTCTCCGGAGCCAGTTGACAACACTTCCTATTAATAGTGAGGATTGTCCTTGGGTATTTTTATAAAAGGAGATGGGGTGTGTATGAAAGTGTCTGTGTGTGCATGAGGAGAGTAAGGCAGAAAGGGATGAAGTTTTCTCAGAAAACGCATATTTGTCTGCTTCAAACATTAAAAAAAGTCAGCTGGAGATGTTGTTTACAGCCAACTCAAGAAGCTAACGCGTAGAAGCGTAGGAACTAGGGCTGTCAAATTAACGCATTCATTTTGATTAATTAATTATAGAAAAAATAACGCAGATTAATTGGGCTGCATCCACTAGTGGAATTAGGAAACCTCAGCCCGCTCTCCAGCACAGTAGGTGGCGGTAATGCTCCTTAAACGCGCGTTGCCGTCAGGCTGCGTGGTACCTGGTGGTGCCGACCTTGAGTCTGGTATATGCTCCGCCCACACCTGCTCTGTAAACATGATGGAGGCAACACCTGATGCTAGCGTTAGCAGCCAGCCAGCTTCGCCAAGCCACACTCGACCTCGACCAGGCGTTCAGATGCAGACTGATGAAGTCTACTAACGACTGATTAACGAACTGCCTCGCAAAACGGACTGCAGGTCAACGTCAGTGTTAGAGGACAGGCAGAGGTTTTACAGCATCCTCTGAGCTAACTTAACTTTATTTTGGCACATAAGATGTTGGAAAACAGTCTTGATGTCAAAGAGACTGTTACTGTGCTATCAGGTTGAGGATAGAGGTTTTTCATATAAAACATATTGAACTTTCATGTTTAAAATGTCTATTTTGCATTGATTTATTCAGCTACTAAATTTGATTTGAAACATGTTACAAACATAAATAATAACATATAAAAATTAAGCTTCAGGCCACATGAAATCTGACCGCGGGTCGTGAATGGCCCCCCGGGCCGTACTTTGGACATCCCTGGCATAGATCAACTAGTGAGGATGCTAATTTTCTGTTTGGGACATGTAGCCTTAGCTTTAGCCTCAGTCTTTTTTTAGCACAATATACAATTAGCCATCGAGTCAAGTATGAATAAGTGTGTGCGTGTGTGTGTGCGTGAGGAAAGTAAGGCAGAAGGGGATGAAGCTTTCTCAGAGAAGACAGATACTCCTCGTATTACAGCAGCTTTACACACCGCTCTGCTAATGCGT
The DNA here is from genome assembly GCA_033000465.1 of Sciaenops ocellatus. Taxonomy (NCBI): domain Eukaryota; kingdom Metazoa; phylum Chordata; class Actinopteri; family Sciaenidae; genus Sciaenops; species Sciaenops ocellatus. The sequence goes on from CP136877.1 coordinate 18,892,856, forward strand.
CAGTACTTTGTCTTCACTCATTGGCTCGTAGCTCCTTCCCTAAATCTTCTCCACTTTTTACACACACACACACACACACAAAGCTGGTCTATTTTTAGCATGCTGTGGGGTTTCAAGGTGGAGTTGTGTCGACCCCCTCGTCTCACCTCTAGCTCCAGGCCTTACAAGGACCCCCGCCCCGGTGGACACGGTTGCCCAGTAACCGGCTGTGTTTGCACCTAAGCTGTGAAGGTCCATCGCACGACCCGGCACCTGCCCTTCATCATCTTAATTATCAACATCATCATCATCCCCCCGTCCTCCTTCACATCATCATCTTTTATTCATGCGCTAACAAAGACGAGAGACGTTCAGCGGTGTCTTTTCATTGTCTCACTGTTCATTCTTTACATCTGTATCAAACTGTCTGATGTTAATCACTGACAGTATAAAGAATGGACATTGTATCCTTGACATCACCCACAGGTTGGTGTGGCTGTGGCTGTCACCATCTTGGTAGTCTCTGCTGCCTCCTGGACCTGAGAGCTCTTCAGAAACCCGTGTTACGTCACAGATACGCTGTCCATTCTTTATACTGTCAGTGATTTGCTCCAATTAATTCAAAGTATTATAAACATATTGCTTCAATATTACAATTAAGCCAGTGTTAACCTGGCTGGCTGGATTCACACAGGATCAAGCGCTCCGGCAAAACCTGAGGTTTTTCCATTCATTTCAGTGGAGGGTAGTCTGTTCCCGCACCGGCAGTCCACAACACAGGGGTGTCAGCAAAAAAACGCGCTGGCGTGCGGCAGAGAGGTTGATCCAGATCCAATGTTTGGGAAAAACGGAGCCTGGTGTCACGCTCCGCAAGCCAATCGCTCAGATCGGTCAAACCTCCACAGAAATGTCTCTAAGGCAGAGACTATCCAGGTGGATTCACGGACTAAACTCTGATAATCTACCTGTGTGTCTGTTCTGACTTTGTTTATTAGTATGTTAGTATGAGGGCACGTTCAGACAGGATCCGACGCTGTTGGGTAAACACAGGTTTTTGCATTGATTTGAATGAGGGTAGCGCGTTTCCCGGCAAAAAAACAGTTGATCCAACTTGTATCACGCGGTGTGGCCGCCAGTCGGACGATCAGATTGGTCAAAACTTCAACTGAAACTGAGACTATCCAGGTGGATTCATGGAATAAACTCTAATAGTCTACCTGTTGTGTTCTGACTTTGTTTATTTCATGTACCAGCTTCTAAATCTGAGTCTGACTCGCAATGTACGCCGCAAAATAATGACACGCCAAGCCAAGCTAACTACAGGCTGTCTGTAACAGTCTAACTTAGCTTTTGAACGTCCTTACATTTACTATCAGTCACACTGACAATTATATCAACCATCATCATGATTATTATCTTTCTATGCCGAGTCACCATTTTACCCAATTTCCCCCCTTGATGTCCATCAATGTCATAAAGTCCAATTATGTTAATTATCCCACAGAGAAGTGCCGAGTGAGCGGCACAGAGTGTGACAGTGAGCTGTGATAATGATGGCGAGGCTCGAAGGAGGGTGGAGGAGGAGCGGAAAGGTCGAAGCCATTAGTAAGAGACAGCTGCTGGAGAAGTGACATGTTGGAGGGCAGAAGAGGAGCACAGACACCGCTCGAAAAATAAATATCTGTGCTGTGCGAGGGCGAGCAGGAGGAACCGATAAAATATGACAAGGAGGTTGATATTTACAATAACACATACTCTAAACTATGTGAAACAATGTTGAGTCAACACTCGTTTGGCCACTTGGGGGCACCAGAAACATGCAAACGCCTGCGTGGTTACATGTCCAATATAAATGAATAACTTTATAATAAACTCTTGGTTCATCAGCTGTCTGCTGTGTGGTGCTGAGCAGGAAACATCGTGGGTGTTTTTAAAACAGCTGCCTGATGAGGCTGAAAACAACTTTAAATTATTCAGAGTGAAACAAAATAGTAAAGTTGCAGAAAAATGTGACCTTGCAAGTAATCACGTCGGTCTTTGTTGATACATAAATACTGATCATAGCTGCTCTGAACCACGAACACACAGTGAAGAACAAACTGATGTTTTTCTTCTGGATATGTTGCACACTTTGACACAAAAAGGGAAAAGTCCACGCCTTGAAGTCAGCAAATTTCTTTACCCAACATACTGAAGTACCTCGACCCTCATCCCTTGACATTCATCCTTTACCCTCCATCCACCTACTCTTCATCCCTCATCCCTTATGCCTCGATCATCATCCCTTCATTCCTTGACTCTTGACCCTCATCCCTTCATCCCTATTCCCTTATCCCTCAACCCTCAACCTTCATTGCTGATTGCTCGACCTTTGACCCTCGACCCTCATCCCTTCATCCCTCTACCCTCATCCCTTCGTCCCTTCATCCCTCATCCCTTCATCCCTTCGTCTCTTCATCCCTCGACCCTCATCCCTTGACCTTCATCCCTCATCCCTTATGCCTCGATCTTCATCCCTTCATTCCTTGACTCTTGACCCTCACCCCTTCATCCCTATTCCTTTATCCCTCAACCCTCAACCTTCATTCCTGATTGCTTGACCTTTGACCCTCGACCCTCATCCCTTCATCCCTCGACCCTCATCCCTTCATTTCTTCATCCCTCAACCCTCATCCCTTCATCCCTTCATCCCTCGACCCTCATCCCTTCATCCCTCGACCGTCATCCCTTCGTCCCTTCATCCCTCGACCCTCATCCCTTCGTCTCTTCATCTCTCGACCCTCATCCCTTCGTCCCTTCATCCCTCGACCCTCAACCCTTCGTCCCTTCATCCCTCGGCTCTCATCCCTTCATCCCTTATGCCTCGACCTTCATCCCTTCGTCTCTTCATCCCAAGACCCTCATCCCTTTGTCCCTTCATCCCTCGGCTCTCATCCCTTCTTCCCTTATGTCTCGACCCTCATCCCTTCGTCTCTTCATCCCTCGACCCTCATCCCTTCGTCCCTTCATCCCTCGACCCTCATCCCTTCGTTCCTTCATCCCTCGGCCCTCATCCCTTCATCCCTCAACCCTCATCTCTTCATTTCTTCATCCCTCAACCCTCATCCCTTCGTCTCTTCAACCCTCATCTCTTCATCCCTTCATCCCTCTGCCCTCATCCCTTCATTCATAATCCCTCAACCCTCAACTTTCATCTCTCATCTGTTCATCCCTTCATCCAGATATTATAGTTACAGTAAGTAACTGAAGCAGTTCATGTGCAGACCAAAGAAAATCTCTTGCATTCAATGCATTTAAATGAATATACATGATGAATATACTACTTATATTTAATGCTGCATATTTTGTCTCCACACAAACCAGAGAACATCTTTACATCTTTAGAACATTGATTTTTTTATTCATTCTCACATAAGTGAATAAAAACCGACATCACAGACATAATGTTTTGTTGACTGATTTATTACAGTATAGAAATCGCTCACTGCTGACACAATCTACAAAAAAACTCTTCATATCATTCGTCTTGAAAAATCATCACTGTTCAATCAATACTGGACAGATGCATCAAATCTAGTGAAGCGCGGACGTTCGCTTTAGAAATATCTCAGTTACATAATTATTGTTTTTTAAAGACGTCGATAGAAATGTGTAAAAATCTCACAGAGTGATAAAAAAATATCTCATTATGCTCAAAATGTGAACCGAGCTGTCACAAAGTAAGGACGGTATAAGTTACTCATAATAAACTAGTTCACATTTAATAAAAGATGGTATCACGTATACGGACAAAGTGTGGATACACATTTTAAAGAGTTGGAATTTATGTCGGAAATGTAAAAATATACATGACATTTGATATATATATATACATACATTATAAGAGAATCCACTTTAAAACACAGTTCTTTCCAGTTTAAAGCCATCAGAAATTATTTTTAAAAAAGGAGTTTCAGGTTAGAAATCATTTCAGGAAGAAAGCAACAACTTTTTTTGGGGTTATTTTTTTTTTAAAGGGTTGTGACGTGTAATCTGTTCGATAAATATAACGTTCGATCCCTAAAAAGCTAACACCAAAGTCAGCTAGAGATAAACGATGAACTGATTGTCAGGCTGATTTTTAACGTGGCTGGTCCTGTTGTCTTTCGAACAGAAGACACTTTAATGTTTTAAACGTTAGTATGAGGGCGCGTTCAGACAAGATCCGGCGATGTTGCGTAAAAGCAGGTTTTTCCATTCATTTGAATGAGGGTAAAGAAGTTGAGCTGGATCCAACTTTTATCACGCGGTGTGGCCGCCAATCGGACGATCAGATCGGTCAAACTTCAACTGAAGCTGAGACTATCCAGGTGGATTCATGGACTAAACTCTGATACTCTACCTGTTGTGTTCTGGCTTTGTTTATTTCATGTGGCCAGCCTCTAAATCTGAGTCTGACTCGCAAATTGAGACACAAAGACGTTTAATTTGGTTTGTGTCCGATGGGAGAGCAAGCAGTGGTTGAGCGACTTAGTAAATGAGAGTGAGGGAGCGCGGCATCAATAAAGCCGGTTAATCGGCGAAATTAAAAGTTATTTTCTGATTGTTTCACAGCCATTACGCTCAGCACAAATAGACACACCGCTGCACAATGCTGGATCCTGTCTGAATGCGCCCTAAACCTTTAAAAGACACATAAGCAAAAAGAGTTTTGGGTCATTTAACTTGTTCACAGGCACCAAACTCTGACCACACACACACACACACACATACATAAAGGATACAAACACACATTTTCAACATGATCCAGTTCTCTCTCATCGGCATATGCATCTTTCTTGTTAGTAGCACATTATACATACAGTATAATATCTGGATTATGATAACATGAAGAGTAATAAGAGGAAGAATACTATATTTTACAGATCCAGTAGTTAAACTGATCGTTTAGTGTCTTTCTGGTGTCTTTCTGGTGTCTTTTGTAAGAATCACTATAAAATCTGTGTGTGTGTGTGTGTGTGTTTTTGAGGTGAGGTGCCCTATAGGTTGCTGAAGAGTTCATTTTTCTTGGTCCAGTCCATGGGCGGAGCTCTCTTGTTGGAGCGTTTCTGGTGGGCGAGCTCTTTGACCTGCTGCAGGGACAGATTCAGCGCTGGGATGGTGTCCATGTTCAAACCCTGGATAATAATAATAAAAAACAGGATGATTAACATATTTCTGTTGCAGGTTTTATGTTTAGTGAAAGATTGTTGTGCTTCCTGTGACGTACTTCAGGTGGGGTGTTTGTGGGCGGGGTTGTGAGCGAGGTGTTGGACGAGGCGTTGGATGGAGAAGGACTGATGGACAGCTTTGAGTCCCTCTGCTCCTCTTTGGCTGCTCTACCATTCACCTGAGGACACAAACACTCATCAACATCACCTCATACAGACTGATAAACCATTAAACGTGACAACATTATGAACATTTTGCAATGAGGAGTCACATTTCTACAAGTGTGATTTGGGTTTTTCTCCAGCCTTTGTGAAGTACCAGACCTCGCCACAAGGAGGCAGTCTTGGATTGAGCTTTTTGAACACATCTCTTGACACAATAAGTAAAAAAAAAAAAAAAAAAGCAAAATAATGTGAAACTTAAGTAAAAACAACACCTAAAAACAGAGTAAAACCAATTAACAGAGTTCTGAGTTTCATTCTTGGCAATTTTACTGTCAAACGTGATTTATTGATCTATAAAGAGGTATTTAGTATATCTAAAGGGTGAGAAGGTCATGGGATCAACAAAAACAAAAGTGGTGAAGAGTGAAATGTGCTAAAAAGGTTGCAGGATGGTGCATTTAAAGCTCCTGCAGCCCACAGTGTAAGTATCAATATTGGTATCTGAACATAAGCCAGTAAAACCTGCTCCATACTCAAGCCCACTCCAACCCGCAAACCAGCCTTCAAAGACGACTTCTCCCTGACCTCTCGCACCACCTCCCCCTCCCCGTCAGCTCTTCAACCTTTTAACCAGCACCTGTTATGCAACAATACGTGGAACACAACTTCCCTGCTACACATACTGTCCCCGAGTAACGGGAAGCCCGGGTCAAGCTTCACTTTGCATATTTGGCCTAATGCCCAAGCAGAAGGCAGCCACGATCGGCACGGTAGTTTTCTTTTATAGTTTGTGTGCTGGTGTCTTCTTCATGAAGAATTATCTTATCCATGCTGATTTACATGAAAGTCCACCTGGGAACTTGACGCTCCGGTAACCTGAGAGACCCTCAGAAAGCATTCCTGTGATGACTCTAACAAGGAGAGGTTAAATAAGCATGCACGCTCAGAGTTTGTGTTTTTGTTGGAATATCTGTACTGTGAATATAAAACTACAGCCAGCAGCTGTTTAGCTTAGCTTAGCACAAAGACCAGAGGTTAAACAGTTAGCCTTAACTTGTTATTAGTGTTTAGTATACACAAAAAAAAAAGCAAAGTGTAGCAACAATTCAGCATTTCATGGGGGCGTTATGTGCTGGACTATTTCTTGGCTGAGAGCAGTGACTTCCTGGAGACTCTGCTGGTTGCCTGGCAACTACTCAGGCCCAAGAAATACACATAAAATGGTGATTTGATGTTTTTAAGGTCGCCTTGTGTCGTTCACATGACTTAATCTGCTGCTGATTGTTCATATTTATTCACCTCAAACAGCCACAATGTACCAACTGTACAGCTGTAATTTTAGCTAGAGCCAGCTAGGTAGAAACTAGCTAAACAAAACCTTTTCTGTTATTTCTCACGAGACTCGTCAATGTATCCTGGGTAAATTCAGGTCTAATCTTACGCAGTTCTGTCTAAACAAACAGTTAGTTCATTAGTTAGCTTTAGAGAAAGTGTTAGAAAACAGATGTGCTAACTTTGGGCAGAGCAAGGCTAGCTGTTTCCCCCCGTTTCCAGTCTTTGTGCTAAGCTAAGCTAACTAGCTCCAGCTTGATATAACTAATTGCATCTTTCCATTGACTTTGTACACAGTCAAGCTAAATTGCTTCACTTTCTGTCTAGAGAAAGTGCTATAAAGCAGATTGTGCTACCTTAGGAAGGCTAGCTGTTTCCCCCTGTTTCCAGTCTTTATGCTAAGCTAAGCTAACCAGCTACAGCTTGATATAACCGTACAGACATGAGAGTCTCATCTAACTCCCAAATAACGCAACATTAAGTCAAACTATTCTTTCAAAGCTGTGTGTCTTTTTAGGATTACGCCCAAATACTTCATCAGGATTAAAACGAAGCTGCTAAATTCTTCAGCTCCATTTTTAATGTTGTATACACCATCTGTCCTTGGTCAAACAAATAATTCAGCGTTAATGGAGTACTAGGTTGGGTGTGGTTTTCCACACACAGAAGGTTTACACAATCACAGGAAAGCCCGTTCAGCGCACGTGTCTGTGATTAATAACTCACTTCAGCAGCGCCTGAATTCTCTGATGGGGCAAACCACACCTGAGAAAATGCTGTGAGTTACTTTGAAAACATCCGACCTTGGACTGCTGGGCTGTGTGTGCTACACGAGGAGCTACAGAGTATTCAACACAGAAGGTTTAACTCTTTTCCAGGAAAGAGAAGAGGGGAGACCGACACACTCTTCCAGCTTTCGAATCCCACTAAATCAAATGAGAGCTCTCGTGATATGTCTTGTGCTGGTGGATCTTACCTTCTCCTCCATCCCTCCATTAATGACGGGCTCAGGCAGCGGACCTGTAGGCAAGAGAAGAATCTGTCATTAGCCTCCAATAAAAACTCTTCGCTTCGGTCCTGCACCATCAGAGCAGGGAGCTCCACTCTGCTAGATCAAGAGTCTTTCTGCAGCTCACCTTTCATTCCTACCAACACCTACTCTATTACATAGCACAGGTATGAGCAGGTCATCTATTATTCACATGTGGTTCATCTTCTATGAGATGGTCCTCCTGAATGCATCCCTCTACATGTCAGATAGCTGTACTGGAACATTTCCCCTCATAAAAACACAGTTTTCTGCAGACAGACGTCACCACAGAGGTCGGACACCTCCCTTACCTTCCATCCTTCTGATCCTTTGCACGACCGATAAGTGTCTTTAAGGTAATGATGATTATTACAGGAGATAGCAGCTGCTCCTCCTTCAGGGTTAATCTGAGATTCGAGTTCCTTCTCGGGTCTTTATGTTTGTGTGTCCCTGACTCTGAGAGGAGCCCCTCCAAGTCCCCAATACAGCTCCAGCTCCAGCCTGAGAGGCCACTTGGAGTGAGCGCCTTGGAAACCAAACAAAGCTGCTGGCCAGCCGGGTGTGTGTGTGTGTGTGTGTGTGTGTGTGTGCGTGCGTGCGTGTGTGTGTTGAAGTTAAGAGTCAGTGTAGGCAGGTGTCCTCTGAGTGGGCAGCATGTGAAGTGCAGGCAGTTACCTGGGAAACACCTCACAGGAATCTGTCCTTTAACGGAGGGTTCAAATTATTAAACATAATCACTCATCACCCGCGTTCTTACTGATAAATTTAATTAATCAAACTGTAAACACGTGTAACATCTCAAATATTGAGAAATATCAACTTCCTCTGCATCCTCTCCACCGCTGTGCACAGTCTGTTGCCATGCCAACAGCTGGCAGTGCCATGATTACATGAGGGGGTCTCATGCTGCAAAGTGGCACTTATTTGGCCAACACACACTGAAATGCACTCATGACCACCTCCCCTGAGGATCTGACGGCCCTCAAACGCAAGAAACCAAATCACACGCTGTACTAGAGCTCCCCCTAGGGGCTGTGGTAGATAGAGCAGGGCCTGAAGTGCCTCAGAGCAACGCGGCGAATCATTACCGGAGGGAAAGAGGGCGAAGAGATGATCACTTATCGAGCTTGGAGGTTTATTATTGAAGAAAAAAGTCTCCATTTTGGAGGTTTTCTGGAGCTTTCAGTCACATTTGAGGCGGTTATACATCCATATATTATCAGAGGATCAAGAGATAACGACCAAATAATCTCCATGACAACTGAGCAAACTCCGTATACTCTCCCCAATATGATGGAGGAGGCTAACAGTGCTAACCGGGCTACAGAGTAGCATCACAGAGGCTGAACTGACTCACTGGTTACTCAACTTGTGGGAGCGGACAGGAGAGCAAAGACCAATTTATGTGAATTTCCCCATGTGTGGCATCAATAAAATCTATCTTATCTCATCTTATTTATGCATCCAGTGGTGGGAAATTAGCACCACTGACAAATGCCGATAAAATATGAAAGTTTCTGGTAGATTTCAGACACGAAATGATGATTTACTGTAAATAAAGTCACTGCTCATCCAGGGAAGATGCATGTGCAGGACGTCAAAGGCAGGGACAGGAAAATGGACGTTGATGATAGAACAAAAAGGTCAAACTAGAAATCCTGAAGCTCCAATGGACTCCTTGTGATGTCTGGCAGTGGTTGAGTGTCTTCCCGGCCTTACCATTCCAGTTTGACCTTTTGGCTCTATCATCAACGTCCATTTTTCCATCCTTTCTGACATGGGAGAGAGAGGGAACGACACACAGCAAAGGAAATGTGCTGCAGGAAGGACTCATGGGGAGTCTACTCTACCCAGTTGAGTATTTTTCTTATCCGCCTTGCACGTTGTGAGCCGCTGTGTGGGATCAATAAAGTCTATTTAATCTAATCTTAATTATTTGTCGTAATATTAAACTTCTCTGAGAGAGAGAGATCTGCGGTAAGCCTTCCCTCTTCACAAACACAGACACTCAATCCGACTCTGATCTGTCTGATCTGATCTATTTATGTCTAAAAGATTAACTTTCACCACAGGCGATCGACGTGAGGTGGTGCTGAGGGCAGGAAGTGTCTCTGTCTCCGTCTGTGTCTGTGTTTCTTGGCAGAGAAAACATCCACGAAGGACAGAGTGACTCAAAAATGAGATAAAAAAACAATGAAAGGAGCCAAGAAACTCTTCCGTCGTCTCACCGGTGATGTGGTCCGAGGTCGGGGCCACGTGGCATCTCTTGAAGAAGGCGTCTGTGTCGGGGTCCACCACCAGCAGACGGACCACGTTCCCGCCGACTTTAATGGCGGCGACTACTTCTGAATGTGTCTTCCCTTCGACGGACACGCCGTTCACCTGAAAAACAGATTATTATACTTTTTTTTTTTTTAAACATTAAAACAAGATGTTTCTTTTTTGTCTTTGTTACCACGCAGAAGTGAACAAACTGTTTTTGTTTTATCTCTGTCAGGATTTCTTTTTCAGTATTATCTCTTTGTCTGCCAGGGCAGGAAATCCTGTGTGTCCTCACACAAAGACACGTACGCACACACATTCCTCGGCTAACTTACAAAACAGTCGTCAAAAGCATCAAAATTATGATTTTCTGTCCTTTAAATCAACTTTTTATCCGCCGTGTTTACATGTTTTGTGGTGTTTGACTGCGTGACAGCTGTACTTTAACTCTCTGCTATACATTAACTCAACATGTCAGGTGGCTCCCGCCCACACCAGCTGAGACTTCTGGGATAAAATCACCATGGGAAAGCATGTTAGAAATGTCTCGAAGGGTGTGTGTGTGTGTGTGTGTGTGTGAGTGTGTTTAGGTCATAGGGTGGACCTGGATGTGTAAGCCAGTCCCACAGAGGAAGCTGGACAATAGCTGCTTGGCCAGTAACAGAAGTAACAATGGCTGTCCGCTCCCCACAAAGCCCCGCTCCTCAGTGGGTGGTGTGGCTGTCTGGAGGCCCTCTGGGGGACTAGAAACCCCTCGCTAGTCCTGAAACTCTCTGCTACTTTTAATCCGTCTGTCCTCTTTCTTTACTCTTGTTCTTCTCTCATTCTTAGGGATTGAATGAAGGCGTGTACGCTGCTCTGATTTGACTACATGTGCACAAAAATGTAATTCACAGATGAGTCAGAGATGTTTATTGTGAGATGCTGGCTTAAAATAAACGGGAGTAGGATGTATGATATTAAAACCACATGGTTTTATGGTTGTAATATCTATTTAAGGACAACAAGGATACATGAGGACACACTGCGCTGTGAAAACTGTGATTTTTAGCTCCACAAAATCAACTTTTATCAAACATTTTAATCTCTTTTTAGTTTATTTTAAGAATCCTAAGCTGCAGCCACACTTATATGAAGTGGAAATTACAGGAATTTACTCTGTAATTTTATATTTGTATTTGTTTTTATGCATCTCTGTAAGCCGCTGTGTACTGGAAGGTGGTCAGAGCAGACCCCAGACCAGTTAAGAAGTTGATTATTCATGTTACAGTCCTCTGAGGGGGGATTTAAGACCCCACACGGCGGCTGTTAGTTCACTTCACATTCCTCTGAACACACAGTTAACTTTGGGGAAAGAGTCCAGAGACCACCTGCATAAAAGATACAGCCGGAGAATATTTTCTAATGTGGATCAGTCAGATTACTTTTCCTGCAGCGGAGGAGGAAGAGATCATTTACTTAAGTAAAAGCACAACAGTGTTAAAATACAATTACAAGTAAAAGGGAAAATGTTACTATGTGAGTGTCATCAGGTAAATATTTGTTAAAAAAGTAAACACAGAAAAACATCCCCTGTGACTGTTTTAATATTATTTACTCGTGCATTAAAGGTCCAGTGTGTAAGATCTGTGCGGGTCTGTTTATGTTTTCATCAGTGTATAATCACCTGAAGGTGAGAGTGATGTGAGGAGATTGCAGTGTCACATGTAACATGTAAATTTACATGTAAAGAATGGACTGTACTGTTGGTTAGTTGTTGGTTGAGGTGAAGTTAATTTTATATAGGACTGAAACTTTTGTTATTATTATTATGGATTTATCTGATTATTTTAATCAATTAACTGATTGATTGTTTGTTTCTTAAAATAGTGAGAAATGCCGTCACAAGCTCTCAAAGCCCGCAGTGACACCTTCACAGCACTTGTTTTGTCCAAACCTCAAAATTATTACAAATTTTTTAAATTATTTTTTCTTGAACTCTTTAAATTTGTGAAGCTGAAATCGTGAAAAATGACTTAAACAATTATCCAAATAGTTTCCAATTAGATTTCAATTAATAATCACCGAATCACTTCAGCTTTATTTGTACATTTTGACATGTTTTGTGTGCAAAAACTTTGATTTGTAAAGTAACTAGTAACTAAAGCTGTCAAATAACTGTGATAGATTAAAGGTAAAAAGTAATACTCAAGCACAAGTATCTCAAATTTTTACTTAAGTGCAGTATTTACGTAAATGTACTTAGCTAATTTTGTTTTCCCACATATCTGCAATCTTTGTCTTGATTTTTCTGATGTTTTGTTCTACAAGAACGACAGACAAATAACAATTCTTAAATTAGAGTCCCTTACAGGCCATTTATGTTTTAAGATAGAGAAGCTTTAAGAGTTTAGTTTGACATTTTGGGAAATTTTCACTTTCCCTCTTTCTTGCCAAGAGTTCGATGAGAAGATCGACACCACTCTCATGTCTGCAAACAGGGGGAAACAGCTAGCATAGCACTGTTCAAAAGGAAACAAAACCACCCAGCTTGTCCCGACCTTAGCTCAATATTTAACATCTAGTTTGTTTAATCCATACAAAAAAGTGTCAAACCAGTTCCCAGGCAACCAGTGGAGACTTCAGGAAGTGACTGCGCCTGGACAAGAAAACAGTCCAGCACCTACACTCAGTGCAGAGGGGAGAGCCAGGCTAACTGTTTCCATCTGTTTCCAGTCTTTATGCTAAGCTACGCTAATTGGCTGCAGCTTCATGAGAGTGATATCAATCTTCTTATCTAACTGTCAGCGTTAAAGCTATTAAGTGTATTTCCCGAGATGTCAAAGTATTCCTTTGAACTCCTGTCACTTTTGTGAAACATGCTTAGTTAATTTTGCTTTTTTCCCACGTCTCTATCTTGCGTTTTTTTGGCTTATTGTTCTACAAAAATAAACGCTTTCTCCAGATCGTCTCTTGGCTCTTCATTTTTCGCCACCGCATTTTTAAAATTAACTTTTTATATGAAGCCACTCCCTCAATCTGGTTACTTTTGTATTTAATCCAGAAACAGTTTAGGATGTCTTAATATTTATTTTGAGAGCTGATATTGAGATTTAGCCTCCAAGGTTACATCACACCAAATAAAAATGAATCAGCGTAGCCTCAACCTGAGTCTTTTTTTTTTTCTAATAGAAAGTGAACAGACCCGATCAAATGCTGCACCGTTCTTCTTTATTTTTATCCCTGCAGGCTGCCTGGAGCGGAAGTATGGCAGACTAATCAGGATCCACTCTTTGGATGAACATTTTTGTGTCGCTTCTCTTAAAGATTAGCTGAAAAGTCAGTTTCCTTAAAACTGCCAAGGACTTGCATTAATGCTTGTTACATAAGACCAAAATCTGGCAGCCTGTTCGAGGAGTTTCTAACTCACCAGAACATTAATAAGTTTTCTAAATGTCCCCTTTCATGCTGAGTATGCTTATTAAAATACCTGTACTATCCTGTCCTTGGGCTGCAGGCCTGCCCTCTCTGCTGGAGAGTCCTCATCCACAGCTCGGATGTACTGACCCGGCCGCGCCCGCTCGCTGTGCAGGTTGAAGCCATACCCGTTGGACCCTCGCTGGATCACGCAGAGACGTGGTCGCAGTTCAGTGCACGCCTCCTGGAAGAGGTCAGAGGAGAGAGAGAGAAAGTGTCAACACATTCGATGTGACATGCATCAACAGACCAAAACTTCTAACCATACCTCCAACATGGTTGTCTCTTCAGGAAGTACGAGCGGCACAAAGATTACGGAGAGCTCCTGTGAATCGTTAACCATGAATATAAAGCCGAGGTTGAACATACAGGTGGCTGCTGCATGCTGATGTGTTGTGCAGTGTGTTTTTGACAATCATGAGTAAACTTGGGCTGCTGTTTGGACTCCACGTGACTCCAAACAGCTCGCCAGGAAGGAAGAGGGTCTCTGAGGCATGTGATTGGAGGTCTGCTGGGAAAGGTCTGTGGAGAATTTGGGGAGGTGGGGGGGGGCAGCCGAAGGCAGTCAGCTCGACTCGACTTTGGCCTTGTCGACTTTTGAGGAAGGGACCAAGTTCCGGTGTGGTTCGGGAGCCCCGCTCTCTCCAGGCTCCGAGGAGGACAATGGAAGCTGGGCGTTGACCTCTGACCGCCTCCCCCCCCCCCATCACCCCGTCACATCCAGTCCCGCTCTGGGATGGCAGGAAGAGTTAGAGCTGTATTGTCATCCAGGAAAAAACTGGAGCTCAAACCAAGAAACTCCCTTCCGCTGTATGGATGAAGCAGTTTCTTTATTTAGCGGAGGGGTCTTTAATGGTTTGGAGTTAAATACAGGAGAGACTGGTCGAGATAGTCTTTGTCACGGTGACAAAATCTGACCTGACACTCCCTCCACATCACTCCCTGTTTGCTCCCGCCTTATGTCAACCGAACACTCGAAGACAATGAACAGCTTCTATAAATAAGTCAGCGTGAATGACTCACTTTCTACATAAAACAGGCAGGAAGCTAATTGATTAAAGCTATGTCAAATCATCAGTGGACATAAATGAACTGAACCTGTCTGACTTGACATTTTCTCTCACATTTCCAGCACTGAGTGATCGTCACTTCACTGCTTTATGTAACATAACTGTTTCAAGCTAACACCCCGCCCACCTCTGCCAAGAACTGACTGTTTTCTTCTTCTCTGTAAAGCACCTGGAGAAAAAAAACATGATGGGTCAGCTTTTCCAGGAATTACAGATAAGAAGCATGAGCAGGTGAAGAGTTTTATCACCAATTAGAAGGAAGAAACAGAATGAATGTAAATAATGTAAACTTTTTACAAGATAGTGACTCAGGATGAGAGTCAAACTGTGAGTTTTTATTTCTAAGGAATCGTGTGATGTGACAACAGTGAACTGCACGCAACAACACTCGTGTTTATCAATCCAGACAGCGAAAGAGGGTAACAGGTTTTATGCAAGCGGCGACCTTTGTGGCTATGAAGTGAAGCCAAAAACTGCAGTTCCTCAAACGTCCACTTGGGGCTGGCTACAGAACGAGTCAGTCTCCATAAGTCCCCATGTTAAAATGTCCAACATCACAGCAGAAATAAACATGTTTACAGCCTGGTACAAAAAACAGTTTTGGTCTCTATAGCTAATTTCCCCGTTCATGACAACTGTACTGAGGGTGAATTTATATATAACTCACCTGTTCAAATTATGTTAAGTCTTGAAATTATACATGGGAGGATCGACACCACTCTCATGTCTTTAAACAACAGTCAGCAGCCAGTTAGCGTAGCTTAGCATAAAGACTACGAACAGGGGGAAACAGCTAGCCTGGTTCTGTACAAAAGGAAATAAAACACCTAGCTTGTCCCGACCTTAGCTCGACCTTACTTATAAATAGTTTGTTTAATCCACACACAAAAAAAGTGTCAACCAGTTGCTAGTCAACCAGTGGAGACTTCAGGAAGTAACCAGTCCAGCACCTACATGAATTTGTATGAATTAAACAAATGAGATATAATGTATGAAGTAAGATATAGAGGTGCAGAGAGGAGAGCCAGGCTAGCTGTTTCCCTGTTTCCAGTCTTTATGCTAAGCTAAGCTAATCGGCTGCTGGCTGTAACTTAATGAGAGTGGTGTCAATCTTCTCAACTGACTGTCAGCGTTAAGGCGAATAAGTGAATTTCCCAGGATGTGAAAGTATTCCTTTAAACTCCTGTCACTTCTCCAGCGGTCCTTTTGCATAACGTCTACATGCCTTGAACAAAAACATCTGATATAACACATTAAATGTGACGTGAGTCTGTTCTCATCAGGGATGCAGATTGGACGTCTTTGTGCTCGTCCCTGCTGATCCTGATAAGAGCTCTACATCATAATGGTAACTAATTACACAAAAACGTCTTTGATTGCACATCCTTCACACTCACTCAAGTGTTACACCCAAACCTCAAATAAAACAACCTTTTTTAACAAGTTCTTTCAAAGTACAGACTGTCTCTTCTCTCTTTTCTTTTGGTACACGGTTAGTTTAGCTGCTGTCGGTCTGAATGAATGTTTCAGTGTTTCTTATGACTGACCTTCCCTCCTCTGAATTCACTAAAAAAGCTTATATCTTCACCATGAATCAGATTATTGCAACAATTTAGGGATCTTTAGGTGTCTTGTGTTGGACACCGAGTGTCATCAACACACGCAGGCTGCACCTTGGCATCAGACTCGCCGACACTCATCGGGCAATCTGGTTGACGTTGGTTGTCCCTTGGCAGGGAGAGAGAGGGCCGAAAGAGGCTCTGGCAGGGACAACAGAGGAGGGTTTGTGTCTGAGAGGAGTGGAGGGCCGAAGAATCTCCACGCGGGGCTGAAATCTGTGGAATCTGCTGAGCACACACATGCCGGGAGGGGAACCGAGGACCTGGGCGACTCAAGAAATGTTGCATTGCTCGTGTTACGTGTTAACAACAATGTAATGTTGCGACAGATGATGAACACAGCTGTCTGAGGCTTGAACTGAGTGCAACTAAATATTTGTGTCTCTTTGCCTCAGGAAGATTTGTATACTTCCTCTCAGACTCTTTATTTTGTTTAGAGTACTACCCGGTCCCTAAATCATTCACAAGCACCACGGGAAGGAAAACACATCGACCTCCTCAGATTTAGTTTGTGGCATTCAGTTCAACATCATCTCATCTGTCGCGTCTGAATCACACTCACACTCATTACCTCATATTTCTGACTATCACATTTTCTATCGTGTGAAATGTTCCTGTTAGCCCAGAAAAATAGTGAACGCACTCTGTCTGTGACACAAACTTTCCTTTGAGGAGGGAAGTGTTAAGCAGGAACTGTTGACACATCTTCCCTCAATATGCTTCCTTCTGCGCTGGCTCAACTTCCTGACATGAAAGAGAAATCGATATACAAAAAACACACCCGAATATATGCAAAGAAACACAGACATGATCAGGGGGAAGGGAGGCTTTCATGTCTGTATTAGACATCTAATAAAAGAGGTCATGCATCAGCAGAACGCTGGGCAGCGTGACCACGAGGCAAATCTGAACTCAGCTCGTCGCCCATCATGAACATGAGATATGACTCTGAAACAGACTGTGAAAAAAGCTGAATATGAGGGAGGAAAAACAACAATTCAATGTTTTACAGCGTCTCATGTGCCAGGTTGTTTCTCCATTGAGATGAGTAACTTCTTGGAGTCTACTCTGGTTGCCTGGCAACTGCTCACAGCCAAAAAATAGACAGTCCACCCTCTAAAATGGGTGAATTGTTGTTTTTACACTTGTTTCTTCATACAAATGAGATATAAAGCATTAATTAGTGAACTTTAGAGGCAGATTTTGTTACCTTTGGGCCAGGCTAGCTGCTTCCCCAAGTTTCCAGCCTTTATGCTAAGCTAAGCTAACTAGCTTTATAATTAATGTACGATTCCTTTGATGTTCCAGTGTGTAAGATTTAGTGCGATCTAGTGGCGCAGTTGCTGATTCATGATAACTGTACTGAGGCTGAATTTCTATATTCTAACCTGTTCAAATTCAAATAATGCTTGACAACATGGCCGCTTTGATTAGCCCTGTTCAGAGCTAGTTTTTACCTTGTTAATGTACAAACATGGTGGTTCAACATGCGGGACTTCATTCTAAGGTCACAAAAACATGAAATATGACATGACTCTAATGAACCTACACCTGACACTAAATCTGACACACTGGACCTTTAAGTCCTCACCTTAACAGTTACTTAACCTCTTGAACTGTTCAGTCGGTGGTTGTTTACATTTTGAACAGCACACGTGAGTGTTAAGGCTCACTGGCTTATCATGTTTATCTCTTTATGTCGTAAAAAAAGTATAAAGTAAATAAAAGTAAATGTCGTACACACTCTGCACTTTGAAGTAGCTGTTTATGGTTTGTTTTTCTCTTCATAGACAGATTGTGATGTCCTATAAATGACAGCCTCAGTACGTGTACACTGTGTATCACGATGTTTTCTTGGAGTTGTTCTGGCCCTAAAACATTGATATGAGTCGTGGCACCTCTTTGTATCATCAGTTAATAACATGTTGTTGTTTAGCACCAGCTGAATGAGTGTTAACGCTGGTTTGGGTGGATACAAAGTGAAGTAACACAGGGCAGTCCAAATGTTGAAAGCAGAGTTGCATCATATTTGTTTCCACTTGTGTTTATTGAATCAACTTCACTGCTGCTGCTGCTTTTCAGAGCGTTTCTGTCTCCGCCGCTCAGACTTCAGATGGCTCTGAATACCAATCACTCCAAAACAAAACCAGGACCCGTGTTAATATTCTCAAAACACACTTCTGAGTCACACGGCTGCCTCGTAAATCTCACTTCATCTGCCGCTCCGGCACACAGTTGTTGTTTCTCTGTGTGTTTTTAAGTGTTTGCAGGTTCCACACCCAGACACAGATGTAACTCTGTTTTAGACTCATCATCAGGAAGCTGCAAAAACCGAGAGATAAGATACTTGAGTTCAACTTTGAGGCCTCCGATGCAGCTGCAGGCAGCAACCTCCATGACTATGTGGAGCTGCTCTTAGTTACTGAGTTACTGAATTCCTAAAATCCTATAAATAATAATTTGTGGAAAATCTTTGCTCTCTGGAATGTAACTGTGAATATTTGAGCTTTTTAAGCTTTAAAAACAGTTTATACAGCTCAGAGATCACGTGTTTGAGGAGCTTTCATGCAAAAATGCTTTTTTTTATGTTGATATGAACAAAAGACAAATCTAATGAGTTTAGTAACGAGGGATGACATTACAAATTATTGTATTTCAAGCTCAAAACATGGCAAGAGCATGTTGTCACTGTCTGTGTCTCTGTGTCTATTTTAATGAAATTTGCATATTCTCTTCTGTCTATAATCAGCATTCAGACACTTATTGACCAATGAAAGGATGTTTTGTTACATGTATATAGGATAGCTAGAAGCTCTCTGAACTGAGTCAGACTGATGCATGCACATTAGTGTCAGATTAACCTGAATTATGTTGATTTCAATGGTTAAAATGGTGAAATAGCTTAAAGTAGGCCAGTGTCCTTCACATGGAAACACGAAGGACAACCTTGCTATTGACAGTTTACCAACTGAGGGGGACATAAGCTGCAGAGCTACTGCTTATCCTCATCAGGGTTGCGGGGGTTTGAGCCAAACCCAGCAGGCTTTGGGCGAGAGGCAGGTACACCCTGGACAAGTTGCCAGCTCATCACAGGGCACACAGAGACAAACATGCTCACATTCACACCTACGGGTAATTTAGAGTCACCTATTAACATATTAAGTTCATGTCTTTGGACTGTGGGAGGAAGCTGTTTCTCATCTGTTGTTCCCCGTTGGTGGAACTTGTGATGCTACCAGTTTCTACCAGATCAGGGTCGTCCCTCTCTACCTTCAAAAAGACCCAGCTCATCAGAGAGGACCTCCTCTCCAACACTACTAACAACTGGGCATGCTAAATCTATCTTTGAGTAATACTTATTGCTGCACTAACATGCCCTTGTGGCACTGTAGCTTGATTGTTTCCCATTTTGTAAGTCACTTTGGATAAAAGTGTCAAAGAGAGCGAACACAGACATGGAGAGAACATGCAAACTCCACACGGAAAGGCCGAACCAGGAACCCTCCTGTTGTGAGGCGACAGCGGTAACCACAGCACCAAGGTGCCGCCCGGGTTTTGTCATATTTAGTCATGAAGAATTGACCTTATGGGTCATGAAACATCACCAGAAATTGTTACAGCTCATCCTGAGAGGAACATGGATGTATCACATTTTCCTCAAAACAACAAATGGGAGAGAAAACGTCATGGCAATCCCTGTGGACTGACCAACAGACATAGAGCCACCAGCATGTTAAAAATGATTAAAGGTCAGCATTTATGTGCACATTACGGCACATAAAGAGCCCTTGTTTTGCCTTCGAGGTGCCCACAGGTGAGTGTTTGAGAAGCCAGATTGATTTCCACCTTTCAAGCCCTCTCAGGGAGTGTTAAAAAAGCAACCAACCACCTCCATAATAACCATCCATCATGTTTATCACCTGCTGCCACCCTCTGACTCAGCCACTGTAGATTTGCATCTGTCAGGCTCTCCTGCTGACTCTCTCCAACAGAGGAGCGCTGTAGCTGCGAGCGATTCAGTCTCTGCCACTCCGGCCTGCCAGTTACTTCATATTTTCCTCACACTTGGCCAGCGGACTGATGTGTAACTACAGGCCTTTAATAAAGGAGCACACATACAGTCTTAGGCATGTGTCATTCCTCTGTGACTCAACCACTCTTTTTGTTTCACCCTGGAAAAAAAAGAAGACTCCTATAATTACATAAACACCTCACTGATGAGTGCTGCAAATCAACTGAAACCTGTCGCGCTCAGCTGATCTGTGTATGCAGATACGACCTCTAAATCAGCCTCCACCCTTCACCAACACCGCCGAGTTCAACCTCTTTGATCAGCATAAAGAATAACCACTGAAGCGACACCCAGCCAGGCACCGCAGTTACTCAGTGACACGACCAACCGTCGGCCTCCCCTTCCTCGTTCCTTGTGATTGTCATGTGTAGTTTTCTTTTGACGGAGATTAACGGGCTCAAGGGCAGACTTATTAATGTTTGATGTAAACCTGGTGCCTTTTTAACCAGCACAGCGCACGTTTTGTCCTCTTTGAGCGTGCAGAGTGCACCACTCTCTCAGGGCAGGATGGGGGTGTTGGATTTCAAGCTGGACCATTGAACCAGCTGCGAGGCAGGCGGAGGGGGGAACAAAGCACCCTACTGTCCCCCCACCCAACCCCAGTCCATTTGAGGATGGGACAAACCGGCTCTACAAAAGACACCAAAGAAAAGTTTTGCAGAGGGTTCCCGTTACAATAGACTCTTTAGGGGGAAGGCCTGAAAATAGAAAAGTAACGTCAGTCATCACAGCAGGGAAACAGGCGCTGATAAGACCAAATGGAGAGGTTTGATTACCACAGAGAGGCCTCGGCAAAATGCCTTTTCTCAAGGGTCTTCTGCAGCCTCCATCTTCAGTTTGTCTACATGCAGCCAACCACAAACCAGAGTCAACAAGTTTTATCTCCTCGACCAGTCTTCCTGTCTCCGACCCTCCACCCTTCAGACCTGAAACCAGCATTAGCTCCACACAGCGAGTCCTGCAGTGTCCGATTTATTAACACTGCAGTAACTGACTCTTCAGTGGACTTTGACCTGAGTTCAGGAGATTCTACATTTTTCCACAATCCGCACTTCTTGTTGTGTGCAGCTGTTATTGGAGCATGTAGGTGGCGGGTAACAATGAAGCCAAAGGCGTTAGCAGGGTCGAGACACTGAGAGTTACTACTGAAGAGAAAGTCGTGCCCTTTACTTATGACTGATTATTGAGGCTACTCTTACTGGAAACTGTCTAATCTGTGTCCAAGTGCATGTAAAATTTAAGATAATGAGTTGATGAAGGTTTGTCTGAACCAAATTATATGCTAACCCATCTTTGCTTAGCTGTGGAAACATTTCACTCAAAACCACAAATGGTGCAGGGTGGAGGAAAAGTTATTGGATAGATGTTCTGTGGGGCCATGAGTGTGCAAAATGTCATCTTTGTTCATACAATACTTGATAATATATCTTAGTCTGGACTGAAGCAGTGGACCGGCCAAAGTATCATCCATGCATCCATTTTCTTTTTGCTTAACCGGGGTCGGGTTGTGGTGGCAGCCATCTCTGTTGGCTTCTTTCGACACAATGGAGCAGCGACTCTACTCCGAGCTCCTAACCCTATCTTTCGGCCACTTGTATCTGTGATCTCATTCTTTCGGTCACTACCCGAAGCTCATGACCATAGGTGAGGGTTGGAACGTAGATGGACTGGAAAATCGAGAGTTTTGTCCTTCTCCATCTCACACGCCGTTAACACTTGTGAATAAGATCCCGAGATATTTGAACTCCCTCACGTGGGGCAGCAACTAACTCCCAACCCGAAGGGAGCTTTCCACCGTTTTCCAGCAGAGAAGCCTCAGACTTGGAGGTATCAACCACTCAATAACAAACTAAAACTAACTACTAAAACAATCTGAAGTGTTCATGGATTGATTTTCTTGCAGTTTCTTAGTTTGGTACCATTCAGTGTTGATAAATAACACCAACATTATACATTAATTTGTTCTGTCTAGGTTGTCTCTGTGTCGTACGGTGGGAAGGGAGGTGTACAGCAGGAGGTGAGTCTATTTCAAGGCAAGCAGCGAGTCATTTCCCACCCCACTCCCGCCTCCCACCGGCAGGGCGAGGCCCTCCGGCTCATTGTCCGACCAGGGGTGGTGAACCTTCAGCAGAATGCAGAGGAAAATGGAATGTGGCATTGTAGAGTCTCCGTCCAGAATCCCATGGGACCCAATCAGCAACTAAACCCCCCCCAACCACCCCACCACCAACAACCATCCACCACCCACCCACACAGACAGACAGGGTTCAGGTTTTCACCCCTGGCCTGGGCCATGCTGGTCTTGACCGTGGGGACGGGACAGTGGTGCTGTTGTTTGGACTGACGTCACTGAGAAGTTTCAGCAAGTGGTACGAGCTGCAAAGACGAACATCGGTCTTAATCGATAGAGCGTGATGTTTGATGTGAGGAGGCCGAACTGTCTCCTTCATTACCATTTAAACAATGGTACACAAAGCAAGAACTTGGTTGTCCTTTAAGAATCTGACCATGAAATTACAATGTCTTGGTTGCAGACCTTTGATGAATGTCTTCCCCACTCGTCTCTCTCCCCTTATTTCCTGTCAGCGCTCCACTGTCTACCAATAAAAACACAAAAAACTGCCCCCAACATACTTAATAAATGAACTTTGGCACTCACAGTTTCCTTACTGATAATAAGTATGTTTCCATCGTTTTTTTATGCTTTCCTTGCCTCTTTCCTAAACAGATTCTGTAATCAATTGTACGTGACCGTCTTGCAAAACACTGCTGGTTATCTTGAGCAATGTTTTGTTGATAGTATTGTATCATGAGTTACTTAAATTCCTGCCCAGAATACACACAAAAAACAGAAACTGACCAGAGAAGTGTGTCAACGTTTAAGAACTGCCAGTGTCTCGTGGTGACTAAAACACAACCTGAACACGTAGCGATGACGAAACAGCATGTGAGAGCGTGGTTTTGTTTATGTTAGTATAGATTCCTTGTTACTGTATGTTAATGTATCTGTGCTACATAATTATTAAGCATATCTGTCTCTGAGTTTGTCAGCCCAAAGAAGAAAGTGTTGTTAACCACCAAGCCAAATTTGAATGATTAAAAATATCGACAAGTTTATGAAATTAGGTGTCAAAATCTGGTAAAAATGCTGGGGGCGTGTCCGCTGAAGGTGCTGAGACCACACCCACTCATGGGAAAGCTCCCGCCTCCTTTAACAGTCAACTGTAACTATGACAACCTCAATATAGAGGCTACAGAACAAAACATATTTGAACACTATCTGTGTAGTTGCAGATCAAGCTAGCAGCCGCTTTAACATATTGAAGTTTATTTTTGACTTCATCTAACTAGCATTTTGTTTCACAACCATGGCGGGAAATTAGCACCACCCACAAATGCTGGTAAAATCCAAAAGTTTCTGGTAGATTTCAGACACAAAATAATGATTAACGTTTCAAAAGGTAAAGAGCTGTTCATCCAGGGAGCTAGCAAAGGTTGTAGCGCTTAGGACCGCCAAGAATATCCTGTTTAACTCTCTAACTTAGTTTTCAGTCTTTTAATGTGTTTTCAGCAACTATTTTCCAACATGTTTAATGTATTTTGAAAAGAAATAAAGGATAAAATAAAATATCTGATAAATCACAATAATTGGCCTTTTCCACTCAGTGTTTTGGGACTCAGTAACTTCCTCTGTTCACACATCACACCTGCTGATCACCTGAGATTACACTCCTACGAAAGCACAAATCCTGGATTGGAAACACAGTGGAGCCGTCCCTCCATATCTTATCACGAGGACCATTTCCCCCGGGACACACTGCCCAACAATCAACAAAGAGCACGAGAGGGAACTCCCAAACTTTCTCACACACACACACACACTCTCATAGACCAACACATGCACATATATTAATGTGAAAACGCCCACACAGAACAAATATAAATCCAACGCATGCAGAGCAAACGTCAAGCGACTGCGCGCGGCCTGGACTGAATGAATCATGGGAGTACATCTGATCCTGTTGGACAAACACAATGACAGCATTACCTCAACAGAGCCGGGACAATACCTGGATCTGTCACAATGACTTCAATGATGATGAAACCAACAAATATTGTTTGCTTTGAGCCATGATTCAACGTCTGTTTCATTGCATTATCATATTTTATATTCTGTTTTCATTGCTGCTGCTTTCGCTCAGTGGTGATGAGACAGTTTGTCTAACCTTCATGCTGGAGTTTACCCGTCCTGCTACGAGCTGCTGGGGGTGGGACAAGAGGATCAAGACAACCGGGTGGGGACAACAATGACGGGAAACGAGCACAAACGTCCAAGACTCCCACAGACAGCAGCAGGCAGCCAGAAAACACACCCCTAAAACCATCCTGGCTCGAATACTTAGTCTAGGTGTGGCTATTTCTGCCTCTAATGCACGACAAATAATCAGCGAACGCTGACGTTTATTCTATAAACAGAGAGTCTATTCCTGAAGGCGTTACATCCATGTAGACGTGATAAAAGTTGGAGGTAAACTCACAGATAGGATGTAAAGTAGCTGAATAAATCCTCTAAATGTTCAGTAAATGTCATGGATGTGAAAACATGGTTAACTTCAGGTGACACACACAAAGCGAACTACACTAAAGCCAATTAGAAGGACCATTGTCATGCACTGAAGGCTGTACAGCACTGTGTATACAAATATAGCCTGAATCCTCCCACACAACAGCTCGAGGATGATTTGTTTAGGGAAAACACGTCGTCCCGTTCAATTAAAGGATCTCACTCTCTCTCCATGTACAAAGTCAAGCATGTGCGGTGAAAGCAGTGGGAGACTCGAAGCTCTTTAATAAGCAGGTTTTATGTGAATGTGCAGATTAGAGGAGAGGCACGTCAGCATGAAGTCGCCCTCTTTTTGTCTCATTTCCTAGAGTTTGCTGGAAGTCGACATACTCGGAGAATCACACCTTCTTCAGAGACATCACGCACTCTTACAAACAGCAGATCTCATCAAGCCGCGGTCGATTTCATCTGACACAAGCGCCCTTCCTCTCCTGTAATTAGTGTTTAAACACAGTCTTATGTAAGCAGCCGGCAACCATTCAGGAAGACTCCCAAATAAAATAAAAAACTTCTCACCCTCACACTCTGCCTTGCTCTCTTCAGCCTGAATGAATCACTGTAGAAACAGCGAGAGCTGTTGGTGGTGACGCAGATACATTTTAATGTGTTTCTGCATTAAATAAACACACATTTTATGGAGTTTGACATTGACAAATCTAGTAAAATCACCTGTTTTCCATAAGAACTGAAACAACTGATCTGTGAGCTGTCATTAATCGATGATAAATTACAAACATTAGCTGTTTCCACCCTCTCAAACATGAGATTTTCTCTGCTTTATGTCATTATTAATGACATGTCTTTGTGTTTTGGACTGCTGGCAGGACAAAATAAGAAATCTGGAGGTGTCTCTTGTGATTCAGATGTTTTAAAGACTCAACAATTAAGCAGATTAAAGGACGGGTTCATATTTTTACAACACCAGTCAACACCCATATGTACAGTGAAGCAATGAAGTTTTTCTTGCTGTAACCAAGCAGCAAACTTCATACAAAGTGCCAAAAACTGCAGTTTCTCAAACGTCCACTTGAGGCTGACTCCAGAGTGAGTCAGTCTCCGTAAGTCCCCATGTTAAAATGCACAACTTCACAGCAGAAATAAACATGTTTACAGCCTGGTACAAAAAACAGTTTTGGTCTCTATAGCTAATTTCCACGTTCATGACAACTGTACTGAGGGTGAATTTTTATTTAGCTCACCTGTCCAAATGATATTAAAGCTTAAAGTTATGCATAATTAACAGCGTGGCTGCTTTGACTGACATTAAGGTGCCATTACAGGTGGCTTGTTTGAGCACCCAGAGGTCATTCAGCCCATTGGCCATTTTTTAGAAGAAGAGGCTGGACTGCCAAGATCGCCACAGATTTTGAGCTTCAAAACTGTGCACATCACGGATACGACATCCATTCTTTATACTGTCAGTGGTGTAAAACGCCAACAAGAATCTGTCACCAATAAAAATCACTTATCTAAGGCTTGACCTCGTGTCTGTAATGAAACAGTTAGCATAACCTCGACCCAGCGGCAGCAGCAGCATGCTGCAAATCGACCCTCTTCTCAGAAGCCCTTTTCATCTCAGCAGAGTTTGCAGGCCTGACTCCTGACAAATGAGTTTTATATGAACAATCAATACAACTGTCGATGTGGATATAGCAGGCGTCACCACACTCTGAGCTCTCTCAAAACGGCTCTGTACTTGACGCTGTAATCCTTCATCCTGTTCACACTGGCCATTAAAAAATCATTTCCTAATGTGCCTTCAAGTGCAAACGACCTGTGGACCTCCGCTGCATGTCTCTCTCCTTACCCTTTCTGTCACTCTTCAGCTGTCACTATCAGAATTAAAGGTTCAAAATCTCAAAATATTCACAAAAATGTGAAGCTATTCTTCAATCTGTAACGAACAAAGGGGATCATTTTTGATCTACCGATACCGGCGACCGATCCCTTCCCGCAGCTTTTGACTGAATTAAATGAAACCACAACACAACCTGTTTCCACAAGTTTCTGGATAAACTGACGGATGTACATTTGCAATGCTATCTGAGCGAGAGAGCATCCGCTGTTACTTCACTGCACTCCACAAAGGCTGAGTAAAAATTTTACCGCCTGGTAAACAAAACGTCGACCTTTGGAACCGAGTGTTTTGTCTCCACGCTGACGACAGCACATACAGCTCCATGTTTTTTGACCTGCTTGTTCCATTTTTTCACACCACCTCTGCGTTGTCTCACTTTTTTTTTTTGTTTTTGCTGCCTACCTCCATCTTCACACACACACACACACACACACACACACACACAGCTCATCAGCATAACCATGGCAACCTTGAGCAGCGAGGCTCCTCTTGTTTCCGGAGAAGGCGTCGCTCTCTCGAACCCTCTTTTGTGTCGCTTCAAAGACGAAGGCCAGACGAGGCGGAGTACGGACGTCAGTGTGACCTGTGTGTGTGTGTGTGTGTGTCTACCAAGGCTGTACATGAGTGTGTTTGTGCTCTGTGTGTGTGTGTGTGTGTGTTATTGGCCTGGTACAGGAATGCCGGACAGGATGTAGGAAGAAAATTCCACAAAGAGCCGAGTCAATGCGAAAAACATACCCTGAGGTGCCTCTGACTGTAACATGGAGACACAGCAGACTCTAAACTGCATCCCTCGAGTCTAATTTACACTCTTACACACTCTGCTGAGTCATCTGTCCCTTAGTAACTTCTTCAGCCTGTGAAAAATCTTGGTTTTCTACACACTGAGCCTTTGTATGAAGAAAAAAGTCCCAACTCTTAAGTATGATTTGTGCTCTAAATGTCAAACACTGCGAGGCTGCTTTGAAATTACAAATCCAAGTGCCGAGAATGAGTTTGTTCGGACTGCTATTGTTTGTTTCGACACACGCTTCCCCCTGGGTTGCGTGCCAGTGCGAGTTGTGCTGCCACAGCTCCATTAGGCCATCTGTGGAGAGTATCGAGAGTAAACACGGGAACAATCGCTGTGTATTCCTCAGACAAACAACATAACCCGGCGGTGCTCGAGTGCTGTGAGCTCTGTGAGGGAAAACATCTCTTTTAAATACCTGAAACATAACTCTGAAAAGGCCCCACATGCGCCGTTATTATTACGAAGAAGACGAGGTGAGGAAGCAGCTGAGAGGCTCAGCAGAGCTTCAGTGATCACAATGTGATATTTCAGTTTCCTTTGAACAGCTGTGTTCATGTAAGGAGAGCGAGAGAGCAACATCAGTGTGATCCTTCACATCTTTTCCTTTCTCACAAATTGATGTTAAAATCTCTGAGAAAATAAAAATATTCTTTTGGATATGAAACATGCAGAGATGTTTTTATACATTTCAACTGGAGCTGAAACAACAATTTTGATAATTAATTCATCTTTTTAGTCTAAATTTCTCTAATTGCAGCTTCTAAAAATGTGAATATTGTCCAGTTGTATTTGTTTTCTATGATGTTATAGTGAATATATTTGGGTTTTGGACTGTTGGTTTGACAAATCACCATATTCGAAGACATCACCTTGGACACTGGGCAATTTATGGACAAGAATGATGGATGTAGAATCCATATATTAATCAATAATGAAGCTAATTGTTAATTGGAGTTCTAATTTTAAGTGAAAAGCAGCTCAAGGTCAGACAATCTGTCAAATAATTGATTAAACTATCAGCAGACGATTAATCTGGTTCTACTTTGGTAATTAATTAGATGTTCAGGATGTTAATTCAAGAAAAAATCCTAATATTTGTGTGAAGGCTTCCTGCTTTTGTCTGTTTTACATCATTATAAAGTGAATAACGTTGACTTTGAACACAAAATAACAGAACAGATGCTACTTTGGATGAAAATAATCATGATTTGCAGCCCTAAACGCAACTTTTATTGGTTAATTTGCTTTTCAGCTGAGCGCTAGATGAGAAGACTGACATCACTCTCATGTCTGCAGGCTAAATATGAATCTACATCGAGCTGCAGGTTAGCTTAGCTTAGCACAAAGACTGGAAATGAATGGAGAGAGAAACAGCTAGCCTGGCTCTGTCCAAAAACTATCTTGTTTGTCTGATCCATACATGTGAATAATGTGATTAAGAGCAGGACTGTTTTATGAGCATTTACAGTAACTGTTGTTTCATCATGTACAAAACAGTCTTTGTGGTAAGCTAAGCTAACTGCTGAGGGTAGCTTCATGTTTACTGTCGAGTGATATCAACTAAATCTCAGAAAGAAGGCAAATGCAACCCTAAATGCAACTTTTAGAGGAAACAGATGAGAAGGCTGACACCACTCCCGTGTGCGCGCTAAATTTGAATCCACAGTGAGCTGCAGGTTAGCTTAGCTTAGCACAAAGACTGGAAATAGAGGGAAACAGCTAGCCTGGCTCTGTCCATAAATGTGGTTTATGTGGTAACTGTCGCTTCCCTGGAAAGAGCCAGGCTAGCTGATTCCATCTATTTCCAGTCTTTGTGCTAGGCTAGGCTAACTGCTGATGGTACCTTCATGTTTACTGTTGAGTGGTATCAACTAACTCTCAGAAAGAAGGTAAATAAGCGTATTTTCCAAAATGTTTGCAAACAAAATCTCCAAACTACAACTCCTCAGCTTGTCATCATCACAAACACACCCCTAAACATGTAGAAAAGCTTAAACCGGAGCTTATTATTCAGTTTTGCCGTTAAATGAGATGCACTAGACGACATGTTTACAGAGAAAAGACCACAGCGGGGTCTTCTCTGCGTCTTTGTTTGTGACGGCTGCTCGCTCTCCTTCTTCTACTTCTTCTTCCCACCTACAGTAAAGACAGACAACAGCCTCGGGGGTAAACATCCAGGATGCAGTGAGGGGGCACAGATGTTCCAGACTGGAGGGACCCTCTTCTTGCTCAAGTGCTTTTTAATGAGTTCACATGCACAGACCAGAGCAACAAGTGGCCACTGCGGAGGCCACAATGTTTTACAGACAAAGATCAAAGGTTGGAGACATTCATTTAGACACTCATTTCTGAGGATTTTTGGGACTCTATGTATTTCCTGTTGTTTGTTGTGGACGGTTGAGCAATGTCAGATATGTGCTATTGTTGTTTTTCTTGCAGCTGACTTCATACTGAAGCCATGTGGCACCTCTGTAATAACAGAGAGGGGGTCACAGGTTTGGTCTTTGACCCCGGAGATGAACCTGGTTGTTTGTCCTCTCACCCACAGCTCATGCCCAGCCTGATAACCCTGCCCACGGGCTGGCAGCAGCTGACAGAGCCCCTATTATGTCCCCTCTGTGGTGCGTTCAGGTGTCTGTAAAGTAAAGGCTCACCTTCTCAGAGTTGATGCTCAGCTTCTTCTCGACGTGCCCGTGGATTTCTCCGTTACTCTCCGGCACTGGTGTGGACTCCCTGGGTGTCTCCTCCTCCTCTTTCTCCTCCTCCACCTCCACCTCGTCCCTCTTTTCCTTCTCGTCCTCCTCCTCCTCCTGCTGCTGCTGCTGCTGCTCCTTCCTCACCACCACCTCTTCTTCCTCCACCATCTCCTCCTCCTCCTCCTCCTCTTCTTCGTCGAAAGGTAACGGGACACCGTCGGTCACATACTCCTGCAGACACTTCATGTTGTGCTTCTTCAGCAGCTGCTCCGTGTCCGGGTCCACCACTATGAGCTCCAGCCGGCCCACGGTGGCTCGTATCCGGGACACGACCTGCTGGTGGCTCTCGTTCTCCACGTCCTCCCCGTTCACGAACACCAGCCGGTCTCCGGCGCGGAGCCCCGAGGTTTCAGCCGGGCTGTCGGGCTCCACTAACCGGATGAACTGCCCCGTCTTACCTTTCTCCCCGTGGAGGTGGAAGCCGTAGCCGTTGTCCCCCTTCTCCAGCGTGCAGAGCCGGGGGCGCAGATACTGGCTTTTGCTCGGCATGGTGCTCTCAACCTGTTGCTGTTTTTTTTTAAAGTGGAAATGAGTTGAAGACCTGCTCAGGATGCTGCTGTGTGAGGAGGGGAGTGTGTGAATGAGTGGTACCCTTCAAAAAAAAAAAAAAAACATCCAATCCTCCGCCCTCTTTGGGGAGATTAGTCCGTGGGAAACAGTCCTGGTCCTGGTTCTGGTCCTGGTGCTCTGGTGCTGGTGTCCCACTTCCACAGACTCCAGGTCTGATTTGATCTGTACACTCTCTCCTCTGCTGCGGGTCCTGACCCTTTGCGGGGACTGATTGAAGTCACGCAGCAGCAGCAGTAGTGGTCGCTCCTCTTTCACAGTCAAAAGTAGGAAAGCCACTCAGGAAGAGGGAGGTGCGTTCACGGAACAGCCCAGCTGGCCGCCTCATGCCCAGCAGAGCGGAATGGAGGAGTAAACACACAAAGCGAGGCGGTCCAGGAGAAATACACGATGAAGATGAGGAGCAAAGATGAAGAAGAAGTGCTGCCCAACTCCCCAGAGACTTATTTTTATTTATTCCCCTTATAGTTTTCACATGTTTACATCATTTTTGTCTTAAATATTATTTATTCTCGCTGTTTAAATCCATCTACATGTAAATATTATCAATATATGCTGTTTATACTGTATATACTGTCATATCCACCCACCTCATGTACATAAAGCATATTTATTTTTATTTATTCCCTCTCTAATGTCACATTTTATCACAGTTTCCATCATTTTTGTGAACATTTTGTCTTAAATATGATTTATTCTCGCTGTTTAAATTCAGTTTTTGTGCTTTAAACATGTAAATATCATAATATATGCTGTTAATCCACCTACCTCATGCACATAAAACAGGCTGACCGGCCACTTCACATGCCACTACACATGTACAATCCAATGTCATCCAATATAACAACTTTAAGCATTAATTTAGAGGTTTTGAAGGACCAGTGTGTAGGATTTAGCAGTATCTAGTAGTGCAGTTGCTGATTGCAACCTCCTGGTCTCTCCCTCTTCTTTCTTCTGTGAGGGAGAAACTGGGTGGACCCTATCTAGAGCCAGTGTTTAGTCTGTCCATTCAGGGCTGCTGTAGAAACATGGTGGACTCCGCATAAGAGGACTGCAGCATCTGTAGATATAAAAGCCTCATTCTCAGGTAACAAATACAAAAAGTGTCTTATTTTCAGGTGATTATTCACTGATGAAAACATAGTTATGAATATTATAATCTGTTTCTAGAGACCCCTAAATGTTACAAACTGGAACTTTAATGTATGTTTACTATTGAGGTTGTAGTTTGCAGCAGTGTTAAACACTTAAACACATGCAGTCCAGTCCAGTAAACATAATAGTTATATTCATACCTCTCTGACAGTGTCAACAAACAGTTACTAAAAGATATAACGGCATCTATAAATGTTGTTCACTGTGGCGTGCCTCAGGGCTCAGTGCTCGGTCCACTTCTGGTCTCCATTTACATGTTCCCTCTAGGTCACGTTATGTGTAAACATAATATCAATTTACATTTTTATGCAGACGACACACAGCTCTGTCTAAGCTGTCGCCCAGCAGATCACTTCTTGAATGTCGGTAACTTTCCAAACAGCCTTCAGGACATCTACAAGTCGATCTTTTAGTGCCCTATACGTCTCCCCTCACTCCCTGAGGTCCTCAGGTGAGTCATTTCTGGTTGTTCCTCGGTCCAGATTTATACACAAAGGTGACAGAGCCCTTTCAGTCAGGTCTCCAAGGCTGTCTGAGGAGATCAGCTGCAAACTTTGTGTCGTCTTTTAAATCACTTTTAAAATCACACTTTTATAAAAGGGCCTTTAGTTGATCATTTTATTCTAATTTGTATGTATTTATTGAACTTATTGCTATTATTGTGGTTGTGTGTGGTACTTTGTAACTGTTTTAAAAGGTGCTATAAAAATAAAGTTTATTATTATTATAAGGTTATTAAAGTAGATTTTATTGCTGGATCACACTGGATTGTACAAGTCTACCTAATGAAGTAGCCGGTCGGTGTACATATAAATCTACATATGTATATACATTTTTATCTGTATATAGGAGTTTAATGTTTACCTGTCAAGCACCTTGTTTATAAGCTGCATTTATGTTTATATCTGTGTATGTACATATATGTGTGTCCAATAAAAGTGACTCTGATTATTAATTCTCCAAGTAACGAGCATTTCCTTTCCTGCTGTCACACTCATTTATTTCCTAATATGATTCTCTATAATTCGTGCTATCAGCGCTGCTGACTGGCAGGAATTATAGGGATGAATTAAGCGTCTTATTTGTGTCTGTATAATTTAGTCAGAGGGACGTAAATAACAGTGCTGGGATTATGCTGTGACCTTAGCACACCTAAAATCATTTGATCTGTATCATTTTCCATCACCATAAACCTCTCAGTAATGTGATGGTTTAAATATGCAGAGCATACAACTATTGTTGAGTATATATTAGATATTTATGCACTGCCTCTAATGATTAAAATGCACAAATTAGCATTAATATGTGCATCATTTTCAAACTCTTTCAACGTCTTTTGGAGCTGTCCACAGATTTGAGTGACACGTCTGTAAAAATAGAGCCCGGCAGGAAGCTGCTGGACTCAAAACCTCGGGGAGGATTTGACTTTTTCAGCTGCTTTCACACCTGATAAGAGGATCTTCTCAGTCTCAGTACTGATAACCGCTCGGGAGGGGAATTCAACTGTCAGTTTCGTTAACACAAAGTCATGCAAATGCTGAATGAATCCACAGTAAAGGAGAGACGACGCACACAGGGCTCCTCAATGTGCAGCGTGACTCAGAGATGTGATGTGGGGGAGGAGGAGGTGTGTTCAGGTGTACCCTGGACTAATAACTTCACCCAACACGTGAACACAACCATGAAACACTCTAAAATATCAACATCTGCTGAGCCTGTCTAATTGCTTAAACACAATACTCTCCTCTGTTGTGACACAGAGAATAAACAGGGTAGCTGCTGCCACATAGTGGCTCATTAACCTCAACACATCCTGTCACTCCCACCCCAAAAACACACACACACACACACAAGACACACAGACGAGACTGACTTCAATAAAACGACACCACATACATTACAAAATATATTTTTTTTATATATATAATATGATAACAAAGCACTTTTTCATGGCACTTTGTGATCACCGTGACGCCTCAGAGAAGAGGGACAAATGTGACATTGAAGCAAGTTCGACAAGCAAACATTCATAATGAACATTGTACAAAGAAAACGAGTTTACACGATGCGGTGCGTGAACAAATACAGCTTCGGTACAACAACAGCCATCGTTAAAAGGAGGACACAACAGTGTTTGGGAGGTTTTGCTGTGCGTGAATGGCAAAATATGAGCAAAGCAAAGCAAAGATTAGTAACAGTTTGTTAATGTAATGTAAGGATCACTGGCCCTGGATTGAATGTACAGACAGACACACAGTGGGCGAGTGCCCTCAAAACGTTGGCTTTATTCTATCTAACAGCAGTACAGATGTGAACAGACGGGATCATTTTAGCTACAATCTGACTGTGAGACTGAAGTCCACTTCTCCAAACACGCTGAATTATCAAAGTATGAATAACGATGAAGACTGTAAGGCCAAAAAAAAAAAAAAAAAAAGAGGGGAGGATTCAGTTCACAGCCCGGGATGAAAACAAACTAAGAGCTGCATGGCAAAATGCTATATCCACAGCAACAGTTGTATTGATTGTTCATATAAAACTCATTTATCAGGAGTCAGGCCTGCAAACTCCGCTGAGATGAAAAAGGCTTCTGAGAAGAGGGTCGATTTGCAGCGTGCCGCCGTCGCCGCCGGGTGGAGGTTATGCTAACTGTTTCATTACAAACCTGATTTTTATTATGTGCCGTACACATAATCACACAGATTCCTGTTGGCGTTTTACACCACTGACAGTATAAAGAATGGATGCCGTATCCGCGACGTCACCCGTACGCTTCTGAAGACGTTTTAACATGGGGGCTTACGGAGACTGACTCGCTCTGTAGCCAGCCTCAAGTGGACGTTTGAGGAACTGCAGTTTTTGGCACTTCAGCATTGGCTTTACTTTCCAGACGCGGATGTTACCGCTTGGTTAAAACAAGACACATATTGTGTGTAAAAACTGTGTTTTAATCTCTAAATTAGCTTATAAGTGTGGAATTAAATGTTTGGTCATCAACGAATGTCGAACCGAGGCGTAAAATCCAGAACACTGGTTGAACATCTTAGATTGTGGCTGTCGCGTGAAGCCGCAGGGAGCGCTAACAAGCCCGATAAGCGCCAAAAAAACGTTGCACATGACTGATGTTTATTTCTCTACAGTTGCAGCAAACACAGCACATGGGCCTGCCGATAACTGTGCTATATTCAGAGTTTAACGAGATATTCAGGGCTGATGAAGCGCGGCTACAACCACAGAGCTTCTCGTCGTCGAGCCGTTAGCCTGCTACCCTCACAAAAGGCCATAAACGTGCTTCTAGTGATCGTCAAAGCTCAGGTCAGACTCCCCGTCTTCCAACAGAGACAGAGAGTTTGACGGCAGCTTTGTGCTACGCTGAGCTGTGGCTATGATTCACAAACAACGACTCTTAAAGAGTTAACTCGATTCCCCAAAAATCCTGCTTCTGTACGGTGCATGCTCAAGAGCCAGGTTAACTTCTTAAGGTTAACGCTCGAGCAGACTCTCGTTCAGCGAGCTAACCCCATAGCACGAACCCGCTGAGACGGAGAGCCGAAGACCGAGAAGTGAGCACAGAAAGATTCACTTGCTTGCGTTTATGATTGTTGCATTTAACAGAGTTGTTTCATATTATACTAAGAACAGAGCTTAAAAGAACCCGTCCTCTCGTCCCACGCATCCCCGTCACATCACACCCTTACACTCTACATTACAGGTTTGCCTTTGTGCAGAGTGGATTGATAAATACGTATGTTTTTGTCCCTGCAGATGGATATAGCATTTCAGATTGTAACTCCTGACTTGTAGTTTGATACAACTGTCACCACAAAGACCACGAACATTTCTACGCATGACATAAAAGAGATTTAAATTCACATTTCAGATAAGGGATGGCGGCCAATCCGGATTCACTTCCATTGGGTTAAAAAGCTCATCGGAGAAGACGAGGACGTCCGCTTCTCAGGTTTGGTGCTGGGATTGGCTTTTCGGTAAGAGAGCAGACATTTTTACCTCCCTCCCTCTCTCTCTCTCTCTCCTCTCTTTCTCTTTCTGTGTGTCTCTCTCTGCCTGGTGATCAGCATCAGCTACACGAGGCTACAGCAGCCAGATTTCTGCTTCTGAGACTCGATGTAGTCGTGTATCTGAAACTTGGGATCATTGGGCTGCTGTGTCGCTCTGTGCTTCAGCTCCCTGTTGGAGAAAGAAAGAGAGAGAGAGAGAGAGAGAGAGAGAGAGAGAGATACAGGAAGTTATAAACAGAAGGAGGTGGATGTGTGGGATGCAGCACAGACAGGGTGAGCAAATCAAGAAAATGAGGAAGGAAAGGAAGCAAGAGGGAGAGAAACATCCCTCTGCACTGAGATTTAATCAAAACATCTCTGGCATGAATCATTTTATCTAACTTGCACTTAAAATACCCGTCGAATGAAGATGAAGCAAATCACCTGCTTTATTGTCTTACACCGGTCTGGGAACACGCTGTGCAAACACTCATTTTTAGACTAAATAATCTTTTTTTTTATATATTTCCTGAATTTCCTGCCGAGTGTGTACACGAGGAAGTCGTTCAGATACAGAAATTACACAGTTAGAGCCGCAGGAAGCCTCGCACGTGCGCAATCCCATCGCGACGAGTCGACAGGAACAAACAAATCCAAACAAATCAGCGAAAAGCTATTAGAGGTAGACAACGAGACGTCGGCTGTTCGCGTGAAGCAGATTAAAATACGAACTCTCCATCATTGGACGTGTGCCAGAAGAAAACAGTTTTATTATGTTGAACCGAGGTGTGAAATGCAGAACACTGGTTGATCACCTTAGATTGTGGCTGCCGCGTGAAGCCGCAGGGAGCGCCAACGAGCCCCGATAAGCGCCAAAAAACAAACGTTGCACACGACTGATGTTTATTTCTCTACAGTTGCAGCAAACACAGCACATGGGCCTGCTGATAACTGCGCTATATTCAGAGTTTAACGAGATATTTTACGGCACAGTGGTGCAGTCGTTCCCTCACATCAGGAAGGTTCGAACCTCGTCTGGGAGTCTCTGAGGAGACTGAGGTCCTTTCTATGACACTGTGGTGGTCAAGAGAGTCCAGCTCTGTCCTGGACTGCCCTTTAGACTCCACAGAGGAAGATGATGGAGAGGAGTCCATCATGAACAACTCCTCTCACCTCCTTCATGAGACTGTGGAGGTCTTAAACAGCTCCTTCAGCAACAGACTGCTGCTCCCACCATGTAAGAAGGAGCTCTACCGCAGGTCCTTCATTCCAACAGCTGTCAGACTTCATGACTTTGTTCTATATGTTTCTTATCCACCTTGTGTATCCGAGCTGCTGTGTAGCTTTTTGAAGTGTAAAATATTAGTTTTGGGATCACTTGTCGGCGACTTTGGAGATGAGAAAAGTACAAAAACATCTCTGTATTATGCCCGAGTGTATTTGTTTTGTTTCTGTCAAACTGGACAGACTTTCCAGCTGTTGCTTCTCTCCAGCATCTGTCACCGAAACATAAACAAAAAGCGGTCGAGGCCTCAGCGCTCAGAATAATGACATGACCGCCGATAAAACACGACTACACCTTCGGGGATTTCTCTCTCCTCTGTGGACGTTTTATTTTTTTTAATAATTATATTCAGCGAGAGCAGCCTCCGCTCTGGCCTCGGGGATTTGCTCCCATTCAGAGCATTTTAGCGAGGTCGGGCACTGATGTCGGGTGATAAGTCCTGACTCAAAGTTCATCCCCAAAGGTATCGCGCAGGATTGAGGTCAGGCCAATCGAGTTCTTTCAAAACTAAAGTTTTAAAACGTCTTGCTTTGCGTAAGCAGAGCACGTCCAGCAGACAAGAAGCAACATAATCATCCATCAGGAGTTGTTTCTCTGAATCTAAGCCCAATATTCTCCTCTCTTTTAGCTCTGCTCGACTCCCGAGTGACATATTTGTCTCTTCAGATGCTAAACGCTCTGCTCAGTTCACTTGGACGGTTTTCAGTGAACACAGCTGCCTGCTGATGCTGATGAGAGCGCTGAAGAGACAGGCGATGATGCTTCTACGTCACACACAGTACATTTCAGAAATACTGATCTCCAGACTTACTTTGCTATAGCGAGAAAGGCCAGCTCCACGTTGACTCCCGTCTTCGCACTGGTCTCCATGAACGGCACGCCATATTCCTGAGATTAGAAACACGTTAGAGGATCAAGCCGGAGCGTCTGTTGCTGTCGAGAACATAACCTCACTGAGGCGTGACACGTTACCTTCGCCAGCCTCTCTCCGTCCTCCATCTTCACGACTCTCTCTGCGGCCATGTCTGACTGTAAGACAGCAGCGGGGAGGAGAAAACAAGTCAGAGGTCACAGATTCACCAATGCCGTCAGCTACAGTGACGCACCATCGTGTCAGCCTGCACGTCTTGGCAGCTGCGGCTGCCGGCTGCCGAGCCGGAGCTCTTTCTTCAGACTTGATGACATGTCAGAGAGTCTACCTCTATAGCAGAAGAGCAGCGCTCCCACAGACAGACGCCTCCGGTCCTGCTGCTCTCACAGCAAATGATCTGCTGACATCTGTGACTGCGGACGAGGGAGAGTCGTCTGTGTGCGCGCCACCAGAGGGAGCTTCTGGATATGTTAGCGATGAGGTTGCACGGATAAAATTTATGTTTTCAACACCGGCAAGCATTGTGGAGGAAATGGGAGGCCTGAAGCGAGTTTTGTGGGTTTGTTTTTGAAGTAATCCCACCCAGTTATGATGAAATAACAACGGGTGTGTTGAACTTGAGTGATGGAGGCTTTTTTTTTTTGTATTTTAAGCATTTCCATATCTACTGTGTGACTGTGTTAGAATTGTGCTGAGGGAAGGGACCGGTTATCCTCCTGATCTTTTTTTTTTATGTAACGCACAAAAAAAAAAACTCACCTTGTTGCCGAGCAACATGATGACCACATCCTTCTGGGCATACTCGTGTATTTCAGTCAGCCAGGCCTTTAAAAGTAACAAAAGACAGACAGATACAGAGAGAAGAAGATTGGTCTATAAACAAAACAAATGCCACCACTCAAAGACTGCGTTTTCTCCTTCTCCTACCAAACTGTGCGTGATTACCACCCTTCAATCACTCACGAAGAGACTGAGTCGCTCTTATCCTTGAACACTTGTATTGCTTTTCATTACCCAAGCTGGGAAAGCGGACGATAACATCACGTCATTTCCAAAGAAAATGTTGGTGCTTTGCATGTAAATAGAGTGAATCGTTCAGCTTGAGAGCGTTCAGGAAGTGAAAATGAAAAGAGAGAGAGAGGAGGGACAAAGTAATCTGAGGCTGTCTTACCCTGATATTGTCAAATGATGGCTTGCTGGTGATATCATATAGCAGGAGTAACGCTGTAAAAGGAAACAGAAAACCAGTTTGTTTGCACCTTTATTGTTATCTGCAAATCATCTTATGTAACACGCACGCACACACACACACACACAGAAAGAGACACCTACACACACTTTCTATTCACATTAATAAAAAAACTAGTCTTACCTAACACACACATACAGAGCACGAGGAAGTAAAAACAAATATGAAAGCGAAGGTTACCCTGGGCATCTCTGTAGTAGGCGTGCGTTACGCTGCGGAATCTCTCTTGGCCGGCTGTATCCCAGATCTGCTTCAGCAAAACCACATAATTACACAGCGGCTAACGTGGGAAAACTGAACATCATCGACAATTCAGCTAATAAGCACAGCCAAAGACGAAAGAAGAAACATGCAATTATACTGCAAAAAATGCAGGAACTATATATTCAGTCCAAAGAAAATAACACAAAACCAAAATGTACTTTTACACAGGAATCTGACTTGTTGACATTTGTTTAAACGTTTATGTATTTTATTGGATACAGCTAAAAAAAAAACCCAGTTCATACAACCAGACACTTAGCCACTAAAGCTAACTTTAGCCATATTACTTTTTTTTAATCACCATCTAGCTGTTTCATATATATGAAATATGACATTTTTAATGAACAAAAGTCTTGGAAATTTAGTTTTTTATTCCTCAACTAAAGAAGTACCTAAATCTGGCTTAATTAGTCATAGCCTAGCTTAGGTGAGCAGGAAAACCAAAACTAAACCAAAGATTTAAATTATTTTTTTTTTTTTAGTTTTTATTTCACCAAAATAAACCAGTACCCAAACCTGGTTTAAACTGAACATTCATTTATTTATTAATGTAATTAATAAATTAAATTTTAAATTTATTTATTTAATCATAAATGATTGTGTGTGTGAATGTGTTAAGTCATGCTACATGGCAGGCTAACTAGACTAGCGTAGGCTGTCAAACAGCTAACTGCTAATGTTGTTTTTTTTAAATCATCTAGCGGTTTTGTGTGATTGAAATACTTAAATATAACGAACTAACATGCAATTTAGTTTATATATTTAGATGTTATCCTTAAATAAGGACATAAATGATAGAAAAGTAAGATACTGTGTAAAGTTGTGCTACATGACAGGCTAACTAGCCTAGCATAGGCGAGTGGTAACATCCTGATCACTAAAAATCGCTAAAAAAACAAACTAAACTGTCAAACAGCTGACTGCTAATGCTACTTTTTCAACCGTCTGGCTGTTTTGTGTTAAAGTACATCCAATTAACATCTTGGTAATTTAGTTAGGGTGTAAAATCATGCTAAAAGGCAGGCTAACTAGCCTAGCCTAGTCTAGCTTAGCAGAGTAGTAACAACTGCCATTTTAGCTTTTGACTCCAGTGCAGTTCATGATTTGGTTATTTTAAATCACATATTTAAATGTAATTACTTATAATTATATTATAAATAGGTGATTGTTAATAGTCGTTGACGGAAAGCTTAAAAAACACATTTTGTTTTTTGTTTTAAGGTCACATCTAGCCAATTATTTTTTTTATTGTATAAATTCCAGTATGATATCCACACCATCTGTCACACTGTTAATCCAGTCAGGCTGCTGGTGGTGGTGGTGGTGGTGGAGCCTATTTTGGAATTAATCCCAGGATTTAAATATGAGCAGCACTCATGCAAGAAAAATAAAAAGGCTAATGATTTAAATTACACGAGCGAGCAGAGGAATCTAATTTAGCGCCTCCTACTCAGTGTTGAGCGAACAGGTTATGATGATGATAGACGGGCAGCTTGCTGCTGGCACATAACCCTCCAGAGTCCCTTATACTAGTACAGCATCAGACACTGTGATTAGATTGGCAATTCAAACAATGACAGCCAAGTGAGCGTAAAACTATTATTTGTAAATGACTTTTGATTCTGCGTAATCTCCCAGATGAGTTTAGGTGGGAAGCTGCCAGAAGGATGAGATGATTTGCAGAGAAAAGGTTCATGCCTCTCACCTGGAGTTTGACTTTCAGGTTGTCGACATCCACCACTTTATTCTGCACAGACGAGAAGAGAAGAGCCGTGAGAGAACTGACAATCCACGATACCTATGCTTCAGAGACTGAAGATGAGAATGAATGACGAACATCACGGCAGACTTTAAATAAAAAGAGACTCTCTCTGCATGTGGCGGCGGTGGTGAAAGAAACAAGACAAACTAAAAGTGGCTTTCAGTGCTGGCAGAGAAAGTCATTTACAACGCCCACACACAACAAGGTCCTGGGATTAGACTTAATTACACAACAGTGAGAAAGACGACTGGCAGCATAACAACTGACTCCCCCGTTAATTTCCTGCAGCCCTGCAGGGGTGCCCTCTGATTTCCTGTAGAGGATGCATTGGCCTAAAATAGTTTAGGCGCCCTACCTAAAACAGACCAAATGTTGTGACTGGCAACAAAAACAAAAATTAAGAGTGAAGGTAAAGGTGACATGCATGCTTCGACATGCTCTACTTCACAGGTATTTAAGGAGTGTTGCTACCGTGACCTGCTACGTGCAAAAAACGAGCCAGGTCCCAACCGCGCTTGAACCTCGCACAGCAGAAAAACCACCAAAACAAGCAGGGGTGGTGGTTGGATGTTAAGATGAAGGAAGTGTGACAAGCAAATGTTCTTGCAGCACTTCCGCAATCACTTCATGACTTCATGTCAGTGATAAGGTCGCTGCCTTTCCTGCGAGAAAACAAAAAACACCCAAAGAAAGAGCTGCACTGTAACAGTGTCTCAACCCGTCACCGGCCGCCAAAGCTGCCACCTGCTGCATCCCACTCTGCCTTGGCAGTATGGACATGGTTCAACCCCTGCATTAGTTGCCATGGGTTTCCATTTTTTTCCCCCCTCTCAATTATGACGTGAGAGGAGCCTGCATGCTGAGTAACTGCTACAAGGAAGCATGCCGAAAATAGACCAGCCATGTTACGAGCTTGCCTGTCCATGCACAGAGGACAACCTCGGCCTTTTGACTCAACTGTTCCTCTCAGGTGTTTCTGAAGGTAATGGAGTACATCTGCAACAGCCGAATACATCCATGTCAGCTCCCTTTTTAATGCATTTTATGAATGCACTTCACTCCCCAGATCACCCCTACTTGACTCGACATTAGTGTGAGTGTTTTGCATTGATTAGAGGGGAGGGGTGTGTGCTCCAGACCACCTGCTCCAGACAGCCTATTTTTATGTACATCCCAGCAGAAATCAGCTCCAGATTCAGCGACAGTCGCTGTGTGCATGAGGTTTATCTGTCTGTCTGTCTGTCAGCAGTGTGTGTGTGTGACTCCTCTCCAGGACCCTCCAGTTGAGCTGCAAGCCAATCTTTCCCAGGAGAGACGGGGGCAGGCATCTACCAAGACATTTATGAAGCCGTCCACGGCGCCCTTGCAGCACAAGTGGTCTGTGAGCCTGACTGATTGGCGAGAGGGGTTTGTACATTTGGCGCTGTCGTGGCAGGATGATGAAGTGTTGTGCGTGGAGATGAGGTGATAATTGGGCCGATGGCGCTCTGACAAGTGGACCTCTTGTTGCTGTAGGTTTGTTTTTCCTCGTAAGAGTAACAAGAATATCCATCCATTTACCATGTCTTCATCAGGGTCGCAGAGGGGGGACTGGAGCTGATCCCAGCTGACTTAGGACAAGAGGTGGAGGACACATAGAGACACTCACATTCCTGCAATTTAGAGTCACCAATTAACCCATTAAGCGCCTGACTTTGGGCTGTGGAACACAGAAAGGCTCCAGTCGAGGTTCAAACCAAGAACCTACCTACTGTGCCGCCCAGAGTAACAAGAATACAACACAAATGACACCATTAACAGCACACACACACACACACACACAAATAATAAGAATATTATGAGTCATTCTGCGAGTCTGTGGCTGTTTCACAGCATCTCTCTCACCCTAAAGTCTATTCCAACGGTGGCTATAAAGTTGCCTCCAAGAAATGCCCCGTCTTTAAAGCGCACCAAGACGCACGTCTTCCCCACGGACGAGTCTCCGAGCAGCATCACCTATAGAGCGGGGAGCCACCGCCAGAGAAGAGGGAAGACAAACAAGGTTACTGACAGCCTGGAGAGAGGGAGGACGTGTCGCATAGATTCAGAGATCATGGTGATGATACAGTGCGGTTAAAGTGTCAGCTGGTTAACACGACAAACAGAAAAGTGTTGTGATCCACTGTTGACTGAGCTGCCACCAACATGCGGCGCTCTGCCAGTATTGATGATGGTGGTGGTGGTGGGATTGGAGACGTTTGAGCCAACTCTCGTCATATTTTCAGCGTGCATCCTTCTGCAAAACTAATCAATGCAATTACAACAACAGGATGTGCAATTATACAACCCATCCAGCAGCAGCAGCATGTTGAAGCACAAACAGTGAGTCATAGCTGCATAAACACACACACACACACACACACACACACAGGATAATACAAGATAGTAATGCAGTTAAACTTGAATTTAACTTCTCCTTTTGTCTCTTTGTGGAGCAGTCACAGGTGTGTCCGCGTTGCTTTTATAAATATTTGATGGGAGGGTTTGGAAAAAAAAGAGCAACAAGTCCACCCTCAGCAAATATGTGCATGTTAAGAAAGGGCGGACAGAGCAACCTCGAGAGATTTACAGGCTCAGAGGGACTTCTTCTAATACAAATGAAAGCATCAGGTCGATGTGTGTGTGTGCAAACACTGAACATGGCCTGTCTCATCAGGATAAAGACAAGACTAGTCAACTGGTAGTTCTCCAGGCGTGCATGAGAGTCAGTATTCCTGCTGCAGGTGTGTCAAACCCACAGTTAAAATGTAGAGACGAACACAACACACACACACATGACAAGACGGGAATACACACCTTGAAGGCAATATCATAATACTCGTTAATAGAAGCGCATCTCTCCAACACATATTTTGATGTGCCGTTTTTAGTCTGCTTGTCCGTCAACGATGTCTTTCTTGTAGACATCGCAATTCCAAGAAAAAGAGGTGCAGGCTTCAGGAAAGCCAAAAAAACAAAACAAACAAATCCAAACAGTGTTTTTTATATATATATCTCCGAGATGTGTCCAAGAATGAAAGAGAGAGAGG
The DNA here is from genome assembly GCA_033000465.1 of Sciaenops ocellatus. Lineage (NCBI taxonomy): Eukaryota > Metazoa > Chordata > Actinopteri > Sciaenidae > Sciaenops > Sciaenops ocellatus. The sequence continues at coordinate 18,937,280 of CP136877.1, forward strand.
GAGAAAGACGCACGGACGCACGGTTGTCTTGTGAGAGATCTCCGCCGCTCAGTCCCGGTGTCCGCCAGCCTCCAGCCTCTCTGCTGCTCGCATTACTGCGTGTGGCCACAAAATGAGGATCCTCGGAGGTTATAATCACACCTTGATATCTTGAGAGTGACAAAAAAAAGAAAGAAAGAAAAAAAAATAAATAAAGACGGAAGCGACGATGAAAACTTGACAAACAAATCAGGCAGCAGCAGCAGGAGCAGCGGCGGTGCAGGTGGTGGTGTTGTTGGTTGGTGGAGGAGCTTCAGTGTCTCACACGGAGCTGTCAAGAAAGCGGCGATGACAAACAGGCGGAAACATTTAGCTGATTTTGCAGAGAGGAGCGGTACATCCTGGCGTGGGCAGCTGATTAACTGAGAGTGTGTGAGAGAGGACAAAGCTCTGGATTTTTTTTTCTCAGGAGTGTCTTTCAGGCTGACATTGTCACCCAATGAAAAAAAAAAAAAAAAAAAACGGCTGCGAGGGGTCAAATCTGCACCGGTGGCTGACTCACCCGCCACAGGTGGTTCTCGATCATTGAGAGGGTCAGAGCACAGAGTCAGAGACCCGGAGAGGAGGAAGGAGGCTGAGACTATGACCTACTAGTTTAAATACGCTTCATTTAAGGAGAGATAAACTGTACTTTGAAGGGGGGGATTGTGAGTAAATGTGCGTAAAAGAGCGCATCTGCGCGCAAAGCGTGTCCGAACATGTTTCCTTTAAGAATATCTGTCAAAAACATCTTATATCATCATCAAAGTGTCTGTCCTTCATTATTTTTAAAGCTCATTCATCACAGAAAACAATTAACCAACACTCTCCTCACACAACACACGCCATTCTATAAATATCCCCAATTCCTTCATTTAATTAGCATGTCATACATGTCTGAAATGCCCCCCCCCAATCGAAATGAATCTTTTCCTTCCTGCAGTGTTTGTCTCCCCCCAGTGTTCAGTGAAGAGAGGGAGGATGAGGCGCGCCTCTTCCTCTTCCTCTCTGTGGCGACAGGACTAAACGACACACGGCCCAGAGATCACTTATGTTATATAACTGACATGTAATCTCTTGTTCAAACATATGAACTCATCGCTCTGCTTAATGGGCAGCTGCAGGCAACAATCTCGCCTCCATGACGTGGACGTAATGATAAAACATTTGCAGATGGAGATGAGTGAACAGATGAGTGATTTCATTAAGAAAAAAAGAAGTGTTACTGATTTGTTATTTATGGTGCAACTAGAAAAGATGATTAAAGGTCCGGTGTGCGGTTAGGTTGCAGATAGCAGATTGAAGACCCCTCGCCTCACTGTCTCCTTCTAAACATGTAGGAGAAACTATGGTGGCTGAGTACAGTACATATCTGGTTTGTCCATTATGGGCTACTGTAGAAATATAGCAGTGCAACATGGCGGACTCTGTGGAAGAGGACCCGCTCTCTCAGGGTCATAAAGTAATAAAAACTCTTATTTTCAGGCGATTATACACTAATGAAACACCAACCTTAAATGTAAAATTAACAGTGCTACTATCCCTTTACTCATAGCAGAAAAAGTTATACTAAACCACAGTTTTTACCGTTTTTACAGTGTACCATGCTGTCTCCCGTCTCTTGACTTGCGTATGCAGCAGAGTGACATATTTTATTTCTGTTGTGTATTTTCCTTGCAGGGTTTTTTGAACCTTGAATCAAACACCGACACAAACTTATGCTAATGCCAGACGGAAAAGCCAATTTCATACTCTCCTCACACATTTCTGCCTCCTGTGCGGCTCCGACGGCAATGACAAAAACCAAAGCTATCACTGCCACGGCTGAAAAATCACACACTAAATTAGCCGTACATCTTTTCCTGTTTGTTCCTCGTGCATCCACTTGCCGCACAGAGTCACCCTAACCCTCCGCACATGTCACATGGCGTCAAATCAGTCTTGTTTAAAACAGCTTTGTTACAAACATCCAGCGGCAAACAGCCTGCCGCCATGACATTGATTAGGAGTGCTCTCTTCACAGTAATTCAATCATAGCTGTGGCATCATTAGCTATAAGAATGCAAACACCACCATCACATACACAGAGTGTCATGGATCGTAATGAATGCAGTGAGAAGATGCCGCATCCCACACTGGAGGACACCACTGATTCATGTTACACTTCTCTGACAGCAGAGAGAGAGAGATTTGCACCTCTCTCATGTCTTCCTCAACACTGAAGTCAACAACACAACAAGAAGGGGGGAGAGAACATACATGAATACAAGGGAAGGGAGTGAGACAGAGTGGAAATGAATGCAAATCACATTCAGTGTGGAGGAGGAGGGTTCGTAGAGGACAGGAAGTGTGGACTCACTGTGAAACCAATGCCAACGGTGGCAGTGAAGGACCCCGAGAGGAACTTGCCCTGGTCGTACTGAACCAGCAGAGAGGTCTTGCCCACTCCGCTGTCTCCCACCAGGATTGTCTGCAGAGACAGATGAAAGATGCGACATCATGTATCTGAGCTCCACCGCTGCTGCTGCCTCCTCGCCTCGCCTGAGGCCAGAACAACTGTGTGGGCACGTAGTGTAGGTTACTGTACATGCTCATCTGTCGCTCAGCGCACAGCTCTGCATTCTGTAATGTAATGTGGCGGCTGGAGGTCGGATTAATGCCTTCAGGAAAGAAAGGGCAATGTGCAGTGGTGAACTGGGAACGTACTGGAGGGTCTGTGTGCTCATGTATCAGAGACGGATGCTCACATCTCAGGCTGATGTTCTTTCTTTGTTCCTGCTGCCACAAGGGGAATACTAATCACAACAGTGGTGGAAAGGAAGTGCATTAACTCAAGTAATATTTCCATTTAATGCCACTTAATACGTCTACTTCACTACATTTACAGAGAGACACATTGTACTCTTTAATGCACAACAGTCAGATAAAGATTGTACATTAAAACACATATTATAAGCTCATAAAATAAATCACAATGTTGAAGATAAAACCAACATTTTGCTGTATGACCTCTGATATAAAACACTGTCTTGTCTCTGTCTTATCAGCTGTGGCACTAACATCTATTTTCATTTTTCATTTCAGCTGTTCAGGCCCCCAAAGAGCTAAAATGACCCAATATTTAAAGAAAAAATTCATCTCGTGACCCCTCAGATTTACATACCGACCCGCCCAGAGGCTACACTGAATACAGTACAGTGAATCCTCAAGTGACCAGATGTGTGAGATAGATTATAGTCATTTGTATGGATGTAATAACCCTCCTCTGCTTAACGGTCAGCTCCTAAATTAAATCTGTGAATTAAACCATGAGCTGAATATTGAGATCAGTCTAAAGAAAGTGCAGAGGGGACTAGATAAAGCTAACAGAAATAAAGCTGTGGGTGTAGAGGACGTCCCTCATGAGGACCTTAAAACTCCCAATATGTTGAATATTTTACATTATAAAAGTATTTTCAGAGTGGGTTTATTACTAGAGGTGCATGATAATATATCAGGCAGATAAAATATCAGTCCAAAATGTGAAATTTATACTTATAATACGGCCAACAATATGGAGCCAACATTGTTTTTATTGACTTAAGCTGCTGATAAACTGCTGTACATGCCTGAAGCCACACAGTGTTAACCACAGAGCCAAACATGTCAACGCTGGTGTGAACGTTTCAGACGAAGATTACACAATTGCGATTTGTACTGCCTGTCCCTCAAAGAGGAGTGAAAAAGATACGTCTTTGCTCACTACATGTCAGCCTGTCTTACCCTCAGGTGTGTATAAACTACAGGTTATGAATTTCTTTTTAAAAAACAAATGATCTGTTATCCGACAGAAAAGGCAGACACATATCATACATCCCTAATCATGTATGTGGACCATAAAGCATAAATCAGGAGGTATCACTCTCTCAGGTAACAGTCTATAAATAGTATTCAGGCATCCTCAATAATGAGGCTTAGCGTTTCATGGACTGATGGTGGACGAGCAGGAAAAGCAGAGCATGTATTGATCACATCGACGCCTCGTCCTCTGTACTGAGAGGAGGATAAAAACAACAACGTTGGCTTGTTTTGTCATTGATCCAGCCTCTGGATATTTTTGGAGTTTTATAAGTTATTTTTCTCATACAGAGACTCAGTTTACAGTTAATAAACCGCAGGAATGGTTGATTTCCTGTTTTATTTGGGGTGAAGCTTCTTTATTCCCTTCTTTATGTAAAATATTTAATTCAAGAAATCAGGCATTTAATTAATGACATGAATAAATAAATCAGTGTTTTGTTACATGTTGTGCTGCAGAGGAAGGAGCTAATTCAAAAAGATGCTGAATATTCTGAGTTTGCAGTAACAGTGAAAAAACAGATTATATCATTAACCTTGAAGTACACCACTTCTTATAAATATCTTGTTTTCAAAGTTGCAGCAGGTAACAGTTTTAAAATAACTTTTTGTTATTAAATTAGTTAGATATGAACTTTTTCCTGAAGAGTTGCATTTTTGTATTTTCTGTGATCTTGGTGTTGATGAGGGTGAATTTAATTTTCTGTTTCACTACCCCGTGACTCGAGGAGCCATCTGTTTGAAAAAAAAAAAAAAATCCATCTGATTTGTTTTGGTTGTCTGGAGGTGACATTTGAGTTGTCACTTTAATGAGGAGATTTTTGTCTTAGCAAGATTTATAGAAGCTTCATGATAATTAAAACACTGTATCCAACAGAAAGACGTTTGGAGACTGATTGTTGTGGAACTGTATATTAGGATTTGTCATGTGGACATTCTGGCTGCTGTTGCTGCTGTCTAGTCTCTTGTAAGACTGAACACTAAAATAAAATCAATCAACTCAACAGCTCGATGCCAGGAGGTGAACTGGCACCTCTCCGTCCGCTGGCCGGCCACCTCGGCACTGCCCAGGAGGTGAACTTGCACCTCTCCAGCTGCCGGTCCACCACCCTGGCACATCCGGCCGCCAGTCCACCACCTCAGCACTGCCCAGGAGGCAAACCAGCACCTCTCTGGCAGCCAATCCATCACCTTGGCACTCCCCAGGAGGTGAACTAGCACATCTCCGGCCATCAGTCCAACACCACAGTAAAATGATACTTTGATTACTAAATACACTAAAATCTATGTAATAATATATCTTTCTTCTGCAGAACAAATACTTTTACGCTTGATACTTTAAGAACATTCAGCTGATTATAATTTAACTTCCCGTAAGTGCGATTTTAAATGCAGAACTTGTAACTTGTAATGAACTATTTTTACATAGTTTTATCGCTACTTTTACTTAAAGTCAAGAGACTTCTTTCAAAATACGTTAAATATGTTGAAAACAGTTGCTGAAAACATGTGAAAAGACTTTAAATGATATATTACTGAAATGTGGAGTCAGAGGTTAAAACAGTTTTTCAGCAGTTTTCAGTCCAGGATTTTGTGGGCGGTCCTAAAGGGTGGCTGGATGACACGCTGAGGCCACCCTGAGCATATCCCTGCACCCCAAGCAGAGAGACAGAGATTAATTCATCTCTCTCAGAGTGTTTCAAAGTTAGTCATGTCATTTTCTGAACTCATCTGACACGTTTCAGTCGCTTCAAAATTGCTGCTTGACTGCTGACCCACGAGTGGGCGTGGCTTCAGCACCTCCAGCGGACACACCCCCACAGTCCTGGAGCTGAGAGTACTCATTTTTACCCAATTCTGACACCTAATTTCATAAACGTTAATATCTTCAATCATTTAAATTTGGCTGGGTGGTTAATAACACTTTCTTCTACTAATAGATCTAAATGTTTGTTCCACCACTGTTCACCAAACACAAATCAAACCTCGCTCTCACACGTCATTGCAGTTGTGATAACCATCAGTTCTCATGGTCGAGAGTCATGTATCACCCCTGCAGTGATCTGCTGATTTGACCCCACGGCATTTATCATCAATCGCCCTCGTCGCCATGGTTATCATCTCATCGGGGGCTGCTAGCGTGTGCAGCACGCTGACATTTATCACCTTTCCTCCTCCTCCTCCAGCAGGGAGGCCCCCGCTGCCTCCCTCTTATCTGCAGTCAAGAGCATACATATGGCGCCGCATTACAGCATGCAGCGCTCTGCGGCTCACAATACGTTCGCTGTAATCACTGACATCCACAAGTTCTGCACATTTGCGATCCCATTAAAGACATAAAGTCCTGACAGTTTGAGCAGGATGAAAATCTTCAAAGTTGGATGTTTGCAGAGCTCTCTTTGAAGATGCAGCGTTCTAAAATGCTGAGTAAAGCAACATTTTTTATACAGCAAATACAGAAAAAAAGCTTCAATAATCCATTAAATGACAGCGACCTTTTGGTTATGATAACACTTCTATATTAGGCTGTTTTATTTTTTGAATAACAAGCATTAAGAGAAATGTTTCCTGAGGTCGACGACAGACGTTCCTCCACACTGTGAGTGGGTACAAGCACAGACTGGCCCTCGAGTACAAATGATGCAGACCAGAGGCGAACTGCTGTGTGCATGACTCACTGTTTGAAGGGGACGTTAGCATCCAGTGTGAAATCAACATATTACTATTTCATTGCCTCCCTCATCAAATGTTGATGCCGACATGTAAATGTTCTCAGGACAAACGCTGCTGGAGGGAAAGAGCAGCAGAGAAAGAGAGGAGGAAGCACACGGGAACTGAATGTAGGAGTGGAGGGAGGATGGAGGTGGAGCAAAGGTCCTAGAGATGCTGAGGGTGTCTCCATGGCAACTTGGGGTTTCTCAGAGATGTATGGGTTCAAGATGATGGAGTGGAAACTCAGCTGCAACCTCCATGGCTGTGCAGGTGCCAAAGACTGCAGTTCCTCAAACGTCCACTTGAGGCTGGCTACAGAAGTGAGCCCCCACATTAAAATGTCCAACTTCACAGCAGAAATAAACATGTTTACAGCCTGGTACAAAAAACAGTTTTGGTCTCTATAGCTAATTTCCCCGTTCATGACAACTGTACTGAAGGTGAATTTATATATAACTCACCTGTTCAGATTATATTAAGGCTTAAAGTTATGCAGAATTACCAGCGTAGCCGCTTTGATTGACAGGTAAGTGCAATACAGATGGATTGAAACTTGTGCTCCGGAGAACCTTTTTATACTATGTTTTTTTTCCCTTTAAAGTTTCTTTGGGATACTGGATACACAAAATAGTTCTTTAAGTCAGCCTTTGCAGCAATGTGACACCTTTGAATACCCTTTTTATGAAGCTGAAGTACATGCTAAGCTTTAACTAATGTCAAACCTATTGACTAACTTGAGGCTGTGTGTAGAAATTATCTTTGCTCTACCATGTTTAACTGTAGAGTGAAATTATACAACTACGTTTTAGAGAGAGCAATTAGTAATGTTATAATGATTTACATGAAGTCATTTAACTTTACTGAATTACTTTTTTAAAGTAATGTATCCAATGTTGCATTTAAAATCAAATATTTTAATTCAAATTATGATATATTGCACCTTGAATGAACTCAGAGACAAATACTGTTTACAATAAACTTGATATTAAACGTTTCTTTGAAGAGTAAAATGGTAAAATGTTCCTTCATCACCATGAAGAACAACTTAAGTTCTAACTTGAACTTTTATTTTGAAGGCTGTGAGGTAAAATCACTTATCTAAACTAGTGCAGAAGTCAGTAATCACCTTATGTGTGATGTCTTCGTTATAAGGGAAGGCTGTGGGTGTCTGTCCGTCCTCGGTGTCCGTGTCCATCGCAGATGACCCGTATGCACTGTCTGATGAAACCAGCTTCAGCTCCTCCTGCCTCAGACTTTCACACGTGTCGTCCATCCTGTGGTGAAAAAGCAGATGAAGCTTCTGCAGATAAACCAAACGTCAAAACTTCCTCTTGTTCAAGCTTTGTCCTGTTTGTCTGTTGTTCATCACCTCCGCCCCTCCTACCTCGGGTTTATGTCCTCAGCAACAGACCTTGAGTCCTGCGGTTACAGCACGCACAAACCGGACTAAATATTGATGTGACAGCGTTAAACACAGAGGTGTAGTTTACAGTATTTATGAGGTAAAACCATGTCAGGGATTTCTACAAGAAAGTGACAAGGAGGAAGAGTTCAGCACCGTGGAGAACACCTCGTTCACCTTCATCAAAAACACCATAGAAGACAAGAAAGTGGGTTTAATGTAATACATGTGGGTTATATAACACAACTAGATTCAGTTAGAAGAAACAGCGTGACAAACACTTCATTTAACTTTTATTTTATTGAGTCATCAGTCACGATGCCTATCCTATGAGCCTTTACAGTGACAGGCTGAATAAGAGCCACAGGGGCTCAGGATGACTCACCAACCGGACTGCTGCGTGGCACGGACGGAGACCACGATCTCCAACAACCCCCTCAAAAAAACAAAAACAAACAATAAAACAAAAACAGGTCTGCTTCAAACGACACTGAACAGGTGGGACTGTCAAACACCAACATAATAAGACAGCAGTTTTTTTAATAGTTTAACAGGGCACCGGAGATGAATGGACATCAACATACACACTTCCTCTCAAACTGTATAGAAAAATAACATCTGTTAACACCGATTATTCTGCTCTCTTGTATCAATAAAACTGGGAGCTTCACTGAAGCAACTGTGCTGTGCAAGGTAAACAAGGTCACTTGAAAACTCATATGGTGTCCGACCGTTATTTAACAACATAAAAGGTCACGTAAAATTAGATTAGAAAATGCGAAACTAAGACACAAACAGGGGGGTTCACTATCCTCTGAAAAGGCGTTCATTGCACATCTGTGGAAGGTTTTATCCCGTAGTAAACAATTCATCTCTTAGACTGTAAAAAGGCAGCTTAGATTCTCTGAATCATGCTAACATAAAAACACAAACATACAGTGGTCAGTTCAGTGGACTTCGTGAAATGTTTAAATGTGACCACAATACTGAATATTAACAGATACACAGGAGGTATGACATAATGTGTCTAAACAATTCAGCCAAAAAAGTCAGCCATTTTGGGAAATATGCTTCTTTGCCGTCTTGCCAACGAGAACAGCCGGTTAGCTTAGCACAAAGATAGGTGTTACGGTTTGACGCGCAACCCTGTTAACCTGCGGCCCTTTGTTGTCATAGTTACGACTGCTGTTAAACGTATAAAGAGAACACGTAGCTGTCAAACAAGACACAGTTTATATTACATAATGCTAACGTAAGAAACTAACGGAAGCATTCGGGGCGACAGTCAGATCTTCCTGTTTTCAACAGCTGTCGTAACTACGACACATTCAGCTGACAGTTAACAAGGTCGCCAGTTAACAAGGTCGCTCGTTGGCTAGCCGAGCTCTGTTCATAAATAATAAAATCCATCTACCAGCACAGCTAAAGTTCGCCAATTAGCAGCCTATTTGTCGCTTGTTTAACGTGTAAATCGAACACAAGTGTCAGGTTTCAGCTGGTTGCTCGGCAACCAGTTCCGACAAAGAAAAGGCGGCAGTTGCCAGGCAACCAGCTGAAACTTCCAGCAGTTACTAGTCCTGACTGAGAAATAATCCACATAACTATCTGTAAAACAACTCTGACATTTTTTACGCGTCCACTTTCGTACACATTATTCAAAAAAAAGTGATCTAAAGCCGATCTTTGTAATATAAAAAGCCAGGTTAGCGGTTTCCCCTTCGTTTCTAGTCATTGTGCTAAGCTAAGCTAGCCGGCTGCTTCATGTTTACCACACAAACATGATAGCGTGACTTTCTCATTTACTTCTTGGCAAGAAAGCAAATAAACGTAGACGTATTTCACCTGTTTTATCCCAGTTCTCATCACCAACAAAAAACCAAGCTGGTTTTAGTTCAAAGTATTTTGGAGCCAAAAAGCACCAAGGATTTTGTCTCGGAAAGTTGGGTGGGGTTTGTTCAATGCTCGCACGACTGTAGCTCGATGTTTCCAGTTAAGATTGTCATCTGTAATTCTGAATGTAATCTCACTATCTACAGTCTTGATGCTGCAGCTCTCTAGGCACTTCCTTTAACTAGAAAAACAAACTCAGAGTGGCTTTTTTTTTGTTGCAACAATGGACATCAAAGACATTTTAACACTTTACAGCTAGTTTATGAAATTAAAGGACAAAACTAATACTTTCTAAAAAAAAAATAAGCACATGTTCAGAAACGTTATGACGCAGTAAAAAGAATTTAAAAAAGAAATGAAATAAGACACTAAGCTTAAAAGTCCAAGTATTGAGTAGTGATGTGTCTGTGCAGGGGAGTGACAGTGCAGGTATTTGAGTTAGAGTTATGTGACCTTATCTATGACTTTTTAACTCCTCACACTGTAACCAAGTGACCTCTGTGTAACATCATACTCTTACAGTAAAGTGCACTTCATCTGTCTGCTCCGTATGCTTACATAATAATGCTTTAAAATAAGCACAACAATATGATTCAGAGGTTACGCTCTCCCTTGAAATGAAGATAGAACACAGCGAGGAGCCGGTTGTTGAGTTCTGACGACTGCTTCCTGATTCGTTCAAAGCAGCGGAAAACTGAAAGCTATGTGCTCAAACAGAGCTCAAACATGCGCAAACTCCAACCAAGACAGACCCGGACTGGAGACCTGTGTGCCAGCTAAATAACACAATAAATCTGGCATCTGTGGTACCGTTCAGAAAACAATGACAAGTCTCAGCGCTTGCAAACCTCTAAGTGCAAATTTCCAGCAGTCTCTCTCTTATTTTAAGTCTGTGTTACCACTTGACTGAGAATATCTCGACTCCTCAGTGCAGGAAGATGTCTTGTTTATGTGCCCTCGAGCTCTGAGACAATATCCAGTTCACACAGGTTCTCTTGGAGCTCTCCAGTGCAGGTCCAGCTCTAACTTCCTGCATGTGTGTTCGTGCCTACAGTCTCTCCTCTCCAGGGGCTACCTGATCCGCCCGTCACTTTTGACTGGGCCCAGTTCAGATTTGGGGTCCGGGGACAGAGAGCTCCAGGATGTCTTGGAGCAAGGTCCCACGGCTGGGCAAGAGGAAGTCTGCGTGGCGCACATGTCGCCTGTAACCCAGAAGGTCCCTATGCTGCTGTCCACCCATGCTTCAAGGGGCTGACCCACCAGCTGGGCTTTACGCTGGGCCTCCTGCATGGCGGGCTCCTGGGGAGGCAGCTTCAGCACAGAGCTCAGCTGCTGGAAGCTCTGCTCCAGGTACTGGTTACCCGGGGGGCCTGCATGGAGCCAGCTGTCCTCCTCTGGAGTGGATTCAGATTTTCATACAGAGAAAAGTGGAAATTAGCTTTCAACTTTCCAGATGAGTTATCACATTTTGAACTTTAAATCTTTAAAATTTCTCACCTTGGCGTAGCGGCTTCTTATCTTTAAAGGTTAACGGCATGACGAGGAAGCGAACCTCCGCCACGCGCTCCCACTGTTTTAACACCCGTACCGTCCAGGTACCGGGTCGCAGGGGGCGCTGCAGTGGGGGTTTGTACTGGGTGTACTCTGCATCCACATCCACAGTAATGTCATAAGACGCTGCCACCACCAGAGCTGGGTCGATCCACACAATAGTGGCTGTGAGGTTGGGACCACGTGCCCACTTCTGGACTGCGAGGGGTTCGTTCAAAGGGCCGATCACACCGCCGAAGTTACGGAAGATCCTTTCTTTGGGATCCCACTCTGTGCCGATCTGCCGGGGAGAAAGACAAAAAGGGATTACAGCCCTGAAACAACGATGGTTTATGTGACACAATACAGCAAACGTTTCTTCTTCTTTAGACGAGAGGACAAGGAAAGACTTACTTCCAGATTCTTGAGCCTTTCAAACTCCTTAACGTTTGACTCCACCACCAGCGTGGCTTGGGGCACTGCCCACATCTCCAGTGTCTCCCTGACCTTTGAATCCACAGCCTGGACCTCCTGACGCACCAGGTAACCTTGGAAACGGTCATCATAAAAGTACAAGTGCACAGATAGAGGGTAGCCCACTGGTTCAAACCTGCAGTGAGAAGAAGAAAACCATCTCTTTAGCACAGTAACACATCTATATATCTTTGAGATATCTCCAAAACGTGTGTGTCCACGGACCTGCAGGCCTCCGCGTTGCTCTGAACAGTCGCCAGATTCTTGAGGCCCAGGCGGAAGAAAGAACTGTAAGCAGTGAGAGCGACGTCGCTGAGCGAGCTCACGCCATCCAGCTGCTCAAACAGGCTCTCCCAGTACGCCTTGATGGCTACGGTGCCCGGAGCGTAGTGGCCATACAGGTGAGTGTCCAGGATGTCGATGGCCTCCTGGTTCACCGTTGACTCAAACTTGCGAGCAAAGAACGTCGGACGGGTCAGTTGCTGTGGATTAGAAAGACAACAACAACAGAAATTAGTGTTTGAACCAAACTGGGAGTAACTAAATAACACTGGCGTCCATCTGGAGCACTCACCTGGATCCGAATGAGGTCTTGCGGTTTGAAATCGTTGGGAGAGCAGCCACACCAGTCCACAATGTGCTTGTACTGGCATTTACAGCCCAGCTTACGATTCCAGTTGGTGACACGCAGGTTGTTGTCCACCAGAGTGTCGCACATGTGACTGTTCCCGAGCACGGTGTGGAAGAAGGACTGGGGAAAAAAAAAAAAAAAAGAAAAAGTTGAGGAGTGAATGCATCATTTCTGCCGTGCTGTGCGACACAACAGAGGCTGAGTTGTGTGAGAGCGAAGTTACTGTAAACCGTCGTGTATAAACAGCTTTAACCGCCGGCTCTAAATTGCGATGGGTCACGCCTCTGTAGCGCCAAACAACAGGAACAAACTACTGCACCTCCTCCGAGACATTAAACCACACAGCCAGATAAACTCGAGTGAACCATACTCTCTCGTCTGGCACCTCTGCTGCCTGAAAGCTTAAAGTATTACATTATCTCTGCTGCTCGGCTCTCCTGACTTGGCAGGGGAGGACAGCCATGACGAGGCAGACTTGTATATCAAACCGCCTGTCTCAACTACAGGAGATAAACAGACCACCTAAGGCTTCCTTACCTCAGCGGGGAGCAGAGCGTAGGAATAGAACTGCTTCAGCCCCGACACCAGGTTATCCTGGGAGTTGATGACGTACTCCACGAAGCGGCGGGTGAGCGCGAACCAATCGGAGCCGCCCGAGACCTCCAGGCCTTCGGGGATGCTGCGTTCGCCGAGGCGCCACATGTGGTTGTCGCACTCGTGGAAGAGCCGGTCGAGGCCCTGCTTCTTAATGAACCTTCAACACAAGAGCGCGGTTTAAAGTGACGGAGGAGATTCATCATAGCAAATGATCAAACAAACTGTCTGAGCTGCCACGCTTTATTAAATAACCAGAGAAGAATCAGTTTATCATGTTGTTTTATTGCCTCCCGTGTGTGATCAACAGCACGGAGTTCAAAATGTTTTATTAATTGGTCTCATTTGCTGGGATATCTCCACAGGACTACAGACGAACAAGTCTTTTAATTTACTGGGAGGGAAAAAAAACACTTTAAAACTTTGGATTAAATGTTAAAACACCGACCAAATGTGTGTCACAGCTCGCACACTCACCGGGCGTTTTCTCTCCCGTGGGACTTGAGGAAGTTCTTGTCTCTTTGCTGCGACAGGAACGCCACCAGTTCATCATTGGTCCTGCGGGAGAGTTGTACAGGTGAGAATTGAAAAGGGAAGAAGAGGAAGGTGAAGAGAGAAAACACATTTCAAGAAGATTCTTGCTGGCTGAAATCAGCTTCTTTGTTGGACAAAGGCTTCTCTGTCGAGCTTATAGGGGCAGCCCAAAAGCTGAGAAAGACGATTTAGTGCCAGCTCTGTGATACAGTGACCAAAACAATCCATTTAATGCTGTTAGCAGACTACTCTTTTCATTAGGCAAAAGCTAAATGCAGTAAAAGTCAGAGTAGGTCAGCAAGAGAAACAAATCTCTGTGCAGTATTTAAAGATTAAGCCACCAAAGAAGTCAAGACTGATGCACAACACAAGTATTTGCACTGGAAATACAGCATGCAACACTTGAATGGAGTTAAGTGCAGCAAACACACAGAGTTATATAATATAATATATAATATCAATCTGCTGGACCAACCTGGTGGGGAAATCTGTAGCGCTGAGGTTGATGAAAAAATCCCACTTCCAGTCCAGCATGGAGAGCAGGTCCTGCATGCTGCGTAGGTAGGCCTTCAGCAAGCTGGCGCCGCCCCAGATGGTGACCATCCTCCAGGGCGTGGCTCGTATGTTTGGGTACTGCTGGGCTATCTGCAGCACTTCCCGATGTAAGTAGCTGGACCGCTGGAGAATTTCAACGAACAGAAAAAAAAAAAAAGGTCAGACAGAAAACCGTGTTTCCCCCCCCACACATCTGCCAAGACAACCACACAGAGCTGGCTCGTGCTGAAAGAAAAACAGCCACATGGTGTTTTTGTGTTGTAGGTCACCACGATGATAGAAATGAAAACAAGATATTTTTGTCTTGTTGCTGATTCTCAAAGTGGGAAAAGCGACAGAGACGCAGGACTAAGACGAACTGAGCTTAAAGGATACGGCGTAAAAAGCAGGGATTAAACTTCAGGAGGGGATAAAAGATGAGATGGAAGAAGTCGAGGAGACAAGAAGCTGTCAGGCTTTATGCAGAAACTTTAAAAAGGGGGTGAGAGATATAACTGACGTCAGAACCCCATCAGGCACGTCTACGTCACGTCATGGTCGCGATGCTGTTTTGATCTGTTCTCCAGGTGACTTCAAACCCCACCAGGAGCGTTAACTTCAGATTTGGTGCTTCTAAGTATGTAAATATGCTACATAGTTAAATTGTTTCCCTTTTGGCTGTTTTTACAATCAGAAGTTTGCACAGGGTGTTAGATATATTTTTTTTGGCCTTTTTCAAGCTTTATTTTTGACAGAGACAGCTGAAGAGTGACAGGAATGTGGAGAGAGAGAGAGATGGGGGAACGACATGCAGCGAAGGGCCGCAGGTCGGATTAGAACCCTGGGCCGCTGCTGAGCCTTCATACATGGGGTGGATGCTCTACCAACTGAGCTAATCGACACCCCAAGGTGTTATATTTTGAAAATCGACCAGATTCTCTACGCCGTTTTTGTGTCTGACTTCCAGGCTTTGGGCTGCTCTGTGCAGACTGATGCGGGCCGCTCGCGGCGTCAATCAAAAATAGAACAGCCACGTATTCTCAGTGGAGCTGAGCGGAGATGTGCTTGAAATGCTTGAAACACCGACTAGAACGGTTGCGATTAGCTCCGGCGTCCTCGGCGCACAAAGAACGCGTTGGAGATAGCAGAAAGCCAAAATCTGTAGGTTCAAATATCTTTTTTGTTTCCACTGGGGCTAAATTAGATTAATTACCAACTAATTAACAAGCAGCTTTTTTCCAAATAAACTAAAAAAAGGTTCTGTAGCGATGGAAACTAACTGCTGAGGGACACGAGGTCCAAGTGTGTTTGGTGAAACACAAACAGTGTGCCACTCTCAGTCCATAAAGAGTGGACATTTAGCTGTGCTGATGTGAGTTGAGGGAAATGAAATCTTTTCAGAAGCCTTAAATTTAGCCAGACGTTGCAGGAATGTGTGGGGTATTCTGGGTGTGTTCATAACAGAGACGGCCGCAGAGAAACAGAATGACTCACAAGCTCGGAGCCCTCGTTTGTAGACGGAGAGAAAACAGTCTTTGAGTTTTGTTGTTGGAGTGCAGACGAGCTGGTAGACTGACTCCAGTACAAGCTGACCTGTTTCACAGCCTCATCTCTCAAGCAGGCTTCTACCTCACAGAGAGATGAGGTGAGGCTGGCAAAGATTGTGTCTGCGCTCTGACTGTCCCACCGGCTTCTTATTCATCACCGCCTCCGGTGAGCCTCTCTGTCGTCTCTTGGCAGCAGAACAGAGCAGCTCCCCGGGACTCGACAACCTTTCCGGCTACACAGGTGTACGGGCAGCATGCACCTGTTTCTCTGCTGCCTGCATTAAACCCACCTGAGAGCTCGGTGTCACCACTCAGCCATACATTTGTATTTTACCTTCCAGCTGTACACGAGAGAAGACTTTGCCTCCACTTAATCCAGCCCCTAAGAATAACCACACTTTACTCTATCCAGGCTAATCCTCTTTAACACACTGAGACTCATGGGATAAATTTAACCTTCATAACGCAGGAAGACCTAACCTGTGAAAGCATTTGTGAGCTCGGTGAGGCCAAATACATTCAGCCTGAGCACAAATAAACAATACTGTAAGCTAGTATCACCAGCAGAACCTTTTCCAGATGTGGTTCCTTCTAATTTGGATTATGCTCGTCTGTGTGCAAGAAAAGAGACGATGAATGTATGATTGTCTCCTTTTAGGGGCTTACCTGGTCCACGTGGATGTAGTAGTAGTGGTTACGGTGATATATGGCTTTAATGAGGCGCTTTAGCTGCCGTTCAGCTCGGCCGTGCACCATCAGAACGAAAGCCACTCTGACGGGGTTCTGCACTCCGGACAGGCTGTTGTCCAGCTCGCCAACGGCCTGCACCTGATTTGATACACCTGAAGAGGACAGAAACATAAAACACTGACTCAATGGATGTGATTTTAGAACAGGTTCATGTGAGACGTGTACAGGATTAAAAGTGGGTTTTGTTTCTTATTGTTCATTTCTCGTTCAACAAAGCTTCCCACACATGAACGCTGCCAACTCTGCTTACTGGAACACACAAACCAGAGGCGTGGGTGGGGTGTTTCGTCCCAGTGCGCTCTCTACACTGTACTACAGTTTTCTACATCTAACCCTTAACTTGGTGTGCAAGCAGCAGCGCGGTGGGTGATATATGCAACTTTAATGAGGAGATATACGACACATTTACATGTCTTAGGAGTATTTTACTAGAACCAATCCTCCCTCTGAGGCAGATTATAGTAAAGAAAATATCATTCAACCAGGCTATGCCATGTGATGCATTCAGTGTACTGAATTAGCTCCGTTCCGAAATTGCTTTCAGAAGGCATCACTTGGTGGTCAGTTGCACAGCAGCTTCTCATCAGTCTGCAGACTTGTAAATGCAAGGAGCTAATCGCGGCTGTTCTAGTCAATGTTTCAAACCACACCAGAAGCGCCGTGGTCTGTTTCAGAAGCAGCTCTCTCCGCTAAGCTCTGCCAACAATACGTGGCCGTTCTATTTTTGACGGACGCCAATGTCAGTCAGCACAGAGCAGCTCGAGCTGGCCGGAAGTCGGACACAAAAATGGCATTGAGAATCTGGTCAGTTTTCAAAATAAAAACACCCTGTGCAAACTGCCGATCACAAATAAAACAGCTAAAAGAGAAACTATTTAACTATGTAACATATTTACATATTTAGAAGCACTTAAACCAGAAAAATGATCAAATCTGAGCAAGTTAACAAAGTCTGAATAACTCCAGGTGGGGTTTGAAGTCGTGTGAAGAGACCAAAACAGCGTCGCAAGTGTAACGAGACAGAGACGAGCCCAGTGGGGTTCTGACGTTAGCTATGTCTCTCACGGCTTTTATTGTTTCTGCATAGAGCTCGACAGCTTCTTGGCTCCTTGACTTCTTCCATCTCATCTTTTATCCCCTCCTGAAGCTTAATCCCAGCTTTAGTTTTTTTTTTAGATATTTATTATATATTTACATATTTAGAAGCACATAAACCAGAAAAAAATGACCAAATCTGAGCAAGTTAACAAAGTCTGGGGGGCAAAATGCTTCTGAAACACTCCTGGTGGAGTTTGAAGTCGCAGACCAAAACAGCATTGAGGCTGCGACGTGAACTGTAAACCACAATACCTCCAAATAAACAATCTGCCACAATATGTTTGTATGATTATATTCAATGACGACCCAGTGAAAACATAAAGACACATGTTGAAATTATCCGGCTACCTTTAGAGAAGAAAACCTGACCACAAATTTCAGAGAATTTCCAAGAAAATGTGCTAATGCATGTGTTTTAGACTTCTCACCGAGCTGTGGGCAGAATTGAGGAAGTGCGCTCGGCATGAGCTGCCCGGCCTGATGCTGACACACGATGTTGGCGATCTCCTGTCGGCACTGCTGTGACCCGGCGCGGTGGAGAGCAGACAGCGCGTCCTTGCCTATGATATCACACTTGGGCACAAAGTCACTGCTGGAGGCTTGGTGCGCCCCGTCCACGCTGCCCGGCTCCCCGAGTATGATGGAAGGAGGCAACTTGGCCGCCCCGTCGACGCCACCTCGGGTCTCGCTGAAGTTACGGCTGCTGGACAGGTCGTGGAGGACCACGCCGTCCAATCCGGTTCCCGTCATCCCTCGCTCTTTGGGAGACTTCAGCCTGACGCTGAGCTTTTCTCCTTTGCGGCTGGACCCTCTCCTCAGCGCGCTGGCTGCCGTGCCACCCGTCCTCTCCGACCTGCCGCTCCATCTGCCCCTGTTCTTCCCCGACCATGACTTTGGTTTCTCCCAAAGTGCGGTGTCTTTCTTGGGGTCCTGGCTGTTGTGGTCGGGCAGCTTAGACCGTATTTTTCTCTGAGGAGAGAGAGAGAGAGAGAGAATATAAATACATATTAAATCCTGATTTGTTGCCAGTCATTCCATAAGAACATCTTGGACAAAAGCTAGCGAGAGGAGGCGTGGATTCACAGTCCAAGGATGACATAAGGTAAATGAAGACAACGGCTGAAAGAGGCCCGGAGGGAAAGATGTGTTTGTTTGCTTTTTTTTTCTGATTTGGGTTATTTTTAGCTGAGCCTCTGCCTCTTTTTTTGTGGAGCTAATCTGCAAAAAACAGACTCAAAGATAGAAAATAAATCCAGTGATTCACTGTAGAGACCTCGACAAACCTCTTGTCTGCACCCTCAGGCAGAAAAACGTACATAAACGAGCGTGTATATCACGTGTTCACACGCGTGAAGCCTCAGACATCAAGAAGAAACCTCATCAGACAGCTACTCTGTGTTTGTGTGGACACATTATTTAATATATTTGAAGGGTCAGGGTACATTTTGTTCCGTAAACACACAAAGACAGATATATTACGCACACGTGCTCTTTGCTTTGGATTAGCACGGCTTTATATTACCATATTTTGATTAATAAATCAAAGCATTTCATCGTGACTTGATGATTTGTGTGTGACATCTGCATCTTCAAATCATCTGCAGAGACTCCCTAAAATGTCAAGACATGATCCTCTTACAGGGCGTCTGCTTTGAAGTTACAAAATGTCTCACAGCAGGAATATTTGGCTCTGCACATTTCAGTTTAGCGTCGTGTTTTCGTACATAAACGTACTGTAAACCTGCAGTTTCAGTGTTAGAGTGTAGTATAATTTTAATGTGAGAGCACAGAGAGAATCAGTCTTCACACCTCCGAAAAGGACTTAAATCTTCTCGCGAAACAGCATCGCAGCATTTGGCGCAGCAGATTATTGAATCACACAAAAAAGCCCTTCGAAATGTGCACTCTGAGACGAGGAAGAGGAACAGTGAGTGGGCTGGGAGCTTTTCTGCCTCTGTCAGACGATAAGGCAGAACGCGGGCTTGCTCGACTCGACGCCGCTGGCGCGCCGACAACTCGGAGATGGTGGGAACAGAAGAGGGACTGCTCGGTGGGACGGGGAGCCAGATAATGCAGTGCCAATAAACCAGCTGCCAACCAACACAGCACAGTCAGCTAATGATTGCCAACTGCACTCTGAAAGCCATTACAGTAAGAGGCATTGTGGAGCCCGCTTACATACCAGTCATTGCAGTGCGAGCCTCTTTCACTGAGTTTACTTGCACTTGAGGAACCTGGTTATCATCAGCAGACACCTGATGTCCTAAAGATAAACTTTGATCCACGCAGCTTTCCTTTACAAAGACACACGGGTCACATAGCTACATTTTCTTAGGGGAACTTCACTTGTTACAGCGGCTCACAATACACAAGCTGGATAAGAAAAATACTCATAAATAGGGGCGCCCTGGTGGCTCAACTGGTATGAAAGGCGGTCCTGACTCCCTGCTTTACTGTCTGTCTCACAACTTGAAAGCCGTCCAGAGGGAGTTCGTTCAGCCACATCTCCGTGATGCTACACTCTCCGTACTCCATCTGTAGCCCGGTTAACACCGTTAGCTCCTCCATCTCATTGTGGAGAGACCTTACGTTCCCCGTGATAGCAGACGGCACGCACGACGGTTTGTGCCATCTTAGATCCAGCTCTGCATCCCTGCGTCTCCTTCTCCTCACTTCAGCAGGGATCTCCGGTCTTTCCACAGAGAGTATGTTAGCACGACAGCTGTTCTCGAGTGTAAATAAGAGAGCTGCAGCTGAATTTCTTGTATGGTTCACCCGATGTATCATGAAGTATAAAGAAAAAAGGCAAATCACTAATCGACATAGTTAAAAGTCGATGTTTGAACACAAAGCAGACGGAGATTGGTGTCGAAAAAACACAGAGAATGTTCAGAGCTACTGTAACTGGCTGCCATCCACACAGCGCCATGGCATGGTGGCATTACATCCATGTAGTATATGGGTGACACATGTGAGAGCAGCACAGCAGTGTCCTTATATCCAAAATAAGTCCAACTTTACCTGAAATGAGTGAATCTAAAGAAGTGTTGGGGACAAATCTGTTGGTGATTTTACAATGACACCATTCATGCAGTGCATTTAATGGGATTTTCTGACTTCTGTCACATTTATGTGCATGTAAGCACAGTGTGAACAGCAATAAAGATAAGACAACTCAGTTTCTACTCTGGTTTTGGTCTCAGTTTTTGTTTCCGAGGCATTAAAGCGCTTCATATTTTGGGAATTTATAATGAAGTTTCCTCTTTCTATGGTGGCTCGTAGCTGCCAAATTAATATAAACAGCAGTATGAAGATGGATGCTGTTCGGCAGCCACTGCTGATAGAGACGCTGCTTGCATTTCGGCTGCAGGAGTAACAGTTCTCACACAGAAGACAGGCATGCAGCGGGGGCTAACGTTTCAATTTTCCTTATCACTCGTTTTCACAGCTTTTAATTAGGACCGTCATGTCAAAACTGTGTTGATTCAAAGGCGAGCCAGGCGGCGTCTTTACTTTCCAATTAAAGTTGAGTGAAACCATATCAGCATCGCCATCTGCTGAAGCAGGAAACAGCAGCAAGCAGTCCGCTCTGTAGGAGAGCGTGTGAGAAGCAGAGGGTGACACAAGGATGACTACTACTTCTTCTTCTTCTTCTTCTTCTTCTTCTTCTTCTTCTTCACAATCCTCTCCCTTCTTCTTCACTTTAATATGACGCACGGGGCTGTCGTTCACACAGCAGGCCGCTGATTAGAGCAGATGTGAATGTGAACAGCACAGAGAGCACAGAGGAAAGCGGCGGCAGCATTCTTGAGTCTGAAATTTGATTCTGAATCTGTGCGTCTGCAAACATGCAAGGACCCGGTGGGCCGCTGACATTTGCGTAAACGTCTGCCAACATAGTTAACATGTCGGGCTGACGAGCAGCAGTGTTACATTACTGAAGGCAGAGTTCACGAGGAGTGAACGAGACCTGCTTCCAAACTTACTTGTGATTAAATCTGATTACATTGCTGCGTGTGGTTGTGCTGATATTACTCAAGGGTGCTCACCTTACATTGGCAGGGGAGCGACAGTAAACCACAAACCTCTGCATACATTCCTCTGTATCTTCGCTGAAGCATGTTTAAGCCTGAATGTATCTGATGAAGCAGCAGAAGGGCTGGAGGCTTAAAATGCAAACAGGTGATAGACGTCAAAGGGAGCAGCACTTCTGCGATATGACAAACGTCGTGTCACACTTCCCGTTTTGTCACAACGTTGGCGTGTTTTGAGGAAATGAATGACTTCATCTGGACTATTAAATCTCCTTTGCGTTTATCATTTTCCTTACAGTTTTTTCCCCCCCTCACCCTCCAGGCGCTGATCCTGCAATCTATCCCGCGTTTCGGGAGGAATATAACACATCACACACCACCGTCCATGCTTGTCGTATCACAATACGGTTCCCCAACTCAGGTTTCAGCTTGCATTCCTGCGACTCTATCAGTCCTCCGCGGGTCACATCTGTTAACAGCCCACCCTCCCTTCACCTTTACTGCCTGCCTGCCTCCAGGTAGTGCGCTCCAGGTGTGCCAGGTAAGCTTCCCACGGTGGTTAATGTCAGATATAAACTGGATAAGGGATATACAGTGGAGGCAACTCTGGTTGTTTTGGTGTGAAGGTCACACACACACACACACACACACACACACACACACACACACACACAAAAGGCCTCTGGTTGATATAAATGAGCAACAATATAAACAAAGTATAAACACATATATTGAGTATTAAAGGACAGCTACAGGACGACTGTCAGCTCATGGTTAATAACTTAATGAATCATAACAAGGGGAAAAAGTTGAATCACTTCACAGACATCCTCTGACTCTTACATGAGTAATACATGTTTGTCTGTCCGGTCATATTTTCTTAACAACAACACAGTGACAATGCTGACTAAGTTCATTAATATATGATATATAAAACGAGCTATCAGTGTGAATATGTTCATATTTAAAGCCATGTAGCTCTGTGCCGGTGACAGACAGACAAAACAAGACAGGACAGGACAGGACAGGACAAGACAGGGCTGGTCCGGTTCAAGTGTTTCGGAGCAGCGGCGGCGGCGACAGTGCTATCCTCTTAGCTTAGCAGCTAACGTTACTGTATCATAATACACAGCGAGCTAACCGAGGAGCTAACGGCTAATTTAAATCTAAACCGAAATCACCGTGGAGACTGTAACCGACAAAAAGAGTGAGAAGAGGAGGGGGACGTGAGCTCACCACCTCTTCCTCGCCTTCTTCCAGACTTCTCAGGCTCCATACCACCAGCCCTTGGATCAGGAGGATAGTTAATGCGGCGGCGATCGCTAGTTTGTATCGGCGGAGCAGCTTCTGCACTCGAGCGCTGGCCACCATTTTTTCGACTCCAGTTTGACGGAGGAGGGAGGGAGGAGGAGAGCGGCGCGTGCAGGGAGGGGGAGCATTCTGAAGCGCGCGCGCACGCGGTGTCGCCCGCCATCCTCATCATCAGGTTGTTGCAAAGTTTGTCTCCAAAAATTATTTAAAAATATATAATTTGGTTTCTTTTATCAAGCTGTGTATGTTTGTATAGATCAGGGGTGTCCAAACTTCTTTTAAAGAGGGCCAGATTTGACAATGTGAAGACGCCTGGGGGCCAGTACTAACACTTAAAAATGAAAAAATGAACAATACATACAAATGTTCTGTAACAATTTTGTTTTCATTGTCACAATTATCTTTTTTTTTTTTTTTAAATGACAATGTCACCAAATCTAAGCCAATCAGGCGTGAACAAATCTAAAAACCAGTTCTTCCTTTCTTTCACATCTGGAGTCAGATAACAAAGAATAAACTGTATGGAATACGTTAAACTTGCATGAAGTTGATACAAATCTTCACCTCATGTTTATTCTAAACATGACTTATTATGAGTAATGCAAAGTCTGTTAACATTTAAGTTTAAAACACATCACTCTTGCTCTTCTCTTTAACAAAATCATTCAGAAAGTAATATTTTGTGTCACATCTACAGATATATAACACCAGCAGTTATGTGGGTTCAAATGCTTTGTTATGTCAGCCAAAAAAGTCCGATCTGGCAGCCACATACAGTATCCTAGCCGGCCATAAATAATATATTATAAAAATGAAGCTTTGGGCCGCATGAAATCTGACCGTGATCTGGCCGTGATTGGCCCCCAGGCCGTACTTTGAACCTCCCTGGTACAGAACAACACTGTTAAAACAAATTTTATTGATTTGTTTTCCACTGTGTGTTGGAGGTCGGTGACATCAGCGAACTCCCATAACCCCCTTCTCTATGGACCAGGTGTAAAAGACAAGATAAGACAAGACTTTATTAATCCTGAGCCTTTGAACTATAAAGTTGGAAATGCATCTCAAATATATAAGCTCAGATCTAACAATGCCAAAATTATAAACAGTTTAACAGTAAAGATTATTCTTGGTGACCTGTGTGAGTGACAGTATAAATAATGGACATCGTATCCGTGATGTCACCCTCAGGTTTCTGAAGAGCTGTTGTGAAGCTCAGAGTGTGGAGGCTCTGGCTGCTGCCATGTTGGTAGTCTGGCCTCTTCCACCTCTGGATCATCAGCGAACCTGAGGCGAGCTAAATGACGCCTGGGTGCTCAAACAAGCCACCTGTTACGGCACTTACCTGTCAATCAAAGCGTCCACGCTGTTAATTATGCATAACTTTAAGCATTAATATCATAGATTATATTACTTATGATCAAAACTAGCGAGTCGGCAACTTTGCTAACAACTTTGAGCTCTGAGCTCACAGTCCAGGTTAACAAGGTTTTTCAGATTAGCCGGGAAGCGGAAGAGGAAGGAACCAAAATGGCCACACTCTGAGCTTCAAATGACTCTTCGGAAACCTGTAGGTGTTGTCTATGTATATCTACATCTGTGTCTATGGTCTATACGTGCCTCTAAAGGGTTAAATAGTTAACTGTTTCCTTTCTGTTTTTATGACAGGTGTACTTTAAATCTGAGTCACGTGATAAAAACATTTTAACATTAACCAGGATTTGGAAAGGTCATAATGCGTGCTGCCCCTCAGACAGCCTGAGTCTGCCACTTGTTTATTCAAACTTCTCATGATTATGTTCATAATATTCCACCTTATGTAAATCAGAGAAATATTATTGTAATCCACAGAGAAAAGAAACAGATTCAAAAAAAAGGCGGCAGCTGTGGCTCAGGAGTTAGAGCTAATCAGACTGATGAGCAGTTACCTTGAGTAGCCTTGAGTGGTCAGAAGACTAGAAAGGCGCTATATAAATACAGTCCAATATCATTGAAAAAGACCAACCAGGTTGTCAAACTGTAAAATGTAATGTATATTTTTTAGATTTTTTCTTGAGATAGTTTCAGTTCTTCAGACCTCAAAAAAACTTTAAATTAAACAATCCAGGAAGGAAAAACTTCAACTTTAAGGCTGTAATGAATCACCTAAACTGTGATTGCAGCCTTTCTTTAAAAAAAAAAAAGTCAAATTACAGTATTTATTGACAATTTACATGTCTGGTAAAGAACCAATCCTACATCACTAGCCTTCAAGATATTTATCACGATAAATGAAAGCATAATTTCTTCAGTTTCTCTCTCTATCTCTGGACAAACCTTTATGTGTCACTTCAAACATTATACATAAACATCTCATTTTGAACATTTTAGGACCATTTTAAGGAGAAAACACTCTCACTTTAATATGTTGGATCTTGGATTCAGAGTATTTTGTAGATCTATGAATAAATTATATAAAAGAAACAAACATTTGAAGTTGTGCTTATGATGTAATGTGTCTGAACTCTTTCATTCTCTGAGGACTGCAAATTAATTTAGCTCATATCTGATGTTGCAGAACTTTTTCTACAGAAGTTTTTTTATCACAACATATTCCCATGGAGTCTCCAGTACACATCACAGTTAAATACTTTTTTTTTAATCATCTGTATTCTTTATATTTCTCATGATCAGAGTCCCCTTACATGAATTCAGCAGGTTCTTGATGCTACTTTTAAGAGTTTGGGTGTCTTCGTGGAAGATCAAGGTCACGTCCACTTCTAATTAAAACAAAATCAATACATTTATCATGTCAGCAGGTCCTCTAAATTTAGCTCAGACCTGCATGCTTGAGATTCCTTAAAGATGCAATGATTTAAAGGCAGTGTCAGCTGAAAAAAAAGAGGGGCATATTTTCCATCCATGAATACTAATGCTACATTTTTGTCCCTCTTTGTCTGTATAGAAATCATGTCCGGACGGGACCCCCACGGTCTCCAAGGTAACGGGAGTCCAGCTCAGGCATCCAGTGTGTTAACCTACTGGTCTGGATGGATTATTTATAGACGGCGGAGGAAGCAGCAGTCATCTAGTTTCTGGAGAGAATTTGGATTTTGATCGGATAGATGTTGAAATTACGCACAGATATTAACCAGTTTTACAGATATTTTCGGGAGCTTTTCAAACTCAAATATCTCTCCAGCTCACGTGAATTAAAAACAGTTCATGTGAATTATCCTAAATAGTCTGTTGGCCTTGTTGTGTCGGTGCCAAACCATAAACCAAACACTGCTGCGCGCAACGTCACGCAGGGCGTCAGTGCGCCTTCACGGGCTGCTCATCAGCATCATCATCATCACACACGCTGTGGTCTGTTTACCGAGAGGAGAAGGAGGAGGAGGAGGTGGTGGTGGAGGAGGAGGAGAGTTTGATCCCGACTCTCATGTGGACTGTCACCCTGGTTGTCCGCACAAGAAGACGATGAAGAAGGAGCTAACACAGCTGGTCGGTCCGTGATTCTGTAAGATGAGAGCGTTTGCGCTGAGTCTGGTGAGTTCAGGAGGATTTCTGAAGGGAACATTGACAGTTTACACAGAAGAAATGTCCACAACTGCAAGTCCAACCATTCCCTCATCACAGCTGACATCGGATCAACTCACAGTGGTCGCTGCATCCTGTAAGTTAAACCTTAAAACTGCTTAAAAATATAAGAAAATAAAGAAGATGGCTGCTGGATATGCTTTATGAGATGTGGCTGCTTGTTCAGTATTTGCTCTTAATCTAATTTGATTGTCAATCAAACATCTAACCAGTAATTACAGTAGGAAACAAGATATTATATCTATAAATGTTTTAATTATAGACAGATTGTCAATCAAAAGTTAATTTAATTCACTAAATTCACAGATTTAAGCTGTTAAAACTGTCCTGACGTTGTTCTTTTACAAGTTGTTTCACATGACTGAGCCATAAAGGACAAACTGAGATTAACAAACATTTCCATCTCTCTCTTTTCAGTCTCTTCTCTGGTGTTCTTTGTGGTTATCGTGGTGCTGCTGTCCATTATTTACCGCAAGGATCCTCAGTGCTGCAAACTGCGCTCCTATCAGGGGCCACATGCAGATATGGTAAGCTCTTTTAGAGAGAAACAAAACAAGAGAAAGTGGCTTTTGTGTTGAGTTTTCTGTTGACCTGTATGTTCAGCTGTTGAAAGAGAGAGAGAGAGGCTCAAAGAGACTGTGTTCACCCAGTGAAGCACCATTAAGAAGTGTCAGATTCAATTTGCATGGCAGTGGGGAAAAGGACTAGAATAAACTTTGATATGATTATTGTCAGCGAATGGATTTGCCCCAGTTAAATTAACTGCCCTGCAGAGATATCTCTGGGAGGGTGCCACAGTAACTCTAATGGACTTGGACAGAATTAACGCTGATGCTAGTTCATCTTTGCAAATCAAGTTTAATTTTAAGCAAAACAACCCAATCTTTGTGACATGAATCGGACACATATCTCTCCATCTGTGTGTGAAGCTGTAGGCGATGGTTCAGGATGAGGTGAAAAAAAGGAAACGTAAACACGCCGCTGACTTTTCATTGGCTGTCCATTCTCTCCGCTTCCTCTTCCTCACTTGTTTCTCACCTTCGTGAGTCCCAGGGGTGAAGTTTGAGTGTTATCTTCGGATTGCAGAGACACAACTCATACCTCACCCCTCCTCCTCTCAACACAGGAAGCTGTGCTCAGGCTGTGGTTTTAATGAAGAAACTTCGCCTGCGAGAAACTAACAGAGCGTTACACTGGTACAAACTGGACTGTGCTACCCTGTAGGTACAGCTGTATCCATACACAGTGTGCCTGATAAGATAACGCTGGCTGGATGGTCGGGTCAGAGTGCCAGAGTCTGCATCCGTATTATAGTTTCATTTCATGTAAGAGATATTCAGATATATGTGATTAAAAAAAGTCTTCCTTTGTGTCCCTGTGGGACATTTCATGTCTTCAACTTCATAGTCACATACCTTTCCCTGCTTCAGCTTGCACCATGAATAGTGGGCAGACCTCACTGTGGGTGTTGGGGACACAAGAGGGACAATGGATCTCCTTTAGGTTTGTGGTGGTGAAAAAGGCACACTGCTGCTGGGGTCCTCCCCCGACTTCAACACTGATTTTACACGGTTGTGCTTTTTCACACTGGTTGAATCAATGGCGGGAGACAAAAGGACAAGTCTCCTTTTTTTTCTCTTTCCTGAGGACTTTTTTTTGGGGGCTCTTAAAAGTACAAACCAGTGAGGGGAAAGTGACCTTTGACATCACCTTTTTGGTGTCGTCTCTCTCTCTCGCTGAAATGATGTGAGGGTTATGGCAAAGGTCGAAGGAGTGCGTCACTCTTAACTGTGAGTGATGTCATTGTTGGCCTGGGAAAATGATAAATCTGATATTTCAGTACTACTCAGTGTTGCTGCGTGCCGAACTTCAGCTTTTGTTGCCTCCTATCATCCGTCCTGACTTCTGGATTTAAATCTCAGTCGGGCAACAAGTTGACTTTGTTGCAAATGACACACGAGGCCGTAATGTGTACTGGAGTGTGCTCGTTAAGAGGTACCTGCTGCAGTTACGAGGGGGATAGAGAGACGCTGAAAAGACCACACGGTGTGGTTTGTTGCCTAGGGACTCTGATGCCACAGTAGGACACCACATTGTTCTCCACACAAAGGAGACTCATTTAAAGCCAAAGCAATTACCTAGTTTTCCTGGCAGGCTTTTTCTTTTTTCTCCCAGGATTCCTGCACCTCATACAGTGAGACTGTGACAGGTCTTGTTTTAGAGGGGGTGGGACAGGGAGGAGGCACGGAAATCGGAGGGTGTTCGTCTTTATTGATTAGATAATTTATGGTATTGCTAAAACAGCTAGCGTCCACAGTGATCAAACAAGGCATGAAAATTGGTCAATTGGGCTGAAATGACTGGATTTCTGACTAATTGCTGTTTTAGACAGAACAACAAGGAACCATTGTGTAGAACAACTAGTTAAAATATAAGCCCAGTCTCTCCGAGACACACTTTGACGCTGATTGCCGCCTGTTTTTCCAGGATGCTCCTCCTCAGTACTACAGCAGCAGGCAGACGCTGGTGGGATCTTCTTGTCTGGAGCAGACTCAGATCATGGATGACAACAACACTCAGGTGAGAGAGCCCATTACAGTGCTGCCATCATCTAATATTAGTCGCTCAAAGCATCAATCTTCCAGTAAACAAAGACACTTATGGACAGCGTGCACATCAGTGGGTCGATTTGTTTTGAGATATATTAGGACCATTACCCACAAATCATCAGCACATAAAAGCTGTTTCCTGTCCCTCACAACTCGCTCTCTGTCTTTGGGCCTTCGTGTCTCAGCAGGCGGGTCGGCTGTTCTACGTTGGCCTGCCCTCCAGCTATAGCCTCCCCACGCTGGAAGCCCCCATGCCGAGGCTCCCCTCCTACGAGAGCGTCCGAAAGAAGGACCGCCAGAGGCAGATCCACATGATGATCGCAGATCGCTTTGGCCTCAATGGACCCATTGTGACTGAGGTAGGGATAAATCAGGGATTAGGACTGTGTCACAGCACTTGATACAGTCACAAATGCTTTAACAATGAAGTGTTTCAGGTGCCGGTTGTTAAGCCTGGAAAAAAGAGAAGAAATTTTTACTCCTGTTACAGTTTCAAAAAATGCTAAAACTCATAAAAACTCATCTTATTATGGAGGCCTCTCAGCTGTAATTTCGCAATGAATGGAGATAAGAAGGAGCAGGCTCTCTATTATGACCACGCTGTCATACAATCTTGTAACAAGAGCTTGTTCAAAGATTAGACCGCATTCAGAGCGCGGTAAACAGGATGCGCTATCAGCTCATCTAATGCTCACTGCTGAGTTGTGCTGGCGGTCGGCGTTTCGGGATTTTACCGTGTTGATCTTTCGCTGAGCTTTTGACTCCCACAACGCTTGAGCAAACAAGGTAATGAGAAAAAGGCACATCAAACATAATTAAAGCCTGCATCCTGAGTGCAAACACTGCCCGGGAATGCAGCTTTGTGCTCCTGTCTTCTACTGTTTTTTTCTTCTTTGACCTCCCATTTTTTTCCTTAATTAAACAGTCGCTAGCATGACTGCCCATCTTCAATACACACACACACACACACTTGTCTATGTCACATTATTGGGACACAATAGGTGGACATGCAATGTGGGACCCTCCATTTCTGAAGGTACTTTCCAGTTACCCATCACTAGTCACTGAAAAGTTGCAAGCCCCCTTTCAGGCTGTATGAGTTCAGATGATAGCCCCGTGTCTGTCCTGTGGCCTCAGGCAGGATAGTAGTAAAACTTTGTGGCCTGGTAGTGTGTGTGTGTATGTGTATGTGTGTGTGTCAAACAGAGGGCAGGGTTGTTGTAGGGTCGTTCTTGTCACCCGAGGGTCCCCAAGCAATTAAAAGATAAGAAGACTCAGTCAGGGAGTGTGAATCTGCCAGATGTGATCAGAGAGATAATGAATTGGAGAAAAAATATGTTCCAGCCATCCGGCGAGGAGACAGATTAATTGGTAATGTAAATAAAAAAACATATTTCACTTATTTTTAGGGATTGATATCAGACAAGTCACTTATTCTGGGACATTTTCTGTCTCTCTACTTCTGATGTTTTTCTTGTGGTTATTACCTTTAGTGGTTACACTGTTTCTGACTTGCATAGTTTATTTTTATGTCTGTAAATCACAGTAATAGCCTAAAATGGCTTCACATTCTTTTATTAAACAGGAAAAGCTTCATAATTACTAGAAAAAATAGAAATCTTTGTAACAATCTCAATATGTGAACTCTCCTCAAGGTAAAGCAAGCCAATCAATTAATCAGTTGTATTTACACATCCAGCAGACAGATTTGGAGTCGTGTTTCTGTTCAAGTCAAATATTTACTCTCTTTCAGCTCTGTTTTTGGTCTCCACCATCTACTGAACGACATATCTAGCTCTTTAGCTGCTGAATGCTCATCTGTATACACCACTGGTTCTCAGACCATTGGTTGTACACAACCTTCTTGTGGTGATCCTTGCATCTGAAATACTATGCTGGAATGTAATTTAAAGTAAGTTTTTCATTTCCTGCAATAGTAGTGCGCATACAGTGTACACCCTTGATTAGCGATGGTAACATGGTGAGTGGAGGTAAAATGAATGGTTCAGAAACTCTGCAATTGTGGATCCAAAAGAAGTGCGGATCAGGAATATCCCTTTTAAACCACATTAGCTCTGGTTCTTGAACTGGTTCTGTTCAGGATTCAACACCAGTTAATGATAAATAATCTTATAATTAAGAAAACCTGTCTCCTGTGTGAACAGTCTGTAGACAAACTGTTTTTTAATGTCATGATGGAGGTACTTGGAGAGAGTAAAAAGTTTTAGAAACACTGGTATACAACATCTTGTTGCTAGCTTTGTCTGTCAGCTGTTTGGTGCTGGGCAGGTATTGACAGTGAAAGCAGCTGCATGCTATTGCTGGAAATGACATAGATGAAAGAGTGACCCAAAACTGTAAAGCTGCCGGCCATAAACACCAAAACCATGACGCTAAAACTCTTGAGGGGAACTGCAGAGTCAGATGATTCAGATGATCCTCTGTGGGTTTCCCCCCATGAGTGACCCCTCTCACATTTAACACAGTCATATGATCCATTGTTTCTTTTTGATCTGTTTTTATTATTTTTTATGTAAACATAGCAAAACAGAATATAATCCATTGTTTACATAAAAAAATATTGATTAGAGCAGCTTTAAAGTTTTCTCTTCACTGTGCTGGATGAAACTTAATATAACACCATCCACCCTAAAGCTATGCATTTAATATCGGCACTCAGTGTCCACTTATCTGCAACTTCAATGGGACTGCACTGTTTACTCAGCAACACATGAACATTTCCTGAGCACTAGCTAACGAGCTGCTTCGTGTAGGTCTGCGTGTTATCACAGGCCAGCTGCTTTGTATCACGTATGCAACCAGTGAAATCAGAGTCTGTTGAAGGTTGCTCTGGTGGAAATCCTGATGTTCAAATATAATATTATGTTTAATATTATCAAAAGGAAGCGTCTCTCTCTTCTGCACCAAACAGGAAGCACGAAACCAGTTTTACAGTTTATCTTTATCCTTATTTAATTGACGCCGAATTGACAAGAAGACTGTCGACATATGATGTGTTTTATCTTGTATTTCTCAGTGATGTGTTTTTACTGACACTTAATTGTTAAAATGTGATATTCCGTAAAGGGAGCTTGGTATAATACAGCACAGCACAAGGAGTTTTAGTTTAATTCAAACTGATAATATGTTTATTTTGTAATATTTTGTCAACACTAGAGAAACACTAGGTAACTGTTAAGTATGATAAGGTTGTCTGACGTTGACTGCTGTTGATTAATGGTTGTGTATTGGTCACTGACGGTGACAGATCAGGCTTATTGTATTCAGTTTGTAGCGGTTGTGTGTTTTTTTAAACTACTTGAAGAAATATGTTTGTTACAATCTAAGACAGATGTCTGTTTATGTAACGTTAATGTAACACTTGTTTGAACTCTGTGTACTTTCAACTCTGTTTCTCGTCTTTCAGCCTCCTCCAACATATGAAGAGAGTATCCGTCAGTCGATGGAGCTGCCATACAACATCCTCTCATCTAGTCTGGAGATCTTCCCTCCTCAGAGCACCAACGCAGGGCCCGACACACCTCATCCAGTCAGCTCTGACGCCAACAGCACCGTTCTACCTGTGTGACGCTGATCAAGCTGCCTGATAAATAGATTTATGTACATGGATTTGGAGTTACCACAAGAGTTTGGGTGTTGGAAGATCGACTTTTAGATCCTTCACACGTCGCACGAGCTGATTCAGATACCTCAAGACTGAGTTTATGTTGAGAGACGGACGATAACGGAGAAACCAAAGAGGAGTTTGCACAACCTTCAGGACAGGCTGGCTGTGCACATTTGAATGTTAAAAACACTTTTAACAGAGAATCACTGGATATAAACACGATGAAATGAGGTGGCTGGTACATCTTGAAGACTACAACATACCAAAAAAGGGAACTGCTGTTTGCTTTGTTAACTATATGTCAGTGGGTATTTGTCGTTGCTGTTTGCTTTCGTCTGTTATTCTGCTGTTCCTGAGCCTGAGGCCACATTGTCTGGTTGGTAAGGTTATCAGAGACATGTTTGATAAGGGTTTGCTCTAAAGGATGCTTCTGTAGGCTGCATGTGAGACCAACCTGTGAGAGCTGAGGTGAATGTAAAAAGGTGCTAATGAGAGTGCCTTCAATGAAGTTAAAAGAAGGATATGTATGACAAAAAGGTGTTTCTTACCAGATGAGACTCTGATTAAGATTTCTCACTTTCTTATGAAACATTTTATCCCCTCTGTTCAAAAAGAGTGGAATGAAAACAATGGAGACTTTCTTGTCAAGACCTGTTTTGTTTTTCTTGATTCCGCAAAGTCTGCAACCTACATGCCAAATGTTTGTCCTGCACATTGTCATGTACTGTATTTATTCAAGAAAAATGAGTGACTCCTCCATATTTTTCATGTGAAAACAAATATAAACACTTTTATTGTTTTGTTGATCGACTGTTGTGGAACATCATGAATATTTAACAAACAACAGTCTAGTTATATTTACATTGCTATACAGTATGTGTGTATGTGTGGCTGGCAAGTGGTTGTTAAGTGAAGCCTATTTAAGTGCCAAAAACTGCAGTTCCTCAAACGTCCACTTGAGGCTGGCTACAGAATGAGTCAGTCTCCATAAGTCTCCATGTTAAAATGTCCAACTTCACAGCAGAAATAAACATGTTTACAGCCTGGTACAAAAAACAGTTTTGGTCTCTATAGCTAATTTCCTCATTCATGACAACTGTACTGAGACTGAATTTTTATATAACTCACCTGTTCAAATTATATTAAGGATTAAAGTTCACCGCGGTCACCATATGCGGTCATATGCGAAACCTGTGGGTGATGTCACGGATACGACATCCATTCTTTATACTGTCAGTGGTGGATGTGTGTGTGAGAGACAGAAAGGAAAGTTTGAAAGACTTTTGTCCATGTAGTTTCTCATAGGCTTCTATTCTGTTTACACAACATGCAGATTTATTCCTAATCAGAAGATTATTTATTGTTGACTGTTAATGAATCTTGAATTGCTTCAAGAGTCAGAGCTAATTTAGGTGGAATGGTGTACTACTGATTTGCACTTCTTCACATAATGTTATCAGTTTGGTGTTTTTGAACCACTCATTTTACATCCATTCATTATCTTTCTATCACATTTTAGCTTGTAGCTACTCATGAATGTATCGGTGCGCTATGTGCATAAATTTGATATTTAAACAAAATAATGAAGGAAATGCAGAAATCTCAAAGTTTATTTTCATTCAATATTTTTTTGTATTTTGATATATATGTTTTTAAATGTATTTATTTCATTTCATTCAGACATTCCTCCAAGTACCACTAGAGGGAGGTCATGTACCACCAGTAGTACATGTACCATAGATTGAGAAACAGTCTGTTAAATTAATTTGCTGAGAAATATTCACCCGATGACCCTCACTTTAATTGAAACTCCTCCTGTTTTTTTCACCTCTTTTGATCTTTTTCTGTCAGCTCGTCTTAAGCCACTATTAAGTTTCAAAAATTAACTGGAGTGATGTACAATGAGACTGCACAAGAAAAATTGTCTTAGTAATAAAAATTATCAAAGAAAATTATAAAATGTTTTTTCTAGTTGTCGTCGGTTGATTAAACAAATAGCCTCAGATATGTTTCAAATATCTAATGAGTTTCAATCACCTTTAATTTAGTGTAGTTACATATTCAGTTAACATATTGCTTGTTCTAATAAGTATAATCAGTGACTGTAAATGTTACTTTTCTTGAACTTGACAGAAATAATATCAAAAGTTGAGAATCAGTAATGCGTATTAAGTTAACAGTCGATAAACAAAAGCCTGTTGTGAGCAGTCAGTTTATTTAATCATATTTTCATATCATGGATATTATGACCATGGTTAATGCTAAAAGTGAAAAAAGTGTGTTTTAACCACAGACTGTATAAAACTGGGCGTTTTATCTGTGACGTCACTCACATGTTTCTGAAAAGCCATTGTGAAGCTCAGTGTTGTGGCTTTGGCCACCGTCATGGCAGTCCTGCCTCCACTGCCTTAAAAATGGTTAAGGTAAAGACGGAGCTGAAGCAGGCTGAATGGCGCCCCCTAACCATTTGTAATGACACCTACCTGTCAGTCAAAGCGGCCACTCTGTAAATTATGCATAGTTTTAAGCCTTAATATAATATGAACAGGTGAGTTATATAAAAATTCACCTTCACTACAGTTGTCATGAATGGGGAAATTAGCTAGACCAAAACTGTTTTTTGTACCAGGCTGTAAACATGTTTATTTCTGCTGTGAAGTTGGACATTTTATAGGGTCTTATGGAGACTGACTTGTTCTGTAGCCAGCCTCAAGTGGACGTTTGAGGAACTGCAGTTTTTGGCGCTATTGGCTTTACAACCACAGAGGCTGCCGCTTGATTTTAACTTTATAATCTGGGATATAGGACTGTTCAAATCACATTCAAGCAGTGATTATATGAACCAAACCTGTATCAGTGTAGCAGAAGAAGAAAGTAGCAGAAAATGGAAACCCTGAAGTAAACAGTACAGTACTAGAGTAAATGTACTTAGTTACTTTCCACCACTAGAAATCACTGTGGATGAGATTTTCCCTTTAAATCATACCGACCTCACAAACATGGCTGCGCGCTTTGTCCAATGACGAATCTCTTTCGTCACTGGCGGAGAAAACCGAACCTCCCCGAGCAGCCGACTCTCAGTCTGGTATGTAAACAAGGTCAGACACTGCAGCACACAGACCAAACACTTTGTGCGGCGGGCGGCTGCTCAGTTTTAACGCGAGAGAAGAAGACAACTTCTTCACCAAACCACTGAGGACAAAGGTAAGCCGTGCGTCATGCGCGCGTCATGATCCAACGTGTGTGTTATTTGTGTGTTGTTGTTGTGCAGGACGCACTGCAGGGGAGATCCATGATCAGGGTACATGTATAAAACATGTCATCCTGTCACATGCGGAACTGTAAATAAATAATTTTGCACTGTGCATAAAGGAGCCGCACTGCATCTATAATCCGGGTTTGCCGCAAAGTCACACGGCAGGTGTGTTTACCTCATGCGCAGTCATCAGCTGGCCTCTAACTGGGTCGCTCGCTGCAAAATCTGCTTGGTCATGTTTTCCCACGAGATTAATAGACTTGCCTGACGGAGCATTTCCGTTTTAAATGCCTTATAGCTCTTTTTCAGGCTCAAAAATGTGATTTCAAACCTTCAGCTTTGCATGAATCAGCATCACTGCATACATACATTGCACTAAAATGTATGAGTCACACACACAGGTTAGATGCATATCTAGTAATGTCTGCAGCTGCAGCTTCCTGGGGCTTCACCATTTTTAAAAATTAACCTGAGTAACTTAATTCTTAACCAACCCAGAGCTCTTCATGGCTGAGTCTAATGAGACTGTAGCATTAAACAAAGAGGTGAAGTGACATGCAAGTACAGATTTATTTATTCACCCACTTCATCCTCAGTCTGGGGCTGCACGAAAACCTGTTTAAACTGGCCTTGCTAACTGCTCCAGTGCCAACCAGCCGACTCAGACTGGGCTCGTGTGTTTTTCGCTGCAGAGAGTGAGCGAATAAGACAGCAGAGAAAGACTTACCAAGGGCACACAGTCTGTCTGACAGCAGCTGGGGCGGCACTGGAAGTGTGCAGGGCCTGTCACGTTTTCTTACAGCCTCTGAAAAATGTGCTATTAGACCCAAGGGTACTTTGTTTTTTTAAATCTCTCCAGAGATTAACAACAACTTTTTTAATAAGCTTGTTGTGATCACACACAGGTGTTATCTTTTCCGACGGGTCATACAGTATGAACTTTCCATCACGTGTTTAATGATTTACATGACATACTGGTGTTTTGGGAGTAAACATTAGCGCCGTTCCAGTCTGAAAACCAGTAGATGAGACAAATGTGAGAGAGCTAAACTAGTAATGGATTTTGGCTTTGAAAAATACTGTCCAGTTATTAAATTATAATGATAAACTACCTGATTTAACAGCACAGGTCATCTTAAATATAACCATGTAACACCCTGCTGTCAAGGCTGTTAAAAAGAAGAAATAGTGGGCAGAGTTTTATGTATTTTTTACACAGATAGACCTCTGTGTTCTTCCTTCTCTTATGCTATAGCCGTTTAATGTGTCTACCTCAGGCCATGTGTTTGTAATACATCTAACTGCAACTGTAACACTCAAATTTCTCTTCAGGGATCAATAAACTGTGCTATCTATCTAAATACAGCGTGGATCATCATGCAGTTTTCTATACTAACGTGCATTTGTGTTGTTCACTGTAGGACTCCATTACACAGCAGCCAAGATGATGCAGTGTTTTCACTTCATGGTGGAGCCGGCCAAAACCTTAACGGCCAAGATTAAGGTATCAAGTTTTGGTGCAGCATTTGTGTGTTTTAATGTGCAAACGTAGACAAGTTGACATGACAATATTCTGTAGCGTTTCTCCTCCTTTTCTTGGTTTAATTTAACAAAAAGAGAGAGAGAGAGTGTGCGGGGAGTTGTTGGGGAGATGACTCGAGGCAGAGAGTCTGGTAGGGGAGGGGTGTCTTTCTTTTTTCTGCTGACAGGACCGGAGCCACGAGGGGCATTTTGATCAGGCTGAGTGACCAACTCCTTTCTAGTCTGACCTTTTTACTCACTACGGCACTTGTAAAGCAGCACTAATGTCCTCCAGATGTCTTTTTAAATGAGAACTCTTCACTTTCCAAACAGTTTTGCAAAGATTTATTCTGATTTTCTTGCAGGAATCACACAAGAGAGCGCAGAATGAGAAGAGGGAGCCTCTGGATGAAGATCAGCTGTTTCTGGTCGATCTGGCTAGAGATCTCAGCCGAGTGTGTCAGGTAACGATCCACTCATGAAGCCAGACTTGTTTTAAGACATTCCAGTAGCTCATGAAGGGTTGCCTTTACCTCTCTATCTGCCCGTCACCAACCCCAACTTTTCCTCTCTGCGTTGCCCACTGCAGAGATCAGGAGTCCTAGAGCACATCTGGAACCTGGACGACACCTGGCCCACCTCTCTCTGCAGGGCCTTCATCATACTGTGGGCCTCAATGTTGGAGAGCAAGGTGCTTACAGTAAGACTATGATGATAATTACTCAAGATGTAGAAAGTGTTACTCAGTAAATGTATGAATGTTTCTGTGTGCAGAAGAGGCCCATGCAGACAGATGGTTGGCCCGAGGTGGATCAGGGCAAACAGCCTGATCTGATCAAAGAGGAGGACCTGCTGCAGGCCAAAAATGTGATCCTCACCTGGATCAAAGACCTGAGAGCTCAGCCTGAGGTGGGAAAAATATAGATCACTACAAATTTCACCTGACCCTGCTCCTTCATACAAAAAATATATATCACATTGATCCTCCTGCAGCAAAGCGTCTGGCCCGGGGAGCCCGTGGCAAAGGTTCTGGAGGACCTGCAGTCGGCCTGGCGTTGGGGCCGTGCGCCCAATCTGCTGACTGCCATGGAGCTGGTGATGTGGACTTTAATGGTGCAGCGCCCAGATAAGGTAGGAGTCATCGTAGCAGTTCACAAAGTGTGGAGCTTAACTCCTCGTGTATTATCCGCAGTTCATCAGGTGTAATACAAACCTGTCCGGTGTGTCCTTGCAGGACACCATACCGCAGCAGTGGCTCATGTGGAAGCAGAAGACTCAGAAGATTGGTTTGTGAATTAAGACTGAAAGTTGAATTTTGTTTCAAATCTGGAGACTTTCATTTCTTTATGAGTTTGTTTTTATCTCCTTCCAGGTGCCATATCCTACATCCCTCAACCAGGTGAGTGATACATTCATATCAACCAGATGAGTTCCTTTCAAATGATATAAAACCACAACCAGCTTCACTGGTTTCATGTTACACGCTGACTGCTTCCCATACTTATCCCTAACATATGGCTCTTTCTAATGTGTAAGCCATCATTTCTTTGACAATAATATATTTAGTTGTAGTTCAAGTTTGCTACAAGGTGCAAGATAAACAGCATACAAAGGGAAAGAAAAAAATGCTGACGTTTCAATCTGCAAGATCTTCATCTGGCAAACATCCATTAGAACAAAAAACAGGCAGAGAAACATAAAATGACGACTCCACCTGCAATTAAGAGACAAAATAACGCCCATATGTACAGATTGTGAAGGTTCACAGCTGTCCAGGATATCTTTCTTTCAGAAGAGTTCAATCTGGGGCAGTAGATGTTTCATCTCTCATCCGAGACACTCAAAAACCCATATCTACATATTTACCAGGCACAGAATCACATTATGTCCTAAAGCACTCATTCTCAAACCATGGTACGTACACACTGTATACTTTAAACTAGCAAAAAATATTACACAATTAACACAAGTTCTGCACTGAAATACCATCCTGCTACTGAGTTATGCACATCCACGATTAATTATGAGCTAAATGATGATGGCAAGATATGAAAGCAGAGGTAAAATGAGTTGATCGTGGCTGCAAATGGGAAATATCAGGAAAAGAAGAGTAACCGTTAATCACCAAATGACCTTGAACACACTTCTGTTGGGTGTTTGCCTGATAAAGACTTTATAGATCGAGATGTTGCATCAATTAAACTTTTAAGAGGTTTCATCACCACAGTATCTTCTGTTTGGTCCTTTAATACTGGTTTCACAGCTTATATCTGCATACAGACAGAGCAGCTCTCTGATTGTGTATCTGTTCTTTGCAGTGTGGGACTGGATCTCAGATGCTGCAGGTACAGCTGTCACTTCTTCTAAATATCAGTCAGAATAATCTTTACTGAACCTGTCTGCTGAGTCAAACCTCTTAACGTTTCCCTCTAGTGGAGGTGACTCTGGATCAGGACACAGCCAATCCTGATCTGCTCATCACCGACGAGAAGAAGATGCGCTGCGGCTTTGAGAGGAAGGATGTCCCCAACTACCACCAACGCTTTGACGGCTGGTGGTGCGCCGTCGGGCTGGAGGGCTTCACCTCCGGGCGCCACTACTGGGAGGTGGAGGTGGGTGAGCGGGACTGGAGGCTCGGCGTGGCCAGAGAGTCGGCCCTGAGGAAAGGCTTCAAGTCCCTGAACACAGATACAGGATACCTGACCCTGCGGCTGGAGAGGGGCACCGAGCTGAAGGCGCTCACGGTGCCCTTCACTGCCCTCCCACCGGGCCTCATCCCCCGCAAGGTGGGCATCTACCTCGACTACGACCGCGGCCAGCTGTCCTTCTATGACGTGGACAGACACCTCCACATTTACACCTACAACGAGAGCTTCACTGAGAAGCTGTTCCCCTTGTTTGGTACAGTGGAGATCATCAAGGATCTGGTGATCAAGTCTCCAGCAGCCAAGACCCATTGTCTCTGCCCTGCACCCTGCATCTGGGCTTGAGTGTCCTTTGGCCAACTCTTCCTTTAAAATCCAGTAGATATCATAATAAAGTCTAACTAATCAGGTTATGTAACAATCACTGGGAGGAATCAGAGATCCTGATGTAAAAGACCATCATTGTGCTATTAAATAGCTCCACTATGTGACTATGTGACGCGCTATGCTGCTGCTGCTACTGCTTTAATGTGATCGTTGCAACCTCTTCCTCACTATAGAGCTGTAGTGCTACTGTTTGCTCACACACATGATGTATTTTCATATATTTTAAAGGAAACCTGTAGTATTAATGTAATGTAATGTGCAATATTAACCCTGCATTAAGAATGCACTTCTGTGAATAATAAATAAACCAAATCCTCGTCATGGCTTGACTTGTCCGCTTGTGGGTCTGTTTATTACTGCATTAGAGAGGAATCACACTGCGGCATGAAGCTTAAGTCAGAAAGAGAAGAACAGACACAGTATCTTTGTTAAGTGAACACTTGTGGTGTCAGTTACCAACCTCAGTACCTTCTCTTGTTTCTCACCATTCCTCATTAGCCTTCATGTCTCCTCTGTCTGTGCAGCAGTTGTTTCAACATCCTCACCATGAGACATCATGAACTTAAAGACGCCACTTGCCTGCAGTGATAAGGTGGAGGTGGACTAGGTTAGAAACAGACCTGAGTAGATCTAGTAACTGATATTTTGTACCCAACAGTGGTCATCCAATGCTGAGACCTGCTGAGATCTTAACGTTTACAAATAAAGCAAATATGTCAAGCTAAAATTTAAGTGTAAGTGTGTAAAATAATTCTCAAGACATCTACAATATTTCAGTTAATGGATCATGCTGTTAAAATTTAATGTTGAAACACAGAAAAACGTTTAGTAAAGCTTAGACTTCATAAGACTGATATGTAACAGTAAACAAGGCTGGATTAACATTCATGCAGGGCAACTTCCCTGAAGCCCAGAAAGCTCCAGTCTTACTGTATTAACTATCCATCCATCCATCCATCTACTTTCTGTAACTGCTTATCCTCATCAGGGTCTCGGTGAGGCTGGAGCCGATCCCACCTGACTTTTTAGGGTGTGAGGTGGGGTACACCCTGGACAAGTTGCTAGTTTATCACAGGGCTGACAAATAGACAAACAACATTGAAAGGTATATATAGTGTATATAACTTTTTTTTTTAAAATTATCTTATTTTATCTTATCTTGGGGTGTCCACTTATTTTTGGCCATATATAGCCTTGTTTCCACTGCATGTTTAGTGCACAGACATACACATGCCAGTGGTTTAATGTTGTGATCAGCTGAACCAGCCGGACCAATCAGAGAGCTCCTACAGATTGTTACAAAAATATATAAGAAAGAATAAATATAATAAAATATATATAATATATAGAGTTGAATAGAGTAAATAAATGAATAAACTGTCAGTAAACACAGATTAAAAAATAAAAAATAAAACTTTATTTTAAGTTTGAATCTTTCGGCGACTGTTGTGGCGTCACCAGCGCGCGACGGCGCCAGACAGGTTCCCTATGAGTTCTTTAAAGGTTCTGAACAGACGATGACTACAAGTTTAAAAGCGGCTTTAAAAACCCACTTTGGGTTTGAAAACTTCAGGTCCAAGCTGCAGGAGGACGTGGTGAAGGCGGTGGTCAGAGGTGAGTCAGCGGACAGACGTTTAATACCGCAGTGATAAAGGTTGTCTCTGTGCTAACGA
The DNA here is from genome assembly GCA_033000465.1 of Sciaenops ocellatus. Classification (NCBI taxonomy): domain Eukaryota; kingdom Metazoa; phylum Chordata; class Actinopteri; family Sciaenidae; genus Sciaenops; species Sciaenops ocellatus. Next base: position 18,979,474 of record CP136877.1, read on the forward strand.
GCAGGCGTTAGCTGGTGTGTCGGCTTAACGGGTGACCGTGTTGACCGGTGACCGTGGTGTGGTTGCCGTAGTTACGACAGGTGTCGAACCACGAAGGAATGACGTACCTGTCAAACTGACATTTGGTGACATTGTAGCGTTAACTCACGAGGACATCTACGTGTCTTCTTGTTTCTAACGGCTGCGGTAACTACGACAACCACAGACGCATTCGGCTAACGGTCACCAGATAACATGGTCACTCGTTAAACCGAAACACTCGCTCGTAGCAACAGGCAAACTGAGCTAACCGACAGTTTTTTTGGGTGTATTTACACACAACGCTGAGTTTGAATCATCTCTCACAGAGACAGAGTGTAATAGCTGGTTTGTTTTGTCTTCCTGTAGGTGACAGAGATGTGTTTGTGTGCATGCCTACTGGAGCAGGAAAGTCCCTCTGCTACCAGCTGCCTGCAGTCCTGGCTGAGGGCATTACTCTGGTTATATCTCCTCTAATCGCCCTCATTCAGGTCAGTGTCTGTCTGTACTACCTTTTCAAACACATCCATTTTCTTCCATTTAAACGGGTTCGGGTCACGGTGGCAGCACACATTCCAGCTCCTCCTGGGGGCGTTTCCAGACTAGATGGGCTATGTAGTCCCTCCAGCAGGTTCTGGGTCTGCCTTGGGGTCTCCTCCCAGTTGAACGTGCCCTGAACACCTCCAAAAGGAAGATGCCCAAAGTGCCCGAACCACCTCAGCTGGAGCCTTTCGACGTGAAGGAGCAGCGGCTCGACTCTGAGCTCCTTTCGGATGTCCGAGCTCCTTACCCTATCTCTAAGGCTGAGCCCGGCCACCAGGCGGAGGAAGCTCAGATCAGCTGATTATATACACAATCTCATTCTTTCAGTCACTACCCAAAGCTCATGATCATAGGTGAAGGTTGGAACAAAGATGGACTGGACAACTGTCCGGTACAACGTCCACTGTAATGCAGATGCCGCACCAACCCGCCGCTCCATTTTCCCATCACTCAAGAACAAGAATCCCGAGATACGTGAACTCCTTCGCTTGGGGCAGCAACTCGCTCCCAACCCGGAGGGTGAGATGTAAGATCTTGTGTGTTAATCCCATTCTGTGTTTCTTCCCCAGGACCAAGTGGACCGCCTGAAGAGTCTAAACATCCCGGCATGCTCCATCAACTCCAAGCTCCCAGCAGGCGAGCGCCGTCTCATCCTGGCTGACTTAGGGAGCAGCAGCCCCAAGCTGAAGCTGCTCTACATCACTCCGGAGATGGTGGCGTCTCCTTCGTTCCAGCCCTGCCTCACAGACCTGTGCACCCGCGGTTTGTTGTCTTACCTGGCTGTGGACGAGGCTCACTGCGTCTCACAGTGGGGTCACGATTTCAGGCCGGACTACCTTAAACTTGGCGGGCTGCGCACTCGCTTGCCAGGGGTTCCCTGTTTGGCTCTGACGGCGACAGCGCCCAAGAATGTACAAGAGGACATTGCTCAGTCGCTGAAGCTGAGCTTGCCACTGTCTTTTGTTACGCCTGTCTTCCGCAGTAATTTGCACTATGATGTGATCTTCAGGGAGATGCTGCCAAACCCCTACGTCCACCTCCACGCCTTCGTTAAGAAGTCGCTGGCACTGGATGCCGGGTCTAATGCACAGGTTGGTAGACTTGACTCTGTGAGGTGTTTGTGTGGAGCTGCTCCTTTTAGTCCTCCTTCATCTCATGTTTTCTTATGCTGCATGTCGGCGCAGTAGACAACAAACACGTTGTTTAAAGGATAGAAACAGAAATATCTGAATAGAATAACCACGGTGTAGCAGCCACTCTCAATTAAAAAAGGCTCGTACAGTGATGCGTTCAAATGCAAAGGAAAAATTAAGTCACGTCGGATTATTAAAAAATGTTTATTAATGAAAGAATAACAACAAACTTAAATTGGCATAACGTGACGTAAGGAGAAGAAACTATATGATACAGTCAACAGAAAATATTGGAGTCAAGTGCACGGGTAAAAATAAGGTGTAACCATGGAACCACACCTCTCCGTGCCAATTACTGGAAGTTATTAGCATAATGTTTCCACTGCACTAGTTCTCAGTGTAAGCTCAAGAAAAGCCATTTTAAATTTGGCAGATTTGAGCAAAATAGAATCTTACAACAGATTTTTATGAGAGCCAGACTGATTTTTGAGGACAATACCGATATCTAGATTTGAGAGTTTTAAAACTTGTCAACCTTTACCACAAAGTATGTACTGTAATGTACACTGTGTACTGTGTGCACGACATTTTACAGTGCTCATGTGGACAAAATATGTAATGGCATGTTTGACAATGACACTGTTTACAAAAGACCTCAAACATATCTTCATTTCTCTATGGCAAAAAGTCTGTATGTTGGTTATTATCCAACATATGCATGATAAATCTTTTTATAAGATTAATTTTTCACTCAAATAAAGTCTCAGCTCTCTGAATCTATCTTGAAGTAATACTTAAGTTTCCTTTGAATTCAGAGCAGTTTTAATATGATTGATTTAAATATGAATTCTCAAGACTGGTGTCGGCTCACATCACAGTAGTTTTGAGTCCCGTAAATTTCCCTCAAATTCAACTCAAAAAGTTGAGACAACAATACGTGCTTGAGGCATTTTACTGCTGAACAAAACAGTTTAATTTAAGCCAACATCTGCCCGTCTGTGATAAGCGTCTCCACAAACTCACATGCTGCAGGTTACTATGAATGAGTTTGTCCAGAGGGGAGCCTGATCAATAAATTCCCCTTGAACACGAGAGTAAGCACCCTGGTTTCTTTAACCTGCTGTATGTAATATTTGTGAACAGGGTTGTGGGATTGTGTACTGTCGGACCAGGGAAGCCTGCGAAACTGTGGCTTACCAGCTGACCAAGCTCGGAGTCTTGGCCAAGGCTTATCATGCAGGTTAGGCTTTTTTTCCTCCATGTAGGTTGTAGGATTGGAAAACACAAAAAGATTTTTGGCTCACACACTTTAATTCTGCTTTTTATATTTTATACTGCAGGTCTGAAGGCTGGAGATCGCACAGAGGTGCAACATGAGTGGATGCAGGGGAAGGTGCTGGTTATTGTCGCCACCATCAGCTTCGGTATGGGAGTAGACAAGGCCAACGTCAGGTGAGGCAGCGAGGTTTAGCTGTATTATTTTGTTTTGGAAGTAAAGTTAGCATGTGCTAATGTTTGTGTTAATCCTGCAGGTTTGTAGCTCACTGGAATCTGGCTAAGTCCCTGGCGAGTTACTACCAAGAGTCCGGGCGAGCCGGGAGAGACGGGCTGCCCTCCTCCTGTCGCACATACTACTCCCCCAGAGATAAGGAGCAGCTTAACTTCCTCATCCGCCAGGAGATCGGCCGCAGACAGGTCAGCTTAATTAACACGAGAATCTAAAACGTGGGGAGCTCCTTTGAATAAAACCCAAAGAAACATTTTGTGAACTTGTCTGCAGGAAAAACGTGGCTCTGCAAAGGAGACGGACAAAGCAGCCATCACAGACTTTGAAGCCATGGTGTCGTTCTGCATGCAAGAGGCGTAAGTACAGAATTAAGAGCACACACACACACACACACACACACCTAAACAAACACACACATATGCAAGTCAATTTGTTTATTGCATACAAATCTGTAGAGTTAAAGTATGACACCAATACATGAAGTCTTCACCCTGTGCACATTTATAACATGCAGTTTTATACATTAAACGTTCATTACATGCTCTGCTTTTCAAAATAAAATCAATTTCAGGATGTGTACAGCAGAGGGCAGACTTGATCTGTCTTTTAGGTTTTATTATGGAGCGTCAAGCACTTGTTGCAGAACAGCTCCCCCCTCAGGAGGAACTATCACGTTTTAAAGGAACAATATGTAACTTTGCTTCTAACAGCAATATCTAGTGGTTAAAAAAAAATGGCATCTTTGTGTAAATTCAAAACACTGGTGAGTCCTCTTGTAATGGAAAAGTCACCACGAACCGGCCTGTCCGCCATACTGACACTACGGTGAACTCTGTCCTGAAAAAACAGCCTCCACCTCCCGCAGTGAGAGCCGAGTAGGGTCCGTAACTTTCACAATGTCTTTGTCACTTTCCACGATGCACTGTGGGTCAGGATCCAGTGTTTTTATTCACTGGGAATTATCTTAAAGATAAATACAGTGTAATATTGAACTGGGGTCCTTCTTGCCTCTAAACTGTCTTCACCTTTCAAATGCATCTCCAATATTTACTGTGTTTCTGCTCATGGAGCTTTTTAGGTCGGGCAGAATCTAACGTTAACTCCACTTTGTTTCCGTCGACATGGGCAGTGTGACTCTCGTCTGTGAGGCGAATTTCAAAAGAAGAAACATACTGACTGCAGTATTGTTGTCAAGCAGCTCATATTTCAGTTGAACAGTGGTCATTTTATGGTTTAATACAGTAAATATTTTTCATATTGTTCCTTTAAGAGTGACTCTTATTTAAAAGAACACATTAACAGTTTGGCTTTCCTCTTCATCTCTCACTGGGAAACTCGCTTATTATATACATTTTATAGTCCATGTGTGTGCTCTCATTATTAGAGGTCCTTTGTGCTGCCCTGCCTTCGCTGCAGGTCATGAGCGTTGTTGTTGTTGTTGTTGTCGTTGCCTTGTAAAGCGCAGGGATTCTCCAAGGAATGCAGCTTCTCCTGAAAACCTGGCAGCTGCAGCAGGTGTGTCTGGCAGCCGGTCAGGATATCCTTCTTCTCTGTGTTTGTCAGATGCTTTGTTGTTTAAGGGCTGGGCTCCTCTAGTGCCAGTGAACACACCCTGCATGAGGCTGAAATGTCTCCAATGTCTGTCTCTCAATTATATGACCGCAAGGACTTTTTGCTCAAATGTTCGAGCCCTTCATCTTGGTCTTGCGACAGCAGCAGCAGCAGCAGTACGACACGCAGGTCAGCACTGTTATGAGCAGGACCATCACTGCAGGGAGAGGAAATAAAAACATCATAACCAGCTCCATCTTTATAAAACACAGAGTAATGAGTAATAATAGAGAGCGGAGACTCACAGATGAAACTCAGGAGGACAAAGAAAGCTCCCAGCTCTATCGGGCTGGCGTTGGGCAGACCCTGCAGCTTGAACCAAATCTTGCTCAGGAGGGTGAGCGTCTCTTCTCTGGCATCCATCCTAGTGAGACAGGGACGAGTTGGAGACATGTACAGTGCAAGGGTCACGCTTGAAGTTAGTTTACACAGTATCAAATGTATTTGCCTGCGTTCAGTGTCATCAGGATGTGACTCCTGTTGCTTGTGAGACATGCTGGTGTGTTGACACGGGCACATAACTTTCAACAAGCGTTGTTTAACAGTGTCTCAATCTTTGTTTAGGAGCAAGCGGGAAAGAAAGGCAGTGAGGGAGTGCACAGATGTAAAGCATGTGGTTTTTCTAGCCAAGTGTGAAAGTCTGAAAGTGAATCCAGGGTAATGATACAGGGAGGGGGCGGTGCGGCTGGTTCAGGGTGTTGGAGCATACCTAACAGGTTAACCCTCCATCAGGCTTTCTGCAAAACAGAGTTCTTCTTCGTGTTCGACAGAAGACTCCCCTGACAGCTTTTCATGTGTACAGACTGTAATGTGATTTTAATGGGTGGTGTTCAAGTGTCAAGTTGTACGTGATATACGGCTGAAATGGCACTGGGTGTGACAGTCTGTGGGCTCAGCCGCAGTTTGTTTTGTTGGATTGAATCGCAAAACATATTATCGACACTGCCACATCCTTTAAATCGTTGTTGTTTTTGTGTAGACCGCAAGAAGACCAGGGAGCACTTTAGTGGAAGATAATCAAGATCCAAATAAAGATTAAAGACGAGTGATACCATAAAATATGTAGCTGGAGCCTTCGCTTAGCATAAGGAGTGGAAACAGATCGCCTGGCTCTGTCCAAAGGTAACAAAATCCACCTAACAGCACCTCTAAAGCTCTATACTATCGATACAGCGTGTTTAAAATGATACAATATGATAGTTTAATAGTGCAGAACTGTAAAAAAACAGATCTACAGTCAGATTTTCAACCCAAGGCTGCAGAGATGAAGCAGCAGGGAATAAAACTGATGAATAGTGATAATAATGTTAATTACTATTAATATTATTCCAATGTTACATATGAATACTGATACAGAAAGGAATAAACAAACAAAAGTATCATATTTTCTGTGTCTAGGGCTTTTTGAACCTTTTCATTGGATAGCAGCAGCGTAGCAGCTGAAGAGTGACAGGAAGGTGAGAGAAAGTGACATGCAGCAAAGGGCCGCAGGTTGAAACTAAACCCTTCGACCTGTGTACATGGGGCGCTCGCTCCACCAGGTGAGCTACAGGGGTGTGGTGTTGTATTGGAGTTTGAAATTCTGAAATCGTGACGACCTTAAAGCTCACTCATTACCATTATCTATCTCGTGCGTTCAACAAGTTTAAAAACCAAAGTATAAAACTGATAATTTGCCGTTTCCAGTCTTCAGTTTTATAACAGAAACTTCTTAAGTCTCCACTGGTTACCTGGCAACTGGTCCTGTCCAAGAAAAAGTCTGGCACACGAACAAAAAAATGCCAAAAACTTAACTAAACTTAACTAAAGTCCTAAACAAAGTCAGGCTGTTTTACTGTGGGGTATTTCCCTGAAAATAAGTTTAATTTATTGGCTCCAGCGTGGCTTCATGTGGCCTGTCAGTTAACTTCTTGTTCCCTATTAAAGGGTTTGTAAGCAAAATGACGGTGAAGCTGAAACAGCACTTCTATTAAACAGAAACAACTAAATCTTTGTTGTAATAATTGTTAGTTATTGTTTTTACAAAGCTGTTCTTGTTGTTTCTGTTACTTGGTAATGTTCATGTTTATTTCACATGATTATAGCATAGTATAAAAGGAAAAAAAGCAAGTAAAAAGTCTGCAGCTGAAATGAAATGACTAAAAACTAATCAGATTTACTAAACACAAAATCTTCCCAGAGCAAAGATTTCTTGCAGAGCTGCTCTTACAGGAATATTGCATATCTAATACAGCTGAGTGTCACTGAGTGTTCCAGTTTTAGTGCGGCTGAATTCTCACGAAAGAGCCTTTTGGAGTGCAGTTTGAGATTTTACGATGCTAAACCTGAGGCGTCATCGCTTTAGAAACATACATAGTTATTTAACAGACATTCTGCACGGTCACTGCTTGGCGGAGGTTATTTTTAGACCTTGTTTGCATCTATTTTTGAATATTACATTCATACTTTTGAATAATGTAATCTGCAGACAGTGAGACATCCAGCTCTTAGCCAACATCTTGCTCCTTCAGAACAGACTTAGTTTAACTTCCCGGTGTGTGTGTTTGCACCTAACAAGTCTTTAGTAAGTATTTTTAAACACATTCTTCACATTCTCCCAAACCTGGAGTATTTCACAGTTAAACACACTTACCTGTAAGAGACTTTGTTGTTCTCAAACGTTCAGCCGAGCTCAGACTGACAACTTAAAAAAAAAAAAAACAGAAGTGAGCTGACCAGTTGATGAGGAGGAGACGTCAGGTAACTCCTTCAGGGAAGAAATGTTATGTTTATCACAGCGTGTCTTTATTTGTTGCTGAGTCGTGCGGTACGTCATCCAGAGGAGGAGTCCTCAGACGAGCAGACAGAGATTAGCGGGCATGTTGAGATTAGAGTTAGGGATAATTCCTCAGGTACTGATGAGTGTCTGCACGTTGAGTGGAGGAAAAGTGAGATGAGGCCAAAAACCACCAACATTCACGGCTCCTCTTAATCTTTTCTTTGCTCCTCAGGTTTGCCGCTCTCCCCGTCTCCGTCGTGGTTGTTGGTAGTGACACACAGAGTTATTTCTCTGCCGTGACTTACTTTAGTTTGTTCTCTCCTCAGCAGTCCTCCCCGGGAGTGACTGTTGCTTCAGACTCTTTGTGTGCCTCTCTGTCTGTCCCCACCTCCTCCCTCTTTCATGGCGGTGCAGACTTTTCCATTTCCAGTAAGGTAGTTAGTTTGTCGTTGAAGTGGCTCGTCTGACGGCTCAAACTGACTCTGTGTGTTACATAATAACTGGATCTGATGCAGATGTTTTTCATTTAGAAAAAAAAGGCAACTATCACATCTAATACTGTGATTTTAGTAAGGAAGATATAAAGCAGGAGAAGGAACAAAATGAATAAGAGTATTGTGTCTCTGACTAATTACCTCCCAAATCAAGATTCAATTTGCTCTAATGAATTCTTATTATCAGTACATGAAGAAGTGCTGAAGTTAACATGAAGGATAATAGACTAGTGTTGTTTAATTTTTATTTCATGTGACTAGCGAGCCTTATTTGATCTATTTCATAACAGAAACATCGATCATAGTCGTGTGTGATGGTTACACAATAGCTGATAGATCAATGATGCTCTAGATTATCAGTGTATGATGGAGAGACGCTCGCTGTGTGCTCAGAAACATCATCAGGCTCTTTCTGTTTTACAGTTCTTTATGAATAAATGTCAGCAATCGTATATAAATGTATAAAGAATAACTCTACACCACTGTTTGCTGTCCAGTCAGACATTTCTTTTAACTCCCTCCAGCTCGTCAGCTGTCCCTCCAAAGTCTTAAGGGCCTGCTGTAATACAGCAGATATCATTTACAAGTCTGTCGTACTGATTACAAATGGTAATATCACACATAGGAAACACAAACTGTGCCGACTAAACTAAGAGAAATACACAAAAATAAAGGGTGGGGGTGAGGTAAGAGTTGAAGATGAATGGCTAGGGTTGAACCATTATTATCCTCTTTGTCTTCTTCATCAGAGGTGTAGTGTTGTATAAAAGGGGTCCAGGTCCTCATGAATCGTTGTGTGGTTTCTCTGAGTGTCCCTCTAACTTTAGGAAACACTTTGTGTCTCTTATCCATCTTGTTGTTGATCTTGAAGCTAGGTGGAGAACTTCTCGAGCCTTTAATGGGACATGATTCTGCTATAACTCCAAAAATGAAGAGACTTTTCTCTTCCAAACGTGGATATGATCTGCTGGTTTGCCTTTACACCGAGGGCAGGAATGGTCTGCATTAGGGTATATATCTGCTAGTCTTGCATTGATCAGGTGGCTCTATCAACTCTATCAGGCTGTGGCGAACACATGGAGATGAAGTATGTATTAGTTTAAGAGATGCCTCCCAGCATTCCTCATTCAACTCTTCACCAAGGTCCAGTTCCCGCTGTCTCAATGTCTAAATTTCAAGACTTAACTCGCTGTCTTGCGTCTGTTTTGTTGATGTATTCTTATTTGCAGGAGCTGTATCACTGTCCTGTCCTGACAGGTCTTCTTTGTCTCTCCATCTTCCCACCAGTTGTCGCCATGCCACCATCTCCAAGTTCTTCGGAGACAAGACGCCAAACTGTGCCGGAGCCTGCGACTACTGTCGTAACCCCAAAGCTGTACGAGCGCAGCTGGAGAAGGCGGCTGCACTCAGCACCAAGACCGAAGCCCAGAGCAAAGAGCCCAGCGGACCGTTCGGTTTCCAGCCAGGCCTTTACGAAGGAGGGAAGAAGGGCTATGGCTTTGAAAGGCACGGTGACTTTTGTGACGCTGTCTGAAATGTTGGGTTTAACAGTGAACCTGTAGACTGACTCTGACCTCACACCTCGCAGGTACGATGAATGGGAGGGCAGCACGAGTGAAGATGACGGCACACTTAGGAAAAAGGAGTTTTCTGACCTCTTCAAGAAGCAGATGAACATGCGGAAGGTGAATCAACACACACAAACTTGTTTTACGAGTAGAAAAACAACTCCACGCTGGGTTTGTGTTGTGTCTTTTTACATCTGTTTGCCAGCTGTTGGCAGCAGGAAGGGATGTTGGGGCTGTTGAGGCCCCTATAAGTGAGGATCGTGGTAAAACGCTCCCACATGTTCAGTGGAACTGGCGCAGCATTGAAGTAAAACTCAGCGTATCCGAGTGGAGCTCGTCCAGTTTACAACATCAATAAAAGCAGGAATGCCGTGATTGAAAGGAGGAGAGAGACCAAGAGACGCAAACAACAAATGAGAGATGTGGTTAAAGCTTAAAAATTAGAAACAAACTGTTTGGAGCATACAGAACAAACAGACAAGGTGAGAGTAACATGCTGCTGCTCTCTTTTGATGGTCAACTCGCGACTCGCTTACTGTAATGCCCTCCTGACGGGCCTCCACAGTCGCTACAGTGAAACCTTTTTAGATGATCCAGAACGCGATAAATCAGCCCAAGAGGTCACACGTTACCCCACATTAAATTCAAATTGCTAATGCTGACTACAAAGTAATCTCCAATTCTGCAACCACCTACTTGAGTCTCCTCATAGAGACATATGTTACCTCTTCCAATGAACGACGCCTGGCTCTGCCACCCGTACGCTCAGGGCAATCCAAACTTCTCTCGTCTGTTGTCCCCTTTAGTGGTACGTCCTACCACTTCCTACCAGATCAGGGGCGTCCCTCTCTAACTTTAAAAACCTCCTGAAGACCTCCAGCTCTTCAGAGAGGACCTCCTCTCCAACACTACCAACAACTGGACATAAATGACTAAATGTAATGAAATAATGAACTTTTAGTCATCTTTGTGGAGCATTTTGCGTAGTGACAGTAGAAATTTGACAGGAAATGACGGAGAGAGACAACTTGCTGAGCTCGAGTCTCAATGTTGTGGTCTGTGGTTGGTGTTTCAACCCCTATGTCACGCAGTCACCGCACAAAATTCAAACAGGTTTATTTGGCGGTGTAAGGGTTAATGTGGATGAGCATACTGAATCTTCTTCTTCTTCTAGAAGTTACTTTGTTTTTGTGAATGTCTGAGAATTAACTTGTCTGTGCTCGTGTTTCTGTAGGCAGGTGAAGGTCCGAGGGAACACTTTATTCCTCCAGGTAAAATCAAGAGAAGAATTAAAATAGTTCTGAATGATATCGAGGCTCGTCTGTGCTGTCGTGTAACCGGCCATGTGTGTCCTGCTGTGTGTAGATGCTGACTGTCCACTCAGAGAGGCCAGCAGTCAGAGGATCCCCAGGCTCACTGTGAAGGTACAAGCACAGCGCTCGGACACATTCCTCATACGCGCTGCGCTCATTAACACGTCTGAAGGAATTCAGTGACTCATGTGTGATGAGAGGTGAAGGGAGACCGTAGAGCCGCGCTGCAGATGTAAACAACAAAAAGAAACAAAAGAACAAGACTGCAGGAGATTAAAACGCTCACTCAGGCTCATCAGTACAAGATGTTATACAGTAAAAGTGAGCTGAATCTGCAGCCTCACTTTCTGAATCCTCAGTAGCAAATAGACAAAATATACAAATATGTCAAAATATGTCTTTATAATGCAGCCAGCTCAAACTTTTATGTGATTACAGGGCAGCAATGTGTAAGATGTGTGGCATTGATCCATCTTTAGTTTTTATATTTATTGCTGATAAATATATTTTATTTCAGGCCAGAGAGCACTGCCTGAGCCTCCTGCAGGAGGCATTACATGGCCACCAGGGGGCAGAAGATCCGTTCAAGTAATCACACAGACACACGCTTCAAACATTCAAACATTCACAGTTAATTTTCTTGCAGAAAAGTCGCCCTACATTGTCTTTTAATGTCTTCTCCACCTCTCAGCTGCGACACCCTGTCTTTAGCCGTGGATCTGGAGCACGAGGTCTTCAAGAGCAGCAAGTCGTCCAACTTGTACAAAGCTGCCGTCTTAAAGAAGGTAACAGCTGTCTGTCCGGCCTGTCGCAGCCTCGCTGGTAGATGATACATTACTGAGCTTGTGTGTTGTTTTAAAGGTGTCCGAGATGAAGAAGACAGCACCTGCTCCAACTCGAGGAAATGATGACAACGAAACAGAAGTCAAAGAGGAAGCGACCGCCTCTTCCTCCTGTTCTGACGAACTTCAGGGGTTCACGTCTGCATCAGAGATCTACTCAGTAAGATACACACTTACACATTAGGTTTGTTGTGTCTGCAGACTGTTTAGATATTAAAATGTCTTCTTTTCTTTCCATTATTCCTCCAGATGAAGCGTAAGAGGGTCGGAGCAGGTCTGAGGGGCTCATCCAACCCCTTCGTGTCCGCTAAGGAGCTGCTGAAGCCGTCCATGTTGGACAGCAAAGAGACGGAGAGCGGCAGCGAGTCCAACACAGATGCATCTTCGGCCGTAACGTCATCCATCAGAGCCAGAGCGAATGCCGTCGCCGCCTCCCTGAACAGCCCGACGAAGACGGGCAAAGCCATGAGCAAGAAGCAGCAGAAGTTAGCAGAAGCGGCGAAGAGCTCCCGCAACATTTCCCAGTACTTTGTGAAGAAACAAACGATGGAGAAGAGCCAGGAGGAGGAGATGGAGGTGGACGAGGAGGGACTTGATACTGCATTATCTCATACTACCACAGTCGACCCACAAGAAGACAGTAAATCACAGAAACACTCACCAGAATTGATTCCTGTGGAGTCAGAGACTGAAGAAGAAAGTAAAACAGACGTAATAATTATACCTGACGAGGAAGAAGAGGAAGCGTTGGAGCTGGAGCAGCTTCAGGAGACACCTAAAGAGTCCACGACAGAGTAAGACGCCCTCGATGAAGCATTTTAAGATGATAGAAAAGTTGTCTTGTCTTAACTCTGACGTTATTTTGTCTCACACAGACCAAACAAACCAGCAGAAGAAGCTAAACCGCCTCTAATATCAGAGGTAAGCGTCTGCTTCCTGTCCAGTCTTCACGATTTGTTTCCCACTCAGTGACCGATCATACATGTCTGTGTTTCCAGGTGACGGATGATGTGAAAGCGAACAGAGAGTCGTCTCCTCCAGCGAAGCGCAGCCGCCCCGCCGACGGCAGAAGAGTAACCTTCAACCCCAACGTGCAGGAGAGAGCCCTGCTCCCTGTTAATGAGCCGCCCAAGCCCGTGACGCTGAAGGAGGCAGCTGACATCGTGGTCCGCTACCTGGACCCGTTTTACACTCAGGGAAAGTTTGCCAACAAGGTGAGAATGGCGTGAATGCAGTGTGAAATGAGAAGTTTCAGATAAACTCTCAGCTGTCGCTTTCTTTGCTTGTAGGAGCTGTTTAAGTCCTTCGCCCGCTACTTGTCTCACCTCCTTGCAGAGGGGAGGAGTCGCGGTAAAGGCCAAGGTAAGCAGGGGATAAATCATCTAAATGTGCTTTGCTGCATGTGACGACTCCTCTCTAATTCCTGTCTCTGTGTCTGCAGTTAAAGCCGAAGCCAAAGCTCTCATCAAGAAGCTGTTCAGCAGCGTCAAGCGCTGTGAGAGCGAGGAGGACTGGAAGCACCTTAAAAGACCGCACAGCTGTAAAACCACAGAGAACAAGGAGTAATGGGAAGGGAAATGAAGCCATTTTTAGGGTCAAACCCTCTTCCTCTTTGTCAGTGCCTAAAGCTTCCCTTTTCCAGTGATCTCAGGCTTCGCCACAGACGCCTGCCGACCACGTTAATGGTTGATTTGCTGCTAGAGTTCTGCTTTTTTCCAGGCTCCTCGCTGCTACAGTAGCTTATGTCAATAATAAAGCAATAACATGAAAGCCAGAGGAAGCAGAGGTAAAACTGCATACTAATACACGACGTGTTGTTCATGTTCCAGCTGATTTACTGTAAATTGTGTTTACTTTACGTCACTGACGACCAAATATCTGATTTTAAATTCATTTCACGACAGTATGGAGAGTTTGTGTTACTGCACTTAAAGGTCGAGTGTGTACGTGTGCAGAAATGGAATATAATATTCATAACTATGTTTTTTTTAGTGTACAGTCACCTATAAATAAGACTTGTTATGCTTTTGCTACCCTCTTCCTCTGCCATGAGTCTGCCATGTTTCTACGGTAGCCCAGAACGGACAAACTAAACACTGACTCTAGACAGGGCGTTTCACTTTTGTTGCACATATCATGACTACTGTAGTTTCTCCTTCATGCCTGGAACAAGAGGCCGAGTAACCACACCGCTCGATGCCACTAAATCATACACACTGGTCCTTTAAACCTTCTTCAAGTTTGTTTCCATGCTGAGCTGAAATGAATGAATCTGAGGCTGATGGTGTTTAGTTTTGTAGTCATTTGGTTTTAAACCAAAGTATTTGACACATTGAAATTTTGACCTGACTGCCAGATGAAAAGTCACCAAAGTCATCAGGGTTCATCCTCTGGGGACCACACAAGTCTGTGCCAAGTATCATGTCAATCTATCAAATCGCTGTTTAAGATACTTTAGTCTGGACTAAAGGTGTGGACCAACCAACAAACCAACGTAGAGCCAGACCGACAGCACGGGGCTGATGTTTACCATCTTAGTATAGCGTGTTAGCATGTTAACAGTTGCTAATTATCATTAAACAGAAAGTACAGCCGGTGCTGATGGGAATATCGTTAGTTTTGCAGTTATAGTTACAGTTATAATTTGACACAGTGAAATTTTGACTTGACTGCCTGATGAAAAGTCAACGGGGTTCATCCTCTGGGGACCACACAAGTCTGTGCCGATGTTTGACCGTGACGTGAAGAAAACATAATTTAAGTAAAAAAGATAAAATAAATAGAAAACACTGGAACAGCGTTTAGTACTTGACATAAAGCAGACAGCTGCGTGTCGTGATGTTTCTCCCGCTGCTAAGTATTTTTGTCTTTGGCTGCTTGACTGCAGAACAAAGTGACATGATCGATAATGTGTGACGTAAAAACTGTCGTTTGTGTTTTCTTTAATTTAAAACTTTTGTCTTCGGTTTCGTCTCTTATGCAGAATGACGGTTTATTCTTTGTTTTTTTTAGACATGGTTTCCAATGAGGGAAATGTTCTTAGTTGTGCCTGTCAGGCCCATAAAGAGTACTTGAAGCAGCGCTGATGGACACAGAGAGTCCATCCACTCTTTGCTCATACATGTTTACAATAAAGTGCTGAGGAGGAACAGACCAGCAACAGTGTGAGACCTTTAATTCATGACCACTTATATTCAAGCTTAAAGGAGAAGGAGGGGGAGGAGGAGGAGATGTCCGTGCCAGGGAGGCTGTCAAATAGACGGTGATGTCATCTCCAGTGGTGCTGCCTTCAGGTGCTTCTTGTAACTTACAGCTTTCACTCTCCTACATTCACACAATGAAACATAAAAGATGATTAAATTAAGTGAGAACAACATGGCAGCAGAAGACTGAACATATGTGATGTGTTTGGAAGGCCAGCTCATGTTTATCGTATCGTATCATATCTTTAAAGCCTAAATAAGGTAGAAATTGATAAAAAAAATTTGGGGAGCCTGACATCTGAGAAATACATTACTCTATGGAAACAGGAATAGGAGGCTTCTCAGTTTGCAAAATAGGAGCTGATCCTGAAAAACTGGTTAACTGCACCCAGCAATATAGCAACACCACTCAACACAATATCAACTGACACGATGAGGGCGTTAAAATGGACGCACCTTTCACTGTTGTGTTGCATATTTCAGGTGTTTAAAGCAAATTTGTAGCCAGGTGTTGTCCTATCATAGAAAAACTGTACAATACACAGAAGATGAGAGGACTGTTTGTGAACACAGAACAGATGAGGTCTGGAGTTTTACATCCCAATCAGTGAGATGAAATATTAGAAGGATAAGCAAATAAAAAAAAAAAAAAAAAGAGGTCTAGATGGAGCCTGCATGATTATAACAACAACATTTCCCCCAGTATTTAACCTCCTTCTCTTCTGTAGTCGAAGGATGAACGTTACTTTCTCCATACTGCAGGTAGAGTTGATCTGGAGTAATTTCCCTGCAAATGTTTAATATTCTAGCTCAGGTTTTAATTTAAATTCAGATTTATCTCAGGTTAATTTTAATGTATGGCAACTGTGTGTTTACATGCTGGCATCTATCTTTAACATTTTATTGGTTTTATTGTTGTAGTTTTTATGTTTGGTCTTTAATTTTTATGCAATTCTTCTTCTTTTTCTTCTCATCTGCTTTTATTTATTATAACATTTTATAATAGTTTGGCCACATGTTATTTATGTATTATCTATTCTGTTAAATTCTTCACATTGTTTCTGTTTTTATTTTTGTTCTGTGAAGCACTTTGGATTGCATGTTTGCATGAAAGGTGCTATATGAATAAATAAAGTTTGAGTTTGAGTGTTAAATTTGTATTTTTTGGTTGGGGTGTGATGAACAGCACACCATATTTGAAGCCACACATTTTCTTTGATTGCTCTATTAGCTTCTTTTTTCCCAGTGCTTCCTTGGATGGAGCATCTAGTCTCTTGCTATGAGACTGCCATGCAAACAGTTGATATAACATGAAATTTAAATGCAGTGCTGCAGCAGGATAAAGAGAAAAGAGGTTAAAGAGCCACACACATCTTGTGGAGCATTCCCGACTGCACTTGAACGCAGCAGAGGACTGTCAATCTGCGTCTGCAGGGCCGTGCTGCTGCTGCTGCTGCTGCTGCACATCAAACACTGATGAGACCAACATGACACCCTC
The DNA here is from genome assembly GCA_033000465.1 of Sciaenops ocellatus. NCBI lineage: Eukaryota > Metazoa > Chordata > Actinopteri > Sciaenidae > Sciaenops > Sciaenops ocellatus. The sequence continues at coordinate 18,995,962 of CP136877.1, forward strand.
TGTGTTTATCTCCACCAGCTGTTTGACTCCATGTTTGCAGGTCTGAGCGGCCGGAGGTGTTTCAGTCCGCAGATGATGCTTCATGGAGCAGGTGCACCGCCGGGATTTGATGTGATTTGTCTCAAAGGGTTACACACCGTGGGAGGCTGCGCCGCTGTTGTTTGTTGTCACTTCCGGGCGAGCCAGTCGGTGAATTAGCAGATCACATCGCCGCGTGAAGAAGGAGAAGGAGGAGAAGGAGGAGAAGAAGGAGGAGAAGTTCATCGATGCTTCGTGCAGGCAGGATGGAGGAGTTTGTCACGGAGGAAGAGGAGCCATGGTACGATCAGCGGGACCTGGAGCAAGGTGAGACTTCATTTATTTCTCCTGTGTCAGGTTTGTGTGTGACGGAGAGGAGGAGGAGGAGGAGGAGGTGGTGGTGGTGGAGGAGGAGGAGGTGGGGATCACACGGTATAACAATGCCCCATCACAGGCACTGTTCTCCGGGATGAAAGGATTCATGCAGCAGGGGTGGATGGAGGAAGAGAGGGGGCTGTAAACACACCCTGAACATCTCATGTCATAATGTGGACACTGTCTGTCTCTGTCTCTCTGTATCTGTATGTGTCTATCTGTATCTGTATATCTCTATCTGTATCTGTCTGTCTGTATCTGTCTGTCTGTATCTGTATGTCTCTATCTCTATCTGTATGTGTCTGTCTCTGTATGTCTCTGTCTCTGTCTCTATCTGTATGTGTCTATCTGTCCCTGTCTGTCTCTGTCTATCTGTATCTGTATGTCTCTATCTCTGTCTGTCCCTATCTGTATCTGTCTCTCTGTATCTGTATCTCTCTATCTGTCCCTGTGTCTCTATCTGCCTCTATCTGTCTCTGTCTGTCTGTGTCTGTCTGTCTCTGTGTCTCTCTATCTGTCTCTGTCTCTATCTGTCTCTGTCTGTATCTGTCTGTCCCTATCTGTATCTGTATGTCTGTATCTGTCTCTGTCTGTCCCTATATATCTCTGTCTATCTGTCTCTGCATGTCCCTATATATCTCTATCTATCTGTCTCTGCATGTCTGTCTCAGTCTCTGCCTCTGCCTCTGGACGTCTCTGCCTTTCATCTCTGCTCTCTTGCTCTGCCAATTATTGTGATCTTGTCAGCGTTGTTTCCCAGAATAGTCGAGCTTCAGTCTTTGCAGTCTTACATCTACCACAACACTCTGTGCTCACTCTGTAAGCACCAATCATCTCTGGACGGAGGTAGAGACAGTATTCAGGGACGTTCACAGCCTCCACGTCCGGTTGTTTGGGAGTGTTTGCGTTTGCTGCTCCGCCTCCGGACTGATTGACTTCCTCAGTAATGACTTAAATGGATGCACTTTAACGTCGATAGAGGAGGATGTGTGTCCTTCTGTGTCCTCAGCATCACCTCCTCCACCCTCTGTGATGATCACCTGCTGACCCAGAGAGCAAAAGCAGCTTTGTGTCTCATCATCACATTGTTACACAGTGAAGAGAGGAGGAGAGAGAGGCAGGTGGATTTTGCTGCCGGCGAGCATCTCATCTCAGCATTATTCAGTGCAGAGCTTGAAATCCCCTCGCTGATCTGATTAGGGAGACCCAGACCAGACATCCTTTAGTCGGGATCAGAGATTCCAGGTTTTGAGGTCAGATTGGCGGTGAAATTGCTTGCAAACGTCATCCATAGTCGGGCCAGAAATAAGATTCGATGACCCCCTGTCTTCATCGTGATCTGACAAACATATGATGCACCTTTAGGCAGATGATGTCACGTTTTTCTGCTGCGATTGAACGTGAGATTTACACATGAAAGAGCATCACACGTGCAGGGAAACATGCATACTACACGGATAGATGGCTTCATCAGTGTGTTTTAAACAGATGTGACAGCCTCTCATCCGTGCACATCGTCATGAAATTACATAACTAATACTCGGCACGTGACAGGAGCAGAAACAGAGCAGGCCGAAGGCTTGCTGTAACTCTCTCCTCGCACACTTTCACACAGCTCATTATCACGGCGTCGTGTTATCAGTTCTGGGTTGTTAATGATTAACCAGAACTGCACGGATGGATCAACTGTAAAGCAATCTCTCGTGTTTTACACCTACGATGATGTCCCTGTGATCGCTCACGCTGTCACACTGTGGTGACAAAACGCTGCATTCATGTCCAGTAAATGGACGTCAATGGCTCTTCTGTGTCTTCCCCGTCTTTTCACTCCTCCAGTAAGAAGTTGTTATGGTCTCTAAAGTATGCAGAGCCAGCAGGATTCTCCTCCTCCTCCTACTCAATCCAGCCAGCAGAGGAGATGAATAATGTATGTTTGAAGCTGTGTTGTAAAATAACAACAACTCTCATGCCCCTGCTGTGCACATGGCTACAGGTCTGCATTGATACAATACAGTGACGCTCATTATGATTGTGTTTCAAAGCTCCGATCCAACAATCGAAACTCTCAAACTTTCTCCTGTTTACGTCTGCTCTCCTTCCTCGACTCCCCTCAGATCTGCACTTGGCAGCCGAGCTCGGCAAGACTCTCCTGGAACGCAACAAGGAGCTGGAGGACTCCTTACAGCAGATGTACATCAACAATGAGGAGCAAGTGCAGGAGATAGAGGTACGCTTGTTACATCTGTTGTAACTGTGCCAGTCTGCCGTGTTCAATACAGATAAACTCGATCCTTTTGTTTTAGTATCAAGCTCATTATTGTAAAAAGGTTGTTCTGTGATCTTGAAAGGACGTGCAGCCTCGAGTCCTTATTAGTCAGAAGTCTGGCTGAGGATGAGTGTACGCAGAAGAACCAGTACATGACTCAACACATCAAACAAAAAAACACTTTAGAAAAGCAAAAATGTGGACGTGTGTTTCTAAGATTAATTCACACATACAGCCAGACACATTTGCATCATAGTGTATTCTTTTGAAAGATGCTTTTGTCCAAAGTAACTTAAATATGTGCATTCAACACCCATAAGACGAGCTATGGTTGGTTGTGCTACCAACCACAAACTATTTCAACTATTTTTTAAAATCTTTTTGCTACTCCAACCATTTATGCATTAGTTTTAAATAGTAGCTGTTTTATAATTTAGCTTTTTTGCTAAGTATATAAACATTTCTGTTCCCTAGTTTTCACACATATTGCAACACATAGTGGTACCCTCTCCCTCTCGTAGCTGCAGATGTATCCCTGCAGTGGATGAAATGTTGAAGATGTATCTACAAATAAATAAATGTGCCTCTCTCGCAGTATCTGTCCAAGCAATTGGAAATGTTGAGGGAAATGAACGAGCAGCACGCAAAGGTGTATGAACAGCTGGATGTTACGGCCCGAGAGCTGGAGATCACCAACGAGAAGCTGGTGCTGGAGAGCAAAGCCTCACAGCAGAAAATAGACAGGTGAGCGACTGTAAACCACGTTCATAATCAGGGATCGAAGTTCTTTACAAATCATATTAGTGGTCTGAAGTCTGAAAGTAGTTTTCAATGGCTGCCTCTGTTCTTTTAAATCTGCTTTGTTTTGTGGCTTTGAGAATGGTATGCTGAGAGAGTTAAGTCACCTTAACGATGATGTAACAAGCAGTGAACAAACATTTGCGTGTGTGTGTGTGTGTGTGTGTGTGTGTGTGTGTGTGTGCACAGGTTAATGGGCACCATGGAGACGTTGCAGGGTCAGGTGGACAGTCTGACGTCTCGGGTGGAGGAGCTGAGGACTCTGGAGGAGCTGAGGGTCCGCAGAGAGAAGAAGGAACGCCGCAAGACGGTCCACTCGTTCCCCTGCCTCAAGGAGCTCTGCACTGCACCGAGGTCACTGTTAGTTTATTTTCTCCTGTACAAAGAGGCACACAGAGTAGTATGTTGCTAACACTAGCTGCATACAACACAACACTTGCACCTACCAGGGTAGCAAGAAACTTAGCAGTCATGATCGATGACCAGCTACCCTTCTCTGATCACGTTGTCCTAGTTGCCTTACCTGACTCAACATGTTCCTCTTACCAGTGGTCCAAAACGCCTGTGTTACAAAGACAGATGCTCTCCCTGGTGCTCTGAGCTCACAGTCTGGGCAGCCTGGCTAACAAACTGAGCTAACAGCAGCTACAATTGGCCTGGGTTTACTTCACTGTCCATCAGGAAACTCTGTAAATCACAGAGAGTTGATGTGGAGAAGCTGAAATCACAATCAACACTAAGTAGAGTAGCTTAGCAGAGCTTAACCATCTCTGCAGTCTTTAGTTGTAACAACATGATTTACTAGCTTTAAGTGATTATGTATTGTATCTGTTAATCTCATTTATTAGTTCAGATGAACAAGACACCTGAGCAGCAGCTCACTGAGTGATGCAACATTTGTTTTTATCAGGTATGAGGACGGTTTCCTGTTGGCCAACCCGGGCAGTGTGGACCTCGCTGAGAGAAAGCCAGCTGAGGAGGAGAACGAGCGCCTGAGAGACATCGTCTCCTCCCTGCGTGCAGCCATGGCCTCTGAGCGGTCCATGAGGGAGAGCGCTGAGCGGGAGTGCACCTCCGTGCTGCAGGAGTTTGAGCGCCTCGAACAGCGTCTGTTAGGAGCAGAGGGCTGCCAGCTCCGGGTTCAGGAGCTCGAGGCTGAGCTCCAGGAGATGCAGCAGCTGAGGAAGTCCAGGATGTGTCTGATTGGGGACATGGAAGACGGCCTAGAGACGCTGCTCAGTAACGGCCCCGAGACAGACACCCCAGAGGTGGTCATGGGGCTGGAGGAGGGAGGTGATGGAGAGGCCGCGGGCACAGGGCAGCAGGGAGGCCCAGTTAGGAAAAGCTGCAGTGACACAGCTCTGAACGCCATCTCGGCTCGAGACGCCTCAGGCAGGCGTCAGGGCAGCTACGCCCTCCATGCCAACGGCGTGCGCAAACGTGGCATGTCCATCCTGCGGGAGGTGGACGAGCAGTACCACGCCCTGCTTGAGAAGTACGAGGAGCTGCTGGGGAAGTGTCGGCGTCACGAGGAGAGCTTGTGCCACGCCGGGGTGCAGACCTCGCGCCCCGTCTCCAGAGACCCCTCCATGAAGGAGTACAGCATGTTCACCGCAGGGCCTTCGACATCGGGGGCCGTCGCCACGCCTCCCACGCCCCCTCAAACTCCCTCCACACCTGAAGCTCTGGAGGGGATCAGCAGGCAGGTGGAGCAGGTGGACAAGAGGCTCAGCCAGAACACGCCGGAGTACAAGGCGCTGTTCAAAGAGATCTTCTCCCGCTTGCAGAAAACCAAGAGCGACATGAACTCCACCAAGAGCAGGAAGAGTCATAAATGAGCTCTGAACAGAGATTTATTTACCTCACTGTTTCGAAGGCGTCATCACGCCTGTAGCCATGAGGTCAGGTGATAAATGAAGCATTCAAGGAAGGAAGGAAGGAAGGAAGCTACACTGATTAGTTTGAAGCTGCCAAACGTTGCGAATGAAATGCCTTTTTCTGAGTGAGAGTTATCAGTGTGGAAGATGTTAGGACGCCATGTGATGTCTGACGTACTGACAAAGAAATGATTTAACTATTTATTTATGGAAACTAATAATTAAGTCAAATTACAGCATTTGCAGCATGTATCTAATAAACACTAAGTGCTAAATTGATCTTTAAAAGCAGGTAGAAACTAAAAAACACTCGAGCTTTTGACCAGCTCGAGCGATTATGTGACTGTTTGTGTGCAAGACAGCTGCCAAAGTGTACCGTGCATCAGTGTTTGATATCCATTTTGTTTATTATGACTCGTCCACACCTGAAGAGGTGGAGACGCCTCTGCGGCGCATGCGTTACGAGCTGCAGGGGAACGATCTCTGTCTCAGGGATAATCGAATTCTGCACTGTGCTATCATGTCAAAGTTACTCCTGTAGTAGAAAATGTTTTCTGTTCATTAAAATAAGAAATGTATCGACCGCGTTCTGTTTTTGTGAAGCGCTCAGCGAGGCAGGTTGGACAAAGATAGGCTTGCAAAATTCCTGGAATTTCCAAAGTGGGAACTTTCAGTGGGAATTAACAGGACTTTATGTGAATAAATTAAATATAGTTGGGGAATATTTTAGCATAATTTTGACTAAAACAACCAGATTTCATGCACTTAAATATCAATCACATGCACATAGCACACTGCTTACTGCAGGCACAGATGATTTCTAGAACCTGGACCACACTTTGGAGTGCAGAGCACTACTGAAGCCACGTGGACGACAAAGTGAAGAAAGTTTTGATGATATTATGTGGTAAATATATTTAATGTGTGGTATTAAAGGTTTAATGAAAATATATTCAAACAGTAGGGAGCCAGCGGATAAATTAGCATCATTTCATTGACGATTTATGAGACTATCTTATGATGCTCGCTTACCCCCATTTGCTAAATTCCCAGTTAATTCACATAAATCCCACAGATAGTCTCCAATTTGGAATATTTCCAAAATTCCCCAGCTTCCCATGGAAAGTTACTGGAAATTTACCACCCCTTTGTAATCATAAACAAAAATAAAAACAGGACACGTGCAGGCCCAGTCTCAACACTTTAATGTGAACACAGGAGATCAGTAAACTGTAGGTAATACAAGTAGCACACATTGAGTCAAACCCAACCCACAGAGAGAGAAACATCAGCCCCTGACAGCTGAATGAAGCTGACTTCATTCACATATTTATGGAGTGTATAGTAATAACAACAGAACAAACACTTTTATATGGCAGGATGCGTTAACCCAGCATTGTGTTGTTTTTTTTTTTGTGGGGGTGTTGGACTGATGAGTCTCTGTACTGGTTTCACCTCACTGATGTCAAGTCAGCGGGAGCAGCATGTGGTTGTAAGAGACCGAGGCACAGTCAGCGTTGGTGATTTTTAAAACTCACGAGGTGAGCGGATCAAACTGAGAGAACACCTCAGACAACAACGCGGCCTCGAGGGAATCCATTAGCACGACCTCGACTTGTATTTACAGTTGTATATGATCTAATTTCACTTCTATGTACTGCAGTGAAAAACAGGTGTGTAAATAGAGATAATATGATCGATATCAAAATATAATGGTTTTTACGAACCTGAAATAAAGGTGTTAAAAGTCCTGTAGTAGTCCTGATGCCCAACATAATGTTAAAACAGGCTCACATGATGATAATCTGAAGGCAAATGGCTCAACTGGGTTGTCTCTTTCTTTCTTGTTAAGGCCACATGGCTGCTAAAATACCCTGATCAGAGGAGAGGAGCAGCCACACCTAAAGTTAAGGGGTTGTAACTGGTTAGAGGTAATTTTGTTTGCCCCGTTCTCTCGGCAGACGTCGTAGGGTGATGAATCATTTTCAAAAGAGGTACAAATGATCTGCTCGAAAAAGGCTTTAGGAGGGCTGCTGCTGCTGCTTCGCCCCGAGAGTTGTCCAGCAATTGACCGTAAAGTGGCCACGAACATACAGCACTACTGCTTCCTGTACAACGCTTTCAAAAAGGCAGATCACGGTAATCGTACAAAAGAGAAATAAAGAAAAAGGGGGACGAAAAAAGCAGAAAAAAAAGAGGCAGAGGGAATCACATAGTTAAATTTGTCTTTTTTTTTAAACTTATTTTTCTTTTATAAACAAACTGCAAAAATCTGGATTGTGCACATTGTTTGCTTTCTCCATTTTGAAAGATTTAATACTTTAACAGAAGGGCCGGGTGCAAACCGATGAAGTGATGGGAGGAATGATGACGTTATTTAGGGTAAGAAAAGGAAAACTGTAAGAGTGGGCGTCAATGGACGGAGAGAGCAAAAGCTTGAATCAACACTTAATCCAGACAGAAAGAAGACGAATGACGGCGGGGGAAGAAGGAGAAGAAGAAGCAGAGGAAGACGCTGATGGGAGGATGGCGAGGAGGAGGAATCAGTCTTTCCAGTCTTTCTTGATCACGAGGCTCCACTCCCAGGAGAGGTGATCGTGTTTGTCGTCATCTGTGAACTTGGACTTGACGGAGTAGTTGCCACGGGCCATCAACCCCTTGGGCGACTCCTCCAAGCTGGTGACGAACTCGTATTCAGTATCTCTGGGCCCGTAGCTGCCGACCATGTAGTCTGACTTGTCGACTGTACGTAAGAGAAGGAGAAGAGAGGAGTGGTGAGACGGTTGTTGAAGATATGCTGCACAACACTCGATACAGGCTGTGGTCACCTCACAACTCGATTACGCCCTCCTGACGGACCTCTAAGCCAGCTCAGTGATACTCTTTCAGATGATGGCGGTGTGCCTGGTCTTCAATCAACTGAAAAGGTCACACCTTACCCCGCTGCTCATCGAGCTCCACTGGCTACCTGTAGCAGCCTGCATTGAATTCAAACCCCTAATCCTTGCCCACAAAGTAGTCTCCTCATACAGGTACATGTTACCACCTCCGCCTGGCTCTGCCACTCGTACACTCAGGTCAATCTTAACTTTTCTTGGCTGTTGCTCCCCGTTCGTGGAACGTCCTACCAGATCAGGGGCGTCCCTCTCTACCTTTAAAAACCTCCTGAAGACCTCCAGCTCTTCAGAGAGGACCTCCTCTGAAAACTACCAACAGCTGGACATGATAAATCTATCTACGAGTAGTACTTATCGCTGCACTAATATAACTGATAAAAGCGTCAGCTAAATAACTAAATGTATTGTACACATCATCAATGACAGATTAAGCACAAGTGTACAGTACATTTATATAGATTTTGCTCACCCACACTCTGTTCTTCCGGTCCCACAGCTCACCCAGTTCAAAATCCTCCTCACACACAAAGCCCTCCATAACCAGGCCCCCCCTCCTACCTACCACTGACCTCTAACCTCCGTTCATCCGTTGCAAACCTCCTGACTCCACCACCCCAGGACCAAACACCGAACCTGGGGTGACAGAGCCTTCTCCGTAGCTGGAACTCTCCCCAAACGCATCCGCGACTGTACTGACCTTCCAACATTCAAATCTCTGATAAAACCACACCTCTTTAAAACTTAGAACAAAATGTATGCAAAGTTATTATTATTATTATTAGAAATGCTGCCTCATGAGTGTCTCATTACTGAGTGGATATTCACCAAATTCAGATTAAAAACACGTCAGCTGGGGGGGTCAGTTTGTAGAGTCTGCACCTCGTGTATGAAGGCTCAGTCCTTGCCCCCTCTCTCAATCCCAGCTCAGCTTTCCTGTCACTCTTCAGCTATCTCTGTCAAATAAAGCTTGAAAAGCCCCCAAAAAAACAACAATCTAAAAAAAAAAAAAACCCAACAAAAACAGGTCAGCTAATGTATGCAGATCGCCTCTGAAAGTGTAGTCTAGTAGAGAAACTTATTCCATCATACTCACTGATAATAGAAAGCAAACAGCCTCCACGAACTTAAACAAACAGTATGACGTGCAGCTACAACAGGTTCATCTGAGGCCTTTTAAAACTCAAAAAGGCATCAGAGGAATAATTTCTGAGAATTAGATAAAACTGATACCACTCTCGCAAACATGAATGGTGTCAATCTTCTCATCTGACTCGTAGAAAAGCAGCAAATAAGATCCCAAAATGTCAAATTATTCATTTAAGTCAAAGTCAAGGTCACCTGTTGCATAGATGAGATTAAAATCATTGTCTTACCCTTAATTCCTTTCCTGAATGTCTGCTGAGTGTACTTCAGGCCTGACACGATGTCCCTGTTGACCTGCAGAAGACAACGAGCATCATTTCCTGCTCAACAGTTTCACTGCAGTAACAGAGAGGAGTCCTGGCACTGATGAAGAGCAGACTCTCTCACCTTGAAGTTGATCTTTATTTTGTATTCGACGCCCTCCTTCATCACAAACGGGTTCTTCCTGAAGCCCTCCAGGTCTCCTGGAAAACAAAAAGTCAAGGTAAGATCAGCTTATACACAGCATGTAGTGGTGATACTGTCCACCAGGTGGCACAGTTAGCCCGGCTCTCCCGCTCTGCTGCAGCTCAGTTTGACCACCAAGGAAGAGGGAGAGGAGAACTCAGGAAATGGCTCATTAACCCACTTACACAGGAGTCATGTCATTATTAATTAACAGACTTATGACCCAGCAGGTCGTTTGGTCTACATTTGCACACGAGGATGGGAGTGATTACAGTTCATAATTGTTACTATGAGCCGATTCTTCCAGCGTGTCTGCTGTGAGGGAAGACATCTGCGTAAATGTTCATCTAAGAAATTATCCACTCACCCGTCAGGTCCAGGACCAGGTTGGCGGGCGCTGTCTCACATAACAGAGTCATTCGCGTCACCTGGACGTTGGGGACAGTGGGATCTGAGACAGAAAGAAAAGTCCTGTTTATGACCAGAACGTCATTCACCTGAGAGAAACGCTCAGAGTTTTAATCTAACAGTAAAACAGGGCGGTGCAGGGTGGATGAGTTCTTCTTCTGCTGCTGCTGCTGGCGCCCTGCCTCTGACCCTTCAATAGCATCCACAGACCTCGAGGGACTAACATGGTTATTTATAACACGGCTCTGATGAACTCCAGGCAGTGACCAGACCTCTTTCCCAGATCTGAGATGATTTCATGTGGGCTGTTTTAGTCTCAGCTATTCAATAAATAAACCAACATTTCAGTAAGAGATACTAATACTGTGGATACAGGACAACTACTACGTAAGTGGTGGAGAGAAAATTAAAGTAAGAATGTCCAGATTTTTAAACATTTTTCAAGTTTTTTTTATGATCAGCCCTAATTTTCATACTCGGACCTCGTCCAACGTCTAACCTGTTAGAGTGAACATTGTTTCTTCTTTTTAATATGCAGGATGTAAAAACTGAACTTTTTAAAGTAGTTTTACTCTGCTAAGGGGAAGCACCAACTCCCTCTTTGTTTGGACAGATGATCGCCGTTCTCTCAGGTTTTTCTTTGTTTTCTTAATTTAACTTTTAGTTACAACATCAGAAACTTGCAGTCAACACTGGAGTTAAGTTTATTTACGTTATTAGTTATAAGTGAAGTTAATCAGCAAACCTGTTTGAGTCCTCTGCATGGGCCGACTTGTGCTGGTGATTAAAGAGGAAGAACGCCTCAACAGTAAAACTTTTATGGGGTGTATGAGCAGGTGGGTATTTTGATTTGATATATTGGATATGGAATGATAAATACTGCATGTTGTACATATAATTGCTTTATTTTGAATGTACAGTATGTTTGTTTATATACTGAACAATCAACTAAGTCTTGTTGGTGCGAGTAAATTAAGAAAATGAAGTATTTTCTCCATTTCAGAGATCTACCCTCTACCACTGCAACTCACTGTGCAACAACTACAAACAGTCAAACGGTGCAGCGTGTAGGATTTAGTGGCATCTAGCGGTGTAGTCGCTGATCGCAACCCCGCTACGTCATCCTCTCATTGTAGGCATGAAGCAGAAACTACAGCGGTCTGTTTGTCTGTTCAGGGCTACTGTAGAAACATGGCGGTGTCTGTCTCAAGTCTCATTCTAAGGTAATAAAAACATAATTATTCTTATTGTCAGGTAATTAAACGCTGATGAAATCAAACTTATGAATATTATATCCTGTAAACAGAGCCTAAATCTACAAACTGGACCTTTAATTTCTATTTTACAGAAGCCATACTATCAAAGTGCATCACGTATTGTCTTTAATGTCTGTCTAAGGACTTTGCCTGAATAAAATTATACGATAATATAAACAGGAATGACGTAAATCAGACACCTGTTTTCACAACAAACAACTGAAGGTTGCATTATTGGTAGTGCAAACACACACAGAGCAGCACATTCACCAACTGTTGGAGTGAATGTTATGGATACACATACACACACTTCACAGCTTTAAAGACATCCGACGAGGACTAGTCATAGTGCTTACCTGCGACAATCGCGGCAGCACCGCCGAGCAGCGCCTCCTTGTACTTGCGCAGGCTCTCGTCGTCTTTGTCCAGCTCCTGGATCTCCTGTAAGCTCTTCTGGGCGGGAGGTTTGTAGTTGACTTGGCCTTCGCACTCCTCGTTGGCCGCTGCGATCGCCGCCAGCTGCTCTGGTGTAGGCTCCTGCTCCGTTGCCATTGTTTGCTGAAAAAGCGACAGCAGAGAGGAGAGAGGACGGGTTAGCGGACGTGAAAATGATAAAGTAATAAGGGCTGCCAGCGGGAGGCCAGCTCTCCTCTTTGCTTTAATGACATCTGACCAGCATGTGGAGCGAGCTAGCACACGCGTGGTTATTAGACATCCAGCTGCTGGATGAGGGAAACCTCTGTGAACTTTGACCTGAGGGGCTCCTGCAATGTAAAGCAGCAGTTCATCACGTAGAAATAGATAAATCACACTGCTCCTCTTACTGTTTGTTTGCCATCTATTCAGTGATTTGCTGAACTTTAGCTCGACACTGCAGGGATAAAAATCATTTTAAAACACTTGACAGCTACAACTTTGTCCAGAACGTGTGACGACACACAGATCTTGCCTCAGTTATTAGATAAGACTCCTCAGTTAAATAAACCGTTTACGACAAGCTTGGCGTGGATCGTCATGGGTAACTTTATCATTACTGTTGGCAGGAGACAGCGCCGTTTTATTGTGTTTTCATCACACACGTGCCCGGACACGTGACTCTGCTGCGGGGCTGGTTTCTCTGACATAAAGCAGAGGCCGGCGGTCTAAAAATGTGATGACTATCTGAGCTTCTTCCTCGCTTCTCTACCACAAACGGCAGCAGTGCTAATGTGGCTATCTACGCCCAGCGCTGACACAGCAGTCACCACTGATTACAAGTGATTTTGAGCCGGAAACGGCACAATACTGACAACAATGATGAGATCACCCTCGTTTTTGAGAACTTTTGAGAACACAACCCTCGGTTGAGAACGTTTTTGAGGAGGTGTTTGTGAGGAATCTCGACTGTTCACGCTCATAAAATGCTGCATGCAAATCTATTAACAGCATCTGGCGCACATGTGGCAGGACACTGCTGATCAACACCTGCGCAAAGGCGATGGCGGTGCTCTCATGAGACGGCTCTGTGTGGTCCGTCCTCGGAGATCGTGCACCCATCGGCCCAGCAGTGTCATGATGCAGCCATAAATGTGTTGTTAGGAGAAGTGATACTTATTAGTCAAACAGACAACACGACAGCTGAGCCACGTTTAACTTATTCATTATTCAATTTGGCTTTTTCTTTAAGCCGCTGAGGCCACATTCCTCTCAGTCAAACGACTAAATTACGCCCTCAAACTTCTCGTCCTGAATTCTTTTGACATTTGCATGTTGAACAAACTGAACTTCCTGTATTTGAGCGCACTGAACCAGGCCTGAACTCACACTGTCACAGCGCAGAAGAGGATTTGTCGCTCTTAAAAACAGAACTGCCCTCAAGTTATGTTAAAACACACGACGAGGTGATTAAATCTTAAAAACAATGACACTATAAAGCTTCTCCGTTTACACTGAAGTTAGTCTAAATGTTGCTCGGGTTCATTCACTGTTGCAAATCAATGCAGGCGACAGGTAACCTCGTCAGACAGGCTGAGCACGGGTGAATACTACCCAAACATAACATTTACAGCCTGAGGAACCGCAATAAATCACTACTGCAAACAGAAACTCCACACCGCAACACAAAAACTGGTTCTCCACCTAGCCCTTCTCTCTCTGTGCGTGTGTCTGCCATAGTTGGGTATTAGCCAAGCAGGAACTGAGAACACAGCGCTGTTTTTTTTTTTTTTTTTTTTTTACAAACGGGGCCCTCTGTGCATCCATAAAAGCACAAATTCCTCGTCTGCTGGTGGCGTGAGTTTGACCGGTCAGCTGTGTGTGAGTGTTTCTGGTTGAGGTGAATGAGTGAGAGGCTCCTTGTTGAGAGCAAAACAAGAGCGGATAACAGAGCGGTGCCGTCATATCGTTCTTCACGAATCAACCGACAGGTCGTTTCTCTCACTTCCTTTTCTCAGTTCTTGTTGTGCGAGCTGTCTCCTGCAGCGAGCTGCAGCGTACCAAACTGACACACAGGAGGAAGTGCTGGCTCCCATTAGACATGCAGTATGTCGGTGCACGCTACACAATTATAAAGTCTCTGAAGACGCATAGGAGCAAGTATGTAATAGTTTTTAAGTCTGTGGAGGGCAAACACTCAAGTGTTAAAGGGCCGATTTCACACATCTGAATATGTTTGCACGTGCCAAATGGTGCATAACGCCGGAGCTGCAAATTTCCTCAAATGATGTCTGCTCAAGGTTCCAAATTAGGAAATGAAATAATCTGTGGGCGGTGCTCATCTCCGCTTCAAACTTGGCGTTCAGAGCTACATTAGCTGCAGCAACTAGCATGACACACCTGAACCTCCGACTGAACTGCTGGTTAAGGTGTCCTGAGGGAGATGGAGGTTTTGGATATCGACAGGGAGATTGATCTCTGTGTAATTTTTAGTCTGTGCACTGTGAGATCCACAGGTTGCATGAGTATAATGCTAATTCAGTGAAGGGCTGAATATTCCACTTCAATAATTTGTTATGGATCGACTTCTGTGCCGAGTACAAAGGATCAAATGATTTGCTTCAAAATAAAACATGAAGAATATTTTGAAGTGCGAGTTTAACGACATGAACGAAAAGAGAAGGCTACCTGAAATCTCATTTATGTTGGGTTGTTTTAAAGAAAATGACCCCTTTACGATTATTTCAATTTCATTATCCTTTTAAAAAAAACAAAAATCATCTTTGGAAGACGTTTGAGACCGTAAAGTGAAAATGTTTTGGACTGTTGGTCAGATGAAACAAGGCAAAGGATGACGTCTTAAACTCTGGGAAGCTTGACGGACACTTTATAGCTCAAATAATAAATTGAAACATAACCAGCAGATGAATCATAAATAATCATTAGCTGCAGCCCAACTTTAAGTCACTTTGCATGCAGAGCGGTGTGAGCTTTAACACATCTGATATACTTCCAGTGGTGTAATCTTTTTTTCTCACGAGCTGTTTATTTTGTCTCTTTACACTCCTGCACTCTCTCATGCTCATTTATTTTCATTTCAGTCACATAAACAATGAAATCAGCCTTCTATCTGACCATTATTTTCAAGTTTTTACTAGTACCAGGATATGGGTGGAAAGATGTACTGAACTGTTTATTTTTGTAGTTGTGTTGTGGTGTTTAATGTATCCGTGAGGCTCGTACAGACTGTGGCAACTTGTAAGGACAATAAAGTATCTATCTTGATAACTTTTGCTTCTTTTTAAGTTTTTTTTTTAATTTTTATAGAAAAAACATGTTATTTGTCAAGGAAAATATCTTTAAAAAAGTTCAAAAACTCATCTGTACTGTTGTAGAAAATGTTTAAATGATATCCAGTCCTATTGAGGAGTGTGTGAGTAACTTATGATGGACGCTATGCGCCCTTTTCCCAGTGCAGCTACAGTCTATCACTGCTCACTGAGCTGCTTCAGTCTAACAAATTAAGAAGAAATTGTTTATTAGTCCGTTACACAATGTCTGCACACACAGATGCCATCTTAACCACGTACGAAATTGTTGATTCAGCAAATTAAAAAGGGCTCATGCGCCGAGTAAAATGGATTAAGTTCGAACAATATTTATTTCACCGCCCCTCGTCATGATGCGCATTCTTTCTGGCTAACCCGGCTCAAACAATGCAGACTGTGGCAAACTGGCTACATACTGATCTGACAGGAAAAGGCCCCGTCATTGTTCTGCCTGCTGGGAGACGACACACAGACCACGAGATCATGCAAACAAACACTGGACCTGAACCTCCTCGCCACCTCTGTGTCCTAACTTCCACCTTGCATGCAGCTCTCTCCTCCGTCGGGATAATCTGTTTGCCTGACTGAGGCTAAGCAGCTGCGGTTTTACAAACACACTCGGGCTCGGCAGCGGCTGAGGCTTCAGATTAAGGCGTGTTCCTTAGCAACAACGCTGAGCGCTTAAGATTATAGAAAGTGGGATTATGGCTAATGAGGCATTCAGGGACAGGAAAGTGTCACCGGTGACACATCAAGAGGATTCTCTTGACGGGAGTGTGTCATCGAAACGTCGCTGAAGATAACTGGACTGGGGAATCCCTGTGGGATGATACAGGCTTTATGAAGTGCGTGTGTGTGTGTGTGTGTGTCTGTGTGTGTGTGTGTGTGTGTGTGTGTGTGTCTTCTTGATCTTTTAGGCTGCATTACACTTAACCGGTGCAATAATCTGACTCTCAGACTTGTCCAGCTGAGTGAAATCAAACACTGAATATCAATAAAACATTGGTTGGACCCTCTTTAGCTAATTTGCTGCCTTTAATTGTCTTTTCAGACAATCAGCTATTAGTTATCAGTCATCTGGTCTTTAATATCGTCATCAAACTCATCATTACACATTTAATATAAACCGAATCAATCAAAAATAGGGGCATATTTCATTTCCTGACCAGAGTTTAAGTAAAGCTGAAGATTACAAAGCTGCTCCGGACCTCTATCTTCATGTATGACTGGTTGATGTGATCTTATGGGCTCTTTCTGATGCCACTGATCAGGGAGGAAGAATACTTAAGGAGGAACAACACTATGGCAAAGTGAGAGCAACAAGTAGCCAAGCTTGTGCAATACATCGCCATGCGCTCGACCTTTACACAAAGTATCCTTCAGCTTCCCTCTGCCAGGGTGAAATAATCGTGTCATAGCACAAAATGTATATATTGGCGTCACAGAAACACTTTGTTTAGTCAAGTTTTCCCAGCTGTATGGCAGCAAGATGTGGAAGTCTTACAGCTTATGATTATTAATATTCTGATTTCCTGTCAGCAGTTCGATGGCACACTTTTACCTCGGAGACACAAACAGGACGTGATTGTTGCTTCACCAGAAGTGAGAACCTTTGTGAGGTGACATTTAGCTCATGGCCTCGCCTCCCTATTGATGTCACCCACAGATCTATGGCCGCTCTGATCTCTGTTGGTCTCTCTCTCTCGTGCGACGCTCACAGACCTTTGCTTTTATCTACACGACTTCTCTACACTTCAATGTATCCTCGTCGTGCTGCTTTATTAAAATCGATTCAAGTGCAGCTCAAAGACTAACTCGAATAAACATTTTGACCTTCCCCAGGTTCTTGTGAATAAGTGATTCTGCAAAAGTTAACGCAACTGGTGCTGTTGAAATTTGTACATCCTCCAGCGATGTGGCAATGTAGCAACGCATGTAATTTTGTCCTAAGAAATCAGGAGTGTGAATTACATTTTTGTTCTCATTGTGAGGAATTAAGACGATCTAAAAATGAGTTCTGGTGCAGTGACGATGAACGGTTGTTTAATTTGAATACTCGTGCTACGTTTGTGTCTTAAGCACAGCCAAAAAATCAATTTATTTGTTTAGCATAATTTGTAACATCTGTTGCAATTCTGGTTTCTCATTTTCTTACAGTCGTGTAGGCGTGTTTGGGCTCAGTACATTTTCACATGATCGCTCATACACGCAGAGGTCAGTTTTAGCTGTTTTTCTCCCACCATCATGTTGGTGTTGATTTAGGTGACAGTTACCTGACTGGAAAAGAACGCAAACATTATTTTTTATCTTTTATTTTCTGTTATTTTGTTTATTTTTTCTTTTGTTGACCTGCCTCTGGTGTTTCCTCGGTTTGTGTTTTTTGTTTAAAGGTGTGGGGGTCTGTTTTATTGCGTGAAGCCCTTTGTGTAACATTTTGTTTGTATGAAATTGATTGATTGATATTGAGCACATTAGCTGCAAAGCGTGGAGCTGTGACAGCAAGAAATGTGATTTAAAAATACATATGAACAATCTAGTCAATGACTGCACTAAACGCATCTGTGCATTGTGTGCCTGGCAAACCTAATCCTTTACACATGATGATATAGCGGTTAGGTAGCATGCCAGGCCTATTTTGTCTGTCGAGAAATTACTGCAAACTTCCTTTTTCAGGCATGAGCTTGATGATTCAGATGATTCATATCCTTTAGAGCGCTAAAACCACACGCTGCAAAGCTTCACAGCTCATCTTTCTTAACGTTCTACCAGTGAGGGTAACTCAACTTCATGCTTCTTTTTGCTGTAATGATATAAATGCAAAAAAAAAAAGACACTGGCTAGATGTCGGTAGATAGATTTCAGTAGATAAAATCATAATGGATGCCGTCAAATTGAGGATGTAAGAAGTGCTGCACATACCAAAGGTTTGAGGAAGTGTTACACCAAGAGATTTTGAGCAGAGCTGATGCAATATAGATGAGAAGTAGAGAAGAGGCGACAATAATGTTTAAACAAGCTAGAAAATGTTTGCAGGATGTCCACCAGAAGTAGATAAAACGTATCTGATCGCAAAGAAATTGAGCAAGAAAGAGGGGACTGTGAAAAAAAGAAACAAAATGTGACTCCATCCCAGGAAGAAACCAGAACAAATAGGAAGCTATAAAAATAGCCAGCGAGAAATCCCTGCATGCAGCAGCAGGAAGCTGCGAGTGAATGGGATATCCAAGGTGCCAGCCGAAAGGTCAGCCCCTGATCGAGAGGAGCTCCTCGGCCGGAGCCAGATTCGGTTTTTGCCTCCCTGGGCAACAAGCCTGGAGGTGGAGTGGATGCACTCTTCACATTACGGCTGCACAATGGTTCCCTTCAACAAACTATGAACATGTTGCATGCAAATCCAACCAAAAAAAAAAAAAAGAGGGGGGGGGGTTAAAAATTAAAAGTATGGTCCTCAAAACACTACCAAGATTTCTGAGCACTCGCGCCCATTATTTCTGAGAGGATGTGCTTCTGAAGGCCGCTGTTGAGGCTGAGGAAAGCCAAACAATGCAACTTTTCCCCTGTGAGCCTGAGCTAAAACAGAACAGGCCAATGACATGAGTCGTCACGGTGGTCACACAAGTAGACAGGGCGGACTCTTGCAGACAAAATGAGGATATAAATGCAAATAAAGTGTAGCAGTAGTGAATAACTACACAGATTGTTTATTCACTGGAGAAAATGTGTCATATTAAAGCACGTATTGTTTATCTAAATTAGCTAAATTAACTAAATTAATCTATTTATACCGGTTAGTCTGCAGATTATTAGAAAATATAAGGCATTGCTATAGATTAAACTACCCAACCGTGCACTAAGTAGTTAAAATGAGCTTCAGTTTGATCAACTATTCCCCTGTGAGCCTGAGCTAAGAGGCCACTGACACGAGTCGTCATGGTAGATTTAAGAGCGGTCAATAAAATGATACAAGCAGTAGAAAATATGGGGATTAGTGAAGGTGTAACCTGCATATAGAGGAACATCCTTGATGTACAAACCTCCACTTGCATCTGAATACAAGATGACGTGCGCAACATTTTTTATATGTTTGAAGCTGATAAAGCTGCAAATGTCAATGAATAACTACATTAAAAATGCTTCACGCTGCTCCTTTAGTAATTCATTCTTTCCTCCGTCTAGGCCTGACTCTTAGCTGAGAGACAGAAACTTCAAAATGAGTTTACATCCGGCCTTGCTGCAGGGCTGCTCATTTCAGGTTTCAAATGAAGAGGCCGTGACAGAAATGTGTCATTTGAAAGTTAGCCAAGTCCAAGAAAGGAGGAAAAAAATTGTCCTCCAGGCCTTTATAAGGAAAAAAAAAAAAAAAAAAATCACACACAGGAAGGAAAAGAGGGAAGGACTGGTGGTTTGGGATGATCTCAGCTCTTCAAATACAGCATAACTATCACACACAAGAGGTCACTTCTGATTTCTAGCTGATGTGATCTATGTGCACTTGACCGTGTGAGCAAAAAAAACAAAAAAAACACACACAGCTAAGATGGAGGCTGATTTAAGGTGTGAGCCCTCCAGGCCAATTCAAATTAAAACTGTTCCAGGAAGTGGCCCGAAAAATGGTCCTCCCGCACCGCATGACAGTCAGCTCTCTCTCACACACACACACACACACACTTCAAAGTACACTAACTCACACACTTTCATAAACTTTTACTCCACCCGTACAATCATGGTGTATTAAACACAGCGGACGGTATTATCGTTACCTAACGGCGGACGACACTGGCAGCTCAGATCAGACTCAACACCCGGAAATGGACACTTAATGCCTGCTTCTTAACTTAACTTTATCGTGACTTAACAATAAATGAACCGTGTGAAAGTTACAAACATTAACGCTGTAAAAACTCACAGCTCTGGGCTCTTTGCTAAATAAATTCCTCCTTTCATTATACTCACGTTCCCGGGGTTGAAGTTGCTCACACTTCCTCAACAAGTGCCGTTAAAAAGTCTTGCAAACTACCGAACAGCGGCTCAGATATGCGTGCTAACCGTCTGAAAAATGACTTATAAAAGTAGTTTATCAAGTATTTGAACAACTCTCACCGTTATACCGCTCGGTCGGTAGGCTGGGACAGTCTCCTGTGAGTAGAGAGGGAGTGAAGTGAAGCGGCCGAGGAAAATCGGAGCTAACGGCTGCCCCAGCAGAGCGGGTGACGTCCGGTGCAAGGCCTTCAAAATAAAAGCACGTCTTTCTACGCGGCTCGATGGAAACGGTAACAAAAATTAATAATAATAATAACCACGTAAATCGTTTATTCACTGCAGAAAATAGTCATTTTTAAAGCACTGTGTCACTATTTGCCATATTTATATCTTTTAGATTTGCTATATTTCTCTTAGATATCTTTTTAACTTGTATATATTTTTATATTTCATGTATGTTGCTGTTTGCACCAGGGATATGAGGGAAACACCATTTCAGTTCTCTGTATGTCCTGTACATATGGCAGCATTGACAATAAAGTTGACTTGACTTGACTATGAATAACTTCTAAACTTTATTCAAGTTTATGAAGTATTAAATTCATTTAGGGCTCTAATTAGACCATTATTTACTTAAATTCAACTGTGAAATTCTTTTCTTGAGTTTTGTGATACTTCATACTTCTACCCTACGTTTCAGAGAGAAACACCGTGCTTTTACCTCCACATTTATCTGTATTTTCCGTCTATTTATACTCGTTACTCTACAGATTATTATAAAATAGGCTATTAGGCATTGCTATAGATTTAACTCAACATCACCTTTATATACCGTACAGTACCTTATATACAGTATTTTTAGCTACTTTATATACCCAACAGTATAACTATTTAATGTATTTATTTATATTGTAGTATTACTACTTTGACTTAAGTAGAGGATCTGATTACTTTTTCTACCACTGACATAGAAACGGAGCTCTATTGGATGACAGCATAATGTCAGGTGTTATTTTGTCCACCAAGAACTAAAGAAAGAAAAATAAAAGCGTTTTACTTTAATCATGAATCCTAACCGGAAGCTGTATTGGTTAATAATTTAAACTTTTGTCTCTAGATACGCTTCCGGCTTCTTGCGACACGCGTGGGCTTGCAGACCTGCACTGCACAATCACACATCTCTGCAGGTTCCAGGCATTTTAGGCTTTGTTCACATCCACCTCCACCTCAGTGTCAGCTCAGTCTCAGAGCTCGCACCACCCTGCAGCCTGTGAGCAACTACACAAGATCTTCACTCCACTGAGCTGCCACACAGTTCAGATCACATCCTAGATGTGGCAAACAGGAAAAGTACATTTGAAAGTGGTATTGTCAAAGCCACACGCTGACATGATGTATAGTACAGCATAGATACAGTAACGTATAGACCATATATGGTAGTGACAGAGCAGGGCGACATCTAGTGGCTGTGTTTGACGCCTGCAATGATGCTGCTCAGCTGTAGGAAATTTCATTTTCCAGCTTTCACACACACACAAACCTTTAATTTTAACAATTACCGTTTAATTCGCATCTTTATTGGCGCAGTTCTCAATCAGACCTAGGCTTACTTGCATCTGGCCACTTTTTCTGTGGATATTTTAAGTTATTCTGTAAATGGCCACTTGTATCAAGTGTGTTTCTGGGAAAAAGGTTGAACCTACATTGATTTTGACACGTTTATCTCTTGAATGAGTCATTGTGGGTTTTAACAAAGTTCAAAAATTCATCAGGCATTACAATTGCGTCCTCCAAAAGACTGCAAACACTTCAGACAAATGCATCAGACGGTCACACTGAGATGCAGTTTAAGATTAAATCTAAAAAGATAGTATCCAAAGGCTTGACATCTCAGTTTATTTAAGTAAGCACTTGTCTTATCTACCATGTGAACTGTGATAACATAAATTCACCCAGTATGGGATCAACAAGGTTTGTCTTGTAGGAAACTATACTGAGAACAGAAAACACAGTATTGGTGGTGATTTGCAGATGTTAAGGAAAGTATTTAAAAAGACGAAGCGACTTATTTTGGCACAACTACCAAATATCTTAGTAAAGTTGAACTCAAAACAGCATTTCAAAACTAGATGGTCAAGCAGACACGTGGACAAAAGTAGAGAGAGACTGTGTTTGGTTAATATGCACTGCAGGTTTTATTACAAGTTCCATTAACTACAGGGTAGAGGACAGAACTGGGAAAACACCAGTCCACATTTACCTACAGTCAAAACCATTTTCATCAGAAAAAGGGAAAAAAAAAAAAATACTGGTAAAAAACACTTCGGAGCATTTAAAAGAAGAGTTTTGGACAATAATCTCAATCACATCAGAAGACAACCAAGTGTAAAATATTCTGCACATTTGTAACAACAACCCTTCTGTGCAGACAAGAAGGGACGACAACTCGGAAGAGCTTCATTTCTTAGCTGGTGTCCATCTGAGAAAACAAAACAAGAATTTAAATTAGACAGCTGCAAACATAATTTGTTAATTGATGCCAGACACGGGATTGACAGCTGAACATACCCTGGCATTGTAGGCGTCTAACTGGGCGTCAAGTTCCTCTGCTGACAGCTGCTGCTTGCTAGTACCGCCGCCTCCTCGGCCACCTCGACCCCTTCCTCTGGCACCGCCTGCACCACGTCCGCCACGTCCTCTCTGCATGCCTCCGAAGCCGCCCCCACGATTTCTGTTCATGCCTCCACCGCCTCTGTTCAGACTGAAAACGAGAACATCCATCACACACACGGCGTCCCCAGTATTTTCCAATCATGTTTCTTGAATGAAAGACCAACACACTCACCCCTGCATGGGTCGCCTCTGTGTGTCAATCTGTGATGTGACGAGTTGTATGTTCATAGGTCGCCCTAGAGAGACAAAGGCAGAATAAACCTCACAATTTGGCTAGGGCAGTACTGAGATGATCCATAACATGATTTGCCAGACATAAAATCAAAGTTATTGCGTTGCATGATTGTTTCAGGCATACCATCAAGTGGGATGCCGTTGTACTGTTTCATGGCCTTCAGAGCGTCTGCCCTCCTTTCGAAGTGGACATCTGCGGTTCCCAGGCTTCTGCCCGACCGGTCGTAATGAACTGCAGCCTTCTTCAGAGTCCCAAATTCAGCAAAGAGTTCCTGGAAAAAGAAAAACCCTTAGTCATCACTTTGATCCACGCCAAACAAGCTTGGCTAACAAATCGGGAATGTGATAATACAATACCTGAATGTCTGCATCTGAGACCCCAAAGTCGAGATTGGAGACGAGGAGCTTCCCTCCAGTTTCCACGCCAGCTCCTCCGCCGCCCCCAGCAGCGCCATTGAAGCCGCTGAAGCCGTTGTCAAACATGTCATGCTGCCACTTATCGGGAAGCTGTTTAGGCTGCAACAGATGAAAGAGAACGCACCTGCTGACTTCAGGATCCCCTTGCCTCTGTCAATCACAGAGTCCACACGGCTGGGTGTTGGGGCAAGCAGGGGCTCCACTTCCAACAGGGCCAGGGTGCTCAACTCCCCCAAGAGGGTCCCCCAATGTTCCCTGCCCACCCCATCACTACAAGCAAGTGAATCAGTTCAGACAGAGGGACATACACAGGACAAACAACTATAAAACAGCAAGGGGATGTATTGTATATCACCTCTGTTTACATTATTCCAAACATTATGAGGTTGTGCTGCATCTACTGAGGTTGTATATATTTACTCAGACTACCAAGACAAAATTGAGCAGTTTATTACCCCCAAACCACCCACAATCAGTATACTAACCCCTGAGCAACTTGCCCTCCCCGGCTAGCTACCAATCTTGCCCATTGTTCTCTTGCCATCTGCGCCTCCACCAGATATGATCCTCGGGCACACAGGGGGTCGCCATCTGAAGCAGCGTTGCCTCCAGCGTTGCACCATGTTTCCCAGGGGCCGCCCAAAAGTTCTTTACCAAGCCACGAAAAAAAGGGGGCTTTCATGTAGGGGGGGAAAGTGTCCATAAGCTGAGGGGGAGGTGGTTCAGGGAGGGAAAAAAAAAGAAAAACAACTAGGACCAGCTACCCCCTCTAAAGCGAGCGTGGATTATTTGAGCGTCCATTTTGGAGACCACGCCATTTTGATTGGGGCTTTGTTTTGCTCGTCTAAAATACTCTTTCATATTTACGGAGTGACTTAAAGTGAAACTATCATGTGGGGAGAGAGAGGGGAAGGGGGGGGAGTTGAAGTCCACTGATCCATCCACAAGCAAACAGCCACACTGGTTGAAAAGCCACCAAACGGGCCTTGTTGTTAAGACCCGCCAGCCACTCCCGAACAAAAGGCCGCCGCCGCCGCCGCCGCCTGGTCGCTGCACCGGGACACTATGATGCCACAAGTGGTAGTGAGAAAAAAAAAATGAATTTGCTCGATGAAGTGGTTTCCTCTCACCATCTTTCTGACACTTGGGGTGGAAAGCACTGATATCGACCGTGGAGGACTAGCTCTAATTTAAGCTTCAAAATGGCGCCGCCGCCGAGGCCTTCACGATCCAACTTTTAGCTAGTTAGCCTATGTGGCTAACGTATTCGCTCTCTCTCTCTCTCTCTCTCCAAGGAGGCCTCTTCTTGGAAAATGATGTAACACAAACGGGTTGTGGGAGAAGGGACACACTATGCATACAACTTCCATTAATGCTTTAACCGCAAACCATCGAGCTCTCACATGAGGGACACTCGGCGGTTATATCATTATATTCGCTTGACTAGGCTAGATGTTACCCAGGCATTTTCAGGTTTGCCGAAGGTTTTTTTTCCATTTTCTGCCCATTCCTCTAATTTTCTCATACCCTGCTGTAAGGCGTTGGTCTGCCTCTACCGCGGTTCAGGTTCTGTCGGCTCCTCATGGGGCCGGATCCGCCGCCTCGGCCTCCAAATCCTCCTCCTCCTCCTCCGCCGCTGACTCCAAGACGCCCAGCGCCTCCACCACCTCGGCCGCCGCCTGAGCCTCCGCGGCCTCGACCTCTTCCTCCGCGGCCTCCGCCTCGCTGCTGCCTGTTCTGCTTGATAATGTCGTCTAGAGACATATCCATTTTATCGGCCATTATGCTGCCCGGATAGTGCTAAACTTTCAACAGAATATATATAAAAAAATACGCCCTAGCCTCGATTGGTCCCTCTCTTTGCCCTTTCACAGCTCAACACTCAGCGCCGAGGAGAGAACACAATGAACCAACCTCCGCCGTATGTAGACAAACCGCCTCGGTGCGTCCTGTACGTACATACTACGTCATCACGTAATATGCGTGACCAATAAACAACCCCTATTCTACTGTTACCTAACACAAACTGTACTTTCTCATCAATCAGCACGCATGACTGGAGCGTGCTCCTCTATGGCACATATTTATACATTTATATCGAGTTTATCTTTATAGATTTAACTCGTTTCAAGCTAAAACAATTAGTTAATTGATCAATAGGCAAAAAAACTAATCATACAAGTTATTTAAAACAAACATTTAAGTGGTTCCAGCCGCTAAATGTTGATATTTGCTTGTTTTAATCTCTACTAAAATTTCTTTATACTATCATTGATTCTACTGTTACCTAACACAAACTGTACTTTCTCATTAATCAACAAGCATGACTGACATATATATATATATATATATATATATAAATATATATAAATATATATATAAATATATATATATATATATATATATATATATAAATATATATATATATAAATATATATATATATATATATATATATATAAATATATATATAAATATAAATAAATAAATAAATATATATATATATATATATATATATATATATATATATATATATATATCAAGTTTTGCTTCATATAATAAAATCATTTAGAGCTAAAACAAATAGTTGATTAATCAATTGACAGGACAAATTAATCATACAAGTTAAAATTTAAGTGGTTCCAGCCTCTAAAATGTTAATATTGGCTTGTTTTTATATCCTCTGGTAGCAAACTAAAGATCAAACAAGTCATTTACATATGTAAATTTCATCTCTAAGATTCTGATTAGTTAAGTTATATATCCATGCACTGTTTATCCTCATCAGGGCTGGAGCCTATCCCAGCTGACTTAAACAACCATTCACACTCACATCCACACCTAGGGGCAATTTAGACTCATCAATTAACCAATTAAGTGCATGTCTTTGGACTGTGGGAGGAAGCCTGAGTACCCGGTACACACAGAAAGGCCCAGCCGAGGTTTGAACTAAACATTACACCACCGTGCTGCCTTAAGGATATATTAGTATATGCAAATTTAAGCATCATATTATTAATCAGTTATTGATAATGAAAATAAAAACTGCCTCTACAATCAACATAGCCAGGACATAAATTCTCCTAATTCTGGCTTTATGATGTTCCCTCCAGTGTAAAATTCAGGTTCCTTTCTCCTTGTTCCGTGGTCGACATTCATGTGGGATCAATACAAGCAGCAGTACTGTAAAAGTCTTTTATTCAACATTTTGTTTCAAGGCTTAGGAGACGGGAGTTAACCAAGGGCAGCATACTCGGGGAGGTCTCTACTTAGTAAAGTCCATTTGAGGGCAAGAAAATTTATAATAAAAATGTTGGCCTTCTACATTTGCATTTGGCTTCCAAAACTTGCCCATAAAGTGTGTATCCAATGTGACCCTTACATTACCTCTACAATTTACTAATCAAAAAAAAAAAAAAAAAGAAGCCAGCCCTTTCGCATTTTCCTCCAAAGTCAAATAAGTAGCAGTAGTAAAGAAAACAGGATTTGTATTTAAGACTGCAGTCTTTTGTGTCCTGTGGAGAGTGTCAACAGTTTATACCTCAGCATCAGATGTCAGCAAATTTTGATGAAAGTTTGCATCAGTCCCGTCCACATAAAGAATGTACATATGAAGATTTTATGACTTGGAAAAAACAAAAAAAAATAAAAAATAAAAACATGAACCAAGAGACGGGAGATGTGTGCTCCCTGGAATCCCACTTCTTTTCTTCTTAGTCAGTTGTAGAGGGTAAAGAAAGAGGCGGGGTTGCTATGGTCCAGAGTTTAGAAATGAGCTTGGCGTTCTGTGCTAGAAGGGCCAACAGGGCTGACTTTCTGGCTGATGGAGGAAAAGTTCTCGAGGATAACGGGTGGAAAAAAAAAAAAAAAAAAAAAAAGCGACTGGACCATCACAAGAAAGACTAGGACTTCTTGGAGTCCTGTGTGTTGCGTTTTTTGAGGTCACTCAGGTCCACTGGTGTGAAAGCTGCAAGAGCGGACAGAAACAGTTTGTTCACGACCATCTTGTGCTTGATTCGTTTAATAATTTGGTTTGACATAAAAAAAAAAAAAAAAAAAAAAAATCCACTTCACTTACAATGTAGGTTAGGATTTGGGTTCTTCTCCACATACTCCTGTGGTCCACGGTCATTACGTTCACTATTTTGTGTTGATCTGATGTCTCTAAGCACACACTGCCAGGCTGTGAAAGATCAAAGACAACAACGCTTTTATTACATTTTGGAAATCTTGTCGTTACCCTGCACATTTCTTAGCAATGACACGACAAGACAGACTGAAGGTAAATAAGAATTTCATCTTAATGAAGGAGCTGTATCAACCAGCTTTGTATCGCCACAATGTGGGTAATATTTGCAAATTAACAATGTTTTATCTCTGTAGCCCCTTTTACACAAAGATCTTGCAACAGCACTGTAAGCAATGCCCGCCTTCACGCCATATTTGCTTTTTTTTAAATATTGAACTAAACGGCTTTAATTATGTGATTTTAGGCGCTCCTGAACATTCATTATAATGATCAAACGCATCCAGAGGGTGCTGAACGAGCGCCACTCTTGCACAGATCCAGACAGTAAGGAGCACCACCACCTGGATGTTGCCAAGAAAACCATGAACATAGTTGTGAACCACATAAACGAGATGCAGGAGTTTGGAGCAGTGTTCGAGCAGAGTGGTGAAAAGAAAACACGTTGCTGATCTTTCCATGTGTCACCTGCAAACTCTGCCCAGCTATTCCAGCGTGAAACAACAAACAGGAGCTTTCCTTTGGTCTTGTATACTGTAACTTACACTGTAAGACAACCTCACTGTTCACCTTTTCTTCCGCTCCGCTCGTAATCATCATCACTTTCAACAATGATTCCCCCATTCCGTCTTTGTACCTTTTATACAGAACGGCGAGGGAGGAAATAACAGTGCAACAATCCCGCCTTTAACAGGCTTACGTTGCTTATAACCAGAGCTTACGTGAGCTTTTGTGAGAGTCTTACAAAAAAAGTACAATCTGTAGTGAACAACAGCCCGAGAGTCCTCCAAAAGATGTGTTTCATATCGACTGCCGGACTTTTGCTAGCAAATAAACTGGGAGCTCTAGATGCAGGCAACATGCATGGAAGTTAACCTGGTTAATTTGCATGTACTACTCATATTACAACGATACAAAGCTGGTTTAAGATCTGTAAAGTTTCCCTTTAAGTGCCCAATCTCTCTACATCTAGACAGTGTGA